>JAKZAO010000003.1:23770497-28570497 GCA_023053555.1 Branchinecta lindahli | reverse complement strand
AGCCTTCAGGGACACATTCTGGAGTTGTTTGCAGCAATGGACTCATTTCCAAACGAAGCAAGGGGGTTGGCGCCCTCGTTGCATCCTTAATAGTTTATCTGTGAGAACTGACAAACATTTAAAGTTTAACTGAAAAGCCAACTTATTTTTTTTTATCATTTAACTGAATACACATCATTATTTGTATTGTCTTAGGAGATTTTTTTTTCACTGTTTGCTCTGGAATGACATTCAGAATATCTACGGCCGCCCTCGCAACGCAAAATTATATTATGACGCGGAAAATTTGAATCTCAATCCAAACGCGGCTTTCCAGTGGCCAGTGATCAGCTTGCGTTAGGTAGCCACGACGTGAACACTTATTTTTCGTAAATCGTTTTCGTCAAGCACACGACACAGGTACAAGCGCATAGAGGTAGCCTACCACAATTCCGACAGGGAAATTCCACTATTTGAAAATTTATTGTTCGTGAATGAAACAACGAAGTAACGCATTTCCATCGGGTTTTCAAGCCTCTTTAAGTGAGTAAGTGATGTTTAACTAGATTGTCCTATCTCGGCCCTTCTCGGTTAAACTTTAATAATATATCTGTTTCCTTAGAAATAAAAATCAAAGAAAAGAAAAAGATAATTTTTCGCTATTTCTTTTGCCACTGTTTAACTGAAAAGCCAACTTATTTGTGTGTCATTTAGTTGAATAAACTGAATTATTTGGATTCTGCAAAGGGATTTTTTTGTTTTCCACTATCTGCTCTAGTTATGACGTTCAGAATGTCTGCGGCCGTCCCCACAGCGAAAATTCTACTATGACGCTGGAAATTTTTATCTGAACACAAACAAAGCTTTTCAGTGGGCAGTGGCGATATTGGTGAAGATTGCTTAGTGCCTGAACAAAAAAATGTCATAAATCTTTCTTGTAAGGCATACAACAAATTAGAGGTACCACAAATCACACGGAAATTCCACTATTTGAAAATCGATTATTCCTGAATAGCGGAACAACCAAGTAAAGCATTTTCAGCGGGTCTTCAAGCCAATTTAAGTGAATAAGTGATGGGTAGAGTAGAGTAGAGTTGAGATACGTTTATTAAAAAGACAGACACTATTCGCCTTTCGCCTGCCAAGAAAGGCAATGAAGCTTGGAAGGGCAAGCGAGGTTATTCAATTATAGTTATTCACTACACTCATACCGAGCTACTCAGACACTAAAAAGTCAACTAATGAATGATAAATATAAATGAATGGTAATGAATGGTAACTAGATTGTCCTATACCAGTCCTTTTCGGTTAAACTTTAAAGTTTCTCCGATAAAAAAAAAATAATGTTAAGCATTTCTTCTGCTTTGTCTGACCTCAAATTAATGCCGGTCACTATCCTGTTGCCTTGTTACCTAAAACTGTTTCTGGACGTTATTGATTATACATCAGTTCAAACCAAGAGCTTTCGTCCCTTTTCAAGTTTGAGATACTCATTTCAATTCCCATCCATGTATGAGAGTAACATAAATGACATGATCGAGTGTGCGTCTTAGGAGTAATTTCTAAGATCTTTCAGTTATAGTTCTTCCGGATACCGAATGGGGTTGGGGGGGGGGAGGGGGCAGATTAAAGTCTGTCAAAAACAGCTGACTTGACAACTGAAATCATTTCTTGACATTATCAATTAAATAAAGCCATTATGCTGCCTCTATCTTGTGCTTTCCAACCCTGTTTCAGTGGACACAACGACAGCTAGTTCTCTTGTAGGAAATGAACTAAATCGAAAGTGGTGATAGGTTGGATGCTACTGCTCGTTTTATTGTTGTCCCCCCCCCCCCACAAATGACACCTCTGCTAGACCATCCAGTAATCAAAGTTGCAGCGTAAGTCGATAGGATTTTCCGTTTGCTGTAATATATATATTAGTTTTGTTTATTAATGTAATGGAAATAAAATAAAAATACCAATAGCCTACAATAAAAATAACATAAAAACACAAAAACAGTAAAAATAAAAACGCTTTAAACTTTGAGTTGCATTACTCCAGTCCTCTTGAAATATTTCCATTTTCTTTTAAACAAGCCGAAGTCAGTTTTTGTAACGTAACGTGTTGAACAGCAGCGGTGTCCAAAATGAAATTGCAGCACCAGCTTTAACTCCAAGCAATTTCCACGAAGAAATTCTGAGAATCAGATACTTAAGCAAGAATCTTTAGTTGTTTTTCCACAAGTTCATTTTCAAGCTTGAGCCTGAAGAGGACCCCTGCCAAGAAGGGCCGAAATATAGCTCTAATAAGATGTAGCTGACGTATCCATTTTGCAGTGTCAAATGTGATTGGCAGCCAGCTTGGGCTGAAGGAATATAATTATATAGGCTAACGTGTAAGGACTGGTCCAGACTACTGTTCTAGAGAGAAAGTTGCTTACGCTGTGAGATTCTACAAGGACAGCTGGACTTAATTTAAAATTATTTTAATACTGAGTAGAATAGAATAGGATGGTTTTTTATTCATTCACAGTTTCATGGTAATCCAGTTAATTGTTCGTAATTATTGATCCAGATTCCTGTTCTAGATCCAAGCAGAAAAGGAGAAATTTGCTTACGACTGTGAGAATCTACAAGCACAGTTGGACAAGGCCCATGGTCAGTCTGCCCGAATCCAGAAAGAGAGGGAAACAACTCAGTTGGAGCTGGATAGGTTGAATGACAAACATGAAAAAATCCAGGTAGGTTCGAAGCCCTTTTCGGTGTTAAGTTTTGCGAGTCCCGTATGCAAAAAATTCAAGTCGTCGTATTATGGGACATTTGCCCAATGGTAAACAATTGAAAACATTTGGATACGATCGTAAACAATTTTTTTTTTAAGATTGTAAACAGTTGTTTACGATCGTAAACAACTTGATCGTAAACAACTTTGTAAACAGTTGCTTACGATCGTAAAACAGTAGTTTACGATTGTAAACAGTTGTTCGCGATTGTAAACAGTTGTTTCCAATCGTTTGCGATTGTAAACAGTTGTTAACGATTGTATTTTGCGATTGGAAACAATCGGTTTAAGTCGACTGTTTCCAATCGTAAGAAAACAATTGTTTACGATCGTTTCCGATTGTTTTCAATTGTTTACGATTGGAAAAGTGTCCCATAATACGATGGCTTGAGTTATTTCCTTTCGGGATAGACAGAGCTGCTCCTGCGCCCAGCGTGTCCAAGTCCTCGATAAAAGTCACGAGTCAAGACGAGTTGAGTCCTGGACAAAATTCCTCGAGCGAGACGAGAAAGAGACTATCAAAAAATGTTGTCGTAAAATCTCGAAACCAAGTCACACCCCAAGTCCTAAAAATATGTTTTTCTTTTTTGAACAATAATAATAATTGTATTACTTTAAAAGCCAGAGACCAATAAATAACTAGGATATAAGACGGATATAAATAGAACGATTGGCTAATCTGTGGGAGTCACTCACGACGTCCGTGTGATTTTAAAATTTGCCGGCCGAGACATTTACTCTACGAACATATAGAGCATGTTCCACCCTACTTACCGTAGTTACTACGCATGACGTCACGAAATTTGGCTTTTTGCCGTCAAGGCTGGAACGATTTTTCTGTTTTTCAGCAGAATATCATGCCACGGGCTAATCCGACCAATCACGTTACAGAGATGCGTAGTTACCACGCTTACTACGCTCCCGAGCATGGTAAGCAAATAGTTACTATTAGTTACTATTTCGAGAAGGTTGAAACGGTCAGCGTAGTAACTTTTCACGAGGATGGAACGAAAATAGTAACTAGTGGTTACTATTGTTAGAATGGTGGAACAAGCTCAAAACACTTATAAACATTAATGTTCTTGGCATCCGTCATATCCTCCCGTCCAAGGATGTTGATACGTGTTCTATGTGTTAACAAACTTCTGATAGGGGTCTTAAAGTTATTAGTAGTCTGACCAGCCTCACTGTTTCCAAAAACTTACCGTGCTTCCCTTTACGGTCAGTACCTACTCAGACTGTCGTTCGAGCCTGCTCTCTGCTATGACGTGATGTAGAATTATTTGTTTTGATTATCTGAAGATTAAATGAACCTGAACTCAAACCTCGATTTGTCTTCACTCTCCTCTTTGTCTTCGCAAAGGCCGATCTCTTTACGGTTCCCTTCATCACTGTTTTGAAAGCACTAGTTTCAGCGTCGTGCTTACCTTATCCCAGCCTGTCGTCAGCCTGCCTCCAGTGTCTTCTTCTTCGTGTGCGGGGAAGAATGGCCTCTTTATACTGAGGACTGGTAGGGGAGCCTAGTGCTGAAACCCGTGCTTTTGAAACAGTGACGACGGACCGCGTGGCACGATGCTATGCAATCCGGTTTCCGGTTCGCCAGGAAGGAGGGATTTTGTTCCCTGATCCGCTTGAATCGGAGACAGGAATTTCCGTTGTCCTGGGCCCCCAAAAGCATGCTGGGGCAAAGTTAGAGATTCCGCGTTCCTGGCTGCTTGCGTAGCAACGTAGTTCGCCCCTTTCTCCGAACGTTTTTTCTATTTTTTGCTTGGAATTTTTCATTTCCCATTAGAAAATTATCTAGGCTTTTAATTATTTATGAATATATTGGTCGGTTTTTGGGATCCCAAAACGTAAGTGGAGGGATACCTATGACATCGCAAAAGTTGTCCGTCCGTCTGTCCGTCCGTCCGTCCGTCTGTAAGCACAATAACTCTCGAAGGGAATGAGATATTTTGATGAAACTTGGTGTGAAAATTCTTTGGGTCAAGAGTAAGGTCGAGTTCGTAGATGGGCCCTGTAGCTTTACATTTAGGGGTGGGGGAGGGGGTTTAAATTAAGGGGCAAGCAATTCTTTTTAAACAGCTAATGTGATAGTCGATTATGGGGTAAGAAGACACGCTGAACACGAATATGAAAACCATTTTCTCGCCGGACAAGTAGTTCGTCCGGAATCTGGCCAAAACCGGAAAGTTTGTTAGAAGTTAAAGTCTTATCTGAAGTTGATTAGATGTTTGATGTAGGGGTAAAAAGCCATGCTGAACAAGAATACGAAAACCGTTTTATCGCCGGACATGTAGTTCGCCCGGAATCCGGCCAAAACCGGAAAATTTGTTAAAAGTTAGATTTTTATTTCAAGTTGATTAGATGTCGGATATAGGGGTAAAGTGAATCCGTTTTTGAGCTTTAGTTTTTCGCCGGACAAGTAGTTTCTTGATTTCGCCAGAACCGCAAAATTCACAGAAGTAAGCTAGGATCGTTTCGATCGGCTTATAGAGGTAAACGCACATGCTGAATCCATATCTGAGCTTGGATTTCTTAATGATTAGCTGTTTGGCCTGGCGAAGACTGGATCTGGCGAAGACAAAACCTAGTTGTCTGGATCAAATATTGAATTTTTGGGATCCCATCGGAACCTTTGGTCTTGTTCTTTAAAGGTCTACTTTTCTATCTCCTCGTGCATTAAGCCACTTATTGTAACGACTCGATCCTTTGTCTTTCTGGATAGGATTACTGGAATAAGACGTAGATACTGCATATTTTAGCTGTAATTTTTTGCTCTTGTCCGTAAACCAGCTAAATGTTTATCTTTTTGCCATTTTCTCGCTAAGGTCAGTTTTTTAGCTTGCTGATAGGGGTGCTTCTGAATCGCGTCGATAGATGTAGGGTTCCAGCTAAAACCTTCCCGGCGAACCTCCCCCCACGGTACCCCGCCCCGGGCGAAAAAAACCCAGCTACCAACCTCCCCCCCCCCGACCAAACCCCACCACACAGTGTTAATAAATAAAATATGTTTTTATGAAAAATATATAGAGAGGCGAGCGGCCTGCTAGCCGTCATACGTCGAACTCGCGTGTCTAGGTAAAATCCTGAAGTGCTCGCGTTCCAAACTGCAGTTTTTAGTAAGATTTTATAATTTCTATATATTTTTATTCGGGGTGTCGCCAGGGGGGGGGTCGCCATTTTTTTTTTCGCCGAAACCCATAGATGTTATGACGCTCGTATCGAGTCCCAGTTTGAACTCGCGATTGGGAGGGGGGTGACCTGGACATTGAAACTGCTCGTGACAAAGTTAACAAAGATTGTCTCTGGTTGGTTTGAGACGCGAGTTCGTACCGAACCAATCACGAAAGACGCGAGGGGTGGGGCTTAATTGTGAAAAAGTTCCCCATTGAAAGACTAGGAGTGGCCGAGGGATTGGCTAGAGAGAAAACGCACGAAAACAGCTGTGAAAAGAAACTCGAAAGTAGGTGGACTGGGGATTGCGCTTGTTATTGAGAAGGAAAATAATGAAAGGGGAAAGACATTGCTAAGGAAGGAGTTGGTGTGAAACAATCTTCTAAAAATTTTGTCCTGAAGCCGTTTTATTTCAGGTTCTCCTAGGTCGACTACAGAAGGAGAAAGACGCTGCCGTTGTCGAGTCTGAGCGTCTGCAGGAACGTCTCGACATTTCCCAGGCTCAGTCTGGGAAAGCTCTTCGGGAACGGGAATCAATGCAGTCGGAACTGGAGGCTTCGCAGGAAAGACTGGAGAAAGCCCAGCAGCTCATCGCAAAGTTGCAGGTGCGTTGCGTTCAAATTTACACAACATGCTGAAGCCGCGTTTACATTCACCTCGCCATTGATCAATCTGTAGTAGCGTTTTTGCAGCTACCATGTTATCTGATACCACGATAACTGGATTTGTATTTTGTTATGGTGGGATCCGTACGGTTGCTTTGCAGAAATGGTAATTGCCAAATTTGCGCTTTTAGAAGTCACTCCAAAGTACTTATATCCAATCACACCAACTGGGCCAAACTTCTTTCTCACCAGCAAAAACTGTTCTTGTGATGGTGATGATGAAAGTGAGATGACTTTTCATGATACCACGGTCAGTTACTACGCTGGGGACCGTAACTGGCCAGATACCCATGGTATCTACAAAAATCATAGCTTGCCTTTTGTAGGCCCAGAGTGTCCCTGCGTCCGTCCATCCGCCTATGATCATGGCAACTGCGCGAATGAATTTAGATATTTTGATGAGTTTTGGCGTATGAAACGGACCATTCATGTCGTCAGTGTCCTTTAGGGATTTATACCTCGACAGCTGACATAAATGAAAATCGCTATATTGCACTTAGAGCCAACGGCTGCAATTTCCGTGAAAAATTGCCAACTTAGCAAGTAAAAAAAAAAACAAACAGCCACATATATCTTCGGTAATGTAGTAGGTACTCCTAGTCCAATGCCAGTATCTCACAACATATCTGGTTTGCCAGATGCCGTCAGTTTTCTGGTTGGGTGGATAAATGGAATCCGGTTGGAATATGGTTGGAATCGGGCGAAAATCGGAAATTAAAAAAATAATATATATCGAGAGAAATGGCTAGGGCATTGACAAAGCGGTAAAACTTTGCCACGCGTGCGATTGGTTTCCTTTCATTTCCTCCTTTCATTTCTTTTGATTTCCTTTCAATTTTCCTTTCATTACCTTTAACTACCTTACCTTACCTCCTGGCAAGAAAAAACATACTCAAGTAGATAGTCCTTTAGCTCAAGCTGACTGCGAGTCATATTTGATTCTCTCGAATCTTCAGGCTCAAGCTTGAAAGCTTGAGCGGCTTGAGCCTGAAGAGGACCCTTGCCAAGAAGGGCCGAAATGTAGCTCCAGTAAAATGTAGCTGACTTATCCGTTTTGCTTTGTCAAATATAACATAGGCTACCCAAGTTTGGCATCCCACGAAATCCTTGGTCTTATTTGTCGATATACTAGTAACAATCGGGAAGGGAAAAGAATAGAATAGAATAGTGGCCCGCGAGTGGGCCATAGACAGAAATTTGCATATAACACAATCAACAAGACCAGAGGTTTCGATGGGATCTCAATAATTCAATATGTGATCCAGATAATTAGGTTTTGTCTTCGCCAGATCCAGTCTTCGCCAGACTCCTTGAACATTTTTACTCTTAAAATTTAGAAACAGATTAAGGCCAAATAGCTAATCATCCGAGAAAGATATCAAATCAAATCGGTTTTAATCTCCACAATAGCATACAGCTAGCCTCGGATTGTCAACAATACAACAGATTACAATCATAATACAATACATTCAAAGATTTGTCGCGTTAAAATGCTTAATAAAATAAGGGACAAATGAATTCAGGTACCTCTCGGATGATTCAGCATGTGTGTTTACCCCTATAAGTCATATCTCTTTTGACGAAACCGATCGAAACGATCCTACCTTACTTCTGCCAGTTTTCAGGTTTCGGCGAAATTCCGGAACTACTTGTCCGGCAAAAAAATTAAGCTCAGAAATGAGTTCAGCGTATCTCCTTACCCCTATATTCAACATATAATCAACTTCAGATAAAAATTTAACTTATAACAAATTTTCTGGTTTTATGTCGGGCTAAACAAGACCAAAGGTTCCGATGGGATCCCAAAAATTCAATATTTGATCCAGACAATTAGGTTTTGTCTTCGCCAGATCCAGTCTTCGCCAGGCCAAACAGCTAATCATTAAGAAATCCAAGCTCAGATATGGATTCAGCATGTGCGTTTACCTCTATAAGCCGATCGAAACGATCCTAGCTTATTTCTGTGAATTTTGCGGTTTTGTTGAAATTCAAGAACTACTTGTCCGGCGACAAACTAAAGCTCAGAAACGGATTCAGCGTATCTCCTTACCCCTATATCCAACATCTAATCAACTTCAAATAAAAATTCAACTTCTAACAAATTTTCCGGTTTCAGCCGGATTCCGGACGAACTATATGTCCGGTGCGAAAATGGTTTTCATATTCGTGTTCAGCGTGTCTTCTTACCCCATAACCGACTATCACATTAGCTGTTTAAAAATATTTTGCTTGTCCCTTAATTTGTACCCCCACCCCTAAATGTAGGGCTACTGGGCCCATCTGCGAACTCGACCTTACTCTTGACCCAAAGAATGCTCACACCAAGTTTCATCAAAATATCTCATTCCCTTCGAGAGTTATCGTGCTCACAGACAGACGGACAGACGGACGGACGGACAACTTTTGCGATGTCATTGGTATCCCTCCACTTACGTTTTGGGATCCCAAAAATGATTGTCACATACGGATTCAGCATCTCTTCTTACCCCTAATTTGGACATACAATCAACTATAAATACAACTTTTGCATTTAACAAATTTTCCGGTTTGGGCCGGTTTCCGGGCGAACTACTTGTCCGGGTAGAAAATGATTTTCACATAAATGTTCAGCATGCCTTCTTGCCCCTAAATCGAACGTCTAATCAACTTCAAATAAAACTTTTGCTTTTAACAAACTTTCCGGTCTTGGCCGGATTCCGGGCGAACTACTTTTCCGGCGGAAAAATGGTTTTCATATTTGTGTTCGGCATGTCTTCTTACCCCTTAGTAGACTATCTCATTAGCTGTTTAAACATACTTTGCTTGACCCTTAGTTTGAACCCCACCCCTAAATGTAGGGCTACAGAGACGAACTCGACCTTTCCCTTGACCCAAAGGATCCTCCCACAATGTTTCATAAAAATATCTCATTCCGTTCGAGAGTTATCGTGCTCACAGACAGACAGACAGACGGACATGCATACAACTTTTGCGGTTTTTCAGATTTCAGATTCAAATATTTTACTTCACCAAAAAAATACAACTACATTATAGAAAAAAGTCAACAACCACATAAAAGACAAAAGTCCTGTGAGTGGCTGTATCTTCTAACCACTTTTTAACTTTAAATTATTCAGTAAATAATAACAGAGAGACTAATCTATTTTCAAAAAAAAGAAAAAAGAGGTAAGAGAGAAAAAAAGAAAGAGAGAGAAAAAAGAAAAAACTGGAAGAAAAATGTTTCCCTCGTCACAACCTACCCACCGCCCTCCATCTCACCCCCCCCCCACCCCACCTCCTCACTCCCCGCCTCCCTAAACCCCCTTCCAACAACCCACAAAATTCAACCACCTTTTTCAATTAAAAACTTCTTTAACTTTCTTTTAAACAAACTTAAGTTACCGTCATAGGTATCTCCACTTACATTTTGGTATCCCAATAATAACTACCTCCTATTAAAGTTTCCCCTCACGGAGTCTCCCACCATTTTTGTAACTTTGTCGATGTCGATGTCAGTATAATTTAACAAGGAAGATCCCGAACTGACCTTAAAGGGGACTCCTGGCAGTGCCCTGAGAGGTAAAACTGTGACCTTTTCCTGTATCGATATTTAGCCAACCGAGTCTTAGCCCACCCGTGGGATAGAGTTTAACTTCTTTGTCCTTGATTAAAAATCCCGGTAGGGTTTTCTATCGGAATAAGGAATGTAAGTAAAAAGCTGGCTGTATAGACGGCTTTTTCGTGCTGTTGCCTTTGTCTTAACTGTTTGTTTTGAGCACGCGAGGGAAAATTCATATTTCTTACTAGAGCGACCAAAAGCGACCATTTTCCAAAGCTGTCGCTTGAAATACTAATCAAAGACCCCCGGGCTCGCGCTTCCAACTAAGCTCATCTTTATCATCTTCTTGACGGAAAAAAGGGGGATGAGGCTAGCTCAGAAACTGAGGGATCTTTGAGGCTTTACAGAAAGGGGGCTTTGTGGAATAATTGATGGGAGATGGAGCCTCTTGATCGTCGAAAAAGTAAAAGCTGAGGTAATAGGAGAAGGGCAATAAGCTGCTGGGAAGTAGGTTGTCCGATTGTAACAGTTTAGAGCAGTGGTTCCCAACCTTTTCTGTCCCGCGTACCCCTAATCAAGGTTCCGTAACCCTTTTTTGACGATTTTACTATTTTATCACGATCAGAACGGCAAAAAGACGATATTTATTGTCAGAAGTGATAAGGCATGTATAGACTAGTTTGATTTTGGGAGCTTTGCGTACCCCTTGCGAGGGTCTCTCGTACCCCTTTGGGTACGCGTACCCCCGGTTGGGAACCATTGGTTTAGAGGGCCGTTGGTTCGAATCTAGGTTGTACCGACCGTTTGGTTTGGGGCAGGGTTAGTGGCGTGACCCGATAAGACAAGATAGTCCACCCAGCTCAAGCGGATATCTAGGGGAATCTGGGGAAGGTAATGAAAAGGGTGTGCGGTTAGCAAGCTGAACTCGTAAGCAGAGGGTCGCTGGGTCGAATCTTGGCTGTGCTGGCCGTTTGGTCTGGCGCGTGGTTAGGGGCGTGACCCTGTAAGACAAGCGAAAGTCCACCCGGCTCAAACGGGTATCTAGGGAAATATGGGGAAGTTAACAAAAAGGGTGTGCGGTTAGAACGCTGAACTCGTAATCAGAGTGTCGCTGTTTCGATTCTTGTCTGTGCGACCGTTTGGTTTGGCGCGGGGTTAGTGGCGTGACCATGTAAGACAAGCGAAAATATACTCAGCTCAAACGGGTATCTAGGGGAATCTGGGGAAGGTAACAAAAAGGGTGTGCGGTTAGCACGCTGAACTCGTAAGCAGAGGGTCGCCAGTTCCAATCTTGGCTGTGCCGGCCGTTTGGTTTGGCGCGTGGTTAGTGGCGTGACCCTGATTAACAAGCGAAAGTCCACCCAGTTAAAGCGGGTATTGAGAGAAATCTGGGGAAGGTAATACAATAGGATGGATTGCCCCCTGTGGTTCCTCGCTAAGGGAAGAGAATGAGGGATCGAAAGCGCCCAGTGTGGCCTGATGAGGCTGATGCTGCACCTTTACCCACTTTGCCCCTTCACCCGTTGCCTGCTTTCAACCAGGAAAGGCATTGTGTTCGAGTTTCCATCACGCTCATAATTGACTCAATCTTGCCTTAACTTGAGGCTCTTGCCGGTAGAAATCTTCTGCGTAGAGGAATCTAGAGTGAAGCTTCGTCAGCCACCTATAGAGTAGAATAGAATATATTACCAAAATAAGCCCGTGGGCCATGGCAACAAAATTTTATCAATAAATGAACTTTCTTCTACAACTAACACACTCCTCCTAATCTAGGAATCTTGTTCTATGCTCCATCGCAAGCCTCAGATAACGTCCAAATTTTTTCACAGTAGCAAAACACTCATCCTTCATCATCCTTACCATCCATTCTTCATTAAATACTCTCTCACCAGTCTCTCACCATATACCTCTTTTCTCCATTCATTCAATTCCACACATTCACACATCAAATGAACTACGCTTTCATCCTCCTGACCGCACATAGGACAGAAGTAAGGACCAAGTCTCTCTTTTACTTTACCAATATACTTTCTCCTTGCCCCAAGTGGTAAACTATCAGCCCTCATCTCTATAATATATTTTATTTCCTCCTTACTTAAACCTGCTTTAAACATAATTCCTTCCCCCCAAGTCTCGTTGGCCGCCTCAAAAAACCTCAAGGACACGGGAATGCCCTTCTGAAATTGCCAAGCTTGGATCTCTTGGTCTTTTAACCTCGTACTCACCATTTTACCTATTTCTACAATCTCTATATCTATACCTACCTGGGATTCTTAATTTCCTCCCATGAGCATAATGAATCATCCCTAAATAATTCACAGTGCAATATGTATGATTTCAGATATCAGCGTGTTATAAATTCATCCATGCGAATATTTCAGTGCATACTTTCGTTTTTAGTTCTGTTCTGGCTTGAAATTGGTTGCTATAGGACAAGAATGTTCCTTGACTGAAATCTGGGCTGGTATTGACGGTTAACCAAAAGAGAGGGTTGCTTAGTCTCGAGCAGAAGTGAAGTATTGGTTAAAGTTTAAAGTTTAACCGAAAAGGGCTTATATAGGACAATCTAGTTATCCGTTCCTTATTCACTTAAGTTGGCTTGAAGACCCGCTGAAAATGCGTTACTTTGTTGTTCCGCTATTCACGAACAATCGATTTACAAATAGTTGAATTTCCTTGTGATTTGTGGCTTGCATTTTTGTTGTATGCCTTACGAGAAAGATTTATGAATTTTTTCTGTTCAGGCACTAAGCAATCTTCACCAATCTCACCGCTACCCACTGAAAAGCCTCGTTTGTGTTGAGATTAAAAATTTCTCGCGTCATAGTAGAATTTACGCTGTGGGGACGGACGTAGATATTCTGAACGTCATAACTAGAGCAGATAGAGGAAAAAAAAAATCCCTTTGCAGATTCCAAATAGTTCAGTGTATTCAATTAAATGACTCACAAATAAGTCGGATTTTCAGTTAAACTTTAAGACCTTTTTATTTTACAGTATTTCTAAAAAAGAATGTATTCTAACAATGCATAAAACGGATACGTCAGCTACGATGCTTCGGCATTGCAGGTTCGTTTCTTTCCCAGCGTTCTCCCTGACCTTCGACAGCCTGACGAGGACCCTTGCCAAGAAGGTCCGAAATGTTGCTAACAAAGCGTCGTGTCTGACGTATCTGTTTTATGCACTGTTTGAATATGATTATGCTTCCCAGTCAGCTTTGGCTCAAAGATTATTTAACAAGAGCTGTAACCTCATATGGCACTTGCATGGGTTGAGATGTATTGTTTGATCAAATGTAATTTTCGACTGTGCGGTTCAGATGCGCACTTTAAGGGAGCTAGAGAAAAAGTATTTTATCTTTGATCTTGGCTGTAATGATGCGCACTTTAAAGGCACTAGAAAGCTATACTTGTGTGAAGAAAGGGGAAGGGGTTTGAAAAAAACTACTAAATTCTCAGGATTCCCCCGCCCTCCACTCCCCCCACGGTGGTCGGATCGGGGAAGTGATTATTTCCAAGTTAGTTTGGTCGGGTCCCTGATATGCCTGCCAAGTTCCATCATCCTAGCACATCTGCAAGTACCCTAACTCGCGATCACCGGACCGACCGACGGAAAAGTGATCGGTATATGGCACTTGAGCGAAGCTGCAAGTGCCATAAAAAAATACACACTGGTCAGAGAGATGAACTCGGTTCACCGAGTTTCATTCGAGGACTTGGATGAGGGCTGTTGTTCAATTTTAATTTTTACGGACTTTAGACTAGATTCAGTCAGCGCTGCCGCAAACGAATCGTTAGGCTACCTTTTATCATACTGCGTCAACTGACTGACTGCATTGTTCACTTTGCATTTTCCAGCAACATCCATTTAATCAAGTTTCTGTAACTTGTGTCTGGACTAGACTCTTCTTTGGATGCTAAGTCGTCTAGCAAACTTGTTTAACCTCCCACGCTCTTGAATAACTGGGAAAACAAGGTCGAAGGTTTCGATGGGATCGCACAGAGAATGTTTAGAACAAGTCTCTTAATTTTGGAAAAAGTCAATAGATCTTTGACAGTGCAAAACTGATACGTTTGTACGTTTGGATACGTCACAGATCCTTAAAGTTTAACCGAAAAGAAATGTAATAGCACAATCTAGGTACCCATGACTTATATTCACTTAAAGAGGCTTTAAGACCCGAGGAAAATGGGTTACTTCGTTCTTTAGCTATTCACGAATAATCGATTTTCAAATAGTGGAATTTCCTTGGGATTTGAAGTACCTCTGTCTGCTTGTGTCTGTGTTGTATGCTTGACGAAAACGATTTACGAAAAATACGTGTTCACGCAGTGAGCCCCCTTCCTCGTGATGATCACTGACCATTGAAAAGCCGTGTTTGTGTTGAGAATCAGTTTTTCTGTGACAGTAGAATTTTGCGTTGTGAGGACGGCCGTAGATGTTCTGAACGTCATACTAGAGCAAATAGTGTAAATAAAAAAAATCCCTTAACACAATCAAAGTAATGCAGTGTAGTCAGTCAAATGATACAAAAATAAATTGGCTCTTCAGTTAAACTTTAATCTTTAGTTGTTTTTCCACAAGTTCATTTTCCAGTTTGAGCGGCTTGAGCCTGAAGAGGACCCTTGCCAAGAAGGGCCGAAATATAGCTCTAAAGATCCGCAATCAGCTTGGGCTGAAGGAACATTTAGTCAATAGATAGCCTCTTTGGCACAAAGTAGAAATTCTTACGCTTTGATATTCTTGGTCATCATTGAAATTGGACTGTCAAGAAGATCCATTTCTAAATCAGGTTTATTTCTAGTTGGAACGAGACGACATTGCGACGGAAGTTACCATCTATAAGGATAAGTTAGAAAAGTTTCAACTGCAACTGACTCGCGCCAATGATGAAAAGGAAACAGCCAATAAGGAATTTGAAAGGCTTCTGGAGAAGTATGACAGGTAAGCGAACTACGCCTATAAGAGTAATGAAACGAAAACGTATTATTGGGCTAGGTCAGTAATAAAATTGTTTGTTCTTGTTGCTAAGGGCTGGGAGAAGTCTGAGAGGGAAAATGGGGGAAAGCTCGTCGAGTTGACATTCGTTGACAGCGCGTGAAAGTTTTGTAATTTCGGTTGTTGACTAGTCTATGGTAAACCAAATTGGCCTTGGTCCAGTTGCGCTTTCCAAGCGGATTAGTCTCTGTCTGTCGCCCTTACCTCATTTATTTGTGAAAATCGCTTCGAGTTAGATATATCTATCTAATCTGTAATATTTATTATATATATAAGATAAGATTTAATTGCACAAAAAAGCCATAAGGCCATGGCAACAAAAAAAAACAAAACAAAAATACAACGATCTAAACAGTAACCTACTCTAAGCATAATTTTCGGTGTTGAAAAGCGACCCTGAGGAATCTTGCCAGCCTCCTCAACATCATCAAACTGACGGCTATCAATCATACTACACATCCATTTCTCACCAAACACCATCACGCATTCTCCAACCACTTATATATATCACAAGTTTCGTTTTTCCATCTTGAGCGGCTTTGAGCCTGAAGAGGAACCTTGCCAAGAAGGGCCGAAATATAGCTCCAATAAGTTCAGCTGGCTTATCCGTTTTGCACTGTCAAATATGATTCGAAGTCAGCTTGGGCTGAAGGAATATTTATATATATATGTATAGCCTATATATATATATATATATATATATGTAATAAGTTAATAAATATTTTTTTTTAAATAGATATATATATAGTATATATATCTCTATATAGATAGATCTATCCATAAAGATAGATATATCTTTAGCTTTTATTCTACTCGAAACTGTCATGGTAAAGTCCAAATTTGTTGAGGTCACCAGTATATACAAAATATAAACACTAACAAAGAAAAAAAAATTGACGAATGACGGCACAAATGTTTTTTTTCATACCGCATATGGTCACATTTTATCTGTTGGGAGTTTTGAGATCGCCGTTGAGGCCTTCTTTTCATTCACTGCGATTTCGATACGGCTGCTGTCTTTGCTGCTTGATTCCCCTCTCAGCGACCCAACAGCAAAAACAGCAGCCGTTTCCAAAATGAAATCACAGAACCAATTTTCACGAAGAAATTCACAAAATGAGATACTTTAGTTGTTTTTCCACAGATTAATTTTTCAGCTTGAGCCTGAAGAGGACCCTTGCCAAGAAGTGCCGAAATGTAGCTCTGATAAAATTCAGCTGACGTATCCAATGAGATAGGAGTAAATGCATTCCAGCCAAGAAATATGAAATATATTCTATGTAAAAATATATATCTTAAAGAAATATATTTCGCGCCATACCGTATCGAGCGCAGTGCTTGCAAAAAAATTAAATAAACTCCTATCAAACGTAAAAAAACGATGATTTCTTATTAAACTTGACATTTTCACAGTCGAAATACGACTTTAGTAGATGTAAATGCCATGGAAGAACCCTACATGTCATAGAGAAAGCTGACTGGCATTTCCATAGGAGGTGAGTCACATTATCCCCCCATCGGTCAAACAGAAAGGACTTATTTCGACTTTGTCTATTTCTCTTCTTTTCTAAAATCCTTTTTGCAAACTCAAGTGGCGGTTCGGAATCCGCCCCAAGCTGGAAATAGAAGCTGAGGCCTATGACGGAAGCCCGAATTCAAGCAACTTCTCATATTAGCTGAACGGTAATTAGCTTAAAGTTTCAGACGTTTCGGGTCTATGCCTGGACTTCGTGAAATGTGAACTTCGAGAATAGTAGGGGATCTCATTGCGGCAGAATTATCTAAGTTCGCATTTCAGCTCTAGGCCATTCAAGTAGGTAGTAAGGCCGGACGCGTTACTAGCCGTAATGTTTGGGGGAGGGGCAAGGTATTTACCAACTGGCTGGTCATTTTTACCGACTATTTTTGCAGAAAAAACGACTGTTTTTGTACAACTAACGACGACTTCTCCCAAAGACTGGAAGAAAACACACTCATGCCTTGATGAAACAAATCATGTGCATGGTAACAATTACGTAATAATTTTCTGTAGAAATCATATTTGACAGTGCAAAACGGCTAAGTCAGCTGAAATTTATTGGAGCTATATTTCGGCCCTTCTTGGCAAGGGTCCTCTTCAGGCTCAAAGCCGCTCAAGATGGAAAAAAGAAACTTGTGATAACAAAACTGAAGATTCTAGCTTAGTCTTAAATATCTAAATTGGCGAACTTTCTTTTGGAGAGTAGCTTGGAGTTAAAAAGGTTGCTGAGATTTCATTTTGGACACGGCTGCTGTTTTTGCTGCTCGGTTGGGTCTCTGTTCGGGTAGAGATTTTTCTATAGTTGGGTTGATTTTCGTTTTTGGGATCCCAAAACGTAAGAGGAGGGATACCTATGACATCGCAAAAGTTGTCCGTCCGTCCGTCTGTAAGCACGATAACTCTCGAAGGGAATGAGATATTTTGATGAAACTTAGTGTGAGCATTCTTTGGGTCAAGAGTCAGGTCGAGTTCGTAGATGGGCCCTGTAGCCCTACATTTAGGGGTGGGGGTTCAAATTAAGGGACAAGCAAAATATTTTTAAACAGCTAATGTGATAGTCGATTATGGGGTAAGAAGGCATGCTGAACACGAATATGAAAACCATTTTCCCGAAGGACAAGTAGTTCGCCCGGAATCCGGCCAAAACCGGAAAGTTTGTTAAAAGTAAAATTTTTGTCTGAAGTTGATTAGATGTTCGATGTAGGGGTAAGAAGGTATGCTGAACTATAATAGGAAAACTGTTTTCTCGCCAGACAATTAGTTAGCCCGGAATCCGGCAAAAACCGGAAAATTTGTTAAGAGTAAAAGTTTTATTTTAAGTTGATTAGATGATAGATCTAGGGGTGAGAAAAGATGCTGAATCCTTATGACAATCATTTTTGGGATCCCAAAACGGAAGTGGAGGGATACATATGACATCGCAAAAGTTGTCCGTCCGTCCGTCTGTCCGTCCGTCCGTCCGTCTGTAAGCACGATAACTCTCGAAGGGAATGAGATATTTTGATGAAACTTGGTGTGAGCATTCTTTGGGTCAAGAGTAAGGTCGAGTTCGTAGATGGGCCCTGTAGCCCTACATTTAGGGGTGGGGGAGGGGGTTCAAATTAAGGGACAAGCAAAATATTTTTAAACAGCTAATGTGATAGTCGATTATGGGGTAAGAAGGCATGTTGAACACGAATATGAAAACCATTTTCTCGCCGGACAATTAGTTCACCCGGAATCCGGCCAAAACCGGAAAGTTTGTTAAAAGTAAAAGTTTCATTTGAAGTCGATTAGACGTTGGATCTAGGGGTAAGAAGGCATGCTGAACACGAATATGAAAACCATTTTCTCGCCGGACAATTAGTTCGCCCGGAATCCGGCCAAAACCGGAAAGTTTGTTGAAAGTAAAATTTTTGTCTGAAGTTGATTAGATGTTCGATGTAGGGGTAAGAAGGTATGCTGAACAATAATACGAAAAATGTTTTCTCGCCAGACTATTAGTTAGCCCGGAATCCGGCCAAAACCGGAAAATTTGTTAAGAGTAAAAGTTTTATCTGAACTTGATTAGATGATAGATCTAGGGGTGAGAAAAGATGCTGAATCCGTATGACAATCATTTTTTAGCCGGACACGTAGTTCTTCAGGAATCCGGCTGAAACCGGAAAATTTGTTAGAAGTTAAATTTTTCTTTGAAGTTGGGATGTTGGATGTAGGGGTAAGGGGATACGCTGAATTCATTTTGAGCTTTAGTTTTTCGCCGGACAAGTAGTTCTTAAATTTCGCAAAAACCGCAAAATTCACAGAAGTAGGTTAGGATCGTTTCGATCGGCTTATAGGGGTAAACATACATTCTGAATCCATATCTGAACTTGGTTTTCTTAATGATTAGCTGTTTGGCCTGGCGAAGAAAAAACCTTACTGTCTGGATCAGATATTGAATTTTTGGGATCCCATCGGAACCTTTGGTCTTGTTTAGCCGGACGCGTAGTTCTTCAGGAATCCGGCTGAAACCGGAAAATTTGTTAGAAGTTAAATTTTTCTTTGAAGTTGGGATGTTGGATGTAGGGGTAAGGAGATACGTTGAATTCGTTTTTGAGCTTAGTTTTTCGCCGGACAAGTAGTTCTTTAATTTCCCAAAACCGCAAAATTCACAGAAGTAGGGTAGGATCGTTTCGATCGGCTTATAGGGGTAAACATACATGCTGAATCCATATCTGAACTTGGTTTTCTTAATGATTAGCTGTTTGGCCTGGCGAAGAAAAAACCTTACTGTCTGGATCAGATATTGAATTTTTGGGATCCCATCGGAACCTTTGGTCTTGTTTTGTAGAGAAGAGCTTGGGGTCTGAATTTTCTTGTGCTGATGATTCCGTTCCATGTTTCCGGTAGAGAGTACTCGCCTGTGTCTCTGTTGATTCCTGAACGTTTTTTCTTAATTTGAACGGCTTCTCTTATCGTTTGGTGAAGTCCGGTGCATGTTGCAAGGATTTGGGCTTTTTCAAAATGTACTGCATGGGATGGGTTTTCGAAAACGTGTTCAGTCAGCGCTGATTTGAAGTTATAATATGGAGGATGGCCATTGGAAAGGGCGTGGTCGATCTCTTGCTCGTGTTCTGCGAGTCTCTTTTCGAAAGTTCTCTCTGTCCTGACGACATAGCGTTTCTCACAGTCGCAGGGTATCGAGTAAATCCCTCTTTGGCTGTGGTTTGGGACTGGATCTTGATCTTTTTTTTATTTATTTAGCTGAATCAACGGCCAACAAGGGCCATATAAATCTTCAAACAACAACAAAAATCAAAATTAACAACAACACATATCATCATAATCATCATTTTATTTATAACCCGTCACTGGACAAAACTGGGCGAGGCCCTGATAAGACGGAGTAAAAAACAAGAACAACGAAAAGAAACAACGGAAAGGAAAAACATACTTCGATACGGTTCTGGCGGTCTGGGAAGCTCCGCGAGCTTATGCGCCGGCTGTTTTTGCAACTTGGGCTTAAACTCGCTTCGCTTTTCAGAGCTGTTCTCGCGCTCTGCTAGTTCCCGCGAACACTTGGAAAGCGAATCCACTTCGCGAGTGGAAAGTGATCTCGGCAAGTCAACGAGAAGTTGTAAAGGTGCCACTGAGGCACAACGACTTCCCGTTTGTTCTTGCGCTCGGCGGATTCTCGCGTTGCTTTTCGGAAAGTGAATTTAAGAGATCGCCAGAATCGCCTTTATAATACATTACCCGAAAACCGGGCAAAAGTTGCAAAAAAGCAACTTCCCCCATGACAACCATATTGGGAGCGTCAGCCTCATGTGCGGCCCAGCCAGGACAGCCAGCAACGGATTCTGAGACTCAAGAATGCGCTTCTGCAGAGAAAGAGCAGAAAAGCGCCTAATTTCTGGAAATGAGGGAAGGCCGTCACTAACGAACATTGACCACGCACTGCTTTTACCTTTATCTTCTGCGACTTGTGCTTGGAACTAATCAATCAATCAGTTGCTTATTCTTCAGTATAACCAACATTCAACATATACATATACCAAGTCCGTCGTAATATGTGACAAGAGGTCACCTGTGCAAGACGGGCAAGCAACTTGTACAAAAATAATTATAAAGAAAGAGCTTTATTTTAAGTCGGAAACTTGTCTCCTTCAACTCGCTCCGTATCAACTTTCTTCACTCCTCCCCAATTCCCAAACCCAATCGTTTTCTGTTTTTCTAGTGATTGTTAAACTGTATTCATTGCAGTATTTCTTCAGCTGTAGTTATGCTTGCCATTGCCCTCCCCCCCCCGCCCCCATAAATAAGAAATTACCATTATTCATGACGTTACAGCAAAAAAAAATCGGAAATTACGAGCATGTCTTGCTCTTTCAAAAAGTTTTCCCGAGACCCAAACTTTCTGTGCGTCAGTTTCCCGAATGAATCCCCTCTTCGGAACTACTCGGAATGATCGATAACCCAAGCTCAAAGGCTTTGCGATCATCAAGGCGAGACGAATGATGGTGTAGGATCCGACCGTTGTATATTATTTTTTATTATTATTATTAATCTTTATTTCAGCCAACAAAGCCATAACTAACTACAACAACAACAACAAAAACGAAAAAAAAAAAAACAAAAAAAAAACTACAAACTCCTCACTCTGTAGAAAGCAAATGCTTCCATGTACAGAGATTATGGAGGAGCGGATGAGCAACAACCCGAATCAAAGAGTTATCACTATTCATAATTCTCGTGAGGAGAGATGAGCGAGCTTTACGCGCAATTTCCGGCATAGCATGAACACAAGATCTGTTGTTCATAGGTGTTCTGTTGTTCCAGTTACCACTGTGGTGGCAATGAAACAAAAAAGGGGACTCGAATTCCTTTACTTTACAATAAGATCAAACTCACCAAACCTCCCAACTTCATAACTTTATCATTACTATCAAAATCAACATTTTGAGTTACATTCCCTCAAAAAAGTCTTTGAAGCGTTCAAATAAGTTACTATTTTACGAGCCACATCACATAAAACCATAAAATATTTCAACAAAGTTATCCCTTTGCAACAAAGTTATCCTTTTGCTATCCCCTTTCGCAAAAGGCTTTTATAAGCCCGCTTTTTTAGGCTCGTCCATTAGTTTATATCTTCTTTCTTGACGTCTCCCAAGAAAATACTGGGAGCGTTTTGGCTATTGTGCGTCGCCCCCTGCCTCACAATGAGTCTGTAGAAGCCATTCGGGTTTTCCAGCGAAGACGGCTTGTTTTTAGTCAGCTTCGTGATTAGGGAGGGGAGAAGGCCTTAAGAAGGAAAATTGGATGAAATTTCAGTTCATTGATGGAATTTTCGAGAATTGGCTGTTCGGCTTTTGACTGTTTTGACAGCTCATACTGGTGGGCAGCAGTGGCTCAGCCAGTGGTGTGTGAGGGTGGGGGGGGGGAGCTTCCCAAAATGCCGAGAAGGAAATTAGAATGTGAACAAAAAGCTCATTATTTGATGCGGTGTTGGAGACTTTTATCGGCCTACAAAGGCTCATATTGTGACCATTCTTGGTCATTAACAAGAAATAACTCGGCCATGCTTTATCGTTCTGTCGAAACCGCAGAGGCTCAGTAATTGGTGTGTTTGGGCGGGGGACGGGCTTCCCTGAAGTTCACCACAGAAAGAAGGAATATGCCCAAGACTTTATTGATGGATGTTGGCGCGTTTTCTCGGCGTTTGGCAGGAAGTAATCTCTGATTCAAGCCTTGCCTTTGAGAGTCACCAGTCTACGATGCTTAGATTATAGTGTATCATACTGTCGAGGTGTCCAACCTCAAGAACACCATTGTTGACAGAGACCATAAAATTGTTCTACTTGAGCGTGAGAACAAACTGATTGCCAAGGCTTTGTGTAATATCAATCGGAGTGTTAATTCTGATGCGCCACTTGCAAATTTAGCTATCTCTCCTGTTAGCCCGGCAAAATCGTTGGCGTGCCCAAGGGTGCTTGACTTGAGTAGCTCCCGTAGTGTTAAAGTTATTCCCATTCCCGCACAGGAACAAGGTGGTGACAACTCGTTAAACCAGTTGCCATCCCACGCTGCAAAAGTGAAGCTACCCGACAAAGCAAATATAATTTGCAAATTCTTCGCCGAGGGATGTTGCAAATTCGGGAAGAAGTGCCGTTTCTTGCACATTTGCCAACAGTCTATCGTTGGAAATTGTAAAAATGAAAAGTGTAATTTTGACCATGTACAGTTATGTGTAGACCTGGCGTGTTTTAAAAGTAGTTGTAAATTTGCTCACGCTCCAAAGATCAGTCTAGCGGGTTCACTCAAAACCACTCGTACTTCGTTCTTCGCTCCCTCCCTAAGCGCCCGTCAGGTTATTTCGCGACGTCAATTTAACGACCGTTTTTTATTGAATGTACAAGAAACGACGTCACGGTGGAAACTTGCGCTGTCACGAGAAGCACCAGTTCGCCCATCTCCCCTTCATCCAGTAGCCCTCGATTTCTTTTCGACAGTACCCCCTCCGCCCCTTCCCCCCAGATTTCTTTCGATGGTAGCTTAATGGCCTCGAGGACGGTTTCGGTTCCCGTTTCTCTAAGGTCGCGCAGTGTCCCACTTTCAAATAGATTTTCAGTCCTTTGTCCCCAAGTAAATAATAATATAGTTCAACCAACTGATACTCCTTCCCCTATATGTAATACCCATGATAAGGAAATGTTTTCCCAAACTTCTAAAAATCTCCCCCCAGTTCCTGGACTTTCAAATAGCAATTTTGTTATTAACCATGGACTACCAAAGACTAAAATCAAAACGGTAATAAAAGAACTCCCAAGTAATCGGTATCAATTCCCTTCTTTTTTGTATACTAATGCGGAAAGCTTAAACTCGGACAAGATGGCTGAACTTGAAACGACATCATCCATTTTAAAAGCGGAAATCATCGCAGTAACCGAAGTACATCGCCAGTCAAAAGACCAGTTAAAAATAAACGGCTATAAAGAAATAATTAAGTTACGACCCGATAGTCACCATCTCGGTAAAAAAGGTGGTGGAGTGATGTTACTGTGTAATGACCAACTTGCGTCTTCGGAAATTCAGGTACCAAGTCTGGATGAAAATGATGAAATAATTTGGATCATGGTTCGACCGAAGCGGCTCCCGAGAAATTTCGCTAATATTGCAGTTGGGACTTTTTATTATTCTCCCGGACAGTCAGCGGCAGAAAAAAGCAAATTCATCGAAAAACTCCAGCTAAGTCTCGACTATATTACGACGAAATACCCACAAATTGGAATCTGTTTACTGGGTGATAAAAACGAACTGAATATTAAACATCTTTTAAGCCATCATGGTCTGAAACAAATCGTCAATCAACCAACGACAAAAGGCAATTCTAACTTAGATGTAATTTGCACTAATATGTCAGATTTCTACAATACCCCAGCTGTGTTGCCTCCGTTGGGAGGTAGTTACCATTTTATGTTGAGCCTCGACCCCTTAAATTCACACAAAATAATGTACACAGTCCAAGAGATACAATACCGCCCCATCACGGATAACGGCCTCGTAGCGTTCGGTTCTTGGATAACCGAAGAAAAGTGGGAAGATTTATATGCAGCTCCAACTTCAGATGAAAAAGCAGAAATTCTCCAGAAAAAACTGAGAAACGAATATGAAAAATGTTTTCCAATTAAAACAATGAAGCGTTGTTCCACTGACAGACCGTATATAACGCAAGAAATAAAGACGATGATCCGCCTTAAACTCAAACTATTCAAACAAGGGAAAAGAGAAGAAGCTTCGAAGTTAAAAAACAAAATCCGGAAAATGACAAGAAAAGCTGCTTCAAAATTTTATTCCGAAAAGGTGACTCAGTTATTCGTAACTAAGCCCAAACAGTGGTACAATAGTATTAAGAAACTATGTGGGAAAAAATGTGCGTCAGTGGATTTTGGGCTGGATGAAAATGAGTCAGTAACAGCGAATGAATTAAATAACCATTTTGCAAAAATAACTCAGTCCTTTCCACCTCTAAAAAAAGAGAATTTAGTGATCACAGAAACCCTTGAAAACCAAATTCCGCTCATCTCAGAGAGGGATGTATACCTTAAACTTAAACACCTGAAAAATACTAGTATAACCCCAATAGACATTCCAATTGATTTGATAAGAGCTTTTCCTGATAAACTTACAGCGCCGCTAACAGAGGTTCTTAACCTTATTACTAAATCTGGTTCGTACCCAAAAATTTGGAAAGTTGGATATATTACTCCAATCCCCAAGAAAGATTGCAAAATCGACTTCAACGGGGTTCGACCAATCACCTTAACACCCGTGTTTAGCAAAATATACGAAAGTTTCGTTGCAACGTGGCTGAAAAATGAGATATTGTCAAAAATAGATCCACGTCAATTCGGTAACATACCTAAATCCTCTACCTCCCATTACCTAATACAACTAATTGACTTTATTCTGAAAAATCTTGAAGAACCAGGAAAATGGATAAATTTGATAGCAATTGATTTTCGTAAAGGTTTCGATCTCATTAACCATAAGATTTTAATTGGTAAACTTTCTAGTCAATTCAATGTAAGCCCTCATATAATTAGAATAATTGCAAGTTTTCTTTACGAAAGACAACAAATGACTAAATACAAAAATGTTTTTTCTGACCCGGTTCCCATTTTTTGTGGCGTACCTCAAGGTACTCTTTTAGGACCTCTGCTATTCTTGGTTATGATTAATGAAATTGCAAAGGATATGCCGGATCGGTGGAAGTATGTTGACGATTTGAGTATTACTGAAGTATGCTACCGTCATATTAAAAGTTCCGCAGCAGCAATCATTGAAGACATACAAAATGAAGCGTCTTTGTCCGATATGCAAGTTAACCAAGAAAAAAGCGCTGTTTTAACTATTTCTTTTTTAAAATCACCCCCGCAATTTGAGCCAAAGCTCATTGAGAATTTGGCTGTAAAAAAACTAAAACTTCTTGGAGTAGTTATCACTGAAACTTTAGACTGGGAAGATAATACAGCAGAAATACTCCGTAAGGCAAACTCAAGCCTGTACATGTTGAAGCTTTTATCAAAGCATAATGTCCCAAGTCTTCACATCCTCAGGATTTATACTTCTTTCATAAGACCATTAATGGAGTATGCATGCGCGGTGTGGCATTTTAGCCTAACTGCAGATCAAAACTCTCGTATTGAAAGAATACAAAAACGTGCTCTCCATATTATCCATAAAGGCCCAAAAGTACCCTACTCCCTTCTTCTAAGCACGTACAAAATTGATACCTTGGAGAAACGGAGACTGAACCTATGCCTCGAGATCGGTAAAAAACTTATTTCGCACCCCATCTACAATGAGTTTCTCCCTCCCCCATACAACAATGTTAGGGAAAGGCGAGAGCGAGCGGTCTCTACGAAGGTCCCAATATTCCAACCAGTAGCGGCCAAACACAGCCGTTACCAAAATAGTTTTATACCAAAGATTGTGGATATTTTAAATAGCCTTTGACCATTGTACGTATTTTTAAATGTATATGTTATGTTGACGAATTTGTGCATGACAGTACTCACCAATTTTGGTTTTGTTACCGTGAAAGTGTGAGCGAATAAATCATTATTCTATTGTCGGTACTGCAGAGGCTCATTACTGGCATATTTGGTTTGGTGGCAGACTCTTTATTTTGACCATTCTTGCCCGTAAACAACTATTATGCTCGGGCCACATTCAGTCAGACCTGTACGTACTTTGATTCGTTAATTTGTTTATTGCCCAATCTTACGTTTCATCCTCGTCACACCTGGAACGAGGAAATTCAAGATACGTTACCACCATCATCACTCATAGGTCAACGAAACTAGCTATAGTCAGTGACTGTGGTCTGTGATTGGTCCAAAGTTACGTTTCAAAATGGCAGAGATGGATTCGTCAGTCTCGTCTGTTTACGTTTTCAGCGTCTTTTCTTCCGAATTTCGTCCGTAAGACGATCTTATTACCGGCGTTATTACCAGGTGTGACTATAGTGGGGCCCGGGCATAACTCTGCAATGCTTAGCGTACCGTACAACCAATACCGCAGAGTTCAGCCATTGCCATGTTTTTTTTGTTTTTTTTTTGGTACAAAGCATTTACTTCTCCATTTCACTATTCTTGATGTTTGCTCGATTCTAGATCTGTAGGCACCATGAGCCGTGGCGTGATAGCTGTAAGCTTCTCCGGCGAGTAGAAAAAAGGGCTGCAAAAAAAACAAAAAATAACTTAGCCTACGTCAACGAGATCACTAAAACAAAGATAATTTGGGCAATTCAATCAGCTAAAAAAAATAAAAATAAAAAATTTGGGCAATTAATCTAAATTACAAAATTTTCCAAATCTGAGCAGTTTAAAAAACTATAACAGATTCATTTAGAGGCAAACTAAAAACCAATTACCCAATTAAAAAAAAAAATTTGCCTAGCCGCTTTGCAGGCTGCCCTTCCGTCATAGGGCGTTCCACGGTGGCACAAAAAACCTTATTAAAATTTACTAAAATGCCTTTTTTCTTTAACCTCCAAAATCCATCTGTTTATAAAAAAAAAAACATCCTCCCATTTTCCTCACTCTCATAACCCATTAAACTACCCAAATGGAAAACTTTGCCTTTACAACCTGCTCCTGATTCTCTCCCGTCTGTTGCTGAATGGGAGACACATTTCAAGTCTGCCCTGTCTTCTTCTAACGATTTGCCCTCTGACGTTGCTGAGCTAGACTCTATATTAAGTGATTTTCCGTCTGACCACGTACTTGTACATCAAGATTTACTTTTGGCCCAAAAAAAACTGAAGTTCCAATCATCGCCTGACCATGATGGGCTTTTTTCAAACCATCTCAAGTTTGTATCCCCAACATTCCTTTTAACTCTTCTTGCTTTTTTTAATTTAATTTTATCGGTGGGTCGTGTTCCCTCATCTTTTAAAATTGGTTTGATTTCCCCTATTTTAAAAAATGGAAAGAAGGATTTAAAATCTTGTGGTTCTTATCGGCCAATAACCAAGGGTTGTATTATCAGTAAACTTTTTGAAATGTGTTTTAAAAATAAGTTTGAAGGCCTTGATGTTGGGTTAAACCAGGTTGGATTTCAAAGGGGTATGGGTTGCGATCATGCGCACGCTACTTTTTCCACTTTAATCAATGATGCGCGAGTGAGTGGACAACCGCTGTATACGCTTCTGATAGACATAAAAGTTGCTTTTGACAACGTTTCTCATGCGGCTGCTCTTTTATCACTTGTGTATAATGGTATTCCTCGTTCTGTTGTGCGTGTTTTAAGGTCGTGGTACAATGGACTTAACGTTCAAGTGGCAATTCGTTCCCCAAAAATTCTGTCCAATTTAATTTCAGTGGGAAAAGGCGTTAGACAAGGTGGAATTTTATCTCCATATATTTTTAATGCATGTTTGGCAGATTGTCTTCGGTCGCTTAAAACTTCTTTGATTCATTTTGCGCGTGATGTAACGTTTTTAGCTTATGCTGATGATATTATTATTTTAAGCCGGTCAAAAGAAAAGTTAATTGAAAATTTTAACATTCTAGTGTCTAAACTGGGGAAGAAGGGTCTAATAATTAGTTCTGAAAAATGTAATTATTTTCTGATTAGTAATTTGCCGACACTGAATGCCCCTCTGGATTGTGGTGGGGGGATTGTTTTCAGCCCTGTTGAGAAAGTTACGTATCTTGGAATCCCTTATTCTTCCAATACAGGGAATGGAAACTTATCCTTATTCAACATGTGCAAGATAAAATAAGAAGAGCATTTGGTGCTGTTATTCGTTTACGGGGTATGTATCGCAGAGATGTTCTCGGTTCGATTTATACGGCTGTTGCACTCCCTCATATTCTTTTTCCGTCTGCTTTCTTTTCTTCTTTCCGTCCTTCTGAACTTTCTGCGTTAAAAGTTACTTATTACAAATAGGTTTCCCTATTTCTGCGAGTAATTCTCACCTAACTTCCAGTTTTAAAGTGAAGAATCCTCTGGAAACTCTGAACAGAAAAATTCAGAACTTTCATAAAAAGGCTGAAAACATTCTTGTCCATCACAACCTTTTTCCTTTCTTCACTAAAAAAGTGCCATGATTAGTTTATTTATTTTGATTTTGTGTTATCATTTGTATTTTATTGTAGATATAGAATGATAGTTTGTTTTTAACGGTCAGTTAATTGTTTGTGTACTATCTCTGAAGTGTTTGTGACATGTTGTTTCCTTTTTTTATATACTCTTCAGTTTTGAAGGAATCAAATAAATGAATGAATGAATGAATGAAACAAGTAATTACAATAGATAGACAAAGTTTTTCATTTGGAGGTGGGGGGGCTTCCCTAAAAGTCACGAAAAAAGCTGGGCTTGTAGTTGTAGTTGATTGGTTTTGTAGAATTCTGTGTTTAAAGTCTTATCGAACTGTCGATGACGCAGTAGCATTTTTGGTTGGGGTACAGGCTCAGTTTTTTACAATCGTTGCCGTTGACAACTCGATATCCTTGTAATGGCGTGCCGGGCCGTCGGTGCCGACTATGACTGTAACAGAATTCTACCGTACAGTCGAAACAACAGAGGCTCAGCCAGTGGCGTTTGGTGGTGGGAGGGGGCTTCCCTAAAAGTCACGAAAGAAGCAGGGAATATGAACGAGATTTTATTGATGGATTTTGAACAGAATTCTACCTTTCAGTCGATACCAGAGGCTCAGCCAGTGGCGTTTGGTTGTGGGTACGTGTGGGGGGGGGTGCTTCCCTAAAAGTTAAGAAAGAAGCAGGGAAAGTGCACAAGATTTTATTGATTGGTTTTGGAGAATTCTGTGCTTAACACGGTTTTATCGTACTGTCGATGACGCAGCTGCATTTTTGGTTGGGGTACAAGGACTTTTACAGTCCTTGCCGTTGACAGCTCGATATCCCTGTAATGGCGTGCCGTACTGTCGGTGCCGACTAGGACTGTAACTGATTTCTCAGAACAACTCAACTGATTGCAGTTGAACTGTCCAGGCAATCCTGTATCAACTGGGGGCACTGATCCTATAGCCGCTTGTGCCTGGCCAGTATCGTGGCTTAGGAAATCTCGTTGGCTCAATTGGTTGTCGCACAGGTTCAGACCCCGACCGAGTAGTATTTCTATACTTCACTTATATGTATGTTTATGCCCTTCTTCAAAAAGGAGAAACGGACTGCAAGCAAAGGAAAACCTGGAAGGAACAAACGAAAATATAAACACACATTAGCTATACAAGGAATTGAGTTAATTTACGAATTACGACGTTTAGCGCTCTTGCTGGAATATGTATTTCAAGTTTTGTCTAACCTTTTGGGTATGGCTGATTAAACTTTCCGTACAGGTCTGCGCTGGAAATCTGTTCGGTTTCATGACAGTTCTGGTTTTATATTTTTTGCCTCGGGGGAAATCAGAGCTTTTGCCGAATCAGAAATTAGTTCGGATTCTGGGGAGAACAGGAAATACGTTTCCTTAGAATAGACGCCCTTCCCATCTGCTTAGAATTTCTGCAACTCTGATTAGAAATAAAAGGGCTCTTGATGAAAAATCGAGAGAAAGGAAAGGAGAGAAAGAGAAAAAAAATTCTTTACTCGTATGACCTGGCAACAGTTCTACGCTGTTGAATTTCCCCGTTTATTGCTTCGTTCCTTCATAAAGTTTTATGGTTGGAAAAAGGAAATTCAGGTTTTGAATCGCCTTCCTTTCATAAACAAGAGCTGTAAGCTCATATGGCACTTGCATGTGTTGAGATGTTTTGTTTGATCAAAAGTATTTTTCGACTTTGTGTTAAAATGCGCACTTTAAGGGAGCTAGATAAAAAGTATTTTATTTTTGAACTTGGGTGTAATGATGCGCACTTTAAAGGCGCTAGAAATGCATTTGTATGCAAAACCCTTGAGGCAAAAACGATCACAGGCCCTTAGGGATTCTTGATGTATACCGTTTCGTCAAAAGTTTTTTTTCGCTTTTCATTACAAATGCGCACTTTAAGGGTGACAGAAATAAATTTTTAAGCAAAACCCTTGTGGCACAAATGATCATGGGTTGAGGTGTCTTGTTTGAAATAGAGTACTTTTCGACCTGGCCGTTCAGATTCACACTTTAAGGGAGCTAGAACGTCATTTGTAAACAAAACCCTTGAGGCAAAAATGATAATGAGCTCATGGGGATCATGAAAATATGAATTTGGTTTAAAAGCATTTTTCTAAATTTGCAGTCAAGATTAGTACTTTAACGAATGGTCGGGTTTGGAAAGTGGCCATTTTGAGTCAATCTTGTCAAATCTCTAATATTACAGCCAATTTCCATCGTCCTAGATTATCTGGAAGTACCTTAAATCGTGTGTTTATCCAGAGCATCTGTTTGTTATTCCCACAAAGTTCCATCCCGATCTCACCAGTCTAAGTCGGTCACGTATTTTCGCCCCCCCCCCCCCCAATTGCTGTCGGATCTGTCCGGACATGAAAAAGACCAACAGAAACATGTCCTCTCTTCAATTACCAAATTTCACTAAAATCCGATCAGCCGTTTCAAAGTTACGCATGACTCAATATTCCGGATTCCACCTCCCGTTACTCCCCCCACGGCTATCAGATCATGTAAATTTTTCTTTATAAGTCAGTTTGATCGGGTCCCTGATTCGCCTCCCAAGATTCGTCGTGAAAATCCCCAAAACCGCCATAACCGGAATCCCGGGAAACTCCCCTCCACCCCCCCCCCCCTAATGTCATGATCCATCCCAAATGTATAAACGATTTATCTGGAGCAAATGCTTGTTCTTCCCAGCAAGTTTCACTCCGATTCCTCCATTCTAACCGTTTCCCGATATTTCCGGTCCCCCCCCCCCCGAACTCCCCCATAGCTGTTGAATCCGGTCCGGACTTCAAATGGGACATCAGAGTTATGTCATTTATTCAGTTATTAAGTTTCATTCCAATCCGACCACCCGCTCGAAAGTTACAGAGTGCTCCAATTTTCCGGATTCCCCAGCCCTCCACCCCGCTAGTGTCCGGATCCAGTCCAAATGTATAAACGATTTATCTGGAGCAGATGCTTGTTCCTCCCAGCAAGTTTCACTCCGATCCCTCTATTCTAACCGTTTCTCAAAATTTCCGGTCTCCCCCCCCCCAACTCCCCCATAGCTGTCGAATCCGGTCCGGACTTCAAACGGGACATCAGTAGTGTGCCATTTATTCAGTTATTAAGTTTCATTCCAATCCGATCACCCGTTCGAAAGTTACACACTACTCCAATTTTCCGGATTCCCCAGCCCTCCACTCCCCCCCGGGTGGTCGGACCCAGTCCAAATGTATAAACGATTTACCTGGAGCAGATGCTTGTTCTTCCCAGCAAGTTTCACTCCGATCCCTCTATTCTAACCGTTTCTCGAAATTTCCGGTGTCCCCCCCCCAACTCCCCCATAGCTGTCGAATCCGGTCCGGACTTCAAACGGGACATCAGAACTATGCCATTTATTCAGTTATTAAGTTTCATTCCAATCCGATCACCCGTTCTAAAGTTACACACTACTCAAATTTTCCGGATTCCCCAGCCCTCCACTCCCCCCCGGGTGGTCGGATTGGGAAACTGAATGTTTCCAAGTTACTCCGATCGGGTCCCTGATGCTCCTGCCAAGTTTCATCGTCCTAGCACATCTGGAAGTACTCCAACTCGAAAAAGTGTGACAAAACTCCTTAATTTTCAGAATTTCCCCGGCCCACCACTCCCCCCCCAGATGGTCGGATCGGGAAACTGATTACTTCTAGGTTAGTTTGGTCGGGTCCCTGATTTTCCTGCCAAGTTTCATCGTCCTAGCACATCTGGAAGTACCCTAACTCGAACATGTGGGACAAAAAAAATCGGACAGACCGACCGACAGACCGACCGACGGACGGAATTGCGATCGGTATATGGCACTTGAGCCAGAGGCTGCAAGTGCCATAAAAATACTGAATAGGTTTGCTGGCCAGACTAGCCATTCGGCGGAAAAAATGAAGAGGCTTTGTGTCGTACATTAAACACAGCTGATTAGTTTATCTAAAACCAGACAGCTAATGAATGTCAATGTCACCAACGAAAAAAATGTAGCCTACCATATTCTGATCGCACAAACAACACTCAGGGGCGTCACGTATGGGGGGGGGGACGCACCCCCCCCAATGTTGCCGGCCAGTCGGAAAAAGTAGCCGAGTCGGCACGAAGTAGCCGAGTCGGCACGAAGTGCCGCGATTTTTCGTAGGAACAGTTTTTTTTTTCTTGGAAACAGTCGGTTTTTCGTAAAAATAGTAGATTTTTTCGTAGCCGTATAGGAGTAATAATACCCTTTATCGAAAAGGGATTTTCGTTATTATTAGGCCTCTACTTTAGCAATCAACTGATCTTTTAAAGTCTCTCCTCCCTGGTAGAACTTCCTTGAACCAGAAGGGGTCCAGGGTCTAACCAAAAGGTTTCTAAAACGGTGGCATTTTAAAATAGACAAAGTATTGAAAACGGTGAGAATTTCGGCATCCTTTTTGTAGGCCAGTTTTTGTTTTCTTGTTTGAAGTTCTAGCTAATCCCAAAGTTCAAGCTAAGCCCTTTCCCTTGCTTTCGAGCCCACCACTTACCAACTTTTCAGTTTGTAGTTTGATGCCGTTGCAAACGCTCGTGAAACTGCTTATGAGATTCCCAGGGTCGCTTTCCAAATGTCTCCCGAGAAGTGTTACGGAAAGTCGGATGACCATAGCTTTTGAGTATTTTTTTGTCCTTGCGAATTGAGCAATCACAGTATAAAGCCATTCGAGACAGGAATGAATTTTCTTCGTGCCGCGATCGTTCCCGGCAAATCCCTCGTCACCCATAATTTCCTCGCTAGCGTTGAAAGTTTTCTAACCAGATCCGTTCTCTTCCAGATCCCAGGGGGAAGTGTATCGCCTTCAAGGGAAAATCGAATCTATGCAGACGGAGGTGGAACGACTTCAGATGGAAGTGGAGAAAAACCAAATCATCGCAAACAAGTCTCGAGAAGATGCAAGAAAGTACCAAGAAGACGTCCAGGCTGTCCAGGACAGCTTCGACAGGACGGCGTTGCAGCTGGGGAAAGCGAAAGAGGCCGAAGAAAAGCTCAAAGACCAAGTTGATCAATACTCCCTAGAGCTTGAGATGTTCCGTGATCGCTATGATAAGGGTCAGACTGACCTGAGAAGGGTTATAAGCGAGAAGGAAACGCTAGAGGGAACGGTCGACCGGCTTCGCTTTGAGCTCGATCGTACGCAGGCGCAGTACGGGAAGGTGCAGTCGAGTCAAGAGAAGAATCAGGAAGAAATAGCGCGGCTTCAAGTTGAACTTGAGAAAGTCCAAGATCGCTACGATAGAGGGCTTATCGAGCTCCGCAGAGCCCAGGGAGAGTGTGAGAATTTGAGGAACCAATCAGAAGCGTATAAAGTAGAAATCGAGCGTTATGCCACGCGACTTGGAAAATATCATGAGTCTCAGGAGAAGAGCAAAGAAGAACAAGAGAAGATCGTTGTAGAGCACGAAAGAAATAAGGAAAACCTTGCAAAAGCACATAGTGAAATTGAAAAACTTGCGATGCAGAAACAAAAGCTGGACCAGGAAAATGCCAAACTTAAAGTGGAGCTAGAAGATCTGCATATTGCTAAAAGCAAATTCGCTATGAATCATGAAAAGCAGAATAGCGACGTCAGCAGGCTTCAGGTAGAGCTTGACCGCCTGAGGGAAAAGTACGAGACGAACTGTGTTGACCTCGAACGGTATAAAGTTCATAATGAGAGACTAAATGAAGAGCTAAATAAGTGTAAGCTGGACCTTGAACGAACGCAGAGCAGTGTCGGTAAATTTTCTAGTTCACAAGAAAAATATCAGAGTGACATTGAGCGGATTAGTGTGGAGACAGAGAAGCTTAGGGATAAATACGAACGCTCTCAGCTTGAGCTTACAAAAGCGCAGCAGCGCGTAGAGCAGTTGACAACGGAGAGCGACCGAATGCGTGCGCAACTGAAGCACGCCGAGTCGCAAAACGAGCGTTTCATTGACACTGAGCTTTCCAGGCATCAGCAGAAAGCCGAAGCGCTGACTAAAGAAAATGAGCGACTCCATGCTGAAGTCTCCCGGCTTCAGTCGGAACATTCTAAACTCCAGAGCAGTCAGGAGAGAAACCAAGATGCCTACGAGCGGTATCAGATCGAAACGGAGAAATTGAAAGATCGCCTCGAAAAAGCACATATCGAGCACGATAAGCTCACACATGCGAAAGAGAAAGCCGAAGTCGAAGTCCAGAGGTTAATTCGCGAGTTGGAAAGGTCACAAATGCACATGCAGAAATTCCAAGACTCGAATGAAAATGGCAAAGCCGAATTCGAAAAAATGACATCCGAAATCCAACGACTCCGAGAACGCCATGATAAATTCCAGCAAGAAAATAGAAAGACGTCTGAAGAGAAAGAGCGATTGCAACAAGAACTGCAACGGTACCGGCAGGATTTGGAGATGGCCAAATCTCAGTATGGCCAAGCGTCGGATGTAGAGGAGGGATACAAAAAGGAAATTGACAAATTACACAGAGAGATCAGTAGAATGTCAAGTACCCTTGAGAAGGTTAAAAGCGACCTCACATCTTCAACGTCGGAAAAAGATCGACTCTCTGTAATCGTAGAGAAACGAGAGAAGCAAAGCGAAAAGCTGGAAAACGATTTCGCCAAAGTGGAGCATGAGCTTAAACAGCTTACACTTGAACGTGACCAGTTAGTTCTCCAACTTGAAAAGTCCCAGGAGATGCTCATGAGCTTTCAGCACGAGATGCAGAAGACGGACGTCGAGATGCAACGCTTAAAAGCTGATAATCAGCGGCTTAGAGCTGAATCGCCCAGGAATGATAATGGAAGTGGGGATGCCAACAAAGCCAAAGAAATTCAAAAGCTGTCACAGCAGCTATCCGTCTTCGAGAAAGAGATCCTTGCATTGAAGCAGGAAAGAGATAAAGACCGGATACGAGTCGAAAAGGCGGAGCTGAACCTACTGAACGCCCAGAAGCAACAGAAGGGCTACGAAGCTGAAAAGAGTAGAGCGGACTCTGCTGAAAAAGCAGTTGAAGAGTTCCAGAAGCAGCTAAGTGCAATGCAGAAAACCATTACCGCTCAGCAGCAACAAATGGCTAAACAGGTCAAGCAGATTGAAGCCCAAGGCGAGCAGATCATGCGCATGGAAGATGACCTAATCATGCAGTCCCAGCAGATCAAGGAATATGAACAGCTTCTTAAGCAGCAAGGAGAGAACAAGAATGATGTTGAGTTTGCCAAGCTGAAGAAAGAGTTTGAAGCTGTTAGGAATGAGCTAAAGAGGGTGACTGAACAGAGAGATAAGCTGCACCTGCAGTTGGAAGGTACTGCGAAGGACCTGCAGGCAGCAGCAATGGAGAAGGAGAGATTCCAGGCACAGCTGGAAATGTTGGTGCAGGAGCTAGAGAGGAAGCAGGTGACTGCACTTGCTGTCTCATTCAGATTTTGTTACTGCACTTTTTATTTATTTGTAGAGAATTCGTTTTATTTTGCTCATGTTTTGCTAGAAAGAGTTTGTTAGGTACCGTATGTTCCAGTTCCTTCATTTGTAGTCCAGGGATAGCTGGCTTTTCGCTTTTCTAGTTTTAGGCTGAATTTTGGCAGTTTTTGTTAATTTTTGCGTGGTTATTTCCTCATACCTGGATACTTGTATCTAGGGCCCGTGCTTCCTCACTTTTGGTTGCATTCTACTGGCAATGGACTCTTCGGGATCTTTCTTCCTCTCTTGAATGTTGTTCTAATGAGCACCACTCTGTTTTAATGGATCAGAATGGCTCCTGTTTTTTTTTTCCGGAAAATAACGTTTTTAGCGAACTCCCTCTGAACTGAGAACGAAAAGTATAAGTATACTCTTAGCCAAAGTTGTCTTCGAATCATAGTTTACCACAATAGTTGGGAGCCCTTCTAAATTACTGAAGAGTAAAAATTGCCATAGAACAAATCTGACCCGTTAGCTTCAAGAACTAGAAAACGAAAACTAATTAGTGTAATTAGAGCATTTTGAGCCTTCCTTAGTTTCCGATCAGTTTCTAGGGCGTAGCAAGTGCCAAGGTATGTAACGTAGGGATTCGGAAGTGCTCTTCACCATGATGCCCCCCCCCCCCCCCCTCCAGTTTGGCTAGCCCCCAACCGCCCAATGCATGAATACTTCCTGAGCCCAAGCTAACTGGGAAACATATTTTCAAACAGTGCATAAAACGGATGTGTCAATCAATCATTCAATCAATCAATAAGTATATTTCACATAATATTTCTGTATGACAAAAATAACCTTGTACGTCAAATCAAAATGTTTTTAAAAATACATAAAACAACGGTTAATGCAAGGTAAAATAAACAAAGTGTCAAACGCTGCTTTGTTATAATTAGATACGAAATATGGTACAAAGGATTTTAAAAAACGCTGAGAAGACTTGAAATCGGGTTCTCTAAGGATCCAATCCAAAAATGTAGAGCCACTGGGTCCAACGTTGCGTCGGTCCCTTTCGGCCTTTCTTTTGGGCACGGCAGGCCTCCACTGGAGCCGCCTCTACTGGTAGATTTCCTTCTCCGCGATGACACTGACTAGGGCTTTGTAGATCCGGTACTCGGTCTTCTTCGGGAACGTCGTTGAGGTGATTGTGTTGATGGATCTGGGGATTTTGAGCTCGTTGCACAGGATAGACTGAGGACGACTGAGTTGCGACATCATCGGGCTAGTACTTCTGCACTGGAACAGAATGGGAGGAGTTGTTTCTTCGCTACTTTTCTTGCTTACCGCGTGTCGACGGTTGGTTCAGGGGTGTAAAAAGGCGGTAGGATGTCGCGATGGTCTGGAGACAGAAGGAGGAATATCCAAATGCCATGGTAAGATCGTGTCTCCTTTGGTTGAGTGTTTCTAGCTTTAGAGTCTTCAGGCTGGTGTTGTAATCAACGTACATGTGACCGAGGACAATGCGGCAAGCTCTCTTCTGAAGGGTCTCCAATTGGTCGCTTTGTTCACTGGAGAGAGAGCCATGCGAAGACATCAGTTATGATGTCTTTGCAGCGATATTTGGCCCTTCTTGGCAAGGATTCTCGTCAGGCTGTTGAAACGTTGGGGAAGGACCGAAGGAACGAACCTTAACCCTATTGCGGGTTCGTTCCTTCGCCAGCGGTGTCCCTGACTTTGTCCCATTTCATGCATTGTTTGAATATACTCCCAATTCAGTTCCTGGCTTAGGGCAGATAATCGGAGATCAGCATCACCAGCTAGGCATCACCTGATACCTTCTCGATTTCGGACAGCCTGAAGAGGACCATTGCCGGAAGGGCCGAAACATCGCTGGAATAAATCCCAGCTGATTATCCGTGTGGCGACGTCGACTAGTCGATGGTGCTAGCTCTGTACTTTGGACCATGGTATCTGATACCACGGTCTAAAGCAGAGGCGTTACCAGCCAAAATATTTGTGGGGGGGGCAAGGTATTTACCGACTGGCCTGTAATCCGACTGTTTTTGCAGAAAAACGACTGTTATCACGAAAAACGACAGTTTTGACGAAAAATTGGCAGATTTTCAGAAAACCGACTGTATTTGAGAAAGAAAACTTGTTATCGACTAATTTTCACAGCGGCGCCGATTCGATTATTTTTTACCGACTGGCTGACAACGTTGGGGGGGGGGAGAGAAGTTTGGCACTATACTGTAACTAGATAACAGTTTTTTGTTGGGAATTTCTGCAATAGTCGTTTTTGCAGAGCAACCGTGTATCAGATACCACGGTAATTGCAAAAACGACTAACTGCAGATGCAGTTACCGTGGTAACAGATACCGTGGTATATGCAAAAACGCAACTTATGTTTTAAGATCAGGATTTCCCGCCCGGATATTTTGCACTTTTATCATCAAGTTAAAAATTTCAACTTTTCCACACAAAAAACCTGGCAGTAATCGGTCCACGACCGCCCTACCCTGATCGGCTTTTTGCGACAGTATAGAATAGAAGCGGACAACTTTTTAAACGCTGGTCCAAAAATCAAAAATTGTGTTTTTGCAGATACCAGCTAAATCACTAAGTGCTAAACTTCTTTCCTACCACTTTGACAAGATTTGATGAAAGGGAGATGACTTTTCCAGATACCACGACCAGTTATTCCTGAATATCAGATACCACGATAACTGGCCAGATACCACGATAACTGCAAAAACGCCTTTTGACCGTGGTATCAGACACCATGGTATCTGCAAAAATGGAACTAAGGAAAGAGAATCTGTCTGACACCCGGCTATTGAACTGTCTGGAATTTCACGGATCGCACGTAGGGTTGTGGGTCAAATTTGTAAACAAAAAGCGAAAGTTAACCAAGAAATCGCGTGGTAAGATGCACCTGACATCTGGGAAGGGAAAACGCACTACATCATGACGAATTTTGGGATCGGCGTTGTACGTGACCAGGTGGTTCTTGGGAAGTTTGTTTTTGTTCGAAATCGTCCCGATTCGATTCGTCCCGGAAATGCACATGGGAACAGTTTATTTTAACGACCTGATTCGTAACCTTCTGGTGTACTTAATCTACTGATGACGATGATGAAATCTTATTTACGCTCTTAAGAAGAGGGAAATAGCACAGGACAGAGAAAGAAAAGGAAAAAATTACATAATTCTCCAGCCGTTTTCGTCGGATATGGCGCAATCTCTCTATTGTCATTATTGTTATGAAAAACGCCTCGAGATAAATGGTGGTACAAAACTGTAGGCCGATAAAGTACGACCAGGAGAATCTTTAGGTTAGACCTATGTCAGATTTCAGTACCTTCCAGTAACGGAGTAAACGCACCAGATCAAAAAATAAACATAGACAAAAGTTAAGGGACTAGTCGGGTCTGAAAAATCTTCTTCCAGGATGGAAAGCGTAAAATGGCCAAGGGATGCAGAATCGTGAAGGTCCTGGTCATTTTAGGATAGGGTCTCGATGATAGGTTCTTGGATTTTCCTTCCTTTACTAAAGAAACGCTGTGTTCGTGAGCCTCTTGTTTGGCTACGCGATTTAACATTTTTGAAACGGACCAATCGTCTTTCAGCTCGATCTTCAAGAAGCTAGCAAGAAAGCGTCTTCCACCAATCACGTTTCGCCAGATTTCAAGAAGCAAATGGAAGACCAAAAGAGGGCGTTGGACGGACAACGGAATTCGCTCGATCAGAGACAGAGACAGTTGGATGAAAAGCAAAAAGAATTGGACGAGTTGGACAGAAGGATGAAAAAGAGGCACGAAGAACTGAATCACATGGAAGAGAAGCTTAAAACGGTACGGATATAGATTGAAAATTACTTGTCACTTTTTAATATCGGTGCTACAGCAGTTTGAACATTTCGTTTCTGAATGGCTTCAGTTGGTTGTGTTGTATAAATATTCCTTGAGCCCAAGCTGACTTAGATACATATATTCATATAGTATGAAAACGGATTCGTCAGCTGTGATGCTTTGAAAGCGATATTTCGGCCCTTCTTGGCAAGGGTCCTCTTCAGGCTGTCGGTCTTCTTGGCAGTCTTCTGTGCCAGCGCTGGGGAAGGAACACACCTGCAATCAGGTCAGATTGCAGGCCAAGAAGGACCGAAATATCGCTTTGAAAGCATCACAGCTGACGAATCTGTTTGTATACTATATGAATATATGGTTGTGTTGTTTATACGTAAGGGCTCGATGCCAAGCAGCGCAAGCGCATCCTGTTCCACAACAAATCATGGGCCCTTGGAGTGGGGTCGAAACAAAATGTGAAAGATTTCGAGGTTGCGTTTTCCTATGAAAAAGCGTCGGAAAAATACAGAAGATCATTGACATTAGTATCTTCTCATTAAAGTATAACCGAAAAGGGCTAGGATAGGACAGTCTAGTTACTCATCACTTATTCACTCAGATTGGCTTGAAAACCCGCTGAAAATGAGTTACTTCGTTGCTCCGCTATTCACGAATAATCGATTTTCAAATAGTGGAATTTCCGTGTGATTTGTGGTGCCTCTATGCGCTTGTATTTTTGTTATATGCCTTACGAGAAAGATTTATCATTTTTTTTTTGTTCAGGCACTAAGCAATCGTCACCAGTCTCACCACTGCCCACTGAAAAGCCGCATTTGTGTTGAGAGTAAAAATTTCCCGCGTCATAGTAGAATTTACGCTGTGGGGACGGACGGAGATATTCTGAGCCTCATAACTAGAGCAGATAGTGGAAAATCAAAAAATCCCTTTGCAGAATCCAAATAATTCAGTGTATCCAATTAAATGACACACAAATAAGTTGGCTTTTCAGTTAAACTTTAAACTCTAATCAAGGGCTCCGCCATATCCTAAACATTTCGTCCTTCTGTTTCAGGCTTCTAAGTCAGGTGGCTCTGGTGATAGCGAAGCGTTGAGTGTAGAGGTGAACAAGTTACGAGAGGAAAGTCAGAGGGCGTCACAGGAGGCAGATAAGCTGATGAGGCTGGTACAGATGTCACAAGAAGAGCAGTTTTCGAAGGACAAAACTATAGCAGAATTGCAAGAGTAAGTACCGCACACTCGCAATTCGCAAAGTACAAGGGACTTTGTTACTTTCATCAATTTTTTTCAAATTGGTGGGAAAGAAGTTTGGAAAACTTCGAAAGCGCGATTTCGGCAATTGTAGTTTTTGCAGAGTAACCGTATATCAGATACCACGGTAATTGCAAAGACGACTAATTGCACATCCAGTTACCGTGGTAACAGATACCATGGTATCTGCAAACTGCAACTATTGAAATTCTAATTTTCCGCGTCATAGTAGAATTTTACCTTATGAGGACGGTCATAGATATTCTGAACATCATACCTGAGCAAATAGTGAAAAATAAAAATAAAATCCGTTACCACAGTCCACTAATGCAGTGTGTTCAGTTAAATGATACAAAATTAAGTTGGTTTTTCACTTATGCTTTAAAGCCCGTCCGACTGTAAACTTGGATCTTGTGGGAACACCGTCCATATTCTCAACGTCGATTATACGAGAGTCTATTGTTGAAAAAAAAATATACCTCAACAGAGTAAAAATAATTCAGTAGGTATATTAAAGGAACAGAAAACTTGACTCGGGGAGCTAGCTAACATATCAAGAATGTACCCCGAGTCGATATTGAGAGTAAGACAAATTCTCGTTACGGCCATTGCAGTTTCCGGACAGTTTCCGAGGATTCGACTTTTGAGCAAAAGGTTTGCAAAAGCAAAAGGTTTGTGTGCCACGACTAGGAATCGAACCCCGGCCGTCTAGTCGGGGAGGTCGTTACTCTGTAGTCTACATGTAAAAAGGCGAATTTTTACAGTACATGAGTGCATAATTACAGTGTATCAGGGGCAAGGGCCTGCCAGCTAGCTTTGGGAACACTAAGGAGGGGGTTCGAGACAGTTCGAGATGACAAAGAAGGGGGGCCCTGTCGACAATAAGACCCTGTATATTTATCCAAGCCCCCCGGGCGATCCGATGGCCGAAAGTTGCGTAGTCAAGTTTACTGTTCCTTTAAGTATGTGTAATATGAGAAAAAAATAACCTGGCTTTTTAGTTGAACCTTAGCCAAACACTAATTTTCTTTCTTTCAGGGCCTTGAGACTCGAGCGCGCCCGAAGAGCTCCGCGGTCGAATAGCGCGACACCTAGTTCGGAAGCACAAAACCGCACACAGGTAAGTTAATAGCGCTAGATGGCATGCAAGCTGTGGCTTTGAAAGGTGCAACATGGGATTATAAACCAACTTCGAATGAAAGTGCAATGTCTATATATTATGTATTATGAAGTAACTGACCTATTTGATTCGTAAGACCATTTACCAACGTAGTTTTTTCTTCTACTTTTTGTTTTTTTTCACGTTTGGTGTGTTTTGTTCGTACGATTTCCTTTCCCCCATGGCCGTCTCGGTGGGTTTGCGCGAAACTTGAAATATCCTTTGCAGAAAACAGAGTAATATGAAATCAACTTTCTCGGAAACATAATAGTATTCCTCAAATTGGCGAGAGGTACAACTGAAAAAAAAAAAATGCCTCTTCACAATCATATAACCTTCCAAAAATCTGTTCAGAAATCTATTTATAGAAATCAATTAAGCGCGTCAGATAAAATGGTAGAATATATCTGACATTGGCTGTGTATTTGAATAGGTCAAAAAATTTGACTTACATAAAAATATTAATCCAGCCGATTTCTTTCAAAAATGTAAAATACATGTTATTCGACAATGAAAAAAATATCAGTAGGCTACATGTAAAGGACTAATAAAGACATCAGCGGTGCAGTGGACGTTCTTTGGTCATTACGTAAAGAAATTCTGCAGAAATCACTCAAGATTTTATTAGGCGCATAGGCTACTCTCGGGGCTCGTGACCTCGTTCGATAGAAATATCTTAATCAGGGAAGTCACACCCTTCAGCATTTCAGTAACACTGAAAGGAAGATAAAGATTTGCGGGCAAATAATGTGCGAAATTTGTGGGAAGAACAAAGTTTAACAACTGAAAGACCATTGTTCTGGCACCATATGACTAATCGAGCAAAACTAAAAAAAAAAAAAATCTAAAGGACACTTGAAAAAAGAAACCATACTTGAACACACCATGGAGAATGCATTTACAGACATGTCCGCGGAGAGCATTCTTCTCCTGAGCGTGACGTTTTCAAAATAGGGATGTTCGTTTCTGGAGGTTTGCACATGCAGACTCCAAGACAAAAAGCGCGATTCGTTCAAATCTTGTACAGCGCTGGCCGGATCGTATTGGAATTTCTTCTAGGTATACGTTTGGGCTTAACTGGTTAAAAAATATTCCAGAAGAAGGGTTGATTGGAGACATTTGTTCATTTCCAAAATTGTTCGGTACTGAAATAAGAACAGATGCAAAATGGAGCAAAAATCATAGCTGGGAAACACTCTTTCGTATTTGGATTGGGTTTTCTGCAGGCAATGTTAACGGAAGTCATACAGATAGGGATGATACTTGGTACTCTTCATTCAGGTGTCCTTTAAGTAAAAGTTTGTCTTGTGAAAAGATAGTGCTGCCTGACCAGGTGCAAGGCTTCGATCATTAAATAATAATAATAATTTAATTTTTACCCATCGTACACTCACAAGGAGAAATCGTACTGACGTAATAAATAATAATGCATGCTCTAATTTCTAGTCTATCTTTATATCTTGTAGTACCGTAATTTACTAGTCCTATTTGCTGCTCTAGGCGGATCTGTCTACTGATATATAGTATTCGTCGTCAGGTTTGGCCGACGTAATACATTATCAATCTCTTCCTGCAGCTCAGACTTCTCTGGGTCACTAAGGGTTTCTTGGGGGATCCATTTTATAAACCCACGTACATCTGCGCGCCAAAAGCCTGCTTGGGAGTTCTAAAAAACAAAGGACGAGCATGAAAGTAACTAAAAGTAAAAATCTCATTTAAATTTGAACTGAAGTCCGAGTTGCACTCTTTTCTTCTCTCGAAGTCTTGGTCAGGCGCTTAGTCCCGAAGCCCCGACTGATTCCCCATAACACCCCCCCCCCCCCCCCCCGAGCCCCACATACGCGTAACTTTATAGAAATATTCGTCGGGCAGTGACTCGGAGCTTTGTTTATGACGAACTAGGGGAAGCAGGTGTGTAGTCAAATCCTTACTCAGGGTAACATTTTTCACACATCGTCTTTATTTTCAATCTTTCCAAGTAGGCGGCCTACTTGGAAAGATATAGGCCTATATGTAGGCTACAGGGTGTCTTCGAGTTGGGTTGAGATGTTTGGCACCCATCCTGACCACACTAACTGCGAAGATCCCGGTTCCAAAGAACAGTTTTCAAAGAAAATAGATCAGTTTTCGAAGAAAGTAAATTATCCAGAGAGTTTTTTTCCGTAAATCAGTCGAGGCGAAAAAGCTTTCATCTTGAAAAGACAGTGGAAATCGTATTACTGGTTGAAGTACAAATCCATTCAGTCCGCTATTGAAGAGTTAATGTAGAATGAAAATTATGTAGAGACGAAAGCCCTTTCTGGTGTAGTGTATTGTCATTATTGTTATGAAAAACGCCTCGAGTTAAATGCTGGTACAAAAGTGTAGGCCTATAAAGTACGACCAAGGGAATCTTTAGGATAGACCTATGTCAAATTCAACTCCTGTTATAAATAGGCTTAAGGAACTGAAAAACAAAAATGTTCCTTGGGCAGGGTTTGGCCCTGAAACCTTCGGCTTCAGTTGTCAAAACTCTAGCCAATGGGCCACTTGGCCGATATCACAGGACATGGGGAAGGTTTGTTTGTTATGGTCAAAATCATTGTATGAATTCCGTCTTTACGCAAACTAGTGTTCCTCACTGGCCAACGGCAGGGGAGGAGGAAATAAACGGTTCAGAAATAGATTCCATATTTTCTCAAAATAATTGTCGTGTCTCTTTTTTGCCCGTTTTGCTTGGAGCCGCTGTTTGACAAACCTCTTGAAACAATTGTCGATGCATGAAGGTTATCTGTAAAGTGATCAATTACTAAACGTTACATCGACGGTGCGATATTAAAATCTCATCTATTTTTCGGAAGCATTCGTTAACTTGCACGTTATCTCCTCGTAAAGCGGCTCAGTGAACCGTGTTTAGTCCCTAATTTACAAGATTATTCCCTTCAGGTTTTTGATCGATTTTTGGCCTGCGTTTAGAGTCACTCGGTCATCTAAAAAAAAAATGATGGATGGAATGCCATCCCCTGATAACCAACTCACTGCCGGAAATATTGATTTCCGTGTAATTAATTGTTATCAATCAACTGGGAAAGCGGGGACATGATCGAAAAAAGTCGCAGGGTCATTTTTTACTTCTCTTAATTACCAGTGCCGTAGCGAGAATTTTTTGTCGGGGTGAAGGTTTGAATACTATAATAAACGATAGAGTAATTATATATTCAAAAACAGAAAGTACACAAAGCCTTTACAAAATTCTTTTAAAACATGTAGGGTTGTGCATTTGAGCAGTAAAAATTTTGTCATTTTCTCTCTTAACTGGCTCAGTGAAGGGCAATTTGCTGTTTCTTTGGGTATTTGGTCACCTGGCGATTCCTTGTTTCCGAACTGTATATGATCAAGGCTATTGTTTTTGACCTGTACTTTTTTCTTCGAACCCATCCCTAGTCTGCCCTCGTTCCTGTTTAAGCAGACCCCTGAGCCTCGTTTTTGTTGCACGCTTCAGGTCCACATCTCCACCGCTTCCGGGTTGATTCTTTCTACATTCGTTTTTGCACTGCAGTGCTTCCGAGGAAAACGGCAGTGCTTCTCGAGAATCGCGGACTTGCTTACCGACCAAGTCCGTGCTTCCCTGTAAGGTGCTACTTCAACCGAGAAGAGATCTTGCAGGCAGTGAATCCAAAAACGCATCTTGTGCAGAAATGGTGGAGCAGCATCGCTGCTGCGCAGCGATGCGGCAGCACTGTTGCAACAAAAACGAGGCTGTGGTCGAGCGACCCATTGTTGCGCCCTTAGCCAGAGGGAGCTTATTTTGATAGCGGGGGGCCGCTACCCATGTATGGCCGTTACGATGCATGACTACGTATATTCAGCGCAAGCTGACTTCGAATAATATTTGACTGCGCTAAACGGATACGTCAGCTGTTTTATTTTTAGCAATATTTCATCTTCAGGTTCAAGCTACACAAAAATCATCAGATCGTAGCTTTTGTTTATCTAGCTTAAACCTGAAGAGGACCGTTGCCAAGAAGGTCCGAAATATCGCTAGAATAAAACTTAGCTGACGTATATAAGTGATGAAATGATAGACAAAACTGCTCCTCAGCCGGGAGTTGAACCTAGGACCCTCCGCTCACAGGGCGACCGCTCTACCACTTGAGCTACCGAGGGGCGTTTTCAACATAGTTCGTAAACCACTACAGTAGTCAGATAGAAACTGGCCAGGGGAACAGTGATCCCGCCCGAAGGCAAATTCGTCTAATCAGTTCACATCCCCATATCACGAAAGTTACTTATAACATGTAGATGGCGCTTTACACAAGGACAAATAAACCAGAAAAAACTTTCGAATAATTATTTTAGAAGTCTAGGAGCCACGTAGACAAACCAGGACCAAGAAGGCAGGGCCTCACCGTAAAAAAACAAAACAAATACAAATGTGAAACCTAAATGGGGAAGACGCCCTTGATATGGAAACCTTTTTTTTTTAGTTTCACGGTACAAATCCCTTGTATATAGCGCCATCTATGTGTTGTAGCCGAAAAATCGCTAGAATAAAACTTAGCTGACGTATATCTTTAGCGCAGTACTACAACAGAGTAGGCTTAGACTTGCATGGCGTGGGCATGGTATCCTTCTAGGCTACTTACCACTATTGTTACTAACAAACTAACGCTATCTTTTTTCTCTCCCTTTTTATTTATTTATTCTTAATTCTTTATTTGTTTTGTTATTTATGATTTATAGCAGCCACCACCTCAAGCAGCGGCCGCAGTTCAGGCGTTATCAAATGCGGGGGGATTCCTTAAGAGTTTGTTCTAGTCGGAATGTGGGAAATATGTACAGCCTGTTGGGAAGATTGTGTTAAGAGGACTTTCGCCTGTGTTAAAAGTGTTTCTATTGCTGGTATTGTCGCTGTTTCTTGTTCTTCTTCTTGGTATGATGTGGGTTGATTAGGAAACACGAGACAAGGGTCGAGCACTTCCGGTTTTGTCTGCATAAGGTTACGTAGGCTACCAACAGTCTTTGTTGGTCTTTTGCTTTTCGGCAAATACTGTTGTAGAAAAACGTAACGTTCGTAGAAAGCGGTTTTGAAGTTTATTAGAGGACAGAAAAAACTTCTGAACTTCATTAAATTCGCTGTTTCTTCTTTTTCTTCTTAACGTGATGTGTGTGGATTAGCAGTCTACACAAAATGAGCACTTCTAGTTTACTCCGCTAAAGGTTAAACAGTTTTTTACGCTAATTACATCAAGAACCCGTAGTTTTTCGGTCATCACTTTGGCTACTTTTTTGCAATTAACATTATATAGAAAAGTGTAACTTTCATGCAGAAGGGATTTGCAGTTTTTGAGGGGAAATGAAGAAGCTTCTACACGTATCACAGGCGTGGCAGTTACTATGCCCATTCGTATTTTATCTCCACCCCAGTTGTGTATTTTCAGTCATTGAATTTCTGTTCTCCCCTCCGTCGCTATCGGTTGCAAAATCATGCCTTTCGTCTGATCTGAATTCCGTAATGAAAGGTTTGCGCGGATCAACCATCCATGACTTGGTGGTCAGCGTATGTTGCGAAAAATCATGGGTACTTGTTTACATTCAGCTCACAGTTTTGCCGAGTGCACCATGACACCGTTACTTTTTTCCTCAGAATACCTCAAATGATGGACGAATTCGTGGAGGTCGGTGAAGGCAATGAAAAATCCTACCTTTTGTCTACACGTAGTAAACATACCACTCATAATTTGGTCTCAGATTCGCGTCGGTATCTTTGTTAATTTTTGCCGCTTCTGAATTGTATGCACGCCTTGTGTGAAACGAGGAACTCCGCGGCGGTTTTGATTAAAATTAAGGTACGAAATTTGTGAGAATTACGTAAATTGCAGTGCGTGATAACCACTCACGCACGAGGGTTAGGGTATTTTTTTTGTCAGGTTTTGAGCTTCCCGGAAGTTCAGGAGTGGTGATCCTGAGAACTACAATCTTCGAGAAGAAAATTGGCCCGTTTGTCCTCCAGTCGATTCCCTTTTTCGCGGTCCACGTCAGGTTAGGAGACAGACGAAAATCGTTGTGGTCATTAACCTGAAGATTTGGTTTTCTTTGTTTTCCGGGGGGGGGGGGGTGTCGATTTATTCATAGGACAGTTTTCAGGATGTGTTTCCCGGCCAAAGCAGGAAATTACGACCGCGAAATCGGGAAATTCAGATCTCTGTTTCCGGGAAGAAAGGTGGTGATGTAGATTTCGTCGTCGAACAATTTTGCGGCCGGTGAAAAGCATAAATACGATGGGGATTCTAGGTGGCCGGATTCTAGTTTCCGGGGTCGGAAACTAGAATCCGGCCGGAAAGTGTATACTGTCAGCAAGTTCCGGTGTGGCGAATCATACTGTCGTTGTTTCAGAAACGAGCACCATATTGATACCTTCATTATGAATCGGACGTTAAGCTGGTAGTAGGCTTGTATCCTGCGCGTGCCTAGTCAAAAGTACCGAAAATTAGAAGTGCTGGCCTCTTGTCGACCTATTTGTTCCACGCTATAAACAGCAGATCGCTTGATCCAAAAATTCGATGAGTCTGATAAAATTGTAGGGCTGTGTCGGATGTTATTCGTTACAGTAGGCTTTTACCTTGAGCAGGCTCATACAAAAATATACTGGAAATCAGAAGTGCGTGGCCTCTTGTCGACTTCTTCTGGCCGCTATGAATGGTAAATCATCTTCTGAATCGATGCGAATAATAAAATTTAGGGTTGGTTCGGATGTTGTTCGTTGTTGGGCTAGTTTCGGATTGATTGAGAGAGGGATATTGCCTTTGGATACGGAAAGCTGAACGTTGATAATCTTGTGTAGGATGTTCTTAAACCTTGTGAACTCGCACACGCTTGAATGCTCGTCTCGATCTTTATCTAAAAAATATCACTTGTTGTTGAAATTGTTGCTGAATTGTTGTTTTTAGTGGGGTCCTCTGTAAACTGCCTTTTAAATACAAATCCTGAAACACACATTCTTTCATGAATCGCAATATGGGCTGAGCTAATTCTCAGTCTTTCTATTATTTCTTTTGTTTCGGCTCTTTCGACTTGTTGTGATTGCTTGGATTATTTTGCTTGTGTTACATTGCACGAGTGGCTGCATGACTGATCACCCACTAACCCCTGGTAAGCTTGATTTTTCTGTTTGTTTATTATAATTTCTGGTTTTAATTTTAGTTTAATCCAACTTTTAGTTCGTTATTTTGTTTATCTTTTATTTTTGTTTGGTAAAACAGGCGACTGAGAAACAGCTCGACGAGATCCAGATAGAAATTGTCGAATGCCAAGCCGAAACTCTACGGCTCAAGGAGGACTGCGAAGCCAAAATAGATCTTCTAGAAGCTGAGGTAGACAAGCTCAACAGTAAAGTGAGCATCCAGAAGGAAGCCTTGGAGACTAAGGATAGCCATAACCGATTCTTAGAGAATGAGCTAAAAGTGGTGAAAGAGGAGCTGTTAAAGAAAGATGAAGATTGTGCAAACACTGTTACCGAGATCAAGAAAAAGGAAGTTTTAATGTTGGACAAAACGAAGCGAAAAAGACATGAATCGACAATGATCGCTGACGCATTTAAGGAGCAAACGGAGAAGCTTCGATTGTCTCTTGAGGATTACAGGCTTCAGGTGAAGCAGAAAGACCACAGGATCCACGAGCTTGAGATACTGCTTAGGACAAAACGTGAAGAATGTGATAGATTAGAGCAGAAGAATAACGACGTTACTGCTGAGCACGACGCTGAGGCTGAGAGTCGAAAGATCAAGGAACTTCGTGGTGATTTGAAAGTGAAAGACAGCGTTATTGACGACTTACGGCACGAGGTTGCTAATGCAAGCCTGCTAATACAGGAGCTTCGTGTCGAGCACAAGTTGAAAGACTCCAGCATTGAGGCGATGGAAGACTCCTTGGAGAAGCGGACGATCGAAGCAGACAATTACCGTAAAATTGTATGTGAAAAGGATACTGTTATAATACAGATGGAAGTGGAAGTTAGAAGGCATGGTCTGAGAGCGAACGAGTTGGAGTGGCAAGTAAAAAGTAAAGAATGTGAAGTTCATGCAATAGGTCAAGAACTGATGGATGTGGTTAAGGAATTAAGAGACGTGATCGGCGAAGGGCACGAGCTGAGAAATGTGATAGAACTTACAAATAAAGCCGAATTAGAAGAGATGCAAGCACGTCTGACGGCGCTTACCATAAATTTCGAGTCTCGGTCTGGAGAGCTTGAAGAAAAAGAAAGCACCATATCGGGTCTCAGAACCGAACTTCAGAGTAATAAAGAAAAACTGAAAATGTTGACGGAAAATGGCGATAGCAAACACAAAGAGCGGATCGAAGAACTTGAAGAGGCGCTAAGAGAGAGTGTGAGAATCACGGCCAGTCAAGAGCTGGTCCTGGATGATGTCACCAGAGAACGGGACGCCCTCAGAGAAGAGGTAAGGAAAATTAACTTATTCGAGGTATTTTCACCAATTTCTAAATTTCTGTACTCTCTGGAGTCCTCTTGCCTATAGCCTATAGTTACTGGGAAGGTCAAAGTAAACCCCTGCAATTTTGGCTCAGTTGCAAAGCGTCTCCGAGAAAAAAAAATTCCCTAACGGAACGTACTGGACATTACAAAACGTCCTCATGGCGAAACGTCTCCATATGAACAATGTCCCCAAAAATTGATTTTGTAGTTCGCCCCTGTTTTCTGGCGCACAATCTAGGGTATCACTGAGAGGGGAGGGGGCGAGGGGTAAAAAAAAAAAAAAAAAGCACCGATAATGATAATAATTCACCGAATGTACCGAGCGACAACCCGCGAGAGTGTTTCGTGAATATTCATCGAGTGCCTGCCTGATAGCGTGGATACCATTTGAATCTGTTCTCAAACGAACAGTACCTGACGGCTAGTAGGTTATATTAAACGTTGGAGCTATATGATGATGCAGAAGTTTCTGATACAGAGATGGCCCCTATTCGGTCGAGAATCCCCCGTGTAGATAGATTGCAACCTACCGATGAAAACGGATATTTCTATATCATAATCGGAGGTGCACAAACAAAATAAACTAATATTGCGAGGTATAGGTTTTTCGACTGAATTGTCCAAGTTTCATAACTGTTCGCGCCCTGTAAGTTGCCGAAACGCTATTCTGACTCTTGATTGTATAATCACAGTTTTGGAGAAAAGTTTAATCGAAAATGAGAGCCTAAAGGTTCGAAACTCTTAGCACGAAACGTAGTCTCGCATCCTATTGATTATTAATGATTCGAAGCGCATTAGACGACAAATACGATGCGAGACTTCTTTTTTGTAGTAAAAGTTTGAAACCTTTAAGATCTCATTTTCAGTTAACTTTTGCTTCGAAACTGTAATTATACACTCACGGAAAGGGGGGGGAATAACGCTTTCAACAACGTACAGGCTCAGAATAGTTCGCAGAAACTGGTAATTCAGTCTCGAAGTCGGAAAGTCCTATACCTCACATCGTTAAGCTCTTTGTTGGGCTTCAGTCTCTTGATTCCAGTTCAGAACCACCATGCCGTTTAGATAGTCCCGCTATACTGAGCGTGTTCCACCCTTCTAACAGTAGTAACTATAAGTTACTATTTCCGTTCCAGCCTCACGAAAAGATACTACGCTGACCGTTCGAACCTTATCGAAATAGTAACTATTTGCTTACCATGCTCGGGAGCTTCGTAAGCGTGGTAACTACGGATGTCTGTAACGAGGTTGAGATTGGCTGGGTTACACCGTGGAGTGATATTTTACCGAAAATTTAAAAATGTATTCCAGCCTTGACGCCAAAATTTGTTACGTCATGCGTATTAACTACGGCAAGTAGGGTTGAACACGCTCGCTATCTCTGTTTGATAGATGCTGATATTTATGCAGCGGGTGGCGGGAGCAAACAGAGAAACTAGAGACTTAATCTGCCTGGAGCGCTAAACTGAAATAAGGACAATTCAGAGTTGAAGATAGATTGATAGATAGGTAGATATATTTATTACACGACTTCGTAGTAAGATTTAAGGTAAAACTCACTAAATTACGTCGGTATTACAAAAATACACAATTATTCATTTCATATCGTTAAAAGCACTAGTAAAATATGGCACGAATGAATTTGCATATCGGTTAGTTCTGGTTTTCACCGGTTGCAGCTTATTCGATTGACGGGTAGTTCGTTTTACAATTGGTTCTGGCGGTAGAATTGATCGGTGTCAACCCGATAAGACAAATTTCCCGAAGCTGATTATTAGTTCTTGCCGTCTTTCGTGCAAGGTTGTTAGTTCGAGCTTATCCAGCTGTTCAACGTATGTCGATTCACTTTTCCCAAGGATTGTCTTTACGGCTCTTTTTTGAATCATCTCGATCTCTTCGCTAGGATAGACTGTATCATCTCGATCTCTTCGCTTAGATAGACTGACGAGACGTAATCGTGCAGAAGTTAACTGGTACAGAGATAGCGCTTAGTCGGATCGAGCATTGCAGTGTTGGCTGCAGCATGAACAGGGAGAGACTGGTGTTCTTCTGCACGCCTTTGAGCAGACCTGTAATAAGCGTACCTTTGTATGAGGTTCCTAAGGGTCGACATGCTGTAAGAAAAGACAAAATATCGGTTCGTCAAGCTTTGTTACATATTCGTTCGTTCTAGGTCAACCGACTTCAGGATGACGTTGACGACCTGGAATGCTCCAGTGAGGGGCGGTGCAGGTTCTGTGCCGCAGTTAAGAAGAGAGCGTTGGACCTCGAGGCAAAACTAGGGAAACTGCTGGCTGAAAGGAGGAGTCACCTTCATGAGCTGTTTGACATGAAGTAAGTAACTTGAACTGTGCCATTTACCACTTCTTGACTTGTTTCTGGGCAACTTCATAAGAAAGCACAAACACCATGTAAACAAAAAGAGAAAGCAATTGCCTGAACAACGTGCAAGTATTTGAAACCAAAATAGCTGATCTAATGTGTTTCATATTTGTTCAGTTATCCTCCTATCCACAGATAGGCAATTTTCTTTGTCAGTCGCTTTGCCCCGTTTTGCAGAAAGGAACATCCCAATACTCGTCGTAGATTGATCGATCTGCGTGTGGGTCTTCACTGATATAGCATTCGTCAGCGCTGACACCTTCCTTGGTAGGTGGGATGAGGATCATGAGCTTGGTAGAGGGCCTGCAACATCGTGGGTGCAGTAGCTACTTGGCTTCAACTATTATTACTATGATGCTGTGGGGAAAAAAAAACCCCATAAACCCACTTCTGGTACCGTTGTTACGGCAATGGTGTGTGGGGAAAATCCAAAATCCCACTTCTGACACCATTGTTACGATGACTGTATTTGTGTATGAAGGTGCACTCTCAACCTGATGTTATGGCGAGTGGTGTAGTAGGCCGGACATAAGATGGTAAATGTCCAGGTATACAGTCATTGGAATCAGGATGGCTTGCCACATGTGCAGAACTTCACGGGTCCATTTTGGATTCCCTAGGTCGATTCAAACTATGGTTTGCAGACCAAACACACAACAAGTTATCAACCGCCCATCATACAATAGGCCTTACAGGCCAGCCCACTCTACGGAGCTTTGAATAAGACTCATAGAAGTGATCTACTGTCCGTAAATAAAAGTTTTGTTCACTGATTTGTACTTTCAAAATAATATAAAACTACCTTTAAGTCAAAAGGATTGTTTGCCGGTCGAGACCCAGAAAGGAAGTGTTGTTAGATGACTCATGATCTTGAGATGAGTCATGATCATGAGTTAATAAATATTTAAAGAGTACGGACAGTATAAAAGACTAAACATAGTCAAAGGAAAGGGAGTAACACTGCCTAGCGGAGGCATAAGTAAGCAGTGCGGGGTGCTGGTGGCACCACCGTACATAGGCTCTTGAGCTCATTAAGCATCTTAGAAACGCTTTTTTATGTTGGACCATACGGAGCATTTTATTTCAAATACCGGCCGATCAGGGCCAAATAAAATCACGGCACTTTTAACATTAATTTGAGTCGAACCTGTAAAGCACCAACTCCCCTATTTCAGTAGTTGACAGTCATGGATCTTACGCTTGTAGTCAAGTTGTTTTCATTTTCAGTTGCTTTTACTGACTTCAGCGCAGAAGAGATTCTAATTAGTGTAGTACATTTTATTTTGTAATTAATGACCAGCGTTCCAGTGTACTTTAATATATTTAACAGAAGAAAGCTATGAGGTTGGGTTATCAATAAACGACTCGAACTAAGAAGATCTCCGGGAAGGTAAATATTTTACCGTGGGGTTAGGACGTCACGTACCTGTACGAATACGCAAGCGGTAGTCATCAGCTTGTCTTCATGTTTATTAATAATCCTTTTTCTTTTCAGGCAAGAGGCGCTTGAAGCAGCGATAAGTGAGAAAGACGCTCAGCTCGCCCTGCTTGAAGTCAGCGGGATTAAAACAGCGAAAGCTTCCGAGCAGGCTGACTTTTTGAGATCAGATCGAAAGAGGATTACTGAACAGATGAGGCAACAGGTTAGGCTTTGATGAAGCTTATCTTCCGAACTGACTGGGTTGTCAAGAGCTCGAGTCTTAAAAAGTCTCACAAGTTCACACTCCTCTCCAGAACGAGCAAAATGCGGATAGTTCGTATTGGTAAATACTGAATTTGCAACAACATTTGTAACACATTGAATTTGTAACAACATTTTCACACTGTTAAATTACAGTTTTGTTACAAGATTTAATCGGAAATGAGGTTTATGTAAGACTTCAAACTGTTTTTATGTACTAAATCAAAGTAAAGCATGTTTTTGGGGGCGGTAATCCGTCACTTTAGTAAAGTAAATGGAAGAGTGCTTTTCTGACCTAAAAAGTGTCATTCGTAAGAAAAGGGGCCACTTTCAGAGAAAAAGTGTCATGGTGTCACCCAGAGGCAAAAAGTGTCAAAAAGCACCAAACGTGTCACACTTGTGACATGACACACAAGGCCGTATCCCGGAGAGAGGGGGGGGGGGGCCCTGCTAATTACCCAGCAAGGAGTTCTGTACTTCCCTTTTTTCCCTTAGTAGTTCCAGTGACGATTCGCTGGTTACCTGCTCTCCAATAATAATTGTCCGGTGTTGCCAAGTGTGACTCTTTTGACACTTTTTGCCTCTGGTTGAAACCGTGACACTTTTTCTCTGAAAGTGACACCTTTCTTTACGAACGACCCTTTTTAGGTCAGAAAAGCACTTTCTCATTTTTTCAGTGACGGATTCCCGCCCCCAAAACACTGCCAAAACATGCACTTTACTTTGGTTTAGTACACAAAAACAGTTTGAAGCGTTAAATAAAGCTCATTTCCGATTAATTTTGTTACAAAACTGTGATGTAACAGTTAAGTAATGTTCTGGACAATGTTTTTACAATTCAGTTATTACCGATTATTCGCATTTGCGTTGTGCAGCGTAATGCATACAACAAATTCGAGGTGTCAAAAAGCCCCTTTTTGTCAGCAATTGTGACACTTTTGCGAGTCGAGCTCTTGGCAACCCTGATTTGCCAGACTCCGCGAAAAGAATAGGATTTTGAATCCGGCATTGCCAGGCCGGTTCCGATTGTGGGAAAATTTTAGGATTTGCTTATCTATTGCTGGCTGTTCTGAGAAGTGAGCGGTCAAGCTATGATTTTACTGTCAAGAACCCCACCAGGAAACTCGGGAGAGCAGATACGGCATCCTGAAACATAGAAACCAACAACGCCGTAATCCCTTTGGATAGGCCTACCCTGTTATCTTGGTCATTAAGACGTTTGGATAGGCTTACCCTGTTATCTTGGTCATTAAGAAGAGCGACACGAATCCTAGTAGACAAGTTATATGACCCTGCTATTGTGACTAAGGGGAGAGCCCTTTTTCTTCACGAGCCTTCGTTTAGTGTATGTTTCTTTGTCAGTTTAGGCTGAAGTACTGTTTTCTCCTAGGATTCTTATCGCTCTTTATAATATACATTGGTAGGCGATGGCTGGGGTATGAAAGAGGGTGCGCACTTTAAACACTGGGTTAGTTTGTGAAATAAAGAAAAGGTACTCCTTTCGTACTGGCGCCGGACGCGTTTACATTATAAACCGTTCTAGGGACAACCAGTTTGTTTGGAAGTGGTAAATATGAAATTCTCGTGTGATGTCACGCTAAGAGAAGCCCTCAGTCATATTTTAAAATAAACTCCAGAAACCAAGCCATACTTTTGTGGTTCCCGACCGGAACGCACACCTCGAAACAGTTTCGAGCACAGCTCGAACAATTTACAATTCCGAGCACACCTCGAACAGTTTACTGTTCAAGTTCCAATATTCGGTACTATTTGAATACTATAAAACTAGGCTTTGTAACAAATCATCCATGGCTTTGGCTGCTTGAAGCCTTTTCCCAGGCGCGTTGGCTTAGAGCCAAGACTCGGAAAAATTCAGAAAACCGGTTTACGCATCAGTAGCATAATAGGCGAACACGCGTCGGTATATAGAATTAATGAATGCAGTTGAATAGGCTGCATTGTCATTGTAGGTACGACGGGTCTTTTAACTTTGTTTTTGTACTGTCTTCTCTAATACCCTAAATTGGTTCTAATTGTTTTTAGAACGAGAAGAGAATGAAGCTGATACAGGAATACGACGACGCGTCCCTTGGATGCAGATTATCGGCAGTCCTAGAAGATGCGATTAACTCAAATTGCTAGCCACGTAGCTACGTTCTGAAGTCCAAGTAGTTATTTCTGTTCGTTTTTTACGATGTGTGTACATTGCCATTAGTCATTCTGACGTATACTGTACAAGCCAGTGCTACGTCTCTTTTTATAAGTAAATCATCTCCTACTAGTATGCATTTTCGTGTAAATTTAAACTCTTATCGATAGCTTTTTGGGGCCAAAATTGAGCACCGGAGTTTCCTTGACTAAATACTTTCATCGACACTGACACGCAAATAGTTTTAAAAATCAGCCGAGCGGAGCGAGGCCCTGTCCTATACCTAAAGATAGTTTAAAGCGGAACTTCGCGTTTACATATTCTGAAACGATGTATGACATGCGTATGCGCTCAGTACAACACCGATTTCTGGCCCCAAAATGCCGCATACTCTTATCATGAATGGACTACAGTAACTTAATTGATTGATTTATTAACACCTTACTTCTTTTCATTTGAGGCCAAGGTACAGTCAGATTATCCTAGATTAAGTATACAAGAAAAATCGACTGTTTCCAAGAAAGAAAAAAAAATGAACTGTTTTGTGACTGGCACTGCAAATATCACTATCCTTATAATGACCTAGCTTTGTGGATGTCCACAGCTGTACTTTTAGTCCGTGGCCGAATGGTTAGCACGCGAAACTCGTAAGCAAAGGGACGAGCAGCCTACAATTTGAGGGGTTACTCTTGTTGGGCACTACTGTACAAGCCTCAGTGGGCACCTACTGTACAGCTATTTGGGGAATGAGGAGCCCCTTGCTGCAATGATTCTCGGACAGTCATTTTGCGCTTCGGATACAGAAGCTCGTATCTAATTCTCAGCGACGTTACATAACATTTTAATTGCTTTCGTTTTAGTACACCACTGTAGTAACCCAAAAATGATGTTTTATTCGAGGTTTTCGAGAACAAGGAAATAACGCTTTTTTAATGAGGCCACCATGAAAAGCCGACGTATGGTAACGTAATCATACCTCTGTAAAGAAAAGTTAAAGTGATATTCGGCACCCAAACTGATATAACGGTATTTTCTAACTGACAACAAGTTCGTTAAAGGAACAGTAAACTTGACTACGCAACTTTCGGCCATCGAATCGCCCGGGGGGCTTGGATATATATACAGGGTCTTATTGTCGACAGGCCCCCCCTTCTTTGTCATCTCGAACTGTCTCGAACCCCCTCCTTAGTGTTCCCAAAGCTAGCTGGCAGGCCCTTGCCCCTTATGCACTGTAATTATGCACTCATGTACTGTAAAAGTTCGCCTTTTTACATGTAGACTACAGAGTAACGACCTCCCGACGAGACGGCCGGCGTTCGATTCCTAGTCGCGGCACACAAACCTTTTGCTTTTGCAAATCTTTTGCTCAAAAGTTGAATTCTCGGAAACTGCCCGGAAACTGCAATGGTCGTAACGAGATTTTTTCTTACTCTCAATATCGACTCAGGGTACATTCTTGATATGTTAGCTAGCTCCCCGAGTCAAGTTTGAGTCAAGTTTTCTGTTCCTTAAACTATATTTCGAGGAATACCTGAGATGAGCCTACAATAATCCAGGATAGTTACAGTCATTTTGCTCTTTTTTAGGTTAGGTTATTCTTTATTTACACAAAATCACACTAAACAACTTATAACAAAACACAAAAACTAAACGAGATATCTTCAAATAAACCAGTCACCCGAGAACCCGGGCGTCCAGGTTGTCCTGGGGGTGACCACTGAATCCAAAATACCGATCACATAACTTTGTCAACAGTGGAATCAACCTCCAACCACAAACTTTCCAAAACAACGCAACAAAAATAACTTTCTCTCCTCCAACTGGGCCTTAAAACTAGATAACACAGACACTAGATTAAAACAGATACAGAAGCTCGTACTTAATTCTAACCGGCATTACATAAAACTTCTAATTCCTTTCATTTTATTATTCCACTACAGTACAGTAGATGTATGCATATTTGAACAGTTGCTCAAATGTGAGCAGTGCAGTTCTGCTTTAATTGTAGAATAAATATCCAAAATGCCTATTAAGGTGTTTTTAGAGGCCCTTAATTACCTACTTTGGCTAACTGGCAGTTGTCTTTAGTCACAGCTACTGCATGAAAATGGCAAAGTTCAAAGTCAACCCACGTTCAAATAAACATGCCTCTACTGTAACAGAACAAGAGCTGTAAGCTCATATGGCACTTGCAAGGGTTGAGATGTATTATTTGATCAGAAGTAATTTTCGACTGTGCGGTTCAGATGCGCACTTTAAGGGAGCTAGAGAAAAAGTACTTTATCGTTGAACTTGGCTGTAATGATGCGCACTTTAAAGGCACTAGAAATTCATCTGTAAGGAAGACCCTTGAGGCAAAAACGATAGCAGGCTCTTAGGGATCATTGATATATACGTATGATCAAAAGTTTTTTTTTTTTTCACTAATGCGGGTAAAATGCGCACTTTAAGGGTGCAAGAAATTATTTTTTTTGCAAAACCCTTGTGGGACAACTGATCATGGGTTGAGATGTATCGTTTGATAAAAAGTACTTTTCGACCTTGCGGTTAAGATGCACACTTTAAGGGAGCTAGAACTTCATTTGTAAGCAAAACCCTTGAGGCAAAAATGATCATGAGCTCATGGGGATCATGGAAATGCATATTTTGCTTAAAAGTATTTTTCTTAATTTGCGGTCATGATTGGTACTTTAAGGAATGGTCGGATTTGAAAAGTGGCGATTTCTAAGCCAATCTTGTCGAATTTCTAATATTCCAGCCAAATTTAATCGTCCTAGCACATCTGGAAGTACCTTAACTCGCGATCACCGGAATTCCGGACCCGCCCCTCAAACTCCCCCCACAGTCGCCGGAGCCAATCCGGTTCGGTTTTGGACTTTTTTGTTATTCCCACAAAGTTCCATCCCGATCTCCCCAGTCCAATCCGGTCACGTATTCTCCCCCCCCAATTGTTGTCGGATCCGGTCCGGACATGCAAAAGATCACCACAGGCACGCCCTCTGTTCAGTTATTAAATTTCACTCGAATCCGATCACCCGTTCCAAAGTTATGCATGGCTAAATATTCCGGATTCCCCCTCCCTCCGATCCCCCCACGACTATCGGATCGTGTGAAATTTTATTTACAAGTCAGTTTGATCGGGTCCCTGATACGCCTCCCAAGTTTCGTCGTAAAAATCCCAGAAACTGTCATCACCAGAATTCCGGGAAACTCCCCTCCACCTCCCCCCCCCCCCAAGTGTCCGGGTCCAGTCCAAACGTGTAAACGATTTATCTGGAGCAGATTCTTGTTCTTCCCAGCAAGTTTTACTCCGATCCCTCCATTATAACCGTTTCTCGAGATTTCCGGTCTTCCCCCACCCGAACTCCCCCATAGCTGTCGAATCCGGTTCGGACTTCAAATGGAACATCAGAGATATGTCATTCATTCAGGTATTAAGTTTCGTCCCAATCCGATCACCCGTTCGAAAGTTACACCAACACTCAATTTTCCATATTCCCCCGCACTGCACCACATATACAAACCCCTTTGACCCTCGAATGCACTAGCTCTTACCGATGTTAACAGAGTGATCCGATGCAAAGAGTGACGTCACGCCGCGCGCAGACCTACTAGTGCGAAGAAAGGGGTAGGGGTTATACAAAAACTACTAAATTCTCAGGATTCCCCCGCCCTCTACTCCCTCCACGGTGGTCGGATCGGGGAAGTGACTATTTGCAAGTTAGTTTGGTCGGGTCCCTGATATGCCTGCCAAGTTTCATCGTCCTAGCACATCTGCAAGTACCCTAACTCGCCATCACCGGACCGACCGACCGACCGACAGACCGACCGACGGAAAAGTGATCGGTATATGGCACTTGAGCGAAGCTGCAAGTGCCATAAAAATGATGTTTTATTTGAGGTTTTGGAGAAGAGCGAATAACGCCTTTTAATGAGGCCACCATGAAACGCATGTGCGTTTTACACTGTCGTACCTCGGGTATGGGAATCTGCTAGGAGCCTTTCGTCGTCACTATGATTATAACAAATCTGGCATTTTTAATTATTTCAATTGCCCCTACGGTACGTCGCCAGAAGGCGAAACACTGTCCGGGCCGTAATGTTACCATTCGAATTCATGCGACTAGTCGGCCGGTGATTACAGGAGGCTTCGAACCGATTATTAGCCGAGACCTCCCACGGCGGAGCGTTTGTAATAGGCACTTATGACAAATTACTGAATAGTAGCCGAGACATGGGTGCTGGGAAGCCTGCCATACTATAAATTGTGATGGTATCTCGGTGAGGAAAGGTGTGAGAAATGAGCAATCAAGTGCAAAAAAAAACTCGGAAATCTTCAATTAACGAACACTTTCATATATTCATTTTTCAACGGACTGCGCGTGAAAATGGAAGTCAAATGTCACTTTGGCTTTCTTTTTTGGTCTGAGAGTTTAAATGTGTGTTCTCAGCTTTGGTGGGTATCCGGGTCTATTAGCATTGCGTCCGGTAGTGCTAAACGGGTGTGTCACCTGAGATTTTATTTCGGCCCTTCTTGGCAAGCATCCTCTTCAGGTCGTAGCTAAAATAAATTACTGTTAACAAAACAAATGAAGTTCCTGGCAACTACATCTCCAATTATTAATAGTTACATCAAGATTGGTTCTAAACACTAACAAGTAACCACACAGAAATGAAATAGCACTGTTAGTAGACATGGTTCAGTGAAAAATCGGTGGCCTGCAAGATGAATAAATGAGATGGTTCAGTGACAAGTCGGAGCCGTCAAGCGATTTACGGGGTAAAAAAGTAGAATCTTGCTGATGCCGAAGAGCAGGTCCGTATCCAGGAATTTATTTTGGGGGGATTTTGCCCGCGGGTCGGACAAAAAGTACAAAAAATACATAAATCAGAGATTAAAGCCTATAAAAAATGAGTATTTTTGCATGTTTCGGGGAGGGGGTTGAACCCTCTACCCCCCCCCCCCCCACGGATACGGCCCTCGAAGAGTGCCACAAAATACGTGTCCATCACGTTCTCAATTGCAGAGTCTCCAATCACTTTGCTTTTTTGTATATCGTCTCGAATCTAGGATCCCTTTTAACGGCATCTACGAAACGGCCTTTTTTAGGGATCAGTTTGTATTGAATGTCTTCGTTCATTTTCTAGCTTGGAGTTTTTTTGTTTTTTTTTACAACGTGTGTACAATGATACATGTGAAATCTTGTCTACATTTACTGTGGCCTCACTGTAGAGACTGGCTTTGTGGAATTGCAATCCGCAAGTCTTGACCAGTTATAGCCTGCCTATAGCCAGCCTATAGCCTGAACAGACTCTTGCCAACAAGGGGCGAAAAATTGTGAAGAATCCTAGCCGACCTATAAATTTTTACTGATTCTTTAGTTTTTACTGATTCTTTAGATAGATTCCCAGTCAGCTTGGGGTTAAGTAGTATCTGCAAATTGTTTACCGTCCTACCAACGATAGGATCCCACAGCAGAACAATATACGCGAAGACGTATACGCTGTAACATGCGTTTGGGAATAATTCCCCCTCAGTCGCTAGCCAGCGCTATATCTGACGTTTTCGTCTTACCTGTCGGCTCCACTTCTGAACCAAATTATATGCACATTTTTTATGTTCCCGAGGTCCCCCCTCATTTGATAGACCAAGATTGATCTGGTCTGTCTCGCGAGTCTAGCTCTTTATCACTGTTTTTTAATCCCAAAGTAGCATGAAGAAGCGTGGCTAATGATAGCAAAGAACATTTTTTAGTTAATGCACAAACGTTGTCTCTAGCTCAGCTGCATTTTGCCGATGATTATGATTACGTCGACCAGTCCGTATTACTTACAGCTGCAATGCTCTGGACAGTAATTGGTCGCATGAATTAGTTTCAGCTGAATGATTCCTTCCATTCAGCAGGCGACCATTACATTTCCGACGTAAGGTTTCGGAAAAAGTAGCAATCCAAGCCAGTCCCGAAGACTAGATATTTCGCTTGAATCAATCCAGCCATAGACAAATCCTTAATCTTTTTGGGTAAACTCTTGAAGGTTCAATCTTTTTGTGTAAATTCTTTAAGGATTAATGACGGCATAATACCCCCCCTAGTAACTTTTATTACATAGATGGTGTATATGACAGGATCAGTACTTTTTCCCTTTTGATTCTATGGAGTAGATTGCCCCCAAATCCACCTACTGACGTCATAGAGTTCGAGTTTCTCAGTTTGGGGCAACAACACAAATATTATTTCTCATAAGCTGCCAGAAGCGTGCGGAGTTTTATAATTTTTTTTTATTATTTATTTATTCATTAATAGGAGAAGAGGTTAAGCTGAAGCTTCTCTCCCTACAAAACACATTAACTATTGTTTAACAACACTGCACTATACACTGTTACAACAAGGATATATATTTATTTACCCATTGTAACACCAGAATGGTAAAAATGGAGCATAAAAAGGAACAAATTTTTTTTGAAAAAACATAGCCCTAGAACACAATCGAACACACAGGAATTACCTTTCCGGTCTTAGGAAGAGTGTATATAAACTATGAGAAAGATCGAACAACTCTTTAAATATCAACCTCAGTTTTTCAGTTGAAACTATAGGATCATTAATAGTGAAATTTGTACAGTTCCAAGTGTTACTTATCTTACTGTCAATCAAGTAAATGAACTGTGTTACTGTGCTCGTAATGACCTCTTCCTGTGCTGGCCTAACTCACGACAATAAGGCGATGCAGGATTAGCATGACTCTTTTGCCGGTTGACCACTACTGTTATGAAGAGCCATACTTGAGTAATAGTAAGCAGCCATTAATTATAGGAACCTTCGTATACATCACAGTCAAGAATCTTCATTAATTTTAAGCGTGAATTCTTTCCAATCGTTCCAGTACAATGAAATGTAAATTTTATTACGAATGATATGTCAGAAAACATGATTTGCACGAGTCGAAAAACGTCTTCAAAGAAAGCTATACTTTGTTGTGGTGAACATTATTAGAACTTTGGAAACCTGATGACGGGATCCTACGCGTTGGCACTTGCGAATGGCTAAACCTGCTGTTACTGAACAATTATTTTGTACTTGCTGGATTACTTGCTGTAACCTACGGTCAAGAACAAATAATCTGACAGAACCTCCGTCTCCCTATCTCTGTAACATGACTATGCGGAGTAGAATATTCCCCATACCCTGTCCGCTACGAACGAGCGGAGGTTAGTAGCTTCGCGCTACATCACGTTGCGTTACCTCTACAAATAGCTAAACCGGTGCGAAGCCTCCGTTGGGAAAAGTAGAAGTAAAAGTTGATTGGCGCGCGGAGTACGCATCCTGCACTATTTTTCTGCGATGAGCAACGGCGAAGACGGAAGATGAGTAAACGGCTATCAACACGCTGCGTCGCTGCATGGGACTAAAGACAGAGGTTCTATCAGATTATTTGTTCTTGCTATGGTTACTACTGATGATACACACCGCTAATGGATTTCGATGTCACTGAAGAATACGAGTCACCAGCAGTGAGCAAATGGCGAATGGGTTGGTGGATGAAAAAGACAGTACCTTTCGTTTCAAGCAGAAACGGTGCATTTTGAGGTCGTCTTTGATCACTTTCATTTGGCAAATGAAGGACAAATGAACGATGTCTCTAGTTTCCCTCGCTTCTGCTTGGGATCATAGCGATCCCTAGATTAGGATTTCGGATCCACTTTAAGGGATTGGAGTATTTCACACGCTTGCCTAGACCCGGTTAACCCTTGTTCAGTTCAAACGGAAGGACAAATGGACTGTATCTAGGTCTCTTTGCTTCTATTTGAGATGCTCACGACGATCCCTAATTGAGGTCTTCATATCTACTTTAAGAGGGATCGAGAGTGTTCCGCTCGCTTGCATGGGCCCGATTAGATCTTATTCACTCAGTCAACAGATTGCCCAATAGCATATCACCATTAAAACTATAAGTTAATCTACAAAAAAGAACCGGCCATGTGGGTGAGAAAGATAGTCATCTCGCGTTACGTTACTCTTGACGGAATCCTTTATCAGGCGAAATGGAAGATCATCTTTCAGGCTGATCCATGTTCGGACACGCCCATAAAAGACGAAATCTCCAGACTTTCCCGGTAGATAACTTGAGCCGGTAATATAATCGCTAAAGCTCGAATGACAATTTTCTTTCGGGATTTCTGGTTTCTCCTTCATAGTGTCTACATAAAATGCCTGATTTTCAGATAGGGTTGCTGAACGCTTTAATATGCCTCCCGTTGAAGGGATCGACTAAAAAGAGGCACGGCATTGCATAGAAGGAACGGGTAATACAGATATTAGCAAGTAGTAGAAGTAGACAAGTAAGTGAGAGTTCCAGAGCTTAAAAGGAGGCACGTTAGAACATTGTTCCTGCCTCTCACTCGTGAAGCCTGGAAGGGCCCTTTTAGTTTGCGTGCCTCTTTTTAGTATTCGTGCCTCTCACGCAATGTCGTGCCTCTTTTTAGTCGATCCCCATGTTGAAGGCCTACACAGCAAAAAGTGTCCTAAGGAGGAATGGCATTTTTTGAGATGGGGCGAATGCAAGAAAAGTAAAGAGAGAGAGAAATGGGTTATAATGTTCTACATCAGTATTTGTAGGTTATATGTTAAATATTGTGAAAGCTTGTTTGGCAACGTCGTCCATATGTGTAGGTTACCAAATAAGGATAGTACACGCGGGAAATCGTGTTGCATAAAAACTTGGTACTAAAAAAAATATCGCTCACGATTCTAGAGGTTTATACCAGGGCTTTATCCAGGGGGGAGGGGTTAGGCGGTGTACCCCCCCCCCAAACATACCAAAATAATTGTTTTCTATAGGCTTTAACCTCTGATTTGTTGTACTTTTTGGTCCGACCCGCTGGCAACCCCCTCCGAAATAAATTTCTGGATATGGACCTGGTCTGTACCCAACGTTGACACAGTCCATCTCGAACATATACTAAGCTTCTATATCTGTTAAAAATTTAAGTTTTTTTTGTTAAATCATGTCCCAAATCTGCAGCAAGTTTAGACAGAAGCAGGGCTCAGAGAAAACTGAATAAAGTACGACCGAAAACTTTCTTATGTTGAAAACCTAAAAATTTCCAGATCTTCTTTTACAAGGTTCTGAAACTGCTTATTTTGATAAGTTATGAAACCCGAGTATAAGCCACTAACGGAATGATACCTTGATCATGTAGCACCATCTGAGATGTAAGCGTATATTTTTTTTAATAAATTGAAAGTCCCAGAAAGATATAGAATAGCAGGGTCACAAAAACTGGGTAAACGGAGACCAAAGATCTTCGAATGTGCATACCGGTTTGAATCAATTTAATGGAGTTAAATCGCAAGTATTCTAGCATCCGCCGAGGGGTTGGCAACTCTGTGTGGCACTCGTACACCCTCCAGTATGGCACTTGTGTGGCACTGTGTGGCACTTGTGTGGCACTTGTGTGGCACCTGTGTGGCACTGTGTGGGACTTGTGTGGCACTGTGTGGCACTTGTGTGGCACTGTGTGGCACCCTCCAGTATGGCACTTGTATGTCACTGTGTGGCACTTGTGTGGTATTGTGTGGCAGTGTGTGGCACTTGTTTGGCAGTGTGTGGCACTGTGTGGCACTTGTGTGGCACTCGTACACCCTGACGGTGAGTTGCCAACCCCTCGGCATCCGCAGTGTGTAGATAACTCCCATCGAAGTCGCGACAAATACGACTCGGGACGAGCGTCATAGCATCTCTTAGCGTGATTCGGAAGCACTTTAATGGGAAAGCTCTGAATAGATTAAACGAGAAAATAAGAGAAAAAAATGAAAACACTTCGCTAGTACATAAATAAAGAAAAAAATACAGTTATAGTTTAACCGAAAAAGGCTAAGACCCGATCACGCATTCAGTTAAATAGACTTGAAAACCCGATAAAAATGCGTTTCTCCGTTTGTCCGCCGTCCACAGATAAAGCATTTCATCGAATGAACTTAATCTTACGGATAAGTTGTACCTCTATGCGCCTGTCCCTCTATGCTTGAAAAATATACCAACTACAAAGGTAAGACTTTTCCGAAAAATAAACAAGAAATGGCCGATTCATTGCAAGACATCCCTCTCCATCCTATGACCTTTCCGCGCTTAGCGCATTCGATCATGCAAATGTAGGCTTGTTTTTTTAATTCAAAATCTCTGCGTCTGAATGAATTTTGTGTTGTCATGCAAGCAGCTCACATTTTGAACGTCATTACTAGAGCCTTGGGTGAAAAATAATACAAAATCCCTTAGATGGGTCAAACTGTTTCACTGTATTCAAATAACATATAAGCTGCCTTTTCAGTTATGCTTTAAACTTTTGGTAAAAAGTTTTGTTCAATATTCTATTTTAGGGTTCTACATCATTTCTGCCTATCGCTGATCCATATTTTGATAAGCAAAAGGCCTGTTCAGTAATATAATGTTTGAAGTCTGACCTATTGAACAATTATGAATTGGTGGGGTTGACTGCCTCGTTGTCATGAACGATCGATCAATTACTCTTAGTTCTGAACAATGTTGACTGGTGCTGGAATTATACAGAAAGAAAAGGCACGTTAGCGTTAAAGGACCCCTCTTGCTTACCCTGCCTTCTGTCTTATCCCTACCTCCCTTAAAGCACAACTCTTACTAGAAATGATCTTTTCCGTATGAAATAGATCAGAAAAAAACTTTTTCGAGAATACCATTACTTTCCGGCTGAAATTAGTGATTTTCTTGTTAGCGCTTGTCGACTATGTCCAGTCTTCCTGCCTTCCAACGCGGCGGCTGGGCGCAAAACATTTGAAAACTGAACGCGCCGTGGTTAAAAAATGGGAAAACTAAGCAAATAAAAGAAGTAATAAACAGAAGCTTCTCAGATCGTTATGTGTGAAAGAGTTGTCAGCGGACATTGAAGATCTCGGCAGACTTTTCGTTGTGTGATAGGCAAAACTCGGCAAGGCCAAAAAAGCGCTAAAAATTCGTAGGCACAAAACCAAACAATGGAGAAAGGTGGGGATTTTAGAAGCTTATTATTCTGTATGGGAGCTAGGTATATCATAAAAGGCAGAATAAGCAAGAGGGGTCCTTTAAGGAATAATAAGCTCCTGAAATCTCCGCTTTCGCCATTGTTTCGTTTTGTACCTACGACTTTTTGGCGCTTTTTCGGCTTTGTCGAGTATTGCCAGTCACGCAGTGCAAACTTCGCCAAATGTTTCAAGGTCCGCCGACAACTCTTTCACGCAAAACGACACAAGACGCTTCAAAGTCTTGCTTTTCATTTTGGAAGACATGGTAGGCCATCAGCTCTATCTTCTGTTTTGGACTTATTTGCTTTTGCTTGGTTCTCCCGATTTTTAGCCATGGCGCTTTCAGTTTTCAGTATTTTGCGTCCACCCGCCGTGTAGGAGAGCAGGATGGCTATGAATATAGTCGACAAGAACTAAACAGAAAATTACTAGTTTTACGTGGAAAGTAATGGTATGTTCCAAAGCCGATATTTCTGAGCCGTATCGTCGTGTGAAGATCACTTCTAGCGAGAACAAATAAGCACCAGAACCTCCGTCTCCCTGTCTCTGAAATACGGCCATGTGGAGTCAGATAAATTCCTGTGGAGGGTAGGAACTAGGCGGAACATCACAATTCGTTACCTTTACAAAGAGCTATATCGCTGTACATCCACGAAGAAGAAATTTCCAAAGTAATCCGGAATTGGTTGTCTGGACGCGCTGCAGTATGGCGGCCTTTTGGGTCCAAAAATACGAACGCCTTCGAAAGAGCTATCTTTTCGGTATTTTAACGATTTTTTGGTGCATTTTGAAACAACCATTTGACATTTCTGAAGTGTTCTTAAAGCCGCCATAGTAGAAGTTCGGAATTTTTTGCTTTTCGTTGCAAACGTTGTGACCTATTCATGAAACTGTTATAAAACTTGTAAAGTTGGCTAAATTTCGTAAGGAGTTTCAACATTTGTTATGATTGTGTGAAACTTGAACAAAAATAGTTTTGTAAAACTATGACAGTTCGTTAGAATGTTCGCATTGAAATTACAAAACTTCGTGAACCTGTATAGAAGATAAACAGTCCCATCAGACCTGACTACGAAATTCAACGAGAAAGGTTGAATTTTCAGAATATTCTTTTGAATTTTGAAAAACCGTTTAGACAAACAAAGACATCCTTAGAAATCAATCGAATTTCACAGAAACTATTTTAAATTTTCGAAACAATCGAAAAGTTCTGTCGAGTTTCTGAAATTTGAAATTTGAAAGAAGTCGTCGAAGTTTGAAAGAAGTTTTTTAAATCATGACAGAACTTATGGAAAGTTTCGTAAATTTGAAATAACTTCTTGGATATCCTGGAAATGTAAAATACGAGCTCAAAAATACAGCGAAAGATCAGTCAACTGTACCAAGACAACAACAAAGAGGGCAAGAGTATTTTTGGCCCCAAAAGGCCACCATACTGCAGAGTGGATCTGAGAGAGAGAGAGAGAGAGAGATACTTTAATTTAAAAAACGACTATCACAGCGCATGGCGCCGAACTTGCGCTTCACGTCAGGTAATTGACTATTCAGGTTAAAACCAATCGTCGACAATAAAATGAATCAACAACAAAAAACTAAATAGCCTAAATCACTGGTTAATAATATTTACAAACGACGGGATGAAGCTTTTCCTATATCTCTCGTGGATTGGTGGGAGAGGTTGAAGGGTGGGGACTTTCTGGGAGTTGAGTCTTTGAGGTCGGGATCGTAAGGGTTGAAAAGGCGGGGGGAATAAATCTTGGAAACGGGGATCTGTCATGGCTTTATTGCCAAACCGGGTACACAGGAGGGTTCTTCTCTCCGATAAGGTTGTGAGCTGGAAATGCTTAAGAAGGAAGTGATATGGGAGTTTACCTTGACAATAAATAATTCTTAATGCTCGCTTCTGGACTGACTCTATTGAATTAGATTGGGAAACAGTTAAACCAAAATGCCAAACCGGACAAGAATACTCAACGATAGGGCGGATAAAACTTGAATAAATTCTTAAAAGTTGGATTTTAGGACAAGAAAACTTGGAGAAAAATTTAAGCGTAGAAAGTGCCAAATTAGCTTGCTTTGTGATGTTGGCGACGTGGGCCTCCCACTTTAGATCGCTCGAGATGGTGATACCGAGGAGCTTGCACTGCTGGACAGACATCTCTGGAGGGACTGGTTGCTTGAACGAGGGCGTACTCTTCAAGAAACAGATAGTCATGATATTTGACTTTTTGGCATTGACAGACATGTCGTCCCGAGCAGCTTCGCTGGTAATATCCTCCATAATTTCCATGGCTGAGCTCTTCAAGTTTTTCCGGCATTTTTCTAGTAGGGTCATATCGTCAACAAATTTCCAGCGATCAGGGTGTTCAGTCGCAAGTCCATTTATCATGATCAGGAATAGGAGCGGGCCAAGGAGAGTACCCTGGGGTACGCCACAGTAAACTGGAAGGAGATCTGAATAGAAATTTTTATACTTTACACATTGAGTTCTATTGGAAAGGAAAGAAGCAATTATTCTAACAAGGTTAGGATCGACATGAAATTCCTTTAGGAGTTTTTCAACTAAAACATTGTGGTTAATCAGATCAAAAGCTTTTTGGAGGTCAATTAGAAGTAGATTTAGCCAAACATCAGGGTTTTCCAAATTTTTATATATTGTATCCAGTAAGCTTACAAGATAGTGGGTAGTAGAGAGGCCACGCTGATTACCAAATTGCTTTGGATCAATAAGTTCTTCAATCTTTGACTTAAGCCAATCGGTCAGAAAGCCTTCGTACAATTTAGAGAAAACTGAGGTAAGAGTGATCGGACGAACCCCATTGAAACCCCCCTCAGCACCCTTCTTCTGAATCGGGGTCACGAATCCCTGCTTCCAGGGGTCAGGGTAGCATCCACTTTCTGTGATCGTGTTAAAAATGTCTGCCAGTGGTACGGACAGCTTGTCGGCGAAGGCTTTGACAAGTTCAATCGGAATATCCGATGGGCATATACTTGTCCTTTTCAGGTTATTTATCTTCTTTTCGATATCCTTTGGTGATACGTGGGGAAGCTTTCCATCCTGACTATGGGGAATAGATTCAAGTGTCGCTGCAGATAGTGGAGGTAGTGCTTGAACGATCTTGGCGAGGTGCTGGTTGAGATCGTTAGCAGTTTTAATACTAGGCTCATCAAGCTGGAAATCAATATTACCAATTTGCTTGCCAGAAAGTTTTTTAACTAGATCATACCACTTCTTGGGGTTATAATTAAAAATATCCTTCATAGTATTTTTATAGTACATGGCAGCTGCTTTTCGAATTTGTTTTTTTAACATTTTACGCATGCGGTTGGCTTCATCTTTTTTACCATTACGAAGTAAACGAATTTTTTCCTTGATCATAGCTTTCAGAGATTCGTTAACGTAAGGTTTATCATTTGAACACTTTTTAGTTTTCTTTTCAGGAAAACATCTTCTATAATTATCAGAAAGCTTCTTTTGAAAGATTTGAACTTTAGAATTGACATCAGGAGTAGCTAGGACCTCAGACCAACACTCATCAGAAATCCAGGATCCGAAACTGAGGATACCTTCGTCGGTTAGAGGGCGATGCAGCGATTCTGTGACTTTGTATTGGACCTCGATTTGATCCAATGGTTGCATTCTGAGCATATAGTGGTAGCTCCCTCCTAAAGGCGGTAAAGCTTCAGGTCGACTGTAGAACTTGTGCAAGTTAGTACAGATGACATCTAACGAGGAGCCTCCTTTGGTAGTGGGTATATTTACCACTTGCTTAAGCTGTAGACCCCTGCATAGGTATTCAAGTTTCAGTTCATTGGCGTCACCTAGGAGTAAAATCCCAGCGTTTGGGAATTTGGAAAGAGCAAAATCGGCACTAGCTTGGAGCTTTTCAACGAACTTCCGTCGAATCTCCGCATGCTGACCTGGAGAGTAATAAAAATTACAGACGAGGATATTAGACAGTGGACGAGGGAGTACTTTCGGTTTAATACTTATCCACATGATTTCATCATAATCGTCAATGCCGGGGATTGTGATCAGTTTTGGACTGAGTTCCTCACGGCACAGCAAGAGAAGTCCTCCACCACGCTTACCAAGCGGGTGATCGGTCGGCCTCAGTTTCAAAAAATCTTTGTAGCCCGAAGCTTTCAGGGAGTCAGGGTGTTGCGCCTGGACTTCAGTTACGGCAACAAGGTGTGAATTGAAACCTGCGCTAATTACTCTGGTATGCGCAACGGGGAAGAGGGAAGTAGATGGGCAGCAACTCAGAGCTCAACAAATACCTCTAGCTCAGCTCAGTTTTGTCGGGGTATCCATAGTCACTGCATGGGACCAAAGACGGAAGTTCTATTAGCTTATTTGTTCTTGCTTCTAGTAAGAGTTGTGCTTTAGCAGTAGTCCTTCTCATTGATTGGTACTGGTTTCTCCCCGTTTGCCGCATTATAATTTTACTCATTCAAAGATATCAAAATCCATTGTTTTACAAGGTTCTGAAACTGCTCATTTTATACGTTATGAAACCCGAGTTTAAGCCACTGAGGGAGGCACAACATTAGCTATCTAATCAGCGGCGGAACGCATGCAAGATATCGATTCGTCTCGGTCTGAGTCGGAGATCTGAGAACGTGAAATTCATAATTTCAAAATTGTAAAGAGGGAAGCTTCAGTCATTTCCTTCGAGTAATTGTTTACATCGTCTTGGAGGTCTAAGATTTGTGAAGGAAATGGTCCATAGTCATGATATACCGTGTCGCATCCTGTGATGGTCGTAGAAGCCTTGGAATTCCCGACTTTTCACCGGTTCTCGGTCGAACTGGTCCGATAAAAAAACAAGAGCTGTAAGCTCATATGGCACTTGCATGGGTTGAGATGTATTATTTGATTAAAAGTAATTTTCGACTGCGCGGTTCAGATGCGCACTTTAAGGAAGCTAGAGAAAAAGTATTTTATCGTAGAACTTGGCTGTAATGATGCGCACTTTAAAGGCACTAGAAATTCATCTGTAAGGAAGACCCTTGAGGCAAAAACGATATCAGGCTCTTAGGGATCATTGATATATACGTATGATCAAAAGTATTTTTTTTCCGCTAATGCGGGTAAAATGCGCACTTTAAGGGTGCTAGAAATTTTTTTTTTTGCAAAACCCTTGTGGCACAAATGATCATAGGTTGAGATGTATCGTTTGATAAAAAGTACTTTTCGACCTTGCGGTTAAGATGCACACTTTAAGGGAGCTAGAACTTCATTTGTAAGCAAAACCCTTGAGGCAAAAATGATCATGGACTCATGGGGACCATGGAAATGCATAGTTTGCTTAAAAGCATTTTTCTTAATTTGCGGTCATGATTGGTATTTTAGGGAATGGTCGGATTTGAAAAGTGGCGATTTCTAAGCCAATCTTGTCGAATTTCTAATATTCCAGCCAAATTTCATCGTCCTAGCACATCTGGAAGTACCTTAACTCGCGATCACCGGAATTCCGGACCCGCCCCTCAAACTCCCCCCACAGTCGCCGGAGCCAATCCGGTTCGGTTTTGGACTTGTTTGTTATTCCCACAAAGTTCCATCCCGATCTCTCCAGTCCAATCCGGTTACATATCCCCCCCCCCAATTGTTGTCGGATCCGGTCCGGACATGAAAAAGATCACCACAGGCCCTCTGTTCAGTTATTAAGTTTCACTCGAATCCCATCACCCGTTCCAAAGTTACGCATGGCTAAATATTCCGGATTCCCCCTCCCTCCGATCCCCCCACGACTATCGGATCGAGTGAATTTTTGTTTACAAGTTAGTTTACGGGTCCCTGATACCTGATACGCCTCCCAAGTTTCGTCGTGAAAATCCCAAAAACTGTCATCACCACAATTCCGGGAAACTCCCCTCCACCTCCCCCCCCCCAAGTGACCGGGTCCAGTCCAAACGTGTAAACGATTTATATGGAGCAGATTCTTGTTCTTCCCAGCAAGTTTTACTCCAATCCCTCCACTATAACCGTCTCTCGAGATTTCCGGTCTCCCCCCCCAACTCCCCATAGCTGTCGAATCCGGTTCGGACTTCAAATGGAAGATCAGAGATATATCATTCATTCAGGTATTAAGTTTCGTCCCAATCCGATCACCCGTTCGAAAGTTACACAACACTCAATTTTCCATATTCCCCCGCACTGAATCACATATACAAACCCCTTTGACCCTCGAATGCACTAGCTCTTTCCGATGTTAACAGAGTGATCCGATGCAAAGAGTGACGTCACGCCGTGCGCAGACCTACTAGTCAGAAGAAAGGGGTAGGGGTTTTACAAAAACTACTAAATTCTCAGGATTCCCCGGCCCACCACTCCCCCCCAGATGGTCAGATCGTGAAACTGATTATTTCCAGGTTAGTTATATCGGGTCCCTGATATGCCTGCCAAGTTTCATCGTCCTAGGTCATCTGGAAGTACCCTAACTCGAAAACAGTGGACCGCCCGACCGACCGAAAAGCGATCGGTATATGGCACTTGAGCGGAGCTGCAAGTGCCATAAAAACGAAGCGAAGATACGCAATCAGACTTGGAAAGAGATGGAGAGCTTGGAAACTTCCATATGGGCAACACCTGGGCAACACTGAAAGTACTGGCCTGTCCTGGTGTAAGGGGGCTGAAACAACACTGGAAACAGTGAACTTAGTTTTGTCAGGGTACAAGGTTTATTATTGTCACTAAAATAGTACACAAAACTCATTCATTACGTAGCATTTTAAGCCCAAAATTATTTCATGGTTTGAACGGGAGAAAAACTAATTTAGATAGTTCGTCCGTCCTTAAAAAAAAATCAATATAAGGAAATCGATCCAACTCGTGAGTGGAATAACCGCCAGCACCAAGTGGGACCTCCCCCCCGTAGCGGGACAGCGGGTAGGTGAGATGGATAACAGAAAGCCAGCAAATTTAGAGGAAAACAAACAAAAATAATAAGAAATAGGTCCCAATAACAAAGATTTATCTTGGATAGTAGTCTCTGGAGAAAAATACCAAGGCAACAGTTTCTCCAGAAAAATTTACCACTACACTGTTTGATAAGAGAAACACATGTTTATTAGCAGTAAATTGAGAGACAAAAATGCTCCTCAGTCGGGATTTGAACCCAGGACCCTTCGCGAACTAGGCGACCCCTCTACCAATTGAGCTACCAAGGGGCTTGTGAACATAGTTCGCAAACCACTCAGATATAAGTCGGCCGTAGGAATAGTGATCCCACCCCGAAGGCAAATTTATCTAATCAGTTCACATCCCCATTTCGCGAAAGATATTAGATATTGATATTATAGGATATGGTCTAGATTTATTACCTGTCAAAACTGTACAAAGGACAATAGGGGAGTACAATATTACGCAAACATCTTACATGTCTGCGCATCCTTTTGTCAAATGTAATGAGAATATATCTGTTATGACCCTTTTCAATGTTGTATTTTTAGACTGAAGTTATCAGTCACAACCGAAGTTTTGTCTCAAAACACAACACCTGGTATTGCCATAGTATTTAGTACAAGAATGCGCAAACATGTGTTATCTGTTATTAAACTTTTCACAATGTAGCTGTACACTGGCATTTGAGTGCGAGACCCCTCGGTCCGATCACAAACGAAAAAGGCGAAAAACCTCTCAACTGACCAGCGTGCCTTGTTTTCGAAAATTTGCGACTTACAAGCGACTTTTATTCTCTGTTGACTATAATCAACTAGTCGGTCTCCAGATAATAAGTGTCACGAGTGGTGACAGTTTGCGTTATTTCGCGGACGGTTTTACGAGACAGACCACGGGATTTTTTCGCTTAATGAACAGCGATTTTTTTGGATTTTTGTGAATTTTGCCCATTTGCATATGAGATTCGGTAGCGACAATACGAAAATACATAGTTCCGGTACATAGCGAGAGCTTTTGGCCGCAAAATGACATTATCTGTCTAAATAATGACTTTAAAGCCGTACCAAGAGGAACATGCAGATTGGATTCCAATCCTCAATCTGTACTGTTCACAAAGTCGTAACATACCGGTCTTGTGACAGAATTGCCAAGTACTTCTTGTTCCTGATTCGTTACGTTACTATTTTGTAATTGTCAGCTTCAAATCTAATTTGTTTTTGGTGTTAAATGTATTAAGATTAGAATTTGCGAGTGCTTTTGGTTACATATTTATGTTCCGTCATAGCACGTAGAGATTTGGGGGAAACAAATTAATTCATTCTTCGATTGTAGCATAAGGTGAGATTTAAATTTAAGTTCGTTTATCCTACCTTTTATACTAGTGTTTCGTAAGACAAAAACTAAAAAACATACGAAAGAAAACGAAACAAATGGTTTCAACTCACCAAATCTAAGCCGTCCTCTCTAAATGAAATATAAGTGCTTGCTAGTGCATTCTGAGACTTCGACGCTATTATCACAAAAGGCCGAAACAGCTTATACAGATTGCTTCAACGTTGATGATGAATTTATTTCCAGTTTATGACAAAAGATTGCCTTGAATGGAGTATAAAAAGAGAAAGGAAACGAAAACAAAAAAGGTATTTACTCGTACTAACACCGATGACAAAAAACTTGTAACATGTCCGCACAACTACTCTGGAAAGTTTCCAGATCATCGCAAACCGAGAACATCGCTGATGATGAAAAAAAGATATTCCTTGAGCCCAAGCTGATTGGGAAACATAAATTCAAATAAGGGCTAAAAACGGATACTTCAATTATTGCGGTTTCGTTTCTTCCAGTCCCCGACGTCGGTCCCTGACGTTCAATAGACAATGACCGTTACTAAGAAGGGTCGAAATATCGCTGCCAAAGTATTGTAGCTGACGTATCCGTTTTTATGGCACTTGCCCTTCGGCCAAGTGCCATATAGCGATCGCAATTTCTGTCCGTCCGTCGGTCGGTCGGTCGGTCTGTCGGTCCGGGTTTTGCTAGTTCGGGTACTTCCAGATAAGCTAGGACGATGAAACTTGGCAGGAATATCAGGGACCCCAAATGATTAAGTTGGAAATAGTCGCTTCCCCGATCCGACCACCTGAGGGGGAGTGGTGGGAAGGGGAATCCGGAAAAAATAGGAAAAATGACTTATTTTTAACTTACGAACGGGTGATCGGATCTTAATGAAACTTGATATATGGAAGGATCACTTGTCTCAGACCTTCCATTTTAAATCCAGACCGGATCCGGTGACATGGGGGGTAGTTGGAGGGGGAAACCGGAAATCTTGAAAATCGCTTAGAGTGGCGAGATCTGGATGAAAGTTGGTGGAAAGAACAAGCACAAGTCCTAGATACGGGATGTACATAACCGGACCGGATCCGCTCACTTTGGGGGAACTGGGGGGGGGGAATCCGGATTTCTAGTGATCCCGCGAGTTCGGTGCTTCCTGATGTGCTAGGACGATGAAAATTGGCAGACATGTCAGGGACACGAACAGATTGACTTGATAATAGCCGTTTCCCCAATCCGACCATCCGGAGGGGGCTGGAGGGAGGGGAATCCGGAAAAATGAGGTATTTTTAACTTACGAACGGGTGATCGGATCTTAATGAAACTTGATATATAGAAGTACCTCGTGTCTCAGACCTCCCATTTTAAATCTAGACCGGATCCGGTGACATGGGGGGTAGTTGGAGGGGGAAACCGGAAATCTTGAAGATCGCTTAGAGTGGAGAGATCTGGAGGAAAGTTGGTGGAAAGAACAAGCACAAGTCCTAGATACGGGATTGACATAACCGGAACGTATCCGCTCACTTTGGGGGAGTTAGGGGGGGGGATCCGGATTTCTAGTGATCCCGCGACTTCGGTGCTTCCTGATGTGCTGGGACGATGAAAATTGCCAGGCATGTCAGGGACCCGAACAGATTGACTTGATAATAGTCGTTTCCCGGATCCGACCATCCGGGGGGGGCTGGAGGGAGGGGAATCCGGAAAATGAGGTATTTTTAACTTACGAACGGGTGATCGGATCTTAATGAAACATGATATATAGAAGTACCTTGTGTCTCAGACATCCCAGTTTAAATCCGGACCGGATCCGGTGACATGGGGGGAACTATAGGGGGGAACCGGAAATCTTGGGAAACGCTTTGAGTAGAGAGATCGGGATGAAAGTTGGTAGAAAGAACAAGCACAAGCCCTAGATACGTGATTGACATAACCGGACCGGATCCGTTCACAGTGGGGGGGGGGGGGGGGTTGGGGGGATCCGAATTTCTAGTGATCCCGCGAGTTCGGTACTTCCTGATGCGCTAAGACGATGAAACTTGGCAGGCGTGTATGGGACCCGAACAGGTTGACTTGAGAATAGTCGTTTCCCGGATCCGACCATCTGGGAGGGGTGGGGGTGGAGAGAGGGGGAATCCGAAAAGTGAGGTATTTTTAACTTGCGAACGGGTGATCGGATCTTGATGAAACTTGACGTATAGAAAGATCTCGTGTCTCCGACGCCCCATTTTAAATCCGAACCGGATCCGGTGATATTGGGGGAAGTCGGACGGGGGAACCGGAAATCTTGGGAAACGCTTAGAGTGGAGGGTTTGGGATAAAAGTTGATGGGAAGAGCAAGTGAATAGCATAACCGAAATGGATCCGGTCACTGTGGGGGAGTTGGAGGGGATCCGAGTTTGTAGTAATCCCACGAGTTCGGTCCTTCAGCTGATGTGCAAGGACAATGAACTTGGCATGCTTGTCAGGTACCCGAACTATTGACTTGAGAATGTCGTTTCCCCGATCCGACCGTCGAGGGGGAGTGTACAAAAGAGGAATCCGGAATCCAGTGGCAAGCTCAGCTATTGAACGGGTTATCGGATCGAACCGAAACTTGATATTTAGAAAGGTGTCTCGTAACTCAGACATCCCATTTTAAATCCGGACCAGATCCGGTGACATTGGGAGGAGTTGAAGGGGCGAACCGGAAATCTTTGTAATCGCTTAGAGTGGAGGGATCGGGATGAAGCTTGGTGGGAAGAACAAGCATAAGTTCTAAATATGTCATCTAGAGCTTTCAGATTGAATGAACCTAGATATCCTAATTCTAGGTCCGAACCGCATTTTTGAATGGCGGGGTGTTTATTGTGAAGTTCTCTTCTACTTTCTCGTACCACTACTCGTAACAAGTGCCATATGAGCTCGTAGCTCTTGTTAGTCATTGTTTGAATATACTAAAAAAATATTTTTAATGTGTGAGACCAATAAATATTCCTTCAGCCCAAGCTGACTGCGTGTTCTTTGACTGGGTTAAACGGATAAGTCAGCCGACAGATTATCCTGTCAATGACGTGATTCGTTTAGAGCAGTCAAACATGAGAAAATGTTATTATAAATGGAGCTAAAGAAAAGGATGAGAGTAAATAAAAAAGGGTTGAATGATAATGCATGTACATGTTCTAACCTCGGTACTAACTTCAATGACAAATAAATAGTGACGTTGCTGCACAAAGATTGTGGGGGGATCACATGAACAGCAAACCAACGACGCCGTTCTTATGTCTGTTAAATGGATAAGTAATACTGTATTTTGCTTGAAACGGGAAAATTTCCAAGCCATGCGATAATATCGTTAACAACTGACATACTGTAGAGGTATGCTTATGCGAACGTTTGTTGACAGTGGACATTTTCATGCACTTGCTGTGTTTAAAGCTAACTACCAGTTATTCTACTCTTCATTCTACCATTTAGCCAAAAATTGCACTGTTCACATTAAAGTAACTGTTCATATAAGAAATAACTCTACTGTACTGATAGAAGATGGAACGAAAGAATTAATAATCGGGTAACTGTACAAAAAAATCGCGAAAAAATTACTTAAAACTTGTTGAATTATCATAACGCTGTATCAAAACAATACGGCTATTTTTTATCCAGCGTTTTGGTTTATTTCTCAAAACGCTTATATTTATGCGCGTAATTTGCACTTATGGCGATGTAAACAGGTAACAAAAGTACCAGACAATTCCGATGAAGTTTTTTTTTTCATCGAGTTGGCTTCATTGTTTGGGTTAGCTGCAGGGATTCCAACCACATCTTAGTCGGGACAAAGCCGAAGGGTCTTTGTGGTGCATGGGTATCCTCCTGACTGATCTCGCGGTTGAATTGTGGTACAGACTTGGTACGGGCAGCACTTAAAGTCACTTGCAAGTATCTGTTTTTTTTCCATTTTCTCTTTCTGCTTCCTTGTTCCTCCTGCACAGGAACTTTCTAGTTCTTCCTACACCTCCATAGGCGTATTCTCGCCGTTCCCCGAGGACTCCACTTGAGGAGTCCCCGCGTTTTTGTTTGTCCCGGGGACTCACTCCCCGTATTCTAGCGAGTTCCCACGGACTGGGAATGCTCCGATCATCATCACCATCATCAAAAAGGACTCCCTTTCAGATTCGGAGGGGAATCAATTGTTGCTGGTGTTGGTGCAATGTAAAATTAATTAAAAATAATCAGAATAAACAAAACCAAAAAAAAAGGAGATCCAGACTAATTTTGGTAACTGCATATTTGTTTCAAGAACAAAATCCGTTTTGGAAGCATTCCGCGTGTTTTCGCTGTTTTCTGTACGCGGAGTCCGCGTAGTGAGTCCCTGTATTCTCGCCGTTCCCTTCGATTCCCGAGGAGACCTCGGGGAACGGTGAGAATACGCCTCATGTCTTACTATCCAAGACACCTCCAGAGGCGCTTAGGGCATCCAAGAAGAGTCGCCAGTCGTCTCGCATGTCATCCACTGGCCAGACATCTCCGCTTTCTGGATGAATGGACGCGTTGGTGTTCCCGAGATCCGACTGGTAGGTGCGACGAAGGGTGTTCTTCAGTCTCCCTATTTTTTCCCGCATAGCTATCTTTTCCTCTTCTTTCCTTACTATCGATTGAAATGTACTAAGTGGCTACGACTTCTCCTCCACTCAGATGACGTTGCAATTCTTATAAGAAAATACCCTAGTAACATAACACTTACAGAAATTAACGTCACCTATACTATAAAACTTTATTTCCTAATTTAAAATTATTAACCCATCCAAAAAACTCAATACCTCGCTCAATACAACCTATCTTTTATACATTTATCCTAACTACTTTTTATACAGTTATCCTAATTAATATCATTATATCGTAACCCTTTTTTTCACCTTTTTAGATAAACTAAAAAATACAAAAAATACATACAGCTCCGCATCCAGGAATTTATTTCGAGGGGGGGGGCTCGCGGGTCGGACCAAAAAATACAAAAAATATAGATCAGAGATTAAAGCCTATAAAAAGTTATTGTTATTGTATGTTTCGGGGGGGGGGGGGTCGAACCCCCTAACGCCCCCCAGCATACGGCCCTTCAAACAAACCTCTTCGTCTTGATCCCTACGGTTGCCCTTTCTTGTTTAGTTGTTTATCAACTTGATTGACGAAACTTTGGTTGAATAGCATCGGATGGTACAATATCCTTTTAAAAACAGGGTGTATAACGGAAAGCCAATTTGTTACGTCACTTTTCCACCTTTAGATGATCTATTGCTTTATCAGATGGAAGATGATTACCTTATTAACCCTCCCGACCCCTGCAGTGCCAGTACCTGTTGTTCACTTTGTTTCAACTACCTATAGTCGCTGGTGAAGGTATTAGGTACGTTATTACAAGGGCGGTACCGATGGCGTAACTATCAGTTAGTTACATGGAAGGTTATGGTCATGAAAGGTACATAACCGTTATTTTTGTTAAAGGGGTAATTACAGCTCTGGGTTGTAGAAAGATAAGTTATAGTTCCTTGATTCTGGTGGTTTGTATCGAGTTCCGCAAGTATGCAGGATCAAAGGACAACTCTTACTAGAAATGATCTTTTCCCTACGAAACCGTCCCGAAGAAACGCTTTTCGATAATATCATAACTTTCCACCTCAGATAAGCCATTTTCTTGTTAGCGGTTGTCGATTCTATCCACCACTCCTGCTCTCCGACGCGGCGGCTGGGCGCAAAACATTTGAAAACTGAACGCGCTGTGGTTGAAAAGTTGGAAAAACTAAGCAAATAAAAGAAGTCAAAACAGAAGACTCTCATATTCCTTATATATGAAAGAGTTGTCAGCGGACATTAAGATTCCGTCAAACTTTGCGTTGTGTGACGGGCAAAACTCGGCACGGCAGAAAAAGCGCTAAAAATCCGTGAGCACAAAACGAAACAATGGAGAAAGGTGGGGATTTTAGAAGCTTATAATTCCAGAAGGGAGCTAGATATATTTTAAAAGGCAGAATAAGTAAGAGAGGTCCTTTAACGAAAGGGACGGAACGGAATGTGCGTTTCCACCGGTTGTGGATCTGTCTGTGTCTGTGCCGTACTCATTTTTCTCCAATTAATCATTCTTCGACTGAACTGAAAACTTTGGAAAAGGTGTCCTGATAGCGCTACCCAGGGGTTACCCACTATCGGCACCTGCTGTTCACCTCTGGCACCGGTGCCTAACATTAATTACGCGATTATCTTTCAAACGCCTCGAAACCTCGCTCGAAACATGCTGATTCTAATGTTCTAACACGTTGCAACCTCGAGAACTACGAGACCTACCCCTCGAGAACTGTGAAATGGGGAGAATCAGTTTCTCTGACTATTGGTGCACATGCCAAAACCACAAGACATTATCTAAAGCATTTTCTTCTTCTTTCCCAATTTAAAAATTTCCGTTAAAGAAGAGCTTAAAAGTTGGCCTAAATGATAGTGAGTGTTTTAGAGTACGAAGGAATCCTGAATGTACCTGTCCGCTCCGTTATGTTGCCAGATCAATCGTTTTGGTTGCCTGTAGGCTCGCAACCGATTGGAATCCGATCGTTCAAATCGCCAGACAAATGAGCCACCATGAATCAACCTGCCTCACTAAAAGCATCTCGCTCAATGACAAATGGAGCATCTCCGTATCCGGCCAACTCCAATTTCTCTCGACTCAATTAAATCCGTTCGCTTCACAGACTTCGAATCCGAACAATAGTCTCCATTCTGCCCATACTTGTTGATCCGCCTATACGCAGGGTCCCAGCTGTCCGCACTGCACTTGGGCCGCGGGCGGCATATTTCAAAGAAGACCTTCTAAGAGAGCCTGGGAATTCAGTAGCGGCGCGTTTGATCTCCAGCGCGAACCAATGGGAGTCGGCTCTGGGCGTGCACGCGCTACCTCCCATTCCCGGTCGTAAAGTGACGATGGCTTCAGTTCGAATTTCAGTAAGCGAATAAAAGAAGCCTACTATTATATACTATCGTTTTAGAATATCATGTGGCACGGAATATGAGCATGCATTGTTATGGTATTTATAAAATTTCCGTTTTTATTAACTTTGAGGGATTATAGGTTAAATTAGTATTTCTGAGCTTAAATAAGTATCTGTAATAATCATGTGTCTTATAATCACAAGAAATAATATTTATTGTTTGTAATAATCATATTGCATGGAATATGAATTTCGAAACTTCCACGATAGGTTGGGGTATGTCGTTTTCAGAATACCGGAAAACGCAACCAAACCTCCCCAGACAGATAGTTCCCTAACAGACGAATACACAGGTTGGAAAGACCGGGGTAGCTTATCTATAGGAACTATCGATAGGGTGTTGGAACCCCATGCTACTTCTGTTTTGTTTAGCTTCCTCTTTATATTTTTATTTTCGTCAATTGGGCATAGGTTGCCATTTCTTGTTTTTCAAGTTATACTGAATGTCTTCGAGCTAACACAAAGCTCGATTGGGAACGAGGTTCGCCATTTGCTCGTTATTCCCTTTATGCGATTTTATTTTTTGTTTATTTAATTGTAGATCGGAAAACCGAGTCCAAAGCCCACTTTATCGCGTTGACTGCCAGATAACTGAACTATTCGGCAACATTAAAACGCAAATTTGCATTTAAGTTAGGTATCATAATATTACCATCGTATTTGTAATCATTTAGTAAGGTAGAAGCGTACGGAGTGAAAAAGAAATTTGTGCAAAAAAAAATGCCGAAACACATTTGTAGGCTACCTAATAGACAGCTCCAGCATGTACCATAATGCTGCTTTTTGGGTCCGAAATTGAATTTTGAATGGTCCTAGCCTAACCTGCAAAGAAGTCGAGGCAAAAACCGTGCTTAATTTTCTTTTGTCTGGAAGTTTGGAGATGTTTGTGATTTGAATGAATGAATGAACTTTATTACCCGTATAATGTAAAACACAAGTAATATGGAGTAATATGAAAAAAGAAGAAGATAAATAACCAAGAAAAATTACAAACTTACAAAACAACAGGAACAAACCAACCAGCATCAATAAGAAAAAAGGGCCGCAGAGGGTCATAAATGTGAATCAAGTTAATGGTATTTTTACATAGGTCATCACTCGAAGTCCGAATCCGAGAGGGCACGTCTATTAGTTCAATTCGAGCAATGACTTTTCTGTTTCGGTGCCATCTAGGTGCTATTTGCGGTGCCATTTACGTTTACTCAAGGCTTGGATTTTTTTTTTTTCCACGATTAACACAGACTACATGGTATTTAAGGTACATAAATATACTAATCAACAACAAAAAGATTTTACTTAAAGAGCAAATTGGAGAGTGACATTTTGTCAATTATAAATATATTTAGCCATGTTTTTGAAGGGTTTTAGATTGTTTACTAATCGTCCTTCCCGGACCGAGCAAAGCAAAGCTTAGTCTATGTACCTAACCCCTCAACTTTTCTTCATTGCGCGACACTGTTTGTCTATTTGACAGTCCCGTCGTCGGGTTTTTGTTGTGTCATCTTTCAACTATCTATTACCGTGGTATTTTGGATGGGTAACTTTTTTCGTACCGAAGGAAATTTCGGCGGGGACGCACGAAATACCACCAGACAGCGCGAGAGACAGCGTCACCGAAAAATGTGTCCTTTGGAATGTACTTTCTTGTGACGAACGATAACAAAAGGATTGGATGGAAAGCTTAAGACGAGAAGTCTGTGTTATCATTAGTTTTAGGTCAACAAAAGTCATGCACTCCCGCATAGGATAGCCTTGTTATGTTATTTTGTTGGATGAATGACAAAATTAACATGAATTGAATTGAAAACCAAATTTGCATGTGATGGTATACCTCTTCGAGGTCATTTGTATATTATTCAACTGGTTGGCAGTAAGTCTAGGCTGGGGTCTGTCGAGTCTACCTCAGCTCTCAGAGGGCTCTCCCCTTCTTCAAATTAAAAGGATTATAAAGTTAGTACCCGAGTATTCTCTCTGGCTATTGACCATGGTAGAGGGTAGTCAGAGGGTTTAGGGCAACGTGGTTTCCGAGATTTTTTTAAAACCCGAGAAGCATCTTTTCAAAAAAAAAATTTATCTTTTTGACTTTTTTGGCTACGACCTCGGACCTCCACTCGGTGACGTCAATATTTCCTTAAACACTTTAACGTCACCTACTCTTTCCAAAACAGTCTAATCATACAAAAACCTAAATCTAAAATTAAAAAACCTCAAAAAATCTTTCCAATAAAAAAATCCGAAAACTTCCTCCTTTTCACTATAATCCTTTCTAATAAATTTTGCCTGTTGTTTTCGCTATTAATTTGTATACATTTGTCTTATTTTTGTCTTTCCTCAGTTCACCCCCCCCCCCCCGCCATACACACACATAATCCGAGATTCGAGGTATACTGTACTCCGCCACGTGTCTCGAAAGTTCCCATGTGGGTTATTGTCAGTAATGTCAGCAAAAATTGTTTGGGGGTCTGTTCGGGTCATTCTTCAAAAGAGACGGTGGTATTTAAGGGTGTCGTAAGATGTTACCAAAATTTCACAAGCCTCCCACAGACTGATTCACCTATCTTACTGTGTGTCTAATGTGATTTGATCTGATTCACCTATCTTACTGTGTGCTGTAAGCCTTTGCGTCTAATGTGATTTCAAATGTAAGCAATTCCTGAACTTGTGCCATGTCCGCGCGCCCAGCTCCGTTGTTAAGCCGGCTCAAGCAATGTTATATTTATTGATTTAGCGGCCATACACATTGTTAGGAATAAATAACACTGAAAATATGGCCAAACGGCCGTCTACAAAACAAAGCAAAAACCGAGGCAAAAACACATCCAAAATACCAACTCTTCCAAGTGGCCATGAAGCCTAACTACGCAACTTAGTCGCTCTTCTCTTCAGCGCTCTGTCCACATAATTAAAATATTAAAATTAAAAAAGCTTGATTTTTTTAGATTTTAATTTCAATACATGATATAGTAATTATATATAATTTTTAAGATTATAAGTTCAATACATTATAATCTTGTATTGATTATAACCCTTTCCGTAGTACTTTTATTTGTATTTAGCTATTCAGCCACAGACGACTATACAAACAGTTTGAGACATAGTCTCACTATACGGAAACTAACAGAACAACTAAAGCATCGTTCTCTCTAAATTATCCGTTACACCAATCGGTTAGGGCAGGGCACCGTACGGTCTCGAAAAGTAGTGATAATATCGTACTAAAGTCGAAGCCTTTTTGACAAACGTAATGGATGGGGCGATAGATTAGAGTAAATTATCATTATCACTCTCATGAAAATTACTGGAAAATCTTTTGATAATTGAGTTATGATCGTGTTTTTGTAGCGTGATGAGATGCTGTCAAATGTCTTAATACTGATTACTTGCGGTAGATGGTAACAAAAATAACTTTCTTCAAAGCAAACACCACAAATATTTCACTAGAAGCTTTATAAATGGCACTAACTGTATTTTGATATTCAAGTTATGGACTGTTTTTGTCGGCAATCCATCACAGTGGTAATTTGGTGAGAACACCAAACTTGTGACTTGGTTGTTTGTGCTAGATGATACCATAACAGGCATTTTCTACAACGAACTGCATATCTTAAGTCAGCACGAACTACGCCCAGTAACTTATGGATACTAGTATTATATTTTTGTATATTTTAGTTATGACATGTTTTGTGGGACACCAACACCTAAAAATTATCATGCTGCTGCTTCTGTTTTTTTTTTTTTTACTTTTAATGCCTTAGGCAAGGGTTTTGTTATTTCGTGTTACAAATCTAATAGTTCATTAACGAAGTGTCATTTTGTATCCCACTGGCATGTCTGACGCTTGACCATTGAAGTTGTTATAGTTTTCAGCGAAAATGTACCTTACCCTATCTTACTATCCCTTGCATAGTGACAGGATTGACTTTGTAAAGTTTGTCTGTCCGTCTGTTAGCATGATTTTACTTTCAGATCCCATCGAAACGTTTAGTCTTGTTCTTCACAAAAAAGACGGGCAATGGCATGGCAATACATTCAAACAAAAGAACACAAAAGACGAAAGAAGAAATACGCAAAAGCTACCACCGTAAAAATCTCTCACGCTGTGCCATACGCCCACGGATGTACCCAGCACAACTCTTTGTCGTAGCAAAATTGATATTGTTTAAAATCCCCATAAACCAATCCTCATCCCCTTTCTCAACTAATATTTCAGTATTTCGCTTCTTTCCCCCATTACAATATTTTGCTATATTTTTTCGTGATATTTCGCCCTTTGCTGTTACTAGTAGCCTAACTACTTCCGGATGTAACTAGAAGAACAACACTGCAATAAACATACAAAAAATCTATGATCATGTCTAAATGTCTCAGAACGTCCCGAAAAACAATAAAAAAAGAAACGAAAAAAGTTCCTCTCACCTTCCACGATTACAAAGACTGGAAAGAATAAGAATCACCCCCTCCCCCAACACAAACAGGATCTGGAAAGACGAGAGCGATATGAACCCTCTGGACCAACCCCATACTTCGGATAGTGCAATTTCTTCAGTATGGAGCATCTATGTTTCGCTGTTGCCATTCATGTTCTTTTTTCTTTTTCAGTAGTTTTTTTCTTTTTTATCAGTTCTGTACTTTGCTAGGAAATGAATTAACGGCAATGACAACACAAACCTAGAATAAAGACATGTATTTCCTTACTTTTATAAGAACATGGTATCACAGATCATATTTTCTTTGTGGAACTCATAGAGCTTAAATAGGACTGCTTACCCTTCAAACAGCCTCCCGCCAATAAGCAATTCAAGAGTGATAATGGATCATCCTAATTACAGTTGAAGCTAAAGTAATTTTAGACAAGACTCGTTTAGCAAGTAGACAACTTCCAAGCGAAATGGTTTTGTCGCATTCCACACAAAAGTGTCTCGTAATTGTCCCTTCCGACAACTCGAAGACGTAAGATTAACGCGCGTCGCAAAAACCCTCGTAACGGCATATTTTCGATTCCGAATGGAGTTGTCAGACTCGAGGTGTTTTTGCATTATTTTCCGCCCAAACCAAGAGTATAATAGTCATGTCGCCTCGTTCTGACGCGAAACTAATGTCCGCGTCATCGACTGATTGCTCCTTTTATCTGAACTGGATCGAGAAGTTATAACCGGTGTCGAAGTGAAATCTCGACCTGTCGAGGCTAAATGCGGCGGAGACGATAAATTCGGAGTCCAGATTTTCGGCCGCGCGAAGTGACCGTGGGATTTTTTTGAATCAACTTCGCCTTTTATTTATTGCCTAGTCGATAGAGTTATTGATTGTCTTTTAAGCGGCAAACTACCAACTTGTTGTTAAGTGTAGAACGTAAAATAATCAGTAAATGGTCAGTCCCAGACAGCTGCATAGAAAGCTATAGCCCATAACATTCTCTTCGCACCATAGCCTTCTACGCTGTTTCTTTTCTTTTTCTCTTGTTATAAATAATGTAATGTTGTAATAACAAAACTATAATAATAATATTATAACACCAGTACACTGCAGTCCCATGATACCAGTCCTATCCTACCCAGTGCCAAATTTTCTGGTATTCCCCTGATGTTAAAAGAAAAAAGTTCCAACCTTGCGATAACAATTGTTATCGCACAGCCAGCCATGCGATAACAAGTGATATCGCACGGTTGGAACCAGAAAATTAAAACAAGTTTACTAGTGTTATATGTCCACACAGTGTACTAGTGTTATAATCATTATCGCCCTTGCTCTTCTTCGGGCGATAGCGGAAAATTTGGCCATTGGGCAGCATGATAGGCTGATATCGCCCGAGCCCAGCATATCATGCTACCCGCGGGCCAATATTTTCCGCTATCACCCTCAGGAAGGGCGATAATATATAGTATTGATAATGCGAATATTAATGAATCTGTTATTGTTTATTTCTCTGAAAAGACGAGGTGTTCGGCACATATATATAAATACAATCGAACGTTCTCCTTAACCAGTAAGTATCAAATACTTTGGAGGTAAGGTTAAATAACCTAAATTCATAAGAAGATTACAATACCAAACTGAAGGGAATCAGGCTATGTAATAATGGAAAGAAGGGAACGGATCGTGGAAAATACTCTGCCGTTCTATGAAAATCTCTCCTTATTTCCATACATATTACTGTCCCAATACAGGTTAGTATGGAGTCTCGCATGGGTTGTGGACAGGTCCGTATCCTGGAATTTATTTCGGAGGGGGTTTTCCCTGCGGGTCGGACCTAGTCCATAGCAAAAGCTGCCCAACGGCAAAATTTTCCGCTATCGCCCTCATGCTGCCCAACGGCAAAATTTTCCGCTATCGCCCGAAGAAGAGCAAGGGCGATAATGATTATAACACTAGTACACTCTGCGGACATATAACACTAGTACACTTGTTTTATTTTCTGGTATTCCCCTCATCTAAAAAGAAAAAAGTTCCAACCGTGCGATATCACTTGTTATCGCATGGCTGGACTAGGGGCCGTAACAAACAAAAATAAATAATTAGAAATACAGAAAGAAACTGTAGCACATTCTTTGTCGCTATTACATCACACTTAACACCTGTCCCTGTGTAGAATAGCCACTCTGAGAAATCTCGCCGGTTTTCTCACACCCATAAAAGTTCTCCTCCCCATAATATAAATTGTGTAGGTTTACTTTTCTAGAAACAGAAAAGAGAACAATAAAATCTGAAACTCAATGCGATTTTTGGGCTTGTACTCTCTGAACCTGGTGGAGGTGTGGCCATGATCTGGAGCTCCGATTGTCGAAAATTGTTCGATAATCGTAAAACCGTTTTAGTACCTGAGAATTTCGTCATTACAGGGTCCAAGTAGCTGCCCGACAGGTTGTTTGGATGGGGATAGGTTAGACAAATCTGAAGCGAACGACGGAATAAATTCGTATCAATCAGTGTTCCTTGACGTCGATGTAAGACAGATGCCTCACAGGTGAGACCGGCGACTTTGGTCTGGTGACAGTTTTAAGTTTTCATTGGGAGGAGTGGAGGCAAACAATGCCCGTGAGAATCACCAAACACGTGAATTTTTGTCACACACCCAACCCTTCCCTGAGATTACTTCAAAATGCCCGGTTATTCCCATCTTCTGTCAAGCTTATCTTATGTTTTCGGTTTTACTTAACCACTTTTTAAATAAAAATAAAGATTTCCTGCCGAGAAAGCGCAAAAAGATGTGCTTGGCTATGGCAAGAAAAAAAAACAGAATCTACAGATGAAAATATCAAGAAAGAAAAAAAGAAGAGAGGATAGAAGAAAAATAAATTAACCTATGGTTTCAACTTTAAATACAAAAAAGAATACAAAAAATAAATAAACGGTTTCACTACCATCAATGTAAGCTGACATTATTCGAAATTTTAGCGCTTGCTGGACAAATTGTAAACTTCAACCGATGTGCGTCTGTGTTTTTCAGGACATCGCGAAACCAAGCCAACTCGAACAAATATTCTTCTCTCAATTAGTTCAGTTTTGTTTCACATCTCTTTATACTGCGCTTTCCAAAATGGCGGGTAAAAAATAAATAAATTACTTACTTACTTATCGTAAAGCTTTCGTTTGCTCTTATTGAAGCAACCTACTTTTTTGGATCGCTTTTTCCGCTGATAAACAGTTGCATGAGAAGTATTAGGATAAGCACCCTTTCCGTCAAACGATTTGGAAGTAGCGTTTTGTGACCTGCTTTTCGCTGCGATAATTTTGTTGAGTGGAAGTATAATCTCTCCAAAACAGGCTTGGGATATATCTAGGCAGGAAATGTCGGAAAACGTGATTCTTCGTTTGTGTTATTATTATGAACAATATCATGAATAATCATCATGCATAACAGTGCTGTACTACTTGGGAACGGGGACTTCTTGGGAAGCACACAATGTTTACCATGTGTGTTAGAAAAAGGAAGTGTGTCGTGTGAGACATCTCTTCAACGTTTGCTTGACATAGACGTACCCTATCTTGTGGTTTAACGTAAACCAGCCAAGCTTTCATGCACTTCTTGCCCTAGATAGCAACCGGTATCGACCAAGAACAGAAATAAAAATTAAAGGAGACATTAAAAACGTTGCAAGGATGAGCTTATTACATGCTGATATTTGAAACTCATAGATAATAACGTGGCTAATTATTCAGTGGTGATTAAGGAAGGAAATTAATAATCCGGCGTCGCCGAATCGCGCATCGAGATAAAAAGTGTAAGACACGTGTGAGTAGCAACAAGCTGAAGGAAATGAATGTATGTGCGGTTTTCCACTGCTTATAGCACTTTTGTGAGAAAAAAAAATGGTTGCTGGCATCACGGTATACAGAGAGGAGTCAGTTTTTAACCGAAATGGCTTGATTTGAAGCTGAATGGTATTGGAACCTCAACATACCTAAACCATACACATCCCTGTGATATTAGTGTCAGATACTAGCACACCCTAGGACTGATATCTAGTATTATAAGTTGTGTGTACCATGGGGTCTCAGTAGTGGCATTGGCATCTTTTTTTTTCTGTAGCAACTCCTTTCTGACTTTTTATTTATATCCTGCACCCCACAAAGGCCTGCTTGTGTTGGGATTATGTGTCGATACTAGAAATTAGCAATCTTATTTAACTTTTCGTAAACTCGTTATGTTATTTATGAATTGCTTAGCCTATAGAAATTGCGTTCTTACTGTTTTATTTAGATTCTACACGCCACAATAAGGCCTAAGACCTTCCGTGAATGGAGATTTTTTCTGTACATCTATCGAACAGTTAGCACCAGACTGTAGATACTTTTGCTGTTTACTAATTACTTAGCCTGTACCGATCCCGTTCTGACCGTTTTATTTATATTCTGCACCTCTTTTTTGTTTTGTTTTCTTTTTTCTTTAATGTTGTTGTGTATGTATAGCTTAGTGTTGTATTTTGGTGTTATTAGGTAGTAGCTATGAAATGCTGTATTATCGTTTATTGACGAATAAAGTACCTATATGCCCCACAAAAAGGCACAATCCTATCCGTCCAGAAATTAGTAACAGCAACTATCAGCCAGTTGGGAGAAAATTTGTGCTCTTGGACGCTGCTAATAGCTTCGTTTTTAGCAAATCCCAAAATTAAATAGAATGTCATGACTTCTTTCTTTGAGAGGATCTTCTCGAATATTTTCTAATATGTCAAGCCTCCTGAACTCGATCCTTTGATCCATTTTTCTCAGAATGTGTTTGAAAATATCTTTTCCTTTCCTCCCTAACCGAAATTGTTTTCTCGTCGTGAGACAATCGCCGCTGGCTAAATGCGTCCATTTCTCATTTCAGGTTCAAGAAAGAGCTTTTTTGAACTTCTGGCAATATTTCTACAGTCTGTCTTTTGATTTCCTCTCGGAGATTGAAAGCCTGTCGAAAATCTGTCAACTCACTTGAAAAAACGCGATTGGATACATACTTGCCGCATTCCGGAAAAATGTGAAAATTTCCGATCTGATACGCCGATTGAAGTGTGCGATAGTGCTAGTGTGACGATGACGGATTTTTGGTGTTTTGAGAAAATCAGTGCGGCAAGGAGGCCAGAGCCAAAACGGCAGGATTTTGTGTCGTATTTGCTGGTTTGCTGGTTGCTGTTGTTTTCATCGGCAGGACGTGCCGCCGCACCGAGCTTAGGAACATGGATGTAAGTGTTTTTTTCTTATTTTTAGCTTCTATTTTTTTGGCTTCTTCTATTCTTTTTATTGGCAAAAAAATATCACCTATGAATTTGCTTTCGACGGAATCACTCTTCCTATGCCACCCTTCAATCTGACTATTGTAGTGGTTTACGAACTATTTTCACAAGACCCTCTGTAGCTCAGTAGTAGACAGTGGCCTGGTAAGCCGAAGGTCGTGGGTTCAAACTCCGCCTGAGGAAGACTTTTGAAACATGACACGAAAAACCACAAAAAGAAAACTGGTTCGTTGACAAGACGCCCCACCGTTCCGAGCTTAAATTTTAACCGAAAAGGGCTAAGATAAGACAACCTAGTTAACCATCACTAATTCAGTCAAATAGACTTGAAGGGCCCGATGAAAATGCGCCACTTCGTTGCTCCGCTATTCAAGAATAATCGATTTTCGTATAGGCTAGTGGAATTTCCCTGATGGATTTGTGGTACCTCTGTATGCTTCTTACTGTGTTGTATGCTTGACGAACAGTGTTGTTCGTTAGTGTTGAGATGCATATTGTCGGCGTCATAGTAGAAATTGCGTTGGTGGGACGGCCGTAGATATTCTGAACGTCATTACTTAAGCAGACATTGGACCATCCAAAAATTCATAAGCAGAATCACGATAATTAAGTGTGTTAAATAAAATGATGAAAAAGATGTTGGCTTGTCAGTTAAACTTTAAGAACACGGATGTAAGTTTATTTTTTGGCCTTTATTTTGTTTTTCCTCAGAAAGAAACAACTCGGCCGATAAAGTGTTAAAAAAGTCGTAGATGCAAGACAGATCGCGCGAAGGGCGGGGATTTCTGAAGCTTATAATTTCATAAGGGAGCTAGGGACAATATAAAAGGCAGAGTATACGAGGGGTCTTTTAAGGATATTTTTGGGGAGTTCGCCGTCAGTCGCTAGACGCCCCTTTCTCTGACAACGCGTTGGCTGATTTTGTCATCATGATTGTCTCATATAGAGTATGTGTAGTAAAATGCGATACTACTTACAAAATTTTTGTTACCGAGGACCTCCCAGCAATATGAGAAGTTGTGGTGTCTGATGTTGGATTCGCGGTTCACCTAATATTTACAATAAACCATAGTCTAATGTCTGCATTGCCCTCGATAGACGAGCTTCAAAGTAAAAATGTATAAATAGTTACACTGGTTTCATTAACAATGTTTTATCAACCAAATCTTAAAGGACAACTCTTACTAGAAATGATCTTCTCCCTATGAAACGGACCCGAAGAAAGGTTTTTCGAAAATACGATCACTTTCCACCTGAAATACGCCATTTTCTTGTTAGCGCCAGTCGATTCTATCAAGCCCTCCTGCTGTCCGACGCGGTGGCTGGACGCAAAACGTTTGAAAACTGAACGCGCCGTGGTTAAAAAGTTGAAAAAACTAACCAAATAAAAGAAGTCAAAACAGAAGACTCCCGTATCCTTATATATGAAAGAGTTCTCAGCGGACATTGAGATTCCGGCAAACTTTGTGTTGTGTGACGGGCAAAACTCGGCACGGCGAAAAAGCGCTAAAAATTCGTAGGCACAAAACGAAACAATGAAGAAAGGTGTGGTTTTTAGAAGCTTATAATTCCACAAGGGAACTAGGTATATTATAAAAGGCAGAACGAGCAAGAGGGGTCCTTTAAAGCACAGTAAGGGTGTAACACTTAGTAGCCTAGGACTAGGCCTAAAGCCAACTCATTTGTGTGTCATTTAATTGGATACACTGAATTATTTGGATTCTGCAAAGGGATTTTTTTTATTATTCCACTATGTGCTTTCTACTATGACGCGGGAAATTTTAATCTCAACACAAATGCGGCTTTTCAGTGGGCAGTGGTGAGATTGGTGACGATTGCTTAGTGCCTGAAAAAAAAAAAATGATGAATTTTTCTCGTAAGGCACACAACAAAAACACAAGCGCCTAGAGGCACCACAAATCACACGGAAATTCCACTATTTGAAAATAAATTATTCGTGAAATGCGGAACAACGAAGTAACTCATTTAAGGCGGGTCTTCAGGCCAATTTAAGTGAATAAGTGATGGGTAACTAGATTGTCCTGTCCTAGCCCTTTTCGGTTAAACTTAAAAAAAAAAAATCTTAAAAACTTGAGGCAAAAAAATTACATGTTAAATGGGAATCAGTTTCCGTCAAAACAGGAGACGTATTTTCGAAACTGTGCAAATATTCTTCGATTTGTTTCTTTTATCTTTCTAAGAAAAATATAGTTTTCAAAAAATGTATTTTCCGTGACGTGGGGATTTGAACTGATTAGATGACTTTACCTTCGGCCGGGATCATTGTTCCTACTGCCGTCTTTCTATCTAGTTTTGGGTGATATTCGATATCGATATATCGGACCAAATATCGAAACATAAATGTCGATATCGAAAACGATATTTGTTCATTTATATTATTGTAAGTAATCCAACATAAGTTACGGATTTATATATCCGAAATCGGAGCAACATGTTCTTCGTTATTCAGTTTTTATTTATTCGAAGTTTGAGTTCATGCAAGGTCTTTTCTTACGACAATTTTGCTCTTAAATTTTGGCGAAACGAAACGTATACTATAGCGAAACATGGTACCAATATCGATATATCGAAAAATCCAAATATCGCCCAACACTACTTCTATTTGACTATTGTAGTGGTTTGCGAACTATGTTCACAATCTCTTTGGCAGCGCAATTTGTAGAGCGGTCTCCTTGTTAGCGAAGGGTCCTGTGTTCAAGGCTGAGGAGCATTTTTGTCTTTCAGTTCACTACTTTTAAATGAGAAAATTGTGTCATCCATTCCATAGCTGCGTCAGGTTTTGGACTCGCGATAACAAATTCAAAACCAAGAATCACCTGAATTATATTATTGGCGTATTCTCGCGTTTTTGTTTGTCCCGGGGACTCCTTCATGGGGAACGAGTTATTATACTAATACCTTTTTATACTAATACGATTTTTATACTAATACTTCTTTCTTGATTTCCTTCGAGAAACTTTTACTATTCTCGCGAGTCCCACGGACGGGGAATGCTTCGATCATCATCACCATCATAGAAAAGGACTCCCTTTCAGATTCGGAGGGGAATCAGTTTTTGGGATCCCAAAACGTAAGTGGAGGGATACCTATGACATCGCAAAAGTTGTCCGTCTGTCTGTCTGTCCGTCCGTCCGTCCGTCTGTGAGCACGATAACTCTCGAAGGGAATGAGATATTTTGATGAAACTTGGTGTGAGGATTCTTTGGGTCAAGAGTAAGGTCGAGTTCGTAGATGGGCTCTGTAGCCCTACATTTAGGGGTGGGGGAGGGGGTTCAAATTAAGGGGCAAGCAAAATATTTCTAAACAGCTAATGTGATAGTCGATTATGGGGTAAGAAGACATGCTGAGCAGGAATATGAAAACCATTTTCTCGCCCGACAAGTAGTTCGCCCGGAATCCGGCCAAAACCGGAAAGTTTGTTAAAAGTAAAAGTTTTATTTGAGGTTGATTAGATGTTCGATTTAGGATAAGAAGGCATGCAGAACACGAATATGAAAACCATTTTCTCGCCGGACAAGTAGTCCGCCCAGAATCCGACCAAAACCGGAAAGTTTGTTAAAGTAAAAGTTTTGTTTGAAGTTGATTAGATGTTCGATGTAGGGGTAAGAAGGTATGCTGAACATGAATATGAAAACCATTTTCTTGCCGGACAAGTAGTTCGCCCGGAATCCGGCCAAAACCGGAAAGTTTGTTAAAAGTAGCCTAAAAGTTGTATTCGAAGTTGATAAGATGTCCGATTTAGGGGTAAGAAGAGATGCTGAATCAGTATATGACAATCATTTTTTAGCCGGACATATAGTTTGTGCGGAATCCGGCTGAAACCGGAAAATTTGTAATAAGTTAAATTTTTATTGGAAGTTGATTAGATGTTGGATATAGGGATAATGAGATACGCTGAATTCGCTTTTGAGCTTTATTTTTTCGTCGGCCAAGGAGTAGTGGGATTTCGCCGAAACCGGAAAGATCGCAGAAGTAAGGCACACACATGCTGAATCCATATCTGAACTTGCTTTTCTTAATGATTAGCTGTTTGTCCTTAATCTGTTTCTAAATTTTAAGAGTAAAAATGTTCAAGGAGTCTGGCGAAGACAAAACCTATTTGTCTGGTTAAAATATTGAATTTTTGGGATCCCATCGGAACCTTTGGTCTTGTTGCTGGTGTTGGTGCAATGTAAAATTAATTAAAAACAATGAGAATAAACAAAACCAAGAGTAAAGTGGATCCAGACTAATTTCGTCAACTGCATATTTTTTTCGAACAAATTCCATTTCTGAAGCATTCCCCGTTTTCTCGTTGTTTTCGTACGCGGATCCGCGTGGAGTGACTCCCTCTGTTCTCGCTGTTCCCTTCGATTCCCCGAGGAGTCCTCGGGGAACGGCGAGATATGTATAAGAATTGAATACGGAATAGATGTTTCCCAGCTGCAGGATATGAACAGTAAGTTTGATCCCTTAAAGGACCTGTCTTACCTATATTACTAATGCAACCTACTTCCATAATCACACCATATATTTCTAAACCCAGAGACCCCAATTTCGTACGGTACATTCTAACCCCTCTAACAAGACCACGCTGATTTTCTCACTTGCCGTGTTTTGCTACCTTCGATGTGTATCACGCTGTCAATGGTTGTCTGCGAGAAGTTTTCCATCAGAAAAACCGGTTATGTAAATTGTTTCCCTGTTTTCGCTACAAGTCAACGGGTCTCGGAAAAGGCTTAAAACAGCCAGAACCGTGGGTTTATTTGTTGAAAGTACAGCACAGTTTTAAAATATTCAAATATTTTAAAATACTGTAAGTTGAAGAGTAAATAGTGCGAGGGGTCCTTTAAGACCTTCTTCGCGAGAATCAAGATTTAAAACAGAAATCATGGTTTGCGGTTTTAACTTTTTACTTCGATTACGGGTATGCGGTCAAATCTGTGGCATGTCGTAATGTACTTTCTACCGTAGCAGTCGAATGTTCTCGTGTTTTTAGGTTTTTGAGCAATGCATTGTTAAGGAAGTCCTTTACGGCAGTACGCAAGAAAAGATTAACTCTTTTACTGTACAAATGGCTAATTACTAAGCTGCGCCTAATAAAACCATTCAATCAAATTTCACAAGGTTGACCAATAGGAGACGAGATTCAAAATGAATTTTACGAATTAATTTGAAAAGGTGGAATGCGGAAACTTAAAATATTATGCTGCTGTTGTGTATAGTAGCCTATTCCTCTTAAGCTAAGTTCCCACTGCCCAGTTTGCTGTTCCCACTGCCCAGTTAATGGCCAGTTTTTTTTGCTGGCCAGCTTTTTCTCCCAGTTTTTCGTTTTGCTGGCCAGTTTTTCTGATCAAACTGAGTTTGATATTTACTGGCCAGCGAAAGACGCTGGCCAGTTTTCTTCAGATCGCAGGCGTTTTGAGTAAATTTCAGTTCACTGAATTGGATAGCCCTGAGAATAAATTTGAATTCATTGGTTTGTAGTGACCTGAGAATAAAATTAACCCAGTTTTAAATTTATTCTCAGGTCACGGAGTGCATGCGTAAGTGTAGAAGGCTCCAAGCAAATAAGGTCTCAATCGACTCATGACTTTGGTTCAAGAGGTTGATTGACTTGATTGTGACTTATTTTTTACCTATAAATTTAATAGTGTTGTAAAACTACATGTTTCGAAGGCAAGCAGTATTGTTATGAGTATTTAGTACCTGGGGAGCTCAATGAAAAATGGATCGAACATTTTCTAATTAGGAAATGATATCTATATAGGTTCATAGAGTGAAACCAGAGTAGGAATGTAGGAACCGTATGTACCATGAATAATTCGGTATTTCGGGCAATATAAATAGAACGCATATATAAATAAGAGTGTCGCTATTGCCAAGAGATCAACGGAGATAAGAGATCAACAAAGATCAACGGAAGAAATTGCACATTTGAATCTATTTGCCTAGTTTTCCTTTTTTCCAAGCTCAATAAGCTGTCGGCTCTTATCAAGCTAAATCAACATATACAATATTCATTATTTAAAAAAAACAGAGACTTTTCCGTTCAGCATGTTTTGCACCAATGGCAAGCGGGTCTATCTTAAAATACTTACTCAAAAATAGTTAGAGAAATCAATTTAGAAATTTACTATTGCCTTCCGGGAAAAATCACATATTTTGCAAACCAAAAGTCAGAAGTGAACCAACAAAATATCAATCGGTCCACCATAGCAAGCTTATCCGACCCTCAAAACTTCACAAGAATTGGCCCCCAACTATAGTCGCTATTGCTAGAACACTAGAACCGTGACTTCGAAAATTGCTAAAACTTTTGTATAAATTTACTATAGCCTGCCCGGAAAAAACATTTATTTTGCAAACCAAAAGCCATAACATTTACTACGTAACTACTCTACTTTTTGTAAGTAAACACAACAATAGTAATGCTTCATTGTCATCCTTGACCGACTTCAAGATTAAACTCTTTGGCAGAATCTTCAGTTCTTAAACTCTATCCTGGCAGAATCTACAGTTTTAGTTGTTCTCACCAGATTATGCAGTGAGAACAAAAAAAAACGGCAGCTTTTAAAACTGGCCAGATTTTAAATCTGGCCAGCAAAAATAACTGGGCAGTGGGAACTTAGCTTTAGAATGCCAAACGCTTTCGCATTTGAGAGTACAAATTTTTGGGGGAAGGTCGGTATCGCTTTTCCTTATCCTGAAATCTACGAACCCCAAGTGTATCGCAGATATATGCAAATATGTGACCAAAGGATTTAGTTTTAGGAGTGAAAGTTTAGCATAGTAGTTTATAGAGGTGTAATGGTTTATTTGTGAAGTGAAACGTGTAAAACTTGTATGGCCTTTTGGCTAAATAAACAAGCGTTATTATTATTATTATGATGATGATTAGGTCAAGTAATTTTAAGAATGAACTGCCACACAAAATTTTGATTTAAAAAAAAAATGATTTGGTTAATACGGTCGAATACTTTCTTTCTGCCGTAATGTACTATCTAGTCAGGACGGAGTTGGCAAATGCCAACAAGAAAATCACCAATTTCGACCATCAACTAATTTTGTGAATAATTTGCCACACAAAGTTTTACAACTTTATCTTATCCATAAATATCTTTTACAAACAAAAATAGTGTTGGACATGTCACTACATTTAAAAAGATCAAACAAGGGATATATTTACAATTTTTAGTGTTTTTTTTTTCTTTCGTTTGGTTTAGATTGCATGTACAAAATGATGTGATTTGTAGTTTATTTTAGATGTTTAGTTATGTTTCTTTGTTAGTTGCGAAATGCGGTAAGGCCAAATCACCTAACAAATTCATTCAACCTATGATTTATATATACAGCTCGAGGTTTGAAATACAATTCATCAAAATATGAACGCGAATTAAAATGCGCCAATAAGTAAATTGTTAATTTCACGGGGAAGTATTGGTGATTCAGATCAGTCAAATAATTTTGAGCATTATTTGCACGCAAAATTTTCATACAGTTAATAGTCGAGTACTTTCTTTGTGGTGTAGGCTAATGACTTTCTGGTCATGACGAAGTCAGCAAGCGCAAACAAGAAAATCGCCAATTTGAAGGGACAAGTATTAATGATTAAAATAACTGAAGTCACATAATTTTAATATAATTTGCCAGACACAATTTTCGTAAACAAGGTAAAATTCTTGCCTGAGCGACAACAAACTTTACGGAACATACTTCGCAAAAACTTTCCGAACGTCGTCTCAGCCGTCCTTTCTACGCTCATGAGTTATTAGCCTTCTTCTGCAAAGACGCAAAGATACGGTGTAATTAGGTGGGAAATTAAATTATTCTGTGTGTGGCTCCCGCCGGGATTGACCATTCGTCATCCTTTTATATGTGTTGAAGTTTAATACTCCGCATTGTACATGTCTTTTTAATTGAATTCTTCGTGAATGGTCGTGAGTACTCATCTGAGTAGAGGTGGAACTGGGCTCTCTTTAAGGACGAAAGAAAAACCTTTTACGGTTTGGTTCCTGCTGCTGAATTTGCGTCTACAGCAGATATTCGTTGCGTTTTTGCAGATACTATGGTATCTGATACCACGGTCTAAAGTCGTTTTGCTATTACCGTGGTATCTGGTACCATGGCCAAAATGCGTCTTTGCAGTTATTGCGGTATCTGGCCAGTTACCGTGGTATCTGATATTCAGTTATCTAAAGAAGTCACTCACTTTCATCATCACCAACAATAAAGCCTAGGATTTTGTCAATTGGTGGGAAAGAAGTTTGGCACTTAGTGGTGTGACTGGAAATCAGTTTTTCTTTTGGGATAACTTCGAAAAGCGCAGTTTCGGCAATTGTCGTTTTGCAGAGCAACCGAAGTATCAGATACCACGGTAACTGCACAGACGACTAAGTGCGTATCCAGATACCGTGGTAACAGATACCATCGTGTCTGCAAAAACGCAACAGTTTAGTCTTCTGAAAATTTGTTTTCCTATTAGCTATTTCCTGCTCAACTGTGGGGTTAGGAAATATACATAAAGGGAAAAACGTTGCGTTTTTGCAGATATCGCGGTATCTGTTGCCACGGTAACTAGATTTGCAATGAGCCCTTTTTGCACGGTAACTGCGAAAACGACTTTAGACCGTGGCATCGGATACCGTGGTAACTGCAAAAACGCAACTAATAATATTCCGCTTCCGCAAGTTTTCACAGTGCCTTCCAAACTGGCTTAAAGTTTCACTGAAAAGCCAGCTTATTTTTGTGTATTCTTTTTAAATACACTAATTATTTTGTCTCTTGAAGGATTTTCAGTTTTCCACAATAGGCAATTGTAGGGCTGTGTGAATACGGACGGCCTCCCGACGAGACCTGCTGCACAACCGAACCGCTAAATTTGGACGAGAGAACAAACGTGATCTCCTCTGATCGAGGTCGAGTAGATATCAGATGATACTAGGCGTTGCAAATATCAGACTGGCGATCTGCCATTTCTAGTATTATTTGTATTTATTTATACATATTCTGGGAATCGCTTGCCTTTGGGGTTGCTAAATATACAGAGTTAGAGGAATGAATACATACCGCAAATCCAAAAGGGAAGATTCTGAGTAGGAAAATCGACTATTCGTGAATAGCGGAACAACAAATTACTGCATTGTTATCAGGTTTCAAGCCTGTTCAAGTGAGTTCGTAATGAGTAGGCTAACTAGATTGTCGTATCTCAGATCTTTTCGGTGAAACTTTTAGGGGTTACGTGACCCTTCCACACTTCAGGCACTTGAGGTATGTGCACTCATAGTCAGATTTTCGTATTCGGATGCGAATTTCCGACATTTTGACCCCATTATCCCTTCGCACATAGATGCTGTAGAAATATGAGGATTTTAACAATTAAAAATTTAATTTGTAACAATTAAATGATCATGTGTTTGAATAAAAAGAAGCTGCTCTTGGTTTAAAGGGCGGTTTAGGTTTAATTATTTACAGAAAATTAATTTTCCTAATATTGGGGGGAGAGAGTAATAAATAAAAAATGTGATATTTTCAAAATTTAAGTGACGTGAATAGTTAAAAGCGGGTAAAAATAGATCAAAATTAACGTAACTGAGGGATGAAGGAGTAGCCACAAAAAGTACGGATGTGATTTCTTAGTTTTTTTTAAAATAATACTAAAATAAGTTAAATTACAAAAGATGCTACGGGGAAAAAAAGCCTCACGGTCAGGGTCGTATTTCTCGTAGGGTCAAGCTAGTCCGTGTCCTAGAGCGCAGCAGTCAGGGTGGCGACATACAGAAGAAATAATGACCAAATATTTACAGACATCGGAATTATATTTTCTGATATATTATTAGAAGGCTATGTAAATTGCTGTTTTCTAATATGTACATCATGCATGCGTTAAATAAATTGAGCAGCGGATTTACGTTGCCCATGTCTACAGTTCTGCTGGGAGGGGATTTTGTACTTTGTCCCAAGGCGCGGAAATGTCAAAGTCCTGCCGTGATTACGACCGCTTTAATACTAACTTGTAATAAAATAAAAGAAGAAGGAAACACCACTGTGGAGAGATAAACAGATTCACTATGACATCATTATCTATCTACATCAGTCTACACTACGTGACCTATGCAATATTCGTGCTACTATTAAAACATTTCAAATTGCTGCTAACGGTTTGGTTATTTTGTAATTCCCGGATTCATTTCTGTTTCGGGTCTAGGTCCTGTTCTAGTTGACTCACAAAAAAACAATGGAAAATTACTTCAGACGTTCTGTCACTCACATATTTTTTTCTGAAGCATGAATAGGCAGCTCCGCCATTCTAATTTGAAATAAAAAGCAATTATCAATCCGAAACTCGCGTCCACACGCAATCAAACGATATCGTGACCCATTTGGAGTTGTAAATTTCGACGAGAACAAACAAGAGATGATTTGAGAATATTTTTATTGACTTTTAGATAGAAGCCAGGCATCTCTGCCCAATTAGGAATCATTGTGGTAGATTTTGATTAATTACTATGGCTCCGAGGCCCACTGTCACGCGACAGGGATGCTAGTCAAGATGTGGCAGAACAGGCCATCCGTCTGATCGCCTGATACGGTTGGCTACTTCAGGTTTTCTTAAGCAACTTTCCCAGCAGGAATAAAATACCACATTTTAACCAAAAGTGCCCGACGAAAGAAAATATGTAGGCTAAGCCATTATACCGTCCCTGGTTTTTGCGATCCCGAAACGTTAGTGACGGTATACCTAAGAATCCGTAAAAGTTGTCATGTCCGTCCGTCTGTTAGCAAGATAACTCTCGAATGGGTTGAGATTTTTCATTTTCTTCAAACTTGGTATGAGGATCCACTGGGACAAAGTACGGGTCAGGTTTGTAGATGGGCCCTGTAGCCCTATATCTAGGGGTGGGGGGGGTCAAATAAAGAGTTGAACAAAATCATGTTTTTCAAGCTAATGAGACAGGCGTTTGGGAGTAAAGAGACATGCTGAATCCACATCGGAACTTTATTTTCTTGCTGGACAAGCAGTTCACCCGGAATCCGGCCTAAACCAGCGGATCGGTCGTCTAGCCCTAATCTGTGGAAAACCAGCACTTTTACTTTGTACATTTCCAATAAATCTCTTTCGTCGGGTTATTCCTGTATGTAGAAAGATGATTGACTGAATCGATCATCTGCTGTGTTTGATTACCGGGTAAATGGAACGATCAAAATCGGAAACAATTCAGAAGTTTCAGAATTTTAAAAGGTAGTGTACATCTAAAGAACTCGATAGATCAGTGTAGTTAATGACTTTCGACTTGCATTGATATTCCGGTCGTAGTCTGACCCCAATCTGGGTCAAATCTGAGCTGGGGAATCTGACGAAGACAGAAAATCTACAAGACCAGATTGTCTTGACGAAGAGGTCCATTATATTTTCACCTTGGGATCCCATCGAAATCTTTTGTCTTGTTACGTGTGCACAGTAGTTACCAATCTGTTGTCGTTTTTTGCCGCACATCCCCGTGAGTTATGGCGGATAAACACTTAAGAAGGAATAGAAATAAAATCACGAACAATAATAAATAACAGTTATTATTTAATTGAAAATACAGTCAAAATACAATTACAATACAAAATAAAATGGAAGGCACGAAGGCGAATCAGTTACCGTTGACTTTAATAAAACTAGTGTACTGTTTATATAATATAGTGTAATAAAATAGAATACAGTTACGAGCATACAATATAGAAAATAACGTACCATCATAACAGTGTCCACCTCCTATTTGGATTTTCAATCGCATAGTATCCCAACAATTGTATCTGTCTAGTTTGAAGCCGTGAATACAAGGTTTATGAGCTGTCTTGGCTGACCTTGCCAGAAGAAATTATTGTACGTTTTGACTGACATGTCACTGGGAAATGTTTCTTCATGTAACGATTGAGCTGTTTAAAGAGCTAATGTAGGCTAAAGCACCGAGTGTTAGAAGAAGGTGGAGAAAGCTATTTTTTATTCTACTTCGAAGCTTCTTGCGCCCTGTCCATGGAACTTATTAACCAGACGCTTCCTGAATTCCCCCCTCCCCGAAACCGGCACTTCTAATGGCTTGGATTAATGTTGCACTCATTCCTACCCTTATCGGATAGGACAGATTAGATTAGTATTCCTCACGTCGTAATGGCAGATTTTGAAAGGCTTTATCCTTAGGAACTTTGGATCCTGGAGAAATTCGGACAGGCTAGGGAATCCATGCTTGACCGGTTTTACGCGAAAATTTCCTCTTGGACGATCCTAGAATTTGTATTAGAAAGTAATAAGCCTATGTCTGCCCGCCCCCCCCTCTTTTATTGTCACTGCTAGCGGCTTGTGTTCTAGTCTAACTCATTCCAACACTTCTATAATTGTAGGCGTTTAGACCCCCCATACCGTGATGGCGTATTCTGGAACGGCTTCATCCGTGCACAAGCGCTCAAACGTCGAGTAGGAAAGCATGAATTATCTCGCGTTTTTTGGCCCTTCGCGTAATATGTGACACGTATCGCTAACTAACATTGCCGCAGACAGTTTTGTCTCTTGAAAGGATTTAAAAGGGTTTTGAAATGTTTATAAAGCTAAGATGCGGGCTGCACACATCGAGGGAGCAGGAGGGGTTGTATCTTTTTTTTTTTTTTGCTGTGTTTCGAATATGAAGTTATTGGAGCCAGCGCTGATACACGACCGACTGAGTGTCAGTAGAGACGTTCACTATCGTCAGCGGTGCTAGTGTCTCTGCTATTCGAGTATGTGTCTTGGCGCTACTCACTAGTTGTTTTTTGCTCTGATCCGAACACAATTTTATTCATCGTTGTAGTTTTAGTTTTATGTCTGGTTGTGCCGCAATTGGTTTTACGTAGCCTTGAACAGACTGAGGCAATCCCTGCCTCACAGGAATCGGGAGCTAATTCCCATCTCGATAAATCTCGCTATTACCACTATTCACATCTAGTGAACAGTGTTGCGTGCTTTAGGCAAGTTAAAGACTGATTTCTTGTTTTCCATCCCCGATAACTTGAAAATTAAGGAAAATCACTTTCTGAGCTTCCATGCAGCCTTTTTATCCACACGAAATGTTCTGCTTGGAATGCAAAATGTAATATTGCCTGATCTGTTAATTTTTTTTACTGACTTGCATCTCTTTATCCAAACAAAAACTTGTCAAAACAGCGAATAATTGCTTGGTCTGGAAAGCCAAGCTTTTTTATTTTTATTATTATTTGTTTTCCATCGAGATAACCAAGAGGAGTATAAAAAGTATGAGAAAATAGAAAACGAAAACCACATCGCAAGCAATTTAAATCGCAGCATAACAACCGAAAGATGAAACCAAACATTAAAAATGGAAACTGGTTGAAATTGTTTCGTTTCAAGTTACTGCCGAATCTTCGTAAAGCGAACCAAGTTTGTTCTAGAACGTCGCCGTCGGGTCGTTTTGACTTCAAATCTAATCACTTATTGTAATCAATTTGAAATTCAGAAAACAGAAGAAGGTTTTTTCCATTTCTTGGAAAAATATATTTTTTTTTAGAAAAATGTAGCGGAATGAAATATTTATGAGCGGTTGATTTCAAGACTATCTTTGAACTAAAATCAGGCTGAGAAAATCATTGCAAAAAGCAGATTTAATTGAGTGTGTTTTGAGATTATCAGGCAATCTGTGATCCACCAAAGTATCTAGACATTTTTTCCCCCGATCGGACCTCCATACTAAATAGACGCATGTGTATTTTTTTGCTGCCGACTGTCAATTAATGGCCCGATTAAATATATGCAGCAGATGTATTCATTCTGTGTGGTTTGACTCAGAAAAACGGTGGGAATGGATTGACATGTCAAGTGTATTGAGTTTTTGGTAATTTAAAATCGGGTTAATGATGTTATGCGGTATCGACCACCGATGGTCATCCGGGATATTGATCGAAGGTTTTTCTGTCAGTTTGAGGGATGGCTCGAGAAACTTGTTAAAAGGAGGGTGGTCTTCATGATCCCCCTTGTTTAGATAATTACGGATTTTTTTTCTGTAATTAATGGGTATGCTTTGGCCGGTGATCCGGGTCTCTATTTACGGGCTTGCCTTCTCATTTTAACTTGCAAGCCAATGAACTAAAAACACGGAGGAAACAAGTACTGGAAAAGACCAGCCGGACGGAAGTAAAAATTATAAGAACGGATAATTAAGACAGCTAAGATTTAATCCAGCGAATTTTCGGCCGCAAGGGTGCTCGTCAGGCTGTAGCTAGGAGATCGAACCTGTTGTAAATAAATCAGAGTAGAATAACACTAGGAAGTAGTGCCAAGCCTTATGCTTTCCATGCATCGGAAACGGGGTCTTACTCGTAGCGCAACTGACTCGGCTTGCGGCATTCAAAGCGAGACAAACTTGTGGGTTTAGTAAATACTAGTACAGCTAAGGTGCGGTGTGCACACATCGAGGAAACAGGCGAGGTTGCTGTCTTTTGAACATGAGTTATCGGAGCCAGCGCTGGAGAACGACTGATTGAGTTTCAGCAGGGACGTTATGTATCGCTAGTGGCGCTGCTGTACGAGTGTGCGTCACTTTTTTCAAGTCTTATTGCTACTCACCAGTTTTATTTTGCTCTGATCCAGCGATTGATCGGCCTTTCTTGTCAACGGTCCTCGCCAGGCTGCAGCTAGAAAACCGAACGCCGTTTTTTCTGCTCGATTGATTCGTTGACATCGGATAACTTGTGTCCTCATTTTGGTCAACTTGGATTTTGATGCGGACAAGGGCTTGGGCTGAGGGAATGCAAACACCATCCTTCTGAGGTCTGTTTTGAAACTCGTATGCGTCTGAGTAAATTGCTGGAAATGAAAATAAGTATTCTTGCAGCTGAAAATAGCAAGTAGGTTATTAAAATCGTAACCTACTTGCTATTTTTTACAAATACTATATAAATATAAATATTATATTTAGTCAGTGTGTCCCCTGGTACACAGAAAAACAGTAAAATGTTGTACAAAATAATCATGATATGGATTTGACGTTGTTTACAATTATTATTGCTTACGGACATACCTCTAAAATCGACCTAAAAACGAAACCTGGAAAGAATGTAGTTTGCCTTCGGTGGCATTCATATTGACACATGAAACGGTCCTTAAGTAACGTTAGTTTCTTGGGTATTAGGTAGAATTTCTCCCGTGTTAGCCCAAGTAGAAAACCCGACCATCCTTGGAAAATTTATTAAAGGGATGGTCTCACTGTGGAGAAATTCCAGCCAAATTTCCTTATTAAAATAGATCTCGGGCGATTTTTTTTTGTCTGGCAAAATTTAATAAGGAACTGCTGTGTGAGAACCTAGCTTAATTATGCAAAAAAGGAAACTGATGTGAACGGAACTTAATCCCATGTAAACGTATGCTTTATTCCGTGTTTCTGTATTTTGCAGCCGGCGCTTCTTTTGGAAGCGTCGTTGACCTAATTTAGTTGTAATTCACTCCACAGCTCTAGACGACAGATAAATTAATTTTGTCAGATTCAAGTAGATGCAGTGAGATGAACTCCCACTGTTAGATGGGAAGATCTGGGGCACCCCTCTGGGAAAACTAATTCCAGGACATACGTAATAATTTCTGGCCCAGTGCGCTAATCTGTGTTTCGTATCTCTTTTTTCATCCTTTTTTCGGGACTCCGTATCTACCGTGACATCTTTAATTTGTCCATCCGTCTGCTCACCTGTTTTTGGCACCAAGTGAGAGATTCTTCTGCTATCTTAAATTTTTCCCGTCCGTTTGTGGTAATGATAACTCGGTAACGGATTGAGGTATTTTGACGACGGCTCACGGACTAGGTATTCCAAGATTTTACGTGTGAGAGATGGGCTTATAATTTTAAGGGCAAAATTAACTATCCTCTCAAACTGAAGGTTGAATCTGGATTTGCTCATAGTTTTCAGTTCGGATAGATATAGTTGTGCCGGAATCCGATAGAACTGGAAATTCTAGCACGGACCAAATAGCCGGTGAAGACTGTACTCTATAGGTGGTCAAAATCGGAATAATTAGGATATTGTGTATTTCTCGGCTAGGGTTGAGAACTTAGCTGGAAACCACGAGAAACTTTTTCTGGAACACTGCGAATGTCTTACGGAACCGAATTCTTGGCCGGCATAAAATTAAAAGAACAAAGAGCAAGGAGAAGAAATAAAATCGAATAAATAAATGTCTTACAGTAAACAAAAAGGTAACAAATATGATCGAGTAAAATTGTTATAGTAAATTTATCCTCATTTTTAATAATAGCCTGACTAAATTTAAAGTCAGAGACCCTATGACGACGCTTTGGTAGACACTTGGATAGTTGTAAGCCTACACAAAAAGTTGTCATCCCATACCACAACTTTTCCCCTTTTTTAAACAACAATAATTCTGTCTAGTCTATTTTTTTAGATAATTGTTTGGCTGCATTTTTGAATTGTTTGGCTGCCGTGGGAGTGTGTAATTAGGGAAGCAAACAACATATATTTTCATTTAATGTAAGTTTGTCCATTTGTCATTTGCCGCCATAGCGTATGCTCAAATGAATAATTAATCCGGGATCCGGCGAAAACCGGAAATTTAGGAATGGAAAAAAAACAAGGTTTGAGAATTTTGCAGCCGGTGTAATATTTGTAGAAACAGGAATAGTGGTTAGTCTGGATAGGGAGACCGAATTCGGTTGAAAAACAGGAATTTGACAAACCATCGAGTTGCGTGATGAAACTAATTAGACTGGCCTTGGCTCATGCGGTATTAAATACTATGTTGTGCAGCTCAAGGAATCCTGCCAATACGTCAGGACCGAGAATGTAAAATAAAATGTTGGCTACCTCACAGTGAAGCCTTTGGACCTCTTTTTTTGCTTTAGTACATGTACATTGGCTACCGCCAAGCAATGCGAGGCTTCTGTACCACATAGGTATTTAGCAAGGGATTGGTGATTCCTTGAATTTAGTTTACTTTCAACATTGTAGTTTTGTTTGTTTGAAGTGGTGAAATATCGTGAGGTTTGGTCATGACGCATTCTTTATATTTACTTGATCGTGAAATTTCAATAAAGCTGCACGAAAACTTCGGCCCTTCTCGGCAAGGGTTCTCTTCAGGTTGTAGCCAGAATATTCTAGCCGTCTTTTCCGTTCGAGTCATTTATATGTGATTTCCAGTCAGCTTTGTCTGAAGGAGTGTTCATATTTGCTTAAATTTGAGATCCTTGTCTTAAAGTTTAACTGAAAAGCCAACTTTTTTGTGTCATTTAGGTGAATACACTGAATTATTTGGATTCTGCAAAGGGATTTTTTTTTTCCACTATCTGCTCTAGTTATGACGTTCAGAATATCTGCGGCCGTCCCCACAGCGAAAATTCCACTATGACGCGGGAAATTTTTATCTAAACACAAACAAGGCTTTTCAGTGGGCAGCTGCGATATTGGTGAAGATTGCTTAGTGCCTGAACAAAAAGAAAGTCATAAATCTTTCTTGTAAGGCATAGAACAAATTAGAGTTACCACAAATCACACGGAAATTCCACTATTTGAAAATCGATTATTCCTGAATAGCGGAACAACTGAGTAACGCATTTTCAGCGGGTCTTCAAGCCAATTTAAGTGAATAAGTGATGGGTAACTAGATTGTCCTATCCCAGTCCTTTTCGGTTAAACTTTAAAGCTATTTACTGTTTACACTGTTGTTGACCTTCTCTAACCTTCCAGTGCAAGTTGCTTTCTTCCTACTCGTTCATTTTTTGCTATATTTTCAGTTGTTCGTTCTCAGTTTGGAACTAATTAAATATGATTATTGAAATATGTTATCTGAAAGCTGTGATTACGTTGACTGGGCGATCAGCCAGTTTAAAGATTGTTCTATGTCTTTGCAGAAAGCAATTATTGGTCATAGAAGCTAAAATTATCGGATAGTAAAATGAGGAAGTCACTTACGACTGAACATTAAATCACCAGTATTCCCTATAAGTACAGTACATGGAGATCATACTATTTGTTATTAATTGGCAAAGGATGGGCGAGACAATGCATTAATCAATATTCGTCATGACCGGCGTAATTTCAATCTTTAAAAGGGAGCGGTTGGAAAATGAAAAACTTAATTCAGTCCGTCTATAATTTATCAGCAGAACTATTAATCTTTCATCTAAAGCTGAATGCTGAAAAGTGACACAGGAAAAGGTCTTTAGTATTTTTGGAATGTGAATGGGTTTTACGACTTGTTTGTTTCTTTAGTTTCTCCCAGGTGTTGTAGTTCATTGTCCCAGGAATTGAAAAGTTTGGTGTATAGAAGTTTCTGATTTGTAGTTAGGGCATGAATGGAATGCTTGAAATTGCCTTTTTGTTGACGTTTTCCAGTCAGTTAGAGAGGTGCGAAAGCACTAAGAGTTCGGTCGTCACTGTAAACAACTTTCCATAACGAAATTCTTATTTTTCCGATGGAATGTTTTTTTGTCTTCTTGTGTAGATACACTTTTCTAGCGGTAGACGAATCGAAAATAGGAATTTACTACGTTTGTGTTGTAGATTCAGCTTACTAAAAAGCGATCGCCCTTCCGGCGCCAAAAATTAGAAATGGAAATATCCATAAAATACGCAAGTATTAAAGTTTATATTGCCACGCAAATACAACCACTTATTGGAACGAACTGTCTGGTTTTGAATCCCCACACTTCACTGACTGTCAAAGATCCTGTGCTGTCAGCTAGACCCCAACTCTTGAGGTCTCTCCCTTCGTGGCAGTGTTATAAAGTTGATCTCCTGGGATTATTATCGCTCTTGGCAATAATCAGAGATTGAGGATAGCCAAAGTGATTATGGTGTTGTATGTTTCGAAGTTTCTGAGTTTCAGTACTTTTCTAAGTTCAGGACAGAAATGACGCGGGAGTTTATACTGTGTCGAGGAAGGTATTCGAAATATCTGAAGCAATTTTTCTGATATCAACAAAAGCCTTGTCGCTAAATCTGTAGTAATCGGGATCTATTCTAGTAATCCCACCGTACCAGAACTGCGATGTTGAAACGGTGTTTTTTGTGAATCCTGTTGATAAAAGCTGCCTCCCCCCCCCCTCACACACACACACACCCGAACATGGATTAGTTTAGCGACTGATTTTGACGCCGTCTTTATATGTTTGAAGCATTTCAAACTATCAACCCCTTACGAACACATAAGTAAAACTCATCATTTGAGCGAGGGACAAGCACGTTAAAAAAAGAAACGACCATATGAGTGACTAATTGCGACATTCCTTAAGACTTTCATTTCTCGGTTGAGTGTATTATCTGTCTCCGCAAAAATTTACAGCCGGCCTTAACGGACTCAAAATACGACGTCTCCCTAACTTCAATTTGACGTGTTTCGATGTCGTTTGTTTTGATGCATAACGGAGCAATGTCTCGACAATTCTTTTTGTTGGAAATGTTTCTCGTTTATTTGAAGCTATGCAACAAAAATATGTTTCCTGCAGAATCGGCTTTATTTAAGGTTCACCGAAATAGGGCTGAAATACCAAAATCCAAGATTTTTGTGGATGTGTAAAAGATCTTTCAAGTATGTGATAGCTCTATGTAATTTCCAATACTAAGGATCAACAACAGGACCGAAGTGTCCGCTGTCAATAAACTTGCTAGGCTGCTTATATAGGCTGAACTGAACTTATCCAAGTTGAACTTGAATTTTTTAAGTTGAACTTAAAACGTCCCTGACGAGAAGAAGTGACGTTGGTCACGATAACGGCAAACTGCTAAACTCCAGAAGCTTTTGCGAAATGTATCCTAACGCTTACTAAATGCTGTCTCATTATTTGTTATCGCTATTTTGTGTTCTGTTGTTTTTAGTGAAATCAGTTGTAATGAAACCTTTTTCTCTTTTACGCCAATGTCTTTACATTTCATATATGCAGTGAGTGAACGAAATTACTATTAGTATTCTTAGTATTATCGTATCGTTAAAATTGAGTAGTGTGAACCGGAATTTTTTGTAATACTGCTGCAAAGAATGAATCTGCTGTAAGCTTGCATATCTATTGGTTTGAAGTGTGATTATTTGATTTGATGATTGGTCCTGGTCGTTTCTCTTCCTTTCTTTATTTGGCCAATTTTCTCTCTGCTTCTATTGTGTTGAAGCCGAAAAAAAAACGCCGAGGGTAGAATGTTCTAATTTAGGGAGGCAGACAATAATTTTTGTTATTTTGCGTAGACAAACAGATGAAGAGAGTCGAGTTCGAATACGAATTTGCTTTCTCACTTGTACACTAGAGGTCGAGGGGCTGCCCACTCTCGCTTTTAGTGTACAGTGGATTCGCAGATAAAACCGACTATTATTGAGAAAAAAACGACTGTGATGACGAAAAATTGGCTGATTTAAAGAATAACAACAATTATTAGGAAAAAACACTATTTTTACGAGAAACCGACCGTTTTAAGGAAAATCAACTGTTGAACTCGGCTATTTTTTACCAACTGGCCGACAACGTTTGGGGGGGGGTCCCCTTCCCCCTAGTCTTGACGCCCCTAACAGCAGGTGCCCGGTGACGCGGAGCCCGACCCTTGCCGGCACCGACTGACACGAGCCAGCATCGGTAGCTACGTGTTAGAACTTTCAATAAACATGTTTAGAAGCGTTTGAAAGATGCGTCGCCAAATTAATGGCCGGCACCGGTGCCGACACCACCGATTTCGGTCGGTGCCCGCCAGGAAATGGTGTACAGCAGTTGCCGGGGAGTGGGCAACCCCTCGGTAGATGTATGCATCCTTGAACGTTAGTTAAAGGACACGTCGCACTACGTAGTATTTCTGCTAAGATGCTCTGGGATAGTTGACTATTTTGACTACTTGCAGCAAATTACGCAAGGCTTCGGTAGTCTTTAACCTCTTTCCATGTCCCTTGCCTTCCATGGCGAACGTGGCAAAATTTGCATAATTATGGCTGTCTTACCAATAACCTTCTCGGAAACAATTATGAGGAGTCTGGTTAAGTGACTGGAGGAGTCACTTAAAGTTTAACCGAAAAGGAATGTAATAGCAGAATCTAGGTAACCATGACTTATTCACTTAAAGAGGCTTGAAGACCCGATGAAAATGCGTCACTTCGTTCTTTAGCTATTCACGAATAATCGATTTTCAAATAGTGGAATTTTCCTCTGATTTGTGGTACCTCTATCTACTTGTGTCTGTGTTGTATGCTTGACGAAAACGATTTACGAAAAATAAGTGTTCAAGCAGTGAGCCACCCTCCTCGAGCTGATCACTGACCACTGAAAAGCCGCGTTTGTATTGAGATTCAGTTTTTCTGCGTCATAGTAGAATTTTGCGTTGTGAGGACGGCCGTAGATATTCTGAACATCATACTAGAGCAAATAGTGAAAATAAAAAAAAAATCCCTTAACACAATCAAAATAATGCAGTGTAGTTAGTTAAATGATACACAAATAAGTTGGCTTTTCAGTTAAACTTTAAAGAGAACAAATGCGGTAAGCGTGATTATGAGTGAGATAGGATGCACTTGTGTATAATCTCGGGATTAAGAATGGATGGAGATACTATTGAAGTATAAATTTTATTAGTATCAGAAGTGCGACGTGGCCTTACCAGGGAACAATGCATGTTCGGGCTAAATGGTAAAATGAAGACCCAGAAACGGTATTCTTAGGAGCAACTTTCGCCGACATTTGTCACAAAGAACCGTACCTCTGCTGTACGGTGTAGCCTACAGAAAAATCAAAGAAGCAAGTTATTTTTATAGCGCTACCAGGAAGAATACGCGGTATGGGTGTTCTTTGCTTCAGCCCAAGCAGACTGGGAATGTAACCTAAACATGAAACAGATGAAGAGTGTTGAGTAGGAACTACACTGTCAGAAGTTTCGTAACAGACAACAGAAGGATACGCGTTTTCAACAGACAACACGCAACAGACAACACTTGGAATGTTTCTGTTGTCGAGAAAAAAGACAACACGCAACAGACAACACTTGGAATGTTTCTGTTGTCGAGAAAACGTTATTCATAACAAGCATTGCCAGGAACAGCCGAAAAACTGCCAAAAAAGTATTTTGGCGGTTTTTCGACTCTTCCCGGCAAATACATAGACATTATGCATAACATTTCATGCATTATAGTGTTGTCTGTTATGAAACTTCTGAAAGTGTAACCTTGAAAATGCCAGGCACCTGGAAAATTGCATTGATTAATTTTTGTCTGTCGTTTTCAGGAACCTTGGTGTACAAGGGTACGAAGTGTGGAGGAACCCTCAAATGTACGTGGTTGGAGCGCAACCCCTGTGTACACAGATTCCCGGATTGTCACCCGGACAGTCTAAATTGTGCCAGTTATACCAAGACCATATGGGATTTGTGGGTAGGGGGGCCAGGCAAGGTATAGCCGAGTGTCAGTGGCAATTCAGGAATAGAAGGTGGAATTGCTCTACGGTTGAAGACTCCACAGTCTTTGGGCCGATTTTAAATATTGGTAAGTGAATCTCGTGTTTTGTTTTTCCAGTCCCGTGTAGCATCTTTTCTTGGTTATTCTCCTAGTCTTATCCTTCTTTTCTACGGGTCTGCAGTACGGATCAATGACGTTAATATTTCGTATTTAAACTTACCTTTCAACGTCATTTACGCTCGCTAAACGCATTAAAATTCCTTTACCTCTTATACAATATTTGTGTTGTTTTTTATTTTTATTTACTGTAATTTATATTTTATTCATTACATTATTTCTTCTTCATGATAGGCCAACATGTCTATTTTGATTAGGCCATCATGATAATGCTTTTCCACAAAATGTCCCGCCTTTTTTTTCTTTGACCTTTTTCACAGTTTTCAAATATTTTGAGTCCACTCTCCGCTTCGGAAAGCGGGAAGTCTGGAAGGTGTCGACGAGCTCTAAAGTCAATAGTTTCACATAGTATCGTGAAAAGATCATTCTGTTAATAGTTTTTCTTCAACCAGTATCCGGTCAATCCCGCGAAAAAAGTGCTACTGCAAAGACCGCGAAAGTCAACTGCGCCATAGTCTTAACCGCCACAAGCAAATACCGCTATGGCAAACACCGCGACTGTTAAACTGCGAAGTCGTTACCGAGGCAGGTAAATGAAAATGACGGACAGAGCATGCGAGTTCTTGTATATTTCTAAGTGCAGTGCGAGGGGTCGACGACTCTCCCTGAACGGACAGGATTATTCCGTTATTCCGGAATTGTGTACATAAAAAATTAGAGTCGTCGACCCCTCGTTCGCCGCAGGACAGACCGAATGGAGTGAAATAAATGCGGACTAAACAAAAGTTGGTGAATTACCAAACTCGATAAAGAATGGGGGGATATGTAATGGTTAGGAATAATCCGGAATGGCCAGGAATAATCCGGAATGGTCAGGATTATTCCGGAATGGTGTACATAAAAAATGAGAGTCGTCGACCCCTCGGTGCAGTGTTCAGTCGAATTGCGGCAATCCACAGCACTAGAACACAGGAGCTTCCACGCACCAACAATCCAGTTAAAGGTCATCGCCAGGGTTGCCACAGGGATGACATAATTGCTCCTTTTGACTCTTTTTTCTAAAGTAGGACTTTCAAGAAAATGTAGCACTATTGACGCTATTTCTTTAAAAATAATGCTTTTTGTTCTGTTCCGATCGCTTCTCGGGTTTAAAAGCACAAGATTGACTAGATAAACAGTGCCCCCCATATAACTGACGAGCTTTGTACATAGGCCTACTGATACATAAGTATTCCTTCAGCCCAAGGTGACTGCGAATCAAATTTGACTGCGTTTAATGGACACTTGGTCAGATAATCGTATTTCTAGAATGAGCCTGAAAAGGACTCTTGCCAAGAAGGGCCGAAATATCGTATGAATAAAACTCAGCTAACATATCCGTTTAACAAAGTCAAATATAATGATGCATCCTTATCCGCCAGACTTTCGTTTTTCTTAATGCTCTTTTCTTTTTCCTTTCGAAAGATAGATGAAGTAGAAACCATTTCAGCCCAATATTTTTTTTTATCCTTTCCAAGACTTTTTCAAGAAAAGAGCAATTTATCCTAGATTGCCAGAAAAACTTCCTTGATTTGGCAACCCTGATCACCACGAATTCGCCAAAACTGGTTTGAACTTTCTTCAAACTTCTCCTTTTTAAAGATAAATGAAGAAGAAACTATATGAACGCCATTTGTGTTACCTTTTCCGAATGAAAGAAAAAATTGCTCTTCACAAAAAGAGCAACTTTTCTTAGATTGCACGAACAATTTGACTGATGCTGTTCACTGCCACTATTTCCCGCCAGACTTGCATTTCTTCCTCCTTTTTTTTTCCTTTCAGAATATAAATGAAGTAGAAACTGGGAGAAGAAAAAATTGCTCTTCACAAAAAGAGCAACTTTTCTTAGATTGCACGAACAATTTGACTGATGCTCTTCACTGCCACTATTTCCCGCCAGACTTGCATTTCTTCCTCCTTTCCTTTCAGAATATAAATGAAGTAGAAACTGTTTCAGCGCCATTTTTTTTTTTTTTATCCGAGGCTGTTTCAAGGAAATAATAATGTTTACTAGATTGCACGAAAAACTTAACTGATTTGGCAACCCTGACAATCACCGAGTCGCCAAACAGTTTTGTGCAACCCTTTTTGATTCCCAGATCTGATCCCTGATCCGGTAAAAAGTAGATAAGTCCGACCCAGAAGCAAATTCCTTCATCTCTTCGGCCTCCATAACCATATAAAGCAAGACCTTAGTGGGCTTTTATCAAATCTCCTGTTAATCTAGTGTTTTCATTTATGATTCAAAATTATAACTGCTAAGTGTTCTGTTGAAGGGTTTCATTCAGTATAATTGGAATGCCTTATACGCCTGTCTCTTGCCGGATCTTGGACGGAATATTAAATAAGATCAAGTTTATGTGAATGGGTGCTATAAAACTGGCCGATCGGATTCTGTAGGTCTGCTGTTAACTCTTTTGTTTTATATCGTCGTCCCTAAGCGATGGTATTCAGGGGTCTGTTACTTCAGCCTAAGTAAGGTTTCGGTGTTTTCCATGTTGGATACCGCAGTTCTAGCATTATCCCATGATTTTCTCTTAAAGGAGTTGAATCAGCATAGTGAAGAAACCATTACTTGTCGTCATAATATAAAAATATCGGTATTGAAAAACCTGAAGGATAAATACACGATAAAGTAACAACTAATAAAGAAAACGAAAAAAGTAAGAAAGAATACTTCCCAGCTCATATGCTTTTATGCACAAATTACCAATAATAAGCACTAATTGTGGGAAACAGTGGGAAATCTGAAGAAGCTGATTCCCACAAAACAATGAACCCCTCAAACGCGAGAGCTCCTGGTACCAAGAACAAATAACGAGACAGAACTGCTGTCTCCCTATCCCGGTCATACAAACATGCTGAGTCGAGTAAAATACGACCGACTCCCGATGCAAACGAGCGGCTTCGCGCCACATCACGTTTCGTTACCTCTACAAATAGCTAGATCGCCGGTAATTTGCTAAAGAGGAAATCTAGAAGTCAACGCTGATTCGTTCTATGGACGCGCTCCAGAGCAGATCAGCGCGCGGAGTACGCCTCCTGCTGGCCTCTTTCGATATTTCTTGTGCGGTAGGCAACGGTAAAGACGGAAGAGGAGTAAACGGGTATCAACATCAGCTCAAAGCTAGAGTAAATACCTCCAGGTCCGCTCAGATTTGTCGGGGTTTTCATAGTCTAGTTGGTACTTGACGAGTTGGTACTCCATCCGGACCCTTCGTAGAATTCCACCATTACCGCCACATAGCGGTAACCAGTTTGCACGCATCTGATTCGGAAAACTTTCAAATTTAAGTGGTATTCCTAACTTGAAATAAAATTGAGTAGGCTATCAATTGCGAACAGAACCGTACCTTTTTTCTGCAAAATCCTAGCAACAACCAACATATACTCAAGCAATGCATAAAACGGATGCGTCAGCTACGATGCTTTGGCAGCGATATTAACAGCCAACGTTATTTAATAACCACAAACCATGTTTTTAGTTGTTTTTCTTACTTTTATCCACTCGCCAGCTAAATATTTTTCTTTCTGCTTGATTTTTGGGCTGAGAGCTACTTTAGAGATCTCCCAGCCCCGTACCTTCGAATCGCACCATTAAATCATCCCATACTAGTAGCCTACCGTCTTCTCACACTCGGCCAGCAAGTTGAACCTCGCGGAAACGCCATTTTGTCTGTTTTTTTGCGTTAATTTAAAATGTCTGAAAATAAAAATAAAATCTAGGCAAAATCTCAATAAATAGAACTTCAGGCTTACATCCTTACCATTCCGTACTAGAAGTGTCCTCAATTTTATGTCCCTCTGCTTGATAAAGCAGTTAATTTTATTAATTATAGACTTTAATTTCCCGCTATATTTGAATTTCCCGCCAAATTCGAGCCACAAATCGAAAATCACTTCGACAGCTGTCGACCGCGGAAGCACTCTTTTCGAGCCACAAACACTTTGTGGACTGCGGAAAAACGCCTCTAGCGTCTTGAAAGTGGATATGGTAGTCAGTCACATCGAGCTTCTGACAATCTGAATTAAGTCCTTTAATACCTACCTACCTAGCGTCGCACTGTTATTACAATTATAGTCCCCAATGTAGTTGCAATACACGGAATAATTTATCATTATTCCTGTAATGATAGTAATGAAAGTACGAATCTGCACATAACAGGTTGCAGGTAGCCAACCTGCAAACGCTACAAGTTAAAATTACTTGCTGAAGAGAAATTTTGAAAAGTTCGCCCTAGTTTCGTAGCCACTACAAGTTTTCAGACATGCTGAGCTGAAAGACAACTGCTCCTCGTAGCAGTTGCCTCGAACCTGCGAATTTCGCCTTGAGTTGCTGCAACTAATTCACCAAGAGGCTTTTATAAGTAAATGCACTTATATAAGTCCAAATTAGACTTTAAAGTACACCTCGTACTTATTAGATTCTTCACCTCGTACGTGTATCCTAACCTCCCTATTAGCGATACACCGATTATCACCTTACCACGTTTGTTCTCTTTACGTGACGTATGACGTCGTCAGCCTGTGCTATCCAGTGGATAATTTGGTATAGATAAATATTTGATTGATTTATTGGTTGTATCACGCGCCTGGTCATTGTTCCGACGAGCTTATTCGCGGAAACCGGTTTTGCAAATTTTGCCATGATTCTCATCCAAGGCAAGGGACATGAAAAGAGGCTAAAAACAGCCGAAGCCGTGTGTAATTTTCTGAAGCATCGCTTGGTTGTAAAGTGAATGTTGAAAGAATAAGAGTTCTTTTTTCATTTCATTTTCAAAATCAGATGTACTTTTTTTCTAACCCTTTTCCATGAACTATACAAGCTCTCTATGATCTCTTTTTGTGCGGTTCAGGGCACCGCGAAATTGAAGGTACATCCGAATCGCGAACCTTGATACCCCTTATGCAGTGGTAGGTGTGGCAGTCACTAGCGGCAGGATTGTAAAACGAGGAATTAATTCTTTGTCTTTTTATCTTTGATGGGCTGTTGAAATTTTCCTTTTATGCATTCGAAATGCGTAATGAAAGAACTCTTTCTTTTATCTTTTGGCCAAGAAAAAGGATCGTATAGGTTTGTCATAAACATGGTAGTTTTTCATCGCAGCCTGAAGACGAGTTGGCCGTCTATAGAAAAGACGTTTGCGGTCTAGTTTACGGTAGAACGTGGCCGCCATTATAGTTTATATCTTTACTTATTTTTACTACAGTAGAGGTATGCTTATGTGAACAGTTACTTTAATGTCAACAGTGCAATTTTGGGCTAAATGGTACAATGAAGATCCAAAATACCTACACAGGTATTTTCAGATTCTTACCTACTTTGGCTAACTGGTAGTTAGTTTTAGACACAGCAAGTGCATGAAAATGGCAAAGTCCACTGTCAACAAACGTTCACATAAGCATACTTCTACTGTGCTCAACGGCAGACAAGGCAGTTTAAACTAAAATAGACCTAAGTCGCGGGAAGTGTCCCAGCAACCGTTTGCGAAGCAACACTTCCGTTTAGCAGGGACCCATAAATTTCCTTACAGGGGGCCTGTCATTTCCTGTGCTTCTATATTGATGACCGAACCAAATCCAGTTTCCAAAAATCACCGCTTGAGTCGATCGGCATTCTTGTTTGCCTCATTGGACGTGCGCGCCAAAGAGACTCCTCCCTCAAGGCGCCAGCAGCCAATCCCTTTGTCTATGTGGTCTTGAACGTTATTGGACCGTGGGTATTTCTCGAACTATATTCCGTGCGCTCAAGATAGCATCAGAAATCTCTTATTGACAGGCCCCCTGCAAAGGAAATTTATGGGTCCCTGGTTTAGTTACTTCCCTACATTGCAGATAACACATGTTTGCGCACCCGTGTGTTAAATGTTATGTTGGATGCTAAGGATATTTCTGTTATGACCCTGTAGTTGTTACTTTTCGAGTTATCTTTGGCGAAAAGGTTACATTTAATAGGGTCATAACAGACGTATTCTCGTAACGTTTAACACGGGGATCCGAAAACATGTGTTAAATGTTCCCAACCTTCTGGCAGTGTCCCGTTTGTTGTATTTTCCTCAGTAGTCTTTAAAGGGGTGCTCCGGAACTTGAAAGACGAATGGATTTCTAGAGATTACCGTAGTTTGATTTACTCATTTTTCACATTCACAAAATGACCTTAACGCGAAAATCCGTTGTATGGCAAGTTGAACTTCTGAATCCCCTTCAATCGTGGACTTAGCTCTGATTAGCGTGTCTAATGTTACTATCAGTTATACAAGTGATAAGCTATTTTTTCTTTTAACTAATAATGCGAACACATGATGAGATGGTCGGATTTTCTACGCTTTCACCAGAAAGATGAAAAAGTTTTTCCTTATGGAATTGATGGTGGTGCCAAAATTTCCAGCAAGAATTCTAGTCCGGACTATCCGAACCAGATCCTCTGTCCGACGGCATAACAGCAATCGCAGTAAAGACCCCCCACGACGCCGACAACCAGCAACGTGTTTGACAACTAGAAATCTACTTCTGAAGAGGAAGAGCCAACAGTTTCACAAAATTTTCCGGTTTGCAATTTGCGAGCAGCAATTTCCGAAAAATGCAGAAGGCGTTCCCCAACGAATGGAACCGCACTTCATGAACCATGCTCCCGACCGAAAGGGTTGTTTTACAGGAAAAATGTGTCTTATTGGACCGGACGCAGGTACCTGGAGCCCATGGTAACATGGACGAATTGGCTAAAAATCGGGAAACTGTTGATCAGGGACAAACTTTTTTTCTCATTCCGTTTCTGGTACCGATACAAGCCTTGTTCTAAGAGTTCCACAAAATAGGAGTTTCGCGAGCTCGGAAGCAAAGGCGAACCACTTTCCAAGGGTTTTGGTGCTTTGGAAACCGAAGCAGCTTTCCCGGAAACTGATTCCAGAAAGTTAGTGGAAAGCTCCGCAGAAAGTTGAATACTTTGAGGGGAATTTTGAAATTGTAGGAGAAAATTGCAAGTGTATGGACAAAAATATGGCAAGCGTATTTCAGGATGACTTTGCTGGAACGTATGAGAATCGAGAGAACCAGTGAACCCTATTTATATTATAGGTTTGGAATTCAATATTTTTTTCCGGCGATTTCAGCTTTCGATGAGTTTTCGCAACGCACTTTGCTCACTTGAAAGTGATCCCAGAATCTCGCGCAAACCCGCCTTATGGGTCTTTTAAGTCGGACGAGGGAGGGAGGGGAAGCCCTTCGACAACGTGGGTACAGACGGAGGCATCTCTCCTCGCACTGAACATTCCCGTCTCTTCGTGTTATCGAAATGATATATTGCAGGGAGCCGAGAGGCAGGCTTTGCGCATGCGGTTGCCGCTGCTGGTGTTGTATACGCCGTGTCCCGGGCGTGCAGGGAGGGCCAGCTCTCCTCATGTGGCTGCTCGCGCGCTTCACGCCCCAAGTCCTTAAACAAGGACTGGATCTGGGGAGGATGTGGAGATAATGTGGAGTATGGATACAAGTGAGTAAAATTTGTATGTCGGCGTAAAGGCCCATTCACAACGGGTTTTAGCTAACAATACCAGCTAGTTCTGAAAATCGCTCCCGAGACCGCAGCTTTGCCAGGTTTCTGCCGTTCGCAATTGATACTGGTGCCAGTTTCGGGTACCAGCTAGTTTCGGACCCAAGTTACTAGCCAATTAGATTACTTAGGGGAATACTGAGGAGCATTCTGATTGACTAATGCTGAACCACGTCAGACCGAATAACAATGACCTAAATTCACTTTTGGTCTTCAAGACAGCACGGGTGGATGTGATGCTATCTATTGGGCTTAGTTCGAAATTAACCAATCAGAATATTCCTCAATATTCCCCAAAATTATGTGCGAGACTAGCTGGTACAGGCCCATTCACAACGGGTTTTAGCTAATACTCGATACCAGCCAGTTCCTGAAATCGCTCTGAGACCGAGAATTAGCTGGGATTCTGCCGTTCGCGATTGATATTAGTGCCAGTTTCGGGTACCAGCTAGTCTCGCACCAAAGTTGAAATCAGTTCAACTTTTGAGGGTACTAACCAATCACATTACTTTGGGGAATACTGAGGAATATTCCGATTGGCTAATGCTGAACCACGTCATACAGAATAGCAATGACCTAATTCACTTTCGGTTTTCAAGACAGCAAGGAGTGGATGGATTTTATCTATGGGCTTGGTTCGAAACTAGCCAATCAGAATATTCCTCAGTACTCCCCACAATAATCTGATTGGCTAGTACCCTCATAAGTTGAACTGATTTCAACTTGGGTGCGAGACAAGCTGGTACCCGAAACTGGCACTAATATCAATTGCGAACGGCAGAATCCCAGCTAATTCTCGGTCTCAGAGCGATTTCAGGAACTGGCTGGTATCGAGTATTAGCTAAAACCCGTTGTGAATGGGCCTTACCCGGAACTGGCACCAGGCTGGAAACATTTCTCTATTTTCGGCAAAATGTCTGTTCATCACGTCGCTGAGATCGTAGATAACACGCTAACTACGCTTCCGAGCGTAATAAGTTAGTAGTTACTATTTAGAGAAGTTGGAATGGTCGGCGTAGTAACTTCTCACGAGGTTTGAACGAAAATAGTAACTAATAGTTACTATTGTTAGGAGGGTGGAACACACTCATTATTGGCCCTTGATTCAACCCGCTAAGTCAAAATTTGCTTAATTAGCAGCCTGGTGAAGATGCGAGTGAAGATGGTTTGAAACCCCGAATTTTCCCAGTATGCTAACTCTTAGGAGAAGGATCGAAGAATCTTTAGAAGCTTCTCTTCTAACGTGTAACGTCTAACCTGTACTGTCTAACTTCTCGCAAGATCCGTGCCAACAAGATTACCCTTACCCCCCCCCCCAACCCGCAGACCAACCCGTGTCGAGGTTTCACGAGTATGGAGTCTTTCCCCACAGTCCTTCACGTTTTTGGACTTTACTGACTTAAGCTAGGTGCCCACAGAACGCGAATCTTTTCCGCCACGCGGCGCGAAACAAATTCGACTTGGAGTTGAAACGGCGGGGCGCGAATTTTTTCCGCTCGTGACGTCGAATTCGCCCAGGCGAACGCGAATTCGCGTTCTGTGGGCACTTAGACTTATCGGGAGAAGTGCTGCGTCCGGTCGTGCCGCTCTCGGTGCCGCTACCGAGTTCTTATCATGGACAACTTGGGCCCAACCAGCGCATGACACTCTACATTTTTTTCTGTCCGACGAGTGAAAAATTGTATATTGTATTTGTTTTTTTGTTGTGTTTTATTTAATTCCTTTTTATTTTACATACTCCGCTTTTCAAATGGCGGGTCAGAAATACATTACTTACTTATATGGTAACCACCATGGGCTTTGGGAAACTGCTACATCTTTACGGGATCAGGCGGAGGCCGGAAATATGTCATAACCATCTGTCTAAGCCCAAGTACTCCCGTTTGGGATTCGTCGAAACCTTTGATATTGTTATTTGTTCTTGAAGTGACGTAGGGAGTGTCGTTGGCTATTAACTTTGCTGCCAGTATTTTGTTCGTATAATGATATAGCCTATCTGACAACGGTAAGTTATAGCTAGCCGACGAACTTGGTCACGGTACATGAAAGTTTTCTACCATCAAGTCTGTCACTAGTGGCGTTTTTGATCGCCGATTAGTTCGACGATAGCGTAGCCGTCTGATTTTTTGGTGTTTCGACGTTCGCCGGAAGCCGATTGCCGTAGCTGCTTATCTTAGTTTCTGTTTTTGTTCTGATCGGCCAACGTTTATCGCCTAAATTTTTGTTCATCGCCGATCGGCCTAACACTCGCCGTTTGCCGTTGACGTGGGGATTTTGTTTGAGGATTTGGCGGTATTTTCAAAAATAAAAACCCGGTTTTGCGCACCCAGAAACAACGGCGAACGCCAACAGCTGTCGGCTATCGAAAACAGTATTAAGCACGAATCGGCAAACCCGCTTCGTCTACTGGTCAAATTTGATCGGCGATCAAAAACGCCACTACTGTTTAGGAATTTATCAGTTCTTGTCCGGCAGAAATCCACAGCCTTCTCGAAACTTTTCTGTATCTATAAAGCTGCACACTCCTCGCCGGTGAAAACCGTAAATTGTGAAATCGTTGACAGGAAGGACTGAGATGTGAACAAAAAATATAACAGAGGAAAAAGCTACACGATACTTTAACATTCTTCGGCAAACAATGTCTTAAACCTTGGCTAGTTCTTTTCTTTTAATCGACGACTAGGCTCACAGGTGTGAATATGCCTTTGAATCCAGAACAACAATTCTTTATGTTGGCTACGTTGGTTCAGACGGAACATGTTTGTTGATGAAGGTTTACCTTCGACGAATTTTTTTCCTGATTAAATTCACAGCTACATATTAACAAAAATAGGAAACGAAGTCCTTATAAAAACCTGGAAACCCTTAATCCTAACCTAACCTTCTGGAAAAGAGGGAAAGTCAAAGTCAAAGTCATTTGATTTAGTATGATAGCTTGTTTTAACGGCCAGTTAATTGTTTGTGTACTATCTCTGATGTGTTTGTGACATGATGTTCTCTTTTTTTTATATACTCTTCAGTTTTGAAGGAATCAAATAAATTAATGAATGAATGAATCCTCTGTTGTGGCTCGTCTTGAAGACCAGACAAAATTTGAGGCATTAACATTCCCGTTCTAAATCACAACTAATTAAAAACAAGAGCTGGAAGCTCATATGGCCCTTGCAAGGCTGGGTAAGAGGATGAAATTAGGAATTCGTCAATTCGTGGGTTTGATGTTATCATTTGTATGCAAAACCTTTGAGACAAGAATGATCATGGGTCCTTGGAAGTCACGAGAATGGATTGGTTGGTAATGCAGTTGGCTGTGCGTACTTTAAGGGCGCTAGAAATCCATCTGTAATCAAAACTCTTCAAGCAAAAATGATGATGAGCTCATTGGGAGCACGAAAATATATATTTTACACAAAAGTATTATTTGTACTTTTAAGGAATTCAGCTGTAAGCAAAACCGTTGAGGCAAAAATGATCATGGACTCATAGGGGTCACGAAGATGTATATTTTGCTAATTTTTGCATAATTTTATTTTTTTTTTTACTTTGCGGTTAGGATTACTGGGAACTGACAATTTCTAAGCCAATCTTGTCAAGTGTCTAATTTCCAAGCCAAGATTCATCGTCCTAGCACATCTGGAAGTATCTTGATTCGCGATCACCGGAATTCCGGATCCCCCTCCAACTCCCCCCACAGTGCCCGAACCCGGTTCGGTTCTGTCACTGATGTATCTAGGGCTTGTGCTTGTTCTTCCAACCAAGTTTCATCCCAATCGCTCCACTCTAAGGGTGTCACAAGATTTCCGGTTCTCTCCTCCACCCCCCCCCCCCCCTCCCAGCATTCATCGGATTACATGCGGACTTTAAATAGGACATTTGAGACTTATGTCTTTCCAAAAATCAAGTTTCATTAAGATCCGATCACCCGTTAAAAAGTTATACATACCTCATTATTCAGGATTATCCCTTCCTCCATTCCCCCCACGATGGTCGGATCAGGAACTGACTATTTCTAAGCCAATCATGCCAAGTCTCTAATTTTCAAGCCAAGTTTCGTCGACCTACCATGCCTGGAAGTACCTTAACTTGCGATCACCGGAATTCCGGGCCCCCCTCTAATTCCCCCACAGTGCCCGAATCCGGTCGGGTTCTGTCACTGATGTACATAGGGCTTGTGCTTGTTCTTCCCACCAAGTTTCATTCCGAGCGCTCCACTCCAAGCGTATCACAAGGTTTCCGGTTCCCCACTCCAACCCCCCCACCTTCATCGGATTCGGTCCGGTCTTGAAATGGGACATCCGGGACATGTGGTCTTTCTACATATCAAGTTTTATTACAATCCGGTAACCGTTCGGAAGTTATACATACCTCAAGATTGAGGATTCCCCCTCCCTCCACTCCCCCCACGATGGTCGGATCGGGAAGTTGATTATTTCCAGGTTTATCTGGTCTGGTCCCTGATTTGCCTGATTTGTCTTTCCAAACATCAAGTTTCATTAAGATCCGATCACCCGTTCGAAAGTTATGCATGCCACTAAATTCCGGATTTCGGCTCCCCTCCCTCCCCCCACGATGGTCAGATCGGGCAAGTTACTATTTCCAAAATAGTTTGGTCGGGTCCCTAATAATAATAATAATAATAAGTGTATTCAAAGCCAAAGGCCATATACAAAAGATACGTATGAAACAACAAAACAGAATAACTTTACATGAACTAAACCTGGCCATCGCTCTCCCGAAATTTCACAACACCATCAACAAATCTGCAAATTTTACATATAACGCTTGGCGTCGTGCTCTTTAAGATGTCAGGAAGTAACATTTCCTCACCTCCCAATAATGCCTGTCAAGTTTCATCGTCCTAGCACATCTGGAAGTTCCCTAACTCGCAAACACCGGACCGACCGACCGACCGACCGATCGACGGAAAATTGATCGATATATGGCACTTGGCCGGAAGGCAAGTGCCATAACAAGAAAGATAATAAAAATTAAAAGGCGTTCGGAATATTCTTAAGCACGAAGTCATTACAAGATCTCGCGCGAGATACTGTCTAGAAGTAACCAATATGCCATTACTAATAAATAGTTTAATGAGGATTTATTGCGCTAATGGTAGGAGTGGGTATCCCGTGTTTTAGTTAAATAGAAGGGAATGAAGGTTGAGCGAAGCGGTTACAGGCTGTGCAATCGACAACCTGAAGGAAGTAGCCTATGTTTTTGTGCACTTACGCTGTTATTTATAACGCAGTTTGGTGGCCGAAAAAGCCTGCATCCTGACACAAAAATCAAATTGGGTTTCAAGCAGAAACGACGTAAGTGGATTAGGTTAATTTTGAACGCAATAACTCAAACGGGAAAACCTGCCAAAAAGAAAATAAACCGAATACTATACACGATACAGTTCCGTTCGTAATTTGCTGACTCAAGTCTCTAAGACCAAAAACAAATAATCCAGTAGAACGTTCATCTTTGTCTAAGAACCGTAGAATGCCTGCAGGGGTAGAGAACCCGGTCTGTAGCGAGTCAGACGGCGTTCGTATTCTTCTGCGAGGTTCTACTGCGATATAGCTGTTTGTAGAGGTAATTGTTAATGGTGGTCTGCGTAGCTCCTTCTCCGCTCGTTTGTTTCGGGTAAGGTATCAGAATATCTTCGACTTCGCACGGTGTTATTACAGAGATAGGGAGATGGAAGTTCTTGTGATTATTTGTTCTTGCTAAGACTTATATTCTTGAAATCCTAAGCCTCTGCTGGTTGTCCAGTGCGTGCCGCATTACGGTTATAATGCCTCTGTTGTATACAGTAAAAATGGAAAGCAACATATTATCTCAAAGTTAAAGGCAGCTTAGCTGTAAGCTAAGTTGACCTGGATGGTGCCTTTAAGTTTAGACCTGTTTTAGACATATGCTGTTTTCCATCTTTGTTTTGCCGTACACCGTTTTCAGAAATAGATTCAGTTAGTAAGGAGGGTAGTGTAATAGGCGAAAGTGATTAGATTTTAAGAAGATGAAAATGTGAAGCATAAACTGTATTACGAAAGATAAACAGGAGCGAGGAGGTAAGAATTACGGGCGCGCGATTAGACTCTGTAAATGAGAAAAAATAAGATATCCACAACTCAGTAGGTTTACCCGAAAAAAACGAAATGAAATACGTTCAGCCATGAGTAGGCGATACACGCCTCAAGTCTATAATGGAACTCCTAAACACAAGAGAGACCTTTTGGCCTACCAAGCTCTTTTAAAACGAAAAAGAAAAATGAAGCTTGTCATGTCCTTCTTTTCGAGAGATTTGTCGCCAAACCTTGAAGCTTTCGGCAACGTTTGCGCTACTTCAGTATCATAACAGACCTGCCACGTGAAAATCTATACAGATTTGTTTGTGGCAGGACTCAGTAATTTAATCACTTAACATAATTATATTGACTGGCAAACTCGGCTCGGCCGTAAAGCGTTGAAACGTCGTAGATGCAAAACGAAACAACGGTGAAGGTGGGGATTTTTATAATTCCATAGGGGAGCTAATGATAATGTGAAAGGCAGAGTACGTACGAGGGGTCCTTTGTGCTTGTATTGCCTTGTTCCTTACGATCCAGGTGTGTCCAGCTACTTTGCACCCAAGTCGTTTACGTTACCGAAATTTTGCTCAAATGTGACCATGGTGTTGTTCGACCAAGAATCGTATGTGCTAGTGCTCGCGTTCTTACGTTTTTGACTCAAGAAAAGGGGCCAAAAATCCATGGATGTCCTAGGGTCCACCAAAAGTAAAAGCCGGTATTGCCAACAAAATCTATTTTCCGAACAGTATTGTCATCAGATCTAAAAAAAATAAGTCTCAGATGATTATATTTTATTTTCTTATACCCTAAAACTGTAAATGTCCCGTTTTTTGTCGGTGCACAGGGTGTGCGACAAAAATTTGCAGACGTCATTTTTGCAAATGAGTTCAACTGGTCGAAAACCTCAATTTTTTGCTACCCCGCGTGGCTCTTCTCTTTTAAAATTGGCGAACAGCGGTGATGGATTTGTGCCACGTAAGGAAGGACGTTGCATGATACCACTCGACAGGCGCAATGTTTGAATATGACTGTGCATATTTTTTGACGGCGTTAACTCAGTGACGCTGCAGAACCGAATACTGCAGCAGATGTTGCCAAATTTGTGCAAAAAGCTTAGTTCGAAATTTTTAAAGGAGTCGTATTAGACGTTAGTGGTCCGTGAGCTTAATGTTTTTGAGAAAGCTTTAATTTCTTCCAAAACGGCATTGTAGTAACAAAAACATCTTTAGCCCAAGCTGACTGGAAATCGTATATAAAATGACTGAAGATGGAAAAATCAGCTATAGCCTCGGCTAATATTCTTCAGTAGTATTTCGTTTTTATGGCACTTGCCCGTCGGCCAAGTGCCATATAGCGATCGCAATTTCTGTCGGTCGGTCGGTCGGTCTGTCTGTCCGGGTTTTGCTAGTTCGGGCACTTCCACATAGGCTAGGACGATGAAACTTGGCAGGCGTTCAGGGACCCCAATTGATTAAGTTGGAAATAGTCACTTTCCCGATCCGAACATCGTGGGGGGAGGGAGGGGAGCCGGAATCCTGAATTTAGTGGCATGCATAACTTTCGAACGGGTGATCAGATCTTCATGAAACTTGATATTTAGAAAGACGTCATGCTTCAGATGTCCCATATCAAGTGCGGACCGAATCCGATGAATGTGGGGGGGGGGGTCGGAGGGGGGAACCGGAAATCATGTTGAACGCTTAGAGTGGAGTGATCGGGATGAAACTTGGTGGGAGGAACAAGAACAACCCCTAGGTACGTCATTGACAGAACCGGACCGGATTCGTGCACTGTGGGGGGAGTTGGAGGGAGGTTCCGGAATTCCGGTCATACGGAGTTAAGATACTTCCAGGTCGGCCAGGACAATGAAACTTGGCAGGCAAATCAGGGACGCGACCAGATTAACCTGGAATTAGTCAGCTTCCCGATCCGACCATCGGAAGGGGAGTGGAGGGAGGGGGAATCCGGAATCTTGAGGTATATATAACTTCCGAACGGGGGATCGAATCATAATGAAACTTGATATGTAGAAATACCACATGTCTCGGATGTCCCATTTCAAGTCCGGACTGGATCCGATGAAGCTGGGGGGGGGTCGGAGGGGGGTCCGGAAACCTTGTGACATGCTTGGAGTGGAGCGATCGGAATGAAACTTGGTGGGAAGAACAAGCACAAGCCCTATGTAGATCAGTGACAGAACCGGACCGGATTCGGGCATTGTGGGGGAGTTAGGGGGGTCCGGAATTCCGGTGATCGCAAGTTAAGGTACTTCCAGACATGCTAGGACGATGAAACTTGGCTTGAAAATTAGAGACTTGACATGATTTGCTTAGAAATAGTTAGTTCCCAGATCCGACCATCCCTTAAAGTACTAATGCTAACCGCAAAGTAAAAAAATATTTTTAAGCAAAATATAAATTTTCGTTATCCGTATGAGCCCATGATCATTTTTGCCTCAAGGGTTTTGCTTACAACTGAATTCCTTAAAGTACAAACAATACTTTTGATCCGATGAATGTGGGGGGGGGGTCGGAGGGGGGAATCGGAAATCATGTTGAACGCTTAGAGTGGAGTTATCGGGATGAAACTTGGTGGGAGGAACAAGAACAACCCCTAGGTACGTCATTGACAGAACCGGACCGGATTCGTGCACTGTGGGGGGAGTTGGAGGGAGGTTCCGGAATTCCGGTCATACGGAGTTAAGATACTTCCAGGTGGGCTAGGACAATGAAACTTGGCAGGCAAATCAGGGACGCTGACCAGATTAACCTGGAAATAGTCAGCTTCCCGATCCGACCATCGTAGGGGGAGTGGAGGGAGGGGGAATCCGGAATCTTGAGGTATATATAACTTCCGAACGGGTGATCGAATCATAATGAAACTTGATATGTAGAAAGACCACATGTCTCGGATGTCCCATTTCAAGTCCGGACTGGATCCGATGAAGCTGGGGGGGGGTCGGAGGGGGTCCGGAAACCTTGTGACATGCTTGGAGTGGAGCGATCGGAATGAAACTTGGTGGGAAGAACAAGCACAAGCCCTATGCAGATCAGTGACAGAACCGGACCGGATTCGGGCATTGTGGGGGAGTTATAGGGGGGTCCGGAATTCCGGTGATCGCAAGTTAAGGTACTTCCAGACATGCTAGGACGATGAAACTTGGCTTGAAAATTAGAGACTTGACATGATTGGCTTAGAAATAGTTAGTTCCCAGATCCGACCATCCCTTAAAGTACTAATGCTAACCGCTAAGTACAAAAAATATTTTTAAGCAAAATATAAATTTTCGTTATCCGTATGAGCCCATGATCATTTTTGCCTTAAGGGTTTTGCTTACAACTGAATTCCTTAAAGTACAAACAATACTTTTGAGTAAAATATACATTTTCCTGCTCCTGGTGATCATCTTTTTTGCTTCAAGAGTTTTGATTACAGATGATTTTCTAGCGCCCTTAAAGTGCGCACAGCCAAATGCATTGCCAAACGATACAGTCTCGTGATTTCCAAGAACCCGTGATCATTCTTATCTCAAGGGTTTTGCTTACAAATGATCAAAACAAACCCACGAATTGACGAATTCCTACTTTCATCCTCTGACCCAGCCTTGCAAGTGCCATATGAGCTTTCAGCTCTTGTTTTTTTTCGTTGTTGTTTTTTTGTTCTAAGCTCACAGTTTTTGTTCCTGGTCCACCGATTTCTGCTTATTGCGCTAGAGGCTTTATTTGTTGCAGATTATATTTCTTGTATCTGCAGCCAGAAGAGGACCATTGCCAAGAATGGCCGAAATGTCGCTGAAGAGTATTCTATCAGATTTTCCGTTTCGGTCATTTTCTATATTACACGCTTTGAGCTCTAATTTAAAGACGGTCTCAGAATACGGTGTTTCTTCCTAGAATTAAATTTGCTCTCCGTTTCCTCACTCTTAACTTTTCCATCCACCTAAACATCATAATAGTACGACAAATTGCACATGCATTGACTTCTTTCAGTTGTTGATTGCTGAATCTGGTCTAGACTAAATCGTAACGGAATTTCATACAAGTGTGACGTCACACCTATTTTATCTATTTTACCTCAGAAAACGAAAAATTGCAGTTTCTTCCTATCGGTGAATATATATTTGAATGTATATGTATAGAGCCGAGCGGCCAGCGAGGCGCCGGTCGCGTTTGCATTTTATGAAACGGTCTAGGGACAGTCAAATGCTATGTTGGGGCTACTATCACGTGACGTCACTAAATACGTCACGGCTGCATGGAAATCCGTTACGATTTAGTCGACACCCTGAATCTCTACCCCCCCCCCCCCATCGCCTGTCATTCTTCTTGACCGATTCGGCGATGCCGGGATTCCTCCCATGAGCAGTATTAATCATCTGTGATTAATTGTCAATGGACATTTTGTGAGTTTAAGACATCTTCTTGTAACAAGACCAAAGTTTTCGATGGGATCCCAAAAATTTAATATTAACTACGTCTTGTCTTCGCCTAATCCAGTCTTCGCCAGGCTAATCATCTGAGAAAACCAAGTTCAGATATACCTGTATAAGCCATATCTATTTTGACGATACTGATCAAAACTTCCTGGTGTACTTCTGCCAAATTTCCGGTTTCGGCGGAATTCCGAGCAAACTACTTGCCCAGCAAAAACAAAAGATAGTTCAGAAACGAGTTCAGCGTATCTCCTTATCCCTATAAAGAACATCTAATCAACTTCAAATAAAACTTTAACTTCTAAAAAAAAAATCCGGTTTCAACCGGATACCGCACGAACTATATGTCCGGTTAAAAAATGATTGTCATATATAGATTCAGCGTTTTTTCTTACCCTTAAATCTATCATCTAATCAGCTTCAAATACAAATTTTGCTTTGAACAAATTTTCCGGATTTGGCCGGATTCCGGACGAACTATTTGTCTGGCAAGAAAATGGTTTTCACCATCGTGTTCAGCACGTTTTCTTACCCCTAAATCGAATATCTAATCAACTTCAAATACAAATTTTGCTCTTATCAAATTTTCCGGTTTGCGCCGGATTCCGGGCGAACTACTTGTCAAGCAAGAAAATGGTTTTCACCATCGTATTCAGAATGTCTTCTTACCCCGAAATCAAACATCTAATCAACTTCAAATAAAAATTTTACTTTTAACAAACTTTCCGGTTTTGGCCGGATTCCGGGCGAACTACTTGTCCGGCGAGAAAATAACTTTCATATTCGGATTCAGCGTGTCTCCTTACCCCTAAATCCACTATCTAAACAGCTTTCAAAAAATATTTTTTTTGCCCCTTAATTTGAAACCCCTCCCACACCCTCAAACATAGAGCTACAGAGCCCATCTTCGAACTTGACTTGTACTTTGACCCGAAGGATCCTCCCACCAAGTTTCATCAAAATATCTCAATCCCTTCGAGAGTTATCGTGCTAACAGACGGACAGACGGACAACTTTTGCGATGTCATAGGTATCCGTCACTAACGTTTTGGGATCCCAAAAAGTTAATCGTTGCGACATTTTTCAGGTCTTCTTTCATTTTGTTTTCCTTCTTGATCGAAGTGGGTTGGCTATTGAAGACAGGAAAGTTTGATGCCAGAAAGCTCGAGGGGTCGACGACTCTCTTTTTTTATGTACACGATTCCGGAATAACGGATAATCCTGACCATTCCGCATTATTCCTAACCATTCCATATCCTCCCATTCTTTATCGAGTTTGGTACTTCACCAACTTTTGTTTACTATAATCCTGACCATTCCGGATTATTCCTGCCCTTTCCGGATTATTCCTTCGGGAACGTGTACACCATTCGGGAAGAGTCGTCGACCCCTCGGCTTATATCGCTTTGATAGTGATTCACAACAGAGGATGGATTTTTAGGAAGCAAAAACCGAAGATTCGATTGGAAATATGTAGTCAGCGAGTATTCAGTGCGAGATTCAGTGTTAACTTCTTCATCTGCGGTTTCGTACCCATGCTGTCGGAGAAGAGTTAAATTAACGAATTGCGTAAAGTGACCTTACCTTTGTTTGAAGCTCTCGCTGTTTGAGTTGAGATAATTGACTAATTTTGGGGAATTCCGACAGCGTCACGAACAATTGCGTCGTTGTAAAACAAAGCAAAAACTGATTTTGTGGTCTACCATCACAAAGAATGATCGATAGAAAATAAAAATTTATGCTAACTAGGCCTGGTTCCGCAATCAAGCTGCAAATAAATTGTGATTGCAAACATTATGTTTTATCATCAGTAGGAAGAAAATATCGTGACACATTTTGGGAATCCCGACAGCGTCAAGAACATACCGTCGTTGTAAAAGAAAGCAAAAAACTGATTTGTGTGTGCCAGTTCCGAATCACGAATGTTGATCGACAAAAAACAAGACCAAAGGTTCCGATGGGATCCCAAAAATTCAATATCTGATCCAGACAGTACCGGTATAAGGTTTTTTCTTCGCCAGGCCAAACAGCTAATCATTGAGAAAACCAAGTTCAGATATGGATTCAGCATGTATGTTTACCCCTATAAGCCGATCGAAACGATCCTACCCTACTTCTGTGAATTTTGCGGTTTTGGCGAAATTAAAGAACTACTTATCCGGCGAAAAACTAAAGCTCAAAAACGAATTCAGCGTATCTCCTTACCCTTGCATCCAACATCCCAACTTCAAAGAAAAATTTAACTTCTAACAAATTTTCCGGTTTCAACCGGATTCCTGAAGAACTACGTGTCCGGCTAAAAAATGATTGTCATACGGATTCAGTATTTTCTCTCACCCCTAGATCTATCATCTAATCAACTTCAAATAAAACTTTTACTCTTAGCAAATTTTCCGGTTTTGGCCGGATTCCCGGCTAACTAATTGTCTGGCGAGAAAACAGTTTTCGTATTACTGTTCAGCATACCTTCTTACCCCTACATCGAACATCTAATCAACTTCAGACACAAATTTTACTTTTAACAAACTTTCCGGTTTTGGCCGGATTCCGGGCGAACTACTTGTCCGGCGAGAAAATGGTTTTCATATTCGTGTTCAGCATGCCTTCTTACCGCATAATCGACTATCACATTAGCTGTTTAAAAATATTTTGCTTGTCCCTTAATTTGAACCCCCTCACCCACCCCTAAATGTAGGGGTACAGGGCCCATCTACGAACTCGACCTTACTCTTGATCCAAAGAATGCTCACACCAAGTTTCATCAAAATATCTCATTCCCTTCGAGAGTTATCGTGCTTACAGACGGACGGACAGACGGACGGACGGACAGACGGACGGACAACTTTTGCGATGTCATAGGTATCCCTCCACTTACGTTTTGGGATCCCAGAAAACTATTAAGCTAACTAGGCCTGGTTCCGTAACCAAGGTGCTAATAAAATCGTGATTACGAACTACATGTTTTTATCAAAGTAGGAAGAAAATATTGCGACACATTTTTGGGTAGTCAAAAAAGCCTGACTTGCTAATTGAGTCGGCTTGAGTGTCTCAATGTTTTTTGTTTGCGATCGCGAACAGATTCTTCGGAATAAAAGTGATGAGAAGACGCGGGGTCCTAACCTTAGATCTTCACTTTGCGTTCGGGTAAGCACAAGCTGACTGCGAATCATAATTGACAGCGCTAAACGGATACGTCAGCCTAATTCATTTGAATTTCGGCCCTTCTTCTTAAGGGTTCTAGATCTAGACCGGCCGCGGGCACGTATCCCGACAACGGAGAGGGGAACCCAAACCTATTGATGATCAATAATTCATCAGCATCTCAAATAAGTTTGGACCACCGTTCCCTCTGAAACTAAATGACGCTATATGATTCGCAAGACAAAGAGAAAAAATAACGGCATGGAGTTGCGGCTGCGTTCTGATTGAGGCGTTAAGCTAGGTGCCCACAGAGCGCGGATTCGTATTCACATAAGCAAATTCGCGAGGGGTTGCTCACTCGCTGGGAATCACTGTACACCCTCCCTGGGCACCGGCTGGGCACACCTGGGCACCGGGCACCACTGTACAACCATTTTGGGAGTGAGCACCGGCTGGGCACCGGGATTGGCACACCTGGGCACCGGGCACCACTGTACAACCATTTTGGGAGTGGGCAACCCCTCGCAAATTCGGTGTCGCAAGAGGGCCGCCGCGTCATCTCAGCTCCAGGTCGATTTTTTTCGCGTCGAGCTAAAGACTTGAGTTCTGTGGATACCAAGCTTTATGGAAACACCCGGACGAAACAGCGGAGCGAAAACCGCGTTCTATGGGAATCCACTTGATTAACACGCCAAAGGTTTCTCCGATTCTTATCCAATGTCTTGTCACTCCTCACTTTATCAGCGTTATAAAAATCGTGCATCGCCTGATATCGTATTGGCCTCACGTAATTGGCTGTTTTGTTTACAGATTTTTATAGCGCAGGGACCAACCCATCTAATCAGACTGACGTGCGGGATGAGATGGGAATTATAACAGAACTGTGCGACTTTTTCTAGAGTCTGCAAATTGCATTAACTGCCTTGATCAGTCATTTTGAGCTGTAGTTCGCCAAGGAAATCTGCATAAAGCTTATTAAGTTTTTACCCGCCACTAGGGACGCAAGGTGACTAGGATGAGCCGCCTAGTTAGCGTTTTTGCGGATAATTTCAGGGTCCGTGGTCCCCGTGGGTAGTCAGCAATAGAGATATTGCACCATTTCCGACGAAAACGGCGGGAGAATAACGAAAAAATTTAACATTACGAAGTATAGGACTTTCGAGTTTGAGACTAAATTACCGTCCTTGGGTAGCTGCTGTGAGTCAGAGAGTTGTTGCAATTGTTATCTGGCCTCTTCTTGTTGGAATAATACAACTTTTGCAAATTAATGTTCTTTTTTATGCGAGTTTGAAGGCTTCAAAGTTTGTAAACAACCAGGAAGTCTCGCGTCCTATTGGTCAGCTGTGACACGTGACTTGAAGTTCGCGTCAAACCGACCAATAGGACGCGAGCCTCTTTGTTTACAAACTTTGAAGCCTTCAGACTCTCATAAAAAAGAACACTAAGTTGCAAAAGTTGTATTATTCCAACAAGAAGAAGCCAGACAACGATTCCAACAACTCTCTGACTCACAGCAGCTATCCAAGGCCGTTAATTTAGTCCCAAAGTTGAAAGTCCTATACCTCGTAATGTTAATTTTCTTTGTTATGATTCCGACGATGATGGTGTAGAAATATCCGTTTTCTTCGGATAGTTTTAAATCTCTCTATACTCCAGTTGGGAATAAAGAAAATGCACCTGCTCTTAGGAATGGTGCCTGTAGCTTGTACTTGTATTAGGACTCAAAGCTGTGCATTCCTCACTTGCCGAAGCAGCTGGCGGACCATATCGTTCCTTGAGTCATGATTTGTAATTTAGGCACGGGCGCCATTTAGAGAGGGGGAAGGGGGCATGCCCCCCTACATTTCAAAATCTTCCTCCTTGGTTATATTTTTGGCCGCTAAAGAGTTTTCATAAGGCAAACAATGCCTTTACTTTAAGGTATATTCGAAAGCTGCTTCAAAGTTTAACCGAAAGAGCTGATATACGACAGTCAAGTTATCCATCATCTAATTCACTTAAATAAGCTTGCTTGTACCTCTGTGCTTAAAATTTTTCTGGAAATAGATGGCGTTCCTCAGACGTGATCGTGCGCTACGTGGTCACCCCTCAGACGTGATAGATGCTTTGTTGGCCATTGAAATCCACGCTGACAGTGCAAAACGGATAAAGCTAAGTTCCCACTACCCAGTTTGCTGTTCCCACTGCCCAGTTAATGGCCATTTTTTTTTGCTGGCCAGCTTTTTCTCCCAGTTTTTCGTTTCGCTGGCCAGTTTTTCTGATCAAACTGAGTTTGATATTTACTGGCCAGCGAAAGACGCTGGCCAGTTTTCTTCAGATCGCCGGCGTTTTGAGTAAATTTCAGTTCACTGAATTGGATAGCCCTGAGAATAAATTTGAATTCATTGGTTTGTAGTGACCTGAGAATAAAATTAACCCAGTTTTAAATTTATTCTCAGGTCACGGAGTACATGCGTAAGTTTAGATAGTGGCTCCAAGCAAATAAGGTCTCAATTGACTCATGACTTTGGTTCAAGAGGTTGATTGTGACTTATTTTTTACCTATAAATTTAATAGTGTTGTTTAATTTATTTGACTTAATAGTGTAGTTTTACATGTTTCGAAGGCAAGCAGTATTTTTATGAGTATCTAGTACCTGGGGAGCTCAATGAAAAATGGATCGAACATTTTCTAATTAGGAAATGATATCTATATAGGTTCATAGAGTGAAACCAGAGTAGGAATGTAGGAACCGTATGTACCATGAATAATTCGGTATTTCGGGCAATATAAATAGAACGCATATATAAATAAGAGTGTCGCTATTGCATATTTTGTGAACCAAAGATCAACGGAAGAAACTGCACATTTTAAGCTATTTGCCTAGTTTTCCTTTTTCCAAGCTATATAAGCTGTCGGCTCTTATCAAGAATCAACATATACAATATTCATTATTTAAAAAAAACAGGGACTTTTCCGTTCAGCATGTTTTGCACCAATGGCAAGCGGGTCTATCTTAAAAACATAAGAACTTGCTAAAAAATAGTTAGAGAAATCAATTTAGAAATTTACTATAGCCTTCCGGGAAAAACCACATATTTTGCAAACCAAAAGTCAGAAGTGAACCAACAAAATATCAATCGGTCCATCATAGACAGCTTCCGACCTTCAAAACTTCACAAGAATTGGCCCCCAACTATAGTCGCTATTACTACAACACTAGAACCGCGACTCCGAAAATTGCTAGAACTTTTGAATAAATTTACTATAGCCTGCCCGGAAAAACCATTTATTTTGCAAACCAAAAGCCACAACATTTACTACGTAACTACTCTACAATTTGTAAGTAAACACAACAATAGTAATGCTTCATTGTCATCCTTCTTTGGCAGAATCTTTAGTTCTTAAACTCTATCCTGGCAGAATCTACAGTTTTTGTTGTTCACACCAGATTATGCAGTGAGAACAAAAAAAAACGGCAGCTTTTAAAACTGGCCAGATTTTAAATCTGGCCAGCAAAAATAACTGGGCAGTGGGAACTTAGCTTAAGTCAGCTGAAATTTATTGGAGCTATATTTCGGCTCTTCTTAGCTTGACTGTCACATATGATTCGCAGTCAGCTTGGGCTGAAGGAATAGAAATCCACGCTTTTGCCGATATCCAAATTTGCCGCGGCTGGATGAATTTTGACTTGTCGTGCAAGCAGCGCATATTTTGAAGGTGCAACTGATAAAGACTGAATAAGGGATAAAATTCTAAGGGATAAAAATCCCTTAGAAGAGTCAAAATTATTATATTCGAATTCAAGATTTAAACACAAGTTGGCTTTTCAGTTGAACTTTAAATTTACCCCCAAAAGAGCAGATAATTTTTGAATCTGTGTAACAAACCTGGGATTGAGGCTCACAATTGATACCCCCCCCCCCCCCAACTGGCCATACCAACAACACTAAGGAAAACAAACACGGATGAAGAAAAATAAGTAAAAGAAAGTATAACTTTACAATACTTAGCCTATATTAGATCTTCCTGAAGCTTCGCTGCCAGCCGGACAAACTTCGCCAAATTTCTCCTTGCTATAAAGCACTTTTCTTTAATCAAATTTATTAACCCTTCTTCCCTTAAAACACTTCCTCCCTTAATCCCCCCTCCAATTCGCAACATTGGCACCTAGATTCTTCTGTAGTTACACCACACATAAATGCCTTATTACTAGACTGTATGTAAATTAATAAATACATTCATTCATACATTCATAGGGCAGAAGTAAGGGCCATCGTTGACCCTATTATTCCTAGAAATTTCCTTTTTTCCCCAAGTGGATATGCGTTCCCTCTTAAACAATTAAAACTCAGACTTCCCCCATCTAACCCTGTCCCAAAATATAGTTCTTGAAATATGGTATTAGGTTTAAAAATAAGCACCAGATATTCGACAGAAATGCACTGGAACTATAAGTACAAAATAAATGGAAAATAGATGGAAATAGAACTATTAAATGCAAAAGTTACAATAAAAATTACGATACTAAGACGTTTCCGTTGTAGTTCTTGAAAGTAGGGGACAGTCGGCTTCAAGTAGCGGCTGAGCAGGGCAGGGCCGTATCCAGGGGAGGTCGGGAGTTTAACACACCCCCCCCGGAACCCACAAAAATAATCGTTTTTATAGGCTTTAACCGCTGATCTGTGTCTTTTTTGTCCGACCCGTCCCCCTCCCCAAATAAATTCCTGGATACGGTCCTGGAGGAGGGGTTCGGTATGAAGGGCTGCTCTTCGCATTTAGCTATAGCCTGACGAGGACCCTTGCCAAGAAGGGCCGAAGTATCGCTAGAACAAATCTCAGCTGACTTACGTGTTTAGCACCGTCAAATATGATTGAAGTCATCTTTGGCTGAAGGACTACCCCTCTTATAAAGAAAACCTATTCAGCTCACGTGATTTACAAAGCTTACATTATTGTAGGTTCAGCATGAATGGAACCTTGATGGAACTTTAGGGGGTCTTGTTATCCTTCTTCATCTCCAGTTGGACCCTGGGGTTCTTGAGTTGAAACAAATTCGGAAACGGAAACCTCTTTGAAAATAAATAATGGCACGAAGGGGGGCATGTTCAAAGGCACTTGAGATACCTTGAAGTGGGTCCTTGTGTTCGTAACGTGATGGAAACACAGAAGGGTTCTAAAACTTCGAAGCGAAACATGCTTTTGAGTTTCCGTTTTTGTTCCGATAACCCGTAAGTGCTCTTCTGGCTTACTGGAATGCGGAACATACTAAAATGTAGGATCGTTTATTTTCCGTCTGTATGAGATAATTGATTAAGCAAGTAATGACCTAACCATTTATTCAGTACTTCGTAACATCGAACATTGTAACAAAAACCTACAATGAGCAAAACATAAAAGAGATGAATGAGAACATTACACGCAGTCGCATTGCATTGCACTAATATTGATGTCTGTGTTTTAGGCCTCCCTTCAAGTTGCCCTGCGACTATTCAACAAATAGTGTCGTAAGACATAGAAATGGGATTCAGCGGATTTGCTGGGTTTTATTTCACCACAATTTAATTAAAATCGTTCATTATCGTTGGCAGCGTGGATAGCTCTCGTCCGTTGAAAAGATCAAAGCTTTCAAACTTTCAAACTCGAAGTGGCGAATTCAAACTAATGCTTTATTCCTTCCGTTTTCACGATCAAGGAAGAGATATGTATGCTGTATACAAGAAAAGGATGAAAGACAGCCTAATGTCAGTCTGTAAATATTTATCTTCTAAAAAAAATTCTTGTAGAAAACTCAGAACATGAATGAATGAAGTATTTTATTACCCATCAAACAACACAGCGGAAAAAAAATGGAGTATGTGAAAAAAAAAAAGAAAACAACAAATACAAGAAAAAAAAAAAAACATTAACCTAGATACAAAATCACAAGACAAAGAATCTTATCAAAAAAGAATACCCATGGATTTAGCAGAGGAACAGATTGTTCTTAAAGCCTCTGCGCCATATCACTTATATGACTGAAAATCCAGTACAAATGCGTTACTGCGTTTGTCCATTATTAACAGATAATCGATTTCATCGAATGAATTTATTCTCTCGGATTTGTGGTACTCTACGCGCTTGTCCCCTATGCCCGAAATAATTACCAACTACAATAAACCAAAGATGGCAGAATCCTAGGAAAACATATCTTAAAGGACCACTCTTGCTTATTCTGCCTTTAATACTATACCTAGCTCCCTTAGAATTATAAGCTTCTAAAATCCCCACCTTTCTCCATTGTTTCCTTTTGTGCCTACGAATTTTTAGCGCTTTTTCGGCCTTGCCGAGTTTTCCCGTCACACAACGCAAAGTTTGCCAGAATCTTCAATGTCCGCTGACAACTCTTTCACATATAAGGATATGAGAATCTTCTGTTTTTAACTTCTTTTAATTGTTTAGTTTTCCAACTTTTTAACCAGGCGCGTTCAGTTTTCAAACGTTTTGCGCCCAGCCGCCGCGTCGGAGAGCAGGAAGACTGGATACAGTCGACAAGCGCTAACAAGAAAATCGCTAATTTCAGGTGGAAAGTAATGGTATTTTCGAAAAACCGTTTTTCTGACCATTTTCATGGGGAAAAGATCATTTCTAGTAAGAGTTGTGCTTTAACATAATTTCCCTACATTCTTTACTCGTGACTTTAGCGGGCTCGTCTTTAATCCTGGAAGTGTGTTTTTTTTTAATTAAAATTCTCCACGTCTGGATGAATTTTGAGTTGTCGTGCAAGCGGCAAACATTCTGAACGCCATTACTAGAACCTGGGGTGAAGAAAAAAAATCCCTTAGATGGGTCAAAATATTTCAGTGTATTAAATATTAGATGTAAAAATAAGCTTACTTTTCAGTTAAACTTTAAAGTCTATCTCTAGATCATTCGCTATTGTGTTGCATGTCGTGACATGGAGAGTTTACACACATCCTTGTGTGATTGGTTTCACTCCTCTGATAAATTGAACCGAACAGAGGGAACTGATGGTTTAGCGTCATGTCCAGCCCACTAGCTTTCGACTATAATTAATCAAATCTTTTGGAAGGGGCAATGCAAATTTGCCTAATGGCCTCAGCTGATGGTTTTGGAATGTGTATAATAGCGTGACTACATTTCCATCCTTGCTGTCTATTACCGCTGTGTAATTACTCACCTGAGTACAAGTATTCGGTTTTATTTTCTGCCGGACAAGGTTATCCTTTTATGCCTTGATGAGACTATCCGGATCGGGTGCTCGTGAACCGGAATTCCTGACCGGATTTTCGGCACCGCCGTCTGGGATTTAATGCATAACTGCATTTTGGAAGTGAAGTCAGATCTTGTGGCTTTTGTAGGGCATGTGGGATGTGTTAAAAACTTCGAGAGGACTGACCTGTCGGCCGGAGTCGTCATATCGGTCGTACATGGCTAAAAAAAAATGTTGTAAAAGAAGTAAGCACGCCCCCCCCCCCCAAAGATAGCTTCAGGGGATCTTGTCAGTTCAGGTTGTCAGTCAAGATCGAGCAAAATAAGCCTAGGGAGTATCGCCAAGACCTATGCTTCCCATGCTTTGCAAACGGACCATAACCGTAGCACCGCCCACTACGATTGCGGCATTTAAAGCGAGACAAACTTGCAAGAAATTTCTCGTAAAACAAATGTGCGGTCTACACACACCAAGGAAACAATGGAGGCTGTATAATTTTGTGCGATGTTCAGAATATGAAATCGGAGCCAGCGCTGGTGAACGACTGAATGAGTTTCAGTAGGGAGTAGTAGGGACGGTCTCTATCGCTAGTGGTGATACTATCGTTGCAATTCGAGTGTGTGTCAATTTTGTCAAGTCTTGGCGCTACTCCCTGGTATTATTTTGCTCTGGTCAAGATCTTGTGTTCTGTAGTATGTGTAGTACCAATAAAATTACTACCAATAAAATTACTTAATTTTTAGGTTCACGCAAGGTTTCGTGGACATTCGAGAGAGGGAGCGAAACTACAAGAGAGGGAGTGTGGAGCAAGGGAGGAGTTTGATGAATCTCCACAATAACGAAGCCGGTCGAAGGGTAAGTTCAGCCTATATCTTCCTAGCCATAATTTGTGGGCGAACTGATTGTCGGCAAACTGTCAGGCTTTTGATGCCGGGAAGAACTAATAGGTGTGAGACGGCGACCCCCGCGGCAACCCCTACAGATGGGGAGGCAGAACATGACCTGACAACAAGCACTACAGAAAGGTGGTTCCGCCACGAACTAGACCAGACCTTAAATAAAAGCTCAAAATTCCAAACGTTTCGTTTTTCTTGTGCATTCCTACTTGACAGTGCAAAACGGATACGCCAGCTGAACATTATTAGAGATACATTTCGGCCCTTCTTGGCAAGGGTTCTCTCTAGGCTCAAGCTGGAAAATGAACTTGTGGAAAAACAAAAAATATTCTAGCTTAGCCTTGAATAATCAGGTTCTTTAATTTGAAAAATATTTCTTAACAATAAATATCGATCAATGGGGGCCGGCAGGGCTACGAGCTCGTTAGCTCGAAAAACTTGGGCTGAAGGAATACTTATGCATTCCATCAACACATTTCTATATAATCGAAATAGGAATTGCTGAGATCGTGCATACCTAACTGAAGCCTCGCAATGAGTGAGACGTTAGTCATGCCACTACGATAATAAACTCGTAATCGAATTGGATCCGGTCCGCTGATCAACGATTATTCCCCTACCCCTGGGGATAATCTCCCTTCAACAGCTCTACGGACATGATTTATGGGCTGTGAAATCCCGATGAAACGTATCTGATGCGCAGCAGATTGAAAGGAAACGTTTCAATCGGAAATAGCGAAGAGACTTTTCCTAGAAGTTACAGACGAGAAAAGAATCACGTCATCTAGACGTATTACCATGAAACCATAGAGGCATAAGACTTTTAACTTTTTTATTTGCAGTCCAGTATTCCAATCAGGCCCGAATCCAGGAATTTATTTGGGGGGGGGGGGTGCCCACAGGTCGGACCAAAAAGTACAAATAAGACATAGATCAAGGTTAAAGCCTACAAAAAACTATTACTTTAGTGGGTTTCGGGGGGGGGGGTCCGAACCCCCTAACCCCCCCCCCCTGGATACGGCCTTGATTCCAATGTTCCGCAATTCAGGGAGACCCAAAATGACCGTTGGCAGGTCGTTAGAGAAGGAGGCGAAGTTGGCGAGGTCTTTGATGGAGGAGCTTTGGTCGATGGCAGGTCGACAGGACAAGACAGGTCGTCGTGGTGAACCAGTGTTGCTGCCTTATGCGCCTCCAGGCGTAGGAGGACCTATGTCTAAGTAAAGTAATCCAACACAGTAGAAACATCTCACTGCCACCGAGGGTATCCATATTCACAAGGTGGTGACCGTCTGATTTTTTGTGATATTAGATAGGCAAAAGCATAGACGACAATTTTAAAAAAGATGAGTCTAGTGACATTATTATGGAGTAAAAACTTCTTAGCCGTGTTTGAATGACTTCAGACTGTTTGCCGTCGGGGAAGAAATTCAGTACCTTGGGGCCACTATATTGTGTCGAGAATTAGATCAACGATGACATTCAAGCACATAATTAGCGGCAGACCTTGTCCCATTTTCATTTAATGACGTCTAAAAAATTCATAAAGTGATATGAAAACTCAGAACACCATCCTTCCCACTAGACTTTCATAAGAATCTGGAGAAACGTTCCCAATATTTTTCTTTGGCGAGAAATATTTCTTCCTACAAATTTTACTTGTTTCATGGTACCATGCAGGGACCCATACATTTCCTGTAATGCCTTGCCATTCAGGGGGCTTGTCAATAAGAGATTTATGATGCGCTCTTAACCGACCAACCGGTAGTTCGAGAAATACCCACGGGGATAAAATACGCGACTATCCAACAGACAACATTTGGGATTGGCTGCTGGTGCCTTGAGGGAGGAGTCTCTTTGTCGCTCACGTCCAATGAGGCAAATAAGAACGCCGATTCGGCCCAAGCGGAATTTTTGGAAAGTAGGAGTAGGTCGGGCAACATAGTAGCATAGGAAATGACAAGCCCCCTGAATGGCGAGGCACAAGGCCGTATCCAGGGGGGGGGGTTAGGGGGTTCGAACCCCCCCCCCCCCCCGAAACCCACAAAAGTAATAGTTTTTTGTAGGCTTTAACCTCTGATCTATGTATTTTTAGTACTTTTTGGTCCGACCCATGGGCAAACCCCCCCCCCCCGAAATAAATTTCGCGGGCAAAACCCCCCCCCGAAATAAATTCCTGGATACGGGCCTGGCGAGGCATTACAGGAAATTTATGGGTCCCTGATGGTACTGAATTCGTCTGAATGATAGTGACTAATTGAATGATGGATGAAATTGACCCACTGAACTATGTGAGGACTAACCAGTCATACACAAATCCCCAACTGTAGGGCACAGTCCTCCAACGTTAGGGCACGAATGTTTAGGTCACTATGCCCTTCAGCAAGAGCACACGAGGCAAGGACACTGGAGTAGGAGCCGGCCTCGTTGACTGAGTTTAACATTGGAGTACACTGTAAGAAGTTTCATATCAGCAAGAACAAATAACTAGACAGAACTGCTGTCTCCCTATCTCGGTCATACAAACATGCTGAGTCGAGTATAATACGACCGACTCCCGATGCAAATCATATGGAACACACCACTTCAATTAAAACAAATACAAAAATCAGAAACGATGGAACTTAGTTTTGACGTGTAAATTCCGAATTGCGTATAAACGAATGAACTACTTCGCCTGACGTAACATTTATCTATTTATTTCTTAACAATAGCCAGAATTACAAAACATAAAAAATAACGAACAAAGTGAACAAAAACTATGAGCCGTCGATGGTTACTGTGAAACAGTCGTGGGGGTAAGACCGTCTCATGTCATCCAGGAACAAGACCAAAGGTTTTCGATGGGATCCCAAAAATTCAATATTTCATCCAGACAATTAGGTTTTGTCTTCGCCAGATCCACTCTTCGCCAGACTCCTTGAACATTTTTACTCTTAAAATTTAGAAACAGATTAAGACCAAATAGCTAATCATCTGAGAAAACCAAGTTCAGATATGGATTCAGCATGTGTGTTTACCCCTATAAGTCATATCTATTTTGACGAAACCGATCGAAACGATCCTGCCTTACTTCTAACTAATTTTCCGGTACTTTTTCCGGCGAAAAATTAAAGCAACAAGAGCTGTAAGCTCATATGGCACTTGCATGTGTTGAGATGTTTTGTTTGATCAAAAGTATTTTTCGACTTTGTGGTTAAAATGCGCACTTTAAGGGAGCTAGATAAAAAGTATTTTATTTTGAACTTGGGTGTAAAGATACGCACTTTAAAGGCGCTAGAAATGCATCTGTATGGAAAACCCTTGAGGCAAAAAAGATCACAGGCCTTTAGGGATCCTTGATGTATACCGTTTCGTCAAAAGTTTTTTTTCGCTTTTCATTTCAAATGCGCACTTTAAGGGTGACAGAAATAAATTTTTAAGCAGAACCCTTGTGGCACAAATGATCATGGGTTGAGATGTATTGTTTGAAATAAAGTACTTTTCGACCTGGCCGTTCAGATTCACACTTTAAGGGAGCTAGAACGTCATTTGCAAACAAAACCCTTGAGGCAAAAATGATAATGGGCTCATGGGAATCATGAAAATATGAATTTAGTTTAAAAGTATTTTTCTAAATTTGCAGTCAAGATTAGTACTTTAACGAATGGTCGGGTTTGGAAAGTGGTCATTTTTGAGTCAATCTTGTCAAATCTCTAATATTACAGCCAAGTTCCATCGTCCTAGATTATCTGGAAGTACCTTAAATCGTGATCACCGGAATCCCGGACCTCCCCCCCCCCTCAAACTTCCCCACAGTCGCCGGAGCCAATCCGGTTCCGTAAGTGTTTATCCAGAGCATCTGTTTGTTATTCCCACAAAGTTCCATCCCGATCTCACCAGTCTAAGTCGGTCACGTATTTTCGCCCCCCCCCCTTCAATTGCTGTCGGATATGTCCGGACATGAAAAAGATCAACAGAAACATGTCCTCTCTTCAATTATCAAATTTCACTCAAATCCGATCAGCCGTTTCAAAGTTACGCATGACTCAATATTCCGGATTCCCCCTCCCGTTACTCCCCCCACGGCTATCAGATCATGTAATTTTTTCTTTATAAGTCAGTTTGATCGGGTCCCTGATTCGCCTCCCAAGATTCGTCGTGAAAATCCCCAAAACCGCCATAACCGGAATTCTGGGAAACTCCCCTCCACCCCCCCCCCCCTAATGTCATGATCCATCCCAAATGTATAAACGATTTATCTGGAGCAGATGCTTGTTCTTCCCAGCAAGTTTCACTCCGATCCCTCCGTTCTAACCGTTTCCCGATATTTCCGGTCACCCCCCCCCCAACTCCCCCATAGCTGTTTAATCCGGTCCGGACTTCAAATGGGACATCAGAGGTATGTCATTTATTCAGTTATTAAGTTTCATTCCAATCCGACCACCCGCTCGAAAGTTACACAGTACTCCAATTTTCCGGATTCCCCAGCCCTCCACCCCTCTAGTGTCCGGATCCAGTCCAAATGTAGAAACGATTTATCTGGAGCAGATGCTTGTTCCTCCCAGCAAGTTTCACTCCGATCCCTCTATTCTAACCGTTTCTCGAAATTTCCGGTCTCCCCCCCCCAACTCCCCAGAGCATTCGAATCCGGTCCGGACTTCAAACGGGACATCAGTAGTGTGCCATTTATTCAGTTATTAAGTTTCATTCCAATCCGATCACCCGTTCGAAAGTTACACACTACTCCAATTTTCCGGATTCCCCAGCCCTCCACCCCCCCCCGGGTGGTCGGATCCAGTCCAAATGTATAAACAATTTATCTGGAGCACATGCTTGTTCTTCCTAGCAAGTTTCACTCCGATCCCTGTATTCTAACCATTTCTCGAAATTTCCGGTCTCCCCCCCCCAACTCCCCCATAGCTGTCGCATCCGGTCCGGACTTCAAACGGGACATCAGAAGTATGTCATTTATTCAGTTATTAAGTTTTATTCCAATCCGATCACCCGTTCTAAAGTTACACACTACTCCAATTTTCCGGATTCCCCAGCCCTCCACTCCCCCCCGGGTGGTCGGATTGGGAAACTGAATGTTTCCAAGTTAGTCCGATCGTGACCATGATGCTCCTGCCAAGTTTCATCGCCCTAGCACATCTGGAAGTACTCCAACTCGAAAAAGTGTGACAAAACTCCTTAATTTTCAGAATTTCCCCGGCCCACCACTCCCCCCCAGATGGTCGGATCGGGAAACTGATTACTTCTAGGTTAGTTTGGTCGGGTCCCTGATTTTCCTGCCAAGTTTCATCGTCCTAGCACATCTGGAAGTACCCTAACTCGAACATGTGGGACAAAAAAATTCGGACAGACCGACCGACAGACCGACAGACCGACAGACCGACCGACGGACGGAATTGCGATCGGTATATGGCACTTGAGCCAGAGGCTGCAAGTGCCATAAAAACGAATTCAGCGTACCTTCTTACCCCTAAGTCGGACACCTAATCAAGATGAAATACAAATTTTACTTTCAACAAATTTTCCGGTTTGGGCCGGATCCCGGGCGAAGTACTTGTCCGGGACAGACGGGCAACTTTTGCGATGTCATAGGTATACCTCCGCTTACGTTTTGGGACCCCACAGACAATATTCGATGGTCTTTCAGCCAACGCTTGCATCAATGTCCTGACTTCCCCCTCTCTTTCCACATACGTTAAAAATGTAACTTCCCATACCTAATTACTTCACTTATCACCCTTATCAGAACAAAAAGTATCCAACATGTGTTCCGAGCAGTTTAACGCGTAACAGCCGCTATTGAGCTCGTGTATATGCGCTAATGATCCTGCCCCCCTCTGTGTGGGGAGGGGGAGCCACAATTGTCCAAAAACCAACAATGGCCCCATCACCACTGAACTCTATCACTTTGACATCTTCATTTCGAGGGGGGTTACGGCTGTGGGGATGCTTTTGATAGCTTTTCGTTTATATTTTAGTAATCCTGGTCAAACCTGTAAATTTGACTGCTTGACCTTGAGTTTTGGTTTATTATGTTTTAGATATTATTTATGAATAGGACGAATAGAAATGAATAACAGTTTTCATTCCAAAACTTTATGAATTTCAAAAATAGGTCAAGCTGTCTCCAGAGTACACTTTCATTTTTGGGCATAAAGCCCATAGGTAATCGATGGCAAGAGTTAAAGTCTGACAGACACAGTTTTGCACGGCAAAAAAACTAATTACTTTGCACCCTCCGGATCCCGACGAGTGCTCCCCGGCGTTTGGAATTGCGGTTTGAGTACTTTATATAAAAAGTTCTGACATTTTTTGTGCTTTAAGCAACCATGGTTCTTCGTCATTGTCGCACTGATAGGAAAGAAGGGGATGGCTTACCGAAAACATGTATATGCAATATATCTCAATCTGAATGCGATTGCTTTACATGTCGGTTAAATAGTGGTTCAGGATAGTTTGGCACAGAACATTTCATCACGAGGAGATACCATCAATCGGACAGTTCATCGCACGGAACCTTTGGAAGTTCGGTCCGGATATCGGAATCCGGCTCCCGAATGAGACATACATTAGCTGCGTTCCTTTTTATCGAGTTTGAGGTTACCTTCAAGTTCCAAGGTATCTTCTTACCTAACGTTTTTCGTCGGCGGTGGTTGTTCCATTGCCGCCGAAGCTGGTCAACGATAAATTTCAGCAAAAACGAAATTTAGTGTTTTGGCAATAAATTTGATCCTTTTTGAACTAATTTTTGTTCGCCTTATAGTGGATAAGTTCCCAGATCTGTATCACAAGAAAACAACCAAAAAACCAACGAAAATGGGGTTTATAAAGGCCAACGAATGTACTGCAATAACCAGCGAATATTTCGGGAGGACAACCGCCTCCCTTCTTCAGCGCAGACAGAAAATTTTGAAGAAAAATGCCAAAACGAGGACGCCGATCAAAAAACCAATAAAACCAAAACGACGCAGAAAACCAATAAAAACCGAAAGTTAAAACCAAAATTGGAAGAGTTCAAAACCAAATTTAAAAGCAGCGAGCCACTCACCAATACCTGCGAATAACAATCAAGACTGTTCTCGCTCGGTACTAGCGAGTTTCGTTGGTTTTTTGGTTGTTTTCTTGTGATATGTCAGGCCAATGTGGTTTACGAAATTATCTTCAAATCTGTATCTTTACCGTCCGCCATATTTTTGTTCTTCCTTTCCTTCAAATTTTAAACGTCGAACTTGGTAAGCCAGTAAGTTCGAGGTTTGCCAGCAAGGCGGACGAAACGGCGACCGGGCAAGGATCGCCGGAGTAGAAAAAATCTCTAATCAAGCAAACGGTGGCCGTCGACTGCGGTTGATAACGGAAATTAAGCAACAAGCCAAGCCAACGGCCAGCAAAGTTTCAATTCGGGAAACAAAGCTCTCTTCAGAACTGCACTTCTCCGAATAAGGATGCAGTATTTGCTACTGGGATTATTCTTATCTCTATTGGGATAAGATTAATCCGAATTAGGGATAACCTTAGCTCAATAAAGACAAGATTAATCCCAGTAGCAAATACTGCAAGATTTTTTTTTACAGTGTGGTGCCTGTGGCAAAAACCATAGTCTGGGATTAGGAAATGTCAGTTAGTTTAAATGTCCGAGGTGTGCATACAGGTATGCTTCTTTGGACTGCGCTGAAGAATCCGGACCCTTCCGAAGAATCCGGATCCTTCTAGACTTCCGGAAAAGATTTTGCTCGCACCTGAATCAAACTCTTCAGAAATGTTAAATGGTATGACATTCTCTGATCTGTCTATGATAATAATAATAATAATTTTTGTTTATTCAGGGTCCATCCAAGATTGAATACATGCATAACCACACAAAGAAACTGTTACACTAGTTACTAAAACTGTTACATACATTAAGCTGAACTTTCTGTCCCAAGTCTAAACGCTTTGACTACATATTTGCATACTTCTACTATCAAATTGGGGTTCGTAGGTTTCAGAATACCGGAAGCGAAACCAATGCACCCCGAACAAATTTTACCCTCAAATGCGAACAATGTTGAATTTATTTATTTTTTTTGTTTTTTTTATTGTTTTTCTCTCATTTTAGGCAACCATCAAGAAGACTCGCGTCACTTGCAAATGTCACGGGGTCTCTGGTTCTTGCAGTCTCGTTACCTGCTGGCAGCAACTGTCGTCGTTCAGAGAAATAGGTAAGGCAGCTTAAACTGAAGTCCAGTCATATCACTCAGGCCCAAGCGGGCGCGAAAATTGAGGGCAGGACCTCTGTTATAATTTTCTTCATCTTCCTTAAGAGTTGAGGGACCCTTGCTAAGAAAGGCTGAAATATCGCTGACGAGCATCATAGCTGACTTTTTCCGTTTGAGCCATTGTTTAATATAATTTTTGAAGGCTGTCCTTCTCCTTTATTATTATACTAAAATAAAGAAAAAATTTTGTATTGTTTATGAAGATAATGATTAGAAAGAGTAAAACTGCTTAGAATATTTGTTTACAAGTAATATGTAATGTCCTGGATATGTGTTCCCAAAGTTTTATAAACGTTTTGTATTCTAGCGTTTCTAGTGTACCGTATCAGTATAGCATCTCAGACCCAACTTGCCTCATTACAACAAAAGACGTTTCGTCAAAAACTATCACCTGTATGACACTAGACATTATGATCTAGTTTGGGTCGATATGAAACTGGGCAAGGACAAGCCCACGCCCAAATTTACCAAAGAATGCCGAGAACGAAATGGTTTTCGGAAAACGGAAGGGTCTAACGGAATGTTAGCGTAAAGGTATCACGAGAGTCATAATTTAACACTGGTGACATCGTTTTGCTCTGGAAGGGAGAGTTCAGAAAAGTTCACGTTTTTTTGTTTTATTTTTTTTTCTGGAGGGTCAGGTTACGGCATTAGCATAAATTAAATAAATTGATTGTGTAGGCTCTTAAAACACAACTCTTACTAGAAATGATCTTATCACGATAAAATGTTTCAAATACCATTACTTGCCCCGTGAAATTAGAAATTTTCTTTTTGGCGCTTGTCTACTTTGTCCAGCCTTTCCGCTCTCGGAGGTTCGACGCAAAATATTTGAAAACTGTGCGTATCGTGATTAAAAAAAAGAAAGAAAAGGAGCCCGAAATACAACATATGCCTGTTGACCAACCAAATCTTCCAAAACGAAAATGCTATTTTGAAGCTTCTCATTATTTTTGAAGGAGTTGCCAGCGGACTTTGAAGCTTTCGGTGAAGTTCACGCTGCTTGACTGGCAAACTCGGCTCTGTGGGAAAACAAACCTTGGAACCTTGCCAAGAAGGGACGAAATATAGCTCTAATAAATTTCAGCTGACGTATCCGTTTTGCACTGTCAAAAAACAGTAGCGAAGGGTGGGGATTTCTGAAGCTTGTAATTTCGTAAGGAAGGTAGGGATAATATAATAAATGCCAGAATCAGTACGAGGGACCCTTTAAGGGTTAACGTAAAATGTACTTTCTCATGTTACTAGTTTGATAGGGCTAATTAGCCAGCCGAGGTTTTATTGCGGCCGTTCTTGGCAACTAGTCTCTTCAGGCCGTAGTTGAAAATTAGACTTCCCAGCAACTACACAAATCAACTTTTGTGAAATTGATTCTTAGGGATTGTTGAAGGTGTGAGCTTGGACGCAGCTGCTGTCTTTGTTTCTCGATCGGGTCAGATTTATTTTCCCGCATTTTGGTTACCTTGGGTTTCGCAGCAGGGGTTCGCGGTTCTCTTTTCATTCTGCTGATGACGCCATACCACATGTCCAGTAGTAGCTTGTCTTTTAAGAAGAGGTAGACACCATGTTTGCCTAAAGATTAGCCGTGATTTATGTCGAACATTAAATGACAGAGCACATGCTCCATTATCTTTCGTCGTAAGATCTTTAACTGCCGAAAATCGAGAGAGGGTTTGCTGTCCAGAATTGAAGACAGGCGATATTGGAATTTCGTTTGTCCTGAAATGGATGTGAACGGGGTTGAACAGTTTTGTACAGTCGTTCCTCGTTTCACTTGTGCTTTAAGGCTTGGTTACCGTGGTGTTTGCCCCAAGCTTAAGGCGTGATGTACATCGAAGATTAAATAATAAAGAAACAACTTAATTAAATGATAAAGTAACCACTGTTTTTCGTCATTAAATCCCCTGAAATGCTACCGCGAATTTTGTCTGAGATCAAAATTTAGTGAATACTGGCTAAAATCGAAAGAGGGTTTAATGACAGCCTGGTCGAGATTAATTCAATTCAATTCATTTTATTTTTCCAAAAATTCTTCGTTGCGAAAAATAGCGTAGGAAAATGTCAATAAACATATGCAAATACATAGAATGCTATTACTTTACATAATCTTCTGCACATTTTAAATAGAGTTTTGGTTTCTTAAATTAATCAATAAAATATTACTAACACATTAATATTATATACAATTAAGAGACACGCTAAATTGGAAACCAATCAGGAATGTTTTTTGAGAAGAGTTGAACAGTTTTAGAAAATCATCTCTCGTACCACTTGTGCTTTAAGGATTGGTCACAGTCGTGTTTGCCCGAAGGTTGAGACATGATGTACTTCGATACCTCCACTGTCTTTTTTTTGTAAAATGATCTGAAATGCAAAAAATGCAGTTTAATATTCCTAAGAGTGATTTTACTGATCGAGATTTGAAGCCACAATAGATTTGAAACAAATCGGGAAAGAGTTGAACAATTTTAAATTATCGCTTCTCGTTTCACCTGCGCTTTAAAGATTGATTGGTCGCCGTCGTGTTTGCCCCGAGGTTAAGACTTGATTTAAGTCGATGATTAAATGATAGAGTAAGCACCTCCACTGTCTTTCGTCGTAAAACCCCTAAACTGCTACCGCGCATTTTGTTGGAAATCCAGTTTATTGCTTCAAAACTTTGCAGTTAACTACAGTACTTTTTTGCCACTTTAAAAGCAGGGCCAAGTTCGTAGGCAGTAAAGTAGCTTTTGTCATTACACGCGCAGACGCGGTCTTAACGCGGTCTTATCTCTGCTTAATTCTGTCCTAAAAAGCTCTTAGACTGAAAAACTCCATTAAGTTCTAAGCCACATTTGTATGAAGATGGGTATAAGCAAACACAATGAGATAAGATCGCAGGTTGTTTTAATTTGTTAGCAGTTTGGGCGTGTCGAACTTGAACTAATGAGATGCAACAAAGTGTCACTCAAGTCTATGCCTATGCGCTAATACACAGCGGCGCCTCAGTCGAGGGGTTGCTCACTCTCCGCCACCTGATATACACCTTGGCGCGCCACTACAAGCCACCGGCATACATCGTTTTTGGGAGTGAGTAACGCCTTGGCTGCAGTCAGGACCTATTGAAGCAGGTGAGATACCTAATGAGACGCAGAAAAGTGTAACTAAAATCGTAACTCGGGGTATGGTTGCTTTTGGAAGCGATGAATGAGATCTTCATTGGGGGTTGAGTTTTCTTGAGTAAATGCGTGCAGGAGGTGTCCAAAACAGTTCAAAACAAGTAGCCGAGCAGGCTGAGGCCATGCCTCGGTTCCGTGAGGCGTTTACACCATCTTGAAATGATCAATGGCGTGTGTCCACGCTAAGTACAGTAGGCAATCGATTTATGCACCCAAAAGCCGTCAAACAGGGGTGCCGCAATCGGGAGTCATGGCCGGATGTGTTTGCGATTCAGTTAGGAATGATTTGCCGTCGGACTTCCAATCCAGTGCCATAAGCTCTCTCCCCGCCTACCCACACTTTTGGATACGACTATGCCCTACCTCTAACCGTGAGACATTTTTTCGGCAAAATTCACTTCTAACTTCATGTTTATTTTAATCTGAACATGAACCATATCTTTTCGTTTTGTGGTTCGTTTTAGTTTACTACTTTTGTGAATTGTTTTTCTGCCTCTTTTCTAGCTTGTTAGATGGGAATAGCCTATGGTTCGCAATTGGAAGTTAAGCCCGTTAAGTCTCACCCATCATCAGTTCTGGTCATTATTTTATCTATCAATAAAGTAACTAACAGTCGCACCATTTGGGGGGGGGGGTGCAGACGGAGCTGCCCGGAACATCACAATTCGTTACCTCTAAAAACAGCTATATCGCAGTAGAGCCCCGCGGAAGAAGTGTCGAAATAGAACATCTACCACTTCGACGTCATATGTGACGCGCTGCAGAGCGGGTCATGCAAGCCTGCTACAGTCTTTTCCTCTGATATGCGCAGCGGCGAAGATGGAAGAAGACAGGCGTCAACTCAAAGCTCAGCGAGTAGCCCTAGCTCTGTTCAGTTTTTTTTTTTGGTACCCATAGTCGGTGCATGGGTCCAAAGACGGAGGTTCTGATGGCTTATTTGTTCTTGATCCTAGGGTTTTGGACGCTAAGTAGATTTCAAGAGGCAACATGCAAAACTAATCACGTAACTTTCAGCTCTCCCCTAAGGTTTACTGTAATGGCGCCACTGACTGATCATCAAGATAGTCTGAATGATCGGTAGCGTCGATTCGGGATCTGTAGGTTTTTACTGAAGATGAAATGCTTGGAACTGTTATCCCCTTCAAGTCGACCAAAACTTAGAATTTCGCCACAATATTTGATCGTGAAACGAACAAACTTCTTATTCCGTTCCAAAGTCTCGTAACTTTTGCGCTCAAATCACGGAATCCCCCTTGGAAAGACATACAAAAACACGAACTTACAGTCAAGCAATCAGGAACTGCTGGACAAATTCACATTCCAACTATTTGTTTCCCAATTCCGTTTGCTATGTGTCCGAGGAAACTTAGAGAGATTGATAGATTGCCCACTTTGGCAAGATACACCAATTCCGTGCGCCTCAGTTCCCCTTACCATTAAAGTTTAACCGAAAAGGACTGTGATAGACTTGAAGATCCGATGATAATGCGTTATTTCGTTGCTCCACTATTTCTCTATTGCTCCACTACGATTGTTATTTGTAGAAGTAAGTTCATTTATTTATAAAAATTTTGTTGCCATGGCCCACGGGCTTTTTTTGGTAATATATTCTATTCTATTCTATAGTGGGCTTTCTCTGTCGAATTGTGGTACCTCTATGCGTTTGTACCTGTGTTATCTCCCGTATGGAAATAATTAAGTCGTAAACAGTTGTTAACGATCGTTTACAATTGTTAACAATTGTTTACAGTTGTTAACGATCGTAAACAATTGTTAACGATTGGAAACGGTTGTTTATGATCGTAATTTTACGATCGTTTTTTTACGATCGTAATTTAACGATCGTTTTCAATTGTTTCCGATCGTTTTCAACTGTTTTCGATCGGACACAATTGTTTTTATTTTCAAGACGATAAACACAGACCTGATTTCTAACTAGGGCAATAAGAAAGTTGATTAGTGTTTAGTTTTGCATAATCAAAATAGTTTAACAAAAAGCTGAAACTAAAATCCCAATCGTAAACGATCGGAAACAACTGTTTTCAATCATAATTTTACAATTGTTTACGATCGTTTTTTTTCATGTGTCATTAAATAACTGTTTACGATCGTTTTTAGTTGTTTTCGATCGTAAACAATTGTTAACGATTGGAAACGGTTGTTTACGATCGTAATTTTACGATTGTTTTTTTACGATCGTAATTTTACGATTGTTTTTTTACGATCGTTTTTTTACGATCGTAATTTTACGATCGTTTTTTTACGATCGTAATTTAACAATCGTTTTCAATTGTTTCCGATCGTTTTCAACTGTTTTCGATCGGAAACAATTGTTTTTATTTTCAAGACGATAAATACAGACCTGATTTCTAACTACGGCAATAAGAAAGTTGATTAGTGTTTAGTTTTGCATAATCAAAATAGTTTAACAAAAAGCTGAAACTAAAATCCCAATCGTAAACGATCGGAAACACCTGTTTTCAATCATAATTTTACAATTGTTTACGATCGTTTTTTTCAGGTGTAATTAAATAACTGTTTACGATCGTTTTTAGTTGTTTTCGATCGTAAACAACTGTTAACGATTGGAAACGGTCGTTTACGACCGTAATTTTACGATTGTTTTTTTACGATCGTAATTTTACGATTGTTTTTTTACGATCGTTTTTTTACGATCGTAATTTTACGATCGTTTTTTTTACGATCGTAATTTAACAATCCTTTTCAATTGTTTCCGGTCGTTTTCAACTGTTTTCGATCGGAAACAATTGTTTTTATTTTCAAGACGATAAATACAGACCTGATTTCTAACTACGGCAATAAGAAAGTTGATTAGTTTTTAGTTTTGCATAATTGTTTTTTCAAGTGTCATAAAACAACTGTTTACGATCGTTTTCAGTTGTTTCCGATCGGAAACAGTCGTTTTCAATCGGGAAAATTTGGTTCGGTTTTCAAGACCTGAAACAAGACCTGAATCTCAACAACGATAGAAGGGAAGTTAATTCTTTTTTTAATGTGCAAACGATCTGAAATCCCGATCGTAAACAACTGTTTATGATCGTTTTCAGTTGTTTATTTATAATAAATAAATAAAAGCCGTGGAAATGCTTGAAGTTGAGAACTGTCATCCGTGTTTTTGCTACTTTCACTTTTTTTTGAAGCGCAAAATATTTCAAAAGCATCTTTCGTAGTCGAAGCCCCCTCTATGGTGCTAAACCTTCCTCTGGTGATTTTTTAAGAGTGTTGCCGTTTAATCGATAATTTGGGAAACAAAAATATTTGCCTCTATATGCAACAACGCAAATATCCATCGATACTATCACAGAAAATGAAAGGTTCGTTGGGGTTTGAATACTTGGATAGAATAGAAGTCGTTGCAGTTCAGGGCCTGGGACTAGGCTAGGGGTGGGGGTGCAGTGTAAGTTGAAACACCCAGTCGGGAAACACCCGTTCCCGATCGTGAAAATTCGATGGAAACAACAGTTCCCGGCCCTTAAATTACGATTGGAAACAACCGTTTCCCATCGTAAAAATACAATCGTTAAGAACTGTTTCCAATCGTAAAAAAACGATCGTTTACGATCGGAATGTCCCATAATACAATTGGAAAAAAACGATCGTTTACGATCGTTTCCGATCGTAAAAATACGATCGTAAACAACTGTTTTCAATCGTAAACGACTGTTTCCAATCGTAAACAACTGTTTCCAATCGTAAACAACTGTTTCCGATCGTAAAAAAACGATCGTTTACGATCGGAATGTCCCATAATACAATTGTAAAAAAACGATCGTTTACGATCGTTTACGACTTGAATTATTTCCATACGGGCTGCATAGGCGCTACTGGCCAAAGTGTTTGGGGGAGAAGGTATTTACCGACTGGCGGTAATTTTTATTGACTGTTTTTGCAGAAAAACAACTGTTTTCAAGAAAAAACGGTAGCCTAGTTTTGAAAAAAATTGACTGATTTTCTGAAAAAAGCTACTGTGCAGAACCTCACGGGTTCATTATGGATACACCAGGTTAATTCACACTATGGTTTGCAGACCGGACCCACAATAGGCTATCAAACACCCATCATACACCAGGCCTTACAGGCCAGCCCACTGTAAGGACTATAAATAAGACTCATAACAACGACCTATGGTCCGTATATAAAGACAAGTGTTTATTTACTGGTAGCCTACTTACAAAATTGACAACCTTTTGGTAAAAAGTGTTGTTGGCCCGTCGAGGCCCGGAAAATAAGAGCGTGTCCGAAAGCTCGGAAACGAACGAAAATGCTGAATTAATTCAGCATTTTATGCAGCATTTCGCTTTCGGACTTAAATTTTCGCTCAGTTAATGCAGCATTAATTCAGCATAAAATTCATCGAAAAATTCAGCGAAGATGCCAAATTTTACGCTGGATTTTCAAGAAGAAACTGGGGAGCTGGCGATTAAGGCTAAATTTCGGAATTAGAAGTGTCAGAGAAGAAATCAAGAACGTGTCCGAAAGCTTTTAGTGCTGTAAATACTGCATTTAATGCTGCATGTAAGGTAAGAGCTTTCGGACGAAAAAGAAAATAAAAATGCAGCATTAAATGCAGCATTTACAGTTCCGAAAGCTTTCGGACACGCTCTAAGTGTAGGTGATCATGGGATGAGCCATGATAACCATAGAGTTAATAAACAATTCCAGAGTAACGACGGACAGTAACCGCGACAGTATAAAAGATTAAACCCAGGAAACGGAAGGGGAGTAGCGCGGCCTAGCGGCGGCAGAAGTGGACAGTGCGGGGCGCAGATGGTAACACCGCAACAGTCCTACTTTGTACTACCGCTTTCCGGGCCTTCGAGACGCCTCAGTCTTGGCTGCTGGCACAGACCGTGACGACTTTATTTTCATGAGATATATGGAAGTTTTTCTACGCAATCCTTAAAGAAGAATTCGATTACATCCCTGTTTATAATATTCGCAAGAAAGACATGCACATCCTGAAAATTGGATGTAACAGTTGGATTCTTATCTTGCTCTTTGATTACCCCTGTTGCTTCGTATCTCGATTAGTTCGTGTCGTTTCGCATGTCTCCTGCACCTCTAGATTGCATTTTTGCGAATGTGTAATTACGCTATCCGACTTTTTGCTAAATCGTAATCGACTATAGTCATGACTGCACAAGACATGTTCGGTAATAGTAAATGCAAGCAAGATGGTGCAAGGTTTTTTAAAGCACATCTCGCACTGTTTATTGTTTCCATTCCACTATTTTGTTGAATACTTTGAACCAAGCTCTGGTTTTAACAAATTCTCCACGGCTATTCAGTGCCGTCTTTCTTCTTAGGCCGGGGGGGGGGGGGGCAGGAGAAATGAGGGGCCAAGCGGCCGGTGTAAATTGTTGAGAGAGCGGGGCAGAACTCAAACTGTCCTTGCAAGATTTTCAAGATATCTTTGGGTTTATACTTGCGGTTTGTTGACATTTAAAGCCTTTAAAGTGGATAATTTCAAATTAGGTTATTTCAATACTTGTTTGGTCACTGGGGATGTGGAATGTCTTGGTTCTAACGCTGTTTTTATTTTGCTTTCTCGCTGTTTGTATTTTTTGTGTTTTATTGTTTGTATAAACATTTTACTTTCACACTCCACGTCTGAGCGCTTGCGCACTTGTTGTGTGTCCGAACAAATTTTCTTCACTAATTTCTGTGGCGGTTTTCCTGGACACCCGTCACGAGAAATTTTGAGGAATTATTCTTTTAAATAGCAGCAGACAAGTGTTCTAACTGGAGAGACTCCATAGCAAAGATTAATTACTTGGACTTTCATTAGTTTATGTTTGAGAAACTCAGATTGACACCAACGACTTTCCCATAATGCATGTCTACAATGGAGTCTGTCGCGACTGAAAAAGCATACCTAGATTGGCTTAGTGGGGAAGTCGTGACGAAATAAAGCCTACACTGTCAGCTGAAGTTTCATAAAAGACACCACAGGGATGCGCGGTTTTAACAGATAGTGCGTAACAGACAACACTTTGGGATGTTATCTGTTGTGGTATGCATAAAAGCATTTCTAAAAGAGCAGAAAAACGCCAAAACAACATCTGCTGACTTTATTTTGTCGATGATGTTGGACAATACTCTTGATGACTGCCTCTCCTTGCCGCTGCAAAATCTCCGTCCTCTCCGGGTACCTAGCGGAAGAAAAGCAGAAGTGGTATAGCAGCTGCTACCAAAGATCGTTGTGATTGCTTGACATAGGATTTGAGTCGTTGAGTTTGAGTCGTTACGGAGACGTTTACTCCTTCTTCCTGAGGATCACTGGCGTGTTTTGGACTTAGTCATATAGAGTATTCAGAAGATCCTTTTTTGCGGTTTTTCAACTCTTTCTGGCAATGCTTGTTATGCATAATATTTCATGCATAACGTTTTCAAACACAAGAGATAACATCCCAAATGCTGTCTGTTACGCATTGTATACCGCGCTTCCTTGTGTTGTCTGTTATGAAACTTCAAACAGTCTAGTATTCGAATTCTGGCTCTATTGTTAATTCTATCTGTCAAATGCCTTTATCTATCTGATTTTACTATGGGTTAGATTTTCAGCTTATACTTGCCATCCAGGGAGCTACCCCTTGGTCGCTTCAAAGCGGCCTGTCGCACTATTGATTGTCCCTAGAACGGTTTATAAGTGTAAACGCGTCCGGCGCCTCCTTTGCCGCTCGGCTCTATATATATAGCAGCCAATCAAAATTAGTCTAACAGGCCGCCTTGAAGCAAACAAGGGGCATCTCCCTGGATGGTAAGAATAAGGTGGGATTTTTTATTTATTAATGTTATGTTTTTAGGAGACCATCTGAAAGACAAGTACGACGGAGCTACGGAAGTAAAAATTAATCGGAGAGGACGTCTTCAAGTCAAGAACCCCTCGTACGCTGTACCGACAGCTAACGACGTTGTGTTTATCGATGAATCCCCCGACTACTGTGTCCAAAACACAACGCTTGGATCGCAAGGTATGTGTTACTCGAAAAAAATGTTTTCCCAAGTACTTCAGACCAAGGCCGTATCCAGGGAGGTAGGGGGTTCGACCCCCCCCCCCCCCGAAACCCACAAAATTCATCTTTTTTGTAGGCTTTAAAATCTGATCTATGTACTTTGTGGTCCGGCCCGCTGGCAACCCCCCCCCCCCTCCCGAAGGCCCCCCCCCCCCCGAAATAAATTCCCGGATACGGGCCTGCTTCAGACGCATTGTTATGTTCATTTAGCAAATACGCGATACAACAGATAGAACAGGATGAATGAAATTTATTTATTTATCTTTATTTCCCAAAACAGTAAGCTAAGGGCTCGTCGCTATAACAAATAGTCACAAATAATAATTTTATTATTACTGGTTTTCCTACCCATCATAATGTACAAGTAAAAAACAAATGAAAGAGGAAAGAAAAGGGAAATCGAAGACACAACACTGGCCCATTTTTACCTTCTACTATAACTACCAACTACAAAAAACTACTGGATCTACAAATGCCGGATTTTGGAATTTTACTAGTGCAAGTGATGTTTTAACTGTATTGACATTGTCTATTCCTAAGGTGTTGAGTGTGAGATTATTCCAAGTTTTTCAATCGCGGAAGTAGAATGAATTTTCGTCAATTCTGTTCTTGAGGCGTGGTGGGTAAAGTTTATATGGGTGGAAACGGGTTCTTTGGTGATCCTTAAAAATGAAAAACTGGGATGCATTGATGTTATCGATACTTTTGTGAATGATACTTAACGATTCTTTTGTTCTATTTTGAAAAAGCCCGTGGGACCATGGCGGGAAAACAAAATAAAATACCAATCAACACTTGGAAACTGAAAAGAAACAACAAAAAATAAAACCCTTACCCGGTAAGTAGGGTGAAACACGACCTATGGCGGTGACGCGAACGACTTCCTAGTCAGTAACGCGTACCGTGGACACAGGAAACGTATTTGGGGTACGTTTTGTGGTACGTTCTCTCAGCGAGGAAGTGCAATGGGCGGTTGGGTGCAAGCCATACTGGTACTTTCGCACACCCATGGGCAATCCTTGGACTACCTTCGCTGGCACGGTGACATGCTTCGTTTGGGGTGGTGTTGCCAGGAATGGTCTTCCACGATTTCCGGTAGAGTCGTGCTTCCGAAGCGATTTCCACGATCTCAGTTACCGCTGACGGCTGGAGACGCCTAAGATCAGCTCCTCGAAAGCAGCATTGACCCTCGGACTCTCCAACACTAGCGCTAGATCGCGCCCAATAGAGGCAGCTGACGGAGCCCCATTCTACCTCTCTACTGTTGAAGCTGCTCCTTAAGCCTTAAAGCACCCCTCGCACTTCTTACTGTTTATATTCCAGCATTTTACAATAGTTCTGGCTGTTTTAAGTCAAATTTTCGTCACCATCGTCAGTTCCATACGGAAAGGTTGAGATTTTTGTAGCTTACGGTGAAAGTACAGAAAATCCGGCCCGGAAATCCTGACCGTGGATCCGCACCATTACTGATGCATTTTTTTCCGGGGAATGAAACTGGCTTCGGAACCATGATCACTTCTATATGGAGAGGTTGAGTTACGATGAACGACAGAAAATCTGATCCGGAAATCTCGACTATGCATCCACACTTGTACTGATGCGTATCTTTTTACAGGCACCCAGGGACGGCCGTGCAACCGGACAGGTTGATATTTTTGTAGCTTTACGATGGAAGTGCAGAAAATCCGGCCCGTAAATCTTGATCGTCCATCCGCACTATTACTGATGCATTTTTTCCCGGGGAATGAAATTCCTGTTAGGATTGTCGGAACCATGATCACTTCTATATGGAAAGGTTGAGTTACGATGAACGACAGAAAATCTGGTCCGGAAATCTCGACTACTTGTACTGATGTATCTCTCTTTCCAGGCACCCAGGGACGGCCGTGCAACCGGACAGCGGACGGAATGGACGGCTGTGGCCTCATGTGCTGTGGCCGGGGTTATAACACCCAGAAAACTACTGTAAAAGAACGCTGCAAATGCAAATTCCATTGGTGTTGCCACGTTGAGTGCAAAACTTGTGTGCGAACTGTTGAAATTCATACGTGTAAATAGTTAACCGCAATAGATACAAAAGACGTGCCATTGAACACGGTGTAGAAGACAGACATACAGTACAAAGTGATTTTATATCGTCACCCAGCCAGGATAGTAATTTATATTATGTGAAAACAACAGCAAAGGGCCCATGATATAGTGTTCAGTGTTCTTCACAAGGGCTTTCGACGAGCATAATTTCTCAGATATCAACTTCCCCTCTGATCAGTGCTGCCACTTTTCGTTGACGGAACCTGTGACATTTGGCCGCAAAAATCTGTGACATTCTGGCGCGTACAAAATTCTGTCCTTTTTTTTCGTTTTCAGTCAGAAATTCGTGGATTTTGAGGTTACAGTTTACTCTTGTAACGGGAACTAATATTTGTAAAACAAATAGATCCTTTTTCTGGAAAGGAATTGCCTTGAAATTGGCTAAAATGCTCTGAAATCGCAGGATTTGCAACATTTTTGGGATAAGTGCGATTTCCTGTGACAAATTTTTCACAGCTGTGAATCTGGGGAGAAGTCGAAAACCTTTGACAAATCACAGAATTCTGCGACCATTGGCAACACTGCTTCTGAAAGGTCCCCGCTAGATGCGGCTCTATGCGCTTTTCATTGGAATCTGATAGGTCTTCCTTAAAACAATACAAATGCACTTAATGCCTGAGTAAAGTACTTTATTCTCTGTTTCTTCGATTCCCGCTAAATACCGTCCAGTTACGGTGCAATTGATAGTTCTCTTCTCACTTCTGTCTAGCAGACGGAAAACTGATTTGGCCTTTTAGAAAACAGTTCAAACAGATTTCATCCTTGAGTAAAGTACTTTATTTTCTGTTGTAGATTTTGGGAATGACAACACGCTTTAATTCTTAGTTATAATCTATGGCACACCGTGTTTACACATAAAACTGATGTTTCCTCAGCTTTTGTCTAACCAGAGATGGGGTGTGGGCGGGGGCTCCCGATTCCCCCCTAGATTTCGGAGGGGTACAAATTCTCCTTAATGTGTATTCGAAAACTACTTTAAATTTACACCAATTGAGTACGTAAATTTTGAGTCCGAGGTAAAAAAAAAAAAAAAAAAAAAACTGGGATGGGGACCTAAATAGATCTTGCCCCCCTCCCCTTCCTCTCCACAAGGTTTACTGAAATTGCGCATGTGCCATCAGCACGGTACTAAAACTCATTCAGCTTCAACTGGCTATATCTTTCTGCCCGGCTCGAGCAACTTGATGATGAAAGTGCAGGAAATCCGGCCGGGAAATCCTGATCGTGTTTTCGCACTATTAATCAGGTAAATCGCAACATTCTCTCTTACCAGAAATGATGCTCTTAATTCGAAGTACATTATTCTACCTAACCAAAAAAGGTATCTCCCCGGGCCACACTGGAGAGTGGACAAAATGGTCCGTAATTAAAGGGGGAAGGTCAAGGACCTTCTGTTGAAAGACCCGTCTAAATATTTCCCCTAACATATCCATCCATTCTCTTTTTCGCGATTTCTCACCTCCTGGTTCATTCTCACAATAACGGCACTAAGCTAATATTTGCATTTGCCCTATCTTCGAGGTTTTCCGGCTCCCGTTTAGTGTATCCGAGCCGCTCATTGCCTTGATCAGAAATATAATTTTTTATATTTGACGATACAAAACGGAAACATCAGCTACATTTTATTAGAGCTATATTTCAGCTCTTCTTGGCAAGGGTCCTCTTCAGGCTCAAGCTGGAAAATGAATATCTAATATCGTTTTTGCAAGTTTCTACGTGTTTTTCGTCAAAACAAAAGGGGGGGGGGGCGTGCGAGTCTGAAAAGAGCGAGATGGGTTTGTAGCTTTTGAAAAACCCAACAGAGTTCCGAACGAGTCCCGTCTGTTCGTAATGGTGAATAGAAAACTACCATGAATACTCTTGATGACTATCTCTCCTTGTCGCTGTGATTTCTCCGGCCTCTCCGGGTACCTAGCGGAAGAAAGGCAGAAGTGGTATCACAGCTGCTCCCAAAGATCGCCGTGATTGCTTGACACAGGATTTGAGTCGTTGAGTTTGAGTCATTACGAAGACGTTTACTCCTTCTTCCTGAGGATCACTGGCGTGTTTTGGACTTGGTCATATAGAGCGACTTAAAGGATTGTTAGTGGAAAGGCTTTGTGAATGACGAAGTTACGAAGAGTTTATTGTGGGTTCTCGTGAAAATTCCAGGGCGCAGCTAGAAGCAATAGTTGCGTTTTTTATCTGAATTATCAGTTCTCCGTTCTCGCTTCTGAATTCTCGTACAAATTACTGTTTTTGCTCTTCTCGCTTCTCTATTCTCGCTTGTGACAAAAACAAATTATTTGGCAGCTCGTCTGCAACCCGGTATTCCTGTTTATGCATATTGAACACCCGCACTCTGTTGACCAATCAGGGAGGAGAACGGAAAGAAGAATCGAGAATTCACTACTGGAGCAAACTCTCGATTCTGCAAATCGCAACGCGATGGAGAATTGCGAGGAAAATCGCGAGGAGAATTTGGATAAAAAACGCAACTAATTCGAGTGTATTATTGTGGTGCCGCGAGAAATTCGGTGAGAATTTTTTAATGATCTTATTTCCACTGGACGGAGTAAAGTAACCGAGTCTGATTAGTTGAAATATGTATATTGTCGTCCAATTGCCATTTCGGTTATTATACTCTTTGTGTTGTATCATGGCTTCTCAGTAAGAAATAAAACACATCCCACACCATTGTAATTTTCGAATACCCGCGTACAGTAGTTGCGTTTTTGCAGATACCATTGTATCTGATAACACGGTCTAATGTCGTTTTTGCAATTATCGTGGTATTTGAAAAAATGATCTCGCTTTCATAAATTTTTGTCAAATAGGTGGAAAAGAAGTTTGGCACTTATTGATGTAACTGGATATCAGTTTTTCTTTTGGGATGACCTCGAAAAGCGCAATTTGGCGATTGTCGTTTTTGCAGAGCAACCGCATATCAGATACCACGGTAACTGCAAAAACGACTAATTGCAGATCCAGTTACCGTGGTAACAGATACCATGGTATCTGCAAAAACGCAACTAATTTTTCCACACTATTCAAATAAGAGTTGTCTCTGGATGGCATTAAATCTTAAAGTAGCCTACCATAATCTTTGCTTAAAGTTTAACCGAAAAGGGCTGGGATAGACAATCTAGTTGCCCATCACTTATTCACTTAAATTGGCTTGAAGATCCGCTGAAAATGCATTACTTCGTGGTTCCGCTATTCACGAATAATCGATTTGCAAATATTGGAATTTCCTTGTGATTTGTGGTACTCTATGCGTTTGTATTTTTGTTGTATGCTTTACGAGAAAGATTTATGACTCTTTTTTTTTGTTCGGGCACTAAGCAATCTTCACCAACCCTATTACTGCCGACTGAAAAGCCGCGTTTGTGTTGAGATTAAAATTTCCCGCGTCATAGTAGAATTTACGCTGTGGGGACAGCCGCAGGTATTCTGAACGTCATAACTTGAGCAGATAGTGGAAAATAAAAAAATCCCTTGGCAGAATCCAAATAATTCAGTATACTCAATTAAATGACATAAAAATAAGCGGCTTTTCAGTTAAACTTTAATACTGTCGTCTACACTAATGATAATTTTAAAATACTACTCAAGCTCATAATAATATTAATCTAATAGTATTTGCTTTGACCAATCAATCTTTGAAAATAAATAGATTTTGTGGAAACTAAAATCCGAAAATATGAAGAAAAAATATTGAGCTGCCTCACCTTCCGACAGAATGTGGTTCGTGTAGCCTGGTTTGTTTCCTTTCTTGTCGTCTAGGAATTCGTGGCCATCTCGCTTCTGCGTAATGGCGATAAGAGTAAAAATTAACTGAAAAGGAAGCTGATTTTGAATTATTTTGACTCATCTGAGGGATTTTGTATTTTTTCACCCGCGGCTCTAATAATAACCTTCAGAATGTGCGCTGCTTGCTTTTGGACGACAACCCAAAATTCAAAGAGATGCAGAGAATTTGAATTTCAACAATTGCCTGCATTTCCATGTGTTACGGACGCTAAGCTCGGAAAATTGGAGCCAGCAACTCTTCTGAAGGGAGAAGGAAAGTGATGATAAGATATGTCTTTTTGTAATGTTTTGTTATTTTTCGGCAATGTCTTACCTTTGTGGTTGCAGAACATTTCAAGCATAGAGAGACAAGCTCATAGAGGTACCACAAATCCGAAAGAATATGTTCATTCGATGAAATCGATTATCTGTGGGTACAGCAGACAAACGCAGTAACGCATTTTTATCGGGTTTCAGGCCATTTATAGGAACAGAAAACTTGACTCAAACTCGACTCGGGGAGCTAGCTAACATATCAAGAATGTACCCTGAGTCGATATTGAGAGTAAGAAAAATTCTCGTTACGACCATTGCAGTTTCCGAGAATTCGACTTTTGAGTTAGTAGAAAAAAAAGCAAAAGGTTTGTGTGCCGCGACTAGGAATTGAACCCAGGCCGTCTTGTCGAGGAGGTCGTTTGTCTGTAGTCGACACGTAAAAAGGCGAACTTTTACAGTACATGAGTGCATAATTACAGTGCATAAGGGGCAAGGGCCTGCCAGCTAGCTTTGGGAACACGAAGGGGGGGGTTCGAGACGGTTCGAGATAACAAAGAAGATTGTTCGAGATAACAAAGAAGATTGCCTGTCGACAACGGTTCGAGATAACAAAGAAGATTGTTCGAGATAACAAAGAAGATTGCCTGTCGACAATAAGACCCTGTATATTTATCTAAGCCCCCCCCCCCCGGGCGATTCGATGGCCGAAAGTTGCGTAGTCAAGTTTACTGTTCCTTTAAGTAATTAAAGTGTGACTAAACTGTCGGATCTCAGTCCTTTTAGGTTAAATTTTAGAGGTCACGAAATAACGCAATCTACATACGACACAACTATATTTATAGCGATACTGCTCCAGTTCACGTCGACCAGGAGGCTTGGCCAAACTCTCGAATATAAAGAAAATAACTAATATTTTTTATAAATTTATAAATTTAAAGGTGATAGATTCAACACACAAAAATATATCTAACTGTTAAAATCAAGACTACTCATTCTTAAATTCAAACAGTAGTAATTGCAGGAGGCTTGATCTGGTATGGACAAATGAGCAGAGGCGTTACTAGCAAAAATGTTTGGGGGGGGGCAAGGTATTCGCCGACTGGCTGGTTTTCAGAAAAAAACGACTGTTTTTAAGAAAAATTTGACTATTCACGAAAAATCGCGTCGCTTCGGCTATTTTTTACTGACTGGCTCACAACAATGGGAAGGGCGTCCCCCATGAAATCGTACCCGTGAAAATCGACTATATTTACGAAAAACGGAATGTTTTGAAGAAAAATCGACTGTTTCCAAGACAAAACAACTGTTTTCTCGAAAAATCGCGGCGGCTATTTTTTTTTTACCGACTGGCCGACAACATTGGGGAGGGCGAAAACCATACCCCCCCTCCATACGTGACGTTCCTGCAAATGAGGACGGTGACGGTCATGGTAAATTATCCAGTAGGCTAGTGTCGCACTGAGTGACGTAGTGAAAACCTACCTCTCCCAGATATGGAGGTCCAAAATGGGACATTTGGAAATAACTTTTGATTGACGACAGTAAACATTTCATTGATACCAAATAACAAGCCACTGATATCGTTCTGTTGACACCATTTCATTGACACCAAATAACAATCCACTGATATCGATTATTATTCTGTTGACACAAAACTACACTTTGTTATTACCAACTTACATTTCGTTGACAGGAAAGAAACTTTTGTTACGAAAACATCTTTTCATTACAACGCAGTAGCTTAAATCCTTGTCCGTGAAATGTAAATTGGTACCAACAAAATGTTATTTTGCGTCAACAGAATAATAATCGATATCAATGAATTTGGCGTCAATAAAATGTTAACTTTCGTCAATGAAAAGTTATTTCCAAATGTCCCATTTTGGACTTCCACACCCAGTAACCCCCTTAGAACGACGAACAAAAAAGCAAACGTTGAGTGCCAACAAAATCCTTCCGTGGAAATCCGGGACGAATATTATAGTAGCTTATTAAATATCAAAATTAGCTTCCTTCATTAGTTGGGAAAATTGGGGATTTTAGTACAGTGTCTGTAAGAACAAATAACCACAACCTTTTGATTAGCGGTTGTTTCACTGACGTTCTTTTGTCCTTTTCAAGACCCCATATAATGGATCTTGGTTTGACCTTTTAGAGCTTCGCGAAGCTCTTGGGTTGTGTGAACATTTGAGGTTGGTGTTTGATCTTTAAAGGTTGGTTACGACGTAGTAAAGTAAAAGGTCAATCGATGTGAAGTCGGAAACAGTCAGATGATTTTTAGCCCTGAGGGAATTGACAAGAACCTAGCCAAGTGGATTTAAGCCTTATTGTATTCCGAATAAAATAAGTAAGTAAGTAATTTATTTATGACCCGCCATTTTCAAAAGCGGAGTATGTAAAACAAAATAAAAAAAGAAAGTGTTAAAGAAAAGGAAACGACTTCTTTAAAGTTTAACCGAAAAGGGCTGGGATAAGACAATCTAGTTACCCGTTACTTATTCACTTTAATTGGCTTGAAGACCCGCTGAAAATGCGTTACTTCGTTGTTCCACTATTCACGAACAATCGATTTTCAAATAGTGGAGTTTTTGGTACCTCTATGCGCTTGTATTTTTGCTGTATGCCTTACGAGAAAGATTTATGAATTTTTTTTGGTTCAGGCTTTAAGCAATCCTCATACCAATCTCACCACTGCCCACAGAAAAGCCCCGTTTGTGTTAGATTAAAATTTCCCGCTTCATAGTAGAATTTTCGTTGTGGGGACGGCCGTAGAAATTCTGGACGTCATAACTGGAGCAGATAGTCGAAAATAGAAAAATCCCTTTGCAGAATCCAAATAATTCAGTGTATTAAGTTAATGACACAAACATAAGTTGGCTTTTCAGTTAAACTTTAAACGATCCCAATACGCCTCTAAAATTTTGTCGAAGTTTTAGAAAGACTACTAAGAACACCTGACTAAAACTACAAAATTGTTCGAACGACATCAATGGTAAGCTTGGCGTTTCCAAGATTCTCGGTAAGTGCTTTTTTTAAACATTAACTACTTCTAGCTCCGCAATATTTTAATAATGGCAAATAAGTATATATGCCATTGGAATGGAATGTACAAAATATGTATAACATCTGAAATAATGGTAAATGTAAATAGTATTCGTTAAACTGTGATGCGAACGCAATGGAACAAAAGAGTACGTGGAATAAAATCCTGAACGGCTCATGGAACATGTAACAACAAAAATAAGTTTTGTTTATTCCTCAAAAACTAGGAAAGTCACGTCTCGCTGCCAGAGGCGTTACTAGCCAAAATGTTTGGGGGGGGGACAAGGTATTTACCGACTGGTTTTGCAGATAAAAACGACTGTGTTGAAGAAAAATCGGCTAATTTTAAGAAAAATCGGCTGTTTTTAACAAAAATCGACTGTTTCCAAGAAAAAATCGACTGTTTTTAAGAAAGAAAAAATAGCGGTTTTTTACCGACTGGCCCACAACATTGAGGGGGGCGTCCCCCCCCTCCCCCCCTAGTAGTGACGGCCCTGCTCGCTGCGACGCGGGCGCTTTCAAACCTATCTAGTAAACTTGTCTGAATCTAGTAGATGTTTGGATAGAGCTAGAGCAATCGCTTGATCTGGCGAGAAATTCAAAAGTTTGCCTCGGCATGTGCTTATTAATGACGCATCAACACTAATCACACAATAAACATCATTTAAAGCAGAGGTATGTAAGGTGAGTAGTGAATAGAGTTCATAAAGTGGTATTTTTTGGTGCGTGTTCCACCCTTCTAACAATAGCAGTCTTAGTTACTATTTTTGTTCCAACCTCGTAAAAAGTTACTAGCCATTACTAGGCTACAGGAGGGGTATCCAACCTCAGACAAGATTTCAAATTTCCAGAGAAGGCTTTCCTTCAGAATAATCCATCTGGCTTAAAAAGGAACCAAGAAATATGCCAAAAACACTAGACTGAAGCTAATTGAATGGTTTACATATTGGATACATAAATATTGCTTCAATACTTCTAGTTAAACATATTTTTATTTTCAAACAAGATTGCTTCATCCTAACCTGACCTCGATTTACGTAAAAATTATGAAAAACGAAGAGTTAGCAAGGTCAACAGGCATAAAACAGCTTTTAAAACAGCTACTAAATGGACAAAAGAAAAGGTACAGAATTTAGTATATTTTTGGACACATGACTTTGGAGAAGGTGATATTTTGCCTACTGATTGCCAGGATAACTTCTATCTTTCATTTCAACATTGTAGCGGGCCGTGGTCGAGGTTGTGTAAAACGAGGTTGGATACCCCTCCTGTACACTAACCTTCCCGAAATGGCAACTAATAGTAACTATTTCCTTACCATTCTTGGGAGCGTAGTAAGTGGTAACTATGCATATCTGTAACATGATTGGTCGAATTCTCGAGTTAGCCATGATATTTTGCTGAACATAGGAAAATTCGTTCCAGCCTTGATGCCAATTTGTGATGCCTAAATATGGAAAGTAGGGTGGAAACGCTCTTGATAGACTAGTGCTTTTGGGAGTTGCAAACGTAAAAGATAGAGCATTAAAATACCAACACATCCAAATTCGAACCAGTTCGAACACATTGATGAAACAATTCAAATTCAACACTTTAGCCTACTTAATTTCTGACAGCGAAGTGTTTGCACTTGCAAATAGTGTAATAGTATAGCAGAAAGTTGCAAGAACCCGGAAGTCAGTTTCCAGTAGCTTTTGACATCCTGTAACCCTTTGACGATTGAAAATTCTAACCAGCAAAGGGTGGGTGATACTACTTCTTAATTGTTTGGGGACTCCAGGCAAAAAATTGCGGGTAAAGGCCAGAAACATAACAACGTTTCTGTTTATGTAGTATTATGCCTGTGTTTGACAACATAAAACTTAGATTTTCAAAATAAGATCCTTGTGATTTAGTCTTTATTTACACAAGTTTACCAGGGGTGGTGCAAATAGCAAGGTATCCTGTATGGGGAGTCATATACCAGTCATAGACACCCAGTGCTGTATGGCAAGTACAGAAAGAAGAATAAGCGTGTGTTTCCAAGTTAAACATGTTAAAGCTTTTCTGAAAGCTTATTTGGCTAAAGTTTGTGTTAGTTGGAAACGCAGGTAAAAGTTGTCAAAGTGTTTTTCTATTTTGAAATGAAATCCAAAAATTCTAATGTATTAATCTACTCTTGCCCAGGTCCATTTTTTTTCTGGACAGATTACTACACTGTCAGATGTTTGATAGATAACATAAGGATGCTCAGTTTCAGCAGATAACACTTTATCAGTCATGATATTGCAAAGGTTATGCATAACAAGCATTGCAAGGAAGAGCATAAAAACAGCTGAAAAAGCATCTGCTGACTTGTCCAATATCATGATGACAAACAAAAAGGCAGCAGATGTTCCTGGCTGTGTTTCAGCTTTTTTTGGATGCGTAATGTTTCAATGGGTAACATTTGAAAATGGTAACAGCTAACATCTTAAGTGTTATCTGTTGAAACTGTGCATCTGACAGTGTAGAGGATAATATTTCCAGCTATCCTATTCCTGATCAGTGACCTTGGTAGGCTTATTAGAATTCGGTAGTAGATCTATTTTAATTTATTTTGATTTTTAGGAACACTGACATCACCAAAGTCACATACGAAGAACATGGAACTCGAGTGGTGATTCAAATATTAATGTTGTCTGGGAAAGTTATCATTCTGTGATGATGAGAGGATTCAGGAGAACCAAAATCTCATGTTTGCTTTTGACTATCAGTGTAGCACTGCTTATTGGATTCTTAGTCTTCAACATCAGGATAGTAATTGACAGGATATCTTCAGTGGTTGCTGGAAAAGGTATGAATGAAATGCATTTGCACAGCTTTTGGTCCAGACAGCTCAGTACAAAATATGATGAATGGAAGGATCATCAGAAACATTATTGTTTTCTGAAAAAAGGGAAGAGGCTACGTAAATGGCGGATTAAGCTGATTGTTGTCTCCCGTTATTTGGTCTTAGAAAACTCCATTTGAAAACCTGACTATACTAGCCGCAATCCAACCCTCAGTTTCTGCTTGACACAAACCCACCCTCTTTTGTGAGATGTTGTCAATTTCATTTATGATGGGTAACAAAGAAAATTAATATTGTTATTATTACCTTAAAAATAATAGTAATTTGTTTCGTATCTGCTAAATTAAGTGGAGTAGAAATTAACAAATACAAATTTAGATACCTTTTCTGATCGAGCCTGAAGAATTCATAGAAAACATCGGGGGGGGGGGGAGGAAGATGCGCTGGTCTGGATGACGCATGTTCATGCAGTCGTTTGGAATAGTGCGATTCCTGAAGTATTCAGATCGGATGATAGTAATTGTTACGCTCTTACGTTCCGCACGGCGTCTCTGAAAACTTAGTTCCAGTAGTCTGCTACGTACGGGGATTCGTCTGTTCGCCCACCCGGCGATTCGCCTACTCATCATTCACTTTTTCCGACAGTTTGCCCACCCGTCAGTTGACCCACCAATATCCATCGTTTCGCTCACCAGTTATTTCACCCCACTGTCGATTCTACTACCCGGAATCAGCAAGGATAAACTTTTTGATATAAAGAAAGACCTGCCTTTGCCCTCTTTGCTAGGCTGGGGAGGAGAATTCGGACCACTTCTTCTTCCAGTGTTAGGCGCTTTCACATTTGAAGAGTAAATTTGTGGTGGTGGTGGGGGTTGGTTTTACTTCCTGGTCTTATGAAATCCACGAACGCAAACCTTATCGTGGAGGCAGGCGTGGAGGTCTCAAATTATATAGGCTACAGAAAGCAGTTGAATCCCTTATTGATAAAATCATATAGACCGGTGAAAGTGTAACATTTTCTTTGTTTTAGGCTACCTTTATTTGTTGAATAACATTTTGCCTAAATAAACATATTTTATTTATTATTATACGAGGTCGACTCGGGCCGAAAAAGGATTAGAAAAAAAAAATGATATTGAGATCGCAGCTTAGTTTGGCTAGAAGTATCTTGGCATATAGGCGACGTTTTCGCGTTGATGGCTCTGTTCCTGTCAACCTCCCGTCGAGCTCGACGGACATTTTCGCCTGGATGCCGTCGATCTTTTTGTCATTTTCGCGTGTATGGATGAACAGGTGAACGGGCCATCCAGCTCGACGGGCGTCTCCCGTTCAACACAGCTCCGAGGGCAGCGTTGAGCTGAACGGGAATATTGTGTGGACCTTCCCACTCAGATGCTCCCATCTAGCTGGATGGGCATTTTCGCGTGGACGGAACCCGTCTTCCTCAGCCGTTCAACGCCTGATCGTTTTGCTCATTTTCGCGTCGACGGGATCACCCGTTCAGCTCTACAGCCATCCACGCGAAAACGTCCCCATAGTCAGCGTAAGTAGACCCACATGATAAAAGCTATAGCTGTAGGATTACCTTATATGTGATGCTTTCTGTTCATCCTTTTTTTTCTTAGGAAACTATGATCAAGGTTATGATAAAGGAACACCAGAGGTTATAATATATAATCGATTACCCAAAACTGGATCAACCAGTTTCATGGGTCTTGTTTATGATCTCTGTAGCATAAACAACTTCTATGCACTCCATCTGAATGTCTCCAAAAATGCGCACACTCTACACTTGGTAGACCAGGTATGTGGTTAAGCTTGTTTTGTTGTTGTCTGCAGTCTCCTTTGGTATATTCCGTTTCTGTTGAACAGATATAGAAATATGGTAGGCCAAGGCTAGTTGGTAGGCCAAAAACTATGGCCAAGACGAAGGCCACAAAGTAGGTAAGTAAGTAATTTATTTCTAACCCGCCATTTGAAAAGCGGAGTATTTAAAATAATATAAAAGAATTGAATAAAACACAACAGCAAAAATACAATACACAATTTTTCATTCATCGTCCAGAAAAGAATGTAGAGTTTCATGCGCTGGCTGAGCCCAGTCAGTCTACCACAAATCCCTGATTTTGGGAAAGCCTATGCCAAACGCTGGCTATATCTGGCGTTTGGTACACCCTATGCCAAACGCTGGATACACTATGCCAAATGCTGGATACTGGGGCCCGATCAAATATTGATGATTTGAGTGAAGCTCAAAAATCAACCAATCAGAATTCACCTGTAGTGAGGTAGGTCAGGGTTTAGGTGCCAACAGCTATCCGGCGTTTGGCATAGGGTGTCCAAGCTTAAGCATAGGCTATGCCAAATGCTGGGCATATCCAGCATTTGGCATAGGGTATCCAAAAATAAGGGGTTTGTGTTTGACTGGGCCCAGTTGTCCATGATTTTTGGCAGAGCCGACGAAATTTCCGAAATTGTGACGCTTGCATCTTTGACAAATGGTCCATTGTGAGTGGGCGGGTTAATTTCTTATTTTTTAAATACTCCATGATCCCAAGCTGACTAGGAAACATATAAACAAAGAAGAAACAGAAACACATTTTTATATAACAACTGACAGTGCTAAAAATGGAAAGTAGCTATGATATTTGACAGCGATATTTTGGCCTTTCTTGGAGAGAATCCTCGTCAGGCTGTTGCTGGACTGGAAGAAACGAACCTGCAATCTTATTTATTCTCACTAGTTTTTATGGCACTTGCCCTTCGGCCAAGTGCCATATAGCGATCGCAATTTCTGTCCGTCCGTCGGTCTGTCCGTCTGTCGGTCGGTCGGTCTGTCGGTCCGGGTTTTGCTAGTTCGGGTACTTCCAGATAAGCTAGGACGATGAAAATTGGCAGGCATATCAGGGACCGGACCAGATTAAATTAGAAATAGTCGCTTCCCCGATCCGACCACCTGAGGGGGAGTGGAGGGAAGGGGAATCCGGAAAAAATAGGAAAAATGACTTATTTTTAACTTACGAACGGGTGATTGGATCTTAATGAAACTTGATATATGGAAGGACCACTTGTCTCAGACCTTCCATTTTAAATCCAGACCGGATCCGGTGACATGGGGGGTAGTTGGAGGGGGAAACCGGAAATCTTGAAAATCGCTTAGAGTGGAGAGATATGGATGAAAGTTGGTGGAAAGAACAAGCACAAGTACTAGATACGGGATCGACAGAAGCAGTACAGAAACGCGCGTCGAAAATTATCATGGGACCTAACTTCCAATCATACGAGCAGGCACTGACAGTGTTGAGAATCCCGAGTCTCTACTCCCGGAGAGAAGAACTGATATTAAAATTCGGCAAAAAGCTGTTAGAAAGTGAAAAGTACCGAGTCTTGCTCCCCCCTGATGCCCTCAAAAACAGCAGGACAAGACGGCAAAATAGATTAGTGCCTGTCAAAGGACGAACCTCGAGGTTTATGAACTCGTTTGTGCCCTTTTTTACAGAGATTTTTAACAAAGTGAACTAGTGTAAATATTTTATTTCATTATTGTAAGTGACCAGCATAATTTAGCATCTTCTGCTGAAGAAAGCTACGAAGTTGGTTTGTCAATAAACGATTTCAGATTTCAGACATAACCGGACCGGATCCGCTCACTTTGGGGGAGTTGGGGGGGATCCGGATTTCTAGTGATCCCGCGAGTTCGGTGCTTCCTGATGTGCTAGGACGATGAAAATCGGCAGGCATGTCAGGGACACGAACAGATTGACTTGATAATAGCCGTTTCCCCAATCCGACCATCCGGGGGGGGGGAGCTGGAGGGAGGGGAATCCGGAAAAATGAGGTATTTTTAACTTACGAACGGGTGATCGGATCTTAATGAAACTTGATATACAGAAGTACCTCGTGTCTCAGACCTCCCATTTTAAATCCAGACCGGATCCGGTGACATGGGGGGTAGTTGGAATCTTGAAGATCGCTTAGAGTGGAGAGATCTGGATGAAAGTTGGTGGAAAGAACAAGCACAAGTCCTAGATACGGGACTGACATAACCGGACCGGATCCGCTCACTTTCGGGGAGTTAGGGGGGGGGATCCGGATTTCTAGTGATCCCGCGAGTTCGGTGCTTCCTGATGTGCTAGGACGATGGAAATTGGCAGGCGTGTCAGGGACTCGAACAGATTGACTTGATAATAGTCGTTTCCCGGATCCGACCATCCGGGGTGGCTGGAGGGAGTGGAATCCGGAAAAATGAGGTATTTTTAACTTACGAACGGGTGATCGGATCTTAATGAAACTTGATATATAGAAGTACCTTGTGTCTCAGACATCCCAGTTTAAATCCGGACCGGATCCGGTGACATGGGGGGAACTGGAGGGGGGAACCGGAAATCTTGGGAAACGCTTTGAGTAGAGAGATCGGGATGAAAGTTGGTGGAAAGAACAAGCACAAGCCCTAGATACATGATTGACATAACCGGACCAGATCCGTTCACAGTGGGGGGGGGGTTTGGAGGGATCCGAATTTCTAGTTATCCCGCGAGTTCGGTACTTCCTGATGCGCTAAGACGATGAAACTTGGCAGGCCGGTATGGGACCCGAACAGGTTGACTTGAGAATAGTCGTTTCCCGGATCCGACCATCTGGGGGGTGGGGGTAGAGAGAGGGGGAATCCGAAAAGTGCGGTATTTTTAACTTGCGAACGGGTGATCGGATCTTGATGAAACTTGACGTATAGAAAGATCTCGTGTCTCAGACGCCCCATTTATATCCGAACCGGATCCGGTGATATTGGGGGGAGTCGGACGGGGGAACCGGAAATCTTGGGAAACGCTTAGAGTGGAGGGTTTGGGATGAAAGTTGGTGGGAAGAGCAAGTGAATAGCATAACCGAAATGGATCCGGTCACTGTGGGGGAGTTGGAGGGGATCCGAGTTTGTAGTAATCCCACGAGTTCGGTACTTCCTGATGTGCAAGGACAATGAACTTGGCATGCTTGTCAGGTACCCGAACTATTGACTTAAGAATGTCGTTTCCCCGATCCGACCGTCGAGGGTGAGTGTACAAAAGGGGAATCCGGAATCCAGTGGCAATCTCAGCTATTGAACGGGTTATCGGATTTAACGGAAACTTGATATTTAGAAAGGTCTCGTGCCTCAGACATCCCATTTTAAATCCGGACCAAATCCGGTGACACTGGGAGTAGTTGGAGGGGCGAACCGCAAATCTTTGTAATCGCTTAGAGTGGAGGGATCGGGATGAAACTTGGTGGGAAGAACAAGCATAAGTTCTAAATATGTCATCTAGAGCTTTCAGATTGAATGAACCTAGATATCCTAATTCTAGGTCCGAACCGCATTTTTGAATGGCGGGGTGTTTATTGTGAAGTCCTCTTCTACTTTCTCGTACCACTAATCGTAACAAGTGCCATATGAGCTCGTAGCTCTTGTTATTTATTACTGTCTAGATCTAGCTTTTTATGTAGGCTACGTTTGTCGTTTTGTTTTATGACTGTTTTCCCGGCCATCGAACCCTTCAGGGATTTGTTTGAATCTAGATGTCTCTCTGTGTAGTAAAGGATGTTAAAGCACAATGGGTACTAACTACGCTTTAATTTTTATAAAATGCTTCACACATACACATTTCTGACGTCCACTAGAGAGCGCTTGAAAAATAAGCCGTTTTCTTGCTATCGCTTGTCATTGACTCTTCGGCGTATCAGCGGAGACGATTTCAGAGCATGGTACTGCAAGGCGCGGAAATTCAAAACTCTCGGCCATGTACGAAAATCAATCATTTTGTAGAGATGAGTGATGAGAGTGCCATGGCTGCTAAAATCAACCGTCTCTGTAGCTGGAAGATTGCTCTAGTGTTATCTGATGAAACTTTCTCTTGTAGTACCGTAGAAAAGTTTTGTTTTCTGAATGTAAAGTTACAAAACTGCCAAAAATGTACAAATAAAACCGACCTACTTGCAGCTGATCCAGAGCTTGCATTTAAGTCCGTATTATGACCAGAATTGTAGGCCGAAACAGAGTATAGACTTCGTTGGCTTCAGTTGAGACTTTCTTTTAGTTGAGACTGGCGAAGAATATTAGTAACTGGAGCGAGAAGAAACCAGCGGTCTACCATGGTCATCTGGCGTACCTGGACTTTCAAAGGTACGTAGAGCAAAATCAAGCTCGATGAAAATTTTCAAGGATTAGTTAAGAATTAAGAATTAGTTAGAGTTGTAAGTTTTAGTAGCATACAGTAGTAACTGTTACCACTGCATGCTACTATTAGCAAGACTGGATGATACTGTAGCAAGAAAGGACGGTACTGGATACTACTGCTTAAGATTCACCCGGTCTGAGGCACATTAAGTAATAGTATTCTGTACTATTCTCTAGTATTCTGTTCTACCAAATATGCAAGATACACAAGCCTTGTTTTGTTCCTCAGGTTAGGCGTGAACTTTTCTCCGATCTACATCAACATCGTTCGACAACCGATCGACCGACTGGTGTCATATTTCTATTTTCTGCGCTACGGTGATGATTTTCGGCCGCATTTGACCAGAAAAAAGCAAGGTGACAAAATGGTATGTTACATTTATTTGCTTAATGATTTAGTTTATGATGCTGTTACTAATGCCGCGCAGACAATGGCTATTGACAGACCCCTGGGAGGGCGAAATAAGTCCTCCTATGCTGGTGGTACGATATATATTGGTATCCGGTCAAAACCACGAAAGCAAAAACCGTGTGATGCCAAAACAGCGATAGGACAAACAACGCGACGGTCAAAACAGCGAAACTGTGTACCGCGAAAATCAATCTCCGGATTCCTGATTGAGAACTTCAGTTCGGACTGATCTCGTATCCATCTCCACAAGTCCATAGGATTGTGTACCGCGATTCTTATTCCTCAGATTTTGCATTTTCAACAATGCGTTATATTCCCCTGCTGGTGCTACACTGACTTATATGTTTGCCGAGTTTGGCTCCGTCAGAGACGAATCAGACTCCCGATCTTTGTTTTCGGAGAGTTTGTTTTTCGGGTATACCATCTGTACAGACCTTGCCATGTTTTCCAAAGGGTTGGAGAGAGGCTGAAAACAACACAAGTGCTGTGTAATTTATTAAAGAGGATTTGGGGTTTTGAAAATAGTCAACTAATCTTAGAATTTCGGAGCATGAACATTGCACGGTGCAAAAGTGTCCTTGAATGTTACACTTGCCGACAAATTTAATTTTTGGGGGACTCGGTTCCCTTCTTTTTCCATTAAGCCCTGTCTCAAAATGTAGTGTCAAGCTCTGAAAATAGTTTCGATCTTTTTTTTTTCAAAATTGCAGTATTTTTTCACTCTTGTTTGTATTGTGAACATTCATTTTCTGTTTTTAGACATTCGATGACTGCGTTAAGAATTCGCTACAAGAATGTGACCCGGTCAGCTTGTGGATGCAGATCCCCTTTTTCTGTGGACACGCAGCTCAGTGCTGGTAAGTACATTTTATTGCACACTCGCCTTACCTTACCTTGGATCCTCCTGCACACGGAAGCATCACATGGCATTCACAAATAGTCGTCAGTCTTCTCCGCAGTCTACCACGAACCCCTAATTTTATGATACCCCTATGCCAAACACTGGGTATATCTAGCCTTTGGCATACCCTATGCCTAACGCTGGATACCCTGTGCCTAACGCTGGATACCCTATGCCGAACGCTGGACACCTGTAGGTACCCTAAACATCACCTACCCTATGCCTAATGCTGGATACCTGTAGGTACGCTAACTCTGTCCTACTCCACTGTAAAGGAATTCTGATTTGTCGGTTTTTGAGCTTCGCTCGAGTCATCAGTATTTTTTTGGGTTAGGGTACCTAGCATTTAGCACAGGGTATCCAGCGTTAGGCATAGGGTATCCCAAGAATACAAAAGCGCCAGAACCTCCGTGTCCCTATTTCTGTAATACGACCATGCTGAGTCGAATAGATTCCTCCTGCCCGATGGAAACGAGCGGAGGGTAGGAGCTACGCGGAACATCACAATTCGTTACCTCTACAAACAGCTATATCGCAGTAAAGTCCCGAAGAAGAATCTTCTAAAGTAAAGGCCGATTGGTTGTCTGGATGCGCTGCAGAGCGGGTCAGCGCACCTCCTGCACTAATTCCTCTGATATGCGTAAAGGCGTAGAGGGAAGTAGACGGGCAGCAACTCAAAGCTAAGCAAATACCTCTTGCTCAGCTCAGTTTTGTCGGGGGATCCATAGTCGCTGCATGGGGCCAAAGACGGAGGTTCTATTGGCTTATTTGTTCCTGGTATCCAGCGTTAGGCATAGGGTATCCAGCATTAGGCATGGGGTATGCCAAACGTTAGGTATACCCAGCGTTGGGCATAGGGAAATGCATCCAGAACTTCCCGTACTCCCCCCCCCACAAACTTGGTAAACTACTTTGCTAAATCGCATGAGATAAAGGGTGACTTAATTTCTTCAGGGGGAACTTGAGGGGGATATCGAAGCAATTTGAGATGGCGACGTCACTCAACCTTCAAAGCTGTCTCTACCTTCAGTGGTCTCGAAGCAATTTGAGATGTTGCCGCTACTCCATCACTTTACAATAATTTAATCAGCTAGTCAGTAATTTATTCTAAAACCGACGCTTGTCTGTGGTGATTAGTCAAGTGTGGTTGATGGTCAGTGAATAAAATGCACCTAAATAATTTAAATTGTAAAATAATTTAAAAGTTTAACATTGTTTATGTATAGTCGGTCGTGTGCCCTAGGTACCAGTATAATTGTTGTAAATGATCTGGGTTTGAAAGACCGACTTGAAAGTACACGTATAGAATAGAAAAGACGAATTAATGAAAAATATTTTGTGATAGGTCATCATCCGAGCCATCTGTGACAATCTAGTTTTTCACAGCATGCTAGGTTGTCGGCCACAACAATATCGGCTAAACAATGCCACAGCTGTAATTATGATAGCTGGATAAACACTAACCTACTTATTCCAGAAGCATTTTCTTACTTCTAACGTCCTGCTTATTAACTAGTGTAACCAGCAGATTAACGTGAGCGCGTGGTAACTTTTATAGTGCAGGTACGTGGCTACGTGCAGCTCGTTGATCATTGCAGTGACCCTTTAAAGCACAAGACTCGCTAGAAAGAATCTTTTCACGATGAAATGGCTGAGAATTATCATTTTTCGAAAATAACATTACTTTCCGCATGAAATTAACGATTTTCTTGTTGGAGCTGTTCGATTCTATCCCGCCTTCCCGCTTTCCGACGGGGCTTCTGGACGCAAAGTGTTTAAAAACTGAACGCGCCGTGGTTAGAAAGCGGGAACCAAGAAAGACAAAAGTTCAGAACAGAAGATAGACCTGATGGTCTACCATGGCATCCAAAATGAAAAACTACACTTAGATGCTTTTCATGTCAGGACTGGCAAAACGGCAATAGCACCAAAAAGTCGTAGGTACAAACGAAGCAATGGCGAATAAAGGCAGGGATTTCAGAAGCTTATAATTGGATAAAAGAGCTAGGGATAATGTACAAAGCAGAATAAGAAAGAGAGGTTCGTTAACGTTCTACATAATCTCTTTTCTTAGGGAGCCTGGGAATCCTTGGGCGTTGGATCAAGCCAAGAGAAATTTAGCCGAAAAGTATTTTCTTGTTGGAGTAACGGAAGAACTGCAAGGATTTGTTGAAGTCCTCGAGCTTGCCCTGCCGAGAATGTTTAAGGGGGCGATGTCCGTGTTTATGTCTGGTAAGTACACGAGGGCTCTCGAGGCGAAACCAGCCGTGGTCGAGAAGAAGCAAACTACTGGAAAGCTACTCGATATATGAGTTGCGTTTTTGCAGACACTATGGTATCTGATACCACGGTCTAAAGTCGTTTTTGCAGTTATCTTGGTATCTGATACCACGGTCAAAAGGCATTTTTGCTGTTATTGTGGTATCTGGCCAGTTATCGTGGTATCTGATATTCAGATACCACGGTCCGACCGTGGTAACTGAGCGTGGTACCTGAAAAAGTCGTCTCACTTCCATCAATTTTTGTAAAATTGGTGGGAAGAAGTTTGGCACTTAGTGATGTGACTGGATATCAGTTTTTCTTTTGAGATGACTTCGAAAAGCGCAGTTTTGGCAATTGCCGTTTTTGCAGAGCAACCGTATATCAGATACCACGGTAACTGAAAAAACGACTAATTGCAGATCCAGTTACCGTGGTGACAGATACCATGGTATCTGCAAAAACGCACCTATGATCTCGACATATGATCTTGTCACCTGCTACAAAACGTCCGACCTGTGATGGGGTATGCCTGTGCCCAGTGGCATGACAGTTCAGCAAAGCGAGAAGTTGGAAGGGACTCAAAAGAGGGCTTGCTGTGTCGTCCTTGGTCAGAAATACGAGTCCTACGAAGACAGCCTTCAGTGCTTTTATTCTGGTGACAAAGAACATAATTAAGCACCAATAATTTTATAACAACAAATAAAGTAAAAGAAGCACTCACACATTTAACCATTCTCGATGGGATTATACAGTTTTGCATACAGCATTGCGCCTAGTCGCCTGCAAAACCCTATCTAATACGAGACACGAGCTTCTAATGAAGTTTGGCAAAAAATGTCTGGCCTCGGATGTGCACCGGTCACTTTTACCCCTGTGATTAAAAACTTGTCAATCAAGGCAACCCGTAGCATAGACTCATTATGCCCGGGCCCCACTACGGACACACCTGTGCGTAATTTCGGTTTTTAAGACGTTTTTAAGACCGGTTTTTAAGACGTTTAGGACGCTCCTCTCTCGTTGGTAGTTCATAACAAATTGAAAACGGGAGATGGTTTATTCCATCCCCAAATCTTATGAACGGGTAGAGAGATAACGTCTAAAAACCCGCTAAAAACCGGTGTTAAAAACGTTAAAAACCGAATTACGAACAGACGTGTCCGTAGTGGGGCCCGGGCATTAAAGATCCAAGGGACGAAACCGCATGTAAAATCAACGGAGCGTTACCTGAAGTCGTTTGTTCCGTATTTCGTGAAGTATTTTAACTGTCTGAATTCCATTGATATATTTTTTAGTTATGTTTGTTATCGTGTTTTATTTCACAATTGCAACATATGCGTGACCATGTATGACTATCCACCACTATTTTGTAAAAGATAATATGGAATTAAACGTAATTTAACGTAATAATATGGAATTAAACGTATTAATATCGGCGACAAAAACGGGATCCTGGTGGAAAACCCGCAAAAAAAAGCGAATATTAAAGCACATGTGAGACGAAAATCCATCTTTGTATATGATCAAGACTCTTTATATTTTTTAAAACCTAAATTAGACACGATAATGATGTTAGCGCGATGCTTCTGTTGTAAGAGGTGAACATTCTCTCGGTTTTCAAATTTGCAGTAGCTCTATGTCCTTTTAGGATCAATAACGGCACCAAATCGCCTGCTGTCAGTAAAAAAAACTTACCAGGCTGCTAGTTTTGGCACTCTTCTGAACCTATTTTGCAGCTAGGCATTTAAAAGCGTCTTTGGTTTTCTGTCGTTCGCAATTTTACAGAAGCACGTCATCGTTGGAATTCAAATTGCGCGGTCGAGCTGAGACTTTGGTCTTGTTGGGACGCCATCAATACTCTCATCGTCGCTACGAGAGCCTATTATGAGAAATTAAATTTAATGTAATTAATATAATCAAAATAATTAATTGTTTTCCAATACAACGTACAAAAATAAACTGGCTTTTCAGTTACTTGAAGGGACAGCGACGTCGAGACCTCACACATCAACTTCTGTATCTCTTAAATCGTTTTGATTTTTATCTATTAGGCTCTCGAATTATCATCAGTACATAGCAACTTTATTTTATTACTTCATTACAATCACAATTCGGTTTAGCGCTGGATATGTCATCACAGTTAAGGGATCAACCAAGATATCTGTTATTCTATTTACGTAGCTACCATATTTTATTATTCAGTACGTAGGCTATTAAGTTTATTTTATTTTATGCTAGCATTATATAGTAAATTCATTTATCCTTAATTCCATTTCAGGCAATAAGTCCCATCTCCGTCGAACCAACACCAAATTCCCACCCAATGACGAAACTCTGCAGAAAATAAAAAAGTCAAGAATCTGGCAAATGGAAAACGAATTTTACAAATTTGCACTCCACAACTTCCATACCTCACGGAAGCGTCTTCTGGAAAGTGTTGATAACGGGTCTTCCCGCCAGGAATTCTTTTATGAAAAAATCCGTCCAAAGAGATGATAATTAGTGGCAGCATATGAGTGATAGTCGTAGTGATTGTTAGTGTTAGGTCCCTTAGCTTAGTTGACTGAAAAGTATTTCCGTGTATTAACAGAGACCGTTTCGTCGAAAACAGTCAAAAGCCCATCTATGGGCCTTAATGTGATATGTAGTTCAGCACATTGCTCGATGTTTTATAATTTTAGTGCATGGATTGTGGACGTAAAATCAACTAGTCGGCTTATTGTCGTTTCAAGATTTTGAATGAAGGATAATATTTATTGCCGAAACCGGCCTGTTTGACCTTAATTTACGCCAGTGAGTCTATTACGTGTGAGGGCAGTCGATAACAGGAAAATAATTGTGTGCTCTAGGTTCTGGCGTAATAAGTGGCGTTTTTGATCGCCGATGAAATTTCCCCGGTAGACCAAGGAAGTTTGCCGATTCGTGCTTATTTACTGTTTTCGATAGCCGATGGACGTTGGAGTTGGAGGCAACGTCCATCGCCTATCGGCGAGTCCTAGGCCGATAGGCGATGGACAGGAATTTAGGCGATAGACGTTAGCCGTTGAGCACAAAAACAGAAATTAGAAGAAACAGCTACGGCTATCGGCTTCCGGCGAACGTCAGAAACGCCAAAAAGTCAAACGGCTACGCTATCGCCGAACTAATCGGTGATCAAAAACGCCACTATAGTGAATCTCGTAGTTATGTTGTATGATCTCAGGAATTTAGTGCTGTTGAGTGTTGATGTATAGTCTTAAAGGACTCGCTATAGTCTACCTGTATTACAGTAGAGGTATGCTTATTTGAACGTCTCGTGACACTGAACGGTCGCCGACGAAAAGACTGAAACGCATACCTGGCGTTTTGCAAAGTAATTGCCAAAAACGTTTAGTTCATATCCAGTTTCCTCAACTGTGAATCTATCTTCAAAGATTTGATTTCTGTTGTTTCTTCTTTTGAGTTTTCTGATGTTCATTTTGCAAAACCTTCCAATTCGAAATTAAAAACACTATTGTTAAAGTTTAACTGAAAAAGCAGCTTATTTTTACATCTAATATATGCAGGGTTGCTGAGTGTGACACTTTTGGTGCTTTTTTACATTTTTTGGCTCTGGGTGACACCGGGACACCTTTTCGCTTAAAATGACACTTTTTATACAAATGACACTTTTTGGGTCAGAAAAGGCACCTTTTCATTTAATTTACCAAAGTTACGGATTACCGCCCTAAAAAACATGAACTTTACTTTGATTTGGAACATGAAAACAGTTTGAAGCTGTTTGAAGCCGTATAAAGGTACTGTGATCTGACAATTAAGAAATGTTTTAAAAAAGTTCTTACAAATTCACAATAATTACCAGTTATTCGCATTTGCTCATTGTGCAAGAAATTTTTTTTAAGGTGTCAAAAAGCACCTTTTTGTAAAAAAGTTTGATACTTTTATGAGACGAGCTTTTGGCAACCCTGAATATATGTATGCACTGAAATGTTTTGACCCGTCTAAGGGATTTTGTACTTTTGAACCCGAGGCTCTAGTAATAACGTTCAGAGTGTGCGCTACTTACCCAAAACTCAACCAGACGCGGAGAATTCGAACTTCAAAAGAAGCCTGCATTTCCATGGAAAGTCGCTAATCTCAGACAACTCACGAAATTATGTTAAGATATGTCCTGCAAGGAATCTGTCATTTTTAGTTTTTGGTTTGGCAATGGCTTACCTTTGTAGTTGGTAAATATTTCAAGCAAAGAAGGACAGGCAGATAGAGGTACCACAAAACCGAAATAATATTTTCATTCGATGAAATCGATTATCTTTGGAGAGTGGACAAACGAAGTAACGCATTTATATCGGGTTTTCAGGCCTATTTAAATAAATAATTGATTTGTTACTGGACTGTCGAATCTCAGCCCTATTCAATTGAACTTTAATAGGTGACGCCTCGCAGAAACCGTACCAGGATTTCTTTCTCTGATCATTCAAATCAACAGACGTCTCTGTCCGAATTTATTTCCTCGCCACTAGATCGTTCAAACCAACGGTTGGAAGAAGAAGCATGTTAAAATTCGATTTTGTTGCAAGAAAGATTGAAGAGCAAAATAGCATTTGAGAGTAGCGCCAAGACTTGAAAAAGTGATACATTCGAATAGCAGCCACTATAGCGATACATGACGTCCTTCAGCCGACTCGATCAGTCGTGCACTAGCGTTGGCTCTGATAATTCATACCATACTCCGAAAATAAGACACAACCTCCCCTGTTTCCTCGAATCGATGTGTGTAGACTGCATCTTAGCTGTACTAGAATTTTCTAAACTCGCAAGTTTGTCTCGCTTTAAATATCGCAAGCGTAGTTCGTAGCGCTTCGAGTAAGGCCCGTTTCTGATACATTGAAAGTAAAGGTCTTGGCGCTACCCATTAGTGATATTTTGCTCTGCTGTTTGCTGATGTCAAGTTATTTCCCCTTCCTGTTTGACCGTTTTAGCTGCAAGAAACAAAGCAAAGGTAATGAGAGAGGTGTTCAAATAAGCATACCTCTACTGTACTGATTTCTGAGACTTCGAACTTCCTTTGTATTTTTTTTTTTGTAATTTGTGTTTCATGTGTGAACGTTTTCATCTCAAGGGTACGTCTTCCCAATCACATTAAATCTTTGGTTTTCACCGAAAGGCCCTGCCATGTGGGCCCTGGTTTGTCTACAGAGCTCCGACATTGGAGTCCTAAACAGGCTTTTAAATTCAGTAAAAAAAACTTACTTCGCTTTTTTTTGTCACGGTTCAAGTCCCTCGTATAACATTCCATATACGTAATCTGTATAATTTTTATCTTTTTTAACGGCACTTCGCTGATTTGTGAATTGTGAACTCCTGATTACCGTTTCCCTGGAGCTCATTGGTCCGAAATACCGGTTATGCCAGATTTTTCGTGTTTCTCTTCGTCAAAGCTGAGGGTCGAAGCGCGGCTACAAACAGCCAGTACCAGTTTGTATTTTTTCTTAAACAAGGCATAGTTCTGAATTAGCCAAGTATATTAGAGGATTGGAACGTAAGCTGTATGTACTGCCGCTTGTGCTTTAACAAGAATAAAAAAAAATTCTTTGAATATTAAAAAGTTTTAATTTTAGTTTTGTCATCCGGACTTATTCCAAACTCTTCTGGGCCGGATTCATTCCAGCACCTATGGAACAATGGATGTGTCTGACTGAGAGTTTTAATAGTGTTCTTGCATCAAAAGTGTCAATGGTCATGACTGTTAGTTTTAGTGCGTACGTGTTTCCTCTACCATTACCATAGGCATCTTATGGACGCTTTCTAAGTCCAGTTTCAAAAAGTCTGCTAAGGGGCTAGGTAGGTCTGGGTTAAAGTGTCATAGCGACGGTATTCGATGGGGGTCGACAGATAGCTTATTGACTTGTTGTTGAAGCATCGCTGACCCGAATAGTGTTCGTATTAGCATTCGTAAGTGAGCAAATAAAGTTGAACTGTTGCTAAAGCATCGCTAACCCTAATAGTGTGTCCGTGTTAGCATTCGTAAGTGCGCAAGTAAAGTTTGTTATATGCCTGGGTTTAAGTGTCAAAGCGACAGTATTATGTAGTTTTTTTTTTTTTTTTTTTTTATGTGGTTCTCAGTCGGCAAACAGAGCAAACACCTGCAGTGTTGCCACTTTCGTTTGGCGAAAAAATCTGTGACATTCTGACGCCTACTTTTAAAATGCTTTAGAGAATTTTACTATACAGCTTTCGATTTACCGGTCACAAAATTCTGGCTCGCTTTGTCGAGGAAGTCAAAAGTATGTGACAAATCGCAGAACCCTGTGAAACAGTGGCAACACTTGACATCTTAAGTAGCTGAGCTTCTTCGGCTGTACAAAAGGCATCGAATAAAGCCGGCAACCGAGCAATTCACTTTTTCAACGATTTCAGATTTAATTTAATCACCATATATCTCATCACAAATGAAAAGCAGCAATGCTGTTCTGTAACATCTTTAGCCTAATCATTAAAGTTGAACTGAAAAGGGCTGAGACGGGACAACCTAGCCACCCATCACTTATTCAGTTAAAAGAGTCTTGAAGACCCGATGAAAATGCGTTACCTCGTTGCTCCGCTATTCAGGAATAATCTGTTTTGATATAGTGAAATTTCCGTGTCGGATTTGTGGTACCTTTATGCGCTTGTACCTTTGTATGCTGGACGAACACGATTTGCGAAAATGAGTGGTCACGCAGTGAGCTACCTTCCGCGAGCTGATCAGTGGCCACTGAAAAGCCGCGTTTGTATTGAGATTCAAATTTTCCACGTCATAGTAGTATTCTGCGTTGTGAGGAAAGCCGTAGGTATTCTGAACGTCATGCTAGAGCAAATAGTGAAATATGAAACAATCCCTTAACACAGTACAAAATAATGCAGTTTATGTAGTAAAATGATACAAAGATAATTTTGCCTTTCAATTAAACTTTAACTAGTAGAAGGAACAAATAATCAAGAACCTCCGTCTCCCTAACGCGGAGGAGGAGCTACGCAGAACATCATAATTTGTCTCTACAAACAGCTATATCGCAGTAAAACCGCACAGAAGAATACGAACGCCGTCTGAGCCGTTCTTTACAGCTGATTGGTTGTCTACCATTGTGACGTCACGTCGAAGTCGCTGCAGACCGCGTTCTCTAGCCCTGCAAGCACCCTACGGTTTTTCATCTGGTATGCGCAGCGGCGAAGAGGGAAGTAGACGGGTATCAGCTCAAACCTCACAACAAGTACCTCTAGCTTCGTTCAGTTTTATCGGGGTATCCATTGTCGCTGCATGGGAACAAAGATGGAGGTTCTGTTAGATTATTTGTTCTTGCTAGTAGAGAAAGAAAATCATGAGGCATTTACAGTGTTAAAATGGAATTCTTAGTGAAACAAGGCACAAATAACTTGCGACCTACCGAGGTTTTACTCATGTTGACGTCACGTAAAATGTTGACATAAACTTCTTATGACCGTATAGATAAGCCACGCCTTTATTTACCGATGCCTGGGTGAGTTGACCGAGTTGAAAATCGGAAGGAATGCCACTGCCATTAGTTGCGTTTTTGTAGATACCAATCATACCATGGTATCTGACACAACAGCAATTGGATTTGCATTTCGTCGTTTTTGCAGTTACCGTGGTATCTGATACTACGGTTGCTTTGCAAAAACGGCAATTGCCGAATTTGCGTCTTTAGAAGTCATCCCCCCAAAATACTAATATCCACTCGAGTGCCAATTTTCTTTCCTACCAATTTTACAAAAACTCAGGCTCCTGTGTTGGTGATGATGAAAAGTGAGATGCATTTTTCAGATACCATGGTCCGACCGTGGTAACTGATATTCAGATACCATGGTCGGATCTGGCCAGTTACCGTGGTAACTGATATTGCAAAAACGCCTTTTGACCGTGGTATCATATACCGCGGTTACTGCGAAAATGACTTTGGACCGTGGTATCAGATACCACGGACGGTATCTGCAAACAGGCAACTATTGCTTTCGTTACAGGTTGGGTTTTAAAGATTGTGAATATATATAAATAGCCTAATAGGTACTCCTGTCATCTTTGCTGTAAAATATAGATATCTGACCAGCTTTCTGATCGAATATTGGCTAGAAAAGAAAAATGTTTCTTCGTTACCTCCGCAGAACTACATTTTTGTTCCAACAAGAAAAAATCTGTGGTAATTTTCACCAAATCGTTCACTTTTCGTCAATACTTTGTCATGTTCTCTTGACTCAACTGGAGCTTCTTCAGCCCTTGATTACTTGTGTTCCATCTCTGGTACCAGCAAAATAAGGATTTAATATTATTTAACCATTTTAACGCAATGATGTAGCAATTAATTTATTTGTTTAGTATTATTAACACATATAGGCTGTCGGGTTTCTTTGCGCTACTTTGCGGGTTTCAGTTGTCATATTTGTTTTTCTTTTTTACTAATTATCTTTTTAATTGTTTTAATTGTGTCGTAAGTTGCTTTATTCACTGTGAGCCATCTTCCGATGAAGTCTTGGGTTTAATCGTGTTAACTTAGAATACCGCTAGCACTTGTATTTGGTAGCTATTTATGAATTTCCGAGCTTTTATTTTTTTAGCTTATTACCTTTTTACTCATTTTGTAAAAAGTTTTTTTCTGTTGTATTTGAGCTATGCACTAAGAGCCATCTTCCGGTTCAGTCTTAGGTTCAGTTGTGCGAACTTGAAATAGCGCTAGGTAGCATCGTTGTATTTGGTAGATATTTACGAGTTTCAGAGAAGAAGCAGAACAGAATTGAAATAAAAGTTGATTTTTCTGTTTGGGATAACTAATTTAAAGGATGTCCACTAGAATGTACGTAGAAAGTTTCATAATCTACGCAAGTCTGAGAGCCAAGCTAGAGCCATAGGGGTTGGCCCCATGGCCCCATGATCAAAGCAAAGTCTCAAACTCCGGCCCAGACTCAGAGTACCAGAGTCTGGGATTTGCATGACATAAAGCAATCCTTTATTAAAGGAGGGTTTTCGTGAGCTGGAATTTGGAAAGCAAAAGTTGGAATCACTTTCCAATGATTTTCACACTGCTTCGAAAAGTTGCTGAACTTTACCGTGTTTGTGTGCTGTGTCACACATAATGCGTTTTTCTGTGCTCCCACAAACAGTTTGTGTGTCGATTGTGGCTAGAAAAGAGTGTTTCCGCGGCCTTTTGTGCAGTCCACAAGTGTGTTTCTGCGACCAACAAGATTTTCGTGGCTCGCTTTGTGGCTCAAAACCGACGAACAACTGCTGGCTGAGGTGATTGTCGATTTTGTGGCTCGATTTTGGCAGGAAATTCAAATTTGGCACCAAAATTACGTCAAAACAATAAAATTAAAAACTTTTTTAAGTATGTGGAAATAAAACTGAAGATCTTTTTTGCACTGAATGGTAAAGATGAAAGCCTGGAGTTCTATTTATTGAGATTTTTACATGAGTTTTATTTATCTATTCATACATTTGAATTTACCGCCCCAAAAATAGACAAAATGGCGTTTCCGCGGGTTTCAACTTGTGGCTCGACTGTGTTTCACAGAATCGTGTTTCTGCAAAAAACACTCAGAAGTGTGTGGCCCACAATTGTGTCACAGAAAAACGCCTATAGTGTGTCACAGTGTGTGGTGGAAACCCAGTGTGGCCAGTGGCAGTGGATTCCGAAGCAACTTTTCTGGAAAGATAAGACAGAAAGCCAGTGGAAAGCTTTGAGGAAAGTTGAATACTTTGGGGTAATTTTGAAATTATGGAAACAAAGCTGGAAGTGTCGCTGACAAGTGACAAATCGAAACAACACTGCAAGCAAGCGTAATTCAGGCTGCATTCGTGATGATGATAATGCCAGTAATCGATATTTTGTTCAAAAACTTTTAGAAAGCTTTTGTTCAAAAGCTGACTGCAAATCGTATTTGACAGTGCAAAACGGATATGGCAGCTCAGTTATGTTTGAGCCGTATTTCGGTCCTTCTTGGCAAGGGTCCTCTTCAGGCTCAGGCTGGAAAATGAACTTAAAAAAAATTTTTTTGCCATTTTGGTTTTTGTGTCACCTGTCTCTTCTTTCCAGCTAAGATGGATAATTGTCTGCATGTCTGGGCTATGGAAGTTCCGTACTATGTGAATAAATATTCCTTCAGCCCAAGCTACTGCAAATCATATTTGACAGTGAAAACGGATACGTCAGCTGCATTTTATTACATTCATGAACTAATGAAGTTTATTCCAGCATGAGCCTGAAGAGGATCATGCCAAGAACGGCCGAAATATAGCTCTAATAAAATTCAGCTGACCTGAATCCCTTCAAATTAATGTTGATTATGTTTGTCAAGTTTTTAAAACCCACGGATTGCTTTTATCTCCGCATAAATGCCAGCTTCTTGTTTTGGGTTCCGGGAACGATAGACACTGCCTTTTTCTAAAGGTAATTTAACTTCCCTGAAAACAACTTTTTTTAAATTTGGGAAATTCTTATGTCGTCTTTCGAAATTTGAATCTTCTTCTTTGATGATGAAAGATTATAATATGAAAAATCCGGTTGAAATCCTGAAGCAGAAACACGCTAAGTTTATGATTAAGCTCGATAGCCTAAAGCATAACCTGGGTCAAGGTTTGAAATAGATTGTGTCTATTAGTATGGTATGTTCGTTTGTATTTATTTTCTTCAAAATTTGTTGAGTATTTGATTGTGCAAGTGTTGGGCCACGTTTAATGTATTTTTGGCCGTGTTGTACTGTTATTTCTTTTTTATACTCGCCAGCTTTGGCGGTCAGAAATAAATGAAATGAAATGAAATGAAATCCGTGTTGCACTATCAAATACCAAATTAGGTTTTCATAGCTTTGTGATCTTTTTTACCCTCTTGCAGATACCCACTGTACCAGAAAGGGAATCCTCAGCTTCGTGTTTTTCTTCCAAACTTCTGGATGAAGGTCATCAAGCCAGCCAAGGAAAATCCTCCGAACCAGGTTACACTCATGACCTCATTAGAGATGACCAAATACGACGTCCGGAATTACTTAGAGAAAATTTATGGGATCAATCCAGTTCATGTTAAAGTCCAGATTATGCAAGGTACAGCTGTTCACTGCATTTAGATATGGACAGTAAAGACCGCTGTGTCAGCATTACGTGCTTGTGGCAGCCATTATCATAGTTTATTATCAGAACTTTTCCTCTGAGCCAGGTAGATGGATTGTGAGGTCAATGTGATCAGATTTGATCAGTCTCATTGTACACTTTACAATATTCGCGTTTTTGCAGATACCATGGTATCTGATACCATCGTTTTCGCAGTTTCCGTGGTATCTGATACCACAGTCAAAAGGTGTTTTTGCAGTTATCGTGGTATCTGACCAGTTACCATGGTAACTGATATTCAGATATCATGGCCCCGACCATGGTAACTGATCGTTGTATCTGAAAAGTTCATCTCACTTTTGTCGTCACCGACATAGGAACCTGTTTTTTGGTCAAATTGGTGGGAAAGAAGTGTAGCACTTGTGATGTGAGTGGATATTAGTATTTCTTTTGTGGTGACTTCTAAAAGCGCAAATTCGGCAATTGTTCGTTTTTTAAAGGAACCGTAGTATGAGATACCACGGTAACTGCAAAAACAACAAAATGCAAATCCAGTTACCGTGGTATCAGATAGCATGGTATCTGCAAAAACGCGAATAATCATAGAATTATTATATTAACAAACTACAAAATAACAAGAGCTGTAAGCTCATATGGCACTTGCACGGGTTGAGGTGTATTGTTTTATCAAAAGTACTTTTCGACTTTCCGGTTCAGATGCGCACTTTAAGGGAGCTTAAAAAAAAAGTATTTTATTTTTGAACTTGGCTGTAATGATGCGCACTTTAAAGGCGCTAGAAATTTATCTGTAAGCAAAACCCTTGAGGCAAAAACGATAACAGACCCTTAGGAATCATTGATAGGCTATATACCGTTTGGTCAAAAGACTCAAAAGTATTTGTTTCACCTTTCGGTTAAAATGCGCACTTTAAGGGTGATAGAAACAAATTTTTAAGCAAAACCCTTGTGGCACAAATGATCATGGGTTGAGATGTATCGTTTGATAAAAGTACTTTTCGACCTTGCGGTTAAGATGCGCACATTAAGGGAGCTAGAACTTCATTTGTAAGCAAAACCCTTGTGGCAAAAATGATAATGGGCTCATGGAATCGTGAAAATGTATATTTTGTTTAAAAGTATTTTTCTTAACTTGCTTTATTAATTTGCGTATTTTTCTTTATCTGGAGCAGATGCTTGTTCTTCCCAGCAAGTTTCACACCGATCCCTCCATTCTAACCGTTTCTCGTGATTTCCGGTCTCCCCGCCAACTCCAGCCGTCGAATCCGGTTCTGACATGATCTGGGATATCAGAGATTCGTCATTTATTCAGTTATTAAGTTTCATTCCAATCCAATCACCCGTTCAAAAGATACACACCACTCAGTTTTTCGGATACCTCCACCCCCCCCCCCAGATGGTCGGATCAGGAAACTGATTATTTCCGGGTTAGTTTGGTCGGGTCCCTGATATGCCTGCCAAGCTTCATCGTCCTAGCACATCTGGAAGTACCCTAACTCGAAAAAGTGTGACAAAAAAACTCGGACTGACCGACGGAATTGCGATCAGTATATGGCACTTGAGCCAGAGGCTGCAAGTGCCATAAAAATACATAGGATAGCCTACAATTAGCCTTTGCACGCTTGTTCTCAATGGTTCTTTAGAACTTCAGAATTAATTTGGGTGTGTCAAAAGATTCATCAGCGAAGTAAATTGGGCTTGGCAATTGATGTCTGCAAATGTAGGCTACCATATTATAAGAATAATCATTTCTGGTATCTATCTTACCCACACTGACAAAAAAAATAATAGGTAGAATGGATGAATGTAACCTTCTAATTCTGGCGACGGCCATGGAACAGAACAAGCGCCTTCTAACGTATATACAAAATGGAAAACAAAGTTGAAATATTCTAACGTGTCCTTTATTCTTCTAGGCAGGTTCAGAAAGAATGAGCAAGGCTATGTTGTCAAAGACGATGACTACAAGTTGGCCCATGTTTCATTAGTAAGTGCTTCTTCTTTATTTCTAGGCTGTTTGTGGGCCTGCCGTGATAGTAGTAGTAGAATTGTTCTAAAAGTAACTTTTACAGCGAAGACGCGAATTGGACTTTGTCGTTAAAGGACCCCTCTAGCTTATTCTGTCTTTTATAATATACCTAGCTCCCTTGCGGAATTATAAGCTGGGTCATTCCAGCGAAATAAAGCCAGGCAAAAAAATCGATTTCTCAGATTTTGACGAAAATTTCTCAGAATGATCTACCAGGGTACAGGACCTTCCCCAAATTTTTTTTCGGCGAAAAAAAATTATTTCGGACTCTGGCGAATTTTTGAAATTTTCGGCCAAATATTCCCTTGTTGATGGTCGAAAAAGTCAATATTTTTCAAAAATTCGACAAAAATCAGGGAAATTCAGCACGACCTTGAAATTTTTTGAGCTTCTTACCTACCTTTAGGACTTCAAATCTCGAGATGTTCAAGTACGTAGGTACTATTGTTTCCTTTTTACGGTAATTTTGGCAAGGGAAGGCAAAAAAAGTGGGTCTTGGTAGATCCGCTCCAGAAGAACCGGCCAGATCGCAAAAATTCTGAGATTCCACATGGTAGTAGAGTGAAGAACGAGCTACATTTCTGCATTAGCACTTTTGTGGCTATCGAGCCAGAAATGGTCTTAAATAGCGATGTTAGAAAACTGAAATTCTTGGGAAAATGCATTGTTTTTATGACAAAATAGATTGACCATGCATTTCAAAAATGAAATCGCAAAAAAACACTGCTGTTCTGACTATAATACCAGCTCAGATACTATGTCTGCTTTGAGATTTTCGATAACTGGGAGTTGGGCAAAGTTGTCGACACGGATGAAGACGTAGAAGAAGCCTGCATATAAATTCTGCGGAAGTCAGTCGACCCCTTAGGTTTTTTAGTCCCCGAAGACGAGGTTGAGAACTGGTGCCACCCCTCAGATGTTTTATGTGTACTAGTTTCAGCTCAGCGGAATGCTGCCGGAGTATAGTGTACATAAAAGATGTTGATAGACTGAAGATAGAAAAACTTGTAACTTCGCCATAATATTAACGTGTTCCACATTCTTTGTACATAGTTGCAAATACAAAATTTCAGTTTCTTAAATAGTTACAGCCTATAGATAATAACAAGACCAAAGGTGTCGATGGGATCCCCAAATCTAATATATGATGTTGACAGATCAATACTCTTTACTTGTAATATTTAGAAATAGATCGAAGTTTAAAGCTTCAAGCCCCTCGCGAAGTCCTTTTTTTGTGATAGACATGGTACCGTATCGTTCTTACCATGAAATGCACCGGCAAAAAATAAAGGGTATACCAACTAGCAAAAGTTGGCAACCCCTCATCACCAAAGATTCTAGCAACCGATTCTTACTTACGAGTCCATGTCCTCGTGATAGACGTGGTACCAATTGTCCGTACCATATAAAGCACAGGAAACAAATTGTAGGTACACCAAGTAGACAAAACTGCTAACCCCTCATTGTCGAAGATGATTATGGTCTAACAGCCTATTATTAGACCATGAAACCATTAGAAGTCCCCTACTTGTCTCACAATTGGGATCGGTCTATTTTTGGTTTCAGTGTGTACCCTTCTACTGAAGTTGTCAATCCCTCTAAACTTTCCAACTGTTATATAGCCCGCAACCACCTTCTCTTTTCCCACATACCAACCCCTTCGGACTTCGAAAACAACTAGCTCTTACGTTCATTGATTACGCGTTCTGCGCAGAGCTATACTATTATGCAGAGCTATACTATTTTGGAGAAAAGGGGTAGCCGAAAATTGGTCGACAAATTTTGTGTCTGGTTTTTGCCGGATTCCGGGTGAACTACTAGTCCGGTGAGAAATAACTTTCATATTCGGATTCAGCATGTCTCCTTACCCCTAAATCAACTATCTTAATAGATTTAAAAAAAAAAAAAAATGTGCCCCTTAATTTGAAACCTCTCCCCCACCCTCAAATATAGGGCTACAGAGACCATCTTTGAATTTGACTTGTACTTTGACCCGAAGGATCCTCCCACCAAGTTTCATCAGAATATCTCAATCCTTTCAAGAGTTATCGTGCGCACAGACGGACAACTTTTGCGATGTCATAGGTATCCCTCCACTACGTTTTGGGATCCCAAAAATGTACTGACAACGGAACTCGGTTAGCGTTTCAGAATTGCGTATAACCAAGTATATGATTAATTTACCACCCTCGCGCAAACTTACACGTGAAAAGAGCAAAAGCATGCATTCTATTATGGTAAGTTTCTGAAAGTAGGCCAAAAGAAGATTTCGGGCCCTTAGACAGCTAAGAATTGGTCCAGGCAGGTTGTGGTCTAACAGTAAGATCTGAAAACTGAAACCAGGGTTAGAGCAGCATTCATTTCTCAATTTTTATTTTTAGGTTGTGAGACTAATTCATTTTGTCATCAAAACAATGCATTTTCCCAAGAATTTCAGTTTTCTAAGATCGCTATTTAAGATCATTTCTGGCTCGATAGCCACAAAAGTGCTAATGCAGAAAGGTAGCTCGTTCTTCACTCTACTACCATGGGGAATCTCAGAATTTTCGCGATCTGGCCGGTTCTTCTGGAGTGGATCTACCAAGACCCACTTTTTTTTACCTTGCCTTGCCAAAATTACCGTAAAAAGGAAAGAAGAGTACCTACATACTTGAACATCTCGAGATTTGAAGTCCTAAAGGTAGGTAAGAAGTTCAAAAAATTTCAAGGTCGTGTTGAATTTCCCTGATTTTTGTCGAATTTTTGAAAAATATTGACTTTTTCCACCGTCAACAATGGAATATTTGGCCGAAAATTTCAAAACTTCGTCCGAGTCCGAAAAAAATTTTTTTCGCCGAAAAAAAAATTGTGGAAGGTCTTGGACCCTGGTAGATCATTCTGAGAAATTTTCGTCAAAATCTGAGAAATCGATTTTTTTGCCTGGCTTTATTTCGCTGGAATGACCCAGCTTCTAAAAACCCCACCTTTCTCCATTGTTTCGTTTTGTGCCTATGAATTTTTAGCGCTTTTTCGGCCGTGCCGGGTTTTGCCAGTCACACAACGCAAAGTTTGCCGGAATGTCAATGTCCGCTGAGAACTCTTTCATATATAAGGATATGGGAGTCTTCTGTTATGACTTCTTTTATTTGCTTAGCTTTTCCAAATTTTTAACCACAGCGCGTTCAGTTTTCAAACGTTTTGCGCCCAGCCGCCGCGTCGGAGAGCAGGAGGGCTAGATAGAATCGGCAAGCGCTAACAAGAAAATGGCTTATTTCAGGTGGAAAGTGATGGTATTTTTGAAAAACGTTTCTTCGGGTCCGTTTCGTAGGGACAAAATCATTTCTAGTAAGAGTTGTCCTTTAACAATCAGCTACTTGCTAGCCGAAATGTGTAGGATGTAATTCTTGTACTGTACCGTAGATCGTCGAAAATGTGTCAAAGTTTAAAATACAGCACTAAAATAACAGTACGACTGGGAACTGTTCATATGAAGCCTCTGGATTCGCTAATTTACCTGGGGTTACCTGTTGGCAAATCCGTCGAAGAAGCCCGTGCACTACTGATTAAGCATATAGGCGACGTAAAAGAATTGCAGGTGTATACGGATCTGTGGAATCCAATAAGCTGCGGTTTCAACGTCCCGTCCTCGCGGCTATCTACAATTCAATCGCCCTACCTCATGTCCTGTATACTGCACCCTTCTGGAGACTTCTCACCAAATCAAACAAAAAACAAATCCGATCAGTATTTTATCGTTTTGCTAAATATATATTACGCCTCCCCCGTTGGCCGAGAAACTCGAAAATTTTCAGTCGTTATCAAATTAGTGATCGAGTAACAGCTGTCGAGAAAAAAATAGAAATGTATAGCCAAAATATTGATCACGACTGGAAAACCCTCTTAGTTTAGTTTTAGGGTATAAGTTATATTTTGTATTTGTAAGTTAATTCTCTTTCGTGTTTTCCTTTCTCTTACTTTTTTTCCTTATTATTTACTCCGTCTTCGTGCCTTGTGTCTATATTGGCGGGTCATAAATAAAATCATCATCATCAAAATAAAAGAGTAACAAAGTGACTAGGGGTTGTTTGCTAATTCATTGTAGAGCTCGACAAAAGAAGAAAGAAAGCTCTTTCTGTACCTTTCATGTGTTGGAGCCCCCCATTTATCTTTCGTGGGTGAGCGCACGTTTAGTTCAGTTTTTGTGGCCGGGCCGCTCTGCTAGCGCAAAGATTAGTTAATTTATTTTGACAGAGCGCTCTGCGAGCGCCCAGTTTAGCTTTTTTCTTTCTTCGAGGGGGGTGGTACCCCTCCCCCCCCCACACACTCCCCATAGCAACGCCCCTGCCAAGAGTTAGCCCCAAACGCAGCAACGCATACCTTCTTTAATGATTACTTAAAATTTTCCAGCCAAAGAGTGAGACATTCACATTTCCCGATATGTTCCCGAAGGGAGAAGACCAGATGGAGAAAGACTTGAAAGATATGGAAGAAAATAAAAAATCTTTCAGAGATAAGATAAAACAGGAGACCCACCTCCGACCAGGTATTCCTTCGTGGTTTTCCATATAGGCTCAAATTGTATAGTTTGTAAATATATTTGTAACTTCTTTATACCCGTTGTTCCAGAGCAAAATAACACTAGGGAGTAGCGCCAAGACCTATCCTTTCCATGCTTCTCAAAGGGGACATACTCGTAGTGCCGCCCACTACGCCTGTGGCATTCGAAGCGAGACAAACTTGTGGGTTTTGAAATCTCTAGTAAAGCTTATATGTGGTCTCACACACCGAGGAAACAGGGGAGGTTGTATATTTTTTTTGCTGTGTTCAGAATATGCAGTTATCAGAGCCAGCGCTGTGTCACTGCTATTATAGAGTGTGTCACTTTTTTTAAGTCTTGGCGCTACTTCCTAGTGTTATTTTGCTCTGCTTTGTTCCCTCCTCGTGCCGCGATCGGCTTCAACCGTGGTCTGGTTTCAGTTTAGTACACTACTCTCCTGTGGCGCTGGTCGCGCGCCTCACTGGTAACCGAGGCGACGTCTAGTCACAAATAAGTCGCAGTAATTGGTATTTCAATATTCTAAAATACGTGACTCCTTTCGAGAATGTTCTATCGAGCTACAAGGTCAACAAAGAATCTATATTGCCGTGACATCGTGTTAATTTTAACGGCGGGCATTGGGGGGCTTAAATATCATTTGGTTGCTTAAATTATAGACGAAAGAATAAATTTATCTATCTTTTCATCATTCATTTAGTTTTTGTGTTTGTTGCGGTGAATGTTTTAGATTGTTTTAGATGATAAAGTAGTAGACAGGCTAAAATATTTGTAAGACTTAAGTATTAAGCTTAATATCAGCCAGGTTTGAGTCTCAGCTTATCTGTGCCCTCGAGTCAGAAAACACAAGTCAAAAAAAGTAATTATCACATCTTTATTAAAGGAGTACAAAATAAGTTTTTTTTTTTTTTTTTATCTCAGAGACAGAATCAAGCTTCGACTGGGATTCTCCACAACACGAGTTTCCCGACACTGCCGACAATGGCGAAGGGCATGGATGGATGGGTTCGGATTGTTCTGGCTCCCTAAAAAAAAAGAAAAAAGAATAAAACGAGAGCTCGAAGCTCATTTGGCACAAATATAATAGAATATTTTTTTTAGGTATACTCAGATCCTGGAAAAACCAAAGGCGTATTTTCTTCTTTCCCCGAGGACTCCTTTTGAGGAGTCCCCGCCTTTTGTTTTTCAACGGGACTGAATCCCCGTATTCTCGCGAGTCCCCACTGACGGGGAATACTCCGGTTATCATCACTACCATCAAGAAAGGACTCCCTTTCAGATTCGGTGCGGGGAACCAATTTCAAGAGTTGCCTATGCTAATATTTTTGGAAAAACTGATGTTAAGGATGGTTAGAAAGAATTTCTGAGATCAATATAGAGTTTATTTGTGATCTGAAACTGATTTTGAGAAAATCAAGTCCATTTGGTTGTAAAAGATAACAAGCTAAAATTAAGTTAAACGACTTTTTTTTTTTTTTTTTTTTTTTACAAAACCGAACACGGAGGCGTTCCCCGTGTTCTCGTTGTTTTCCTTCCGCGAAGCCCGCATGGAGTGACTCACCTTATTCTCGCCGTTCCTTTCGATTCCGCAGGGAACGGCAAGACTACGCCCCAAATAAGGGGTAGGCTTATCGTCAATCAAAACTTAACATACAGTAAACAGTGATCTTGTCAGATCCAACGACATACAATAAATTTGTCTTGAAAAATATTGGGAAGTAATAAAAATAAATATCCTACTTAGCATCATTAAAAATTATCCTGGTACCGGTTTCAGCCAGCACTGCTACGATTTGGGGAATTTGGTATTTTGGGTCATATCTTTTCTGTAGAGTACGGCGATGGTAGCAGCCCACGTTGCAAGAGTTGGAAAGGCTATTCGCGTGCCTCTCAAAAGATTCGAGCTCAGAAGTCTAAAGATGGAGGGAGTAAGGGACTTGCCCACTTCTGTATGTAGCTGTACTACGCGTAGGATGCCCGATTTTATGATAGTCCAATAATCTTACTAACCTCGATTCTCCCAGATGGTTCAATATCAAGATCTTCTCCTAGTATCCTTAGAGAAGGTCCTGGGTATCCCAGCGAAGCCACAAAACGGCCAGCTCTGCCAAAGACTACTTTCGAGACCGATTGATCATGCAGTTGCCTCACTTCTTCTGGTCGGCTGTAGAATAAGAGAGGATCAGAATGAATTAATACTACTGAATATGTAGCCAAACTTCCGTGGTTCCCCGAAGATGAATGATGTTGCTCGGATTACTCTTGATGACTATCTCTTCATGCCGACGAAGAATAGCCGTGTGCATAGCGAAAAATCACTACAACAAACGTTGCTAATTGGTTTGCACGAGATTTAAGTGAACTTTGCGGATTCGTTTGGGCGACGTTTCTTGTTCTTCCCTCGGATCACCGGCGTCTCTCGGACTTAAGTCATAAAGAGTATTAAGGGCGATTCTGGCGGTCTGGAAAGCTCCGCGAGTTTATGCGCCGGCTGTTCTTGCGACCTCGGCAAAAGTTGCTTCGCTTTCCAGAGCTGTTCTCGCGCTCCGCTAGTTTCCGCGAGCACTTGGAAAGCGAATCCACTTCGCGAGTAGAAAGTGATTTCGGCAAGTCAGCGAGAAGTTGTAAAGGTGCAACGACTTTTTGCTTGTTCTTGCGCTCGGCGGATTTTCGCTTTGCTGTTCGGAAAGCGAACCCAAGAGACGCCAGAATCGCCCTTTAAGCTTAGAGCGCATGCGGATGTCTAGGTCTTTTTCCTCTATGGTTTGTTCGATATCATGGTCTCTAATATTTGGAGCGAGCTTGGTTTCTAGTAAAAGCCTTATCATTAAAGTTTAACTGAAAAGCCAACTTATTTTTGTATCATTTAATTGAATACACTGAATTATTTGGATTTTGCAAAGGGATTTTTTTGTTTTCCACTATAATAATAATAATAATTCCTTTATTCTCCATAATAGCATAAGAAACACGCTAGCTTCGGATGGTCAATTACATGTTAATACACTTATTTACAACACACTTAAAAAAAACAGCCTCAGGAATTAAAGTTACGTACAAAATAAGGTACAAATGAAGACAAGTACCGGTCAGTCGAATTAACAGGTGGCAGGCTTAGCTTTTGAAGAACGATTGACCGGGTAAACTGCCTAGTACAGGACTTCGGTCGTAAATCTGACACATATTCAGGCAAAATATCTCTGTGAGTTTCAGACGACAGACATTTGAAACCAAATTTCATCGTCAGGGCATGTCTTCTTTCGTCAGGGCATGTCTTCTTCTGTTAAGACGTTCTAGAGAGATCTGCTCTAGTTAAGACGTTCAGAATATCTGCGGCTGTCCCCACATCGAAAATTCTACTATGACGCGGGAAATTTTTATCTAAATACAAACAAGGCTTTTCAGTGGGCAGTGGCGATATTGGTGAAGATTGCTTAGTGCCTGACCAAAAAAAAGTCATAAATCTTTCTTGTAAGGCATACAAGAAATTAGAGGTACCACAAATCACACGGAAATTCCACTATTTGAAAATCGATTATTCCTGAATAGCGGAACAACCAAGTAACGCATTTTCAGCGGGTCTTAATAATAATAATAATTCGTTTATTTCCCTTTTATCTTTTTACAAAAATAGTGGTGGATCGTCATACATGGTCATAAATAATCACATCATAATCACATATATGTTACAATTTTAAAATATGTTACAATTATATGTTACAATTTTAAAATGTTACAATTTCAAGCCAATATAAGTGAATAAGTCCTATCCCAGTCCTTTTCGGTTAAACTTTAATTCAATTGGGCATCGTACCCGCCGCAAATCGCTACCGGCCACTTTATCAACAACAGCCAAAAAAAATCTGGGAACTACGAAGAATGTCAACGAATATGCTCGTTAGAGGTCATCCTGATGCAAAATAGTAACAGGAGTTGACCATAGGGACTTAAGAATCTGCAGTTAACAGCTCATAGGCAGTGAATGCATGGGCAGTTTCGATCATAGTTTACGAAACTTTAGCATAAGGTCTTGGGTATCACGAAATATAGAGTGGGGAGCAGAAATGCTTGTTTTATGATCGTCTTCGAAGAAGTGCAATATATTACCATGATTTGTTCAGATTCCAGATGTAGCAGCAGGCATTCGCTCCGACAACTATTTTTGACCTGTCGTTGCGATCCCAGTCTACGGATAGGACAGGAGCAACGCTGGTGGCATCAATGGTCCTGACCACTTTGTGGGTTGCAACGTTGTATAGCCGAATCATGCCACCTTTTTCAGCCACTAGGAGTTTCATAGGTTCATCTGGGTGCCAGGATACAGCGACACCTGCAATAACAACGCCGGGTTCTTTTCTTTGGCCATCACTAATGCCGCTTTCATACTGATGTGTCGAGATTTTCATACTCGAGCTACGCAAGCCTTGATTCGCGCTTGCGTCGACGCAACGCAGGGCTTACGCAAACACATCTGACGTCACGCAACAATAGACTTGTTCTCTCTACCGGGTTGTTCCCATATCACCACGATCTTTTGCCCACTCTCACAATTCCCAGTGCCCACGCTGAGAATGCCTACGATTCAGAATGCCCACAAATCAAAATGCCCACGGTTCAAAATGCCCACGAGTGAGGTCCAAAATCGTCCAAAATGCCGACCGCTCAAAAAGCCGACAGTTCAAAGTGCCTACGGGGGAGACTAAAATCGTCCTGGTTGAAAATCCCGACGGCTCTAACTGTCCACAGAGGAGGCCAAAATGATCCTGCGACAACGGACAACGAGATTATAAGGGACAGGAAAACCGCGGAAAAATACTGAAACAAAAAAATATTGTTTGTTGATCAGTTCAGATTTGTCTGCAAGTTCCGCGCTAAAATGCCATTAGTGTAGCTACATCCAATGGACAAAATGCGAACAGAACTTTGTTAGGAACACCTATATAATAGTTGATCAAACTTGATTCTGGAAATACGCACTTTAAAGGACTTCTTCAATCTTTTTCTCATTTAACCAATGTTCATCTCACTTTCAAACCCTTTTCTGTCCTGTAAATTAACTACATGCTACCATATTCAGATTGTTTTATTCCATGTTTATGTCGTCCTTGTTAAGATTACCGAACGATGCCAAGCGACTAGGAAGCGGCTGACTTGACTCGAACCCCCAACAAATTTGGGACGTAAATGAAATCTCGGTGTCTTTACAAAATGGTGGATCTTACCTGGGGATGTTAGAGTATAAATTGAGATACAGGCGCCCGTTTCTGTGCTCCAGAGTCTGCAAGTGTGGTCATCTGATGCCGATGCAAGATATTGACCATTTGCAGCATCGAATGAGATCGAGTTAATGTAACTCTTATGACCTTCCAGGTCCTGAAATGATACGAGCGAGTAAGAAGCGAGAAGTTTATTTTTCTTGTCATGGATTAGACCTACAACAAAAACTAAGAATATCCAAAGCCGTAGATTCAGAGGTGAAACTTTACAGTTTGCAGTCAAAACTGTGTGTTACAGGAACACGCTTATTAGGTAGCCTAATACAAATGTTAGGCTAATCTTCTTTCTAGCCCTAGCCAATAACCCTTCCTATATATTTTTTTTTTCTGTGCCAACTTGATTTTCTAGCCGCCATTTCTGGAGTTGAGCACCTACCTGTTTCCTCCAGATAAAAATGATATGTACTTTTCTGAATGGCTATCCTTGCAGCTGCCAAAAGGCATCTTTGGACATTTTAACGAAATAGTGAGACAAGAGTAAAACAGCTGTTTGGGATCAAATCAGCTTTAGCTACACTAATGGTCAAGGCATATGTTAAGAATGATTCTGGTGGTCTGAAAAGCTATGCTGGCTTATCCGTCGTGTGTTCTTGCGACTTCGGCTAAAACAGGCTTCGCTTTCCTATGCTTGTCCTTCGTTTGGAAAGTGAATCCACTACGTATGTGGAAAACAGATCTGGACACGCCAAGAGAAGTTGTGAAGGAGCCATGACTGTCCGTTTGTTCGTGTGCTTAACAGATTATTGCTTTGCTATTTGGAAAATGAGCCCGTGAGAAAACCAGAACCCTTTAGGCTACTGAAAATGGCTAAAGTATGTTATGTCAAAATTATGTGGCAACCTTTCGAACTTAACCTGAAGGACAAAGTGGCAAGCAGTCAGCCTCCTCATGTCAAGGAAAACATAATTACCATGCAAGACTCTTCTTCAGCCAGGTCTGTTTTATAAACACGCAAGGCATAGGTTAAGCCTGACCCTGCAGTTGCCAACACCAGTTTTCGTGGCAGCTCAGATAGACTTGTAGCAACGCTGATGGCAACATGGCTGATAGATCCTGGATGAGCAATCTCTTTCAGGGTGTTGACTTCAAACTTAAGAGTTGCATCTTCATCCTATAATATTTCATTCAATCAATGCACTATAGACAGAACAATATTCTGAATCTTGTTTAGTTTTCAATTACTTACCTACATGAAGGGGTTGACAAATAAAAAGGTATACTAGGTACTCGTGGTACATGAAGAGCTAGAGAGAACTTAAAAATCCTGGCATGATGAAAAAGCAATTTCACTTTAATGATTTGAAAAGTTAATGTGGGACAAGTGCAGCTTACCTGATGAAATTTTTTTAGACTGTGTAGTTGTGCAGAAAAGTTGTACTGATAGGCTATGTAGTAGTATGGAATAATAACTTGTCTCAGATTGGGTTAATCTTAAAGTTTAACCGAAAAGGGCTGGGATAGGACAATATAGTTAGCCTACCCATCACTTATTCACTTAAACTGGCTTGAAGATCTGCTGAAAATGTGTTACTTTGTTGTTCCGCTATTTTCACGAATAACCGATTTTCAAATAGTGGAATTTCCTTATGATTTGTGGTACTCTATGTGTTTGTATTTTTGTTGCATGCTTTAAGAGAAAGATTTATGATTTTTTTTTTTAGGCACTAAGCATTCTTCACCAATCTTACTACTGCCCACTGAAAAGCCGTGTTTGTGTTGAGATTAAAATTTCCCGCATCATAGTAGAATTTACGCTGTGGGAACGGCCGCAGGTATTCTGAACGTCATAACTAGAGCAGATAGTAGGAAAAAAAAAATCCCTTTGCAGAATCCAAATAATTCAGTGTATTCAGTGTATGACACAAAAATAAGTCAGCTTTTCAGTTAAACTTTAAGCAATAGTATCTGGGAATCAGGGGCGTCACATATGGGGGGGGGGGGGGAACGCCCCCTTAACACTGTCAGCCAGTCGGTAAAAAATAGCCGAGTTGGCGCGAAGCGCACAATTTTTCGTAAAAAAAGTATATTTTTTTTCTTGGAACGTCGATTTGTTTTTTTGTAAAAATAGTCTATATTTTCTTAGAAACAGTCCGGTTTTCTTGAAAACAGCAAATTTTTCATTAGTACAGTGTTTTTTTTTTCTTAAAAACAATCAGTAAAAATGACCAGTCAGTCAGTAAATAGCCTACCTCCCCCCCAAACATTTTGGCTAGTAACGCCTCTGCCGGTAGCATCCAGTTTTGCTTGTGGTAGTAGCATGCAATGGCAACAGTTACTACTGTATGCAACTAGAACTTAAAACTCCATACAACTAAGTCCTGAAAATGTTTCATCGGGTAAAAGCCCATAACCATCATCTAAGTGACTGTATGGAACAGAGTCTGAAGACATAAAGTGATGTGATTTAGTTCAGTAGCAAATACAACATTCAAGCATTAAGCTACTCTGGCACATGAAAGGCTGGATTTTCATAGCAGATATGAGAACTGGAGAAATTTGGCAGTTAAAAATCATATACTGGAATAGCCTTCCGGAGGAAACGGCCAATTGCCAGTCACTCAACATGTTCAAGAGTCACATCGACAGAATGTTCCAGGAAGAAATGTTTAAACTTAACAGTTTTAAGCGAATTTTGTAGAGGCTTTGTGGCCTGATTTTTTAGCAATATATTATTATATTATTATTATTATTATTATATATAGCAGTTAAAAGCTGATATGTCAGATGAATTTCATTTGAGCTATATTTTTGCCCGGCTTGGCAAGGGTCTTGTGTAGGCTCAAAGGTGCTTTTGAGCCTGAAGAGGACCCTTGCCAAGAAGGGCGAAATATAGCTTTAATAAAATTCAGCTGACATGTAAGTTTTGCAATGCCAAATAAAATCTACTTGCTTATTTTAATACAAGCTAGGAATGGAATAATACAACAACAATGAGTCTAGTGAATGGCTCATCCCGCCCATTCAAGCCCAAGGGGAACAGATAAAAGAGATCTAGAAACAAATTATACAAGTAACAAGTGTAGATCCTGGATAGAACCTTTAAACAAAACAAATGGCACAAGAGTTAACTGTCTTAGTGTTTTCTGCTGCATGAGTTCCCACAAATAGACAAACAAAACTAAGGTAAAACATTGAAATTCGAACACATCGCAATTCGGACATGTTGATCGAACAATTTAAATCGGACGTTTTCTTTAATCTCTCACGGCGAAGTGTTACCACTTGCAGACAAAACGGAACAGCCATTAGTTGCGAGCAGGGGCGTCCCGAGGGGGGGTGTCGGGGGGTGCTGCACCCCCCCCAGAAGGTTTGCGGAAAAAAATCCGGTAAATTTTGACTGGTGCGGCGAAGCCGCGCCAGTTAAAATTTATAAAATTCACCTGGACTTGATTTTTAGGGAATCTACCGGATCACTGCTTCGGGAACCTACCGGAATTTTGCTCAGGGAATCTACCGAAATCTTGCTGAATGAATCTACCGGAACTTGTCTCAGGGATTTTTACTGTAGACTGGATCAGGGGATCTACCGGATATCGGCCCACGGAATCTATTAAAAATTTTGAATCTACCGGATCATTGCTCAGGGAACCTACCGGAATTTTGTTCATGGAATCTACCAAAATCTTGCTGAGGGAATCTACCGGAACTTGTCTCAGGGAATGTACTGGAGGTTGGATCAGAGGATCTACCGGATTTCGACCCACGGAATCTACTAGAATTTTTGAATCTACCGGATCATTGCTCAGGGAACCTACCGGAATTTTGCTCACGGAACCTACCGGAATTTTGCCAAGGGAATCTACCGAAATCTTGCACAAGGAATCTACCGGAACTCGTCTAAGGGAACTTACTGGTGGCTGGATCAGGGAATCTACCGGAATTTGCTCCACGGAATCTACCCGAAGTTGGCTCAGGGAATCTACCCGAATTTTGCTGCTTGCCGGATAAGTGTAGACTCACGGCTTGCCAGGATGACCCTGGAACACAACTTAGCAGAGTGATGCTTGCAGACAGACAATACAGCGTACTGGAACATTCATCAGGTGATTCCGGTAATCTCCTAAGCTTATGTAACTTTCAAGAATTAGGCAACCTACTGAATTCCTGTTACCTCGCTAAAAGAGGAAAGAAAGAGAGATTCTCCGCGTCTGGACGATTTATTTTGTCAAGCAAGCAGCGCACACTCCGAACGGTATTACCAGAGCGGTGTATTCAAATATCAGATTTCAAAATAAGCTACCTTTTCAGTTAAACTTTAATGAACCTATTTTTGTGTCGTTTGTAACACATGGTCGAAGTCAGAACCTCAGAACACAACAATATTGTAGAGCTTCTGCAGAGGTTCACTACGGAGAATTTCCAGAAAAACTTCGAAAAATTCCGGTAAAATTTTTGAAAAATTCCGGTAAATTTCTGAAGCCGCACCCCCCCTATCAGGAAGGTGTCGGGACGCCCCTGGTTGCGAGAACCAAAAACTCGACCACCGCTGTTTTATGGCAACGCTGTAACAGTTCGGCAAGGGAAAATTCTACTAAAAGGTTTGCCAAATTTGATATTTCAATTGTTTTGAAGTGGTTCCGTAAAGCGAAAAATTGCCGGGAAAAGGTCAATGCTTCTGTTGAAAGTGGCTAACATAGCTAAGTTGCTAGAATTGGTAAATGTTGCACTGATAGCAATATATCATGTCATTAGTTTTGTTCGAATAGTTATGTTATGCGATAAATATTTATTCGGACACCATATTTGACAACATAAAGCTATTCTGAAAGTTGTATTTTGTCTGTTCGGGACTAAAAGCATAAAGAACAAGTGTATGTCCGTAATGTCCGATAGCTGTTTGGGATGGTTACTCCCTGTTCGGACACAAAAGCAGAGGGGCATCCCTTCCACCCCAGAAAGCTTTTATTCTCGTAGAAATAAAAACCCCGGGTAGGGTAGCCAGTAATTTTTTTTTAATCAAACCTGAGCTGTTGAAGATCAGAATGTGATTCCCCTATCTTTTAGCTATGATTTGAGGCCAAAATCACCTCTCTATCTTGCCTCTAAGCATCTTAAATCTTCTTTAGAAAACAGTATTTTACATAAGGAAATGCCTATGTTCATCCATTGACTTTAGGGTTTTGTCCATCTAGTGACCAGCTTGGAACTATGTGCTTCAATGAAATTCTAGGAAACTGGGTATTTTGAGCTGGTTTTGAGTGCATGGGGAGCCCCAGCAACTGAGTTAGATGAGAAAATATGAATAAGATCATTAAGGTTATAGTCCAATAGACCTATTGCTGCTATAGGCTGCTGACTTCTCCTCCTTAGTATCAACAAATTTTTGTAGGCAAGTTCAGCTATTTTTTTTTACATCTAAATTTACATTGAATATTAAGAAATAATATTAAATAGCTAGGACATCTTACTGATGGCCTTACAAAACAGACAATTTTGTCCAGAATGCAATGGTAAGGTAAAACATTGAAATTCGAACACATCGGAATTCGGACACGTTGACCGAACATTTCAAATCGGACGTTTTCTTTCATCTCTCACGGCGAAGTGTTAGCACTTGCAGACAAAACGGAATAGCCATTAGTTGCGAGAACCAAAAACTCGAACGCCGCTACTTTATTGCAACGCTGTAACAGTTTGGCGAGGGAAAATTCGACTAAAAGGTTTGCCAAATTTTACTTTTTAATTGTTTTGAAGTGGTTCCGTAAAGCGAAAAATTGCCAGGAAAAGGTCAGTGCTTCTGTTGAAGGTGGCTAACGTAGCTAAGTTCCTAGAATTGGTAAATGTTGCACTGATTGCGATATATTGTGTCATTAGTTTTGTTCGAATAGTTATGTGATAAATATTTATTCGGACACCGTATTTGACGACATAAAGCTATTCGGACAGTTGTATTTTGTCTGTTCGCTACTAAAAGCATAACGAACAAGTGCATGTCCGTAATGTCCGATAGCTGTTCGAGATGGTTACTCCCTGTTCGAACACAAAAGCAGAGGGGCATCCCTTCCATGCCAGAAAGCTTTTATTCACGTAGAAATAAAAACCCCGGGAGAGGCCCAGAAAACGTCCGACATTCTGCTCTTTCAACAAACCTAATTCCCGGAAGATACCGGCAACGCTGTCCTCACGATCGTCGAAGAAGAAAAAGAACGTAAATATGTGTCCGAATTTCAATGTTTTACCTTATTTTCAAAATATTTTTTGAAGATGTTTTAGATAGGTAAAACTGATCAGGAAAATTCACAGCAATTCCTGCATTCATTACAAAAAAATCGCCAATTTTTGCCACTAGGTGATTCTGTGGCCACCCTACCCCGGGAGAGGCTCAGAAAACGTCTGACATTCTGCTCTTTCAACAAACCTAATTCGCGAAACGATACCGGCAACGCTGTCCTCACGAATGTCGAAGAAGAAAAAGAACTTAAATATGTGTCCGAATTTCAATGTTTTACCTTATATTGGTTGGCCTGTGCTAACTTACAATAACTTCTAATTCACCAACTACAATTTTTTCTTTCGAACCAAAGGCGGTCAAGATTACACTATCTTTGGTTTCCAAGATGTCAAGACAGGTGCACTCAGTATCAAGTTTGACTTCATAAGAAGGACTAGGAGCAGTTGTATTAAGCATGTCTGTCTTTGTTCAAAATCTTCGCCACGCTATTTCAGGTTGTTGGTCCGAAAAATACTTAACTGTTAGTGCGCGTACGCTGCTAGCTAATCATTCAGCAATTGACTCAAATAACTTCTCGACTTCTGAACCTGAGATTTGTGTCAATTTGTTGTGTTTTGCAGTTTTATGCACTGGAATTTTTGCTAAGACCTTGGTACGTAGGTTTGTTATCCTCGTTAGCAGTTCAACGTCATGTCGGTTTTCTTGGTGTTGACATCTTGATATGCAATGTGAGGCAAGGTTTATAAAATTTATAAATCCGGTTCTTGTTTTGGGGACATTTTTGCATAATAGGTCAGTCAGTCAGTCAGTCTAATTTGATTTGAAATAACTTAAAGCTGGAAGAGAGAGAGTAGACATTCCAACAGACAATCCGGACAGCTACCAATCCACCCTGTCAAAGAGATATTAGTCTACCTTAAATTACCTTAAAATTTTAAATTGCACTTGCCAGCGAAATGTGATCCTATCGTGCGCTGGCTCAGTGATGAATGGGGGGGGGAGTGCATCTTGGGAATCCCATGCAATTTTCCAAGGCTTCCGAGTCCAGTTAGGGTAGCCACTAAAAAAAAAATTAATCAAACCTGAGCTTTTGAAGATCAGAATGTGATTCTTCTAAGGTAAAACATTGAAATTCGAACACATCGGAATTCGGACACGTTGACCGAACATTTCAAATCGGACGTTTTCTTTCATCTCTCACGGCGAAGTGTTAGCACTTGCAGACAAAATGGAATAGCCATTAGTTGCGAGAACCAAAAACTCGACTGCCGCTACTTTATGGCAACGCTGTAACAGTTCGGCGAGGGAAAATTCGACTAAAAGGTTTGCCAAATTTTACTTTTCAATTGTTTTGAAGTGGTTCCGTAAAGCGAAAAATTGCCGGGAAAAGGTCAGTGCTTCTGTTGAAGGTGGCTAACGTAGCTAAGTTGCTAGAATTGGTAAATGTTGCACTGATTGCGATATATCGTGTCATTAGTTTTGTTCGAATAGTTATGTGCTAAATATTTATTCGGACACCGTATTTGACGACATAAAGCTATTCGGACAGTTGTATTTTGTCCGTTCGCTACTAAATGCATAACGAACAAGTGTATGTCCGTAATGTCCGATAGCTGTTCGAGATGGTTACTCCCTGTTCGAACACAAAAGCAGAGGGGCATCCCTTCCACGCCAGAAAGCTTTTATTCACGTAGAAATAAAAACCCCGGGAGAGGCCCAGAAAACGTCCGACATTCTGCTCTTTCAACAAACCTAATTCCCGAAACGATACCGGCAACGCTGTCCTCACGATAGTCGAAGAAGAAAAAGAACGTAAATATGTGTCCGAATTTCAATGTTTTACCTTATCTTTCAGCTTTGATTTGAGGCCAAAATCACCTCTCTATCTTGTCTCTAAGCATCTTAAATCTTCTTTAGAAAACAGTATTTTACATAAGGAAATGCCCATGTTCATCCATTGACTTTAGGGTTTTGTCCATCTAGTGACCAGCTTGGAACTATGTGCTTCAATGAAATTCTATGAAACTGGGTGATTTTGAGCTCGTTTTGAGTGCATGGGGAGCCCCAGCAAGTGAGTTAGATGAGAAAATATGAATATGATCATCAAGGTTATAGTCCAATAGACCTATTGTTGCTATAGGCTGCTGACTTTTCCTCCTTAGTCTCAACAAATTTTGTAGGCAAGTTCAGCTACTTTTTTTTTCATCTAAATTTACATTGAATATTAAGAAATAATATTAAATAGCTAGGACATCTTACTGTTAGCCTTATTAAATAGACAATTTTGTCCTGAATTCAATGGTATTTTTAAAATATTTTTTGGAGATGTTTTAGATAGGTAAAACTGATAAGGAAAATTCACAGCAATTTATGCATTCATTACAACAAAATTGCCAATTTTTGCCACTAGGTGTTGTTGCGGCTACCCTAGTCCAGTCTCCACACTTCCGAGTCCAGCCTCCACACAGCCTCCACACAATCACTTTGAGCTTTCATTTCAAAATGAACTCTCTCTCCTCTCACTGTCTTAAAATTTTAAGATAGATGAATTTTTGGGATGTATTGTGATAAGATGTTTATGTATTATCCATCCCTGGTTATATCACGGTGAATCAGATACCCCCTCAAAGAGATATTCAAAATGAGCTCTCTCTCGCTGTCTTAAAATTTTAGGATAGATGAATCTTTTGGGATGTGATGTGATGTTTAGCCTATGTATTACCCATCCGTAGGTATAGCAAGGTAAGTCAGTTACCCAGCAACACATGATTGGGAATCTGAATAGACTGGGATCAAAACTCTCTCTCTGAATGTCTTAAAATTTGAGAATAGACGAGTTTGTTTTGGATGTAATGTGATGGGATGTATATTTATTACCCATCCCTGGTTATGCCAGGGTGAGTCAGTTGCCCAGTAAGAAAGGATTGAGAATCTGGATAGACAGGGATCAAGGTGTAAGCTAGGTCTAGCCAGACCTTGGCAAGGACTTAACAATTATGGCCATAAAAGTCCTAAATCCATTGCTTGCATATCCTGCATACTCATTTACTAGTAGACTAGGTGTACCCTATGGGAGGGGACCACCCCCACCAGTTCTTTGGTTCTTTATCTAATTTTTGGAATCCCAAAACGTTAGTGACGGATACCTATGAAATCGAAAAAACGTCGGTCTGTCCGTCCGTCAGTCTGTCCGTCTGTCTGTGAGCACGATAACTCTCGAAGGGAATGAGATATTTCGATGAAACTTGGTGTGAGGATTATTTGTGTCAAGAGTAAGGTCGAGTTCGTAGATGGGCTCTGTAGTCCTACATTTAGGGGTGGGGGAGGGGGTTTAAATTAAGGGACAAACAAAATATTTTGAAACAGCTAATATGATAGTCGATTATGGGGTAAGAAGACATGCTGAACACGATGGTGAAAACCATTTTCTCGCCGGACAAGTAGTTAGCCCGGAATCCGGCCGAAACCGGAAAATTTGTTGCAAGCAAAAGTTTTATTGGAAGTTGATTAGATGATCGATTTAGGGGTAAGAAGACATGCTGAACACGATGGTGAAAACCGTTTTCTCGCCGGGCAGGTAGTTAGCCCGGAATCCGGCCGAAACCGGAAAATTCGTTGCAAGTAGAAGTTTTATTTGAAGTTGATTAGATGTTCGATCTAGGAGTATGAAGACATGCTGAACACGATTGTGAAAACCATTTTCTCGCCGGACAAGTAGTTAGCCTTGAATCCGGCCGAAACCGGAAAATTTGCTGCAAGCTAAAGTTTTATTTGAAGCTGATTGGATGATCGATTTAGGGGTAAGAAGACATGCTGAACACGATGGTTAAAACCATTTTCTCGCCGGACAAGTAGTTAGCCCGGAATCCGGCCGAAACTGGAAAATTTGGCAGAATTAAAGCAGGAAGTTTCGATCAGTATCGTCAAAATAGATATGGCTTATATATCTGAACTTGATTTTCTCAGATGATTAGCCGCGCGAAGACTGAATCTGGCGAAGACAAGACCTAGTTGTCTGGGTCAAATATTAAATTTTTCAATCAATCAATCAAACAATCATCGTAGTTATTCCTGAATATCTGTTTTACAACATGATTTTTGGGATCCCATCGAAACCTTTGGTCTTGTTTAAAGAGAAATTTAAAATGTGTTTTGTGCAAAAGTCATAAAAAAAGTCACAAAACAGATCTCAGTCATTTTTTTTTCAGCAACACTTTGGCCGTTGTTGGCAAGCTCTGGAAAGTTCGTTAGGATGTATTGGGATTAAACTAGAGTATCCTACACGCTGATAATGATCAAACAAAGTCAATGTGGATATTAAAATCACACTTTTTTACAAATTCCAGCCCACTATTGTATTTTAATGGATCCGGTGACTTTGGGGGGAGGAACCGGAAATTGTGTGACATGTTCAGAGCGGACGGATCGGGATGAAACTTGGTGGGAAGAACAAGCACAAGCTCTAGATACATAGTTGACAAGACCGGACCGGATCCGAGTACTGTGGGGGGAGTTGGAGGGAGGGCTCCGGAATTCCGGTGATCCCGACTTAAGATGCTTACACATGTGCTAGGACGATGGAACTTGGCAGGCGTATTAGGGACCCGACCAAACTAACATGGAAATAGTCACTTCTCCGATCTGACCACCGTGGAGGGAGGGGGAATCCGGAATGTTGACGTATTTATAACTTTTGAACGGGGAATCGGATCTTAATGAAACTTGATATTTGGAAAGACCTCGTGTCTCAGACGTTACACTTCAAGTCCGGAATGGATCCGGTGACTTTGGGGGGAGTTGGGGGGAGGAACCGGAAATTATGTGACGTGTTCAAAGTGGATCGATCGGGATGAAACTTGGCGGGAAGAACAAGCACAAGCCCTAGATACATAGTTGACAAGACCGGACCGGATCCGAGTAGAGTGGCGGGAGTTGGAGGGAGGGTTCCGGAATTCCGGTGATCACATGTGCTAGGACGATGAAACTTGGCGGGCATATCAGGGACTTTTCACTCAGGAACAGTCGTTTCTCCGATTTACCATCATGGGGGAAGTGGAGGGAGGGGGAAACCGGAATCTTGAGGTTGTCCAACTTTTTAACGGGTGATCAGATCTTAATGAAACTTGATATTCGGAAAGAACTCATGTCTTAGATGTTCCATTTCAAGTGCGGACAGGATCCGATCAATGTGGGGGAGTCGGGGAGGGGAATTTTGTGACACGCTTAGAATACAGCGATTGGGATGAACCTTGGTGGGAAGAACAAGCGTAAGTCTTAGATACATCAGTGACAGAACCGGACCTGATTCGGTCACTCTGAGGGAGCTGGAGGGGGTCCAGAATTCCGGTGATCGCAATTTAAGGTACTTCAAGATGTGCTAGGACGATGAAAATTGGCTTGAACATTAGAGATTTGACATGATTGGCTTAGAAATCGTCACTTCCCAGATCCGACCATCCCTTAAAGTACTCATCTTCACCGGAAAGTACAAAAAATACTATTAAGCAAAATCTACATTTTCATGGTCCCCATAAACCCATGATCCTTTTGCCTCAAGGGTTTTGCTTAGAAATGAATTTCTAGCACCCTTAAAGTGCGCATCTTAACCGAAAAGTAAAAAAATAAATACTTTTCACCAAAACATATATTCATGATCCTAAAGGGCCCAGGATCATTTTTGCCTCAAAGGTTTTGATTACAGATGAATTTCTAGATGAATCTCTATCATCACAGCCAAGTGCAAAAAAAACTTTTTACCAAACGATACATTCTCCTGATTTCCAAGGGTCCGTCGTCATTTTTATCTCAAGGGTTTTGCTTACAAATGATCACAACAAACGCACGAATTGGCGAATTCCTACTTTCATCCTTTTACCAAACCTTGCAAGTGCCATATGAGCTTACAGCTCTTGTTTTTATAGTAGCCTTCTTTTGTTAACATGCACTAACGAAAATTAAGGCGTCATAAATATGCGACTAAAGCTGGATTTTCGGTATACCACTTCTTATGTCTTTATGTTTCGAGGTTCAGTATGGGGGTAGGAAAACATGCAATATTGCTCTTCAGCTTTGTTTTTCTGCCTAGTAGTAAGTAAGTAAGTTTATTTGTGACCCACAAAATGTTTTACAACAAAGAAAGTGGAGTAAAGATAGTAGAAAAAAGAAAAGAACAAAGACAACAGGAAAATAACTAATGGAACATACAATAGGCCTACAACCGTCAATCAAAAGAGCCTAATCAGTCGGTGATGCGGCAACAGTCGTAGACTAGATTTCTGACGGAAATCAGTGTGCAAATCTTGCAGCCGTGACAAAATGTAAGATTTAATGATTTTGTAATTACTATGGGACCGGGGCAGATACAGAAGAAACTTACAATAGTGGAAATAATCTATCCTTATTCTGGACAGATCCCGTTTATCAAAAATTTCAAACAGACCAACCGAGAAAAGTCGGTAATCCGGCCAGTATCCGGGGAAAACAGGAAATTCGGTAGTTCTGAAAATGTCTTTGCTGAGTTGTTCTTGTCTTTGTAGCGATACGAACCCTTATCGATCTAATGGTACGACCTGAGTTCATTAATTGTCAAATGGTAAATAAAACGGATATGAGGATATCCAGTCGGAAATATAGGAAAGAACAAATCCCTCTGGTAAAAGTTAGAAAGCGTTTATGTTGACATGAAGATTATGCTGAATCAGAATATTCTGTGGGTTACCGCATTTCGATAATCTGGTCGTAAGCTGAATCGAGCAAGTTAAAAAGAAGTATATATTCACTAGTGGTTAAAAAAAATGGTCTTGTTTCCTCGAACGCGAAAAATCATCCGTGACAACAGAAAGCAACGATAAATTACTTTAAAGTGTTGTTTCCAGTCTGAAGAGGTAATCAAAACGTTTTTATTAGGACTTTGAAAACAATTTGTATTTTATAAAACGCGCTTCGTTGTGAAATAAACTTTAACGAACTGTAATAACCATTCCAGTTGTTTGTTTAGTTTCTGGACAATTGTCAACTAATTCGTTTAAATTAACAGGTTAGTGGCCCGGAGGCAGTAGTAAAAACGCAGCAGCGTTTCTCCTCGACTGGCCGAAAGAAACCACCAGCCGTCAGTAATTGATGGAACGTTGGTGACGTAACAAGTCGAGTTTCAGGAAGTTACTAAACGGATATGAGGAGGTGACGCCTTTCTGTATAAGAATGTGGATTTTGCCTGTGATAGTATTAGCCCTTGTGGAGTTGCTACCCGTAAGTGCACACCCTCATTTGTACCCAAGTTGCTGCTAGCTTTGCTTTGGTTTGCTTCAGCTTTTTACGACACTCGGGATTGTTATTGCTTCGTTCTTTAAGAAATTGCTTTCGAAGTCCTCGTATGCTTTTGGCGCGGCTGCAGGTCAGAGGTAAAACTGAAGTGTGTGTTTTTGGTCGGGGTACTCTTCCGACATCATCGACATGTACGATTTTTTTTTCAAATGTGCGTATAGGCTATTACAAATTAGTCGAGACGAAACGCTTGCGTCACCAGTTCATTAAAGTGTAACTGAAAAGACAACTCATTTGTGTGTCGATCATTTAATTGGATACACTGAATTATTTGGATTCTGCAAAGGGATTTTTTTTATTTTCCACTATCTGCTCTAGTTATGAGGCTCAGAATATCTCCAGCCGTCCCCACAGCATAAATTCTACTATGACGCGGGAAATTTTAATCTCAACACAAATGCGGCTTTTCAGTGGGCAGTGGTGAGATTGGTGAAGATTGCTTAGTGCACAAACAAAATTTAATAAATCTTTCTCGTAAGGCATACATAAAAAATACAGCGCATAGAGGCACCACAAATCACACGGAAATTCCACTATTTGAAAATCGGTTATTCGTGAATAGCGAAACAACGAAGTAACTCATTTTCAGCGGGTCTTCAAGCCAATTTAAGTGAATAAGTGATGGGTAACTAGATTGTCCTATCCTAGCCCTTTTCGGTTAAACTTTAAGTGGCTCGATTGCAAACGTCACGTCATATTTTATTTTAAACTGAGCGTCTATGTGATGGCAGAAGAGGTATTAGAATGCATGACAATATTCAAAACCGGCTCGAATGAGCTGGCTACTGCATCAGTGTAAGGTAGCCTACAACTTTGCCTGCGATGTTCAGATTACAACCGTAACTTGAATTATTGGAAAAGAAGGTTTACTACACATACGAACATAGACTGTCGAGAATGCATGTGGAAAATATTTAATCATGGAAAGATTAGTTTTGTGTCGTTAGCAGGTTTATAAAGTAACGTATGAAATTTGGGTCTCCGGGCTTAAGAATCAATGCATACAATTGTGGAAGATGTTTGCATTGTCACTATAGTCACGACGGGTCCTTTAACTTATTGTCGGGTGCAGTTTTCGAGGGGTTGCCCACTCTCGATGTTAGTATACAGCAAGTGCCTGGTGCAGCGATGCCGGCTGAAACCTGTCGGCACCGGTTGTCACGTGTTAATACATCAAAATAAGCATTTTTGGAAGCGTTTGAAAGATGAATCGCCCAATTTATACCCGGCACCGCCTATTTCGGTTCGTGCCGGCCGGTGCCGGGAAAGGGTGTACAGCAGGTGCCGGGGAGTGGCCGGGTAACCCAGCGGCAGTTTTCGATAGACGGAAATAACTCAAATGTTTTTGCGAGCCTTAAGCAGCTAATCTCACTACCGTTGAATATCTACTTGATGAAATAGCACCCTGCAAAGTTCGGTAACGTTCAAAGAAGCGTGCCTTTACCGTGCACCAAGGGTGGGCTCACTCTCTTTTTAGTCCACACCAGATGGCTGGTGCACGGTCGATACCGACTCACTTAACGTTTTGTGCATTGTCGAAACTCGAAAGTAGGGTACATCCGGAGTTGGTAGCCTTACCCCACGGGCCCACCGTGTCACTGTTCTGTTAGACCTCGTCTTGGACCGTTTGATTATGGAAGACTGGTATTTGTCTATTTCCCCGAATCCTTCTGCGACAAGGACCTCCCGTATTTTCTCTGTCAGCGAAAACAACCGTACCTAACAGAATTATCATCTGAACCAGTACTAATTAGATATTTTGATAGTAAGCCAGCTTTGTTTCTTTTTAGAACGTATATATATCCGAAATAAACAAGCATGACAATCCAGTTGATCTGTAAAAACTGGAATTCAGTAGGCTTCGTGTTATCTCGTTGTCGGGTGTTCGGAGTTTCGATCTGTACGTAAGAAGAAGTAGGAAATCGATGTTCCAGCTTCGTTTTCGTATCAAGTTGCTAGTTCGGCTGAAATCACCGGAATCCGATGACAAATGGAAATTCGTTAGTTCTTATAAATATCTTTGTCCAGTTGTTTATATTCGGTATATAAATAAGAAGAAAACTAATCCGGGCAAATGGCACGAACAGAATCTGATGAGAACCGTAAATTTTGGAAAGGATAATATATCCTGTTTGTCCGCGACAATCCCAGATTATAATCCTGGATAGCTGATTCGTCAGAGAAACAGCGAATCGACAATCCCAGATTGTACAAACGACGATCCGACGATCTTGCTCCGTTGCAAGATTCTCGAATCGACAATCCAAGCACGAATCCGGATTGTCAGAGAAAACGATTTTTCATAATCTGGATTGTCAGAGAAAACGTATGTTGGAGAATCCGGATTGTGAATCGTCAATCTGGATTGTCACGGAAAAACACCTCACATGTTATTGGCATTCCGGTCGCAATCTGGCTGGATCGGAGGTTATACACAGAAATCAGTTACCTAACGGATCTGGATAAGGGGTTGATTGGGGATAAATAATCTGACAATGACCGAAAGTCTACAAGACCCGATTGTCTGGAATGACAATCGGGTTGGGGTCCCACCTAAACCTTTGCTCATGTTTCTCTTGATATTTTGCACTCACTGCACTGTCAGAAGTTTCACTCTAGATGGCACAAGGGTGATCAGTTTAAATAGATAATACATAGGTTGTTGGCTGTTATGATTTGGCAAACGTTACACATTGAACGTTATGCATAGCCTACAAGAAGAGCCGAAACGCCGCCGATAAAACATCTGCTAACTTTTCCGTTTATCATCATAATATCGGAAAAGTCATCAGATGCTTTTTCGGCTCTTCTTGCAAATGATTGTTATTCATAACATTTAATGTATAACGTTTGCAAAATCATAACAGATAACACCCCGTGTGTTATCTATTGAAACTTTGCATCCTTGTGTTATCTGTTATGAAACTTCTGACAGTGTGAGCATGAATGAATGAATTTATTCCCAATAGGCTAAAGCCCAAGGGCCATGGCGGGAAACATAACACAATAACAAAAAACAAAATATCATACACTCCGAAAACAAACCAAAAATCAACTTCTGTAAAAATAGAAGTTACTTCCCATACTTGAAACCAAATCCCTTTCCTCCCAAACCTCCCGACCAAACACTTCCTTTCTTAATTAACTCCTCGCAATAACATATCAAATGTACCGCATCCTCCCCATCGATACCAAACATTGGACAAAAATAAGGACCAGTACCTTTCCTTTCTCTACCAATATAACTTCTCCGCATCCCCACCGGAAGAGCGTCCGCCCTAAGCTAAGACTCACCATCCACCTCAGTTCTGCCCCCCCCCCAATCCCAGCTTAAATTATAATGTAATACAAGGAATAAACGTGCTGTTAATGACCCTGATAACCTTCTGAGCCATTACTCTATCGTAAAGATCGTTGCCAGTAACTACGCTCATTCATTATTTTTCTCAGCGCACGTTGCTTATTGTCAGCCACTAACTTCTCGTTTTCGCAGAGTTTTTTTTTTTTTTTTTTTGCCGCGTAGTATCTTTTCAGTTCTTCCTGTCCAATATGATTTGGCCAGGTGACTACGCTTCCACTTTCCCTCGGTGACGCCAACGGTCCTAACATCTAATATTTTAAATTATTTTTTAATGACCGACCTATATATTTAGCGTCACCTACACTTTCCTCTATCTCTACATTCAGTTTTATTTTTTTTATATTCTTTCTCATTTCCTCTTTTACCATTATTTCTCATTTTACCCTTTTCATCACATCTTTAAAACATCAAAATTTTCTTTCTTCGCTTTTTTTTTAAACTCTATCTTTACTATTCTACTTATATCACTTAACATTTACCTTAATATTTTCACCTTTACTTTTCACAATAAAAAAACTATTAAAAATCAAAATCATGAAAAGCATTCAAAAAGTTTCAGAGTTTCAGAGTTTTCTTTTATGCCCGGAATCGCAATAAGTACAATAGTAAAATAGCTTTGCCTGAACAGGGATGGAACCCTCGGCTCCTGGACCAAACTTCAGAATGACGCAAAAATACCCACTGGCATTTTCAAGTTCAAGTTCTGTTTTATTGTCAATCTAATTGCATAATTTAAGAGCCAATTTGGCAGAGGGCTCGACGCCAAACGGCAAACATTTAATGTACTATAAGGCTACATTTACATCAACACACAAGAATATAAAAATAATCCATCCAGGTTTCCACCAAAACTAGGTTGGGAATTTTCGCGACAATACGCAGATTTATTATTATGATATTTTTTTCTGTGAGCATTGATTTAATTTATTTTTTTCGTCGTATTTGTAGATAGTTGATGTTTGATTTAATTATGGTAATTGCCATAACCTCAGATATAAGGTGTGATGCCAAGCTGACCATTCATTGCAAAAGAAATAGAAAGACCTGACTGAAAACATGAAACGAAAAGTGAACTAGCTGATCAAGAAAAACAAGACCAAAGGTTTCGATGGGATCCCAAAAATTTTGTAGTTGATCCAGACAGTCGCGTCTTGTAGATCCGGTCGTCGACGGACTCCTTGAATATTTTTAATATTCAAAGTTTGACCAATGACTGGTCTTCTGATAAAACAAAGTTCAGGTATGGATTCAGCATATGTCTTTACCATGTACGTCATATCTAGTTTGACGAAGTTGATCAGTACGTCCTGCTTACTTCTGCCAAATGTCCTGTTTAATCGGCCAGATTCCCGGTGAACTGCGTGTCCAGCAAAAACTAAACATCAAAATGAATTAAGCCGTACTCAGCATGTCTCCTTACCACTACATCGATCCTCTTATCAACTTCAGATACAACTTTTTAAAATTTTCCGGTTTCAGCCGGATTCTGGGCGAATCTATATGTCCGGGTAGAAAATAATGTTCATGTATAGATTCAGCATATTTTCTTACCCCTAAATTGAACATTTAATCAACCTCAAATAAAACTTTTGCTTTTGACAAATTTTCCGGTTTTGGCCGGATTTCGGACGAACTAATTGTCCGGCGTGAAATAAGTTTCAGATATGGATTCAGCATGTCTTCTTACCCCTATATCGATATCTAATTGGCTTTTTAAAACATTTTTTTGTCCCTTAATTTGAAACCCCTCCCCCACCCTAAGTATGGGGCTACAGGGCTCATCTACGAACTTGACCTGTACTTTGAGTCGGTGGATCCTCATACCAAGTTTGAAGAAAATTTCTCTACCCCTTCGAGAGTTATCGTGCTAACAGACGGACGGACGGGCGGACGGACAGACGGACAACTTTGCGATGTCATAGGTATCCCTCCACTTACGTTTTGGGATCCCAGAAACCCGAAAATCACGTTTTTCTATTTCTTTTACCCTCAATATAGTGTTTCTCACGGAAAATCTTGATCCGTCTGATCTTTATTACCAAGGGTTGCCGGTTTGGACAAGGACTGCGCGTGCTATATGGTCATGATTAGGATTAGTTCCAGAAAATACATCATGTTCATAAAAATATTCAGCTATGGATTTAGAATGATATTTTGGGATCCCAAAACGTAAGTCGAAGCTAGCTATGAAATCGCAAAAGTTGTCCGTCTGTCTGTCCATCCATCTGTCTGTCAATTCAGTTCAATTTCAATTCAATTCAATTTATTCTCAAAACCATTTACGGACTTGCCGAATTTTCGGTCTCTTGTCAACCACGGATATAACAAAAATATAATACATACGTTTCGTCAGGTCACAAAAATACTTCAATACAAAAAACGCCAACAGCAGTTAAAATACGAACCGAGACAATGATAAAATCTGGAGAATAACGTCCGTCTGTGAGCACGGTAACTCTCGAAGGGAATGAGATATTTTGATAATACTTAGTGTGAGGATCCTTTGGGTCAAGGGAAAGGTCGAATTCGTAGATGGGCTCTGTAGCCCTAAATTTAGGGGTGGGGGTTCAAATTAAGGGGCAGACATAATATTTTTAAACAGCTAATGAGATAGTCGATTAAGGGGTAAGAAGACATGCTGAACACGATTTTGAAAACCATTCTCTTGCCCGACAAGTAGTTCGCCCGGAATCTGGCCAAAACCGGATTTAAGAAAAAAAGAAGCAGAATTTGTATTTGTAGTTTATTATATGTCCGATGTAGGGGTAAGAAGAGATGCTGAATCCGTATATGACAATCGTTTTTTACCCGGACATATAGTTGGCCCGGAATTCCGGATTAGATGTTGGCTGTTTGGGTAAGGAGATGCGCTGAATTCGTTTTGGAGCTTTAGTTTTTCGCCGGACAAGTAGTTCCGGAATTCTGCCGAAACCGGAAAATTGGCAGACACGAAGTTTCAATTGGTTTCGTCGAAATAGTTATGACTTATAGGAATAAACACACATGTATATCTAAACTTGGTTTTCTCAGATGATTAGCTATTTGGCCTTAATCTGTTTCTAAATTTTAATAGTAATAATGTTCAAGGAGTCTGGCAAAGACAAGATCGACCCAGTTGTCTGGATCAAATATTGAATTTTTGGGATCCCATCGAAACCATTGGTCTTGTTTCTTAAAGAAAATAGAATGGAAGATGCTTACGTTGCGCAAATATCAACCTTAACAAGACCAAAGGTTTCGATGGGATCCCAAACAGTGAGTGTTTACTGGACTACTTGATCCAGACAATTGGGTCTCGTAGAATTCCGATCTTCGCTAAACCCCTTTAACATGTTACATTTAATCCGACCGTAGTCAACCGCTTGAAAATGTACAAAAATGGTAGTCTTGGGATTTGTATTATAGCTTTTTGACAACAGCGGCAAAACAACTAATCAGATGAGAACAACAAGTGCAGAAATAGGTTCAGCATGCATGTTTACCCCTAAATCTCATCTCTAATCGATTTTTAGAAAAGCCTTTTACTTGGACAAAATTCCTCGTTTTTAAATATTTCTTGAGCCCAAGCTGACTTAGAGTCATATATTCATATAATATACAAAAACGGATTCGTCAGCTCTATTGCTTATGAAGCGATATTTCGGCCCTTTCTCGTTTTTCCGAGCAAACTGCATGCAGAGCAAAAGTGATTGTGACATTGAAAGGCGAACTCAGAACTTCTCCATCCAAATTTCCGAGTTTTTGTAAATCTTGGCAGAATTGCATGTCTGACGAGAAAATAAAGTTCAGACATGTATTTATCTGGTGTTCTTACTCCCGATACGAACGTCTAACCGAATTAGTAATGAAATTTAGTTTCTACCAATTTTCCGGTTTGGCCGGATTCCAGCCAAACTTCTTGTCGGACGAGAAAATGAGTCTCGGATCTGGATTCAGCATGTCTCCTCATCTTGTATCGACTATTTTAATGGGTTTTAAACTTCCTTTCAGATTTCCGGTTTCGGCCGGATTCCGGGCGAACTACTTGCCCGGAAAGAAATAAGTTTCAAAATTGAATTCAGCATGCCTCAATACCCCTACCTCGAATCTCTAATCACCTCAAGATAAAACTTTTACTTTTAACAAATTTTCCGGTTTGCCGGATTCTGGGTGAACTACTTGACCGGCGAGAAAATAAATTTCGTATTCAGATTCAGAATGTTTCTTTAGCCTACCCCCAAATCGACTATCTCGTTAGCTTTTAAAAATTATTTATTTCGCTCTTAATTTGACCCCCCCCCCCCACTACCCCTAAGAATAAAGGTAAGCCTACAGAGCCTGTCTACGAACTTGACCTGTAGTTTGACCCAAAGAATCTTAATACTAAGTTTGAACAAAATATCTCAACCCCTTCGAGAGTTATCGTGCTACACACGGACAGACAGACGGACGGACACATTTTTCACAATGTTTCTTTAGCCTAACCCCAAATCGACTATCTCGTTAGCTTTTAAAAATTATTTATTTCGCTCTTACTTTGACCCCCCCCCCACTACCCCTAAGAATAAAGGTAGGCCTACAGAGCCTATCTACGAACTTGACCTGTAGTTTGAACCAAATAATTTTAATACTAAGTTTGAACAAAACATCTCAACCCCTTCGAGAGTTATCGTGCTACACACGGACAGACAGACAGACAGACGGACCGACAACTTTTACGAAGTCATAGATATCCCTACACTTACGTTTTGGGATCCCAGAAACGAAATGGAAACAGATGCAGACTGAATCTGACCATTGAAGTCGCCAATTTTGGAACTGACAGTGCCCACACTGACTACGATACCCCGACAAAATTCCAGTAAGGAAAACAAAAACGGTCGTGTTTCACTCATCTGCTTATCGGGCAAACTAAGTGATCTGCACTACTTTTTCTTCAGTGGTGCACAACTGAAAAAGAAGTAGTGTTAGGAATATCTCCCCAGACTGAACGTTTAAAAAACACGCCAACGTAGAACGCCACTGTTTTCCGAACGACTAGGAGCCCCCTATCTGCTTTAATGGGAATTCTAGTACCCACCACTCATTCACTGACAGAGGTTTCTTCGTTGCTCCGCTATTCACGAATAGCCTAATCGATTTTCATAGAGTGGAATTGCCCTGTCGGATTTCTGGAGCCTCTGTGCGCTTGTAGCCTACCTGTGTTGTATGCTTTACGAAAACGATTTACCAAAAATAAGTGTTCACACAGCACACAGTGAGCTGCCTTCCGCGAGCTGATGATTTGCCACTGAAAAGCCGCGTTTGTATCGAGATTTAAATTTTCCACGTCATAGTAGAATTTTGCAATGTGGGGACCAGCTGTAGATATTCGGAACGTCATAGTAGAGCAAATAGTGAAAAGCGAAAAAAAACTTTAAAGCACAACTATTACTAGAAATGATCTTTTGACTATGATGTGGATGGAAAAAACGAAAATACCATTACCGAAAATACCATTACTTTCGACCTGAATTTGGCGATTTTTTTTTTTTTTAGCCCTTGTCGACTCCATCCAGCCTTCCCGGTCTCCGAAGAGACGGCTGGGCGCAAAATATTTGAAAACAGAGCGCGCCGTGGTTAGAAGGACGGAAAATTAAGCAAATAAAAAAGAGTAAAAAACAGAAGATTCTCATATCCTTATGTGTGAAAGAGTTGTCAGTGGACGTTAAAGTCTAACCGAAAAGGACTGGAATAGGACAACTTAGTTACCTATCACTTATCCACTTAAATTGGCTTGAAGACCCGCTGAAAATGTGTTACTTGGTTGTTCCACTATTATGGAATAATCGATTTTCAAATAGGGGAATTTCTGTGTGATTTGTGGTACCTCTAATTTGTTGTATGCCTTACAAGAAAGATTTATGACTTTTTTTTTGTTCAGGCACTAAGCATTCTTCACCAATATCGCCACTGCCCACTGAAAAGCCTTGTTTGTGTTTAGATAAAAATTTCCCGCGTCATAGTAGATATTCGCAGATGTTCTGAACGTCATAACTAGAGCATTGCAGATAGTGGAAAACAAAAAAATCCCTTTGCAGAATCTAAATAATTCAGTGTATTCAACTAAATGACACAAAAATAAGTTGGCTTTTCAGTTAAACTTTAAAGATTCTGGCGAAATTTACGTTGTGTAAAAAGTGGCAAAACTTGGCACGGCAGAAAAAGTGCTAGAAATTCGTAGGCACAAAACGAAACAATGGAGATTTTAGAAGCTTATAATTCCATAAGGAAGCTAGGTATATTATAAAAGCCAGAATTAGCAAGAGGGGTCCTTTAACACAGTCCAGTAATGCAGTGTATTCAGTAAATGATACAAAAATGTGTTAGCTTTTCAGTAAAACTTTAAGGTCAGTTCTGACTTTCGCACTCTCTTCACATCGATACTCTTACGTCCTTACGTCGACGTAAAAGACTTACGCAGCTCGTCGTAACGTAAACATTCTATGTAAACCCAGATCTAAACTTGTTCAACTAGAGGAACGTAAGACCGCTTAAGACCAAGAAGGATAAATAAAATGAAATATATTTGCTTGTTTAAAAGATTTCAGTTTGTCCAAGAGAGTCCTAAGGTTTACGAGACTGACTGACTGACTGAACTCTATTACCCGTAAAGTGTAAAACACAAAGTACGGAGTATGAAAAGAAAAACAAAGGAAGAAAACAAAAAACAAAGAAGAGCCTGGTCACACAAGGCTCAAAACAGCGCAGTTTCGGCGAACAGCGTCTTTCACCCGGCCTGTAGAGGCTACATATCGTTTGACAAGTTTTCATCAGACAGGCCTACAGTAGAGGTATGCATGTGTGTACGTCTGCAACAGTGAACGATTGTCGAAGAAAAAACTAAAACCCAAACCAGGTATTTTCTGCTGTGAAATACTAGAAATAACCCTTTTTCCATTCACGTTTTCGTCACTTTTTGAATATTTTGCTGATTTTCAGCTGATATTGACTCAACTGCCACCTTGTTTTCCTCTCACAATTCGAATACTTTGCCAGGAGGAACGCACCTTCAATAGAGAAGATGGCGGTTCGAACCTACAGATGCCTCAGAAAGAAGAAGAAGCTTATTTGTAATGTCAGAATAAATATAATTTCTACAGTTTTTACTCCAAGTTTTTAGCCAGGATAACCCTGAAATAGTTGGCTGTTAGCTGATATGAAGTTTGTTATTCTTCCTTTCCATTTGACTTTTTTATATGCAATTAACAGAGCTAGAGTAATGGAACAGTTGAAAAAGTGTTCGAATAAGCGTACCTCTACTGTATGAATGAATGAATTTATTACGTGCAGCCTATTAAAGGCATTTGCACAGTACATACGGAGTAAAAAAGGGAAATGAACGCTTAACAATAATATAGATGGTACAGCAAAATCCACAACAACAACAAAAGATAAATAAACGCAAAACGAGAAATACACAGCTAAACACGAGAAAGAACAATACATTTACTGTATTAGCAGGCGCATTGGGCAATGGGCAGGAAGGCGGTTGGATGGTGGCAGACTATGTTCGCTTATTTCTTTTAGCTTCATAGTTGGGTCGGGGACACAAAATTTCTTCATGATTCGGTGATTGCGCATGCGACGAGGAAGGTACAAAAGGAAACGGAGATATTTGAAAAAACAAGAACGACAATTATTAACCTGACAATTATAACCTGACAATTATTTTTATTGTTATTATTATTTTTGAGGTTCGCGTTATAGATGTCTCTCACAGAGCAAGTTCTCCAAAAGACATATTTTGTATTGACAAATTAACATTACGTAGGTCACCCCACCTTAGACCTTAATTAGTTCCTCCAGAGGCATTGGTGGCGCATAGCGCGGCGACAAAGCCTCTCCATTCTTTCTGCGTTGACGCCATACAGATGTAAGCTGACAACAAAGAGTCAGCAATAGACCAATTAAGAGATTCATTTATTTACGTTCTCAAATGTAGTTTACATAAATTTGAAGTCCTGAAAACTGTGCCGCGCAGTCTAGGAAGTGTCAGGGTGACCGAGGGCTAACGGAGAGATTCCTGCAGCTTCCGGCCCTTGTCGGCCAGTGCTCTTGATGACCAACTCTCTTCAGCGAAGAGCAGAAAACATAACCACCGCTGTCCCCAACAAACGCTGTTGATTGGTCGACATAGGATATGAGTCATCGTTCGGGTGACGTTTGTCGTTCTTGCTGAGGTTCACTGGCGCGTTTATTTCCTGGCCTCGCCGCCTTTAGAGCACCACCGTTGCACAGCTACTCGACACGGCTGACGTCACCGGATTCACCGTCAATGATCATTTTAAACACCTTGAAGATGTTTGGGTGGACATGTCCAACCTCCGCATCTAGTGAGCGATTATAAGCTAAAAGGTGGTTTATCATCCGGGGACCGGTGTTAATGTGTTAGTGCTACTGGTCCAGGAATCAGCCATGTCATGCGGAAATATGTAATGAGGGGTTGCAGTCTACCGTAAGTGGGTGTGAAATCCTCGAGTGTCATCCATGTCGGCGTGACACACGGCAGTGGGACGAAGAGTGTGAGGGGGGATAGTCGAATGAGGGAACAAGCGGCTTTCTGGCTTATTGGTGTTGACGCTGTTGTCGCTACTCATGCAAAGACCATGAGCCTGTCCGTGCTTTCATCGTCAGCTAACAGAAAGGAGTTGTCGAATTGTTGTATTCTCTCGCCTACACTTTGGACATGAGGGGCTGTCCACTCTCGATTTCAGTGTAAGCTACAGCAAGTGCCCGGTGCCAGCACCGGCTGACACCAACCGGCACCGGTTGCCACGGCTTAGAACATCAAAATCAGCATGTTTGAAGTGGAATCGCCTAATTTATGGCCTGCACCGCTGGTTTCGGTCGGTGCCAGCCGATGCCAGGAAAAAATGTAGGCTACAGCAAATGCTAGGAAATGGTGTAGGCTACAGCTGGTGCCGGGGAGTGGACAAACGTTTTGACCTTGCCTTGCAGCATGGTTGTTGACGGTTCGCTGCCCAGTCTCCATCTTCATGTGCACAAATTGCCCTATGCTATGTGTTAGAATATCAAAATCATCATATTTAGAACTATTGACAGATGAATCGCCTAATTTATGTCCGGCACCGTTGGTTTTGGCTGGTACCGAGGCTGGTACCTTTTCGGTGCCGGAAAGGACGTACACCAAGTGCCGGGGAGTGGGTAACCCCACGTCTGTTGAGGGATGAGCTTATCGACTCATTGGTCAGAGCCATAGAAGCAGCTTCTCGTACCTTTTCGTTGACAACCTCTGCAGGGTCGGGAATATATAGCCTACTTCTTTATGTATTTTATTTTATTTATTTATTTCTTTATATATTTCTGATATTTTATTACATATCTTCATCATCGTGAAGCTTCTGTCATATTTAAATCCAGTGCTCAGCAAGACCATCGTAATGCCGCCGGACGTCAGTGTCAGAGAACGAACTTAATTTCTCCTGCATGGTTATTATATGATATCTATTATGATTGTTATTTTTTTTATTTTTTTTTTATTTTTTATTATTTTTTTTCCCGTAGCATCTTTTCTAATTTAATTTATTTTTATATTATTTAAACATAAACAAAAGAAAATAATGTTTCGTACTTTTTGTGGCTACTCCTCCATCCCTCAGTGACGTTAATTTTGATCTATGTTTACCCACTTTTAAACTATTTACGTCACTTAACTTTTGAAAATAAAAATCCATATTACGTTTACTGTTCTTCCCCCTAATACTTTTTTTTAATATTATTTCTTGTTTCTGTCCTTTAAACCTTCACAATGACACATGCAAATTTTTCTCTCAATCAAACTATATCTAAGGGAAATAAAACAAAATAAAAAAAAGCTATGATTGTTATAGTATAGCCTATAATTAATATATTTAATAATCATAATTCATAAAAGTTATATTCAATAATACTAACATCCCTAATGGTACAAAAAACTAACTAACTTCCAAAAAGTAAATTCCAGATAAATCCAATAAATCAATATGGATGGCCTTTCCGCCTCTCAGTGTGCTAAAACGGAAAGTCAGCTACGCTGTTCGTCTGTGATATGTCGGCCTTCCTTATTGGCAAAGGTCCTCGTCAGGCTGTTGCTAGACTGGAAGAAACGAACGTGCAATCCAAATTGCACTTTCCGTTTTTAGCCATTATTTAATACATGTCTGGATGAACTTACTGGATGAAGATAAAAAAAAATCGAAATCCTTTAGCAGAGGCAAATAATTCAGTAATAATAATAAAAGCTTTATTTCAGCCATAGGCCACATATCACACAAAAACACATCGTATTCAGATCCAAGATATAAAAATAAGCTAGCTTTTCAGTTAAACTTTAAAGTTTAACCGAAAAGGGCTAGGATAGGACAATCTAGTTACCCATTACGTATTCACTTATATTGGCTTGAAGACCCGCTGAAAATGAGATACTTCTTTGTTCCGCTATTCACGAATAATCGATTTTCAAATAGTGGAATTTCCGTGTGATTTGTGGTGCCTCTATGCGCTTGTATTTTTGCTGTATGCTTACGAGAAAGATTTATCAGTTTTTTTTTTGTTCAGGCACTAAGCAATCTTCACCAGTCTCACCACTGCCCACTGAAAAGCCGCATTTGTGTTGAGATTAAAATTCCCCGCGTCATCGTAGAATTTACGCTGTGGGGACGGCTGGAGATATTCTGTGCCTCATAACTAGAGCAGATAGTGGAAAATCAAAATATCCCTTTGCAGAATCCAAATAATTCAGTGTATCCAATAAATGACACACAAATGAGTTGGCTTTTCAGTTAAACTTTAAGGACCTGCATAGTCGCGGCTGATTATCTTACATCAAGGCGGATTTCGGCATATCCGGCGTGTAATTTTAACTTCTTACGGCTGATTGGTAATTGGGTCGATGTGGTTATGTGTCTTTCTTGCATGATTGAAACCACAACACGATTTGTTTTGTGGGAACTAAATTTGAAATCGACGAAAGTAGACAAGATTATTAACGAGAAAATAGTTAAATTTGTTCCCCGTTAATTCTAAAGGAGACATCTCACTATTTACAGGAGGGATTGACAACAACCTCGACGTCGCACTATTTAAAGTTCAATTGAAAAGCCAACTTATTTTTGTATTATTTAACTGAATACATTGCATTATTTGGATTATGCTAAGGAGTTTTATTTTTCATTGTTTGCTGTAGTATGACCTTTATATTGTTACGGCCGTCCTCACAGCACAAAGTTGGAAAGTTTGAATCTAAATACAAACGCGGCTTTTCAGTGGTCAGGGGATTAGCTTGCCGAACGTAGCTAGCTGCGTGAACACTTGCTTTTCGTAAATATTTTTAGTCAAGCATACAACACAGGTACAAGCGCGTAGATTTACCAAAGATCCGTCAGAAAAATTCCAAATGAAATCGATTATTCCTGAATAGCGGAGCAACGAAGTAACGCATTTTCATCGGGTCTTCAAGACTCTTTAGATGAATGAGTGATGGGTAACTAGATTTGTTTATCTGAGCCCTTTTCGGTTAAACTCGAAGCCTCGAAATTGGCCTCAGTAATGCTAAGAGGAAATTCCTATACATTTTCTAACTAATTCCCAACTGTCAAGAAGCAATAGTTGCGTTTTTGAAGATACCATGGTATCTGTTACCACGGAAACTGGATCTGCAATTAGTCGTTTTTGCGGTTACCGTGGTATCTGATATACAGTCCGCTGCAAAAACGACAGTTGCCGAAATTGCGCTTTTTGAAGTCATCCCAAAAGAAAAACTTATATCCAGTCACACCACTAAGTGCCAAACTTCTTTCCCACCAGTTTCGCAAAAATTGATGAAAATGAGATGACTTTTTCAGATACCACGATCAGTTACCACGATCGGACGGTGATATCTGAATATCAGATACCACGATAACTGGCCAGATACTACGATAACTGCAAAAACGCCTTTTGACCGTGGTATCAGATACCACGATAACTGCAAAAACAACTTTAGACCGTATATCAGATACCATGGTATCTGCAAAAACGCAACTAATATCTTGATGACCTAGGACCTAGTTAGGACTGCGCAGAACTTTTCTTTCCACATTTGCGTTTTTGCAGATACCGTGTTTACTGGATGTGCATTTAATCGTTTTTGCAGTTCCCGTGGTATAATACTATATAAATAATAGCCTACTGCGATCTCTTTGCAAAAAGAACAATTGCCGAATTCGCGATTCTGGAAGTTAACCCACAAGAAATACTTACATCCACTCACGTCAGAAGTGCAAACTCTCTTTCCTATCAATTTGACAATGATGAAAGTGAGATGACGTGAGATGAGATACCACGGTAACTGGCAATATACTCAACTGAAACAAACGACTTTTGACCGTGGTATCGGATACCATACGGTAACTGCAAAAACTGTTTTATACCATGGTATCAGGTACCATGGTTTCTACAAAAACGCAACCATTAGGCCTATTCTTGAGGCCGGTATCTTTTCCTAAGAAAAAAAAAGACATACAATCTTAAAATCATAGATTTTTTTATTTCCCGAAAATACAATTCTAAAAAGAGTCATGAAACAGATTTTCTGCTCATCTTTGATAACAATTAACACAAGGGTGCGCTAATTAGTGTTAAATGTTGTATAAATTCTGACAGTGTAGAAGCTTTACAAATGACAATACTTTACAAATCTGAGCGGAAAATTCGAATTTGGAAATATATATAATTTATTACATGGAATTCAGGAAAATAAATGAATCTTTGAAACTCCACAGCGTACAAGAAATATTATTTTTCTTGATAATAAAAGCTTCATCCCAAGCTGACTGCGAATCTTATATAAAAGCAAGAACGACACTAACCGGGGAAGTCAGCTACGATAAGCTCCAGCGAGCAAGTCTTCGGCCATTCGTGGCAAGTGTCCTTGTCAGGCTGTTATTTGGAGGTTTTTTCCTTTTAGCCACAGCCTTAGGAGGGCCATTGCCAAGAAGAGCCGAAATATCGCTGGAGCAATTCTTAGCTGACATCCATTTATCGTAATTCTTATATTCTATTTTCTTGGCCCCTTTTAACACAGGAATCTCAATGGTTGAAATATTGTTCGCTCATAAAAGTTACCAAACGTGTCCCCTTTGTGCGGTCGACTAAAGACAAATTTAGACTAATAGACACATTTAAGACAATTTATAAACAAATTCCGAGCAACAAATTTAGACGGCTATATGCTAGTCAGATAACTCTGGGTAGCAGGATGGTACACACCGTAGGTGCTGGGAAGCTTTGGATAGGGGAAGAAAATCGCTGGGGAAACCCCTACGGGTATACAAACGCACTGATGCCCCAATGTTCCTTCAGCCAAAGCTGACGGCGAATAATTTTTTCCCCACAAGTTCATTTTCCAGCTTGAACCTGAAGATGACCCTTGCCAAGAAGGGCCGAAATATAGCTCTAATAAAATTCAGCTGGCGTATCCGTTTTGCGCTATCAGAGATGACTCAATGGGGTACGTTTAGCCTCTTGGTTTCATTTTGTAACAAGGGTAGCGGATTCGGGCAAGCCGACCCATCAGTTCAGTTATCGGTCAAGCTCGGTTCTTTAAACTCCACATGTAATCCATAATAAATAACCTGAATCTTAATCTGAGTCTAATAATGTATCTGCATATCCTACGACTGCTTCTATTGGTCACTAGATCCTGTTCACTATTATTTATTATGCTGTATGGTAGGCCAAAAACTATGGCCGAAACTCAGGCCACAGATTGCCCATTAACTCAATCCCCCAAATTCCAGTTGTTGGCGAACAAACAAGATCCTGTTCGTACTTGTAGCCAATATTTTTACAGTTGGAAAAGTAGTCTGTGTGCTATTTTTTACCATTTGTCTGTGTATTCGCTTGGTAGTTGCATTAATGTTATCAATCGTTTTTCTTCTCTTCTCTCTTCTTTCCTTCTTTTTGTTTTTTGCGCTTTGTCTCTAACTTCTTGGTGTTGCGGTTTATATATATGCTTATCTGTGTGTCCCGGAATATAGCGTCATCCTCCCTATTCTCCTGTAAGTAGCAGACCCCAGTGAGCAAAATCTGAAAACTAACACCCGTGTCCCCGTCGTACCAAGGCCGTATCCAGGGGGGGTCAACCCCCCCCCCGAAACCCACAAAAGTAATCGTTTTTTGTAGACTTTAAAATCTGATCAATGTCTTTTTTGTACTTTTTGGTCTGACCCGCGGGCAACCCCCCCGAAATAAATTCCTGGATACGGGTCTGCGTTGTACCCATATTATAGTTATTGTTCATTTTTATGATAATATTTCCAACCATTAATTTTCACGCTTGGGAAGTTGGTTCCCCTTACCTGACGTATTGTCTCCCGATCATTGTTTCCAAAAACTTATTAGTCCGAAGACTGTTTTGCAAATTTTACCAAGGTTGTCACCCAAAGCAAGTTATATGGAAAGAGGCTAAACGCGGCCAAAGACCTTGTGTAACTTTCTGTAAGCATAGCCATGGTTTAAAGGAACAGTAAACTTGACTACGCAACTTTCGGCCATCGAATCGCCCGGGGGCTTGGATAAATATACAGGGTCTTATTGTCGACAGGCCCCCCTTCTTTGTCATCTCGAACTGTCTCGAACCCCCTCCTTAGTGTTCCCAAAGCTAGCTGGCAGGCCCTTGCCCCTTATGCACTGTAATTATGCACTCATGTACTGTAAAAGTTCGCCTTTTTACATGTAGACTACAGAGTAACGACCTCCCCGACTAGACGGCCGGGGTTCGATTCCTAGTCGCGGCACACAAACCTTTTGCTTTTGCAAACCTTTTGCTCAAAAGTCGAATTCTCGGAAACTGACCGGAAACTGCAATGGTCGTAACGAGAATTTTTCTTACTCTCAATATTGACTCAGGGTACATTCTTGATATGTTAGCTAGTTCCCCGAGTCAAGTTTGAGTCAAGTTTTCTGTTCCTTTAAAGTCATGGTCGGCTGTATAAGAACAACTTAGCAGAAATACTATGTAGTGCGAGGTGTCCCTTAAGTGTATTTTCTTTATTCATTATGACGAAGTGGTCAAATGATATTTGCTTTTGGTCAACAAATCATATTCTGCTGTATCCTAATCCATTGCTCTTTTCAGTTTTCCACGGGGGCTAATCTTGCAATCCGCATCCCCGGCGACGTCTCTCAAAGGGATGGATTCTATAGGCTGGACTACTGGCCCCCTCAGGGGTTGCCCCCTCCAAATACAACTTTCAAGGTAAGTCCGGTAACTGAGCAGGAAGAAGCGACCAGCTCTTCGGTGAAATCGAAATTTATTGTAAGACCTTGCGTAATAGTCTTTGTTTGTCCCGCCTCGTCTCATTATCAGTATTGATCACATATATATAGTATGGATTCCGGCATACACTAACATATAAATTAACCAGACATACAGTGTTAATAGAACTTTTTTTTATGTAAAGTATGTATATATATGTACTTTGTAGACGGCGAGCCGTCACGCGTTTACATTTAGCTCGCGTGTCTAGGGAAAATCCTTAGGTGCTCTGCTTAAATGCTGAATCCGTATATGACAGTTATTTTCTACCCGGACAAATAGTTCGCCCGGAATCCGGCCGGAACCGGAAAATTTAAAAAAAAAGTTGTATCTGAAGTTGATAAAAGGTTCGGTGGGGGATGTGCTTAATTTATTTTGAGCTTTAATTTTTGCTGTACATGTAGTCACCGGGAATCCGGCCGAAACTGGATATTTGGCAGAAGTATAAGGCAGGAAGCTTTGATCAACTTTGTCAAAGTACATATGACGTATAGGGTAAACACATATGGTGAATCCATGCCTGAACTTTGTTTTCTCAGAAGACTAGCCATTTGTCAAACTTTAATAGTAAAAATGTTCAAGGAGTCTGGCGAAGACCGGATCTACAAGATGCAGTTGTCCGGATCAAATATTACATTTTTGGGATCCCATCGAAACCTTTGGTCTTGTTAAATCTGGACGGTGCGGTTTTTGGTAAAAATTTGATTGGCCACTAGTTGAAGGAAAACTTGTACCGTCCAAAGTACTGTACTGTCCAAAATTAACCCATGTCCAGAGATGCATACTTCCACTGTAGCGTGATTGACTTAAAGGCGTTGATTCTGAATCATAATCGGTAAATGATACTTACATGCGTGCCAGTTATGGAACAAGTTACGTCATCAAACAGTATATATATCTACTAGTTATAGTTATCTAGCTTGTTGCAAAACAAATATCTCAGTTTTATGTGTTTTGTATTTAGTGCGTGAAATGCTAGCTTATCCATTTATTCTATTAATAAATATATGAGAAAAATGAATGACATGAAATAACACTAGGGAGTAGCAACAAGACCTATGCTTTCCATGCATCACAGCGCACCCCACTACGCTTGTGACCTTTAAAGCGAGACAAACGTGCGGGTTTAGAAACTTATAGTAAAATATAATGCGGACAAGTCATCAGACAGTATCTTAACCAAGTCTGCCGTCTTTTTTTTTCTACGCCCCTTTGTTCCTTATTCAATGGCTGAGTAGCTAGCTTGGCTTTTTTTATCCAAGAAGAAAAGATTGGTATCATTCTATGACAACTGCCCGACTTTTGCAATATGCTATCTCAGAGCTATTCTTGGGCTATTCTTCCAAGCTATTCTTGGTTATGATTAATGAAATTGCACAGGATATGCCGGATCGGTGGAAGTATGTTGACGATTTGAGTATTACTGAAGTATGCTACCGTCATATTAAAAGTTCCGCAGCATCAATCATTGAAGACATACAAAATGAAGCGTCTTTGTCCGATATGCAAGTTAACCAAGAAAAAAGCGCTGTTTTAACTATTTCTTTTTTAAAATCACCCCCGCAATTTGAGCCAAAGATCATTGAGAATTTGGCTGTAAAAAAACTAAAACTTCTTGGAGTAATTATCACTGAAACTTTAGACTGGGAAGATAATACAGCAGAAATACTCCGTAAGGCAAACTCAAGCCTGTACATGTTGAAGCTTTTATCAAAGCATAATGTCCCAAGTCTTCACATCCTCAGGATTTATACTTCTTTCATAAGACCATTAATGGAGTATGCATGCGCGGTGTGGCATTTTAGCCTAACTACAGATCAAAACTCTCGTATTGAAAGAATACAAAAACGTGCTCTTCATATTATCCATAAAGGCCCAAAAGTACCCTACTCCCTTCTTCTAAGCACGTACAAAATTGATACCCTGGAGAAACGGAGACTGAACCTATGCCTCGAGATCGGTAAAAAACTCATTTCGCACCCCATCTACAACGAGTTTCTCCCTCCCCCATACAACAATGTTAGGGAAAGGCGAGAGAGAGCGGTCTCTACGAAGGTCCCAATATTCCAACCAGTAGCGGCCAAACACAACCGTTACCAAAATAGTTTTATACCCAAGATTGTGGATATTTTGAATAGCCTTTGACCATTGTACGTATTTTTAAATGTATATGTTATGTTGATGAATTTATGCATGACAGTACTCACCAATTTTGGTTTTGTTACCGTGAAAGTGTGAGCGAATAAATCATATTCTATTCTATTCTCAGAGCCGTAGCCTAAAGGTATGCTATATGCTAAACCTTGGTAGATTCTAACCGAATCAATATTAACAACTATCTCAAAATACTTGTTTTATAGTAGTTGGAATCAGTCATACACAAGTCATAAATTTTGAGAACAGAGCAGGGCATGCGCTAACATATGAGCACTGGTACTCATACTCGTCTGCCGTCATTTAAGAGACACTCCGCTGATACACGCTGGCTCTTCACGCACATGTTTGTCCATTTTTTTTTTTCGAATTCAGGTTTAACTAGACCTCCGTTGCCTGTGCAACGGGAAGTGTTGCAGCAACTGTGCCCTGTTCCTTAGGGCACAGTTGCGGAGCAACACGTGCAACTGTGCCCTACGGGACACAGTTGCGGAGCAACAGTCTCCATTATGTTCTTTAGAGGACATTTTTCTAATGCGGCTTCGATTGTTATCTTGAAGCATCTTTGATATGGTTTTATTTCGAGCTCCTACTAAACTAGAGAATTTGTCCGAAAATGATTCTATTTTCGCTTCGAATATAATCGATTATTACCTTTCTTTTTTTTTTTTTTTTTTTTTTTTTTTTTTTTTTAAACTTAAAATATAAAATATTAGCATCAGTATAAAGCAATCAGTATTTTTATAGCAGCATCATATTATATTTAGAAGCTACTCTCTTACCTTTCGAGACCAGACGATTTGCACGATTACTGTCTAGCAGATTTCGCTTCCTGGTATTACAAAGTACCAGAATTTCGGAAGTCGGAAAAAGGTGTGATAGAGCTACGGAGTTTTTTGCTCCAGTTCTCGAAGAGATCTGTAAAAGTTCTTCATGGATTCAGCATTAATTTATTTCTAAACCGTTTACTTCGGAAGCTAGGGCCATCTTAACTTGACGCCAATTCGAAGTTTTATGTTTCGAGACACACATTTCGAGAATTATTTCCCGGAAATCTGAAAGAGATACGGAAAAAACAAAATAAAGTTTTCTGCTTAACTTCTGACAAACAAAATTGGCAAAAATTGGAAATTGCTCCGAGGACATGACAAAACTTCTAAATAGAAAACCTACAGAAGGAATTTTATATCCGGAAAACTATTGCAAGTTCCAGTCTTATGGGATCGAGATCTCTCGAACCGCGTTGGAAAAAAAATTCTAGCTGGCCCAGAACCGAAGTTACCTCTAGAACGTCGAAACTTCGGAAATTATTTCTAAGAGAACGAAGCAACTTGGTATAAAGAACACTTCACTTCTTCTTGCAACTTTCATAGCACTACACGATAAAAATAAAATAGACATCAAAATCGAAAATTTAAGAAAATTCCAAAAAATCGGAACGAGATGGACTTCCGGGAAATCTGTAAGAGCTACGGAATTTCATGCTTCAGTTCTCGAAAAGATCAATAAAAGTTCTATATGAGTTCATAATTATTTTATCTCTAAAACGTTTACTTCCGAAACTAGGGCCAATTCGAAGTATTATGTTTCGAGACGCACATTTCGGGAATTATTTCCGGGAAATCTGAAAGAGATACGGAAATAACGTCTTATAGTTTTCTGCTTAACTTTTGATGGTCTAAGCTAGGAAAATATAAAACAAACAAAACTAGACTTACGTTGCCTGGGCAACGTGAAGTGTTGCGGCAACCTTTGTCCGGCTTCGCCGACTAAAGTGTTGCGAGAGCAACACTTTGGTTGTTTCTTCGCTATCGGTTAAACTAATCGTCAGCAATCACATGGTCACAGGCTATTCCTCAGCGTTGACAAAACAACAACAAAAGAAGGGACTTCAATTGACTTTGCAGCCAGTTGAACTTTATCCTTTTCAATCGTAAACATCGTGACGGATGAAAACTTGGAACAACATCTTATATAATCTAGTTGGTATTATAAAGCTATCCGTAATTTTTCAGGATCAAAATACCATAGATGACACTATTAATTTTACGAAACTACCTCATTGTTTTACATTATCGTTTGCACCCGTTGCGTAAACACTTAATTCTAGGTTACAGTGATAGACCATCAATACGAACTTTCTTACCGTCATATTTATAGAAATCGAACACAATGTGCACCAATTTCTAGCCGCCCGTGAACCGATTCTTACTTACAAGCCCCTCCATCGTGATATACATCAAGTTCAGCGGAAACAAATAATGGGTACACCAACTAGCAAAAGTTGCAAACCCCTCATCGCTGAAGATGATTGTAGCCTAACAGCTGATTAGTACTTACAAGTCCCCTACATGTCTTACAATTGGGAACCAAATTCTTCTTACCATCAAATACACCGGAAACAAAGAATAGGTACACCAACTAGCAAAAGTTGCAAACCCCTCATTGCCGAAGATGATTATGAGCCAACTGCCGACTGTTGCTTACAAGTCCCCTACATGTCTCACAATTGGTATCGGCCTTTTTTTGGTTTCAGTGTGTACCTTACTACTGAAGTTGTCAACCCCTTGAAACTTTCAAACTGGTGTATCTCATGAAGGAATTTTTGTACGAAAAAATGGATGGCATATACTTTGATCAGCTCATCAAGAACTATCGAGTGGCGTCGAAAAAAAAATTCTATCTGTCTTGGTTCAAAAGTTGACTTTTTTGCCGTAGGCCAACTTTCTAACGTCACCACTTAGAAAGGAGCAAAGGATAAACTCTAATTTCTTTAGCAGTGAGAGAACTTTTGAAGTTTGAGAAGTAAGTCTGATACCATTTCTCTACCGCAATCCCAAGTGCGAAAAACGGAATGATAAACTCAGCTGAAATCACGAACAGAAATGAGTAGAAACAATAGATGGCAGCACTTTCGGACCCGTGGGAAAATGCCAATTTTTCCTTTCTGCAAATTTTACTGTTTATTCCTCAAAGAAGTTGTATTGGCTATGGGGCCGGGGAACTGCCGCACATATTTAGCACTTTTAGATTTTAGTCCATCTTCAATCTGAAACTAGTGCCTGCCTGCTTGCCTGCTAGAACGGAGCTTTCCACTCGAAAGCAGAAACATAGTTTGATAAAACGAAAGCGTGGCTGCATAACTTCAGATACTCCTCTCTGACACAGGCTATAAAACTCTACTTCAATTCATACACCGTAGGCTCTAGCTCAATGACAAGCAAAAACCATCCTTTTTCGCCCCAGGCAAGAGTTCTATGGAGCTTGCCAAAATGTTATGTCATATTCATCAATCCGGCCAGAGGTCCACACTTTCCGTAAAAACCGCAGAGGTTAGACCCTTACCGTTTTCTAGTAATTAGATGAAATCGGACGACTAGGAAAAAAAAATAAAATAATAAAAAAACCACGACAAAACCAAAGTGTTGCTCTCGCAACACAATTCACCAAAAAATTTAAATTGCCCCGAGGGCATGACAAAACTTCCAAATAGAAAAACCCAAAGAAGGAATTTTATTTCGGAGAAACTATTGTAAGCTCCAGTTGTTAGGAGATCGAGACCTGTCGAACCGCGTTGGAAAAAAAAATTAGCTGGTCCAGAACAGAAGTTACCTCTAGAACGTCGAAACTTCGGAAATTATTTCTTAGAGAACGAAGCAACTTGGTATATAGAACACTTCACTTCTTCTTGCATACTTTTCATAGCACTACTTGATAAAAATATAAGAAACATCAAAATCGAAAATTTGAGAAAATTCAAAAAAAATCGGAACGAGATGGACTTTTCCGGAATTATTTCCGGGAAATCTGTAAGAGCTACGGAATTTTGTGCTCCGGTTCTCGAAGAGACAAATGAAAGTTCTACGTGAGTTCAGCATAACTGTATTTCAAACAAGTTTATTTCCGAAGCTAGGGTCGTCTTAACTTGACGCCAAACATCGAACGCAAGAGTTTCTAAGAAAAAAACGTTTTTATTTTTTTTTCTGGAAAACTGTTAGAAATTTTAGGAACTTCTCTGGAACTTTTTTATTCTGTTTCACGTTTCCCTTCCCTCTGAAAAATCTCAAATTTTTAACTCTTACCACTTCGGAGCTACAGGTCGCTGATCACGGTGAAAAAAAAAACAAAAAAAACTACGAAAGCATTAGTGTTGCTCCGCAACACAATTACAAATGAAAGAACAAAAAACTTCAGAGCCCGGTAGAGAAGACAAATTCGTGTTGCAAGGTAGGCCTGTGGAAAAACTTGTTTAAATATATATATATATGTAACATTTATGACGCACAGGCCATTCATACTGTACGGTACGAAAGAATAAGGTTCGGGTGTCAAACGGCCAGCCATATATCTTGCTTGTTGCAAAATAAATATTTCAGTTCTATGTGTTTTTTATTTTATTGGTGGGTGGGTTATTGGTGCTAGCTTATCCACTTGTTCTGTTAATAAATAAATGAGAAAAATGAATAACCCGTAGACATGGGACCGGAGCAAAATAACACTAGGGAGTAGCCCCAAGACCTATGCTTTCCATGCTTCACAATCGGGCCATACTTTGCGCAGCGCCGCTCACTACGCTTGTGGCATTTAAAGCGAGACAAACCTGCGGGTTTAGAAATTTCTAGTAAAGCTAAGATGTGGTCTGCACACATCGAAGAAACAGGGGATGTTGTATCTTTTTTTGCTGTGTTCAGAATTTTAAGTTATTGGAGCAAGCGCTGGTGCACGACTGATTGAGTTTCAGTAGGGACGTTCTCTATCACTAGTGATGCTAGTGTCGCTGCTACACCCTAGCCACACCCTCACCGCCATAACTATAAAAGTTGTACCCGGAACAAAGTAAATTGTTTTTAATCCTAAAGCGAAAATACACGAGGAAGAAACATTTTTAGAAAAATTGAGGAAAACCTACGCCCCTGGGCCCGTCGCGCGCCTTTTGTTTAGGCTTTAACAGCAGAAAATAACGCCCTGTAGTTTTTAATCAACGAAACTCCTGTCAACTGGGCGAGTGACCAACCTTGGGCAGTCACGTGGAGGACAGGATTTTTGTGCAGAGTCCAAAACGAAACCTTCACTGACCACTGCGGTTGATCCGTACCGGAAAAGTAACTATTTTTGACAATTGGGCTCGCTACTTTAAGTGCGACATCAGTGGCTAAACGCACTTGTCATCATTAGTTACGTTTTTGGAGATATCATGACACTGATACCACGATAACTGGATCTTCATTTTGACGTTTTTGCAATTACCGTGATGTCTGATACTATGGTTGCTTTGTCAAAACGATAGTTTATCGAATTTGCGCTTTTAGAAGTCACCCCAAATAAATACTAACATCCACGCACATCACAAGTGCCAAATTCTTATACCACCAATTTGACAAAAACCCGGGGCCAGGCTCGTGTGTTGCCGATGATGAAAATGAGGGGAATTTGTCAGATATCATGGTCAGTTACCACACGGTCGGGACCGTGGTATTTGAATATCGCAGTTACCACGGTAATTGCAAAAACGCCTTTTGATCGTGGTTATCAGATACTACGGTATCTGCGAAAAAGACCATAGATCGTGGTTTCAGATGACATGGTATCCGCAAAAACGCAATTATTAAAAATACTCTTTCTTTATTCAGTAAATTTTACAGCTTTACCGAAGTCCACAATCAAAATTTATCTTTAAGGTAGGCGCACACATAGTCTGATTTTCGAAGTCGGATGAGAATTTCCTGCTTTGCTCCAAAATGTTGACCCAAGAGTGACGCGAATGTCGCATGTAAATCTTATTGAACTGTGTGTTCAGTAGTTATAAAGTACAATGGGCACTAATTTTATGCTTTATTTTTATGGCACTTGCAGCTCCGCTCAAGTGCCATATACCGATCGCTTTTCGGTCGGTCGGGCGGTCCACTGTTTTCGAGTTAGGGTACTTCCAGATGTCCTAGGACGATGAAACTTGGCAGGCATATCAGGGACCCGATATAACTAACCTGGAAATAATCAGTTTCACGATCCGACCATCTGGGGGGGAGTGGTGGGCCTTGGAATCCTGAGAATTTAGTAGTTTTTGTAAAACCCCTACCCCTTTCTTCTCACTAGTAGGTCTGCGCACGGCGTGACGTCACTCTTTGCATCGGATCACTCTGTTAACATCGGAAAGAGCTAGTGCATTCGAGGGTCAAAGGGGTTTGTATATGTGATTCAGTGCGGGGGAATATGGAAAATTGAGTGTTGTGTAACTTTCGAACGGGTGATCGGATTGGGACGAAACTTAATACCTGAATGAATGACATATCTCTGATCTTCCATTTGAAGTCCGAACCGGATTCGACAGCTATGGGGAGTTGGGGGGGGAAGACCGGAAATCTCGAGAGACGGTTATAGTGGAGGGATTGGAGTAAAACTTGCTGGGAAGAACAAGAATCTGCTCCATATAAATCGTTTACACGTTTGGACTGGACCCGGACACTTGGGGGGGGGAGGTGGAGGGGAGTTTCCCGGAATTCTGGTGATGACAGTTTTTGGGATTTTCACGACGAAACTTGGGAGGCGTATCAGGTATCAGGGACCCGATCAAACTAACTTGTAAATAAAAATTCACTCGATCCGATAGTCGTGGGGGGATCGGAGGGAGGGGGAATCCGGAATATTTAGCCATGCGTAACTTTGGAACGGGTGATCGGATTCGAGTGAAATTTAATAACTGAACAGAGGGCCTGTGGTGATCTTTTTCATGTCCGGACCGGATCCGACAACAATTGGGGGGGGGGAATACGTAACCGGATTGGACTGGAGAGATCGGGATGGAACTTTGTGGGAATAACAAACAAGTCCAAAACCGAACCGGATTGGCTCCGGCGACTGTGGGGGGAGTTTGAGGGGCGGGTCCGGAATTCCGGTGATCGCGAGTTAAGGTACTTCCAGATTTGCTAGGACGATGAAATTTGGCTGGAATATTAGAAATTCGACAAGATTGGCTTAGAAATCGCCACTTTTCAAATCCGACCATTCCCTAAAGTACCAATCATGACCGCAAATTAAGAAAAATGCTTTTAAGCAAAATATGCATTTCCATGATCCGCATGAGTCCATGATCATTTTTGCCTCAAGGGTTTTGCTTACAAATGAAGTTCTAGCTCCCTTAAAGTGTGCATCTTAACCGCAAGGTCGAAAAGTACTTTTTATCAAACGATACATCTCAACCTATGATCATTTGTGCCACAAGGGTTTTGCAAAAAAAAAAAATTTCTAGCACCCTTAAAGTGCGCATTTTACCCGCATTAGCGAGAAAAAAATACTTTTGATCATACGTATATATCAATGATCCCTAAGAGCCTGATATCGTTTTTGCCTCCAGGGTCTTCCTTACAGATGAATTTCTAGTGCCTTTAAAGTGTGCATCATTACAGCCAAGTTCTACGACAAAATACTTTTTCTCTAGCTTCCTTAAAGTGCGCATCTGAACCGCGCAGTCGAAAATTACTTTTAATCAAATAATACATCTCAACCCATGCAAGTGCCATATGAGCTTACAGCTCTTGTTCATAAAATGCTTTACAGATAAAATTTCCGACTTACGTAGCACTTCGAAAATAAGCCGTTTTCTTGTTATCTCCTGTCATAGAATAGAGTAGAATATATTTACACAAAAGCCATGGCAAAACATTGAAAAAAAACACGGCATATTATCAACATGAAAAACAGGAACGAAATGGGAATAATCTATTCAAGAAACAAGAGCTGGAAGCTCATATGGCACTTGCAAAGCTAGGTCAGAGGATGAAAGTAGGAATTCGTCAATTCGTGGGTTTCTTTTGATCATTTGTAAGCAAAACCCTTGATATAAGAATGATCATGGGTCCTTGGAAATCAAGAGACTGTATCGTTTGGCAATGCATTTGGCGCGCATTTTAAGGGCGCTAGAAAATCATCTGTAATCAAAACTCCTGAAGCAAAAAAGATGATCACCAGCAGCACGAAAATGTATATTTTACTCAGAAGTATTGTTTGTACTTTAAGGAATTCAGTTGTAAGAAAAACCCTTGAGGCAAAAACGATCATGGGCTCATAGGGATAACGAAAATGTATCTGTTGCTTAAAAGTATTTTTTGTACTTTGCGGTTAGCATTAGTACTTTAAGGGATGGCCGGATCTGGGAACTAACTATTTCTTAGCCAATCATGTCAAGTCTCTAATTTTCAAGCCAAGTTTCATCGTCCTAGCATGTCTGGAAGTAGGCTACCTTAACTTGCGATCACCGGAATTCCGGACCCCCCCCCCCCCTAACTCCCCCACAATACTCGAATCCGGTCCGGTTCTGTCACTGATCTACATAGGGCTTGTGCTTGTTCTTCCCACCAAGTTTCATTCCGATCGCTCCACTCCAAGCATGTCACAAGGTTTCCGGACCCCCCCTCCGACCCCCCCCCCCCCAGCTTCATCGGATCTTATCCGGACCTGAAATGGGACATCCGAGACATTTGGTCTTTCTACATACCAAGTTTCAGTATGATCCGATCACCCGTTCGGAAGTTATACATGCCTCAAGAGTCCGGATTCCCCCTCCCTCCTCTCCCCCCACGATGGTCGGATCGGGAAGCTGACTGTTTCCAGGTTAATCTGGTCGTGTCCCTGATTTGCCTGCCAAGTTTCATCGTCCTAGCCCACCTGGAAGTATCTTAACTCCGTATGACCGGAATTCCGGAACTTCCCTCCAACTCCCCCCCCAGTGCACGAATCCGGTCCGGTTCTGTCAACGATGTACGTAGGGGTTGTGCTTGTTCCTCCCACCAAGTTTCATCCCGATCGCTCCACTCTAAGCGTTTAACATGATTTCCGGTTCCCCCCTCCGACCCCCCCCCCACATTCATCGGATTTGGTCCGGACTTGAGTTGGGACATGTGAGACATGGTGTCTTTCCAAATATCAAGTTTCATTAAGATCCGATTACCCGTTCGAAAGTTATGCATGTCACTAAATTCCGGATTCCGGCTCCCCTCCCTCCCCCCACGATGGTCGGATCGGGCAAGTGACGATTTCCAAGTTAGTTTGGTCGGGCCCCTAATACCCCTGCCAAGTTTCATCGTCCTAGCACATCTGGAAGTGGGTCTAGGCTAAAACCCCCCCGGCGAAAACCCCCCCGGCGAAAACCCCCCCGCCAAAACCCCCCCGGCGAAAACCCCCCCGTGACCAAAACCCCCCCGGCGAAAACCCCCCCGTGACCAAAACCCCCCCGGCGAAAACCCCCCCGTGACCAAACCCCCCCCCGGCGAAAACCCCCCCGGTACCAAACCCCCCCCCCGGCGAAAACCCCCCCGTGACCAAAACCCCCCTGGCGAAACCCCCCCGGTAACACCCCCCCCCCCGGCGAAAACCCCCCGGTACCAAAAGCTCGATTCATTTACATTTAACACGAATCCAAAAAATTTCACTTGACTTCCCGTGATCTTGTTCTAATTCAAATGGAATTCTGGTACAACAAGACAGTGAAGCTTAGTCAGTTCTCAGTTGTACTTCCACTGGAATTAGTCCGCCCCTTGCGACGAGGACGCGCTCACTGGGAAAATTGTACGAGTTGCAGCAGTGAAAGTTGCAATTCATACCATTAAGGGGCATTTTTTTTTTTTTTTTTTTTTTTGGTTCCAAGGGAAAACATTTTTTTTACAAGTTTAACAACTAGGCTATTACTTCGGTCCAATTAAGGCTAGGTACAATAATAAGGCACTTTTTTCCGATTATAGTTATGTCTAGATTTTTTTTCAAGATTTTTTTTTTAATACTTTTTTTAAGATTTTTTTGTAAGATTACTTTCCCCGGGGGGTTCTGGTACCGGGGTGTTTTGGTACCCGTGGGGTTTTGGTATCGGGGGGGTTTTGGTACCGGGGGGGGTTTAGCCGGGGGGGTTTTGGTACCGGGGGGGGGGGTTTAGCCGGGGGTTTTTGGTCACGGGGGGGTTTTCGCCGGGGGGGTTTTGGTACCGGGGGGTTTTCGCCGGGGGGGTTTTGGTCACGGGGGGGTTTCCGCCGGGGGGGTTTTCGCCGGGGGGGTTTTGGTCACGGGGGGGTTTTAGCCGGGGGGGTTTTGGTACCGGGGGGGGTTTCGCCGGGGGGGTTTTGTCCGGGGGGGTTTTCGCCGGGGGGGTTTTAGCCGGAACCCCAGCTACTATGCGTCAAATCTCGCAGTTTAAATCTCGCTGTGCAAGCTTAGTACCTATTACCCGCTACCTTGACTAGCTCGACAACAAACATCGTCTCTTGTTGGTTCGGACGGTCCGACCTCCTCTTGAACCAGTCACGGGGGCTTAATTGGGAAAATACTCTCCGTGGAGAGATTGGATTTTACTTGAGAAAAAAAGCACGAAACCAACTGTAAAAGGAAAATGAAAAGTAGGACTACCGATGACGGTGCTTGTTACTGAGCAGGAAAATAATGGAATAGTGTAAGGTTACAGTTCTGCTTTAAATATTTTGTCATACCAAGGGAAAGCTTAGATGTGCACGATATGCTGGTTGGTTACTACCAAAGGAGTTGCAGTTGAGCCAATGGGTGTGTCCTGAGCGGTTTTGTTTCTGTTTCGTATATAGCCTAATATTTTTTTTTGTATCAGGCTTCTGACATCTCGAACACTATCGAGTTCCGACAAGGACTACCGGGAACACGATACGACTTCCGCTTGTTCTTCTCGAATGGAACGATTGGCGATTGGCTTACTTGGACTGCCGGAATCACAACAGGTAATAGATTATAGGCTATGCGCCACCCAGTCTTCCACAGAACTCGAATTTTTTGAATATCCTCTACCGAACGCTAGATATCCTATGCCAAACGCTGGAGACCGTAAGTGCCCTAACCTTGACCGACTCCAATGTAGAAGGAATTCTGATTGATTGATTTCTGATCATCACACAAATCATCACTATTTTATTGAGATAGGGTACCCAGCATTTGATCCAGTGCTAGGCATAGGGTATGCAAATACTAGATATAGGCTACACAGCCTTTGACACAGGTCATTCAAAAATCATGGGTCTATGGTAGACTGGCGCAACCTTCGTTTTTCCTGCGATTTGGAAAAGATGGTAAGTCCTCGCACACGACGTCGGAGCTCACTACTATTATGTCGAGATTGGATTGACAAGTCAGTCAAATTCATTCCATTTTATTTTTGTCGTGGTTAGGCAAACAATCCAGCCACATGTCGAGGGGGGCTCTCTGTGAATATGCGTTTTCGCGACTCAGATGTTTTGTGTCTGTCTTACTGTAAATAAACTTGAATATATTCATATAATATACAAAAACGGATTCGTCAGCTGTATTGCTTGTGAAGGATTCGTCAGCTGTATTGCTTCACAGTACAGCTGACGAATCCGTTTTCTTATAGTATATGAATATATGACTCTAAGTCAGCTTGGGCTCGAGGAATATTTATAAACTTGAATGTTTTTTTTACCCCGTTCTGATCAACCCAGGAATATAATTTCGACTGGCTTCTGTAATATGAGCTTACATCTACTTGGGGTTTAGCTCACATCTATAAACATTTCTTCAGCCCGAACTTACTGCTAATTTTGACTAATGTATTTTTGACTAACGACTATGTATTAATGCTTTTTGACTAAATGAAGATTATTAGTAATGTCGGTGTTGTTTTTAATTGTTTAGTTATGTGACCATAGTATACACGACGAAAAAAATCAGTGTTCGGCTTGGTCCGTGAAGGAATTTTTGAAAATAAATTGAATTGATACCTGTCGATTCCTGTCACGGGTAATGAACTTTACTCCTGGGCAATCGGGGCCCAGTTGCCCTTGAACGGGGTGGATGAGGGAGGTGCAACTTTGAAAGTAATTTTCCGGCCGGAGGATGTACAAGTACAAGGAGTTTCATCGTCCTGTGTCCAGGCCTGGTCAAGTTATGAACTTTATTCGCTGGGCAATCTAAGCCCATTTGCCCCTAAACCGGGTGGGTATAGGGGGTATGGGATCTCCAAAAGCCAAGTTTGAACTTGATACTTGCTCTGGTTAACGAGTTGTGAGCTCCACAGAATACGGTGAAAACCGGAAACCAAAAGCAGAAAATCGAAAGACGAAAGCTGCTACAGCGCTCGTAATAGTGGATTTTTCCAAGTAACACTCCACTAATAATGAATAGTTAGCCTGCTGTTGATAAAAGGGTGGAATACGCTCGATGATAAACATCTTTACTTGTTTAATTTGTATTTTCACCTTTGATCCTGGTTTCTGTTTAAAAATATTAATAATAATATGTTGATTACCTACTGCACATACATAACCTGAAAGCAGCGGAAAGAGAAAAGAAAGACAACTAAATAGGCTACAATTGAACAAAAACAACTCGAAAACAACAAAATAAGTAAGATAATCACAAATCAGTTGAACAAACGAAAGAGACTATCGTACAGAGATAATCCTTTATAGGCTTCTGCATAAATCTGTTTGGAATGTTCTATGTATTTAAGACCCTCTCAGACGTCGTTCTTGAAGTGAGTCAGGTTGTTCTGTAAACCTGCAGGGTTTCGACTGATAGGAGAAGAGATACAAACACGTGGAATCAGAAAAGTAAATACGTGCTGATGATCTAGTCCGAGGTGAACCACGTACACCAGGCGTCTCAAGGGAAATACAGAAATTGAATAATGTGCACTGTCAGAAGTTTCATAACAGATCGCGCATAACACTTTGTGTTATGTGTTATGACCAATTAAGTTTACACTATTTCATGCCTAGATCTCCAACAACACCTTCAGTTGGTAAAAATACTACACTGTCAGAAGTTGCATAACGACAACAGAAGGATGCCCGGTTTCAACAGATAACACTTTTGGATGTTATCTGCTATATTTCTTTCGTTCCCGTTAGTATTTTTTTTTTACCAGTTGAAGGTGTTGTTGGAGATCTAGGCACGAAATAGTGTAAACTTAATTGATCATAACACTTTATTTCTAAGTGAAAAGGTGTTATTCTTGAAAGTGTTGTGCGCTATCTGTTATTAAACTTCTGACAGTGTACAGAAATTGAATAATGTGCACTGTCAGAACTTTCATAACAGATCGCGCATAACACTTTGTGTTATGTGTTATGACCAATTAAGTTTACACTATTTCGTGCCTAGATCTCCAACAACACCTTCAGTTGGTAAAAATACTACACTGTCAGAAGTTGCATAACGACAACAGAAGGATGCCCGGTTTCAACAGATAACACTTTTGGATGTTATCTGCTATATTTCTTTCGTTCCCGTTAGTATTTTTTTTTACCAGTTGAAGGTGTTTTTGGAGATCTAGGCACGAAATAGTGTAAACTTAATTGATCATAACACTTTATTTCTAAGTGAAAAGGTGTTATTCTTAAAAGTGTTGTGCGCTATCTGTTATTAAACTTCTGACAGTAGTGGCGTTTTTGATTGCCGATGAGTTCGGCGATAGCGTAGCCGTTAGACTTTTTGGCGTTTTTGACGTTCGCCGGAAGCCGATAGCCGTAGCCGTTTCTTCTAATTTCTGTTTTTGTGCTCAACGGCTAACGGCTATCGCCTAAATTCCTATCCATCGCCTATCGGCCTCAGACTCGCCGATAGGCGATAGACGTTGCTTCCAACGGCTATCGTCTATCGGCTATCGAAAACGGTAAATAAGCACGAATCGGCAAACTTCCTTCGTCTACCGGGGAACTTTCATCGGCAATCAAAAACGCCACTAGTGTGTCACTTTCGCAAATCAGTAATTTTCCCATATAGGAAATGGCACAAGGCGTGCCCATGTGGGAAAACAATAAAATAAGAAGAAAAGAAAAGATCAGACTAGACTAAATAACTAAAAAAACGCACTATAATATGGTTGGCTCCGGTCTCGAAGAAACAAACTTGGCAGGGGGTTGCTCTGCAGTTAAACTAGGTCAAACTCTCAGATGGACGTCGACAAATTTAACGGAACACAGTTGGCGAACGCCGTTGGAGCCGTCCTTTAGTGCGATGGGACCGTACAACGGTCGACCATGCGCAGTTTAGGCTATTATATATTATCGCCCTTGCTGAGGGTGATACTAGTGTTATAATCATTATCGCCCGAAGAAAAGTAAGGGCGATAATGATTATAACACTAGTACATTTGTTTTAATTTTCTGGTATTCCCCTGATGTTAAAAGAAAATAAAATTCCCACCGTGCGTTTTCACTTGATATGGCATGGCTGGCCGGGCGTTATCAAAATAAATAACGCCCGGGCGTTATTTATTTTGATAACGCCCGGTTGGAACTTTTTTTCTTTTAACATCAGGGCAATACCAGAAAGTTTTGGCACTGGGTAGGATAGGACTGATATCATGGGACTGCACGGTGTACTGGTGTTATAAATTATTAACGACTTCAGTGATTTCGATAAATTAGCTTTTTTGTTCAAGTTCAAGTTCGTTTTATTTTTGCACGAAATCAATACATAGTTGACTAGGCCTATAGAGAGGAACACTCAAAGGGGCGTTTTTGTTCGACTTTAGACATTGGACAACACTGTGCGCGCTAGGGGCTTACTAAATATTTGTATTGGCCTTCAGCTGTTCAGGTTGATCGCAAAAACTGTTTACAACAACCAACGTTTTTTGCCGTCCAAACTCCAACTTTATACTTTTTTGGCGTTCCGGCGTTCACTTGAAAAAGCTAAAAAGAGCGGTGGTCCCTGTCGCCGTTTGCTTGAAAACACTCTGGGGCTGTAGATTAAAGCCCAGACATTCGAGTACCACTAACAAAAGCCAGACTTCACCTTCCAGTTGAACAGATATCTGGGTATTCTGCACTGTCAAGCCAAGTCTACCATATACCATGTAAATGATGATAGCTAATTTCGCTGTATCTTCATATTTTCGTAGATATTACTTTCGATCTTCTCTTGCTTCCCTGTCAAGAGTCTCAGTCACTCCCTTTTCCCCTACCTCAAACGTTCCCATATTTATTTTGCCCCCTAACCGTGTTGCACCCTTCCAGATTCTGGAATCTGGGGTTCCAACATCCCGGACTTCCGGCGATTTTTATCTTTTGTATTCACCTCGACGAAAACGGATGTTTGGGAGGAAACCTGGGTGGAAAATCTGGAAGGAAATCCGGAAGGAAAATCCGGAAGGTGAAGCCTGGCTTTAAGAGAACACGATAATGGCGAGGGAAGCCCCCACTAATGCGGAGGACTGTTAACCCTTATAGGCAGGATTTTGGAAATTGGACGCAGGGCCCTTGTATAGTGGGTTGTGGTCATTATTCCACTGGGCATTCTCCTTCTCCTTTAAGAATTTCGCATACTCTCTTTTGTCATGTAAGAATGTCAGGATACGCCAGACGATCAGAATCAATAGGCCGACGAGGATTGTGAACCCGACGGCACTTCCCGCAATGATTCCCAGTGGTGCTGGCACGGGGCATTCTAGTTTCTGTAACACCCGAGTTTCGTTGGTTTTCGTGTTGTAAATGAATTTATAAGTGCACTTCTCATTGTCGTTGCCGTTGCACGCCTTCTCGTCTGCTTGAACGCGACCAAGCTCGGGGACGACGCTGAACTGGGTCTCGTCACATCCGGTACAATATTTTTCTTCGTCTGGCGATTTATTGAACGCGACACAGTATGCACACTGGTTGTATAGTGTGCACTGTTCATCTTCGCACTTCGGGCAGACTTGGCAGAACCGGCCGCTCCAGCGACCATCCGGGGTCGCCGCGCAGACGCATTTGCCGCACTTGCATTCTCCATTTCCGGAGCAGAGTTTACCTCCATATTTATCCCGACATGTGTCCTTACTCAAAGAGCAGTCGCACTTGTCCTCAGACCAGCCTGGCTCGCATATGCAGTTGCCGCATTGGCATTTTCCTTGATCTGGAAGAAGAAACCTTTATTGAAGGTCAGTTCTTTGGGTACCGCAAAGCCAAAAACAGTTCAGATATCGAATGGTGTTTCGTCAGTAATGTTGACAGTCCTATACGACTATGATACCATACTGTATAACTGATATCAAGGAATAAACATAATGACTGATTGGGACGACTGCCAATAGTGGAAAATGTGAAAATGTCAACACTGGGATTTTTTTTTGTTTTGTGTTTTTTTTTTCTTCTAGCCCCTTTTTTTGCTCCTTCCTTTTACTGCTCTGTTTAGTTTGCTTCTTTGAAAACAGGTTATGAAAACTAACCGCATCAGTTTTCAGTAGAGGCATGAGCAGGGCGTGAGCCTTATATTGCGACCGGAAAAGGTAACGGTATCGTGTAACTACCCTAAAAAGCAACAAGAGCAACGAGCTCATATGGCACTTGTTACGAGTAGGTGAAGTAGATGAGAACGTCACAAATTACACACGCCATCCAAAGATGGTTTGGACCTAGAAATAGAATATGCAGTTTCACTCAAGTCTGTGCATTTCTGGCATCGCCTCGGATCATCTGGGGCAAATGACTGTGGTAACTTCCAAGTAACTCCCAATAAACCCGCTGGTTTGACCCCTAGATGTGCCATACGGTTTCCGGTACCTCCCTCCAACTGCCCTTACTGCGGCCGAATCTGGCTCGGACTCGTGAATGGGTCATCTAAAGCATCTTCTCTCACCACCTATCAAGTTTCACTCGAATCTGAGCATTTTTCGGTAGATTCTGGTCCCTCCCCCACCTTGTTCGGATCCGGTTTGGACAGTAAAATGTGTCAACTTTTGATGGTACTAGCCAACCAGATGGCTTTGAATAATGAGGAATAATGAGGAGAGGGACTTGGTCCACAGTCTTCAGAACAAGGGATCCATGAAATGGTTCGAAGAGTACTTCAGGATCAGGAAATCCAGTCATGGCACGAGGAAAAGGATCAGACAGAATCGTTTTGTTTTTACGCCAAGGCAAAATAATGTTGGGGTGAAGAGATTAGCTCAAGTGTGGTCTGTCTCACGAGGAACTTGTGTTATTTGTGGGTATGAGAGGGGATGGTTTACCTCTTGGTAAAAGAAGAAAATATTTGGGTACAGTTAGGGTTAAAACTTGTGGGAGAGTGTGAGGAATTGAATGGGTTGAGATTGGAGTTGTTTGGAGTGAGAGCCTGTGGGAATGAGTGGATAATTGAGAGAATGAAAGAGAAAAGTATCCAGGGTATTCGACTGTTTGGGAAGTTCCTCCGGATAGGGTTAACACACAGGGAAAATTGTACATCCCTGTAGTAGTAAATATTGGCATAGTGTCCATGTTTCTTATATATATATTTTTCTTTTGTTGTATTGGTGCGATGGCCCTTGTTGGCTTTTGTGCATTAAATATCTATCTATCTATCTTGATTGGCTAGTGCTGAACCACTTCAGACCGAATAATAATGACCCGATTCACTTTTGATTTTTGAGACAGCTAGGTGTGGATGTGATATTATCTATTGGGCCTGGTTCGAAACTAGCCAATCAAAATATTTTCCTAACTAGTCTGACCTCAAAGCACCCTCAAAAGTTGACCTGATTTCAACTTGGGTCAGAGAGTAGCTGGTATCCGAAACTGGTCCCAGGAAAACCTCGGTCTCGGAGCGATTTTCAGAGCCAGCTTGTACCGAGTATTGGCAAAACCCCCCTTGTGAGCTTTACGCTGTCTGCCTCGAGCCAGCTCTTTCCTACCCCTCGTATTTATTTTGTCTTTTGGATTGTCATTAGCTTCCCTGTAAAGTTCCAAGCTTTACAAATCCCTGCCCTTAGTCATTGTTTACGTTTTTTGCGCTTTTTCGCCCGAGCCGTGTTTGCAAGTCAAGGATCACAAACTTTGCCAAGAGCTTCAAGGTCCGCCGACAACTCTTAAAAAATAAGGGCACATTGTTTTTCTTTTTAAAAGACTTGGTAAGGCCAAAATGTCTACCTTGTGTTTTGGGCCGTTAATAATTTGCGTTGAGCCTTCGCTTCGGAGAGCGGGTAGTCTGGGTAGATCCGGCAAGCCCCAACAAGAAAATCGCTTATTTCACGGAGCAGGGATTTGTGTTTTCGCAAAAACGATAGCTTTAATCTTTTATTTCTTTGCACATTATTTGTTTTTAAGTATTTCTCTTTTTTTTTGCCATGAGCTAATAGGGTTGTAGTAAAATTGACTGATTTGAAGAAGCCATCGTAGTTATTGCAGGAGGACCTGCTCTGAGTTTGTTACTTGTTCCGCAAGCCTGAAGCTGGGAGCATGTAGAAGAAGAAAAATGTAAAATAAGATTAAAAGTAGTAAAAAAATGTAAAAACTGAAGAGTAGGTGCCACACTAGTGGTGTCTCCTGGAGAACGAAAAAAAAACGGCACTGTCTACATAGCCTTGTCTACATTGGCCTATTGTGCATTAAGTGTAATATCCCACAAAGTATGAGTTACTGTTCCACCTATTCTTCGAAGTTCGGGATCCTGAGGGGGACTTACCAGGGCCAGAGCACATCGGGTTTCCTGGACAGGTGAAGTCATTGCACTCGCAGAATTTGCCAGAGTAACCTGGTTTGCACTGGCAACTTTGGCACTGACAGGATCCTTTGCCGTTGCATTCCTGGTCTGTAACGGTACTGTTTGGGGGTCTGCAGTTGCTTGCGTCGCTAGAGGAATCGTCCTCCTCTTTCTTGCACTCACAGCGATCGCCGCCGAATTGAGCTTTACACTCGCAGATGCCACAAACGAGATTCCCGTTTGATTCGCACGAGGGTGAGTTGGGCGCATGATTTGTAGGCGTACTACATGAACACTCACAAAGAGCGTTCACTGTAATATTCACGTGTTCCTTAATACCCACTGGCTTGATATCAAAGTTGTATGTACTGCTTTCGCCACAGCGTTTCAGCTCGACTTCTACTTGGAAACTGACGACGTCGCCTTTCTTGATACCACTGCATTCCGAACCGGGCGTGTACTCGGTTGAGTTGCATTTAACAAAGTATTTCAGGCCTATGTGGTTCGGCTTGTCGTCTTGAAGTGCAACAGACCCAGTGATCTTGGCGTATTCAGCCTTGACAACATCAACGATGTTGTCCGAGTTATCGGTAAGCATTGCAGCTACAGCGCCCGATACGTTCTTTGACAGCATTTCGTAGATTGCAAGTTTATCCTTTGTGACGGCAAAGATGGTGTTGACGGCGGTGGATGTCGCCACGTCATTCAGCTGTGCGATTGAAGGGTAGTCATGTTTATTAATCCAGGTGTAGGTGTACTCTCCGTCGACTTGTTCGAGATGGCATTCAAGGTCGTTTGGTACAATGATGCCGGCAAGTTTTCCATCCCCAGCGAGATGGTATTCGGCGTCGGTTGCAAGGATGATAATTTTTCGGGACGCGTCACGCCATCCGATTTGATCAGTACACTTCATGGCCTGAAATAAAGTAAATGTTAGGCTCCGGCTCGTTCTTATGGCGCTTGCAGCCTCTGGCTCAAGTGCCATATACCGATCGCAATTCCGTCTGTCGGTCGGACCGAGTTTTTTTGTCACACTTTTCGTGTTAGGGTACTTCCAGATGAGCTAGGACGATGAAACTCGGCATGCGTCTCAGAGACCCGATATAAACAACCTCGGAAATAATCAATTTCCAGATCCGACCATCTGGGGGGGGAGTGGGGGGCCGGGGGCGGGGAATCTTGCAAATTTAGTAGTTTTTGTCATACTTTTTCGAGTTAGGTTACTTCCAGATGTGCTAGGTCGATGAAACTTGGTAGGAGCATCAGGGACCCGACCAACCTAATGTAGAAATAATCAGTTTCCCGATCCGACTATCTGGAGGGGTGGTGGTGGAGGGCTGGGAAATCCGGAAAATTTAGTAGTGTATAAGTTTCGAACGGGTAGTCGGATTGGAATGAAACTTAGTAACCGAATAAATGACATACCTCTGATGTCCTATTTCAAGTCTGGACCGGATTAGACAGCTATGGGAGAGTTGGAGGGGGGGAGACCGGAAATCTCGAGAAATGGTTAGAATAGAGGGATCGGAGTGAAACTTGCTGGGAAGAACAAGCATCTGGTCCAGATAAATCTTTTACATAATTGGACAGGATCCGGACACCGGGGGGGGTGGGGTGGAGGGGAATTTCCCGGAATTCTGGTAATGCTGGTTTTTGGGATTTTCACGACGAAACTTGGAAGGCGTATCAGGGACTCGATCGAACTGACTTATAAATAAAAATTTACTTGATCCGATAGTCGTAGGGAAGTAGAGGGAGGGGGAATCCGGAATATTGAGTCATGCGTAACTTTGGAACGGTTGATCGGATTTGAGTGAAATTTGATAATTGATCAGAGGTCATGTCTGGTGATGTTTGTCATGTCCGGACCGGATTCGACAACAATGGGAGGGGGGACCGGATAAAGTATTACTCAGGGATCTGATGAAAAAAATAGATCGTAAATTTAACTTAAAAGCCAGCTGATTTTCATATCTTGGATTTGAATACACTGAATTATTAGCCGCGTTTTTGTAAACAACCCATTCTCTAACCCGTTCTCCCGTAAGCAGTTTTTAGTAGAACGCCGTAGTGCCATTGTCCGTTTTTAGCAGAACGGAGAACGAGTACGTTGTCTCTCATTCTTCATTCCGTTCTGCTGGATGATCAACGGAATAGGAACCTCGGTTTTGCATACCGTTCTCATCCAATTCTGCTATGTATCGGGAACAGGTCTTTCAGCAAAATTGCAGAAATGGATAAAAGCACCCACTTTTTACGGTATTCACAGAAACTGATAAAGAAGAAAAAGGGTGTCATGGAACGGACCTTCCTATTTTCAGTGACTCGGGAACAAAAATTCCAAAATCTGCGTCGATATGAGTGAACAGGACATGTAGTCTTGAGGTGATTCCTACCAAAATGTTAGAACAGAGATGGTGGCATCTAGGAAAGAAAGAAGGGAGATGGTTGCTTGTAGAAAAGCAAGAATAGAAAAGCTAAAACAGAAGAGGAAAGCCGGAAAGGAGGATGAAATGGACGTTACAATATTGAATAAAAAGAAAAATCAGTCCTCTTCTCAGGTTTACGAACCAGAGTAGCCTTTGCTGCAACCCACATCAGACATGGATTGAAAACTATTCCTACCGTTTTACAAGATAAACAAACTGTGGTTGAGTGGAAAAGGCACTGAGTGTTTGCTGACCGTCACCCCTTCTTGCAATTTTATTTTGTGCTCCTTCGGGTGGTCCCCCCCCTTGAATTTCCAAGGGGACCCTGACATATCCAAGACAAAAATTCAATTGTTTGTTCCGAGTTCGTAGTTATCGAAGTATGTTTTTCCTTTCCGTTGTTTTCTTTTCGTTTTTCTTGTTTTTTTACTCCGTCTTTTCTGGGTCCCGCCCAGTTTTGTTCAGTGACGTTTTATAAATAAAATGATGATGATGATAAAGCTGTACTCGACGCCATGTTACAAAGATGATGTCTCTCCCCACGTCCAAAGTTCAGACACACGACTGACCCAGGCCCAAACGCGCCTTGAAGACATTCAATCCTCAACCATGTGTAATTTTCTCGGATTAAAAAGGAGGGTTCAATTTTCATGAGTGACCTTGGTCAACTTTAATGACGCAACGAGATGTCACAGTTCTGATGAGAAACCGATTTTTCCTGGATGTTTTTCCTGGGTAGCTCTGTGCTCCCTTGGAAAGCCAGGCGGGCAGCTGCCCCCCCCCCTGCCCCACCCTTATGACGCCCCTGGAAATCGTACGCAAATGTTAGTTACTTTTTTAGTTTTTAGCGCAAATTTTAGTTACTAGCCCCTCAATTTAAAATTGGTGCAATAGGCGTTTTTTGTAAGCCTCAACGGAGAACGAGTTTGAGACTCATTTAACAAAAAAAAAACGGGCTTATATGCAGAACGGAGAACGGCATAAGGAAACCTTGAAATCTAGCTAGTATAGTGACGTTTGAACATGCACTACTGGCCCGACAAGACAAAGCTCACCCTTACGCGGAAAGTTTGAATTTTAACAAAAGCGTGCATTTCAATGGCTAATGAAGCGAAGTTCAGAAAATACTGTTCAGTTTGTAGACTTTAAGGTCACGTCTGAAGCTGCTCTGATGCCTGTAACCCGACAAATATTTATTGTTCGACAATCGTTTACCGTTGTCGTAAATATATTAAACATAGAGGTGCAAGCACATAGAGGTACCACAGATCCGAAAGGAAAAGTCCATTCGATGGAAATCGATTATGCGAATAGCGGAGCAACGAAATGATTATCGGTATGTAATAAGTGTTGGGTAAATAGTCTCTCGTGTCTCAGCCCCATTCGGTTAAACTTTAATTGGTTAGTTGGGGATGAGTAACATGGTTTTCTATATGGTCTTGCGAAGTCAGAGATATCTACTAGACCAGTTTGTCTGGATACCCGGATTGTACAATTGTCTGGATACCATAAGACCGCAGCCTTTAGTCTTGTTATTTGTGACCTATATGATTAGTCAGATGTACACAATAACTTTAAAACTTGCCTGAACAAGAGCTTCAATGCTTCCTTCGGGGGCATCCACGTTTGTGCTAACTTTGGCCGCTTTCACGCTTTCCGTAAATTTCTTCGCGTCACTGGTTAGATCCAGATGATGCTTGAACCCATAGGTCATGACGCGGCCTTTACCTTTGTCTTCAGCGCTGAGTGTGGCTTTGGCGTAGGGTTGGACGGTCTTATCAACGAAAGACCCGAAACCAAGCCTGAAGTCTTTTGTAATTTCCTTCATCTCGTTTGCAAGCTTCTCGCCTAGCTCTGTAAGCTTCTCTTTGTCATCCTCCATAGACTGTGAGAGATCGAGCAAGACGTAGAGGTCAACGGGGTAGTCTTCCGGCTGCCGGTACTCGATGGTGATGTTGATCGGCTGACGTCTACGAAGTTTCAGGCTTATCTCCGAGGGTGATGTGAATATCTGGTTGCCTTTGATGTGATTGAAGCTATTGCTTAGGTCTTCCACTTCCATGCAGCTGGTAAAGGACGCTGCGCACCTCTTCTTGACCTCGGAGCTGGTGGCGTTGGTCTTCTGAGGGGGATCAGCACACCATCTGCAGCCAGGTTGTTGTAAGCATTCGCCGCATGACCTAATATGCTGGCCGCAATCTACTTCACTTAACTCGTCTTCACTGGTCTGTGACGTAGTGGCACAAATTAACATGAACAGAAGTATCGCTTGCTTCATGGCTGCCTTTGACACACTGACATTAGTAATGATGCGCTTTCGGAGGAGGGATCCTTATCTGACCAGAATTCTGATTTCTGCCGAAGTTGAGCTTGCGGTTCGTTATCTGCACGAGCCTTAAGATCAGTTTGCCATCCATTTTCTCCCGAAACTTGTGGAACGTTCACTTGCGGTTAAAAAGAGTAACACACCAGCCACAGTTTGCTCCTGAAACTTGGATGGAGCTGTTGGAAGCAGGGATACAAAGTCCCCCCCCCCCCCCCTCCTTCTTTTTCGTAAGATTGTCGAAACAGAAAATCAGAAGACGGAAGATCAGGCTGTTCGTTATGTGCACGCGGGGTCCCGTCAGTACCGCAACACGTCAGTTGACATAAACGTCAGTTCGCTACAGAATTCCGTCAGTACGACAACATTTTCCGACAGTTCGCATACACGTCAGTTGACGCCCAAAATTCCGTCAGTAGACCAACACGTCACTTCCCCAACACGTCAGTAGACATACACGTCAGTAGACATACACGTCAGTTGACATACACGTCAGTTGACCAACCGTCAGTTCGCATACCGTCAGTTGACATACACGTCAGTTGTCATACACGTCAGTTGACATATTTTAGAAATACGTCAGTTCGCCAACACCCTAGAAGCCTTCCGTCAGTTGACATACACGTCAGTAGACATACACGTCAGTAGACATACACGTCAGTAGACATACACGTCAGTAGACATACACGTCAGTAGACATACACGTCAGTTGACATACACGTCAGTTCCCATACAAAATCCTTCACTACGCCCAAAGACCCGCCTATTAGTTTGAAATCGACTTGGTCGCCGGTAGCAATTAAGCAGGGGGAAGAATACCCAGGGGATTGATTAAAAAGAAGCCGACATTTGCGCATTTTGATGAGGGTAAAATTAGTTCCTAGTCGGCGGGAGCTTACAATCAGAAGCGGCAGGTAACGTCACTAAAGGCGGATGCAAAATTCTTTAATCAGAACAAGCTGTTGCGAAGGTTTTACGTAACAGCCGTCGCAAGGTGAAGGACCAGAATGTGCCAGTGAATCCTAACCTTTGCCGAAAGGGTACCGCAAGCACTGAGGGAAGAATTAGTTTTCTCTTGGCAAGTGCTTCCACTAGATCCTCTTAAAACAAGACCAAAGGTTTCGATGGGATCACACAAATTTTATATTTGATCCAGGCAATTGGGTCTTGTCTTCACCAGATACAGTCTTCGCCACGCTAATCATCTGAGAAAACCAAGTTCAGATATACCTCTGTAAGCCATATCTCTTTTGACGAAACTGGTCGAAACTTTCTGCTTTACTTCTGCCGAATTTCAGGTTTAAGCCGAATCCCGTGCGACCTACTTGTCCAGCAAAAAAAAAGAAAGTTCAGACACGAATTCAGGATATCTTCTTATCCCTATAAAGAGATCTTCAAATAAAACTTTAACTTATAAAAGAAATCCGGTTTCAACGGAATTCCTGACGAGCTATGTCCAGGTAAAAATGATTGTCATGTACAGATCCAGCGTCTCTTCTTACTCTTAAATATGTCATCTAATCAACTTAAAATAAAACCAGAGTGTGCAACTTACAATAAAACTTTTGCTACTGACAAATTTCCAGTTTTGGCCGGATTTCGGGCGAACTGCTGTTCGGGCGAGAAAATGGTTTACACCAGCGCATTCAGCACGTTCACTTCACCACTTCACTATAGTATTAGCTGTTTAAAAATATTTTGTTTGCCCTTTAACCCTCCCACACCTTTACATGAAGGGCTACATAGCCCATCTACGAACTCGACCTTGGGCTACTCTCGACCCAGAGAATCCTCACACCAAGTTTCATCAAAATATCTCATTCTATTCGAAAGTTATCGTGCTCACAGACAGACAACTTTTGCGATGTCATAGGTATCCCTCCACTTACGTTTTGGGATCCCAACACGAGCTGTAAGCTCATATGGCACTTGCAAGGCTTGGTAAAAGGATGAAAGTAGGAATTCGCCAATTCGTGGGTTTTGTGTAATCACTTGTAAGCAAAACCATTGAGATAACAATGACGACGGACCCTTGGAAATCACGAGAATCGTTTGTTAAAAAAAAGTTTTTGTGCACTTGGCTGTGATGATGTGCACTTTAAGGGCGCTAGAAATTCATCTGTAATAAGAACCCTTGAGGCGAAAAGAATCCTGTGCTCTTTAGGATCATGAATATGTGGTTCGGTGAAAAGTGTTTTTTTTTTCTTTTCGGTTAAGAAATCCATTTCTAAGCAAAACCCTTGAGGCAAAAATGATTCTGGGCTCATGGGGATCATGAAAATGCAGGTTTTGCTTAAAAGTATTTTTTGGAGTTTGCGGATAAGATGAGTACTTTAAAGCACAACTCTTACTAGAAATAATATTTTCCCTATGAAATGGATAAAAAAAAAACATTTTCGAAAATACCATTACTTTTCATCTGAAATTAACGATTTTCTTGTTAGCGCCTGTCCACTATGTCCAGCCTTCCTGCTCTCCGACGCGGCGGCTGGGCGCAAAACATTTGAAAACTGATCGCGCCGTGGTTCAAAAGTGTGAAAACTAAGCAAATAAAAGAAGTTATAAGCAAAAGCTTCTCAGATCCTTATGTGTGAAAGAGTTGTAAGCAGACGTTGATGATCCCGGCAAACGTTTCGTTGTGTGACGGGAAAAACTCGGGAAGGCCAAAAAGCGCTCAAATTTCGTAGGCACAAAACGAAACAATGGAGAACGGTGGGGATTTTAGAAGCTTATAATTTTGTATGGGAGCTAGATATATTATAAAAAGCAGAATAAGCAAGAGGGGTCCTTTAAATATTTGATTTTGTGCATTGTGAATATCTTAGCTTGAAGAGGACCCTTGTGTGTTGTGTTGCCACCATAGTAGAGCTAGGCCTACCCTATGATGGAAGGGTACCTCTCGGCGTGGGTTGAGCTTGTTTGTTCAGTTGTTTTTTTACTCTTTTTCCCATTACAATAATCTTTTGAATGCTTTCTTTGATTTTTTTTTGTAGTAGGCTAAGCCGCAGGTAAAGAATTCGAAAATCAAACTTTATCATGGTAAAATTGACCAGATTGTTGCATACACAATTTTTGAAATCTATTTTTCTGCTTGGTAGAATAAATTGTTAAAAGGCTAAAAAGAGTAGAAATAGTATCCTACTTGGAAAGACAGCAGAAGTGGAAGCACTTACCTTGGCATCATATGTTTGTAGAGCATTTCACCCAAACAGACTATTTTGGTAACGGCCACTGAGCAAAACAGAAAACTAATTTTAGTACCTCAGCCAAATCATGTATAATTATTTTTTTTTCACAGTAAACTAGCGAAATTTATAATTTTGCTACTTTACATATTACATATTCTGACGAATATGTCTTCTATTAGCCTACTCATAACCTATATTTAGCGGTTAAAGAGTAATATAGTTTAACGCGTGTGTATAATATATTTAGTATTCTTTGGCCAGAACGTTTTTTTGTAGTGTTATTATATGTTGGGCCAATTAGTTTGCCTTTAGTTCATTTTATACTCTCCGATCTTGGAGGTCAATAAAATATTTGAATTTGAATTACGATGTACAAAATTGATAAACATTCTGGAAACACTCTTGCAAGAAGCATTGTTGCGTAAGGTGAGACAACATCAGGAAATTTTAGCTTTTTATTTCACGGAATCCCCTCACCTGAATGAAGGACTATCTGTCATAAAGAAAATATTGAGAAAGGCGCCGCAGTCGAATTTTTTTTGGTTCAATAGGAAGGAGCTGGGAAATCGGGGTGATTAGAAAACGAACAAAGACAGAAGCTGCGACAGATAAAACAAAGTTAGCGGCGATAGGCTTCAGCTATAAGGATAATTCACACGGGATGGCGGAAAGAGACCTCTAGGGACTTATGCGGTCTCGGATTATACTTAAAAATGTAAGCCCTTTTTTAGTGTGAAACCTCAAAGCCGATTATACTATTATACCACATAGTCCGACAGACAGACTCTCTTAAGTACCTCGGAATAGTCTACAAATCAACTATTCGGTCAATGAGAACAACACTAGTGGAGAATGTTTGCAAGGCGATGCGCGGCGGTTACGGCCGCTCAGTAAAATGCAAGAACAGTGTCAACCGGTTTGTCCTTGCCCGTCTGTTTAATGCGGTAGTTACACCATACATACTTTACATTTCGCCACTTTGGGAATTTTTGAAAATAACAGACCAAAGAAAAATTCGTACCACGTACTACAAGTACGCTAAATTCTTGCTTAGTGTCCCTCTCCGAAGTTCAAACACAGAATTATCAGCAAAATATAAAATAATAAACCCCACCGAAAAAATACATAAAATTGAAAAAAGTACTAGAGTAAGAGCTTTAAATATTTGCACAGACCATTTGCTAACTCGATTTGTGGTATAGGTTAGTATCATGTTTAGTGTGTGTATATATTTTTTGTAGTTTTCTTTAGTTTCCTTTATTTTCTTTTTCCTTGTACTCCGCTTTTTCCCTTTTGTAAGCGGGCAAAAATAAATATATATATATATAGTGTGGTCCTTCACCTTGCGACGGCTGTTACGTAAAAACTTCGCAACAGCTTGTTGTGATTGAAGAACTTTGCATCCGCCTTTGGCGACGTTACCTGCCGCTTCTGATTGTAAGCTCCTGACGATTCGGAACTAATTTTACCCTCATCAAAATGCGCAAATGTCGGCTTCTTTATATTAATCCCCTGGGTATTCTTCCCTCTGCTTAATTGCTACCGGCGACAACGTCGATTTCAAACTAATAGGCGGGTCTTGGGCGTAGTGAAGGATTTTGTATGGGAACTGACGTTTATATCAACTGACTTGTATGTCAACTGACGTGTACGCCTACTGACGTGTATGTCTACTGACGTGTATGTCAACTGACGTGTATGTTAACTGACGTGTATGTCTACTGACGTGTATGTCAACTGACGTGTATGTCAACTGACGTGTATGTCAACTGACGTGTATGTCTACTGACGTGTATGTCTACTGACGTGTATGTCTACTGACGGAAGGCTTCTAGGGTGTTGTCGAACTGACGGATTTCTAAAATATGTCAACTGACGTTTATGTCAACTGACGTGTATGTGAACTGACGGTATGCGAACTGACGTGTTGGTGAACTGACGTGTATGTCAACTGACGTGTTGGTCAACTGACGTGTTGGCCAACTGACGTGTATGTGAACTGTCGTGTATGGGAACTGACGTGTATGCGAACTGTCGGATTTTTGTTTTATGCGAACTGACGTTTATGTCAACTGACGTGTTGCGGTAGTGACAGCGACCCGTGCACGCGCCTCAAAGATCAGTTTGCCATTTGTTGCTCCTTAAACTTGGGGAAGTAGATTTTCATTTGCGGTTTAAAGGAGTTCAGTGATATGGCTAAACAAAAGTGGAGGATAAACTATTACCGTTCTGTAGGAATGATATTACACAGTTAGTTGCACATTTTATGTAAATCCCACACCAGCCTCAGTTTGCTTCTGAGACTCAGGTGGAACTTGGAACTGGTGGAACTTTTCCCTCCTCCTTCCCCCTCTCTTTCTCAACTTTGTAGTTTTTTCAGTCGTCTCTAATTCTTATTTGAGCCGAATGACTTAGGTTCTGTTAGTCATCTGGCCTTGTGGTCCCGACCCACATTTGCATTTCTAGTAAAAAATGTCGCTTTTTGGGATCCCAAAGGGATACCTGTGACATCGCAAAAGTTGTCTGTATGTCCGTCCGTCTGTCCGTTTGTAAGCACGATAACTCTCGAAGGGAATGAGATATTTTGATTAAACTTGGTGTGAGGATTCTTCGGGTCAAGAGTAAGGTCGAGTTCGTAGATGGGCTCTGTAGCCTTACATTTAAGGGTGGGAGAGGGGGTTTAAATTAACAAACAAAGTATTTTAAACAGCTAATGTGATAGTCGATGATGGGGTAAGAAGACATGCTGAACAAGTTGGTGAAAACCATTTTCTCGCCGGACAAGTAGTTCGCCCGGAATCCGGCCAAAACCGGAAAGTTTGTTAAAAGGAATAGTTTTCTTTGAAGTTGACTAGATGTTCGATTTAGGGGTAAGAAGACATGCTGAACACTTAAGTGAAAAGCATTTTCTACTCGGACAACTTGATCGCCCGGAATCCGGCCAAAGCCGAAAAATTTGTTAAAAGCAAAAGTCTTATTTGAAGTTGATTATATATCAGATTTAGGGGTAAGAAGAGACGCTGAATCTGTATGTAACAGTCATTTTTTTTACCTGGACATAAAAAAGCGTTCCAGCCTTGCCGCGTAGTAACTACGGTCACGGGCGTAGTAACTACGGTAAGTAGGGTGGAACACGCTCATGGTTCGTCCGGAATCCGGCTGAAACCGGATTTTTGTTTATAAGTTAAAGTTTTATTTGAAGTTGATTAGATGGTTTTTATAGAGAGTTTAAAATCAAAATAGTTCCTCCTGTGTTGCTGTGCTCGTCACGTCTGAAATTTGTTGAAGAGTTTAAATACCTTGGTTTTTGGTTTACGCCTGATCTCCGGGATCTCACTCATTTGCGTCATCTAACAAGAAGTCTGTGCGTGCGTGGAAATGTAGTTGCTAGAAAATTTCAGTTTTGTTCTGCGATTATCCGTGATAGGCTGTTTCGTACTTTCTGTATTCAGTTTTACTGTTTTGCTCTTTGTACGAACTTCACTGCTGGTGCGATTAATGTGACTCGCGTCACTTACAATAACTGTTACAGGAAACTTCACCGACTCCCGCACCTGTGTAGTGCTTCGGGGATGTTTGCTAATAATCGTATGCCTTCGTTTTACGAACTAAAACGTAAAGCAGTTTTGTCGCTAAAAAGTCGCCTTTTGAAGTCAGATAACAATCTGATCCAAACTCTTTCCACTCCAATTTTTCAACTTTCTCTGCCTTTGTGGAAAAAATGGAATGATGAACTTGTGGTTCGATGATTTTTGTTACATATTTGGTTATATGTGATTTGTAGTGTTATTGTGTGTTTGTCCCTTTGTATATGGCTACGGCTGAAGTAAATAAATAAATAAATAAAATAGGGATAAGGAGATACGCTGAATTCGTTTCTGAACTTTCGTTTTTTTTTGCTGGACAAGCAGTTCGTTCGGAATTTGGCCGAAACCGGAAATTTGGCAGAAGTAAAGCAGGAAGTTTTGATCATAGTCAGGGCGCCAGATTCTGTATCGTGCACCCACCCATGCCGGAAGGTACAAAAATGCTGAGGACGGATCCTAGGGTAGTCGACCATGCTGAAAACGAATATCGTAGGGCGCATGTTCGCCGTTGGGGCTTTTCTGAGATATAGGCCAAAAACGCCAAATTTAGCCTATAAATAAGTGTGACGATTCAGGATTTTTTTGCGAGTTATTGGGTTGAGGAATCCGGCGTAATGTTATATCAATCGAAAGAGGAGATCTAGGTCTACAAGAATATGATTTTTAAATTGAATAAAAAACACTATTTTTTTCTCTATTTACTGCAGTTTCAAAATAAGTGCTGTAAAATTCGACAAATATCTCAAAGAAAGGCTAAAAACTCGAAATTTCTTCAAGGTAACAAACTTTTTTTTCATATTAGAAAAGAAAGTTCATTCAATTCCGTACAATTTGAGCTAAAAAAATATAAACTATTTTTATTTTTAAAAGGTCTGCGATTTTTTTTTTGTAGTGTCACTGAAATGATCACTAGCCATATCGTGAAAAGGGACATAGTTTTTTTTTCTTCAAAGGGTAGGAATACTTCAGACTGCCTAACTGTTTAAAATTTTTAATTTTTACTTAAAAATAAAAATAGGTTTAAAAAAAATGTTGACTAAAAAAAGTGTTTTTTTAGAATGGGGGCAGCTGCAAAGGCAAAGCTGCTGCTTCCTGGTACTTGCGAAAAGGTATTTCAAGGGAAAGGCTACTACCAAGCTATCAATGCCTACTGCATACTGTACGAGGTCTTGCTAGCCCTCTACTGGGAGTCCTTGGAAGAGTATTACTCTGAAGCACAAGAAGACTTATCCCGTCTGGACCAGCTGGGTAGTGCCATTGAGTTATTCAGGACTTCATTGGCAAACGGTGCTGACGCGCGAACTGCACTTCAGGAGGCAAACGATACCTTAATCACTTTGGCTCCCATAATGAATGCCTTCGAAACCCTGCGAAATGCGTCGCCCACGTTTGCTTTCTGGCGGCAGTTCTTGGAAATACTTGAAATAGCGATGCAATTCATTCATGCTGAACGAGACTGTGACTGAGAGTCTCATTTGACAGCAACTGCTCGGATGTTGCCATACTTGGCGGCGGCTGACCATCCTCAGCAGGGCCGTCACTACTAGGGGGGGAGGGGGGGACGCCCCCCCCCCCCAATGTTGTCGGCCAGTCGGTAAAAGATAGCCGAGTCGGCGCGAAGCGCCGGTATTTTCCTTAAAAACAGTCGATTTTTTTCTTGGAAACAGTCGATTTTTGTTAAAAACAGTCGGTTTTTCGTAAAAATAGTCGATTTTTCTTAAAATTAGCCGATTTTTCGTCAACACAGTCGTTTTTATCTGCAAAACCAGTCGGTAAAAATGACCAGCCAGTCGGTAAATACCTCGTCCCCCCCCCAAACATTTTGGCTAGTAACGCCTCTGATCCTCAGTATACAAGATGTCTCATACAATACCTATCAGACATGCGAAGTTTACCACAAACCTTTCCTGATGTACACAGGAAGTTCATGAAAGGATACTTCGCAGTGAAGAGAACGCACACCAGGTTCACGGCCACCTTGTCCGATCAGAGACTGGAATGTACAGTGAACAAGGATGCAAAGACGACGGCCGGAATAATAGGAGAACAAATGGATGAGAGACAGACTGAAGCTTGGATTCTTACCTTACCGATTTCTGCTGCCATCAGCAATGGTTTCCTGCAAGTAGTCAACGTATCCACAGAGACATTGAAACATCACGAAGACAATCAGTCGACGACGACGCGATTACAACTTTCGCGAGATAGAGTTCGAGACATTTTCACTACATGTGGCAATCCGTTCAGCAGAGTGGACTTCGACCTAGTGAATATTGTGACGTCAGAAGTTGTGGACGAAGAGAATATTGTTTCTGATATTACTTGCGTAGCCACAAAAGGAAAAGAGGTGGTTGAGGACTCTCTGTGCAACAGGAAAGAAGATGTGAAAAAGGTTGCACTCCGAGCTTTCCCTTCAGAGAGAAAAACTCAGAAAGTTGAAGGGTGTCCCTAGAACCGATCTCCTGAGCTCTGAAGTAACAGCCTTGAAGAGAATCATTACTGCTCAGTTGAGCTACGGCGAAGAAAAGGAGAAAGCAGTTGCAAAGATCCTCACAAAAGAGATTCTTACTTTCACTCCATCCATTTTTGAACATCTTCCGCAACAATCAACCAAGACATCCTCTGGCTGGAAAATGAGGACGGGGAACAAAGCTGTGCTGTTGAACTGGCTAAGAAAAAAAAGGAGGACTTGCAGCTTGGCCGGCGACTTTGAAATCCAAAGAAACAACATCAGCTACAGTACACATCATTGACCTAATGTCCAAGATAAGGTCATATCGGCCTGCCAGGTTTGAAACAGTCAAATCCTTCGCGGAAAGATTGCTTCTATCGTTGCTGAATGATCTTCCAGTGGGTATTCCTGAAGTCCACATTGTCGCAGATCGGTACGACGGGCTGTTTGGGAAGCTCACGGACACCGGAGAGTCGATCTCCTTGAAATCAGCATGCAGACTCCGACGAGGGAAAGGGGAAAACCTCCAGATTTCCGCTCTTAGCACAATTGAAGAATGGGATGCCGTACTTGCAAGCTCAGCGTCTAAAAGCCGGCTCCTCGAAATTTTGTATGAAACCTGGGAGCAGATGGGTGATCAGCTTCCGAACGCACTCAACCTTTTTCTCTCAGGTGGGTTCAAGGAGAGATTCAAAGTGTCTCTGGTCAAGCATGGCTGCAGTCCAACTTTACCAGAACACTGTTACTACGAGGAATGCTTGTCCTCCAGCCACGAAGAGGCTGGCCAACGCCTTATGACACATGCCAAGTACGCTAGCCGTTACGCTTGTAGCATCGTTGTGCATGCCAACGACACAGACGTGGCAGTAGCCCGTGTTCATTTTTTTGAAGAGCTTCAAGCTGAGGGACTGAGCGAACTTTTCTTGAAGTTCCCGACTTACATTATCCCAGTACACGAGCTGACGGATGGAGTCCATTTGTCCAAAGAGGAGCAGATTATGTTACCGTTCGTGGACTGGTCTGTAAGGGTGTGACACAACGAACTTTTTCTTCGGCGTCGGGAAAGCTTCTTTCTTAAACGTCTCCAACTTTTGCCTCAAAAATGGTGTCTGTGACGGAGCGGATCAAGGATGCAGAAGGGAAGCTTTCAGTCGACGCGTTTAGAGAAGTTCACGACCTATCAAAATCCCTGGTCATTGAAATGTACGGTAAACAGGCCGGATTCAATTCACTGGCCAGTGTAAGGGCTTACATTTGGTGCCAGAAACAAGATGTGAGAAGACTGCCACCTTCTGATGATATCTCCGAGCCATGCATACGAAGAGCCATATTTGCTACATGGATAATCTTGTCGTCAGTACAGGCTCGGCCGAGCATTCCAGATTCACTCCTCCATGGATGGAAGATGGCTGAAGGGGGAGTAGATGCGGTCGTCTCAAGCTGTAAAGAAGCATCAAGCCTGGAAGCTTACTGCAGATGCAAAAGTGGAAGATGCAGGAAAGACTGTAGCTGCTCAAAAATGAAAGGATGCTGCAGCTTATGCTCCTGCCGCGGAACGAGGAGGGCATGCAGGGAGTCTGACCTTGCCCTACTGAATTCTCGGAAGAAGAAAATGAGGAATATTTTTGAAAGTTTTATCTGATACCTTTTACTTTTAATTACAACAGGTCCCTAATCAGTTACTATTACCCAATTTTACGGGCAGGCCGAGTAAGACAACCCCAGTGCGCCGACTGAATCCATCTGTGAAGCAGAATTTTTTTTTGTAGTAAATAGCTCAGTCGTATCAGTGGCAAATCAGGTCCCAAAAAGGTAATTGCAGACCCCTTAGTACACCAGAAAACATATTCGTCCATTCTAAAAAAGCACTTTTTTTGTCAACATTTTTTTTAAACCTATTTTTATTTTTAAGTAAAAATTAAAAATTTTAAACAGTTAGGAAGTTTGAAGTATTCCTACCCTTTGAAGAAAAAAAAAAATTTCCCTTTTCACGATATGGCTAGTGATCATACAGTGACACTACAAAAAAAAATCGCAGACATTTTAAAAATAAAAATAATTTATATTTTTTTAGCTCAAATTGTACGGAATTGAATGAACTTTCTTTTCTAATATGAAAAAAAAGTTTGTTACCTTGAAGAAATTTCGAGTTTTTAGCCTTTCTTTGAGATATTTGTCGAATTTTACAGCACTTATTTTGAAACTGCAGTAAATAGAGAAAAAAATATTGTTTTTTTTCCATTTAAAAATCATATTCTTGTAGATCTAGATCTCCTCTTTCGATTGATATAACATTACGCCGGATTCCTCAACCCAATAACTCGCAAAAAATCCTGAATCGTCACACTTAGTTATAGGCTAAATTTGGCGTTTTTGGCCTATATCTCAGAAACGCCCCAACGGCGAACATGCGCCCTACGATATTCGTTTTCAGCATGGTCGACTACCCTGGGATCCACCCTTAACATTTTTTTACCTTCCGGCATGGGTACTAATCGAAATAAGCGAGATACAGAATCTGGCGCTCTGACTATCAGTATCGTCAAAATAGATCTGGCTTATAGAGGTATATCCGAACTTGGTTTTCTCAGATGATTAGCCTGGCGAAGAGTAGATCTGGCGAAGACAAGACCAAATTGTCTGGATCAAGTATTAAATTTTTTGGATCCCATCGAAAACTTTGGTCTTGTTAGAACTAGAAGTCTAGAAGTGTATTTAGGAACCTTTAAATGGTTTTCTGATGAATTTTTTTGAAGCTTTACAAGGACGCATCTTACTTGATTCTTCTTTTCACTCCTGATGACGAATAACTTGATTTTTTCCTTTTTTTCTACTGGATTTGCGTAATAATAGGCCGGTAAATAATTAGGAATTGTGCAAGATTTGTTATTAATGTTCTGTTCTCTCTTTTTAGCACCTGATCCTCCAACGGATGTTCAAGTCAAAGTTCGAGGGGGTAAGCTGGCAACGATGAGTTGGAATCCACCCTTCCAAGGGGGGTTCTCCGGATACAAAATCAAGGTTAGTCAAGCCCCTGTACCAAGCCCCTGTACCCAGCCATTTCTTGTGTTTCAGTTCATATCAGTTCACTCGTTTAACTAAATAGAATCGTGCTACTTATTGGACTCGCACTATGAGCTACAGTTTGTATGATACGAACCATATGTTACGATTGTCGTGAAAGTTGCTCAGTGCGTGGTAAATCCATCAGTAAATGCTCATTACCTCTGCAGTTCAATTATTTTGGGTATAGCCTCGTGAAAGTGAAAATTGTAACAACTCACTTGGTAGGTGTAATTATAGTAAAGTAGAAGTATTCTTATTTAAATACTTGTCTAAATGTCTCACTTCATTGGTTTTGTTTCATGCTTGCAAAACAGTCAAATAGAAAGGAGAAGGAAGAAACTTGAAATAATTGTCAACAGACAACCATTTTAGCCTTAATTAAAATGTAGTGGGTTTGATTTGTTGATTTATTCTTGATTTAAATGCTTCTTATTTTCATTGGGGCATGTTATTGGTTTCAGTGCCATCTACACTGTAAACAAAAATCTTGTACTTGCTACTGGGATTAATATTGTCTCTACTGAGATAAGATTATTTCTAATTCGGATTAATCTTATCCCAGTAGAGATAAGATTAATCCCAGTAGCAAATACTGCAGTTAAGTTTAATCCTTACTCGGAGAAACTTTTTACAGTGAATTGGGTGCAACTGCGCTCCCTTTAGCAAAAGAAGAACCATAGGTAACTTATCCAGATTGATGAACCGTTGGGCTAGGCTTGTTGTTTAAACTCCCGTGGCACCGTTTCGCCTATTCAACTTGTTCCGCTAAGCGTAAGAGATGGGATATCGGTCGAATCATTAACCTGCCCGTCTGTCCGTCCGAAATCGGTGTCTTAACGCCACCGTGGTTTAGCGCCACCGTATGTTTTCCGCCACCCAGGAAATCTTGCATCATCCAGAGGATTAGTTGGGTCAGACGAAAGGGTCAAATATTTTGGTAAGTTCTTCGCCACCGTATGTTTTCCACCAACTCATTAGTGCAGGTAGCTGGTTCATGTAATTCCAGATCCAAATCCTTAAATGCGAAGAGGGTATTTACCGCCACCAACACTAACTCTACGTTGATCCTAGCTAAGACAAAGACTGAGCTTAATGTTTCACAAAATTATTTATTTTAAGTCCAACTAAAGAAACTGTACAACTTCAACAATTCAAGTCCCCCAAACTACTCAAATTTCAAAAGGTGAGAAATCGCCCCTAGATATACGTCTCTTGAAGACCGTCAACAATGTAAATGTTATTTTCTTTCACACTCTTTGTTTTAACTATTTCCATGATTATTTCTCTTGTCACTTAGTTCGGGTTCTGCAGCATATAAAATACTTTTAGACCAGTTACTAACTGATAATCCCTTAATCGCTGTGATACTTAATCCGGTTGGCGCTCGACACCCCATCAGAATATTAGGTCTGACAAGAGTTGACCCTACCCTCTGGAGGAACTAATGACTCAAGATTTCCTGGGTGGCGGTAAACACCCTTTTCAGATTTAAAGATATAATCTTAAACTACTTGCACAGGCTACCTGCGCTACCTGAATTAAAAGTTGGCGAAAAACATACGGTGGCGGAAAACCGCGGTGGCGTTAAAACACTGCTATCATCTTTGTACAGGTTCATGGCAGATAACTATTATCACAAGGTTGTCACAAGTTTCGTTCTTTCCATCTTGAGCGGCTTTGAGCCTGAAGAGGACCCTTGCCAAGAAGGGCCGAAATATAGCTCCAATAAATTTCAGCTGACTTATCCGTTTCGCACTGTCAAATATGATTCGCAGTCAGCTTGGGCTGAAGGAATATTCATGGCAGAGATGGGCGAATCCGATTCCGGATTCGGATTCGAATCCAGGATTCGTTCTTTTGGTCGGCTTCGAATTCCGGATTCGAGTCTTCTGCTTGTCAGGCTGGATTAGGATTCGGATTTCAGGCATTCGATCTTACGAATCCAATCAAGTTTCTTGTCTATATCCTTCCAGTTTCCGTTTCCCAGTTTTTACACACTGTGCCTAGGCAATCCAACTTTTTGATCTCCACAACCAACAATCCTCAGTAAGATATCACGTTATTACCTTCTGTCCCCTCTGATTTTCAAATTACAGCCTATGTACATGATTTGAATTTTGTTAAGGTCGGATTGGAATCCGGATTCGATTCCGGATTGGAATCCGGATTCGATTCCGGATTCGAATCCGGATTCGATTCCGGATTCGAATCCTCAGCATAAAATGGTGGATTCGGATTCGTACCTAGCCCTGGATTCGGATCCGAATCCTTTCATGATCGGATTCGCCCATCTCTGGTTCATGGTACGTTTACACACTGCGCAAACCCGGGCGTATTTTGAGATACGAGCGTACTCTATGCACATATTTGGGCGTGAAAAGATCTTTAGCAAATCGGACGCATTTGAGAAATCGGTCCGTATTGTATATAAATACGTCCGTATTGCTAAAGAACCTTTAAGCCCAAATACGTACGTAAAATACGCTCGGATTTTACGCAGTGTGTAAACAAAACGCACCATCATAGATGAGCTCCGCAGTCCCAATGTTTAGGGAATACTCTAATGACTAACTCCGAAACACGCCATTGGACCTCGGGAAGAACGTGAAACGTCGCCCGAACGATGACTCAAATTCTGTGCCAACCAATCCCTGGCGTTAGTTGGGAACAGCTCTGGTGATTCCGGCTCTTCCGCTAGGCACACGGCGATTCTTCTTCGGCACGAAGGGTTAGTCATCAAGAGTATGGAGATGAGGGCACAGAATAAAGGTTCAAAAAGTACCTTGGTCAGGCTGCTGAAGAGACTGCTAAGACAGTCGATATTGTTTATGAAGACACGGCGAGTCCGTCTATATACTTTTTTTTTCACTGTCGGATCATATTGGCTCAGGCGGAGTCAGAATCAGGTGAAATGGAAATCGGTAGTAGCCTACAACCAGTTCCTCTTTCGAACCAAAGAGATAAACGATATTGGGGTAAGAAGGCAAGCTGAATATACTTCTGTGGTTCTTTGGGTGAATTACATTTTTTTCCTGTCTGGCGAAGTCATCGATAATAATCTACAAGATCAGATTGTTTGGATGAAGAAGCTTGATCCACTTTGGCATCAGACCGCAACCTTTAATCTTGTTTTTTTTAGTTGTTCCTTTTTCGAACCAAAGATCACGACAATTTTGTACCTGATTTTTAAATAAATAATAATAATAAACGAAATTGGGGTAAGAAGGCAAGCTGAATATACTTTTGTGGTTCTTTTTTCCGTTCGGGTCAGACGGAAACCTTTACACTTGGTTATGTACTTCGTTAGGAATGCCTGACCACAAATATCCGAAATTGAATTTGTCAAATATATTTTTTAAGTTATTGTTTATTATTCTAAAATCATTTTCTTTGCCTTTAACGTTTCGTAATTTGGCGGAAGAAGATCCTTTAGTTAAATGAAGTATGTCGTGTTTTAGACAAACTATACTTTTATTCCGGTTGTCTTTTGATCTCGACGTGTTTTTTATTCCCGAAGTATTTTTTTTTTAGGTAAAAAAAACGGAAGCTCTGAGCAGAGGAATTTTCTTCGTCAGTAATTTTCTCATTCGTTAGGCCTCCTCATATCCGAGGATATCTGTTGAGCGGTTCTTTTTATAACTATTTGGACACAATTCAAAGGAACAAGCATTTTTTCAAAACTTTTTCGGATTCTGGACCTCGTGTAAAAATTCGACGAGGCTCGATCAGTGTCACATATCGGGTGATATAGAGATGTCAGACGCCTCCTAACATGACGTTGAGTTGTCCCCTGTTTAGTGCCAGTTATTTGGCTAGGCTTTCCGATTGCACTGGACCCGAACTTCGCCCCTTTTTCAATTCCTCGAAATGTAGGCGCCATAGCTCTGACAGGTGAATGAATTTAGGCCTAGGAATATGATATACTGCGAGGTTATTTTGCGTTCGTCTGTTGATCCTTGAGCCGTTCACAAGCATGCTTAGCCAAGCACAGATGTCTAGGCACGAGCCCACGCTTAGCCAGGCTTCTAGAGCCTAGAACTCCGTGCCTGGACCAAAATCTGTGCCTAGGCATGGGTGTGAATGGTGATGCTAGGCACGTGTCTAGGCATCTGTGCTTGGCTGGGCATGCTTGTGAACGGGGCTTTAGGAGAGCCGATATTCTCCTTATCACGGCGAGTATCACGGTTCCGCGCTCGAAGTGGACTAGTCTCTGTTAATCCCCCATGTCTCAATAAACACTTGTGAGAGATATTCGAAAAGGTCAGATCCATAAGGTACACTGTCAGAAGTTTCACAACAGATAACACAAGGATGCGCAGTTTCAACAGACAACACTTGGGAGTTTAAAATGTTATGCATAACAAGCATTGCCGAAAAAGGCCGAAGAGCCGTAAAATTCCGAAAAAGCATCTGCTGACTTTTATGTTTGTCGTCATGGTATCGGAAAATTCAGAAGAAGTTTTGTTGGCGGTTTTTCAGCTCTTCGTGGCAATGCTTGTAATGCATAACATTTCATATATAACGTTTTCAAACACCATAGATTACATCCCAAGTGGCGTCTGTTGAAACTGCATCCTTGTGCCGTCTGTGATGAAACTTCAGACATCTGCAGTGTAGTTGGTAACGTTCACTTTCTACTACTGAAATATATGCAAAACTTCCATTGCCTGGGAAGCAGATTGCAGATTTTCTACTACAGCTGTACAAAACTCATCAACCTATGGATCTATATTACTATGTCTGTCACAAGTGTTGATAGTGAGACATTGGGGGATAAACAAAAACTAGTCCGCTTCAAAGTGCTGAACTGTAATATGGCGAATTTGCGTAAACATCGGTAAAATCTAATATAGTAAATGGTGTATACATACGCAAAAATATACACACACACGTCAGTTAGTTAGGAAGGATAAAGCTGATGAACTCCATTCAGGACTTTGGTTCTTTTATAGCCCGATGAAAAATTTTCTAGAAATAGTACAGTAGAGGTATGCTTATGTGAACGTTTGTTGACTTCGGACTTTGCCATTTTCATGCACTTGCTGTGTATAAAGCTAACTACCTGCTAGCCAAAGTAGGTAAGAAGGGCAGCTGAAAACACCTGTACAGGTATTTTGTACCTTCAGTCCACCATTTAGCCCAAAACTGTAGTGTTCACATCAAAGTAACTGTTCACATAAGCATACCTCTACTGTGTATGGAGTTGTACGAAAAAGTAGCATGCAGTACCAACTGATTCTACTACATGCTACTATAGCAAGACTGGATGCTGGATGCTTTGTTGACGAAAGATCGTCCGTCAACGGACTTTCTTGACAGTTTGTCATGTCTTTATTATTTTTTCTATCATTCTTTTTGTAGACTTGTTTGGTTCGTTTCCCTTAAGATTATATGAATAAAGAATAAGCCCCGCCCATTGCCAGGCCTTATGTTAGGCCTTATGGTGGGGTCATAATGAGTTAATGGTGCTTATTATTTTCATGAATAAAACTGAACTGAACTGAATACTACTGCTTAAGATTAGCCCAGTGTGAGGCACATTAAGTTACGTATTAAAAATAATCAATACCAATAATAATAATAATAATTTATTTTTAACCCACAAATCGTACAGGACGAAAACAGTGGAGTACAGAAGATAAAGAAAAGACATAATTAGGCATGCAATGCATGCAACTTTTTCGTACAACTACCATACAACTACACAGGCTACAAATTTTTCATCGGGAGGCTGGTATTTGTGCTTTCTTATATTTTGGGTTGCGTTGAAAAGTACTATACGCATGCAGGTTTTTCGTGCGCGGTCTTTACTCACTTGAAACCCAATAACTCTGTATCACAAATGCTACATTACGACGTCATGGTTCCTTGTGATTTGGCTGATGCTGACAAAAGTAAACCAGTTGGCAGACGATCAAGGTTTATTATGATTCCTTGTTCCTAATGTTGGTGTTGACTGATATTTTTAGTTAACCAGCTAGGTTGATGGACATATAATCAGGAATTGCTTATTTCACGGGCAATTGATTCTCATTTGTCCTATTTTTGGTGTGAAGTTGAGCCAGACCAGGCGGAAACGAAAAGGAACGAATCTAGAAGCTCTGCGCATACTCTGATCTGTGCCACTAACTGTCATAGAGCTCTTGCCGCCAGTTCACTTGAATTCAGTTACAATTAAAATTCCGTTTTCCACAAATAGTTTTTGCAAACAAAAATAGTTCTGGACAAGATACCTAGTAGCCATGGGTGATGCTCCCTCCTCGGTGCATGACAAGAAGATATTTCGAGCCCTTGGATTTTTAGTCCCCTCAACCAAAAAGTCCTGTCTTAGCGGAATCCTTCGGTGTTTAAAAGATTTTCGCTGTGCCCCCCCCCCCCCAAACACACAAAAAGGGACAATAACACGTGTTTCAGTGAAATAGGCAGAAAGGTCTATGCAATGCCTAGACGCGGGTTTTCATTCGTTGAATGTTTGATATATTTGTTGTCCTAGAAGTAATAGTAGTAGTTTATTTTTATTGATAGTTCGACACACTGTTTAGGATAGGTTTTACAGTGTGTGACAAACGCCCTTCGGTGAAATGCCGGCCATTGGTGTTTTCGTAAAACAATGTTGCTGAACCTTTTTACCTATAAGAGATCGTTTCTAGGAAAAGCTGTGTCCTAACTAGACCCAGTAGGTAATTTTTGATGTTTCAAAGAACCTTTCCGGTCTGGCCCCAGTGACGACAGGATTATCAGTACTAGTCGAAAACTCGCAAAATTTCCGGATTCACCATTTTGTTCTTTCCAGAATTGCCAGTTTCTATCAAGAGTCCGATTATCTATTCTCTCCACTTAAACTTCTTTCATGATTCACAAGCTTTAGCTTAGAAACTTGAGAGTTCCAGCTCTAAATTAGTGTGCTAATTGCAGGATCGCTATTTGAAACACAAAGATGTGTTGTCACCGCAGTTGGCACGAGTGTGACCTGTCTCATGCATAGCAATTACAAACTTACAAGCCATGCTAATGTCCTGTGACAGAATTAGGGAGCTCGTTATTCTTCCTACTGTCTTAATAGCGATAACGGAGATATTGACCAGAGACTCAAAAAATTGACAAGCTTTGCGGCTATCGTATGATTTACGGCCTGTAACTTTGGCCGCATTGAACATTTTAAATGCGAAATATTTATAAGACTGGTTTGCCTTGCAGTTGGTGGCTAGTCCGGTTTTTGCCGTATTCCGGCCAAGCTATTAGTCCGGTAGTAAAACGAAGTAAATCAATGCTGTAGATCTTCCCAACACAGTATTGACCCTTTTAATAGATTGACCAGTACACTTTTTGCATGCCTTAATTGTACCGACTCGAAATACCGTTACACATATAAGTTCTTCGTTGCTTACGGGCCTTCCACTACCTAATAATTCTTTGCCATCGTCTTCCACTTACCCCCTCCCCCCCACCCATCATCTCAGCCCTTTTCGGGATAATTTTGACCACTGTCCTTTATTCAAGAGTTGCGTTTTTGCAGATACCATGGTATCGCTATGGTCCAAAATCGTTTTTGCAGTTATCGTGGTATCCGATACCACGGTCAAAGGCGTTTTTGCAGTTGTTGTGGTATCTGGCCAGTTACCGTGGTAACAGATATTCAGATATCACGGTCCGACCGTGGTATCTGCGGTCGTAGTATCTGAAAAGTTATCTCACTTTCATCAAATTTTGTCAAATCGGTGAGAAAGAAGTTCAGCACTTAGTGATGTAACTGGATAGCAGTTTTTCTTTTGGGATGACTTCGAAAAGTGCAATTTCGGCAATAGTCGTTTTTGCAGTGGACCGTATATCAGATACCACGGTAACTGAAAGGTGTCAAAGACAGGCCGCCGTAACCCAACGGTCCCCTTCCAATGTTGAGGATGCTTTTCGTTTTCTTTTAGGTTTTTTACACATTCTGTCCGAACTTGCATGTTTTTGCATTTTTCATTTCATGATGGAATCGTTATTATGCGCGAAAATTTAATAACGTAAATTTATTAGTTTTTATTATTATTTTACTTATTTTTCGTCGAAATCAGGGAGTAAATTACAAGAACCAATATACAGAACTGTACATACACGCACTAAGCATCGAGATGACATTACGTAATAAATATTTTTTTTCATTGAATAGCTTATGTTATTTGTGATTTGTTTTCTTCTTTTGAGTGTAATTATTGTTAATATGGCCTATTAGGTTTTGCAATAAAATATAGTATCACATCATATCATAAACATGAGCATATTCGTACAGATTGCAACAGTTGAAACTACTCGACGTATTTTCGCCATCCATTTGGTTGTTTGCGACCTTCTGATCTGATTAATGTCAAATCAAAGGTCTGCGGACCGCAGTCGTGTGGACTGTCCTTTGCGGTTTCGTTCCGGTGATATAGACTACTGATGGAATAGACTTCATGTGTTATTTTCTGAGATAGATAGTGTCAGTTCATTTTTAGTAGGCTAGTTAATTTTTTGTTATTTTTTCTTTTATTCCGCTCCTAGCGGGCCTAAATAAATTACTGTTATTATTGTTAGTGGCGGTGTCAAGCATTGTCAAAGCAGAACTGAAAGCCCTTACAGTTTCAGTAGTATATTCAACAGTAGTCAGAGCTATATAGCAATACCGACACCACATTTGGATCCACGCTGCTTCACTAGCTATTCCGTCACTGGCCCCAATTAGGTGCAGTTTAAAGTCCGTATACAAACATAAATCATGAATCTGATCTTCAGAATTTAGCTCTCTCAGATCCGCCATCTCTTGTGGGTAACGAGGGGAGAGACAAGATTTCAGGCGTCAACCCATTTCGATGAAGACATGAAACCGAAATTTGACCGGAATCAGGCTAAACAACCGGAATTTTGATAGTAGTAACTTGTAATTTCTTGACGATATCGTATACAGTGTCGATAGTGGGATTAAGCTGAATCGATCTGTCTAGTCTGTTTTCCTGCTTGATCGACAACGGAATCTCTTAGTATATGTCTTTGGCATGTTTGTAGTTTCGAACTAGGGTTAAGGAAGTCGATTTTCAAGCTTCGTTTTCCATCAAGTCGATGGTTAGGCAGAATTCGCTGAACCGGTGACATACGGGAAATTCGTTAGTTCTCATAATATTATATATACGGGAAATTCGTTAAGTCTCATAATATTATATATATATGTATATATATATATAATATACATATATACATATACATATATATGTATATAATATTATAGGCTATATTTATGTGTATATATATATATGATCATAGCGATGGCACTGGCCCATCTATGTACTCCGCCTCACGGAATTCGATCTGAACCGTAAATCTCAGGAATAACTATGTCCTGGGTGTGTTTGGAGATACAGGACATTGCGAACCTGAATATTCGATTCAAATAACCTTGATATTCCGGTCTTAGTCAGGGACGGATCGGATATTAGAGACAGAAAAGAATTAGCTAACGGTAACATAAATTACTCTTTACATTAATGAAAAGTCAAGGCGTTTAACATGTTGAAACGATCTTTCGAAAACCGGAAGTCTACCGATTGTCTGGATGAAGATTGATCTGGAGTAATTGTTTCGTTTTGGGATCTCACCGAAAGCTTTGGTCTTGTTCTTTCATGACTATTTTTGTTCCAGGTCTATCCCCTATCCGAGCCGGCAGCGAGTGTGAGGACCTTAGTCCTTGCTGACGAAGCTTCCCCATTTTCTCTTAGAGACCTGACCCCTGGTGGTTCCTATAAGATAGAACTGCACACACAGTTTGAGAATAAGGAGAGCATCAATTTCGTCACAAGGAATTTCACAACAAGTAAGTAGGCTATCTTTTACCATTTTTCACCAAGCCAGACTATTTATTTATTTATTTATTTTCATTAAACTTAAAGACCAACTAGGGCCACTCAAAAAACGTACAAAAAAAATAGCAACAACATAAGAGAGAAAAACACAAGCAACAAAAAAGGTGCTTGGACATCAAGTTTGTTGTGTATACGTCCCTCATAAAATCCAATGACGAATTGACGCCAGATGCGCTAGAGAAACAATAACAATCACACGTGACCACGTGAGATCGAGGGACATTAAGTTATTTGAAGGGTGAATAAGCGATTAGGCTTTCGCTTCATACCGATTCGCGCATTAGCCCCGTTGAAAAGTCAACTAGCGCTCAGCACTGAAGTCGGAAGCCAGAATTGACAACTTGATAAAGTTTGACAGAACAGAGTTGGTAGAGCACAAATAGAGGCAGTTGCATTTTAAACAGTTTCAAACATGGTTGGTGTAATATTAGTAATTAATGCTGCGACCCAGATTGTTCATTGAATAACTAATTAGTATCTGATCACCTATTCACTTTAAGGTTAAGCCCAAAGCTCATGGGACTTTATTGATTGATTCGAGATCGTATTTAAAGTCAAAGTATTATGTGTTTTGGTATCAGTCATTCGGCATTAGTCGTTCAGTATCAGTCATTCAGTAGCAGTTGGAGTCAATCGTTTGATGTCTGTTCTGAAGATGTAAATACACTGTACATAGCCACCGAACCTGGTCCCGCTGTCATTCCCAACTTTATATGACAGAATTGGTGCCGTGACCAGGATCCCTACGTTGGACGTCCCATTCAATCAGGATGGCTTACAACATTCCCGCACCATTCCTGATTGCGGACCAGTTTCCAGAGTTCAACGGAAGGAGTGAAGATTTCCAGTCATGGATTCGAGCAGTAGAAGAAAAGATGAGCCAGTTGAGCAGATATTACAAAGAAGAAGAGCTGATGGTAGTTGTCACATCGAAGTTGAAAGGCGACGCTCGTGATTTTGCTGCCGCCAAGAAGTACGACAAATTCGCGGACATCATAAAGGATCTGCGTCATCGGTTCTTCAGGCCAACCATAGCACCGCTCGCTGAAGCAATGACGACAAAGCAGGGAAAGACGAGTGTAGCGACCTACGTGCGCCGACTACGGGAGCTCTGCGAGATGTCATACGACTCCACAGATGATGAAGGGTCCAAGAAGATAATCGAGCTGCAGATTCTACAGGCGTTTCTCAACGGCGTCAATACCCATCTGAAGAAGGAAGTTTTCAGGAGCGGAGCCCAGAATTCGTTAGAAGAAGCAGTAGCAGCAGCCACAAAAGCAGAAGAAATCGACTTCTACTGTGCTGAACCATCAACTTCAACGGCAGCCGTAAATTCAATCCTGAAGAGTGTCAAGTTCGAGGAGACATCTTCTACTCACAACTACAGGGACAGGCATCCAAGTCAGTCGTCGCAGTCTTCGAGAGACTCATCCCGCAGTAGTTCAGTTTCTGATGAGCCCCGACATCGTTCCCGAAAGTCAACACGGATCCCGCTACCGTAACACATCACGAGACGACTTCCTGGATCTTCCACACAGAAGACGGAACCAGCTTAGATCACCATCAACGAGACGGCGGAGCAAATCAACGACAGATCAGCGACGAACACAACAAGACATCCAGTGCTACCGTTGCCGTAGGAGAGGACACATCGCTAGAAACTGCAATTTTTTCTAGCATCCGGCTCCCGTAAAAGGGGATACGCGAGTCGGAGAAATGTAAATATTGTAAATAGTTCATCGTTACCTAAATGCCATGTCAAGTTTTCAGATTTTACCAGCATTGCCATTCTCGATACCGGAAGCGAAGCATCACTGCTACGATACGATGTCTACAAGCGAATACCTCAAGTAGCTGTTCGGAACTACCAGCATCATGCCTCGACAGTACTTCAATCTTTCACCGGACACCCGATTCAACCTGTAGGCCAAGCTGACGTAATGATAACCATCGGAAGCCAGAAGTTGTGCCAGCGTTTCCACATCCTTCCAACCAGCACAACTAAGCACCCAATCCTTCTCGGCGCAGATTTCATCAAGCAACACGCCATAACCATCTCACTCGCCGAAGAAAGAATGACCATCGCCGAAGAAAGCCATCCACTACTTTTCCAGTCCGAAGCAAGAGTCCTCGAATTCAACTACATCAAGCCCTACTCAAGCCGCATGGTAGTCCTGAAAGTCGATCAACAGTTCGCTGCGAAGACCATTCATGTCCAGCCACATCGCCAGTTTGCCGCTACAGACTCGATCAGCGAAGTCAACGAATTCGGACAACTGGAAGTTCCAGTCTTCAACACCAGCGGTCGTCCAATGAAGCTGTATCCAGATTCAAGATGGGCTGACGTCAGTACAGTCTTCAGCGAAGATCTCACGCCAGCAGAAACCAGTTCGGAGAAGTACCAACATCCTGAGACAAGAGAGGCTGACAACTCCAGTTCTACGAAACATCAGTACGCCTCTGACACATACGACTGGTTCGCCCGAAGCAGACTACGAGAGCTCCAATCCCAATTCAACCTAAGCCATTGCAGCCGCGAAGAAGAGAGGGAGCTGAGAGACATCATCGATGAATTTGCAGACGTGTTCGTTCTCAACGACGAGGAGCCACTTGGACGTTCAAGCACATACCTCAACAAGATCGAACTAATACCCGACGCGAAGCCGTACCGAGGACACCCCTACCGCATCCCACATTCAATCAGGGAGGATACCGAAAGACTTCTAAGGAGAATGCTGAACCAAGGAATCATCCGCCGCAGTACGTCAGAATGGGGAGCACCAATGCTTGCCCTGAAGAAGAAAGATGGACGTATAAGAATAGTCACAGATTTCAGGCAGCTGAACCTACGAACAAAGTATAACAACATTCATCCTCTACCCCGCATCAACACCATATTGGAGAGTTTCCAGTCATCGAAGTACTTCGGGAAATGCGACTTAGGCCACGGATTCTTCCAGCAAGAACTACATCCTGATTCCTGTGAGTACACCGCCTTCGTCACATGGGACAACCAGTTCGAGTACACCGTCACACCACAAGGACTACGAACCAGCGGTCAAGCATTCCAGCGACTAATGTCATTCGTCATCGAGGGATTGAAGAAAACCGAAGCCTACCAAGACGATACCATTTTCCACGGAGAGAGCTTCGAAGAGTTTATTCAACACACAAGATCACTGTTCAGTCGTCTACGTCAGCACAAGCTACGGATCCGACCAGAGAAGACTCAACTCGCCGTTCCTGAAATCCAACTTCTTGGACATCGTAACACCCGTGAAGGCATCTGTGTCGACGACACGAAGATCAAGACGATAGCTGAGTTTCCTGTGCCGAAGAACGAGAAGCAAGTCAGAAGTTTCCTAGGCTTAGCTGGATTCTACCGAAGATTCATCAAGGACTTCAGCAAGATAGCAGCGCCGCTGACACGACTAACGCAGAAGGGAGTAGATTTCCACTTCGACAGCCAATGCCACGATAGTTTCAACAACCTAAAAAAGAGCCTCATCAACGCACCAGTCCTCACGCAGCCAGACTTCTCAGCAAAAGCAGAATACGTCATTCATGTCGACGCTAGCAACTACGCCCTTGGAGCTGTACTACTACTGAAGAAGAACGGTCAACCACATCCAGTAGCCTACGCAAGCCGTCAACTAAGCCGTGCGGAGATGAATTACACCACTACAGAGAAAGAATGTCTCTGTTTAGTCTACGCTCTGGAGCATTTCAAGGAATACATCTACGGAAGAAAATTCGACGTTGTCACCGATCACCGCGGACTATCCTATCTTCAGAAGTCAGTTTCCGGGAATCAACGTTTGCAACGATGGGCGCTCAAGCTTCAAGACTACGCAGGACTGATGAACATCATACACAAATCCGGGAAGCTACACCAAGATGCCGATGCACTTAGCCGAATTGAAGTCAACCTGACGGAATATTCTATGGACCAGCCAGCGATGAAGCAGAGATGGGCATTTGCGCAGAAAAAGGACAGAGACGTCAACAAGATTCGACGAGCAATCATGCAACACGGCGACGAGAACAACGAGGAATCCAGGTACCTGTTGGAGGACGATCTTCTCTACAGAAGACCAAAGTATTGGAAGAGCTACAGAACGGAGGAACGTCTACTTGTTGTACCAACATCACTCCGAAACGAAATTCTTGCCGCCTACCACTGCAGCCCAATTGGAAGTCATCTAGGCATCGAACGACTCTACAAAATGCTGAGAAAGGCGTATCACTGGGACCACATGCATGACGACGTTGTCGACTTTGTCAACAGTTGCCCAGTCTAATGTAATATTAGTAATTAATGCTGCGACCCAGATTGTTCATTGAATAACTAATTAGTATCTGATCACCTATTCACTTTAAGGTTAAGCCCAAAGCTCATGGGACTTTATTGATTGATTCGAGATCGTATTTAAAGTCAAAGTATTATGTGTTTTGGTATCAGTCATTCGGCATTAGTCGTTCAGTATCAGTCATTCAGTAGCAGTTGGAGTCAATCGTTTGATGTCTGTTCTGAAGATGTAAATACACTGTACATAGCCACCGAACCTGGTCCCGCTGTCATTCCCAACTTTATATGACAGTTGGGCCTAAGAGGAATTGAAAACAGCCAAACAAACCTGGATAAACGTATACCCGGAAGTAACGTGTCATTGTTTATTTCATGCTAGCGCATCTAGCGGCCAAAAATGAACTAATCTGAAGGAATTTTATGAAGAGCGTATAGATCTCGCCAGACCAAGTCCGCCAAAGTGGCAGAGGTAGCCGAAAAATTGGTCCCGAAAGCACCCGAAGGAGCGGATTGTCCGAAGCAAGTATCCTTGTCTGGATTGAAAGAGATGATCTCCGACGAAGTAGGAGTATTATTGTTATTGTTGTTTATTTTATATTCCTTCAGCCCAAGCTGATTGCGAATCATATTTGTGTGCAAAACGGATACGTCAGCTAAATTTTATTAGAGCTAGGCTATGTTTTTTTTTTCAGACCGCTCAAGTTGGGAAAACGAACTTGTGGAAAACTTGAACTTATATTTATCCACAAGTTCGTTTTTCCAACTTGAGCGGTTTTGAGCCTGAAGAGGACCCGTGCCAAGAGGGGCCGAAATATAGCTATAAAAAAATTTAGCTGACGTACCCGTTTTGCACTGTCAAATATGTTATTTATTTGATTCCTGTGCTGTAAAAAACTTTAAAGAACAACAATCAGTCAAACTCACACACACACAATTAATATAAACAGCCGACGATGCCTAAGAGCAAATTAGCCTGCCAAATCTGCAATCAATAGAAAGGAAAAAAAAAATTGACAACCTCACCGGAGTACTTTTTTGTGAACAAAATAAAAACTGGATGGGCGAGTCCAACATATAACATTTTTGACACTATTTGGTACTGTCGCAGATAATGTGTTTCATTAGCCTTTTAAGGCTCACTGAAGAGCTTATGTTTTTATGCTCACTGAAGAGCTTATGTTTTTATGCTCACATTAGAGCTTATTTTTTATCCCCCCCCCCCCGGCTATGGTGCATTCCAGTCTAAATTCCCCTGAAGACAAAAGCAGGTCAGACCCTGTGCATGAACTTTCGCAGTTCCTCTGCCTCTTCACTCTGAAATTAGACTACCGATTACGCGCAATCTTTACTAACATCGCCGACTAAAGTCTCTGATTGGTTTGCAAAGTCTGTAACCTCTGACTGGACCAATAAACAACGATGCGAGGGGCGGAGTTTAATTGCGAAATAACTCTCGTCTAGAGAGCAAAAGCATGAAAACAATCATGAAAGGGAAATCGAAAATTGGCAGACTGCACTGTCAGAAGTTTCGTAACAGATAGCGCGTAACATTTTCAAGAATAACACCTTTTCATTTAGTAATAAAGTGTTATGACCAGTTAAGTTTACACTATTTCTTGCCTAGATCTCCAACAACACCTTCAATTGGTAAAAATACTAACGGGAACGAAAGAAACATAACAGATAACATCCCAAAGTGTTATCTATCTAAACCGGGCATCCTTCTATTGTCGTTATGTAACTTCTGACAGTGTAGTATTTTTACCAACATTTTTACTTAACTTCTGACAGTGTGGTGGTTGCGCTTGTTATTGAAAAAAGGAAATAATCGAAAAGTATCAGGAATCAGTTGTGCTTTAAGCGTTATGTTTCCATGGCATAAAACAATTCGGGAATAACGAGAGCGAATTTCGTATCGCGATTTACAGAGTGGAGATGGTTTTAACCAGAATATGCGTAGAAGAAGCTCTTCGAAGTTTGATGCCCGTCTTTTTTTGGTAAAACCTTATTTGCATGACGTGCTTCTTGCCAGGAGTATGCATGGCTCTTGGATTCTTGGCGTCAAGGCTGGAAATAGCTGGAATACTTTTTTCTGTTTTTTAAATATCGTGCCACGGCCTAACCGGGCCAATAACGTCACCGAGATCGTAGTTACCACGCTTACTACGCTCCCGAGCGTAGCTAAATAGTAAGCAAATAGTTACTCATTCGAAAAGGTTGGAACGGTCAGCTTAGTAACTTTTGCGAGGTTGGAACGAAAATAGTAGCTTCAGGGAGCTCAGAGTAACTAATAGTTACTATTTTTGGAAGGGTCTCGATCTGTGTCTCAAGTAATATAAAGTGCACAAACAGTCACTTTGTTCAGGGAGTTCCAGAGACTCTAACCTCTAGTGTGCTTAAAACAGAATAGTTGCGTTTTTGTTCGGCTTTTGTCTTTCCCTTTTCGGCTTTAGCTTTTAGGCTTTTTCAGGCCTTTTTTAACATTCTCGCGTTTTTGTAAATCGCCGTTACTACTAAGGACTTTTCGCTTTTCTTGGACAAAAACGCAATTTTGACAAATACCATTTTACTTGTATTTTATTTGTACTGCAGATTTTTAATCTTTAAAATCTGACACAGTCTCCTAATGCTGATTATCACTTTGAGTCAAATCCATCTTTAATTGGATTTTGGGTGAAGTCACTAAAGTCGCGAGGCAAAAAGCCAAAAGGAGAACGCAACTTGGTCACATACCGAGTTTGCCTTTTTGCAAAAAGCCGAGGGAAAAGGCGAAAGTCCGCTTTTGCCTTTTTGACAAAAACGGGAAATTGTCAAACGGTGCTTAGGACCATTTTACGAAAACGCAAAAAAGTAAAAAGCCGTCGAAAAGGCGAGTGAAAAGTCGAACAAAAACGCAACTAATGTTAATAAACTTTTGCGTCTCACCTTCTTCAGAACGTAAGAGAATCATGAACCGACTTGCGAAAATAGACTGTGGTTTGAGCATTTGTCGGAGCATTCCCGCTGGCCAAACCTGTCAGTCAACCCTTCCGAAAGGTGTCAAAGCAAGAGATCTCCGTTGCATGCAAGACCTTGATTACCACGATATGGTTGACATACCATTTTATGTGGTTGACAATGACATGTCTATTTGGAAGCTCACAATATTCCCTCATTCCTTCTGTTTAGTATAATAAATCATCGATGGATAATTAGTATTGTAATGTTTTCAATTGTAATGTTTTAGATGCCGTCACGTAAACACTTCACCCTTTCAAATATTTTGAATGTCTTCTTTCATTTTTGTTACCTTTCTTGCTTGAAGTTTAGTTGCTATTTACGATGGGAACGTTTGATGCCTGAAATCTTGTCGTTTTTGCCCGTGCATGATGAGAGTTGATATGAAGCAATAGCCATAGATTAAATCAAGATTAAGGGTTCCAGGACTTCCAGGTTCTCCTGAAAGGTCCTCCCAGGTTCTCCCCACATTCTACTGACAATTTAAGCACCATTTCTGGTGTTTCCTAAGTTTTTTTCGTATAGATAGACTACGGGTGGTTACAGTTCGTAGTAGTAAACATCAGTCGTAACGGTAACAGTTCGTCGAATGCTTAAAAGAAACAGCTCGATAATAATCTTGGAAAGGTTTCAGCGCAGGAGTTCTGCTCACTGATTTAGTTAGGGTATTGATCTAGTCGCTCTTAACTATTTTGGATGGAAGGGCATTCCAGCAGATCATAAGCATGTTCCGGAAAAAAAACAGATCTTTCAATCGTTCTTGGTGAAGCGCCAACCACTTAAATGAATGACTTTTTGGGATCCCAAAACGTTAGTGACGGATACCTATGACATCGCAAAAGTTGTCCGTCCGTCCGTCCGTCTGTACGCACGATAACTCTCGAAGGGATTGAGATATTTTGATGAAACTTGGTGGGAGGATCCTTTGGGTCAAAGTACAAGTCAAGTTCGAAGATGGGCTCTGTAGCTCTATATTTGAGGGGGGGGGGGTTCAAATTAAGGGGCAAACAAAATATTTTGAAACAGCTAATGTGATTGTCGATTATGGGGTAAGAAGACATGCTGAACACGATGGTGAAAACAATTTTCTCGCTGGACAAGTAGTTCGCCCGGAATCCGGCCAAAACCGGAAAGTTTGTTAAAACTAAAAGTTTTATTTGGATTTGATTAGATGTTCGATTTAGGGGTAAGAAGACATGCTGAACACGATGGTGAAAACCATTTTCTTGCCGGACAAGTAGTTCGCCCGGAATCCGGCCAAAACCGGACACAAAATGTGTCAACCAGTTTTCCGCTACCCCTTTTCTTCAAAATAGTATATAAGCTCTGCATAATAGCATAGCTCTGCGCATAACGCGTACTCAATGAACCTAAGAGCTAGTTGTTTTCGAAGGTCGAAGGGGTTGGTATGTGGGGTTGGTAAAAGAGAAAGTGGTTGCGGGCTATATAACAGTTGGAAAGTTTAGAAGGATTGACAACTTCAGTAGAAAGGTGAACACTGAAACCAAAAATAGACCGATCCCAATTGTGAGACAAGTAGGGGATTTCTAATGGTTTCATGGTCTAATAATAGGCTGTTAGACCATAATCATCTTCGACAATGAGGGGTTAACAGTTTTGTCTACTTGGTGTACCTACAATTTGTTTCCTGTGCTTTATATGGTACGAACAGTTTGGTACCACGTCTATCACGAGGACATGGACTGGTAAGTAAGAATCGGTTGCTAGAATCTTTGGTGATGAGGGGTTGCCAACTTTTGATAGTTGGTATACCCTGGGTATACCCTTTATTTTTTGCCAGTGTATTTCATGGTAAGAACGATACGGTACCATGTCTATCACGGGGAGATGGACTTGGAAGTAAGAGTCGGTTGCTAGAAGGCATTCGCGAGGGGCTTGAAACTTGAAACTTTTATCTGTTTCTAAATAAGTTTTGATCTATCAACATCATATATTAGATTTTTGGGATCCCATCGACACCTTTGGTCTTGTTTTTATTGCCCATCATCGGACAGTGTGTTGGCGGTGGATCGACATAGTAGATAACAATTAGAAGAAACTAAATATAAAACGGGACTATGTGCCCACCCGTGTAGAGCTTATCTTTTTCTGATGGGAGGGGATTCGCTTGTTTTGAGGGTTACGCCCCAGTTCCTTGTATCGTTGACTACCGCGAATTGTGGGAAACGGCGAATTCATTCCATCTGCGAGTCAGTTTGACCATTGCTACGGCAGAAATACCATCAGTCCTCTAAGATTGGCGGACGTATCCTTAAAGCACCCATGACATCATTTTTTATTTTTTTCAACTCGCCCTTTAGGCAGGAAAAGCAGATAGTACATGTAAAATCGCATTTCTCAGTTTACCACGCAGAGGGCTCACGGTCGCTCTGAAAACTATTTTAGAGAGATCGTTTTGCACTTTTCTTATATGTCTGTAACCGCATAAAACGAAACTTACCAATGCCCTTTTTAAGAAAACGCAAATTTTGTTTGCGTTAATTACTTCCAGATTCTCGTACGTAGGCGGGTTCGAGCCAGATCAGGCCCAAATGTTTTGCTTTTTCAAATGCGCGGTGATACACAACAGGAGTGGAGACAAAGAATGAACTGGCATAGTTACTGACGTGGATGCTTTAAAGGACACCTCGCACTACATAATGAGCGTGTTCCACCCTACTAACTGTAGTTACTACTACGCTAGTCACCGTGGTTACTACACTAGGCTGGACGATTTTTTTATTTTTTCGGTCAAATACCAGGCCGCGGCCTGATCGGACCAATCACGTTACAGAGATGCGTAGCTACTACGCTCCCTACGCTCCCGAGGGTGGTAAGCAAATAGTTACTATTAGTTACTATTTCGGGAGGCTGGAACGGTCAGCGTAGGAACTTTTCGTGAGGCTGGAACGGAAATAGTAACTAATAGTTACTATTGGTAGAGGGGTGGAACACCCTCAGTATGTTTCTGCTCAGATGTTGACGACTTTACAAGTAAGCTATGCTTACAGAAAATTACCCGCGGCTTTGGCTGTTTTGGGCCTCTTTCTATGTCCCTTGCTTCTGATAACAATCTTGGCAAAATTTGCATAACCGGTCTCCGGACGAATAAGCTCCTCGGAAACAATGATTGGGCGCATGATACGTCATGTAAAGAGAACAAACGTGGCAAGAGTGATAATCAGTGTTCCTATTGGAGGAGATAGGATGCACTTACGAAGTGACGATTCTCGGGAACGAGGACGGACGGAAATACTATTAAAGTGGAATGAATTACTATCATAAGTACGACGTTTCCTTTAAGCTGCGCTCACACACAGTCCGTTAAGATTTCGTATACGAAAATACGTATGTGAAGTTTGCGTCACTATAGGGAAACCGGCGTGCGGTGCGTCAAAGTTTCGGGGCTAAGGAGAAGATTCACATTCGACTGCGAATTGGACTTAGTGAGGACGTGCCTTAAGCGGAATTCACACAGAGGGCGTCAAATTATTTGCCTGGCGTTCCGATTTTTTTCGGCTCGGAGCCGAAGCCTGACGAAGCCGTTTTTCAACGCCTGGCGTGACGAATATCGTCAGACGTGGCGGAATTCGCTCTGGGTGTGCATTGGGCTTTAAAGCCGATTTCACGTTGATGCGTCGTTGAGATGTGTTGCGTATGCGTTTATCTTGCGTTGCGTACAGGTTGCGTAGCGTATCTTTTACATCAGTGTGAGAAGCTTTCACCCTGGATGGGTATTTACGTTTTTCCTTTCTCGGCTTATCCTGCTGAATTTTCGTTTATTTCATCAGTAGTAGTTTCTTCTCCAGTTTCTCTTCAAAAACTTATTTTTTCACTGGAAAATCGGATGCGTACGCGTCGACGCAACGCAAGAACAGAACTTGGTTATATTCTTGCGTTGCGTTTTATTTGTCTGCGTCGGCCCTACGTTGCGTTCCCGCAAGTGCGACGCAGAGGTTGCGTAGCTCAGTCACTGAGCATTCACACTGCGTGAATGGCTCAACGCGTCAATGTGAACGCGGCTTAAGTCCCTTTAGTGTGAAAACCGTAACTCAGATTGATGCCTGCAAATCACTCCTTTCTTGCAGATAAATTGCAATTTGTAAGTTCTTTTTTACTGCATGTAAATTCATACCATTCATTCGTCGCGGATAAATTCTCGAAGTATTTGGGTCCAGAATACGAAATGGACATCCTGCCAGAAATATTTACTTGAGGAATTTGTCACCTGTTGTGTCAGCGAATTCTGACGGACAGCTGTTTGGAATGTAAGACGCGAAGACGGTATTTGGTTTTTTTTTTACCACACAGTATTTTTAATTATAAATACTCATATATTTTCATAATAGAAACATCAACTGCAAACTCCGCGGAGCTCTGAATATTTTCTGATTTGAATATAGAGATAGTTGCTTAAGGCGGGAATTATTTTTGTTTGTTTGTGTTTTTTAGCAATGTCCGTTGGCCCCTAGTGTACTTAAAATTATTATTATTATGGCACTTGCAGCTTCGCTCAAGTGCCATATACCGATCACTTTTCCGTCGGTCGGTCTGTCGGTCGGTCGGTCTGTCGGCCGGTCGGTCGGTCGGTCAGTCCGGTGATCGCGAGTTAGGGTACTTCCAGATGTGCTAGGACGATGAAACTTGGCAGGCATATCAGGGACCCGACCAAACTAACTTGCAAATAGTCAATTCCCCGATCCGACCACCGTGGAGGGAGTAGAGGGCGGGGGAATCCTGAGAATTTAGTAGTTTTTGTAAAACCCCTACCCCTTTCTACACACTAGTAGGTCTGCGCGCGGCGTGACGTCACTCTTTGCATCGGATCACTCTGTTAACATTGGAAAGAGCTAGTGCATTCGATGGTCAAAGGGGTTTGTATATGTGGTGCAATGCGGGGGAATATGGAAAATTGAGTGTTGTGTAACTTTCGAACGGGTGATCGGATTGGGACGAAACTTAATACCTGAATGAATGACATATCTCTGATGTTCCATTTGAAGTCCGAACCGGATTCGACAGCTATGGGGGAGTTGGGGTGGGGGAAGACCGGAAATCTCGAGAAACGGTTATAATGGAGGGATCGGAGTAAAACTTGCTGGGAAGAACAAGAATCTGCTCCAGATAAATCGTTTACACGTTTGGACTGGACCCGGACACTTGGGGGGGGAGGTGGAGGGGAGTTTCCCGGAATTCTGGTGATGACAGTTTTTGGGATTTTCACGACGAAACTTGGGAGGCGTATCAGGGACCCGATCAAACTGACTTGTAAATAAAAATTCACTCGATCCGATAGTCGTGGGGGGATCGGAGGGAGGGGGAATCCGGAATATTAGCCATGCGTAACTTTGGAACGGGTGATCGGATTCGTGTGAAATTTAATAACTGAACAGAGGGCGTGCATGTGGGGATCTTTTTCATGTCCGGACCGGATCCGACAACAATTGGGGGGGGGGAAATACGTGACCGGATTGGACTGAAGAGATCGGGATGGAACTTTATGGGAATAACAAACAAGTCCAAAACTGAACCGGATTGGCTCCGGCGACTGTGGGGGGAGTTTGAGGGGCGGGTCCGGAATTCCGGTGATCGCGAGTTAAGGTACTTCCAGATGTGCTAGGACGATGAAATTTGGCTGGAATATTAGAAATTCGACAAGATTGGCTTAGAAATCGCCACTTTTCAAATCCGACCATTCCTTAAAGTACTAATCGTGACCACAAATTAAGAAAAATACTTTTAAGCAAAATATGCATTTCCATCATCCCCATGAGCCCATGATCATTTTTGCCTCAAGGGTTTTGCTTACAATGTGCATCTTAACCGCAAGGTCGAAAAGTACTTTTTATCAAACGATACATCTCAACCCATGATCAGTTGTCCCACAAGGGTTATGCAAAAAAAAAAAATTTCTTGCACCCTTAAAGTGCGTATTTTACCCGCATTAGTGAAAAAAAAAAAACTTTTGATCATACCTATATATCAATGATCCCTAAGAGCCTGCTATCGTTTTTGCCTCAAGGGTCTTCCTTACAGATGAATTTCTAGTGCCCTTTAAAGTGCGCATCATTACAGCTAAGTTCAACGATAAAATACTTTTTCTCTAGCTCCCTTGAAGTGCGCATCTGAACCGCACAGTCGAAAATTACTTTTGATCAAATAATAGCCTACGTCTCAACCCTTGCAAGTGCCATATGAGCTTACAGCTCTTGTTCTTGATTTGTATATCTATTAAATTATGTGTATAAATTAACCTGCAGTCTTCAAATATTTTTGTTTCTCAGGATGTAACCTCAAAATGCAGCAAGGTTTGATCACGAACTGAATACATTTTGTTATTTTATAGTATAGTATAGTAAGTATAGAAACAAAAATCGTATCGACATTGGCATATCAGTTCAGAATAAACATGTCAGTAAAAAATGAAACAGACTGAGCGCAAGAATCTTTTTGTGTTCTTTATCACATGACTGCCATATTTGATCCGAAACTGCGAAATAAAAATAAAAAAAAATGCAATGGCGGGAAAACCCTTATCGTTCGTCCATTCTCACATTTGAGATTTAGAACTTTCGATGTCGTTTTTATACACTTGAATGGAACTACATCGATTTTGGATCTTTTGCGTGTAAGCATAATAAATAAGTACCATACCAAAGCCGCTTCCTTAAAGTCCCCGTCCCCTCCCGAGCATGTTATACAAATGATCAGCTATGACGAGGAACGTCGATTTCAAGACTTAGACTTGGGTCTTCCCGCGCCTGGTGGCGCATACGGCGACAACTTCTGACCTCCACGTCACCCTGTCTTGGGCAGCATTCCACAGTTCAGTCATCGTGGTTCGACCTGACTTGGCTTCCTTCTCGAGGTTTCTGCCGAGGTGGAGCTCTGCATACCCTTTGTACGCAGGCCAGAAGGTTTCCAGCACCAATTTCAAGGGAGCCGAACAACCTCATTTCAGCCGTTTGACCTGTTTTTTGCTCCATTCTCCTCGGAAACGACTTGGATATAAATATGGATTCCACGCTGCATTCCCCTTGTCCTCGACTGACACATCCAGCGAGTGTGGTTGTATTTTACGACCCTATTCTGATATTGATGACCTGGGTAATTTGTAGAAGAATGAACCAAGTACTACTGTTTGTCACTTGCTGTTTCAACGAATCACTGCTGCTTGTCACTTGTGGTTTTTTGGTGCCAGGGGTATACTTAGTCAAAGCTTGGTGTATGCGGTGTGGTTGAGACTTTTAAGTATTTCTCTTTTTTTAAACCCTCCCCCCTCAATGATACAATTGTGGCACCTACTATTCAATTTGTAATCTTCGCTTTAAATATTCTTCCTGTCCGAGCTGACTGCAAATCACATTTGACAGTGTAAAACGAATACGTCTGCTGAATTTCAAAAGAGCTGTATTTCGGCCCTTCTTGGCAAGGGTCCTCTTCAGGCTCAAGCCGCTTAAGCTAGAAAATGAAGTTCATTTTCCAGCTTGAGTCTGGAGAAGACCCTTGCCAAGAAGGGCCGAAATATCACTAGAATTAAACTCAGCTGACGTATCCGTTAACGCAAGCAACTTCAGTATTCCAAACAAGCTTTTTTCTTTCTTTACATCTTTATACGTTTTATATATTAATTTCCTTTTCTTCCAGGACCCAACACGCCTGGACGGTTTATCGTCTGGTTCAGGAATGAAACTACCCTGCTTGTTTTGTGGCAGCCCCCCTACCCTCCAGGAATATACTCCAATTATAAGGTAAGCAGGTCGCATTCCGCTAAAGGGCCCTTCTTACCCATAGTGCCAATGCAACCTAATTTCGTAATTGCATTCATTAGTTTAAATCTGGAGACCCAAATTTCATATGTTAGGCTACACTGTAAACCCACTAACGACACCTCATAATTCTTTGAACATGCAATGATCCACTATTTTCTATGCGCATTAAGTCTCCCGATTAGTGTTCGCGTATCATGCGATTGATGCGTAAAACCCGTTTTCTGAATTTTGCTGAAGTAGCCAAGTTTGTTGGCGATGTTGGCGCGTGGAAAAAGGTAAGAATATCGGCGTCGCAAAACTATATAGCCTACTGAAAGAAGAGATACATTCTTATCCACTGGCAATAGTTTCTCCCCAGTTCCCGTGTCAGTTTTCAACAACAGAACAACTTTTCATATATGTTGTTTATCTTGTTGTTTTTTTTTTGTCTGTGATCTGCAATCTTACGCTTCATTTTGCATGCTCAGAATTTTGCTTACCGTACCGTAAAAAGGCTGAAAAAAAATTATCATCAGAAAAAAAGATATTTTCAAGTAGTGTTCTAAAGGAAGTGTACGGAGTGGAGATCTGCGCCACTCCAGACTCTTAATGGTTTACATGGGGTTTATTGTCGTCGTTCCTAATTGTCATTAATTTCATTAATAACAAACAAATTCTTGCTTCGGACCTCTCCCAAGTTTGAAAGGCGCTGGGGAATGTGATGCAGTTCAAACCCATCAAATATTTTACAAAGTAGGTCCAGACAGTAATATGAGTAAAGCCACTCAAATTAGATAAAAAAAAGCAAACTAATTCAAAAAAAAAACTACACATTACAGGAAAATAATTTCATATCACTTATTTATTTCAAAAGAAGGCAGAAACACTTATCTAGTCTTTGGCTTCTGCCTGATCGAACCTACCCTCTTTTTATATCGCCAACATTCTTCTCCTACATGGCAACACGTTCGGAGCAAGAACAGAAATACAAATGAAAAAGACACCAATTACATGATGAAGTTTAAAGTTGTCGGATTTGAAAATTCTGATTATCCCAAATGATCACTAAGCGCGTGAATTGAAGTTAAGAGTCCTCGCGTTGCCTAGCTGCAACGAGGTTGAGCAAAGGTGTTAGACACTTCGAAATAGTATTCTTGATGAAGTGAACGTATAGGCGTATTCTCGCCGTTCCCCGAGGACTCCTCGGGGAATGGAAGGGAACGGCGAGAATAGAGGGAGTCACTCCACGCGGACTCGCATACGGAAAACAGCGAGAACACGGGGAGTGCTTTTAAAATGGATTTTGTTCGAAAAAAATATGCAGTTGACGAAATTTATCTGGATACATTTTATTTTTGGTTTTGCTTATCCTGATTGTTTTTAATTAATTTTACATTGCACCAACACTATCAAAAATTGATTCCCCTCCGAATCTGAAAGGGAGTCCTTTTTGATGGTGGTGATGATAATCGGAGCATTCCCCGTCTGTGGGGACTCGCGAGAATACGGGGAGTGAGTCCCCGGGACAAACAAAAATGCGGGGACTCCTCAAGTGGAGTCCTCGGGGAACGGCGAGAATATGCCGTATGTGTAGTTTTGTCAGTGTTTATGATGATGACCTGCAAGGAGAATGAACGAGTAGGCCTAAAACGAAACACAGGTGCTAGTTTGCTCTTGTTGTAAGCATGGAGTAGTGTAACTAATGCCGTTGTTTTAAGTGCTTAATTTGTTGTTTGGACACGACTTTTTGGAGGCGAAAAACAAGGTAGTTAAAAAATTTACAAGAATGATAACGGAAAATGTATCTACAGTAGGAGAGAATTCGCTGCACATTCTCTTGCGAATTCCTATGACTATATGCTAAGTCAGTTTCAAGATATATCGACAGGACAAGGCTTACAAAGAAATGCTTGGTTCGCCATCCTTTCATCGTCTAGCTTTTTCATTGCCGTTCGATGGTTTCGGAATCTGGATCGGAATGACCTGTGTTATGGTTCATGTCTTTCGCCGAAATAAACCTTTCAGAATCTGTTTATCCAACCATTTCTTCGCTCCTAAATTCCACAGTTTGTTTTCCGAAGATCATCGCCAGTGTCGGTGTTGATGGATCAACTGGCGGTCGTGGGTGGGGAACAAAATTTGTTACATTTTCTCATGTTTTTCTGTAGAAAATATTTGTATTATTTCGACTTTTACGATAAGAGACAAACTCTTTTTACCATTTTTTAATTTGTCGCGTAAACTCGCGAAGTACCAGCGTCTAGAGGCTTTTTTGTGAGGAGTGTTTAACGGTCGGCTGTGTGGTCCACAAGTATCTTTACGCAAATGAAGTTTTGTTGGTTGACACTCGACTTCGACAAACAGCTGTCGAGGGGGTTTACGATTTTCTCCCTCGATTCGGCGGGCAGTTTGAATTTACCGGCAAATAAAAACTTTATACTTCCGAATCGCTTCGATAAATGATCCCAGAGTCGTACAGAGTGCTTGTTTGAACTACACTGTAAAAAGTTTCGCCGAGTAAGGATTAAAGTTAACTGCAGTATTTGCTACTTGGGTTAATTTTATCTCTACTAGGATAAGATCAGTCCGAATTAGAGAAAGATTATTCCAGTAGAGACAAGATTAATCCCAGAAGCAAATACTGTAGGATTTATTTTACAGTGTAGTGACTTGGATCTGCCATGACGAAGATACCCCACATTAACTGTTCCCATAAATTCCACAGTTTGTATCTTAAAGCACAACTCTTACTCCACTATCCGAAGTTTCATAATAGATAACACAAGAAAGCGTGGTTTTAACAGACAACACTTGGGATGTAATCTGTTGTCGCGACAAACGAACGCATGAAATGTTACGCATAACGCATTGCCAGGAAGAGCCGAAAAAACGCCAAAAAGGCACCTGACTTTTTTGTTTGTCGTCATGATGTCGGAAAATTCAGCAGATGCTTTTTTAGCGTTTTGACAAGGAGTATTTATTGTTGTAACTGAATAATTTATTTGTTTTTCACCCACCAAGTGAGTGAACCAGTGGCAGAGCAAATAGAACGAAAAAGATAGGAAAAATACTTTTAGCACGGTGTTTTATTTTCTTCCTTTATTTTACTCTGTCTACGATTTCTACGAAGGAATCAGATTTGACGGGTACTGGATTTATTCATTCATTTGTTGTATTACAGGTGTCAATTGACCCACCAGATGCCATCGAGAGTACCCTTGATGTTGAGAAAGTGGGGGAACCCCCTGGTCCTGCACAGGCTGCTTTTTACGGACTGCTACCCGGAAGAGCGTATAATATATCTGTGCAGACCGTGAGCAACACAGAGATTTCCCAGCCTACTACTGCACAGTATCGAACGGTCCCGCAGCGCCCTAGGAATGTGACGTTTGATAAACGGCTCATCAAATCAGATAGTTTTGAAGTACGATGGGAGGAGCCTAAGGGCCCAAGGTAAGAACAATATTTGAGCTTGCTTTTGCTTTATTATTATTATTCCTTTATTTCAGCCAAGGGCCCTAATTATACCCCTGACAGAAAAAACTACGTTGAAAAAAAAGTTGCGGTCGTGGTTATTCCCAAATCAGTTTGGTGGTTTAAATCTGGAACCTGGATGGATTATGGTTAAGTTCACATTTTTGTGTGCAATTATAGCCTATAATAAATGTAAACGTCCGTCATTTGGCCTCGAGGCCTCTCTCAGCCAACAGGCGATTAGCAGATGGGGTAGAGGCTATCAGTACTTAACACCTCGAAGTAAGTGGAAGAATGTGCAATTTTTCATCGTTTATGGTACTTTGGTAGAAGAAAAAGTTTACATGATCTGGGGAAAACAATAGAATTGGCAGTTGTAGGTGGTAGTAGGTGGAATGCTTCGAAATCAACTCTTATAAGGTAAATATAGCATTTTAATAATAATAATATGATGCAGAAAATGGGCCGTTGACCTCTACAGAATGAAATGTCCACAAGTTCGTTTTTCCAACTTGAGCCGTTTTGAGCCCGAAGAGGACCCTTACAAAGAAGGGCCGAAATATAGCTCTAATAAAATTTAGCTGACGTGTCCGTTTTGCACTGTCAAATACTCTACAGAATGAGCGACCAACAAGAGGGCTATACGAGTGAAAGGAGAGTAATGTGTAACTTCGTTCAACCTACTTTGTTTTAATCACCTACCGTGAAACGGTGCAGCTTGTTAGTTCTGGTCCGAGAGTTATATTTTGGCAGTTAGCACAGACGTTTGACCGTGAAAAGAACGATTTCATACTACTGACTTTGATACTGGCACATGTCACAAGTCCCTCATTTGCAAGGCATTTAGCTTTCTGTCTGAAAATTGCATTTGGAGCGTGTCCCGTTGCCGTCGAGTGTATCTCCTTCATCATTTTTATTATAGGCCACAACGTTTTTTTTCTGTCCATTAAATCTTCTGAGACATTTGATTGATTTGTAACGGCATAAGGTTCGTCACATAAACGGTGATTTATTACAAGACGCAAATAACATAGGAAGAGACACTTACTCCGCTTCTCTCAATAAATCTCTTTTTTTTATTTTTCCAATTCTTTGTTGACCTTTTCTTTTGTTCTTGCTTTCATCTATTCTGTGTTTTGTTTTCGTTAATTGTTAAGTTGTAATTTAGCTAGTAAATCAGGTTATCCAGTGGTGTTGCTATTTCTAGTACGTTATTAAATACTTGAATTCTTGAAGTCACTGAACTCTTATAGCACTCAAGATATTTACTAAATAAGCCAACTTGCTCGTTGATTTAATCTCATCAGTTGGTTGAGCTTCTAGTACTTAGCCTTCACTTAGCTCGCTTGTGTGCCCGATCAGGACTCTCGGAACGGAATGAATGGTAACCGCAGATACCTGTTCTTTGTGGTAACGCGGAATAGGTTGGACGAATCAACATGCGCTTTTCATTTCTTGTCGCCAATCAGAAATGGTAGTGGAAGAGGCACTAGAGCCTGGATTTGATTCTTGATTCTTGGACATGATTCGTTTAGCCGACGGCTCGCACAGCCGATCCAGCGTACACGTTAACGTTAACTCTTGCCTAAGATATTAAAGTTTAACCGAAAAGGACTGGGATAGGACAATCTAGTTACCCATCACTTATTCACTTAAATTGGCTTGAAGACCCGCTGAAAATGCGTTACTTGGTTGTTCCGCGATTCAGGAATAATCGATTTTCAAATAGTGGAATTTCCGTGTGATTTGTGGTACCTCTAATTTGTTTTATGCCTTACAAGAAAGATTTATGGCTTTTTTTTGTTCAGGCACTAAGCAATCTTCACCAATATCGCCACTGCCCACTGAAAAGCCTTGTTTGTGTTTAGATAAAAATTTCCCGTGTCAAAGTAGAATTTTCGCCGTGGGGACGGCCGCAGATTTTCTGAACGTCATAACTAGAACAGATAGTGGAAAACAAAAAAATCCCTTTGCAGAATCCAAATAATTCAGTGTATTAAACTAAATGACAGAAAAATAAGTTGGCTTTTCAGTTAAACTTTAACAATTAAAACCTTTTTGGTTAAAAAACATTTTGCTTAAAGAAATATCTCCTTGGGGGTAGTTGGTGAGTGGAGGGTTTGGAAGACGAGAGAGGACAAATTAAAAAAAAAAATCGTTTATTTTAGTGAAGGTTGTATAATACGGTAGTAAATGTGTACTGGCTGCGTTTTTCAAGCACGTATGTGCGTTGTTTGTAACCGGTCGTCAAGCCGGCATGAATTTTTTTTAGTAAAGTTGTTGTATCCTGAAAAACCAACACAAAGAGCGTGGCGAAAGTTTTAGGATAAGGTACGTCAAGTCGTCAGTACATAAATCTTGAAAGATTGTTTGAATTGAAACAATGTAAAAAGAAGGGCTGAATTTCCTCCTTATATAGTACGATTTCCCCTCTTCTGTTTATTCGATCGTTTTACAAATCTTTAATTTTTTTGTCCAGTAGGCTATCTTCTTCATCGAAACAAGATAAGTTAAAGCACATTTAGGCCTGTCTTAGCTATCGGAAAGCGTAAATGACAGGATGCTGGTGACGTCGTAATTTTTGTCTGTCTGTCTCTCCGCTCGCCGGTTAGCAGGATAACTGTCGAAGCACCGTCGAATTGATGCGAGATCGAGATGCATTGATCGAGACATTGATAAAAATGTAGGAAAACAAAGTGTTTCTTGATGCGTCTAGTTAGGTGGTCGGCTAGGGAAAAAGTAATGTTTAAATTTTTCCTTCAGCCCAAGTTGATTGCGAATCATATTTGACAGTACAAAACGGAAAGCAATTTTTCTTCAAAGCAGTTTTGACGAAGAAATTCATAAAATCAGATACTAGGATCTTTCGTTGCTTATCCTCAAGTTCATTATACAGTTAGATCCTGAAGAGGACCCTTTGCAACTGACTTTTCCGTTTTGCACTAATATAAAGTAATGTTCATAGAAACTTGCGAAAGCCGGAACAAGACTCAGTTTTCCCGATTAAACCAAATAAATATTACCGTTCCGAATCCCATGTTAACCTTGGTTTTTTTTTTTAATTTTCCTTTTTTTTAGTGAGTTTGATCGATACCACGTGTCCATAGGAACGGGACGACAGCAGCCAATAATCATAGGAAGAGATGAACCCCGGGTAGCCGAGTTTTCTGATGATCTGGAACCTGGACGGACGTATCAAGTCTTGGTGAAGTCACTGTCGGGAAACGTGGCTAGCTGGCCGGCTAGTGCCAATATAACCACGAGTAAGTGCACTTCCTGGGCTCCTTTTCCATCCGGATCCCGAATCCGAATCCGGGATTAGCTACAAGTGGAATCCGGATTTCAGGTCCAATGGAATAGGGAATAACTCGCTCTGCTCATTATCTGTGAGACAGTTTTTCCCTAAAAGGACCCCTCTTACTTTTTCTGCATCACAGGTATGCGACTAGAGAGGGGGATAATTTTATTGTTGAGTACCGAGACACCACACGTGCAGGTTTCGGCATTAGGTATTTAGCTCCGGCTATTTGGAATGATATACCAGTTGGCATTCGGGAGGCTGAACACATTGGGTCATTTAAAGTAAAACTTAAAAAACATTTATTGGGAGAGGGGAGATAATTTTCCTTTTTTTTCATGTTTTAGATTTTGGTATTAAAGGTTAATTGAGTGAGAGTGTTTTTGTCCTTCCTTTTTTTTTTTTAATGAAATTTGTTCAGGGTTGAGAGTCAGAGGATTGCAGCCGTCCATCATCAGGCTGTTTGAGCCTTCCCCGGGCGGTTGTGTGCTTATATAGTTTATTTTGTAATTAGTAGCAAATAAAGCAAGTCAAGTCAAGTCAATTTAATAATATACCTAGATCGCTTGTGGAATTATAAGCTTCTAAAATCCCAACCTTTTCCCATTGTTTCGTTTTGTGCCTACGAATTTTTAGCGCTTTTTCGGCCGTGCCTAGTTTTGCCCGTCACACACCGCAAAGTTTGCCGGAATCTTCAATGTCCGCTGACAACTCTTTCACATGAACGGATATGAGAATCTTCTGTTCTTGACTTCTTTTATTTGGTTATAGTTTTCCAACTTTTTAACCACGGCACGTTCAGTTTTCAAACGATTTGCGCCCAGCCGCCGCGTCGGAGAGCAGGAAAACTGGATACAGTCGACAAGTGCTAACAAGTAAATCGCCAGTTTCAGGTGAAAAGTAATGGTATATGTTCATATAATATATACAAAAACGGATTCGTCAGCTGTGATGCTTATGAAGCGATATTCGGCCCTTCTTGGCGAGGGTCCTCTTCAGGCTGTTATTCTTCTGGGCCAACGCTGGGGAAGGAAACAAAACCTGCAATCAAATTGCAGGTCCGATGCCACGGTCTTATGTCGTTTTTACGTAGGTTAAAAAAAGGTAAATAAGTATAACAAGTAAGAAGTAAAACGCTTATTCAAGTTAAAATGAAAAGTAAAAAAAAAATCTTGTTCGACCATTTGTTGTCTGCAGAAACGACAGAATGCATATCCAGTTACCATGGTATCTGCACAAACACAACTAGGGCCATTGACACATTTCTCAGAAAAGATATAGATGGCTCTCAGTTGCAGTGAAGATGTATCAGGTTTAGTGACGTGTTTTTCGAAACATTAAATCACGCGGTCATTCTTGGCACTACTTAGTTTGCGCGATAAGTAGCCAACCAAAATATGACCCTGTATTCTTTTCGTAGCTGAAAATATTGAGGCCGTAGGGAGCAGAAATCGCTAGTACTGTCACTCGTGTGTCGTCGGAACTGTTTTCATTCGTTTCCGTTCCGTCGTCCAAAATCACATACAGCCCAAAACAGCAAAGTAGGGGTATGGATTTTAAAAGAAACCACAAATGCGTTAAGATATCGCATTCCCTTCCAGATTCTCATGTAAGGTGCAGAAGTCAATGGTTTGATCCTGTCAGGCTACCATCTCGGCTAACATATTTTGCCGAAACGCGGAATGCTGTTAAAAAGACCGAGTGCCCTACAGGATAAGAATGAAGTTCTATGAAAGCCAGGTTCTAGTGACTGATGGTAGTTGAGGAAAACCTGTAATATTATAATTACGAACTTGAGTAATCACGGGCATGGGACCTTTGGGTTATTTTGAAATTTGTCCAATGATAAAAGCACACTGTTACTGCACACTGCACTTGTTACTTTTTTCAATTGCCTCAGGACCCTTAGATCATGTGATCGTATATCCGGGGAACAGACAAGGACTTTCCACATGCAAGCTAAGCAGATGAGGGAATGGATAAAAGGAGTAGGGGCCGCGGATTTATGAGAGCTAGCTTTTGCTGAAATAACACCAATGTTTTGTGATTAAGGACATCGTACCTGTATTACTAATCCACCCTACGTCCCTGATTGGCTTTTCAGAGATTCTGGACTTTCTATTTTTAACTACCCTACGGCATTACACCGATTTTGGCATTAGTCGTGTTTGGCTTTTCTCGAGGCGGATTTTGCTTCGCTTATAGCCCGAGAGGAGCTGATTCGTCGGAATAACCGGTTATGCAGGTTTTTCCGGTTTCTCACCAAAGCCAAGAGTCTGAGGGCGGCTAAAATCAGCCAGGACCGGTTTGGAATTTTTTGGAAAGACGGCACAGTATTAAAGGAGCCAGAACGTATTTGAATATTGGAAAATAAACTTATCTAATGTGACGTGTGCTTTAAGCAGCAGAAGTTACTAAGCTGATTCAGGCCCGTATCCAGGAATTTATTTCGGGGGGGTTGCCAGTGGGTCGGACCAAAAAGTACAAAAAATATATAGGTCAGATTTTAAAGCCTACATAAACGAATAATTTTGTGGGTTTCGGGGGGGGGGGTCGAACCCCCTACCCCCCCTGGATACGGCCTTGAGCTGACTTTTACCATTTTTTTTCCTTTATAGAACCAAGACCTGTTTTAAACCTCAACACGTCATTCAGTGATGACACAGGAGATTTGATCATTTCATGGAAACCGGACCCGTCAAGCTTTCAAGAGAGTTTTAAGGTATTTAATTTTGTTGATTTTTACCTACTTTCTTTTGTCGTCCAAAACTCTTTAAACTCTTTTTCTAACTTTTAATACTGGTCAACTCTACGTCCCTAATTCACACCACTACACTGATTCTTACATTTTCCGTGTTTGGCTTTTTTCGAGGCGGACCAGGCTTCGGCAATGCTTGCAGGTTTTTATGGCACTTGCAGCCTCTGGCTCAAGTGCCATATACCGATCGCAATTCCGTCTGTCGGTCGGTCTGTCGGTCGGTCCGAATTTTTTTGTCCCACATGTTCGAGTTAGGGTACTTCCAGATGTGTTAGGACGATGAAACTTGGCAGGAAAATCAGGGACCCGACCAAACTAACCTGGAAATAATCAGTTTCCCGATCCGACCATCTGGGGGGGGGGGAGTGGTGGGCCGGGGAATTCTGAAAATTAAGTAGTTTTTGTCACACTTTTTCGAGTTGGGGTACTTCCAGATGTGCTAGGACGATGAAACTTTGCAGGAACATCAGGGACCCGACCGGACTAACCTGGAAATAATCAGTTTCCCAATCCGACCACCTGGTGGGGGGGGGAAGTGGAGGGCTGGGGAATCCGGAAAACTGGCTTAGTGTGTAACTTTCGAACGGGTGATCGGATTGGAATGAAACTTAATAACTGAATAAATGGCATACCGCTGATGTCCCATTTGATGTCCGGACCGGAATCGACAGCTATGGGGGAGTTGGGGGGGGGGAGACCGGAAATCTCGAGAACCGGTTAGAATGGAGGGATCGGAGTGAAACTTGCAGGGAAGAACAAGCATCTGCTCCAGAAAAAATCGTTTGTACATTTGGACTGGATCCGAACACTGGGGGGGGGGTGGAGGGGAGTTTACCGGAATTCCGGTAATGGCGGTTTTGGGGATTTTCACGACGGAACTTGGGAGGCGTATCAGGGACCCGAACAAACCGACTTATAAATAAAAATTTACATGATCGGATGGTCGTGGGGGGAGTAGCGGGAGGGGGAATCCGGAATATTGACTCATGCGTAACTTGGGAACGGTTGATCGGATTTGAGTGAAATTTGATAATGGATCAGAGGACATGTCTCTGGTGATCTTTGTCATGTCCGGACCGGATTCGACAACAATGGGGGGGGGGTGGAATACGTGACCGGCTCAGACTGGGGAGATCGGGATGGAACTTTGTGGGAATAATAAAGAGATGCTCTGGATAAATCACTTACAGAACCGGATTGGCTCCGGCGACTGTGGAGGAGTTTGAGGGGGGGGGGTCCGGAATTCCGGTGATCGCGATTTAAGGTACTTCCAGATGTGCTAGGACGATGGAACTGGGCTGGAATATTACAGATTTGACAAGATTGGCTCAGAAATCGCTACTTTCCAAATCTTACATTCCTTAACGTACCAATCTTGACCGTAAATTTAGAAAAATACTTTTAAGCAAATTATACATTTTCATGATCCTCATGAGCCCAGTATCATTTTTGCCTCAAGGGTTTTGCTTACAAATGAAGTTCTAGCTTCCTTAAAGTGCGCATCTAAACCGCAAGGTCGAAAACTACTTTTTTAATGAAACGATACATCTCAACCCATGATCTTTTGTGCCACAAGGGTTTTGCTTAAAAATTTATTTTATCACCCTTAAAGTGCACATTTTAACCGAAAAGCGGAAAAAAAATCCTTTTTACCAAACGGTTTATATCAATGATCCCTAAGGGCCTGTGATCGTTTTGTCTCAATAGTTTTTCTTACAGATGAATTTCTAGCGCCTATAAAGTGCGTCTCATTACAGCCAAGTTCTAAAACAAAATACTTTTTCTCTAACTGTGTTCGGTCAATAAAAAATACTGCCAGGAGTTCGATAATATTTAACACACTGCATCGTGCTCGATCCCTTCGACTTTTTTAACATTCTTTCTCTGTTTGCCAATCAATTGCGATAGTTAAAGAAGTAGTGTTCGTGTAGAAATAGTGTTATGTATTGCAATGTAAAATTTTATCTCTTTATAGCCTACACCACCGGTGACATTTTATGTTAAGTTGGGTAATAAAAAGGTTAATTCATTCGTTTCAGTTACGGTTCATCAAACCTAGTATTAAAACCACCTGTACATACTTAGGGGAGGTCGGGGTTGAACCGTACGTTTTTCGTGTTCGGCTAATAATTAAATTTGTGTAGAACTTGAACAAATTTTGAAGATTAGAAATGAAAGATAATGAGACTGGCTATGTTCTGTAATTTGTTGAGAATTTAGTTTCATCTGGTTTTGGCGCCACAATTTTTTCTTTTTTTCAAAAATTCGTCCGGTTCAGCCCCACCGGTGGGGTTGGTTCGGACGGGTGGTGTTTTGAACCGGAAATGTTAAGATAAGCTCTGAATATGACCGAATAAGTGGTACAACTAAGCGCTTATCAAGTTTTCACTTCTTGGAGAAGAGTTGGACTATCCGAACGTACCACTTTACCGAATTTTTTTTGGAAATTCGAAGTCAATGCTTGTTGAACAACTTTTCCGGAAGCAATTAATTTAGAAAGCTTGGCTCCAACAGCTTTATCCTGCTTTCCGGACTCCAGAAAATGGTAAATATTTTGGTCTAGGCAGAGCGGGGTTGGACCGGACCTCTAGAATAACGCCCGGTTCAACCCCCCAGAACGTGTCCAGATCAACCCCACACAGACCATTTCTAAAAAAAAATAACATCAAGAAAAAATGGAAAGTAGTAGGAACCCCGCAATAGGCTAATAAGATGAAGAAATGAACCTACATTGGACTAAACTGTAACCAACTCGCCAAAACAACTAACTTCATCTCCAACTGAAAATGAAAATGAAATTGCAAGTCCGATTTGTGCAATGAAAAAAACAAAGTCGCCGGGTTGGGAATCGGTTCGCACCTGAGAGTTCAAATTTCGTCCCGTGAGTCAGAACATTGTTGCCAACCTCAGTTAATTATTTCACGATTTTACAACTTTGGGTCTGCCCACAATTGAAACTGTCCGGTTCAGCCCGCGTACGGTTCAACCCCGACCTCCCCTACACGTACATTTTCTTCTTATGTACTGGTAAGCAGTTTGCTGTCAAGTGTCAACTAAACCTGATATCTGAGGTATTTGGGGGCAGCCAAAAGTTAATAAAAACATTTAACTATAATAAATAAATCGGCACGTCCAGCTCATTTGGTTCCCCTCGTAGGTAACCTCGATATGGTGGCGTTGTTGATTTATAATAATTATTTTGTAGGTATCTTATGAAGAGGTCTTGACCATATAGATATGATCATATAAAAATAATGTTATGTATTGCAATGTAAAATATTATCTCTTTATAGCCTATTCCACCGGTGACATTTTATGTAAAGTTGGGTAATAAAATATTCATTCGTTCTTTTCGGTTATGACCCATCAAACCTGGTATTAAAACCACCTATACACGCTTACACGTACATTTTCTTATGTACTGTTTAGCAGTTCGCTGTCAAATAAATCTGATATCTGAGGTATTTTGGGGCAGCCAAAAGTTAACTATCACGCGTGCACTTTAAAAACTTTTAATTATAGTAAAAAGATCGCCACTTCCAGCTCAATTAGCCCCCCACCCCTTCTTCTGTAACCTCGATACGGTGGCGTAAATTTGGTGATTTATAATAATTGTTTTGTAGGTATCTTACGAAGAGGTCCTGACCCCCAGTGGTGACTCTTCCACTTACAATGTCCTTGAAGACCAAATCATGCTCGACACTTTACTTCCCGGGAGGAATTACTCAATCGAGGTCACGGCAGTTAGCAATGGAATGGAGTCGGCCGAGAGGAGCCTATTTCAAGCCACACGCCCTTCTCCACCTATTATTGAAGCCTCCACCCCCATTGCTGGTGGAATGAATATTTCGTGGAAGTCTGACGTCAATTCACGACAGGAGGAGTTTGCGGTGGTGTATACGAGAAATGATACGGGTAAGACCGAGAGTGTTTAAGAACAATATCCCCTGATCCCGAGGACGATGGTCGAAATCACAGTGAAACAATCCACTTGTTTCTATCGTAATAGTCAGGTATTAATAAATAAATGACAGAAAGAGGGAATCCTTGCCAACGAAAGCGGATCTAAGTCAGCGTTCGTAGTACTGACCATTGAAGCCAGGCGACCAAAAATTGCAAAAACTCACCAATGCGAGACCTGCTTTTGTGGTAACAAGTTCGAAACCTATAAGCTCTCATTTTTTGTTAAATTTTGCTCCAGTTATACCCTTCATAATAGAGCCCATGTGGTCAAGCTTGAAAAATCAGGATTTCACAAAGACGTGTAGGCTGTCGTTGGAGCTCTGGTGATAGAATTGTTGGTCTTTGGAACAGCCTTACGGAAGATGTAGTTAATGCCTATCTCCAATCAAATTAGTTGACCCTCCCTCCCCTAAAACCTTCCTCCCGAACAGTTCCTCCCTTATTTCCCCCAAACTCACCACCTTATCCTTATTAATATTGCGATTTATAAACAATCAAGAAAGGGTTGGAGGCAAATTCTTGGCTGCTTGATCCTCAAAAGAGCCGGGACGTCAAATGTTGAATATTATTAACATTATATAGTATTAATTGTTAATATTTTCTACAGAATCGTCGTCAGTCTTTATACCTCGACTAAGAACATCCCACGCTTTAATGAACAGCGCACTATTCGGTCTATTGGTAACATGACAAATCAGACTCGTCATTGCAGTGAATTTGTTTGTTTCAGGTGAGATGGTGACCATTCATGTGGACACGCCACGCATCGCCTTGCAATCCCTGTTTCCTGGGGCCGGATATGACATCAAAGTCTTTGCGGTCAGTCATGGTCTGTGGAGCGAACCGCATGTCTACTTTCAAGCTGTGTGTAAGTCAAACATTTCAGTCTAAAGCGGAATTCACACAGATGACGTCAAATTATTTGCCTGGCGTTGCGATTTTTTTCGGCTCCGATCCGAAGCCTGACGAAGCCTTTTTTTTTACTTGGCCTTACGTTTTTCAACGCCTGGCGTGACGAATATCGTCAGACGTTGCGATATTCGCTCTCTGTGTGAATTGGGCTTAAAGGTTTTGTTCCGCCAAAATGAAGGGACAAAAGCAATGAATATAAAGGTTGTGCGAGAGTTTCTGATATTAAAACAGATAGATCTGTAAAAAAAAATAAAATAAAAAATAAACACTATACCAAAACCAGAGCAAAATAACACTAGGGAGTAGGGCCAAGACCTATGCTACTCATGCTTTGCAAACGGGCCGTACTTGCAGCGCTACCCACTACGCTTGCGGCATTTAAAGCGTGGCAAACTTGCAGGTTTAGAAATTTCTGGTAAAGCAACGGTGCGGTCAGCACACACCATGGAAACAATGGAGGCTGTATCATTGTTTTGCCATGTTCAGAATATGAAGTTATCGGAGCCAACGCTGGTGAACAAGTGTTATTTTGCTCTGAACAAAACAAAAGTTAAGTATAGGGCAAGAACTTGGATCTTTTTTTTTGTGGTTGGAGACATAAGGAGGAAGTGCCGCGGGGGCTTTCCTTTTTAGTTTTTCAGCAAAAATGTTTTTATGCAGGACGAGATATTTTGGTCAGGATTTAAGAAGTATCGAGGGGAAATTTATCGGCATGTCCTAATTTACCAAAGCCTACTGTAAAGCCATAGCGTGTGGTTACTAGTTCAGTAAACACCACATGCTACACCACCTGACAATATGTCTCATATTCGGATGTTTTTTTGTTATGTTTTTATCGAGCCTCGTCCGTTCGTGTTTGTATTCATCGGGTTTAGACGTTGCAAAGCTTTGGTTACGAGCAGAAGTTCAGTTGAGATTTTAAAGAGTTGTCAGAGCCCTGAATAGTTGCAAGTTGCAAGTGATGAACTGAAAGACAAAAATTCGCTTCTGGAAAATGTTTTGGAAAATGTTCTCCCCTTGAGATGGATACATTATAAGTTAGGGAACTTAAGACAAATTGCTCCTCAGGCCGGATTTGAAACGGCGACCTTCGGCTTGAATTTCGCTAACCAAATCAGCTACTAAGGGTTTTGTAAACATAGCTCCAACACCACTCCAGTCGCCCGTCTGAAACGAGTTACAGGGTCGTGATTCCACTTTAAAAAAGGTTATCCAAAAAGTTCATTTTCCTTGTCGACAAGAACAATTTTCACTAGATAGCCTGCTTGTTTACTATGGCAAATTGATAGGTAGGTATATACGCTACGGACATCATAGCTTACGCTAAATTATGCCGTGCCCCGCAGCCATAGATGTGGTACTACGCGCGCTGAAGCTGTTGTCCAGTTTGCCGCAGGACATACGTTGGCTAACCGTTTTTATCCAGAGCTTGCCCAAGGCTCTGCCGATGTTTTTCAGGACAAACGTCCCTAGTCCCCGTGGGGACTCGAACCCTCAACCTTCCGGTCAAGAGCCCGACGCGCTAACGACTAGCGCCATCGGAGGTCAAAATAAACCTGACATAATCCTATATGAATTTGGAAATTTAGGACTCCTTTAGTCCACATGATGGATCCTCAAGACAGTCCAGAGCCTCAGCAGCGAGGATCGACAAATCTGAATTGGAGTCGAACAAAACTTTATGTATCATTTGTGCTTTAAGATATTTATTTTAGATCCCAACCCTCCTCGCAACGCTACCATTCAGAGAGCGTCGAATAGCAGCGTAACTCTCAGCTGGGTTTCTCCACTTTCATCAAGGTTCACCGAGTACATCATTAAGTAAGCATTTTGTATTTTCTTTCCCTTAGTTTGTTTTCTTCGTTCTCTTTCCCTTTGAGTAAAGAAAAAAAAATGAAAACGTCTGGTGTTTCCTCTGTATGAGTTTTTTGGTTTCACCAACTTCCATAATGACGTCTCACCAGAACCATCCTCCCTACCAGGGTCGGGTTAGTCCGAATTGGTAAGGTAAAACCAGACACTCGGTGAGTCCAATAACGTTTTATAACAGTAGGCACAAGCGATCCCTCCGCTGAATTGTGGGTTTCCATAATGCCCTGGGGAATTGTTTTATTTGATCGCCTCCGTGATCCTTTTTTGGATTTAAGAGGTAAGCTTTCAGCTGGCAAAAGTTTGACACCTTCTTTAAGGTTTTACACTACAGCCAAAGAGACATGGGGGGAAGAGGTATATTTTAAGGCTGGGATTAAGTGGGTGGATCTTAGAATTATAATTAGTTGCCGGGCTGATTGTTTGCCATTGGGAAAGCGGAGGAAATATTTGGGAAATAAACTAGGACGTACTGGTCCCTATTTTTGCCCGATGTGTGGTAGTGAAAATGAGAGTTTGTTACATCTGATGTGTGAATGCCGTGAGCTAGATGACCTGCGGGTTGAGGTTTTTGGGAATGTAATTACAATAAATAATGAAGTGTGGATGTCGAACGTTATTGGAAGTAAATGTTTTCAAGATTTGAAGAGGCTGGCAAGGTTCCTAAAGGTAGCTCTAGCCCACAGAGAGAATTTCCTTTAGTTTAGTTTTATTATTTCGTATAAATGTTTTCTTTTTTGTTACCATTTTTGCCATGGCCTCAGGCTTTTTGTGCATTAAATTCTATTCTATTCTATTCTTATTTGTTGTGTTATTGACCGAACAAACCAACCAACCGTATAGATTGATTGTTCTCACCGCTGCAACCTCAAAATAAATGCACGTCCAGGTCCACATCATCAGTCACACATTTATTTTTTCCAAATAGCTCCAAATAAAGTTAGAATAGGAATACAAAAAAAATGTTTACAAAATACACAGAAACGGAACAATTTAACTAATAACACTTACAAGATTTGACCAGAAATAAATGATGGAATGAAACTATGTAAAAATTGGGAAGAGAAATTAGTCGGATAGAAGAGAAAATTTATTGCCAGTGTTCCTCTCGTACCGACGCACGGACGACGGGAGGGGAGGGGGGAATAGGCATCGATCTCCACAATCACAATTTTTAACAAATAAATAAAATAACTCAGGTACTTGCGCCCAGGGATGTCACCCTAGACAGACCACATCTTCGTTTATGTGCCAAGTTCAGTGATTTTTTCTTAACTCTCCTCACTGTAATCGCGCAGAAACTGTATCTTATGTTTTTCACCCTTTTCAGGTATCACATAGCCGAGAAATCTTCGGTTGTCGAGCGAACAATCACAAATAGCACATCGCACGAGTTGGCAAACTTGATACCTGGTGAACGTTACATTTTTACGGTGAACACCAAAAGCTTCCAAGTTGAAAGCCCCTCTCCTCAGATTTTGGAGTACACTCTGCGTAAGTTAATTTTCTTTTTTTTTGCGATTCTTGACTTTAGGCATGAGCAAACAGCTTACCTCAATAGTAATTAAAATCTTTCGTAAGTCGTTCCAGTCTGTGACATCGTTTTTCTGTGACCGGACATTTTTCCGGGTTAAGGCTCATTTGACAAACAACTCTTTTCTAATTTTGGGCTCGAAATTTGGCAGAAATTCGAACTTATAATAATTCAAATAATTCAAGTCCAAATAGTAAGCGAGCTATTTTGTTGAGTCTAGAGGAAAACCCCTCTCTCGACCCCCCCCCCCCCCCGCCAGTCAAATGTAAACGCGTTCTTTCCATTCCTGGATGAGAACTCCACAATAAATAGCTGGCTTCTCCGTTTACCTTTTTTTTAACTTTCGTTCTAAAGCTGGAACGATAGTTTTATTTTCTTCTTTCTTTTTTTTCTAATTCTTTGCAAAGTTTATCATTCAGTATCTTCATAGGGCCAAACTCTGTTCAGCGGTTGTTACCAATTCTGGACTCGACGAACATCACGTTAGAGTGGAGCCGACCAGCTGGTAGGATTGATACGTACCGGCTCTTCTGGTATGAGAAGAACGCACCAGTCACGCCTAACCGTCGTCTGAAGGTACGTTCTTGTGTATTCATGTTGGCTTTCCGGAGTTTGAGTGGGGAGGGACAGAGCAAAATAACACTAGGAAGTTGCGCCAGGACTTGAAAGAAGTGACTCACATTCGAATAGTAGCGACACTAGCACCACTAGCGGTAGTGAACGTCCCTACTGAAACTCAATGGGCCGAGCATCAGTGCTGGCTCCAATAACTTCATATTCTGAACACAGCAAAAAGAAGATACAACCTCCCCTGTTTTCTCGATGTGTGCCGACCGTATCTTAGCTTTACTGTAAATTTCTAAATCCGCAAGTTTGTCTCACTTTAAATGCCGCAAGCGTAATGGGCGGCGCTAACTATGGCCCGTTTGCGAAGCATGGAAAGGATAGGTCTTGGCGCTACCCCCTAGTGTTATTTTGCTCTGGGCAGGGATTAGGTTCCCTCGGAGTCGGGCACGGAGTTCTGGTGCGAATGTCGAGAATAGCTCATAATAATATATTTTTTACCGCTATACAAAAAATGAAAGCGGAGTAGCAATAAAAGAAACAAAAACAATTCACAAAAGAAAAAGAACAAGAAATTGAAGCAAACGAGTAAGGCCACTGTGTTCGGGCAGATACTTATGACTGGGGTAAGTATAAGAAAGAATTTCTTTAGCCGAAGCTGACTGTGGATCATTATTTTTTTTGGCGCTAAACGGCAAAGTCAGCTGAGATTTATTCTAGAGATATTCCGGCCCTTCTTGACAAGGATCCTCGTCAGGGTCAAGCAAATGGAAATAAATATGTGTATAGTAGACTAGTGGCTTGAATTCTCATCTGATACATGCCGAAATATCGATGGAATAAATAACAGCTGACTTTTTTTGTAACTCCGTCAAATGTAGAGCTCAGTGACTCAGGATGGTCAATTGAATGATTGTTTCGCGTGCGGTTGTTTTATGCTGTACGCATTCTCGCTTACTCATGTCAAATGGTTTGTAAAAAAAAAAATCTTTTTTCACAAGAGGGTAGTATTTATTTATTTATTTTGTAGATAGCAGGTCATTTTATACAGGTCGGATAAATTAAGTTATATTATATGTTGTTAGATTTATAGGGTGCGTAGTTGTAAAGTTTTTAACAAAGCACTGAATGTTCGAATTTTTGTTCTCAACAGTGCTTTTGTATTTTGTGTATTTGTATTTTGTGTAAAAATTGATAAACTTTTTTTTATCTGAGTATTGTTAAGTAGCATGCACCATGCAGCTACAGTCCGGTTTCCGCAGTCGAATTCGAAATTTGACTCAGATCCAAGATTCGCACTCGGATCCGGAATCGGGACCGAACATTTTTGAAATCTTAACCGCGGCCGAATGCTCGTATTGGTCATTTTCATCGGACTACACTTAACATTCCGCTTCCGGATGCGGGTCGCATCCGGAAGTGACATTTTGGGTCCGATAGTGATATACACCCAGTTTGCACTCGCGTTGGAAATTTCCGGTATCCGATGTGCGAGATTCGGCCTACGAATTCGTGGGTTCGGCCGTGAAAATTTTGAATTCTTGTTTTAGCTGGCATGTTGCCTACATGAAGCCTGCTTGAAGCTTAAACAATATTCGGATGCGATAAAAAGGTGTAATAAGATGAGACTGATGTTGAAAATGAAACCCGTCCGGATTTCAGATCCGGAAACGGAGAAAATGTATTCGACTGCGGAATTTTAATCATTTTTATTCAAAGGAAACGTGTGACGTAAATACATAGATTAAACCGTAGCCTACATACCTAGGCTAGTTCTCAGATTAGATTTCAAAGTTTTGACGCAGGTAAAACATTTTGTATGAATAGCAAGATAAGTGGAGCTTTGTCTCAAAGCTGTCGCTAGTCTGTTCCGCCCATATGTGTTATCCCCAGAGCTGGTGGACTCGGACTCTGTACTCGTCTCGAGACGCCTTTTTCAAGGACTCGAACTCGTCTCGGACTCGTCTTTCACGGAGCTGTCCGTCCGCCAGAGCTGTGGACTCGTCTAAAGACGGGCTCGAAACGCCTTTTTCAAGGACTCGGACTCGGATTTGCTGGACTCGCAGCAGCTATGGTTATCCCTGTAACTTGAAATCGGGGAATAGTGTAGGCCATCACGATGACCGTTTTTATTCTCGTTGTAGGAGATAGATGGCGATGATACATCTGCGATGATCGACGACTTGGTCCCCGGTGAACTGTACACTTTTGAGCTGATAACTATCGCACATGATGTCCCAAGCCCGAAAGTTACGGTTGACACTAGAACAAGTAAGTTCAGGTTCATTTATTCTTTTCAGTGTTTTCACACACATAATTTAACAAATACTCCCGGCAAAGCACGAATGGCACGGGAGATTCTACACTGTAATTACGTTGAATTTAAATTACATTTCAAACTAAGCTCAACTGTCTGTCCATCAGTTGGTTGGTGAACATGGGTCATCTTGAGCGTTTCTTGGTGCAATGGCTTTCTTTTTTGGTGTCTATATCGAGTTTCTGGTTGTTAATTTTTGTTTTGCTTTCCCGCCATGGCCCAACGGGCTTTTTCGAAATAATTTTTTTGCATTGCTCACATGTTCATTTACAAATAAGTATCATAGCAATTAATGCTTTTCAGCCTCTTGCGTAAAACAGTCAAAACAATTATCTAAGTAGGCCTAATTATTTAAGAGGTAGGTTATTTCCAAAGGACCTAAGAACTTACTAACCCATGCTTACTTGTTAAAGTTTAACCGAAAAGGCTAGGATAGGACAATCTAGTTACCCATCACTTATTCACTTAAATTGGCTTGAAGACCCACTGAAAATCAGTTACTTCGTTGTCCCGCTATTCATAAATAATCGGTTTTCAAATAGTGGAATTTTCGTGTGATATGTGGTGCCTCTATGCGCTTGTATTTTTGCTGTATGCCTTACGAGAAAGATTTGTCAATTTTTTTTGTTCAGGCACTACGCAATCTTTACCGATCTCACCACTGCCCACTGGAAAGCCGCATTTGTGTTGAGATTAAAATTTCCCGCGTCATAGTAGAATTTACGCTGTGGGGACGGCTGGAGATGTTCTGAGCCTCATAACTAGAGCAGATAGTGGAAAATCAAAAAATCCCTTTGCAGTATCCAAATAGTTTTGTGTATCCAATTAAATGACACACAAATGAGTTGGCTTTTCAGTTAAACTTTAAGAAAAGTTACTTGAGTATTGTATAAATGCTGCTAAAGGGATAAGACACATAAGAGTAGAACATTGTATCTCTTTACGATTAGTTTTGAAAAAAAAATGAGATCACTATATACTACGGTAATTATTTAAAATTTTAAAACGATGTAGCTTTAAACAGCGAAAAAATAAAAGATTGCGCATCGGATGTGGTAGAAACAGATTAAAAATAGCCTGAAGCTGTGTACCGGCGGCAGTTCCAGTTTTTGCTTTCTTTTGCAACTAACCTGCCCTTTTTGCAGTGCCGCTTATCACCTCTTACATCACCATTGGCAACAACCGGGAGGAACACAGCCTTACTGTCATCTACACTGCCACGCCATCTACTATTTCAAAGTTTGACGGCTACAGGTTCCTCCTGTCAGACCCGGCAATACCACCGAAAGAAAAAGCCGCAAGCGACCCAGAAAGGAAAGTAGTCTTTGAAGACTTAGTCCCGGGACGGCTTTACAACATCACTCTGTGGACCGTGTCTGGAGGTGTGACGAGCAAGCCTCTTCATCGGCAGGACAGACTTTGTAAGTAGTTTCCCTTTGAATATAGGAGTGGTTCGTGGGGGCCGTCCATGCATCGATAACGGCCATGCCGTACATAATCGGCAGATATATCTACCTTACAGAATATGATAGAAATATGAATCAACAGGTTTTGATGTTCTTCTCTACTTTTTCTTTTCAAGTGCATCAGAGCTACAACCAGTTTGCTTGTCAGTACCCAACAGGCATTAGCTTAACCAGAAGGCATTAGCGTAACTAGAAATATGAATTAACAGGTTTTGATGTTCTTCTCTACTTTTCTTTTTAGGTGCATCAGAACTAATATACCTAGCGGGCATTCGCGTAACTATCCCGTATACAATGGTTTCCCATTAGCTTGCGTAGGTCCATGTTCCGGGATACACCAGGGACAGGGCCATATCCAGGAATTTATTTCGGGGGGTGTTTTGTCCACAGGTCGGACCAAAAAGTACAAAAAATACATAGATCAGATGTTAAAACCTGGAAAAAAATATTACTTTCGTGGGTTTCGGGGGGTGTTCGAACCCCCTAACACCCCCCCTGGATACGGCCTTGACCAGGGATACACTGACGAAAAATTTTAGGACATAACGGGAGAACAGAAGAAAAAATAATAAAGAATGCACTCGTATAGATAACTGAAGCTGATGTAGTGATGATTTTTATTGAGTTTTAGGATTTGCTTAGAGCACTGTTCTTGTAGCCCGCTTCTCTCTCTGGCGATTAGAAGTGGTTTCGCGAACAGTGTTCACAAGTCCTTCGGTACCTCAGTGGTGGAGCGGTGTCGGTGAAAGCCGAAGGTCATGGGTTCAAACCCCACCCTACGAGCATTTTCGTCTTTCATTTTCCTGCTTCTGAAGCTTTAAATTAGTTCTTCGTAAAACAATTTCATGGCATCATCCGGTAAATACTTTCCTCCATTTGCAGATCCTGAACCCATAACCACAATTGCCGCATCCCGTATTGAAGACACCGAGATTAGTATATCGTGGGATATTCCACCCGGCGATTATGACGCCTTCGAAGTCCAATATAACGACGACAGATTATACCAGTCGATAACTTCGAATAACAGCATAAACTTTTATGATCTGAAGCCGCACAAGAACTATACGTTCACCGTTATCGTCCGGTCAGGGACGGATTATTCGGTACTGAGGAAGAGTGTGCCTGTCTCGGAATCCTTCACGACACTCGAGTCTACGCCTGGCAAGGTAAGAGATCTCAGAGCAAAATAACACTAAGGAGTAGCCTAGCGCCAAGATTTGACAAAATTGATACACACTCTAGTAGCAGCGATACTAGCACCACTAGCGATAGAGAACGTCCGTACTGAAACTCATTCAGCCATTCACCAGCCCTGGCTCCGATCACTTCATATTCGAAACATAGCAAAAAAATGATACTGCCTCCATTGTTTCATTGGTGCGTGCAGACTCCACCTTTGCTTTACTAAAAATTTCTAAACCTGCAAGTTTGTCTCGCTTCAAATGCCGCAAGCGTAGTGGGCAGCGCTACGAATATGGCCCGTTTGCAAAGCATGGAAAGCATAGGTCTTGGCGCTACTCCTTAGTGTTATTTTGCTCTGAGAGATCTAGCTATATATCTACATTCGCTAATGTATTTGACAGAAAAGGATAGAACTAGCACTTTGCCTAGTTTTCAAGCTTCCAGTCAGCGTTAGGGAGGCTGAAAACGTATTTATTTTCAAGAGTAAGTTAGAAGGGTATTTGTTGGGAGGCTAATAGTGCGGCGTGGGACTCCGGGAGGGATTTTGAGTGGGAGGGGGGGCTCAGGGAGGGAGTGGGTAAATGATGTGACGAGAAAAGATTGTCAGTGAAAGGTGAAACACACAGGCCAAGGCTTCTTAAGAGTGAATGTGGTTGCTTTTTTCTGGGATTTTGTCGAAAGTGTTTGGTAAAAAAAAAAAAAAAAAAAAAGAATTAGAATCAGTCTTTGATAAAATACCGGTACATAAACTAGAGACATTTTTTAATCTGCACTTTCCAAATTCGCGTTAGAAAATTAGGCCTTCGGGAGACCTGTAAAGGTCTGCAGAGCAACTTAACACTAGCCGTCCAAGCTCAGTGCATCGAAATGTACTCTGTAGTGTTTTGTATAGAAAGCATGACCAGTTCTCCACCATCTAAAAAGTAGATGGTGCCTTTGACAGGTATAAAACTAAACGGGAGGAATTCGATGAATATTGGTTATTTCTGTTATCTGAACAAATACCCGTATTTTAGTATTTCTGTTTTGTTTCAGGTGACGAGTTTCCGACCAAAAGATGTCCAGCCCCGAGAAATTACATTTGAATGGGCCCTGCCTTCTGTCGATCAAAATGGAATACTGACCGGTTATACCATCACATACGGATTGAAGGTAAATGTCGACGATGTCTCCCTTTGTACAGTTCGCCCCCCCCCCCACACACCCACGACGTTGACTCAATAATGACAGAAAGCACAACTCTTGCTCAGTATTGTGCTGCATATAGTCATACTTAGAATCACCGAACGATTCACGTTTTTATAAAGAATCGCGTTATTCACACTAAATCCAAATGGACAAAATGTATTTTAATCGTAACGAGAAGAGTAATGTAACGATTAATTGCTACGGGAAGAGCTTTATCTGTTTTATTTTAAAAACTAGGTTAAAGTCACTTCAAACCCGAAAAACCTGTCGAAGTACCCATTTCATAGACGCTCACCAGAATGGTACCTCAGCTCTTTCGTACCGCATTTTTGCTGAACATTTCATTAGGCAGAATAAGCAACTAAAAGGCAAAAAAAGCAAGGGGGTATTTTTAACACGTAAGTGAATCAGGATTTCTTTCATTCCTTTTCTTTCTAGAGTTCCGTCACCTATCTGAATAGATAAATCCTTCATTCATCGTTAAAAAAATCTTATGAAGAACTGAAGAGACGTTGGGCAATTCAGTCGTGTCAGTCGAATACGCCTGCGTCAGTGAACCAAAACAGGGCTTCCCTCAGAACAGGGCGCCTGTTTTTCGAGAAAAAACATCAGAACAGGGGTCTCCTCTTTTTCGTTTTTTTGCGGCGTGAAATACTTCAAGGCATTTCACGTTTTGTTTCTCATTTTTTTTTCTTTTACAGGGATCCAACTTTACTTATTCTCGAGACTTCGAGCCCGGTGAAGGCCAGGGGGTCATCACGAATTTACTCCCGGGAAAGACCTATTCCTTCAGGATGCAGGCTAAGACTCGAGTGGGGTATGGTAATGCAACCAAGTGGGAGGAGACCATGCCCATCGGGGCCCCGCCTCGCCCGCTGCTAGCACATTACCCATTGGAGGTCGCTAAAACGGCAGAGACGATTCAGGTCAAGTTCGAGAAGAAATATTTTAGTGATGTGAATGGAGAGGTGAGTGACCATCTTTCGACAGTGGGGGGGGGGGGGGTCAACTTTCGCGCCCATCCTGCGGATTTCTTGGTCTCCGTGCGTCTTCTATGTTCAGGATGATTGGCTTTACTGTTTTTCGGCATGGAGTAGGGGAGGTCGGGGTTGAACCGTACGCAGGTTGAACCGGACAGTTTCAACTGTGGGCAGACCCAAAGTTATAAAATCGTGAAATAATTAACTGAGGTTGGCAACAACGTTCTGACTCATGGGACGAAATTTGAACTCTCAGTTGCGAACCGACTCCCAACCAGGCGACTTTGTTTTTTTCATCGCACAAAACGGACTTACGATTTCATTTTCATTTCGAGAAGAAATTAGCTGTTTTTTGCGAGTTGGTGATAGTTGAGTCCGATGTAGGTTCATTTCTTCGTCTTACTAGCCTATTGCGGGGTTCCCACTACTTTCCTTTTTTTTCTTGGTGTTAATTTTTTTTAGAAATGGTCCCTGTGGGGTTGAACCGGACACGTTCTGGGGTGTTGAACCGGACTTTATTCGAGAGGTCCGGTCCAATCCCGCTCTGTCCAGATCAAAATATTTACCATTTTCCGGAGTTCTGAAAGCAGGATAAATCTGCTGTAGCCAAGCTTTCCAAATTAATTGCTTCCGGTGGAAAAATTCAAGTTCAACAAGCACTTTCTTTTGAGTTAGAATTTCCAAAGATTTTCGGTTAAGTGGTATGTTTGGATAGTCCAACTCTTCTCCAATAAGTGAAAACTTGATTAGCGCTTAGTTTTACCACTTACTCGGTCATATTCAGAGCTCATCTTAACATGTCCGGTTCAAAACACCACCCGTCCGAACCAACCCCACCGGTGGGGCTGAACCATTTAAAAAAAAAAAAAATCTTGACACCAAAACCTTTGAAGTTAAATTCTCAAAAAATTACAGAACATACCTAGTCTCATTATCTTTCATTTATAATCTTCAAAATTTGCTCAAATTCCACAGAAACTGAATTATTAGCCGAAAACGAAAAACGTACGGTTCAACCCCGACCTCCCCTACAGCGAAGATAAAAATAAACTATAGTAAAACATAAACAAACAAAAACACAATTTTATCAAAATGATTACTATTACTTTGCGAAATTACTTTACGAAAGGATTCTCGTTGCCTGACTTGGTAGACACCATGAGAACCCGATGGGCCTACTGTATTTGCCCGTTCAAGTTCTGTTTATTGGCAAATTAAATACAACATAGAGAGCCAATTTGGCAGAGAGAGAGCACGAGGTCAAATGGATGGTCTGATGGCTAATTGACAGTTGTTTAAATATTCGTTTGTTCAGTTCGCCGTTAGCCTCTGGCCACGATAGTTTTCTTTTCCCTCTTGTTCATTTTATGGATTTTGTTTAAATATTGTTTACATATTATTGCCTATTCTTCTATGCTTATTTTTTCTGTTATCTATTATACAGCTTTTGCCATTGTGGCAATTCTTCATTACACCTTAAACTAAAAATAAACTAAGATAGTTTAAGCCATATTCCTCATACAGTTCGTTTCTGTTTAGGTTCATTATTACTCCATAATTGTCGCTGAAGACGACAGCAAAGACTCCTCTCGGCTCGACCTTCCGAAGTGGCGCGATGTTCAGAGTTTCAGCATGTGGCCGCCCTACCAGGCCACCGAACCTTTTGTCGCATTTCAGTTTGGCCACGTCGAAAACTTTACCATTGGAACCCAGGACTGTCAAGGGAAAACAGGTTTCTGTAACGGGCCCCTTAAGCCAGGGACGACGTATAGGATTAAGCTGAGAGCGTATACGACTAGGGATAAATACACGGATACGGTCTACAGCCTGCCCATACGCACAGGTTTGTTTATTTCTGGTACATAGATAGATAGATAGATAGATAAATCTTTTTATTGACCAAAAACCTTTCATGGCTTATGGGGTTCCCGGGTGGCTAAAATACCAGCCGGTTAATACCGGCTAAAAGGTGATTTCTGCCGGTATGGTTAAAATCAAGTGGCATGGATAAAATCAAATAACATGCTAAAATCAAATTTCTAACCGCTACTATGTGATTTTGGTAGCACTCCACTATTCTAAGACTGTCATACTTTTTTCAGGTATTAAAAGAAACCTAGAAGAACTCAAACAAGCTTAATTAACCGATCCCAGCGATCTCGTATATAGAGTACTTCTTTTTTCGAAAATAATCTGTAAAACTTCTTTGTTGCATCATCTTAAAAAAAAAAAATTGCCTCATTGCACTGTTATCACTAAAACGAAATCAGCTTCGAATATGGCAGAACTAAATTAACCAACTAAGGTTAAATGTCCATTAAGTCATATTAATCATATTATAGAGCAGACATTCAACTTCAATAGTAAAACAAAACGAAAACTTCCTTGTTAGTTCAGGAGTCTCCCAACAAAAAGACCGAAATCAAACGTTCCCAATAAGGAAGAGTAGCATGTTCAACTGTCCAAGTTTTCTATTCCAGTCTGTATCTCCTTTCCGTAAGGAGATTTTTAATCGTTGGCCATTGTGGTCTTCAATTGTATATAATGTGGGTGGGAGTAAATAACAGAAGATTCTACGAGTTCACATTACACATTACTACTTCAAACCAGACAGTTCTAATTTGATCAAAAACCCAGTTGTTGACAATACTGAATAGGTAAATAGCAATCCCAAGGTGGTTGCTACCTATGGGTAGCCTACCTGTACTTTCCGTAAATAGATGCGCAGAAGAACAAAAATATACTAATTCTCTGTATTTTGCCGTGAAAGGTCGCCACATTGGAGTTCAACATCCAATTTCTTGCTCGAAGTACAAAAAAAAAATGGTTTTGTTTCAACTCTGAAATCCAAATTCGTGCCGAGATTCGTGCTTTTATTCTCAAAATCCCGAATAGCAGACCTATTGCTGGTCGTAATGTAAATATCGAAAATATCGATTTTTGAAAAGTCACTATCGAAATCGCCCAACACTAGAATCAAGCCTGGTTGAAAAATAGTCGGAAAGCAACGAAGCAACAACAGTAAAGATTGATACGTAGAAAAGATCAGTGCGATTTGATTTTAGCCAGTTTTACCCGGCAAAAATCGGTTTTTATTAATAAAAGCCGATTAAAACCGCCGGTATGGTAAAAATCAATTTTAGCCGGCAAAAACGGAACCCTAGTTATGCCAGATTTAATAGTCAGTAGCCTATGAGTTTACAGACGAATCATAATAGGCCTACGCATATAGGGTTACAACAGTCATAAATATCGTATCACAAGAAAACAACCAAGAAACCAACGAAAATGGGGTTTGTAAAGGCCAACGAATGTACTGAAATAAACAGCGAATATTTCGGAACCGCCTCCCTTCTTCAGCGCAGATAGAAAATTTTGATGAAAAATGCCAAAACGACTCACTCGCTAGTATACCGAGCGAGAACAGTCTTAATTGTTATTCGCAGGTATTGGTGAGTGGCTCGCTGTTTTTATTTTCGGCTTTGAATTCTTCCAATTTTGGTTTTATTTTTTGGTTTCTTGTTGGTTTTCTGCTTTGTTTCGGTTTTGTGGTTTTTGATCGGCGTCCTCGTTTTGGCATTTTTCATCAATGTTGTCTGTCTGCGCTGAAGAAGGGAGGCGGTTGTCCTCCCGAAATATTCGCTGTTTATTTCACTACATTCGTTGGCCTTTGCAAACCCCATTTCGTTGGTTTCTTGGTTGTTTTCTTGTGATATGTCAGGCCAATGTGGTTTACGAAATTATCTTATAAATATCGTAAAAAAATTTACAAGCAGCCCAGTTTACACTTCGTTGTACAACCTTAGAAATGAAGGAACGAAACTCTTTGCAAACCTCAGGTGGGTACATTTGATTGGCTGCAACTTTTTAACCACAGTAGCTACCTTGCGAGCTAGCCTTTTCGTCACCTTTTCGGAAGGGAAAATATTTTTGTGAATATGTTTGTTTCAAACGTTCCGTTGTTTACCCTCTTTAGGACGCTCGAAATTTTATTCCATTTTTAGAGCAAGGGAAAAGGTAAAAAGGTGTGCTCCAGCGCGAAAGTGTTGTTTTTTATTTATTTATTTGTGAATTCAAAATAAAAGAAACATAATGTTGGTTGTGCCCAGCGGTTGTTGTAGCCAATGCCCAACGCCGACTAGGTTATTTGAGGCGGGAGGGTAGCTTACCTATAGTAAGCTAAACAGAGTTTATTTTTTATTTTATTTTTTCACTTAATTCCTAAATATTTTGACGTCTTAGAGTTTCCCGACGCTCGGCATACCCTAACTCGTGTTTTTCCAGCCTGTCAAACGCAGGGCATTTGTGGCAGGCTGATACAGATCACAGATTACTCATTAGTTGCGTTTTTGCAGATACCATGGTATCTGATACCACGGTCTAAAGTCGTTTTCGCAGTTATCGTGGTATCTGATACCGCGGTTGAAAGGCGTTTTTGCAGTTATTGTGGTATCTGAGAAAGTCATCTCACTTTCATCAGTTTTTGTCAAATTGGGGGAAAGAAGTTTGGCAATTAGTGATGTGACTGAATATCAGTTTTTCTTTTGGGCAAATTCGGCTATTGTCGTTTTTGCAGAGCAACCGTAAATCAGATTCCACGCTAACTGCAAAAACGACTAATTGCAGATCCAGTTACCGTGGTAACAGATACCAAGGTATCTGCAAAAACGCAACTATTATCATTGGATCAGTTTTAAGTCATCAGGCCTTGGGGTAAGTTGCATAAAATAGTTTAAGGGAGACTCGTGGAAGTCGGTCACAGGCGTGGACGTAATTATTGCTATCGTTAAGGGCTACTAGACTACGGCTAATCACTGGCAGTCAACGAACGCAACGGCCTGCTCCCAACGAATTCTGTTACAATTTGATGTGAAAATTGAATTAATCAGTTTGTATTTATTGTTATTGACGTCGAAATTTGAAATCAGTTATATGGTAAAGCCATATAACTATGGCTTTGATGATCTGGCCTTGACCTGCTCTGAATGTTTCAGAGTCCGACAACACTGCTGTGGTGTTAAGTGTTATCATTCCGATCATACTACTCGCTATCCTGGCCATCATGATCGTTATGGTCCGTCAGAGACGATGTCCCGTTCACTGCGTTGGCCGGAATAAGGGTATGCGACATGCTGATGGACTCTCTATGGCGGATAGCATCATTCCAACTTCGTAAGTTGCTTTTTTTTACTTCAACTTTAGTGTCCTTTTTCTCGAGCAATAATCCTCAAAAATTTCCAAAAAATATCCCAGAATCTTCTGGGGTTCCCATTTTCTTTTGTTAGTTCCCATTAGTTTTATTAATTTTAACGTATGAAAATGTTTGGGTTGAATTTTTTTTTTAAAGATAAGTATGACGTTTAAAAAAAAAACAATTGACCCATTTTTTTCCAGACGTGAAGAATTTAAGCCGTTGTTTCAGTTTTTGTATTTTTCTTTTCTTTCGTGGTACTTGCAGTATTGTTGAATGTATATAAAATGAGTTGGGTATATTTTTTTTCTCTATTATATTACTCCCCAGTTCTGTGGGATAGAAATAAAATAATCATCTTTTATTTGCACTTCGGAGTGAATAAGCTCGAAGATGAATCTCATTTTTTGGATAATCATAAGCTCTTCTCAGTTCTGTTTGAGCGAAAAATGTCTCGAGAGTTTTTTTTTGTAGTAACGCTCAAGTTTTTTATTTATCACATGAACCTTAAAAATGTTAAACCTAGAATTGGCACCGAATCACGCCTCCCGTCCTCGTCACGACCGTCGTTACCCCGACCTCTCCTGTACTCTTTCTTTTGTGGAGGCCTGCATTGGGAATCTGCCCCGTCCCTCGAATATAAAATTGAAACTAATAGACGATCCTTTCAGACGCCCAGTGAAGCTGAAAGACTTTTCCGAGCATTACCGGATAATGTCCGCGGATTCGGATTTCCGTTTTTCGGTCGAGTATGAAGAACTGAAAAACGTTGGCCGGGACCAGACGTGTATTGCCGCCGACTTGCCATGTAACCGACCCAAAAATCGTTTTACGAACATTTTACCATACGACCATTCGAGATTCAAGTTGCAGCCAACAGATGACGAGGAAGGCAGTGATTATATGAATGCTAATTATGTTCCGGTAAGTCTTTTCACTGGTTCATCTTTTAAAACTTTTTTGTGGCGTCTGCGGTTTTGCTTCAGAGCCGAGCCCCATTCAAGACAAGACTTGTGTTCATATTAGTATCTACTCTTTGAAATTAGTTGAGTTTTTGCTGATACCGTGGTATCTGATATACGGTCTAAAGTCGTTTTTGCAGTTATCGTAGTATCTGATACCGCGGTCAAAAGGCGTTTCTACAGTTGTCGTGATATCTGGCCAGTTACCGTGAAAACAGATATTCAGATATCACGGTCAGACCGTGGTATCTGCAGGGTTGCCACCGATGGTGCAATTGTACTCTTTTTAGTACATTTTTGTTTCACAGTAGTGAGCCGGTAGTAAATTCAGAAAAGTAGTACTTATGCAGTAGCCTACATTTTAGAAAGGTAGTACTATTCGGAAAAAAATACCCTTTCTGTCAATGTTCATGTGGGCCTAGCTGTATTCTGTTCATTTTATCTGAAACATTTGATCCGATTACTTTGATTTTAAACTGGTTCTGAGTGAAACCCCTATTCGCAGGATTAAGGCCATATTTGTAGGTTCATGCTAAAGTGGGTTGCAGTAGCAACAGAGGACGACAATGCGCGTCACGCAAACACGCGCCAAATTTTTTTTAGCTTTTCTCCTCTGGTAGTAGGCTACTTTTTGCTATTTGGGTAGTGCATTTTATTTTAGTCAAGTGGCAACCCTGATTGCGAGGAGAATCGCGAATAGAATTCGGATCAAAACCGCAACTATTGTATCCTCTTGGCGGAGACGATGATCAGGAAACCAACGGTCAGCGGATATGGGTTTGGATTATCTGCGGGTTACTTTTCGCTGACGCAAAAATGGACTTGAATCATTTTCTTATGGTGCGTATTTTCCGTGCGCAGACTCTCCACGTCTTCGAAAACGCAGCTCAACACAGTGTGAATGTCTTCCGCATTAGTATGAAAGCAGCAAAATGTGAAAACGCGGCATTTAAATTTTTAGTGCTGACACCCGGAACTCTAACGCAAAAGAGCGGGGTTCTATCGCAGAAGCGCTGGGTCTTAAAGGACATGTCGTACCTATTTCAATGCACCCTACTTCCATAACAGCATTCATTGTTTCTTAAGCCCGGAGACCCAAATTCCATACGTTACATTCTGATCCCACTAACGACACCTCACTTTTCTTTGCACTTGCCGCGAATCATTAGTTTCTCGCCGCATTATGCTCCTGACGAGTGTTCGCGTCTCATGCTATTGATGCGGAAAATCAATTCTCTGAATTTGCCGAGATTTTACTAGAAGTCAGTGGGCCTAGGAAAACCCTTAAAACATCCAAAGCCGTGAATAATTTGTTCAAAGCAGAGCCTAGCTACGTATTTGTTTGACAAAGGGCAGAGAATTTGATCGAAAGATCACGACTATTTTGTACCTGATTTTTAAATAAATAATAATAATTACAGTATGCAGATAGTTTTGAATATTGGAACAAAAACAGTAATTAGGACGAGGTATGTTTTAACACAGAAAGGCAGCCTATATGAATCAAGGGTGGGAGAGACAAAAGGGTTCTCCAACCTCGGGAAAAACTGCAATTACTCCCAACGTTTCTGAAATCTTGCCTTTCTAGGGTTTCAACTCGCCTCGCGAGTTTGTCGTGACTCAGGGGCCGCTGCATTCGACCAGGGACGACTTCTGGCGAATGTGCTGGGAATCGGGTGCTCGTGCCATTGTTATGTTAACGCGATGCGTGGAGAAGGGAAGAGAGAAATGTGACAGGTAAGTGGCACTGCCCACCCCCTCACCCCCTGCTTTTTGGAGATCTCTAACGTATCTTTCAGTTGACCTCACGAAATGCAGCCTGTACTGTTTAGGTTACGTTTAATTTTGTAAAGAACTCCTGTTCGTACTGATTTACAGTTGATTCAAGGTCATTTATAGTTTGGTTATTTTAGCGTAATTGTTGTTGATTGTAAATATTATGAATTTCGATACTAAAGATTAAGTGATATTAATAATTGTAATTTTATTGACAAGTTATGTGACTTGACAGACAAATGGCCAGTTATAGGCCATAGTGTGATTTAGCTCGATACATGTTATTCATTTTCTGTTTAGTGTATATATTGTCGACGTAAAATCAGCTAGTCGGCTTATCGCTGTTTCAAGATTTTTAATGAATAAACTAAATTGAAATTGATTTGAGTTATTGAATCTAATTGAATTGAATTGACGTGGAGAAATGTTACCCTAATATCTAACTTCTCTTTCAGATACTGGCCTTATGATATGCAGCCAGTATTGTATGGGGACATTCAAGTGGTGGTGCTCAATGAAAGCCACTACCCAGACTGGTCCATCTGTGAATTTAGAATGTCACGGGTATGTATTTCTGGAGTAGATAGATGACTGGCAGTGTTGCAACTTTTTCTGATGGAGCCTGTCACTTTTGGCAGGAAAAAACAGTGACTCTGGCACCTACGAAACTAGGTCCTTTTCACCAACTATTAATGAGAAATCTCGCTTTATTATCTTCATAATTATGCGCCTGACTTTGTATGCTTCATTTTTGTATTTGCTGGTAAGTAACCGGTCGCAGAGTTCTTGCTCGCTTTAGTGAAGAAACAAAACTGTATGCAAAATTGCAGAATTCTGTGACCAGTGGCAACACCGATTACTGGTGCTAAGGGTCGGGAGCTGTAGCTAGTTTTTCAGGTTACCTTTAGTGTCAGTTCAGTGCCTTTCTTGAAAAAACCTGCAGTTTCTGTGTCACTGTATCCCAAAACAAAAAACATTCGTTTGCAGATTATTGAAAGTTCCCGTAGCGCAGGCACTGATTTCCTGTTTCACTGCACTCGGCCGGGAGTGCGGTTCTGGGCAAACCTTCCTACGTATCACGTGCACCCTAAATTTCTCTAGGTACAGTAGGGTATTATGTGGTACTAGGAACTATGTGAACGTCTGCTAATAGTGAACGATCGCCGAAGAAAAAATAAAACCCATACCAGGCAACTCTTACTGCAAAATGCCAAAAACCTTTAATTCACATCCATTTCAGCCATGTTCATCTTTTTTTTTACTCAAATGTCTGTTTAGTCAGCTGTCTGTTAAGTGCCACCGCCCACCAGGTGTTCCTTTCATAATTTGAATCTGGTACGTACCTTCATCAGAGAAGATGGCGGTTCATATTAACAGATTCCTCAGATGGAAAAATTAGCACACTTGTAAATTTAATTTATTTTTTTCCAACTTCAACAAAGTTTGTGTCAGAACTACCCTTAAGTAGTGGGCCATTATCTGACATCAAGTTTGTTATTTTTTCTTGTCGCTGACTATTTTATAAGCAAGTGACAGAAAAAGGGTAGGCTGGTGAAACAGTTAGAGAAGTGTTCAAATAAGCGTCCCTGTAATGTGTCAGCGTTTCAACACATTTTTTTTTTATATTTCAGGGTGACGTAAGTCGTGTGATTCGACATTTCCATTTCACAACGTGGCCGGATTTCGGTGTTCCGGAACCGCCCACAACCTTGGTTCGCTTCGTTCGAACATTCCGGGATCGGGTTGGCCCCGAGTCCAAACCCATTGTCGTCCACTGCAGGTCAGTTGTTTATTAGAATCTCTTGCTTATTCTACTTTTTCTATCATCCCCAGCTCCCTTATGGAATTATAAGCTTCTGACATCCCCGCCTTTCGCCATTAATTGTGTTTTTATCTGTTATTTTCAGTTCTCGCTTCTCGATCTCGATTCTCCACTCTCGCTTTTGACAAAGACATTCTCGAGTAAGACCTAGTCAAAGACATAGCCACCCGTTTAATATCTGATTTTACGGGTTGGACATCCGCCGTTTATTGATTAATTAGGAAGGAGAACGGAGAATGAGGATCGAGAATTGACTATCGAAGCAACTTCTCGATTCTGCAGAATCACGAAGCTTTCCCCGTTCTCGATTCTGAAATAAATGCAAAAAGGAGGATTCGTTTCGTCTCAATAGTCATGAAACGCGGATTAGGATGATCGCGAGGAGAATTGAGACCGAAACCGCAACTATTGTTCATTTTGTACTTCGACTTTTAGAGCTTTTTCGGCCTAGCCGAGTTTTGCTAGTCACGCAAGGCAAATTTCGCCGAAAGCTTCAGGGTGCGCCGACCACTCTTTCACACATAAGGATATGAGAAGCTTCAAAGTGTTATTTTTCATTGTGGAAGACATGTCTATCTTCTGTTTTGGGCTTCTTTTATTTTGCTTGTTTTGCTTTTTAACCTCGGTGCGTTTAGATTTCAAATATTTTGCTTCCAGCAGCCGCGTCGGACAGCGGGAAGGCTGGATAGAGTTGACAAGCGTAATAAGAAAACCGCTAAAATCACGTGGAAAGTAATGGTATTTTCGAAGAAGGATATTCTGAGCCATTTCATCGCAAATAGATTATTTCTAGTAAGGGCTGTGCTTTAATTTTTATGGTTTAGTACAAATTATGTTCCGTGAGCTATTAACTGTAATCGAGTGAATTGAGGAGCTTGTGAAAAGTCGTGTGGATACTGTAATGTTTCAGATTATCTGATTGAAAAATAAATTAAGGGGGGGTTAACGTCTACCACTCAGAAGTTTTGAGAACTTACGAGGAACCCTTGTATTATTTATAGTTCATGTAAACTACTTTTTTTGCTGTAAACTCAGAACAAATCTACTTTGTGTCTACTTTATCCTGGATGTTCAGTATTCTAAAATATTTGAATTCTTTGAAACCAGGCTCTGCTTTAAAAAATATTTTCCGTCTATTTTACTTTAAATATTTACAGTTGTGTAGCTCTTAAAACCAAGAAAATGCGTCTAGCCACTACCGAGTTTGAAGTTCAATTTTTTTCCTTTAGTGCTGGAGTCGGTCGGTCGGGGACGTTCATAGCGCTGGATAGATCCATCCAACATGTGAGAGTCAACGACTACATCGACATCTATGGAATAGTTTACGAAATGCGTCGTGAACGCGTTTGGATGGTACAAACGGAACAGCAATACGTCTGCATTTATCAGTGTATACTCAGCGTTTTAGAGGGAAGGATAAGTGACCAGGAGCCCCTACCCCAGGCCTTGACGTCGCGCGAGCTTCATGATAACCAGGGATATGAAGGTGAGAACTCCCGCCCCACCCAAACCCACCAACTCCCGCTACCCCCCCCCCCAACTCCCGCGTACTTGCCGGTAGAGAAAACTTTACAGCGCAGAGTTGGGCTTGTGTTCATTTCTATATGCGATCAGTTCAAGGTTTGGACCGAATCCGGCCAGATTTTATTATTATTATTATTATTATTACTCTTTAATCCAGAAAAAGAAATTCCATATTGACTGGCCTAGTAACAAGAAAACAAACAAACACAATAACATGAACATATCGAATGTCACCTATCCACCTGGGAAACCAAAAATGTCGGAGTTGATCTTATCCCATATGGGTAGGGATAACTGCATAAATGGGGTGCTCACTCCATCGATAAGACTGTTTTCGCAGTAATTATTCACCACTCGGAGTCTAATGGATTTCCGGCTCCTGCGAACTACCTCCGCAAAATCAGGCAGTGCAGCATCAGAAAACATCCCCTCCCAGATTTGGGAGAGGGGCCCCGGAAATCCTTCGGAACGCTTAGAGTGAACTGATCCGGACGGAACATGGCCGAGTGGAAGGCCATAAGCCCAAAGTATACTATTAAATCATGACTCCATATGGGAACTGTTGAGAGAGATTGAGGGGGTCTCGGGAATCTTGTCGTATGCCTAAGTGTGAGATCGGGACGGAACTTAGCGGGCAAAGACGGTCATGTGCCCTTGGTATGCTGTAGCCGGAAGAAGTGGACGAGCTCAATTGGATCCAGCTCAATTGGTTTCTGGTTATCTAGATCAGTTTCTGGTTATCCATAAGCTGTTTCTTTTTTCTTTGATATCTTTTCATTTTCTTATTTTGTTTGTTGCAACTGCAAGCAATAAGGTCGCGGTATTCTGACAAATAGCTTGCTATTAAAAATTGTGGGTTTGTTTCGGTTACAACTTCAGGGGCGCTTCGGTCCCCTATCCACGGTTGCGCGTCAGTACTCGTCAAGCCTCCTTTTGAACCCCTTGGATGTCTCATGTCGCGGTTGTTACAGACGGGCAGTTACACAAAAGAACAGCTCGGTTTTTGAAGTTCAAGTTCTCTTTTATAACAGTTTAATTAAAACAAAAAGAGCAGAGCGAGGACTCGACGCCGAATGGCAGGAAGAGCGCATGAAACTTCGGGATTCGGAACAGTTTCCACATTGTCAGAAGTTTTATAACAAATAATCCCATCTGAACCTCAGCCCTTCCCCGCACCCCTTCCCTACTCTGTTGTCTTGAAAAATCCCCCACCCTCAGCCAATACTCCCGAGGAAAGAAAAAAGTATCTGGCTAGCATCTGTGGTGACGAAATTGCAGGAGATGACGTGGAACTCCGCCGTTCAAAAAGTGAGTGGCGCCTTGTTGTGAAAACAAAAGCAAAGGCAAGCCTAATTGCATCCGCGATCAGCGAAAGCTCACAAGGAATTGAAGTTAAGGTCAAATCTCCCGTATTTATTGGCATAGTCAAGAATATCCCGTCAAACTATGATGCCGATGCAGTTCAGTTGCGAATACCGGACTGTGACAAAGTAGAGCGTTGCGGTAGCAGTCATACTTATAAGGTATTCTTCCAATCTCGCCAAAAACTTGATTTCGCTCTAAGGAATCCCCCGAAGTTTGACCTTGAACGTTTTCAAATTGAAGAGTTTGTATTCCTTCCCAAAAGGTGCTATTCTTGCCAACTTTTTGGCCACTTAGCGGCTAACTGCCCTAACGCTCAGACCTGCTCTCGATGTGGTGAATTGGGTCATGGTTCACATTCTGATTCTCCATGCACCAAGCCGATAGGATGTGCTCTTTGCAAGTCAAACAGACATACTTGCCGTTCATTTAGCTGCCCTGAAGTGAAAAAAATCATAGCAAGCCAGGTTAAGCGACCAGTCAATGCACAGCCTAATGGCAGATAAGTTAAACATCATGTCTTGGAATATAAACGGTGGAGTGGTGAGTAAGTTGCCCATTCTTACTGAAATTTGTGCGAAATATAATATTGTGCTGCTACAAGAACACTTCTTAACTGGGGATAAGAAATCCCTTCTATGTATACCTGGAACTCATTGTATTTTGATTCAGCCTGCAACGCGCCAGCAAAAACGCGGTCGACCTAGTGGAGGCTTGGCCATAATTACTAATCACCCTGCTACAATTATTGAACAGTCCGAGAATTTCATGGCTGTAACAATAGCCGATGTAGCTGTCATAAATGTTTACCTCCCTACAAATTATGGTGATCAAAATTCGGATAACAAGTTCAACCTGGCTTGCCGAAAACTATTCAAAACTGTGAAGCGAATTTTAAAGCGATATAAAAATTGTGTGATAGCTGGTGACTTTAACTGTAATCTGTTGGATGAAAAGTGTAAAAGAGCAGCAGTTATTAATAAGGCATTTAATAGAAATTTTAAGGTATTGCCCAAGGATAAACCGTATTCATTTGTATCGTGTAGTAGTACGACATCAAACTTGGACCATATATTGTTTACTATGGATTGTGATTCTGTTGTTTCGGTTGGAGAGGATGGGTTTTATAATGATCACCTACCGATCTCGGTGTCTCTTCTCCCCGGAAAACTTCCCCCGCATACGCAAGGTAAACCAAAATGGCATACCCGTAAATCTTGGAAAAATATTAATACTGATCTATTTTCTTATGTTTGTGATGATCTACTGGGTAAAATTAAAGTACCATTCCATCTTCTTCAGATCAGTGCAAATAAGATTTATGCAGAGCAGGAACTTCGGGCATCACTCAATATTTATTCCGCGGAAATAACACATGCCCTAAAGTGCGCCGAAAAGTGTGCTGTGCCTTCTAGACGTGTTCGCCCTGATACCCAAAAATCTGGCTGGTCTCAAAATGAGAATTTAAAATCAGCGTGTAATGATTCAAAATTTTGGTTAAATCTTTGGCATCAGTGCGGTAAACCCCGTAGCGGTGTTGTAAACTCGGTGCGCATATATACGAAGCGTAAATTCCGCAAGTCCCTAGATGAGCATAGAGTGAAAATTAAGGAAGACCTCGCGGACAAAATTGCTGCAGATACTAATCTGCTTTGGAAGTCTCGCCCAAAACCTTTAAAAAATAGCCAACCTACCGTTGAAATTCCGCAAGATTCATGGGTATCGTATTTTTCTAGTGAATTCTCCTCCCCAGACCCATCGGTTGAGAATGCATTTTCTGAAGAACTGGAATTATTAATGTCAAAAGGAACCCGGTGCGAGTTGTCTGTGAAAGAAGGTGATATACTCGACGCGATTAAAAATATGAAGAAAAAGTTTTCTATGGGTGCTGATGGCATTTGTGGTAAACATCTCGAACATGGAGGCCGTTTACTTGTGTCCCACCTATCGGTTCTTTTCCAAATAATTTTCAATGTCGGTTTTGTTCCGGACTCTTTTTGCGTTGGAATTATTTCTCCTATTTTAAAAAAGGGAAAACCGAGCGGTTTTTGTTCATCGTATAGACCCATCACAGTTTCAAGTGTCCTGTGTAAGTTATTTGAGTTACTTATTATTTCAAGGATAAAAGCGAAATGTAAAATGCCCGGTTTTCAATTTGGTTTCATAAAGGGCCTAGGTTGCGCACAATTACTCCGTTCGCTATGTAATGTTTTGAAAGATGCACATGAAAGCGATGAAATGCTTGCTATTGGTACTTATGATGTGCAACGTGCTTTTGACTCGATTATACATCCCCAAGCTATGCTAGAACTTATAAAATCGGGAGTTGAAATAGATGTGGTAGCCCCACTTTACGACATGTATCGTCAACTTAAAGTGCAGGTTAAATTGCCTCATTCACAAAAGCTAACTATTGATATCCCGGTAGAAAAGGGTATCAAACAAGGGTCGATAACGTCCCCTATTGTGTTTAACAATGCGCTTCTGCCTGCCCAGAGTAACATTGATACGTCTTGTATATTCCGCGGTTTAGATGTTTCGAAGTTTTGTTATGCGGATGATCTTTTTAACATAAGTCGAACTGTTGCTGGTCTTGAACGGTATTTCCGGGATCTAAGTACTAACTATGGTAAGATTGGTATGTCTTTGAATCCAGATAAATCCCAAGTACTTTTGTTTAATTGCAAAGATCCTATTGAAGCTCCGGTTAATTTGGGAGATACTGTTGCTACTCCAGTCGATCACTTCATGTACTTGGGTATCCCAATCGGTCGGACTATTGCTGCTACGCGGAAGCTTCTGGTACAGCACATTGAGAATAAAGTGCGTAATTCTTACGTTTCAGTAGTTGTATCCCAGCTAAATTTGGGTAGGAAACTACTTACTCGAATATTCAACAGCTCAGTCATGGGCCATTTTCTGTATATCGTTCCCTTCTGGGACATATTAAGTGACAGTGATAAAGCTGACCTCCGAAAAATTTATTTTAAATATGGGAAATATCTCCTTGGAATCCCGTCTTGGTCAAGAAATAGACCTCTAGTTCGAAAATACGGTCTGCGGGAACCGGTAACTGAAATGGCCGAACACTTCAAGCGGATGACTGCTGACAAGCCGTCTCACCACCCCTGGAGCGGCATTCTATTTTAGTATTTATCGAATTTGTTGTTGTTTTGTATTTGGGTATGAGTTTATTAGTTCCTTCTTTTTCTTTTCTTTTTCTGTACTCCGTCTCATGCTTTTGTAGCTGTTGTAGATGGGTTATAAATAAATACATACATACATACAATACAAGGATGCGCGATTTCAACAGACAACACTTGGGATGTTATCTGTTGTGATTTTGAAAATCACAAATTTGAAAAGATGCTTTTTCTTTGTTTTGACGTAGGGGAGAAGGGGCCACGATCGGCAGGGCCCACGTTCGTCTTTCTTATTTTACAGGCGAGCCATCTTTCGAAAAATTCCGAAAGTACGGCTCGGACATTGTCACAGTTGTTCCGGATGTTTTGACTGTAACCTCGATGCTCTCTGCTAAATTTCGAAATTTGTGTTCACACAAGTTGTTTTAAGCCGTTAAATCGAACATTTTTGGATCCACAAAAAGTTGAAAAGTCGACATGAAATGTTTGAAGGAGAAAAAACTGTGAACGGTGTCGAATACGGATAGGCTTGATCTTGTGCGTTTCGTTGTTGAGATCAACGGCATCTTTTATTTTCGTCCGAAATTAATTTTTTTTCAAAAGGTGGCGTGAATCCCAGGTTCGGCACCTAATCCAGGCCCTCGTTCGGCATGCAATTTTCCATGCAATCTTCCCCTGCCGAACGTGGGCCCCACCTGCTGGAATAGCATAACATTAATGTGCATCGGTTACATGATAATTTCAAGTTCTATGTTTGTATTTCATCCTTTAGCGGGAATAAAAAATAGACAGCTTGTTTTTGGTGCGGATACAGTGTAATATACTAATGTTCGTAAAACTAGTCCTTAGCGTAATTTCAGCAATGTCCGACCTACTTTTTTTTACTTTCCAAAGTACAAGCTTCATTTTCACAGTAATAGACATTACAAGACCACTTAAAAGATAGTTCGCCATTGGTCTTAGTACTGAAATAATGACATGCCGAACCTGGACCATTGAATGCCGAACGTGGACGGGAGTGGGGCAGGTTCGGCACTTTTGACCAGCTTCAGGAAAACCTCTTTTGCTCACAGCAGGATAGAAATCGGAAGGATCTTTTTTTTTCCTAAGCTAGGCAAGACATGAGCAAACAACATTGTATCACTAAACTTCAAAAACACGCGGAAATGTGCCCTGCAAAATTACTTGTCCAAAAAAGTGCCGAACGTGGGCCCTTCTCCCCTACAAGGTTATTTTTGTCATACAGAAATATTATGTGAAATATACTTATTGATTGATATTGATTGAACGTGTAACACGTGAAAACGTGTTCGGGGAAGATCAGAAAAACCGCCAAAAAAGCAATTGCTGACTTTTTGTTTATCGTCATGATATCGGAAAAGTCAGCAGATGCTTTTTCGACATTTTTTCGGCTCTTCCTGACAGTGCTTGTAAAGCATAACACCTAGTGCACAATGTTTTCAAAATCACAACAGGTAAGATCCCAAGTGTTGTCTGTTGAAACCGTGCATCCGTGTGTTATCTGTTATGAAACTTCTGACAGTGCGGGAGTTGCCCCTTCAAGTTTAAAGGACACCTGAACAATGAAACCATACTTGAACACACCATGGAGAATGCATTTACAGACATGGCCACGGAGAGCATTCTTCTCCTGAGCGGGACGTTTTCAAAATAGGGATGTTCGTTTCTGGAGGTTTGCACATGCAGACTCCAAGACAAAAAGCGCAATTCATTCAAATCTTAATTCAAGGATCGTATTGGAATTTCTTCGAGATATACGTTTGGGCTTAACTGGTTAAAAAATATTCCAGAAGAAGGGTTGATTGGAGACATTTGTTCATTTCTAAAATTGTTCGGTACTGAAATAAGGACAGATGCAAAATGGAGCAAAAATCATAGCTTGAAAACACTATTTCGTATTTGGATTCGGTTTTCTGCAGGCAATGTTAACGAAAGTCATACAGATAGGGATGATACTTGGTACTCTTCATTCAGGTGTCCTTTAACCAAACAGGGCTGACACACGAAAAACTAGTTATCCATCACTTATATCTTTCAATAGACGTCACATCGTTGTTTCGCCATTCACATGTAATGGATTTTCATACTGTGAATTTTCCTTGCGCTATCTCTATCCTTGAATGTTTAGCAACTACATTGTTTAGCATTGCCGAAAAATAAATCCCAGAGCCTTCTTTTGGCTGTTATCTTTGACCCTAACATGCGGTTATCTCTTCCAATTTGATTGCAATGGTCGGAGTCGCATGTTTTGTGGATTCAACCTAACGTATGTTACAAATGCGAAAGTACAATTAGCCTTAGTTGGCCAGCATTTGATTTAAAATAAGTAAATAATAGCCAGAAGTCGTGTACGGTATGTGTCGGTATGAAAGGTGATCGAAAGAGATCTGTTTTATCAATATTTGTGATCTTTAGGAATTATTAAATAGTTGAATCACATTATTAATAATTATTTCCCTTCCAGATGACGAAGGAATTGCCGAATCAGGAATGTAAACGCGTCGATGGCGTGTAATTAATCGTCTTCCAAGTGTGAACGTGCCTTATTACTTAATAGTTTGACCAGCCAATGTGATTCGTAACTGTGGAATGCATGGAAAGCCACTATTTGGTTTGAAGCTTAGAAGCAATCCGCTACCTTCATTTTATCGGCAGCTGAGTAGTTTAAAGAAACGCCTCCAGTGATTTGGAGAGCTAAAGTGGAAAACGAGTCCGTGGTGAACAGCGCTGACGAAAAGCTACTGCAGCTAAGTGAATTCACTGGTGTTATTAGGACCTCACAATATCAGCGGTAGTGATCGTATGCTGGTAGAAAGAACTGATAATTGTCATAGGAGAACTTGTCTCTTCAGCCTTGCGGTGTCCTGGAATTCCGATAATGTTAGTGGATTTTTTTTGTCCCTCCAAGCTTCTGTAGTATACCTGCAGTCGATTTAAAATCTTACAAAACTAAAACTCTCTGCGAAATTTGGTAATGAAAGCATTCGCCAAGATGCATTCTGTTTGGCTTTTGAACATTGTGTTGTATTTATTTAGGTATCTTTTTCCCATTTTTTTTAAATAGCCTAATGAATGAATGACTGTATCCGGTGGTCTTCCGCTGTGTCAAAGTAACCAGAGGGGTATATGAAAAAAAATATTATGGTAAGCAGGATTATAGATTGGCAGGTTCATGCATATGGGGTTTGTTTTATTCGATGACGGAATAAAGGAAAAGAACAAAATTGAGAAAAAATTATGAAACCCTCTACTTTCTCTAAAAACATTGTCGCCAAGGATTGTTTTTGTCCGTACGCAGTACACTGTAAAAAGTTTGTCCGAGTAAGGATTAAAGCTAATTGCAGTATTAGCTGCTGGGAATAATCTTATCTGTAGTGGGATAAGATTAATCCGAATTAGAGATAATCTTATCTCAATAGAGACAAGATTAATCCCAGTAGCAAATCCTGCAAGATTTTTTTTGTACAGTGTAGTTGGGTGTGTGGACGAAGAGCGGAGGTATTAGCGCTCACCAAAGTACGGAATATAGGGACGCTGCATGGTTGCACTAAGACAAAATGAATATGACAGTTCTCCGACGCTACTATTGTTTCTTGCTATCGTGGAATGCCGAGCAGGTTTTTAAAGTAACCGTTCACGTTTTTAATGCTCATCGGTCTAAACGGTATACTTGAGTAGCTATGTCTGTTATATTTGTGTGTTTTTTAGCTTTTAACTTTCAGACAATCGTGTGCCAATTTTACATATTCAAGTTGTTTAAGAGAAAGTGCCTCAGCTCTAAAGTGTGGAGATAACTTTTATTATTTTAACCCGAATTTGTATCCTAGATATTTAGTTTGACCATTATTTTACCGGCTAGTTTAGCTAGCTATCAGCCAGTTTGACTATTGTTTTACCGGCTAGTTTAGCTAGCTATCAGCTAGTTTGACTATTGAATTACCGCTAGAAGTTTTCGGAAGTTTTGGGTTCATCCCAGCCACGCACACTCATTGACTGTTGTGTAGTAGCATCTAATGTTGGTTAGAAATTAGAAGGTAGCTATTTTATTTAATATTTAACTTCGTTTTTTAGATATCCGTCCAGTCCTTATTGACAATCTCATCAAAAGAGCAGTTTTCATTTTTTCTTCTGTTTTGAGTTTCTGTAACGTGACTTAATTCTGGCTAGTCGAACCATTTGTAGAACCCGTCAGATGGAGCTTCCGTAGCATCTCGTGCTTTGGTATTTTACAGTTTTGAGGATCTGATTTTGACTGGAGACAATTTTTAACATCAGCACTATTTTCTGCAACCCATTTCTTTAGTTTTTCAAGCCGGAGTTTTACCGCTAGTAGTAAAATATTTTTTTAGTGCCAATAATGTTTACGTCAGTCATATTTTATCTTCGAAAGGGCGTATCACGAAGTTTACGTTGCGTAAATGGCAAACATCGGCTCGCCCGAAAAAACGCTAAAAAGTGCGAAACGAAACAGTAGCGAAGATGGGGGGGGGGTTCAGAAGCTGATAATTCCATAAGGAAGCTAGGGATTGTGTAATAGGAAGAGTTAGCAAGAGGGGTCCTTGAACCCCTACATTGAGGACCGCATTGGTCGTGATACGCCCTTTAGAAGAGAAAGTGAAAATGTTAAGGCCCTTTATACCAAGCTATCAATTTTACTATTCAGCTTTCGGAAAGGTGTCACAGTATAATACTTCTTGGTGCGACAATTCCATGAGTTTCTTGTTAGTTTGTTACTATATTATAGAGTACTGATTTTCCAAATTCTGCGTTTTACCGCGAGGCTAGGATTGGTATAGCAGGCCCGTATCCAGGAATTTACGGGGGGGGGGCTTCCCGCGCGTCGGACCAAAAAATTACAACAAAAACATGGATTAGATTTTATAAAGCCTACACAAAATGATTATTTTTGTGAGTTTCGGGGGGGGGGGGTCGATACGGCCTTTGATTGGTAGGCTACAGAGTTGCTTTGGATGTAGCCGAACATAACGGTGTCGAAGAACATGAAGAAACTACTAGTTTGGGGCGAGAACCTGCTCTGGCGTTCAGCAGCGATTATATCTGGTCACTCCATTGGACAGAACAGGGTATGACTTTACGACACTTGCCTTCCGGCCAAGTGCCGTGCACCGATCACTTTTCCGTCCGTCGGTCAGTCCGGTGATCGCGAGTTAGGGTACATCCAGATGTGCTAGGACGACGAAACTCGGCAGGCATTTCAAGGATCCAACCAAATTAACTTGGAAATAGTCACTTCCCCGATCCGACCATCGTGAGGGAGGGGAAACCGGAATCTTCAGTTACGAGAGTGGCCAACCCTTCGGAAATTGATCACCTAAGTTTACTACAATTGTGCCACTGGGCGAATGTGCAGATGCGTCATCCTTTACAATGGTTCAGCGGGAGATGCTGGTAGGCAGGGCCGTATCCAGGATGGGTTAGGGGGTTCAATCCCCCCCCCGAAACATACGAAAATAATCGTTTTTTGTAGGCTTTAATCTCGAAAAAAACTCCTGGATACGGACCTGCTGGTAGGTATAACCAAAAGAAAGCAGATTTGTTTCCAACCAGAAACAGCGTATTTGGGACGTACTTACTTGCACTTGTGTTAGGACGTCATAGGAGAACTTGTCTCTTCAGCCTTGCGGCGTCCTGAAATTCCGTCCTGACAGCAGCTGACGGACCAAGGCATGCCATAAATCTCGGCCTTCTGTGAATGGCATCGATATTGGAAACCAGTAGGGATCCCATCTCCTCCCATGCCGGCGGAAGCCTCCGATGGGCTCAAGGTCTTCCTTGAGGGTGCTCAGCCACGTTTTGCGTTGACTTCCCCAGAGCATCTTCCAACCGGACATTGGGGTGGCGAGCAGAGCTTTCTTCGTAGGGGCGAAATATTCTCTTCTGCTCACGTGGTCGAACCAGGACAGTCGGTGTTTCTTCGCCAATGAGGCTGCATCGTATTTTTGGAGGACTGTCTCCTTATTTCGTTTTTACTGTTACTGTTTCGTTTGGGGACTGAGTTAAGTAACTATCACAGCGAAGACGCCGAATTTGACTTTGTCGTCAACATAAAAATACTCACTATATCCTGAATATATCAAAATACTTCTCGAAAATCTTCAAAATTTGTCAGAAATGAAAATTTTAAAGAGAGTACTAAAATAACAAATAAAATAAGTGACTAGGGTATGTTTGTTAGTTTTTGTAGATCTACGAAAAGACGGAACAAATCTCTTTCTGCACGTATCATGTCTTGGAGCAGCTGGAGTTGGCTTTGGGAATTTTGACATTCTGGTTCTGGCCAGATCGAATGTTTCGTACTCGCTCGTGCATGACAGTACTCACCCATTTTGGTTTTGTTATACTAAAAATGTGAGCGAATAATTACTATTCTATTCTATGAAGCCAGCACGCACAGATTATCTTGTCATCAAATCACTAATGCTGCTTTAAAACGTTTTTAGTAAACCTTTACCTTCCCTTCCGCGCGAGCTTTCCCTTGCTTTGTCCAAACTTCTGCAACTCCGTAGTTGCCAAAAATAAACATCGTCGATATTTACGAACTTGAGTCACGAAATACCTAGCACTCATGCAAATATTCTGTCCTAACTTTCGTAGTTTTTGTTACCTTTTCGTGGTGAGACTTGCTTCCGACCGCAGCACGCTACCTGTAGTTTCATAGAAAAAACTTCCGCTTGTTTGGAGAAAGGAAACGTTATTAATTAGGTTCCGTAAAAGAAAATTACTCCAAAGGTGTTTATTTCCGGTTCCCCAGATTTCTTTTTGTCCCAGGACTCACTCTTTGCATCTCCACGGTTTCCATCATCAACATGGGACTCCTTTTCAGGAATGGTTGGGAGTGGATTTGGGGAGTTGCTGATGTTGCTGGTTTTTGAAAAATATGTGTCCGGGTTAATTAAAAGGAATTTCTGGCTAACCGAAGGCACCCGCCGCAGAGAAAGACCCAAAAATACACTCCGTCGTATCTACAACAATGACCTGCGGGACTTTCATGCCTCTATACAGCCAGAGTAGGAAGACATCGTCGCAGCCGCAAGTTTCAGAGACGACTGGAGACTCTTGTTCGACGCTCTGGGCGGCTCTAGAGGCACAGGAGGATCTAAGGTAGGGTAATGTCTATCTGCTTGAAAAAGTACCTAGTTGGGTTTATTATTTGGGCTTGCTAAGTTAGAATTTCCCGCCAACTTGCAAGTTCGAATTTCCTGCCGAATTCGAGCCGCAAAATTGATAATACCATCGAGAGTTTTTTGTCAAATTTGAGCTACAAAAACCTTCTTGGTCGCGCCAAAAGACTTGCGGGCAGCACAAACTATCGCGAAATTATTTTTTTTAGCTACAGCCAGGTACAAGGACGATGCAATGCGCCTTTCACATAGTGTGAATGCATAAATTTAAGGTAAAAAATTATCCAACGGTCGCAAAAAGCATGTCTCTTTTGATAATTACAGTCAACACTTCTTATTACTGAATCATTATTTAGTGCGTTCTGACTCACAGTCAGATGTGAAAACTTCCACAGTATTTGAAGCATTTCTCCTTCACCTCGTTCTAAGCATCACCTCGTTCTCCTTCACCTCGTCCCTTAAACTCGCCCCGTGTTAGGCCTCCGATGACGCTACTCTATCCAATCATTGATGACTTCACCTTCTCACCCCCGCAAGGTCCTGTCATCATCAGGCTGCATCATCGTTAAGGAAATCGACAACAACTTCCTCATCGTCATACTTCTCCGTCATAGCTTCCTCGTTCTACTATCCTTGTAACTATGGTAACGGATAACAGTACTATCATGTGGGTGATGTATGGAATATCCTTTTTGGTCACGAATGCAAACACCGGTATTTCACAGAAGGAAATGGAGAGCCACAAATATCATCTGACTAATGATGATGAACTATGAAGTGTGGGACCGGTTCGCATGGAAGGGGGAGGGTGTTAGTAATGAGGTTTCGACAAGAGAAATGGCCTATTTGCACGAAGGTGGGAATGGATCTTAGGCTAATTACGGTGGATCAAGCCTTGTAACGATTTACTTCCGACATTCCTCGTAGACGTCCATACCGTAATACCCACGTTTTTGTATTGTGACCTGGTTTGCCGCAATATCGGAAGTCCATGCGGACGGGGAACGTTCAGATTTTCATTACCATCATCAGAAAGGACCTCCTTTTCAGACTTGATTGTGAATCCGTTTTGTGGTGTTGTTGATACACTAGATATTTGGTTTGGTTGAAAGGAATTCTTGTGATCAGTCGTAAGTCTAGAAGTTGACTGATATGACCGAAAATGGTGGACAAACCGTAACCAATGGGTAGGAACGACGAATGAACAGAACTATCCCTTTCCTTACTGCAGCAGCCAGTCATACACCTTATTTCTCAGGTAACACACCTTATTTTCTAGAAAATGTGATGATTTCAAACAAAGATTACAGAAAAGCTCTAAAAAAATTATCGAAAAAATAGATATTTCCAATTATTAGCTAGATTTTTGTTTTAATTTTATTCGTACACCCTTCAAATGTTTGTGTTTGAAAAATAAAAAGTTAAAATCTAATTTGAGCTTCCAGATCGAGCCACTAGATGATTGCACATCGTGCCGAGTCCTGGACTGAACTCGCTACTAGGATTTAAGGTTGATCTGGATATCGTAAACTCTAGAGTGCTTCAGATTTTATAGAATGCTACCAACATCCTCTATTCATCATGTTAAATTTTGTATCTGTTTCAATGTGAGTCCGATTTTTCTTGTCAACTGAAAATTTGAAGGAGAAAGTATAGTGACTCTTCAGCCAATCTGTATTTCTGGCTTTCCGACATATCCCTTAACTTCTTTACACTAGAAACATGTGTTCTGTGTATGTTCCGGGGAGCCAAACTTGATACATAATATTTCCTTCCTTTATTCTGTATAGTATTTGTACAATCAGTGCATTACCAAAACTACACTACTGTCACTAATCTACATCCTTCTAGATGTCTCTGTTTCTCTCGGCTCTGATTGGGTGTAAAAGTAAAAAGTTGGCGTGACAGTGAAACGCTATTTTTCAACTTAAATCACAGCTCAGCACCTAACCAAGGGAATGCTTACTCCCTGGTGACACAAATACACCTTTTTGTGACAACGGGCAGTATGATACAAGATAGGGGTTAAAATTAAAATTATTAATTATAGGTTGAAAACCATGACTTTAGCAAGTATGTATAATGAAGTCCAAGTCGGACGACGGTTTCATCCATAAAAGACACGTCGGTGACTTCGGCCGACGGTTCGGTTCATAAAAGACATGTCGGTGACCTCGGCCGACGGCTTCGTTCATGCAAGACACGTTGGCGAAGTCGGCCGACGGTTCCGTTCATAAAAGACATGACGATGACGTCAGCGGACGGTTTCTTTCATAAAAGACAAGTCGGCCGACGGTTTTGTTCACGGCCGACACGTCGGCAACGCCTTTGTGTCTCAATTACTGCACACAGCAAAAATCCGCGGTCGCGTTCCGTAAATACTAAGCAGATTCTTATACCTGAGACCTAGGGGACATTTTCGCGTGAATGGCTGTTGAGCTCGACATCCACGCGAAAATGTCACTGGATGATGCCATCCACACGACAACGGGTTGAGACAGAGGAAGATGTCATCTTCCTCTACCCGTTCAACAGGGCTCGAAGAGCATCGTTGAACGGGAGAGACACATTCAGCTGGATGGTGACGTCACATGTCGAGCTTTTCACGCGAAAATGACCATCGAGCTGGATGGCATCAACGCGAAAACACCCATCATGATGATGGGACGTAACATCCAAGGGAGCCATCCACGCGAAAATGTCCCCCTAGTATGCCATCTGTTTTGTAGTGCACGAAAAGGCGTTAAGTTGAACGTTGATCCAAAATTGTCGACTGAACATTGCAGAAATGTGAAAACGCAGAAGTATAGACTACACCTGATAGTCGAAGCTGATAAATCTACCAGTAGTTACTTAAGTAAGTAGTATCTCAGTTGTTAAAAGAAGTACTCTTGTGCTTAAAAGTACCAGACGAAAATAAGGAAAATTAACAATAAATTACATTGTTACGGAATGAGTCATCAGTGGGAGAGGGAAGGACGTCGTGAATTTTGAGTATAAAACATTGATACTGCTTGTACAAATCTTGTACAGATTATATAAATAATATTAGAACTAATATGAGGAATAATAATATTATTATGTTAATAATATTATTATGTTAACAATGTTAGGAATAATATTAAAACAAAGATTATTATAAATATTTGTACATGATTCTGTAAATTTGGGCATGCCTAGGCACTAGCAGAAGTTCGCCACTGGTTAAAAGACGGAGTAACAGAAGGAAATAAGGAAATGATGAGTGGTCGGTGATGAGGTGATTCTGATGAGTGGTCGATCATTTTCGGAAGGTACATTCGCACCATCTAATGGCGCATTGTTGGCGCGGTAACCAGAAAACCGGATGGCCTTAGTTTAGTTTTTAGTTCAGTTACTTCATTCACAGAGAAAGAATGATAACATTTAGGCCTGCTCCTCTAGCGTCACCGTAAAGCTGCAGCCTGACAATGTGGGGACGGGGCTAATTTATATTCGTTTTTTTTTGCTTCTCTATTTTCACTTTTTTTCTTTTGAGTTTCCTTTTATTTTCTACTTTATATGAGTTATTTCCTTGACACACTACTGGAATGAACGGTCAGCCCCACCCATCGGGTGGTTGCTTTATGGTGGGGCTGGAGTAGTAACTGATGTCATTCTTCTATGCCAATAAACTAACTAAACTAATAACGAAACTAAGACCTTTCGATTTCCCCCCCCCCTCCCGATTTGGAACGATCCGCCAATAGGCCGAAAATTGCCAACCACTCGGCAGAAACTGGTCACTTTTCACTAACGACTAATTCTGTAAAAAATTGTGTCCTGTTTTTTTCCGTATTTTCTAATATTATTTAAAATTTAATTCCTAATATTGTTGATATTATTTTATTTAAAAACATTATTAACATTATTTTGTTTAATAATATAATTATTTCTGACATTATTCCTAATTTTACTAATTTGTGCAAGATTTGTACAAGCAGTAGCCGGTGTTCCGGTGTTACGGTGTTCCGACTGGTAAAATAAGCCCTGGTAAAATAAGAGAAGGATAAATTGTCCCATTGTCAAAGGACGCTAGGATGGACCCGGAGACGATCAGTATTATAAATACTACATTTCCTTGAAAGGTACATACAGAACCGGGAGTAAGCAGACCCTCAACTCGCTCAACTCGCCTGCGCTAACAAGCTTAATCGTCCAGGTGCATACATCGCTGAAAATCGGAGGGGGAGAGTGGAGACTTCGGGGGTGTAAGGGTTGGCAGCTTTCCTTTCAGCATCATGGCGCAGTGGTAGCCGAGCTCGGGTCGCCGATCAAGCCCCCGAACCATATTTCGCACCTGGAAAATACATCATGTGAAACACCACAAACTGATGCGATACGAGGTAAGAGGTAAGGTACCAAACCAGTAACCGATCAGACATAGTAAACCGACCTCATGTTGCTGCTTTTTTTGTTGTATTTTGTAAGTATTTTGTTTGACAGTGCAAAAACGGATACGTCAGCTAAATTTTATTCGAGCTATATTTCGGCCCTTCTTGGCAAGGGTCCTCTTCAGGCTCAAAACCGCTCAAATTGGAAAAACGAAACTTGTGATGTCACAAGTTTCGTTTTTCCAATTTGAGCGGTTTTGAGCCTGAAGAGGACCCTTGCCAAGAAGGGCCGAAATATAGCTCGAATAAAATTTAGCTGACGTATCCGTTTTTGCACTGTCAAATATGATTCGCATTCAGCTTGGGTTGAAGGAATATTTATAAGTATTTTGTGGCATGGTTTCCTCATACGGTTTTGACATATAACCGATTTTCAAATGCCCGATGCGCTGTTACCGACCAACAAAAAAGACAGGAAATATCGGAGGAAACACATTCAAAACGGCGGCCGGTTAGAAATTTATTAAGTACTTTTTAATGAAGTCGGTTCATGGACGCGTGACTGCATAATCGTTTGACGGGCTCTGAAGGTAACCTTTAAAGCCTCTACCATGCATGCTATTCATTATTTTTCGCAACTCCGATTGCAGTATTTCAGTCACGAAGTACTAATTTTCAAAGAGTTTCTTTTCTACCAGGAATCGTAATAGGTCTTTTTCTCACCAAGCACATGAATAAACAAAATGTTTTGGCCTAAACCAGGATCGATCCCTCGATCTACTTGACTGAAGCTGTGAATCTGGGAGGAAATGACGTCACACCCGCGGGATTTCTTAAAAGCGCCATATGTTTGTTTTTTTAATTTCATTCTTTGTGATTTTTAAATAGAAGGCAAAAAGGAAACAAGAGAATCCTGCACCTTCTAGTCGCCAGTTTTAGAACAAAATGCGTCTTAGCTTCATGAAAAAAAGAAGAAAATCGTTTAGCCAGCGAAAAAAGAAACGGACGAGTTTCTACGAGAAATTGCATTCTTACGGACACAAACTTTGCCTATATACAATAGGCTTTCGTGTCCTATACAATAACTCATTTCGTTGGTTGCATGGGTTCAAGTGGAACTTCAGTGCATCGTCAATGTTTGTTGGCGAAGGCCTTCCCTAATTTCCAGAAACTAGGCGCTTTTCTGCCCTTTCTTTGCAGAAGCGCATTCTTGAGTCTCATAACCCGTTGCTGGCTGTCCTGGCTGTGCCACATATGAGGCTGACGCTCCCAATATGGTTGTCGCGGGGGGAGTTGTTGTTTTGCAACTTTTCCCCGGTTTGTGTGATGTTTAACAGTGAGTTAAAAGTTTTCAAAAGTTTTGAAAATAGAAGGTAGTCATATTTTGAATGTTTAAAATAAAGTTTTTTCTTCTTAGGATGAAAGTGTAAGTGACGTTAAAGCAGGTCAAATTGTTAGGATTTTTTTTTATTAACGGGTGGAGACGTAGCCACTGGTTTAGTTCAATCTAAAACAGGAAAAATGGAAAAAAGAAGCTACGCGGGAATAAAAAAACAAACAAAAAAAAGTGTGTTGTTTTAATTTGTTTTTGTTGTCTTTTGCAGATTTATATGGCCCTTGTCATGAAAATATGCTACCAACAAAAGCATCCCAAACTCCACAAAAGCATCCACCACAAAAACACAGAGGCGACCGTAAGCCCTCTACTTCGTTTACTGAGAAATACGATTTCTGTAATGACTAGCAGCGTTCATGTGCACATCAGAGGTGCACATTGCATAAAGGACAAGTTTAAATCAGGTCGAAAACAAGAAATGGCGTCATGGGTGCTTTAAAGGGAATCAGTCAAATTACCTTTGATGAATTGACAATGACGGCACTCTTTTTTTGAAGGGTTTCATTGGTACACTGAATATCCTCAAGGCTGACACCACGACACGCGTCATCAACAAGCACTGTACGATAACCAAAGTCAACAGCATCGATGGCAGTTTTTCCTGGAAAAGGGGCAAATAAAAGTTCATCCGGTGGAAATGGATAACAGAAACCATGAGACGCAAGCAAGTTCTTTTTTTTTTTTTCCATTTTGGACTCTACACTGTCAGAAATTTCATAACAGATCGCGCATAACACTTTCAAGAATACCACCTTTTCACACTGTCAGAAGTTACATAATGACAACAGAAGGATGCCAGGTTTCAACAGATAACACTTTGGGATGTTATCTGTTATGTTTCTTTCGTTCCCGTTAGTATTTTTACCTATTGTAGGTGTTGTTGGAGATCTAGGCTCGAAGTAGTGTAAACTTAATTGGTCATAACACTTTATTTCTAAGTGAAAAGGTGTTATTCTTGAAAGTGTTATGCGCTATCTGTTATGAAACTTCTGACAGTGTAGTAGCTTAACTAGTGACGTTCAGAATATGCACTGCTGGCTTAAATCACGTAATCTGAAACTGAACAAAAGCGTTTATTTAAGGTAAGGTAAAGGTGAGGTACAATTTTATTGACAATTGTAAAAAAAAACTCAAGTTGAAATATGAAAATAACGCTTCGGTATTTTTGATTGGTTTGTAAAAAATAAATAAAAAATAAACCCTAGCCTAGGGCGTTACAAAAGACAAAAAGTTAACACAAATGAACGCGAGAATTATAAGGACAAGATAAGTAACAACTTAAACAAACACAACCCGATGAAAAATGTGTAGCCTGTGTAGTTGTATGGTAGTTGTACGAAAAAGTTGCATGTATTGATATGCAGTAGACCTTAATTTAGTGTGCCTCACACTGGGCTAATCTTAAGCAGTAGTGTTCAGTAGCATCCCGCCTTGCTCCTGTAGCATCCAGTCTTGCTATAGTAGCATCGGTTGGTACTGCATGCTACTTTTTCGTACAATTTCGTACTACTATCTTGAGATGATTTTTCATCCCAACACCAACACGAAAATTTTAGAACAATATACATACAACGAAAGAAAAAAGCTTTCGGCAATTGTTTAATCTTCCTCCAATCACAAACAAACGAATCAGATAAAATCAGACAAAAGAAATATAATTGCTAGATAAAAGATACCCTTTGAAAGCCCTTTTGAAACTTTTCTGTCAATGGCTAATAAAGCGAAAGCCCATGAAATGTTCAGGTCAAGGTCACTCCTGAAGAGTAGCCCACCTAGTTGCTAAACATTTCTAGCTCAGAGGTTCAAGGCTTCGAGGTACCGGAAATCCGAAAGAGAAGTTAATTCGATGAAAACCATTCATACGAATGGCGGAGTTACGAAGTAACGTATTTTCATCGGGATCTTCAAGCCTATTCAAGTAAAAAAGTAACGGGTAACTAGACTGTCTTATCTCAGCCCTATCAGTTAAACTTTAAAGGAGGCATTTAGTCATTGTGAACTGCTAACGGTTATCAGGATAAGAAGCCCTTGAGATAGAGTATTCAAGAATATGTTACTCCGAAACACGCGCGTGATCCTAGGGAAGAAAGAGGAAGAAATTTGCTAATCCTACGTGAAGCAATCAACAACGTTTGTTATGGTCACGTTTCTGGTTCTTCGCTAGGCACCCGGCAGATTGGAACGAAAGAGTTCAAATCTGCCAGATTAATACCATACACTTACCGACACAGATATCGTGTGCAAGACCGCAGCAGTACACATCAGTCACCCTCCGCCTCTTCAATTCGTCGTCCAACTTCGTATATGTCGTTCGTTTATTGTCCAAGAACGCGGAGTAGAAGTCCACCTCTGGATCCTCCCCTTTGTGAATGAACATACCCTCCTCCGCAACCTAAATTAAACCTTGTAATTAGTGGATGAAATAATATTGAGAACAAATAATCAGATAGAACTTCTGTCTTTAGTCTCATGCAGTGACTCTGAATACCCCGACAAAACTGAGCGGACCTAGAGGTATTTACTCTAGCGTTGATCTGATGTTGATACCCGTTTACTCATCTTCCGTCTTCGAAGTCGCTCATGGCAGAAAAAATAGTGCTGGAGGCGTACTCCGCGCGCTGACCCGCTCTGGAGCGCAGCCATAGAACCAACCAGCTTTGACTTCTACTTTTCCTCACGGCGGTTTCACAGCGATTTATCTATTTTTAGAGGTAACGAAGCGTGATGTAGCGTAACCTCCGCTCGTTCGTAGCGGACAGGGTATGGGGAAATATTCGACTCCGCATGGTCATATTACAGAGATAGGGAGACGGAGGTTCTATCAGATCATCTGTTCTTGATAAACCTGTGTTTGTCTGTCGCTGCTTGCCTGTCTTGCGTCACCTTCCAGATTCACAGATAAACGTTGACGTAAATCCATAGTTGAAATGAAATAAAATGTATTTGCTTGATTAGCCTTTTCCAAAAGAGACGTTGGGCTTGCAATAAAACTAGGCCTGATAAGTCTCATTTAAGCTCCTTAGAGTGGGCTGGCATGCATGTAAGGCCTAATGTACGATGGGTGGTTGATAACCTGTTGTGTGTTCGGTCTGCAAACCATAGTGTGAATCGACCTGGGGAATCCATAATGAACCCGTGAAGTTCTGCACGTGTAGTAGGTCATCTTGACGCCCTAAGCAATCCGACTCCGATGATTGTATACCTGGACATTTACCATCTTTTGTCCGGCCTACTACACCCCTCGCCATAACACCAGGTTGAGAGTGCACCTTCGTATATAAATACATTCATCGTAACACACTAGGCTCAAAACAGCGTAGATTTCAGCAAGGATTACCGGGCTACCTATACTTTTCTTCGCGGATTTTTAAATCGGTTTTGCGACGATTCAGTTCGAATTCTGTTGGATCAATGTGAACTCCTATGATTACTGTATTACTCTAGGATTACTGTAAATTATTTCCTCAAAAGGTATAGTTACCAAATACCATCAGTAGCATCATTTCATGTTTTACTCTTCCGGAAAAACCGATGAAAATGGAAAAGAAAAAGAAATTCGGCGATTTAAAGTTCAGCCCACCTCAATTTGCATCGATCCGCTGCTGAATCGACGTAACGTAAATGCCAGTCTTAAGATTCCTTACGACATTTTTGTTTGCACAACTTGGTCACCCCCCCCCCCCGATTACTAATTTAGAAACATTAAACTGAATACTGCACCTTGAGTTGACTCCTTCAAACAAACTAAGATTTGTATTTATAAGCTGGTCTAGAAAACTCCACCCCCCACCCTCAACCGACAACATTCAGTCATTTATTACCAATACATGATATTTGAACCCCCAAAATCGACAATTTTAAAGGTTGCCCCCCCCCCCACTTCCGAATCACAATACATCTTCCATGAGGCCTCTGCACAATGCTGCAAATCTAGACTGCCCCACCCACCACCACCACCCTTCACGAAGGGACCAAGATCTGCGTGTACTCAGTCAGAAAGTGTTTCAACGCCTCTTTTCTATAGCTGCCCACACTCTTCGTAATACGTGACCAACTACACATGCCCCCTCCCGACGGCCATAAATTATCAACGACATATCTGCGCAGCTTTGAGTATATTGGCCAATAGTCAATATGAATGGAATAAATCAGGTTACATACCACCAAGTCTTTGTGCAGTTCGGCCCCCCACGAGTTTTGTACACAGTGAGTGGGCCATAATTTCTGTTCGTAGGGAGGGGGGCCGGCGAAAATCACTGTGTCCAGCACCGCGGCCTCTTCGGCTTTTACCTGAAATCAAGAATAGATAAGTGATTGAAAAGTCTACTTTGTTGCTGCTACAGGTAAAGTATAGGCTACATTAATATGAATTTTAAAGTATAAGCGAAAAATGAAGATAAAATAGAGGTAAATAGTTAACAGAAATGATATATTGAATGAATTTAAGTTTGATTATAAATTAGTGTAAGTGAAGTGAAGTAAGGAATTTTGACGTTTTGTAAATAGTTTTTTGACGTCGCTGAGTGGAGAAGGTTGAGACTCGCATCGGTTCACAAATAAGCTACGTCGGCATAAAAATATAAGAATAGATAATTATATTTATTAATTTATACTTTTTTATTTATTAATTTGTGTCATCGTCATGAAATATTTAGGGTTAGTGTTTCTATGAAGTGTTTGCATTTTCCTTTGTAATGTACTCACCGATTTTGGCGAGTAGAAATAAAATAGATTAAAAAAAATTACGCCCGAGAGACTCCTCAGGTAATGTTGTAAGTAGTGAACTAAAATACAGGAATGCTTTTTGGATTTGATCTGTACCCTCGGCCTTCGGTATGACCTGACATTAATATTTTGCGTCGAACCCCCACTTCGGAGAGCGGGAATTCTGGACGGAGTCGACAAGCGCCAACAAGCAAATCTCTAATTTCACAGGGCAAGTATTGGTATTTTCGAAAAATTATATTTCTGAACCGTTTAATCGTGAACAGGTCGTTTTCAAGACTGCTACAGTGACACTCACGTTCTGCCGGCTCAGTTGGCTTTAGAAAAGTAGACCCGAGCATGAAGTATGAAGTAGTGGAACAGCTCGCACTTACTTGGCTTGTTTCGTCTATCGGCCGCATCTTGACATTTTCAACGAAGGAAACGTGCGAGCTTGGATGCCAGTCCATAGTGTAGAAAACGTAATGGAAGGGCACCTCATTGACCATCATGTTGATTGGCTCAAGAACCTAAATGAATTCAGTTCAAATCTAGTTTCAGTAGTGTTGAAAAAAAATACTACGTGGGTAAAAAAAAAAATAACATCAATGAAAACAATGGTTACTCAGAAGATAGTATGCAGCCTACTTGCAGATTGTACTGAAGGTAGGCTGTGAAGAAATGGCGGCTTTTGGGGCTGCAAATCTCTATGCATGAGCGTGTATCAACGTCATAAGACATTCGAGGGGTTACCCACTCCCCGGCATCTGCTGTACACGCTTTCCCGGCACCGTCTGGCGCCGACCGAAACCACCGGCGAGTATTGAGTATTGGAGTGCACCGCAGAGTATCACTGCGTATTGGAGTGTAGCTGGTTGTTTGTTTGCTTGCAGCGTTTTTAGTTTTATTTCTGCCACCCCTAAGGACAGGCGAGTGCACTGGGGTAGTCCGATTTCAAGTTCACAACTTTTTTTTTAAATAATTTATCTATATCTATTCAAATAAGCATTCTGATAAGTGCAGGCAAGGCCGTATCCAGGGGGGGTTAGGGGGTTCGACCCCCCCCCCCCGAAACCCACAAAAGTAGTAGTTTTTTGTAGGCTTTAACCTCTGATCTATGTCTTTTTTGTACTTTTTGGTCCGACCCGTGGGCAACCCCCCCCCCCGAAATAAATTCCGCGGGCAGCCCCCCCCCCCCAAAAAAATGAATTCTTGGATACGGGCCTGAATACAGGTCATTTCTAGTGATATATTTTGAATATTAATTAAAATCAGCTCATTCCCAAGGTATGACAGAATATGCATGCCATTTCTAGCGTTGAGGGTTAGAATACTAATCAAAATATATTTATTTTTCACTCATCGAAATAAACTATTTTCCTTAATAAGTCGTATTAAATTAAGAACTAGTCAACAATTTCAACGGCACAAAGCAATTTTCTAAGAAATAAATCGCCAATTATGCTATAAGGTTTATTTCGAATATTTCGATTGCTGATAACTTCTTATCATGATTATCTTTTTTTTACAACTTTTCAGTTTTCAAAATTTTCTAAGAAATAAACCACCTATTATAGACCCATGCTGCTAAAAGGACTATTTCGATTGCTGATAACTTCTTATCATGATTATCTTTTTTTTACAACTTTCTAGGTTTATTGCAGTTGTTAGTTTGTCAGTACTTAACTTTTAGCTTGGATGACCTGGACGTTCTCCAGGAATTTCTGGAGTGATTTCATTATCCACTTTTCGATAGTCCTGAAATTACAACTTACAAACGCCGTGAACATCCAAAAATTACATCTTGTTATTACACCCTTCATGCTTGTACGGTTTCTCGTGTAAAATCCATACAAGGTATCCATTAGAACCAAGAGGGCAAACAGAAGACAAAGTAAGGAAAAATTCACGAGTTAAAACCATCCTTTTAACCGTCTCTTTCACGTCTCCGCATAGTAAACGGGATACCCGAGAACCCGCGAAAACAAAAACAGCGACAGGGCCCAACATCGCGACAGTCAAAACCGCAAAATTCAATTGTTCGATTCTTCAGAAACAATGTGTATTCAGATCTAGTCTTCGCCAGACTCCCTGATTACAACTGTCTGTATTTTACTACTTTTGATCCCTTTCTTTTATACGACCATTTTCCGATTGATTATAACCAATGAAAACTAAAACCACCCCTTTCCCTTGTTCAGACGCCCTGTATAACTTGTTTCACGGTTTAGGAAATTTCACTTCTTCCCACACACTATTTCCAGACTGGTAAGTCAAAGCTCACATACAATCAATAACCTTTTTTGCAGTGTTAACGAACCCTAGCGTGCTAGCTTTGTCTACAACAACAAAAAAGGCATTCGGAATCGTTCAAAGGTAAGATAGAAAAGAAGTACAATTTTATTGTTATATCCTGCACACATCATGACAGAAAAAAAGTGTTTCGCTTTAAGGTAGTTTTCGTTCAGCACGTGTTAACGATAGATTATATCTTTTTATTCGCCAAAATCCTGTCTTGGCTTACGCCAAATCTGTTTGGTAACGTCACATAATTAAAAAGGAAACACGGAACAAAAAGGGTAATACTCTCGACTTGACTTGACGAAAGAAGGTAGACAAATCTTCGCAAACCTCTGGTTAGCGCCTTCGATGGGCTGTAATTTTTCGACCTCAGTAGCTACCTCGTGGGGAAGCCCTTTCGTCAGCTTTTCAGAAGGGAAAATCCTTCTATGGGTTGGGTGATTCAAAGATTTAACACCTAACTCCATGCAGAGTCTAAGGGGCCGATCTCAAATTTACATATTAAATCTTTATAAGACCACTAGGCTCCTTGGCCGCTGTGATTAGGGATCTTTTGTATTTTTATTTTTTCAAGTGGGGCGGTCTGTTCGACCGCAAGGTAGAAATACCGCACATGGCTATTTCAATTTTGGTCGGAAAGTTTATACTTTAATATGAAACAAGTGTTTAGCGTTTGCCCAGTGCCTGGGCAGCATCTGAAGTCCAGCATCCCCTCGTTTTACTATGCTAGTAGTGTGTGCCTCCCATTTTGAACCTTGATCTAGGACTATCCCTAAGAGTTTTATTTTTTTCCACTCTCGAGAAATCTCAAATTTCAGGTGAAAACGTGGGGTTAAAAAATTAAAGAAAAATGGACACGGTTCGCTATAATCGTTCACAGTCATTTGAGATTTCGCAGCTTGCATTTTTAATTTACTAACAATACTTTGAGCTTTACCCGAAATATTATTTACAGGAGACTTCAGTAATTATAAAATCATCAACATTTCTTCCGACGATTTTCAAAATCATCTGCTGACAACTAAATATAGACTTGAGCCTAAGATGAAGCACACCACAAATTTAAGCTGCAGAATAAACAATCCGATTCTTTAAAATCTTGGAACTATCTGCTAAAAAATTTGGAATATTTTTATTACTGAAAACGTGAAAAAATGTAGACGTTTTATGGAGCCGAGTCGACAAGTCAGATCAAATTTTATCCGGAGCTATTCGGCCCACGTCATTCAAATACCAAAATAAATATCAACCACCTGCACACCAGAAACGAAGAGCATTTGCTCCTCGTTTCTGTCGCAGAAGCTTAGATTTACAATTTGACTCTCATTTCTTTTTCTTTGTAAGTCAAGTTCCGCCCAGTTCATGATTTTTTCCTTTTCCCTTCTTACTAAGTTTGTCCAGTTCCGTAATTATTAAGCCCGTTCAGTTCCGTATTTTTTTCCTTTTCCCTTCTTATTAAGTTTGTGTATGTTGTTGTTAACATTATTTACATATAATTACCTTTTTGTATGTGCATTATTGTTTGGTTTCTATTTCCTATTATTTATCTCGTGTTACATGGCAATTCTTCTTTTAGGGTGTAGCAAATGAAACTAAACAAACATATTCCCTACCTCTTCACCATTGTGCTTCGCCGGGCAGTTTGAAACAGATAGCGAACCAGAAATGAAGTCATTCTGTACATCAACTACCAGCAGTGCAGAGCACGGCCGTACTACCTAAAAGAAACAGGCTAAAATGTTTGGCGGGATTATGAGCGTTTGACAATCTTTTTTCTAAACGGTTTAAACAAAGAGTGCAGCTTACTTATTTCCTACGTATTTGTAAATGAAACAAACATACAAAATGAATAGTTACAACTACTGTTCCCAACAGAATCATAACCATAGTTCTTGACCGAATGCTAACGAGTCGAGAAGAAATGGTGACAGGAGATGAGCGTTTTGGAGTCAGGAAAAATCTACACTACATACCAAGCTTAGGCTATTGGCTGTAAATTAGTCTTTGTGGATTCAATCCAAATTACTTTCAAATTACAAAAAACGTCGTTATTGTCTCTAGGACAAAACCTCATTTTTGACTTGGTTGCACAAAAAAATTACGAGGGATTATATCTTTATAAATAATAGTTTCAAATGAAAGAAAATTTTAAGGAAAGGAAATATTAAGGAAGGAAAAAGTTAAGAAAATTTTAACGTTGTAAAGATGTGATGAAAACGGTAGAATGAGAAATAAGGGTAAAAGTGGAAAAAAATACATTTACTGTCTTCTATTCTGAAAATATTCTCGTAAAGGCTTCGGTTGCGAAAGAAAAACGGGAAAACACTTTTTTCAGTTCGGAGAAGCTTAAAAATATAATTCAAAACCTTTTGCTTGCTCTAGTGTCGTCGCAGTTTCGAGGTTAAACCAGAACCCTTTGCGTCGACTACGAAATTCTGACCCCTAATGAGAGCTATTCCAAATCGGCCAGAGCGTTTCTCCTCAGATACCCACCAGTGCCAATGCAACTTGCTGTTCAATAAGAACATAGGAAGAATCATGCCGTCTAAACATTTGCATGAACAGAAGGAAATAACAGACAATAACACCAGTACACCGTGCAGTCCCATGATATCAGTCCTGTCCTACCCAGTGGCAAAATTTTCTGGTATTGCCCTGATGTTAAAAGAAAAAAGTTCCAGAGGGCGATAACAACTATTATCGCCCTGCGATAACAACTATTATCGCCCTGCGACAACTCACCCTGCGACAACTATTATCGCCCTGCGACAACTACTATTGCCCTGCGACAACTATTATTGCCCTGCGACAACTATTATCGCCCTGCGACAAGTATTATCGCTCTTGGAAATAGAGTTTTTAACTTTCCCATGTGTTGCCGTCCAAAAAAGACAGTGTTTTACACCATAATTCAGTCCACAGGAATCACCTTGCTGGTGAATCAACCTGTTGATTCAGGTTGGTTGTTAACAACAACCTGCTAACAACCAAGAACCATTAGCCTAGGTAAACAGCCATGCCTCACCTCTTAGATCTTGGAAATTCTCATCTTGGAACAATCTGGCTTAGCTCACAGCTCATGTGATAAAAATCCAACTGGAATTTGGCAAAACCAAACAAAAGCAAAAGAAGTGCTTTTAATCTTTCAAATAAATTGCCATGAAGCACAAAAAGCTAGTCAACTCTCCTTCCCGCTGCGTGAACCTGCGTATCATACAACCTTTAATCGACGGTCTAGCCACCTAGCGATAGACTCGTCGTGAGAGTTGTTCAAGATGTTTCTGACGCTAGATGGTACCACAACAAATCTTAACGAAACTTCTCTACCGAATTGGACTTGACCGTTTTGATGATGATTAAAGGTGAATCATCTACACTTTTCAGTTTTTCTGGCAAAGATTGTAAGAGGCGTTACTAGCTACTAGCAATAATAGCATTAATTTTTAAGAAAAGATTGAATTAAAACAGTTTCCGCTAGAAGGTATCATGGAGCTGCACAGTGTTCTAGTGTTATTATATAATGCTACTCGAGATACTACTACTATGTGGCACACATGGGCTAATCCGAATACAAATCTTCCTTTTGGCCGGTTTCAAATCTTCTGCTTGTCAGGCCGGATTAGGGTTCCTAATCTTCTATAACTCGAATCCGCTCGCACTTCTAAGCTTCATCCAACCAGTTTCCGTTTTCCCAATTTTTGCATATTGCAATCTGATCTCCAGTACCCCCATCGTCAGCTTTTCTATTCAGTTTATTGACAAAATGTCCTTATCCCTTGGACATCAGTGCTTTTTGTCACACTTGATTACCAGACTAGACTTGGCTACTAGACTGCAACCCATATACTGATGGAATTTTTTTAAGGCCCACACTGTCAGAAGTTTCATAACAGATTGCGCATAACACTTTCAAGAATAACACCTTTTCACTTAGAAATAAAGTGTTGTGACCGATTAAGTTTACACTATTTCGTGCCTAGACCTCCAACAACACCTTCAATTGGTAAAAATACTACACTGTTAGAAGTTACATAACGACAACAGAAGGATGCCCGGTTTCAACAGATAACACTTTGGGATGCTATCTGTTATGTTTCTTTCGTTCCCGTTAGTATTTTTACCAATTGAAGGTGTTGTTGGAGATCTAGGCACGAAATAGTGTAAACTTAATTGGTCATAACACTTCATTTCTAAGTGAAAAACTTCTGACAGTGCAGTTCGGATCTGAATCCTCATAATCGAATTCGCCCATATTTCTCCTTAGTAGAAAATCCGGTTGTAGAAAATCCGTGTATCGCTTCTCAAAATTAATTCTTGATCCCGCTTTGCACTATTCAATACACTCCGTCCGTGGCCGAATGGTTAGCGCGCCGAACTCGCAAGGGAAGGGTCCTTGTTCGAGTCTCGGTTGTGCCTACACAAACCCTGTAAGACAAGCCAAAGTCCACCCAGCTTCAAACGGGTACCTGGAGAAATCCGGGGAAGGTGACAGGAAGAATGTGCGAAAGCACAGGATGGCTGGCCCCCAACCCCCATCGCACTTCCTGGCTGAGGGTCAAGAATCGGAGATCAGCACCGCCAGCTTGGCCTGTCAAGGCTAGTGCTGATACCTTTACCTTTTCCCTTTTTTATTCAAAACACTAGCAGCACAGATGCTGACATCCAAACAGATATTCTACAGGCGATCTGGTATGGACACCCGCTCATTATATGGAGCGCGAACGCCGATTTGTCTCGGCGCAAAAGCTGAGATGCAGAAGTTCTTATAAAATGATGGAATTGCCTTACGTACCTTTTTGATCCAGTGCTGCCAACAGAGTCTAAATTCGTCGACGTCCAAAACGATATCCTGGAAATACAAGACTTATAGCTACTAAATACAATTCTTTTGAAAACTTTAATATGTTTAAAGGGAATATAGCCATTAGCCAAAGAAACATTTTTCTGCTTTCTCATTGTATAACTTCAAAATTTCAATCTATAAACTAATAGTTTATTCTCAAACCAAAAACTACCACACCCGAGCCGCCACTTTCGGGCTTGGCATTTATCCGAAATCAGATGCTAGTCCTGTTTTAATTCTTATTTGTGAATTATTAATGATTTTTTTAAGTAAGAAATTCAAAAAATTCTGGAGGGTTTAAAGAGCTGAAGCAAACGTAAAGATAGAGGATGGTGTAGGGACCACTAAGTCCGTAATTATCAGTTATGTGTTTAAAGAAAGTTAATTTAAATGTTGGACGTCTTCTTTCTTTTTAGTTTATGTCTTCTTCGAAATAGAACGCGATTAAGGGCAGGAATGTTTGATCCCAGAGTTCTTGTCTCGCCCTGATGACGACCCACAGCAGAAAGACGCCAGAATTTGAACAAAGCAAAGGCTGAAGACGAGATTGGGACTGAGAAGTGAGAAGTCCATGTTTGTATACGTAATTCAAGAAGCGGACTTTCCGCTAGCGAGATCGCTAGAAGGTGTAAATTGCCACTAAACTGGGGAGAAACCATTGCCATTAGCTAGAAACGATTATTGTAAATCAATAAATAAATTTATTTGCTTTGTGCAGGCCCGTGTCCAGGAATTTATTTCGGGGGGGGGGGGGGGGGGTTGCCCTTCGGGCGGGGGGGTTGCCAGCGGGTTGGACCAAAAAGTATAAAAAATACATAGATCATATCATAAAGCCTACAAAAAACGATTAGTTTTGTGGGTTTCGGGGGGGGGCTCGAACCCCCTAACCCCCCCTGGATACGGTCTTGGCTTTGTGATAGTAACATCACAAATGAATGAATGATTTTGCTACGCACAGCCTAGTAATTATTCATTTACACAATATATACAAAAAAAGAGAACAGAAAAGCAATTTTTATATCAACAGTCATATTAAACTACACTAAGACAGGATTATTCTTCTATTATTTAACAATTATTTCAGCCGTTCGGCGGCTCGGAGCGCACAGTCGACGGAAAAGGCGATAGAAATTGCGAGGTGACACTCCGGAGTATGGTGTATGGCAATGTGTTTTGCAAATCCTATTAAGGAATGAAGGATTTTTTTAGCACAATCACCGTAATTATCCGGACGGAAAGGCTGAGATTTTTACAACTTTAGGCCGAGAAAAACCGTTCGTATGTGCGCGTCAAAAGAATAACATCAGCATTGGAATTCCCCCGGTTTCTATGAATTGCGAACAGACGATTTGGCTCTGGCTGAAAAGGTGATGCATCAAAGCACCTGACAGCCGGAAGGTGGGAGACACTACGCTGAAGCGGAATTACATAAAAAAAAGCAGTGAACAATGCATCAATCCCAACCATGGTCTTGACATGCAGATCATCAAGCCGAGTGACAATTATAGACATTGATACAGAATAATAATCTGCCAGTTTTTCCCCGTACGTTTCGACTCCAGAAAATGTGTAGTATATTAGATTAAATTTTATTTTACACATATATCCAAAACATTTTGCAATGCTGAAATGGTCACTTACAGATCGTAGTAGATGGATTACAAACCCCGTGGGCTCGATGCCAGAACATAAAAAAATTAAGACGAAAAAAGCAAAAACACAAAATCCCAATATCATAAACTCGGTGACTAAAGTTTTCTGTCATACGTCAGTGTGGAAGAACGGGTTGGAGAAGGAGGGGGGGGAGGCGCTCCACATTACCTGTTTGCAGATATACACGTTCGAGCTAGAATGGAGGGAGACAAAGGGGGCGAAAATTAGTGTTTTGTTGTGACTTCCGACAAAACTGTCTATACAGACTCACCCTTCGGTTGTTATTATTATGATTGTATGTTTCCCTCGAGTTACACAAGAAGGGCATAAAACAAAAATAGTTGTGGAGGGTTTTAAGCTTAAAATCCTAACTATACCGGTCTGTCCTGGGTCCGTCAATTGCCATGGTCCATGTTTGAAAAATTCTTACGGCCGACCTATTGGAGATAACAGTCTAGCTATAGTATTAATGTGTATTCCTATGATCTGTCATTAAGAATAAGCAGAAACAGAAAATTACACCTCTGTACTTTTCCTTTATTTCTAACTAGGAATTACCCCATTTTTTCTCCCAACGAGGTCCGTTTCTTTCAAGCTCTCCCTACCCTTGAAGTTGTTCTCCTAAATGAACGAACAATACGTCGATCGAACCGTAAAGACCTCTAGTTTTAAAATCAGGACACCCATTTGGAGAAATTTGGAGAACGAAAAAGAGCGGACTGGCAAATGATGGCGATAGGGTCGAAAGGGTTAAAAGGCAGTAAAGATTTGGGGTAACGTAATAGATCATCTTGAGGGTTGAAAGACCTTTTATATATGATTTCTAAAGAATCAGTATGGTCTTCGAGACACTTCTACATGACCATTGCTACAAGTCCGGGACTGTCTTAAGTGCCTTTCTTCAAGACTGTCGGCCCCAGCTCTCAACGTACTTCTCCCCATCACATTAGTAGAGTTGTAAACTGGGTTGTTAAGTTGATCCCCTAGATTCGTTATTGCTGTGGCTAATGACTAGGAGTACAGGGCAGCGCAATTCAAAGGGATCATCACACCGTCTACTGGTTGAACAATTAGGAACTAAAAATACCGTGCTCCGCCACTGCTCTTCTGAGCTCCCAAGTGGGGTTCTCGACAATAATGGGGTAAAAATATCAGCGATGGACCGTCAAAAGGTCCGGCGATAGATGAGGTTGTTTTGCCATGCTGGTGAACCACAACAGATGGCGAATCTGAGAGAAGCAAAAGTTGAATATCAGATTGGGGTTGAAAATGTCATGTGTGTATACGGAATTTAAATGCTGAGAAAACCTCAAAAACTCTGACGCTATGCTTGATTTGGGTCGTAAAATGTTCCAAAGTTTGCTCGAGTCTGCCGCAGAGGTAAATAATAATCTCGGTAGCTTTTGACATTTGCATGGGTCAAGTCACGCAACTCTTGTTTCAGTTGCGGGAAATACGGCTGTAAATTTGGCAACAGAATAAGAACTGTTTTACGGAAACGCATTTCCGCAAAGAGGTGCGAATCACGCGACTGACATGCCCGTTCATGTCGTGAAGCAAAAATTGTTAATAAGAACTAAAACAGTTAATAGTCACGTTTTTGTATCACTTATCTTCCAAGACCTTGGTCATTTTCCTTTTTTTGCACCAAGCTCCCCCCTTGTGCTTTGTCCTTTGACAACTTTACTCTGAGACGAGTTGACCAATCTTCTCAGGATAATCCTTTAACCAAAAACGGTCAAATTAGCAGGAAGGACAGGGGACTTGTGAGAGGTCTGTGACCTCTTTTGGGAAAAAAAACACAACCGGTGTAATATCTCAGCCTTTTCGAGCCGATGGCAAAAAAAAACAGCGCTGCATGCTACCTATACGACTGGTTGCATCAACCAAATAATCTCACAGGAAATGTAGTACTAGACAGCTATACTTAATTTTCTTCAGCCGAAAAAATTTTTGCCGAATTTTGCCTTTGCTTTTCACAACGAGACAAACGAGTACTAAGACTGGAAAGGCGGGTTAATCAAACACGAAAATAGTGGGAGGATCTCTTAAGACTACTGGAAAAGATCGATTATGCAACTTTTTCGTTGTTTCTATTAATGAATAAGGGGGCCATTTAAAGCACACCTCGCATTAGTTACTGTTTATGTTCCTATGTTAGAAACTGTTTGAACACTGCAAAACTAGGTTCTGCATTTAACAAATATCCACGGCTGTGGCTGTTTTAAGCCTTTTCCTTGGCCCATTGACGTCTAGCAAAAACTCGGCAAAACTCAAGACAGCCGGTTTTACGCATCAATAGCATGATACGCGAACACTAGTCGGGAGCATAATGCGCGTCGAAAGTAGTGAATCGTGGAAAGTGCAAAGATTAGCGAGGTATCTTTAGAAGCCTTAGAACGTAGCATAGGAATTTTAGATTTCCGGGCTTAAGAATTAGCAAATGCAATTACGGAAGTAGGTTGCATTGGCATTATAAATACGACGGACCGCTTAACGCTGAAAACAGCCGAGACGAATTTGTAATTCTTGGACACTCAGCAGTTTGAAAGGAGTCAGGTAATGTTAGAATATTGGAAAATAAACTGTAGCCTACCTACTGCGACTTGTGCTTTAAAGTTGAACTGAAAAGGGCTGAGATAGTACAATCTAGTTACCCATCACTTATTCATTTAAAAAAGCTCGAAGACCCGATGAAAATGGGTTACTTCGTTGCTCCGCCAATCATTTTCATATAGTGAAATTTTCCTGTCGGATTTGTGGTACCTCTATGCGCTTGTAGCTGCGTTGTATGCTTGACGAAAACAATTTACGAAAAATAATTGATCACGCCGTGAGCTACTTTCCGCGAGCTGATCACTGGCCACTGAAAAGCTGTGTTTATATTGAGATTCAAATTTTTCGCGTCATAGTAGAATTTTGCGCTGTGAGGACGGCCGTAGATATTCTGAACGTCATACTAGAGCAAATGGTGAAAATAGAAAACTCCCTTAACACAATCCAAATAATGCGGTGTATTCAGTTAAATGATCAAAAAATAAGTTGGATTTTCAGTTAAACTTTAAATAGGCCCGAATACCCGAAGAAATTCCGTTACTTCGCTAATATATAATCGATTTTCATGTTAAAATTGTATAATATGATTGAAATGTATAGATAGTGGAAAGAGTAAATATTGATATTGAATTCAGTTTTGTTAATTTTATTTTATAAATAAAGATAGGATGGATTAAGCTGGATAGAAGTGTAAAGATTATAAAGAATTGAAGGAAAAAAAATAATTAAGAAATTAAAAATAAACGTGGAGATAGAGGAAAGTGTAAGTGACGCTAAATAGATAGGCCGGTCATCTGATTAAGTAAAAAGAAAAAAAAAAAAAAGTTGATAAGACCATTGGCGTCACCGAGGGCAAGTGGAAGCGTAGTCACCTGGCCAATTCATATTGGACTGGAAGTATAGAAAAGATACTACGAGGTTTAAAAAATAAAATAAAAAAATAATCGATTTTCATCGAATGAATTTCTTTCGGATTCGTTGTACCTCTATGTTCTCGTGCCTCTATGCTTGAAATGACAGTAAACAATTGTAGAAAAATAAATCTTCTTCGGGTCACACACAATAGCGCACCTCCTTCGACATTTAACCTAAAATCTGCAACTTATAATATTGGTGGCCACTGAACATTTCCCGAGATTAGCTTCATTGGCCGTTGAAATTGACGCTTATCTTGAAATTCAAATTATCCGCGTCTGGATGAATTTTTTGACTTGTCGTGCTAGCAGCGCATATTCTAAACGTCGCTACTAGACCCAAAGATGAAAAAATCGAAAAACCCTTAGCAGAGTGAAAATAATTCAGTGTCTTCATATCCGAGATATAAAAATAAGCTGGATTTTCAGTTAACTTTGGGCAACCGGTTTTCCTAGCGTATGGTCATGAAGATACCCGTGTTGCAGGAGACCAGAGGTCTCGATAAACGCCGTGGCACAAACAATAGTTGCGTTTTTGTTGATACCATGGTATCTGATATACGGTCTAAAGTCGTTTTTGCAGTTATCGTGGTATCTGATACCACGGTCAAAAGGCGTTTTTGCAGTTGTCGTGGTATCTGGCAAGTTACCATGGTAACAGATATTCAGATACCACGGTCCGATCGTATCTGGAAAACGCATCTCACTTTCATCATATTTTGTCAAATTGGTGAGAAAGGGTTCCGGCTAAAAAAAAAACGGCGAAACCCCCCGGACAAACCCCCCCCCCCGGCGACCCCCCCCCCCGTTACCACCCCCCCCCCCCCCCCCCCCAACCACCCCCCCCCCCCCCCCCCCCGGTACCAAAACCCCCCGACCAAAAACCCCCCGGTACCAAAAACCCCCGATACCAAAACCCCCGCATAAAAAAAGACGGGTATGCAAGAGTAGAGTAACTGGTAGGTAGAGAGTAAGAGTAGAATAAACTTCTTTCGTATACTTGACTCTGCAATAATGTCTGAAGTACAGTGGGTATCAGAAACAATGATAAACAAAGGGAGTGTAAGGCGAAGGTTAAGGTTATGGTGACAGACTAATTGCTGAAGTCACCAAACACCCGCATTCAACTGAAGCTGTTGTCAGTGAGGTGTTAAATGTGAACGATCAAATCAGAGCCAGTTCCACTCAGTGTAACGATCCCCCAACAAATCCTTTCCCAATGCCTCCCCCTTCTTGGGGAGGAAACTGCAGTTAGGATGCCACCCATTGGTGCAATGTGAAGCTCCCCTTGCCTGATTGCTCTTTAGTTATCCCTGATTCATACCAGAAACTCGAAGACGGGCAGTAAGTGGAGGGATATCTATGACACCGCAAAAGTTGTCCTGCTTTCCGTCTGTGAGCAGGATAACTCTCGAAGGAATGAGATATTTTGATGAGACTTGATGGGAGGATCCTTTGGGTCAAGGGAAAGGTTGAGCTCGTTTTGTGATAGCACTTTCAAGATAGTCCCAGAAATATTCTACTAGCTCTTCACCTTACTCGTGCTTGTCAATGGTAAAACTGTCACATGGTTGTTCGTTTTGTTGCCCGGTAAATCCCAGTCTGAATATGTGTGAGGGTCCAAGGATTCGGGGGGGGGTTTCGCCGGGGGAGGGGGGTTTAGTACCGGGGTGGTTTTCTGTTCTTCTCTTACTCTCTACCTACCAGTTACTCTACTCTTACATACCCGTCTTTTCTTATGCGGAGGGGGGGGGTGGTACCGGGGGGGTTTGGTACCGGGGGGGGGGGGGTTCTGGTCGGGGGGGCTTTGGTACCGGGGGGGTTTGGTCGGGGGGGGTTTGGTCGGGGGGGTTTGGTAACGGGGGGTTTTGGCGGGGGGGGGGGGGGTTCGCCTAGACCGCCGCAAAAACGCAACTATTATTACTCGAATGTCGGCACAGAACACACAGTCCACAGCTATGGTAAAAGGATAAGGAAGCAAGCAGTAGGCTACGCGGAAATGGGTGAATCTATATTACAAGTTGCATTGGTCACGTAATTTCCAGCTCTGTAGCAAACGGCTTGACAACAAAGTTGCCAATTTTGTAACAGAACACGAAACTTCCACATTCACAGATTGGCAAAAAAGTCGCGTATCATGCTCGATCCTAAAGCTCCACTTCACTTAAGTTTCGCTTTCCAGAAACTGCATGAGACAGTTTCATTTCTACATTACAGAAAACACGCAAAACAAAGCTAAAACGGCTCACAGCGAAAACTTGGCTTAAAGCACATATGACTCGAGCAACTTTATCTTCTGAACTCGCTCTTTGACAGGTTTGTGCAAAGCCTAAGAACATTTTACGAAACCCTTAATCATCGCCGTCTCATCTATTTGAGGAATTATTTTGATGACATTACTGTCAGGAGCCCCACATGGGAGCTTGCAATAGCAGTTCGGGAATACAGTACACCTCAGTTGTCTTGAATCTCAGAAACTACGATGCCTTAAACCGCTACTACCCTATAACCCACAGTCATTAGCCAATGCGATAAGAATCATCGGAGGCCTGCAATTCTTCTAATCTGACGAAGAGAATTTGAGAGCTTCGAGAATTATAACCATTGCTGAACGGTTTTGGCAATCAGGAGTTCTCTTCAAGGTTTCATATCGGACAAATAAAATTGGTAGAGGAGGCAGGAGTTACGAATTGAAGCATAGGCCATTCATCAGCTGCCTGGCTGACTGTTTGCCACTCGGGAACCGAGGAAATATTTGGTGAATAAAAAGGGGCACATGTGTCTCTTCTTCTAAGGTACAGTTTTATTGACAAATATAAAGAAACTCCATGTTTCTTAAAAGCATCAGACATGCCAGTGGCATAAACAACGAAGCTTTACTAATTCTGATTTGTCTGTCAAAATTATTAATAAAACCCTAGCCTAAGGCATTGTAAAGAAAAAACAAACGAACAACTATCACACATCAACATTAAAATTTTAGGACAAGATAATTAATAACTAAAACAAACACAAATACCAACACGAGAATTTACGACAACAGACATACAACTAAAGAAAAACTGAAAAAGAAAAAAGGTTTGCGACAAGGGTCTGATCTTCCTCTGAATAAAAACAAAAATGAATCAATTATATCAGACAGAAGACACGTAGCTTGGCTTAAAGTCCATATGAAATCCTGGACGTGTTAATCCAAATCCATCAGCTGGCCCGGTCTGGCCCGTGACGTCGAGAGACTTGTGCGTTTTTGCGAGGACTGCCAGCTGTTTGCTAGGACCATGGCCATTAGAAAGACCGATAAGCATCCTCGGAGATCAACTTTAGGATTCTTCTAGTTTGATGAAAGGGGAACAGGGATTGAGGTGATGTACCCCAGCTTGGTTAGGATACCGCCGAGTCTTTTGCAACTTGTACGGGTATAAACATTATCACTATACAATAATAAAGCCTGCAGGGCCCTCTAGATAACTTGAAAAACCCACTTAAAGTTGGGCGTCAAGCTAACATCCGGCGTTGAGCTTTTAGCTTGTGAACTGGTGGGATGGACTAGCTCGTTGCCAGCGAGGGTCGATTAAGTTTCTTCTAGTTCTGGATACTTCTGTCCCGTGGTAAAACTATGCAGAAAGAAAAGTTGCAGTGGTGTTAAAGTAGTCATTTCTATTGATTGCTAATGGTTTCTCCGCCATTTCCCGTCATCAATTAACTCCTTATGTAAATCCCCTGTCCGAAAGAGAGTCCGATCATAAATGTCGTATTGCGAGTGTCCGATCTAAGTGATAACCCGGAAAAAAAAGGTTGAAAGATTAGATTTATGGTCTTACCTCGTTCAAGTCAAACACGTCGAAGATGTCTTTGATTTGTTGATCCTCGATGTCGTACGGTTTTGCATCTTCATTCCGAAAGAGAGTCCGACAAAGCAAACCGAAATCTTCCACGGTCATAAAACCGTCCCTGCGAAAAAAGGTAACTTTAGGGGTCAACAATTTTGGTATAAGGTGAACGAGCATCAGCAGGCGTGAGAACTTGATAAATACAGGCGGGCATTGACCCTGGCTCCGGGCGACAGGGGCTTTATAAGCAACCCAGATCATAGCTCTGTAATACTCTTGATGACTAACTCCCCTTGCCGATGCAAAATCGCCGTGTGCCTAGCGGAAGAGCACCACAGCTGTCCCCAACGATCGCCGTGATTGGTTGACACAGGATCTGAGCTGTTGAGTTTGAGTCGTTAGTGAGTCGTTTTCTCGTTCTTCGTAGAGATCACTGGCGTATTCCTTCAGCCCAAGCTGACTGCGAATCATATTTGACAGTACAAAACGGATACGTCAGATGAAATTTATTAGAGCTATATTTCGGCCCTTCTTGACAAGGGTCCTCTTCAGGCTCAAAGCCGCTCAAGATGGAAAAAACGAAACTTGACAGACTACCCAAAATAATCAACATAGAATAGAACGTGGTCAAATTGTATATAAAAATACTGAAGACAAGGACGGGATAAACTTTTCTTGTAGGATATCTTACATGTCGGCAAAAAACTGGTCGAAGGGTAAGGACTGGTTCGGAAGCTTGCCTTTGAGACCTCAAATTTTCTGTAAAAGTCCTGTTTCGACGGCTGTTATCTGGCTTTTTGCAAGAAAAAAAACCCAGTGAATTCGGTTAATACCTATTATCGTTTCTGGCCCCACCTTTCTGATAAGGGGATTAGGCGTGTGAATTGCTTTGCGCGTGAGGTATGTCGGTCTGATTTATATTTATTTGTTCACTCAGTCCGATAGCACTGCGAAGACCAGATGTCGTCATGTCGCAGCTCTAAAAACACGAAGTTGAGCAACCACGCTGTCAGAAGTTTCACAGCAGGCAACACAAGGGTGCACAGTTTCAACACACAGCACTTGGGATGTAATCTGTTGTGATTCTGAAACGTATATGGGATTGATGTACATAACAAGCATTGTCAGGAAGAGCCGAAAAAGCATCTTCTGACGTCAAAGAAAACAGTCAGCAGATGCTTGTTCGTCGGTTTTTCGGCCCTTGTTATGCATAACATTTGATGCGTAATGTTTTCAAAACCAATAGAACAGTTTCCATCCAAAGTGTTGCTGTTGAAATCGCGCATCTTTGCGTTAACTGTTATGAAACTTCTGACAGTGCATGCTTACTTTGTTTCTTCTTTTTCTTTTACTAATTGGATTATACTGGAACAAATAAATTTTAAATAATATGATCTAATAAGCAACCATTTTTTCTAACTCACCTTAGCCAGAAAATAAAGCCTTAAACTAAATTTATAAAGCACAACGTTCCCTGTGCTATGTTTGATAATTCCGTGTAGGGATTTGATAACTGAAAGGGTAACAAGTGGTAAGTGTTTATTTGGGAATGATAATTGCGGAAAAGATTACAGGGAAAAATCGTGTGAGGGCTTTTTCTATCAAAATGTCTCGAGGGACGTTCTCAATAGAATAAACAGTTCAATTCCGCAACAATCACTTAAAATTCGAAATTGACTTCCTCTTCCCTCTTATTTGGAATATAGATGTTCAGTGCAGTCCAATTAATTCAAATACAACACAACAATCACAAAAATACAAACCGTGAGTTCTTCGAAAACAAATGCTCTGCAAAATAATCATTTCGTTTGGCTAGAACTTCAAGAGTTTATAAATCAAATATTCACGTCGCAACTTTGTTCTTCATTTATTGTTTAATTAGCACAACTAGCACACATGAGAGAACTTTTTATATTTCATCCGCTTTAATGCTACGTTTACACATTGCGTAAATCCGTGCGTATTTTGAAATACGAGCGTATTTTGAAATACGAGCGTATTTTGAAATACGAGCGTATTTTGAAATACGAGCGTATTTTACGCAGGTATTTGGGCTTGAAAAGAATTCTTCTAACCTCTCTAGCAATTCAGACGTATTTGAGAAATCGGGCCGTTTGAACATACATACGTCCGTACTGCTAGAGATTCTTTCAAGCCCAAATACGTGCGTAAAATACGGTCAGATTTCAAAATACGCTCGGATTTTACGCAGTGTGTAAACCCGACATAAGAGCATCTTTCAGACCCAACAACTTCACACTGACGGAGAAATTCAAGATGCAACTGTTACCCTTTTGGATGTTTCTTCATCGCTATCAAACATCATGAACAACTGCAGGACCCAACCAGTGCACGATGACGTTATCCACTGCTTCCTGACCGAAGATTGAAAATGATGTCGTTATGTTTTTTTCTTTCTTTTTCTTTCATTTACTCCGCTTTTCAAAATTGCGGGTTATAAATAAATTACTTACTTGCTTATTTCATCTGAGATTGATTTAGTGCTCGGAAATACGCCATACTCATAGAGATGCTTTCTCATTACGACTTTTGGCGTAGAAATTTGGAGCACGTTGTCGATCTGTGTCAAAGAGTCTTTGTATGAAAAGTGTGTCAGTGTTCGTTCCGTAAAAATCTGTGAAAATAGTAGCGAGGCTTTGTTTTGTTTTGCATACTGTTTCAGATTGTTTCCGAGGGGTTAACCACTCCCCCGCACCTGCTGTACACCCTTTCCCGGCACCTGCCGAGGCTTTGTTTTGTTTTGCATACTGTTTCAGATTGTTTCCGAGGGGTTACCCACTCCCCCGCACCTGCTGTACACCCTTTCCCGGCACCTGCCGGCACCGACCGAATTCAGCGGTGCAGCTATTCTGCTTCTACACATGCTAACACGTGGCAACCGGTGCCGGCTGGCGTCAGTCGGTGCCAGCACCGTCCGGGCACCTCGGCACCGGGCACTTGCTGTACAAATTGACAGTGGATAACCCCTCGATTGTTTCCGGAAGTGTTATGTTGATTTTTTTTTTTTTTTGAGTTGCCGACTGGTCGTTTAGAGCCTTCGGCATGTTGTCAATCCGGGGATTTGCTGATTTTGTCTTATTTTGAAAAAGAAAATATTTTGGGCGTTGGCGAAACTAATGCAAAATTGTTGTAATACTTCGTTCGCTGTAATTTTGTCGTTGGAAGGTTTTAGCAACTGAGCAATAAGAGCAAAAGAATGCATGCCAATAGTTAACTATAATTTGGTAAGAATACTGTTCGCATTCACTTTTTGCATAAATATGTGGCCCATTATGTTTACCCACTCCCCGCACCTGCTGTACGCCCTTTCCCGGTACAACTAGGCACCGGACAAAACTAGCGGGGCGATTCCCGCTTCCGAACGTACTAATTTTAATGTTTTAACACGTGGCAGGCGGTACCAGTTTCCGGTCAGGCGGTGCCGGCGTCGGCCGGGCACTTATTGTAGGCCTACACTAAAATAGATAGTGGAACATAAATACCACGTATTTTAGTTACACCACTAGTTTCACGCCTACACCCAGTTGCTAATAGTGCTAATATTTTTTGCTAATACAAATAGTACTCTCAAGAACACCTGAATGGGTGTTCATCATACAATTTAGACCAAAACTGTCATGTTGAAAGTTGATTACAGATCGAAGAAGGATACGTCTACTTTACCGTCTACTAAATATCACCCACCAAAAACGTCTGGTATAAAACACCAAAGAACATAATTTCTTGCCGGTGACAATTTCAACCGGAGAAATTTAACTCCTTAGCCTCAGAGCTATTTACACAATACGTTAATTTTCAATAATTCACTAAGCACGATAACTTTTAAGCAAGTATTACCCATCCCGATCGAATGCCGCGAAACACTGCTCCATAAACTCCACTATTAGTATAGACCAACGCTGAGACACTACACTGTTCTAACCATTGTCCTGTATACTCCAGAACTTCCACGTGAACTAAGGATCTTCTGTTGGGAACATCCTAAAATCAACTAACTTCGGTTTCTATCGTAACGGGGTTATGTTGTGCGGTAATGATTCATTACGAGAGAAAAAGTCACCGTGATGACGTCGAAAATCGTAGCGCAAGGCAGGGGATGGTAACTTGCCGGAGACAGGTGAACTCTAACTGGGACTTTCTAAATGGGGTTTTGTTTTACAGGTTTATTTCATGACCCTTCGTGGGGTACAAAGAGAAGCATTCATGAAGTGTCGTTCAGGGAAAAATATTCTACCCAAGCCCCCCCCTCGCAAGTAAAGATGGCTGTCTCCATGAGACAAGCACTGCAGATACGGATGTCACAAACGGCGGTTTGACCCCCCCCCCCAACCCCCCGTGTCGGTTCAATTCTGTGAATGACTCTACACGTGATGTCGTCAAAAATCGTACCACAAAAAAAGCGCAAAAAAGTAGCGCAAAAGGACAGGTGACAGGTGAGCTGACAGAACTTGAAATCCGTAGTTTTTTGTGAGTTATTGTTTTGTTTTGTATGAAGTACCGTATGAGGAACTGGTTTGTTTTAGCTCAGCGTTACAAACGGATTCGTCTCTGTGTGTGCCGTCTCGCCTCGTTATCAGCATCCATGACACAGATATAGTTAGGGGACGGAAAAGAGATGTTACCACGTTTTAAATTGCAGGGTCAGGGTTAAATTGCAAGATGGTCAGACCGGCTTAAGCAACTATTTCCAGTTTCACCTGGTCGGGTCCCTGACAAACCTACCAAGTTTCATCGTCATAGCACATCCGGAAGTACCTTGACTCGGGATCACCGGAATTGCCCCCTCCAACTCCCTCAACAGCGTCCAGATCCAATCTGGTTCTGTAGATGATGTATATAGGACTTGCGCTTGTTCTTTCCACCAAGTTTCGTTTCAATCCCTAGTTCTCACATAACTTCCAGTTTCCCGCCTCCAACTACCCTTCAGTTATCGGTTCTATAAAAGGCCTGAAATGGAACATTCTAGACACTCAGTTTCATTTAGATCCGATAACCCGGTTCAAAGTCATGCACACGATGGTCGGATCGGGAAGTGACCATTTCCAAGTAAATCTGGTCGGGTCTCTGACGTGCCTGCCAAGTTTAATCGCTCTAGCACATCTGCAAGTAGGATACCCTAACTCGAGAGCAGTGGAACGACCGACCGACCGACCGAAAAGCGATTGGTTTATGCCACTTCATGCATGATCAGCGACCTTCGTCCAACTTAGAATTCATGCAGCGGTCGCCGCATGATCTACGACCACCGTCCCTTTTCGTTTTCATGAAGCGGCCACCGCATGCTTAGCGGACAGCGACCCCCCTCCCTTTCCGTCGAGACACGACATCATCCCAACTCGAGACATTCCATCAACCCATTTCTTCCAATTCTAGTAGGAAACACTCGTTCGGTTTTTACGAGAATCAGTAATTTATGGCGGAGTTTTGTCCATGCCTGATCATGATCTCTTCTCACAAAGAAGTAAGACTCTTTGAATGACGTCAGCATGAACGAAAGCTGCTTTCCTGGTATATGACTTTTATGTAAACAGCTCGTAAGATAGGAAGGACTCCGGAGTAGTTAAGCGATGACGAAAAATTACACAAGAATTCAGTTGTACCGATAATTTCCTCAAGTTTTCCCATTTGTGTTGATCTGTTGAGAGTGGCTCCATAGAAGAGACCGAGCCCTGACATAAGCGCTTCTCGGGCCGCTGACATTTTGAATATCTTCGTGCTTGTGCTGCAAATGCGGACCGAAATTTTTAACTGTTCGCCATCTAGCGATTAAACTAATTACGCAAGAAGCCGTTAAAGCCGATAGATGTCTCGAAAGGCCAGACACAATCAAGAATAAGGAATGGAAAAGATTCAACTTAGAATGCAATATTTTAAAACGTTGATGGCTGTAAGCCCGAACTAACTGTGACTACTAGCTTTAACACTTAGTAAAACCACACTTCAACTAAGTGTGAGCCAAAAAGGAAAAGCGATTCTTGGGTGAAAGAGATGACACAAGAGGTAAACGAAACTGATGGAACCTACTACACATGTCGCTGAAGCATAAAACGGCAAGTCGTACCTATATTACTGATCAACCTTACGTCCCTAATCGTTCCAATTCCCAAGACCGCGAACTTCCTGGGTAATGTTTGGTCCCCCTAACCGCCTACCGGCCCTAGGTCGATTTTTTTCCATTCCCCTAGTTTGGCGCTTTTCGATTGGAAAGGTAGCTCATCGCTCGTGAAGAGATCGTTGGTTAGAAATAACGATTATGCAAGTTTCTCCTCGAAACCAAAGGAGATGCGTAAAGCTGAAAACAGAAGAGATGTATTTGTTATCTTTGAGAAACCTGGCACAGATTCAACGAAGTCACGTTCGAATATCGGAACAGAAATTTCTGGACTAGTGCTTTCAGTCTTGCTTACCTCTACATTTTTTTAATGTTCTGATATCGTTGATCGCAAACGCCCTCTAGCGACTAAGGGATCGAGTGAGCCAGACAGATGCCTCAAGGGCAGGTCGACAGGGAGACGTCCTATGGAAAATATCAAAACATTTTGGAGCTGAAGAAATTAGTAGGCCTACGTTTCTTTTTGGGATCCCAGTGTAGGGATACCTATGACTTTGTGAAAGTCCACCTGTCTGTCTGTCCTTCCGTCCGTCCGTCTATAGACACGAAAATTCTCGAAGTGAATATTTTGTTCAGAGTTGGTATGAAGGTTCTTTGGTCAAAGGACAGATCAAGTTTGTAGATTTGTCCTTTGCTCCAAATATGTAGCTCTATATTTGAGAGTGGGGGTTCAAATTAAGGGGCAAAAAAAAAATATTCTTCAAAGTTAATGAGAAAGTCATGTTTCCGAATGTGATAATTATTTTTTCACCGGACAAATAGTTTGCCCGGAATCCGGTCAAAACTGGAAACTTGTTAAAAGTAAAGGTTTTACTTGAAGTTGATCAGAGGTCGGATCCAGGGGCAACGAGACACGTTGAATCCCTATACACAAAATATTTCATTCCTGACATAGCCTACAGTTCGCAGGGATTCAGGCCAAAATCGGAACATTCGTTGAAAGTTAAAGTTCTACCTAAAGCTGATTAGAGGTCCGATGAAGGGGTAAAAAGACTCCCTGAATCCGTCAATGAAAATTATTTTCTCGCAGTAAAAATAGTTCGAACGGAATCCGGCCAAAACCAGAAAATTTGCTTAAAGTGACAGTATGTCTGAAGTTGAGCCGTTTGGCCGTAATTTTTCAAGAAAAGACCTGTTAACAGCGACATTTATGTTTATTTTCAAACGGCTGATTAGTGAAAGATTTTAAAATGTTTGAGGAGTATCCCGAAGACCAGATCTTTAAAAGCCCGATTGTCTGGATAAAATAGTCCAAGAAATGTTAAAATTTTTGTGATCCCAGCGAAACCCTTGGTCTTGTTCCTTTTGAGCATATGCTTCGAAATTGTGTGTCCAGAAGCAGAATTCTAGCTCTGTCAGGATGTGTCATTCTACTCTTGCTGCCACAATAGCTGGTTTTCCGATTTTTGTTTTCATTTTTTTTCTGAAGTTCATAAGTGGTGAACCATAACAGGTACGGGCACACACAAAACCGAGCCAGGGGTATCTGGGCCCAAATTGCCGAGTGAATAAAGTTTGTAACCTTACCACGGGTATCAAGTTAAAACTTTGTCTATTTACTAGTTGTCGGCAGTAGGGTTTAAGTATTGTTTTGTTCAATAGATTTCTTTCGCATGCATCTGTATCTGGTACTGAGGTCTGTTTGTTTCCTATCGGCCTATTGCTATGGCAGTGGTTATCCCCAAGATTTTCGAAAAGTGCCTTTACGATATTTTCGAACCTAGGATAAATTCGTCGCCAGACCAGTTTGGGTCCAAGACTTATTGTGTTTTTGTGGCAGTTGCTCTTCGGCCAAGTGCCATATAGTGATCGTTATTTCTGTCCGTCAGTCGGTCTGTCGGTCCCGGTTTTGCTAGTTCGGGCACTTCCAGATAAGCTAGGACGATGAAACTTGGCAGGCATGTCAGGGACCGGACCAGATTAAATTATAAATTTAATCTTCAATCGTAATATTCAATAGTTTTCAATCGTAATTTTACAACTGTTTACGATCCATTTATAATAAATAAATAAAAGCCATGGAAATGCTTGAAGTTGAAGAGCTGCCATCCGTGTTTTTACTATTTTCACTTTTCTTTGAAGCGCACAATATTTCAAAAGCAGCTTTCGTAGTCGAAGCCCCCTTTATGGTGCTAAACCTTCTTCTGGTAATTTTTTAAGAGTGCTACCGTTTAATCGATAATTTTAGAAAGAAAATATTTGCCTCTATATTGTACAACGCAAACATCGATCGTTAGTATCGTTACTAGTTACTATAGTCAATTAAACTGAATCACAGAAAATGAAACGTTAGTTGGAGTTGAAATAGATGGATACAAATGATACAATAGAAGTCGTTGCCCTTCTACTTGGCGCCAAGTTGCAGTCAGGGTTGCCTCATCAGAAAAATTTAGAGAGTGACTTTTGGCTGAAACAGAGAGTGAATTGGGAGTGAAATTTTATTTTCATGAAAAAACGTGAAATCGTCAATTTTAGTCGGAATTACTGCTGCAAAAATGTATTTTGGCGGAAATTCAATAGGTTTGGATTCCCGTAAGCATGGTGTTTTGGTAAAAAACAGTGATTTTGATCAATGGCAAAATGTCTAATTACGCCGATGACACGCCTCAAATTGTTTGGACACTCCCGCTGAAAGTAAAACTAACTCTGTGTGTACTTCAGACAGAGTGGGATGCCTTAAAATGACTTGAGTTGAGTTGAATTCGGCGTTTATTTTTATATTTTCAGGAATTGTCACACTATTGTGCGACAAACCTGGACATTTTCATAAATAGAGTGAATTTAATGTCCTACGTAGGACAAGAGTGACAAACAAAAAATAGAGTGACAATTCACACTATCGTGCGACATGTGGCAGCCCTGGTTGCAGTTCAGGCTGTTCAAGGCCAGGGACTAGGCTAGGCTAGGGATGGGGCTGGGGCCTGGAGGTGTGTTGAATCGGCAGTCGGGAAACAACCGTTCCCGATCGTAACAAGACCAAAGGTGTCGATGGGATCCCAAAAATCTAATATATGATGTTGATAGATCAAAACTTATTTAGAAACAGATCACCAAAGATTCTTGCAACCGATTCTTACTTATGACTCCATGTCCTCGTGATAGACGTGATACCAATTTGTTCGTACCATATAAAGCACAGGAAACAAAGTGTAGGTACACCAAGTAGACAAAACTGCTAACCCCTCATTGCCGAAGATGATTATGGTCTAACAGCCTATTATTAGACCATGAAACCATTAGAAATCCCCTACTTGTCTCACAATTGGGATCGGTCTATTTTTGGTTTCAGTGTTCAAACTTCTACTGAAGTTGTCAATCCTTCTAAACTTTCCAACTGTTATATAGCCCACAACCACCTTCTCTTTTAGCAACCCCACATACTAACCCCTTTGACCTTCGAAAACAACTAGCTCTTAGGTTCATTGAGCACGCGCTCTGCGCAGAGCTATACTACAATGCAGAGCTTATATACTAAGCTTATATACTATTTTGAAGAAAAGGGGTAGCCGAAAATTGGTCGACACATTTTGTGTCCGGTTTTGGCCGGATTCCGGGTGAACTACTTGTCCGGCAAGAAAATGGTTTTCACCATCGTGTTCAGCATGTCTTCTTACCCTTAAATCGAACATCTAATCAAATTCAAATAAAACTTTTAGTTTTAACAAACTTTCCGGTTTTGGCCGGATTCCGGGTGAACTACTTGTCCGGCGAGAAAATGGTTTTCACCATCGTGTTCAGCATGTCTTCTTACCCCATAATCGACTATCACATTAGCTGTTTCAAAATATTTTGTTTGTCCCTTAATTTGAAACCCCTCCCCCACCCTCAAATATAGAGCTACAGAGCCCATCTTCGAACTTGACTTGTACTTTAACCCAAAGGATCCTCCCACCAAGTTTCATCAAAATATCTCAATCCCTTCGAGAGTTATCGTGCGTACAGACGGACAGACGGACGGACGGACGGACGGACAACTTTTGCGATGTCATAGGTATCCGTCACTAACGTTTTGGGATCCCAAAAATACGATGGAAACAACAGATCAAGGTAGCCTGGTCATAAAATTACGATTGGAAACAACCTTTTCCGATCGTAAAAATACGATCGTTAACAACTGTTTCCAATCGTAAAAAAACAATTGTTTACGATCGAAATGTCCCATAATACAATTTGAAAAATACAATCGTTAACAACTGTTTCCAATCGTAAACAACTGTTTCCAATCGAAAACAACTGTTCCCAATCGTAAACAACTGTTTCCGATCGTAAACAACTGTTTCCAATCGTAAAAAAAAAATTGTTTACAATCGGAATCTCCCATAATACAATTGTCAAAAAAGGATCGTTTCCGATCGTTTAGGAATTATTTTTCGTTACGAATTATTTCCATACGGGGATCTGCTTGCCTGCTAGAACGGAGCTCTCCACCCAAAAGCAGAAACACGGTTTGAAGAAACCGAAAAATGGCTGCGTAACTTGCAGACTCTACTCAAAACTCTACTTCCCTTCACATTGTAGGCTCTGGATTTTCTACAAGCAAAAACAATCATTTTTATCCCGAGCAAGGATTTTATTCTACGAGTTTTTCGAAAATGCAATACCAAATTCATGAAACAACCAAGGTGTTGCTCCGCAATACCATACGTCTTTATCAAATAAATGATTTGCTTCAATAACAATTTTATTCGTTTTTCTTCCTTACACTAAACCTAGATAGGACATTTCTCACTGGAAAAACAAATGGGCTCCAACGGCGAATGATGAATGTAATTTATTTATTTAAGATTTATTTTTACATTCCGAGTGCCGGACCTAGGTCAAGATCCCTCCAGTCAAGATCCTATGCTTGCAAATGTATTGTTGCTGATATGAACACCGAAGTTCGGTCCATGTTCCCATGTTTTTTTGCAAAATTTCTACACAGTTTTCTTCGCGATTCGGACCACTTATAGGTCCCTCCTCGTCCCATAGCGAAAAATCAGACGGTGTTCCGTCACTCCACTGATGCAGACCCTCTTCAACAATATCGTTAAGGCCGATCCAGGTGTCTGCAAAAACGGTCGTGGCAATTAGTTTGGATACGAGAAAGTTTTCTTCAATACTATGAATAGAGGCCAAGTCCGAGCCAGCACTTCTGCAGCTTTGTGAAGCACCTTCCCAGGTTTCATTATTGGTGAATACTTTATAGCAAAAGCAACTGTTGAGGAAGCACATGCGGGTCCAGCCGGGAATAGGGCACTTTTCTGACTTCTTTCTGACTTCAGTTTGTTTACATATATATTGTAGCTTCCCTGAACACGCAAGGTCGTTCCAGTCCTTGGACTTGTGCAACCTCATTTCTATACAGTTTTCCGTACCGTTCACATCATTTGGCTCTCCTTTGTGCCACAAGGAAAAATTCAGTGGTGTCCCGTCACTCCACCGGTACGTCCCTTCTTCGGATTCGTCGCTGAGCCCGATCCAGGTGCTCGCGTTAATGCCGATATGAAGTGTCACTAGTTCTGCTATGACTAAGTTCTCCTCAGCGCTGTGGACTGAGGCCAACTCCGAACCATACCTTCTGCAGACTTTAGAAGCATTTTGCCATGTATTTTTCTCTGTGAATAGTCGATAGCAGGAGCAACTATCGAGGAAACACCTACGGGTCCAGCGTAGAGGGCACTGATCTGTTATGTTCTTCAGTTCATTTTTCAGCTTGCCAATTTCCTTGAGAGCGCTTTTGAACTCCCCCTCCTTCACTAAGGTCTTCTGTAATTGCTCCTGTAGTTGCTGGGATTGGACATGAAGTTGTTGAGTAAGCTTGAACTCTCGTAGATTTACCTTCCCTTTCAATAGTCCAGAGTCTATTGGTTTGCCGTTGTTGCAGATAATATTTTGTCTTCTAATGATTGTGTTTTGATCAAAATCCATCGAATATGCGATCTGGCCGTTCTCAAGGAGTTCAGCGATTTGCTTAGCTTGTTCTTCGGAGTCGGCTGTCAGAAGTAGCTCCACTGATGGTCCGGGGTTTTTGAACTCATTATTCAAACAATATTTGCCGTTGGAATTTGGCAAATCCTCGAATAGCGCCGGCTGTGTCAGCTTTAGGTTTAGAACAGGCAATGGTCGAACATTTTCTCTCTTGACATCCATTTTTATGGCAGTTTTCACTGCGTTGTACGCCATCTCGTGTACCTGACTGTTACTGATGTTGAGAATGAGTTTGATTCTGTGTCTGTCTTTCAAAGGGTCGGGATATAGCATAACAAAGCTTTGGTTATTTGTGGTTAGGAATGGAACTAGTGTCGGTTCATAGAAGAATATGTTGTCAGTTGTGTTTCTGCCAAAGTTATTTTTTCGCGAGGGCCAGATTCGTAGACGATGACCAAAGAACTCGAAAGTTGTTGTTACTCCTTCCTCGAGGATCGGTGAAGCTGTTACTCCTTCTGTATCCTCTGTTGCAATCAACGACAGTAAAAGGAACACTGACAGTCGCACTACCATGTCGCTCCAAGTGTTTTAACCTGAAAAAATATCAAAGTTGCAAATGTGTTTAACCTGATTAATTCATTTCACAAACAACAACAGCCTGACTGCCGCGGCACTAGGAGGAAGGGACCATGCATGGTGGCAAAAAAAATCTATAAACAATCTATAATTTGTGTACAGTGACCTTTTCTGAAAGGAGTAAACTTAAACTTCATTGTTTCAACTATAGTATAGTAGAAGGATTGTATTGTAACCACAGGTCCTTCGTGACTGAAGAGCTTCATCCTGTTTTCCATCACGCTATTGGTGCAAAACTAGAGGGGTACGGGTCCACAAAAATTCAGCCACTGGCAAAAGCTTATTATATCATCTCAGTTCTAATTATCGCATTCTGCTTTGAAATCCTAATTATTGGCAAAATAAATGAATCATCGCACTCTGCATTAAATTTCAACTTTCTAAACAGACCCGGTTGGAATACTTCCGAGGCAATCCTTTCGGCACAATTTTGCCCATAAGAAGCTTTTCCCGCGTCCCTGCTTGGTAAAACTAGCCGTAAAAAAGGCTACCTGTACGGAAAGTGCCGGATGGCGAGCTCCACTAGCTCACAGCCACATACGAAGTTCCTGACATTTTCTGGACAAACAAGGGCTTTAACGACGGTACTTGTATTCTTCTGTTCACACACAGCAGGCTGTTTACTTGGAATTTAACTATTGCACCGCCATTCGATGGTTGGGGGTTTGCTCAGCTCTAAAACTTCACTGGTGTTTCATAATCATACAAATAACAAAGGATGCCTAGAACACAATAATAAGCCTTCCAACTTAAAAGCGAGTACAGAGCATTTACATGTCTTTACGACTTCTTCAAGTGTTGAAAAAGCCCATCATCCGGTAAATTGATTACCTAAGGAAGCCCACGCAGTGGTAGTGGTATTGCACCGATCCAATTTTCCTAATTTGCGAGTAAGCACAAAACCATTAGACGCTTGATTGATTGATTTATTCAAAACATAAGCACAAATCGTTGCACAATGCTAAATGGCTTACTTACTTACTCAACAGGTCACTATACTTTGTTTATTTCCTACGGTCAGGGCCGTATCCAGGGGGGTAGGGCAGTAGCGTATATTAGGGGCGGTGGTAAGTGACGTCCTCGTCGTGCCCCTGGGGGGCTGGGAGCTATGCTTGGTACTTTTGGCTTTTGCTTTTGTTGTGTTTTCTTTGCTTCACTTTGCTTGCATTTGTAGCATGGTTAACACTAAGCTTTAGCCTCCCTGGATAGGAACGTGATGTCTCCAGTGACCCAGGGCAGCCTTGCATAATGGTGTTCTTGCCCATGAATACCACTCTCAGCCTGCTAACCTAAACTTACCCCCCTCCGGCAGGGGCTGGAGGCCAGGCTGGCAGCTAGGGCAGCTGTTGGCGGCTGGATGTGGTCCATCTGGACCTCTGGAGTTAAAGTCATCAGTGACAGAAACAGTTGCCTGCAAGGTTGTTTCAATCAAAGGCAATGAGGCTCTGTCAGCTGAAAATGACTTAAATGCCTGTAAGGTCTCTCAGATCTAAGGCAATTAGATTTAATCAATGTCAGTTTATTGATAAGATTGAGCTGGAGTCCAGCAAAAAGAGCAAGAGTCATAAAGATGCAGCAAGATCCTGCAAATCAAGTAAAAAAAAAAAATTTAGAGGGAAAGCCCCCAGTAAAAGAGTGGTGTTTCATCAATTATGTTTAGAGTGATGGTTCACCATCAATTGTATTTTAGAGTGATGGTTTACCATCAATTGTATATTGGGGTACTGAGACAATGGGCCATTTGTGGCCTGAGTTTCGGTCAAAATTTTTGGCCTACCCCACATTATAAATATAAATAGGGGGGGCGACAGGGGCGATCGTCCCCCCCCCGAAATTCTTGAAAAAGGGATTTTTAGTGGGAAAAACGTGTGCGAAACACGGGCGACAGGGGCGATCCTCACCCGAAATTCTCGGAAAAGGAGTTTTTACGGTAAAAACGTAAGCTAAAATACAAATTGAGAAGATCAATCGAAATTATCTACAGCACGGTTCAGTAATAGATCTCAAAACAGTTTTTGAGTCGTAATGTGAATGATTACAAGATTAAAAGGCGTTGTTTGCACCTCGTTTTTAACAAAATCGTCATTTGGAGTCCAATTTTAGTCTGGCTAGAGGTGTTTTTAGTGTTAAAAACGGTAAAAAAATGAAAAAATTGCCGAAAATTTGAGGGGGGGCATTCGGCAGCATATTTTCACTGAGCTGTCGCCCCTCCCGAAACAAATCGGAATATACGCTACTGGGGTAGGGGGTTCACCCCCCCCTAAATATACAAAATGAACGCTTTTCATAGGCTTTAACCTCTGATCTATTTTTTTTTTGTACTTTTTGGTCTGACCCGCGGGCAACCCCCCCCCCCCCCCCGAAACAAATTCTTGGATTCGGACCTGCCTACGGCCCTCGGGCCTTTTAGTGTAAGTAAATATCATATAGGATCATATCATATCGTATATAAAAACAAAAATAATCATAATCGTCAATTATGAAAAATTACTCTTGCCATGGAAATAGGCAAGCGCTATTATGGATCTAACACCACAAGAAATCTCAGAGTCCTTAGCGGTCAGGTAATAATGAAGACAGATCTGTTTTCACCGAGGGTTGGGCATACTTAATGTTGCTTACCTGTTTTTGTTAATCCTCTAATGATCTGTCAACATTTGTCTAAGCACGACTGGAGATGGTTTTGTGAACGTATGGCATTTCCGCCTTGACAATTGCTTTGAGAATCCATCTGTTCAGAGGAGTATTAATGAACAGATAAGCCTTGCCAGAATATCTTTTTAAGTTCACTCAGCGAAATTTTCTTAAATTTCGAATTTTCCTGTATTTTTTCATTCACGAATCGCATTAGCATTCCCAAAATTTATAGTTTGTATTGTTGGTGCACTATGCTCTGTCTGTGTGTGCCTTGACGTGTGTCCCGAGAATGCCTAAGCGTAAGAAGGGCCGTAATATTATATACCGGGTTGGAACTCGGTTGTTCAGCCTGAATATGACGGATTACCCGTGCTTACGCTCTTCGTTGGGTTCGGCAAGCAGTTGATCTGATGAAAGCATCGAGAGCTCAATTTTAAAAAAAACTTTGAATTGGTGTCGATTAAATCAATATCTTATCCTTGCTGAATGCCTGCCGTCTTATTTTTCGGTGGGAAACAGAAATTCGGGTCGTTTGTAAAACGTGTGCGTGGCTCACTGTCTGCTTCATTGCCTCTTCAATTGGACGGTGTGTCTGGTGGAGATAACATTGTGAGCCTTTGGAGTACTTCATTGAAAACTATGTTTAATTCGGCGATTTCTTCGTTGGCAGGTGTCTATGAGGTCTGCCAGGGTTTGCCGTTTGTGTTTGAACGCATTAACATTCTGGATTTTTTGAAAGCGATTGCCCGAATGAATTACCGTGGCCCTGACCCGAGGGTTTGTCTGCTTCTCATTTTGCCTCTGAGTAACTTGTTTGCATACTTTGTTTAATTCAATGATATCCCACTGTAAGTTGCAGGATTCGACAACACACGAGGAGTTCTTGTTCCCATTCCTAAAGTAAAAAATGGTAACATGTCGTCGTCTTCGAATTATCGGCCCATTGCGTTAGCGAGCGCTCTCTCAAAATATTATAAACGATGTCTTCCATCTACAATTTAACCGTATTTGGCAATATCGGTTTCGGTTCAAGCCCCATTCACCGTCATAATTCTGTGTGCTTATCTTGAAAAAGTGGCATTATGTACCATTGTGTAGCTGTTGTTGTAGCTGCTTAAAGGAGTTGCATCATAAGCATTCTAGCACTTGCAACGTCTAGAACCCCCCCCCCCCCCCCACCCAAGACCCAAGATGAAGACACGACTCGATCCGACCGCTGGGTCATCTAGTGGCGCGGGTCGGAAGTGCACGACATGGGGAGGCTGGGATCATAGTTTGACTATGGATCTAACAAATTGTTTTTATTGTAGCAGGCACATGGAAAATGTATAGAAAAATCAAACTAATTATTTGCATTATCAATTTCTTTGAGTATTTTGTTTTCTGTTTTTTTTTATGGCACTTGCTCTTCGGCCAAGTGCCATATAGTGATCGCAGTTTCTGTCCGTTCATCGGTCTGTCGGTCGGTCCGGGTTTTGTATGTATGTATGTATGTATTCTTTGTAACCCGTTACATTCAAATTTAACAAGAACGAAGTAAAAGGAAGAAAAGAACAAAAGAGAAAAGACAATTAATCAATGACAAATATGTACAGCACTACCAATGAAGAAAAACACAAAAGGCGAGTTAATTAGTTTTCATCCATTGAGCACAGAGTATTGGTAACCATGGATGTGCGGTGCGGCCGTTCGAAGAACTTTTTGAACTAGCTTATCTACAGCCTCGATGGGTTCTACCAGGCTGAATTTTCCTAGTTCGGGCACTTCCACAAAAGCTAGGACGATGAAACTTGGCGGGCGTATCAGGGACCCCAAGTGATTAAGTTGGAAATAGTCACTTCCCCGATCCGAGCATCGTGGGGGGAGTGGAGGGAGGGGGAATCCGGAATCTTGAGGTATTTATAACTTTTGAATGTGTAGTCGGATCTTAATGAAACTTGATATTTGGAAAGACCTCGGGCCTGAGACGGCCCATTTAAAATCCGGACCGGATCAGGTGACTTTGGGGGGAGCTGGAGGGGGAAACCGGAAATCTTGGGAAACGCTATGGGTGGAGGGATCGGGATGAAACTTGGTGGGAAGAACAAGCACAAGTCTTGGATTCATCATTGACATAACCGAACCGGATTCGGGCACTGTGGGGGGAGTTGGGGGGGGGTACGGAATTCTGGTGATCCCGCGAGTGCGGTACTTCCTGATGTATTTGGACGATGAAATTGGACTGGCATTTGAGGGACTTGAACAAAATGACTTGAGAATAGTCGTTTACATAATTTGACCATCGTGGGGGAGTGGAGGGAGGGGGAATCCGGAATTTTGAGGCATTTGTAACTTTTGAACGGGTGATAGGATCTTCACGAAACTTGATATGTGGAAAGACCTCGTGTCTCAGATGACCCAGTTAAAATCCAGACCGGATCCGGTGATGTCGGGGGGAGCTGGGGGGAGGAACCGGAAATCTTGTGAAACGCTTTGAGTGGAGGGATCGGGATGAAACTTGGTGGGAAGAGCAAGCACAAGTCCTAGATACATCACTGACGTAACCGGACCGGATTCGGGCACAGTGGAGGAAGTTGGGGGGGTCCGGAATTCCGGTGATCCCGCGAGTTCGGTGCTTCCTGATGTATTAGGACGATGAAATTTGCCTGGCATATCAGGGACTTGAACAAACCGACTTGAGAATAGTCGTTTGTATGATCCGACCATCGTGGGGGGAGTGTAGGGATGGGGAATTCGGAATCTAGTGGCACTAATAAACTTTGAACGGGCGATCGGATCTGAATGAAACTTGGCATGTGGAAAGAGGTGTCGTCTCAGATGTTCCTCGTTAATTCCAGACCGGATCTGATACTTGTGGGGGGGGGGGGTGAAGGGGTTCACCGGAGTTTTCGTGAAACGCTTAGCGTCGAGGGATCGGGATGGTATTTGGTCGGAAGAACAAGCATAAGCCCTAGATACGTTCAGACAGAACCAGATCGGATCAGGGCTCTTTGAGGGGAGTTGAAAAGGGTTTCCCGGAATTCCGGTGATTGCGTGTTAGGATACTTCCAGATGCGCTAAGGACGATGAAACTTGGCAGGCATATTAGTTTCCGACCGAATAGACTTAAGGACCTGACACTATGCCCTAGGAAAACTTCCGTTCCTGGATCCTATCACTTTTGAGGGAAGGGTAATCCGGAAGACACTAACTTCCGTAGGTTGCGAACCGGTGGTCCGATTCGAGTGAAACTGTATGTATGTTAAGAACTAATGGTCTTGATCTCCAAAACATGTTTCCAAACCACAGGCGGCTATCATGATAGGGGGGATTGGAGGGGGGTGTCCGGAAACTTAGTGACATACATAAAAACCATATGAATGGGCCGAATGGGATGCGAGTTGGACAGTGCCGAGTTTATGTGGCCTAGTTTGTCATTTGGCGTCCGGACCGGATCCGGTCACGGCAGGAGGAGGATGAATTGGAAACCAGAAATTTGCAGATATGGTCCGATTCGACTCAAACTTGAAGGACGAGAAGAGGAGATGTCAGAGATGTGAAGTTTATGTGTCTAGTTGTTTTAGGCCACAGTTGGGGGAAGTTGATGTCGTAGTCCCGGAAATTTTGTGGCTCGCATAGGGGTCAAACGAGTGGATTGATTTGAACGAAACTCGGGAAGTAGAGAGACCATATGCCCTAGATGACAAATTTTAGGGTGGTGACCTGATCTGAGCGCGGTGGGGGGGGGGGGGGGGGGGGGCAGGAGTTTCCCGAAAAATCCTCAGACTCGATTGAAACTTGATAGCCGGTAAGAGAACATGCTTTAGATGGTCTGTTCTATGTATCTGAATCAGGCTGGTCCGCTGTAGGGGGAGTTTGAGGGGGAGGTGTACCGGAAATAGTGTAGCACTTCTAGGGATCAAACTAGTGGGATGAAACATTTGCCCTAGATGCCTCACGGCGATGCCGGAAACGCTCAGACCCGAGTGAAACTAGATGTCCTATTTCTAGGTCCGATCCTAGGGGGGTTGGTGGGAGTATTTTTGTGACGTTTTCATCTACTTTCTTACTCCATTTACTCGTACAAGTGCCATATGAGCTCGTAGCTCTTGTTCTTGTTAATTCCCGTAAGTCCAAAGAATGAAGGATGTAAACCAGATCACAATAAACAAACGCCGTAAATTATACTAAATTTGTTATAACGATCTCTCAGAGATTATGAAACTAAGCTAAATAACATTCAGCTTCCGAGACCAAAAATTGTCAAACTGGCCGAGGGTTTCTACTTCTGACTTCTGATATACTTCGTTGTTTTAATCCTCTTACACGCCCCTCGATCTTCTCGAAGATTTTAGTATACATCTGACCCGCGCCAGGAGATCAGTGAATATTTAATGAGTGATGGCGAGTTGACGACCTTGTTTTCAAGAGTGAAAGTGATTTGTGGATAACCTTGGATACCATGAAGATTTTGGAGAAAACAGAGGTAACAGTGTGTTCGTAAATATTCGACACATCGTAAAATGATAGTGTCTCCCACCGTCTCGGCCCTCATGAATCAACTACTTTAAAAGAGGTGTTCCCCCGCCGTATGTTGTTTTACTTAAGGTGCGGTTATTTTTGAAGTTAATGGGGTACCGATCATGGTTGCCGGCCGTTTCTCGTCCATAATGGTGTCAGGCACGGAGGTGTATATTCTATCCCTTTTTCTGTATAATCTTTATAGTGATGATGTAAATATGTTTCGTGCATGTCAATTGGTTGTTTCGTTAGTACGAAGTGTTTTAACAATATGAGCTATGCGGATGGTCTCGTTCCGATTATTAATACCTTGAACCTCCTACTTCGAGGATGTGAGAAATTTGCACTAGAGAATGATAGCCTATTATTTATAATACGGAAAAAGCGGAATGCACCACCGGAGTTGACACTCAAAATAATTCCTCCTGTGTTGCTTTGGCTAACACTCAAAACGCCCACGATCATAATGCCCACGACTCAAAATGCCCACGAAAAATGCCAACAACTCAAAATGCCCACTACTCAAAATGCCCACAACTCAAAATGCCCACGACTCATAATACCCACGACTCATAATGCCCACGACTCATAATGCCCACGACTCAAAATGCCCACGGTTCAGAATGCCCACGATTGGATTATTTGAGGTGTTCAGATAGTATTAAACTTGAATTAGGGGTGAGTGAGCAAAGGGAAGAGTATAATAGACGGAGGATCAGAATGAGGATAATCGTATCTTGAACTGGTATAATCTTAGTTATAATATAGTTCTGGTAAAATACTTGCAAGAAACATGTGTATTGGCTCGTTGTTAGTTGCCGCAAAAGCGCTGTACTTTCAAGAACCCCCTTGGACCTTTTCTTTAAAGCTTTAACTTGCTGGTCTTTTTGGATCGTTCTTCAAGAAACAATAAAATAATCCCTTTCAAAACCTTTTCTGTGATTAATCTTACCCCTTGTAATCTCGTAGCCGGCATTCAAAGGATGATATTGGCCTCCCCTGTGGACAGTTTCAGCCGTCGGGATTTTGAACCAAGACGATATTAGCCTCCCCTGTTACCATTTTGAACTGTTGGCATTTGGAAACTGTCGGCATTTTTAAGCCGCCAGCATTTCGGACGATTTCGATTTCGGGTGTTCGACATCTGAATTGTGGGCATTTTGAGTCGTGGGCATTTTGAGCCGTGGGCATTTTAATCGTGGGCATTTTGAACCGTGGGCATTTCAATCGTGGGCATTCTGAGCGTGGGCATTGTGAGAGTGGGTAAAAAGATCGTGGTGATTTTGGGAACCACCCGTTGCTTTGCTGGTTACTTCTGAAATTTGTTGAAGAGTTTAAAGGGCGATTCTGGTGATCTCTTGGATTCGCTTTCCGAAAAGCAAAGCGAGAATCCGCCGAGCGCAAGAACAAGCAAAAATTCGTTGCGCCTTTACAACTTCTCGCCGACTTGCCGAAACCACTTTCAACTCGCGAAGTGGATTTGCTTTCCAAGTACTCTTGGAAACTAGCGGAGCGCCAGAACAGCTCTGGAAAGCGAAGCGGCTTTTAGCCGAAGTCGCAAGGACAGCCGGCGCATAAGCTCGCAGAGCTTTCCAGACCGCCAGAATCACCCTTAAATAGCTTTCAGTTTAGTTTAAGCCGTAGCAGGATCTCACTCGTTTGCGTTATCTAACAAGAAGTCAGTTTGTGCGAGGAAATTTTGTTGCTAGAATATTTCAGTTCTGTTCTGTAGTACTCCGTGATAGGCTGTTTTGCACTTTCGTTAATGTTATAAGAAATTCACCCACAGTCGTACCCGGTCATTCGTCGTGCGAGGAAAAGTCACAACAAAAACATCTAGGCTGCTACAGCTTTATAAGGTTTCTGTTGAAAAGTATTAGATTACCAGAGGAAAAGCTGCTAGAAGAAGAATATAAAGAATTAAAGGGATCCAGGTAAAAGCATTGCTGGGAAGTACTGCGTTTCATTTGCTTGGAAAGGAGGATCAGTTTCCGAGGACCATTCACAGTCATTGAACCAGTTTTAACTATCTCAATGACCAGGAGATCCAAAGTTGGCAAGTCAAACTTAACATTTAGTATCGAGTTTTGTTTGGAGCTAGGTCTACTATATCTAGGTCCTCCCCCCTCCCGAGGGGAGGCGCAAAAGAGGTCGACCAAGACACACCTTATGACGACATTACGACCGAGACCTGAGAAATGCGGAGCTGTCTCTTCAACCACAGTGGGAGGACGTCACGGCTGCAGCTCAGCTCCGAGATGTCTGGCGAGGTTTCGTAGACGCCCTATGCGCCACTCCTGGCTCTGGAGGATCTAAGGTCTAAGGTAAGGTTTACTAGCACATACTTTGAAGCTATGGTTCCAGCTTCGCACGAATTCACTACCGAGGGGTTGGCAACTCACCGTCAGGGTGTACGAGTGCCACACAAGTGCCACACAGTGCCACACAGTGCCACACAAATGCCACACAAGTGCCACACAGTGCCACACAAGTGCCACACAGTGCCACACAAGTGCCACGCAGTGCCACACAAGTGCCACGCAGTGCCACACAAGTGCCACGCAGTGCCACACAAGTGCCACACAGTGCCACACAGTGCCACACAGTGCCACACAGTGCCACACAAGTGCCACACAGTGCCACACAAGTGCCATACAAGTGCCATACTGGAGGGTGCCACACAGTGCCACACAAGTGCCACACAAGTGCCACACAGTGCCACACAAATGCCACACAAGTGCCACACAGTGCCATACAAGTGCCACACAGTGCCACACAAGTGCCACACAGTGCCACACAAGTGCCACACAAGTGCCAAACAAGTGCCACACAAGTGCCACACAAATGCCACACAGTGCCATACAAGTGCCACACAAGTGCCATACAAGTGCCAAACAAATGCCACACAGTGCCATACAAGTGCCATACTGGAGGGTGCCACACAGTGCCACACAAGTGCCACACAAGTGCCACACAGTGCCATACAAGTGCCACACAAGTGCCATACAAGTGCCACACAAGTGCCATACTGGAGGGTGTACGAGTGCCACACAGAGTTGCCAACCCCTCGTTCACTACCACTTGCGTTCACACACAGAGGAAGAGAAACAGTGACGGTTCAGTCAGGGATAATTAAAAATGTCCACTTGGTTTGATCGGACCTGACAGTGTAGCCCACCTCCTAGTTCGACGCCAGGCTTTATCCTGGTCGGGGGGGGGGGGGGGGGGGCTCTACAAGATAATACAAATTGTGGGATATAACGTGTGGGGAAATATATAACGTGTATGGCCCACTCGTGGCTGAATAAACGATACATCATATCATTAATACAAATGTTAAAGGAGTTGTATCATAATCATTCTAGCACTTGCAACGTCTTGACCCCCCACCCAAGACCCAAGATGAAGCCACGACTCGATCCGACCGCTAGGTCATCTAGTGGCGCGAGTCGGATATGCCCGACATGGGGAGGATGGGATCATAGTTTGACTATGGATCTAACAAAATGTTTGTATTATAGCAGGCATATGTAAAATGTGTAGAAAAATCAAACTACTTATTTGCATTATCGATTTCTCTCAGTATTTTGTTTTCTGTTTTTTCTTGTTAATTCCCGTAAGTCCAAAGAATTAAGGATAAGATCGCAATAAACAAACGCCGTAAATCATACTAAATTCGTTATAGTGACCTCTTGAAGGTTATGAAATTGAGCGAAATAACAGGGGAGCTCGGGGTTGACCCGGACACTAATTTTCCTTGTCTTGCTAGTCCACCATTTTTTGGCGGATTGGCACCGTTTCTGATGTCAAACACGTAGAATGTCTGGGAGAATAGCTGGTATTTTTTTTTCAGATTTTTTCTACGTCAGGTTTATAAGCAAATACTCTTTTTCTGTTTTTAAATTTGTCCGAAAGGACCCAGATTCGTTCGGACATCATTTTCAATCAATTTTTTACTCAACTTTTTTTAAATATATAAAATAGCGGAAAAGATAATACTGTAGCTCAAAAGTAAACGTAAAACTGAAGAAAAATGTTTCAAGATCAGCAGATACTGTAGAAGCCGAGGTTGCATTAAAATGAAAATGAAAATCCTTTATTTGCCCTTTCAGTTCTCCCAGCAATTCCAGGGGCTGTTAACTTCAAACTTATGTTCTCCACTATTCGATTCGAAAGAAAGGTCATTTTAGTCCCGCTCTTGTGCAGAAAGAATGTCTTATGTTCCTTTTCTTATTCAACTTTCTCGCAAAAATTATTAAAAAATTAGAACCCTATTCTGCAACTCAACAACGGCGGGATTCCCAAATGCCCTTCATGGCGCACAAGAATGAACGCATGGGAATGGAATCTTGTTGACCTCCAAATCTCAACCTGGACACACTTCAACCCTACGAATTCGTCGAACATCTTCCGTCATTATTATTATAGGCTAATTGTTTACTTTTTTCTCGAAACAGATTCATTCCCCAGAGTCCTAACAACAAATTTGTGCTCAAATAATGACTAAATTCTTCATATATAGAGGATTCACATGAAAATGAGCCAGGTGAAATAAATGAACCGAAAGATGTTTTATGGAAGAAAATCTTTGAGGCAGAAGAGCGAACCATCATTTTGGATCAGGTTCTGGGCCAAAGGTGTGCTGTTTAAAAGAGAAATTTCTTAAAGGATAAGGCCAATGTATTTGAAAACAGAAGATCTTAAAAGTTTGCAATGAGAGAGACGAGGTATAACAGAAGCCAAAACTGACCAGACCAGGACAAAAGCATGCATGTATATATTTCCCGCATTTAAAGCTAGATAATTTGATAAGAAACAGTCAGAATCAATCATAAGAGCTGAAATAAGGACATTGAACAAATGAAGCGCATCTGAATGCCAAGTAAAAATCACAGTGTGGTCGTAAAAATATTTAGCTACGAAAATTAGTGATAGGAAAGACGGGTGCAATTTTTTTTAATAATGTTAATGTAAAAATTTTAAATAGTAGCCTACTCATGTTCACAAGCGTCGGTTGGCATAAAGTCAGGTCACTGAAATTTTCCGACAGTTTGAGCCTACGTGTGTGCAACAAGTCAATCGAAAACTTAGTTGAGAACTTGCAGAATGGTCAGCGGCGCGTGTCAACCAGGAAATTGCCCGAAAAGTTCTACGGTATGATAGAAGTGTAGGTTGAAAAATTTTCAAGCGACGTTTAGAGCATGTTCTATCTTACTCACCGTAGTTACTACGCATGACGTCACGATTATTTGCTTCTTGGCGTCAAGGCTGGAGAAGGTTGGAACGGTCAGCGTAGTAAATTTGACGAATTTGGAACGAAAGTAGTAGATATTGTTTGTTTTTTTCTTAGAAAAGTGGAACACGCACTTAGCCTACAAGGGTAGGTTCAAGGTGTAATTTAAACTTCTTTACAAAATTGCTATACCTGTTCCCCTAATGAAGTGGATCAAAACCTCGTTAGTTTCTGAATTGCAAGGCGTGATATTGTCAATCTTTACTCCGACACTGCTCTCCAGTAACCAAGTTGATTTCTTGACACTAATGAGGGTCAAAGAGCCGGAACGACTTGAATGCCGTTACAGATTGGTTATAGATAAGGGGGTCGTAAAATGTTCCCATAACTACAATAACTCAGTGATTTACGATATTTTTGCCTGACCCTTGTCCTTAGCATTTATGGCCTAGTAGGCTTAAGATAACTGGGCCTAGAATGAATTAATTTGTTTTCCATTGCACTTAAGAATATGGTGGCATAGCGATCGGACAGACGGAGTAAGTAACCATATTTTCCGAGCTGAGTCTTACACAACCCACGTTTCTTAGTCAAAACGAGAAAAGTTCTTAGTCAAAACGAAAGTCATAGCGAAATTTTACGTTATTTCCTGCAGACCTTCCCATTTTGATATTTGTGCACGATGTCGTGATATGCAGGAAACTAGAAACTATCGTTCAACGTTTACCCCTTGACTGCCGACAGGATTGACGGCTAACACTCCCAATGCCCACAATCGTAATGCCCACGACTCAAAATGTCCACTAAAATGCCAACAACTCAAAATGCCCACGACTCAAAATGCTCACGGCTCAGAATGCCCACGATTGGACTATTTGAAGTGTCCAGTCCGTAGTAAACTTGAATTAGGGGTGAGTGAGCAACGGGAGGAGTAGACCGAGTATCAGAATGACGAGTATCGTATGTTGAACGTATAAGCTCAGTTATAATATAATACTGGTAAAATATTTACAAGAAACATGTGTATTGCCTCGTGGTTAGATGCCGCAAAAGCGCTGTGCTTTCTTGAGGAGGCCTCTGACTGATAAGTAACCCCCTTGGAACTTTTCTTTAAGAGCTTTAAAACTTGCTGGTCTTTTCGGATCATCCTTCAAGAAACAACAAAATAGTTCATTTCAAAACTTTTTCCGTGTTTAATCCTGTCCCTTATAATCTCCTAGTCTGTTGTCCTAGGATGAGTTTGTCCTCCCCTGTGGACAGTTTTAGCTGTCGACATTTTGAACCAAGACGATATTAGCCTCCCCTGTGACTGATTTGAACTGTTGGCTTTTTGAGCCGCTGGCATTTCGGACGATTTCGATTTCGGATGTTCGACCGGAACAGTGGCCATTTTGAGTCATGGGCATTTTGAGCCGTGGGCATTTTAATCGTGGCCATTTTGATCGTAAGCAATTTGAACCGTGGTCATTTTGATCGTGGGCATTCTGAGCGTGGACATTGTGAGAGTGGGCAAAAAGATCGTGGTGATTTGGGAACCACCCGGATTGACTACCAGGAACAAAAGATCTTATTTCAGCACATTTGCGAATAACAATTGGTCTGGAGGTAGAGAGTGATGGAGAAAACAAGAGGAGCCACGAAGCGTGTCGTGTCTCGGTAGTGTCGCCTGCGTGTTTTGTCTCTGTAGTGTCGCCTGCGTGTTTTGCCTCTGTAGTGTCGCCAGTCTGTTAAAATTCTCCAGCGCTTCTATTTTAACGAACTTCGGCTGGCTTCGCTTTTACTTCTTGGTTTGAGTCCGCCCATGTTTGTAGGATCTGCGGACACTAGATGGTACTGAAGGTTTGCGGAAGCCGTTTCGTATAATGGCAAACTTGGTGGTGGGGATCGGATTGCATGGCTTTGCACTTAAGTTTGCGTGGGTTAGTAGTTGGGGGGAGGGAGGGTATGGTAGGATGGTTGGAATTCTGACAAGAATTGTGATTCACGAGCAACTTTTTCTTCCCTTAGTTAGGCTGGCCCATTTTTGGGACCCTGGTTGAGACCACATCGTTAATCTGTAGAAAGGGACGGAATGAGAAAGTCGGGTGAAACCAAGATCGGCTTTGTAAACTGGCACTTTGGACAAAGTATGATAATATTTTTGGGTGGGATTTCAAGGTTTACATTGGACCTGGCATTCTTTCAAAGCGGATAGGTTCAAGACCAGAACATATAAAATTAAGGAATAAAAGATTAAAATCGCCTAGGTATACAAATATTTTCCCGGGTAGTACGAAGTTCACTTAACAAGATCTTGAACTTCCATTGCTGTTTGTGTCCACCATAAAGACACTACGCTGATTTTTGGCAAGCCACGCCTTTGGTAGGTGTCAACTACGTCTGTCCACTCACGGTGGATGTGAGCTGGAGAAGGGGCCTCGAAAAAAGAAGGGACCAGATTGATTGACGGATTGCGACGGAAATTTTACTTTTGTATGCTTGTTTACCTTTTCTGAAAACTGCCGTCTGCAATACTTTCAAAAACGTTTTTGTTGAGTTGTTAAAGTCGGTTTATGGACGAGACGGCTTTGGCAGGGTGGTTCCCAAAATCACCACGATCTTTTTGCCCACTCTCACAATGCCCACGCTCAGAATGCCCACGATCAAAATGCCCACGGTGCAAAATGCCCACGATCAAAATGCCCACGATTAAAATGCCCACGGCTCAAAATGCCCACGACTCAAAATGCCCACAATTCAGATGTGGAACACCCCAAATCGAAATCGTCCGAAATGCTGGCGGCTTAAAAATGCCCTTCAGTTTTCAAATGCCAACAGTTCGAAATGGTCACAGGGGAGGCTAATATCGTCTTGGTTCAAAATGCAGACGGCTGAAACTGTCCACAGGGGAGGCCAACACCATCCTTTGAATGCGGACTACGAGATTACAAGGGGATGATGTCCCTACGTCGACACGACACTACGAAGACACGACACTACATCGAAACGAAAAAACCGTCAGTACATGGACACATCACTACATGGACAGTCACTACGTAGACACGACGCTACATGGACAGTCACTACATAGACACGACGCTACATGGACAGACACTGCAGAGACACGACGATACATCGAAATTCTTTGATTTTCGACGTAGTGACGGATTTTGTCCTCTGAGTGACGTGTCGACGTAGTGTCGTTCGACGTACCGTCGTGTCTCCGTAGTGTCGTTCGATATACCGTCGTGTCTACGTAGTGTCGTTCAACATACCGTCGTGTCTATGTAGTGACGCCTTTTCGTTTTCGACGCTGTGACGTGTCTTCGTAGTGTCGGGCCTTCGTTTTTCTCCGTTCTGACGTGTCCATGTAGCGTCGTGTCTCTGTTGCGTCGGACATTAGTGTCGGGATGATGTCCCTACGTCGACACGACACTACGAAGACACGACACTACGAAGACACGACACTACATCGAAACGAAAAAACCGTCAGTACATGGACACGTCACTACATGGACAGTCACTACGTAGACACGACGCTACATGGACAGTCACTACATAGACACGACGCTACATGGACAGACACTACAGAGACACGACGCTACGTCGAAATTATTTGATTTTCGACGTAGTGACGGATTTTGTCCTCTGAGTGACGTGTCGACGTAGTGTCGTTCGACGTACCGTCGTGTCTCCGTAGTGTCGTTCGACGTGACGTCGTGTCTACGTAGTGTCGTTCGACATACCGTCGTGTCTATGTAGTGACGCCTTTTCGTTTTCGACGCTGTGACGTGTCTTCGTAGTGTCGGGCCTTCGTTTTTCTCCGTTATGACGTGTCCATGTAGCGTCGTGTCTCTGTTGTGTCGGACATTAGTGTCTATTCCATGGAAATTCCAGCTTAAGATATTGTCCAGGATTTATTTTTGACATGTTGAAGTACAAACTAACAATGACGTTTCCGCCTCGGTATCCCTTTGTATACGTCAACACTTTATTTAAAGTCAAGCATGGGCGTTAGATGACACTTCGGTATCCCTTTGTATCCGCCAACACTTTAGTTAAAGTCAAGCATGGACGCTAGATGACACCCCAGCCTTGACTGTTCAAATTTGGCTTCGGTTTGTGCATTCTCATGATTTCGGGCACTTATACGAAAGCGAGGACTGTAAAATTTTATACGCGAATAAAGCTTAGGACCTGTAATAGACTGAAACAATTCGGTTGATATCCGACCCATGGGTTTGGGAGAGAGGGGGCTTTCCTCAGTTTTATCATCAGCACATAGATCCAAAATAATGGTCGGGGTGTTAGCGTTGTTCGGGGTCCGAACCTAATCCGGCCTCTGTGGGGAGAGTTAATCTGTAAACTCTTGCCATCAGCCCACTGAAGGAGCTGGCGGAATTCAAAGATTATATACGCGCGTAATTAGCGGTTAAAAATCCAAAATGATCCATATGGGTATTTTTATGAGATACGTGCTTTTGTGCCACCGTGATTTTTCGCCACTGGGTATTATTCGCCACTACAGGTAACGCGACAGGTAAAAAAAGGTCAAAAACAGATTACAAATAAGTGGTGAGATTAGCGAAACAATCTCAGAAGGATTTTGCGCCACTCCTCGCTAAGACTTATAAAGGATTAGCTCAGGAAAAGTATCAAAAGAAAAACTGCTGAGTTGATAGTATCTCACTCTGTCTACTCTTCTAACCGATAAGGATGGAAATTAGTAAAACTACGAGCTGCCAAGACAATACGATTTGTATCGCTGACGGATTTTTGTTTCGCTACAAGTCCAAGAATGGAGACAATAAGTACTATGTCTGCCCCAAGGTTTTCTGTAGGGCAAGAGGGGTTTTGCGAGCTACGGGGAAGTTCGTGGTCATCAAACCACATGAGGGACAATCAAAAATCATGATTGGGATTCGGTAGTTATCTGGTATATTCGGTTACCACGAATTAAACCGAATCCGGATTCGGTATTATTATTCGGTACTCTTTCGATCACCAAAACAATCGGTATAATAACCGGGATACGGTAGTTATACAGTATCCCAAACATGCTGTCGGTCTAAACCTTTTTGGTATAATAACTGGGATTCGGTAATTTATTCGGTATATTTGCCAAGATTCGGGAGTTACCACGAATCTCGAAATTCTGAAGAAGTCGAGTGAAGCACTGGCCGCAGACAAAAGGACTGTTAGGACGATAGTCCTTACTTTTATCTTGGATCCCAAAAAGGAGATCTAATCATAAATGTTTCAAAAATTCCGCCTGCGGCGCTTTTGGTAATATTCTCTATTTTGTGGAAGGGCGAGTCATTTGACTGGGGTTTTAAAGTTTAACCAAAAAGGACTGGGATAGGACAATCTAGTTACCCATCACTTATTCACTTAAATTGGCTTGAAGACCCGCTGAAAATGCGTTGCTTGGTTGTTCCGCTATTCAGGAATAATCGATTTTCAAATAGTGGAATTTCCGTGTGATTTGTGGTACCTCTAATTTGTTGTATGCCTTACAAGAAAGATTTATGACTTTTTTTAGTTCAGGCACTAAGCAATCTTCACCAATATCGCCACTGCCCACTGAAAAGCCTTGTTTGTGTTTAGATAAAAATTTCCCGCGTCATAGTAGAATTTTCGCTGTGGGGACGGCCGCAGATATTCTGAACGTCATAACTAGAGCAGATAGTGGAAAACAGAAAAATCCTTTTGCAGAATCCAAATAATTCAGTGTATTCAACTAAATGACACAAAAATAAGTTGGCTTTTCAGTTAAACTGTTTTAGGATTGGGATTTTGAAACACTAAAAGCTAGAATCTGGATGGAAATAGTTAAATTTGGCAGGAAAAAGCTAACTTACAAAAATCTCGCCTGCGGTGCTGTTGACGAGACTGCAGTAGTTGCTGCTGCCGGAACGTCGGAACTTGTTTGAGTCTCATATTTAATCCACGATAAATGATAGAATTTGTAAGAGAAGCAGTTAAGTTTTAGCATACAGAAACAAAAATTCGCATGCAGCGCTCAATTTCAATTTTATAACATATCGAAGCTGTTACTGCAATCATGCCCGATTCTCCAAGTGGGCTTCGCCAAAACGCCGCCTAATAGTTGGTTTATCGTCTTTCATACTGCCCTTTAATGTTAGCCTACTCATCCTTCGTAATCACTTCATGATCCATAATTTAAAGCTAGAATTCTCAGTTTCTAGGCTTCGGTAAATTTTTTGAGAGATTCGGTAAAATTTCGGCTCTGCACCCCCCCCCCCCACCGAAAATGCACTTGCGACGCCCCTGCATCTAGTACACTTGGACTAGACACTTTGCAAGTTTTAACGATGTTTTGACAGTTGTCGTGTTTTTACTGTATTGTATTTTGTGTAAATTTAAACTATAAATGCTTATCTTCAAGAGATTGTCTGGCAAGGCCCTAACAAAGTCATACGATTTTACTTGTTGAATGGCTAGGCTAATTGGATTATTTAATGAGTTATGAGAGTGGCGAAAAATCCTAGGTCACTAATCCCATTAAGCCTTCAGGTAACTTACACAAGGTTCAGACCGTCATTAGGATATGGGTCGAAACCCAGAGTGGCGAAAAATACCCAGTGGCGAAAAATCACGGTGGCGTAAAGCACTGCTGCGATTTTTATTGCGGTACGTCAGTGAGGATTATAAATTCTTCGGGATTTGACCTTTGGTGACCCTGGGGACAAAGAGCAGATAGTAATTAAGGGTTTGTAAGCTTGTTCGAACGGGAACGAAATAAACGCGTAAACAGCGGTTGATCTGTTCAAACGACAGATCAACTGTTTGGGGTTGACGGAAGGATGAAAAAAAAATAACTCCGAATAATGTTTTTTTTTCTCATCAGAATACAAAAAATTAACACATAACATCTTGTGGGTGTGTCAAAGCCAAAATTGCAACTGGATTGACATAAAACTCACTAAGTTTGACCTAATTCCCCTTATTAAAGTTTGCCCCCCTTCCGCTTGGTGAAACCTCCCCGGCTAAGTCGAGTATTAATTACAAAGGTGCGAAACGTTTCTTTCCGGGATTTACATCGGACCCGGCGTTCTATAATTCACTTGATATTTAACCTTTCCTTGATATTTAATTTACTTCATATTAAATATCAAATAAATTAAAGAGTAGACAACTGCGTCTGTGTCTGAATTTAAGTAAGGGCTCGGACAGAATGCTTTCGCACACTAAGGTTCGAAATGCTACCCTTGAAAGGCACATGCCGGCCCACCGAAATAGGCCTTTTGACGAAGTACAAAAGGGACTTATCTTTGCTCCATGAAGCGGGGGAGTACCGCTCAGCGGTCTTCTGTATCAAAAGGGACGGTTTGATAATGATCTGATAATTCGAGAAATTATCAGGCCTCTATCAAAAGTGCCAGTTTACAAAGCCGATCTTGGTTTCGCCCGACTTTCTCCTTCCCTTCCTTTCTACAGACCAACGATCCCACCTCCCCACCCCCAACTACTGACCCACGAATTCTCAAGTTCAAAGCCATGCAATCCGATTCCCACCACCAAGTTTGCCATTATACGAAACGGCTTCCGCAAACCTATAGCACCATCTAGTGTCCGTACGCAGCACACAAAATAGAAGCGCTGGTTGATTTTCGACGTAGTGACGGATTTTGTCCTCTGAGTGACGTGTCGACGTAGTGTCGTTCGACGTACCGCGTCGTGTCTCCGTAGAAACGGCTTCCACAAACCTATAGCACCATCTAGTGTCCGTACGCAGAACATGACTACAAACATGGGCGGACGAAGCTCGTTAAAATAGAAGCGCTGGAGAATTTTAACAGACTGGCGACACTACAGAGACAAAACACGCAGGCGACACTACAGAGACAAACCACGCAGGCGACACTACCGAGACACGACACTACATCGAAACAAAAAAACCGTCAGTACATGGACACGTCACTACATGGACAGTCACTACGTAGACACGACGCTACATGGACAGTCACTACATAGACACGACGCTACATGGACAGACACTACAGAGACACGACGCTACATCGAAATTCTTTGATTTTCGATGTAGTGACGGATTTTGTCCTCTGAGTGACGTGTCGACGTAGTGTCGTTCGACGTACCGTCGTGTCTCCGTAGTGTCGTTCGATGTACCGTCGTGTCTACGTAGCGTCGTTCGATGTACCGTCGTGTCCACGTAGTGTCGGCTTTTTCTTGTCGACGTAGTGTCGGGAAATTTGTCCATGTAGCGTCGGATTTTGTCAACTCAGTGACGTGTCGACGTAGCGTCGTGTCGATGTAGGGGCGCGTTCCCGGTAGGATTAATCACGGAAAAGGTTTTGAAAGGAATTATTTAATTTTTTCTTGAAGAACGATCCAAAATGGTTAAAACTCTTAAAGAAAAGTTCCAAGGGGGTTCTTATCAGGCATAGGCTTCCTCAGGAAAGCACAGCGCTTTTGCGGCAACTAATCACGAGCCAATACACATGTTTCTTCTAAGTATTTTACCAGAATTATATTATAATTGAGATTATACCAGTTCAACATACGATCATCGTCACTCTGATACTCCGTCTATCATACTGTTACCGTTGCTCACTCACCCCTAATTCAAGTTTACTACGTTCTGAACACCTCAAATAATCCAATCGTGGGCATTCTGAACCGTGGGCATTTTGAGTCGTGGGCATTATGATCGTGGGTATTTTGAGTGTTAGCCCTTTGGCAGTCCGATCGTGATCTTAGGTGGGCCGGAAATGCAGGACACAAGCGATTACCGGGAGGACCTCGTAAAGGGTAAATAAGTTATGTCGACGGAATCTGGCGAGGGCGACAAATTTTCAAGGCCGATTCTCTAACAAATCCAACGCCTATTCGGGTTCGGGATCCCATAGCAACTTTTAGCCTTGTTACTAGAAAAAGACATGCTGTCTCGCATATTCGTTTGTTATACAAGTGCTCTGACTCGACGAGTGAGTAAGCAAGCTTATTAGCAAGCTTGCTGCTTCAGGCGAGGATGCAAAAAAAACAGGATGCAAAAAACAGCAACCTAAACATTATGCAAATGCGATGTGGGGTCACTGTCACAACCCAATTCCCTCTGATGACCTCTGAGACTTAGATACGCATCGCACAGAAGGAGTCCTTTGTCTTAGACCTGTTCACCGACCAAAGCCCTCTCTGAATCGGCCATAACGAGTTTCTCTTTAAACTCATACACAGATGCAGTTGTCTACTCTTTAATTTATTTGATGTTAAATATCAAGTAAATTGAATATCAAGCAAACATTAAATATCAAGTAAATTAAAGAACGCCGGGTCTGATGTAAATCCCGGAAAGAAACGTTTCGCACTTTTCTAATTATTAAAGTTTAGTTTATAAAAGTTTATTAAAAAAAATATTTTGTTCGACCCTTAATGTGAACCCCCTCCCTCACCCCAAAATGTAGTGCTACAAAGCCCATCTACGAACTCGACTTGTCCCTTGACCAAATTTATCCGGCTAACACTCAAAATGCCCACGATCATAATGCCCACGACTCAAAATGCCCACTAAAAATGCCAACAACTCAAAATGCCCACGACTCAAAATGCCCACGACTCAAAATGCCCACGACTCAAAATGCCTACGACTCATAATGCCCACGACTCATAATGCCCACTACTCAAAATGCCCACGGTTCAGAATGCCCACGATTGGATTATTTGAGGTGTTCAGAACGTAGTAAACTTGAATTAGGGGTTAGTGAGCAACGGGAAGAGTATAATAGACGGAGTATCAGAATGACGATCATCGTATGTTGAACTGGTATAATCTCAATTCTAATATAATTCCGGTAAAATACTTACAAGAAACATGTGTTAGTTGCCGCAAAAGCGCTGTGCTTTCTTGGGGAAGCCTCTGCCTGATCAGGAACCCCCTTGGAACTTTTCTTTAAGAGCTTTAACTTGCTGGTCTTTTTGGATCGTTCTTCAAGAAAAAATAGAATAATTCCTTTCAAAACCTTTTCTGTGATTAATCCTACCCCTTGTAATCTTATAGTCCGCATTCACAGGATGATGTTGGCTCCCTGTGGACAGTTTCAGCCGTCGGCATTTTGAACCAAGACGATATTAGCCTCCCCTGTGACCATTTTGAACTGTTGGGATTTGGAAACTGTCGGCATTTTTAAGCCGCCAGCATTTCGGACGATATCGATTTCGGGTGTTCCACATCTGAATTGTGGGCATTTTGAGTCGTGGGCATTTTGAGTCGTGGGCATTTTGAGCCGTGGGCATTTTAATCGTGGGCATTTTGATCGTGGGCATTTTGAACCGTGGGCATTTTGATCGTGGGCATTATGAGCGTGGGTATTGTGAGAGTGGGCAAAAAGATCGTGGTGATTTTGGGAACCACCCATTTATCCATAACATGTCTCATCAAAATATCTCGTTCCCTTCGAAAGTTATCGTGCTGATAGACGGACGGATTGACGGACAGACGGACAACATTTACAAAGTCATAGGCTACGCTTTGGTCCAGTTACATTTTGGGATCTCAAAAGTCACAATTCGGTAACTGTATTTATTTCATTCTGACTCGGAACATACGGTTGTGATTATAGCAGGCTCAAAAAATACGATTGACTCGTAACATAATGAATTTAGAAACTTACAGAGGCTATCACTAATATACAACTACATAATTTATTCGAACAAGACCTGAAGTTTCGATGGGATCCCAGAAATTTGATAATCAAAATAAAAGTTTTACTTTTAATATATTTTCCAGTTTTGCCGAAATTCCGGGTGTATTACTTGTCCGGCGAGAAAATTATTGTCATATAAATGTTCAGCATGTCTTCTGTTTTGTTCATAATTCAACACTTTATTTACACAGTTAACATGACGGGTACTTAGTCCAGTAAAAGTACGGTTTGACCCGGACAAAATTGCGACACAAATGTTTTTGACACTAAAATGTTCAGAAAAATCGTGAATAACATATCCAAAATCCACCGATGGGAAAAAATTCTGGGGCAGCTTGAAAGGGTGGAGGGTGTGAAAAATTAAGGGGCGAAAAAAAGTTTTGTTTAGGGTGATATCACAGTCGATTCAGGGGTAATGAGACACGCTGATTCCAAATCTGAACTTCATTTTTTCGCCCGACAAGTAGTTCAACCGGAATCCGGTGAAAACCAGAAATTCGGTACCGTATAAGTTAAACATTTTGGGGTGAGGGAGGGGGTTCAGATTAAGGGTCGAACAAAATAATTTTTTAACAGATAGTAAGATAGTCGATTTAGGGGTAAGAAGTCATGCTGAACACACATGAAAATCATTTTCTTGTCAGACAAGTTGTTCTCCCGGAATCCAGTCAAAACGGAAAATTTGTAGAAGTAAAGGTTTATTTGAAGTTTATTATATGTCGATTGAGAGTTAAGAAGATGGGTCGGGAAACTGACTCTTTCTAGGCAAATCTTGTAAGTCTCTAATGTTCAAGCCAAGTTTCTTCGTCCTAGCAAACCTTGAAATACCTTAACTCGCGATCATCGGAATTCGGGACCTTCCCCCCATCCAACTGCCCCACAGTGCCCGAATCTGGTCCGATTCTGTCACTGATTTATCTAGGGTTTGTGCAATTGTTCTTCCCACTACGTTTTATCGCAATCGCTCCACTCTAAGCGTATCACGAGATTTCCCGTTCCCCCCTTCGACCCCCCCTCACATTTATTGAATCCGGTCCGAAATTTAAACTCCGTCATCAAGTTTCATTAAGATCACCCGCTCCAAAGTTATACATACCTCAAAATTCCGGTTTCACCCTCCCTTTACTCCCCCGCGGTGGTCGGTTTGGGGGGGGTCCCGTCCGTACCGCAACACGTCAGTTGACATAAACGTCAGTTCGCCACAAAATTCCGTCAGTACGCCAACATTTTCCGACAGTTCGCATAAACGTCAGTTGACATAAACGTCAGTTGACATAAACGTCAGTTCGCCACAAAATTCCGTCAGTACGCCAACATTTTCCGACAGGTCGCATAAACGTCAGTTGACATAAACGTCAGTTGACATAAACGTCAGTTCGCCACAAAATTCCGTCAGTACGCCAACATTTTCCGACAGTTCGCATAAACGTCAGTTGACATAAACGTCAGTTGACATAAACGTCAGTTGACATAAACGTCAGTTGACATAAACGTCAGTTGACATAAACGTCAGTTGACATAAACGTCAGTTGACATAAACGTCAGTTGACATAAACGTCAGTTGACATAAACGTCAGTTGACATAAACGACAGTTGGCATAAACGATAGTTCGCTCATATATTGTTCTCGATGGGAACAGAAAAATCTACTTTTATCTACTGTTCTTTGGAGCCATTGGAGGGCTTCTACTTTTTGGGATCCCAAAACAAAAGTGGAGGGAAAGCTATGACATCGCAAAAGTTGTCCGTCTGTCCGTCCGTCCGTCTGTGAGCACTAACTCTCGAAGGGGTTGAGATATTTTGATGAAACTTGGTGGGAGGATCCTTTGGGTACAAGTCAATTTCGAAGATGGTTCGAAGATGGGCTCTGTAGCCCTATAAAATGTTTTTTGAAAGCTATTGAGATAGTTGATTTAGGGGTAAGGAGACATGCTGAATCCGTATATGAAAGTAATTTTCTCACCGGACAAGTAGTTCACCCGGAATCCGCTAAAAACCGGACACAAAATTTGTCGGCCAATTCTCGGCCTTACCCTATTCTTCCGACTAGTATAGCTATGCGCGTCATCCAGGCGCAGAGTACGGAATCTATGAATGTCGGACAAAGCTAGTGTAATCGAAGGTCGAAGGGGTTGGTATAATATGTTGATTAAAGGAACAGTAAACTTGACTACGCAACTTTCGGTCATCGAATCGCCCGGGGGGGGGCTTAGATAAATATACAGGGTCTTATTGTCGACAGGCCCCCCCTTCTTTGTTATCTCGAACCGTCTCGAACCCCCTCCTTAGTGTTCCCAAAGCTAGCTGGCAGGCCCTTGCCCCTTATGCACTGTAATTATGTACCTATGTACTGTAAAAGTTCGCAATTTTACATGTAGACCACAGTGTAATGACCTCCCCGACAAGGCGGCCGGGGTTCGATTCCTAGTCGCGGCACACAAACCTTTTGCTTTTGCAAACCTTTTGCTCAAAAGTCGAATTCTCGGAAACTGCCTGGAAACTGTAATGGTCGTAACGAGAATTTTTATTACTCTCAATATCGACTCAGGGTACATTCTTGATATGTTAGCTAGCTCCCCGAGTCAAGTTTGAGTCAAGTTTTCTGTTCCTTTAAGTTTAGTAGGGGTGGATATATTTTGTTGAAGCTGAAGCTATGAGGATTCATTGACAAAGTACAGGTCAAGTTCGTAGATGGGTCTTTTAGTCCTATATGGAGGCAGAGGAGGGTTTCGAATTTACGGTAAAAACATGTATGTTTTATGAGCTAATAAGATATTCACTGAAGGGGTAAGAAATCCGCTGAATCCATATCTGACCTTAGGTTTTTTTTTTTTTTACAGATTGCTGCGCATACCGGACGAAAAGTATTACGCAGAATTGGGGACTGTGAATTTTATACTTATTGGGGGGGGGGGGGGGGGAATCCAATCTTGACAGGGCGAATCTTAGCCAATCTTTATGCCGTAAAAAAAAACCCAGATATTAAGCCATATTGTGTACCGATGTACCTGTGGTCCTGTAGCGATATTCCATCTGGAGCCAGTTGTATTTGTGTGTCCTAGTAGCGGGCTAAAACAAAAAGGCTTTTTGGGGCCTAAATAGGCTTGAAAAGTAGCCGACAGGCAAGACTTTTTTATTCTCTCCAATTAGTGATGGATCTGATGTCGGATATTCGAAGAGTCTGTGACGCAACAGAATTCTGGATATAACACTATTACATTGTCTTTTTAGAAGATACAATAAACACCCATAGACCGCTCAGCAAATTTTGCAGGCTGATTTTTGGATAGGCCTATTCAAGGATGAGTTTCTGTTGCCTATTCCAAACGAATATTCCTTGAGCCCAAGCTGACTTTGAAACATATATTCAAAAATATCGCTGCCAAAGCGTCGTAGCTGACGTATTCGTTTTCTGCATTTTTTGAACATACCGGACTATTTTCAGACGCGTTAAGATCTGACAGACTTTGTTCTCCCTAGCAAAGTAGAATAATGATGATTTTAATAAAATTTACAAACTAATCCTTTACCTTTTTGGGATCCCAAACCGTAAGTGGAGGGATACCTATGACATCGCAAAAGTTGTCCGTCTGTCCGTCCGTCCGTCTGTCAGCACGATAACTCTCGAAGGGGTAGAGATATGTTCTTCAAACTTGGTACGAGGATCCATTGGCTCAAAGTTCAGGTCAAGTTCGTAGATGAGCCCTGCAGCCCCATACTTAGGGGTGGGTGAGGGGTTTCAAGTTAAGGGACGATTTTTTTTTATTTAAAGCCAATTGGATAGTCGATATAGTGGTAAGGAGACATATCTGAAACTTATTTTCTCGCCGGACAATTAGTTCGTCGGAATCTGGCCGAAACCGGAAAATATGTTAAAAGTAAAAGTTTTATTTGAAGTTGATTAAATAGTCGATTCAGAGGTAAGAAAACATGCTGAATCCATATATGACAGTTGTTTTCTATGCGGACAATTAGTTCGCCGGAATCTGGCCAAAACCGGAGAATTTGTTAAAAAGCAAAAGTTGTATTTGTAGTTGATTAGATATCCGATTTATGGGTAAGAAGAGATGCTGAGTCCGTATATGACAATCATTTTCTACCCGAACATATAGTTCGTCCGGAATACGGCTGAAACCGGAAAAAATTTTATAAGTTAAATTTTTGTTTGAAGTTAATTAGATGTTGGATATAGGGGTAAGGAGATACGCTGAATTTGTTTTTGAGCTTTATTTTTTTCACCGAAAAAGTAGTTCCGGAATTTCGCCGAAACCGGAAAACTGGCAGATGTAAGGCAAGATCGTTTCGATCAGTTTCGTCAAAATAGATATGACATAGGGGTAAACACACATGCTGAATCCATATCTGAACTTGGTTTTCTCCGGATTAGCTATTATTTGGCCTTAACCTGTTTCTAAATTTTAAGAGTAGAAATGTTCAAGCAGTCTGGCGAAGACTGACTGGATCTGGCAGAGACAAAACCAAATTATCTGGATCAAATACTGAATTTTTGGGATCCCATCGAAGCCTTTGGTCTTGTTTTAAGAGGAGCTAGTGGAAGCACTGGCCAAGAGAAAATACTTCTTCCCTTAGAGTTTCCGGTACCCTTTCGGCAAAAATTAGGATTCACTGGCACATTCTGGTCCTTCACCTTTCAATGGTTGTTACACCCTTATATACGTTTAGCTACATATTTTGCCTTATATTTTACAGTTTCCGTATGACTTGTCTCAATCAAAACCTTTGCAACAGCTTGTTCTGATTGAATAACTTCGCATCCGTTCTTTCTTGAGTGACTTTACCTGCCGCTTCTGATTGTAAGCTCCCGACGATTCGGAACTATTTTTACCTCATCAAAATGCGCAAATGTCGCCTTCTTTTTATTAATCCCCTGGGTTTTCTTCCCTCTGCTTAATTGCTATCGGTGACCCAGTCGATTTCGAATTAATAGACGGGTATGAGTCTTTGGGCGTAGTGAAGGATTTTGTAGGCGAACTGACGTTTATGTCAACTGACGGTAGGCACACTGACGTGTAGGTGATCTAAGGTGTCGGCGAACTGACGGATTTCTAAAAATATGTCAACTGACGTTTATCTCAACTGACGTGTATGTGAACTGACGGCAGGCGAACTGACGTGTAGGCGAACTGACGTGTATGTGAACTGACATGTAGGGGAACTGACGTGTAGGCGAACTTGTCGGATTTTTGGTTTATGCGAACTGATGTGTGGCGGTAGTGACAATGCCGGTTCGGGCAAGTGACAATTTCCATGTTAGTTCAGTCGGGTCCTTGATATGCCTGCCAATTTTCATCGTCCTAGCATTTTTGGAAGTAACAGTGGACCGACCGAAAAGTGATCGGAATACGGCAATTGAGCGAAGCTGCAACTGCCATAACAAGAAAAGGGCCATTTCGAACAGACAGCTTCTAAATCGTTGTGTTTCTGATCATAATATGTCCGACGTTTATAAATTGGTCGCGCAACTTAAGTTGGAACTGAAATTACTAAATGGGGGTCTTGCGGTACCAAATTGCCTCACTTTTACATAATTAGCCAATTATGAAACACTGGGACGTACAAAAGTAGTGATGTCTCGCAATATTCCTGTCGCACGTAAATGTTTCGAATCCTTTATTTGCAGGTAATGGCCAACAATGCAACGGATGAAGAGGTTCCTCTTTTGCACATAAACCTTGAACCACATATGCAAGACACGACCTTGCACGAGCTTGCAGGTCAATGTCGTCACGAGGAACTTGCAAAACTATTGACTCCAAACAACATTACAGGATTAAACAAAGATGAAGAAACTGTTTTGCACTCGGCAGTCAGGGCGAAGGATGTTGACCTGGTATCACAGAAGAAGACTGTGGAAGTCATACTTAGTTCCAGCTTTCCAAACTACCTACTAACCTGCGAAGATAAAAAAACTAAGCGTAATCCAATGGCACTTGCAGCGCATCAAGGGAAGCTTGATTTGCTTATTATAATGGTTCAAGCCCATGGCAGAATTTCCATTGGAATAGATTTGCCTTTGCCTGTAAGCTCTGACGGCCAGACTCTCCTTCACTCAGCTGCAGCAGGTGGACAACTGGATACTGTCAAGTACCTGCTCAAGGAAAAACCAAACCTGATAAAATTGAGAGACAAGAAAAATGCAACTTGCTTGCACTATGCAGTCAGATCGACGACGAAGTGTAAAGAATCACTACCGGAGATACTTCAGATCCTACTCAATCCTAGCGTTCCCGATCCCGATTTGATTGTGCAATATCTCCTTACCTCCGAAGATCACACGAATCGTAATCCAATGGCACTCGCTGCATTCCAAGGGAAGCTTGAACTACTTAAAATCATGGTCGAAAAAATTAACACAAAGAAAGATTTGGAATATTTGCTTCTAAGGCCTGGCAAAGAGACTCTCCTACACTCGGCCGCATTAAGTGGAAAACTAAAGACAGTCGAGTACCTGTTCACGGAAAGACCAGGCCTATTAGAGTCGAAAGACGAGGATAGAAATACACCACTGTTTAGTTCTCTTCATTACAAGTACGAAGACGTTGCTGCGTATCTTATACGACAGGGAGCATCACTCACCACTCCGAACAAATATGGTAATTTTCCCATTGCTTCAGTGTTAGACCTAGGTTCGCCAACTATTGAAAAGGTAATATTGTCACGACTCGACAAGACTATTGAATTTAAGAAAACTGAGTACCATATAAAGAAGCAAAAAATTTTTCTTAAACTCAAAGATATCCTGGTTGGTCCAAGGGAGTCCGATGACGTTCGATTTGTTGAAAGTAGCTCCCTTTCTGAAGTTGCCAAGCTTCATCCGAAGAAAATCGAGGCAATTCTGGCTCATCCGGTCTGCAAGGCATACGTTAAGCTAAAGTGCCAACGGTTACGGTTCTTTCAGTACATCAACTTGGTGCTCTATTTCATTTACATTAGCCTCTACACAGGTCATTGCATCCAAACTGGTGTCATCCAGGTAAGCACAGTAGCCAAAAATGTGACTAGCTTACCGATGAACGATTTGGAGAATTATCAGGGCCAACTTGTTATTGTGGTTTTCACATGTCTCATTGGTTCAATTTTTACCATTTTCAGTTTTGTTTCTGCTATTCTCCTTATTTCCCTCTCCGCCAAAGAGCAAGGCAGCTGTTCTTATTCGTCATTATTCACAGCCTTCACTGAGATTTTAAGAATTATTCTTCACGGTTTCGTACTCTCTTCACTCTTTAACCCTCCTTTCTGGTTTGAATATCTTTTTCCGTTCCTACTGCTTTACCTCTGGGTGAGTTGGATCTTCACGTTCGAGCCACTCCCGTGTGCTGGAAAACATGTTGCATTGCTGAAAGCTGTCTCCTTGAATTTTTTGAAACTGTTGTTTATTTTTTCTCCTCTGTTCTTGGGTTTCATCTTCGCATTTTCTGCTATGTTCAGAAATAATCTTCTACTGGCACTTCCAAACATCTTGATGGCAGTATTCGCCATGATGAACGGTGAATTCAATGTTCAAGGCTATTTCGGAAATCCTGAGAACTTCATCCCTGTGACTTCCCAAATTATTTACACGTTATTTGTCATCATTCTTGGAACTGTTGCAATGAATGTTTGGATAGGATTGTCGGTGGCTGACACGCAGAAGCTTAAACAAAATGCTGCCACGAGGCAAAGCATAAATGATATCGAGCGTATACAGTATGCTGAAAACTTTGTTGCTCTGCTTGGAAAATGTTGTTGTAGCTGCCTTTTGAAGCAAGTAAATTTTGCCAATGATGTTGAGGACGAGTTTACATTACGCTTAGGTCCTAGATCTAAAAGATCAGCTAAGCAGGAAGATTCCTCAGCTAAGCCAATATGGCGGATTCTGATAGAATGGGTTTTGAACCCGAGGTCGCGGCTTCTTGCAGAATGTTCCTACAAGATAGGAATCGTTTTCTGTGACTCCTCACTGGATGAGAAGTTTCCTGTTGGAAGTATACTAAAGAAAGAACTTGCCAACATTGCTTCCAAGCAAGGCAATGAATGTGAATCTGGCAATGAAATCTAGGGACCTCTTTAGTCTGTCTAGATCTTGATGAATTCGAACATGTGTCAGTGTGTCACTCATCTAACTATCAATCTAATCCGACTTATTTTGTTAGCAGATGTGACAGTAACATAAATAAACCTTAGCTTTAGGTTGAGATATTTATTCTACTGGGACCATGGAAAAGCATCTTCCTTGTAGGGCTATCACTCTGATATCAAGAGTAGTTTTATTGTTGGCCGTGAACTTATACCTGTATCCTTCGTTTACTAGAATAAAAACTTGTAAATATCTATTGCAAAATGTATATGTAGTACTGTGAATGTTCCGTCAAAACTTATCGGTGGCAGAGGCTTTTCTGGGACTCCGGGTTGACGGCCTTATACAAGGTCTGCCTTCCCCCTTCCTCTGAAGTCCAAACGTGGTTTCTTCCTTTCCTGGTCGGGGGCCTGCTCATTCCAAGAAGTGCTGAAGACGTATGCTCACATCAAGAATGCCCTGATGTTACCTCTTCCTCCGCATAGCCAAACCTTATTCCTTTTATAAAGCAACCCCATGCTATCACCTTCACTCTACATCGTCGTAGAACACAAAACGTCTACACCTCAGCCGCCTCTGAGTAATAGTATAATATGACGCGGGTAACGTGGCTCGGACAATTGGAGTTTAGGATGGAGATCAGCCCGCATGATGCAAGCTGAAAAGAGCCCAATTGTCCTCCACACAACAGTTTTAACTTAGTTATTGCAACCTCTTTCCTTCGTGCTTTTTTTTTTTTTTTTTTTACCTAGCCCACCAGGACCACTCTCTTTATACTACCGACCTGTTCCACCGCTTGAACAAGAACTAGTCTGCCCTCGCTCCGCTACCCGCGTCATAGTATAATATGACGCGGGTAACGTGGCTCGGACAATTGGAGTTTAGGATGGAGATCAGCCCTTCTTTGCCCCTTCACTCTGGCCCTAATCCCTCTCTCCTTTTCTACTTACGTCATATATTTATTCTACAAAACCCAAAATCAATTCAATCCATAACCAACAAAAAAAGGCTGTTGCCATTTCCACACAACGATTCTTCTATTTCGGAAGCTCGAACGCTAGCCTCATTTGTTCTCCTTTCTTCTTAAAAACAATGCAACTTTGTTTATTCTTTGTGGCTTTTGCTACTGCTTTTGCCGAACTCACTGCTTGACATGATTTCTGCGCCCCCGTGTATCTTTCTAGCATCGAGGCTGTTTTCCAACCAATGTGCGATGACACTTGTTCCGGTGCCAGCCCAGACTCCAACATAAACACGGCTGCTCCCGCGCGGAGACTGTGGGGTGTTTCTCCAGTGTAAATACCTAGTTCTTTCAGATTCACTTTAAGCGATCTCGCCACCGTGTCATAGTCTGCTTTGTCTGCCGTGACATCCCCATTCTTCACCTTTCTAAATAAATATCCTTTCTCGAAATCCGCGACCTGACCCCTTGCGTACGATATGTATTCGCTCAACGCACGCACCGGACAAAAGTCAGGATTTTCCTGTCTTTCCACTGCTAGGACTTTACCTGCGACATCTTTTATTGTTTTCCCTTCTGATTGCAAGATAATTAAGCCGCCAGATGGTCCTTCTCTCACCGATACCCTTGTTAGCCTGAAGATGTCAGACGCCCTTGTTCCCGTGAAGAACTGTAGCAGAAAAAATGCTCTGTCACGTAGCGACTTTATTTTCAAGCCGACGTCGTCACCTGCCCTTTTCCCTTTCCACCGAAGATGTTGTGACAAACATTTCAGTACGTCTAAAGACATTGGGACGGCCCGTTTTTCTGGTACTAACGCGTTCCTCTGTTCCATGGTCACAGCTGTTAAGTATTGTTTGACTTCGTAGGACCATACCGGGTTTCCGATGCCTCTTTGACTGTCCCATGCTGAGCCGATGCCGATTTCCTTGTATATTGCGGATAATTCTCCTAGCATTGTCGACACCGTGTTAGCACTCAATCGCTTAGGACACTCACACGTCGCGACCACACCCAGTAAGCGACACCGTTCAGAGTGAACGACGGTTTTACCGTGTCTGTCTTTAAAAATCATAAAACGTACGATATCGCTTGGGTTTGCAGTCAAAAGGCTTACGTTCTCTCTGTCACATCCTTCCAACAAAAACTTTTCCAGTTGAAACTTCAGTGACTTTTTTTGCTTCCCATACCTTGTGTCCCTCAACTTGCTCATAAGTTCCAACCTTCGGGATTCGGTTTCTTCGAATAACACCTAGATAAACCCAACACGTTAGACAAACATCATTTATTTACAATACGAACCGCATACAAATCCCACAAAAGACACTGTGCCACGAAACCTTTCTTCGAAGGAAAAAGAAGTGGCCCCTTTTAACCCTTCTTTCCTAGCCTTAGCCAGGCTACTCCTTTTTGTTTAACCGCTGGCCACCAAAATGGTGGTGACGATAAGACGGGAACGACTAGCGTATATGATTCTACTACCTTTTCTTCCATGTACGCCAATACTTGCGAAATGAGCGAGAACGGGGGGAAAACGTATACATTCCCTTCTGGAATGTCCTGTGCGAAAATGTCTACTCCTGACGAGTTTGGGGTTGGTGTCGGAGTGAAATGAGGAAGTGGGATTCTTTTTCTATCCTTCTTGGCGTTGGAATCCAAAGACATAAGATCATGGGTATGCCCCTTTTTACCACCAAAAGTCCGCTGGACCAGGTTCCATGATCCATTCGACAGTTGCGCGTCTGTATTATTCATTTCTCTCGAGGGGGCGTCAGCCAAATTTTCTGACGTGCTGATGTAGTTTAATGATAGTCTGATGTTCAGATCGACCGTTACCTTAAAAAGTTTCTTCATTTGAGTCTCTAGGGGTTGCGAGTTACCTTTTCCGGAGCACCATCGATTGACCACCGCCATGTTATCCACTCTCGCCACTACTCTCTTATTCCTCACCCTATCTTTAATGGCAACCAAAGAATTTGTCAGCGCCATCGCTTCTTTAACCGCAATGTTCTCAGGCATGTCTACATCTGTCCAAAAATCCCTGAGCTCCGTGTTGCTGTCCTTCCCAGGCAGTTCGAAGTATCCTCCCCACGCGAATTGTGACGCGTCCGTGTGCACCGTGACGTGTATCTGCTCCGCATTTTGCCACGGGAAAATTCGAGGTCGGTCTTTTAAGAACAGCCAGAAACTCAGCTCTTCCCTCAATTCTTGCGTCATATCTACTTCCCATGCCCCCCTTGCCCCAGCGATCGCCGCCGAACACTGAGAAATGAAGAGTCTACTGTGAGGGAAGGCTGGCTGAAATGACATGCATTTACCCATAATTCGCTGTAAATCACGAACCTTAACCTTAGTACATCCAAGAAGTTTTTCTATCAACTCGGTCACCGCTGCGATTTTCTCATGAGGGATGATGAAAGCCAACTCCCGTGTGTTGATGATCATTCCCAAAAACTTCATATTTTGGCTAGGTGTAAGTTCCGACTTCACTGATAGAAAATACCCCACTTTTGTTAAAAGTGCTGCCGTCTTTTTCGCCGCTACATTAGCCTCCTCGCGAGAATTTGCTCCCCCCCCTGTGTCGTCGAGGTATCTGATCTGGAAATGTCCCTCGTTTCTCATCGCTCTAACCGGGAGATTACCAATCGCTTGATACACGAATGCCGACAGCTTCCAACCGAACGGGATCGTTTCGCATACAAAAACCATCCCTTTCCAGGCGAAACCAAAGTAGACTCTTGATCTACTTGAAAGTGACACGTGACTGTAGCCCGAGACCTCATCTGCTTTGTAAAGCCACCAAGACCTCTTCACTATTTCTTTCATTTGCTTCAGGCCCTCTAATGTGAAAGGGCAACTTCTAGTCCACATATTAATATATCGGGCGTCTAAGCATAACCTGGGCTTACTAGGTTCAACCGTCAACGGTAAAATTACCACCCCTTTCTCACTCGCCGTGCCCAGCTTCCCGAAAACAGACATACTTCCATTTCTTAATCCCTCCACGATTGTTTCAGTCACAAACAGGTCAAATTTTCCTGCATTTTTGCCGTTTTTAAATTTCCTCATCACGGGTCGAGGAACGTTGTAAAGTTCTCCTTCAAAAGAACCCTTGAACGGTACCAAATATTTCTCTACGTCAACGCCATCTTTTACCCAGTCCAAACACTGCTGAACTTCTTCTGAATTCCCTACTATAGCCGCTAATTCTTGCCAACTTTTGAACTGCGTTGACAAATTTCCCGCTACAAACGTTTCTTTATCCGGTGGTTCTATTTCCTCCATTTCCTGTAACGAAGTCCCGTCCAGGATCCCTTGCAGTGAAAATTTCGGTAGCCTTTCCAACTCCTCGCGCGGCTTAAGCGTCGCCATAGCTTGAATCCACCAAATATCTGGGTCTTCCTTAAAGAAAACCACCAATAATTAACCCGGTACCAAGATAAGTTACAATCCCTAGTATTATAGCTGGGACCGAAAATTCCTGACCATCGTCTTCCTACTTTTTCTCTAACAAGTAACGATTTTAATTTATTATCAATATTTGAAAGTAAAATTAACATAATCTTCAAACTCTCCTCCCAACTGTCACTATGTATCAATTCATTTACTGGCACCCTGGATTTGGTGCGAACTCGTTGGGTTTTCCTTTTTTCTTCTCAAAACAGTCCTTTGCGATGTGGCCTCTCTTGCGACAGTTATAACACTCCAACGACTTTTTCCAGTCGCTTTGATTGTAACCGCGTGATTGGTTACTAGAACCCGATGACTGGTTCCCAAATCGTCTGGCCGGCCCTGATATTTTCCGACACTTTTCTTCTGCCTCGAACATCTCTATATCCAGTTTGGTTCCGTAACTTTTCATCACCAGAAACGCCAGCCCCTCCCCGTCTTTATTGCGACGAATCATTTCTGCTTTGACAAAATATTCTTGCGCGCCAACGTCGCCTACCTCTCTTTTGACTTTATCTGCTAGCTTGGACGCCATTCGGACGATTGCTGTCGGCTCCCGCTCCTCTCTTGGCTTTCTCGCCATTTCTACCAGCTCCGTTTTTGCTTCCTCGATCGAAAACTCAGATTTCCTGACGCTTTTCAGAAGTTTTTGAAGTTCTTCCATCTGTTCGGCCACCTGAAACCAACAAACCGGTCATCTATCTGGGTTTAAAACTGACTATTCTGGTCAACCAAACTCCTGGCTAACTCCTACGAGCGATAGTGCCCGGCTTAACGACATACTCAACCTCCTCAGCCAACCTCAGTTACACTTCTCTGGATGCGGGAGAACTCGCGCCATTTAATGCATACTCATCTGACCTCAAATAAACCCACCCGAAATCGGGCGCACACACACAGACGCCCAACCTCGGGCGCACATACACACGCCCGATCTCGGGCGCACCCACAGACGCCCGACCCCGGGCGCACATACACACGCTCGACCTCGGGCGGACACACATTAACCCGACATCGGGCGCACACACACGCGCCCGACCTTGAGCGCACATACACACGCCCGACCTCGGGCGCACACACACACACGCCCGACCTCGGGCGCACATACACACGCCCGACCTCGGGCGCACACACACACGCCCGACCTCGGGCGCACACACACGCGCCCGACCTCGGGCGCACACACACACGCCCGACCTCGGGTGCCCACATCCGACCTCGGGTATACTCATCCGACCTCCAACGAACCAGATTACTATACATCCTCGCTCAAGGCAAGGATAAATCAGCTTTTTTGCCCCAACGGGAAAATTAATTATTTAAATAACTATTTTAAATATCACTACTATTTATTACTATCTTTTTTTTTTTTTTTTAGAAAATAAGTGAAAACCCCTACCCCCATTGATGAATCTATGTATATGGAAATAAGCCACCCACCCTTAGCTTCCCTTATTTAAAACCAAACAAGTTCCCCGTCCCACAGGGGCTTAGCTGATTTCAATCTGTTCGGGGTCAACTCATTAACATAGTTCAGACGACAGGGAAGAATCAACAGTACACACCCATTAACAATCCGGTTGTACGAGTCATGAATAATTAACTAGGTTACTAATCACCTTTCCGCTGAAACTAATCTCATAATCAGTGAATGCCTGCATTGTAATATACAATATAAGACACACAAAAGACAAATTACCAGCATTTTGATCACCATTACGATCATTTAGATTATTTTTTAATTTTATTTTTTAACCGTGATAAAATTATGTTTCCACGATCCTCTTGAAAGAAAATCAACTATGTCCTGTAGGCCTACTCTATTTCGGTCCGAACTGTCTATCTAAATCCACAAAACATCGAAAGGGAAATCGGTCAAAACCTAACTTGTTCTACTGACGAAGAACACAACCGGTAACCACCCGAAACCTGTGTACAAATCACCAATCGCCATATCTACTTCACTAGTAAGTAACATCCTCGACCTTCTTTGTTCTGTGACCTTCGCCACCCCGTCATACCGTCCCCCCGAAGACTCCTTCTAATTCAACATTAAACAATTTCTCCATCTTTTATTTGTTGATTATTTTGGTACTAACCCCTATGTAACGGGCCACTCTGCAGGGGGTCAAAACTTGATTTTGTTCATTTATTTTGAATAAACCCTGAAGGTGAACTGAATCTCTCTCATGTCAACATCTATCTCCTCCCATCCAACTTTACGTATTTTATTTCTTTATTTACTTTTTTTTTTTTTCGATTTCTCAAATAACTTCTTGGGCAAAATAAAAGGGCCTTCCCGCATATTTTTGTCGAACTTGACTAATGAAATTCCAAAAAGGAACACTTCTCAAATTCTCGTTTATCCAACCCATAACCTAGCAATCATATTCGTTAACATACCTTTTCTGACTCCAATTTCTGCTTCTTAGCTTGTCCTTCTCGTGGTTCTTCCTCAACCAGGCCTTCTTCCACCGCAAAATGCAGGAAAAGCTTCAGCGTGTCTGGAGATAACGTCTTCTCGTTCAGCTTCGCCTTCGGCATCCTCTCCTCACAGTTCGCTACTTCCAACGCAGCCGCCCTGTCCAAATCATCAATCGGCCGTCCTTTGAAGACGCCCAATACCACACTGTTTCTGTCCTCCACCTCAAACATTTTCAAAAGTACTCGATCCATTGCGACTGACCAGGTCAACGCTTGAACAAGAACTAGTCTGCCCTCGCTCGCTCCGCTACCCGCGTCATAGAAGGTCGGTCAACTGGTATGACATTCACATCGCTACCTTTGATCGCTACCCTCACTTAGTAGTTGCGGTTTTGATCGAAGTTTTGTTCGCCGTTGGCTTGGCGGGATGATTGATTTCCGTTTTTGGGATCCCAAAACGTTAGTGATGGACACCTATGACATCGCAAAAGTTGTCCGTCTGTCCGTCCGTCCGTCCGTCTGTCAGCACGATAACTCTCGAAGGGAATGAGATATTTTGATGAAACTTGGTGTGAGGATTCTTTGGGTCAAGAATAAAGTCGGGTTCGTAGATGGGCTCTGTAGCCCTACATTGAGGTGTGGGGGAGGGGTTGAAATTAAGGGGCAAACAAAATATTTTGAAACAGCCAATGTGATAGTCGATTATGAAGTAAGAAGACATGCTGAACACGATGGTGAAAACCATTTTCTCGCCGGACAAGTAGTTCGCCCGGAATCCGGCCCCAACCGGAAAGTTTGTTAAAAGTAAAAGTCTTATTTGAAGTTGATTAGATGTTGGATTTAGAGGTAAGAAGACATGCTGAACACGATGGTGAAAACCATTTTCTCGCCGGACAAGTAGTTCGCCCGGAATCCGGCCAAAACCGGACAATTTGTTAAAAGCAAAAGTTTTATTTGAAGTTGATTAGATGTTCGATTCAGTGGTAAGAAGACATGCCGAACACGATGGTGAAAACCATTTTCTCGCCGGCCTAGTAGTTCGCCCGGAATCCGGCCGAAACCGGAAAATATGTTAAAAGCAAAATTTTTATTTGAAGTTGATTATATGGCAGATCTAAGGGTAAGAAGAGACGCTGAATCTGTATATGACAATCATTTTTTACCCGGACATATAGTTCGTCCGGAATCCGGTTGAAACCGGATTTTTTTATAAGTTAAAGTTGTATTTGAAGTTGATTAGATGTTCTTTGTAGGGATACAGAGATACGCTGATTCGTTTCTGACCTTTCTTTTTTTTGCTGGACAAGTAGTTCGCTTGGAATTCGGCCGAAACCGGAAATTTGGCAGAAGTCAAGCAGGAAGTTTCGATCAGTATCGTCAAAATAGATATGGCTTATACAGGTATATCTGAAGTTGCTTTTCTCAGATGATTAGCCTGGCGAAGACAAGACCTAGTTGTCTGGATCAAATATTAAATTTTTGGGATCCCATCGGAACCTTTGGTCTTGTTCAACACCGACGAAGTTCATCGTTTGCTTATTTATTTCTTTTGCGACTCGGATAATCCTTGCCCGGTCGACGTTTCTTCGACGATTCAAGCAAACTTCGAACTTGCTAGCTAGCTCACGGAGTTCGACAATCAGTCAGACTGTCAGAGTTTGAAGGACAAAGAAACTGTGACCGGCGACCAGAAACAGTACTGAAATAGAGACCTTTGAGTTTGAAAGTAACTCCAAACTTCGATAATAAAAAAAAACGCTGCTAGTATCGGGTCTATCTTCAATGAGCCGTAGATTGAGCCAGTAGTGGTCAGTGAGATATAGTCTTTATTCTCTGCCAAAATACAGTTCTGAGTCTCATTTGTAAACAAGTAACGGAACAAGACGCCTATTCTGGTCTGTTTAGACGAGACGGAAACAGCCGCTGATCAGTGGTGTTTTGGGCTTCTCATTTGCGAAAAAGATTCTGTCGTTTATCTTCCAAATCAGCGCTTTTTTTTTACCCCGTCCGTCTGTGAAATCCATTTGAATCGGCTAACACTCAAAATGCCCATGACCATAATGCCCAGGACTCAAAATGCCCCACTAAAAATGCCAACAACTGAAAATGCCCACGGTTCAGAATGCCCACGGTTGGATTATTTGAGGTGTTCAGAACGTAGTAAACTTGAACTAGGGGCGAGTGAGCAACGGGAAGAGTATAAAGGTCCCTTCAGACTGAAAAAAGCTCTTACGTACTCCCTTCACACTGAGACACTTACGGACTTTACGTCGACGTAAGAAGCCTACGTAGTTCTCCGTAACGTAAAATTGTTCCTCCGTAACGTAAAAATCAAGAGTTGAAATTTGTTCAACTTAAGAAACGTAACGTAAGGCAACGTAAGAAGATAAAAGAGAAATTGAAAAATAAAGGATTTACCTCATTTGGTTGCCAATTTTTCCAAGAGAGACCTTGGATTTATGATGGAAAAAGTAGTATCCTTGTCACATTAGCTCAAAACAGCACAAATTGGACAAACATTTTAAAACTTGTCTACTACTCTGCGCATAATTTTGAAATGGAGCCATATGTGTCATGGTAGCGCTTCAAAACTACATCCTAATGACTCTGGGGCAAAGACTCTGGGGACAGTCAGCAGACTGAAATTAGGGTTTCAAATCAAACCTTTGTGTGACAGTTTAGTTTCAAATTCCGTTGGACCAATGTAGACTCCTATGATTATTTTTTCCAAGTTCCTAAGGATTAATCTGAATTACTTCCAAAAAAGGTAGATAGCATTTAGTTGTTGAAATAGCCTACGTCATTGGCATCTTTTCCTTGTATTTTTCTTCGTCAAAACTGATGAAAAGCTGATAAAATAAAACAAATTCTCTAATTTTATTCTTACGCCAATCTGAAGGGGGCCACCTGGAGTGTGAAAGAGTCGACGTAACGTAAGAGATTACGGAAGCGTAACGTAAGATTTTACGTTTCAGTCTGAAGGCACCTTAAGAGACGGAGTATCAGAATGACGATGATCGTATGTTGAACTGGTATAATCTCAATTATAATATAATTCTGGTAAAATACTTACAAGAAGCATGTGTATCGAACTAACCTCGTGGTTAGTTGCCGCAAAAGCGATGTGCTTTCTTGAGGAAGCCTAGAGAGATAATTTTATTATCAAACACAATGAACACGTGAACAGGGGCAACCCCATAAAGCTTTCGCTTGTCCTAATAAGGAACCACCTTTCTTTTAAAGGTTTAACTTGTTGGTCTTTTTGGATCGTTCTTAAGAAACAATAAAATAACTCCTTTCAAAACCTTTTCCGTGATTAATACTACCCCTTGTAATCTCGTAGTCCGCATTCCCAGGATGATGTTGGCCTGTGGACAGTTTCAGCCGTCGGCATTTTGAGCCAATACGATATTAGCCTCCCCTGTGACCATTTTGAACTGTTGGCATTTGGAAACTGTCGGCATTTTTAAGCCGCCAGCAATTCGGACGATTTCGATTTCGGGTGTTCCACACCTGAATTGTGGGCATTTTGAGCCGTGAACATTTTAATCGTGGGCACTTTGATCGTGAGCATTTTGAACCGTGGGCATTTTGATCGTGGCCATTCTGAGCGTGGGCATTGTGAGAGTGGGCAAAAAGATCGTGGTGATTTTGAGAACCACCCTTTGAATCAAACCTACCATGCCTCTGAGGAAAATAAACAAACTGAACATCGGGGATTTAGATATCCCTCACTGAGTTCAAGATCATCCCCTTTCATCTTTGTCAGACCAATATGAACTTGTTGGATAATATTATATCATAGTTTCCCAGAATTACAATTAATAATTTTGAAAAAGTGCAGAATAGCTTTTGACTTTTAAAATAAGTTTAGTTCTTAAAAAAAAATATTCATATAACTAATCACTTTACTTAGATATCCTGTGATGAAAGCAGAAATGTTTGGAATGAATATAGCCTCCAAAACGTCGGAAAAAAATCTCTCCCAAAACGTCGAAACCTTCAAGTACAAGTATAAACAAATTTTAAAGCACTACCGCAAGTACACGGCTTAAATTACATTGATTTGATCATCAAAATGCTTCTTTGACAGCATTTATCCAGAAAAGAAATGATGAAACCAGGCAGTACGGGAAGCAAACTGCACCTGCACTTTGGTAAGCATGCTACTAGATGGCGCGAGGCGCGAGATCCATTCAAAATTAGACGAGTTTGAAGTACTGTCCGAAGAATGTTTTGCCACGGGGACGTTCCGCAGCCAGAAGTTCTTCCACTTCTCCTGATTTAAAGTGCGAACACTCGATCAGGATTTCCCGGCCGGCGCTTTGATCATCAAGTTGAAAATTTGAACTTTTCCAGATGGAAGTGATGATGGTGCCGAAATCCGGACAGGGATTCCAGACCGGGAGCTCCCGATCCTAATCGTGTGTTCGCACTACTATGAGGAGATCAACTGTTTTTGACGGCCCCTTCTGATATATTTTCGAGTCTCCTGATCTACTGATTTTCTACTGACACTTCAATGTTCTGCGTAATTTTCTCCTTATTTTTGTCGAAAAACTCCATATTCTTTTATGTTGTTGCGGAGTCTGGCCTTGAGGCTGGAACTCACCATCGAAGTTGTGTTTATGTTCGGCACAGAAATTTATTTTATTATCGCCCAAAATGCCCGTACTTTTCACTTAACGCTTGACTCCTTGGCGGGAGATTCTGTAGAGGTAACTTGTCTTCGAAATGGGCTTCTATTTAGAGACTGGGTTTAGGCTTGGTTTAGGGCGCTATCTCGCAAGCTGCACCTCAAAAAGCGTATTAAAATGATGAAGTCCAATATCGCCGCTGCAGCGTGCATAGATCAAAGTGCGAGAGAGTTAACTACTTTCAGGTTCTTCCTTTTTTCTTTTTGTGGGATCCCAAAACGTTAGTGACGGATACCTATGACGTCGCAAAAGTTGTCTGTCTGTCCGTCCGTCCGTCCATATGTGAGAACGATAACTCTCGAAGGGAATGATACATTTTGATGAAACTTGGTGTGAGGATTCTCCGGGTCAAGAGTAAGGTAGAGTTCGCAGATGGGCTCTGTAGCTCTACATTTAGGGGTGGGGGAGGGGGTTTAAATTAAGGGGCGAACAAAATGTTTTTAAACAGCTAATGTGATAGCCCGATTATGGGGTAAGAAGACATGCTAAAGACGATGGTGAAAACCATTTTCTCGCCGGACAAGTAGTTCGCCCGGAATCCCGCCAAAACCGGAAAGTTTGTTAAAAGTAATAGTTTTATTTTAAGTTGATTAGATGGCAGATTTAAGGGTAAGAAGAGACGCTGAATCTATATATGACACTCATTTTTACCCGGACATATAGATCGTCCGGAATCCGGTTGAAACCGGATTTCTTTTTTGTAAGTTAAAGTTTTATTTGTATATTAGCCGCTTCTACCCCACCCCCACCCCAATTTCAAAACCCCATTTTAACATCAATTTCTTGAATTTTAACATCCTTTTTACCAAATAATCCCCCTTTTTATAGATATTTTGATTTTCTTATTTCCCAAATAAAGGTCCTAAGAAATAGGAAATATTACCCTTTAATACATATAAACTACTACTTCTTTTTAGATTTTTAATTTTTCAATTTTTCATTTTTTATCCAAATATAATAGAAATTCTGCTAAATCAACAACTGCTCAGAGTTATATAAACTAGCCTATTATTTTTACATATTTACTGAGTAAACAGTTCTACATCAACATATTGGTCAGAGTTCTTATTCATCCTCATAATAGGCTGCAAAATAAGATTTTTCTTTAGAAGTAACTCATCAGCAATTGCATTATATCTCTGTGGTATAAACAAATCACAGGCTTTGTTATTATGCTTAATAACAACAACCAACTTATCACCATATTTTGTCTTGGCCATTCTCATTTTAACGATGGTATATTTCAATCCTAGAACTAGTTCTTCCTTCCGGATTGTCTCATTGTATTTATTCATTCTAATTGTAGACAAGACTTCTTTTAGCGACTCCATTTATTAGCGGCTGATTTTATTTAATAAAAATCCAAACTCACAAACTCACATACATATTTTTATTAATAATATCAAGTGTAGCTTTTCTTTCATAATATATAACACAATAAACATTATATAGTACGGGTATATCATCTTTTAATGTTAAACTTATTTCAATATCAGCAGTTGTTCCATTATAAATATTTGACTCGTGTTTGGAAACATCGAAACAGAATAGTGGATACACTGATTTAAATTCTTCTATACTAACAACACTACCAGTATCAAATGCTAATTGTTTATAACCCAAATGTATGAACCTATTGTAAAGATTCGAGTATTTACATTTCTCATCGCTAAAGTCGCACTTGAGTGGTTCTTCAGGATATTTATCCCCATTAATTCTAAGTTCGATATCTGTTAAATCCATATGATCAAATACCATATTATTCTTTTTTTGGTTGTTATGCTTGTCATTTTTCTGTAACATCACAACAATTTTGGTTGGACTATTTCTCTCAGACACAACTTTCCAGGTGTGCTCCTTATTCTGACTAACATCACTTTTATAAGTATTACAAGCTTCCCACATCAAATTATACTTTTTATCCTTAGCCAAACCTTTTTCCAATTCACTCATCACTTCAATACTAGGAGCTATGATAGGGATTTTCCAGGATAAATACTCAATGACCACTTTAAAATTAGTATCCCCATTTCTTACAATCATATTATTATCGTCATTTCTTCTTAGACAAATTCTATGCGATGCACCTCTAAAAAATCGTTTGTTTCCTTTCAAGAATCCAAACAACTCTGACAATGGTAAATACATATTTACTATTTTGCTGTCTTTAGTTCTATTATATCTCTTTTCAAACCCCTTATTATAATTTGGATTAGATTTAGTACTGACAACCACAGTTCCTGCTAGTGCTCCACCTGCAGGTACGGTAAATGAACTACTTATAGGGTTGATATCGGTTCCCTGATTATAATCCTTATACCAGAAATGATTTCTAGCTGCACTTCTAGAATAATCATCAGAATATTCAATCAACTTGGTAACGGTAGTTGCAATACCAACATGACTAATTTTTTCAACCGATTCATCGTTTATTACATACTCAGCGGTACTGAATAAATTAAATCCATTATTAGTTAAAGTAGCGACATCGGTTGCAGCTAGGTTAGTTCCATCCTGTTTTACAATTCTTACACTAACATCAAGATAACTTTCACTTGGATAGAACCAGGAATCCAATTTCTTGGTTACGAATTCAAACTCTGATTTATTGGATACATTCACATCTGTTTCTCGAATTTCTTTAAATTCATATCAACAAGCGGCTCATCAAAAATGTTCCATTGCGGACTGATAACTTTATTTACTGCCATTTATATAAGAAAGAAATTATTCGATAAAAATTATTTCAGAATCTTTAAACCACTTCCAGTTATTATCGCGTTGATCAAATCCTGACTTCTTTGATTTAAAAATCTCTTATTTGTACCCAGAAGATCCTTCATCGATTTCTTCTTTCCAATCACATCAATGAGTTCTTTCCTGTTTACATCAATCAGATCTTTCCCGTATTCTATAGCTCTGTTTTTAAACAACTCGAATCTCGGTTTAATAATATTATTATACATTGACAATGCTCCATCTTTTATTTGTTTTGCTGACGTTTGAAATAACTGGGAATTGGCAATATTTTTGAATATACTACCGATTCCACTTCCGTACTGCTTTTTATAAAGTAAGCGCTTATTATTAATCAACATTTATAGGTAAATAATTTTATTTCACTAATCCTTTAAGCTTTTCTTAAATGCAGAACGTATCCAACGTTATCACCGTTCAAATCGATAGGTCTTCCCAACTGATCAGTAATTGTCATTCTCAAGGAGTAAATAAAGTCTTTTGTGTTAATAGGAAGGTAGATTAGTTGTCTAGGATTCTCAACAATTTGACAACCAGGTTCTGTATTCGGAACAAATGTCCAAATGACGTCTGATTTACTTTTGTTTACGATAGAACTGTTTACAAGAGAGCAGTGAATTTGAATTTTATCAACGCTTCTTGTTATATTCGGAAGTTTTGTACCTTCATTGATTTTCTTAGATATCTCACTATCCTTCTCAAAGCCTAAAATCTGACACAAGTCACTATTAAATCTAAACACATATTTTTCTTGTAGTATGATGACAAATCTCATAGATGCTGGATTGGATGAGATTACAATAGGACATTTATCTTTGGGAGTATCAAAATACTGACACAAAAAATAATTCAAACAATCATCGTTATACATTCCATTAGGAATAGTAACATTCACCCATCCCCCATCTTTCCTATACTGAAATGTATTATTCCCAAATTTATCACTTATATTATGCCACGAATACCACAAAGTACACTGATTTAAACCTATTTCATAATCCGAATGACGATTCAGTTCAATCGGTTGACTAAATGTTATATCAATGATACTTTCATTACCTTCAATGTTTAACAACACCATTTATTAGAAATATTTTTTATATATTGAATTGTAATCTCTCTTCGTAAGAAATTTATTTCGCATTAACGAGTCCAAAATATCAATAGCTTCATTCCTCACCTCATCAGATGTATTCCCGTTTACTCTACTACCTATTAAAGTGTATAACTTTGAAATCATTTCATCACAATTCATAAATATTCCAGTTCCTTGTTGTTTGACTAATCCAACATTATTTTGAATGGTTCTTAACCTATCATTGTAAACTCTTATAAATTCAATAATTTGATTATGGCTAGAGTAACCTTTACTCTTTGTCCCACCATAACTTTGACTTATATTTGTTAAATGATCCAGAGCCTCCTCTATATCCGCAGGATGGTTAATGTAATACGTAGGTATTTTAAAATAATGATCATTACCACCCCGCGATACATGTTTTGAATTAATCTGATTTAACAACTCTTGGGTAATACCTTTATTCATTTCAATGGATAATGGGACTAAAGCGGGAGTTGGTTCTAAAGCAGGAGTTGGCGCTCTACTCGATTCCTTTGAAGCAGTGATCTGGAATGGATGAGTTGTTTTAAATGTATCAACTAATTTCTGAAATTGTACGCTTGATTTTCCATCAATCACTCCTAATTTGTTCATGATCGCTTCAGTGTAATCTTTTTGTGTCTTCATGTTTCCTTTTTGTGCCATCATGTTTTCTCTTTGTGCTGTAACAACTGGAGCGTTAAATTCTGAAGCCATTTCCCGAAAACCTGCTTTCTCCATCTCATATTCTTGAACTTTTCTTCTCTGAATTTCTCTGTTCTTCACTATACCCGATAAAATATCACTCAAGCGTCTTGAATCCATTTATATACAAGTAATTTTATTTCATAATAAATTTGGAAAGTTCTTTTTCATAAAACCCTCCTTGAATTAATTCCCCACTTTTGTCAGATATTTCATAAGTAATGGGAACGGTAGGTCGAATGGTTGCTATCTGGAATACTTCATTCGTATAATTAGGTAAATATCCTTTATCAAAAATACTTTTTTCTTTTTTTATTCTGACTAAATCACCTACATTGTAATGTCCTGTGATTGTGTAGTCATCTGCTGGAGAAAACAAAGCATTGTAAACCTTTTTCTGATTCATTTTTTTACTAGCATCAACGGGTTTCATTTGTATTGAACGATGATAAGAGTTATTATAATTACTAACAAATAAAGGTAAAATATCAATCCATTTATTAGTGTTATTGTGAGTAAAATATTTCCACAACTTTTCTTTCAGTGTTCTATTGAATCGTTCAACGATTTGCGCTTTCAATTCACTTTCAGATGCAAACCAGTGTATGTCATTATTTTTCAAAAAAGATTGAACATTTCTCATTACAAATTCTTTACCTTTATCAGTTTGTAGTTTCTTAGGAATTCTTTCTTTAAATATATGACTGAATGCCTTGATAATTTCAGCACCCGTTTTATCTTTCAAAGGGGCACACCAAGCATATTTACTAAAGCAATCAATTACAGTTAAGATGTAATTTGTTTTATCATTCGCTTTTTTATATTTCTGCATGTCAACTAAATCAGCTTGCCATTGCTCATCCACATAGTGAACATAGACTCGTCTCCTTTCAAAGTTATGATAAGAAGGTTTGTGTAAGGTATACACATTCTCATTTTGCAACACATTTTTTATTTTATCTTTAGAAATGTTCACTCCATTTTCTTTCAATTTTCTATGAATATCATCCACACCTGAATAATTAGAATAATACGTATTTAAAATATCTTTTTCTGCGTCGAGGTTTTTTTTAAAAACAGATTTTTCCTTGATCCGCAAAAAACACAATTACCTTTTAGCATTGGAACATTATTTTTCTGTGACACTGCCTTAAACATTGCTTCAGTGTCAGTTTTCTTTTTACACTTCATACAATAAATATCCATTTATTAGAAAACAATTTTTATAAACGAAATGCTACCAACTTCATTTTGCGCTGAATGTAGGAAATACAGTGAAATCCACAGTTTAATTCATTTAAATTTTGAACAGCAAGATTTTCATAAGCTATTTTTTTCTTTGAAGTTTTTAGATATTTAATTATTTCTTTTCCTGGGGGTATACCGAAAGAATCGAAAAATTCGACATAGGGTTGATCAGGTAGATTAAAATACGCTACCCAGTGAGTTCCAGGCATTCCGAGTTTATCATAATTAATGACACCACATTCTAGGTTATTTATTTGTTTAGGTAGCGTATCTATAGAGAAAACACCTCTAAAATATGGTATATCCCCTAATGCATCTATAATATCAAAATTGGTTAGAGGTCCTACTTTACTTTTGCTTCTTTTTTGACTTCCCCGTTTTTTGACTTCCTAGGCCTTCCCCGTACCCCATGACCAACCACTCTTTGTGTTCCAGGAAGTGTAAGTGCACCACCTGTGTTCTTTACGGATGCATCCTTCTTAGGTCTTCCACGACCCACAACTTTTTGTGTTCCAGGAAGTGTAAGCGCCCCACCTGTGTTGGTTATGTTATCCACCAATTTCTTACCAGCGAATGTACCCAAAGCAGCAGCTCCGCTTGTTAAAGCTGCCTTACCAAGCGTAATTGCTAACGGTATTAGGAAAGGAAGTAATCCACCCTTTTGAATCGCTTCTTTCATCTGTTTATATGATACATCAATATCACAACCCTTATTATTCATTTTACATGTTTCAATTTTATCAATTTGTCGTTTACTTAAAAGTAACTTTACTGGTTCTCGTTCATTCTGTCTGCTATGACTAACACGTATCTGAAATTTTTGTTTAGCACCAAAACATTTCTTCAGCTTTCCTTTCTGAAGCTTTGATAAATAAACTATATACTCCATTGTCTCAACCATTTATTAGAAAATTAATTTATCATATAAATTTTATTTCTTTAGTTTAGTTTTCATTATGTCTTCTGTTTTCTTAACAAAATCTTGATCAACAGGTTTTTGCTCTAAAAGCCTTTTTAAAATGTTTACGATTGCTCTTTCAATACCATTGATATGGTCTTCTTGGTCAAAATCATTTTTCCTAAGGTCAAGAACCTTTTTGTCCATACTTTTGCTAAGGTCAAGAGTCTTTTTGTCAATGATTTTCCTAAGGTCACCAATCTTTGTTTCAATACTTTTGCTAAGGGTTTGTTGGTCAAGAAGCTTTTCGTCATATTTTAAAAGGTCTGTTTTTAACCTATCCAAATTAACAGCATCCTTTTTGTTTCTGGGGTCTTGAACATTTGTGATTACTTTATCCCCAGCATCAATTTCTGTTTCAGTGGCTTTAATTGTTTGTTTTACAAATAATCCTTTATCTTTGATCCTTATCAATGCATTATCAGGAGAATCATCTACCGCAGTTAATCTGTTGATATCTTCGCTAAAATATTGATTGGTTTGCACTTGTCCCGCAGTCATTTGTTCTTTAAATTGATTTAAAATCACAGTCATAGATCTTAAGCTAATAGCATCCATATCTGTTTTTGCATCACCTAGATTTATAATTCGTCTATCGTGTAGGTTAATGTTATCATTTTCGTCAGTAACTTTCGATTCGTTACCAACCTTTTTTCCAACACTACCAAATTTATTCATTTATTATAGAAATAAATTATCCGGTAAATTTTTCAAAGTTTTTCCTGTACTTCAGGGTTTTATCTTTTGTTTTTAAATCTATGAAGAAAAACCCATAGCCCTTGGTTGCAGCCTCGAATTGTTTGAGAAATTTTTCATTGTCTATACTGGATACATGGCTTTGTCTAATTAATTTTACTTCTTTTGGATTAGAACACTGAAAGAATGCAAAATAATTACACTGAAGTCTTACCACCTTTGGCGTTTTATGATAGCTCTGAGACAAGTAAATAATTGAAGCATTTTTCTTTCTTCCTCTTATGAATAAATCTTCTATTTTCTTCTGGTCTTTTTCAGTTACAAAATCGTCAAAGATAATCAAGTTCTGATACTGGGGGTCTAGGTCGTCAACATCGATAATATCATTAAGGTCATTACTTACGCTTAAAATATTCGTTTTACATTCGGATTCTAAAGTGTTTAAATTGTCTATAAGGTCTTTATATTTGTCTTCTTCAAGATCTTTTGCATACAAGTATATTCGGTTGAAACAGATGTATTCATAAATTAAATTCAAGAGTAAATTGGTTTTTCCTGTTCCTGAACTTCCACAAATTAATAATCTAAATGGCCACTGAGGTGCAAGTTCGTGTTTGTTCTGATAGTTATTCTTTTCGCTAAAATCATACACTTTTATTGGTGCCTTTTCATTCATTTATTTAGGAAGAATTTTTCATTATAAGATTTACTGAAGTAGGTACTTGAATTTTTTAACTAGGTACTTGAATTTTTTAAGTAGGTACTTGAATTTTGAAGTAGGTACTTGAAGTTTTGAAGTAGGTACTTGAATTTTGAAGTAGGTACTTGAAGTTTTGAAGTAGGTACTTGAATTTAATGTTTATAACCTAAAGGTAAAGTTGTGTATTTATCGCTTGTTACTATCCTTTTATCATCCTTAGGATCTAACGCTTTCTTATTCTGTTCTTCTAGAAACATATGGTGCTTGTATGGTCTTAAGTTATACTGGGTTACAGATAGGTTTTCAATTTTACCAAACAGTACATCCTTATAGTTTTGAATCGTAATTTTATCTTTCACTATGTTCGTTTTTATTCCTTTTAGTTTTTTGCTTGATTGTTCTTGGTTGTCCTTATCATAAGCATATACTTTTGATCGTAATCTAACAAATTCTGTCATAATTTGTCCTGCTAATTCATCTTTCATCATTCCTATCACTTTCTTATTTACACTAGGAAACCCGTATGGATTATCTTTCGCATAATCAGATGTATCGAACCTCTCATTCAAATCTTGTTTGATATCTTCATAGAAATCCTCGGTTCTTATGTCATATATGAACGAATCGGTATCCATATAACATAAATCTATTTTATCCTCATATTTAGGTTTCATATAATCATAATGGAATTCATACATCAAGAGCTTGGAGAGTTCCAGTACAGCAAAACCGATATACATTGGTTTGTCTAGTTTTATCTTTTCCTTCGACATTCTTGCCACAGAAAAGTTTTCACTGAAAATAATTTCAGATTTAAAGTTGGGTTTCTTTATTATTTTTTCTCTTGTTTTATCGTCAGTTATTATTTCCATATCAGCTCGTTTCCTTACGTTCTCCATGGTTTTCCCAAAGCAAGCGTTATTCATCAGTTTAAAAAAGTCCTTTTCAAAATCATTTGTACCTTTAGTTCTTAGTGCTGTGTTGTGGTCTATGTATCCTTGTAAGTAAGCACTTTCAGTGAATCCTAGTATTCTATGTACTTTTTTCAGTATCAGACCTTTTTGTAAATAGAATTCTAGGTTCCTGTGATGAACAACGTAGTTCTTTTTATCATATAAGGTCGTACATAGTTTTCCATTGAAATGTTCTGGTGCTAATGGCAGATCTTTATGTAACTTGTGTAACTCTCTAGGATAATCTAAATCAACTTCATAAATTGACCCCACATTTTCCAAATTCATTTCTGTTTGAACATGATTTTTTAATAGTTGATAATAATCTAAAGAATTAATTTCAGTGTTCTCTTTCATTTCATCAGGTACTGGAATGAATTTAAAATTATTCGCTGGTAATTTTTGTGACATCGCCCACCCATACAAATTATTCTTATCGAAATACATTAAATAGTTAGATGGTTTATTCTTATTATAACCGCTCATATATTTATTATTTGCTTTAGCATACCTTTTTATACATTGAGATACACCGCCTCTTATTCCCTTTTCAACGAATGTATACATGTCTTCCTTCGAGAATAACGGTAGTTCTACTTTCGAATGCTTTAGGAAAGAATCCCATGTTAGTCCTGGAGCTGAGAAGTAATGTAGTGGATCCAAATCATAATTATGTATACATACATTTCTGAAATTCTCTACAACATCTGATAGAATTAAAACATCACTTTTTAGGTACAACTTGGTATAATCAAGTAATGTTTCACAATTAAATTGCTTCCATATAGAGACCGCTCTCCTATAGTCACTTTTGCTGATACCTTTTCCCGTTAACCTAGAATAAAAGCTTTCTATGGGTGGTAACTTTGTACAATCCATTTTACTGAAACTGTCTACGAATTCATAAGGATACACCCCTTTTTTAATTATTTCTTTGAACTCTTCATCGTTTTTGAAACTATTCGATGTGTACTTGAAATTCTCCCTTAGATGATTACAGGATTCTTTGCAATCGCATTTTGCTAAATTAGCTGATAGCTTATCCAACGATGAAGCCATGAATCTGATTGAATCTATGAATCTGATTTCATATTTTATTTCCGTATCCTGTCTTGGAATACTTATTGATTTTGAGAATGATATGAAACTTTCTGCTGATTCAAATATTCCGTTATCAGGTATCAACTCCTTCACAAATAGATGGGAATCATACTTTGATAAATTATGCATCACTACAGGGATATGCTTGGGAATCCTGTATTTCATGTTACATTCAGCGTGTGTGAAACCTCTGTCTTTTCCGGTCATGTGATCATGATCAAAGTGGGGATTTTCAGTGATTTCAGTTTTACAGATATGACAAGTCTTGTTCTTTAGGGATTTCCATTTTTGTTTAATTTCTTCATCAGTATAAGTGTGATTTCTTTGTCGGTTTTCATACTTGTATGCAATTTCTGTGGACACCTCTTTAATTGTTTTCACAAAATGCTGAGCAGCGTCTTCCCCGAAATAGCAATAATATTTATTTTGCTTCGTATCAAACGAGCAACAGACTTGAAAACCGTATGCAAATGGTTTCTGTTCAGCTACTTTTATTGTTTTCTTTCCGTTTACCTGGTTGTATTCTTCGTTATAAGACTCAAAGTCTGCTATTATACAATAAGGCACTTTCATCTGTTTTGCAATATTTTTATAGTGTATACTTGAACCTTCAGGAGGCATTATGATATCAGGGTCTTCGCAATTATTTTTAAGTTCATGTTTTTCAAATTGTTCTTGTTTCGAAAAATGTCTTCCGCAAAAAGTGCAGAGGTATATCTTTTTTTGTCTTGTAGATATTTCAGAACCAACTAGTCTGCTCAGATTCTTTACTAGCACATAATGATTATCAAAATATAGTAAATTAATGATATGTTTTGCTGTTTTTCCATTGATTGTACTTTTTAGTATATGACTTCTGATTATTTTCTCTTTATCAATTTGAAATAAGCAGATCTTTATGTTGTATTTATTTTCAAATTTGTGGATGTCTTTTGTATCCATCGGGAAGTTAGTAACCCCTTTGAAATCAAATTCATTCTCATATTGTTTATATTTTGAAGTTCTTTCTGCATGATCTTTAGCTGGGTACAAATGTGCTAAGATTGACCAAACAAAGCATTTATTATCCTTATTTTCAATATTCAGGCATGCTTTTTTATTTTTTACGAAATCTGGCAGTATTTTAAACGTTCCTCCCATGTAAGTCTCAATTCGAGTCATCCTATAATCAATTCCTTCATACCGACTAAATTGTAGCCCCGATCGAGGGGTATTACTTAAAGAACTCAGTCTCTTGTTATTATCATCCAAATGACTATGCGTAAGTATGCTATTTTTATTTAAAATCCAAGAAGTACTGTTATAAAATACTACAACTTCTTCATCATTTTCCTGTCTATAGAATATAACCCTGGTCACAAATTGAACTCTATAATGATTTATTTCGTTCATTCTTCGGAGTAAATCATTAAAAACAAAAGCAATAAGAGTATGTTCATCTATTCCATTGCTTTCAACTGAAACGTTTACGGTGTACAAATTTTCAGTTACCCTAGCAATAGTAGGTTGCTGTTCTTCTTCCGTTTCAAATAAATGATCAGGAATTATTTTTTCTTCTTTAATTTGTTTCTTATTTATGAAGAGAGTTGATAAATCGATTGCTTTGTGTCTATTTTTATCACCTCTTTCTGTTTGATCTCTTATGATATCTCTATTTTTCTGTACGGAATCTTTATGTTTGGTAATAATATTATTATAGTATCCTTCAACCTTTTGTATGACTTCATCTCGGTTACCGCGAGTGGGTAGGCTTTTGTTTTTTAGAAACCTTTTTAATTCACTTGTATCCTTTTCGAGTATCCTTTTCTCCTCTTTTTTTATATTTCCAATAGCAATATTATTTTCTTTGATTTCATCTTCCAAAATCTTCCTTAATGCTGGCTCTGGTGTATAAATGGATGGTCTGTTTTTGTTCTGAATCCTTTCGTTTCTACGCCGAATATTGATTGTATCTTCCGCTATTAAAATATACTTATTCAGATGGTTTATTATATTATTTGTTATTTCATGTTTCTTTGTTCCATTTATTTTGATTTTATTAATTTTCGCATAAGTCCGCAGCTCATTATATGTGTAATTTGGTAATATTTGTATAACCGATTTGTTGTTCAATATAACCTTTTTACAAAGCTGAATAACCTCTGCCACATTCATCATTTAATAGGGGAATATTTTTATTAATGAATTTCTCCTGACTGCGTTTTCTCAGCCGTAAAGAAAATCACTGGTTTCAATGTACATTTCACAACAGATACGCTACCTCTTTGTCTCCGACTGATCAAGAAGTGTTTTACATTTCACGGAGTAAGCTACAGTTTCATAGGTGGCGGGTGTGTTCCGAATCGTGAAGCAATCAAATAATTTTTGAAACAATTTTATTTTGTTCTAAATGGAAGAATTGGAAAAACGATTATTTGTTCACAGAAGGAGTTACAAGTACTACAATCATATAAGTAATAGCTTACTTTTATCCAAATTCCTTTTTTCAGCAGCAGGGCTGTCTGCGTTTCTAGTACTGCCTTTAGCTTCTTTAAGTTTGGGTGCTGTTATCATCGAAATAATCGAAAAACATTTAAACATTGCAGAGAAAAAGTCAGAACATAAAACCGCTTATAATTTTTACACTGAACTGTTATCATTGTTAAAATGTGGGCAATTAACCGTTGAAGAGGTTATTCAGCGTGAAGCAGAAATGCGTAAAACCTTTCGATTCTCTTCCTCGCGAAAAATACATGAAACAAGTTCGCTTAAACGGTTATAAATATTGTAAAAATAATTCCATAATAAATCAAGAGAAATTACCCAAAGTGTAGTATATTGCTTTCATAAGATCCTCATATTCATATACGCATTAATTACCTGCGTCATTCATAACCAGTACCTGAGTAACCCCTCACCACCTAGTACACCTTTGTCCAAGTGAGTAACCCCTCACCACCTAGTACACCTTTGTCCAAGTGAGTAACCCCTCACCACCTAGTACACCTTTCTCCAAGTGAGTAACCCCTCACCACCTAGTACACCTTTGTCCAAGTGAGTAACCCCTCACCACCTAGTACACCTTTGTCCAAGTGAGTAACCCCTCACCACCCAGTACACCTTTGTCCAAGTGAGTAACCCCTCACCACCTAGTACACCTTTGTCCAAGTGAGTAACCCCTCACCACCCAGTACACCTTTGTCCAAGTGAGTAACCCCTCACCACCTAGTACACCTTTGTCCAAGTGAGTAACCCCTCACCACCTAGTACACCTTTGTCCAAGTGAGTAACCCCTCACCACCCAGTACACCTTTGTCCAAGTGAGTAACCCCTCACCACCTAGTACACCTTTGTCCAAGTGAGTAACCCCTCACCACCCAGTACACCTTTGTCCAAGTGAGTAACCCCTCACCACCTAGTACACCTTTGTCCAAGTGAGTAACCACTCACCACCCAGTACACCTTCTCTTCCTGGAACTGTGGTACACCAGTGTCCTACCCCTCACCCAGGCCCCTTGGGTTGGTGGATGAATTCAGACAAACATTGACTCGTGACGCAAAGCATAATTTTCTCTGGTATTCTCTTTATAAAACGTTCAATGTGCTCCGACTCTCAGATCCAGTTTCTACGCGCAATAATTACCTGCATCATTCATAACCAGTACCCACCATTAATTTCGTAGCCTAATTGTCTCCCGTTTTCTCATCTTAAAACTTTCAACAAAAAATTAGAACTAGCTCCGACAGTGTAACGGTCTAGCGTCTAGCTAACGTAATTGACCCTGCTATTCTGTGTCATCGGATCGAATCCCACTGCTAGCAATTTCTGTTAGTAGGGGGTGATGGCGGGGGAAAAACTCCTCAAGTCGGAGCCGTCTCCAGACATTTAATACAACCCTTCAACAACCACAACAACCAAAACTCGGGGTGCAACTCCATCGCACCTCTTAACTTTCCGTATTACTTGTCTGGAGGCGAGAGGTTTTGCAACTTTTTCCGATGAGTCATATCACATCAGAAAACATAAGCTTGGCCAGTCGAATGAGGAGCCCGATGGTCTAATCGGTTAGCGCACGGCCCAGCGCTAATTTGACATTCCATCAGACCTCGCAAGATCGAATCCTACTGACGGCAGTTTGTAGCGATTCAAAAAACTCCTCGGAGTTTCCCTGTTCAGGGCCCCCCCAGACTAACAGGCATTACAATATTTTGCTTTGCGTGTGCTTAACGCAACTATTCTTCAAAGTCTGGGGGTGTGGGGTTTTGCAAAAATATTTTATGAAGTTCAAAATCGGTAATCATCACATCATCACGCAAACTCAGTACTGCGTCTCTATCTATCGAATTTATGTGGTAAAGGTGGTTGGCTTCTATTACCAGATGTTTCAAGCGATTGGGATTTTTATTAAATAAAATCAGCCGCTAATAAATGGAGTCGCTAAAAGAAGTCTTGTCTACAATTAGAATGAATAAATACAATGAGACAATCCGGAAGGAAGAACTAGTTCTAGGATTGAAATATACCATCGTTAAAATGAGAATGGCCAAGACAAAATATGGTGATAAGTTGGTTGTTGTTATTAAGCATAATAACAAAGCCTGTGATTTGTTTATACCACAGAGATATAATGCAATTGCTGATGAGTTACTTCTAAAGAAAAATCTTATTTTGCAGCCTATTATGAGGATGAATAAGAACTCTGACCAATATGTTGATGTAGAACTGTTTACTCAGTAAATATGTAAAAATAATAGGCTAGTTTATATAACTCTGAGCAGTTGTTGATTTAGCAGAATTTCTATTATATTTGGATAAAAAATGAAAAATTGAAAAATTAAAAATCTAAAAAGAAGTAGTAGTTTATATGTATTAAAGGGTAATATTTCCTATTTCTTAGGACCTTTATTTGGGAAATAAGAAAATCAAAATATCTATAAAAAGGGGGATTATTTGGTAAAAAGGATGTTAAAATTCAAGAAATTGATGTTAAAATGGGGTTTTGAAATTGGGGTGGGGGTGGGGTAGAAGCGGCTAATATATACTACTTATTTGAAGTTGATTAGATGTTCTTTATAGGAGTAAGGAGATCCGCTGAATTCGTTTCTGAACTATTTTTTTTGCTGGACAAGTAGTTTGCTCGGAATTCGGCCGAAACCGGAAAACTGGCAGAAGTAAAGCAGGAGTTTCGATCACTATCGTCAAAATCGATATAGTTTAGACAGGTATATCTGAACTTGGTTTTCTCAGATGATTAGCCTGGCGAAGACTGGATCTGGCGAAGACAAGACCTAGTTGTCTGGATCAAATATTAAATATTTGGGATCCCATCGAAACCTTTGGTCTTGTTTAACACAGATAGCATGGCTTCTTTTCATACATTTTTTTTTTTTTACTTTTTGAGCCATGACAACGGACTTCACTCGGTTAATTAAGTTTATATTTCCACACGGTGATCTTAATATTTCCTCAAACTCTTTAACGTGACTTACTATTCTCAAAACAAGATGTTCATACAATTCTTACAAACTTTAAGCTCTTCTCTAAATTTCCCTTACTTTCAAAATTTTTTCTTTCGTTTCTACTTATAATTCTTATTTTCCTTAATAATTCATATCAGCTTTGTATACATTTTCTTTCCTTTCCGGCAGGTCTAACACTGCACACTCTTCAATCCTAACCTACATATGAAAAATAATTCCACCACGCACAAAACCAAGAAAAACACAAATATATTTCAAAACACAATATTTGAACTACAATATCTACTTTATAATCTATGCTATAAATCCTAACTAAATCATAAGAAAATCACATTTTCATTTATTAGGGAACCTGTATTTATTTAATCTTTCGGTCCCTATGCTTCTATTAAGGAGTATGCTCTCAATACTCCTTTTTAATTGTCATTAGTCGTTTTCAGGTTACTTGCATTTTAAGAACTTATTTTAAAGTTCTTCCTCAAAAGGGATCCTTTCCTTTGGTGGCCGATCACTCAATGTACACCTATACTTAAAAAAACCTCTTTGACAAATATTTCTCCTGATTTTTGAACTCAGTCTATACGGTGTTTCAAAATTCTGGAGTGGAAGCACTTCGCCAAGGGAACGCATTGCCATGGCGATCTTTTGTCGGTAATGTAGCGTTTACACGGACAAGAAATCCCGTCGAGTAGAAAGGAATTCCGGTCGACTTGAAAGGATTCCGTTCGTGAAGACGACTAGAAAAAAAGTCTAGTGGGACGGGAATTCCTTTCATGATGAAAGGAATTCCGGTCTACTTGAAAGGAATCATGTAGGCGGCGCTGGCAAAAAGACTAAAAAAAAGTAGCTAGCTTTTGAGAGCAGGAATCATCAGTACTGATGTCATAAATGCTATCAAAACATTTTCTATGAATTTATTTTTGTCAGATTTTCTGGCTCGAAGAATTATTTTTTTCCCTCTGCGTGTAAACACAATCTTGTCACCGAGACCGGATTGTGTTCAAGTTTTCCTGTACTTGTAAACGCTGCATAAGCCATTTGGAAATGGCACTGTCTAGGGAACCGGGAGCTGTACATTATGTCCTATGGGCTACAGAACCGATAGTACTCGCGGAAACCATACCATACGAGCTACGACTCCGGGAGTTGACGTCACTGACTAACGGAAACTTGTGTTGTGCTGACTCCCGTTCCGGTAGTAAATGGGGAAACTTCATCGTGCCAGCTCCAGAGCAGGCAGCCTCACGGAATTCTCAGAAGCTAGGGCATCGGCTGTTGGTCCCAGAAACTGTTTAATCGGAGCTTGTGTTCTGGTACTGCCTAGATGGAATATGGAACTTACGGAATAGTTTGGCTGAGAGCTAGGGTTCCGGGATTTTAACTGACTTTGGGAATATAACATGGGAAAGAATCAACTACTCGAACCCACATGTGGAGAGCTAAGGTGCCGGTAGTAACCAACCACTGAAAATGACCAACTCACGGACACAAACGACCATGAGCTAGGGTTCCGGTAGTGCCAAAAAATTTAAAATTTTGAGCTCATGGACCTATATCAGTGAAGACCAGGAGTCCGGGAGTGAATATTATTAACTCACGGAACCCAATGAACCCAACTCCTGTGGGCTAAGGTTCCGGTAGTGCCAAAAATTTAAATTACAAGATCACGAACACTTGTCAACAGCAATAGTCCTGTAGCAAAATAATATTACAACTGGCGGAACTAATTTCAATGGGCTAGGGTTCTGGTAGTGCATGATTATACTTATTACAACTTTTTACCCAATGAGTTGATAATATTTCCTACTGGACTCAAAGTCCATATTGAAACGAGTCTGTGAGTTCGTACTTTTTTTTTGGGGGGGAGGGGGGGCACTACCGGAACCCTAGCTCATGGGAGTTGGGTTCCGTAAGTTTAAAATATCAATTCCCAGACTCCTAGTCTGCACTGACATGTGCCCGAGAGGTCATTTTTTTTTCAACTACCGGAACCCTATAGTCCATCGCACTTGGGTTCCGTGAGTTAATAATATTTGCTACCGGACTCCAGGTTCATATTGATAAGTGTCTGTGAGTTCGTAATTTTAACTTTTGGCACTACCAGAACCTTAGCCCATAGCCAACTGTGTCCGTGAGTTGGTCCTTTTCAACCAAATAGTTGTTACTACCGGTACCGTAGCTCTCAATATATGGGTTCCGGTAGTGCATTTCTGCCATCTTATCTTCTCCAAGTCAGTGAAAATCGCGGCATCCTAGCTCTCATCCAAACTATTCCGCGAGATCTATACTCTATGTACACACTACAGGAACGTAAGCTCCAATTATATAACTTCCGGTATCTGTATCTTTTGGATAAAATTATTTGTTTCACTTTGTGGTTCGGATGCGTTTTTAACTTCACTTCACTTCAGTTTATTTTACCACCGAAATACATTTAACTACGATGCGAGTACCCGCCCCAAGAAAGGTACAAAAAAGCACTTGCAATTGGGCGGGTACATAAAACTCATTTCCTAACTAATAATTAACTAGAAACAAAACATAACAAAACAAAAAAACACTAAAAATAAAAAATAATAACAAATCACTCATCAACTCATTTAATAATAATAAGAAGAAAAAAGAGAAAAAAAAGAGAAGAGGTAAAAAACAAAAAAACTATGAACCTTGGCCTAACAAATACTTTTTCAATTTATTTTTAAACAACCCCAGGTGCTCAGCCGCCCGAATGCTCTCCGGAACAGAGTTCCACACATTAGGCCCTGAAAATCTAGCAGGGAAACCGGCTCTGGTTCCACTTCTATGCGGGACGACAAAATCGCTAGCATGACGCGTTTCATAATGATGCAAAGATCTATTATCACGAAAATAATCACGAAAAACCTCTGGACTTGCATCATTCCAACACTGATAAGCAAAAATTCCAACTTGGTACTCCCGTAGCTGTCCTACATTCAGTACTTGCAACTTTCTGTAGCAAGCTGCAGTGTTGTGTACACCTTCAACATATCCACCAATAAGACGCATCGCTTTATTTTGAAGAATCTGAACTCGTTTAAAATTCACATAAAAATTGCTTGCCCATAACATGCAACCATACGAAATATACGGGTGAATCAAAGCGTGGTACAACAGCAATAACACTCTCGGAGGTAAGAAATTTTTGAAACGTCGAATTGCTCCAAGGCCACGGGCAACCTTTGTTGCAACAACATCACTGTGGCGTTTCCACGAAAGATTACAATCAATGTAAAAACCTAAATAACGGATTTCCTGAACCTGAACTACAGGCTTATTATCAAACAAAATTCTACCATTAATATCACTGGGCTTGCCTACTCTTGAATATAAAATAAAATTAGTCTTAGCAACGTTTACTGATAACAAACTCAATCTAGTAAATACATCGAAATTTCTCAAAACGCCATTTACTTTCAATACAAGACTATCCAAACAACGACTAGAGAACGTAACTGCAGTGTCATCAGCGAATGACGTTAAGCAACAATCTGGAAGATAAAACCTCATACTATCTACATAAACCAGATAAAGAAGTGGACCAAGGACCGACCCCTGCGGCACACCACACGACACTTGATAAGGGGAAGAAAAAACATCATCAATCACCACTTTAATAGACCTTCCGCACAAATAACTTTCAAACCACTTCAGACTCACTCCTTTAATACCCAAGCATTCTAATCTCTGCAATAAAATCTTAAAATCTACCGTGTCAAATGCTTTCCTAAAATCAAAAAATACTGTTAGGGGGATCTCACCTTTTTCAAAACAATTATTGACAAAATCAACAAGATGAATGGCAGCATGACTAGTTGAATGACCTTTTCTAAACCCGAATTGAGTGTCACTGAGTAGGCTGTGTTTCGTGATATGGTCATATAGACGACGATGAATCACTTTTTCCAAAATTTTTGAAAATAGAGGCAGTATCGAGATTGGTCTCCAATTACCGGCATCTGACCTGGTACCCCCTTTATAAAGTGGGATAACTTTAGCTTGCTTCAGCGCTTCTGGGAAGGTCCCTGTTTCCAGAGACAGGTTGATAATATGAAGGATACATGGTAATATATACGTCATCACAGCTTTAAAAGTTCTAAGATTCACGCCATCAATCCCAGCAGAATTCGATTTTATGTTTTTCACTATCTTAACTACTTCATCATTTGTACACTTTTCAAACTGGAACTCAACACTTTCTCCACGAGAGTCCTCGAATTCCTCACTGAGAACATTTTCCCTATCACACCTTACACTCTCTTGAACAGACAAGCCAATTTGGGAATAAAACTGGCCAAAATGATTCGCGACTACATTTTTATCACTCACAGAACTTCCGTTTATATCAATGCAAGGCGACTGGCTACTTTTTTGATTTCCCATAAACTCATTAATAACTTGCCATGTGGCTCTTGTATCTCCCTTATTATCAGAAAACTTTTCCTCGAAATACTTCTTCTTTGCTTGCCTTCTCATACTGTTCACCTTATTTCTCACTCGCTTGAACTCTGCAAAATCTGCGTCATCCTGGCTATTGAGATATTGCTCATATAACAAGTTTCTTTTGTTTATCGTGTCTATTATTTCCTCCGTAATCCACGGCTTGCGGGGATCAGCCTTCTTTTGCTTTGTCAGTCGCAATGGGCATGTTTTCTCATAAATCGGTTGAAAAATGGACATGAACTTGTCATAAGCTAGAGAAGAATCACCAGAAATCTCAAGGACTGAGTCCCACTTAATACAACTCAACTCCATGGCAAAGTTATTCAGATTTTGCTTTTTAAGCTCACGTGTCAGTATTTTCTTTGACGGGATACGTCCATTTCTAAGACACATCACATGAGCAATTACCGGGAGATGATCCGATCCTGGATATATAATTACATCAGAACAGCTTTGACTCAAATAACTACGTCCCACGAAAACGTTATCGATTAGGGTCGCAGAATGCCTGGAAATGCGGGTAGGTACACAAGCTAAAGGGTAAAGATCATTCGAAACCATATAATTAAAAAAATCCAAATTATCACCTGAAAGTTCTAAAAGAATAAAGTTAAAATCCCCCATACAAAAAAAATCCATTCGTGTAGACGAAACCAACCTCATGAACTCATCAAAACCTGTGACAAACTCATCCAATCGAGCACTGGGCGGCTTATACACCATACTAATTAAAACTTTTTTTCTTTCAATTTCCAGTTCTAAACAAAAACTTTCGAACTTACCTTCTATCCAAACACCCAAATCCTCCCTCACCATATACCTCACATTCTTCTTAATCAAAAATCCCAGGCCTCCTCGGTTCATAGTTGATCGGTTCCTTACCTCGAAATCATATCCCGAATAATAACCCGAGAGAGATTGGTCAGCACTCAAAAAAGTTTCACAAATACCCATAATATCAAATTTTGAAGAGGATTTCTCAATTAACTGCAGAACATCTGAATATCCTGTAGTAAGGTGGCAATTCCACGAGCAAAGACACAGCGACATGTCTGAACTAACTTGCGACGGCAATATATAAGAACTTTCGCGAAGAGGCTTTGAACCAATAATAGGCAAATCATCACATCCAATTTGAGCCTCCAAATGATCTTCAATACGGAGCGGATTGCACAAAAATCTACTCAATGAAGAAAAATCATTCAACATAAATAAAGAGAAAGTCTAACTTCCTTTCCCGCGACAAAAAGAAAAAAAAAAAAAGAGAGAGAAGAAGAGCTTAAATACTGAAGCAACTGAATAATCCAAAAAAACGTTAATACAATTAAACACAAATAATCAATTTTTACGAAGATCTACAGGGTTTCAACAAGTGAGTGGATGCGTTTCGGGTGGATATCACCTTGCTCACGTTTGTAAACACGGCCACGATCAGTCCAGACGTTCCTTACACCATATCTGTCTCTCGCACCTTCGAGAATCACTTTTCTCATTTTCGTAAGATATTCAGTGACGAATACACCCGATTTTGCCAGCTTTGATTTCGCTTTGAAAACAGTATACGCCATATCTTTAGTCGCGAATTTAACGAGAACTGGCGCAACAGGCGTAGGTGTCTGGTTATTCCCCGTGGCGTTCGGAAGTCTAAAAACGCTCCTGTTCATAATCGTCCAGCTTTTCCTCAATAGTAGCGACCCGAAGCTCTATTGACTGAATCTGGCTATTCAGGGATGAAAACAATTTTTCAACTTTCTCAAACTTTCCGTTGTATTCTAGCGTGATCGAATCATAAATTTCCGAAACAATCAGTTCAGGGTTTAGAGTGGCTTGTTGTGATGAACCTCCTGCTCCTGCCACGGAAGCAACTTTTTCCTGAACTTTTTTTTCGATTTCTTTAACTAGGCCAGCCTTAAGCTTTACTACTTCATCTTGTGCCAAAGTAAGCTGATTTCGAAGTGCAGACGTTCTGCTCAAAGCAGTTAAATCAGCATCCGGGCCTTTCGTAACTTGTTTTTTCAGGAACTGATGGTAAAGATCAGGAGAAGATTCACACTCGCGGAAGGCATGATTTACTCCCTTAGCTGTACTTTTTGAAGCTTCCGAATAATTGTCATCATACGAGAGAAGATTCGCTGCCATAACAGTCTGAAAGTCATGGGATCCGTAGCAAAATACAACGAATTTCGGTGAAGACTTTTCTTGGTTTGTAATGCTAACAATCCGTACTGGCCAAAGGGGATATCCCTTGAACTGAGCTACCGCCAAATCTCCCTTCTGAAATTGTACCATGATGAAAATAATGATCCAGTAAATCGAAAATTTACTTATCTTTAGTGGACAGGGCCACGTCATGCGGTGGCAGACACCCTTATGAATGGGGGCCCGGTGGAACGTGGGAGCCTGTCAGTTTTTTCCACCGTACTCCGACATCCCAAAGTGCTGCATTCAAATTATCCAAATCAAATTTATCCGTATTCACCAACACCTGTCACTGCTATGACGTCAGCAGCTAGAAAAGTACAGAGCGCGCAGCAGAGATGTTAACTCAGCCAGTGCTGAATGCTGAAAGCCAGTGCTGAATGCTTTAAGGTCGCTAGAAATTCATTTGTTAGCAAAACCCTTGAGGCAGAAATGATCACGGGCCCTTTGAGATAATGAAAATGTATCTTCTAGTCAAAATTACTTCTTCGGTTAGGACGCGCACTTTTAAGGCGCTAGGAAATTCATTTGTAAGCAAAAACCTTTAGGCAGAAATTATCATGGGCCCTTGGGGATAATGAAAATGTATCGTTTGCACAAAACTATTTATTTTTGCTTTGCGGTTAAGACAAGGAATTTATTTGTAAGCAAAATCCTTGAGGCAAAAAACAAATCATGGGCCCTTTAAGATCATGAAAACGTATCTTTTGGTCAAAATTACTTCTTTCACTTTCATTTGGGATGCCCACTTTAAGGGATCTAAAATTCATGCGTAAACAAAAGCCTCAAAGGCACAGAAAACTTGACTACGCAACTTTCGGCCATCAAACCGACCCCCAGGTCGGGGGTCGGATAAATATAAATATATTAGATAAATATACAGGGACTTATTGTTGACCCCCTTCTTTGTTATCTCGAATCCCCTCCTTAATGTTCCCAAAGCTAGCTGGCAGGCCCTTGCCCCTTATGCACTGTAATTATGCACTTATGCACCGTAAAAGTTCGCCTTTGTACGTGTGGACCAACGACTAACGACACACCGGTAAGAGGTCGTGCGTTCGATTCCTAGTCCCGGCACACAAACATTTTGCTTTTTTTCTACTAACTCAAAAGTCAAATTCTCGGAAACTGCAATGGTCGTAACGAGAATTTTTCTTACTCTCAATATCGACTCAGGGTAGCTCCCCGAGTCAACTTCGAGTCAAGTTTTCTGTTCCTTTAAGACAGGAATGATCATGGGCCCTTGGGCATCACGATAATGTATCGTTTGCTCAAAACTATTTTTTGCCCTTTGTTGTAATAATATGCACTTTAAGGAGGTCGGATCGGGGAACTGACCAAGAATTAACGATTCTTAGAAAAAACTCGGTCTTCTATAATGTATCCACTATAAAATACAAAATAAAACACTTCCAAAAATAGCATATAAAAAGGCAGTATTTATAGCAGTGACAAAATTGACGGAGCAAAATGGATGCACCATAATAAATGAGCAAACAAAAAAAGGAAAAAGCACCTAAAATCTGAAGGATTGATTGGGCTACCAAGTTGGTACAAGAGCAACTTGGCAATCACCCTCTAGATCATGACATTTCTCAACCAACAAACGGTGCTAACGAGGTGTTGCTCACTCTCAGTTTTAGTGTACAGCAAGTACGCGGTGCCAGGCTGGTGCCAGCACCGGCCAGATTATCAGGATCATGTTTAGAAGCGTTTGAGAGATGAATAGCCGAATTTTTTGCCAACACCGGTGCCGGCACCGCAGAATTTGGCCGGTACCAGAAAAGGGTGTACAGCAGGTGCTGGAGAGTGGGCAACACCTCGGATGCGAAAGGGCAATTTTTCTCTTTGTTTTGTTATTACGAAACTCATTGCCGATGTTTAAAAGCTTGACGAGACGACGAATATACCATTCTTAGATGAATAAGATATTAGTGGCGTTTTGATCGCCGATGAAATTTCCCTGGTAGACGAAGGAAGTTTGCCGATTCGTGCTTATTTACTGTTTTCGATAGCGGATAGCCGTTGGAGTTGGTGGCAACTTCCATCGCCTATCGGCAAGTCCTAGGCCGATGGACAGGAATTTAGGCGATAGACGTTAGCTGTTGAGCACAAAAACAGAAACTAGACCTCCGTTGCCTGTGCAACGGGAAGTGTTGCAGCAACTGTGCCCTGTTCCTTAGGGCACAGTTGCGGAGCAACACGTGCAACTATGCCCTACGGGACACAGTTGCGGAGCAACAGTCTCCATTATGTCCTTCAGAGGACATTTTTCTAATGCGGCTTCGATTGTTATCTTGAAGCATCTTTGATGTGGTTTTATTTCGAGCTCCTGCTAAACTGAGTTTGGTAAAATGTTTAGCTGGTCCAGAAATAAACGAGATGGACTTTTCCGGAATTATTTCCGGGAAATCTGTAAGAGCTACGGAATTTCATGCTTCAGTTCTCGAAAAGATCAATAAAAGTTCTATATGAGTTCATAATTATTTTATCTCTAAAAGGTTTACTTCCGAAACTAGGGCCGTCTTAACTTGACGCCAATTCGAAGTATTATGTTTCGAGACGCACATTTCGGGAATTATTTCCGGGAAATCTGAAAGAGATACGGAAATAACGTCTTATAGTTTTCTGCTTAACTTTTGATGGTCTAAGCTAGGAAAATATAAAACAAACCAAATTCACCAAAAAATTTAAATTGCCCCGAGGGCATGACAAAACTTCCAAATAGAAAAACCCAAAGAAGGAATTTTATTTGGGAGAAACTATTGTAAGCTCCAGTTGTTAGGAGATCGAGACCTGTCGAACCGCGTTGGAAAAAAAATTCTAGCTGGTCCAGAACAGAAGTTACCTCTAGAACGTCGAAACTTCGGAAATTATTTCTTAGAGAACGAAGCAACTTGGTATATAGAACACTTCACTTCTTCTTGCATACTTTTCATAGCACTACTCGATAAAAATATAAGAAACATCAAAATCGAAAATTTGAGAAAATTCCAAAAAAAAATCGGAACGAGATGGACTTTTCCGGAATTATTTCCGGGAAATCTGTAAGAGCTACGGAATTTTGTGCTCCGGTTCTCGAAGAGACAAATGAAAGTTCTACATGAGTTCAGCATAACTGTATTTCTAACAAGTTTATTTCCGAAGCTAGGGTCGTCTTAACTTGACGCCAAACATCGAACGCAGAGTTTCTAAGAAAAAAAAACGGTTTTATTTTTTTTTTCTGGAAAACTGTTAGAAATTTTAGGAACTTCTCTGAAACTTTTTTACTCTGTTTCACGTTTCCCTTCCCTCTGAAAAATCTCAAATTTTTAACTCTTACCACTTCGGAGCTACAGGTCGCTGATCACGGTGAAAGAAAAAAAAAACAAAAAAAAAATACGAAAGCAGTAGTGTTGCTCCGCAACACAATTAGAAGAAACAACTACGGCTATCGGCTTCCGGCGAACGTCAAAAACGCCAAAAAGTCAAACGGCTACGCTATCGCCAAACTAATCGGCGATCAAAAACGCCACTATTGAATTTTATAGATATTGACACGATAGCTGCACTCAACTAGCATTCTCGCTCTTTTTCCTGCTATTGTCACTCGAGTTAAAACCTGGTTTTCCTTTATTGCTTTGGTCACAGCGCAGAGATGGACTATAGGCTATGCTGAGTACAACTGATAACTTAAAAATCTTAATCTCTCTGGTTTCCCCCCTTCTCGGTGGCCAAACAAAAAAAGAAAAAAAAGGAACGAACAACAGCTAACCTATTCAACAACGACTAACGTTATTGGTTCTAAATCACTGAAGCCTACATCTGGTTTGTTCTAAGTAAAAGGTCCAGGTCACCGACCGTTAAAAAAGACAGTGTTCAAATAAATGAAGAAAATTTAATAAAAACAAAAACCACTTTCACTGAACTGGTGAGGGTGAGCGCTACCCCTTTTAGCGGTAGGTGGACTCTGCTGCTCTGCTGTAGGGTTTCAGTAATTTATAACAACTCTGCTATAGGCTTTTGGTGGTTTAGACGCCGAAACAGAATGCACTGAGTAAAACCAGATAAATTAATTGAATGGTATTTTTCTTTCTTTCTTCCTAGTTGCTGGAAAAAAAATACCAAAGGGGGAACGACGAACAAAGAACCCACTGAACAGGTACAGATCTTCTGGGATTTAAGTCTCTAAAAGCCTGTAGCAGAGTTTAGTCCAATTACCGCTAAAAATGTTAGCTTCCTCTCCAACTAGTTCAATATTTCTTTTTTCAAATTTGACCTGCTCCATGTCAGATAGATGAAGTCTTCATTTTCCGAGTTTAGGCCACCAGGTGTGAAATTCCACATAACAGGGACTACACTGTCAGAAGTCTCATAACAGATAACACAAGGATGCGCGGTTTCAACAGACAACGTTTACAGACCCCACTTGGGATGTACTCTGTTGTCGCGACAAACGTTATACACTGAATGTTATGCATAACACATAACAATGCTTGCCAGAAAGAGCCGAAAAACCACAAAACCTTTTTTGTTTGTCGCCATGATGTCGAAAAATTCAAGATGTTTTTTGGCGTTTTTCGGCTCTTTCTGGCAATGCTTGTTATGCATAACATTTCGTGCATAACGTTTGTCGCGACAACAGATTACCCTGCCAGAATGCTCGAAATCTGAAGGGTTTTCCAACTTAAATATCCACGAGGTGTGTTTAGGCTTCGTAGAAACGTGAAGTATAAACATAAAAGCGTAAACCGTTTTACATGTCATCCCTACTGAGATTTACTGTCTCTAAACTACCCTTATTGCTTTTCGTGTTTTTGCACGAAACTACGGTTGCACTTCATATCTCGGTCAAAGTACTGTTAAAGGCTGCCAAGGTAAGCTGTACAGCGCACCTATTGGTGCGTTCTTAGAACTCATGACGGTTTCTGGAGTAGTCAGTGTCACCATCTCCTGGTGATTTCTCACTAAAACTCGCCATTCGGTCAGGTTTTCCGCGAAGATGACACTAGGAAGCAATCACCAGTGAATCCAAAGACGCCTTATAGGAAAAAAAAACAGCGACCACTATTGATTACTCCAACGGCCCAGAACGCAGCTTACATTGCATATCAGGCCATGCAATCGATGGATGCTTTTGATGTGGAACGACACCGATCTACGTCTTCGAGAGGTCTCAACTCTGTGCAAAGAGAGTTTCACTGCACAGAAGACAGAGCTAGTATCCCAGAGTTATCACCATCCTTGTCCCAGGCACAGTACGAAAAACGCATCACATCATCACCACTTTTGTCCCAGGCACAGGACAAAGAACGCATCAATTTAAACAAGAACCGATAAAATTTGAGGAGAATGATCCAAAAAGCGTGAAAAATTACTGACCGGTTTCCTATAATCTTGACCGGGTGTTACGGGATAGCTCAATGCTATAAGCATACATGATCCTTAGCATAGAGGTTCGTCCCAAGTTCCGAGTAAAGCCATGGCGGTATATCGAGAAGGCAGATCGACGTATCTTCACTGAACTGGAGGAAAGATCGCTGTTCACGCATTTGATTCATGAATTCTCGTTTTAAGCAAGTCAATCGAACTGATCTTCCGTGTCTTGGGATCCCTCACAGTGAATTCATTACGCCAACCCTCGCATGCTCGACTGCTGCTTTGGAAAGGGCGTTAATTTGCTTTCGATGACAAGCTCGTGGCAGCCATATGTGCATGGCCTTACGGCAAACGTAAGCTTTTGCGTGAGCTATGCGTGACCACGAAGTATACGACAAGACCGAAAGTCGGTGTACCCACTTTACCAATTTGTATTACCGACATTAATTTACGGTAGCGTCAGTGCCAGGCACTGCCCGTTGCGCGTAGAAAACTCTAGCAGAAAAAGAAAATCCAAGGGAACATTTTGTTAATGTTAATCACCCTTAAGTGATTAAGAAAACCCGGTTAGCTGTAAATACTGCTTTAACCGACAAACGCAACGAAAGTACAATGTCTAGCCTCTAGGGGAACAGATCAGTCGGCATGAGGACTTCCCCCCTCACTCCAAATATGCTACAATTCCAACATCCTTTCTTCTAAACAACAGGATCACTTCCTGGTACATCCACTTTCTTCTCCTCCACTTGATTTATCAGCGGATCCGATTCTTCAGCAAGATCGTCCACACTCTTCTCAAGATCCTCCTCTATAGTCTCCAACTCACTATCTCTATGCACCCTTACTTCTTCTTCTTCCCGAACGGGTTTAAACACTTGCTTTTCCTTGGAAGACCCCAACTTTGGTGCTTTGGATGACCGTGGGCTACCCTGTGGGGATCCCCCTGTACTCTGAATACTAGCGCCATCTATTAAAATCGATAGCGGAGACATCAGACGGACACTTTTGGGAGTGCTGGGGGAGTCGAGAGGGATCGGTGAGGCTTTGGGGACGCCAATGTCCTTGCGTGGCGGTTTAGGGGAGTTCCGGGGGCTACCCGATTTTTCGGGCATTTGGAGTTTGAGAGACCGGGATACTGCTTTGGCAAACGGTGATCCCAGGTCTATCAGCGGAGCACTTTCTTCATCTATGTACTGGATGTTGTCAGCAGCGTTCGGCCTAGAATGAAAGTAGTTAGAGCTCCATGTAACGGCTCTTGTTTTACAAAAGGGGGTAGTTGCCCCTGCCCTTGTTTTTTTTTTTCTAAATTAATAGGGTGGAAATGGACGAGGTGGCTCAAGTAAGGATTTTTCGCGAGAGTTTCGATTGAAAGATTAAAAAAAAAGAATCTTTCAAAAATGATGAAAAGTTTTTCTGAAAAAAAAAATTCGGGATTTTTTGAAATCATCTTTCCCGGGTCTGTCTAGATGTTACGCTAGTGGTCAGAATTGTGGAGGCTTCAAAGCCAGGCCCCGAATCCTTTCTGAAACAAGACTAAATGTTACAATGGGATCCCAACGTTAAAATTCTATTGGATTTTTTTATCCGGATAATCGGGTCTTGTAGATCTCCAGGCTTCGACATATCCCTTTAACATGTTACTATTTATCCATAATCAACCGCTTGAAAATGTACAAGGAATGATAGCGTTTTGGTGTTTTTTGACAAAATTACGACCGAAACAAAAGAGAAAATCCGGTTTCGGCCGGATTCCGGGCTCATTAGCTTTTAAAAGCAAAATCCCTCTCCCACAACCAAATATAGAGCGTACAGAGCACACCTTCGAACTTGACCTGTGCTTTGACCCAATGATCCCTCATACCAAGTTTTAACAAAATATCTCGAAGTCACAGGTATCCCGTCATTGACGTTTTGGGATCCCAATAACTCGCCACTTTTCATCAGTGCTTACTTGCCCTTGACATGCAGAGGCGTCACTACTAGAGGGGAGGGAGGGACGCCCGTCCCCCCCAATGTTGTCGGCCAGTCGGTAATAAAGATCCGAGTCGGCGCTTTGCGCCGCAATTTTTAGTAAAAACAGTCGATTTTTTCTTAGAAATAGTTGTTTTTCCTCAAAAACAGTCGGTTTTTCTTAAAATAGTCGTTTTTCTTAAAATCAGCCGGTCTTTCGTCAACACACTTGTTTTTTTCTCAATAATAGTCGTTTTTATCCGCAAAAACAGTCGGTAAAATTGACCAGCCAGTCGGTAAATAACTTGATCCGCCCCCCAAACATTTTGGCTAGAAACGCCTCTGTTGGCATGGCTTGAAGTTCATAAGGACCGACCACTCTACCAAAGATGCTCGGGCATATTAGGCCAAAGATGGGTATACCCTAGATGGTGATGAGTGAAATTTGTCCTCACTTTAATATACGCACGATAAATAATAATACTCATAATGATAATTTATCTGTAGCCCATTGAACTGAAGACAGTGGATTAAAACAACTAAATGGATTTTCTAAAAAAAAATCAGCTGAGTTATTTAGTTTGTATGCATAAATACACTCCAACAAGATCCAAACCACCAAATACTGAGCCTATCTCATGCACATTTACCAACCTACACCGTTCTCCTTCACGCGCATGCTCGGTGAAATGCTCCCCCACAAGCAAACTGTCTGCACCGTGTCGGCTGGAGTGACCAGAACCCAAACTTGGCACAATTACTAGTAGAAATTATTGAGAATGCACGCCAGACAACTTGCTTCCTGACCACGAAACTCGAAAACAGGAAATACGGAAGAATGCGCAAATATATGTTTTGTCAACAAACATGTCAGTTGTGTCAATGCTGTTACCTAACTGGCGACATGACTCTTCTGTCAGAAACAAGCAACAACAGGCTATAACAATTTTTCAAACAAACATCAGGGTTGACCCGAATCAAAACAAAGGTCCTACTTGAGAACAGGGATCCTGACTTAAGGAAGAACAAGAAGAAAACCGACCCGATTAACATTTTTAGCCTGTGTAGTTTGTATGGTAGTTATACGAAAAAGCTGCATGTATTGATATGCAGTAGTACAGAATACTTTAATGTGATTTGCCTCACAAATAGTATTCAGTAGCATCCCACCTTGCCCCTGTAGCGTCCAGTCTTTCTATAGTAGCATGTAGTAGCATCAGTTGGTACTGCATGCTACTTTTTCTTACAACTTCAGACTACTATTTTAAGATATTGTTCCATCGGGGAAAGAACAGGGATCCCAACTTTTTCGTTTTTCGTCGCGTCTGCTTATGAAGCCGTCGACGTGAAATTATTGGACATAATCTTTAATTGGATTCACTTCCCCTTCCGAAAGAATGGGTACAGAAGAAGGGCCCTCTCCCTTATCTCACTGACTGCGCCTGAAGCTGTTCTTGTCTAGTCGGAGAAAATTCACTGGACCCCCCTCTTCTCGAGACCAAATACTCTTCCCCTTTCCATGTCATAATAAATCCGGTCTAAGCAAACCTAACCAACTTTAACCTTTCCCAACCGGGCCTCTACCACTCCTCCCCCCCTTAGAGGTCTTAAGCGTCATTCCGATCCACTTGCCATGATAGCCCACTGCACACCACGAGAGGGATAGGTTAAGCTTGCGTGAGTCGGCATCTCTATGCCAACTCCTCAGTTCACCTTCTCAAAGTTCCGATAATTAGGCATCTGCATGCAAACTCCTCAGTTCACCTACTAAAAGTTCCGAAAGTTCCGATGGTTCGTCCACCCGTCTATTCGACGAGTTGGAGAAGTGTAGGAAAAAAGTGGAATTTGTTAAGGATTCGCGTCAGCAAGCTGACGGGTGGGCGTACTGACGGCTCCTCGCTTGTGAGGCTACACATGCATTCGTGCATCATTATCATGCAAACAGTTTTTTACCTGAGGGCATAGCTGAATTCGAGAGCTGGCGCTGAAATTATCAAAGTTAAAATAGAGGTACAATTGCTAACAAGAAATGCAGAGCCCCTTTCTGTCTTCGAGATGGGGTATGGTTAAGAACTCGAAGAATTCGATCGATGACGCCAATATGAATTCCGTCCGCGATCTTAGGACTTATTTTTCGGTCGAAACTAGATAATGGACCCCGGGAAAACTATTGAAATCAGACAGCTTTCTCCTGTTTCTATGTTCGCCTCTTTTCAACCGAGTATTTCGCTCTGGCAGGACTGGCGACATGAAGTGAGCGTTCGATATAGTGTCCTTTGTACTTATATTTTTGTTCTGGTCAATGGGCTTTGGCTGAAATAATAACTGCAAGGCCGCAAAGCAGAAGCATTTGGCGTAAGAACCACTAGGCGTCTAGCGCCTAGAGTGAGCACCGAATCCGGAAAAAACACTCCCGGATTTTTTCGCAGAAACCGGATCACCAGCTACGCCGGAACACCGGGTCCACATTGATCAAGCTCCTAACGAATCTTATCTTAGGAGCCGATAGGTGAAACATTTTTGTGTCTTGACTGTACTTTTGTTTACTTAAGACGGTTATTCAACTCTGGACCGCAACGTTGACACAACAGGAAACTGAGTATTTTCAGGATCACCTAGCAGGAGCATAACAAAACCCTCGGGGATGTGACCTTTTAAGACCCAGGAGTCAGCCATTCCACTACTTTGAACTTTTAAATCCAACTTTAGTATCGTCAAGCTGAAATGGAGTTAGCAAAAGGTTGCATCAGAAGATATTAGTGTTTAACCATCCCTGGACTACAACATTTTAAGTCAGAAAAAAGCCAGACAACTTTCGGCCTTCCCGAAATGATTTACTCCTTTTTTACCCCACCCCCAAACCCATAAGTTTGATCGGCCCAAATTAAACTCTTTGCGCATCCAGCACTACGACAAACAGTTTCGTGTGACTTCAAGTAACGTCGCAAAACGCAGGATTCTAAAGTACGACACAGTCTGTACTCCAAGCAACACAAACTGCATTTCGCAGTGCCGGATGATTCGAAAATAAAAATACTTTTTAGCAAAAAATGCTTCTACAAGTGAGCACCATACCTGTCTTCTCCGTCATCTTCTAACAGTGAATCAAGCTTCGTGTGTGGCCGCGTTGTTACTGGAACTTCTGTAAAATAAAAAACAAGTAATAATATTAATCTGAACCACTAAAAATACAAACCGTTACCACAGTTATATCTATGTTGCCAGAACCGTGAAATCACTCATTTCAAACAACCTTCGGATGGAGCCGGCTACTGTTATCGCCTTTAGTAGGGTGAACAGCTGAGTTCCGAATCCACAACGGTGCTTAGGTCCATTTTCTTTGTTGGATCCTTGGTTTCCCAATTTGTAGTGAACACGTAATTATTTTCTTTATTTATCAATAGGGAAAACATGGTGATGTGGCAGGGGTCCGCAGACCCACTCATCGTAGCAATCCTCCAACCAAAATTTTCGTTAATCGCGCGATTCATTCTTATCCCCAAAAATTCGAATTTCGTAGTCCCCCTTGTTACACGTTATAGTTGGCGCCCTCGCACATCCAGGGTGAAATAAAAGGCAAGTCGGGTAAAAGCAAGAACAAATAATCAGACAGAACCTCCATCTCCCTATCTCTCTGGAAATTTTAAATAGCCTATGACCATTTTACGTATTTTTAAATGTATATGTTATGTTGACGAATTTGTGCATGACAGTACTCGCAAATTTTGGTTTTGTTACCGTGAAAGTGTGAGCGAAAAAATCACTATTCTATTCTATTCTATGACTATGCGGAGACGAATATTTCCCCGTACCTTGTCCGCTTCAAACGAGCGGAGGTTAATAGCATCGCGCCACATCACGTTTCGTTACCTCTACAGTTAGCTGTATCGCTGTGAAGCCGCCTTGAGGAAAAGTAGAAGACAAGCTGATTGGTTCTCCAGACGCGCTCAAGAGCGGGTCAGCGCGCGAAGTACGCCTCCTGCATGTTTAGTTCTGCGATGAGCAACGGCGAAGACGGAATTAGAGTAGACGGGTATCAACATGAGCTCAAAGCCGGAGTATACCTCTATGTCCACTCAGTTTTGTCCGGGTATCCATAGTCGCGGCATGGTACCAAAGACAGAGGTTCTATCTGAATATTTGTTCTTGGTATAACTCCAACCATATGTAGGCTACTATATTCATTCATTTATTATTTGATTCCTTCAAAACTGAAGAGTATATAAAAAGAGAACAACATGTCATAGTACACAAACAATTAACTGACCGTTAAAAACAAACTTATCATACTAAATCAACAATAAAATACAAATGATAACACAAAATCAAAATAAATAAACTAATCAAGGCACTTTTTTAGTGAAGAAAGGAAAAAGGTTGTGATGGACAAGAATGTTTTCAGCCTTTTTATGAAAGTTCTGAATTTTTCTGTTCAGAGTTTCCAGAGGATTCTTCACTTTAAAATTGGAAGTTAGGTGAGAATTACTCGCAGAAACAGGGAAACCAAGAAGGAATTTTGAAAATTTGTAATAAGTAACTTTTAACGCAGAAAGTTCAGAAGGACGGAAAGACGAAAAGAAAGCAGACGGTTTGCACTATTAGTGCACAGTTATATGCACTATAGTTTGTCAATTATATTTATATTAGACTGTTATTTTGTATTTTTAGTATTGTAATTGACTAAACTAGTCAGTCATTGTGTACCTGAGGTTGATTAGACGATTACTTTTATTTTAATTCATAAATGTTGACTACGAACTGATATATATATTTAATGACGACTAAACGAAAGCTTGTCCGCTTCCCGTTTTGGAAATAAACTGAACTGAACTGAATAATTTATCTAAAAAAATTCAAATTTCGTGGTTCCCCTTGCCCCCCGTTACAGTTAGCGCCCTTGCACATCCAGGGTGAAATAAAAGGCAAGTCAGGTAAGTCACGTACCTGCAGACGGACCTCCCCTCCCCACCGCAACCGGAGTAGGCCTACTAAATACGCTGCTCGTAGGGGCCAAAGTGCGTTACTCTTACCTGCATCAACCATATCAAGATCGTCCCCGGAGTACACCATCATCTTCTTGGCGGAAGTGTCCGACCCAATCACAAAGCTGGGTTTGTCCCCCTCAGGAACGCTTGCTCCCTAGAGAAAAAAAAATATATTAAAGCCCAACGGGCACAAAACGCATTATTTTGTATTAATTGCTTCACAAATAAACATTTCCGACTTCCTGTAGAAGGCGCTACGAAAATCGGCCGTTTGCTTGTTATCGCTTGTCTTTACCTCTCTGGCATTTCGGCAATAAAATTTTAGGGTCCTGTCTTACAGTGGCAGGAAATTCAACAACAAATGAAACAATAAATTGTTTCTGACGCATTTGGCAAAATTTCCAAAGAATCATTCTCCTCGAATGTACAGATTAAGCCCTGACAAGTTGCATATGTACTCCTTTGAATCTAGAAAAAATAATGAAGAATGACTTTGCCGCATCAAATCACTCTCACAACTGTCAATCATTCTCCCTTTTCACCTGTAACATCCCATTCGTCCATTTGTAAAAGTTCAGGTATGCCACTTCCAGTTTCACCGCCGAGTCCGGATCCGGTCCGGACCGTGTCATTTATATATTTGTCTCCCAAACGTGTTGCCTCATTACCAGTATTACCACTCTTACAGATTCCGGAACCAGGAGATTCCAACGTGTGAAGGTCAATGGCTTTATCCACCGGATCCCGATGAAAAATTATTCTCAAAATAGTAGTATGAAGTTGTACGAGAAAGTAGCATGCAGTACGAACTGATGCTACTACATGCTTTTATGTCAAGGCTACCGTGCTACTGCAGCTACTATTAGCAAGACTGAATGCTACTACAGCAAGACAGGATGCTACTGTTTACTACTGCTTAAGATTGGCCCAGTCTGAGGCACATTAAATAATAGTATTATTTACTATTACATATCACATGCAACTTTTTCGTACAACTATCATACAACTACGCAGGCTACAAATTTTTTATCGGGATCCATTTTGACAAAAACGGATATTCTGGAACTCTGAAGGAAAGCGAGAAAGTGAAGCCTGGCTTTCAGGTACTAAAGGGTTCGGGGGGTCAACTACAGGTTACGTGGAAAAAATCGTGAAACGTCGATGTACCTTCCCTATGCCATCTATGTGTAAAATTGGTCCAAAACGAAAAAGTCAGCAAGGATATTCTTCAGCGTTATTTCGGCCCCTCTTAGCAAGGGTTCTCTTCAGGCATCTTTGTGCACTTTTTTGAGAAAATACGAACCAATCAAGGACAAGTGCCCTTAACTTGAACAAGTGCCCATTTAAAAAGGCATAGTCTGAATTTCAGACAAAAGCTGCAAGTTAAGTATTTACTGAGTGTGTTTTATTTATTTAGAGTCAATCGATGACTAACCAAAACTTTATCGTACCCCAGGTTGCTTTTCTGGAAGACATGCATGTTACTGGGAGTTTTTTTTCTCCGAAATCCACAACAAATTAAGAACCACTTACATCGATCTTAATTGGCTCGCTCGGATTATGTTTCCCTGCAATATTTGCTCTGGATCCAGACAGTCCATTTTCATAGTGTCCATCTAGTTTGTTTAGTGACAGACCAGACATGTTAAACATCTCATCCTGAAAAGAAAGATTAGTAGCTGAGTGCCATGAGATTAAGGAGAATTCGCAAATAGAACGAAAACGACGAACCAAGCTTCAAGGTTTTGATAATAAGAGATGCGTTTTTGCAGATACTACGCTATGTGATACCACGGTCAAAAGGTGTTTTTGCAGTTATCGTGGTATCTGGCAAGTTATCGTGTTATCTAAAAAGTCATCTCACTTTCATTAAATTTTGTCAAATTGGTGAGAAAGAAGTTTAGCTTTTAGTGATGTAATTGGATATCAGTTTTTCTTTTGGGATGACTTCGAAAAGTACAGTTTCGGCAATAGACATTTTTGCAGAGCAACCGTGTATCAGATACCACGGCAACTGCAAAAACGACTCATTGCAGATCCAGTTACCGTGGTAACAGACGCCATGGTATCTACAACAACGCAACTAATAATAGCAATAATAACCATAGCCTAAAACTGAATCAAAAAGGAGAAGCTAGCCCAAGCTAAAAAAAAAAAAATCAAATATCGCTGCCAAAGCATCATAGCTGACGTATCTGTTTTATGCATTATTTGAATATAAGAATCCCCCCCCCCACCCCCGTATGTTTCAGTATTCCGTCACTCTGAGAAATATGATGAAAGATAATTTTTATTTTGTTTTTTTTTATTCAAGATAAATAAGCGGATACAACATTTCATGCGCGAGCAACTTGGTAGATCTTTGTCACTGTACACACAAAACAAGGACAACTAATACATAAACTTGTAAACAACCGATAACGTATTACTAGAAAAACGTTAAGTTCTGAAAGGGGGTCGGATCCTCGAATGGGTCTTCTTGTTGATATTCTTTCCAGTGACGCTTGTTGAAGTAAAAAAAAACAAATTCTTTCTCTGGTAAGTTATGACACATGTCCGGTTAGCACATCTGGAGATTATGGCCCTTTCTCTACCAAATCTCGTTGCCTACCCCCCATCGGTTCTGGGTTATTGCGTGCCACGAGACACTCGCACATCTTGGACTTGGTTCCAACGCACTGTTTCGATCAAAACCCAGCTTTAGCCAGGCTAAAAAAAAATTACTTACGGCGGCGGTCGTGTTCCTCGTCATAGGTCCTTGGGTGGAGTTTTGCCTTGAGATTCTTCGGGTATTGCGTCGTGTGCTTGCTAGTGATACTCGACTTCCGGCAACTATAAAAAAATACAAGATCTTCGATACTTCCGGCAACTAGAAAAAAAATAAAAGACAAAATAAGATTGTCTTTTGTTTTTCCATACTTGGTTGGCGATGGCAAGTGCACCCTTCGGCTCAAGTGCCATATGCCTACCGATCGCTTTTCGGTCCTATGATCGCGAGTTATGGTACTTCCAGATGTTCTTGGTGGATGACATTTTCCACGTGTATTAAGGATCCGAACAGATTTACTTGGAAACTGTCACGGAAATCGCCAATCCGGGTGTAGTTGATATCCGGAGTCTTATACATGCATAACTGTCGATCGAGTAACGAGATCTGCGAGAAACTTCACAGTTGGCAACAGCACATGCTCTAGACCAGTGGTTCCCAACCTTTTCCGTACCGCGTATCCCTAATCAAGGTTCAAAAAAGTTGCGTACCCCTAATCAAGGTTATAAAAAGGTTCCATACTCCTTTTTTTACGAATTGTTGTTTTACTATCTTTTACCATGATGAGAACGTCAAACAAACGATATTTTGTTGTCATCAATGATTAGGCATGTAAATCTGAAACTGCGTTCGATGGGGTATCTGCTTTTGGGGACGATACTGAAACTGAGTTAGGGACTCAAAAAGGACTGAATCGAGGTACTAAAGCTATAGACTAAAGTGAATTTGAAACCTTCGCGTACCCCTTGTGAGGGTCTCGCGTACCCATTTGGGTACGCGTACCATCGGTTGGGAACCACTGCTCTAGACGTACCATTTCCAGGTCCGAACTGGGTCCAGCAACTGAGGTGGGAGTTCGAGGAAGAGGTATCGGAAATATGGAGGGGGTTGAATTGACACGGAAATATCCACTTCTCTGGTCCATGTCGTCAATTTAACCAGCACCGTCACTGACTCCCCACATCCCTAAAAAAAGCCAGGAAACAGAAACGCTATGTTTCGATCAACTGCTATTCGCGCAACGTGAGTAGTGTCAAGTGTCTCTGCTTTGACTGAACATTTTTGAAAAATCCGCCACCATACCACAATTTTCAAGGCGAGCTCGAGCTAATAGGTGACCTCCGGCCAATACAGATTTCCAAAAACTTACCACTATCAGCGCGACTACCGAAAACTCTGGCTATGGTCGAAATCATAGACGCTTTATGTCGGAGATTTGGCCTAGAGCCGATCCTTGAAAAGCGGTCACTTGCGCTGATGGAGGACCGACGGAAGGATCCCTTCGTCGAATCCGGCTTATCTTTGTCCTAAAGAGAATACCAAATACTAAAATTAGAACCAAACTGTTAAAGGACACCTGAATGAACAGTACCAAGTAACATCCCTATCTGTCTGACTTCCGTTAACATTGCCTGCAGAAAACCCAATCCAAATACGAAAGTGTTTCCAAGCTATGACTTTTGCTCCATTTTGCATCTGTCCTTATTTCAGTACCGAACAATTTTAGAAATGAACAAATGTCTACAATCAACCCTTCTTCTGGAGTATTTTTTAACCAGTTAAGCCCAAACGTATATCTAGAAGAAATTCCAATACGATCCGGCCAGCGCTGTATATGATTTGAATGAACTGCGCTTTTTGTCTTGGAGTCTGCATGTCCAAACCTCCAGAAACGAACACCCCTATTTTGAAAACGTCACGCTCAGGAGAACAACGCTCTCCGTGGCCATGTCTGTAAATGCATTCTCAATGGTGTGTTCAAGTATGGTTTCATTGTTCAGGTGTCCTTTAATCAATCAATCAATTTACACATAACATATTAAATTCAATTGCTTCCGTTTCATTTCAAACCGTTCAATTTCTCAGTATCCAGCACCATCTAACTTGTTTAGTCGCACCAGTCTTGGCTTCCATTTTTTGTTGGGTGGTAGGTTTAAACGGCCTGTCGAGGTTATTATTCAGATATTAACCGAAATAGAGGTAAGCCATCTATCGTGACTTTTACGAACAGAATATCCTTTGTAGGTAGGACATTCTTCTTTAATAGTACATTTTTCTACTTGGGTAGGGAATTTTGCGATAGTGAAGTGGCAACCCAAGCCTACTGTAGCCCTATGAAAATGACTACTTTTTTGACCCAGGCGCTTCTATTTCTATCAAAACAATCCACCTAACTAGTTTGGTTGCACCAGTCTTGGCTTCCATTTAAACTGAATAGGTTATGGTTGGGTGAACCCGGATGACTTGGTCTGGTGTTTTTGCTGGTTTGTATGGCACTTGCAGCTTCGCTCAAGTGCCATATACCGATCACCTTTCGGTCGGTCGGTCGGTCCACTCATCTCGAGTTAGGGCACTTCCAGATGGGCTAGGACGATGAAACTTGGCAGGAAAATCAGGGACCCGACCAAACTAACCTGGAAATAATCAGTTTCCCGATCCGACCATCTGGGGGGGAGTGGTGGGCCGGGGAATTCTGAAAATTAAGTAGTTTTTCTCACACTTTTTCGAGTTGGGGTACTTCCAGATGGGCTAGGACGATGAAACTTGGCAGGAGCATCAGGGACCCGACCGGACTAACCTGGAAATAATCAGTTTCCCAATCCGACCTTCTGGGGGGGAGTGGAGGGCTGGGGAATCCGGAAAACTGGAGTAGTGTGTAACTTTCGAACGGGTGATCGGATTGGAATGAAACTTAATAACAGAATAAATGGCATACCTCTGATGTCCCATTTGAAGTCCGGACCGGATTCGACAGCTATGGGGGAGTTGGGGGGGGAGACCGAAAATCTCGGGAAACGGTTAGAATGGAGGGATCGAAGTGAAACTTGCTGGGAAGAACAAGCGTCTGCTCCAGATAAATCGTTTATACATTTGGACTGGATCCGGACACTAAGGGGGGGGGATGGAGGGGAGTTTCCCGGAATTCCGGTAATGGCGGTTTTGGGGATTTTCACGACGAAACTTGGGAGGCGAATCAGGGACCCTATCAAAATGAGTTATAAATAAAAATTTACATGATCCGATAGTCGTGGGGGGAGTAGCGGGAGGGGGAATCCGGAATATTGAGTCATGCGTAACTTTGGAACGGTTGATCGGATCTGAGTGAAATTTGATAATTGATCAGAGGACATGTCTCTGGTGATCTTTGTCATGTCCGGACCGGATTCGACAACAACTGGGGGGGGGGGAATACGTGACCGGCTCAGACTGGGGAGATCACTGACAGAACCGGATTGGCTCCGGCGACTGTGGGGGAGTTTGAGGGGGGGGTCCGGAATTCCGGTGATAGCGATTTAAGGTACTTCCAGATGTGCTAGGACGATGGAACTGGGCTGGAGTATTAGAGATTCGACAAGATTGGCTCAGAAATCGCCACTTTCCAAATCCAACATTCCTTAAAGTACCAATCTTGACCGTAAATTTAGAAAAACACTTCTAAGCAAATTATACATTTTCATGATCCCCATGAGCCCATTATCATTTTTGCCTCAAGGGTTTTGCTTACAAATGAAGTTCTAGCTCCCTTAAAGTGCGAATCTGAACCGCAAGGTCGAAAACTACTTTTTTTTTATCAAACGATACATCTCAACCCATGATCATTTGTGCCACAAGGGTTTTGCTTGAAAATTTATTTTATCACCCTTAAAGTGCACATTTTAACCGAAAAGTGAATTTTTTTTTTACCAAATGGTATATATCAATGATCCCTAAGGGCCTGTGATCGTTTTGTCTCAATAGTTTTTCTTACCGATGAATTTCTAGTGCCTATAAAGTGCGTATCATTACAGCCAAGTTCTAAAACAAAGTACTTTTTCTCTAGCTCCCTTAAAGTGCGCATCTGAACCTGATCTGAACCGCAAAGGTAACCTTAAAAGTACGTTTGATCAAACACTACATCTCAACCCATGCAAGTGCCATATGAGCTTACAGCTCTTGTTTGTTTTTGTTTGTAGTGTGTCACGACAAAGAAGTGCAGTAGCTTCTGGCTCTTTGCTGCGGGGTCCCCCACTTTCGAAAGTTGAAAGCTTTACCGGGGCGGCCCGTTTCAAATGTGGCCATCCTGTTGTACCAATAAAAGTTTATCTCTCTTGTATCATCTCTTGTAAACTGCTAGTTGTTTTCAGGAGATTCTCGTGAAGCCAATCCCAATCGTTCCCATTCCCCAGCCAAAACTTCATAAACTGACCAGACCAGAAGGGCTTGCAAGTTTTGTTTCCTCATTCGTTTATGTGGGAATTATACAAAAAAAAATATCCTTAGGTCATTGTTCACCATGGTTTCTATGCCACATGTCCTTTCTGCAGCAACAACCTCGAGACTTCTCAAAACTGTGATGTGAGATATCGTAATTAAAATTTTCAGAATTCTTCTGGGGTTCCATATTATTTTAGTGATTCCCAACTAGTTACTGATTTTAACGTAAAAGACCCACTTATAATTCTAAAGAAAAAGACAAACTTTTACAAACAACTTCTGAAGCCAGTCCAACCCAAAACAGCTGTCTGAAGCGAGTCATTTAGGACGTTCAGAACTTTAAATTTCTCAAGGGATAGAAATAAAGAAACTCTATTTCGTACCTACGAAGCGTGCGAGAAATCCTAAGAGTTTTGTTCTAGAAAAGTTTCTAGCATGACATGAATTTTTTGGTTTCTTTAGGTCACTCGTTTCTTGGTAGGGTCTAAAGTATATCTATCATGTTCCTTCCACGTTGTCGGTTCGCAAAAGCCTAACAGGAGAGACAAACCTTTAGTCAGCTCGTAAAAACATGCAAGGACAAAGCGGAGAAATGGAGATACGTTTCTGCTTTTCTGCAGAAGTCTTAGGGATTAGGTGAGGTAATCATGTTGCCTAACGCTGAGACGTTCACAGACGTTGATTTCTCCGGGTAGTGAACGAGCTATCATGAAGTACAGCACTAGCTTGGCTTTTCGTTCTTTTACTCAAGGCTTCTGCTATTTGCACCGTCAAAGACTTACCGAGACCGAGCCAACTTGATTCTCCTCATCCGCCATGGCTGCTTCTTCTTCTTCCTCTTCAAGTGGTTCCATCGGCATAAACTCGCCGTCTTCAGAATCGATACTAATGTTAGCCGCCGACCCCATGTGCGGGTCTTTGTGGTATTTCTCAGTGGCGTAAGTATAGGGTAATTCGGGGACGATCGAGTCCCAGAACTGGTCCTTGAGGAGGGTCGGATGCTCTTGGTGCATTTCGTCTACAATTAAGTAGGTATTCTGAAAGAAAAGTGAGACGAATGAAATTACGACAGATATAAAATATAATGTGATAGTCGACTAATCAAATGCCCGCAAAGTCAATATTTTTTTAAACATCTTCTTCCGCTGTCCTGTTGTTGTTGTTTTTTAACACTGAGTGATAGCCATTGGTCAGGTGGTTAAGGAATGTCATCACTTGATTTGTTCTTTTCTTGGAACATATCATCTTAAAATTTTCGAGGGGTTTCCAACTTCAGCGTTAAACCGAAAGCTAAGAAGCTGAACCTGAGTGTTGCTCTGATAAACTTGTTGGCGATGCCAACTAAAGGTCGAAGCAACAATTCTTGTTGCCCAGTCAACGTTAATCTTGTTGAAACTGTCGTGCCTTCTGAACAGATTTCGAAACTTCCGTGATGTTATTCGGGATTCTGAGATCACATTATACCGGAAAGCAAGACGTAACTACCCCAATCAAACTCTTCTCCCAAATGCGAAAACGCCTGACACGGGAGGTCAAATTCTCTTCCCATCTCTTAAAGCACAGCTCTTACTAGAAATGATCTTTTCCCTACAACAGGGATCGGGAAAAACGTTCTTCGAAAATGTTATTACTCTCCACCTGAATTTTGCGGTTTTCTTGTTAGCGCTTGTCGACACTATCCAGCCTCCCTGCTCTCCGACGCGGCGGCTGGGAGCAAAATGTTTGAAAACAGAACGTGCCGTGGTTAGAAAGTTGGGAAACTAAGCAAATAATTCTTATATTCTTATGTGTATAAGTTGTCAGCGGACATTGAAAGTTCCGGCAAACGTTGTGTTGTATGACGGGCAAAACTCGGCATGACCGAAAAAGCGCTAAAAATTCGTAGGCACAAAACGAAACAATGGAGAGAGGTGGGGATTTTAGAAACTTGTAATTCCACAAGGGAGCTAGGTATATTATAAAAGGCAGAATAAGCAAGAGGGGTCCTTTAAGAAAGGATAAGTATTATGCTTCACTAGTTTCTACTATCACGCATCTTAGTCGGTTTCATCTTTCTAAGCTTTACAACAGTCTAACTGTGCCCCATCTTCTTGCTATGTCCCCCATTTGCCAATTTTTTCTGCTTCTAATAAGAAAAATGTTCACAGAATTTATTTTAGATTTGCTAAGTATATGCTGCATTTGCCCCCTAGGACCAGTAATTCTTTCTTGGCACATGCCTGCTAAGATTACTGATAAAGGTGTGGAAGATTTCAAATATTCCGCCAGTAAACAGAACCACCAGTGGTCTTCCCTTTTCGTTTAATTTATATTTGTGTTTGAGTTGTGTAGGCTATAATGTAAAATTCTGAAATGTGCGTTGTCTTTTTTCTTTGTTGTTGTTTTTCTTTTTTTCTTTCCTGTATTCCGTCACTAGGGCTACACGCCCCCCTTGTTTTTGACGGGTTGTAAATAAACTGAGTTGAATTGAATCAAATGTTCTCCGAAGCCCTGATTTTTTCCAGCGTAACACCAGTCATTACTGACTAAACATCCGCGAAGGCTACATATCCTCCTTAAATCCATGACGTTAATCCCGTGTACAACGTGGAAATCCTAATCCATATATTCAAACAATGGATAAAACGGATACGTCAGCTACGATGCTTTGGCAGCGATATTTCGCCCTTCTTGGCAAGGGTCCTCGTCAGGCTGTCGAACAATCAGGAACAACGTTGGGGAATGGAAGGAACAAACCTGCAATGTTCACTCGTTTGCAGGTTCATTTCTTCCGCTCCCCAACGTTGTCTCTGACGTTCAACAGCCTGACGAGGACCCTTGCCAAGAAGGTGTCGAAATATCGCTGCCAAAGCATCGTGGCTGACGTATCCGTTTTATCAAGAATAAATAACGAGACAGAATTACTGTCTCCCTATCTCGGTCATACAAACATGCTGAGTCGAGTAAAGTACGAACGACTCCAGATGCAGACAAGAGCGGCTTCGCGCCACATCACGTTTCGTTACCTCTACAAATAGCTAGATCGCCGGTAAGTTGCTAAAGAGGAAATCTAGAAGTCGACGCTGATTGGTTCTGTGGAGACGCTCCTGAGAGGATCAGCGCGCGGAGTACGCCTCCTGCTCGCCTCTTTCGATATTTCTTGTGCGATAGGCAACGGTGAAGACGGAAGAGAAGTAAACGGGTATCAACATCAGCTCAAAGCTACAGTAAATACTTCCAGCTCCGCTCAGATTTGTCGGGGTTTTCATAGTCGCTGCATGGACTAAAGACAGAAGTTCTTACTGATTATTTGTTCTTGGTTTTATCCATTGTTTGAACGTATGTTTCCCAGTCAGCTTGGTCTCAAGGAGTATTTAAACTAATCCATCTTCAGTTTCAGCTTGATGCAAACCTACAGGATGTTTTCGCGTGGATGGTTGTTGAGCTCGACGGAAGATGCCATCGACACGAAAATGTAAATGGATGATGCCATCTTCACGAAAATTCATTGAGCGCGACATAAGATCAAGAACAAGATCATCAGATAGAACTTCTGTCTTTAGCCGCATGCAGCGACTATGAAAACCCCGACAAATCTGAGCGGACCTGGAGGTATTTACTCTAGCTTTGAGCTGACGTTGATACACGTTTACTCGTCTTCCGTCTTCACCGTTGCCTATCGCACAAGAAATATCGAAAGAGGCGAGCAGAAGGCGTACTCCGCGCGCTGATCCTCTCTGGAGTGCGTAAATAGAACCAATCAGCGTTGACTTTTAGATTTTCTCTTTAGCAACTTACCGGCGATCTAGCTATTTGTAGAGGTAACGAAACGTGATGTGGCGCGAAGCCGCTCATTTGCATCGGGAGTCGGTCGTATTTTACTCGACTCAGCATGTTTGTATGACCGAGATAGGGAGACAGTAGTTCTGTCTCGTTATTTGTTCTTGATAAGATGCAGTTTTGTTTCACAATGTAACTACCCGAGCACCATTGAACAAACTTTGTCTTGAGCTCAATCCTGACGTCACCTATTGAGCTCTTCACGTGAAAATGACTTTTGAGATAAATCCACGGTAAAACGCATGTCGTGATGATGGCTTGCACCCTTGAACGACGCCATCCACGCGAGAGCGTCCCCCCACCCTCTCTCAAGGACCACCGACGTTACCAGCCAAGATGAAACACTATTCTCCTACATCACATCAAGTTTCGACCAAGAACAGAAATAAAAATGAAAAAGGCACTGAGAAAACTCGTAAGAATGAACTTATTACATGATGGCATTTAAAACCTAAGATATGACATTGCTAATTATTCGCTGGTGATTTATTATGCGCACAGAAGGAAATTAAGAATCCTGGAGTGTTCTGACGGCGAGCAAAGGGTTGCAAACAACCTGAAGTAACTGAACTTATGTGCAGTTTTGTCAGTGTTAATGAGAGGCTACTTACGTGGAATTAAAAGATTACAGACGTAACGAAATACAAAGAAATATTCAGTTTTCGGCAGAAATTTAATAATGTAATAATAATTTCACATAATAACATAATAGTTTTAATTTAGTTTTCAAGTTTAACATCTTGTATTATATAACGAACAATATATCGTAGACTACACAAGCAAACGTTTTAATTGCGTTGCTACTCTATAGACATATAGTCGATACACTGACTGCGTGAAAGCCTGATTGGTCCTGTGAGGGCAGTCAGATAAAATCTTCACTTTAAATTAATCCATGATCCAAACACTTTTGCAAAAAAAGTAAATAACACTGAGGGATAAAAGGGAAGAACAAAAAAAGAAAAATTTAGAAACTATACAGCCGTTTCATAATCATCCTAGAAATACGGTATTCTGAAGCCCTCTTTAAACTTAATTTATTCAACTAATTAATTAATCCCATAGAACCGACTGCTAACAAGTGCTACGCCAAACATACAATTTTATTTCGAAGTTTCAAATTTTAGTGATACGTCAGATGATGACGGTGTAAAAATATTTGTTTTCGTCAGGGTTGGCTGAAAGGAAAACTGTCGTATCCGGTCTTCCGCTTTGACGTGATTGCGGATTATCAAAACCCGGAAAACCCAAATCTCCTGTCACTGACAGAATGAAATATCCTTGAGACAATTTCACGAAACCACAACATTTTCGCATTCTCTCGATTTGGCAAGGAAATCAGAATTGTCGGGAGTGAGAGATAAATGCCTTCCGGAACTCCTGAATTTTGATTATACTTTTATCGTGGGTAAAATCCCTGATTCTAATCTGAATCTGGATACGATAATCTATTATTATCTTGTAAGGTTCAGATATGGCCATAGGCCAACAATATTTTCCCAACTACTACTCAATCCTGAAAACTGAATTATCATTTAAATGATAATTGTTGTTATTAGTTGGTACAATTTTCTGTTTAACAGAATTCATATATGTCTTTTATTTTCTTTTTTGTTTTCATTACTCTTATTTTATACAGTCGTGAAATATGAAGAAAATAAATAAATATCAATAATATTGGTTCTGTGTATTAGTCTTTTCTCCCGTGTTTACTCTTCTTTTTTTACTCAAGTCTTTTTTCAAAGACTATTACGGTTTCTCACTAATTTTCTGCCACATCAGTTAAAGTATAGCCTAAACTGAAAGCCAACTTATGTTTGTATCATTTACATTGCATTATTTGGATTGTGCTAAGGGATTTTTTATTTTTCATTGTTTGCTCTATTACGACGTTCAGAATATCTACGGCCGTCCTCACAACGCAAAATTACCCTATGACGCGGAAAATTTGAATCTCAACACAAACGCGGTTTTTCGGTGGCCAGTGATCAGCTTGCAGAAGGTAGCTCACTGCGTGAACACCAATTTTTCATAAATCGTTTTCGTCAAGCATGCAACACAGGTACAAGCGTATAGAGGTACCACAAATCCAAGAGGGAAATTCCACTATTTGAAAACCGATTATTCGTGAATAGCGGAGCATACAAAGAGCGTGTTCCACCCCTCTACCAATAGTAACTATTAGTTACTATTTCGGTTCCAGCCTCACGAAAAGTTACTACGCTGACCGTTCCAACCTTCTCAAAATAGTAACTAATAGTAACTATTTGCTTACCACGCTCGGGAGCGTAGTTAGCGTAGTAACTACGCATCTCTGTAACGTGATTGGTCGGATCACCCCGCGGCCTGATATGTGACCGAAAAATTCAAAGAGCGTTCCAGTCCAGCGTAGTAACTACGGTAACTAGCGTAGTAAATACGGTAAGTAGGGTGGAACACGCTCAAAGTAACGCATTTTCATCGGATCTTCAAGCCTCTTGAAGTGAATAAGTGATGGGTTACAAGATTGCACCCTCCAACGTGAAAGTCCTTTCTCGGCTTCTCTGCACGAAGCAAGAAGGTTTGCAATACAGGGGGGGGGGGTGACTTCAAATGATCGATTGTCTAGCGTGTGGCATGTCCAAGCTAAAACCCGTTTCCTCATCAATTATTTACAGAGGAAAGGACAAGAATTGCTACCATTCCGGAATTCCCAACGGGAACACTCTGGCTGGAATTTGTGGGTGGAGAAAGAGCAAAATAGCGGAAAATATGAAAATAAAGCATTGTATAGTTGGAACACAAATAAATATGAAAAATAGAAAGAGGAAACATTTTATGACAGTTTGGTTTATAACACAACGGATCGAAGCATAGAGATTCGTATAGACAACACCAAGACCAAATAATCCAACAGAACCTCCGCCTTTGGTCCCATGCAGCGACTATGGATGCCCCGACAAAACTGAGCGGAGCAAGACGTACATGCACTGAGGTTTGAGTTGATACCCCGCTACTTCCTGCGCATACCAGATGAAAAACTTTAGGATGCCTGCAGGCCTGAAGACGGTCTGAGAATGCACAAGCAGTTGTTTTCAACGAAAGTGATCACTGCTATGCATTACGGGTCCGAAATTTGGGGATTCCAGGAAGGACAGAAGCTGGAAGGAATCCAGTTGCAGTATTTCAAGAGGGTGTTAGGAGTAAGCATAAGAACAAATAGTTTAGTGATTAAAGGAGATTTAGGGTTATTGTCGTTGCGCAGTAGAAGATTAGTTAGTATGATACGTTATTGGGAGAAATTGTTAAGTTTGCCTAGAGTGAGGCTTTTAAAAGCGGCATACTGGGAAACATTGAATGATCCCAAAATTGATGCGTGGCCGCAACAAATTAAAAAAATAATTGATGATTGTGGTCTAGGTGGTTTGTGGAATGAGGGAGCAGGGCCTTCATATCCATTAGGAGAGATAGCTAAGTTAGTTAAAGATAGGTTAAAGGACCAGGAGATTCAGTTGTGGAGTTGTGGAGTACGGAATTCTTCTTCCCTGAAGTGGTACGTCTTGGCTAAAGAGGCATGGGGGGAGGAACTGTTTTTTAAAGCGGGACTTAGGCCTGAGGAATTAAAATGGATGGTAAGTTTGCGGGCGGATTCTCTCCCATTGGGGGAGAGAAGAAAGTTTATTGGGAAAGTTAAGCTATGTTCTGGTCCTTACTTTTGCCCTATGTGCGGTTCACTTGGGGAAGATATTTTTCATTTGGTTGGTAGTTGCGTTGAGTTAAAAGAGTTGCGGATAGAGATGTTTAGGAAAGAAAGGATGGAGGAAGAGGATTTGGTTAAGATTATGGGGAAGAAAAATTTTGGGGACCTTCGTCGGCTGGGGAGGTTCCTCAAGCAGTCCATGGAGCATCGGGAGCGTTTTTTGGGGTAAGGCGTTCTATCTTCTTGGTGTATATATTGAGTTTTCGTGTTATTTTGTGTTTATTATGTTTGTTTTCCCGCCATGGCCCCACGGGCTTTTTGGGAGTAAATTCATTCATTCATTCATTCAAATTCATGACGTCACAATGGTAGACAACCAATTAGCTGTAAAGGACAACTCAGACGGCATGAGAATATATCAGACTCCGCATGATCGTATTACAGAGATAGGGAGACGGATGTTCTCGTGACTATTTGTTCTTGATAACACAGATTCGATCGAAGCCAAAAGTAAAGCGACAAAAATGTTCGGTTGAGAAAAAACATAGTTTTGTCACCAGGCATAAGGAAATTATTTAGGCAAAAAAATTAAGCTACATTTTATTACTCTCGAACTGACGCGACTCGCATATTTGTTTATACAAATCTCTATTTCATTATTCTAAACATCCGATTGGCGAAGCTGTATTCATCTTCTATCAGAACTATGCCTAGGACATACAGCAGGTGTCCATTCCATGTTTCAGTTGATGTCGGCCAGGAAATTAGTGTGTGGCTGGGTACTCTGCAGCTGTTCTTGTACAATCACGTCACCGATTCCACGGACAGGTCATTTGCCTCGGTTCGGATTCGAACCCGCACTCGTTACTCATACAGTCTGAACACAAAGGGACGAGCAATCGAGTTTTGCGCCTACAACCCTCCTACCAAGGGCGCCATTTTTTTTTTGGGGGGGGGGGACACGAGGGTGATATCTTTTCTTTGTTTGTTTTTCCATTAAGGAATATGGTTTAAATTTCAATCATTAATTAATATTACAACGAAGTGTATGTCCACCGTCGACCGGATTGATATCCAGTCTTACCCGACAGTATGCCAATTGCCAACCGTCGTCGAAAATCTAAAAACTGAAATTTCTCATTTTCTAGTTTATTGCAGAAAAATTACTTACCGTTAGATTTTTGTCAACAAGGAAATTCGTTTCGAAATCGTCATCGTCTTCGCCGAACGGATTGACGAGAGATTCCGCCACTTTCATCCATCCCATATAGAAGAAAAACTAAAAGGAAAAATTTATTAGACTATCAAGGTCTTTGCAATTCACGTTAGGCAGTGACAAGCTTTTGATTAGCCAAACAATGCAGGTGGCGAGGGGCCCAGCCTAGGAAGGGCCAGGGGCTGAAGTGCTAATCATAATATTCATGAAAAAAAATAAAAAAATCGTTAGCCATTGTCTAGTTGTATAGTTTCCACAAATCAATTTTCAAGCTTCAGCGGCTTGAGCCTGAAGAGGATCATTGCCAAGAAGAGCCGAAATATAGCTCTAATAAAATTTAGCTGATGTATCCGTATTGCAATGTCAAATATACTGCTTGTCCTGTGCTTGTCTATTTTATTTCTAAGTCGGCTTGTCTATTTTCTCAAGTCAAAGAACGGTAAATAAAATAAAATAAAAGTAAAGTTTGTTTTTTTGTTAAATTACCAGAAAGGGGGCCCCGGCTCTAGTAATATGGCACATGAGCGGAGCTACAAGGGCCATAAAAACTTAAAATCTTCTGAGGTTTGATTTTAGTCTCAAACCCCTTTTGCTCCAATATTCCAACCTTCTCTGCCGTTTTGGAAAAAGGTAGAGTGGGGAACCTTTCATTCAATACTTTTCTTCATGTTTTCATAACGTTCTTTAAAGTAGCGTGTATTTTTTGTTGTTCGTGTGTGTTTTATACATGACTCTGGCTGAAGTATATCAATTATTAAACACTACACTGTAAAAAGTTTCTCCGAGTAAGGATGAAAGTTACGAGATAAGATTAATCCGAATCAGAGAAAAAGATTATCAATAAAGATAAGATTAATCCCAGTATAGTAAAAACTGCAAGATTTTTTGTTTACAGTGTAATCAATTCACATCCAATGGCCACATTTTTATGGCACTTGCAGCTTCGCTCAAGTGCCATATACCGATCACTTTTCCGTCGGTCGGTCTGTCGGTCGGTCGGTCGGTCCGGTGATCGCGAGTTAGGGTACTTGCAGATGTGCTAGGACGATGAAACTTGGCAGGCATATCAGGGACCCAACCAAACTAACTTGCAAATTGTCACTTCCGCGATCCGACCACCGTGGAGGGAGTAGAGGGCGGGGGAATCCTGAGAATTTAGTAGTTTTTGTAAAACCCCTACCCCTTTCTACACACTAGTAGGTCTGCGCGCGGCGTGACGTCACTCTTTGCATCGGAACACTCTGTTAACATTGGAAAGAGCTAGTGCATTCTAGGGTCAAAGGGGTTTGTATATGTGGTGCAGTGCGGGGGAATATGGAAAATTGAGTGTTGTGTAACTTTCGAACGGGTGATCGGATTGGGACGAAACTTAATACCTGAATGAATGACATATCTCTGATGTTCCATTTGAAGTTCGAACCGGATTCGACAGCTATGGGGGAGTTGGGGTGGGGGAAGACCGGAAATCTCGAGAAACGGTAATAATGGAGGGATCGGAGTAAAACTTGCTGGGAAGAACAAGAATCTGCTCCAGATAAATCGTTTACACGTTTGGACTGGACCCGGACACTTGGGGGGGGGGAGGTGGAGGGGAGTTTCCCGGAATTCTGGTGATGACGGTTTTTGGGATTTTCACGACGAAACTTGGGAGGCGTATCAGGGACCCGATCAAACTGACTTGTAAATAAAAATTCACTCGATCCGTGGGGATCGGATTCGAGTGAAATTTAATAACTGAACAGAGGGCGTGCATGTGGTGATCTTTTTCATGTCTGGACCGGATCCGACAACAATTGGGGGGGGGGGGAATACGTGACCGGATTGGACTAGAGAGATCGGGATGGAACTTTGTGGGAATAACAAACAAGTCCAAAACTGAACCGGATTGGCTCCGGCGACTGTGGGGGGAGTTTGAGGGGCGGGTCCGGAATTCCGGTGATCGCGAGTTAAGGTACTTCCAGATGTGCTAGGACGATGAAATTTGGCTGGAATATTAGAAATTCGACAAGATTGGCTTAGAAGTCGCCACTTTTCAAATCCGACCATTCATTAAAGTACCAATCATGACCGCAAATTAAGAAAAATACTTTTAAGCAAAATATGCATTTCCATCATCCAAATGAGCTCATAATCATTTTTGCCTCAAGGGTTTTGCTTACAAATGAAGTTCTAGCTCCCTTAAAGTGTGCATCTTAACCGCAAGGTCGAAAAGTACTTTTTATCAAACGATACATCTCAACCCATGATCAGTTGTCCCACAAGGGTTTTGCAAAAAATAATTTCTTGCACCCTTAAAGTGCCCATTTTACCCGCATTAGTGGAAAAAAAATACTTTTGATCATACGTATATATCAATGATCCCTAAGAGCCTGCTATCGTTTTTGCCTCAAGGGTCTTCCTTACAGATGAATTTCTAGTGCCTTTAAAGTGCGCATCATTACAGCCAAGTTCAACGATAAAATACTTTTTCTCTAGCTCCCTTAAAGTACGCATCTGAACCGCACAGTCGAAAATTACTTTTGATCAAATAATACATCTCAACCCTTGCAAGTGCCATATGAGCTTACAGCTCTTGTTTAAAGCCTTGAGGGAATGCGCACTTGCGGACCTGGGTACTGTTACTATGTAACAGTACACACCAGAGGCGTGTTCTCGCCGTTCCCCGAGGACTCCACTTGAGGAGTCCCCGCTTTTTTGTTTGTCCCGGGGACTCACTCCCCGTATTATCGCGAGTCCCCACGGACGGGGAATGCTCCGATTATCATCACCATCATCAAAAAGGACTCTCTTTCAGATTTGTAGGGGAATCAATCTTTGCTGCTGTTGGTGCAATCTAAAATTAATTAAAAACAATCTGATTAAACAAAACCAAAAATAAAGTGGATCCAGACTAGACTATTTTTCCAGACTATTTTTTTTTTCGAACAAAATCAACTGCCGTACTAGTGCGCATCCCCTCGGAAAAAAAAAATAAGGGGACTAGGGAGCTTTCTGAAGGTAGCTATGGTACATCGAGATAATTTTTTTGAATTCAGTTGATTTTAAATGTATTGCTTCTTGTGGAGTTGATATATTTTTAATGGCTGTTTTGGAGCAATTACTTTTGTTCCCTCATGGCCCGATGATCATTCTTTTGGAATTACATACAAAGATACATATAACCTATATACTTAACGTACTTGGAGGAAGTCAAACAGAGGAAAGTAAATGATGTTTGTGTCGCTGCGTCCACGGACGAACTCGGCACCGTTGATCTCACCCGATGTGAACTCGGAGGCGAACTGCTTTTCGATGTCAGATTTGAATGCTTTGAAATTGAACTGACTTCCGCACAAAGTTGACACACAGTAGGTGTACACGGCGATAGTGACGGCCTAAAAAATACAAAAATCAATGAATACAAACATAATTTTTGGTGTTAAACGGACTGTCCAGCTGGAATGTTTATCCGGCGATAGCCCACTCCTTCTCAACTCAGTGACGTTTATATTCAAATAAATAACTCTCTAAACAAGCTATTTTCCCTATCACAAAATATTTATGAGTATCGACTCCATTGTTTGTTGATACTTGATAGCCAGAAATTTGACAAATATCTTGTATTTCTTATGCTGAAATTTTTAACCGGTGATATTTCGGTCCTTCTTGACAAGGGTCCTTTTCGGGTTGTAGAAAACAATTCGTGTGCATCGGGTACAAAGTCCTTTCGAGATGGATCGCCAGTATAGGTTGGGTCTAGGCGAAAACCCCCCCGGACAAAACCCCCCTGCCAACCCCCCCCCCCGCCAAACCCCCCCGGCTAACCCCCCCCCCCCCCCCCCCCCCCCGTTACCAAAAACCCCCGACCAAACCCCCCCCGGTACCCACCCCCCGCATAAAAAAGACGGGTATGTAAGAGTAGAGTAACTGGTAGGTAGAGAGTATGAGAAGAATAGACCCCCCCCCGGTACCAAACCCTACCCCCGCCCCGGCGAAAAAAAAACCGAATCCTTAGACACTCACACATATTAACACTGGGATTTACTGGGCAACAGAACGAACAGTTCAGTTCAGTTCAGTTTTATTCATAAAAATAATACGCACCATTAACTCATTATGACCCCACCATAAGGCCTAACATAAGGCCTGGCAATGGGCGGGGCTTATTCTTTATTCATATAATCTTAAGGGAAACGAACCAAACAAGTCTACAAAAAGAATGATAGAAAGAAGAATAAAGACATGACAAACTCTCAAGAAAATCCGTTGACGGACGATCTTTCGTCAACAAAGCGCCCTTGCCTCCCCCCCCAAAAAAAGGAGAAAAAGGAAAAAAAAATAAAGAAAGGAAGGAAATTATGTTTTTGACAAGAAACAACCATGTGACAGTTTTACCATTGAGAAGCACGAGTAAGGTGAAGAGCTGGTAGAATATTTCTGGGACTACCTTGGAAGTGCTATCACAAAACGAGCTCAACCTTTCCCTTGACCCAAAGGATCCTCCCATAAAGTCTCATCAAAATATCTCATTCCCTTCGAGAGTTATCCTGCTCACAGACGGAAAGCAGGACAACTTTAGCGGTGTCATAGGTATCCCTCCACTTACTGCCCATCTTCGAGTTTCTGGTATGAATCAGGGATAACTAAAGAGCAATCAGGCAAGGGGAGCTTCACACTGCACCAATGGGTGGCATTCGAACTGCAGCTTCCTCGTCAAGAAGGGGGAGGTATTGGGAAAGATTTGTTGGAGGGATCGTTACACTGAGTGGAACTGGCTTTGATTTGATCATTCACATTTAACAGCTCACTGACAACAACTTCAGTTGAATCCGCGTGTTTCGTGACTTAACCAAGTAGTCTGTCACCATCAACCTTCATCTTCGCCTTACACTCCCTTTGTTTATCATTGTTCTGATACCCACTGTACTTCACACATTATTGTAGAGTCAAGTTTGCGAAAGAAGTTTACTCTACTCTTACTCTCTACCGTGCTCTCTACCTACCAGTTACGCTGTAAAAAGTCTCTCCTTTATCGGACATTTTTATTCCTAATTCGGAGAATTACAATCCGAATTGGGAGAGTTATAATCCGATACTGCAGTATTCCGCAGGATCCTGCGGAATACTGCAAGATTTTTTTTACAGTGATACTCTACTCTGGCATATCCGTCTTTTTTATGCGAGGGGGTTCTGGTACCGGGGGGGGGGTTTGTCGGTGGGTTTTGGTACCGGGGGGGGGGGGGTTGGTCGGGGGGGGGGGGGTTGGTAACGGGGGGGGGGGTTAGCCGGGGGGGTTTGTCCGGGGGGGTTTCGCGTTTTTTTTTTTAGCCGGAACCCGTCTAGGTTATAGGTGATAGTCAGGAGGGTACGCTATTCGGGCCGTTCTTGGTAAGGGTCCTTCTTCAGGGAAGGTCGTTTTCCTTCGGCAATGTTATTTTTTCTTCTAACTTGGCGACATAACCGAGATTATTTCTTGTTAGGTTGCTATTCACGGGTTTGGTTCTCCGGAAGGACGAATGGTACAGCGCTTTCAGAACATTTAGGGGTTCCGCTGGACAAAGGAACATCCTTACTTCCGGGGCACGGAGGTTTTTGGGTCGCGCGACAGACGAGAATAGACGAGACTAGACCGAATTTTCAGGAGATATTGGTTAGGCTGGAAGGGGTGAGGCAAGACCGAAGAACAGCAGCCTTGAGGGTTGCCCCAATCCTTTTCTGCTGACCCACGATAGGAGAGGTGAGATACCCTTTAGAAACCCGGGCAAAAAGAACCGGAAGGCTAACTTGACTTTCTTGGCGATAACTTCAGTTCCGCTTACCAAGACTTCTCGTTCTTTTTCACTCAAAAATTCCGGCTGGAATGTTCCCTTGAGGAATTTCGGAATGCCCGTCATTTTATATTTTTCGTTGTAAATAAACGATGATGAAATTGGGTTTTATCGCGGACATGCCACACGGTAGAAAATCGAACCTATTGAAGCTTCCCCCTCCCACAGGCAACCTCTCTCACCAGACAACAGAGGACTGTGGAAAAGAGCGTTTAATAGCTCTTCGGTCACAACTTTTCTTCTTTGAAATATGGCTAATTACTGAGCAGAAATGGAATAAAACACTGCGCCCGATCTGCCCGTTATTGCCGTTGTGCCCATTATTGCCCTCTGCCAACGTATGCCCTTTTCCGGTAGAACGCCCGATTAACCTTTCAAAGACTGAGCTGATACGGTGGAAACTAGGGCAGAAACAATTTACCCGTCAACAGGAGTGATTTCGTAAACGCTACAGTACCTTTTCTTCCTGAAACAAACGGCCAACATTATTAGCAACTAATGGAAAAAAGAAATCAATCCTTTATGCAAATGACTCCACGAATTTTCATTCTCGGCAGTGCTTGTTCAGTGTATTTACAGTTTAGTGTTATCAAGAATAAATAACGAGACAGAATTACTGTCTCCCTACCTCGGTCATACAAACATGCTGAGTCGAGTAAAATACGACCGACTTCCGATGCAGAAGAGCGGGTTCGCGCCACATCACGTTTCGTTACCTCTACAAATAGCTAGATCGCCGGTAAGTTGTTACAGAGGAAATCTAGAAGTCAACGCTGATTGGTTCTGTGGAGACGCTCCAGAGAGGATCAGCGCGCGGAGTACGCCTCCTGCTCGCCTCTTTCGATATTTCTTGTGCGATAGGCAACGGTGAAGACGGAAGAGACATACATCAGCTCAAAGCTACAGTAAATACTTTCAGCTCCGCTCAGATTTGTCGGGGTTTTCATAGTCGCTGCTCGGACTAAACACAGAAGTTCTTACTGATTATTTGTTCTTGGTGTTATGAACTGAAAAGCTTGAACTCGAGAGGGTTTTCTCGTTAACCTTTACTTCTAGAACTCAACAGCGCAAGTGTTACAAAGGCACAAATGAACCTTATATCAATCATCACTGAAGTTTCAAGTCAGCGCCAAACTCCTATTCGCATCCGGTCGTAAATCACATTAGGAGCTGGGTTTGTTGGTAAGCGATAACTAGCATGAGAACACATACAACGTGCATTTGTTACTTTTGAAGTTGAACTGTAGAAAGGTATAGGCTATATGCTTGATCATGTCTTGGCACTTGGGGAGTCCCGAAAAACCGCCAAAAGAGCATCCGCTGAATTTTCGATATCATGACGACAAACAAAAAAGCCAGCAGATACTTTTTTGGCGGTTCGTGCCGTCCTGGCAATGCTTGTTGTGCACAAAATTTCATGCATAACGTTTGTCGCGACAACAGATAACATTCCAAGTGTTGTCTGTTGCGAGTTGTATGTTGAAACCAGGCATCCTTTTGTTGTCTGACAGCGTGGTAACGAAGTCCTTCCTTCTCGTCTCTTCTTACTAGATTGATTTTCTCTCCGAGGCTTTAAATTTCGTACGATATTTCCTGCATTCCAGTGATACAATAATAGTTGCGTTTTTGCAGATACTTTGGTATCTGTTACCACGGTAACTGGATCTGCAATTAGTCATTTTTGCAGTTACCGTGGTATCTGATATGCGGTTGCTCTGCAAAAACGACTAATTGCCAAAATTGCGCTTTTCGAAGTCATCCCAAAAGAAAAACTGATATCCAGTCACATAACTAAATGCCAAACTTCTTTCCCACCAATTTGACAAAAAATTACGAAAGTGAGATGACTTTTTCGGAGATACCACGGTATCTGGTCAGATACCACGATAACTGCAAAAAGGCCTTTCGACCGTGGTATCAGATACCATGGTATCTGCAAAAACCCAACTTATGATTTTACTGTACTGCGACATGTGCTAGAAGGGATTTTTTGCCACTTTTTGTGGAATTGTGGATCGGAAAGAAATCACTGTTGCTATTATTTTTTCACAGCCTACATTTCTCTCGCCTCCCCACTCCCCTCAAAATCAAAGCATACGCACCTGTGTGTATACTAGGGGTATGGGCACCCAGTCGTACCCAAGAACAGAGCCACACCCACTTCTGAACTTGCACAGCTCGTCTAGTAATGTTTTAACTGCAAAGTCATCTCGGATTCTTCCCTCTTTTCTTGCTCTGCTGACTATGCTCCCGGCCCAGACAATAGGCATCCAGTATTTGGCCAGTTTAGATTTCTTGTTCATCTCTTCGAAGATGGCGTGCTCGTTCTCGTTCATCAGGCCTATAATGAAAATAAAATAAGAGGAGCATAAAGAACACAAGAAATTAGTTTTTGAGATCCCAAAACGTTAGTCACAGATACCCATGACTTCGTAAATTTTGTTCGTGAAGCCAGGCTTCACCTTCCAAATTTTTCTTCCGGATTGCAGACCACTGTTTTCGTCGAGTCGGATCTGTAAGGTGAAGCCAGGTCAAAAGCGTCTGGAAGTCCGGGGTGTTTACCGCCCCAGATTCCAGATGTCTTGAAGGTGCAATAGAGACTACCTATTTGAAAGACAATAAATACCTATGCGAATGTAGGAAGAAAAGTGAGGGTGACTGACAGTTGTGACTGGATGCAAGGTATATTGAAACGCGAGGGGGACGTCTAGGAAATGTTGAAGAACAGCGGAAGCCCCGAATTATCTGAGAATCTGGAAGGCGAAGCCTTGCTTTTAGCACGATAACACTCTAAGAGCTGTTCACTGTCGTTCATTAGACATTAAGTAACTACAGATATGGAAAGATGATACACAATAAATTTTCCCTGAAAAGATCTCCTAGTTTTCGCGCTTCCATGACTCTACTTGTAATTTCGGCTAGTCTTATATTCTGAGCTTTCACTTTATGGGTCAAAAACATCTCCAGTAAACGCTGTCAAAGTCTCTTGTTAATTTTGTTTCTTCTGATGGGATGCGTTCCATATTCGTAAGAATTCCAAGACAAGTACTATTTTCTGTGCTTCACAGGTAGGCTCAGTCTATATTGTTGTTGTTCTTATTTAAATACACATAAATGAAAGCTAAAAAAAAAAAAACTCAGCCATGGATGTCCACCATGGGTCGAAACCTAGGAATGACAATCTGGGAACGCCACAGCGAAACGAAATTAGGCGCCAGTCCTCCCAAAAACATGTCGCAGCACGACCTGTCAAGACATGCCTCGTTAGCTTTGACCATCGCCATTTCATGGGGCAACGGAAAAAGTGGAACAAGACTAGCGTAATCTACGTCTTAAAGGAACAGTAAACTTGACTACGCAACTTTCGGCCATCGAATCGCCCGGGGGGCTTAGATAAATGTACAGGGTCTTATTGTCGACAGGCCCCCCCTTCTTTGTTATCTCGAACCGTCTCGAACCCCCTCCTTAGTGTTCCCAAAGCTAGCTGGCAGGCCCTTGCCCCTTATGCACTGTAATTATGCACTCATGTACTGTAAAAGTTCGCCTTTTTACGTGTAGACTACAGACAAACGACCTCCTCGACAAGACGGCCTGGGTTCGATTCCTAGTCGCGGCACACACACCTTTTGCTTTTTTTTTCTACTAGCTCAAATGTCGAATTCTCGGAAACTGCCCGGAAACTGCAATGGTCATAACGAGAATTTTTCTTACTCTCAATATTGACTCAGGGTACATTCTTGATATGTTAGCTAGCTCCCCGAGTCAAGTTTGAGTCAAGTTTTCTGTTCCTTTAAGCTTACGTTTCTTTTTTCCACATATAGGTTGGCCTGTTCATTAAATTATTTTAAAGACCATTCAACAGTTTAATCTCGTACTTTATTAAAGGCCGGGTGTTGGAGAGGTCAACCAATCTGCAAGCAACATCTGCTTTTCCCCTTCTAGTCCGGGATCCAGGCACCTCTATCGTTCAAGGGGGGTAGCAGGAGAGCTGCAGAAGGTTTGCAGAACTTTTCTAGACCAACTTTTTGTGCTGATAACGAAAATCGTACCGCACCACTTCGCACCGATGTACGTCACCGACTTTTTAGCCTATAAAGGCCAATTTGGCCTATAGGGACCAACTCCATAAAAACAATTTTCCTAGCATGACCGCATAAGCTAAATCAGACAAACTAGACATATTCTGAATCCTCATTCTATGGTCCATCGAATGGTGTATTTCTTATTTTTTTAAACTTACACATTTTTCTTATAAACGTCTTAGAAACCGAGAAAAAGTGAAATCTGTTTAACTTTTTTAACTAAATTGTCATTTTTCTCGGAAAAACTTCCAACAAACAACATATTTTTATTATCTCGTTGGAAAGACAAGCTCCTTACCAATCGTTTGAGCTATTAAAACTTCAAAAATATTTGATTTTAACAATGTCTGGATTTTTTTAAAGCAGAGCATCCATGTTTTCATCAATGAGTGACGGTAGAAATTTTAAAGGAAATATATTAGTTTGACGGTAAGTTTAAGGTTAGTTTCTTACGTAGAATTTAACTATGACACAATTTTCTCTCTTGGGATTCATATTGGTCATATAGGCTATATAACATAAAGACTGAGTAGCCTATAATGAACAAACCCGTCATATCTCTCAAAATATATATTATTACAAAATATATTAGTTTGACGGTAAGTTTAGGGTTAGTTTTTGACATGGAGTCCAGTCATGACATCAGTTTTTTCCTTAGCATACGTATAGGTCATGTAGGCTATATAGTCTATAGGCTGAATAGCCTATAAATCCTATAAAGATTTTTTGTTGTTAAAAATATAAGTTTTGATTAATCTTTATAGACCTGCTTTTTGAGCCGAGAACGTAAATCGTGTCGGATAAGACAGCATCTGTGACATTTTGGCCTATGAGGGAAATTAGGCCTATAAAGACCAGCCCAATGAAAATATTCTAGACAAAATTTAACATCCTGTATTTCCTGCAGGCCAAAGTGATGCGTTTTCTAAGTACGAATTATGTTAGGTATCTTGTCGCCAACCCCCTTTGATGGACCGGACGCTGACGAAATCTTGCTGGGAAATCTTGCTTGACGAAAATCTTGGCCGGACGCTGTTCTCAACTATTGACCCGCACTCGCCCGCTAGCAACGGAGTTTTCTTTCACGACCAAACTAGATTGCACTTCGTGGCAACCACCAAGCGACGCCATGTCTCCTTTCACTCATGGCGTTCATGCACAACTGGCTTAGTCATCAAGGCTAGCTATTGGGTCTCCCATAGTCTCTGACCCTTCCTAAAGGCTACAATCGGCTCGAGGTCCGTGTTGACCGTCAGAACTGATGTCTTTTGAGTATCCCTTAGTCTCTGACCCTTCCTAAAGGCTACAATCGGTTCGAGGCCCAATGTTCGCCGTCGAACCAATGTCTTTCGTTGTACCCCCGTTCGCTTCTTCCACCCTTTGGGCCGGGGAGGGGGGATGTTGCGGCGCAATCTGGACAGAGCAACTTCAGGTCATCGGAACACGTGCATGAACCGGTTTAGTCCTCTGGTTCTGACTGGGTTCGACAAAGCAGTCGGTGTGATCTGCCGTTGTTATCATTTCCTCATTACCTGTAATCCTCAGGTTTAATTTTCAGTATGGATCGCAGGCATCTTTGGTAGAACAAGGTGATTTTGCGTGCTTCTGCGGTTTTCATCGACGAAGTTTGGGGGATATTTAGAAGTTTCTACAAGACAGGACCTTCGTAGTCTGGGGCAGCATTCAGTATGTTCTGTGCCCTTTTGACTTAATCGGCGATCAGTCTGTTTTCAGGGGAAAACGATGGAAAGTCATAGACTTCCACCAGTAGCAGACTTCCACCCCCGGTGCTTATCCATGATCCTTCAGAACCGAATCAGTGACGAACTTGAAAAGAGCTAGCGAGAGGATGAAACCTTGGCAAACGCCTCCTTTTGTCAAGAACTATGTTGACTGCTCTATTTCACCTCTCACTAGACCCTCCGTCTGGTCATAGAATACCTGAGCAATGCGGATTATCTTGGGACCCTGTCTATCCTGCATTCCCAGCTAGTTGTGTCTTTCTTTTGCTGAGTCGAATGCAAGAACAAAGTCAACGCAGAATTTCGTGGTTTCCTGTTGATGCTTGAACGACTGATGGCTGCACATCCGTGCTGCCAATGCTCAAGTATGCGGCAGAGAGAGAAGAGCCGTGCAGCACACGCTCGTTGTGAAGCCCGCTTGGTTAGACCGTGTGCGTCTGTCCCTTCAATCTCTGGAGCTTTGCAGTAGTAGGATAGTTGCGGAGACTTAATCTGCACGTATTATCAGAAAGATTCTAGCATATTTTTTACAATCACCCTTGTCACCTTTTCTATTGGGGGAGGGGGGCTATGATGGGCTTGCGCCAGTCTTCGGGGACGTGTTCCAGATGCCAACGATGATGTTGTGGAGTTACAGCTAGACAGGCAATTCTAACGGTTCGTCTGTGGATGCATTACCATTCTTTGATAGGGATAGTCATAGATTTCCTTCATATTGAGCGGACTGATGGCTGAAGTGTTCCTCTGGTAACGTCAGCAGTTATGTCGCGACCCTCCCGTTCTTGTTTCTGTAGGCCCTTACTCTAACGCATACGGCACAGTCGTCACGGCTTAAAAGTTAGAGCAAGCAGATTTATATGTGAAACGCGACTAACTTATGAGATGCCGGAATTGATGACAAACCTGGATTCAGCACAAAAAACTGACCTATGGACGTGCGAAAACTTAGTTTTCCGGAGATGTTGTTGATTATAGGCTATTGATCCTTTATGCTATATAGTCCATATGACCTATAGCCTACTATCTTACAAGAGAAACTAGTGAAATAACCAGATTCCACGTCAAAAACCAACGCTGAACCTAGCGTCGAACCAATATATTTAGTATAAAGTTTCTACTGCACCTCATAGTAAAAAATTTGGATTTCCTGCTTAAAAATTCCAGAAATCCTAAAAAAAAATTTTTAGTTTTAATACTTCAAACGATTGAGAAAGAGCTTCTCTTTTTAGTAAAGTAATAATAACAAAAACAGTTTTCTGGAAATTTTTCCAATAAAAATGTCAATTTATTTGAGGAATCTGACGGGTTTGTTCATTGTAGGTTATTTAGCCTATATGTTATATAGCCTATATGACCTATATGCGTCCCAAGAAAGTAACTTATGTCATAATTAGATTCTAGTACTACATTAGATTCTAGATTCTAGTACTCCTCTCTAATAAGTTAAATTTTGTGTAGAATGATTTCATTGAGCCAGTCTTTAGAGGCCTAAATTCCCCTTATAGGCCAAAATCTCCGTTCCCTACACAGGTAACACAGGTGCTGTATTATCCGACGCGATTTTCGTTCTATGCTCAAAAAGCAGGTCTGTAAAGATTATTCAAAAGTTGTGTTTTCAAAACAAAAATATCATTATAGGATTTATAGGCTATTCAGCCTATAGGCTATATAGCCTACATGACCTATACATATGCTAAGGGAAAAACTACTGTCATAATTGGATTCCACGCCAAAAACTAACCCTAAACTTACCGTCAAACTAATATATTTCCTTTAAAATTTCTACCGTCACTCACTGATGAAAACGTGGATGCTCTGCTTTAAAAAAATCTAGACATTCTTAAAACGAAATGTTTTTTAAGTTTTAAAAGCTCAAACGATTGGCAAGGAGCTTATCTTTCTAACTGAATAATAAAAATATGTAGTTTACTGGAAGTTTTTCTGAGATAAATGACAATTTAGTTAAAAAAGTTAAATAATTTTCGCTTTTTCTTGGTTTCTAAGACGTTTCTAAGAAAAATACGTGAGTTTAAAAAAATAAAAAATATACCTTTCGATAGACGATAAAAAGAGGATTCAGAATATGTATAGTTTGTTTGATTTAGCTAATGCGGTCCTGCTAGGAAAATTGTTTTAATAGTGTTGGTCTTTATAGGCCTAATCTGCCTTTATAGGCTAAAAAGTCGGTGACGTACATCGGTGCGGAGTGGTGCGGTAGGATTTTCTTTCTCAGCACAAAAAGTTGTTCTAGAAAAGTTCTTCAAACCTTCTGCAGCTCGTTTGCTACCCCCCCCCCCCTGTTTTTGAACGATATCGCGGTCTGGATCCCGGACTATTCCAGAAGTGCAATCTGAAAGTATGCTCTTGATGACTAACTTTTCGTGCTGATGCATAATCGCCGTATACCTAGCGGAAGAGCCGATAGCGTCACCACAGCTGTCCCCTAAAACGCCGCTGATTGGTTGACATAAGATTTGAGTCATCATTCGGGCGACGTTTCCTGTGCTCAGCTCGGGTTACAGGACCCCTCTTGCTTATTCTGCCTTTTATAACATACCTAGCTCCCTTGTGGAATTACAAGTTTTTAAAATCCCCACCTCTCTCCACTGTGTCGTTTTGTTCCCACGAACTTTTAGCTCTTTTTCGGCCATGCCGAGTTTTGCCAATCACACTAAAACAAAGTTTGTCGGAATTTTCCATATCCGCTGACAACTCTTTCACACCTAAGGATATGAGAGTCTTCTGTCTTATACTTATTTTATTCGCTTAGTTTCCCAACTTTTTAACCACGGCGCGTTCAGTTTTCAAAGATTTTGCTCCCAGCCGCCGCGTCGGAGAGCAGGAAGGCTAGATAGTGTCGACAAGCGCTAACAAGAAAATCGCTAATTTCAGGTGGAAAGTAATAGCATTTTTGAAAAACATTTTTCTGATCCCTTTCATAGGGAAAAGATCATTTCTAGTAAGAGCTGTGCTTTAACAGTAAATAATGTTTTAGTGGTCCTAAACAGGTTGTTTCGTCTTACTGTCTTGGTTCGGACACGTGAGACTGCTCCACACTGACGAAGAAAGCTTCGCTCGCCACCCCACCCCTGGCAGTGTTGCCAAGCCGGACACCTTTGGTGTGTTTTTACACCTTTTGCCTCCGGGTGACACCATGACATTTCTTCTCTGAAAGTGACACCTTTTCTTACGAATGACACTTTTTAGGCCAAAAGGGCATCTTTTCATTTACTTTACTAAAGTTACGGATTACCATCCCCAAAAACCATGTACTTTACTTTGATTTATTACACAAAAACAGTTTAAAGCCTTGTATAAAGCTCATTTCCGATTAAATTTTGTTACAAAACTGTCTAACAATTAAGAAATGTTTTCAAAAATGTTCTTACAAATTCAGAATAATTACCAACTATTAGCATTTTCCGCATTGCGCAGCGGAATGCGCAAACAAATTTCGATGTGTCAAAAAACCCGTTTTTGTCAGAAATTGTGACACTTTTATGAGTCCAGCCCTTGGCCACCCCACTCCCCGGCTGGGAAAAAAAAACTCCGCGTAGGCCAACGTTGAACGTTCATATTCCATACGACCTCGGGAGGTTTCTGCCGTAACGGGAGGAGGTGGGAACTCTAGCATTCCTTCACGAAAGACCCGAAAAGACCCGTTTCGTGAAACAACTTTATTTCGTCCTGTGACAACTAAGTAAAGATAGACAGAGAGCTTTTACCTCTAAAGATCGTGAATCCATAGCTTTTGACACTACTGGAAAAACAGGTCTCGTCAAGCAAAATCTGATATAATTACCTTATTTATTTTTTTAGTGTTGAATTATGTGAAATGGCCCGTTGGGCTTTCAGGATACAAGTACATAAATACTGACTTCGGTGCGAGATTGGACATGCACAAACGCCCAAATTTACCCTTAGAAAAGCCGTAGATGGCCTGCATTTGGACAAAATATTTTAGGTCTCAAAATTTGAAACAGAGCTTTTATTTGTTTATAATGCTGGTATCAACATGTATTGTAATTGCAAAAGAACAGCGGCAAGCCTGTACAGAATCCTTCGAACAATATTAGAACTGAGCTTGGCATTTCAAAGATGCTCGTTAAGTGCTTTTTGGGGGGGTAAAACGCCGACGAGTTCCGAGTCCCTTGTCGTTCCTTTTTTGTTTTTCGTTTACCTCTTAGTCTCTAAATTTATAGTCAGATTATTAGTAGTACCCTATTATTGTATTTAGACTAGACTTATTCTAAATTTGTAGTTACACTGTCTCTAAATGGGTAAAACTGGTTTCTAGTGACTTCAGAAAAATAACAGCCTTTTTTTAGCAATATATTTATTTAGAACCGAAAGAGGGATTAGATTAGCTTTGGATTATAAGAAAACTGATACTGGAGTGGCTCGGGATCTGGGAATAAAGAGCTCGGAGGCCTTTCTAAGTAGGAACAAATTACGAATTTCCTCGTGTCATTTACACAATAGCTTTTTTTGCTACCAAAGAAACAGCTCTCGTCAAGCAAAATTCATGCTGACTTCATATAAGGCAACGCCCAAGGCTATCGAGGGAGGATATACTACAACTGAAACCGAAGAGAGTAGCCTACATTATTGCAAATAAATCAGGTATTGCAATTTCCTGGGATCGGGAATGGTATCAAATACCATCCCATGGTAGAAACAACTGACCGTATGATTTGAGTTTTAGTGCGCAAAAGGCACGAGAATTTCTTTTCCTTGACCAAGAAGCTCTTAAAACAGTCCATGCTTTGGATCTCAGTGAATAATATATCTCCTAAAGCGGGTCCTCCATTGGCGATCGCAAGTCCATCGTAACCGTGCTCGTCCAGACCCGGCTTGCTCTCATTGGCTGAAAACCGCCAAAATGGACACTTGCGACACGTTACGATGGCTCGGTCCTATATATATGTATATATATATATATATATATATATACACACACATAAGCGCGATAGCCTACTGACAGAAGAAACATATGCCTATTAGGTTTATTTGTTTTTGCTAGTATCATTGTTAGCCATTATCACTGCCGGCCTCTAGTAATTGTTTTGTATTGATGTGAGGTGTATTGTTGATTTTTCAGTTGCTTAGTGAAAAGGCAATGGATAAAGTTGAGTAGTGGAAAAAATATTCTACCATTGTGCCAAGGTTTGCAGAATTTTGTTTGAACTTGAGCGGGAATGCTGTTGGATATATATATATATACAGTTTCGCCTATTAGTTTCCGAACTGAACGACCATTCAGTAATTAGGCCAATCCTTTATTTTCGCACTTTCTTTGAAGTCCGAGATGTAGTCCCCATCCAGTCCAAACATTAATGACGTGATACTGAAGAAGTTAATATGACGTCATCAAAATAAATCGATGCTATTCACATGGGGTTTTCCGAATAACAAGTGTCTCGTGCGATATTGTGAACATCACGTCAACAGTCAACTCGTATCAATATTCTGACGGACGAGAGATGAGACGATTTCGACATCAGCTTCTTGGAAGCTGTACCTGACACCATGTTGTCTGAGGTTCAAGTAGACTGCCAAAAAGGATAAGTATTGTTGTTCGCCCTTGATAAATGAAGCTGATTGATATGGCGAAGAATTAGGGAGAACCCATTACCAGCTGGCAAGGAATGATTATTGTGAACACAAATGTGCTTTTTCTTTCTGCAAAATCGTAACATTAGTCCACGCAAGTAACGGAAAAACACTTAAGCCAACGAGTCCATCTTTCTTCTTGCAAATACGGCGGACTTCTAGGCTGAAGGGATACAACATTCCGAAGACAACTTACAAAGAAATGGCCATTTTTTATTTTTTTTTTATTTAGTTTATACATTACAAAGAAAAAAGGAATATGCAAATAATTACAACAATAGGTAGCCTACACATATTCATGTATTTCAGACAATGACAAATATATAGCTTTTTGTTTTTTTTGTTCAAAAATCAAATACCGTACAGGCTATATTTTTTTTTCTTTCTCTTTGATTGTCTTGCAGGGAGCTACTGTAATAGCGTCCATGTCATGTACTTCCGAATCGAGCTATTAGATCACCTGACAATCGTACGGAGTCCTGGGTTGAGCTAACGACCTGCTGGGTGATCAAATTATTGTAATCCGAATTACTCCTTTGATAGATTTTTTAGGCTATAAAGCTCGAAAATAGGACTCTCGAAAACACGATTCTGAAATACTGCATAACATCAAACGGCCTGATTCTAACATGCAACTGAAACTTAGGCTAACATTTGTAACACTGTTTGACAAACTAAGATAGATAACAAAACTCTTACTGGGTGTTGGCGATTTTTGGGTGTTGGCTGGTGTTGGCGATATTTTTTTAATGCAAATTTGTTGTAGTTATAAACCAAATCGTGCCATCGTGCCAGTAGATGGTCTTACTGAGTCCTGGTTTGAACTACCGACTCGGATCTTAACATCTTCTTGAATAGATTTTGACAAACGTCTAAGGCAACGAGCAAGGGTTGCCCACTCTTGATTTTGGTGTACAGACCTAAGAATAGACCTGGTTGGTATTTAAGCAGACATAAAGCCCTGCTGCAGATGACCTCGGGACAATTTACAACACATTTACTACAAATACCCCCCCCCCACACCATGCTTCCCATTTCGAACGGACCAAATCCGACCAAAATGTCCGGTAGTCTTGCGTGAATCTCCAGCCGGAAGCATTCGCTATTTTCTCGGCTTGAAACCGACAGACCCGAAATGGTTATGAGCAGACACGCACCAGCGTTTGGCAAAGAAGTAATAATTATTATTGGATGAATATTAAATCCAACGTTCACGACATGCCTCGAGCTGGGTGGTTCTGATTAAGGAAAACTGGGGTTTGAATATCAAGGTAAGACAACGATGGGAGCAGGGTGATAAGTTGTGAGATTTCTTCTTGACCCTTGCGGCTAAAAGTAACCTTCGACACTATATATATGCGCGCCCATGACGATTCGAATATGTCATAATGTTACATTGGAATTTGCGATATTCTGAAAGGTGGAAGGAGTGGTAGTCACAGAGAGTAAATAATCTCAAACTTCCTTGATTTTCTCCAATGAAAAATTGAGGAAGCACTGGCTTACTTGCTGTAGGCTAAGCTCTTGGTTCTGCCGCCTGCTCAATGTGTGAAACGATGAATGACAACTTGATACGCTAATAATGATTGAATGGTGGCCTGCCACAGAGAGAGATGCTTGACGGTGCTGCCACCCGACCAAAATTTGGTTTCAACAAAAGCTGGAAGCTCATTTGGCACTTGCAAGGCTTGGTAAAAGGATGAAAGTAGGAATTCGTCAATCCGTGAGTTTGTTGTGATCATTTGCAAGAAAAACCCTCGAGATAAGAATAACGATGGACCCTTGGAAATCACGAGAACATAACGTTTGGTAATGTTTTTGTAACATTTTTTTTTGCACTCTGGGCTGTGATGATGCGCACTTTAAGGGCGCTAGAAATTCATCTGTAATCAAAACCCTTGAAGCAAAAACAATCCTGGGCCCTTTAGGATCGTGAATGCATATGGTTTGGTCAAAAGTATTTTTTTTTTTTTGCTTTTCGGTTACGATGCGCACTTTGAGGGTGCTAGAAATTCATTCTAAGCAAAACCCTTCAGGCAAAAATGATAATGGGCTCGTGGTGATCATGAAAATGTAGATTTTGCTTACAAAGTATTTTTTGTAGTTTGCGGTTAAGACGAGTAGCCTACCCTACTTTAACGGATGGTCGGATCTGGGAAGTGACAATGTCTAAGCCAATCTTGTCAAGTCCCTAATGTTCAAGCCAAGTTTCATCGTCCTAGCAAAATCTGGAAGTACCTTAAATCGACCTTCAATTGCGATCACCAGAATTCCGGATCCCCCTCCAACTCTCCCAGAGTGACCGAATACGGTCCGGTTGTCACTGATGTATCTAGGGCTTAAGCTTGTTCTTCCCACCAAGTGTCATCCCAATCGCTAGTACACTCTAAGCGTGTCACAAAATTTCCGGTTCCCCCCCCCCCACCCCCACCCGACTCCCCCACAGTGATCGGATCAGCTGTCCGTACTTGAAATGGGACATCTGAGACATAAGTTCATTCCGAATATCAAGTTTCATTAATATCCAATCACCCGTTCAAAAGTTGGACATCCCCCAACATTCCCGATTCCCCTTCCCTCCACTCCACCCACGATGGTCAAATCGGAGAAACGACTGTTCTTAAGTTAAAATTGTAGAGTTAGTTATTTCCTAATATCAAGTTTCATTAAGATCCGATCACCCGTTCAAAAGTTGGACATACCTCAAGATTCAGGATTCCCCTTCCCTCCACTCCCCCCACGAGGTCAAATCGGAGAAACGACTGTTCTTAAGTTAAAATTGTAGAGTCCCTGTTGCGCATGCCAAGTTTCATCGTCCTAGCACATGTGTAAGCATCTTAAGTCGCCATGAAACATAACTCGCAATCGGCTCTAGTTGAAGGGGTCAGGTCTTTAAAAAATAAATAAGTAGTTCTGCAATGCCGTTGAATCAAACTTGGCAGCAAAGCTAAGTAACTACCCCCTGGTCCAGTCATGTGCTCAAATCCATCAAAATACGATCAAGATACAAGTGAACCTAATTGACAGTAGTAACAACATGGAATAACTAATGTAGCAGAAATTAAGTACATTAAAGCTGGCAATTAACTCTTACCTGCTTCCTCCATGTGTTTCATAGTTGGAAACCGCTTCTTAACTGGTGTACTAATCATGGACATGACCATCACATACGAAAGGTTTAAGTAACGCATAATTGTCCGTCGAAGTAGTCGAGACCGTTCGTCCTATAATCAAAGCTTATCAAACAGTTGCAGACTTGGCCAACAAGACCAAAGTTTTCGATTGGATCCCAAACTTTAATATTTGATCCAGACATCTAGGTCTTGTCTTCGCAAGATCCAGTCTTCGCCAGGCTAATCATCTGAGAAAACCACGTTCAGATATACCTTTATAAGCCATATCTATTTTGACGATACTGATCGAAACTTCCTGCTTTACTTCTGCCAAATTTCCTGCTTCGGCCAAATTCCGAGCGAACTACTTGCCCAGCAAAAAAAGATAGTTCAGAATCAGATTCAGCGTATCTCCTTATCCCTATAAAGAACATCTAATCAACTTCAAATAAAACATTAACTTCTAAAAAAAAATCCGGTTTCAACCGGATTCCGGACGAACTATATGTCCGGGTGAAAAATAATTGTCATATAGAGATTCAGCGTCTTTTCTTACCCTTAAATCTATCATCTAATCAACTTCAAATAAAAATTTTGCTTTTAACAAATTTTCCGGTTCTGGCCGGATTCCGGACGAACTACTCGTCCGGGGAGAAAATGGTCTTCACCATCATGTTCAGCATGTCCCCTTACCCCTGAAGCGAACATCTAATCAACTTCAAATAAAAATTTTGCTTTTAACAAATTTTCCGGTTTTCGCAGATTTCCGGGCGAACTACTTGTCCGGCAAGAAAATAGTTTTCACCATCGTGTTCAGCATGTCTTCTTACCCCTAAATCAAACATCTAATCAATTCTAAATAAAACTTTTACTTTTAACAAACTTTCCGGTTTTGGCCGGATTTCGGGCGAACTACTTGTCCGAAGAGAAAATAACTTTCATATTCGGATTCAGCGTGTCTCCTTACCCCTAAATCAACTATCTAAATAGCTTTAAAAAAATATTTTTTTGCCCCTTAATTTGACACCCCTCCCCCACCCTCAAATATATGGCTACACAGCCCATCTTCGAACTTGACTTGTACTTTGACCCAAAGGATCCTCCCACCAAGTTTCATCAAAATATCTCAATCCCTTCGAGAGTTATCGTGCTTACAGACGGACAGATGGACAGACGGACGGACGGACAGACAGACGGACAACTTTTGCGATGTCATAGGTATCCCGCCACTTACGTTTTGGGATCCCAAAAACTAGAAGGAAACAGGGAGCGTGTCCGAAAGCTCGGAAACGAACGAAAATGCTGAATTAATTCAGCATTTTATGCAGCATTTCGCTTTCGGACTTAAATTTTCGCTCAGTTAATGCAGCATTAATTCAGCGTAAAATTCATCGAAAAATTCATCGAAGATGCTAAATTTTACGCTGAATTTTCAAGAAGAAACTGGGGAGATGGCGATTAAGGCTAAATTTCGGAATAAGGAAGTGTCAGAGAAGAAATAAAGAACGTGTCCGAAAGCTTTTAGTGCTGTAAATGCTGCATTTAATGCTGCATATAAGGTAAGAGCTTTCGGATGAAAATAAAAATAAAAATGCAGCATTAAATGCAGCATTTACAGTCCTGAAAGCTTTCGGACACGCTCAAGGACACATGTTTCGATTAGATCCCAAAGACCCATCTTAACTATTAAATTAAGTTTTATTTATAACCCGTCTAGGTACAGAGGGAGTGGGTCTAGGCGATAACCCCCCTGGCGAACCCCTCCCCGGACATACCCCCCCCCCCCCGAATGCAAATGTTTAGGAAAGGATAAGGATTTTCCTTAGGCACGCGAGTTAGATGTAAGCGAGTGACGGCGGCTCGCTGGTCGTTCGCTTCTATGTACAATATCCATAAAAATATGCTGCATCATATTAACACTGTGTTTGTGGGGGGCGGGGCGGGGTGGGGCGGGGCGGGGCGGGGGGGGGTAGATGGAACCCAGAGAGAGTATAGTAGAGAATTCAGAAATACCGGTTCCGCTAGTTTGTTCGTGTTTCTCGCCAAAATAAGGAGGCCAAGCAAGGCTGCAGATAGGATGGGTATCTAAAGCTGAGAAACACATCACAGTTTCAAAATGGTAACGTAACGTATATGGGCATACTGGGATAGAAAATTGCTGACAATATTGAGACTATCAGCCAAAGCTAACTGCGAACCTTGTTTTGAAATGTAAACTTATTGGTGACACGTGGTTTCGATTAGTTTCGAAAGGACCAAAGACAGGAGTATATTTGAAGTATTTTTTTCACCCCGAGATGGAGGCAGTTCATATTAGGTGGTGGCAGGTTGCGCTAAATAGAAAGTGAGCCAATTTTTTTACGATAGTTCGACCCTTCCTGGCAAGTCTTTTTCAAGCCGTAATCGAACCTAAGCTTACGATCAGACCTTGATCAGACAACTCAAGAGCAAGATCAAAACTTTCAGCGGGATCCTAAACCGGGGTATATTTTAAGTATCCCTCCGTCCGAAGCTCCTATTAATGAGTTTAATCAACTAAGGAGGAAAAATGAAGAAAAATATGAGTAGTTGGCTGAAATTCGATTCGGCCTTTATTGACAAGGGTCCTCTTCCGGTCGTAGATACAACTCAAAGCTGCAAATCCTCCTGTAGCAAGTATCATATGAACTCGTAGCTCTTTTGTCTGTATGGGCAGCAGTACAACGTTGTATTATCTACAAAACACTACATTATATCAAGTACAAATAATCAGATAGAGCCTCCATCTTTGGTCCCATGCAGCGACTATGGATACCCCGACAAATCTGAGCGGAGCTAGAGGTATTTGCTCTAGCTTTAGTTGATTGATACCCGTCTACTTCCGTCTTCGCCGTTGCTCATCGCAGAGTAACAAGTGCAGGAGGCACGCTGACCCGCTCTGGAGCGCGTCCAGAGAACCAATCGGCTTTGACTTTGAATGTTTCTTCTACGCGGCTTCACGGCGATATAGCTATTTGTAGAGGTAACGAAACGTGATGTGCCGCGTAGCTCCTAACCTCCGCTCGCTTGTATCGAGTAGGGCAGGGGGAAATATTCGACTCCGCATGGTCAGATTACAGAGATATGGAGACGGAAGGTCTATCTGATTATTTGTTCTTGTTTATATTTAAAATGTCAGGATGACCGGAAATCTACAACTGCCGATTGGGAACATTCCCGCTTGGGGTCCCATCTGAGCCTTTAGCTCAAGGGGTTACTCATTCCCAAAATCGATGTACAGTAAGTGCCCAGTGCGCAGTCGGTGCCCACAGTTCCAAGGGAGGTTGTACAGTGTTGCCCGTCGAGTGAATAACCCCTTGCTTCCGCCTCGGGCCGTAGAACGGAATTTGGCAGCAAAACACAAAATACACTAGTAGGACATAATATCAGAATTTGTACCTGTCCGTGTATTGAGGTGCTGACAAAAATAGCAATTGTATCCAATCCCGGGAGGGCCTGGAACATTTCCCACCAGCGTTTGACGACCAAATTCACATAAAAGCCGAGAATAAAGGTCAAAGGAATGAACTGGGAGTACGAGTTGCAGTACATCGAGGATTTGATGAAATAACTGAAAAGATAAATGAACAAATTCAGTGGTGGCCGGAAATCCGGGCCAGCAAGCAGTACACGGTTACGAACTCTCGCTACGGTAAACGGATAGCACTGAACACAGGTGCATAGAGGTGCCGCCACAATTTGTGGTAATAACTCTAGCATCCTAAATCGTTTTCTCTTTCGTAACTGCGCTCCAACCAACTGGACGTACAGTACAGCTAACAACTGATGAACTGATAGGTACCCCTCTATCAGGGGCGCTATTAGGGGGGAGGAGCATGCCCTCCCTAATTTCAAAATCTTCCTCCTAGGTGACACTTTCATCCACTAATTAGCCTGGATTTCAAAAGGCAAAATACAAAGCAAAGACATGGCCATTCATGTTTTGGATGATGATGATGACATTTAGACTACTTAAAGCACACCTCGCACTACTTATTAGCCTACTTTTTATGTTCCAATATTCAGAACTACTAGAATACTGTAAAACTAGGCTCTTATTTTAACAAATTATCCAAGTCTTCGGCTGCTTTTAAGCCTTTCCTCAAGCCGGTTGACTTCTAGCAAAAACTCGGCAAAATTCAGATAACCGGTTTTACGCATCAATAGCATGTTACGCAAACACTCGTCAGGAGCATAATGCGCATGGAAAATAGTCAATCGCAACAAGAGCAAAGATTAGTAAGGTAGGCCTATCGTTAGCGGACTTAGAAAGTAACATATGAAATTTGGGTCTCCGGGCTTTTAATTGATGAATGCAATTACGGAAGTAGGTTGCATTCGCATTATAGGCAAGACGGGTCCTCTAAGGCATGTTGCGGAGAAACCACCATAACGTCAGCAGTGTTATACAATTTCCTTGACTCAATACGCCAGTATCGGTTCCCGACCTGCAACAAATTCGATTTTCGCTCGTAAATATTACGACTATGAGCACTCTTGGGCTTAACAATTCTTACTCAGAAGTGCTCAGACGAGTCATTTCTTTCTTTAACTTTGTACGGTTGGATGTCGGTACTGGCGAGGAATCTCGGAACTGTAATATTGTAGGCTACTCGTATTCGAAAATTCTGCAGGTCTGATAAAGTCTGATACTACACTGGATACGGTTCCTTTCATAGCACCTTGCACAACACGATCAAATCTGCAGTTTTTGTCTCTAGCTTAATGCAAGAATCAAGGATTATCTCCCGAATTTCTCAAGCTATAACCTGACAGGGCGGCAAGCAAACTCGGGTAAAAAAGTGTTTTGCATTGTATTCCTTCAGTCCAAGCTGACTGCTAATCATATTTGATAGAGGTAAAACGATAATTTCCAGCAATATTAAGGCACAGATTTTACTGCAGGCCTGAAGAGGACTCTTACGAAGAAGGACGGAAACATCGCTGTCCGTTTAACACTATTAAACGAACTTAAGAAACCTCTTTTTTGGTGCGGAGGAACAGATTAGAGTTATAGAGTTAACCCAGCGGGAGTTATTGAGAAGCGTATTAGTGATTTTTCTACTGAATGCCAGGAGTCTTTCCATCTTTGGTCATTTCTGTTTGTTCCGAGTTCGTAGTTATCGAAGTATGTTTTTCCTTTCCGTTGTTTTCTTTTCGTTTTTCTTGTTTTTTACTCCGTCTTTTCTGGGCCCCGCCCAGTTTTGTTCAATGACGGGTTATAAATAAAACGATGATGATGATCATGATTAGGTTACTTACTATCTAAAGTCATTGTCGGGTACAAGCAGGTATAAGCCTTTGAGGGCATACCAGCATAAGACATACAGCAGCAGATTCGGCCAAATGAGTTTGTAGATACTCGCCCTCCAACTATAAAGAAAAAGAAATTACGTACACGGATTATACAAAAACGAACATAACCTATGTCTGAACGAACTGGCAAATGAAGAGGGAAACAACCTTACCGTACTCAAGGTGAGTTCCAGCCTTCTAATCAGTAGTAAGTAATCACGGGGTTGTCCACGGTCGACAACAATTACAATAGGCTAATTACACAATAACCTTGGACAGGTAGTAGTAGTGGCGTTTAAAAAAAGAATATACTGGCACAATTTCCAAGTTAACAATTTCATTGTTGAAAGCTGTCAATCAAACAAGCAATAATTACTTATACACTCCAACAGGGGCGTCACGACTGGGGGGGAGGGGGTACCCCCCCCCCCAATGTTGTCGTCCAGTCGGTAAAAAAAAAGTACCGTAATCGAGTTTTTTGTCAAAACAGTTGATTTTTCTAATCAAAACAGTCGTAGTATTTTCTGAAAATCAGTCCATCTTTTTGAAGCGCAGTAATTTTATTCAAAGCTGTCTTTTTTTCTTGAAAACAGTCGTTTTTTGCAAAAACAGTCGGTAAAAATTACCAGCCAGTCGGTAAATACCTTGCCCCCCCGCCCAAATATTTTGGCTAGTAACGCCTCTGCACTCCAAAGCCTACAACATAGGCTATATTACGCAAGGAACGCAAGTAGTAAAACTTTGCTTTACTAACACTAAACAGAACACAAACAAAACTACAAAATCACGCTGGTCCGCTGGTATTCCATAAAAAGCATAAATGTACGTTTATTTTGTTAAAAGATACCCTTTACTTAAGATGATGCTTTAGATGTATCAAAACTTTACTTTTTCGAATCTCAAAACGTATATAGTGAAGGGGGGTCTAGGGGTCTAGGCGAAACCCCCCCCCCGGCGAAAACCCCCCCCCCAAGGCTAAAACCCCCCCGTTACCAAACCCCCCCCGGTACCAACCCCCCCCCCCCCCGACCAAAACCCACCGGGTACCAAAACCCCCCCGCATAAAAAAGATGGGTATGTAAGAGTAGAGTAACTGGTAGGTAGAGAGTAAGAGAAGAATAGAAAATCACCCCGGTACCCTCCCCCCCCCCCCGGCGAACCCCGCCCCGAATCCTTAGACACTCACACATATTTAGACTGGGATTGACTGGGCAACAAAACGAACAACCATGTGACAAGCACGAGTAAGGTGAAGAGCTGGTAGAATATTTCTGGGACTATCTTGAAAGTGCTATCAAACGAGCTCAACCTTTCCCTTGACCCAAAGGATCCTCCCATCAAGTCTCATCAAAATATCTCATTCCCTTCGAGACTTATCCTGCTCACAGACGGAAAGCAGGACAACTTTTGCGGTGCATAGGTATCCCTCCACTTCCTGCCCATCTTAGAGTTTCTGGTATGACAATAACTAAAGAGCAATCAGGCGAAGGGAGCTTCACATTGCACCAATGGGTGGCATCCTAACTGCAGCTTCCTCGCCAAGAAGGGGAAGGCATTGGGAAAGGATTTGTTGGGGGGATCGTTACACTGAGTGGAACTGGCTTCGAAACCTCACTGACAACAGCTCCAGTTGAATGCGCGTGTTTGGTGACTTCAGCAATTAGTCTGTCACCATCAGCCTTCACCTTCGCCTTACACTCCCTTTGTTTATCATTGTTCTGATACCCACTGTACTTCAGCATTATTATCAAGTTTGCGAAAGAAGGTTATTCTATTCTTACTCTCTACCTACAAGTTACTCTACTCTTGCATACCCGTCTTTTCTTATGCGGGGGGGGTTTGGTATCGGGGGGGTTTTGGTCGGGGGGGTTTTGGTCGGGGGGTTTTGGTCGGGGGGGGTTTGGTACCGGGGGGGTTTTGGTCGGGGGGTTTTGGTAACGGGGGGGTTTGGTCGGGGGGTTTTGGTAACGGGGGGGGTTTAGCCGGGGGGGGGGGTTGGCGGGGGGGGGGGTTTGTCCGGGGGGGGTTTCGCCGGGGGGGTTTTAGCCGGAACCCAGTGAAGGGATAGCCTACGTACAAAGTTTGTCCGTCCGCCTGTCTGTCTGTCCGTCTGTTAGCACGATTACTCTCGAAGGGGTTGAGATACTTTGTTCAGACTTAGTATGAGGATTCTTTGGGTCAAAGTAGGCCTACAGGTCAAGTTCGTAGATGGGCTCTGTACCTCCATATTTCGAGGTGGGGTTTCAAATTAAGGGCGACAAAAATGTTTTTTTAAAAGCTAACGCGATAGTGGATTTAGGGGTACGGAGACACACTGATCCAAATGTTAAGCTTGTTTTCTTGACAATTAGTTCACCCGGAATCCGACCACAATCAAAAGTTTCATCTGGAGTTGATTAGAGGTTCTATGTAGGCTATGTAGCTATGTATGTTCTATGTAGGTAGGCTAATGAGATTTGCTAATTTTGTCTTAGGAATTTATTTTTTCTTGCCAGACAAGCAGTTCGCCCGGAATCCGGCCGAAACCGGAAATCTGCCACGGAAGTTTTATAACCCAGTGAGATAGCCTCGGAGATAGCCTAGTCAATATAGGGTGCGGCGACATGCTTAATCCAGACCTGAAACTAATTTTCTCGCCGGACAAGAAGTATACCCGGAATCCGGCCAAACCGGAAATTTGGTAAAAACAAAGTTCATTCTTAATTCGATTAGAGGTTCGTATCGGGAGTAACAACACTCGATGGTCCATCTCTGAGCTGTATTTTCTCGTTAGACAAGCCATTTTGCCGAAACTGGCAAAACCCCGAAATTTGGATCGAAACTCGAAAGGTTCTTCGTTCGGCTCTCAATGTAACCAGCTATTTTGCTCGGCACGCAGTTTGCCCGAAACACAGCTAAAACCGAGGCTAAAACCAGGCTGAAACGAGGAATTTGGTCGAAGTAAAAGACTTCTCTAAAGTCAATTGGAGATGAGATAATCTATATGTCTGAACTTGGTTTTCTAATCTGATTAGTTGTTTGGTCGTTATTTGTCAAAAACACCAAACGGTTTCATTGTTTTTACATTTTCAAGCGGTTGATTGTGGATATAACATGTTAGAGCAGTGGTTCCCAACCGGGGGTACGCGTACCCCAAGGGGTACGCGAGACCCTTGCAAGGGGTACGCGAAGGAACCAAAATTGTTTTAATTCGTAACTTCAAAATCTCACCTAACTCACTTTTGACTGCCGAAAGCCTAATATTACCAGCAGAGGCATCACTAGCCTAAACATTTTGAGGGGCAAGGTATTTTTATCGACTGTTTAAAAAAAAAAGAACTGTTTTCACGAAAAATCGCGGCGCTTCGCGCCGACTCGTTTCTGTTTGGGGAAGAGGTGTTGCCAACAAGTGCGTGACGCCCCTGAATACAGCTAGCCTACTGCCGTAAAATCTGTTCCTGTGTCTAACAATATTGTTTCAAGAAGAACCAAAGACATAACAAGTGATAATTATTGTCATTCAGGTTACGAATTAAGCTAACGAAAACGATTGCGATGCAGTTTGATGAAAGCACGGAGGACATCAAAACCATACACAGAAACAGGCTGACTGTGAAACTAATTTTGCCGTAAATGACGTCGAGCCGAGATTTCATAAGATTTTAGCTAAAAAGCAGCCTTAAGTGTCTCATTGATTTTGTATAAATTTCCTATGCCTTCCGTACGCCTTATCATTTATGATAATAAATATCGTCTTTTTAACGTTCTGGAAAAGGGGGTACGCAACATTTTCGAACCTTGATTAGGGGTACGCGGTACGGAAAAGGTTGGGAACCACTGTGTTAGAGGGGTTTGGCGAAGACAGGAAATCTACAAGACCCGACCGTCTGGATCAAGAAGTCCGATAAACATTCAGTTTTGGCATCCCATCGAAATCTTTGGTCTTGTTGTGAGAGAAAAGTTAAGTGAGAGAGCGTAAACTGTGTGAGATAAAATGCACCGCTATAAAATTAATACTAAGCTTAGGCTACCCAAAAAAGCTCGCAAAAAAGCATGTGTTTCCTGCTACTACTGTATACCTCAATAAGTTACCTGTAGGTTACAGACAGAAGGTAGCCTACAGTAGGTGCCTAGTAAGGAAAGCCTAGAGAACGAATGTTTCTGAGTAAGGGAAAATAATCCCTTGAGTACAGCGTGAGTAGGAGATTGTTTATGTGTGGGAGGGGGCAGAGATGACAATAAAAGATGTTTTCTGCAAAGTATATTTCATAGCCTACTGTAGCTCCAGACATATACTTATTAAACTTCATTTTGCCGAGAGTAACTCACCTGAATAAAAGCTTCCAAAACACTCCTAGTCCTTTACAGGTTGCTACTTTGGCAGCATATGTCACCGTCATTTTTATATCTTATATTTGCACTGACTTGGTTCACTGGGATTCTGTATAGTTTCACCGGTAACTCGCACTTCAAAATAATTCCTCTCGGCTTCCCGCCGCAGTTTACATTTCACATCATTTAAAAAACAACCTCGACTTTCTTGTTTCTCCGACAAATTTTAAAATTCAACTGCCAAGAAGTTTGAAACTTTAAATTCGCGTTGCGGGAACATGCTGCTCCGTTCCCGTAGGCGCTGAGAGAAGTGATGACGCGGATGACGTAACGCATAGGAAGCTGTAAACCGGTTTTTCGCACGTTTGTCAAGATTTTGTACTTCTCTTCTCAAATGTGGATGCTTACTGCTTAGGTTCACAAAGTAAATAATAGGTGGTTCCCAAAATCACCACGATCTTTTTGCCCACTCTCACAATGCCCACGCTCAAAATGCCCGCGGTTCAAAATGCCCACGGTTCAAAATGCCCACGATCAAAATGCCCACGATTAAAATGCCCACGACTCAAAATGCCAGCGACCTAAAATGCCGACAGTTTCAGATGCCGACAGTTCACAGTGGTCACAGGGGAGGCTAATATCGTCTTAGTTTACAATGCCGACGGCCGAAACTGTCCACAGGGGAGGCCAAAATTATCCTGGGACAGCGGGCTACAAGATTATAAGGGATAGGATTAACCACGTTAAAGGTTTAAAGGAATTATTTTTTTGTTTCTTGATCAGTTCAGAATTGTTTGCATTAAAGTAAAGCAATGTCGTATGAAAATGTGCCAACCCAAAAAGCAAAACCAGGAGATCCAAATCCACCAGTTAACTTGCATCACGAAGGTAAGAATGATTGCTTGATTAAAGCACAACTCTTACTAGAAATAATATTTTCCCTATGAAATGGATCAGAAAAAAACATTTTCGAAAATACCATTACTTTCCATATGAAATTAGCGATTTTCTTGTTAGCGCCTGTCGACTACGTCCAGCCTTCCTGCTCTCCGACGCGGGGGCTGGGCGCAAAACATTTGAAAATTGATCGCGCCGTGGTTCAAAAGTGTGAAAACTAAGCAAATAAAAGAAGTAATAAACAAAAGCTTCTCAGATCCTTATGTGTGAAAGAGTTGTCAGCAGACGTTTATGATCCCGGCAAACGTTTCGTTGTGTGACCGGCAAAACTCGGCAAGGCCAAAAAAGCACTAAAATTTCGTAGGCACAAAACGAAACGATGGAGAAAGGTGTGGACTTTAGAAGCTTATAATTCTGTATGGGAGCTAGATATATTATAAAAAGCAGAATAAGCAAGAGGGGTGAGAGCAGTGAAGAGCAGTTTTGGGATCGCTGTTTGGGATTCAATTAGTCTGTTCAGAATCCGGCAAAGTAAATATCTTTAAAATTTTCAAGTTCAAATTTCATGTTGTATTTTGGGACCCGGAAACGTTACTCACAGGGTATGAAGGTTGGTTGATAGAATATTTGGTGATGAGGGGTGCACAGCTTTTGCTAGTTGTTATACCTATTATTTTTTGCCAGGGTATTTTATGGTAAGAACGATACGGTACCATGTCTATCACTGGGAGATGGGCTTGTAACCATATGATTACGGATTGTGTCGTAAGTTCAGAGAAAAAATCTTTTTAGAACATGCCATTTTTAAAACCTGGATGGGTCGACAACTTCAGCGTTTAACAGATAGTGAAGAAACAAAACTAAAGTGTTGCTCTCGCCGGGCAACGTAGGTCTAGTTACGGACTGAAAACCTCAAATTTATCCAATCGTGGACATTTTGAGTCGTGGGCATTTTGAATCGTGGGCATTTTGAGAAGTGGGCATTTTGAGTAGTGGGCATTTTGAGTCGTGGGCATTTTGAGTTGTTGGCATTTTTAGTGGGCATTTTGAGTCGTGGGCATTATGATCGTGGGCATTTTGAGTGTTAGCCTAAATAATGACACAATGTAATGAAAGCTGATCCTTATAAATAACCAAAAGTTTTGGGGAGAGTCAGTGATGCATCTCAGAGCGTGGTCCACCCTTCTAACAATAGTAACTAGTAGTTACTATCATCGTTCCAAACTCGTGAAAAGTTACTACGCTGAATGTTCCAACCTTCTCGAAATAGTAACCATTGGCTTACCACGCTGGGAGCGTGAGAACTACGAATCTCTGTGACGTGATTGGCCCTATCAGCCCGAGGCATGATAAGCTTATTTTGCCGAAAATAGAAAAGTGCGTTCCAGCCTTGACGCCAAGAATCCAAAATTAGTGACGTCATGCGTAGTGACTATGGTAAGCAGGGTGGAACACGCTCCCAGACATTTGAACTGGCAGACGTTATAACATCACACTACAAAGTCTTATGTCCAATCCAGTCTACCACAAACAATGATTTTGTAGATACCCAATGCCAATCGCTGGGTATATCAATCGAGTGTTTGGCATACCCAAAGCCTAACGCTGAATACTTTGACTTTGACTTGCTTTATTTACAACTAATTATAAAATAGACTATATAATCACACAACCGCCCGGGGAAGGCTCAAACAGCCTGATGATGGACGGCTGCAATCCTCTGACTCTCAACCTTTAACAAATTTCATTTAAAAAAAAAAAAAAAAAGAAAGAATGAAAGAAAAGACAAAAACACTCTCACTCATTTAACCTTTTTACACTACACCAAACGGGGACATTTTCTCGAGCATTTTCTGTGTGGGTATAATATTAAGTTCCTGATTATCTTGACGCGAGAAATAAAGCTAAAATGAATTAAGCGTTGCCAATTTTTAAAGTGTGCTTTAGTTAAATAAAGGAACGCATTAAAGTTATGTAAATTGTATTGTGTTCTAATGTTCATGTATTTTGTACTGCCGATTGGCTATTAAAGTATTCATTCACACATTCAATGCTTGACTCTAACCGTTTACATTATTGACGATTTGAGTGAAATTGAGAAATCAACCAATCAAAATCACTTGATAGTGGAGTAGATCAAGGTTGGGCTACCAACAGGTATCCAGCGTTTGGCGTAGGCTATACAACAAGAGCTGTAAGCTCATATGGCACTTGCAAGGGTTGAGATGTATGATTTGATCAAAAGTAATTTTCGACTGTGCGGTTCAGATGCGCACTTTAAGGGAGCTAGAGAAAAAGTATATTATCGTTGAACTTGGCTGTAATGATGCGCACTTTAAAGGCACTAGAAATTCATCTGTAAGGAAGACCCTTGAAGCAAAAACGATAGCAGGCTCTTAGGGATCATTGATATATACCTATGATCAGAAGTATTTCTTTCCCCACTAATTTGCGCACTTTAAGGGTGCAAGAAATCATTTTTTTTGCAATACCCTTGTGGGACAACTGATCACGGGTTGACATGTATCGTTTGACAAAAAGTATTTTTCGACCTTGCGGTTAAGATGCACACTTTAAGGGAGCTAGAACTTCATTTGTAAGCAAAACCCTTGAGGCAAAAATGATCATGAGCTCATGGGGATCATGGAAATGCATATTTTGCTTAAAAGTATTTTTCTTAATTTGCGGTCATGATTGGTACTTTAGGGAATGGTCGGATTTGAAAAGTGGCGATTTCTAAGCCAATCTTGTCGTATTTGACAGTGCAAAATTTTTGCACTGTCAAATATGATTCGCAGTCAGCTTGGGTTGAAGGAATATTTATTTTCAATCTTGTCGAACTTCTAATATTCCAGCCAAATTTCATCGTCCTAGCACATCTGGAAGTACCTTAACTCGCGATCACCGGAATTCCGGACCCGCCCCTCAAACTCCGCCCACAGTCGCCGGAGCCAATCCGGTTCAGTTTGGACGTGTTTGTTATTCCCACATAGTTCCATCCCGATCTCTCCAGTCCAATCCGGTCACGTATTCCCCCCCCCCCCCCAATTGTTGTCGGATCCGGTCCGGACATGAAAAAGATCACCACAGGCACGCCCTCTGTTCAGTTATTAAATTTCACTCGAATCCGATCACCCGTTCCAAAGTTACGCATGGCTAAATATTCCGGATTCCCCCTCCTCCGATCCCCCCACGACTATCGGATCGAGTTAATTTTTATTTACAAGTCAGTTTGATCGGGTCCCTGATACGCCTCCCAAGTTTCGTCGTGAAAATCCCAAAAACTGTCATCACCAGAATTCCGTGAAACTCCCCTCCACTTCCCCCCCCCCCCAAGTGTCCGGGTCCAGTCCAAACGTGTAAACAAATTATCTGGAGCAGATTATTGTTCTTCCCAGCAAGTTTTACTCCGACCTCCATTATAACCGTTTCTCGAGATTTCCGGTCTTCCCCCACCCCAATTCCCCCATAGCTGTCGAATCCGGTTCGGACTTCAAATGGAACATCAGAGATATGTCATTCATCCAGGTATTAAGTTTCGTCCCAATCCGATCACCCGTTCGAAAGTTACACAACACTCAATTTTCCATATTCCCCCGCACTGCACCACAGATACAAACCCCTTTGACCCTCGAATGCACTAGCTCTTTCCAATGTTAACAGAGTGATCCGATGCAAAGAGTGACGTCACGCCGCGCGCAGACCTACTAGTGTAAAGAAAGGGGTAGGGGTTTTACAAAAACTACTAAATTTTCCGGATTCCCCCGCCCTCTACTCCCTCCACGGTGGTCGGATCGGGGAAGTGATTATTTGCAAGTTAGTTTGGTCGGGTCCCTGATATGCCTGCCAAGTTTCATCGTCCTAGCACATCTGCAAGTACCCTAACTCGCGATCACCGGACCGACCGACCGACCGACCGACCGACAGATCGACCGACGGAAAAGTGATCGGTATATGGCACTTGAGCGAAGCTGCAAGTGCCATAAAAATCAGGGGTTTATTTATGGTAGACTGGTACAATCTAGATACCATTATTGCAGGAGCATCGTTCTAAACTGGGTAGATTATGGCCCATGCAAGTTTAACGGCCAACGTGATATGCAAAATAATGATTAAAGAGAAAGAGGTCAACTGTAAATATTTTTGGACTTGCCAAAGTTATGTCTGGAACGCACCTGCGTTGTTGCTTATGAGTTATGGGTAATGTGCTTGGAAGAGGTCAGGTCTCCCTCCTCCCCGTGTTGGTTACGCCCTTGAAGCATTGACGACATCAATGACGTAAGACACCGGAAACTGTAAACATATTTTATCACGTTTTATCAAGATTTTGTCCTTTTCGAAAGTGGTGTTAGTTCTACAATGGTTAATAGGCTTCACAATAAATAGCTGAATTGGATGACAAAGCGTTACTGAAAACGAATTTCGATTTTTAAAGAACAAAGATTGTGGTCAATGTGCTCGTGTGGTCCGTGGGGAGACTGATGTTTAAATTTTAACTGAAAAGCTAACTAATTTTTGTGTCATTTAACAGAATAGCCTACACCGCATTATTTGGACTGCGTTAAGGACTTTTTTTCAGCTATTTGCTCTAGTATGACGTTCAGAAGAACTACGGCCGTCCTCACAACGCAAAATTCTATGTCTCTGAAAATTTGAATCTCAATACAAACGCGGCTTTTCAGTGGCCAGTGAACAGCTCGCGGCAGGTAGCTCACTGTATGTACCTCGGTATGTAGCCTACACTTAGAACGTGTCCGAAAGCTTTTAGTGCTGTAAAGGCTGCATTTCATGCTGCATTTTTCTAAAAAAAAATGTCCGAAAGCTGTTACCTTTATTTCTTCTCTAATACTTTTATAACAATATACTACCGTCCATACCAATATACTAGGAAGATACTAGGCAAATCGCCGTGCTCCCCAGTTTCTTCTTGAAAATTCAGCATAAAATTTAGCATCTTTGTTGAATTTTTCGATGAATTTTGAGTTAATGCTGCATTAATTGAGCGAAAATTAAGTCCGAAAGCGAAATGCTGCATAAAATCCTGAATTAATTCAGCATTTTTGTTCGTTTCGGACACGCTCTTAGTTTCGTAAATCGTTTTCGTCAAGCATGCAACACAGATACAAGCGCATAGAGGTACCACAAATCCGACAGGGAAATTACACTATTATCAAAATCGATTATTCGTGAATAGTGGAGCAACGAAGTAACGCATTTTCATCGGGCTTTCAAGCCTCTTTAAGCGAAGAAGTCATGGGTAGCTATAGCTACCCATGACTACCCCTGAGATAGGACAATCTATAGATTGTCCTATCTCAGCTTTTCCGTCAAGCATTAGCATACAATACATTGTGCTTGGGAAAGGCCAGGTCTCCCTCCACCCCGGGTTGGTTACGCCCTTGAAGCGTTGACGACATCAATGACGTACAAGACACCGGAAACTGTAAACATCTTTTATCACGTCTTATCAAGATTTTGTACTTGTCGAAAGTGGGTGTTGATTTTACAATAGTCAATAGGCTACGCAATAAATAGCTGAACTGGATGACAGAGCGTTACTGAAAACGAATGCTGATTTTTAAAGAACAAAATAACGATTGTGGTCAGTGAGGTCGTGTGGTCTATGGGGAAACTGTAAGAGGGAGGCGAAATCTTGGACAAACAAGAGCTGTAAGCTCATATGGCACTTGCAAGGGTTGAGATGTATTATTTGATCAAAAGTAATTTTCGACTGTGCGGTTCAGATGCGCACTTTAAGGGAGCTAGAGAAAAAGTATTTTATCGTTGAACTTGGCTGTAATGATGCGCACTTTAAAGGCACTAGAAATCATCTGTAAGGAAGACCCTTGAGGCAAAAACGATAGCAGGCTCTTAGGGATCATTGATATATACGTATGATCAAAAGTATATTTTTTTCCACTAATGCGGGTAAAATGCGCACTTTAAGGGTACAAGAAATTTTTTTTTTTTTTCAAAACCCTTGTGTGACAACTGATCATGGGTTGAGATGTATCGTTTGATAAAAAGTACTTTTCGACCTTGCGGTTAAGATGCACACTTTAAGGGAGCTAGAACTTCATTTGTAAGCAAAACCCTTGAGGCAAAAATGATCATGAGCTCATGGGGATCATGGAAATGCATATTTTGCTTAAAAGTATTTTTCTTAATTTGCGTCCATGATTGGTACTTTAAGGAATGGTCGGATTTGAAAAGTGGCGATTTCTAAGCCAATCTTGTCGAATTTTTAATATTCCAGCCAAATTTCATCGTCCTAGCACATCTGGAAGTACCTTAACTCGCGATCACCGGAATTCCAGACCCGCCCCTCAAACTCCCCCCACAGTCGCCGGAGGCAATCCGGTTCGGTTTTGGACTTGTTTGTTATTCCCACAAAGTTCCATCCCGATCTTTCCAGTCCAATCCGGTCACGTATTCCCCCCCCCCCCCCAATTGTTGTCGGATCCGGTCCGGACATGAAAAAGATCACCACAGGCACGCCCTCTGTTCAGTTATTAAATTTCACTCGAATCCGATCACCCGTTCCAAAGTTACGCATGGCTAAATATTCCGGATTCCCCCTCCCTCCGATCCCCCCACGACTATCGGATCGTGTGAAATTTTATTTACAAGTCAGTTTGATCGGGTCCCTGATAGGCCTTCCAAGTTTCGTCGTGAAAATCCCAAAAACAGTCATCACCAGAATTCCGGGAAACTCCCCTCCAACTCCCCCCCCAAGTGTCAGGGTCCACTCCAAACGTGTAAACGATTTATCTGGAGCAGATTCTTGTTCTTCCCAGCAAGTTTTACTCCGATCCCTCCATTATAACCGTTTCTCGAGATTTCCGGTCTTCCCCCACCCCAACTCCCCCATAGCTGTCGAATCCGGTTCGGACTTCAAATGGAACTTCAGAGATATGTCATTCATTCAGGTATTAAGTTTCGTCCCAATCCGATCACCCGTTCGAAAGTTACACAACACTCAATTTTCCATATTCCCCCGCACTGCACCACAGATACAAACCCCTTTGACCCTCGAATGCACTAGCTCTTTCCAATGTTAACAGAGTGATCCGATGCAAAGAGTGACGTCACGCCGCGCGCAGACCTACTAGTGTAAAGAAAGGGGTAGGGGTTTTACAAAAACTACTAAATTTTCCGGATTCCCCCGCCCTCTACTCCCTCCACGGTGGTCGGATCGGGGAAGTGATTATTTGCAAGTTAGTTTGGTCGGGTCCCTGATATGCCTGCCAAGTTTCATTGTCCTAGCACCTCTGCAAGTACCCTAACTCGCGATCACCGGACCGACCGACCGACCGACCGACGGATAAGTGATCGGTATATGGCACTTGAGCGAAGCTGCAAGTGCCATAAAAACTAGAGAGGGAAATACAAAATGCAAAAATTCTGCTTGAAACCAACTACTCTATGTAAATCGTAATGCCAGCAACCGTTTCCCTCCATGAAAATGTTACACAAAAAAAAAAACAGCACACACATTCAGCTCCTTAAAGTTTAACTGAAAAGGCAGCTTATTCTTACATCTGTCAACTTTTACTGTCAAATTTTATTCTTACATCTTATATGAACTGATTATTTTGAAAGCATTCTCTTCCCGTCGGTCATCTCTTAAAACAGATTTTACAGCCTTAATTTGACTGACTGACTGATCTGTCACTGTTTAAACTTTCAAATCCAAATCTGGGATTGCTAACCGTAAGTTAATATTTAGCCATCGCTTCAAAGAAGCTGGCGGTTACTGTCAACCACCGACAAAACAACAGGAAACAGGATTTCAGGCATCTGACCATCATCATGGGCCTATAAGATGTTGTTCCTGTTCGTCATTTCTTAAAATGGCCTTTGAATACTTTGCCCCGGCGATCGTCTTTACCTTTCATAAGTATTCTCGCCCATCGCAAGATGACGCATAGGTCGAAAACAGTGAGAACAAAACCAAATAGACATCCATGAGTGTTCCTTCAGCCCAAGCTGACTGAAAACCATGTTTAATACTCTTGATGACTATCTCTCCTTGCCGATGCAAAATCTCAGGCCTCTCCGGGTACCTAGCGGAAGAAAGGCAGAAGCGGTATCACAGCTGCTCCCAAAGATCGCCGTGGTTGTTTGACACAGGATTTGAGTCGTTGAGTTTGAGTCATTACGGATACGTTTACTCCTTCTTCCTGAGGATCACTAGCACGTTTTGGACTTAGTCGTATAGAGTATTGGACTAACGGATAAATCACACGAGATTTTATTTCAGCGATGTTTTGGCCCTGCTTTACGAAGATGCTTGTCAGGCCGCAGGAAGCAGCAGCTTTATAGCAGATTCATATTTCTATATTTGACAACGCAAAACGGATACGTCAGCTAGATTTTATTAGAGCTATATTTCAGCCCTTCTTGTCAAGGGCCCTCTTCAGCCTCATATTTCTATTTATGGCCTGAAGAAGAACCCTTCCCAAATAGAGCCAAAATATCGCTGAAATAAAACTTCTGCTGACTTGTTCTTCTTTATTTTATCTCACTAAAAAAAGGTCACCTTCAGTGCCAATAACAGGCAGGGGTGTCCCGGGGGGGGGGATGTGCAGCGCCCACCTACGTTTCGGGCATTCGGTAAAGTTTCACATTTCGCGTCCCCCCAAATTGGGTGATTGAACGTGTTTATTCGTTCACATTCTTTATCGAATTTGGTAATTTATCCAACTTCTGTTCAGTCCGCATCTAGTTAACCGCATTCGATCCGTCCGATTCGATTTAACCTGTTTACATAACCCCACAAATCTAGAAATACAAATAATATAACGAAGAACAATTTCAATCTCGAAAGCCTTAACACGTGAAACGTTCGCCTCTAGGCTACGAAGTGAAAAGTCATAACTACTCAACATCCGTGGGGTTGTCCACTCTCGAGTTTAGTGTGCAGCAAGTTCCGCGGTGCCAGGCCGGTGCCGTCACCGGTTGTCAGTGTTAGAACATCAAAATCAGCCTGTTTAGAAGCGTTTGAAATATGAATCGCCTAGGTTACTTTACGGCCGGCACCGGTGTCGGCACCGCTGGTTTTGGCCGGTGTTGGCACCGCTGGTTTTTGTTCTCATTTGTTACCGAATTCGGTAATTCACCGGACTTTTCTCAAGTCGGTATCTGTTCTACCGCATTCGGTCAGTCCATTTTATAATTCTGTGATCAATCAGATTCAGTTGGTTCTGATTGGTGACCGAATTCGGATTTTTGTTTACTCCGTATCTATATTAGTCCGACTTGCCACATTCGGTTGTTTTAGGTTGTTCTAACAAGGGTTTTATTTCACTACGAAATTCGGTTGTTATACCGCTCCCGATCTCTTCCTTCTTTTTTTTAGTTAGTTTTTCGGTAACATGGATTTATTATTCTTTACCATTTAACGGTACGTCTCTTGATATGAAAACTATGATCATATCATTTCGCAGTCTTCACTATTTAGAAGAAGGGTGCGTCATTGAGTTGATGTTTGAGGCTTGGAATTTTGGGTGGCTTGAACCACAGTTAAAGCTAGAATTTGCATGGAAAGTAGTTGGAAGTTGCCAGAAAAAAAGGCGGATTAAAAAAAATTTACGTGATTCCTTAAATTGTCTTGGGGACAGCCGTTAGCGACGTTGTCCCCTTGCAGTAACGGCGTTTTTTCGCGGCACATTTTTCAAGTCCTGTTGGCAAAGTTGGACTTCCCCCAAAGATAAAAGGATAGCGACGGCGTATCCTTAAAACATTATAATGATGACCTGGACAAAAAATTGTGAATAAATTCTGTGTTAATAATGTAATTTTATAAGTGTTTTAAATTGTTTTTGACTTCCGCTGCTATTTTTGTCATCGACAATGATATTAAGGTAAAATAAAGTGAATTTGAATTTGAATCCTTAAAAAAAAAGAAGTGGGAGAGTGTGACAACGCGCCAAATTTTCTCTTTCAGCTTGATTTTGTATGTACATTTATGCAACTTTTTATGCTGTAGCACGCTGTGTTTTAAGACAAAAAGTAATAAATTCAGTAAAAATTGGGTACCGATTCGATTAATTTTACCAGGTTCGCCCCCCAATGAAGAAAGGCTCGGGACGCCCCTGGCAGTGAATTGTATAGTTGGAAGAAGTGTGTTTCATTAAAAGACAACCGTTGAGAAGTATTCTGAGCAAAGAATTGCTAGGTAACAGCTTATTATGTTGTAAATAACTTATGGATTATAGATATATTTGTTGTAAGTTATAAATAACTTATATGGGCTTCCGTATCATACACGGACAAGAATTTTGAGGAAGAAAGAAAATATAATTCGAAGAAGAATTTTCACTAGGATGAACAGCGTGCAGGCTGGCAAACGACTTTCGGTTTTGCCACCTAGCGGATACTTTTAACTTTCAAACTACAACTCGTTTCGTAAGATCGCAGGAGCTACTCGTCGGGCACAGAATCGTAGGAGGAAGGAGGAAGAAGCTGAAGAAAATAATTTATTATTCTCTTTAATTTGTTTTGCTGGCTTTTGTTGTTGATACTTATTTTATCTCAGTTGCAGTCCCTTACTCAGTGATTCGGTAAGAGATTAAGTGCAAAGAGACCTGGTTATGGCTTTCAGAACTTTTGAAAGGTGTTAGGTCTGTCATCCAGCATTGGCTTACCCAACTTAGGGCTCAGACCCTCGGCCTCAGTTATTCAAATTATTGTATGCAGAGGAAACTTAATACTATGGACAAAAGTCCACAGTTGCAGAAGTAAGGATTTGTTGAATATTATTATAGTTAAGATAGAGATGTGTTATGTCTCAGTTGCAGAAGTAAGGATTTGTTGAATATTATTATAGTTAAGGTAGAGATGTGTTACTTTGGATATCACCAAGCTCAGGTCCAGGATTTGAGCCAGTGTGACTTGAGCCTGAGGCGTTTTTCCGTGCTCCCACAAACACTTTGTGTTCGATTGTGGCTTGAAAAGAGTGTTTTCGCTGCCTTTTGTGTGGCCCACAAGTGTGATTCCGCGACCAACAAGATTTTTGTGGCTCGCTTTGTGGCTCAAATTCGACAAACAACTGCCAAGGTGACTGTCGATTTTGTGGCTCGATTTGGCAGGAAATTCAAATTTAGCAGCAAAACAAGGTTGAAACAATAAAACTAAAAACTTTCTCGTGGACATAAAACTGAAGATCCTCTTTGAACGGAATGGTAAGGACGAAAGCCCGGACTCCGGAGTTCTATTTTTTGAGACTTTGCATGATTTTATTTATACATCCAGACATTTGAATTTGCCGCTGTAAAAATTGACAAAACAGCGTTTCCGCGAGTTTCATTTTGTGGCTAGACTGTGTTGCACACAATTGTGTTTCCTCGAAAAGCACTCAAAAGTGTGTGGTCCATAATTGTGTCACAGAAAAACGTGGTGTCACTATTTACTAGTAAAAAGTAGTGACAGACAAGGTTGTCACATATAGGGTGATTTTTCATCCAAATTGTAGGTTTTTTCTTAAAATCAGCAATTTTTTTTGAAAATCAGTCAATTTTTCGTCAAAGACAGTAGGTTTTTCTTAAAAGTAGTCATTTTATCTGCAAAAGCAGTTGATTAAAATGACCAGCCAGTTGGTAGATACCTTGCCCCCCCCCCCAAACATTTTGGCTAGTAATGCCTCTAGTGACAGAACTAGTCAGAATGTTTTTGGGGGGCCCGTGAATCTACCATCTTGCTGGTTGTTTTACGAACTCTTTTCAAGGGAAAGCAAATCACTTTTTATGCAGAGTGGTGACAACATTAGGGGGACATCCCCCTATATGTGCATATGGCTATAGGCTATGTATGATTATGTGATGCCTTGCTGATAAAAGTTTTGTTATAGACTGATATAACTATGATAGAAATACCCTCGATCTGATCAGTCATACACAAACTTAAACTTTGGGAATGTTGCTAGAGCAACCAGGCAGCATGCCCTGCAGCAAAAGCATGGTAGCACCGTAAAAGTAAATTTCCATTTCAGAGTCTCAATTAAATAGATTTTTATGGGGGTACTATGGCCGTGCTTTCATGCCATGCCATGATGTTGGAGCACCATACCCCATATTTGAGGATTTGTATCATATTGACTGTATCAGATTAAGTATATTTTTCTAAACTGATTGTTGCAGTGGTTTGAGATATAATAGTTTCATCTCTTACTGCTTCTCGTTGGTTACACCTTTGTGCTCATTTGTACAGGCTTGATAACGAACGCAATTGTTTATCCAAACATCTTGTCATCAACCAGCAATAATTTGTTTAGCGTTTTTAACTTTTAAGTATCTCTGGACTAAGTTTGTATCTCACATTGATTACAGGAAAAGCAAAAGAGCCTCAACATCAAAAGGTGAAGAGGACATGAACTCCTGGGACTGCAGTGTCTGTACCTACAAAAACACACCAGAAGCCTTCAAGTGTCTCATGTGTGATGTGAGAAAGGGCACATCAACCAGGTAGGACCAACTTATCCGATCCCAACAGTTATCCTTGTTTTCACTTTCTAGGAAGTTTAGACCCCATTTATTGGGTATTTTTTTTAATATTACACTTACTGTACTCAATGTTTGAATTAGTTTGGTTTGATTGTGAATTGCTCCATATGCTGTCTCTCACCAGTTGTAGTTTTGCACTTTCAGACAACTTTTTTTACCTTTTTTTGCAGTTCTGAAGACCAGGGCCGTCACAACTGGGGGGGGGGGGACACCCTCTCCAATATTGTCTGCCATCCGTAAAAAACAACCGAGTCGCGCGATTTTTCGTCAAAACGGTTGATTTTTAAATGAAAAAGTCATTTTTTTCAAAAATGTCATTTTTTCAAAAATGTCATTTCTTCAAAAATGTCATTTTTTCAAAAATGTCATTTTTTCTTGAAAACAGTCGTTTTTACTGCAAAAAAAAGTCAGTAAAAATTACCAGCCAGTAGGTAAATACCTCCCCCCCCAAACATTTTGGGTAGTAACGCCTCTGCTGAAAACTGTACTGGAATGTCATTTTCCTGTGTTCAAAAATTCCTGAGTTCAACTAATTCAAAAAAAGTCAGTAAAAATTACCAGGCAGTAGGTAAATACCTCCCCCCCAAACATTTTGGGTAGTAACGCCTCTGCTGAAACTGTACTGGAATGTCATTTTCCTGTGTTCTTGTTGAAACATAGAGTGCCAAAATGAATGGAATTGAAGATAGGCAACATAGTCAACTTACCACCATTTAGACCTAGCGAAAAGTAGTGATGTAACGGCGTCCCCGGCCAAGTCATTGCAGGATAGGCTGTTACTGACTGCAGTATTATTTAATTTACAGAGGCTAGTTGGCCTTTTTTTTGATGCAATACAGCTTTACTTGTGAACGTAAATATCATGTACCCTTGTTGCAACTGAAGTCTTTGTCTCGTTTCAGAAAACCACGACCAAATGCACAGATTGCACCATCTGTCAGTGTTCCTGCTAGTCCAAGTCCACCAAAAACTAAGAAGGAAAGTGCAAAATTAAAGCGGCTTGAAAATTCTAGGACATCAAAAGATAAAAGGTGAGTGAGCTCTCAAATTTATCTGCACTTCAGACAACCTTTAAGTATTTTAATACTGTATAATCCCTTTTTATCCTCGCTCGTTTCCTTGCCATCAAGGAAAACAAGACCAAAGATTTCGATGGGATCCCAAAAATGTAATATTTGATCCAGACAACTAGGTCTTGTCTTCGCCAGATCCATTCTTCGCCAGGCTAATCATCTGATAAGTTCAGATATACTTGTATAAGCCATATCTATTTTGACGATACTGATTGAAACTTCCTGCTTTACTTCTGCCAAATTGTTTCGGCCGAATTCCAAGCGAACTACTTGTTCAGCAAAAAAAGATAGCTCAGAAACGAATTCAGCGTATCTCCTTATCCCTATAAAGAACATCTAATCAACTTCAAATAAAACTTTAACTTATACAAAAAAAATCCGGTCTCAACCGGATTCCGGACGAAGTATATGTCCGGATAAAAAAATGAATGTCATACACAGATTCAGCGTCTTTTCTTGCCCTTAAATCTGCCATCTAATCATCTTCAAATATAAATTTTGCTTTTAAAAAATTTTCCGGTTTCGCCCGGATGCTGGGCGAATTACTTGTCCGGCGAGAAAATGGTTGTCACCATCGTGTTCAGCATGTCTCCTTACCCCTAAATCGAGCATTTAATCAACTTCAAGTAAAACTTTTACTTTTAACAAACTTTCCGGTTTTGGCCGGATTACGGGCGAACTACTTGTCCGGTGAGAAAATGGTTGTCACCATCGTGATCAGCATGTCTTCTTACCCCTAAATCGAGCATTTAATCAACTTCAAATAAAACTTTTACTTTTAACAAACTTTCCGGTTTTGGCCGGATTACGGGCGAACTACTTGTCCGGCGAGAAAATGATTGTCACCATCGTGTTCAGCATGTCTTCTTACTCCATAATCGACTATCACATTAGCTGTTTCAAAACATTTTGTTTGCCCCTTAATTTAAACCCCCTCCCCCACCCTTAAATGTAGGGTACAGAGCCCATCTACTAACTCGACCTTACTCTTGACCCAAAGAATCCTCACACCAAGTTTCATCAAAATATCTCATTCCCTTCGTGAGTTATCGTGCTAACAGACGGACGGACGGACAACTTTTGCGATGTCATAGGTATCCGCCACTAACGTTTTGGGATCCCAAAAACGGACAATAGAATTCAACGAGGACGAGGGGTACCATTACATATTTTATCATTAAGGACCTTAGGTGATACCCTGCCTCTAGTTAGCGACTGGAGTTCTTTTATTGGTACCCAAGACTTGGACAAGCCAAAGAGGGTACTCTTCAAACATTCATACAGTAAACAATAGCTCCTGTCAAAACACCATAAGTTTCATCTTAAAAAATGATCAAACGTAAAAAAAAAATAAAAGTAAAACACGCTACTAATATGTTGACTAAGAGTGGGCTGACCTCGGGGGATGCTATGCCCGGCAGGGGCGCCACGACTAAGGGAGGGACGCCCCCCCCCCCCGAATGTTGTCGGCCAGTCGGTAAAAAATAGCCGAGTCGGCGCGATTTTTCGTAAAGACAGTCGATTTTTTTCTTGGAAACAGTCGATTATTCTTAAAAACAGTCGGTTTCTCTTAAAAATTGTCGATTTTTTCTTAGAAAATAGTCGTTTCTGTTAAAATCAGCCGATTTTTCGTCAACACAATCGTTTTTGGGATCCCAAAACGTAAGTGGAGGGATACCTATGACATCGCAAAAGTTGTCCGTCCGTCCGTCCGTCCGTCCGTCTGTACGCACGATAACTCTCGAAGGGATTGAGATATTTTGATGAAACTTGGTGTGAGTATCCTTTGGGTCAAAGTACAAGTCAAGTTCGAAGATGGGCTATGTAGCCCTATATTTGAGCGTGGGGGAGGGGTTTCAAATTAAAGGGCAAAAAAAAATATTTTTGAAATCTATTGAGATAGTCAATTTAGGGGTAAGGAGACATGCTGAATCCGAATATGAAAGTTATTCTCTCATCGGAAAAGTAGTTCACCCGGAATCCGGCGAAAACCGGATACAAAATTTGTCGACCCTCGCTACCCCTTGTCTCAGATTTTTATAGCTCTGCGCGGGATCAGTATGGCCCTGCGCGGGGCTGACGTAAGAGAGAGAGAGCTAGTGCGGTCGAAGGGGTTGGTATAATGGAAAAGAGTAGATGGTTGCCGACTGTGCGGGCTATATAACAGTTGGAAAGTTTATAGGGGTTGACAACTTCAGTAGTAGGGTACACACTAAAACCGAAAATAGGCCGATCTAAAATTGTGAGACAAGTAGGGGACTTCTAATGGTCTCATGGTCTGATAATAGGCTGTTAGACCATAATCATCTTCGGCAATGAGGGATTAGCAGTTTTTTTCTACTTGGTGTACCTACAGTTTGTTTTCTGTGCTTTATGTGGTACGAACACTTTGGTACCACGTCTATCACGAGGACATGGAGTAGTAAGTAAGTGTTGCCAGAATCTTTGGTGGTGAGGGGTTGCCAACTTTTGTTAGTTGATATATCTTTTATTTTTTGCCAGTGTAGCTCATGATAAGAACGATACGGTACCATGTCTATCACGGGTAGATGGACTTGTTTTATAAGTTAAGGTTTTATTTGAAGTTGATTAGATGTTCTTTATAGGGATAAGGAGATGCGCTGAATTCGTTTCTGAACTATCTTTTCTTGGCTGGACAAGTAGTTCGCTCGGAATTCGGCGGAAGTAAAGCAGGAAGTAAAGCGGAAGTAAAGCAGGAAGTTTCGATCAGTATCGTCAAAATAGATATGGCTTATAAAGGTATATCTGAACTTGATTTTCTCAGATGATTAGCCTGGCAAAGACTGGATCTGGTTTTAAAAGCTAATGTGATAGTCGATTTAGGGGTAGGCAGACCTGCTGAGTCCGTATATGACAATCATTTTCTACCTGGACATATCCTTCGACCGGAATCCGGCTGAAACCAGAAATTTGACAGTAGTATAGCCTAAGGCAGGAAGTTTTGATCAATTTCGTCAACGCCATTGATCTTAATCTGTTTATATGTTTTAATATTAAAAATGTTCATGTAGTCTGGCGAAGACTGGATATCTACAAGACCCAATTGTCTGGATCAAATATTAAGTTTTTGGGATCCCATCGAAATCTTTGATCTTGTTCTCAATAACAGTCGTTTTTATCTGCTAAAACAGTCGGTAAAAATGACCAGCCAGTCGGTCATTTTCCCCAAACATTTTGGCTAGTAACGCCTCTGATGCCCAGTAGCCTATCACTGCTTCAAGTTCATCACAGAACAAGCCATTATTCGTACCTACCAACCTGAGTTAACGACGGCTGAATTCTGCAGGACATATCCTTATTTTGCTCCAAGGTGCAATTGACGGTAACATGAACATCAGACTCAGACACCGTAGCAGTCGTATTTCATCCGCTGGGAGCACTCAGTTGGAAAATCGCTAGTTTCATGTGATGAGTGCGGGGTTCTGTGGAACCTTTTTTTCTCAAAAGACTCGATCCGAGTTTCTTATCCCTTCTGTCATTTTTTTTTTCAGCGGTGTCAAAATACGGATCGACCGGAAATCTGCAGAGCACAAGGAGATAACTGTGAATAATGTGACGGTTGTGATCACTGAATATAAACTGAAGAAAGGAAAGTCATCCGCTGACGTTTCTGGACGTTCCAGTAGTAGTGGGGCTAATTCAGAGGAGCCGAGTGTAAACTATTCCGAATCGAGTAGGGACTCGACGGACCTACCAAGTGAACCTCACAATTAAAGCATTTATAGCTACCTGAACGAATCCCCTCTGGTCTCTTATAATCGTGGGTTTCGAAATCGCGAAGCTTTCTCTCGATTGGTCGGTTAGTCGAGAACAAGTTTTCGTCAGTTGATTGGCGTGTCTTTTAAAGGCGCGCGAGTATATAGATTATTCAGTGAATGTTATTCCTACCTTGATCACCAAACCTTGAACCACTTTCCATGGAGAGATTGTATTTGCTTGTGAAGAATGTACTGAAGCCCCCCCCCCCCCCCCCCCAGCTCAGCCGATAGAGACTGAGCTTTCAGGGGGCAGTGCTCATTTTGAATTTCGGTTTGGGGATTACCTGAACGTTATATGTTAACAAGACGCGAACTCTGCCGCCAATGTGAAAGAGCTTTTGCTGATAATGCGGTACAATTGGAGTCAAAAGTTCTGTGTCTTTTACTCACTGACGTCGTGATCCCGTCAGCTCAGGTACAGTAGAAGTATGCTTATGTGAACGTTTGTTGACAGTGGACTTTGCCATTTGCACTTGCTGCGTCTAAAGCTAACTACACTGTCAGAAGTTTCATAACAGATAGCGCATAACACTTTCAAGAATAACACCTTTTCACTTAGAAATAAAGTGTTATGACCAATTAAGTTTACACTATTTCGTGCCTAGATCTCCAACAACACCTTCAATTGAACGGGAACGAAAGAAACATAACAGATAACATCCCAAAAGTGTTATCTGTTGAAAACGGGCATCCTTCTGTTGTCGTTATGTAACTTCTGACGTAGTATTTTTACCAACTGAAGGTGGTGTTGGAGATCTAGGCACGACATAGTGTAAACTTAATTGGTCATAACACTTTATTTCTAAGTGAAAATGTGTTATTCTTGAAAGTGTTATGCGCGATCTGTTATGAAACTTCTGACAGTGTACCAGTTAGCCAAAGTAGGTAATTAAGGGCATCTGAAAAATACCTGTATAGGTATTTTGGATCTCCATTCTACCATTTAGCCCAAAACTGCACTGTTCATATTGAAGTAACTGTTCACATAAGCATACCTCTACTGTACTACCTGGCTTCTACTGCCTAAAGCACGTGAAATAAAGCACGTGCCCTAAAAATGGCGCAATATGGATAAGTCAGCTAAAGCGGGAACTCTATTAAATATTCCTTCAGCCCAAGCTGACTGCGAATCATATTTGACAGTGCAAAACGGGAAACGGGAAAAAAAATTTTTTTTTTCCACAAGTTCGTTTTTCCAACTTGAGCGGTTTGAGCCTGAAGAGGACCCTTGCCAAGACGGGCCGAAATATAGCTCTAATAAAACTTAGCTGACGTATCCGTTTTACACTGTCAAATTTGGGAACTCCACCGGCAAATGTAAAGCCGTCGTAAGATCCGTCTTGCTTTCGTTGACTGAAATTCGTCAGAAATGGCGGTTTCGATGGCTTTCGACAGCTTACGATTGCCAGTAGATACCCCACTTAAGATTTTCTTGATAATTCGGCCCTTCTTGGAAAGGGTCCTAGTAAGGCTGTAGCTTGAAGAAACGAGTCTCCATTTGGATACATGATTTCGCAGTCAGCTTCGGCTGAAGGAGTGTTTAAGTCCAGCTTTCTTGTTTCTGTGTAAACTATGTATGTGTAATATACATTGATGATGGTGATCGACAGCTAGCGGTCGACGTGCACACTACTAGATAATTTGCAAGGGGGGTCCCGTAAGTTCGACCGTATAGAGGCCTCCGAGGGTTTTATCCGGAACTGGCAAATCCGAGAGATGTTTCAGGTAGGGTTAGTGTTAGGCGATATTTGGATTTTTGAATATTTCGATATTTTCACTTTTGATATCGACAAAATGTTATATTGATTAGGGGTCGGCACCGTTTCTGTTTTTGGCTAAAACAGAAACGGTAAAAAACGGCAAACAAAAAACGGAACAGAAACAGAAACGGCGAGAAAAAAACGGAAACCCGTTTCTGTTTTTCCGTTTTTTTCGGGAAAAACAGAAACGGCCTGTTTTTGCAAAAAAACGGCCGTTTTAACAGGTATTTCCGTTTTTTCACTTCACTCGTGCGTAAAGTACCCAGCAATACTCGGAAGACCTACGTGTCCGGCTAAAATCATATACGGATTCAGCATCTCGTCTTACCCCTAAATCGGACATCTAATTACTACTAATACAACTTTTGGTTTTAACAGTATTTCTGGTTTGGGCCAGATTCCGGTCAAAGTAATCGTCCGGGTAGAAAATGATTGTCACATCGGTTCTTGAGCATGCCTTCTTACCCTAAATCGAACATCTAATCTACTTAAAAAAAAAACTTGTACTTCTAACAAATTTTCTGGTTTTTGCCGGATTCCGGGCGAGGTACTAATCCGCCGAGAAAATGGTTTTCATATTCGTGGGTAGTATGTCTTATTATCCCATAAATGAATATCTCATTAGCTGTTTAAAAACATTTCGTCTGTCCCTTAATTTGAACCCTCTCGTCCACCCCTAAATGTAGGCTACAGAGCCCATCTACGAACTCGACCTTTCCCTTGACCCAAAGATGCTCCCACCAAGTTTCATAAAAATAACTTATTATCTTCGAGAGTTATCGTGCTTTCAGGCTGACGGACGGACATACGACAACTTTAGCGATGTCATAGGTATCCCTCCACTTACGTTTTGGGATCCCGAAAAGCGGCAATTCCGCGGCATCCTTGAACCAAAATGAGGTAAAATTCGCGGCATTCAGTTTAGGGGAGAGAAAGGGTGAAATCTCGTTTTAACATGATGTTGATTCAGTGGAGTGTGGTGTCATAAATGCGAGAAAATAATATATTAGAGAAAAATAATATTTTGCGTTCAGCCAGTTGCGTCGGAGAGCAGAACTGCTAGATGGAGTCGTCAAGTGCCAACAAGAAAATTGCTAATTTCGAAAAATTATCCTTCTTAGCTATTTGGTCATGGTGATTTTGATGAGCTGTTCTAGTTAGAGTCGGGCTTTCAAAAGTGTCAGCAAAAAATACGGCTGATGAGTAAATATCAGTGGTTGAATAGTAACATGAAGAGTATTTTGAAATGATGAAGTGACGAACTGGTAACTAGTTCAGACATGCTGTTCTGGTAAAAAGCAGCCTACCACTGGCATAGGCCAGTACTTTTTGGGTCAATAAACTCTCTCTGACCTGATGACATCTAAATATGGTTACGACTTACCATCAAACATCCTGTGACGTAAGACAAAAGTATAGTCCTTATTGCTAACTTCAAAACATTAAGCAGAAATGCACTGTTTGGGTGGGCTGACAAAGGTCACAAGATGAACTGAGAATTTCAAACGTCAGTAACGCAAAATCAACTCAACCCACTGGCGGTCACAAAGGTCTCCCAAGGGACCATCTACCGGCCGACAAGATCATTAATTAAGGTCCGCGGTTGCCTTCCAGGAAACGAATCTGACGCGGCTTTGAAATCCCCTTTTTTTACAACAAAGACATAACCAGAAAACGGAATTCGGGAAAAAACAGGTAAAATAAAAACAGAAACGGCTAAAAACGGTCATATAAAAAACGGAACAGAAACAGAAACGGCACTTAAAAAACGGCTACCTGTTTTCTGTTATTCTGTTTTTTTGGAAAAAAAACAGAACAGAAAACGGTGGTAAAAAAACAGAACAGAAAACAGAAACAGAAACGGTGCCGACCCCTAATATTATTGATATTTGGGGACCATTTTTGGCTCTCGTTTACGTCTCGTTTTGTGACGTTTAAGAACAGAAGTTACAGTCAAATAGCATTTTGCATGATTTTTGCTTTTAAACCTCGAATAACATAAAAAAAATCAAGAAATATAAGACAAATAAATATAAGAGTATAACAAATTTAAGAGTTGGTTATATAAAGATTATTTACAATAATTCGAAAGTAAATGAAAATGTCTTAATATTGTTTACAAAATCGATATTTACGTTTCGGTATTTGATATCGAATATCGCCCAGCATTAGGTAGGTCACTAATTTAAGCTGGATTATCTTTCCAGACATGCCTGCTTGAAAAGCGTGTCACATCAAACAGAAAAGCTTTGTAAAATTATGCATGTTAACTTTGTAAAATGATGCATGTTAACTTTGTAAAATGATGCATGTAACTTTGTAAAATTATGCTGCCGTAAAATGCCCTGTGTTGTAGATTTGTATATTATGTGAAGTAATGATGGTGTGTGGTTTCATTGAAACCATGTGTTGCGGACTAGTGTTGGTTTAAAACAATTAGTGCAAAATGTTTGGAAATAATAGTTGGAATTAATTACACTGTCAATCAGTTTGACAACATTTAAAACAAGGATGCGCGTATTTGTGTGAATGTTACCACCGTATGAAATTTGCTCGGAATATCTATGTTCTGACCTATTAATGCTATCTTTTCCTGAAACGGTTTCATTTGTTATAAAATGGTTTCAAGTGTTCTGTTTTACGAAAATATGGCAGAGCTTTAAAAACACATGAATGCGCACTCTTGTGTGTCGAACTTCTGACACGTACAGCTGTTTACGTTTGTGATACTTAGGTATTCTTTGTTATTTATTATTTCTCTGTGTATTTAAGTTATTGGTGGTTCGGAGCTTCATTTGGGGGCGGGGGGCTAACTTTCGGCATTTTTTATGAGTCGGTGACGTTGTAGCGTAAGCTCTGTCTCTCTAGGCAGTTCGACAGCCTGTATTTATTTATTTATCTCTGAACTGAGGATTAAAGTTGGATAAAGGAAGAAACAAGAAAAACGTAAATTAATCATTGCGTAGATTGTACATCGTTGTAACCAAATACCACGAGTACAAATTATACACAAGGTTCTGATTTTAATTATATCCAGTCCAGTTGATACACCATAAACTGAAGAAGGGATATTATTATTAGGAACAATGATCTCGTCGAAACTTTGGGGACAAGCTTGAGGCAGCGCTGTCTTTAGTCAACCAGATGCAGATGTGCGTTCGCTGCCTTGTCAGCGAGAGCTTGCGCTATGACGTCATTGTTTGAAAGATCCGCCAGGGTTCCTAGACCTACATGACTAGAGGACCATAGATAAGGATTTATAAGTACCTCCCCCCCCTTAAGATAGCCCGACCCAAATTTTGAAGGAAATGTCACTGTTGCTGCTAAGATCTGTCTTTCTCTTGAGCTTAACCTTATCTCTCATTTTTCGTCGGATATTTTAATAAACAAATACACTTAAAACAAAACGTCTCTGGAACTTACGAAGGTCACAGAAAAACAACAACAAGGAGAACACACTGGAAATATAGGATTTTTTGGACTAGTCTGCGCTGAACATGCCCTGAAAAAAAAAATCATGTTTCAGCCGCATGGCTAAACAAAGCCTAGTAAGCTTTTCGTTTTCCCTAACGACGAGACAGATAAAGCAGTAAAACAAAAGAGGTCGTGCTTGCAATCCAGGTCTAGTACAGTTTCAGGAGCAAAGCGATTCAGGACCATATTAAATCAGTAGGCTACTAGATATCTCCGCGTGATTTCTACTAGTTATACCAAAGTTACAGCCTAGTGCCTGCGAGGGGTTCCCCACCCTTGGTTATAGTGTACAGCAAGTGCCCGGTGCCCTGCCGCAGCCGGCACCGGTTGCCAAGTGATGGGACGTTAAAATCAGCATGTTTAGAATCACCTAATTTATGCCGGGGAGTCGGTAGCCCCTCGCGAGCCTACAGCTGTAACAGGCCTACAGAAAAGTGAGCAGCAAGACTAGAGGGCAGAATCTGTACTCCACAAAAATCAAACACGAACTAGAGATTGATGCTAAAACCTTGAACAAGCGATAACTAAAATACGGCATTTCGAAACAGAAAATGTGTAGCAGCCAGAACATTTCCCAACAAATTTAAGCTCTTCCGGGTGTGAATATAACATCCGGAAGCCACGCCGCGGCAATACTAAAAGCATCGGCGTCATTCGAATATCGTAGCATGGTCAGTCGAAGTGTTATTTGTGTCAAATGAGGTCGGCCGCGCTCTATGCAGACTACTATGTGACGTGGAGTCTACGCAGTAGAAAGTCGTAAATTTTATATCGGGGCACTTTTTTTTCTTTCTCCGTTATGTTATTCCATTTTCCTGATTCAAGTGGGTACACGCAATCTGCAATAATAATAATAACAGTTTTATTTAAACCCTCCATACAAATACAAAGTAAATGGTCGAAGGAGTTGATAAGGAACAAAAGAAAAAGAAAAAGAGAAATCACACAACACTACGAAACAAAATTAGACTGCGATAACTGAAAAACCAAAACAAAAACAAGCTTGAATCACATGATTACACCAGGCTAGCCAATGGAAAATCGTGCAGTTTTCTACTTCGATTGATGAAACGGCTAGTTAGCTCATTCATTTTTTCGCTTTTTTCAACAATACGGTACCTTTGTGATACATAAAGAGTTTCGGAACCATATGGGAATTCCCAGTAGATATTTGCAGTACCGGAAAAAATTAGAAAGGACTTGTTTACGCTCATTTTTATTCAAAGAATTCCACAGAGGGGTTAGGAAGAAGATATGGGGCGCGAACATGGCATTGCATAGACGGCCAAACGTAATTTTATCAAATTGACCTTTAGTTCGTGCTAACATTCCGTAAGTCTTCCGTAGTTTTTCTTTAAGAGCCGCGATAACTAAATTTTTAGTAGCTTTAATGGAATTCCCATATCGGAGTCCGAGATACTCAAACGTATCCTTTTGGACAACTGTCTTGCCACAAACATCAACCACACGGATTGGCTGTATTTCTCATTCATAACTTGGGATGTGTGGATACGTGCTTCAAGCTGTGCTCCATCGTTGTTCTCCATACGTTAGGAGAACTACGTAGGCTTCTTACGTCGACGCATCGTCCGTAAGTGTCTCAGTGTGAAGGGAGTACGCAAGAGCTTTCTTTCAATGTGAACTGTGTGTGAAGGGACCTTTACTATCACCGGGGCAAAATTTTTCAGATTTCTCTTAGGTGTCATTTTATCCTCCAGATTAAAAGTGAGTACATGTGCAACTTGCCAAGTTTAGACAAGTGCTTTAAGAGGCCCAGTTTATTTACACCCGTGGCTCACTTAGCTGTCAACCTGAATCGAGTGGTAAATGAAGAAAACGTAACAGGTCGTCGTCACTGTCGCGTTGGTAAGAACACGGATCGGGAACGAGTTAGCCGGTAAAAGTGAGCGCTGTCCCTGCTGACCAAAAGCGACAAGCAAGCAAGCAACCAAATGAATTACCTTGGCTCTTCTGAGTATGGAATCCTTTGAAGCATCATATGGATGGTCCTTGGAGGGAATTTCCAAAACGGCTGGAATGGGGTCTGTATGGGCGTCAATGACGTACCGGATCATTTCAGCAACCTAGAAAAGGTTTTTTTTTGCCTACAGCTTTCACCGGGGGGATCTGACTGAGATCAAGAACAAATAATCAGATCTAACGTCCGTCTCACTATCTCTGTAATATGACCATGCGGAGTCGAATATTTCCCCGTACCCTGCCCCCTGCAAACGAGCGCTGCAAAACTAGCTTCGCGGCACATCACGTTTCGTTACCTCTACAAATAGCTATATCGCTGTGAAGCCCGCGTAAGAGGAAAAGTAGAAGTCAAAGCCGATTGGTTCTCCGGACGCGCTCCAGAGCGGGTCAGCGCGCCTCCTGCTTTTTTGCTCTGCGATGAGCAACGGCGATGATGGAAGTAGAGTAGACGGGTATCAACAACAGCAAATACCTCAGCTCTGCTCAGTTTTGTCGGGGTATCCATAGTCGTTGCATGGGATCAAAGACGGAGGTTCTATCTGATTATTTGTTTTTGTTGAGATGTAAAAGATGTGCCATGGCGCCTACAACAACCTTCCGGTTGAGAACTTGGTTGTGTTCAAGGAAAATAAGCAGTTAAGGGGCCATCATTTCAAACAAGTTCATTCAAGCTTGACAAAGGTGTCGGCCGTTGGGCATTTATGAACAGACTGGCCGTCCCACGGAACTCCCTACCAGACGACGTAGTTGGTGCGGAGACGGTCAACGAATCAAAACAAGACCAAAGTTTTCGATGGGATCACAAAAATTTAATATTTGATCCAGACAACTAGGTCTTGTCTTCGCCAAATCCAGTCTTCAACAGGCTAACCATCTGAGAAAACCAAGTTCAGATATACCTCTATAAGCCATTATCTATTTTGACGATAGGCTACTGATCGAAACTTCCTGCTTTACTGCTGCAGAATTTCCGGTTTCGATCGAATTCCGAGCGAACTACTTGTCCAGCAAAAAAAAGAAAGTTCACAAACGAATTCAGCGTATCTCCTTATCCCTATAAAGAACATCTAATTAACTTCAAATAAAACTTTAACTTATTCTATCACATTAGCTGTTCGAAAATATTTTGTTTGCCCCTTAATTTAAACCCCCTCCCCCACCCCTAAATGTAGCGCTACAGCGCCCATCTACGAACTCGACCTTACTCTTGACCCACAGAATCCTCACACCAAGTTTCATCAAAATATCTCATTCCCTTCGAGAGTTATCGTGCTTACAGACGGACGGACAGACAGACAACTTTTGCGATGTCATAGGTATCCCTTCACTTACGTTTTGGGATCCCAAAAAGCTGTAGATAGCATTTATCTAGACGACATGTTTTCGATCTCAAAATTCCGTTGAGAGTTAGTTAGATTTCTGGCACCAAAATCTGTCGCCAAATCATTTTTTATTTTTTCTTCGAAGAAAGAGGCGCGAAAGCCTTCATCGGTTTCAGCCTTATAGCTATGCCCAAGAGGATCTTTAACTGTAAACTCAGACCCAAACTGAAGTAATGGGTTCATGGCTAAAGGTGTTCAGACGGGTTTGCCCAGCTCAGTCATACATGTGTGAATTTGCAAATTCGTAATTTGAGGCAGTCTCCAAAACTGGGGTATAGCCCAAGTCAAGGCACAGTGCCTGTACGTTGAGCACATTGTCCTGGAGCAGGGGGACTGTAGCCCATAAATGATGTTCAAGGTAATATTAGCAGCCCAGGCAAAGGGATTCTTACATGTGCACATTTAGAATCCTTGGTAAAAAGACAAATAACTTACATTTTGGTTGATCAGGATAATGTCAATGTCATCCCTTTTGACAAATTTTTTGAAGCATTCTTCAATGTCATTCACACTTGTACCTAAAAAGACAGAACAAAGATGCTCAGTCCACCATACCAACCAAAGCCTAGCCAAATGACTTTGATCTGTTGATCAAACACGAAAGTTCAGATCCACAACATCCTAATGAAAATTACTGGGCTACCGTATATACACATAACTAAACAGTCAACCTAAAGTGCTCAGTATTTGAGTAGTCTATCCAAACGATAAGAGCCTATGCCAAACACATGTTCGGGTGTCGTATGTCAGATGCTCAAGCGTTCACAAAAAAAAAAAAAAAAAAAAAAATTCCACCAAAAGTCACAAATTTACCATTAAACCATTTTGTGGGTACAAAGCAGGTAAGGAAGGTGTACCAGCATTTGGTACACAGTAACCAGCATATGGCATAGGTTAAACCAAACTATATTTGTGACAGAATGCATCTAAAGAAGTTCTGAGCAAGATGAAGAAAGAAAGAAAGAACTAAGTGACAGCCTATTTTAAGGAACCAGACTGCTAAAAAAAAATCTTACTTTTGTTCACAACCATATAGTTAGGTTGCCTATTCTTGTTCATCTCTCCAATGCCACCAAGAAGAAAACCAACACATGTGTCCTGTAAAATGTAATATATAGCTAGGCTACTACAAACCTGCTGACACAAAATAAGTATTGTAGTCAAATATGGTCATTTATATCCCAACCAGGACCTAGGTCATCAGAATTTGCTTCTTGACAGTTAGATCCTAGTTAGGACTGCAAAGAAATTTCCTTTTAAAATTTGTAAGGCCAATTTCAAGGTTATGTATAGTAGAGGTAGGCTTATTTGAACAGTTAATTAAATGTGAACAGTGCAGTTTTGGGCTCTAGAATGAAGATCCCAAATACCTATTCAGGTGTTTTCAGAGGCCATTAATTACCTACTTTGGCTAACTGGTAGCTAACTTTCGTCACAGCAAGTATTCTTATTTGAAAGTTTGTTGACTTCGGACTTTGACATCTTCATGGACTTGCTGTGACTAAAGTCAATTAGCCTATGAGTTAGCCAAAGTAGGTAATTAAGGGCCTCTGAAACACCTGAATAGGTATTTTGGATCTTCATTCTACCATTTAGCCCAAAACTGCACTGTTTACATTTAAGTAGCTGCTCAGATAAACATACCTCTATTCAACAGGATCAAAAGTCCTTATTTCACTCCAAGCTATGATTTAAGGTAATTAAGGTAAGGTAATATTAATGCATAAAATGGATATGTCAACTCCAATGCTTTGGCAGCGTTATTTCACTGATGCCAAAGCATTGTACCTGACTTATCAGTTTTATGAATTGTTTGCATATATATACGTTTGTCAGTCAGCTTGGGCTCAAGGAGTATTTATTAGCCTATCTGGTTTGATACTTACACCAATAAGTAGCCCTGCTTTAGCTTGATAATTTTCATATTTTTTTTAAATCCCATAACACACAATTAGCTCCAAACTGAGCCTGACCCTCAGCAGAGCCAGAGGAGAGGTCCAGCAGGCAGAGGCGTTACTAGCCAAAGTGTTTGGGGGGGACAAGGTATTAACCGACTGGCTGGTAATTTTTACGGATAAAAACAACTGTTATTATTGAGAAAAAACGACTGTTTTGACGAAAAATCAGCTGATTTAAAAAAATGACTATTTTTAAGAAAAAATTAAATCTTTTTACGAAAAAAGATTGTTTTTAAGACAAATTGATTTTTTTTAGGAAAAAAATACTATTTCTGAGTAAAAAACTGGATGTTTTTACTATATAAATCGCTAGTGCCTAAACCCAGCACAGCTACTATTTTTACAGACTTGCCGACAACATTGGGAGGGCGTCCCCCCTAGGTGACCAGGTACTCGAAATTGCATTTACCTCATCCCCAATAACGGCAATAAGCCTTCCTTTGGCAGCAGCCATTTCCATAGAAAGTTTCGAGTTTTTGGTCTTGTGAATCGTCCGTTTTCGTCAGGATTGTCGATTCTGTTCTGGCCCAGATTTATTTAAATTTCCCTGAATTGTGTAGGCAACCCATGATCGAAAAAATAATTAAAAAAAGGTTAAATGTAAGCCAGATACATAGAAAAATTCTTAATTTTACAGTTTACATGATTTTGCAACCATATGAGAGTTACGTCATGGTTTAAAGTATTTTTATCATCATTTAGAATAGTCTCTTCTGGATTTTAAGGATTAAAATGTAACAATATTCTAGCGCAAAAATTCAAGTCTTCTGGAAGGTGGGTTTTTCTCTATCCAGTCTGAATTGGAATCTCATTTATCAGCGAGAGAACATTGACAGCTTAAACGAAGAACCTTTACTTAAGTTTCGAAAGATTATTTCATTGTATTAAAGGTATAACATTGAAGTTTGAACATGTTGATCAAAGAATCCAGTTTGGACACTTTATTAGATTTGATTTGTCATGGCACCAGTCACTTGCAAATAAAATACAGGATCACTTGGTATTTCCATCATGTTTTCAATCTAGTAATAACATTGTCAAACTTTGAATGTTCCTGTGCTACTTCATAGTTGTCCAAAAAATGATAGAAATATCTTGAAAGAAAGATCTAGTTTTCTTCTTTCATCCCAATATTTTTCCTTCTGACCTATCTTAATAGTATTCCCAGATTAGTAAAACTACAATAACAGCTCCAATACTTCAGCTGAGATTCATTTCCGTCATGGCAGATCTTCTTACTGAAAATTCTGATTTCTTGTTCAAAACACTCTCATCCCATTGGCTACTTCAAAGTCTTGAACCTGATTGGCTGGTTTTCATCTGGGGTCAGCCATTTTTTATACCTCAGCATCAACATTTTCTGCATCATCATCAGTTACTCTGTGTTTTCAAATTATGTACGGACATGTACGGAATCGAAAACAGACGAAAATAGTGGGTGATCCTGTAGAATAGGTGCAAAAGTGTCCTAGGTGAAATATCTGTGATGTGTATTGTTTGAAAATAAATCCGTCAGTCTGTCTCACAAAATAAAAGGCCAGTGACAGTGTTTCCGTTGAAGATGGCTACCATACCAAAGTTGCTAAAATTAGTAAATGTCTCACTGATTCTGACTGATTCCGAGATATTGGTCAATGACTTTTGTTCAAATATGGTGCAAAAAATATTTACTTGGACATATATTTTATCTGTGTTTGATAACATAAAGACTATTCAGACAGTTGAGTTGAGTCTGTTGATGACTAAAATGACAAGTACTTGACCGTTGTGTTTTACCATTACCTTAAATCGCATTGTTCAGTGACAAAGGTGGATGGTCCTCCTGTGGTTGTTGCTGGTTTGAGTGACTTTGGTCACACAGGATGTTGGGACTTGTAGGCCTACTTCCAGGGTTTGGCTTCCCGCTCCTTGTTAAGCTTGGATTTGAATGAGTCCACTGTATGTGCACTGACTGTATCCTCTGACAGGGTGTTCCAGTTTTGCACCACTCTGGTTGAGAAGAAGTGGTTTCGGATCCTGGTGCGAGCAAATGGCTTTTGAAGCTTCTTACTTTGACCTTGAAGGATTTTTGTAGCTTGATTTGTAGAGGTGTAGAGGTAAAGCAAGACTTGATTTTGTATGAGTTTGTATGTTTGTATAAACATCACCTCTTTGTCTCCTGTATGTCAAGCTTGGTAGTTTCAGTTGCTGCAGTCGTTCTCTGTATGGGACATCATTCATGCCTGAGACCAGTTTTGCGGCTCTCCTCTGGACTTTCTCTAGACTTCACAGTCGTCATTATTCCAAATCTTTGATAAATCTTGGTTACCCAACCCTGATTCATTTATGTCTGAATGCCATTAAAATAGTTTATTCCCAGGTTAGGGTCAGTTAGTGTATCCAGCATTTGGCATCGGGTAACCAGGGTTAGCAATAGGCCAGGCCAAATGCTGGAAATAATCAGTATGTGGCTTCTCTATCCCAGTCTAGCAAAAATCCCTGATTTGTGGGTCGGGGTTAGGGTACCAACAGGTATCCAGCATTTGGCATAGTTCATGCTATCCAGCACTAAGTACAGGGTATGCCAAATGCTAGATATACCCAGTATTTGGCATAGGGTATCCAAAAATCGGAGGTTTGTGATAGACCGGGCTAGACCAAAATCTGGGATTTGAATTCGCCTTATATAACAGTAATAATATCAATATCCATTTTGTGCTAGTTAGCCAGTCTGAGCTTAGAGTCTGCAGAAAGATATTTTGATAATTCTAAGTTTGGAGCTAAGGCCTAGTCTGCAGTTGATTTGTTTTGGTCTCCACTGCTGTTGCTGGAGAAGTAGCGGGCAAGTTGATATGTCTACATCTAGCCATATTCCAATAGGCCTATGTCTGTTTTTGGATAGGCTATGACAAAACATACACTATCCAAAATCGAATGTTTCTCTGAGATGGTTTCTGGCTTTGTTGTCTTACTTAGTCCGTTCAGATTGGTATAAATAGTCCGGCTCGGGTCCTGGGGTGGGGGGGGGGGCAGAGAAGCATGAATTCTTTTTTCTGAAAGAAAACATTCAGTTTCTGTGCAAGCTAAAGACATGCCCATTAGACTACTGGATTTTGGAGTCAGAGGATGGTTTCAGAAGCTGAATTCTTGTACTCACTGTAGTAATAACAGTAATTCCTTATTGACTCACCATAGACTCAAAGAGAAAAAGATGGAGTTCAACTAAGATAGAAAACAGTTATATTTTTTAGAATTTTGTATGTCTTGATGATTAATTGATTTTTTTATTTATTTCTCTTTTACAGAATGTTCAAAAAAGGCAAAGCTATCCAGTTCGGCAAGATTACCTTGGCATCAACTGCAGCAGACCCAGCTAAGTCTGAAAAGGAACCAGTTCAACCAGAGTCAGGCTTTGGAACATTTGCTGCAGAAATATCAGTAAAGCCTTCAGATGAGGCTAGTAACATTCAGAACCTTCATATTGACATCGAGAAAGCCACTGAAGCAGTTCCTGATCTCCATGAAAAGAAAGCAAGAAACTTCAACCTTGAAGAGCTTGTGTCAGAAGCTCGAAAGTCTGTTGCAGACCTGAAAACAACAGACCAGTCTAGTGTGTCAACAGGTGTTCAGGAAGACCATGAAGAAAGTGAAGACGAGGACATCGGACCTCCCTTGCCTCCTGGTTTCAGTCTTGGAGGTGGGGCTGCAGAAGAGGCCAGGAATAATGGTTCAGATGATGAGGAGGATGAGGAGAAAGAGGAGGTTAGAATACCATTATCTTCTAATAAGATGGGATGAGCAGTTAAGACATTATTTTAAACAATCTTAGTAGTTTACATCTGAAGCTGTTGATGAGTTTCTTGAGCACGTTTTGGAGATCTCCATTGTTGTTATTTGATGCAAACGTTCATCGAGAAGTAGAGGTCACATAAGACTTATAAGGTCACACAAGAAGATACAAAATTCTTCGCAAGCCTCCGGTTAGCACATTTGATTGGCTACAATTTTTCGACCACAGTAGCCAGCTTGACAGGGACCCTATTCGCCAGCTTTTCAGAATGAAAAATACTTCTGTGGATTGGGTGGGTGATTCCAAGCTCCAGGTTCAGCCTTTGTTATTGTAAGGGGCGATCTGTAGTTTACATAGCAACTGTAGTGAGTGGGAGGGCAAGCCTTGGAAGTATCGAGGGGATACTCACTCTCCAAACCCATATAGACCGGGTGCCGGTGCCGGGAATGATTATACACAGGGTGCCAGAGAATAAGCATCCCCTCTTGAAGTATGAGTGGTCCTCACAAGGAGTGGTCAAAAGGATGGAGATCCTCATTTAAATATTTTTCTGTGATTGCAATTTATTTATTTGGATTCATTTATCTGTAGTTAAACAAAAACACACAACTGCTGTAATTAACCTGCCAAGCACAAGAATATGTGCTCCAGTAGGGCAAGACACTAATTAATAATAATTAAAAAACAAGCTGTGTCGGGAGATTAACTTGATTTATCAAGAAAACAAGACCAAAGGTTTCGATGGAATCCAAAAATTTAATATTTGATCCAGACAATTTGGTCTTGTAGGTATCCGGTCTTGGCCAGACTCCTTGAACATTTTTACTATCAAAACTTAGAAACAGAATAAGGCCAATGGCTAATCATCTGAGAAAACGTAGTGTCTGTTAACCCCTGTAGGTCATATCTACTTTGACGAAATTGATCAAAACTTCCTGCCTTACTTCTGCCAAATTCCGGTAGCGGCTGGATTCTTGGCGAACTTTTTGTCCGGCAAAAAATTAGAGCTCACAAACGAATTCAGCATGTCTCTTTACCGCTACATCGATTCTCTAATCAGTTTCAGATAAAACTTAAACTTTTAACAAATTTTCTGGTTTTCGTCGGATTCTGTGCGAACTATTTGTCCGGCGAGAAAATAATTTACAATCAACTTCAGATAAACTCTTACTTATAAATTTTTTTTAGATAGGATGGAAGTGTGAAAATTAGAATTTTAGAAAGAATTGAAGGAAAAAAATAATTAAGAATAAACGTAGAGATAGAGGGAAGTGTAGGTGACGCTAAATAGATAGGCCGGTCATGTGATTAAGTTAAAAAAAAAAAAAAAAAATTGGCGTCACCGAGGGCAAGTGCAAGCGTAGTCACCTGGCCAATTCATATTGGACTGGAAGAATAGAAAAGATACTATAAGAGGCTTAAAAAAAAAAAAATCCGGATTCGGCCAGATTCCGGGCAAACTATTTGTAAGGGTAGAAATGATTATCGGATACGGCATCAGCATGTTTTCTTACCCGCAAATCGACTATCACATAAGCTGTTACAAATACTTTGTTCGCCTTTTAATTTGACCCCCCCCTCTCCACTACTAAATGTAGGGCTAAAGTAACAAAAGAGAGGAAATAAAAACAAAAAACAAGAAAGAAGGGTGAACAGAAGAAAAAACAACTGGTGAGAAGGAAAAAATCTATAAAAGGACAGGTAATATACAAGGTATAATTGTCCTTGTAAATGTCACAAGAACCTGTACGATTTCTTTCTTTGGTTTTAGACGATCGAAGACAGGCTTCCAATTTCCCACGAGATCTCCTTAACCCACGGAACCAAGGCCGTGTCCGCACTCGCCATTGACCCTGCTGGATCAAGGCTCGTCTCAGGCTCCATTGATTATGACGTTTCCTATTGGGATTTCTCAGGAATGGATTCTTCACTCAGAAGTTTCCGAAACATGCGGCCCTGCGAGTGGTAAGTCATTTCTCGATGCCCCTTACTTTAGATCTTAGTTCCTCCTGTGCCGCTCGAGGCATCAAGGGCATCCAGAAAGATTTGCCAGACATCCCCCATATGTGCTGCTGTCCAGACGTCTGACTACTATCATATTGATTTGCTTCAGTGCTTCAGTGACGGGATATCTATGACTTCGTAAATGTTGTCCGTCTGTCGGCACGATAACTCTCGAAGTGGATGAGATTTTGTTCACTTGGTGTGAGGATTCTTTATGTCAAAGTATGAGTAAAATTCGTAGATGAGCTATTTAGCGTAATTTTTGTTTAGGGGTGGGAGGGGGATTGAAATGAAGGGACGAAAAAAAAAATTGAAAAAGCTAATGCGATAGTTGATTTGGGGGTAAGGAGACATGCTGAATCCATATCTGAAACTAATTTTTTCGCCGGACAAGTAGTTCGCCCGGAATCAGGCCGAAACCGGAAATTTGGTAAAAGTAAAAGCTCATTCTTAAGCCGATTATCCAACGGTTCGCGTCGGGGGTAAGGACACACGGTGAAACCATTTCGTAACTTTACTTTCTTGGTAGACAAGTAGTTCTGACGGAATTGCAAAAAAAGGAAATTTGAAAACCCGAACAGTTCGCTGGAAAATATAAAGACGCCTTGTCTAGTGGTTCGCCCGGAATCAGGCCGAAACCGGAAATTTGGTAAAAGTAAAAGCTCATTCTTAAAGTTAAACTGAAAAGCCAACTCATTTGTGTGTCATTTAAATGGATACAATGAACTGTTTGGATTATGCAAAGTGATTTTTTGATTTTCCGCTATCTGCTCTAGTTATGAGGCTCAGAATATCTCCAGCCGTCCCCACAGCGTAAATTCTACTATGTCGCGGGAAATTTTTATCTCAACACAAATGCGGCTTTTCACTGGGCAGTGGTGAGATTGGTGAAGATTGCTTAGTGCCTGAAAAAAAAAAAATGATAAATCTTTCTCGTAAGGCGGACAGCAAAAATACAAGCGCATAGAGTCACCCCGAATCACACGGAAATTCCACTATTTGAAAATTGATTATTGGTGAATAGCGGAACAACGAAGTAACTCATTTTCAGCGGGTCTTCAAGCTAATTTAAGTGAATAAGTGATGGGTAACTAGATTGTCCTATCCTAGCCCTTTTCGGTTAAACTTTAAGCCGGTTATCCGATGGTTCGCGTCGGGGGGAAGGACACACGGTGAAACCATTTCTTAACTTTACTTTCTTGGCAGACAAGTAATTCTGACGGAATTGCAAAAAAAAGGAAATTAGAAAACTCGGACAATTCGCTGGAAAACATAAATACGCCTGGTCTAGTGGTTCGCCCGGAATCAGGCCGAAACCGGAAATTTGTTAAAAGTAAAAGCTCATTAATTAAGCCGATTATCCGACGGTTCGCGTCGGGGGTAAGGACACACGGTGAAACCATTTCTTAACTGTACGTTCTTGGCAGACAAGTAATTATGACGGAATTGCAAAAAAAAAGGAAATTTGAAATCCGGAACAATTTGCTGAAAAATATATAGACGTCTCGTCTAGTGGTTAGAGCGCCTGATTACCACGCGTGAGCCTCTGGTTTGCCTGTCAGAGGAGCCTGCTTTTTGATCTGCCTATATTTTGCGAAATTTTAGCTAGGGCCCGATTAAAGTTTAACCGAAAAGGGCTTAGATAGGAGACTGAGATAGGAGACTTATAATTAGTAGCAAATCAAGTCAAGTCTTGTTACCCGTCACTTACTCACTTAAATGGGCTCGAACACCCGACGAAAATGCGTTACTTCGTTGCTCCACTATTCACGAATATTCGATTTTCGAATGGTGGAATTTACCTTTCGGATTCGTGGTACCTCTATGCGCTGTTCCCGTGTCGTATGTTTGACGAAAAAGAGTTATTTCTGTTCAGGCACTAAGTAGTCTTCACCACGCTCGCTACTGGCCACTGAAAAGCCGCGTTTGTGTTAAGATTCAAATTTCTGCGTCATAGAAGAATTTGAGTTGTGGGGTCGGCTGTAGATATTTCGAACCTCACTACTAGAGCAGATAGTGAAAATCTAAAATCCCCTAGCAGAATCGAAATAATTCAGTGTATTCGATTAAACGATACAAAAATAAGTTGGCTTTTCAGTTAAACTTTAAAGATTTAAACATGTTTTAAAAACACGCTGAATCCATATCTGAACTTTATTTTCTTGCCTTCTTTTCTATTTATCTCGATTGGAATTCGGAGAAAACCGGACTTTAGTACAAGGAAAGATCTTTCTGTATAAGTTGATTAGAGGGTCGACATAGAAGACACATATTGAACCCGTTTTTGAACTGAATTTTCCTGCCAGACAAGTATTTCGCCCGGAATTGAGCCAAAATACGGAATTTGGTCAACGGGAAAGATATGTCCAAAAGTCGATTAGAGATGATATATAGGGGGTATATAGAGAGATACGTTGACCATGTATGACTATCCACCACGATTTTTGTAACAAGATAACATGGAATTAAACGAATTCCTCCTTCCGTAATAACTAGTTGCGTTTTTTGCCTTCATCCAGTTAACCGACCTACAAGATTTCCCACTATAAGCCGTTTTCTTCCTTCGGTTAACCGACCTAAGTTCTTATAAGCCGTTTTTTTGCAGGTCGGTTAACCGACCTGTGGACTGAGGCAGGAGCTCCATCCAACCGACCTACGCTCTTGGCACGGCGCGAAATTCAAAATTCTCATGGGAGAGATAGGCGCCGGCGACGGGATGACGCCACGTTTTCTTATAAGTCGTTTTTTAGAGCTCAGTCGAACTGGATGGGATGACGAAAAAATGGCTTATAGTGGCAAATAGGTCGGTTAACCGACCTACGAAGAAAAGTCAAAAAACGCAACTACTGTGTCCTTTTCTAAACCCTGAGACCCGAATTTCGTGCGATACATTCTAACCCCTCTAACAAAACTTCGCTTATTTTCTCACTTGCCGTGTTTTGCTACCTTCGATGCATGTCATGCTGTCGACGGTTGTCTGCGAGAAGTTTTTCCATCGGGAAAACCGGTTATGTAAATTTTTCCCTGTTTTCGCTACAATTCCACCGGTCTCGAAAAAGGCTAAAAACAGCAAAAGCCGTGGGTAATTTGTTGAAAGCAGAGTCTAGTATAAAAGTATTCAATTATTTTAAAATACTGGAAGTTGAAGAGTAAATAGTGCGAGGGGTTTAAAGATGATAAACACATCAAGAGTTCATATCTGAGCTTGGTTTTCTCGGCTGATTAGCCGTTGGGCCGTAATTTGTCAAAAACACCACTACCGGATAATTTTGTTACATTTTCAAGCGGCTCATTGGGGATAAATAGTAAAATGCTTAAGGGGTTTGGCGAAAACCGGAGATCTGCAAGACCCGATAGTCTGGATGAAGAAGTCCAATAACATTCCATTTTTGGGATCCCATTATAACCTTTGGTCTTGTTTTTCTTTCAGCCATCCAATAAACGACCTTCAGTATTCGTCCACCGGTGATTCGGTCCTGGTAGTGGCCGGCAATGCTCAAGTAAGTTACTGATACTTTATTATAAGGCGAACTTTCACAGCATAACTCAGGACTAGTGTTTTCCAATTTAGATTTCTGTTCAAAGAGCATCGTTTTATTTTTGATCGAAGTTTGAAGTTACCTACAAACTCAAAGTTCTCTTTTTAAACACCGTTTTTGGTCGCCCGTCACAGTTTATTTGTCCTTTAAACTCTGACCGACGAACTTCGTGAGCTAGCAAGTTCGAGGTTTGCCTGCAACGTTGACGAAACGGCGACCGGGCAAGGATCGCCGGAGTCGTCACTAATACTCTATATGACTACAGTCCAAAACACGCAAACATCACCCAAACGAACCCTCTAAATAGATTCAGATCCCATGTAACCAATCAACAGCGATGGTTGACCACTTTGCAACTAGGCTATGCTTACTGAAAATTACACACAGCTTTGGCTGTTTTAAGCCTTTGTCCAGCCTCGTTGACATCTGGCAAAAAATGGAAAAGGTACATAACCAGCTTTTCTGAAGCTTCTCGTAAACAATCGTCACGAGCATGGTACGCATCGAAAACAGTGAAACAAGGAAAGTGTGAATATCAGGGGGCTGTTGTTAGGTGGGTTAGAATGCACCGTATGAAATTCTGGTCTCCGGGTTTAAGAATTGTTGGAGCGATTACGGAAGTAGATTGAATTGGCATAATAAATCCGGCGGGTCCTTTAAAAATGGAACAGTAGTTGCAGGCCCGTATCCAGGAATGTATGAAATTCTGGTCTCCGGGTTTAAGAATTGTTGGAGCGATTACGGAAGTAGATTGAATTGGCATAATAAATCCGGCGGGTCCTTTAAAAATGGAATAGTGCCCGTATCCAGGAATTTATTACGGAGGGGGGGAGGTTGCCCGCGGAATTTATTTCGGGGGGGGGGTGCCCACGGTTCGGACCAAAAAGTACAAAAAGCCATAGATCAAAGATTAAAGCCTACAAAAAACTATTACTTTTGTGGGTTTCGGGGGGGGGTCGAACCCCCTACCCCTCCTCCTGGATACGGCCCTGAGTAGTTGCCACATTTGTGTGAATGAGAAAAGGAGTTTAAAAAAATTCATAGCAACATAGCAATCTTATGTTAATTGCAGAAGATTGAGCCCATCAATAAGTAGCCTATATAGTAACGGTTATACTAATATTAAACAATGCAAAAGTAAGGCTAAATGGTCATTATAGAAAATGTGACCTTTCAGGCTAAAGTCTACGACCGAGATGGGATCGAGACCGTTGAGTGCAAGAAAGGCGATCAATATTTGACCGACATGGCCAAGACGAAAGGACATACGTCAGGATTGTTTGCCGGTGCTTGGCATCCAAGGAACAAATCGGAATTTCTCACATGTTCTAACGACGGGTGAGTACAAAACACAGGTGACTTAAAGTACAACTCTTACTAGAAATGTCGCGGTAAACTGGTTCATTTTCTCCGTGAAATTAGCGATTTTCTTGTTGGCGCTTGTCGGCTATCTCCAGATCCTCGCTCTCCGAAGGGGAAGTTAGACGCAAAATATTTGAAAAACTGGGCGCGAAATTCCAAACACAAGGAGCCTGTTCCACCCTACTTACCGTAGCTACTACGCGTGAAGTCACGGACCCTGGATTTTTGGCGTCAAGGCTGGAGAGCATTTTTCCTTTTTTCGACAATATATCGTGCCACGGGCTAATCCATGGCTATTCGGACAAATCAGATCACAAAGATTGGAAGTTACAACGCTTACTACGCTCCCGAGCGTGGTAAGCAAATAATTACTATTTTAAGAAGGTTGGAACGGTCAGCTTAGTAACTTTTCACGAGGTTGGAAAGAAAATAGTAACTAATAGTTACTATTGTTAGAAGGGTGGAACACGCTTAAGATAGCCAAAATCTGCCAAAAGGAACATGAGCTAGATATGGCACTCCTCGTAGGCACTTGCAAGGCTGGGTCAAAGGATGAAAGTGGCAATTTGTCAACCCCTTTGCCTACGTGCATAATCAGAATAACGAGCGCATCGAACAGGATCCGATCTGGATCTTCAAACCGTGGATTTAAGGTATGTGCATACACAGTGGGATACCTCACAAGTGCCCGGTTCTACTTCCAGCATTCCAAGTTCTCCCATGCAGGCAATTTTTTCACAAAGTCCTCCTCTACCGTCGAAACGATTTTTATAATGCTGGCGTCACGCGTCGTGCCTGACGCGTCTACTAAACATTCTCAAAATTGATCAGACAATGCCACGCCTTAATTTACCGAAGCCTGCTAAGAACCTAACGACTTTCCTTTCCTATTGTACTTACGCCCTTGGGCCGTGTCACATGAATCCTTCATTCATTCATTCATTTAAAGAGAGTTTCATGGTTCCCGACAAAGTAAATGAAATGAATGAACGAAATATTTATTATCTATCAACAACACAAAGGAGAACAAGATGGAATATGGAAAAAAAAAATAGCTGTGAAACAACATAATATTTTTGAATTTTGTATTGTATATGTTGTATATATTTTTTCTTCTTCTTTTTATTTGATCCTCAATTGGTAATAAATAAATTCGTTCAGTCTGTTGAATTTCTTCTAGAACCTGTCGTATCTGGTTGGTAGAATCGGCTGATAAGGGACAGAAGAACGTGATCAAGGCCCGATCTCAGGGAGGTTTACGCGCTGCCCCAACCACATGCACATACAATCGAGATGGCAACCTTGTTGGGTGTGGTTGCCAAGATGGATCCATCCATATGTGGGACCACAGGAAGAATTTCGTAAGTACTCCATTTTAGTACTCCACACCATTTTTTGTAGTTTGACTAGTCTGTCTGAGACTCGTTTGTTGTTTAAGAGCGTGTTCCACCCCTCTACCAATAGTAACTATTAGTTACTATTTCCGTTCCAGCCTCACGAAAAGTTACTACGCTGACCGTTCCAGCCTTCTCAAAATAGTAACTAATAGTAACTATTTGCTTACCACGCTCGGGAGCGTAGTAAGCCTAGTAACTACACATCTCTGTAACGTGATTGGTCCGATCAGCCCGCGGCCTGATATTTGACCGAAAAAATAAAAAAGCGTTCCAGCCTAGCGTAGTAACTACGGTGACTAGCGTAGTAACTACGGTAAGTAGGATGGAACACGCTCTAAGAATAAGCTTTAAAAAATATTTTTGGGGACTCCGTTCTAATTCCATGTGAATTTTCGGGTAATAAAATTACTTACTTACTTACTTATTTAATTTGATGAACGATTTTGAAGTGGAAGTATGTTGATTTAAAATGGGGAGGGGGCTTGGGAATTGGGAAGGAGAGATGATTGGGGGAGTTGATGGAAACATATTTGAGGAAATAAAGTTGATTGAAGAGGGTTGAAGTGGTGAATAGTAGTTGTTCATTAAGACTTGTTTTTATTACTTCTTTCTGTCATGCACATGTTATTTCTTGTTACCTTTTACAACGGAATGCGGATATTTTAGTCTAGGCTACGTGTAGGTGAATTTGTTTTTGTTTCTGTACCGTTAAGAAGAATAAATTTTCAGTCGGTAAAGAACAAGACCAAAGGTTTCGATGGGATCCCAAAAATCATGTTGTAAAACAGATATTCAGGAATAAATACGATGATTGATTGATTGAAAAATTTAATATTTGACCCAGACAACTAGGTCTTGTCTTCGCCAGATTCAGTCTTCGCGCGGCTAATCATCTGAGAAAATCAAGTTCAGATATATAAGCCATATCTATTTTGACGATACTGATCGAAACTTCCTGCTTTACTTCTGCCAAATTTTCCAGTTTCGGCCGGATTCCGGGCTAACTACTTGTCCGGCGAAAAAATGGTTTTCACAATCGTGTTCAGAATGTCTTCTTACCCGTAGATCGAACATCTAATCAACTTCAAATAAAACTTATACTTGCAACAAATTTTCCGGTTTTGGCCGAATTCCGGGCTAACTACTTGTCCGGTGAGAAAATGGTTTTCACCATCGTGTTCAGCATGTCTTCTTACCCCTAAATCGATCATCCAATCAACTTCAAATAAAACTTTAGCTTGCAACAAATTTTCTGGTTTCTGCCGGATTCCGGGCTAACTACTTGTCCGGCGAGAGAATGGTTTTCACAATCGTGTTCAGCATGTCTTCTTACTCCTAGATCGAACATCTAATCAACTTCAAATAAAACTTCTACTTGCAACAAATTTTCCGGTTTCGGCCGGATTCCGGGCTAACTACTTGCCCGGCGAGAAAATAGTTTTCACCATCGGGTTCAGCATGTCTTCTTACCCCTAAATCGATCATCTAATCAACTTCAAATAAAACTTTTGCTTGCAACAAATTTTCCGGTTTCGGCCGGATTCCGGGCTAACTACTTGTCCGGCGAGAAAATGGTTTTCACCATCGTGTTCAACATGTCTTCTTACCCCATAATCGACTATCATATTAGCTGTTTCAAAATATTTTGTTTGTCCCTTAATTTAAACCCCCTCCCCCACCCCTAAATGTAGGACTACAGAGCCCATCTACGAACTCGACCTTACTCTTGACCCAAAGAATCCTCACACCAAGTTTCATCGAAATATCTCATTCCCTTCGAGAGTTATCGTGCTCACAGACGGACGGACGGACGGACAGACAGACGTTTTTTCGATGTCATAGGTATCCGTCACTAACGTTTTGGGATCCCAAAAAGCTAATGAAAACAGAATTCTTGCCACCTTTTGAAACGGAATACTGATATTTTGGTCTAGGCTACGTATAGAATAGTGTTGATTCAGCCAGGATTGGGCCATACACAGATTTTCAAATGCACGATATACAAATATAATAATGCATCGTAAACATAATGATACTACAACACATATATAAACTATCTCTTATTTTAATTTCCCCTAACATATTCTACCACCATTTTTATAATTTTGTAGTTGGTCGATGTCAATATACCAGGGAATTTGTTTTTGTTTGTGTATCGTTAAGGAGAGGAAATTGTCAATCGGTAAAAAAAACTAATGAAAACAGTTCCTGCCCCAGTTTCCGGCGATTTGAGGGACTCTCGTGTGAAAGCTCGGTGGAAAGTTGGACGTTTTGGAAGAAAGTAATGTGCCTGTTGACGTATCAGTTGACCTCTGCCACTGTCGCAAACCTTTTCGATTAACTCACCCCCCCAAAAAGACCGGGAATTTCTTGAGGAAAGCTTAAAAAAGCTCATAAATCTTAGTAGAAACCTCGATAATGTAAGAGGGTGTAGATTTTCAACCCCCGGATTTCAACGCTCAAGAGACCATATATTTGACAATGCCACTGCTATTTTGTTAAATCTTGACAATGCCACTGCTATTTTGTTAAATATTATGGCAAATTATAACGATTAATTGATTGATTGATCAGTACACTTATTTGGACCTATGCTAACTTTTTTGTACCCCCGGCCAGCCGGCCGGCCTGGCCATTTTTCTCTCTCATTTGTTTATTACCCTAGAAGATTGATAACAGACAACACAAGTTTGCTCATCCTTGTGCTAAACGTTATGATAATATATCTGTTTTAATACTTTGAATGTTATCTTTTCACGAAGCTTAACATTTAAAAGGGTCATAATAGAGTTCTGTTTTGGAACACAATACATGAAAGGTTCATAACAGATATATTCTCATAACGTTTGACACGGGGATGCTCAAACGTGTGAATGTTACAAAACTTTTGACAGTGTAGTCTTGTTCCTTTTCTCTTCTCTGTTTCTTTTCTCTTTCCCTTTCATTGTATGAATATATTTTCTAGTTAGTTTGATCTGTTTCTGATGGGGGAAAAAAACCTACTCCTATTGTCAGGCTGTAGCATTATGAGATGTAAATTTTTCCTTTTTCTTTTGCGAATAAAACTAAACTAACTAATTAACTAAAAATAAATATTATCGTGAAAGCTCTCTTTTTGCAGGTCAATACGGCTATCACGATAAGAAACGCCCACCAGAGCGGCAGCGAGGTTACGTCCCTGACATTTGCATATGACAATCGACAGTTTGCTACACGCTCTAACGACGAGACTTTGAAGCTATGGGATGTAAGACAATACAAGACACCGCTAAGGACCGCCACCGGTCTTTTTTCACGTTTTGCAATGTAAGTTTTTGACATTTTTCTTTACTTCTTCTGCTGCGAAGGCGTTTTTGGCACTCATCGGCTCCCGATGAAAAATATCCGAGAATTAGTCGTATGGAGTAGTATGAAAAAGTAGCATGCAGTAGTAACTGTTGCTACTACATGCTACTACTAGCAAACTGGATGATATCGGATACTACTACATAAGATTAACCCAGTCGGAGGCATGTTTATCAAAGTATTCCTTACCACTACATATCACTAATCAAACTACTCCATACTACTACATACCATTCCATGCAACATCTTCGTACAACTACCATACTACTACACAGTCAAAGATTAGGAGATCGAGTGGGTTAAGAACTCGGAACGATGGGATCCTGGAGTGGTCAGAAAAAAAGAAAAATGGACCTTTACCAAAATTGTAATTTCCGCAAAGAAAAGTATAAAACTGAAACAAAAAGCCAAACAATTACTTTTGCGTCAACCTGGGATACGTAACTTTGTGTTTGTTAATAACTTTTCTCTCTACAATAAAATCAAATAGATGAATAAATAATTTATGTTTCTAAGTGTCTGGGGTCAAGCCCTCATTGGTCTCAACTGAGGTGGCTGTTATCAGATATGCCAGATACAAATTCCTGATTCATTTTGGGGTTGCGACAGAACATTGCTAAATAATGACGTTTTTCGGAACTTTTGCTTTTGAGTCGGATGTTGATTTCTTAGGAAAATCAGTAAATAGCGTTAAAGATCATACTCGTTGAATCATAGCCTACTTACATATGGTATTGACGTAAGCTTTGACAAAAGAAGTTCGGTGGCAATGGAAAAACAAAGTCCCAGAAAAAATAATTCTTCCTAGATCTGCAGTAATCCTGATACGATTTGTGACACGTCCGAGATAATCCTCGCAAAAGTCCAGTGCTCTGGATTTCCTTTAGAATAAGCTCCTCTGGAAGAGGGGGGTGGGCGAGTGAGCGTCATACCGTATGCTAATAGTGATGAGAAATCACAGACTCGGTGCTATTTAGACGCGAAGGATGTTATTGACGTTGCAAACCAAGTAGGATTTCTTCATAGTTGCCAAGTTTCAGTGCAGGAATACATTTGTCCGATAACTTTCGCCTTTCCCGTCAAGCAGGATGTACGGGCAGAAAATCCCCTTCAATATTCCCGCTATTATTGACGCTGCGATTGGCCGTGTCTCGATATTAAGGGACCTCGTTTGTGTTCCATTGCAAAGTGTTTACAAAATGCGAGGCTTATTGTGGTTACAAACAGACGGACGGAATGCGAAGATATATTCAAACGAGGCTAAAAACGCGTAGGCTACGTCAGTGACGATGCTTTTGGCAGCGATATTTCGGCCCTTCTTGGCAAGGGTCCTCGTCAGGCTGTTGAACGTCAGGGACAACATCGGGAGGGAGAAACGAACCTGCAACAAGTAACCAAAGTTTCTACCAGAGCAAAATAACACTAGGGAGTAGCGCCAAGACTTGAAAGAAGTGACACACACTAGAATAGTAGTGACACTAGCACCACTAGCGATAGTGAACGTCCCTACATAAACTCAATCAGTCTTGCACCAGCGCTGGCACCGATATCTTCATATTTTGAACACAGCAAACAAAAGATACAACCTCCCCCGTTTCCTCGATATGTGCAGGCCGCATCTTTGCTTTATTAGAAATTTCTTAACCCGCAAGTTTGTCTCGCTTTAAAGAAATGACACACACTCGACTAGAAGCGACACTAGCACCACTGGCGATAGTGCACGTCCCTACAGAAGAGATTTCATTTTACATCCCCGCATTTTGATTAACTTCGGTTTTGTTATTAATAGGGACCTGAGGTTTAAATTTTCTTGGATTAACAACGCCGTTCCACGTTTCTGGTATGAAATACTCGCCTGTATCTTGGCTTATGCCTGCTCGGTTTTCTTTATCTCAACGGCTTCTCGAATAAATTGATGGACAGCGAAGTTTCGCCGAAATTTTGAGGGTTTTATCGCTATAATTAAAAGACGGACATATTTTGTGCGATGTCGTACGTATCCATCACTGTGGGATAGGAAAGAGTACAAACAAAAAAATAAAATGTTGCTTTTGCAATCTTTGTTTTTATTTTTAGGACTGATTGCATCTTCAGTCCGGACGACAGGTTGGTCCTTACTGGAACGTCGTTGGAAAAGGGGGAGAAGATGGGTAAACTTCATATTTTTGACAGGAATACTTTCGAGAAAGTATATGAGCTAGAAGTTGGAGAAGGGGTAAGTCGTTTTGCGCCTATACCGTTTTAGAGCTTTTTCGACCTAGCGGAGTTTGAAAGTCAAGCAGTGCAAACTTCGCCAAAAGCTTCATGGTCCCCCGACATCTCTTTCAAAACAAGTGCACGAGAAACTTTAAAGGACCCCTCTTGCTTATTCTGCTTTTTATAATATATCTAGCTCCCATACAGAATTATAAGCTTCTAAAATCCCCACCTTTCTCCATTGTTTCGTTTTGTGCCTACGAAATTTTAGCGCTTTTTTGGCCTTGCCGAGTTTTGCCCGTCACACAACGAAACGTTTGCCGGGATCATCAACGTCTGCTGACAACCTCTTTCACACATAAGGATCTGAGAACCTTTTGTTTATTACTTCTTTTATTTGCTTAGTTTTCACACTTTTGAACCACGGCGCGATCAGTTTTCAAATGTTTTGCGCCCAGCCGCCGCGTCGGAGAGCAGGAAGGCTGGACATAGTCGACAGGCGCTAACAAGAAAATCGCTAATTTCAGATGGAAAGTAATGCTATTTTCGAAAATGTTTTTTTCTGACCCATTTCATAGGGAAAATATTATTTCTAATAAGAGTTGTGCTATTTTTGATTTTCAAAGGCTTGTCAAGTCAAAACTTGTTCGGACTTGTTTTTGCTCAGCTTTTTCCATTTTTAACCATGGTGCATACGGTAATCAAATATTTTCACCATCGAATTTCGAAAGCTGAGCGCAAGGCGATAATAAGTCACTTTTCACCGAGATGGTCGTGTTTAAAGGACACCTGAATGAATAGTACCCAGTATCGTCCCTATCTGTATGACTTCCGTTAACACTGCCTGCAGAAAACCCAATCCAAATACGAAATAGTGTTTCCAAGCTATGATTTTTGCTCCATTTTGCAACTATCCTTATTTCAGTACCGAACAATTTTAGAAATGAACAAATGTCTCCAATCAACCCTTCTTCTTGAATATTTTTTAACCAGTTAAGCCCAAACGTATATCTAGAAGAAATTCCAATACGTTCCTGCCAGCGCTGTACAAGATTTGAATGAATTGCGCTTTTTGTCTTGGAGTCTGCATGTGCAAACCTCCAGAAACGAACATCCCTATTTTTAAAACGTCACGCTCAGGAAAAGAATGCTCTCCGTGGCCATGTCTGTGCATTCTCCATTGTGTGTTCAAGTATGGTTTCATTGTTCAGGTGTCCTTTAAAGTCTGTTATCCTCCAGTTATCCCCGTTTTGATAGCGCAGGGAGAAAGAGGTGGGTTGGGAAAAAGTGCTGGGAAAGATGTTGCTGAGAAAGATGACGCCCTTGACCAGGGCCGTATGCAGGGTGGGGTTAGGGGGTTCGCCCCCCCCCCCAAAACATACAAAAATAATCCTTTAGTATAGGCTTTAACCTCTGATCTATGTCTTTTTTTGTGTTTTTTGGTCCGGCCCTTGGGCACCCCCCCCCCCCCCCGAAATAAATTCCTGGATACAGATTTGTCAAAAAAGCCGAGTTATCGCACCCTTGTCGTCTGAGTATCTCAATAGGGAGTGGTCTTTGGCAAATTTTGACAGAACAGAGAGGAAGAGCGCAAAAACATGTCTCAGAGATTATGCTCTTAACTCAGTTTGTTGAAAAAAAAAGCGAGTTATCACCTTTGTGTTCTCAGCTCTTCAGTTATTGGCGGCAGGAGGATATGTCACATCCCCATGGCGCCCTGTTGAGCCGTGTGCGTCTGTTCATGGTAGGCTGTCGGCTATAGTATTATAACGTAACCTTTTTCCAGCACGTCATACGGACAGCGTGGCACCCAAAGCTGAATCAGATTTTCGTCAGTTGCGGCAACGGCATTGTTAAGACGTTCTACGATCCGCAGAAAAGCCATCGTGGTGCGACGCTATGTGCTCAGAAAATACAGAGGAAAAAGAAACAGGTATTATATTTATCATTAATAATACAGTTAACAAAGTTACGAAAAAAGGGAGTTCAGTTGCTCCAGAGGTCCACGGCTGTGTTACTAAAGCTTTTTCTCCAACCCGCGTTTGCTCAGTGCTATTAGGGCAGTGACATTGGTCAATTCCGTCTTACTGATAGCGCGGTCAGTTCCGTCTTACTGATAGCGCTTCAGTTCGAGAACTCACTGATGGCCTACGTTGTTTGTCGGAAAAGCGCAAGATGATTGTTCTGGTGAAAAAGGAAATAGTGCAGTATAATGGTGGGTTCACACTTTGTGCAAACGCGAGCGTATTTTATGCTCAGCTTCGCCTGTAGCTACAAAAACGGATGCAAATACGCTCGGATTTTAAGAATACTGTTGGATTTTACGCTGTGTTTAAATGCACCATAAGAAAAAAGGAAAACGGTTATAATGAGCTTTCGGTGAGGAGCCGAATGCGCAAGATTAAAGGACACCTGAATGAAGAGTACCAAGTATCATCCCTATCTGCATGACTTCCGTTAACATTGCCTGCAGAAAACCCAATCCAAATACGAAATACTGTTTCCAAGCTATGATTTTTGCTCCATTTTGCATCTGTCCTTATTTCAGTACCGAACAGTTTTAGAAATGAATAAATGTCTCCAATCACCCTAGTTCTGGAATATTTTTTAACCAGTTAAGCCCAAACGCATATTTAGAAGAAATCCTAATACGATCCGGTCAGCGCTGTACACGATTTGAATGAATAGCGCTTTTTATCTTGGAGTCTGCATGTGCAAACCTCCAGAAACGAACATCCCTATTTTGAAAACGTCACGCTCAGGAGAAGAATGCTGTCCGTGGCCATGTCTGTTAATGCATTCTCCATGGTGTGTTCAAGTATGGTTTCATTGTTCAGGTGTCCTTTAATAAAACAAAAAAAAATAAAGAAGAAAAAAGTAACCGATCGGCCCTGAAAAATCTTCTCCCAAGATGGCAAGCGGAAAATCGGTCGAGAGTGTAACTTGAATGTCCTCGGCAATATAAGGTAACTTCGCACAAGGGTTAATTATCCGGCATAAAGTTTGGAATAACACTTATAATATCCTTATACCGCTGAAGAAGGTAAACGACACTCAGACACAATTAACGATTACTAAGACTAGGCTATTGCTAACAGACTATGTTAGACTATTTTCAGTCGTATACCTTACAATGATAATAATAATAATTAATAATTTTATTTTTCACCCATCAAAAAGCACATGGCATAGACGGAGTAGAATAAAGAAAGAAAAGAAGAAGGAAACACTAGAATAAGAAGAGACCATAGAGACTACTACAACATTATCCTATCTACAAAACTATCCTATTGTCGAAGATTGCTTTCCCAGTCATGCTTAAGGTTACTATTGTACTTCTGTATGATTTTTCCAACTGCTGTTAGTGGGTCAGTGATGTTGTACGTAGCGACGATTTTACTATTTCGGGTCCAAGGAGGGAGGCGGAGCAGAAATTTACAAAAACGAAAATAAATAGAACGAATTTTTTTTTTTTTTATCAGTGTTAATTAACATGTTTTAATTTGACGTTATTGATTCGGACATTATGTATCTTGAGGTAGTCATCGCGCTGTTTGGCCCCAAGCCACGATTTGCGTTTGTGGAACTCAACAGCAATTTTTAAACCATTTCAGACAGAGATCTTCACCACTACCCAAGTCATCACCCCACACGCCCTCCCACTCTTCCGCCAAGACCGGTACAGACCCGCCAGAAAGGTTCAAGAAAAGGAGAGACTCGACCCAGTCAAATCGCACCGACCTGACATTCCCCTTACCGCAAAGGGTACTGGCGGTCGGGTAGCCATGACGGGTAGTACCCTTTCGTCTTTTGTGGCTAAACAGTATGCCATGACCAAAATGGTTGATGACGCGAAGGATCCCCGAGAGGCGTTATTCAAGCATGCGAAGGAGGCGGCCGAAAACCCCTATTGGGTGACACCAGCGTATCTAAAGTAAGTACAAACTTTTCAATGAGGGTTTCGGGGATCGTCACGTTTCTGAGAACTTTCTCGCCGGACAAGTAATTTGCTCGGAATTCGGCTAAAACCGGAAATTTGGTAGAGGTGAAAGTTTTGTGTGAAGTGAGCTAAGAGGATGTGGCGTTACGAGTTGTGAACCCGAATGATGGTTTTGAACAGCCTGTAAACCCTGCTAAATTAGAATCTATTTGACTTTGTGTTGCTGTTGATGCGGCAATGTTAGGAGAAGCCCCTCGAAATACCTTTATCTGACACCGTTATCTTTCCAGAACCCAGCCTAAGCCCGTTTTTCAAAAGCCTGAAGAAGACGAAGATGAAGAGGGGCCGGAATCAAAGAAACCGAAATTCTGATTTCAGTTTGTTAACTCTTGATTTTGTACATTTATGTAAATATGGAATATTTGATACGCCACTTGATATGGTAAGGTGACCCGACGTATTTGTGTCTGTTCAGTACAGTTTTTCGTCAGAAACGAGAACTACATAGAAATCAGACCAGCCTCATGTTCCTGATGTGTTGAGGAAGAGGAGGTGGACATACCTCGGACTAAGCTATGTCGTAGAACAGGGATCCTAAACACCTACATTGTAAAAAAAAAGTCTTGCAGTATTTACTACGGGGATTAATCTTATCTCTATTGAGAGAAGGTTATCTCTGATTCGGATTAATCTTATCCCAGTAGAGATAAGCTTAATCCCAGTAGCAACTACTGCATCCTTATTCGGATAAACTTTTTGTACTCAGGTGCAGAGGCGTTACTAGCCAAAATGTTTGGGGGGGGGACAAGGTATTTACCGACTGGCTGGTCATGTTTACCGACTGTTTTTGCGGATAAAAACGCCCCCCCCCCCCCCCCAGTAGTGACGCCTCTGCTCAGGTGTTCTCAGGGGCCCTTAATTAGCTATCTATAGGCTAACTGATTTTTGTATTTTGTCACAGCAATTGCGTGAAAATGGCACTGTTCAAGCAAATTCTTTCCTTCCCCAACGTTGTCGCCCTGACGAGGAGCCTTGCCAAGAAGGGTGGAAATATCGCTGCCACTGTAGCTGACGTATCCGTTTTATGCATTGTTTGAATAATCGTTCAAGGTCAACAAACTTTCAAATAAAACAAGCTTCTGCTGCATCCTTCGTATGTAAGAGAGCAGCTTCCTCGAACAGCGTACGAGTAATTAGCCTCTGTGGAGCGAAGACAAAGTAGCCTGATGTTTTGACCAAGAACTTGGAACAAGGGACGGAGTTTCGGAGAATCTTTAAAGGATTTGCAGCTCAGCTCTATCATAGTTATTTTCTAATGTTCTAAAATCCTTCTTCCTTTTAAATCCTTTTCTGACATAAAATACACGAGACAAACGCGAAGGAATAGCCTCAAGTAGCCTCTGGCTTGGAGAATCGTTCGAGTAGAAAAGGTCTCGAAAAGAGTCGATTGTAGGATATAAGCAAGTTTCTGGAAATGGTGTTGGACGGATGGATACCGAAATAATGGATTGACGAATAATGAAACAATACGAATTATTTGTTTTTCTCACAAACCAGTCAGTCTTTTTGTATGCCACTGGCATGTCTTATGCTTTTGTGCCATATGGGTTTTATTTACCGTTTTCATTTAAGTTGTACCTTTTACCTTTGCTTTTACAGGGGCAGATAAGTATTACGATTACGGTGTCTCCTTTATCGAGCCTTACAACAATGCATGCGGAGCTCGTTTGCTCGACATGCAAGTGATCAACGAGTTCAGTTACTAGCTTCTCTGTTTAATATTTCAAAGTGCACTGCAATACAATTAACTAACACCCGTCCCAAATCACAGAATGCGAAAACTCCGAAAGACAAAAGCGGCTCACAGTCCGTTCAGCAACCTATCCAGTTTATCGGAAAACGCCCCAAACGAAAATAGTTCCACCACCCTCTTTCTACCCTCCTGACCCATCTGTGTCCGCAGCTCCTTGTCACTGATCAACCTCCTTATCACTTCACTGAATGCCTCTTCCTCTTGAGCCACCAAAAATCCGGTGACCCCATCCCGGATTGTTTCCGTAGGACCACCGGAATTTACGGCTACCACCGGCAATCCGCAATACATTGCTTCGAGGGGGACAATTCCGAAATGCTCCCTGTCCGGTGTGTACAGGAGTGCTGTTGAGGCTTTTAAAAGTGCGATTTTCACTTTTTCACTTAAAGATTTTAAGAATGTTACTCTGCTTGAAATGTTCAAATCAGTCGCCAGGTTGACAAGTTCGGAATAATAAGCAACGTTTTCTTCTACTCGCTCGTCGTATCCCCCAGCCATAACAAGACGAAATTGCTTGTGGTCGCCACTGGCCGTACCTTGGAGAAAGTTACCTGAAAAAGAAAAAAAAAATAAAGCATCGAAGACACCCAGAAATCCCCTCCGAAATTAATATTATGTGACGAGAATTTTCACTGTCGCCTATGACCCTTAAACACGGGTTTTGTTACCGTATTTTTGTAGTACTCTTGAAGTTTAACTGAAAAGCCAACTTATTCTTTTATCATTTAACTGAACACATTATCTGGACTGTGTTAAAGGATTGTTTTATTTTTCATTATTTACTCTAACGTGGCGTCCAGAATATCTACTGCTGGCCTCACAACGCAAAATTCTACTATGACGCGGAAAATTTGAATCTTAATGTGAACTCGGTTTTTCAGTGGCCAGTGACCAGCTCACGGAAGGTAGCTCACTGTATGACCACTTATCTTTCGTAAATCGTTTTGGTCAAGCACACAACACAGGTAAAAGCTCAGAGGTACCACAAATCCAACAGAGAAATTCCACTGTATTAAAATCAGGGTTCCGTTTTAAAAACCGATTTTTGCCGGCTAAAACTGGCTAAAATCAAATCGCACTGATCTTTTCTATGTATAAATCTTTACTGTTGTTTCTTCATTGTTTTCCGACTATTTTTCAACCAGGTGTAGAGCTAATGCTTGTTCTCCAGCTCTGCCCATCTAGTTCTGCAGGTTTAGAACGCCCGTTCTCGAGCCTGAAGATTATGCATACCGACCTTCGTAACAGACTCGGCGTGGAGAAGGCTGAAAAGCTATTGTTCTCTCATCGTAGCCTGGAAAAGGCAGCCTTCTCAAAGGCAGTTCCACCAAGAAAAAAAAATCAGCTTTGTAGTGTGTGTGCAGGTGGGCACCAGGTACCAGGTTCATCGCTTGCACACCATTCTACAGGTTCAGCCATTGGGGTTACCGACTCTGATTCGGAAAGTGCTGACGACATCATGTTGGGAGACCCCTGAACTAACGAGGAAGTTTTCGTTTTATTTTACTATTGAAGTTGAATGTCTGCTCTATAATTTGATTAATGTGACTTAATGGACATTTAACCTTAATTGGTTAATTTATTTCTGCCATATTCGAAGCTGATTTCGTTTTAGTGATAACAGTGCAATGAGGCAATTTTTTCTTTGAGAAATGCAACAAAGAAGTTTTACAGATTATTTGCGAATAAAGAAGTAATCTATATACGAGATCGCTGGGATCAGTTAATTAAGCTTGTTTGAGTTCTTCTAGGTTTCTTTAATACCTGGAAGTATGACAGTCTTAGAATTGCAGAGTGCTACCAAAATCACATAGTAACAGTTAGAAATGCGATTTTAGCCAGTTATTTGATTTTATCCATGCCACTTGATTTTAACCATACCGGCAGAAATCACCTTTTAGCCGGTATTAACCGGCTGGTATTTTAGCCACCCGGGAACCCTGATTAAAATCGATTATTCGTGAATAGCGAAGCAACGAAATAACGCATTTTCATCAGGTCTTCAAGCCTCTGTAAGTGAACAAGTTGATTGGTAACTACATTGTCCCATATCGTGCCCTTTCCAGTTAAATTTAAGGTACGTGCACAGACAGACTGATTTTCGCAGTTGGGTGCGAATTTCCTCCTTCGCTCTGAAATCCTGACGCATTGCCTGTAGGTTTCCCCGTAGTAACGTGGATTCTATATGCGTATTTTCGCAAGCGAAACCTTATCCGGCTGTGTATGCACGTACCTTTACCCTAGTTCCCTCTGGCGTCGAATTTCGCTTTGCAGTTTGCTTATACAAACAATCCATGATAATGGCCCACTTTTCTCCAATAGCGAAGCGAAATTCGCTTCCAGCCTTTACTTACTCCTAAAACCATAAAAAGACACCAAGCACCATAGCCCCGCCCAGAATCCGGATTCGTATTCGATCTGCATTGCGGCAGGGACCCATTAATTTCATTACAGGGGGCCTGTCATTTCCTATGCTTCTATAGCCTACTGATATGATGACCGAACCATCCAGTTTCCAAAAATCCTCGCTTGAGTCGATCGGCATTCTTGTTTGCCTCATTGGACGTGCGTGCCAAAGAGACTCCTCCCTCAAGGCGCCAGCAGCCAATCCCAAATTTTGTCTTCTGGTTTTGAACGTTATTGGACCGTGGGTCTTTCTCGAACTATATCCCGTGCGCTCAAGATAACATCAGAAATCTCTTATTGACAGGCCCCCTGTCACAGGCCCTGTAAAGGAAATTTATGGGTCCCTGATTGCGGAGAGTTGCCCCCTACTGGAGACGCTCCCCACACCGCCGAAGTGTGGCAGTTCGAATCTATACAAGACTGGACAACAACACAGCCACGATTAAATTTACAGAAAACTGTAAAAAATCGAAAGAGGTTTCACCGCTAATGATAGAGACATACGACATTGCACTTTCGCCGTTGTAAAGGTTCGGAACGGATAAAGTTGTTCTAATCTGTTTCTTACTAAGACGTACAATTAAAATTCAAAATCAATGAAATGCATCCGGAATATTACTGTAACATGAAAAGCGAGTCCCAACAAGCGTCTGATATCAAGGGGACTTACCAAATGCTTTCAGGGCTAAAGCTAAGTTCTTCTTCCTTTCGTACCGATTTATGGACAAAAATACAACCTCTCCATCCACAAAGTCAGGTATCACTTCCTTGAAGTCCACATCCACTGCTTGATCGAATGCAGCAACGTTTATAGAAGGATACAGTACTTCGGGATCCTTTTTTATCGACGAGAATGTTTCTCTAAACACTCTTTTTGTGAACTCACTGTTCACCAAATGCCTGTCAGCCATGGCAGTCGTTTTTTCTTCAACGAAATCAATTGGCATTCGATAGATAGCTTTTAACAATGACTTCCGGTCAGTAAGTAGCATGTCTGGGAAGTGGCAATAGAACATGACTCGACAGTTTGTGAACCATTTCAGCAACGGAATGGAGGCGGAGATCTGAAAAGTGCAAAAACTTAACCAAACCTAAAACTAGTTAGACCTTAGGCTTCCTTTCGCCGTACCGGAAAGGTGGGGTGGCTTCTTGGGAAGTCGAGGGGAGCCAAGTTACATCTTGGGGACTTCCCGGACGGAAAACAACGAGGACATGGGGAATTTCGCCGTATCGATTTTGTCCGAAAATTCGCAGATGTAGCCTACGTCTTTGCCAGACTCATCCTGGTGATGCAATTTGAGCCTGGAGAGGACCCCTTGCCAACTTGCCAAGAAAGGCCGAAATTTCGCTAGAAAAAAACTCAGCTGACGTACCCATTTAGCACATTCAAAAACAGTAGTCTGTGAAGGTTATGGTCTACTTTATTTTCACTTTCGTATGCTGAGGTATCAAGCATCTATTTGGCTGTAACCCCACTGAACCCCCATATACCCCCTGAGTTCACACTAAGACGTGCGCGAGCTCTTTGCCACTATACTCTTACAAAGCTGAGAGGAATGTTGCTAAATAATACATTTTACAGAAAAATGTAGGTTTCCACCAAGGATAAAACGATAATACTGAATCGGATTTAGTAACATGATAGTTTGTACCCAATGACAAATTTCGTGCTCGAATTTTCTGTTCAGACCGGAAAATGAGCGCTAACATCAATTCCGAGGACACGAGTGGAAACAACATGAGCGAAAACGAAAACCTTTGAGCACAAGTTTTCAAAGACTTCACTCCTAATTGGGCCTAATGCAGAAGTTAAATTGTGGGGGGTCTTCTTGAACTAACCTTACGGCAAGATTAGGCAATTTAGGGCGGACACAAACTACAGCAAAGCAAAAAAACATTTTTGGATAAAGCAAGGATATTTGTGAAGTAGAAAACTAACAAGAAACTACATATGGGTTACGGAGAAAACATACCTGGTCAACTATGATGACGTCTGGTTTGTCTGAGCACAAAACCAAGAACAATGTGGCCCAGACCATTTTAATATACGCCAAGAGAGCAATAAATCTTCCAAACAATGATCTTGGCATCCACATGCCAGAGACTTGGACATCCAAAGTCCCGTCTCGCGTCTCCAGAAAGCAATGTTCTACATTGTGATACGTTGTTAGAATTTTGACCTGGTGTCCTTTTGTTTTCAAAGCTAATGCAGCATCCACAATCAGTCTCTCCGCCCCTCCTATGCCAAGATCAGGGTGAAGGAAGGTAGCTTTCATTGCGGTCTGTCCAAGCCAAGCACACCTTACACTCTATAGCAGGCACAGTCGCTGCATCTGTGAGCTGTAAAGGGCAACCAATATTAAATCTGTAACAACAGATTAGTAATAAGACACGCGCACAATGCAGACAAGAGTGCTCAAAGTGGAAAAACCTCCTGTTTTTTAAGTTGTTCTAGCTTCTATGACCTAGCTTGAAGAAGAAATGATCTTGTCCAATCCAGATTAAATTTTTTTTTTTAATAAACTGGTATGTTTAATAATTTTACTCAGTTAATCAGCTATTTGCTTCAACGATGATATTTCACTAAAAAGAAGATCACAAAGAACAAAATGTCACACAGATAAAGTCCTTCATTGATTTGGGTTTTAAGTAGGTTAGGTTCAGAGAGGTTAGAAATTAATTTAAACATTTCCAGAAACAAATTGTAATGCAGCTTAGGCCCGTGTGCAGGGGCGTCGCAAGTGCATTTTCGGTGGGGGGGGGGGGGGGGGGTGCAGAGCCAAAATTTTACCGAATCTCTCAAAAATTTTACCGAATCCTAGAAACTGAGAATTTGAGCTTTAAATTATGGAACATGCAAGGATTACGCAGGAAGAGTAACATTAAAGGGCAGCATGAAAAACGATAAGCCAACTATTAGACGGCGTTTTGGCGAAGAGAGATTAAATACCGAGACTCTAAGAAGTCCTGACGTTCCGGCAGCAGCAGCTACTTTAGTCTTGTCAATAGCGCAGCAGGCGGGATTTTTTTATGTTAGCTTTTTCCTGCCAAATTTAACTGTTTCCATCCAGATTCTAGCTTTCAATGTTTCAAAATCCCAATCCGTAAACTGGATTAAAACCCCAGTCAAATGACAAGCCCTTCCACAAAATAGAGAATATTACGAAAAGCGCCGCAGGCAGAATTTTCGAAACATTTATGATTAGATCTTGGTTTTGGGATCCAAGATAAAAGTAAGGACTATAGATGAAATCATAGATCAGTCGTTTTGTCTGTGACCAGTGCTTCAATTGACCTCTTCTGAGTTTCGAGGTTCGTATTAACTCCCAAATCCTGGCAATTATACTGAATAAATTACCAAATCCCAGTTATTTTACAGAAAAAGTTTTAGACAGATAGCATGTTCGGTATGTATAACTACCGTATTCCAGTTATTATACCGAATTGTTTTGGGATCGAAAGACTACCGAATAAGATTCGGATTCGGTATAATTTCGTTCAACTGGAACAAAAGCCGTGATTCGTGGTAACTACCGAATCTTGGAAGTTATACCGAGTAAACTACTGAATCTCAATCATGATACCGAATAATTTTGGACAGATGGCTTATTCGGGATTCTGTGTAACTACCGAATCTCCATAAATATACCGAATAGTCCTGGCATCGAAAAATTACCAAATAATCTCAGTAAATTCTCTCACCGAATTCGTGATAACTACCGAATACTGGCAATTATACCGAATCCCGATCTTTATACCGAACAGATTTATACCGATAGCCTATTTGGGATTCTGTAGAACTACCGAATCCCCGTAAATATACTGAATAGTTCTGTTATCGAAAAAATAGAGAACAATTCTAGTCAACTTTTGGGACTCCGGCCCAAAATTTTACCGAATCTCAAAAAGGTGGGGGGTGCTGCATCCCCCCCCCCCTTGCAAAGCCCCTACCTGTGCGTCTTTTACTTTTTGTGGACCATAGGCCACCAATGAATTTTTGTTGCCTTTTAATGGGTCCAAAACATAATAATGCCAGACAAAAACATAAAAATCACCGTGACCATACAACACAGCTCGTCACACCTGGATCTTAATTAATGAACAAGGCAATATCACTCTTTGCCCCCTCCCCCCAGCACCAGCCTAAAGGAAAGACAGCCCTCGCTCAGGCTAGACTGTGACTTGTGAGTGAGATCCGTCGTAATACTAATACTAATAGAGCAGGCCTGTATTCTTTTTAAACTACAACACCGTTGTAAAAGCTAAAAACTTAGGATAGAGTTTTGCTTAACACCTTTCTTGTTCCAGCCCTATACTCCTATGCGCCAACGCCCGCCTGTATTATCTTTGGGCTAAGGATTTAGAGAATAAACTTCATAAATCAGAATTTGGATTATTTTCTATCTGCTTTGCTCATGCCATAGAGATGAAGCTCTAAAGAGAAAACAGTGCTTCTAAGTGTGTGGATTTAAATGTTCCTAGAAACTTTCTAGAAACTATTAATTTAGTTTTTGAACGCGGTTGTAAATGGAACTAGCACTGTAGCGAAATACATCACTTGTAACTGTTTATAATATTGTATTTTCTTTTGAGATCCATTTCATTTTCACAAGCTTTTGTCTTCGGAAACGGACAGTTCTTTCACGACCCTGCTCTTTCTATGTAGAAAGAGGAAAAGCTCTTGACTACGCGGGTGGTCGTTGACGTACTTCAATCCTATTTAAATCAGTTCAAATTTTGACCGAAATCAGTCGCTAGAGAAGGCTTGTGTTGTGAAGTGAACACAGAAAGTGGTGAACTGTGTAAGTTAGTAAGGAATAATTTGATGGAATAAAGATAGGCCTAATCGCCCTTCGTCTGGAATGCGCAGATAGGAATAGGAAGTAAGTTTTTTTTTCATGCTAATTTAGTGTGATGCTGAACTTACTGTGGCAAATTTTTCCCCAATAGGCTGGAAGGGCAAAGTGTCAAACCACCTGCATATGGCTGTGTTGAACTTAAAGAACCCTTCGCACTTGTAATACCAATGCAACCTACTACCTTACCTGCATTCATTAATTCTGAATGGGCAAATAGGAAGTAAGTTTTTGTCATGCTATTTTCATGTGATGCTGAACACTATTTTCACTGTGATCTGATGCTGTGGCAAACGCTTACCTAAGTTAATAGGCCGGAACAGGGCTGGAAAGGCTAAGTGTTAAACCACCTGCATCTGCCATTGCAACCTACTGCTGTAACTGCATTCATTACTTCTTTAAACCCGGAGAATCAAATTTCATATGTTACATTTTGAACCCGCTTATGACACCGACACCTCACTAATCTTTGCACTTGCCACGATTCACTAGTTTCCGTGCGTATTATGCTCCCTTCCAGTGTCCGAGTATCATGCTATTGATGAGTCAAACCGGTTTTCTGAATTTTGCCAAGTTTTTGCTAGAAGTCAATCTGGTCTGGGAAAAGGCTTAAAACAGCCAAAGTCGTGGATAATTTGTTAAAAGCCGAGCTTAGTTTTAAAGTACTCAGATAGTTCCGAATATTGGAACATAAACAGTAAATGGTGCGAGGTGTGGTTTAATAATTATCAGGCTGGGTATTTTATTTCTGGAATAAATAGTCCATGTAATATAATATAACATAATAACGTTTATTTCCTGAATAGCTCATATAATTACTCGCTAGCATCGGATCGTCACACAATTATTAACACGGCTAAAACTTAATAATCACTTCTCAATAATAGCCTTAAAATATTTATATGTATGTACAATTAATAACGAATATATCACAGTTCAGAATTGAAATACTTCACGAAATATGGTACAAATGACGAAAGATACCGTAATGTTCTTTGCTTTTCTCTCACTTTGTTCTTGGGCTTATTTCCCAATACAGTTGAACGAACCTTTTAAATTCTATCTTTTTGCAAAACATAGTCTAACCCTTAGAAGGGTCATAACGTCATAACGTCTGATAACGTTTAGCGCAAGGATGCGCAAACGTGTGTTGAACGTTACGAAACTTCTGACAGTGTTGGCCGATGTCAGTCAGCCGGATGTCTACTTTGTGGTACGGTGATACGAGTGACGAAGTGATGAGAGTTGTAGGCCTAAGGGGTGAACTCAAATGAAAAAAAAAAACTCCTCGGGCGGAATTTGAAAGAGATCAGTAGTCATAGACAAATCCTCAATTCTTGTGCGTGGTGCCCCAGCCCCCAACGTCTGGGCATGTCCCAACGTTTGGGCATGGTGCTCATACATTGGGGCATCATGCCCTGTAGCATGTGCATGGAACTCCCATACAGATCTATGAATTGAGTATCTGAAATGGAAATTTGCTTTTCGAACAGATTTTTATGGGAGTACCATGCCCTTGCTGCAAGGAATGGATCCCCAACGTATCACCACCATACCTATACGTTGGGGCATGCCCAGACGTTGGTGCACCATGCCAAAAAATTCTGGATTTGTGTATGACTGGCATCAATAGCAGAGCTATTGGCTATAGTGTTGTTTTGCTCTGATCAATAGACACGACTGTCTTGTTTTAGGCCTTTGGATCGACGGTGTTTTTCCAAAAGGTGATAAGCGACATTTTTCAAATTTGATTGGAACAACGTTGTTATCTCTGTAGCGCGTTTGCTCCAGTTTGGTTAAAAATCTCTACCTTACATGCAGGATTTAACTCCGGAAAAGGCACTAATAATTACTCAGTTTCGAGATAAATGTCGCTGATCACCTTTTGGAAAAATTTCGTCGATACGTCATAGCAATTACCAACTATGTTCCTAAACTTCCGGCAAACTGGATCCCCACTGATCCCGTAGCCCATTTCTGTCTGTGGATTTTGCAGCTATATACGAACTGTGTTCACAAATCTGTCGGTGGCTGATTTGCTAGACCATTGCTATTTTAAAGCGAAGGTCGCTGGTTCAAATCTAGTTGGAGGAGCTTTTTTTTCAGCTTACTATTTTCAGTGTTTCGCAGGCCCGCGGGCATAGAGATTCAAGGTCAGAGATCACAGTTAAAGCACACCTCGCACTATTTACTGCTTTCGTTCCACTATTCTAAAACTGTTGAATACTTTTAAACCAAGCTCTGCTTTTAACAAATTCTCCTCGGCTTTTGCTGTTTTAAGCCTCTCTCCTGTCCCACTGACTTCAAGTAGAAAGATTTTCATAACCGTTTTTATCACGAGCGAGATTCTCCTATAGACAGTCGTCGAGAGTATGGTCATGCAGCGAAAATACCAAAATAGTGCAAGAGTGGAAATCACCGAGTTTTCGTTAAGAGGGTTTGAATATACCGTAATAATTTCGGGTCTCCCGGTTTAAGGATGGATGACGAAATAGGTTGCATAGACATTATAGGTAGGCTAAGACGGGTCCTTTAACAGAGTCGAGGCACCCTTTTGGGTAATTTAGCTTTTTAACGTCTTTGACTTTAGAAAATACCCTAGACAAGCAACTTATAAATTAAAAAATAGTACTTATTTTTCATATTAATCTTTTTTACATTTAGCACTTCGATCCCTGACCTTCCGAGGTTAGGGACTTTAGACTTCAGAAAATACCCTAGACGATAAATATTCCTTCAACCCAAGCTGACTGCGAATCATATTTGACAGTGCAAAAACGGATACGTCAGCTAAATTTTATTCGAGCTATATTTCGGCCCTTCTTGGCAAGGGTCCTCTTCAGGCTCAAAACCGCTCAAGTTGGAAAAACGAATCACAAGTTTCGTTTTTCCAACTTGAGCGGTTTTGAGCCTGAAGAGGACCCTTGCCAAGAAGGGCCGAAATATAGCTCGAATAAAATTTAGCTGACGTATCCGTTTTTGCACTGTCAAATACCCTAGACGAGCAACTTATAAATTAAAAATTTTTACTTTTTTTTACATATTAATTTTGTTACATTTAGCACTTCGATCCCTGACCTTCCGAGGCTGGGGCCATAGGCAGCTGCGTAGTTTGCCTAGGCAGAGTCACTCCACTTGTGTTTTCGTCCACAATGAGTCTCTTCCCTATAGGGAATATCTCCAGGATAAGTATTTTGCCTTGTTTGGTTTTCTCCCCGAGACGTTGCCAGTAGGGCTCCGGCATTATAGCCCTTGGCTTCTAATTTCCAAGTCGTTTTTGTGTATTTATCACGGTTAAAGGACCTTGTATAAAATTACGCCTACGGAAAAAAAGTCTGCAGCGGCCCCGATATTGAACTCGCTGATTTTGAAATTGGGTTAAAAATTATTTCCAGTGTTAGGACTATCACGGTCGAATGCTATAACAATAATTATAACTTGAAAAGCCAAATACTACCCTCGATCTGACGCCTCGTGAGCAAAACAAGAGCTGTAAGCTCATATGGCACTTGCAAGGCTTGGTAAAAGGATGAAAGTTGAAATTTGCTGGTTCGTGGGTTTGTTGTGATCGTTTTTAAGCAAAACCCTTGAAATAAGAATTGCGACGGACCCTTGGAAATCACGAGAATGTATCGTTTGGTAAAAAAAAGTTTTTTTTTCGCACTTGGCTGTGATGATATGCACTTTCAGGGCGCTAGAAATTCATCTGTAATCAAAACCCTAAAGGCAGAAATGATCCTGGGCCCTTTAGGATCATGAATATATATAGTTTGGTGAAAACTATTTTTTTTTACTTTCCGGTTTGCGCACTTTAAGGGTGCTAGAAATTCATTTCTAAGCAAAACCCTTAAGGCAATAAGGATCATGGGCCCATGGGGATCATAAAAATGTAGGTTTTGCTTAAAAGTATTTTTGTTTGCGGTTAAGATGAGTACTTTAAGGGATGGTCGGATCTAGGAAGTGACAATTTCTAAGCAAATCTTGTCAAGTCTCTAATGTTCAAGCCAAGTGTCATCGTCCTAGCACATCTTGAAGTACCTTAAACTGCGATCACCGGAATTCTGGACCCCCCTCCAGCTCCCAACAGAGTGACCGAATCCTGTCCGGTTCTGTCACTGATGCATCTAGGGCTTATGCTTGTTCTTCCCACCAAGTATCATCCTAAATAGCTATATTCTAAGCGTGTCACAAAATTCCTCCCCCCCCCGACTCCCCCGCACTGATCGGATCCTGTCCACACTTAAAATGGGACATCTGAAACATGATTTCTTTCCGGATATCAAGTTTCAGTAAGATCCGATCACCCCTTCAAAAGTTGGACAACCTCAAGGTTCCGGATTCCCCCACTCTCCACTCCCCCCACGATGGTCAAATCGGAGAAACGACTGTTCTTAAGTTAAAATTGTAAAGTCCCTACATGCCTGCCAAGTTCCATCGTCCTAGCACATGTGTAAGCATCTTAATTCGGGATCACCGGAATTCCGGAACCCTCCCTTCAACTCCCCCCGCAGTACTCGGATCCGGTCCGGTCTTGTCAACTATGTATCTAGGGCTTGTGCTTGTTCTTCCCACCAAGTTTCATCCCAATCCGTCCACTCTGAATATGTCACACAATTTCCGGTTCCCCCCTCCAACTCCCCCCAAAGTCACCGGATCCATTCCAGACTTGAAGTGTGACATCTGAGACACGAGGTCTTTCCAAATATCAAGTTTCATTAAGATCCGGTTCCCCGTTCAGAAGTTATAAATACGTCAATATTCCGGATTCCCCCTCCCTCCACTCCCCCCACGGTGGTCGGATCGGGGAAGTGACTATTTCCAAGTTAGTTCGGTCGGTCCCAAATACGCCTGCCAAGTTTCATCATCCTAGCACGTGTGTAAGCATCTTAAGTCGGGATCACCGGAATTCCGGAACCCTCCCTCCAACTCCCCCTACAGTGTTCGGATCCGGTCCGGTCTTGTCAACTATGTATCTAGGGCTTGTGCCTGGTCTTCCCACCAAGTTTCATCCCGATCCGTCCACGCAGAACATGTTACAGGATTTCCGGTTCCCCCTCCAACTCCCCCCAAAGTCACCGGATCCATTCCGGACTTGAAGTGTGACATCTTAGACACGAGGTCTTTCCAAATATCAAGTCTCATTAAGATCCGATTCCCCGTTCAAAAGTTAGACATACGTCAATATTCCGGATTCCCCCTCCCTCCACTCCCCCCACGGTGGTCGAATCAGGGAAATTACTATTTCCAAGTTAGTTTGGTCGGATCCCTAATATGCCTGCCAAGTTTCATCATCCTAGCACGTCTGGAAGTACCCTAACTCGAGATGAGTGGCCTGACAGACAGACCGACAGACCGACAGACAGACCGAAAGTGATCGGTATATGGCACTTGGCCGATAGGCAAGTGCCATAAAAAACAAGAGCTGGAAGCTGATATGGCACTTGCAAAGGCTGGGCTAGAGGATGAAAGTAGGAATTCGTCAATTCATGGGTTTGTTGTATCATTTGTAAGCAAAACCCTGGAGACAAGAATTATCATGGGTCCTTGGAAATCACGAGAATGTATCGTTCGGTAATGCATTTGAGTGTGCGCACTTGAAGGGCGCTAGTAATTCATCTGTAATCAAAACTCTTGAAGCAAAAATGATGATGAGCTCATCGGGAGCACGAAGATATAGTTTTCACTCAAAAGTATTGTTTGTATGTCATATAAAGATGGACAGACTAACACTATTTTATTTTCACTACTCGCTACATCATCTGGATACTAACTGAATTCAAAATCACATGTTACACTAAAGCACGGACACTTATTTACATTTTTACATATTTATCAAATTCCCGAAACTACTTAATATTTACACTGACCTGAACTTGAACTTACAACCCTTATTAAACTTGAACCCTATTTACAAACTGAATATTTATCACTAATTATTTTAATACAAGATTGTACTTTAAGGAATTCAGTTCTAAGCAAAACCCTTGAGGCAAAAATGATCATGGGCTCATAGGGATCACGAAAATGCATATTTTGCTTAAAAGTATTTTTTCTACTTTGCGGTTAGGATTAGTACTTTCAGCTAGGTATGGTCGGATCTGGGAACTGACAATTTCTGATCCAATCTTGTCAAGTGCATAATTTCCAAGCCAAGTTTCATCGTTGTAACACGTCTGGAAGTACCCTAACTTGTTGTCACCGGAATTCCGGAACTCCCCCCCTCCAACTCCCCCATAGTGCCCGAATCCGGTCCGGTTCTGTCACTGATGTATATAGGGCTCGTGCTTGTTCTTCCCACCAATTTTCATTCCGGTCGCTCCACTCGAAGTGTGTCACAAGGTTTCCGGTTCCCCCTCCAACCCCCCCACCTTCATCGGATCCGGCCTGGACTTGAAACTAGACATCCGAGACAAGTGGTCTTTCTAGATATCAAGTTTCATTATGATCCGATCACCCGTTCGGACGTTATACATACCTCAAGATTCCGGATTCTCCCTCCCTCCACTCCCCCCACGATGGTTGGGTCGGGAAGTTGACTATTTCCAGGTTAATCTGGTCGGGTCCCTGATTTGCCTGCCAAGTTTCATCGTCCTAGCCCACCTGCAAGTAACTGAACTCCGTATCACCGGAATTCCGAAACCCCCCTCCAACTCCCCCCACAGTGCACGAATCCGGTCCGGTTCTGTCAGTGATGTACCTAGGGCTTGTGTTTGTTCCTCCCACCAAGTTTCATCCCGATCGCTCCACTCTAAGCGTTTCACATGATTTCCGGTTCCCCCCTCCGACCCCCCCACATTCATCGGATTCGGTTCGGAATTAAAATGGGACATCTGAGACATGACGCCTTTCCAAATGTCAACTTTCATTAAGATCCGATCACCCGTTCGAAAGTTATGCATCGGGCAAGTGACTATTTCCAAGCTAGTTTGGTCGGGTCCCTGATATGCGTTTCCAAGTTTCATCGTCCTAGCACACCTGGAAGTACCCTAACTCGCAAACACCGGACTGACCGACCGATAGACCGACGGAAAAGTGATCGGTATATGGCACTTGGCCGGAAGGCAAGTACCATAATAAAAACTAACTACACAAAAAATATTATCGTAGTTGAATAGTTCCTGGCGAATAGTTCCTTTAATCGTATAGTTTAAGATAGCAGGGAAGAGTCGATCTTTCTTTACAGAAATAGAAGTTGGAATTTTGTATTTTCGTTTTGAAATGAATGAGTTTATTACCCATCTTTACATAAAAATGTCACTGATGGAGTAGAAGAAAAGAAAAAAAATAAAGAAGAAAGAACAATGAACAACAAACACACAAAATACAGTTTCAACTTTGTAAACAATTTGCACTATATTAACTTCAAAAAATGCATAAATAACTAATAACCTTTTTTCTTTAACTATTGCTTAATTGCTGGATAGAGGCTGTTCAGAGGGTCGAGGGATTCCAGAAATCGAGCACGACGCTCTAAAGCAGCCTCTATCGGATCTCTTACCCCATGATTTCTTGTGACTCGTCGATTACGGGACCACAATGGCAGCCCAAGCAGGAATTTTGCGTATTTGTAATAAGTAGTTCTAATAGTCTTAAAATCGGATGTGTGGAAAATTTTCCAGAACGGTGCTAGTGCAAGTGCATGCGGTAATGCAAGAGCATTATACAGCTGCGCTAGCACTAGTCTGTTGTAACGCGCTTTCGACGCAGCTAGCATACCATAAGCTTTTCGTCGGGCTTTTGAATGTCGGGCTTTTAGAAAGTTTACCAGTCGTGGTCCCGCATTTTGCCGTGCCAGATTGCGAGGCGTGATATATTCGATCAATAAGCTAATATTCATCCCCGTATATTGGCTAGTGAATACTCATGTCGTTGCCCCTATGAAATGTCAGTTTGTTTGTCTTTTGAGAGGATGCAATTTTCTGTTTAGGTAAGCGCCCTAATTTATCTGTGCTTTTGTGTACCGTTATGCTTCGCTTTGACCTTGGTTGCGTTTTTGCAGATACTGTGGTATCTGCTACCACGGTAACTGGATCTGCAATTAGTCGTTTTTGCAGTTACCGTGGTACCTGATATACGGTTGCTCTGGAAAAACGGCAGTCGCCGAAATTGCGCTTTTCGAAGTCATCCCAAAAGAAAAACTGATATCCAGTCACATCACTAAGTGCCAAACTTCTTTTCTACCAGTAGGCCTACTCTTATCTCACCAGCATTCACGAATCTGGGATTTGCCCCACCGGGTATACCTGTGCCTTTAAAGACCTCTTTTACTTAGGTACTAGTTGCGTTTATGCAGAGACCGTGGTATCTGATACCACGGTCTGAAGTCGTTTTCGCAGATTCCGTGGTACCACAGTCAAAAGGCGTTTTTGCAGTTATCGTGGTATCTGGCCAGTTATCGTGGTATCGGATATTCAGATACCACGGTCCGACCGTGGTAACTGATCGTGGTATCTGAAAAGTAATCTCACTTTCATTAATTTTTAGGATCCCAAAACGTAAGTGAGGGATCTGTGCGCACGATAACTCTCGAAGGCATTGAGATATTTTGATGAAACTTGGTGTGAGGATCCTTTGGGTCAAAGTTCAAGTCAAGTTCGAAGAAGGTTCGAAAATCTATTGAGATAGTCGATTTAGGGGTAAGGAGACATGCTGAATCCGAATATGAAATTTATTTTCTCATCGGAAAAGTAGTTCACCCGGAATCCGGCGAAAACCGGACACAAAATTTGTCGACCCCCGCTACCCCTTTTCTCAAATTAGTATAGCTCTGCGCGGGATTAGTATAGCTCTGCGCGGGATTAGTATAGCTCTGCGCAGAGCTGACGTAAGAGAGAAGGCTAGTGCGATGAAGGTCGAAGGGGTTGGCATAATGGAAAAGAGTAGGTGGTTGCGGGCTATAGAACAGTTGGAAAGTTTATAGGGGTTGACAACTTCAGTAGTAGGGTACAAACTGAAACCAAAAATAGGCCGATCTCAATTGTGAGACAAGTAGGGGACTTCTAATGGTCTCATGGTCTGATAATAGGCTGTTAAACCATAATCATCATCGGCAATGAGGGGTTAGCGCAGGGGGCACAGGTATTAAAATCTATGACATCTAGCCGGGTGGGGGTGGGTGGTTTGGTCCGAAAAATCCGGATTTAATCCAGGTGGGTCCCTTCAAAGTTACGAAACTCGGGTTTTATACCTTGATAAACAGGGTGGGTGGTTTGTCAATTTTATTTTATTTTTGGGACGAGTAACATATCATTCGATAGCTTACAACATAATGACTAAATAGGTAATGTAGAAAACAGTCGTCGAGATGATTTTGAGCCAATACTGAAACTAGAAGCTTTTTTGTGCGTACAGTATAGGAACAATTTCATTTTCTGGAAGAACCACCACAGACTAAGTTTCCGAAGCGCCGACTGACCCTTCTGACAAACAAAAATAAGACCCAAGAAAAAAAAATAGGACCGATCTGGCTAACTAAAGAGGACCCATTAAAGACGATAGACATACCTCCATAATACGGACATGACAGGAGACCCATAATTTCCGAGTCCTAGCTGTATCTTTTGATGATCCAAACACTGTGGGAAGGGGGTCCATATTTGTGCGAACAGCAGGTAGAGCCGGGTACCAGATTGAGTTGCCGGAATGCCGGATCTCACCAAACTTGAGAGTTAGAGCTAGGGACGTAGTTCTGGCTTTTGATGGTTCACACCCAATCCGACCCATACATGAGCTCTGGCAGCAAATCAATTAGAGTGTTGTGGTATGCAGACAAAATTAAGATGATGTGGTTCGGTCCTTCAAAATCACTATTACGAACAAGTTTGGTTCAGATCAGGCAACTCTTTCCGGGGTCTAAAAATTATATCTTATCTTCTCAACAAGTTTGGTTATAACCAGGCAACTCCTTCCGTTAGATGCGGTGCAATACAAATTAAAGGACTCCCACAGCGGCCGTATCGGTTTCGGACCCTCGAAACGGAGCTTAGTTGAGGTCCAACAACTTTTTCTAGCAGATGTCTTGTTGACAAGAATATCAAATAGACCCCATCCTTCAACCTCCCGTACGTAGTAAGCCTATTGGTAGATGTGTTGTTTACATACATATAGGGACTCATCTCCCTACCCCCCCCCCCAGACATGGTTCGGATCATCAAAAGACACAACTATGAACAACCTTGTTTGAAGGAACAACCTGAAAATTCATGTGGCACTTGTAAGGGTGGTTAGCATGCTCATTAGATAGGTTTTGCGCTCTTCCGGACATAGTGAATTTGGAAAGGACTGTTTCAAAATAGAAGATTGGTACCATCGTGATTCGTTAAGTATCATCCAAACTGGATAACTCGTTTGAAAGTTATACTGTATAGGCAAGTCCCTAATACAGACCTTAAACGAAATATCCAACGGAACATTTGTCAAGTTCCATCCGAAACAGACCGCTCATTCCAGAATTAAGCATGACACAAGAATTCCCGGATCCCCTTCTATCCCTCCAAACAGTGCCCGGATCCGGTCCGGTTCTAAAAATGATGTACTGTTCGTATAGCTATTACGCTTGTTCGTCTTGTTAAGTCTCATCCCGATACCTCAACTCCAAGCGTGCCAGGACATTTCCAGTGATCTCCTTCCAATTCGTCAATTGTTGTCTGATCCGTTGGTTCAGTTTTGTCTGATGTCAATTCTTTTAGGCCTTTGAGACCCTGATTTACTGGTAAGCTTCGGGAACAGTGTAAGGTTTTCCCCCCAATATTCCATGCATCCTTTCCTGTATTTGCACAAAATAGGGCTGTGCGGTTAGATCGACCCTTTAAGGTTGTGATTCAATTTTAGTATAAGATCTTCAGGTAAAAATGATCATGAGCTTTTGCGGACCATGAAAGTGTAGGTATCGTTTGATCAAAATTATTTCCAGCACATTGGTGTTCCACTTTAAGGGGTCTTCAAGCTCTGTCAGTCGTACCAGAGCTACACTGTAAAAAGTTTATCCGAATAAGTATGCAGTATTTGCTACTGGGATTAATCTTATACTGGGATAACATTAATCCGAATTAGGGGTAATCTTATCTCAATAAAGACAAGATTAATCCCAGTAGCAAATACTGCAAGATCTTTTTTTTACAGTGTATGTATGCCGCAAAATTGACGGCCCTACATCCCCTCCCAACTCATCCGATAATGACCGGATTCGGATCAAGTTCTACAAATGATTGTCTAGAGGTTATGTTTTTCCTTCCAACCAAGTCCAGTCCCGAGCACTCCATTTTAGGCTAAGCTTGTCATGGGATTCCTGGTGCACCCACATAGTTGCCGAATCCCGTCCGGAATTGAACTGAATATGAGGGGAATGTACTCTTGTTAATTGTCAAGTTTCATTCAGTTATGGAAACCTGTTAGAAAGTTATTCATGTCGAAAGTTTCCGGATTTTTCCTTCCTCAAATTCCTCAAAAATGGTCGGACCCGGGTAATGGCAGTTTCCAAATGAATCTTGTGGGGTTCCTAATGTGTCTGTCAAGTTTCATCGTCGTAGCACATATGAAAGTACCTTAACTCGTGATCACCCGAAATCCGGAACCCACCCTCTAACTCCCCATACAGTGGCCGGATCTAGTCCAAATTTGTAAAGGCTGTATGTACAACAAAGGCTTGTTATCCTGACCAGATTCTAAATTTCCTTTCACCTCACCCCCCCCCCCAAAGATTGTAAATAGAACACCTGTCGCACGTTCTATAGTCAATTATCAAATTTTATTCGGATCCGATCACCAGTTCGAAAATTGTACATGACACAAGATTCTGAATTTCCTTTCACTCCCCCCCCCCCTCCCACCCCAAGATTGTTGGATCGGAGGGGTGACTATTTCCAAGTTAATGGGACCCTAATTCGCCCGCCAAGTATCATCGTCCTAGCACATCTGGAAGTACCCTAACTCGTTATCACTGGAATTCCGGGAAACCCCCTTCAACTTTCCCCAGTGCACTGAGCCGGTCATGTTCTGTCAATAATGTGTCTTAAGAGTTATGCTTGTTCTTCACACCAAGTTCCATCCCGACGGTTTGGATTTAGTTAGTGTGTTGGATTCGGATTCTTTGGCACTTCCATTCTGGAGATAAGGCAGTGTTTTACTTTTATTTTTGCTCAGAACGTCGCAATTATCTAAATATCGGCATATTTTTTTCCGTTTTTTTTATTCGGATCCGATCACCAGTTTGAAAGTTGTACATGACACAAGATTCGTGACCCTAACTCGTGATCACTGGAATTCCGGGAAGCCCCCTTCAACTCTCCCCAGTGCACTTCTTCACACCAAGTTCCATCCCGACGGGTTGGATTAGTTATTCAGTTTCTTGGTGTAGCACTCTTATACTGGAGATGAGGCAGTGTTTTACTTCTATTTTTGCTCAGAACGTCGCAATTATCTAAATATCGGCATGATACTGTACACAAACTGAACCAAATCATCAATCCAGACCATCTGAAATTTTTTTTTTTTTTTTTTTAGTCTAGGGGTGGTTGGGTGGGTGGTTTGAAACTAAAATTGGGGATTTTTTCCCGGGGGGTGGGGGGTCCCAAACGCAAAACCAGATTTTGTAGCCTATGGTGGTGGGTGGGTGGGTCCTTTTCTTGAAAATTGACTGATTTTAGGCTAGATATCAATATATTTCATACCTGTGCCCCCCTGGGTTAGCGGTTTTGTTTACTTGGTGTACCTACAATTTGTTTTCTGAGCTTTATGTGGTACGAACAATTTGGTACCACGTCTATCACGAGGACATGGAGTCGTAAGTAAGAATCGGTTGCTAGAATCTTTGGTGGTGAGGGGTTGCCAACTTTTGCTGGTTGATATACCTTTTATTTTTTGCCAGTGTACTTCATGATAAGGACGATATGGTACCATGTCTGTCACGGGGAGATGGGACTTGTAAGTAAGAATCGGTTGCTAGAACGGCTTCGCGAGGGGCTTGAAACTTTAAACTTTGATCTGTTTCTAAATGTTACAAGTAAAGAGTATTGATCTATCAACATCATATAGTAAATTTTTGGGATCCCATCGACACCTTTGGTCTTGTTTTTCAAATTGGCGAGAAAGAAGTTTAGCACTTAGTGATGTAACTGGGACCGTGTATCAGATACCGAGGTAGTTGCAAACACGACTAATTGCAGATCCAGTTACCGTGGTAGCAGGTGGAAAGCAAAAACAGGAAACGTAACAGGCGGAAGGGATGTTATGGTGATGCTGAAAATAATGCAGGAATTTCAGACCTTCATACTCTGGCTGTCTCCTCACCGTTAACGGAGTTTGATATAGCTGAAAAATGGGGAAACCATAATCAGTCGGTACGAATGATTACTTTGAATACATCGCTAGCTTATCTTATTGAAAAATCTTAACATCAGCCAGTACTGTTCGCAAATTACAGAACATCAAACATCGACCTTTTCCGCAACGAGACCGTCAATCTGGCCCGCACACTAATTGTTCATAGGGTCAGCGAGGGTTGATTGGCTCAGTGGAATCAGAAAGAGGAAAATCTCAAAGCTAATTATTGAAAGAATTGTACCCTGCCAAATATTTCGCTATTTTGTTTGCTTCTCATTCATACATCAGCTCAATATTTTCTTTTTCTTCAGTCCTGGATTGAACTGAGTCTGGAACGTCGGGGATCTATTCAATTCAATTCAATATTTATTTCCCTAGGTGTTAAGCGCGATAATGCATCCGAATTACGCCCATTAATGGACTTGGCCGGATTTCTTGGTTGTAATTTTTCAAAACTGGACAACATATCCAGTTTTGCAAAAGTGGTTGCTTCCGTTTTTTTCTACCAGGTCAGCCAGTTAATATGCCCTAAGCGAGGGATTACTCGCACCGTGGGCATCGGCTGAACGCTGGGCACTTACTGTGCAGCCATTTTGGGAGTAAGCAACCCCTCAGCTCTAACCGTCCTGATCATGTGGTGTCAGATTGTCTCTTGACAAAATATTTGGTTAGGATATAAAAAAGTCTACAGTTCGCTCGCATTGCCAATATAGCTCAGCATGTTATTTGGTACTCGAGAAACACATACGTCGAAAGGGCTGCCCGCCACATAACTGTTCGACTGAACGACCGTTTTTTTTGTCAAAAAAGTGTCATTTCCATGAGAAACGCCTGCTATGTGCCAACATGCAGTGCTTGACCAAAAAGAGCCAAAAAGAACGAAAACTGTCTCCGAGGGGTTGCTCACTCGCTGGGCACCACTTTACACCCGCCCTGGGCACACCTGGGCACCGGGCACCACTGTACAACCATTTTGGGAGTGGGAACCGGCTGGGCAAACCTGGGCACCGGGCACCACTGTACAACCATTTTGGGAGTGAGCAACCCCTTGACTGTCTCTTGTTTATGGCAACGCGGAACGTTGTGGCAATGCTGTCCGCAGCCAACTCATGTTAGTTTTGCGAAGTCACCCGGCCAAGAAGAGCCAAAAGCACGAGAACTGTGCTTGCTTCTGGCAACGCTGTACGTTCTGGCAGTGCTGCCAACTCTCGTTAGTTTTGCGAAGTCACGTGTGTAGCTACTCGCGATTTACATCAGGTCTAACTACTGATTTGCAAACAAATTTCTGGTTATTAGAGAACCGGTGTCGGAAGAAACTCGAAGTGACGCATCGCTGACAATTTTTGGCCGGAGAATTTTTCCTAGATCTTTCGTCATTAGGCGAAATGCTCCTAGAGCGATAAGGTGTATGTCTGATAAGTGCTACTACTTGGGCAGAGATAAGCCTTTGTGATTAGAAAACTTTGGCATGCGAGATTCCGAACCGTGTCCAGTTTTGAATCTTTGAAGTCTCCAGTAATGTTTTGTGAGGAAGTGCCAAGCAGGATTACTGATATTTTGGATTAACTTTTGAGTATACCCCGTTTGTCTCCACGTATCATATTTTCCCGTTTGGGTAAGTGACTTGGGTTATATTGTCGTTGTCAGGAAGAAATGAACCTGTAATCTTGTGATTGTAGCTAGAGCCTTAGCCTATACGATCCTTGCGTATTTATGAATTACAGCTGACTATCCGTTTAACGCCATCAAATATATTCACACTCAGCATCTTACTATTATTTCGTATTTTTCACGTTACGAAAACGGAAAGCAGTGGACTACAGTGGAGAGTAAATTCACCAAAGAAAAAAAAAGAATGAGGAAAAACGTATTTGAAGCAATTTTGTTTTCTGCATTTGTCTGCGACTGCTTTTCGGTTATTCTACGCTTATTTCACTGCGGATCCGAGGTCGAAGATCTACTAACTAGAAATGTGTTCTGTAGAATGTAATTTTGCGACGTCTGAGGATCTTGTCCGAGTTTTCCTTCGTTTTGTGACGTTCATTCCATCTCAATGCGGAGATGGCGAAACGTACATTAAAAAAAGTAAATATATACGTAACATATGAGTTAATTAATGTGATTGTGACCTCTCTTTACGTGACAAATGTTAACTTTCGACATCGAGGTTGATATCGGAAAATAACATCGAGACGGTCGGTCATTAAAAATGGGTTCCGGCTAAAACCCCCCCGGCGAAAACCCCCCCGGACAAACCCCCCCCGGACAAACCCCCCCCGCCAAGCCCCCCCCCCCCCGGCTAAAAACCCCCCGTTACCAAAACCCCCCCGACCAAAACCCCCCCGGTACCAAACCCCCCCGACCAAAACCCACCCGGTACCAAAACCCCCCGGTATCAAACCCCCCCCCCCCCGCATATAAAAAGACGGGTATGCAAGAGTAGAGTAACTGGTAGGTAGAGAGTAAGAGTAGAGTAAACTTCTTTCGCAAACTTGACTCTACAAGAATGTCTGAAGTACAGTGGGTATCAGAACAATGATAAACAAAGGGAGTGTAAAGCGAAGGTGAAGGTTGATGGTGACAGACTAATTGCTGAAGTCACCAAACACCCGCGTTCAACTGAAGCTGTCAGTGAGGTGTTAAATGTGAATGATCAAATCAAAGCCAGTTCCACTCTGTGTAACGATCCCCCCATCAAATCCTTTCCCAATGCCTCACCCTTCTTGGCGAGGAAGCTGCAGTTACGATGCTTTCCATTGGTGCAATGTGAAGCTCCCCTGGCCTGATTGCTCTTTAGTTATCCCTGATTCATACCAGAAACTCGAAGATGGGCAATAATCGGAGGGATACATATGACACCGCAAAAGTTGTCCTGCTATCCGTCTGTGAGCAGGATAACTCTTGAAGGGAATGAATATTTTCATGAGACTTGATGGGAGGATTCTTCGGGTCAAGGGAAAGGTTGAGCTCGTTTTGTGATAGCACTTTCAAGATAGTCCCAGAAATATTCTACCAGCTCTTCACCTTACTCGTGCTTGTCAATGGTAAAACTGTCACATGGTTGTTCGTTTTGTTGCCCAGTAAATCCCAGTCTTAATATGTGTGAGTGTCTAAGGATTCGGGGGGTTTTCGCCTGGGGGGGGGGTTTATATTCTTCCCTTTCTCTCTACATACCAGTTACTCTACTCTTACATACCCGTCTTTTTTATGCGGGGGGGTTTTGGTACGGGGGGGGGTTTGGTACCGGGGGGGGTTTGGTCGGGGGGTTTTGGTACCGGGGGGGTTTTGGTCCGGGGGGTTTTGGTAACGGGGGGGTTTTAGCCGGGGGGGGGGGGTCGGCGGGGGGGTTTTGTCCGGGGGGTTTCGCCGGGGGGGGGGGTTTCGCCTAAACCCATTAAAAATAACCTATCCGAGCCGAAGGTGAGGTAGGTTACGAAAACTACCGCCCGAGCGCAGAGAGATGATATTTTTCAATGGCTTTCATTAACCCGGTCTTCACTAACCCTGGTTCGCACGGACTGTAACGACCGCGATCGATCCCTTTTGTCGCATGACATTTTAAACGCAAATAATAGCGTCAAGTCGTACTCTTTTGATGGAAAACGCAGCTTTTCAGCGCAGAGACGCAGTCTGTGTGAACCTGTGGTCCAGTTAGTCTTAGGGGCGGTTTGAAGTGCTGGGCATGTGGGGTGGAAGTGATGATCTAAAAAAATACTACTGGCTAATGCCCGGCAGTTTTACCGTTTGTAGACAATATACGCAAAAACACAGCACCACAGACGAAAAAATGTAAGAATTTCAGTAAATATGAATACTTTTTTGGAAAAGTTGAAGCAAAAGATCAATGTAGGAATAATATAATGAACACATAAATAACAGGGATTCCAGCATTTAAGCTTTCGTTTGAGAGAGCGAAGCTTCGGCAGCGCCGGTTCTAACATATGCAACCAGGAAATTTTGAAATTGAGCGCCGCAGGGATTTTTTTTTTTTTTATACCAAACACCTAGGCAGATCCATTAGAAAATTCGTTTATGTATTTAATTTCGATCTGGCCCAGGTTACGACGTGAATATCAGTGCTAGTTGAAAGTAGAGGGGGTATAAGGGTCCAAGAAACATTCCCTATCTAAATGTTTTATCTTTTTTAACATGGGATTGTCTATCTAAATGTTTTATCTTTTGATTGGATGATTTGGAGGTGTGGTCTAAATGTTTTATCTTTTGATTGGTTGATTTGAAGGTGTGTCTAAATGTTTCATCTTTTGATTGGTTGAGTCAGGCTCCTCCTGCTCTAGCCCCGCCTACCTCACGTTCGACTCTCATTTTGGACCGACTTTATAGGCCCTTTAAAAAAACCGTTATGACATCATGAAGTCGGTCCAAAATGGATGGTCGAAAATGGATGGTTGAAAATGGATGGTCTAAAATGCACATGACGTCATAGCGGTTTTTTAAAGGGCCTACAAAGTCGGTTGCTCATCACTCATCAGTGACATTAGCAACAAGGCGTTCTGGGTAAGTTACATGCTCCAAAGGTTGCTCAGTTTCCACGTCCGGTGTACGCCCCGCATAGTAGGATAGTGGCAGTGACCAACGCTGACAGTGACAATTCCACCAAAAAGGTCCAGATATCGTTTGTTTTCATGGTCAAACAGCCATTGCATGTGACCCTAGAAACATAATATTCAGATGATGTTTTGTAGTAAGTGGCACAGTACTACTAAGAGTGGTGGTCGCTCGGCACCACCTAACATCGACAGACCTTCGTCGTCACCACTTGACATCGACAGACCTTCGTCGCCACCACCTGACAACGGCACACCACCGTCACCACAACCTGACAACGGCACACCACCGTCCTCACAACCTAACACCAGCACACCACCGTCACCACAACCTGACATCGGCACACCACCGTCCTCACAACCTAACACCAGCACACCACCGTCACCACAACCTGACAACGGCACACCACCGTCCTCACAACCTGACAACGGCACACCACCGTCCTCACAACCTAACACCAGCACACCACCGTCGTCATGACCTGACAACGGCACACCACCGTCACCACAAGCTGACACCGGCACACCACCGTCACCACAAGCTGACACCGGCACACCACGGTCACCACAACCTGACAACGGCACACCACCGTCCTCACGACCTAACACCAGCACACCACCGTCGTCCCCACCTGACACCAGTCCACCACCGTTCCCACCACCTGATATCGGCCCCTGTGACTGCCCCACCTATCACTAAGAGCTTATTCATTATTGTATTGTCATCACAAAACAAGAGTCTCCACTTTCTCCCTTCCAAAGCATCGTAACACGCCTGTTCCTGAAGAAATCAGTCTAGTATGACTGTGAACCTACAAGCCACATAGGTCTCTTCTCGAGAACATGGGAAGAAAATAAAAAACGGGGGCAAGAATGGATATGTATGTGTACAACAGTTCCCTAGCTAAACAACAACTAACGTTCGGAAAAGAATGGATCACGAAAAATGAAAAAGAAATAACAATGCGCATAAAATGAAGGGGTGAAAATGCGAAAGATGTTGCAGAATAAAGGTTTAGCAGTTGGTTCCAGCAGAAGCAGGATATTACCTATATAGAGATGTACGTCATAGGCAGCTGAGCTTCTTTTCCTTAAATGAAACCTTCCCCAAAGGGAATCAGGATGCGGAATAAAGCAATTGACTATAATACTTTCGCCTGAATACGTATAATCGACCTTAGATATAGCATTCAAACGTCTTAACAGGTAATTTGTGTGTATTTTTTTTTTGCTAAGTTAACCACCAAAGAATTTTTTTTTCCGAAAGATTTTTTTTTTCATCCTTCATTGCTGAAACCTTTCTTGCTTAAAAGTTTGAATCGTTATTTGTTACGGAATTAATTTTAAACTGACTGTGGTTAATAATTTACCAATAGGAGTCCTATTAGAAACGTTTTAAGCCTTTTCTTAATCATCCGAGACACAATAGTTCTTCAGTGGGGTCTTTCTCTGAATCAAAGATTCAGAATACTCTGATCACTATATAGGGGATCGAAAGCTGTTGTGATACTAAGGGCTATGAATGTCGAAATTTATGCAGTTAACCCTGGAAACGAATGATCATTTGGTATTACTATTTTTTAAAGGTGAATCGATAACAGACAGAACATAATATATTTGGAGGAGAGAATCGTTATATGTTTGAATCTAGGCGATAAAGTAAAAGCAATGGGTAAGAAGAATCTTACGAATCCAAGCTTTAAAAGGGGTCTTGATCAGATTAAAAGTTGCATTAATCAGACATGCCAACGAGAATCCTTACATTGCATGAACCGTTACATTGTATTAAGACTAATAAAGAACTAGCTCGCAAGTTGCTGAAAGTACTCCGCCAGTTAAGCAGACTTTTATCTTAACTTCGTCAGCTCTTCAAAGTTCTCGCTTACCTGTAACCGACATGGATAACATCTTACAACGAGTCTAATCCTTCCTTTCATTGAACAAATAAGCCTTTTGATACGAAAAAGTCATTCGAATTCAAATAAACACAACGTCAATAGGATTTGGGAGCATATTCGCTTGTCCCTCACCTTTTTAGTTATGGAACGCAAAAATTAAGCAATGTTTTTCCAAAGGTGTATGTTTGCCTCTTTACGACGAAGAATGAATGAGCAACATTAAATTTAATTCGTTCTTACGAAATTTGTAAGGTTTTCGAAAAAAAGAGCTAGAAGTTCATATGTCACTTGCAAGACTGGATCAGAGAGTGAAAGTAGGAACGTGGGTTTGTTCTTACCATTTACAAGCGAAACCCTTGAGATACAAATTATTATGAGGCCCTTAGAAATCAAGACAATGTATAGTTATGTATAATAGATTTTATTTTGCCACTTTGTTGTCATGATATGCACTTTAAGGGCAGTAGAAACTCATCTGTAAGAAAAACCCTGAGGCAGAAATGATGATGGGGCTGAATAGGGTCATGAAAATGCATGTAGACTTTTAGTCAATTGCTTTATTCCGCATCCTGATTCCCTTTGGGGAAGGTTTCATTTAAGGAAAAGAAGCTCAGCTGCCTATGACGTACATCTCTATATAGGTAATATCCTGCTTCTGCTGGAACCAACTGCTAAACCTTTATTCTGCAACATCTTTCGCATTTTCACCCCTTCATTTTATGCGCATTGTTATTTCTTTTTCATTTTTCGTGATCCATTCTTTTCCGAACGTTAGTTGTTGTTTAGCTAGGGAACTGTTGTACACATACATATCCATTCTTGCCCCCGTTTTTTATTTTCTTCCCATGTTCTCGAGAAGAGACCTATGTGGCTTGTAGGTTCACAGTCATACTAGACTGATTTCTTCAGGAACAGGCGTGTTACGATGCTTTGGAAGGGAGAAAGTGGAGACTCTTGTTTTGTGATGACAATACAATAATGAATAAGCTCTTAGTGATAGGTGGGGCAGTCACAGGGGCCGATATCAGGTGGTGGGAACGGTGGTGGACTGGTGTCAGGTGGGGACGACGGTGGTGTGCTGGTGTTAGGTCGTGAGGACGGTGGTGTGCCGTTGTCAGGTTGTGGTGACCGTGGTGTGCCGGTGTCAGCTTGTGGTGACGGTGGTGTGCCGGTGTCAGGTTGTGGTGACGGTGGTGTGCTGGTGTTAGGTTGTGAGGACGGTGGTGTGCCGATGTCAGGTTGTGGTGACGGTGGTGTGCTGGTGTTAGGTTGTGAGGACGGTGGTGTGCCGTTGTCAGGTTGTGGTGACGGTGGTGTGCCGTTGTCAGGTGGTGGCGACGAAGGTCTGTCGATGTCAAGTGGTGACGACGAAGGTCTGTCGATGTTAGGTGGTGCCGAGCGACCACCACTCTTAGTAGTACTGTGCCACTTACTACAAAACATCATCTGAATATTATGTTTCTAGGGTCACATGCAATGGCTGTTTGACCATGAAAACAAACGATATCTGGACCTTTTTGGTGGAATTGTCACTGTCAGCGTTGGTCACTGCCACTATCCTACTATGCGGGGCGTACACCGGACGTGGAAACTGAGCAACCTTTGGAGCATGTAACTTACCCAGAACGCCTTGTTGCTAATGTCACTGATGAGTGATGAGCAACCGACTTTGTAGGCCCTTTAAAAAACCGCTATGACGTCATGTGCATTTTAGACCATCCATTTTCAACCATCCATTTTCGACCATCCATTTTGGACCGACTTCATGATGTCATAACGGTTTTTTTAAAGGGCCTATAAAGTCGGTCCAAAATGAGAGTCGAACGTGAGGTAGGCGGGGCTAGAGCAGGAGGAGCCTGACTCAACCAATCAAAAGATGAAACATTTAGACACACCTTCAAATCAACCAATCAAAAGATAAAACATTTAGACCACACCTCCAAATCATCCAATCAAAAGATAAAACATTTAGATAGACAATCCTATGTTAAAAAAGATAAAACATTTAGATAGGGAATGTTTCTTGGACCCTTATACCCCCTCTACTGTTGAAAACTCATGGAATGTTCTAATACAACATGTATTTAGTTTCGATCTAGCCCAGGTGAAGACGGGAATATCAGTGCTAGTCGGAAACTCATTGAACATTCTAATCCGACGTGTATACAATAAGGTGGTTTAATCGGAGGATCTTTCCAAAGTTTCCAGTTTACCATTTACCCGGTAATGTTACGACGCAGACAGATAGATCAGCTGAACAGCTGGACAAAAACGTTTATTAGAACAGGCGAATTTCCCATTTTCGCCAGATTCCAGAGAATCAGGCTGACTTAGCAACATCCAGGGAAACTAAGTAAGCAATGGATTCGTATCACTAGACTGAAACTGCCAACACCCGATAAAGACATAATACGATTTCTAAAAACGAAACATGCTGATAATTCACGGGAGCTATGGATGATGGAAAAAAAAAACAGATTTAGTAAGAGGGGTACTTTAACTCTCGCATGCTTTGAGGTATTTCGGTGGAATTTGATCTGGAGGTCCACCGGTTAAAGATTCGCGATATTCGGTGTTTATTGTTATTATATGTTAAATAGATTTGTTCTTTTACTGTACCGGGTTTTAGTCAATCGACCTTGCGTCTCCGGCTTGACCCTATGTATGATAGTTTTATAATGAAGCGTAAATTAAAACCTTTGAACTATTGTAGTATACACACATTTTCTCTCAACACTTGCACAGAGCAACTCAAATGAAACTTGTTCTTGGAGATCCGGTTCCTGTTCTTGTTGTTGTAGAAGTGACTCGCCTGTCTTTTTGCACTGTATTATAATATTATTATTGTTTTGGGGAAAAGTGGGGAAAAACATTGGAAAGAAAGCAGTATGTAAAGAAGGAAATTATTCAAGGGGTATGTTAAATGTTATAAATAACGCTGATATATTTTAATATTGTTTAATCTAATTTATAATAATTTTAATTGAAACTGTAAGCGAATTTCACATCAAAATCCCACTTGAAGAAGGATTTTTGTCTTTCAGATCATTACTTAGAGTAGGTTAAGTTTTGTTACTTAGAAGGCCTCAAGATACGCTGTTTCTACATAAAACCAACTCCTTGTTTCCCGTGATACCCGTAATTTTTCCCTTCTACGAAAGTGCCATAAAACCGCAACTTTCACTTCCTTCAGGTTGCTGCTCGCAAGTGGCCAACGGCGACGCCTTGATTCTTAATTTCCTTCCCTGAGCACAGTAAATCATCATTGAATAATTAGCAATGTAATATCTGTGATGTTTTTATCTATCAGCGTGTGAAAAGTTCTTCCCTGTGATTATTTTCAACGTTTCCTTTCTTTTTTATTTCTGTTCTTGCATAGAATTGGTTGCTGTGTAGAACAAGAATTCTTCGTGCATGAAATCGACTCGTATTGATGATGACAGTCCAAGTTCGAATACGGACTCTAAAGGACCGTAGATTACTTTTACTTTAGATTAGCATTAGACGCTCCAAAGGGACGTAAGAATCAGCGAATTTAAATTGAAATTTACATTCGAGAGTTGGCAGTCCCTTTCAGTTTTTACCTGGCTTCTCCAAAGTTTACTGATTTGTCGAGAAGCTTTATTCTATTTTACGAGGATTTCCATAAAATTTATTTTCGGAATGTTATGCCCGAAGCATTTTATTTTTGAGGTCTTCCTTTTCGGGAACCTAATTTACGAACGATTTTTTTTTCCCCGAATGACGGATATGGCGAGGGGTTACCCACTCTCGGCACCTGCTGTACACTCTTTCAGGGCTTAACCAGGTCCATTAGGTAGCTCCTTTATGTCTTTAATTTCCGGATATTTACTAGAACTGACGAGTTTCCCATTTTCGCCGGAATCCGGCCGACCCAGCGGGAAAACAAAGTAGGAAAATCAGTTGTGTGTCCGTATCACAGATCCAAACATCCTGTAAAGACTTAACACGGTGCCTACGGAATTCCCGGTTTTCAAGGTTTTCCGTCGGTAGATTGTCAACCAAGCACAGGCTTCGACATATCAGCTTTTCCCAGGATCGACACTCTATAGGCAATCATAAGCGCTACCCGGATTCCCGGTTTTGCCGATTTCCCGCCAAAATCCGCCCGGCAGGAAAAGCAAGTAAAGTACTCCGATTCAGCGTGTTATTTTTTTTTTTCTTTCGGATATGGGTCAAGCCCAGGCTGGCTCGGGTCCATCATGTCTATTTATCCCTAAATCTTATTAGCTTTCAAAACTATTTTGTTCGCCCATTAACTTGAAACCTCCTCACCCTTGAATATAGAGCTGTGGGGCTCACCTACGAACATGAGCTGTACTTTGACCCAGTGAATCCCCACTCCAAGTCTGAACAAGAAATCTCAACCGTGTCAGGAGTAATTGTGCTAACAGACGAACGGACAGAGGGGTTGACAAACTTTACGAAGCCATAGGTATCCCGTCATTAAAGCACAGCTTTTACTAGAAATGATCTTTCCACGTTAGAATGTCTCGGAAACATCGTTTTTCGAAAATACCATTACCTTCCACGTACAATCAGCTATTTTCATGTTAGCGCTTGTTGACTCTACCCAGCATCCATCTCTCTTCGACGCGGTAGCTGGACGCAAAATATTTGAAAAGGGAATGTGCCATGGTAAAAAAAAAAAATGGAAAAAAACTAGCAAAAAAAGCTAAGGATAATATAGAAAGCAGAATAAGCAAGAGGTGTCCCTCAATGTTTTGGGATCCTAAAAGCGGCTGAGTTTCAGAGGAGCCGCATATGTTGGAATATTAGGATAAAAGCTGTATCTAGGGAGAATGTGAATGTAGCAGGAATTTCCCGGTCAGTCGGCGTTTTTTCCGCGGACAGTCGAATCTGCGACCCGTTGGTACAAACCATTTAAGGGAAAAAGGCATGATCGGAGAGGATAGTTTGGGACACTGCCAGGCCTGATGAAACAGGGATCCGCTGAAAGTAATTGCCACTGTCTGAACGTCTCTTTGCCATCGATCCTGTGACGTCATGTAGGTGTCGGAGTTTTCGGCCTAAGGAGACACACCCAGGAATAATAATCACAATCCTTCTGCCCATATCCTGGGAAAACAGAGTGTAGTAGCGAACTGAAATACAGAAATGTTGTTCGGGGCGGGAGGGGGGGGGGGTATTAATTGCCCATCAAAAAGTGCAAGGCTTAGACGGAGCAAAAGATAAATAGATGAAACGAGAAGAAAACACTGTAATAAGAGGAAAGAAACATAGACAATACAATCACACTTTCAACTATTGTATTGTAAAAGAATTCGGTCCCATTCACGATTGACAATGCCTTATCATTGAATTCCTGTATGATCTATCCAACTGATGTCATTGATTTTTATGGCACTTGCCTTCCGGCCAAGTGCCATATACCGATCACTTTTCCGTCGGTCGGTCGGTCGGTCTGTCGGTCGATCAGTCCGGTGATCGCGAGTTAGGGTACTTCCAGATGTGCTAGGACGATGAAACTTGGCAGGCATATCAGGGACCCGACCAAACTAATTTAGAAATAGTCACTTCCCCGATCCGACCATCGTGGGGGGATGGAGGGGAGCCGGAATCCGGAATTTAGGGGCATGCATAACTTTCAAACGGGTGATCGGATCTTAATGAAACGTGATATTTGGAAAGACGTCATTTCTCAGATGTCCCGATTCAGGTCCGGATCGAATACGATTAATGTGGGGGGGGAGTCGGAGGGGGAACCGGAAATCATGTGACACGCTTAGACTGGAGCGATCGGGATGAAACTTGGTGGGAGGAACAAGCACATACCCTAGGTACGTCATTGACAGACCCGGACCGGATTCGTGCACTGTGGGGGGAGTTGGAGGGGGGTTCCGGAATTCCGGAATTCCGGTGATACGGAGTTAATTTACTTCCAGGTGTGCTAGGACAATGAAATTTGGCGGGCAAATCAGGGACTCGACCAGATTAACCTGAAAATAGTCAACTTCCCGATCCGACCATCGTGGGGGGAGTGACGGGAGGGGGAATCCGGAATCTTGAGGTATGTATAACTTCCGAACGGGTGATCGGATCGTAATGAAACTTGATACGTAGAAAGATCACATGTCTCGGATGCCCAGTTTCAAGTCCGGACCAGATCCGATAAAGGTGGGGGGGATCGGAGGGGGGAACCGGAAAACTTGTGACACGCTTGGAGTGGAGCGATCGGAATGAAACTTGGTGGAAAGAACAAGCACAAGCCCTATGTACGTAAGTGACAGAACCGGACAAGATTCGGGCACTGTGGGGGAGTTAGAGGGAGGGGGGTCCGGAATTCCGATGATCGCAAGTTAAGGTACTTCCAGAGGTGCTAGGACGATAAAACTTGGCTTGAAAATTAGAGACTTGACATGATTGGCTTAGAAATAGTCAGTTCCCTTATCCGACCATCGTGGGGGGAGTGGAGGAAGGGAGAATCCTGAGGTATGTATAACTTTTGAACGGGTGATCGGATCTTAATGAAACTTGATATTTGAAAAGACCTCATGTCCTGTTTAAAGTCCGGATGTAATCCGATGAATGTTGGGGGGGGGGAGGTGGAGGGGAGAACCCGAAATCTTGTGACACGCTTAGAGTGGAGCTAATGGGACGAAACTTGGTTGGAAGAAGAAGCAGAAGCTGTAGATACATCAGTGATAGAACCGGACCGGGTTCGGGCACTGTGGGGGGGAGTTGGAGGGGGGTCGTGAATTCTGGTGATCGCGAATCAAGGTACTTCCAGATGTGCTAGGACGATGAAACTTGGCTTGGAAATCAGACACTTGACAAGATTGGCTTAGAAATTATCAGTTCCCACATCCGACCATCCCTTAAAGTACTAATCGCAACCACAACGTACAAAAAATACTGTTTAGCAAAATACACATCTTCGTGATCCCTATGAGCCCGTGATCATTTTTGCCTTAAGGGTTTTGCTCACAAGTGATTTCCTTAAAGTACAAACAATACTTTTGAGTAAAATATACATTTTCGTGCTCCTGATGAGTTCATCATATTTTTTACTTCGAGAGTTTTGATTACAAATGATCACAACAAACCCACAAATTGACGAATTCCTACTTTCATCCTCTGACCCAGCCTTGCAAGTGCCATATGAGCTTCCAGCTCTTGTTAGATTTTACTGTTTACTCTACTTATTTCATATATTCTCATTTCCCAGATTTTGAACTTCATATGTAATTTTTATACACCCTAACTACGCTGATTTTTGGATTTGATGTGTTTGACTCTTTCGGTGGAGCAGGCTCCCGCTCCCGTCAAAATGTTGGTTACGCAAGTTTTGCCGTGTTTCCCATCAGAGCCAAGAGGGTCGAGTGAGGCTGAAAATAGTCAATCCGGCAAAGACGGCAAGGTTCAAAGAAATCTCACAGATGGTGAAATGGCAACATGCCAAATGTGAAAAAAATGAAATAAATACAAATGATGGAAACTGCATCTTCTGCGACTTGGGCTTTAAAAATATTGCGGTTCTCCACTCGTCCTAACGGTGCTGTTGCTCATAACGTTATCTTCCATTCCTTATTTGACCGATAGCAAATTGTGTCTAATCAGCAGGTTCTCCGCAGTTACTGTCTTTTTCGGTTGATGTAAATCGCTATAATTAACGGGAGAGAATGCTGGCGAAGAAGACTGCTAATATGCAGATTAGTGAGTCCCACTTACCTCTTCAGTTATAGTCCTGTGCGTCTTTATTATTGTCGTTTGGCGCAAGTTTTAAAATTTTATTTCGTTCTAGAGTCGTAAAAACTTTCTCCTGTGTATATCTTTGTTTTTAGTTGTACTAAGGGCCCATAACAAGCTGTACTTAAAGCACCCATCGTACTTGTTACTGTTTCTGTTGCAGCATTTTACAGTATTTTAATACTTTAAAACCAGGCTCTGTTTGCCCACAAATCGCCCTCGGCTTTGGATGATTTTTAGCCTTTGTCCAGTCCCGTTCCGAGGGGTTGACGACTCTCCCGGAATGGTGTACACGTCCCGAAGGAATAATCCGGAATGGTGATGAATAATCCGGAATGGTCAGAATTATTCTGTTATTCCGGAATGGTATACATCAAAAATTAGAGTCGTTGACCCCTCGGCAGTTGTCCACTCGTCAGTTTGACAACTCGAGAATGCACGAACTGTAGGTTTGCTTCCTCAGAAGAGACATTCTGGTGCTTATCTTTGGAGGAGAGGACAGACTGAATGGGGTGAAATAAATGCGGACCAAACAAAAGTTGGTGAATTACCAAACTGGATAAGGTATAGGAGGGTATGGAATGGTTAGGAAGAATCCGGAATGGCCAGGAAGAATCCGGAATGGTCAGGATTATTCCGGAATGGTGTACATAAAAAATTAGAATCGCCGACCCCTCGTCCGTTCTAACAAGAACTGAGTTGTTGCTAGGGGGGCTAGAGTGTACCGTATGAAATAAAAACTGATGGAGAGATCAGGGAAGTAGGTTGAGTTGGCATTATAGGTACGACGGCCATTTTTTTTTGTCATCATGATATCGGAAAAGCCAGCAGATGCTTTTTCAGCTGTGTTCCGGCTCTTCCTGGCAATACTTGTTATGCATAACATTTAATGAGTGACGTTTTTAAAATCACAACATTTTATGGCTTCTGTCCGGAATAAAAGTCTTGAATTGAACTGGATTTAATTACATCCCGTTGTCTGTTGGAACCACGCATCCTTGTGTTATCTGTTATGAAACTTTTGACAGTGTAAGATCTCGCGGACGTCCTGAGGGGTTATGGCTAAAACCCCCCCGGCGAAAACCCCCCCTGACAACCCCCCCCCCCCCCCCGGCTGAAACCCCCCCCCCCCGTTACCCCCCCCCCCCCCCCCCCCCGACCAAAACCCACTGGTACCAAAACCCCCCCGCATAAAAAAAGACGGGTATGCAAGAGTAGAGTAACTGGTAGGTAGAAAGTAAGAGTAGAATAAACTTCTTTCGCAAACTTGACTCTACAATAATGTCTGAAGTACAGTGGGTATCAGAACAATGAGAAACAAAGGGAGTGTAAGGCGAAGGTGAAGGTTGATGGTGACAGACTAATTGCTAAAGTCACCAAACACCCGCATTCAACTGAAGGTGTTGTCAGTGAGGTGTTAAATGTGAATGATCAAATCAAAGCCAGTTCCACTCAGTGTAACGACCCCCCCCCCCCCCCAGCAAATCCTTTCCCAATGCCTCACCTTTTTGGCGAGGAAGCTGCAGTTAGGATGCCACCCATTGGTGCAATGTGAAGCTCCTCTTGCCTGATTGCTCTTTAGTTATCCCTGATTCATACCAGAAACTCGAAGACGGGCAGTAAGTGGAGGGATACCTATGACACCGCAAAAGTTGTCCTGCTTTCCGTCTGTGAGCAGGATAACTCTCGAAGGGAATGAGATATTTTGTGCTACTTGATGGGAGGATCCTTTGGGTCAAGGGAGAGGTTGAGCTCGTTTTGTGATAGCACTTTCAAGATAGTCCCAGAAATATTCTACCAGCTCTTCACCTTACTCGTGCTTGTCAATGGTAAAACTGTCACATGGTTGTTCGTTTCGTTGCCCAGGAAATCCCAGTCTAAATATGTGTGAGTGTCTAAGGATTCGGGGGGGGGGGGGGGTTCGCCGGGGGAGGGGCGTTTGGTACCGGGGGGAATTCCTATTCTTCTCTTACTCTCTACCTACCAGTTACTCTACTCTTACATACCCGTCTTTTCTTATGCGGGGGGGTTTTGGTACCGGGGGGGTTTTGGTCGGGGGGGGGGGGGGGGGGGGGGGGGTTGGTACCGGGGGGGGGGTTTCGGTAACGGGGGGTTTAGCCGGGGGGGGGGGTTTCGCCGGGGGGGTTCTCGCCTAGACCCCGTCCTGAGTCGTGGTTTGACTGGCGCCTTGGGGGGTGATATTTGGAAATCGCAAACGCTGGAGTTCTTCCGATTTAGCTCCTGTTAAACTGAAAAACAAACTTATTATTTTTTTACCTTTGATTTGAATAGGCTACACTGAATTGTTTTGACTCCTCTAGGAATGTTTATTTTTTTCTCGCGTAGTCTAGTAGTCACGTTGGGAATCTCCGCTGCTTGCACGACAAATAAAAAATCATGAAGTGGCGGAGAATTTGAATATCTGCAAAAGCATGAGTCCTGGTTTGACTGGCGCCTTGGGGGGTGATATTTGGAAATTGCAAACGCTGGAGTTCTTCCGATTTAGCTCCTTTAAAGTTTAGTTGAAAAGCAAACTTATTTTTATACCTTTGATTTGAGTACACTGAATTATTCTGACTCATCTAAGGAATGTTTATTTTTTCGTCGCGTAGTCTAGTAGTCACGTTGGGAATCTCCGCTGCTTGCACGACAAATAAAAAATAATGAAGTGGCGGAGAATTTGAATATCTGCAAAAGCATGTGTCTCAGTTGCCAACAAAGTGAAGAAATCACATCAGAATCAGTTGTTTGCCGCTATAGTTGTACAACGATTGCTGGAGAATAAACTCGTCAGCTAAAATTCAGTATCCATGGATTAAAAAAAAATCAACGAAGTAACGTGTTTTTGTTGGGTTTTCTAGCCTACTTAGATAAAAATATGACGGGTAACCAGACTGTCACATCTCAGCCCTATTCGGTTAACCTTAAGTATAACCAAGAATAAATGTATAACTATATAGCCTACAATTTGGCAAGGCGGGACAGGGATTTTCCTTCGTGTTGTCTGTGTCCCCGTTTGGGATGTCACCAAAGCCGTAGAACTTGTTCTTAGTTCGCCCGTGTTTGACCTACAAAATAAAGTAACGGTAGAAAACGATGGTAACGTTAAGGAGCGAAATATCAAACAAATAACTTATGATAACTCTAAAATTTCTTACAGCTGTGAAACTTATTTTAAGCTGTTTAAGCCTTATCCGGGACCCATAAATTTCCTTTACAGGGGGCTTGTCAATAAGAGATTTCTGATGCGCTCTTGACCGGTCGGAAGATAGTTCGAGAAATACCCACGGTCCAATCACGTCAAAGGCCAGATAGACAAAATTTAGGATTGGCTGCTGGCGCCTTGAGAGAGGAGTCTCTTTGGCGCGCACGTCCAATGAGGCAAACAAGAATGCCGATTCGACTCAAGTGGGGATTTTTAGAAACTAGATTTGGATCGGTCAACATAGCAATATTGAAGCATAGGAAATGACAAGCCCCCTGTAAAGGAAATTTATGGGTCCCTGGCCTTATTTAGTACTGAATTCGATTGTAAATATGGGAGCTACCAGCTATGGTCCCAGCTTCCAGCGGATTCCTTACCACTCACGTTCAGGAAAAAGGTATAGGAGAGGAAGAGAAATAGGGACGTAGAAACAGAGAAGATTGATTATAGTCGTCTTTGACCTCAGACGTGGCTCGCCTACTATGGCCGTGCCAGGAGTCGTCCTTCCTAGGTCAGGTTGAGAATAATGATCTCATCCGTAAAGACAGAATAAGTACGAGTGTTCCTTGAAAGGACACGTCGTACTTATGATAGTAATTCATTCTACGTTAGTAGTATTTCCATCCACAGTCGTTTCTGAGATTCTACACACCATACGTGTATCCCGTGTCCTCTATTGGCATTATACTGATTATCACGCTTGCCACGCTTGTTCTCTTCCAGGACGTGTCAGACTCCCGATCATTGTTTCCGATGAGCTTATTCGTCTGGAGACCGGTTATGCAAATTTTGCTAAGATCGTAATTCAAAGCAAGGGGCACGGAAAGAGGCTAAAACAGCCGAAGCTTTGTGTAATTTGCTGTAAGCTTAGTTAAGTTTTAAAGTAGTCAACTAGCCTATCGCAGAACATCTTGGCAGAAACACTGTGTATTGCGAGGTGTCCTTGGAACAGCCACAAAAATACCAACTCGGCATCGAATCCTGTTCTTTTTTGTCTTCCGTCGAAAATCCCCTATTTTCGTGAAATCACTTCCCCCTTCCCGGAAAAAGGCTGTTCGCCGTTCCGCTCACTGACTTTGAAAATACTTCTTGTGTTTGAGTGTTCCTAGAAGAGGTTAAGTTATGGGCTTTGGCTTTAGGCCTAGTCCCGAGTCAATCAGAGGGAAATGTCACCGTCCCCCTTTTCTTTTCGAAGTCTAGTTGATGACGCCACAATATTCTGTGGAGACCTATGACCTTTTTTATGGCACTTGCCTACCGGCCAAGTGCCATATACCGATCACTTTTCCGTCGGTCTGTCGGTCAGTCTGCTGTTTGCGAGTTAGGGTACTTCCAGATGTGCTAGGACGATGAAACTTGGCAGGCGTATTAGGGACCCGACCAAACTAACTTGGAAATCGTCACTTGCTCGATCCGACCATCGTGGGGGGAGGGAGGGGAGCCGGAATCCGGAATTTAGTGGCATGAATAACTTTCGAACGGGTGATCGGATCTGAATGAAACTTGATATTTGGAAAGACGTCATGCTTCAGATGTCCCATATCAAGTTCGGACCGAATCCGATGTATGGGGGGGGATTCGGAGGGGGGAACCGGAAATCATATTAAACGCTTAGAGTGGAGTGATCGGGATGAAAGTTGGTGGGAGGAACAAGCACAACCCCTACGTACCTCATTGCCAGAACCGGACTGGATTCGTGCACTGTGGGGGGAGTTGGAGTGGGGTTCCGGAATTCCGGTGATACGGAGTTAAGTTACTTCCAGGTGGGCTAGGACAATGAAACTCGGCAGGTAAATCAGGGACGCGACCAGATTAACCTGGAAATAGTCAGCTTCCCGATCCGACCATCGTGGGGGGAGTGGAGGGAGGGGGGACCCTGAATCTTGAGGTATGTATAACTTCCGAACGGGTGATCGGATCATAATGAAACTTGATATGTAGAAAGACAACGTGTCTCAGATGTCCCACTTCAAGTCCGGACTGGATCCGATGAAGCTGGGGGGGGGGTCGGAGGGGGGAACCGGAAATCATGTTAAACGCTTAGAGTGGAGCGATCGGGATGAAACTTGGTGGGAGGAACAAGCACAACCCCTAGGTACATCACTGATAGAACCGGACCGGATTCGTGCACTGTGGAGGGGGTTTGAGTGGGGTTCCGGAATTCCGGTGATACGGAGTTAAGTTACTTCCAGGTGGACTAGGACAATGAAACTCGGCAGGTAAATCAAAGACGCGACCAGATTAACCTGGAAATAGTCAGCTTCCCGATCCGACCATCGTGGGGGGAGTGGAGGGAGGGGGAATCCTGAATCTTGAGGTATGTATAACTTCCGAACGGGTGATCGGATCATAACGAAACTTGATATGTAGAAAGACAACGTGTCTCGGATGTCCCATTTCAAGTCCGGACCGGATCCGATGAAGCTGGGGGGGGGGGTCGGAGGGGGGTCCGGAAACCTTTTGACGTGCTTGGAGTGGAGCGATCGGAATGAAACTTGGTGGGAAGAACAAGCGCAAGCCCTATGTAGATCAGTGACAGAACCGGACCGGATTCGGGCATTGTGGGGGAGTTAGAGGGGGGGTCCGGAATTCCGGTGATCGCAAGTTAAGGTACTTCCAGACATGCTAGGACGACGAAACTTGGCTTGAAAATTAAATACTTGACATGATTGGCTTAGAAATAGTTAGTTCCCAGATCCGACCATCCCTTAAAGTACTAATGCTAACCGCAAAGTGCAAAAAAATACTTTTAAGGAAAATATACATTTTCGTGATCCCTATGAGCCCATGATCATTTTTGCCTCAAGAGTTTTGCTTACAATAAAATTCCTTAAAGTACAAACAATACTTTTGAGCAAGATATATTTTCGTGCTCCTGATGATCATCTTTTTTGCTTCAAGTGTTTTGATTACAGATGATTTTCTATAACTTGGAAATAGTCACTTGCCCGATCCGACCATCGTGGGGGGAGGGAGGGGAGCACTACTATCCATTCACATCGTACTACGATAACTTGAATACAATCAAAAAAGCTTTCAAGTGCCATATGAGCTGTCAGCTCTTGTTTTTTTCATTTATGTTGCAATTCGTTGGTTGACGCCTTAAAAAATGCACTTGATGAATATGTTGGAACCCGCAAGTATCGTATTGATAAGTTTCGCAGATTTCGTAGTGGTACAGCTCTCAGTAAGAAATTCTAGATCTGTTGGACAGACTGAAGACGAATAGCTTTCGAAGAAAGGGTTTTGTTTTTCCGGGAACCTTCATCAGTGTAAAAATTCTGTCCGTTGGTTGTTCAGAGCAGGTTTAGAGGGACTAAACGGAAGTCAGCTCAGAGTTATTTCAACGATATTTCGGCCCTTCTTGCAAGAGTCCTCGTCAGGCTGGAGCTAGAAGCGTGAACCTGCAATGATGATCAGAACTAGCGCTGGAAGAAATTTCAGCTTATTTAGCACTAGCACCATTTAACATGATCACCTTCAGCTTATGGGATGAAGGAATACTCTCGGGAATACTTATTATATCGTCGTAGTTATAGTCTCTTCAAATTAGCCCCTCTCAAAGAGTGGGCGGTGCTGGAATGCTGCTTGATGGCGATTTGGAAGACAGTTGGTTAAAACCAATTGGGTAAAATGATCTTATGACTTATCGTCGAATTTCTCATTTTATTTTAAAATTCCCAGTAAAAAAAAGTAATAAACACGTAAACTGCATACCAGATAAACAACGAATTTACCTGCAGTCTCTATGGAACTAATTCCATGTATCATTTCAAGAACCCGTCGTGTCTATACTGCCATTGCAGTCTACTTCCGTAATTACATTCATTATTCTTGGGCCCGGAGGCCAAAATTTCAAAATAGAGCTAGTTTTACAGTATTCAAATAGTTTTGAATATTGGAACTTAAATAGTGAGAGGTGTGCTTTAAACCCCTTGCAATCTCCATTGGCCAAATTCTGTGTTTCATTTGAACTCGTTTTTTGCCCCCCCCCCCTAAAAAAAAAGTTTCCCTAATTGATCTCCTCGTGCTGGAAGCGTTTAATTGATCGCTGTCCCGCTACCGTCAGTACCGCAAGGTGATTTAGAAGTTCGGTGATCAATATGTAACTGGATCTAGGAGAGAACGTCGGCTTCTCTATTGTGAACCCTACGGCATTGATCTCGTTGCCCGCATGATGTCTTCCATGAATTATTCGGCAGCAACCTATCCAAATCTTCTTCATTAAAATGTTAAATGAATTTGCTTTTCTCGTTTTCTTCTACTCTGCTGTCGCCTCGTGCATTTAGCGTACACATTTAAAAATGTGCGTACTATTTATATAAATATATATACGTAGGCTATATATATATACCCGCGTAGCACTTTTCCCACACTTCATGAAGTAGATTTGAACCCAGCTTGATGCTATAGACGTATACGTCTCCTCCTCCTTCAGTGACAATAAGTCCTAATTTATCCTAATCTAATTAATGTTATACTAACAATAATTTTAATCTTATTTACTAAATTTCACAAAATATTTATTCCAATCATATACTCTAACCATCAAGGCTTAAAATTTTTGACATTGCTTAGACTGCGCTTTATACAAGGGACTTGTACAGTGATAACAGAGCGAGTAACAGAGCAAAATAACACTAGGGAGTAGCGCCAAGACTTGACAAAATTGACACACTCGAATATCAGCAATACTAGCACCACTAGCGATAGAGAACGTCCCTATACTGAAACTCATTCAGTCGTTCACCAGCGCTGGCTCCGAAAACTTCATATCCTGAACATAGCAAAAAAAAATAGTACAGCCTCCATTGTTCCCTTGATGTGTGCTGACCGCATCTTTGCTTTACTAGAAATTTCTAAGCCTGCAAGTTGGTCTCGCTCGAGATGCTGCAAGCGTAATGGGCGGCGCTACTAGTATGGCCCGTTTACAAAGCATGGAAAGCATAGGTTTTGGCTCTACTCCCTAGTGTAATAAACTAGAAACAAACTTTTGAATTGAGTTTAGAAGTCTAGGATTCATGGGCGGAGCCTAGAAGTCTGGAATTCATGGGCGGAGCCTCGTAGACAAACCAGACCCACAGGGCGGGGCCTCATAGTGAAAACCAAACAGAACCAAAGGTTTAATTTGATCGGGAAGACGCCCTTGAGATAGAAACAGGTCAGGAAGTGGGGGTCCTGCGCACGTTCCCGGCTCAGGAGCATTCATGTATTTCAGCTCACTTCTTATAGATGTTTTAAAAATATTAAAGCACATCTCGCACTATTTACTTTTTGAGCGTGTTCCACCCTTCTAACGTCGTGGAAAATCAAGCTGGCCGCTACCTAGCGTTCGGACTTCAAACTTTAAACGATGTAAAAGTGAACAAACAAAAGTTTGAACTAGTCAAGAAGATTTGTAAACAACAACACATGACACGTGTGGTTTGACTGTGATTTGGCAGAAGGGATCGTTCGAAATGTCGAAAGACAGATGTTTTAACGACAGTCCAACCGCTAGCAAGCGCTAATTATCGCGACATCAGACTCGTGGGGCTTCTCCCTTGGACACACGATCACGGTCGGGTGTTCCCGGGTTGGAATTCCATATGGAACACTTCCATATGGAATTTTTTTTTCAACTTTCTGATGAAATTGATGAAAATCTGGCCGGGAAATCCTGATCGTGTGTTTGCATTCTTATGGGAGTTTGCTTTCTTTCCACTGTTACGGTCTTTGGGTATTTTTAAGAAGCAATTTTTTTTATTTTTTTTTAGGACACGAGCGCCTTCACCAGTTGAGCGGTCGGGTAAAGCACCATAATCAAAATGTCGTTCTTCAATTTCGGGAAGAAGAAAAAGGCGGAGAAGGAGAAAGAGCAAGGTAAGAAGAGAACTTTCATGTTTAACCAAGGCCGTATCCAGGGGGGGTTAGGGGGTTCGACCCCCCCCGACACCCACAAAATTAATAGTTTTTTGCAGGTTTTAACCTCTGATCTATGTATTTTTTGTACTTTTTGGTCCGACCTGTGGACAAAACCCCCCGAAATAAATTCTGCGAGCAAATCCCCCCCCGAAATAAATTATCGATCACACATGTAATCGATCACACATAGTACGACCCCCTGTTGTTTTGAGCGACAGGAATGGGTGGTTCCCAAAATAACCACGATCTTTTTGCCCACTCTCACAATGCCCAGGCTCAGAATGCCCACGATCAAAATGCCCACGGTTCAAAATACCCACGATCAAAATGCCCATGATTAAAATGCCCACTACTCAAAATGCCCACAATTCAGATGTGTAACACCCGAAATCGAAATCGTCCGAAATGGTGGCGGCTTAAAAATGCCGACAGTTTCCAAATGCCGACAGTTCAAAATGGTCACAGGGGAGGCTACTATCGTCTTGGTTCAAAATGCCGACGGCTGAAACTGTCCACAGGGAAGGCCAACATCATCCTGGGAATGCCGACTATGAGATTACAAGGGGTAGGATTAAAAACGGAAAAGGTTTTGAAAGGAATTATTTTATTGTTTCTTGAAAAACGATCCAAAAAGACCAGCAAGTTAAAGGTCTTAAAGAAAAGTTCCAAGGGGGTTCCCAATCAGGCAGAGGCTTCCTCGAGAAAGCACAGCGCTTTTGCAGCAACTACGCACGAGCCAATACACATGTTTCTTGTAAGTATTTTACCAGAATTTGAGGTTATACCAGTTCAACATTTATGATCGTCGTCATTCTGATACTCAGTCTATTATACTTTTCCCGTTGCTCACTCACCCCTAATTAAAGTTTACTACGTTCTGAACACCTCAAATAATCCAATCGTGGGCATTCTGAACCGTGGGCATTTTGAGTCGTGGGCATTTTGAGTCGTGGGCATTTTGAGTTGTTGGCATTTTTAGTGGGCATTTTGAGTCGTGGGCATTATGATCGTGGGCATTTTGAGTGTTAGCCACAGGAATGTTTGATGCCTGAAATCTTCTATCGCCTTGATGGAGACCCACCACAGTGGATTGATTTGTATGAGGCAAAAGCTGAAGATTATATTAGGAATAAGATGTCCATGTTTGCATACGGACTTTAATTGAGAGAAGGTGAGCCGAAAAATTTGACCTCAAAACTTTGTATTTTTTATTATTTACGACCATTACACCAGGCTGTAGAAAGAAAGTGCCACCACCGATGTGGGATGTGCTGGGTCATTCGTCACCATTCGTGTGTTATATAATGCATAACATACCAAAAACACGGTTTAGTTCATTTGAGACATACTACAGTATGGTACAAACACTTTATACAACAGTATTCAAAAATATACAAACAACCAGGGGCGTCACGTATGGGGGGGCTCCCCCAATGTTGTCAGCCAGTCGGTAAAAAGAAGAGCCGTCGGCGCTCGATTTTTTTTTCTCGGAGACGGTCAATTTTTCTCAAGACAGTCGGTTTTCAATAAAAACAAGATCAAAGATTTCGATGGGATCCCAAAAATTTGATATTTGACTCAGACAACTACGTCCTGACTACGTCTTGTCTACGCCAGATCCAGTCTTCGCCAGGCTAATCATCTGAGAAAATTAATTTCAGATATACCTGTATAAGCCATATTTATTTTGACGATACTGATCGAAACTACCTGCTTTACTTCTGCCGAATTTCCGTTTTCGGCCGAATTCCGAGCGAACTACTTGTCCAGCCAAAAAAAGATAGTTCAGAAACGGATTCAGCGCATCTCCTTATCCCTATAAAGAACGTCTAATCAACTTCAAATAAAACTTTAACTTATAAAAAAAATCCGGTTTCAACCGGATTCCGGACGAAGTATATGTCAGGGTAAAAAACGATTGTCATATATCTTGAATCTATCATCTAATCAACTTCAAATACAAATTTTACTTTTAACAAATTTTCCGGTTTCGGCCAGATTCCGGGCGAACTACTTGTCCGGCGAGAAAATGGTTTTCACCATCGTGTTCAGCATGTCGTCTTACCCCTAAACTTAACATCTAATCAACGTCAAATAAAACTTTTGCTTTTAACAAATTTTCCGGTTTCGGCCGGATTCCGGGCTAACTACTAGTCCGTCGAGAAAATGGTTTTCACCATCGTGTTCAGCATGTCTTCTTACCCCTAAATCGAACGTCTAATCAACTTCAAATAAAACTTTTGCTTTGAACAAATTTTCCGGTTTCGGCCGGATTCCGGGCTAACTACTTGTCCCGTCAAAAAATGGTTTTCACCATCGTGTTCAGCATGTCTTCTTACCCCTAAATCGAACATCTAATTAACTTCAAATAAAACTTTTACTTTTAAGAAACTTTCCGGTTTTGGCCGGATTCCGGGCGAACTACTTGTCCGGCGAGAAAATGGTTTTCACTACCGTGTTCAGCATGTCTTCTTACCCCATAATCGACTATCACATTAGCTGTTTCAAAATATTTTGTTTATCCCTTAATTTAAACCCCCTCCCCCACCCCTAAATGTAGGGCTACAGTGCCCATCTACGAACTTGACCTTACTCTTGACCCAAAGAATCCTCACACCAAGTTTCATCAAAATATCTCATTCCCTTCGAGAGTTATCGTGCTTACAGACAGACGGACGGACGGACAGACGGACAACTTTTACGATGTCATAGGTATCCGTCACTAACGTTTTGGGATCCCAAAAAGTCGATTCTTCGTAAAAACAAAAGTCGGGTTTTCCCAAAAACAGTCGACTTTTCGTCAAAACAGTGGTTTTTGGGATCCCAAAACGTAAGTGGAGGGATACCTATGACATCGCAAAAGTTGTCCGTCTGTCCGTCCGTCCGTCCGTCCGTCCGTCTGTCCGTCTCTCTGTAAGCACGATAACTCTCGAAGGCAGTGAGATATTTTGATGAAACTTGGTGTGGGGATTATTTGGGTCAAGAGTAAGGTCGAGTTCGTAGATGGGCCCTGTAGCTTTACATTTAGGGGTGGGGGAGGGGGTTTAAATTAAGGGGCAAGCAAATTTTTTTTAAACAGCTAATGTGATAGTCGATTATGGGGTAAGAAGACACGCTGAACACGAATATGAAAACCATTTTCTCGCCGGACAAGTAGTTCGTCCGGAATCCGGCCAAAACCGGAAAGTTTGTTAAAAGTAAAATTTGTATTTGAGGTTGATTAGATGTTTGATTTTGGGGTAAGAAGCCATGCTGAACACGAATATGAAAACCATTTTCTCGCCGGACAAGCAGTTCGCCCGGAATCCGGCCAAAACCGGAAAGTTTGTTAGAAGTTAAAGTTTTATCTGAAGTTGATCAGATGTTTGATGTAGGGGTAAGAAGGCATGCTGAACAAGAATACGAAAACCATTTTATCGCCGGACAAGTAGTTTGCCCGGAATCCGGCCAAAACCGGAAAATTTGTTAAAAGTAAAAGTTTTATTTGAAGTTGATTAGATGATAGATTTAGGGGTAAGAAGAGATCCAGAATCCGTATATGACAATCACTCTTTAGCCGGACATATAGTTCGTCCGGAATCCGGCTGAAACCGGAAAATTTGTTAGAAGTTAAATTTTTATTTGAAGTTGATTAGATGTTGGATATAAGGGTAAGGAGATACGCTGAATCCGTTTTTGAGCTTTAGCTTTTCGCCGGACAAGTAGTTCTTGAATTTCGCCAAAACCGCAAAATTCACAAAAGTAAGCTAGGATCGTTTCGATCGGCTTATAGAGGTAAACGCACATGCTGAATCCATATCTGAGCTTGGATTTCTTAATGAGTAGCTGTTTGGCCCGGCGAAGACTGGATCTGGCTAAGACAATACCTAATTGTCTGGATCATAAATATTGAAATTTTTGGGATCCCATCGGAACCTTTGGTCTTGTTTCTTAAAACAGTCGAAAATTACCAGCCAATCGGTAGTTACCTTGCCCCCCCAAACATTTTGGCTAGTAACGCCTCTGCAAACAAACAAAAATATATAAAGCCGGTCGTAACCGTGAGACTGGCTCGTATTGTTTAAAGCTCCCAAAATTCCTGAAATTCCATGAAAATACCAAAATTTCCTCCAGCTCTACAGCTTGCTACACAAAGCAGAATTTTACAGACTACATTGTATTTTACATTCATATACATATTAGCCGACAGTAATGATATTTCATCTAAAGAATGTTTTTGTTGGATTTTTTTAAATTTACGATCAGTAGCCTATACACTGTATTAAAGAAACACTGCCACCGAGAACCCATATGGTGGATCATTCATGTGTTACATAAAACATAACTGTTACATAAGAGTACACTGTATTTCACATACACAACCATTCTAACCGACAACAGTGATATTTTATCTAAATTAGAAATCGGCATCTGTTGTCCTGTTACCGAATAAAAAATTCTTAAAGCTTAACCGAAAAGGGCTCAGACCCGACAGTTTAGAACGTATTCCCTTAAATAGGCCTGAAAATCCGATACAAATGCATGACTCCGTTTGTCCGCTGTCCACAGAAAATTAATTTCATCGGATGAACTTGATCTTTCGGATTTGTGGTACCTCTATGCGCCTATCCCTCTTTGATTGAAATAATTATCAACTACAGAGGTAAGCCATTGCCGAAAAAAACCCGCCCAAATTCTTGTTTCCAAAATCTCTGCGTCTGGATGAATTTTGGATGTCGTGCAAGCAGCGCGCATTTTGAACATCATTACTAGAGCCTCGGGTCAAAAAATCCAAAATTCTTTAGATGGGTCAAAGTGTTTCAGTGCATCCAAACATCCGATGTAAAGATAAGCTGCCTTTTAAGTTAAACTCTAAGCATTTTTTTGAAGGATTTGGAGTTGCAAGTCCCTATTTGATTGATAAGGTCTTGATACGCGAAATGTCCTAACGACTCCCACCAACGTCTCATCTCACTTTGGGGCCAAAGGCAGGAGTGAAACTAGAGCCAAAGAACTGACAGTATGATGCATCTCAATTTGATAACTAGACATGATAAAGCCTGAATTTGCATAACTAGTCTCGTAATATGTATTCGTCTCTGTGATTTTTTTTTTACCCACATTTGGGTTGAACTGAGAGATTCATAAATCAGTCGATCAGTGTAAGAGTAATGCGATATTGTAGTGGGGAAATGTTTCAGAGGGACATCAGAGGGTTACTATTGTAAACCGTTTATGACTGTTAATATTCTTTACTGAGAGCTTTTAAGGTTCCTCAAATTACCCAACATTTGCAGCATGTCTTCTGAGCTCAAAAGAATACAACAACTCATACTTCACGGGCCCTTGGTCTAAGAAGCATTTTTGTGGCACTTCCCTTCAGCCAAATGCCATAGGGTGTAGCTGTCGCAATTTCTGTCCGTCCGTCGGTGGGTCGGTCCGGGTTTTGCTAGTTCGGACACTTCCACATAAGTGAGGGCGATGAAATTTGGCAGAAGTATCAGGGGCCCGAAAAGATTAAATTGGAAGTAGTCGTCATCCCGATTCGACCATCGTGGGGGAGTGGAGGGAGGGGGAATCCGGAATCTTGAGGGATTTATAACTTTTGAAGGGGTGATCGGATCTTGATGAAACTTGATATTTGGAAAGAGTCCGTGTCTCAGACGACCCACTTCAAATCCGGACCTGATCCGGTGACTGGGGGGGGCTGGAGCGGGGACCGGAAATCTTAGGAAACGCTTAGAGTGGAAGGATCGGGATGAAACTTGGTGGGAAGAACAATCATAAGTCCTAGATACATCGCTGACATATCCGGACCGAATTCGGGCACTGTGGGGGTGTTGGGGGGGGGTCTGGAACTCTGGTAATCCCGCGAGTTCGGTACTTCCTGATGTGCTAGGACGGTGAAACTTGGAAGGCTTATCAGGGACCCGAAGAGACTGACTCGACAATAGTCGATTCCCCGACCCGACCATCATGGGGGAGTGGAGGGATGGGGAACCTGGAATCTAGTGGCATGCATAACTTTTGAACGGGTGATCGGAACTGAAAGAAACTTGGCAAGTCGAAAGAGCTATCGTCTCAGATGTCCTATGTCAATTCGTGATCGGATCCGATAATTTGAGAGGGGGTTGGCACGGAAATCTCGTGAAACGCTTAGCGTCGAGGGATTGGGATGGAACTTGGTGGGAAGCTATTAGCCCTATAGATACGTAATTGACAGAAGCCGATCGTGTCGGGCTCTCTGGGGGGGAGTTGGAGGGTGTTTCTTGGAATTCCGGTGATCGCCAATATGTTCTAAGGACGACAAAACTTCGCAGGCGTAGTAGTGACTTAAGGACCGGACAGAATGCCCTAGGAAAACTTGTGTTCCTGGATTCGACCATCTTTTTAGGGAGTTGAGGGAAGGGGAATCCGGAAATCACCGAATTCCATAAGTTGCGAACGCATGGTCCGATTGGATTGAAACTTTATGGGCGATGAGAACTGATGACCGAATCACATGTGGCCACGGTTGGGGGAGTTGGTGGCGGGGTCCGGAAACTTTTTGACGTGCACAAAATTCGAACCTATGGAGAGAATGGGATGCAAGTTGGACGGTACCTAGTTTATGCGGCCTTGATTTGTTTTTTTGGTGTCCGGACCGGATCCGGCCAAGAAAGGGGGAGTGAAGCAGGAACCGGAAATTTGCTGATAGGCTATGCTCAGATTCCGGTCAAACTTGATGGACGGGAAGAGGAGATGTCAGAATGCGAAGTTTATGTTTCCGAGTCGCATTCAGCCACAGTGGGGGTAGTTGGGAGGGGAGTCTCGGAAAAGTTGTGGGTCGCGTAGGGGTCAAACAAGTGGAGCTATTTGAATGAAACTTGGAAAATAGAGAGATCATTATCGTGTGCCCTAGATGACAAGTTTTGGGTTCGGGCCGGATCCGACCAACGGGGGGGGGAGAGTTCTGGAGATTCTAAAACAATGCTCAGATTCGAGTGAAACTTGAAAGGTAGTACGAAAAAATGCTTCAGATGATCCATTTAGGGAGTCCGAACCAGATTCGGCCGCGGGAGGGTGGAGTTGGAGCTGGGTATTTGGAAATCGTGTGGCTCGTCTAGGGACCAAACGAGTTTATCTAATGGGTTGACACTTGGAAGGTAGAAAAGTTATTTGCCTTAGATGATCCAAGGCGGTGCCGGAAATGCTCCGACTTTTGCGAAACTAGATATCCTTTTTCTAGGTCCGAACCGCATTTTTAGATGGCGGGGTATTTTGTGACGTTCTCATCTACTTTCTTGTACCAAATAGCCTACTCTTAACAAGTGTCATATGAGCTCGTAGGCCGTAGCTCTTGTTTGTAAGGGCAGTTTTGGGGGAGGATGGGCCAATTAAGTTAATGGAGATAAATGGTTCGGGGTAATTAAAAATTTTGCGAGGATCATTCGAGGAGCAGCAAAGCGTCGATAAGACTTAAGTAATAAACATGTTTGTTTTAATGGGTAGGTTATGTGATTTGTGTTTCTTAATTTTAGTGAATTTTGTGTTGTTAGGTTCTTGTATTGGAATAATACATCATATCAGTCAGAACTACTTATCGTTTCCCTGCAAGGTTTTCATGTGCTCAGCACCCTCATGTCGAGCCTCGACATGTTGCCTTCAACCAGAAGTCTCGCCCGAGTTCTCTCTTGTGACGCTTCAGTGTAGAACGTTCTAGCGTTTCTAGCAGTTCTAGCACGACAAAACGAACACGAGTAAAGATGGGCTAAAAACACGCTATTTAGGCGTACAACAAGCACCCTCAATTTCCTCATACGTAGCCGATAGGTATTCCAGCGATAATCCAGCCCATCTTGGCAAGGATCCTGGTCAGGCTGTAGATGGAACAATGAACAAGCCACCAAACAGTATTTGCTGTCAGCTTTGGCCGTAAGAGTAATAATTTGGATAAAGACGAGCTAAAAAATATGCTGTTTCTCCCTACATGAAACTGTATCCTCTGATACGTGTAAGCTTTTTCTTCCGCCAAAGTGTCATAAGCAATGACAAAACTACACATGCACTAACGCTTTTGCTCGTCGCCTGTCACTCTTTTCTCACTATTCCGTTTCCGTGATGCCAGAATTCCTGAATTCCTCCATTAGCTTAAAGTGAATAATAATAATCAATGGCGTGTTCCTGAGTTGTTGGTGTCAACTTACAAACAGTTTTCCTTGGAAATATTTGAATGTCTACTGTCATTTTTATTTTCTATCTCACTTGGAATGTCTTGCTATCACGTATTTGCAATGTAGCTATCTTTAACATTCGATGCCGGAAATCTTGCTTCGTCTTGAAGGGGTCACGATAGAAGATGCGTTTGGATTAGGCAGAAGCTGAACATTTGCAATTAGGATTAACATGTCCAGGTTTGGATAAGGGCTTTAATTTACATGTTCCCAGATTTTATTGCTTGTTGGGCAGACTTTGAAAATTCCGAAAGTTCAAATTCATGGGTTTCAGGCGAACCCGAATCAACCTTGCATCAGATACGGAAGCGCGAAGTAGGACAAATTCTATTCTTAAAAGAGATCGAATGCTAACAATTTTGAACAAACAAATGTTAATGCCAACATTAGATTGAATGCTAACACAACATTGAATGCCACACGTAGACGGGAGCGCAAAATACGAGCATGGGCCAAAATGGATTGCCAACACGTGTCTGATTAGCTCACACATTTGCAGGACGTGCAAAGCGTTTTTTCATGTTTTCCACGGACTTCTTCTCAAGAATTCGGGAGAACGGAGCATAGCTATTAATCTTCTAAATTCATGATCACCGTCAGTGTTTTCTAATTTATTGGCTGAACCGAGACTCGAACAGGCCAACTCGGCCCAATGCTAATGCAAACGCTGAAAGTTTTTTGTTTGACGCTTTCCCAGAGGAAGATTTGAATAATCATTAAGTTCTATCAGCTAATTTTTTCTTTGGCTTCAGAATCCATTATCGCCGTAAACAAAAAATAAAGTGACCGGGCTATTTTCTTTTGCGTTTTTATTCGGGGGTTGTCTGGGGAAAAGAGTACGGGTCAGGTTGGTAGATGTGACCCATAACCCTATGTTTAGGGGTGTGGCAGGGGGGTTTGAATTGAGTGGGTGACAAAAATGTAATGGTGTTTATCTGTAACCGATCATACGTACATTCAGACGATTGCTAGAAACGGATACGTCAGCATTGGCAGCGATATTTCGGACCTTCTTGGCAAGGGTCCTCGTCAGGCTGTTGAACTTAAGGGACAACGTCGTGGACTGGAAGAATAGAAATTTGAAAAGACGGAGTACTTTGGAAAAAATGCAAAGAACATAAATTTTAACGATCTAGACTGACATTTAACGAAGTATTAACATGCAAAGTTAACATTATGCCATTCTCATGGCCAATTTCCTTAATGCATATGTTTACATTCAGCTCGTCTAACTTAGTACACAGGTCAGGCAGATTGTATTTTTCAGTAAAAAGGGGTTAAATAAATCAATCTGTAACATTAAACTTTAATATAATAGGTTACAAATAAAGCTTCGAAATAAACAAAATAGTGACAGAAACAGATTTTAAATAGGGCTAGAATTTAGGATGGCCTAGGCCTGGCTCAAATGGTGACCAGATGATCGTTTTCCAAGCTGACCTGGCTCAGTTCTTTCAATACAGTCTTCAGTTCCACTTTAAAAAGCTCACCTGGCTCAGTTCTTTGAATACAGCCTTCAGTTCCAGTTTAAGTAGCTTACCTGACTCAGTTCTTTCAATACACAGCCTTCAGTTCCACTTTAAACCCTCGCATTGAACTAATGAGTGACGCAGAAGCGACGTTTTGTTTTCCTGCCCACCCGGAACTCATAAAGAAAAACGCTATTCCAAACTGGCGCCAATGTGTCCAAATCATTATGTTTAAGAAAATAAATTACTCGCTAAGTAAATCACCTCAGGAAAAGAATGCACTAGGATGGAATTTGTTTGGGAGAAGCATTAGAAGCTCTGGGAACTAGAATATAAAATGCACTTCATGTCACATTTTTGGATTAGATGGTATGCGAGCGAGTGACAGTTTATGCTAGGTCATCCGAGGGCTAGGATTGTCGTTGAATCAGTGGTGACGTAGTCAAATTCTTGTGACGCAATTAAAAAAATGGAAGTAATGGAGGATGAAGTAAAAAGAAGTAACAGTTATACCTTGTTTATAAATATTGAAATGGAAGACAATAGTGCTCCTCAGCCGGGATTTGAACCCAGGACATTGGGCTTTCTACGCCACTGTTAAAGCACCTGTCGTACCTATAATGTCAATGCAACCTTCCAATCTTCCGTAACAGCATCCATTAGTTCTTAAAGGAACAGTAAACTTGACTGCGCAACTTTCGGCCATCGAATCGCCCGGGGGGGGGGCTTGGATAAATGTACAGGGTCTTATTGTCGACAGGCCCCCCCCCTTCTTTGTTATCTCGAACCGTCTCGAACCCCCTCCTTAGTGTTCCCAAAGCTAGCTGGCAGGCCCTTGCCCCTTATGCACTGTAATTATGCACAAATGTACTGTGAAAGTTCGCCTTTTTGGGATCCCAAAACGTTAGTGACGGATACCTGTGACATCGAAAAAAACGTCTGTCTGTCCGTCCGTCCGTCCGCCTGTCTGTGAGCACGATAACTCTCGGAGGGAATGAGATATTTTGATGAAACTTGGTGTGGGGATTCTTTGGGTCAAGAGTAAGGTCGAGTTCGTAGATGGGCTCTGTAGTCCTACGTTTAGGGGTGGGGGAGGGGGTTTAAATTAAGGGACAAACAAAATATTTTGAAACAGCTAATATGATAGTCGATTATGGGGTAAGAAGACATGCTAAACACGATGGTCAAAACCATTTTCTTGCCGGACAAGTAGTTCGCCCGGAATCCGGCCGAAACCGGAAAGTTTGTTAAAAGTAAAAGTTTTATTTGAAATTGATTAGATGTTCGATCTAGGGGTAAGAAGACATGCTGAAGACGATGATGAAAGCTATTTTCTGGCCGGACAAGTAGTTAGCCCGGAATCCGGCCGAAACCGGAAAATTTGTTATAAAAGCAAAAGTTTTATTTGAAGTATATTAGATGTTCGATTTAGGGGTAAGAAGACATGCTGAACACGATGGTGAAAACCATTTTCTCGCCGGACAAGTAGTTCATCCGGAATCCGGCCGAAACCGGAAAATTTGTTAAAAGTAAAATTTGTATTAGAAGTTGATTAGATGACAGATTTAAGGGTATGAAGAGACGCTGAATCTGTATATGACAATAATTTTTTACCCGGACATCATAGTTCGTCCGGAATCCGGTTGAAACCGGATTTTTTTTATAAGTTAAAGTCTTATTTGAAGTTGATAAGATTTTTGTATAGGGATAAAGAGATACGCTGAATTCGTTTCTGAACTATCTTTTTTTGGCTAGACAAGTAGTTCGCTCGGAATTCGGCCGAAATCGGAAATTTGGCAGAAGTAAAGCAGGAAGTTTCGATCAGTATCGTCAAAATAGATATGGCTTATACAGGTATATCTGAAGACAAGACCTAGTTGTCTGGGTCAAATATTAAATTTTTGGGATCCCATCGAAACCTTTGGTCTTGTTACATGTAGACTACAGACTAACAACCTCCCCGACAAGACGGCCGGGGTTCGATTCCTAGTCGCGGCACACAAACCTTTTGCTTTTGCAAACCTTTTGCTCAAAAGTCGAATTCTCGGAAACTGCCCGGAAACTGCAATGGTCGTAATGAGAAATTTTCTTACTCTCAATATCGACTCAGGGTACATTCTTGATATGTTAGCTAGCTCCCCGAGTCAAGTTTGAGTCAAGTTTTCTGTTCCTTTAAACCCGGGAACCCTACTTTCAAATTTTACATTCTGAACCCGCTCGGATCGAGTCGTGGCTTCATCTTGGGTCTTGGGGGGGGGGGGGGTCTAAACGTTGCAAGTACTAGAAGGCTTACAAGGCAACTCCTTTAAACGTGTATCCTAAACTAGTTTTAGTAAATCGTTGATGACGTTGCTGAAAAATTTGAGGACTAATCGGAATAAAGCGCATGGCAATATTGAGAATTTTATTAATCCAGCGTGAGTGCAAACTTTTTTGTTGTTTTACTCGAAATACCAAAAGGATTCCCCTCTTGTCCGGCATGACCCTCCATCGTCCCCCTCCCCAAAGCACTGACCATTCCGTGTGGTCGCAGGGAAATTTCACAGCATACGACGCGTATCCATCTAGCGTCCTTTCGGTAGGTAGTATTCGCAACGGAGACATTTGTTGACATCTAGTTCGCCAGACTAGATGACGGGAAAGAGCCGGAATTGTGGGAGTTTTGCGACTGCTAGCAAGAATGGAAACAGGGGGATGGGAGTAATTACGGATCCACTTGAGCACACCTCGCACTATTTACTGTTTATGTTCCAGTATTCAAAGCTATCTGAATATTGTAAAATTAAGCTCTGCTGCTAAGGTGTAACCGAAAAGGGCTAAGATAGGACAATCTAGTTACCCATCACTCATTCACTTCTGAAGACCCGATGAAAATGCATTAACTTCGTTACTCCGCTATTCACGAATAATCGATTTTGATCTGAGGCGTATTCTCGCCGTTCCCCGAGGACTCCACTTAAGGAGTCCCCGCGTTTTTGTTTGTACCAGGGACTCACTCCCCGTATTCTCGCGAGTCCCCACGGACGGGAAATGCTCCGATTATCATCACCATCATCAAAAAGGACTCCCTTTCAGAATCGGAGGGGAATCACTTTTTGCTGGTGTTGGTGCAATATAAAATTCATTAAAAATAATCATAATAAACAAAACCAAAAATAAAGGAGATCCAGACTAATTTTGTCAACTGCATATTTGTTTTAAGAACAAAATTCGTTTCGGAGGCATTCCCCGTGTTCTCGCTGTTTTCTGCACGCGGAGTCCGCGTGGAGTGAGTCCCTGTATTCTCGCCGTTCCCTTCGATTCCCCGAGGAGTCTTCGGGGAACGGCAGAATACGCCTCTAGTTACCCATCACACATTCACTTTTGAAATATCTGATGAAAATTCGTTACTTCGTTGCTCTGCTATTCACGAATCAATTTTCATATAGTGGATTTTCCCTGTCGAATTGGTGGTACCTCTTAGCGCTCGTACCTGTGTTGTATCTTGTTGTATCAAGAATTCTTGGTTGTATGCTTGACGAAAAAGATTTACGAAAAGTAAGTTTTCACGCACTGACCTACCTTCCGCGAACTGATCACTGAACACGAAAAGCCGCGTTTGTACTGAGATTCAAGTTTTCCGCTTCATAGTAGAGTTTTGCGTCGTGAGGCCGCCGTTGATATTCTGAACGTAATATTAGAGCAAATGGTGAAAAATAAAAATAAAATCTCTAAATACAAATACAATCCAAATAATGTAGCGCATTCAGTCGACTGATACAAAAGTAAGTTGGCTTTGCAGTTACCTATGGTTCACACTGCTGCGATTTCGCGCAAAATTCTGCGTCATCCGACATGCGACACAAATCGTGCGACAAGTGACGCAGAACTGTGCGTTTTGTCGCAGTGTCGTATGCGTTAAAAAATTTCAACGCATCCGACATAACGCATGCGATTTTTTGAGGGAAAGAAAAGAAAGAACAAAGATTAGTTAATTTTCAAAACTAAAAATTGCTCTACCTTGTTCTGATTGTAATCCTAGGATGGCTCAATGCAAAATATCTTCTGAATAAACTTGTATTAACCTGTTTTGAACAAGATGACCTATAGGTTTTGACTGAAAATTTCCTAAAATGCTGGGCAGTATTCAGAAGTGTAATCTCCCCGCATCTTTAGAGGTCGTTTCCCCAAGGGCTTCTTTGTCGTTTTGCAGATAATCATGAAGGAGATTTCGTTTTCATTTTGCGTCTGCGTGGTGGTGAGAACGTCCGTGCGATTCTGTCGCACGTCGGAACGTCAAAGAAAAAATCGTGTCGCATACGACGCAGCAGTGTGAACCAAGGGTTAAACTTTGACAAATTATCGCTTTGGCTGACAATAGCTTAGGCTATAATTGTCTATTGTGTCAAAATGATTGTCAGTTGTTTCAAATTAATTGTCAACATGACAAATTATAGATTTGGCTGTTTTAAGGCTTTTCCCAGGCTTATTGACTTCTAGCAAAAACTCGGCAAAATTCAGATAACCGGTCTTGCGCATCAGTAGCATGCTACACGAACATTTGTCGGGAGCGCATGGAAAATAGTGAGTCGCCGCAAGTGTAAAGATTAGTGAGATGACACGTGGGTTTAGAATGTAACCTGTGAAATTTCGGCCATCAGGTTAAAAAAAATAATGAATGCAATTAGGGAAGTAAGTTGCATTTGCATTATAGGTACGACGGGTCCTTTAATTTACTTGACCATGTTTGCCAAAGTTCCTCGCACCGAAATCTTCTTTGCCAGTTTGTCGAATCAGGCAAACACAGATAAGTAAGCCTTTATCCATTACCACAGATAAGATAGGTCTCTGTGTTCGTTTGTCTGCTTCAGATTCCACATTCTTTCTTTGATTATAGTACATTCCTGCCTTCCTTTCCACTCAAAGGTGTGGATCGATCTGACATTCGGTTACGAGTCCGGGCCAGAGAGTCACCTGGTAATTGCTGCCCCAGAAGTCATCATTGTGTCTTTGTTGCCAGATGGCAGTATACTCCGTTCCTTTGTGGTACGCTTCAAGTTAAAATGTTTTACGAAGTCGGAAAATGTGAGGGGTTGGAAACTTTTTGCGGACAGCATGTTTCGTTGTGGCACGCTTGGAGTTGAAGTCTGAAATTGTAAGGGGTTTGGAACGTCTCGCAGGCAGCATGATCAGTAACGGGGATTCGGAAGTTGTGACTGAGCCTACTAAAAAACCTTTGCTGCATTGTACAATCTGTTTTAGAAATGAAAGCCTGATTGTCCAAAGACAGTTAAATTCAGGTCTATTGATTCATTCGTGTTTTTCTTACCAAAATGATCGTAACGATGATTGAAGTAGAGAGGCCCCAGAAGACATGTTTGTTAAAGTTTAATTGAAAAACCAGCTTATTTTTATATCTTATGGATTTGAAGCCACCGACTGGAGAATCTGAATTTCAACAAAAGCGTGCATTTCAGCGGCTAATGAAGTGAAAGCTTATGAACTGATCAGCTCTAGATTGTAAGGTCACTTCTGAAGGGCCTGTGAACAAAGTTTGCAAACCACTGCAATCGCCAGTTAGTAACGGCCTACAGGAACAGATGAAAATTTATCTCGAGGAAAATTTATTTAAACATTTCACGTCTTTTTTTTTGGTTTTTACATGCGGTCCGCCATGTTGTCCCTGGATGTTCTATGTGACTCCGACAGGCTTCTAACGCAAAAATTTGCTTTCTGGTTTATTTGTCATTTTAATAGTCCGTCGTCACTTAAATATCTAGGTGCCACACATCCGAAAACAAAAATTTCATTCGATGAAATCGAATATCCGGCGAGGGACTCGTGATAGGTGCACTCGATGTTAGCCGTGCATTTGATTCGTCTATCCATGAGCAAACATTGTTGGAGGCATATAAGAGAGGGGTACCGGTAGAAATTATAAAAGTGCTATATTACATGTACAAAAATTTAAAGGGTAATGTAAAGGTACCAGACAATCCAAGTGCTACTGTTGTGGTGCCTATTGAAAAAGAGTGAGGCAAGGGTCTCTGACCTCCCCCGATCTCTTCAACAATAGCGTCCTTGATGCGCAATCAAAAGTTCCCTCTTCCTGTGTGTTAAAAAAAATTGATGTTTCTCTGTTAACATATGCAGACGACGTACTTAACTTAAGTAGATCAACCGTAAGCATTGAAAGAAATTTCAGTATTCTTGAGACAGAGTACAGCTTGATCGGACTTAATTTTAATGCTTCAAAGTCGGAGGTACTATTCTTCAATGATCGAGAAAAAATGAGCAGACCAGTCAAGCTTGGTAGTTCTATGCTTAGTCCGACTGAGTCGATTACGTACCTCGGTGTCCCCATAGGAAGGACCCTAAAAGAGACTCGGTCTCTCCTTTTACAAAACGCAGAAAAGAAGCTTTGAATCGCTTACGCGTCTATCGTGACAAACAAGGTCCACTTCGCACGCAGTCTTTTGGCTAAACTATACAACGCGGTGGCGTTACCCCACGTTTTGTATCTAGCTCCGTTCTGGAAATTTTTTATAACTACCGAGCAGTCTCGTGTCCGTTCGCTTTATTTTCGATATTTAAAATACTTGCTAAAAATGCCTCCCTGGACACGCAACAGGTACCTGGTAAGAAAATTCAACCTGGTAGATCCCATCGAGGCTGTAGATAAGCTAGTTGACAAAGTCCTCCGTACGGCCGCACACCCTTGGCTACCAATACTCTGTGCCCAATGGATGAGTACTAATTAACTCGCCTTTTGTGTTTTTCGTCATTTGTAGTGCTGTACATATTTGTAATTGGTTAACAGTGTTTTCTCTTTTGTTTGTCTTTTTCTTCCATTTACTCCGTTCTTGTTCATTTGAATGTAACGGGTTACAAAGAATATACATACATACATACATATATGAATAATGGAGCAACGAAGGAACGGATTTTCATCAGGTCTTCAAACCCACTCCGACCCACTCAATAAGTGGTGGGCACCTAGAACTGTTGTATCTCAGTCCTGTTCGGCTAAACTTTAAGACGTAGCACTTTCAACAGACTGACTAAAAAGACTTAAGCGTGGGGAAGAGAATGCACAGACAAAATAACACGTTATTCAAACAGGATGTATATTTCTGGCAATCCAAATACCTAGGGGATACATACTCTCCGGCACCCGGTATACACTCATTCCAGCTGTACCTTCCGGCACTTGTTCAGAACACTCTCCCGAACGAATTTGAGTGACGAGGGGTTGCTCACTTGGAGGGCATCACTGAACAGCCTTCGTGGGCACCAGGTCTCACCGTGAGAGAAAAAATCTAACTACTGCCACCTGTATGTTTTCATTTATTTATTTTATTAATTTTTATAACCCGCTGAAAAGACAGAATAGCGGAGTACAAACAAAGAAAAGAACAAAAACTGAACAAAACAATAAAATTCACTAAAGAAGAAGGGACAGGCCTTGATGTGGGGGAGAAGCTGAGATGGGACGTTGTGGAGCCCTTTTATTTGGGGCCGAAAGTTTCATTTAGTTTCTACCGGAAGTTTTTTTTTAGGATAACAAAGCGTTAGTGACGGATACAAATTTTCACATTAGTAACGAATTCTCTTTTGCATTTCTACAGTGCGGTTCGGTTTTGTTTTGAGGGTAATTAGTCCCTTACAGGTTTGTACAGTTCGGTTCGGTTTTGTTTTGAGGGTAGGTTAGTCCCCTACAGGTTCGCCTCTGCAGGCATTGAAGATTCTAGTTTTTTTTAATAACCCTTCATTCATTCATTCATTCATTCGGTAGCGTGCTTAGCGCGAGATTACAGGCAAAAATGACTGCCTCTACCCACCAGACGGGATTTAGTTATGGTAATTCTACTCTGCAAAAAGCAACTTGATCAATAGGCAATATGCACGAGTACTCATGCGTTTGGGTATCTCGAAACGTGAATGAGCGAAGCTAGTTACGAAACCTTAGGTGATCCGGATACTAGGCTTGAAGCCAATACGTCGTTAGAATATGGAGAAAGAAGGTAAAAATATATCATACCACAACGGTAAAACTGGTGAAATTTTTCTGAGCTCTTTACGTAACGTGATAACACGTTTTGTATAACTATCATGAAATTTAATTGTTTGGTTAATGGGATGATTAATAGAGTTTGGGTGATCCAGTGAATGATTGTTCTGTGTTTGGAAGTGGGTTGCCATTGTACCCATTATCGCTTACTGATGTCCAGTTTTTTTTTAGGGGTTGTTTGGTAGATGCAGTAGATTAATTGTAGATTTATAGGTCGCAAAGCTTTTGTTTTTTATTTAGGAGAAAATTATTAGCAATTTTTGCGCGTCCGAATTTTTATTCTCTACAGTGGTTGGATAATGTATTTATGGTTTATTGATAAATAAAAGAAAACAACTTAAATACAGTCTGTGACGTAAATAGAGGAAATAATGCGGTAATGAGTGCTGAGGAGAATATGGCCACATGATAAAATGCAACGATTCATGCCTAACAAGACGGGTTGGAGGAAATGAGAATTGAATACATTTATAATTATGATATGATTTAAAAAATAGTGACGTCCGTGTTTTTTTCTTGACGTCCCTCATTTTTCCTGTTTTCCCTCTTTTGATTTTATATTTCTAGTCTATATTTCTGGTGCTAAAGCGTATATAGGCTACAAGCAACGTGCATTAGCGACGTTAGCTACTACTGAAACTTAGCTGCCCTCGGTATTAGGCTTATACCCACACCTTACTGCAAGGATAGTCCATGGAGAAAGAAAGTAGACAAATAATAGCTTAGTCTACCTTTCGGTATTGACTATTTTTTCCCCTCTTTCTTACCTTCTATCGACATTTGGGATAGGCAAGCACCCTCATGATTTGTCTTATGTCATTGTGCTTTTTGCTTTCTTTTTTATTACTGTTTTTCACAGATCTATTACAAAAAAATGGATTGTATGGCTTGTCAGTATCCTCGTGATTAGTGGGTGATGTTTTTTGACAGTTTTATTATGTTTTTTACTACTTGTCTAATTTTGTTTTTCTAATCGCTCTTGTAAAAAAAAGTGTATCCTGGGGATTACAAGTATCTCTCTCGCAGCATCAATTAGCGGCACTAGTTACTAAACCTTACGTGTTGCTGACAGTAGGCTTCTAGCTGCCTCTGTTAAAACAGGTACAATAATAGCCTAATTCTCGGCGTTGACATTTGGAATAGGTCCGTATCCTAATGATGAATGGGTGTTATTTCTTTTTCTCGTGACCTTTTTTTGGATCCCAAAACGTAAGTGGAGGGACATCTATGACTTCGTAAAAGTTATTAGTCTGTCCATCCCTTTGTCCGTCTGTGAGCACGATAACTTTGAAGGGAATGAGATATATTGATGAAACTTTGTTTGAGGATTCTTTGGGCCAAGGGACAGGTCAAGTTCGTAGATGGGCCCCAACGCTGTATATTCGGGGGTGGGGGAAGGTTTTCAGATTAAGGGGCGAAAATAATAATTTTTTAAAAGTTGATCAGACAGCCGATCTAGGGGTAAGGAGAAATCCGAATATGAAAATTTTCTTTCGCCTGACAAGTAGTTCACCCGGAATCCAGCAATTTGTAAAAAGTAAAAGCTGTATCTGAATTGATTGGATGTTCGATTCAGAGATAGAAAGGGATAGGATTTCCGGTTCCACCCGCGAACTCCCCCCGAAGTCACCGGATCCATTCTGGACTTGGAATGTGATATCTGAGACAGGAGGTCTTTCCAAATGTCAAGTTTCATTAAGATACGATTCCCCGTTCAAAAGTTAAAAATACGTCAATATTCCGGATTCCCCCTCCCTCCCCCCACGGTGGTCGGATCGGGGTAGTGACTATTTCCAAGTTAGTTTGGTCGGGTCCCTAATATCCCTGCCAAGTTTCATCGTCCTAACATCTTGGAAGTACCCTAACTCGAGAACAGTGGCCTGACAGACTGACCGAAAAGTGGTCGGTATATGGCACTTGAGCGAAGCTGCAAGTGCCATAGAAACTAAAAAAAATCGAAAATGCAAATAATTAGTTTGATTTTTCTACACATTTTCCATATGCCTGCTAAAACAAAATATTTTGTTAGATCCATAGTCAAATTTTGATCCCAGCCTCCCCATGTCGGGCGCTTCCGACCCGCGCCACTAGATGACCCAGCGGTCGGAGCGTGTGCTAGAATGCTTACAATGCAACTCATTTAACATGGAAATCGCTTACCGGTCAGTGCTTAGCCGTAAACCGCACTAACTTTCAGGAGGAAAAGGACCACAGAATTTAAAAAGTTCAAGAGAAGTTCATTGAAATCAGAAATCAAACAAATCTGAAAGTATAATCCGGGCATTTTTTTTTCTTTGCCAGAGAATGTCGCATCCGGTTTAATCGGGAATCTTGTCAATTGGCCGTGTTTCAGGCCTGTGCAGTGGGGCCATGATTTGGGATAGGGAACTTATCGTATCTCTCGTTCACACTACGTTAATAATGACTTGCTCAGCAGAGCTCGAGGATGGATTCGGCGGGGAAAACATGGCGATTAATTTCCTTGGTTTCCCAGAAACGGGCAATATTCCAGAGTCATGTTTAGCATTTTGTAGTCTTTTTTCCTGGAAATAAGTTTTTGCAATCTCGGAATACCCTTTAAAGAAGCCCTCAGTAGACGCTGTTTTTGCCGAAAACTAAACCTTCTTTGTGTATCGTGACACCAGCAACTTTTTTCTTCCGCGACAGTGCAATAGACACTGAAAACACGCACACGCATTCACTTTCGCCTTTTTTTGTACGGTTTTCGCGTAAATTTGGGGAATTCTACATATAAAGAACCTTCGTACCTATACAACTAATCCTTCTGTTGCCCCAGTCGCTCCATCCGTTCGCAACTTCGAAATCTCGAGTTTGGCACCACTATTTTTCCAACCCCAACGGCGCTAGACTACAGCGATTTTTGGACTTGCCTTGTTTGACTTCTTTGAGGCGGATCAGGTTGAAAACCTGGTGTGAGGATTCTTTGGGTCAAGGGAAAGGTCGAGTTCGTAGATGGTCTCTGTAGTAAAAATATTTTTAAACAGCTAATGAGATAGTCGGTTAAGGGGTAAGAAGACATTCTGAAAACGATTATGAAAACCATTGTCTCGCCGGACAAATAGTTCACTGACTGACAAGACAAGACAAGTATTTCGGCCGGAATCCGGCCAGAACCGGAAAATGCGTTTCTTTGAATGTGTTGTTGAAAATTCTTTGAATGTGTAGTTTTACGAAAAAGTTGCATGTATTGATATGTAATAGTATGGAATGCTTTGAGTTATCATGCCTCCGCAGTATCCGATAGCATCCAGTCTTGCTGTAGTAGCATCCGGTTTGCTAGTAGTAGCATGCAGTCAGGGGCGGTTCGAAGTGCTTGGGCATGGGGGGGTGACGACCTCAAAACATACGACTAGGTAATCGGCAATTATGTCTATTAAAAAAAAAATGAAAGAGAAAAGCACAGTACCACAGGCTCAAGAGATATAAACATAGATTTTTAAAAGGTTATGAGTTTCAGCATGCCGTTCATTTGAATTTTCGCAGAAAACAGCCAATCTTCGGTACCAGTTTCTGACGGATGTGCTCAAGACAACTTAAACTGAGCGCCGCAGGCGAATTTTTTTGTAATCCGAGCAAAATTCAACTGTTTCCCCTACAAATTCTAGCTTTTCATGTATCTCAGATCCCAAAATCTCAAGCTTAAAACTCCACCTAATTGATGCACCCTTGAAACAAAAAATCTAATAGGATAGGCCTACTACGAAAGGCGCCGCAGGCGAAATTTGTTTAAATCAGCCTTTTTTTCTGGCAAAATTCAACTACTTCCCATTTAAATTCTGCTTGTAACCTGGCTACGATCCCAAGCAGCAGCCTCTAACGTATTTACTAAAGAAAAACCGAGCGCCGCAGGCACAATTTCTTAAATCTGACTTTTTACTTGCAAAATTCAACTAGTTCCCATCCAATTTATAGTTTTTAATGTTGCTCAATCCCCAAAATCTCAAGCTTAAAACCCACCTGAATGACGCACGCTCAAGTAAATAGTGAAAGGGTTGCTACGAAAGGCGCCACAGGCGGAACTTTTATAAATCCACCTTTTTTCTGGTTAAACTACTTCCAGAACAAATTATAGCTTTTAACATGGTTCAAATCTTAAGCCTAAAACGGCACCCTAAATGACGCGCTCTGCCACTACATAGAGAATAGACTACCGTGAAAAGCGCCGCAGGCGAAGTTTTGGAAACATTTATGGGTCTTTTTTGGAACCCAAACAAAAGTAAGTGCTACAGATGAAACCCCGTTAACTCTAGAACGGAGTAGGATATCTTGCCGGAAGTTGGTACACATTAACAGTATGGTGCAATCATCAGGCCCGTCCTTGCAATGCGTACATCTCCGGTTTATGGTCAAACCTTACTCCGCAAGCCAAAAATCAACCTGTTTTATTCTAGAACAAGGATCTTTTGCACAAAACCAGATAGGCTACTGTTGAAGTTTCAAAAATCAGCTACGTGTTTTCTGCTAAAATACAAAGATTTTGGTACAAAACCAGTTGTGTTCACACTGTGCACCACCGGGTGAAAATCAGATCCGGTAACTGTATTTATGTCATTCTGACTGGCTCGAAACATACGACTGTCATTCTAACAAGCTCACTCAAAACATACGATTGACTCGTGACATATGAGTTATAGAAAATCTATACGTAACCATACGACCAGAACCAGGTCATCTGCGACTAAAATTCAGGATTAGGTGCCATATCTGGCAAGCTCAAAACTTACGACTGTCTCGAATATACGACTAGAAAATCTGTTCGTAAATGCGACAAGGAACAGGTGATTTGCGTCTGGCGAAATTCACGATCTGGTGTTATTCTGGCACGCTAGAATATACGACTATCATTCTGACAAACTCAGAATATTACGACTAGGAAAGATCTTCGTAGCCATCCGACTAGAAATGTCATCTGCGGGCAAAATTCACGTTTTGTAACTGCCTTTATTTGATTCTGGCAAGCTCAAAACATACGACTGTCATTCAGACAAGCTCAAAACATACGACTGTCATTCAGACAAGCTCAAAACATACGACTGAGAGTACGACTCTCTGAAGCATGGGGGGGTGAGTCACCCCCCCACGCCCCCCCCTCGAACCGCCCCTGCATGCAGTGGCAATTAACAGTTACTACTGCAAGCTACTTTTTCGTACAACTCCATACGACTAATTCTCAAAAAAATTTCATCGGGATATTACATTTTTGGGATCCCATCGAAACCTTTGGTCTTGTTGCATGCGAAATCTTACTGGACTGTATGTGCACGTAGTTTTAAAGTTTAGCTGAAAAGCCAACTTATGTTTGTATCATTTAACCGAGGGGTTACCCACTCTCCGGCACCTGCTGTTCACCCTTTCCCGGCACCAACCGAAATAGGCGGTGCCGGCACCGGTGCCGACAATAAATTGGGCGATTCATCTTTCAAACGCTTCTAAAAATGCTTATTTTGATATTTTAACACGTGACAACCGGTGCCGGCTTGTTTCAGCCGGTGCCGGCACCGACCGGGCATCGCGGCACCGGCACTTGCTGTACACTAAAATTGAGAGTGGGCAGCCCCTCGCATTTAACTGAACACACTGCATTATTTGGCTTGTGTTAAGGTATTTTGTTTATTTTCACTATTTGCTCTAGTATGATGTTCAGAATATCTACGGCCGTCCTCACAACGCAAAATTCTACTATGACGCGGAAAATTTGAATCTCAGTGCAAACACAGCTTTTCAGTGGCCAGTGATCAGCTCGCGGGAGGTAGCTAACTACGGGAACACATATTTCGTAAATCGTTTTCGTCAAGCATACAACACAGGTACAAGCGCATAGAGGTACCACAAATCTGGCAGGGAGATTCCAGTATATGAAATTCGATTATTAATGAATAGTTGAGCAACGAAGTAACGCATTTTCATCGGGTCTTCGAACCTCTTTAAAGGACACCTGAACGATCCTACCATACTTCCATGAACCCCTCAGATCGTCCTTCACAGTACCGGTACAGAGAAGACGAATTTTTTCGCTCCGTGATTTCGGCGCTATCCACTCTTGAAGTTCTAAGTCTCCCTATGAATGAATGAATGAATGAATTTAATTCCAAAAAAGCCCAAGGGCCATGGCGGAAAACATAAAAAAATAACAACAAACAAAATATCATACACTCCAAAACAAACCAAAAATCAACTTCTATAAAAATAGTTCGCGGTGGGTCATAGCTATCTTCAGGAATCTACCCAGCCTTCGGAGATCACCAAAACACTTACTTCCCATAATCGAAATCAATTCCCTTTCATCCCAAACCTCCCGGCCAAACACTTCCTTTCTTAAACCTTTCAACTCCTCGCAATAACACATCAAATGTACCGCATCCTCCCCCTCAACACCACACATCGGACAAAAATAAGGACCAGTACCTTTCCTCTCTCGACCAATATACTTTCTCCGCATCCCCACTGGCAGGTGATTCGTTACGACCTCCCAAGACAAATTTAGCGCCAATATTTAAACTGTCATTATCGCATGGATAAACGTACGTTGATAACGCATGGATGGATAAACAGCGCATGGATGGATAAACGCATGGACTGTTACGGCGTGGACTGTTACAACATGAACTGTTACGCATGGACTGTTACAACTGTTACGGCGAGCGTTACGATCAAGACAAGTCGGAAAAAAGGCTGAAAATTATAGCACGGTGAAACCTCATCCGATTTTAGTCCGGTTTTCGAGAGATAAATGGTAAGCAGTATGTAAAAGTGGCAATTTAGGGTGTTAGACTTCATTCAGATGACCTTTAAGTGAATAAGTGATGGGTATCTAGATTGTACTATCTCAGCCCTTTTCAGTTAAACTTTAAGGCAGGCTCCGTTTCCCATAGTGTCGTGAGTTTGGCCTGCGTATTTTCGCATGCGAAGTCTTATTGTACTCTTATCTTATCTTAATCTTTTCGGTATGTGTGTGCACGTAGCTTTAATGAAACACCATGGATCGACATAAAGTGCTTGGAGACATTTCTGTTCGATTTGAATTATAAATCTGTGATGTTATTCAACCTCTTGGTACCTTGTTTCCATGGGTAAAGCCGCCCTTAGTAAATTCGTCCCCTTGAAATTTTCTGTCAAGTGTACTTCATCTGTTGAGCAAAGTACTCATCCATCGCTCCCGAATTATTGTATTAAGCTCCAGTCTCCCAATTAGAATCCTCCTGCAGAAATCAATACGAAAGTATACTTCTCTCGATCTTTCTGCGAGGGAGACTAAGTCTTTCCCAAACCGGGAGTACCTGGGAATCGACCCATGCTCACCTGTTTCCCCAACGTCGAAGTTGCTTGATCCTATAAATAGCACGGGAGGGGGAGGCGGGCGTCGTTCCCCCCTTTCTGTATTGATTTGTGTGAGAAGCCTCCCGATTGCTTTCTGATATGAGGCCTGATTTTTGCCGGGATAAGATGTACTCGAGGCGTAACAGGTTGTTCTGTCGGGCGTGATGAGTAGACAGTCTGTCTTCAAGGGCCCGTTTCACCAACGTGGTATTACGTATTGCAAGAACCGATTAATGATAAGAACATCTGAGCAGGGGCGTCACGTATGGGGGGACTTCCCCCTCCCCAATGTTGTCGGCCAGTCCGAGGGCCGGTCGTTAAAAAATAGTCGAGTCGGCGCGAAGCTCCGCTATTTTTCGTAAAAAGAGTAGATTTTTCTTCTTCTTGGAAACAGTCGTTTTTCTTCAAGACTTTTCGTAAAAATAGTCGATTTTTTATTAAAAACAGTCGAGTTATTTAAAATCAGTCAATTTTTTGTCAAAATAGTCGTTTTTTCTTCAAAACAGTTGTTATTTCTGCAAAAACAGTAGGTAAAAACGACCAGCCAGTTGGTAAATACCTTGCCCCCCGCAAAAAAAAACCATTTCGGCTAGCAACGCCTCTGCATGTGAGCCTCAACCACTGGTCAACTCAGCGATTGTTTCCCATAAATATTGACCGCATGAACCTACAAACCACACGCCTAGTTTATAGAGGTTGCAGCCATTTTTTCCGGAATAAGATGTACTCGAGGCGTAACAGGTTGCTCTATCGGGCGTGATGATTAGACAGTCTGTCTTCAAGGGCCAGCTTCACCAACGTGATATGACGTATTGGCAAGAACCGACGATGATAAGAACATGTGATCCTCAGCCACTGCACTGAAAAAAAATCGGCGATTGCAATCCATAAATTTTGACCGCATGAGCCTATAAACCACATGCGTAGTTTATAGAAATTGGAACCAGGAATTTATTTCGGGGAAGGGTTTCCCCGTGGATCGGACCGTTGGTGACATATTTTAAAGAACGGGTGATATATTCTTCTCTGGCGTGGCAACCATGAGCCGAAGCAAAGATGGATTGAGGTCTATACTAAACCTCAGCCGATTCTCCGATATCGGAGACATCAATGCGACGTCATCAACATAGTTGGGAAATTCGATTAACTATATTTTATTGAATATATATTTGGATCTATATATATACAGCCGAGCGGCCAGCGAGGTGCCGGACGCGTTTACGTTTATAAACCGTTCTAGGGACAATCATTTAGGTGCGGAAATGGAAAATATGAACTTTTCATGCAATTAGGAATGACGTCACGGTCCTGGGATGAGGTTTAGTCGACACCTGTATTGAAAGAAGGGAGAGACGGACGTTCTCGTGCACATCAGTATCATGAGCGTGTTCCACCCTACTTGCCGTAGTTACTGCGCTAGTCGCCGTGGTTACTACGCTAGGCTGGAACGCTCTTTTAATTTTTTCGGTCAGATATTAGGCCGCGGGTTGATCCGACCAATCACGTTACAGAGATGCGTAGTTACTACGCTAACTACGCTCCCGAGCGTGGTAAGCAAATAGTTACTATTAGTTACTATTTTGAGAAGGTTGGAACGGTCAGCGTAGTAACTTTTCGTGAGGCTGGAACGGAAATAGTAACTAATAGTTACAATTGGTAGAGGGGTGGAACACGCTCCATAAGTTGTCAACTAAATTAGGTTGGGGTTGATAGTTTTGCTAATATGTGCGAAGCTTTAGACCAAGCATTTTGAAAATCGTATGTAGCCTATGAAATAATGAAAATAAAGATAACATTAAAAATTGATGTTAAAGTTAAGATTTGTTTTAATTAAAATATATGTGAGATTCTGAGAAGGGATTATAGTATTTATACGCGAACAGGCGAAGACTGGAAGCCCAGTAGACCCGATTGTCTGTATTAAGAAGTTCAATAAAAATTCTCCTTTGGGATGCCATCGAAACCTTTGGCCTCGTCGAGGGCCTTGTTCGTTTCGGATCCGAACGATTGCGTACCACCGTTCCAACTTCCGTGCATGTAGCCCTTCATTAAGGAATTAATTTTACTCGTAACTTCTTCATTCAGTTAAACAAAGGTCAATCAGGCTCTCATCAGTCAACGTATTCTGTTCACCAGTCACGAAAAATTCCACCTCCACCTTATTGAGTTGAATAATACTTTGCACAGTTTAGTTCTTGCGCGGTGCTCCGACTTATGGAACTGTTTGACGGCGCAATGGTCTGTCAGTCCTTTTGGCTAGCGTACTAATCGAGTGTAGGTGGTGTAGGTAACGATGGATTTATGACGAACGCTGGTCACTACATCAGGCTGTAATTGGAGGTAGGCAGTGTTGGGACAAGTACTTTAAATTTGTAATAATGAGACAAGTACTTCAAGTTTTGTTTAGTATTTTTGAAGCTAGGGATCCTCTCAAGATTTCAAGTCTGAAATTAACGACCATGCACTGTCTCAAAAAAAAAACTGTCTCAAAGTACTAATTAATAAAGAGAATTAGAAGCAATATTGGAGAATTACTTCAAATTTGTTCTTAAGTATTAAGTATCAGGTACTTCCAAATTTTGTACTTACGTATCAAGTATTAAGCGAGGTATTAAGTACCTGACAACCAATGTACTTAAGTTGTACTTAAGTTTTAAATACGTGATTTATGCTTCTAGTACTGCACGTTGAAAGAGCATAGTCATTGCAACTTCGAATGGAGCTCTCATTATCTATTAGTATGCAAACTAAGGTGTTATGCGCTTCTCAGACTGCCCAAGTTTCATTTTTTTTCTGACGGCTTTTCATTGTTGGTAGATGGTACCAAAGAACCATTTCAGTGAGCAAATCGATGTGATCTAAGCAGAATGTACTTACCATAGTAGGCTTGAAAATGGATTTGTACTCGAAGCCATCAAGTACCTAATTATTTTACTTAAGTAAATAGTTCTGAGTACTCCAGTAAAGTTGTAGCCTTCACAAGTAAATCCCAAGTACTTTGGTTTTGTACTTAGGCAGTACTTGAATTGCTTCCCATCACTGTAGGTAGGACTATTTCTCGTAAACTTGGGGAAAAGATAGAATTGGGTTTGAAAAACACTTTCGTTTTGTCACTGTTTCTCTTTTTTCCCTAGTCCGCTGATTTCTGCTTAGTGTAGAACATGTTCAGCCCTCTGCTTTTTTACGGCAAGTCTGGAGCCTAGGTGGGATTGATGAATATGACTTAACATCTTTTGGAAAGCTTCGTAGAATCTAAAGCGAAAAAGGATGATTTACGCGCCAGAGCCTACAGTGTGTGAAGTGAAATTTCATAGCCTATGTCAGAGAGGGCTATCTGAAGTTACGCAGACAAGCCGTTTCTTCATAGCCGATTTCTGATTTTGATTGGAAAACTCCATTCTAGCAAGCAGGCACCAGTTTCAGCTCAGTTCGATTTTTGATCAATTCAGTTTATTCGTTTACAATCTTGAAACGACGAAAAGCCGACAAGTTGATTTTGCGTCCACCCTACATATTATAGACTAAAATCGAAAGGTGATAAATATGGACGACAGTTTGCTTTTGGTTCCTTTGTCTCAGTGACCTGGTAAAGCTAGCAGTTTGCCAGTGGGCAGCCACACATAGAGTCTATAAGATAATCATTTTGTACGCCACGTCCAAATACAGGTCGTTACTTAGTACACCCTACAGTAGGTACTGTAGGTAACGATGGATTTAGAGGTAACAATGGATTTTCGATGGACGCCAGTCCCTATATCAAGCCGTAGTTGGAGGCAAGAGTCTCGTAACTTGGGAAAAAGAAGACAGAACTTGTCGTTCTGTTCGTTGTCTCAGCTATCTACTAAAGCTAGTCAGTTTGCGAGTCGACACTCGGCAGCAAAACTTCGAGTCGACTTCTTTTCTTGTGATAATGTTATTTCAGTTCCTTCAAGGTCATTCTGAGATCTCATCTTATCTTGTTTTGAGACCAGTTTCGTGATAGATTTGGTACAGCTCAACTGTGTTTTTGGTACCGGTCAGCTGTGTTTTTGTGCTTCTCCATAAGAAATGGTATTAGTCACCTGCTTGCTGGAACAGGTCACCCACGCTCGGACATCAATCCGTCTTTTAATTCCTTGGCAACTAGTTTTACTATCTGATTTATTGTTGCTTATTATTCTTGTCCCGAACAGAATGTTTTTTTGGTCGTACATTTTGCTGACTCCGTTTTGGTTGTCATTTAAGGGGCCCACCGTTGCCAAGTCACATAAGCCAGATTTGAGATGTGTGTGGTCATCTTTGATTTTAATGCTTTGGCTGTTCCACAGTAGGCTAAATTGTGCTGATTCATCCGGAAGGCGGCAGAAATCAACTTATGACCTTGAGTTCATCTATTTCTCATCGTTTTGAAAGGATTCATTTCGGTTGATCCCTCTGCGGGAATGCACTGCTTCTTATTATTCATCTAGGCTGGGATGATTGTTAGTGTTTTGTCCATTGCTGTGAATCTGACTTTTTGTGATCTGACTTTTTTACTGTATCTACACAAATTGTTGATTGTGAGACCACTTAGATCATGGGACCTAACTTCAAGTCATACGATCAGGCACTGACTGTGTTGAGAATCCCGAGTCTCTACTCTCGAAGAGAAGAACTAATTTAAAAATTTGGCAAAAAGCTGTTGGCAAATGAGAAGTACCGAGTCTTGCTCCCCCTTGACGCCCCAAAAAACAGTAGGACAAGACGGCAAAATAAATTAGTGCCTGCCAAAGGACGAACCTCGAGGTTCATGAACTTGTCTGTGCCCTTTTTTACAGAGATTTTTAACAAAGTGAACTATTGTAATATATCTTATTTCATTATTGTAAATTGTAAGTGACCAGCTTATTTAGCATCTTCTGCTGAAGAAAGCTCGGAAGTTGGTTTGTCAATAAACGATGTCAGATTTCAGACAGTGGGGAAGTCAGAAACTAGTCCACTTAGAGCGCTGAACTGGAGTAAGGCGAATAGGCTGTGATGGGCTAAGCTGCGTTCTGTTGTTGACTGCGAGTTTAGTTGGCTTAAGGTTGCCACGGCGGGTGGAAGAAAAATGCCTCACAGCTTTCTTGCCGAGCGGCTAGGTGCTTTGTCCCTTAGTTTGCATATCCGCCGTCGTGTACAGCTGTCATCGTATTCTCTGTTCCTGTCTTTCCGCTTTGTCGCCGTGAAATCTGTGATGGGTGTCGCCCTGTTCCACGCAAGGCTATGGTGGGTTTCGCCTGCCGCGGTTCCCATAGAGGGTGCAAAACACTGCCTCGCGATTATACGGCTGTTGTCGGACGAAGCGGTTTCGTTAGCCAAAATTATAATCCGCGGATAAGCTCTATATCGCCTCCACAACTGCTGTTAGGTCAGCTTTGTGACGGTTAACTTCGTACGAAATGCGTGCGGAACGATTATTCCGGTCGTGGTTTCTGGTTTTGTTCGAGTTTGACGGAATCCGCCCGGATTTAGCTGAGTCACTACTACCTCAGCGATGGTCGGGCTCGTCCTTGAAACTGAATGCTCCTGAATATTCAGGACATGGTTGCCGTGAATAACATATTTCGTGTGTTCGCTTTTTGTCTCTTTTTTTGCCACACCTAGCAAAATTGCAAATTCGTGGGCATTTTTCAGAAAATGTTATCGTTTGGGGGGATATTATGAAACTTGGGCATTAAAGGCAGAATTTCGACAAGTGGCTCTTTTCGTGCTTATGCTTTAGCCTCTTCTGGGCAAGCATGGACAAAGAACTTTTTTTGACATTTTCCTTATCGTTCTCATTTTAGTAGGTACGTTTCTAAGGTTTCCGGACTTATTAAATTAGTGATGTCAAAATAGGTTTCAATCGCCGGTGGAAGAGAACATTAGACGTTTACAGAAAAGCTTTCGGATCAAAACCTTGTTTCTTGCTGATCAACACTGCTAGTGTTGACTAAGGTCCATTTTCCTTGGTTAGGGTGCATTCCAGTTACGCAAAGATTTAAGATTAGCTTAGGATTTGCGGAAAATGGTCGCTCGGCGTAGCGGCTGAGAAACAGTATCAGTATCCTTCCGTAATTGCAGTCGGAATATTGGCACGAGCTTGGCATAAATGTGATTTGCCGTGGAGCTGCTCATTAGCACCTCCAGGTATATGATATTTGCAAGTTTTCCATTTTACGATGCCTCCCCATAGCTTCCCGATGTTCAACGCTTTGGGGTTCTTCCCATCTTCGATTTGTATGCACATTTACAGGCAACGGTGCGCCTTGTAGCGATTCCGAACTGCTAGTCACGCCGTTCATCGTATGATTAGGGATGCCGAGATCTTTCAACAAGAGCTGTAAGCTCATATGGCACTTGCATGGGTTGAGATGTAGTGTTTGATCAAAAGTACTTTTAAGGTTACCTTTGCGGTTCAGATGCGAGATACGTACATGATACGTACTCTATAGGCACTAGAAATTCATCTGTAAGAAAAACTATTGAGACAAAACGATCACAGGCCCTTAGGGATCATTGATATATACCATTTGGTAAAAAAAAAAAATTCACTTTTCGGTTAAAATGTGCACTTGAAGGGTGATAAAATAAATTTTTTCTAAATTTACGGTCAAGATTGGTACTTTAAGGAATGTTGGATTTGGAAAGTGGCGATTTCTGAGCCAATCTTGTCGAATCTCTAATATTCCAGCCCAGTTCCATCGTCCTAGCACATCTGGAAGTACCTTAAATCGAGATCACCGGAATTCCGGACCCCCCCTCAAACTCCCCCACAGTCGCCGGAGCCAATCCGGTTATGTAAGTGATTTATCCAGAGCATCTTTTTATTATTTCCATAAAGTTCCATCCCGATCTCCCCAGTCTGAGCCGGTCACGTATCCCCCCCCCCAGTTGTTGTCGAATCCGGTCCGGACATGACAAAGATCACCAGAGACATGTCCTCTGATCAGTTAACAAATTTCACTCAGATCCGATCAACCGTTCCAAAGTTACGCATGACTCAATATTCCGGATTCCCCCTCCCGCTACTCCCCCCACGACTATCGGATCATGTAAATTTTTATTTATAAGTCATTTTGATCGGGTCCCTGATTCGCCTCCCAAGTTTCGTCGTGACAATCCCCAAAACCGCCATTACCGGAATTCCGGGAAACTCCGCTCCACCCCCCCCCTAGTGTCCGGATCCAGTCCAAATGTATAAACGATTTATCTGGAGCAGACGCTTGTTCTTCCCAGCAAGTTTCACTCCGATCCCTCCATTCTAACCGTTTCTCGAGATTTTCGGTCTCCCCCCCCAACTCCCCCATAGCTGTCGAATCCGGTCCGGACTTCAAATGGTACATCAGAGTTATGCCATTTATTCCGTTATTAAGTTTCATTCCAATCCGATCACCCGTTCGAAAGTTACACACTACTCCAGTTTTCCGGATTCCCCAGCCCTCCACTCCCCCCCCAGAAGGTCGGATTGGGAAACTGATTATTTCCAGGTTAGTCCGGTCGGGTCCCTGATGCTCCTGCCAAGTTTCATCGTCCTAGCACATCTGGAAGTACCCCAACTCGAAAAAGTGTGAGAAAAACTACTTAATTTTCAGAATTTCCCGGCCCACCCCCCCCCAGATGGTCGGATCGGGAAACTGATTATTTCCAGGTTAGTTTGGTCGGGTCCCTGATTTTCCTGCCAAGTTTCATCGTCCTAGCCCATCTGGAAGTGCCTTAACTCGAGATGAGTGGACAGACCGACCGACCGACCGACCGACCGACCGAAAGGTGATCGGTATATGGCACTTGAGCGAAGCTGCAAGTGCCATAAAAATACAGCCGGATGTTATTAATTTGTCAGGGTTTTTACCGCCTCTATTTCAGACGAGTATTGACGAATTTCCTTAGAGCACAAATTATAAAACAATTAATTTTATTTCTGTTTCATCAACGCTTCCAAGCTGTTAAAGTTTAACTGAAAAGCCAAATTATGTTTGTATCATTTAGTTCAATACACTGACTTATTTGGATGCTGCAAATGTATTTTTTTGATGCTGCAAATGTATTTTTTTGATTTTTCACTATCTGCTTTATTAGTGACGTTCAGGATATCTGCGCCCTTCCCCAAAGCGGAAATTCTAATATGCGCGGGAAATTTGAATCTCAACAAAAACGTGGTTTTTCAGAGGGCAGTGGTGAACTTGGTGAAGACTGCTCAGTGCCTGAACACAAATGTTTCGTAAATCTTCTTCATCAAGCATACAACACAGATACAAGCGCATAGAGGTGCCACAGATCGGACAGGAAAATTCCACTATTTCATAACTGATTTTTCTTGAACAGCGGAGCAACGAAGTAACGCAATTTCATCGGGTCTTCAAGACTCTTTAAGTGAATAAGTGAGGGGTAACTAGACTCTCTTATCTCGGCCCTTTTCGGTTAAACTTTAAGAAAGCCATGCTAGAACTTCTATAGGCAACGAGCGTGTAGCGGCTGCGGACTGCTAGTCACGCCGTTCATGCGCACTGTCAACTATGATTCGCTGTCAGCTTGGGCTCAAGGAATATTGATGCAGAGGTATCTCTCCAATATAGCTGATGTCATTAATTTGATCGGGTTTCCTCTCATTTCGGCAAAGTATATTTCAATGGAGCTTGTCATTCCAATTTCCAACAACAGGCACACAGTTGCTGCATTCCAATTCAGATTCCCCGAAAGAGAGAATCAACCAGCTCCCATGCTATAGCTCTCCCAGCGCCTCACCACTGTGAAAGAAGAGGACACTGCCGATTACGTACAATCATGAGTAACCTCGCCAGCAGTTGTTGTCTCTGATTGGTTGAAACAGTCACAAACGGCCCGAGCGGCGGGGCTTAATTGTGAAATTCTCTCCGTAGAAATACTAGATTCGGCTAAAGTACAAAAGTATTTGAAAGGAAAGTCGACCATAGTGCTAGTTGTTGAGAAGGAAGTAATGGAATAGTGTTAGGGTTCAGTTCTACTTTAAAGCACAAACAGTAGAAGAAGTAAAGTTCTTATTTTCTGTAACATCAACGCTTCCAAGCTGTTAAGAAAGCCGCGCTCGTGCTCGTAAAATCTAAACACCGAGAAGAAGAAAGTCATGCTTGTTACTTTATCGCTATCCAGTTGAGCTTTTCACAGATGGCGTGCGGTATGCAACCTAGTAGCCGAACCAGGGCAAATATCCTTTAACTCAAAGTCGCATTTTCGTGTTCCTAGATTGAGCTTGAAGAGGACCTTTCCAAGAAGGGCCAAAATGCGAGGGGGTGCCAAATCCCAAAATTGGGGTACGGGTGTGCCCGACAATTGAGTTTGCCCGACTCCCGTACAGAGTGTACCCGACAGTTGGTACCCCCTCGGGGATACAGAGTGTGTCCGAAAGTTGGTACCCCCCTCGCCAAAATAATGAGATAGAATATATAAAATAGCTCGAGAAATTCATACTGTACTTTCCCACCTGGTTCCGAAATCCTTATGTTTCTCGGCGATATTAAGTCACGGAACTCATAGTCGCTGCAGATAAACAGTTTAACGATCAAGTTGAGTCGAGGATCCCTTATCTTTTTTTTATGCAGTCTAATTGTATGTTTATGGTTAATTATTTGGAAAGTATAACAAGAACTTTTGTTTCTAACAGTTAATTTTTATTTACCTTTGGATGTACTTTGTATCTACTATGTCGACCCGCAGAATATGCTGCCGATGATGGGTGACAAAACAAATTCATACAAATTTGAACATAACAGCATGTGCCCTTGACGTCATTGAGAAGGTCACCTTTATCCAGACATAAATATTCCTTTTTTCCCACTAACCAGACGTGTTGATTCATCTCGGTCTGTCATGTTTCAGTCGGCAAGCCTTCCGGCACCGAGCCGGCGATAGACGTTCTAAACCTTGGTTCGTTTCCACACAAATCGCGAAAATCAATAAGAAATAGTCCCGTATGTGCTTCTCATTTCCTTGGTACCTGTTGCCCGATCGTGCGCTTGCTGAATGCGCCGTAAGTTCCCGTAGTTTCCCAGCCTCTCCAGGTTTAGTTCTGCCGACTAGTCCGTATAGTTTGTTTTTCCGACTGGATTTACGACTTAGAAAGACAGTCATTAAAAGGATAACTGTTTGATTCACGAGTAAATAAGTGGTGGGCAAGATCAAGATCGGCCAGGTGCTTTTCGCAGGTAAAGCGGTTTTCTTTTGTCGGTATGGCTCTTTGTTTTTCGAACATGAGTTGCGATATTTCGGCACCTAAAACGGCTTTAATAGCAAGCAGCGTGTGTTCCAGTGGAGTCTCGTATAAGGTTTGGTAAACCATATTCATTATCTCTTTTCTTTATCCAGAGCACAATCCGGTATGCAGTTAAAATTCTTTTCGGAGCTTGCCCATATTTTCGTTAATGTTGATCTGCCGTTTTAAGCCGTTTCTTTTTTCCACAAGTTCGTTTTTTATCAAAAACTCAGCTGACGTATTCGTTTTGCACTCTCGAATATCGTTTTTGTCGCCTGAGCCTGAAGAGGACCCTTGCGAAGAAGGGCCACAATATTGCTCCAATAAAACTCAGCTTGCGTATTCTTTTAACGCAGTTAATGATTTGGGGTCAGCTTGGCCGGGAGGGATGCTTTTGCTTTAAGCCGACCTCTTCCATGATTAAACAAGGTCATGACTAAACAAATTCCAGGATTAAAGATGGTCTCAAAATATGTCGTTTCTGCTTCAAACCAACTCATGTATATCGGGATACCATCGACATTTGCCCTCCGAGGAAATGCCATACAACCTCACATATGTTCACTTCTTTCAAGGTCAAGTTCGGCGACACTGGGATTCTCAGTTTCTTTACATGAGTGTAATGAATCATCATGACCGCAATGTAAAACCAATGATTTTAATATCAGATGAAATAAGTGTTTTTAGTATCTCCTTTCATTTTTGTTTATGTTCTTGCTCGCCTCTTGTTGCTTTACCACGCCTTTGAAAACTTGTAATGATTCTTCTTTTCTCATTTGATGCACTGCTTTCTCTTGAAATTATGGCATTCATTCCTTCGCTGAAAAATGGTTGGGGAAACTTAGGAACTTATAACGGCAAATTTTTGATATTCATAATAAATAGCTTTACTTCCAAGACCGATTTTTTTTTCTTTAAGTGGCCAGTCAGGCAAATAGGTCTTTCGTAAACTAACCCACAAATTATACGAATAATGTATGGTTTCCAAGCCCGCTTAATTTTGTTGTTTTGTGAAACTTGGAACCGTCTCGGGATTTAAAATCTGAAGCTAACGACACTGCATCGGAACATTGTAGGAAAAAAGTACTAACTATTGAAGAAGATTGTAAGGATGCTGATGACTAGAAATAATAACAGATAGTGGTTTTGAACCGTAATTACCTAATTCTGTAACTGAAATAGAAGTAAATGGTTTAAATCAATCGTTGCATTTGTAGTATAATTGCAAGCGCGTCAAAGATTCCTATGCATCGTGGAAACCCAGGTCAGCAGTAAAATAATAAGAGCATAATATTATGTAGTAAGAACTTGATAGCGACAAAATCAAGAGCCATACGATGATACCAAGTTCAGATACAATTCGTCTGAAAGTTCGGTGGTAGGACACTGACAGCGGCCTGTCCGGACCCATTTGTATTTTCAACTGACAGTAACCCAGGATGGCCATCCTAACTTTTGATAACTACACGCTAAAGGTTCACAGGACATGCTGAAATGCGAACATCTAATAACGGATCACTTATTCATTTAGCCTAGCACGTTTGAGAATCCAGTGGAAATGCATTTGCTTCGGGATTCCCCAATAAGCGATTTTTTATTGGTGTAAAGCTCTTCATATCCATCGTAGCTCTATGTTACTTCAAATACTCGAAGCAGCATTAAATCATCTCACAAAATATTATAACCAGACCAGTCCACCCAGCAACCAAGGTGTTGCGGTGGCGCCATCTGCATTCGTTAGGAATTTATATTCTTGTGCTTTCGGCGAATAGAAGTTGATTAAATAAATACAATTCAAAATACTGCAACCAGTTGGCTTTTCAGTTAACCAACCAAGTACCAACTTGCAAAATCTCTAACTAAGGCAGAGCAAAGTAACACTAGGGAGTAGCGCCAAGACCTATCCTTTCCATGCTTCGCAAACGGGCCATAGTCGGAGCGCCGCCCATTACGCTTGAGGAATTTAAAGCGAGACAAACCGGCGGATTTAGAAATGTCTAGTAAAGCTAAGGCGCGGTCTGCACACATCTTGGAAACCGGGGAGGTTGTATCTTTTTTTTGCTGTGATCAGAATATGAAGTTATTGGAGCCAGCCCTGGTGCACGATTGATTGAGTTTGAGTAGGGACGTTCAGTATCGCTAGTGGTGCTAGTGTCGCTACTATTCGAGTGTGTGTCACTTTTTTCAAGTCTTGGCGCTACTCTCTAGTGTTATTTTGCTCCGAACTAATGTGTACCTGGCAACTGCGAAGTCAGCGATAGTGAATGAAGATAAATTTCTGGCAGCCACAGGTGTGGAACCGTGTATATCATGTTCCCGGTGCCATGTTTCATGGTTGATCATACTAAGTTTATTTAAGCTTTCAAATATTTGTGCCTTGCATCGGGTTACACATTGGCAGTCGGCTTTTACTGTGTGCCCATCTTGTTAAAGTACTGACTACGAACAGAAGTAGAACATTACCGACGACAAGGGATGTTTGAGTCCAAACATCATACGTTGCCAACGATCTAGCTCCTTGCGGAATTGTGACACAAAGAAAATGGCGCTGTCTAGAGGACACGATGTTTACCGTTGAAAATAGTTGAAGTACATTACTGCGAACAGAAGTTAAACATTCCCGACGAAAAGCGGATTTTCGTAAATTCCCCGAAAACTCGCCGAAATTCCGCGTAAACTCAGACTGATCATTGTGATTGTGAATGGAGAATGAGGTGTATGGAGAGCATGTTTTCAATGGTTTGTGGATGGTTAAGATGTATTTTTTTTCATTACAAAAAATGGGACATTATGTGAGGGTTGCTATGAATCATACGACACGGTTCTTAGGTTAATGGGGAGTAGGACCGATTATTTATGTAAGTTAGTACGTAATTTTATTACCCGAAAATTCACAAGGAATTAGTACGGGGAATAAACTGAGAAAAGAAAGGATCACAAAGACATTAACCCACTATTTATAACAATACAGGTACACTATAACCGACTACCAATAACAGATGACAAATGGACATTTTTTATTTTGTGTTATTTTGCCATGGTCCTCGGGATTTTTGAGCATCAAATCCAGTTCATTTCAGTAGATTAGGGGGATTTTAAATGGTTTAACCGAGTTTAAGTTTAACCGAAAAGGGCTGGGATAGGACAATCTAGTTACCCATAACATATTCACTAAAATTGGCTTGAAGACCCGCTGAAAATGCGTTACTTCGTTATTCCGCTGTTCACGAACAATCGATTTTCAAATAGTGGAATTTCCGTGTGATTTGTGGTACCTCTATGCGCTTGTATTTGTGTTGTATGCCTTACGAGAAAGATTTATGATTTTTTTCTGTTCAGGCACTAAGCAATCTTCACCAGTTTCACCACTGCCCACTGAAAAGCTGCGTTTGTGTTGAGATTAAAATTTTCCCGCGTCATAGTAGAATTTACGCGGTGGGGACGGCCGCAGATTCTCTGAACGTCATAACTAGAACAGATAGTGGAAAATAAAAAAAAAACCTTCGCAGAATCCAAATAATTCAGTGTATTCAATTAAATGACACAAAATTAAGTTTGCTTTTCAGTTAAACTTTAAAGGATGCAATCGAAGTGCCGAAACCGGGTGAAAAAGTAGAGCCACAAAATCGACTGATAGAGAACCGATATAATCAAAAAGACACCTGATTAAAATATTAGTCATAACAACCACCCACGAACCCAGCGGTGCCACTTTTCTCTGAAGAAACCTGTGACTTTCGGGCGCAAAAAACCATGACATTCTGTTGCCTACAAAACTGGGTCCTTTTTAGCAACTGGTTTATCATATTCATGATTATATGCCTCGAATTTGTTGCTTATTTTTATGTATTTACTTTAAGGAACCGGTCGCAGAATTCTGGATCTATTCTTCGGTTCCAGAGTCTGTGACATATCGCAGAGTTCTGCGACCAGTGGCAACACTGCACGAACCCACCACCCACCAAAAACAACAACGGGTGAGGTAACTGGAAGATGAAATCCAACTTACTTTCAAAATATTTGTACCCATAAAGTATTATTTCTTTTTTTTTAATGTGTGATGGCAGTAAATTAGCAAAATTGAAATTTCTGAAACCCAGGTCAATTAGCGTGGATGTTTCTGAATCTGGACAGGTGACAGTGAGTTATCTTCATTTGTTGACAGTTTCTTCTCCGACCGCTTATTTAAAAACTTTTTTTTGAGCCGCTAGGATTTTTTGTCCTCGCTCCGCTCGGCCGGTTTGCTGACGGATCACGGTAGCCGATGACCCAGAAATTTTCACAAGGTTTCCAGAAGTTTGACCGAGAGCCGTCGGAAGGACCTGGAGGCCATCCAGAGAGCTGTAATAATATTTTCTGGCATGATGACACTGAATGAAAGAAAATAGTGCACGTGTTATTAGCCTAGGAATTTAGAATGAGGTTCGAAATGAATAATAAAGAAGTTAAAAGATCAAGAAATCCAGGCTCGGCAGTTTCGGAAGGGGATTCTTGTGTCCCTTGTGGCTGCCAAGGAGACTTTGTGAGAACATTATCTTTGAAGCGGGAATGAGAAAGGAAGAAGTTAGAGGACCCATAAAAACCCAGGGACCCATAAATTTCCTGTAATGCCTCGCCATTCAGGGGGCTTGTCATTTCCTATGCTTCTATGTTGCCCGACCCTCTCCTACTTTCCAAAAATTCCGCTTGGGTCGAAAAGGCGTTCTTGTTTGCCTCATTGGACGTGAGCGCCAAAGATACTCCTCCCTCAAGGCGCCAGCGGCCAATCCCAAATTTTGTCTATCTGGATAGTCGCGTATTCTATCCCCGTGGGTATTTCTCGAAGTACCGGACGGTCGGTCAAGAGCGCATCAGAAATCTCTTATTGACAAGCCCCCTGAATGGCGAGGCATTACAGGAAATTTATGGGTCCCTGGTATAACTGAAATAACAATAATAATTCAGTTTCAACCTACAAATCGTACAAGACAAGAATAGCGGACTACACAGGAAAATAAAGATGAATAATTAAGGAAAACATAATAAGTATTTCCGTGACTTGGGGATGTGAACTGATTAGATGAATTTGCCTTCGGCCGGGATCACTGTTCCTATGGCCGGCTTGTACCGGACTATTGTAGTGGTTTGCGAACTCTCTTCACAAGCCCCTCGGTAGCTCAGATGGTTAGAGTGTCTGCCTTGTAAGCAGAAGGTCCTGGGTTCAAATCCCGGCTGAGGAGCATTTTTGTCTTTCAGTTCACTACTTCTACAATATAATAAGTACGAGAAAACTACTGAAGCGTCATACAGGCGAATAAACCTGTATACATACGACGTTTCGGACAGTTTTCTGTGGATACCAGAGAATTTTTCCGAACAATATGGCAGCGAGTACTTACGAATAATTTTGGAAATTCTTTGCCAAGGAGAGAGAAATTGTTAAATAAACGAATGTAAGAAGACAGAATAGCTTTAATATCCTTCATCTTTAGAACAGGGTAAACTCCGAATAGAAAAAGAATAAAGTGGCCACAAGAAATGTGACCAGCTCAAAGGAAAGGAGTTCTGGTAGTCTACCACTTGGGTCAAGGCGAAGACCTACTGGTAAAGCAGAAGGGAGGATCGGTCCTTACCTCTGTCCTATGTGCGGTAGTGACGACGAAAGTAGTGAACGGAAGCTGGTGTTTGAGTACGTGGAATTGAATAAATGGAGAAAGGAGGTATTTGGAGAGAAGGTACATGAAGAAAGGATGAATGTTTTTCGAGCGTGAGATATTTGGGGTGTTACTTCAGGCTTGCGGGGAGCATAGAACGAAATTCTTAGACTAGAGAGTATTTTTGTCAGTGTTAAACCTGTTAAAGTTTAACTGAGCGTGCAATCGCACGTTGTCCCTGACTGAAGAAATACCTTGTTTTATTAGCTGACCATACCTATTACCTTCAATTAAAGAACTTGTTTCTGCTCCTATTTTTTCACCCAGCCCCTTCGTTTTTTGCGACTCAAAATCATTTGCAAAGAGGACACACCCCGACACGGTTCCTTCGCGAGAGGCTTTACCATAAATGGCAACGAAGGTGTTTGATTAATAGAGAATTTGTCTAAATCACATCGGATTTCGTCTTCAGGCTAGTTGACGCAAGCCATACGCGTTGAAGAAGTTAATAAGTTTGTTAGTTGATGCTGGCGGAAATAGGGAGGGACGGATACTATAACCAAAATGAAAATGCGGACACTACTGTACCTTTTTTCTGCAAAATCGTAGCACGAAGTTGAAGGGGGAGTTCTGGAGTTCCGGTGATGCCAAGTTCAAGTACTTCCAGACGTGCTAGGTCGATGAAACTTGGAAGACACCTCAGGGACCCGACCAGATTGATTTGGAAATAGTCGCTACCCCGATCCGACTATCGGGGGTGGTGGAGAGGGGGGGATCCGGAATCCCGTGGCACGCAGAACTTTCAAACGGATTTACCTTCAACATATCAAACATTTATGGCGGCGAGTCGGCAATCTTGTGCGAACTATACATTGGGTGAGACAGTAAACGCTGACCTAGTCACACTTTCTTGTCTTGAAAATGTGGCTGATTGTCATGCAGAAATTAAAGAAAAACTTAAAAAAGTAAAAGAAATAGTAGCTTCCAATCTAGCTCCCTTTACCGTTTGTCGAGGTGACCGACTTTAGTTTGCACATGGTGTTGCTGCCTATCGACACCTGCCCGATGTTTCGTCTCACTTATATTCGGTAGGCTACAATTTAGGTTTAGGTTTAGTGAAAAATTGCCACAGTAGAAAAGCTAAATAATCGGCAACGAAAAGAAAATAAATAACACAGAGTAAGACGTAACAACGTTACAAGCTCGGAGCCTCTTGAGTTGGCCTACTATTACAAGAGCTTGTAGCACCTATCTCATTTGTCTGGAATCTCTGTTGGGATTCCTAAATTACCCCCGCGAACTGAGATTATCATCTGTGAATAATTGGCAATAGAAGGTTTGTGAGTTTAGGTACCATCTTCTAAACAGTTCATAGCAAATATTGCTGATATCTTCTTTCATTTTAGTGTCGGTCTTGATCGAAATTTTTGATATGTTGGACATGAATGTTTGATGCCTGAAATATTGTCTCGCGTTGCTCGTGACCCACAACATAGGGTGGGTTTGTATGAAGTAATAGCTGAATGTTCGCGTGGGATTAAGAAATCCGTGTTTTGATGTAGCTTTAATATCATATTTGAGGTTAGAAACTAGCAGTTCTTTCTGCAGAGGTTCAGAGGTCGTTGGATCGAATCGCGCTTCAGGAGCAATTTTATTTTGTAGTTCACCACTTTAACCACACTGTCAGAAGTTTCATAACAGATCGCGCATAACACTTTCAAGAATAACTCCTTTTCACTTAGAAATAAAGTGTTTTGACCAATTAAGTTTACACAACTTCGTGCCTAGATCTCCAACAACACCTTCAATTGGTAAAAGTACTAACGGGAACGAAAGAAACATAACAGATAACATCCCAAAGTGTTATCTGTTGAAACGGGGCATCCTTCTGTTGTCGTTATGTAACTTCCGACAGTGTAGTATTTTTACCAATTGAAGGTGTTGTTGGAGATCTAGATACGAAATAGTGTAAATTTAATTGGTCACAACACTTTATTTCTAAGTGAAAAGGTGTTATTCTTGAAAGTGTTATGCGCGATCTGTTATGAAACTTCTGACAGTGCAGCTAATGAAGTTGGCAGTACGGAGGAGGGTCTCTTTCTTTTCTGTACCGAATGAGGTCAGTTCGCCTCTCTTACAAAGTGAATCCCCTCAGTGCAATCCTTTTAGCTCCGTCTTTTACCGTAATGCAATTGTTTGGATCCCTGTCGATCTAACTAGTAGCGTCACTATGTTCTAAGAATGAATCCAGTCAAAGTTACGAGCCGGCTAAGTTGTTACTATGGCTTTAAGAAGAGCACCGCAAAGGTTAAACGAATGCAGCGAATTTGCCAAACTTGACACTGCCTTCGTAGACTAGCGTGATTGTAGACCATTTTCTGTGTTCCAGAGCCTTTAAAGATACAGCGAAACTTTTCGTGTGAACTTCTTTCTCAAAGTGCTTTCTGATCTTTGGCACGCCAGCAAAGTTTTGAGGGTCGCAAGGTGTGTAGGATCCTGTGCCTCCGGCCCTGCCTCCATGCCTCCTAGTGTACACCAAAACGTCCAGTGTGTCACTCCTCGCTATATTTATCCTTTACAAGTGGCTATCGTTTACTGTTACTACCAAGTATTTGTTTTACACATAATTTATTATTATCATTATGGGCGTTCACTAAGCAGACAGTTGTAAGCATCGTGTACACATCCTATTGACAAACTCGACATTGATGTTTGGATGCTATGAAAATCTTCAGTACAAATGTATCCCTTCAGCCTAAGTTGACTGCGATTCGTATTTGACTGTGTTAAACGGAGAAGTCAGCTGAGATTACCGCTCGTCTTTCTATCTTGAGCCTGAAGAGGACCCTCGCCAAGAAGGTCCGTCATATCGCTAGAATAAAAATCAACTGACGCTCTCAAATATGTTCAGTGCATTTTCGATGACAGTGCATCCGAGTGCGTTTTGGGGATCCAGTTGCAAATTTCGGACGGATTTTCAGCATTGAAGACCACATGAGACGAGAAATGACTATCTTAGCCTATACTCCATCTACTGTTTCAACCATTTCCGAACAAGCGAAACTGCATGTCACATATTTTTTTCTACGAAGTCAAACTTCTCTCAGTTCTCAGACGTTTCTGGTAAATCTGGGCGTGGCTTTGTGCTCGTCCAATCTGTCATCCATACGTCAAACAGTTTGCGTGAAGGATAGGTTTATTGGTCAGAGTAGCAGAACTAGGGCTATGGAGGCTTTAAAGTTTAACTGAAAAGGACTGAGACAGGAATCTGTAGTTACCCGTTACTTATTCACTTAAATAGGCTTGAAGCCCCGATGAAAATCCGTTAGTTCTTTGCTCCTCTATTCATGAAGTAATCAGTTATAGTGGAATTTTCCTGTCGGATTTGTGGTATCTCTCTGCGCTTGCACCTGTGTTGTGTGCTTGAAAAAAAGATTTACGAAAAAGAAGTGTTCACGCAGTGAGCCCATTCTGAGAGCTGATCACTGGCCACTGAAAGCCGCGTTTGTATTCAGATTCAAATTTTCCGCGTCATAGAAGAATTTGCGTTGTGGGGACGGCTGTAGATATTCTGCACGTCACTACTAGAGCACATAGTGGAAAATAAAATAAAAATCCCTTAGCAGAACCCAAATAATTCGGTACATTCAATTAAATGGTGCAAAACCAAGTTGGCCTTTCAGTTAAACTAGCTCGTCGCCCTTGAACTCTAATCTGATACGTCGGTTTATTACTCGAGCAAAAAGTTGGCTATTCGAACTTATTGAAGCTGAAAGATATTTTTCTTTAAACCAAACTGAAATTTATAACTGTGCGTGATCAGGTCTCGCAAAGCTCCGACTTGCTATCTCTCAGACGAAGGACACGTCAGACCGACAATTTTTCTTTTTCCACAGACAGTCCACAGCCATATTTGAAAATTCAGTTGTCATGGATCCGGTAATTACCGATTGTTAATTCCGTCATCCACGGCGTTCATTTGGCCATGTTGTAAAAGTCAGGATAGAATTAGTTGAGCTTGTTCCGTCAGAAATCGATAGTTCTGTTGAGTTGTTGGCTTTGCCGTTACCGGGATGGACTAACTGGGGACAAGTTCTTTTCGTCCCGTTGCTGTCAAAGGGGGTGCGGGGGGGGGGATGATCTGCCGTTGAATTGCAATGTCCGACTAACGATGAGCGACTTGTATTTGGGAATTGATTAATTCACATTATACTTGGAGGTTTCCAGTAAACGTGTTTCTCAAGAACTGGACAAATGGCCGGAATGCGGTAGTAAAGAAAATATGTTGTGCGAGTAACAAGACAAAGCTTGTTAATATACGTGTTTCTCAAGAAGTTTACATGCGAAATGTAAACAAAAAGAATGGAAAGTAAACTGTGGGAATGCGGTGGTAAAGAAAGTAAGTTATGTGAGGAATTGAGGAATCGACACCTTTGCCGTTACTAGGATAGTATCGGGTAGGCTGTTGTAACCTGGTAGTGCCATTAACAACGGGAGGGGGGACGAAAGTAGGCGAGAGTGGAGCATGAAGGCTCTCATAGGTGCTCGAAAACGATCGGAAAAGGGCAATAAAGATGATACATGGCCTAAGTAAAGGCGAGCTGTCTTTCTGTTTTTAGAAATATGTTGTTGCTGTTGTGTTGTTGTTGTGTGTTTTTTTTTTTTTGGGGGGGGGCATTGTCGTCTCCATTATAAGTTTCTCCTGTTGCTTCCTTACTTTCCACGGATCATTTTTGTTGTTAAGTTATTCCGTCTAGACTCGTGTATAGTTTCTTTTTTTATCATTATCAGACAACTACAACCTGCAATCACGTGGCCAAGTGCCTTTACAGTAGCACACCATATTCAGCTTCAAAACAGTCAGAGCATAATGGGTTGCTTCTGTTTTTGTTTTTTTCGATTAGCATTATAGCAATAATGGTGCGTCAATAGTATCGATAAAGTGAATGCGATTCTAGATGCAATACTTTATTTAGTTTTTGGTTTTGTGGAAATATTGTTTAAATCTTGAAATGGGGGGGACATTGAACAACGTTGGGATTTTCCATCTGTTTCTGAAATCCATGTGGTTATGCGTGTATAATTCAAAAAGCCAATTGGCCAGAATACAAACAAGAGCTGTAAGCTCATATGGCACTTGCATGTGTTGAGATGTTTTGTTTGATCAAAAGTATTTTTCGACTTTGTGGTTAAAATGCGCACTTTAAGGGAGCTAGATAAAAAGTATTTTATTTTTGAACTTGGGTGTAATGATGCGCACTTTAAAGGCGCTAGAAATGCATCTGTATGCAAAACCCTTGAGCCAAAAACGATCACAGGCCCTTAGGGATCCTTGATGTATACAATTTCGTCAAAAGTTTTTTTTTTCTCTTTTCATTCCAAATGCGCACTTTAAGGGTGACAGAAATACATTTTTAAGCAAAACCCTTGTGGCACAAATGATCATGGGTTGAGATGTATTGTTTGAAATAAAGTACTTTTCGACCTGGCCGTTCAGATTCACACTTTAAGGCAGCTAGAACGTTATTTGTAAACAAAACCCTTGAGGCAAAAATGATAATGGGCTCATGGGGATCATGAAAATATGAATTTGGTTTAAAAGTATTTTTCGAAATTTGCAGTCAAGATTAGTACTTTAACGAATGGTCGGGTTTGGAAAGTGGCCATTTTTGAGTCAATCTTGTCAAATCTCTAATATTACAGCCAAGTTCCATCGTCCTAGATTATCTGGAAGTACCTTAAATCGTGATCAACGGAATCCCGGACCTCCCCCCTCAAACTTCCCCACAGTCGCCGGAGCCAATCCGGTTCCGTAAGTGTTTATCCAGAGCATCTGTTTGTTATTCCCACAAAGTTCCATCCCGATCTCACCAGTCCAAGTCGGTCACGTATTTTCGCCCCCCCCCCAATTGCTGTCGGATCTGTCCGGACATGAAAAAGATCAACAGAATCATGTCCTCTCTTCAATTACCAAATTTCACTCAAATCCGATCAGCCGTTTCAAAGTTACGCATGACTCAATATTCCGGATTCCCCCTCCCGTTACTCCCCCCACGGCTATCAGATCATGTAAATTTTTCATTATAAGTCAGTTTGATCGGGTCCTTGATTCGCCTCCCAAGATTCGTCGTGAAAACCCCCAAAACCGCCATAACCGGAATTCCGGGAAAGTCCCCTCCAACCCCCCCCTAATGTCATGATCCATCCGAAATGTATAAACGATTTATTTGGAGCAGATGCTTGTTCTTCCCAGCAAGTTTCACTCCGATCCCTCCATTCTAACCGTTTCCCGATATTTCCGGTCTCCCCCCCCCCAACTCCCCCATAGCAGTTAAATCCAGTCCGGACTTCAAATGGGACATCAGAGGTATGTCATTTATTCAGTTATTAAGTTTCATTCCAATCCAACCACCCGCTCGAAAGTTACACAGTACTCCAATTTTCCGGATTCCCCACCCCTTCACCCCGCTAGTGTCCGGATCCAGTCCAAATGTATAAAAGATTTATCTGGAGCAGATGCTTGTTCCTCCCAGCAAGTTTCACTCCGATCCCTCTATTCTAACCGTTTCTCGAAATTTCCGGTCTCCCCCCCCCCCAACTCCCCCATAGCTGTCGAATCCGGTCCGGACTTCAAACGGGACATCAGTAGTGTGCCATTTATTCAGTTATTAAGTTTCATTCCAATCCGATCACCCGTTCGTTACACACTACTCCAATTTTCCGGATTCCCCAGCCCTCCACCCCCCCCCCCCGGGTGGTCGGATCCAGTCCAAATGTATAAACAATTTATCTGGAGCAGATGCTTGTTCTTCCCAGCAAGTTTCACTCCGATCCCTCTATTCTAACCGTTTCTCGAAATTTCCGGTCTCCCCCCCCCAACTCCCCCATAGCTGTCGAATCCGGTCCGGACTTCAACCGGGACATCAGAAGTATGCCATTTATTTAGTTATCAAGTTTCATTCCAATCCGATCACCCGTTCTAAAGTTACACACTACTCAAATTTTCCGGATTCCCCAGCCCTCCACTCCCCCCGGGTGGTCGGATTGGGAAACTGAATGTTTCCAAGTTAGTCCGATCGGGTCCCTGATGCTCCTGCCAAGTTTCATCGTCCTAGCACATCTGGAAGTACTACAATTCGAAAAAGTGTGACAAAACTCCTTAATTTTCAGAATTTCCCCGGCCCACCACTCCCCCCCAGATGGTCGGATCGGGAAACTGATTACTTCTAGGTTAGTTTGGTCGGGTCCCTGATTTTCCTGCCAAGTTTCATCGTCCTAGCACATCTGGAAGTACCCTAACTCGAACATGTGGGACAAAAAAATTCGGACAGACCGACCGACAGACCGACAGACCGACAGACCGACCGACGGACGGAATTGCGATCGGTATACGGCACTTGAGCCAGAGGCTGCAAGTGCCATAAAAACTACACATCGCTTCGGCATCATTAGGCTACAGTATCGCTTCAAACGGTAATTCATGCCTCTCGGTGGTGTATGGCGACCCTGACTTGCCTAAACTTTAATCTTACTAAAAATTTTGTTTTATATTTAATACCTTCAGTTCTTTTTATCCCAAACTCACTCCAAACGCTTTCATTCTCCGTTTACTGAACCCTGCGCAATCACATATAAAATGACCTCGCCTAACCATCCACTAACCATACCACGCAGTAGCAACGAGCTATATCCGGAGTCTGTCGGCTCTACCCCAGACTTTAAAGGGCTCTTTCCTTCACCTGAGATATGTATTTTTTTTTTTTTTTTACATTGACGGGACACGGCGTCTAACAACACACACATCTTCATCTTCTTACCTAGCCTTTTCTTTTCCAGTTGTGGTCGCATTCTCAGTGAAGAAGCGAGACGGAAGCTTTGACTACCCACCAATCAACAACAGTTTACCTGTGTCTGCCACCGGGACTGTTGTTTCCACCTCCACCTTCGCCCCAACAGGGAAGCCACCCCCCGCTCCCAAAACCCCTGCTCAGAACGGCCTCAAATCCTCCTTCGGTGGTAGCGTGCCAGTGGTAAATGCTGCCGAATCTAGTAAGGTGTTAACTGCTTCTGATAAGAGTAACTCCGTTACTCATCTCTATACTAAAGGCACCCCGAGTAAGATAGAGAAGAAAGTGAGTAAAGTGAAAGTGATAGCAACGGAGGAGAAAGCGAAGAAAGGGGACGGTCGGAAACTGTCCAAGGAGGGGCGGGGGGGCCAATCATTGTCCGGCTCTCCGTCGCCTCAGGCGTCTACCACGGAGCTGGATAAAAAGTTGAAGAATCCGATTGCGATTGGGAAGATGCCAATGCCGTTCGGCAAGTCGCCGTCTCCAGCGGCGGCGTCAACTTCAAACGATGGCAGCTTTTCCCGTGAGTACCCATTTTGTTTTATTTGTGCTGTGGGGTAGGCCAAAACAGGTCCATCTCGATCCCCCAAACTAAACAATTGATGGCAAGCCATCACTATATACACAATTGATGAAAATACCACTCATTATAAAACTTGTTATTGCGTCCTTCCAGATTTAAAAGCTGTCCAGTCTCCCCGTCAACCGCAGGAAGTTGGACAGTTCCTCAGGGACGTGGGTGGGTACCCCTATTCTACCCTTTTTTTACCCATTTGTCCGGTGCTGGCTTCGAATCATCTAACAATCCCCCTTTCAATTGCCTGGGGCAGGAATTTGGTGTGGCGTTGTAGGCTGTCAGATTCCTACGACGAGCCCTGCAATCTGCTCTGTTGAGAAATGGAAAAACTAATTTTTGGGATCCCTAAACGTTAGTGACGGATACGTATGACATCGCAAAAGTTGTCTGTGTGTCCGTCTGTCCGTCTGTGAGCACGATAACTCGCGAAGGGAATGAGATTTTCTCGCCGGACAAATAGTTCGCTCGGAATCCGGCCAAAACCGGAAAGTTTGTTAAAAGTGAAAGTTTTATTTGAAGTTGATTAGATGTTCAATATAGGGGTAAGATGACATGCTGAACACGATGGTGAAAACCGTATTCTCGCCGGACAAATAGTTCGCCCGGAATCCGGCCAAAACCGGAAAATTGTTAAAAGCAAAATTTTATTTGAAGTTTATTAGATGACAGATTTGAGGGTAAGAAGAGACGCTGAATTTGTATATGACAATCATTTTTTACCCGGACATACAGTTCGTCCGGAATCCGGTTGAAACCGGTTTAAATTAAGGGGCAAACGAAATGTTTTGAAACAGCTAATGTGATAGTCGATTATGAGGTAAGAAAACATGCTGAACACGATGGTGAAAACCATTTTCTCGCCGGACAAATAGTTCGCCCGGAATCCGGCCAAAACCGGAAAGTTTGTTAAAAGTCGAACAGATTTGAGGGTAAGAAGAGACGCTGAATCTGTATATGACAATCATTTTTTACCCGGACATACGGTTCGTCCGGAATCCTGTAGAAACCGGATTTTTTTATAAGTTAAAGTTTTGGAGCTGATTAGAGGTTCTTTAAATATTCCTTCAACCCAAGCTGACTGCGAATCATATTTGACAGTGCAAAAACGGATACGTCAGCTAAATTTTATTCGAGCTATAAGTTGGAAAAACGAAACTTGTGATCACAAGTTTCGTTTTTCCAACTTGAGCGGTTTTGAGCCTGAAGAGGACCCTTGCCAAGAAGGGCCGAAATATAGCTCGAATAAAATTTAGCTGACGTATCCGTTTTTGCACTGTCAAATATAGACGTTCTTTATCGGGATAAGGAGATACGGTGAATTCGTTTCTGAACTATCTTTTTTTTTGCTGGACAAGTAGTTCGCTCGGAATCCGGCCGAAACCGGAAATTTGGCAGAAGTAAAGCAGGAAGTTTGGATCAGTATCGTCAAAATAGATATTGCTTATACTGGTATATCTGAACTTGGTTTTCTAAGATGATTAGCCTGGCTAAGACTGGATCTGGCGAAGACAAGACCTAGCTGTCTGGATCAAATGTTAAATTTTTGGGATCCCATCGAAACCTTTTGTCTTGTTTCCATACGGAATGAGAGTGCATAATACAGGCAGAAATTCCTCCATCGTACACGGATTTTGTACTTGTCATTTGGAGCTCTCTTCAAGGCGGATCAGGCTCCCTCTTGTTTCTTTCTAAATCCTCAACATTTCCATTCTGTTGTTTCAGACTGGTTGAAAGAGTAGAACATAGCTGCATTTTTTTTTGTGTTTTGGTTATTAATCCGTCCGTGCGCTAAAATTCTAGTGTTTTTTCGATTCTGTGTTTGTTTTTGTTCAAATGTGAATGCCCAGTCTCATTTATACATATCAGATAATGAAGCAAGTTACATTTGTGTATGCCACTGGCATTTCTCGGGCCTTTTATCTTGAAATTATTATTTTCGTTGTATTGAAATTCTACCTGACCTTACCGGACACCTTGACCGAATAGGACGACCCACGCAGACATGCAGATCAAGCGAAAATGGGGGGGGGGTGTACCGTACTCTCTGGTGTATTGAGAATGTTTCTCTTCAGCTTAATCTGTTCAAGAATTTGGTTTCGTACAACCTTATCAGCAATTTGTCTTTGCAACATACCTTTCGTTTTATGGACTGATTGAGATAATAACTGTTGTTTAAAGTCGGCTTTTGTCGATAATTACCTGAATTCGCACTTTAGAGCAATTAAGGTCGTTGCAAGGTCCAGGGTCTGTGATGTTCCTTGTTGCTGTTGATGTAATTCAATATGGTTGGTTTAATAGAGGTGTCTACAAGGCTAGTGATACCATCGATTTTTGTACGGGTTCCCATACTACTCATTGTCTAGCCTCCTTCTGGCGTTTGTTGCTTCGCGGATAGCCTAGCCAAATTCAGAGATAAGGATTGAAAAGGAAATAAAATCGCAAAATTTAAAGATAGCTCTTGAAACTGAAGGTACGACTGTGTGGCCTCCGAATCGTTATTTGAGACCTTTCTGGCGCGGGCCGAATGGACGGATGATGACGAATTTGCCGGATTTTCTGCAATTTTACCATTCAGTTAAAAAGTATCAATTTTTGTGGACGGAATTGATGATGGAGTCAAAAATTCTGACAGGGATCGCAGTCCGTGACCTCGGCCCGACCTTGATCTCTGTCCTTACAAGTAACGGTAGTTCGTGACGATGGGATGCACTTTACAATCGTTAGTGGCCATGCCCAGTATTTTTCGTTTTCTGATCTTTCTTTTCTTTTACTGCTTTCATTTCCTTTCTGGGTTTTGCGCATGTTCGATCAGCACTGTTTTGATTTTGGTTGCTGTGTCGTAAAAAGTACCTTGAATATCAGCTTGGATTAAAGTAAGAAATGTTCCGCCCTGTTGCTCGGTCTTCCTGATAATTAGGTGTCTAGTTAATACATTCTGATAGAAGATTCTGAGAGCTTCTCAGTCGTGATTCCAGTTCCACGCCTTTCTCCCCAGTCATTGTCTAGGATCAGTAGGATGTGCGTTGGCTCTTTCTTTCTTTGAGGTTATTCCTGTCCTGTGACTTGAATTTAAAACCTGCTTGACACAGTGGACAGACGATTTGCGAGCACAGCAAAACCGAAAACACTAAAACCACAAAATAATCTCGTTTCATCGTTCGTTTTGCTTCTGTCTCCATTGGTTTCTGTGTTGTGTCCAACTCTTTCCTCCAGTCCTGTTGCAGAAGCCATTATACTGCGGAACTATTTCGTAGGTCTCTTGCTTGTGTGACGCTCCATCGGGTGTTTCCGTTGCCAAGGAAACAGCCGTGAAGTTGAGTCAGTTATCTTCTAGCCTCTGTTTTGTTTGGAGTGAAGTTTTGTTTTCTGAAGGGGTTATTTGCATTTTGCGAGGTCAGGACAGGTTAACCAGTCTTCAGACAACCTTTATTTCATTTGGAATAGCTCGGAAATAATACTGAGCTTCATCTTAGAATTTTCTCGTTCAAGAAGTTATATGTTAACACCACAACATTCGTCTTAATCAGTTAATGAGCAGTCTTGCCTACTTGAACTTGATTTCTCTAGCCTTTCAAAAGGAAAAGACTGTGTTAGGTGCTAGTAAAAAATAGTTAAGAGACCTTTGAAACAGCCCTTGTGGCTTTGACATTTGACATCAGTTAACAGTTGGACTGCAGCAATGCCAAAAGCTCGAAGCAAGCTTACACATTTCAAGAAAAACCTTCCCTTCCAAAAGTTATGGCTTAATAAGGAACTAAAGTGAAAGTTAAGTGAGTACTAGTTTGATGCGGAAACAATAGTTTGCGTGTTATAAGATCAAGTTCTTATTCAATATTTCTGATTAATAGAATTTTTAATTTCTGCAAATAGTCACCTCATTTGCACTTGACCTTGAATTCCTCAGCATACAGGAGGGTCGCTGATCTCGGATTACATAACCTCAAAATTGGCCTAAAACTTTTTATAGGAAGTTTCTGTGCATTTCTGACTGGGTCCTAGCAGTCTACCACAAATCCCTAATTTTGGGCAAGCCTATGCCAAACGCTGGGTATATCTAGCGTTTGGTATACCCTATGCCAAACGCTGGATACACTATGCCAAATGCTGGATACTAGGCCCAATCAAATATTGATGATTTGAGTGAAGATAAAAAATCAACCAATCAGAATTCAACTGTAGTGAGGTAGGTCAGGGTTAAGGTGCCAACAGCTATCCGGCGTTTGGCATAGGGTGTCCAGGGTTAAGCATAGGCTATGCCGAACGCTGGGTATATCCAGCGTTTGGCACAGGGTATCCAAAAATCAGGGGTTTGTGGTTGACTAGGTCCTAGGTCATCAAGATTTTGCTTCTTGACAGTCGAGGCCCTAGTTAGCATGGTGAAGAATTAACTTATTAAAATTTTGGAGACCATGGCAGGCTAGCCTATGTAATTTGAGACTGGCCAGTGGCCACCTTTCCTGTCATTAACTAGATGAAGAAAAATGTACGAGTAGTCAACAATTAGAAACAGTCTTTTATATGCAGGTTCAAACAAAAAGAAAAGAAAATAATTTGAACAGACTAGAACTTAAGACTACTTAAATTCAAGCTTTTGCTTCTTGCCTGTTAGGACTGCTTTTAGATTCAGTCACATAATTCAAGGCTTGTGATGTGCTGTTCTATAGAAGAAAGTCAGATCAAAAGGGGGTAATTTTTCGGGTGCAGTTAAGAACTTTTAAGAAGTTATGGTGCTGATCAAGACCTTTGACTGGAAAAATTGCAGTGTTTTAGTTTACTGTCCTGTGCAGTAACCAGTTTGGTACACTAGGCATAGCCTCTTGTCCCATCATCATCAGGGGCACCATTTCTTGTTGTGGCTCGTGTAATGCCTGTATTGGTAGAAAATGAGAAGAAAATAGATAAATAATACGTCCCAAAATCAGTATGTTTTACCTTTCTTTGTGTGTAGCCATCTCTGAGAGGTGATAGTCTTCATGAGGTCCAAGTAATGCAGATTCTGTTGCCTCAAGTGAATCATGGGAAACACAGCAACAACCAAGAAAGGAGATACCAATGAAAATGGTGAGGCATTTGACTGTTGAAGTACCCTATGCATCTTAGGTCTACTGTATTGATTCCACTCATCTTCCTTCATGATGAATTTGTAGATGTTACATTTCCTTGTCTGGCATTGCTTAATTGTGTTTTCCGTTGGTGTGTTAGTTTTTGAACAGTTCCATTTTACCATCTGCTCTTGCCAAAATAAAGATAGGCCAAATGTGGTTTTCAAGCTGTAGGCTATGAACTAAGAATAGCTTGAATTGTCAGAAATTATACTTCAGCAATAGCCTGTCAAACATCTATCATGTTTTCCGGAAATGTTGACACTTCACACCATTTATAATACTGAAAACCTTTTTCAGTGGTATGGTTTATGAAAGGGAACATTTAAACAGGCTACTGGCTATAACATAAATGTGCTCGGCATCCGTCATAATAATTAACACAAAGATGCAGTAATCCACGCAGTAATTGTCATCAAATATCAGATTAGTTTACTTATTGGTCATCTCTTATAGTTCTGGCTACTCTGGTGGAAGAACTTTCTAGCCCGTGTTTCACGAAAAGATAACATAAATTTTGGTCATTTTTCATAATGTTTACCGCAATGGTGCGCATCCGCGTATTAAATACTATTAAACGCCCAACATTTGTATAGTTATTGATTATCTATTTTGGTGTCGGTGCTTCTGCATGCTCTAGTGGAGGAACTTCGTAGCCCATGTTTAAAGAAAAAGATAACATTTATGAAGGTCATAACAGATACATTTTTGGCATTCTTCTGAGCATTTGACACAAGGACGGGGATCCACTTGTTATAGCACACCTCGCAATCTTTACTGTTTAAGTTCCAATATTCAAAACAATACTGCAAAAATAAGGTCTTGTTTTTAACAAATTATCCACGGCTTTGGCTGTTTTCCCAGGCCCATTGACTTCTAGCCAATACTCGGCAAAATTCTAATAACCGGCTTTACGCATCAACACCATGATACGCGAACACTCATCGGGAGCATTACGCGCATAGAAATTAGTGAATTGTGGCAAGTGCAAAGATTAGCGAGGTGTCTTTACCAGGTTTAGAACGTAATGTATGAAATTTGGGTCTCTTGGCCAATTAATGCAATTATGGAAGTAGGTTGCGTTGGCATTATAGGGACGACGGGTCCTTTAAATATTACCAAACATCTGACAGTTTATTCGTAATTTATTTTAAGCCGATGCTTTTCCACCTGTTATTCATTATCAAATATCTTACAGTCAATAGTTCACTTATTGGTTTATCTGTTATAGTGTTGCATTTTTACCTGCTCTGGTAAACAAAAATTATTAGCCCATGTTTCAAGAAAAAGATAACAGTTATAAAGGTCATACATCAAGTATTTTGGGCATTCTTCACAGCATTTATCAAACTTCTGACAGTTTATTTGTTCAATTTAAAGGCATTCGAGCATAGCTACTCAAGTGCCATATAGCGATCGTAATGTCTGTCGGTCTGTCCCGGTTCTGCTAGTCTATCAAACATCTGACAGTTTATTAGTTTATGCTTTTTCGTAAGTAGATGCTTGTGGAGGAACTTCATAGGCCTTCTCCTTTCCTGTAAAAGTGGCCAGGGCTCTTGACAACCAAGATTCGTACCACCTATGGTCTGCTGTTGCAATTAATGGAGTCCATGTAAGGATTGATGCATTTTGTTTGTAATGTGTTTTTGGTGACTCATGACCGTGATTCGGTTGTTTGTTTGAAGTTTCTTAACGTGATCTCAATCTACGAGGTGTCTGACATGCACCTTTTCTGGGCATGCTCAATAGGTCCTGGTTAATCAGCAAAGTAATTTAGGAGCCTTTCGTTTCGGGTATGAATGAATGAATGATCGTTTTAATTGAAAAGAACAACTATCACAGCAAAATGCCGAATTCGTTTCTTCGTGTCAAACGTAAAAAATACACTGAGTGAAATATAAATTATCAAAAATAAAACGTTGTCATGAAACAAACTCAATTTGCATTATACCATTCAGTGAAACTAGGCACGAAACTTTTCTTGAACCGGTCAGTGCGGCAATGAATTGGGGCGAGCTTTGGGACCTTCACTGCTGCTGCTCTAGGTTGGCGAAGTCTCTCGGGTAAATGGGGACTAGGGAGGAGGGAACGGTGCACGGGGTGGGAAAGGAGTTTTAGGCCAAAAGTCTGGCAAAGGTGCTCTCTCCTCTCTGCAAGCGTTTGCAGCCGAAGTTCCTTTAGCAGAAAAGAGTAAGGTAATCTTGTTTGATGTCACAGATCTGTCTTCTGGCAGGAATAGATGAAAGGGTAAAAGGTTGGCTTGGTGGGCAGGCCTATAATTGTCTTCCGTGGATCAATTTGCCTTTCTTGACCTCATGCTTCCCGATCCACTTGTATGGACTAGGCCCCTTAAAGGACACCACCAAGAATTCTTCACACCACGCATTACATAGTGTTTCTGCGCTGATGTTCTGAATAAGTTGACCACTTTACAACTAAGCTATGCTTACAGAAAATTACACACGGCTTCGGCTGTTTTTAGCCTCTTTCCATGTCCCTTTCCTAGGATGACAATCTTGGCAAAATGTGCATAACCGGTTTTCGAACGGACACAGCTCCCCTGGGACAATGAATACGTCACGTAAAGAGAAGAAATATGGCAAGCAGGATAATCAGTCTGTTGCTAATAGAAGAGATAGGATACACGTATGAAGTGAAGAATCTCGGGAACGAGAATGGATGGAGACACTACTGAAGTGGAATGAATTATTATTATAAGTACGACTTGTCCTTTAAAGTTGGGGGTATACCCATCCCTCTCATATTGAATTGCTGAAAGTAGTGATCTACATGGGATGAACTGTAAACCTTCCGTATTTCAAGATATCCTGGGCTTCCACTCAGCCAAATCAACCCTTCCGGTTTAAATGGCACTTGCAGCTCCGCGCAAGTGCCATATACCGATCACTTTTCGGTCGGTCGGTCGGGCGGTCCACTCTTTTCGAGTTAGGGTACTTCCAGATGTGCTAGGACGATGAAATTTGGCAGGCATATCAGGGGCCCGATATAACTAACCTGGAAATAATCAGTTTCACGATCCGACCATCTGGGGGGGGAGTGGTGGGCCGGGGAATCATGAAAATTAAGTAGTTTTTGTCACACTTTTTCGAGCTGGGGTTCTTCCAGATGTGCTAGGACGATGAAACTTGGCAGGCATATCAGGGACCCGATATAACTAACCTGGAAATGATCAGTTTCACTATCCGACCATCTGGAGGGGAAGTGGTGGGCCGGGGAATCTTGAAAATTAAATAGTTTTTGTCACACTTTTTCGAGTTGGGGTACTTCCAGATGTGCTAGGACGATGAAACTTGGCAGGAGCATCAGGGACCCGATCCGACTAACCTGGAAATATCCCGGAATTCCGGTAATGGCGGTTTGGGGGATTTTCACGACGAAACTTGGAACGCGTATCAGGGACCCGATCAAACTGACTTATAAATAAAAATTTACATGATCCGATAGTCGTGGGGGGAGTAGCGGGAGGGGGAATCCGGAATATTGAGTCATGCGTAACTTTGGAACGGTTGATCGGATTTGAGTGAAATTTGATAATTGATCAGAGCACATGTCTCTGGTGATCTTTGTCATGTCCGGACCGGATCCGAAAACAATTGGGGGGGGGGATACGTGACCGGCTTAGACTGGTGAGATCGGGATGGAACTTTGTGGCAATAACAAAGAGATGCTCTGGATAAATCACTTACACAACCAGATTGACTCCGGCGACTGTGGGGAGTTAGAGGGGGGGGGGGCCGAATTCCGGCGATCGCGATTTAAGGTACTTCCATTAGTGCTAGGACGATGGAACTTGGCTGGAATATTAGAGATTCGGCAAGATTGGCTTAGAAACCGCCACTTTCTAAATCCGACCATTCCTTAAAGTACCAATCTTGACTGCAAATTCAGAAAGATACTTTTAAGCAAATTTATATTTTCATGATCCCCATGAGCCCATTATCATTTTTGACTCAGGGGATTTGCTTACAAACTAAGTTCTAGCTCCCTTAAAGTGCGCATCTGAACCGCCAGGTCGAAAAGTACTTTTTTTGTAAACGATACATCCCAACCCACGATGATTTGTGCAGCAATTGTTTTGCTTCAAAATTTATTTCTATCACCGTTAAAGTGCGCATTTTAACCGAAAAGGGGAAAAAAACTTTTGACCAAACGGTGTACATCAATGATCTCTAAGGGCCTGTGATCGTTTTTGTCTCAATAGTTTTTCTTACAGATGAATTTCTATGCCTTTAGAGTGCGCATCATTACAGCCAAGTTCACAAATAAAATACTTTTTCTCTAGCTCCCTTAAAGTACACATCTGAACCACAAAGGTAACCTTAAAAGTACTTCTGATCAAACAATACATCTCAACCCATGCAAGTGCCACATAAGCTTACAGCTCTTGTTTTTAATGGTAAGAAAATAAATAAATAATAATAATAAATGATGATAGGTAACTTAGCTATTCTGGTATCCTCTTTACATATTGTTCGCCTCCCAATGTCAGTTCCTTTTTCCCTACCCCGACCATTTGCATTTTGTCTCTCAAGTTTGTTGCTTCTATGCATCCTTCGTAATTTGGGAAAGCTGGGGGTCCAGCACCTCGGACTTCCAGACATTTCTAGCCGGGATTCACCTTCTGGATCCATCTCTACGTAAACGAATGTCTGGAAAAGCCTGGCTTTTAGTCAAGCGGACCCTTCCGGATTTCGATAACACTAATGGTCGTTTGTCTCCCAATCACAACTGTCAATCACTCTTGATTTTTTCCTACCCCAACTGTTTGCATATTGTCTCTCAAATGTGTCGCCCCTATTACCGTCTAGATTCCAGAACCTAGGGTCTTTCAGGCTTTTTTTTTAGCCTTGCTTAACCTTCCCGATCCACGTAAGTGAAAAGGGTTTCTAGAACTCACAAGAAAAGTCTGGGAAGCCTGGCTTTCCAAGAGAATCTGACAAAAAAAATATGAAGTGGGATAGTAATGGGAATGGATTTCTTGGAGTAAGATTCGTTTTGGTCCGACCATGGTCTGTGACCTCTTTGGTGTTGAGTTGGGCATCCGAGATGAATTAAGTGTGGGGAAGATTGAAAGAGCGGCGATGGTCTCCAGTATATAAGCGCCGGCCGTTGAAAGTCCGGTTTAACACTTGCGTTTTGATCTCAGTACTCCTCGCGATATTCCTCACAGTTCTCCTATTTCGCATTTTTTTTTACTATTGAAGTAGAGTTACTTCTCCTTTTCTTGCGTTTATATAAAAAACGAAAATGGGAAAAGTTCGCATTCTGCAGAATCGGGAAGTTTGTTGGGTAGCCACTTTTAATTTCTCGTTCTCAATAGCACAACTCTTACTAGAAATGATCTTTTCCCCATGAAATGTATCAGAAGAAACGTTTTTCGAAAATGCCTTACCTTTCACCTGAAATTAGCGATGTTCTTGTAAGCGCTTGTCGACTGTATCCAGCCTTCCTGCTCTCCGACGCGGCGGCTGGGCGCAAAATGTTTGAAAACTGAACGCGCCGTGGTTAAAAAGTTGGAAAACTAACCAAATAAAAGAAGTCAAAAACAGAAGATTCTTGTATCCTTATATGTGAATGAGCTGTCAGCGGACACTGAAGATACCAGCAAACTTTGCGTTGTTTGACGGGCAAAACTCGGCACGGACGAAAAAGAGCTAAAAATTCGTAGGCACAAAACGAAACAATGGAGAAAGGTGCGGATTTTAGAAGCTTATAATTCCACAAGGGAGCTTGGTATATTATTAAAGGCAGAATAAGCAAGAGGGGTCCTTTGATAAAAAAATGCTGATTCAAGAGAACTGGGAAACGAGGATCGAGGACTGAGATAAAGAACGCGACTAATGCGTTGTTCTCCGTCTTTGCTTTCGTATAATTATAGATGAGGCTTGTATCGTTGTTCAGTAGGCCCATCTCACTTGAATATTCACAAGTCTTGGCCGAAAAATACCGTCGACAGCGTGATCACTGATTACTGAATAGCTATTGTTAGCGTTCCTGATTTGCATCGACACTTGGAAGAAGTCTTGTGACATCACTCCATTGTGCTGGTTCTTTGGTTGTCCTTTTGTTAAGAATACCCTTTCGTTCCCTGTGGCTGATGATGCACTCTTAATTCGTTATTTAACAAATTCAACCTAAGGTCGAAAGTATGGTATGTTTAGAGTACAGCATGCGACTGTTTGGAGAGGTGGATGTAGGTAATTGTGATGGTCCAGCACTATTATCCTCCGTCGGTCGAAGCTGACCGGGAGTCATATGAATGAATGAATATATATTAGCCAATTGGCCGTACAAAACACATAATGGTAGCCTAACAATTACAATACACTTTACATCACTCAATGATTATCTTATTTAACTAATACTCTCTTTAGAAATTGGCACATTTTAATTATCTTAGCTTTATTTTTTGTTTCGAGGACGTCAGGGAACTTAATAGTATACCCATTAAAGGTTAACCGAATAGGGCTAAGATATGACAGTCTGCTTACCCATCATGTTTTTACTTACTTAGGCTCGAAGAACCGAGGAAAACGCGTTACTTCGTTGCTGTGTTATCCACAATTATTAGATTTTAGCTGACGTATTTTCTCTTCCGTTTTTGTTGTACCTCTATACGGACGTACCTCTATGTTTGAAATGCAATTCTCTTTAGCAAATCTGTGTTGACTGTCTGCTTCCACAAAGAAACCTTTTCGGGGTAGCACGGAATAGAGGGTTATCTTCGGATGTAATTCTGCAGTCTGGAATCGAGCATTTCATAATCTTCACTTCGTTGGCCATTGAAACGCACGCTTTTGCAGACATTCAAATTTTCCGCGACTTGTCGTAAACTTATTTTGTCGTACAACCAGCCGAGATTCCCAACGTCACTACTAGACTACGCGACGTAAAAAAGAAAAATCCCTTACAGGAGTCAGAATAATTCAGTGGTTACAAATCAAAGGTATAAAAATAAGTTGGCTTTTCAGTTAAACTTTAAGAAAATGTCTACTGGGGTCTGAGAGTTGCTCGCAATCTACCAGAAAATGACCCGCTTCCTCTGTATTAAAGCACAGGGGGCATTGTCGCTTACTATTTGGAGACTTATTATCCCAATTATTTCGACCACGTACTGGCAGGCAGTTCGCTCGTAGCTGAAACCACAGGCGCAGGCTCTCCGCCGGTAGATATAACTTGAAGTAAAATTCCATTCCGAAAATCTTCTTAACTTCTTTGTAATACTTTAGTGTATCGGAACTTTGTGTCCATTCGTACCAGGCCTGAACCTCTTGTTCCTCTATCACTCTTGTGAATTCACGGATGAATCCCGTCGGGTCTCCTTCCGGCCCTCTTCCTTCATTCCACATGTACGAAAGACCTGCATTGTCTAAAAGTTTTTTAACTTGAAGCGGCATGAATTTCGCTTTTTTGTCGATAGTGCTTCCAGGTAAGCTTGCTTAAGCAGTCTCTTCTCTGGTAAAGATATAACTTTGGTCCAGAACCTTATAATTTGGGTTAATCTATGTTTCCTTAGAGAAAAAAGTCCCAGGTCCCCTTTTACTGCCTGGCTATGCGTCGTCTGGTGTAGGCCAATAAGTCTCTTGAAATACTGAAGCTGTATTGTCTCTAGTTGGGGGGCAGCTTCAAATCCCCATAGCTTTGCACCATAATGTATTGTTGGCGTCACTTTCGACATGAAAATTTGTTTATGGATTTGTAGGTGCTTAATTCCTGATAGCGTCCCGTTTCGAAGTATTGCTCCTGTTACTCCTCTTCCCCTGTTTACCATCTCTTTTACATGGTTTTTCCATCCTCCTGTTTCTGGAAAAATTATCCCAAGATATTTAAAGCTGGGCTTTGTGGACACTTGCTCCTGTCTATAATAAAATTTTGGCGGTTCTGTCGCATTTCTTTCTTTCTTACCGAATGTTAAAACTGACTCAAACCGGTAAAGGCAGCTAGGATGTTCTTCAGCAATGTGTCGGCCCTTCTTGGCAAGGGTCCTCTTCAGGCTGTTGCTGGAAGAAACGAACCTGCAATTTACTGCAAGAGAACAGGCTTTTATATATCGATTAATTTTAAATCTAACTTTATCACTATTTATTGACCTAGCGGTCAACTTGGGTCGTGCTGGTTCTTTGGTTGTCCTTTTGTTAAGAATACCCTTTCGTTCCCTGTGGCTGATGATGCACTCTTAATTCGTTATTTAATATATTCAACCAAAGGTCGAAAATATGGTATGTTTAGAGTACAGCATGCAACTCTTTGGAGGTAGGTAATTGCGATGATCCAGCACTATTATCCCCCGTCTGTCGAAGCTGACCGGGAGTCATATATTAAAACTGACTCAAACCGGTAAAGGCAGCTAGGATGTTCTACAGCAATATTTCGGCCTTTGTTGGCTAGGGTCCTCGTCAGGCTGTTCCTGGAAGAAACGGTCCTGCAATTTATTGCTAGAGAACATCGTAGCCAGCTTTTTTGTATCGATTAATTTTTTGATCTAACTTTTATCATTATTTATTGATCTAGCGGCCAACTTGGGTCGTCCAGTAGATAAAAACAAACATGCAAAACAGTAACAAAAAAGAAGGAAAAAAGATAGGCTTAAAGATAGGCGAAAAGGAGCTTAAATGGAGCATAGCCTGTTGGTCAGAAGCAGTAGTCTATTCTTGTCTGGATCGAAAGGAAAGATTTCCTACGCAGTAGTCCTACGATACATTCGTGACTGTTATAATAATTTGTGCTGATTCTGGTCGATCCTCTGGATTTGATTGCCCTTCCATGTTCAGTACTTACGACCAGTACCACAGTAGTACATTCGTGAATGTGTTAGTAATATTGGCTTGTCAAATGTTCATAATTCCTGCTTCGTGTCCTGGATCTTCTGTGGATGATCTGATTTTCCTCTCATGTTTATTAGTTTTCCATTTTCCGCAATGACTGGAATAAAATATGCTGGTGGGAGGCAATAGAAGATTCACTGGGGACCGTCAGTTATACTAGATCGCTATCTTGGACCAACTTTGTCCCATGAATAGCCATGAACGACATCTTGGGCCCATGTTCTCTGTCTTTGCTAATTTCGACATTGTTCCTTCTATTCAAAGGGGAAACCTCGTGCCAGGCCTTACTTTCATTGACCCTTTTCCTCCAGAGGAAGCTGAGATGGAAGTGTTTTCCTTCAGTTGGACCTCCTCTTCTTTGCTCCTGTTCAGCCCTGTAGACTTCGGACCTAAAGGGCACTTTAGGTTAATCCGAGGGTATATCAATAACTAACTATGTTGAGACAGGACCTACCGCTGTGATTTCGTAACATATCAAGTGAGGAGAACATTTATGGCAATTATGGATTTTGCTCTTGACCTTTTGGTAATACCCTATTCTTTGTTTCGATGAAAGTCTTGAATAATCTCTCATAATGGGAGTCGTTTTCGGTTTGTTAGCGTAATTATGGTTTAACATATTTTCATATTACCAAGGGCTCATGTTGTGTTGTTCATAGATAATTCACAGAGGCCTTCCACGATTCTGATTTTTCGGTGACCTACTGCCCTCTCGTAGATTTCCTCTACGCCAGGGACACGCAGCTACGACAAAATCAGAAAAAGTTTGTTTGTATTGGTTGATATATATATTTTACTACTTTTTGTTCAATGTGTAGCGTAAAGGTGTTTTTCCGCGTTCCCACAAAAAGGCTCTGGCTCTTTGTGCGTGGCCCACAATTCTGTTTCGACGACCAACAAGGTTTTAGTAGCTCGCTCTGTCACTAAAATTTGACAAACAATCTCAAGGTGGTTTTCGATTATTGTGGCTCGGAATTTGGCAAGAAATGCAAATTTGGCGGCAAAAAAACAACCGAAATGAGTTCCTTTGTCAAGAGATAAACAGAAAACTGCGGATCCTGGTAGGGAATGGAAAGGACACACGCATGATTTTCTGTTTATTGAGATTTTATTTGGACTGTATTTTCGTCTTCAGGCATTTGAAATTACTGATAAAAAACACAGATAAAACGGCGTCTCCGCGAGTTTCAACGTTTCGCTCGTCGTGACAAATGCACAAATGTGTGGGACACAAAAAAACACACAAAATAACCCCATCGCCCTCGAGAAGCTGACACTTGTTCGGAAGTACAAGTACAACAAATTCCTCGAAAAATTAGTATATCTAAACACTGTAGTAAAGAAAAAAGGGGGTCTGTACTTTAATTGCTTTTCCATTTTGCAAGACTGCCATAAGCACTAGAACCGCTAAACACTGAGCTGTCTTCTCCTATTACTTCATAAACTACAGTTATCACGCTGTAGGATTTATGGCTGTTCAGCTTGCATTTTTCGCGCCAACCTTGCTGTCTGTTACGAATTCAAGCTGACAGTATTCTTTTTCATAGAAATATCTTATCCGTTTAGTAGTTAATTCAGAAACGTTGTCGCGTTATCTAGGACAGCCACATTTAAAGCGCTACAATGTCAGTAGTTTCATAACAGATAATACAAGGTTGAACGGTTTCAACAGATAACACTTTGATAGCTGTTATGGTTTTGCAAACGTCACGCATTGAATGTTATGCATACAAGAACAGCTGAAACTCCACCGAAAAATATCTTATGACTTATCTCATCACGATACCGGAAAAGTCATCAGATACTTTTTCGGCGGTTTTCTGCTCTTCTTATCAGTTCGTGTTATGCATAACGTTCAATCAGGGACCCATAAATTTCCTGTAAAGGGGGCTTGTCATTTCCTATGCTTCTATGTTGCTATGTTGTCAGATCATTGCCTACTTTCCAAAAATCCCACTTGGGTCGAATTGGCATTCTTGTTTGTCTCATTGGACGTGAGCGCCAGAGAGACTCCTCCCTCAAGGCGCCAGCAGCCAATCCCAGATTTTGTCTATCTGGCCTTGGACGTGATTGGACCATGGGTATTTCTCGAACTATCTTCCGTTCGGTCAACATAGCATCAGAAACCTCTTATTGACAAGCCCCCTGAATGGAGAGGCATTACAGGAAATTTATGGGTCCCTGGTTCAATGCATAACCTTTGCAAAATCATAACAGAAAACATACCAGTGGCAAGATCCAGACGTACATGGGTGGCCGGTGTCAAGGGGTAGTGTCCATTTCTTTCAGTAATCTGATGTGTTTGTGTTATTTCTGTTTAAAGATCGTCGACACACAGTCGAGTTTTCGCAGCCGAATGCGAATTTCTTTCTTCGCTCCAAAATTTTTCAGTAGTGGCGCGAATTTAGCATGCGTGTTTTCGCGTGCAAAGCCTTGTCGAATTGTGTGTGCACGTAGCTTAACAGTCCATTATAATTTCAAGAAGAAAAAGTGTTTTATTACAATAATAAAATTTCTTGTTTCCTTAATAGAATTTATTTACTACTGCTTTTATTTGAGTGTCCTGTATTAGTCCTCAGCGTTTTCAAACGATAGGCAGACTGACTGAACATCAAGTAGAATTTCCATTTTGTCTGAGCTTAGTGAGTAATAGTAAGATAATTAGAGAGATAGTAAGATAATTAGAGAGATAGTTTGTTACGAATACGAAGCGTTTTGAAATTGTTTAGTTCAAAGGCTGATAGAAATTCACCATTGGATCAGTTTTCCACACATCCCAGTGAATGCCATCAAAACGACTAAATAATTAATGTGCGAGCGAGATTGACGGATACGTTCTTCTAAAGGTATAATTTGGTTTATTTAGTAGTTGAATAACGTTGGCTGGTGTTGGGGTTATGCAGAAAGAAAAGGGCACATCTGTGTTCACAGTAATCATTCTTATCGGCTGGTAATGGTTTCTCCTCCACTTTACGTGTTTACTTCTGTTCTCCCTCTTTTTGTGGTCGTAGTTTCTGAGACGACTTCGTCGTTGGCTTTGAGCGAAGCGGCTTTGAGTTTTGTAAAAAAAAGGTAGGATACAGCTGTGTTTACAGTAATACTTCCGGTTTTCGTAGCGGTTTCTCCTCCATCTTCTACTACTTTTTAACTTATTTTCCACTTCTGAGGGTAGTCGTAGTTTCTGACACGTAGCCTACGTCTTTGGCTTTGAGTGGTACGCTGCGTATCTACTTGTCCACTCCGGAACAACAATATTTTCTAGTAAGCTGGATGGTATATGATGGTTCATGGTTCATTTTTCGTTCCACCGTTGGTGTCTGTTATGAACTGAGCCTGACATAGTCCTGTAGAGCTGTCATGTCCATCATATTAAGAGCAACTCAGATTTTGACATCTAATCTAGTGGCTGTCGCGTGTGCGCCGTATCTTTTTGTGTTTCATTTTTTGGAATTCCGTTCTAATTCTGTATCCCAATTCTAATGGCTCCTGGGAGCACTGCTTGCCTGGTCCATTGGCACAATCACTGTGAGGTTTGAATCTCTTATGTGCGCATCCGACCTTTCTGTGAATAAGTTCCGTCGTTTTTCTTCTTGTGAACTTTTGTAGGCTTCTCCCTTAGAAAAAAGTTCCGACATGAGGCCTGGAGGCCGTAAGTGAACCTGGATACTTGGCACTTTATTTTCGGGAAGGAAAAACAAGAGCTATTTCATAATTTACTTAGTGATTTCGGACGCGGTTGATATGCCCCGAAATGAGATGTGATCTATCGATGACCAATTCGATGTTTTCTCCGCTTGATTTGATTTCAGCTGTGTCGTCTTTCGTTGGAAGACTCTACTATAAACCCGGCAAGTTCTGTAAGCCTAGCAAGCTAGTGTTTCCTTATTTTATGTGTCGTTCTGTTCGTCTAAGTTATTAGAGTCGTTGGACGTCGGAAGTTGGTATCCTGTTTTGGATGCTTAGCTCCAAAATTCAGCGCTCTTTTGACGAGTTTCGCCCTTAAGCTTCGTTCTTGGATATTACCCCCCCCCCACGCGGACTTCGCTCCCCCGAAATTCACCCCTCCGACATTTCCCCCCTAAGCTGTATGACATGCGTGTAGGCCCTCTCTGATTTTTGTGTTCATCCTGATGTTGGTTAAGTAGCTTACGTTGCTTTTGTAGTTTCGCGTTTCTTCTTTTCTTTATTTATATTAGGCTACTTCCTGTCAACCACTTTAACCGGTAATCAAGTTAAATCAATCAGTTAATGAGTTTCCTCTGAGCTTAACCCCCGGACGATACCCTTCCCTGGACGATACCCTTCCTCGGACACTAAACCCAGGGCCTATACCATACATAGAACGTACTAAATGGTATGAAGATCGAACTTAACACTCGTATGATGACCCAATGACCCCTCCACTTGTTTCTCAAGAGGCCATTATGTAAGTGAGGAAATCAGTTAAAAGTTTGGAGTTCAAACATTGACTTATCATGCCAATAAAGTTATCAGAAAGTTATTAACTCAACTGAAAGGTTTAAATCAGTTATCCAGCTAAAGCTGTGCAAGCCGGATAGTGACTAAATTCTTTATGTAAGGAGCCTTAAGATTTAGAGCTATTGTGTGTATTCTTTAATTTGTCTTATATGGCCACATATATGAATAAAACGAGATTGCGTTTGCAGCAACAAATTGGATTACTTTATTTCGTTGCTTCTTCTTTTTCTTCTTTGGTTGGACTCCGTGTTTCCCTTTCTGTAATGGGGCAAAAATTTGCGTATATACAAATAAATAAATAAATATAGTTATTGTCCCGATAACGCACCTGCAATGTTCATACATCAATTTAAACTTTAGGGTAAGTTTATTGAAATTAAGTGTTCATTTCGGTAACATCTTTTCTTTTTGCAGTCGAGGAATTCCTGAGAGAAGCAAAGGAGAAATTCGAGGAGCAATGGAAAAATCAATCTCAGGTGAGTACAAAGAGGGTTTCAATCAATCAATCGATTTGTTTTAAAGGCCACCTGAGAGACTTGAAAAGCTATCTGTCAAAGCCTAGGAACGACAAGTACAAAAATCTCATACAAAACTAATGTTGTTATTTTTTTATATTATTTTTGTAATGTTTCTTTTTTTATTGGAAGTTGGTTTTTAGTTTTAATTACAAAGAATAATTTAAAAATACCCAATGACCCAAGGGCCAGTGGATGTAATATTTTGATTTTAATTGTTATGGTAGTGTGAAAATTATTGTTACGTTGTAGTTTCATGAACCTTTTTTTTTTCAAGTACAAAATCTGAAGAGGTGAGCAGCTCCTTGCAGTCGTGGCCTTCTTTTCTGTTTCATTCTTTTGTTAACAAGTTAATGTTGGAAATTTTGTGCTTAGGTGCCCGAAGGCAGCTCGCTGGAAAGGCAGCTCGCTGCTGTTTAATCAAATTATACTTTAACCAATTATTAACTCTACAAAGGTCAAAGCGGTCTCTTTCTCTTTACTTTGTCCAAGCCTCGTTGACGAATGCATGGTCTCTGGGATTGGCTCGCGAGACTGCTTTGTGTCGTCACACAATTATTGATATGCCTGCAACAGGGAACGCATTTTAAAACAAGCAAACATGCCTTTTCTCGTTTTGGATGGGAATCATTGGGGGAAAATGCACTGAACATACTTGGCGTGCGGCCGTTTTGTGAGTGAGCAACCCCTCAGTTGTGACTAGCATTGTTTGACCTCGTGTTCCTTTTTGGCAAGTCGTAGAACTTTGGTTTCCAGCTTCCAGGAAGTTCTAGAAACTTTTGCGACGAATAGAGTTTCCTTGCCTGACTATCTTGGCGTGGAGCCATTATTCTGTAGAGTCGTTAGTGCATCTCTAGCTATCAAGGGATTTGCTGGCATGTGGCAGTAAACTGCGCTTAAAAAGTACATTTAAATGTATAGCAATAATTAATTATTATTCTTTAAGCATTAAAGCATACGTGTACGTAACGTAACGTAAAACCGTGTACGTAAAACATTGTCATCTTTGCGGGTATCTCTAGCTGTCAAGTAATGAGCTGGTGTGTGACAATATACTGCGGATAGGAAGTATATTTAAATGTTTAGCCAAGATAAATTATTTTTGGAATTATTTGTTATTGCTTTATGTCGAAAGCTTGGTATAAAGCCAGTATTCTGTCGAGTACGTTAGGCATCTTAGCGGGTACTGTAGGCAGCTGTCAAGGAATTGCGGATAGGAAGTACATTTAACTGTTTAGCAAATGTAGTCAACAGCAGGTTCGAACAAAACAAAAGCCAAATAATTGGAATAGACTGGATTTGTTGAAAGGCCAGATTTGCTGTCAGAACTGTACGGAAATTGCATTTCAACATTTTTGGGACAATTTCTGTACGTTACTTAATTCGAGGTCGGTAACCCCTCCTGTAGCAAACGGTATGGTTACCATAGTAACCAGAATATATAGTCTTCTTAGTCTGATATTATTTTCAAATTTTTTATCATTAAATTATGGCAAAAGCTTACCGATTGTCTTGGCAAAAACTTATTCTGTCGAGTACTTTAGCCATCTTTGCTCTAGCTGTCAAGGAGTCTGTTTGTGTGTGACAGTGCGGTCCCCACAAGAAACAGATTTAAATGTCTAGCTGTGATAAATTATTATTTTCGAATTATTTATCATTAATTTATGGCAATCTTATATGGGCTTCTTTTTAGAGCTATCAAGGAATCTGCTGGTGTGTGACAATGGACTGCGCAAAAGAAATACATTAATAATAATACTCTGTCCCCGCCAAAATTGTAAGACAGACAAAGGGAAAGAAAAAGTCGTTTATTCAAATTAGTTAGTGAGTTATTCAGATTTGTAGGCAACCAATAAAATAAGTGACAAACTACAAATATAAATTTTCAAACATCAAGCACCAGTTAAGCAATATATAAGATGTATGCATTGAAAGTTATTCTAATTGCTTCTAGACGTATATTTATAAATTAAGAAAATGGAACGGTGTAAAGTTTAAAGATTCTGTGAAAGACAGAGATGTTCGTAGGTAGCCTACTTTTTGAGCCCAACCTGACCGGGAAACATGTAATGGGTATAAACGGATAGTTGGCTACGACAGCGATATCTCTACCGTTCTTTACAAGGGCCAGGCTGTTTAACGTCAGGGACCTGAATATTGCAGGCTCGTTCCTTCCCCTACGTTGTCCCTGAGTTCGACAGCCTGACCAGGACCCTTGCCGAGAAGGGCCGAAATATCGCTGCCGAAGCCGGAGATGGCGAATCCGGATTCGGTTTCGAATCCAGGATTCGTCCTTTTGGCCATATTCGAATCCGGATTTGAGGCTGGATTCGGATTCGGACTCGGATTCCAACCTTCAATTGTACGAATCCGCTCAAATTTCTAGTCTACGTCCTTCCAGTTTCGCTTCCCAATTTTTACACAGTGGGCTTATACAACCCAGCTTTTTGATCTCCACCACCAACCACCCTCAGTAATCTATCACTTTATCTAATCACCTTAGATATCACGGCTTTTTGTCACCTCTTGTTTTTAAACTATAACCCTGTGTAGCCTACATGATTTGATTTTTGCTAAGGTTGGATTCGAATCCGGATTCGATTGCGGATTCGAATCCTCAGCATGAAATGGTGGATTCGGATTCATACCTAGCACTGGATTCCGATTCGAATCCTTTCATGATCGGATTCGCCCGTCTCCATGGCCGAAGTATCGTGGTTGACTATCCATGTTTGGCCCATGTTTTATTAGAGATATTTGTGTTGCTTTCCAGTAAATTATTGCTATCATGAACGTTTTATTTCAGCTTTAGACATAAACGAAAAGCGACGATTTGGAGATGTCTCCAAATGAGAGGCCATAAAAAAAAGGTGGTTGGCTGCCAGGAGAATAGATAGATATCGTTTATTAGCCAAGTGGCAATACAATATACTACCCTGAATAGAACATCCATTTGACAGCATGTGGCATGAACGTTAAAGAGCCAGTTGGCCAAAGAGAATTACTGAACAAAAATAAAGCTCATCACTAATTGTATCCCTTATATATCCTTTACGGATCCTTAAATCCCTTAGTAGCCTATCCCTATAATATTCAGTTTCGTTTTTTTTTATAGGGATACGAATTCATGTTAACTAACTTAAATATGAACCGCCGATTAGTAATTAGTGATTAGTGCTTTGATATGAAAGTAAAAATATATTGATGGAGATAAGAATATTCATCCATGGAATTTTGGGGGAAGGTGTATAGAAATAAAATCCTCCTGTAAAGTTGGTTTCGCTTATATATTATTTAAGTGAATCGCTTTTCAAAAGTTTGCCCCTCTCAGTTATTTCAACTGTTTTGCGTGTCTCCATAATATCAGGGAATTTTTGTTTCATGCACGTTAAGAAAATGGCTCCTGGGATTCGCGATTCTACCCTCATTACATAATACGTAAGAATTGACCAACCATGTCTGCCAAAATGGAACACGAAGTCTCGATGCTTGATTTTATCTCTTCTTCGTGACTGGATTGTCAGTACTTCGTCAAAGTTTGCGCGGCTAGACTGGCAAACTCGGCTTGATCGGAAGAGCACTCTTCGTTCGATTTCGTCTTCATTTTTCAATTATATTTTAAAACCCATTTTATTGTGTATTTTAATTACACTAGCAATAAAGGAGACTTTTCATTGGTCGGACTTTCTCGATTTCGCCTTCATTTTTCAATTATATTTTAAAACCTGTTGTATTTGAATTAGACTAGTAATAAAGTAGGCTTTTCATTCAGGTATTTTGTGTACTAAAGTGGTGCAGAGGCATACATGGGACCTTGTAACGTACACCACCAAGCTGCATTGGCAATCCCGTTTGTACCTTCAGACACCAGCATCCCTCAGCTTAATCTTTTGCTGAACATGACACGGTTTACCATTGACATTTGCTTTTTGCTGCGATTTGTCATTTGAGACGGGTATCAGCAGATAAACTGCTTACATCAGTGCTTGTAAAGTGCTGATCATGGAAAATAGTGGCTGCGCTTGCCTATGTGCGGGTATGTGAATCGGTCCATTAGGAGTGTCGAACGACAGGTGTTTTTTTTTGCTCGAGGCTCGGATTTGTTTATGCTTAGAAAAGTGCTAGGAAATCTTCATGGTTATTGAAATTACGCCAAAATGTTTGAATTCTGTGCCGATTAGGAAATGTTGTGTGTGTGGCAGGCCGTAACCAGGAATTTGTTTCGTTGGGGGGGGGGGGGGGGTCTCCTCATCCTGCGGGTCTTCGTAAAAAACAGTAAAACGAAAACAAAGATCAGAAGTTGAAGCCTATAAAAACGATTATTTTTGTACGTTTCGGAGAAGGGCCCGAAGTCAAACCCCCCTGGATGCGGCCTTGGTATGTGGTCACCCTAGACGTATTTAATTCCGTTTTGAAAACAAGGACCCGTATTTTATCTTCACCAATGCATGAACTTTGTTTTTTCAGTTCTTCACGAAATCTTTTTCCGGGGAGATTTTCGTATCTTCAAATTTTAGCAGATAGACACTATCCTGCCAAATACTTACTCTTTTCCTACCTTGTGTTGTTGGGCGTTTCTCACAGTTCTTCACAAGAAAAAATATTTCCTGTAAAAAAGCAAATAAAAATATCAGTAGAAATGTATCAGTACACAGTAAAATCGTAAATTTCTCTACGCTTTTTAGGGATTAAATTTCGTTTTTCGATTAGAGCATCGGAATAAGGATAAGAATTCATGTTAACTAACTTAAATATGAACCACCGATTAGTGATTAGCGATTAGCGCTTTGATATGAAAGTAAGAATATATTGATAGAGGTAAGAATATTCACCCATGGAATTTTGGGGAAAGGGGCATAGAAATAAAAATCCTCCTGTAAAATTGGTTTCAGGAGGCTGGGGTACGCGAAATAGACACCCGGAAAATACCATTTGTTCTTGCCTAGGATGCTAAGATTTAATGTTTAATAGACGGATGTGCAATAGAAAGAGCGAGGGGTTGCCCACTCAGTTTTTGGGTGCACAGCAGGTGCCCGGTGCCGGCGGTGCCGACTGGTGCCGGCTGGTGCCGGCTGGTGCCGGCTGGTGCCGGCTGGTGCCGGCTGGTGCCGGCTGGTGCCGGCTGGTGCCGGCTGGTGCCGGCTGGTGCCGGCTGGTGCCGGCTGGTGCCGGCTGGTGCCGGCTGGTGCCGGCTGGTGCCGGCTGGTGCCGGCTGGTGCCGGCTGGTGCCGGCTGGTGCCGGCTGGTGCCGGCTGGTGCCGGCTGGTGCCGGCTGGTGCCGACCGGTGCCGGCTGGTGCCGACCGGTGCCGGCTGGTGCCGTCTGGTGGGCATTTTGATCGTGGGCATTGTGAGAGTTGGCAAAAAAATCGTGGTGGTTTTGGGAACCACCCTTCGCAAGGCTAATCATTTGAGAAAACCAAGTTCAGATATACCTGTATAAGCCATATAATTTGCCATGGCCCCTGTGGCTTTTCAGCGCAAATAAATCTATCTATCTATCTATCTATTTTGACGATACTGATCGAAACTTCCTGCTCGGCCAAACTTGCGGTTTTGGACAAATTCTGAGCGAACTACTTGTCCAGCAAAAAAAAAAAAAGTTCAGAAACGAATTCAGTGTATCTCCTTATCCCTATAAAAAACATCTAATCAACTTCAAATAAAACTTTCTTATACAAAAAAATCCGATTTCAACCGGATTCTGGACGAACTATATATCCGGGTAAAAATTGATTGTCATATACAGATTCAGCGTCTCTTCTTACCCTTCAACTGTCATCTAATCAACTTCAAATAAAACTTTTGCTTTTAACAAATTTTCCGGTTTTGGCCGGATTCCGGGCGGACAACTTGTCCGGCGAGAAAATGGTTTTCACCATCGTGTTTAGCATGTCTTCTTACCCCTAAATCAAACATCTAGTCAACTTCAAATAAACTTCTACTTTTAACAAACTTTCCAGTTTTGGCCGGATTCCGGGAAAACTACTTATCCGGCGAGAAAATGATTTTCACCGTCGTCTTCAGCATGTCTTCTTACCCCTAAATCGAACATCTAGTCAACTTCAAATAAAACTTTTACTTTTAACAAACTTTCCGGTTTTGACCGGATTCCGAGCGAACTACTTGTACGGTGAGGAAATAGTTTTCATCGTCGTGTTCAGCATGTCTTCTTACCCCTAAATCGAACATCTAATCAACTTCAAATAAAACTTTTACTTCTAACAAACTTTCCGGTTTTGGCCGGATTCCGGACGAACTACTTGTCCGGCGAGAAAATGGTTTTCACCATCATGTTCAGCATGTCTTCTTACCCCGTAATCGACTATCACATTAAATGTTTCAAAATTTTATTTGCCCCTTAATTTAAACCTCCTCCCCTACCCCTAAATGTAGGGCTACAAAGCCCTTCTATGAACTCGACCTTACACTTGACCCAAGGAATCCTCACCCCAAGTTTCATCAAAATATTACATTCCCTTCGAGAGTTATCGTGCTTACAGAGGGACAGACGGACAGACGGACGGACAGACAGACAGTCAACTTTTGCGATGTCATAGGTATCCCTCACTTACGTTTTGGGATCCCAAAAACCGTTCGCATAAGCATACCTCTACTGTAACCTTAACAGATGAAATGACCCTTGTTTCAGTACCTTACAATACTTAGTCCTTCAAATTAAACAGGCTAAAGGACGGCTCAGACGGCGTTCGTAAAGTGCGTAAAGTCGTTCGTAAAGTTGCTCCGCTAACCCGCGTAAAGTACTTTACGGAGGCAGCCAAGAAGTTCAACTTTAGTTAACTTTTTTCGTAAAGTTCGGAAGGTTGACCGATAGGAGAAGAGATCGAAAACAAGTTATGAAAATAAATTTGAAAATGGGGATTAGGAAACGGAAAAATGATGAGATGATGACTCTTGTGGTTTGTATGATAATAATAATAATAAGGTCGAATAACTTGAAACTTGTTTTTTGCAAGAATAATAATTAGGAACATTTTTGTTGAATTAATTTTATTCTTGTTGATTTTGTCAGGTGAATTGGGAAAAAAGAATTACTTATTGAATTAAATTGTTTAGAACTGACTTATTTATTTATATTATTTTTGTTGTTGGATTATTCTAATTTATTTATTGGAGTTTTTTTTCTATCTGGATATTAACCATGGTCAATTATGGCTTTTAGTGTTAATAAATATCTACCTATGGTTCATATATGATACAAATAATCTCTAATAATGAGAATCTTTTTCTTTCTAGAACAAATCGCCATAAAAAATTCTCGTAATGTCATCTAAGTCAAATTCCCGTCTGAGCGGCGACAAACTTTCCGGAGCATACTTTGCGAAAAACTTTACGAACGCCGTCTGAGTCGTCCTTAAAGTTGTCAATACTAGGTCCCATTTTAAGGTTCTTGTTTCTTCTGTTTCTTCTGAAACAACAAGACCAAAGGTTTCGATGGGATCCCAAAAATTTAATATTGATCCAGACAATTAGGTCTTGTCTTCGCCAGATCCAGTCTTCGCCAGGCTAATCATCTGAGAAAACCAAGTTCAGATATACCTGTATAAGCCATATCTATTTTGACCATACTGATCGAAACTTCCTGCTTTACTTCTGCCAAATTTCCGGTTTCGGCCGAATTCCGAGCGAACTACTTGCCCAGGAAAAAAAAATATAGTTCAGAAGCGAATTCAGTGTATCTCCTTATCCTTATAAAGAACATCTATTCAACTTCAAATTAAACTTTAACTTCTGAAAAAAAATCCGGTTTCAACCGGATTCCGGACGAACTATATGTCCGGGTAAAAAATGATTGTCATACACAGATTCAGTGTCTTTTTTTTACCCTTAAATCTATCATCTAATCAACTTGCTTTGCTTTTAAAAAAATTGCTGGTTTGGCCGGATTACGGACAAACTACTTGTCCGGCGAGAAAATAACTTTCATATTCGGATTCAGCGTGTCTCCTTACCCCTAAATCAACTATCTAAATAGCTTTAAAAAATATTTTTTTTGCCCCTTAATTTGAAACCCCTCCCCCACCCTCAAATATAGGGCTACAGAGCAACAGAGCCCATCTTCGAACTTGACCTGTACTTCGACCCAACCAATCCTCCCGCCAAGTTTCATCAAAATATCTAAATCTCTTCGAGAGTTATCGTGCTTACAGACAGACGGACAACTTTTGCGATGTCATAGGTATCCCGCCACTTACGTTTTGGGATCCCAAAAAGCTGCAGTCGCTATTTTTCAAAACTAAAATCCTGAATTCTCATGGTGAACGAAACCTTCTTAGTGAAATCATTTTGTTCTGAACAGGTTCAAAAAGCCGGTGCCGGCCGGTGCCGACTGGTGCCGGCCGGTGCCGACTGGTGCCGGCCGGTGCCGGCCGGTGCCGACTGGTGCCGGCCGGTGCCGGCTGGTGCCGGCCGGTGCCGAGTCGGGGGTGCACAGCAGGTGCCGAGGAGTGGGCAACCCCTCGAGAAAGAGCAGCAGAGTTTTCCTATGTGATCCCATCGGAACCTTTGGTCTTGTTCCATTTTCTGTTTATTCCAGTATGAACAGCCATTAGATCTGCAGACGGGATTTCTACTTTTTCATTTCTTCTTGCAGAACACCATGGATTCGGACGATTTTTATTTTTTTTGTGTTTGGCCTTTTTTTTTTTTTACTTTTCGTGTTTTATAACTTACAAGCAGTCAGTAGAATGGCAGACTGGATTCTGACAGTAATTTTTTTTTTCAAGAACACCGCGGGTCTGGACGACTTCGACCGGATAAAAACTCTTGGAACCGGATCCTTCGGACGAGTCATGCTTGTGCAACACAAACAAGCGAAGAAGTTTTATGCGATGAAAATCTTAGACAAACAGAAGGTAAGACGATGAAACGGACTGACAATGGACGTCTTGTTAATCGAAAATCCGGTTTGGCTGGACGGGATTCTCTGAAAAACGTTCTCCTGTTGCCAATTCGTAGCAGTCCTGCTCCACAACTAGGAAGGGAGCAGGTTGTGGTAGTGCAAACATTAAGCCTACCATACGCTGAATTTCATCTTCACATTTCAACAAGGACGTTGGGTTCGAGTCTCAGTGGTGCAAAGTGTTTGGTTTGAGGCGGGAGTTAGTGGTTTAACCAAGAACAAATAATCTGACGGAGCCTCCGTCTCCCTGTCTCTGTAATATGACTGTACTGAGTCGGATATTTCCCCATACGACCGAGCGTAGGTTAGTAGCCTCGCGCCAGATCACGTTTCGTTACCTCTACAAATAGCTAAATAGCTGTGAACCCGCTGCTGTGGAAAAGTAGGAGTCAAAGCTGATTGGTTCTATGGACGTGCTTTGGAGCGGGTCAGCGCGTGGAGTACGCCTCCTGTCAGCCTCCTTCACTATTTTTTCTACGAAAAGCAACGGCGAAGACGGAAGATGAGTAAACGGTTATCAACATCAGCTCAAAGCTAGAGTACCTCTAGGTCCGCTCTGTTTTGTCGGGGTATTCATAGTCGCTGCATGGGACTAAATACAGAAGTTCTATCAGATTGTTTGTTCTTGGTTTAATCCTATAAGACAAGCCAAAGTCCGCCCAGACCCAAATGGGTACATGCAGAAATCTGGGGAAGGTTACAGGAAGGGGGGGGGGGGGCAAAAGCACCAATATGGCTTGCCTCCCAACCGCCTGTTGCACCTCCTGGCTGAGGGCAGAGAATCGGAGATCAGCACCGCCAGTGTTGCTTGTCAAGGCGAGTGCTGATACCTTTACCTTTATTTTACTTTCAAATTTGATATCAGTTCTTGAAGCAAGCACCAAGACCGTGGAGCGAACGGCCTTTTAATCGAAGTCTGGCAGAACTGGAAAGGATTCCCCGAAAATCGATTTCGTTTAAATCCTACTGTAGTTTGTGTGACAAAGATGTAAAATTGTGCATGCGGTGTTCACGCATTTTGAGTAAGTTTAGTAGCTAAAAGCTGAAGCCTACCATGCGCTAAGTTCCATCTTCACTTCTTTCTTGATTGATTTAATCAATCAAGCAATCATTTATTCCTTAATAAATCTATATAACAATCCTACACATTTCCGAATGTTCGTCTTCTCGTCAAATACTCTTGTACGCAGTTGCATTCACACATCATCGAACAATTTGGTAATAACAAAAAGATAAAAATTGCGACGTTGGCGGAAAAAAACCCGTTGCGGGTGAGGATTAGGGTGTCTTAAAAGGTTCACAAAATTGAGCACAAGTCTGTCACAGAGTGATGATAAGTTTAGCCCACTGAGCAGTAAGCAGCCTTGCTACTGTGAAACCCATCAGGGATGGTATCCAACTATTTTCTTTGGCCTCGTATCAGGAATGTCCCAAAAAAGGCTACTAGATCACACCTCGGCCTAACGTAATCGGTTCTGTGCATGCAGTAGTGACAGTTCACTGGTTATCTGACAGATTTTGATGGATCGTTGTTGAATGACGGATAGCCTCGTGTGTAGGCCGGATTCTATTTTTTTCGGATCCGGAATCTGAGACAGTCGATTGCGCTAAACCGATAAGCCCGTTGAGAATTACTCGAGCCATATTTCGGCCTTTCTTGGCAAGGGTCCTCGTTAGGCTGTCGCTAGAAGAACGGACCCGTGATAAAAATATGTGAATTTCTAGTTATACAGAGCCTATTTTGTGAAGTAAAGGGGTTCAGTTTGCTTTCGCGGAAAAAAAGCTAAAACAGTTAGGCGATTTCCGCAGCCAAAACAGACAGAGCAAAACTGTGATGCGCCGTGAAGGAAGCCGCAATAAAAATCAGTGAATTTGTAGCTATAAAGAGCCTATTTTGTGAAGTAAAGGGGTTCAGTTTTCTTTCGCGGAAAAAAAAGCTAAAAATGACGGCGATTTTTGCAGCCGAAACAGACAGAGCAAAACTGTGATGCGCCTTGAAGGAAGCCGCAATAAAAATCAGTGAATTTGTAGCTATAAAGAGCCTATTTTGTGAAGTAAAGGGGTTCAGTTTTCTTTCGCGGAAAAAAAGCTAAAACAGTTAGGCGATTTTCGCAGCCGAAACAGACAGAGCAAAACTGTGATGCGTCGTGAAGGAAGCCGCAATAAATTTAGTGAGTTTCTAGCTATAAAGAGCCTATTCTGTGAAGTAGGCTAAAGGGGTTCAGTTTCCTTTCGCGGAAAAAAAAGGTATAAAAGTTATGCGATTTTTGCAGCCGAAACAGACAGAGCAAAACTGTGATGCGCCTTGAAGGAAGCCGCAATAAAAATCAGTGAATTTCTAGCTATAAAGAGCCTATTTTGTGAAGTAAAGGGGTTCAGTTTTCTTTCGCGGAAAAAAAGCTAAAAAAGTTAGGCGATTTTTGCAGCCGAAACAGACAAAGCAAAACTGTGATGTGCCGTGAAGTTAGTTATAATGATGATAAGTTTGGGCAGTTTCGATTGATATTTCGGCCATTCTTGGCAAGGTTATCGTCGGGCTGTAGGTATAAGAACTAACCCGTAGTCAAATCGATGAAGTTCTAGCAACTATAAATATCTTATTTTTGGAAAAAAGTAAAGAAAAGGCTGTTGTCTCTAGAATTTAAAAGTGAAGCATTTTTCTTTTCTCGGAATGTTCTAAGGCGATTTACGATCTCGACTTTGTAACCGACAGCAAAGTTGTACTGTACCGTGAAGTTAATGATGACGATGAACTTTAAAAAGAAGAAACAGTAGCTGTTAGTCAACAGCCACAATCTTGAGAAGCAAAGCAGTTCTGACTTCTTCACCAGTTATATGATGGAAAATTTAAGTGAGTCAATACACTTGTCAGAACTCGGTCGAGAAGTTTGATAACATTTAACACAACGATGCACATTGCACAGTTCGGATGTTCTGTCATATTTTCGTTAGAAGTGACATTGCAAACCGTGTTGTGTTATGTTTACTCACTTAAAGGCTCATAACTTAACTTTTCTTTAACTTATGGTGGGTTGTACATTATTTGTTGAAATTGCGTATACTTGTTATGTAACTTCAGTGTATTTTTTTTTTTTTTTTTTTTTTTTTTTACAAAATGTTATCAAATAAGAAAGAAGATTGAAAAAGTTAAAGAGGCTGGAGTCAAGCAGATTCTAAATTGTTCTATTAAAGAAAATGAGCAAATTGGCCTTGGAAGTTTGGCTAGTTTAATGTTATTATTTTAAAATTGGTCTGATTGAGGCATTTTCAATTCCTGACAAACCATCGGCAGTGCGCGTCCTTCTTGGCTACAGTCAAAAGTCGCTTTGTTAAAGGAGTTAATTCATATGGTGGTTCAGCCATTATCAGAAGACAGGACGATTATTTTAGAAAGGACACCGCCTTTTGTCTGCGATATCCTTTCCTTTCGCTTAATTATTTCTGATAGCCATAATGGTAAAAATTTGTTAGAACAGGGGTCCTCTCCGCCGTTATAATACGGTCCGAAATAGACGCCATATAGTCGTTACGGGGCTACCGAAAATTTATGTTAGTTGGATACTGCAGACTAATGGTGGGTTTACACACTGCATGAAATCAGAGCGTATTTTACGCAGGTTTTTGGGCTTGAAAAGATATCTAGCAATACGGACGTATTTGAGAAATCGGTCCGTTTCTCATAATAAACGTCCGTATTGCTAGGGATCTTTTCTAGCCCAGATACGTGCGTAAAATACGCTCGGATTTACGCAGTGTGTAAACCAGGCCCGTATCTAGGAATTTATTTCGGGGGGGGGGGGGGTTTGCCCGCAGAATTTATTTCGGGGGGGTTTTGCCCGCGGAATTTATTTCGGGGGGGGGGCCCACAAAAAGTACAAAAAAGACATAGATCAGAGATTAAAGCCCACACAAAAACTATCACTTTTGTGGGTTTCGGGGGGGGGGGGTCGAACCCCCTAACCCCCCCTGGATACGGCCTTGGTGTAAACCCACCATAAAATTGGTGCCGACGCGGATCTCCGGCTTTGTGCACACCACGGCTTCAACAGGCTGTTTCATCGAATACTTTTCAGTTGGTGTGTGTTGAAGTACTTACTTTTTTTCTCGCGTTCCTTTAAGTTGTAGGCTACATTGGGTCATAAATAAATTATTATTTTCCCAAGTCTCTAGGATATCTGGGAATTAAATTTGAAACAGAGCAAAATAACACTAGGAGTAGCGCCAGACATGCTTTCTGTGTTTCGCAAATGGGCAATAGTCATAGCGCCGCCCATTACGCTTGCGGCATTTAAAGCGAGACAAGCTTGCATTTTTTGAAATTTCTAGTAAAACTAAGGTTGCGTTCCAGCAACTTAACTATTGTTAACGATCGTCAACTTATTTTTGGGGCGGAGCTAACTGCAGCCTTAACGAATGTTAACTTTTCTTAATTCTACAGTTGTTAACTTTTCCCAACGATGCCCACCAACCATCGTTACAAAATAGTTAATAATCGTTAAGCTCTGGAACGGAAATCGTAGGTGGGCGGAGCTTCAGTTTCGAAACCAGAAATCTGGAACGCAAAAAGTTAAATTGTCTACAATCGTTAGGTTCTGGAACGCAACCTAAGATGCGGTCTGCACGCATCATGGAGACAGGGGAGTTATATCTTTTTTTTTTTTGCTGTGTTCAGAATGTTATGTTACTGGAGCCAGCGCTGGTGCATGACTGATGGATTTTCAGTAGGAACGTTCTCTGTCGCTAGTGATGGTAGTGTCGCTGCTATTCCAGTGTGTGTCACTTTTTCCCAAATCTTGGCGCTACTCCCTAGCTTTATTTTTTTTCCCAAATCTTGGCGCTACTCCCTAGCTTTATTTTGCTCTGATATCAAACCTCTCGTTTTCTTCTACTCATGGTACCCATGATCTCATCAGTGAGGTCTTATGAGACAACCATCGATGGAATTTGGGACTATCAATACCGCCAGCGGGTCGTGTCAGAAGAGCATGACAAATCGTCTTCCAAAAAAGCCCTCCCAAAATTACGTATGTAAATTGCATATGATCAACTTTACGCCTAAAGTGCTGTCGCGTGTTCACCTTCCACTGTTTCATGTAAGGAATCAATCAAAATCTGATATTCTGAGACACTTGCGACTATAATTTTAGATTGAAAAACAAATTTGATCCACGAAGTCGCGTTGCCCTAGGACCCATCTCAGTCCCACCAGAATTGAAATTGTGTTTTTTTCTGTATTATCTTTTTTAAGTATTTTCCTGCTTCGTGTTCTTTTCTCCTTTTTACACCTGCTACATCTTTGGATATTGCCCCTATTTAGTCAGATGAAATAATATTTTCAATGTTATTTTGTGTTCTTTTCATAGGGATGATAGCTATTGAAATGAAATAAATTAAGGTCTAATCAACGTTGATAGTAGAAAAGGTTCCTACAAATGTAGGCTTACTCTTTCGCCTTTTTGTTAGGCATAGTTGCCTATAGTTTTGAAATCCCATTTTCATATTTTGGAACATGCAGGGGCGTCGCAAGTGCATTTTCGGTGGGGGGGGGGGGGTGCAGAGCCAAAATTTTACCGAATCTCTCAAAAATTTTACCGAATCCTAGAAGCTGAAAATTCGAGTTTTAAATTATGGAACAGAAAGGATTACGCAGGAAAATTAACATTAAAGGACAGCATGAAAGACGTAACCGAAGCGGCGTTTTGGCGAATATATTGCCGGGCACGATTGCAGTAATAGCTTCCATCTATTATACCCAATTAGAAAATAAATCTAGCGCCGCAGGCGAATTTTCAAAATCTTTTTTTTCCTGCAGGCTAAAATTTAACTGCTTGTTACAAATTCTACCATTTACCGTGGATTAAATACCGATGTTCTAAGAAGTTCCAGAAACCGAATGGAGCGACGTTCCGACAGCAGCAGCTACTGTATTATAGTCAATACTACCCATGATCAGATAAAGTGAGCGCCGCAGGCGAGAATTTTTTTTCCATTAGCTAAAATTTAACTGCTTATCTTACAAATTTTATCGTTGACCTTGGATTAAATACCGATGCTCTAAGAAGTTCCAGAAACCGGATGGTGCGATGTTCCTGCAGCAGCAGCTACTCTAGCCTAGTCAATACCACCCATGGTCACATAAAGTGAGCGCCGACGGCGAGATTTTTGTTTCCCTGTAGGCTAAAATTTAACTGCTTATCTTACAAATTCTATCATTGACCGTGGATTAAATACCGATGCTCTAAGAAGTTCCAGAAACCGAATGGAGCGACGTTCCTGCAGGTACTCGAGCCTAGTCAATACTACCCATGATCACATAAAGTGAGCGCCGCATGCGAGATTTTTTTCAGGTTAGCTTTTTCCTGCCAAATTTAACTATTTCCATCCAGATTTTAACTTTTAATGTTTCGAAATCCCAATCCTAAAACTGTCTTAAAACCCCAATCAAATGACGCGCCCTTCCGCAAAATAGAGAATATTACGAAAACCGCCGCAGGCGGAATTTTCGAAACATTCATGATTGAATCTTCTTTTGGGGTCCAAAATAAAAGTAAGGACTATAATCGATGAGATTATAAATCAGTCCTTTTGTCTGCAACCAGTGCTTCACTCGACCTCTTCCGAGTTTCGAGGTTCGTGGTAACTCCCGAATGGCAATTATACCGAATCCCAGTTATTATACCAAATAAGTTTAGACCGATAGCATGTTCGAGATTCTGTATAACTACCGTATCTCGGTTATTATACCGAATTGTTTTGATATCGAAACAGTACCGAATAATTTTCGTATTCGGCATAATTTCGTCGAAACTGGAACAAAAGCAGGGATTCGTGGTAACTACCGGATCCTGAAAATTATACCGAATAAATTACCGAATCCCAATTATGATACCGAATAATTCTGGACCGATACCGTATTTGGGATTCTGCGTAACTACCGAATCTCCATAAATATACCGAATAGTTTTGGCATCGAACAATTACAAAATAATTTCAGTAAATTCTCTCCCCGAATTTGTGATATCTACCGAATACTGGGAATTATACCGAATCCCGATCATTATACCAAATAGATTTGTACCGATAGCCTATTTGGGATTCCGTATAACTACCGAATCTCCGTAAATATACCGAATAGTTCCGCTATCGAAAAAATACCGAACAGTTGCTTCACTCGACCTCTTCCGAGTTTCGAGGTTCGTGGTAACTCCCGAATGGCAATTATACCGAATCCCAGTTATTATACCAAATAAGTTTAGACCGATAGCATGTTCGAGATTCTGTATAACTACCGTATCTCGGTTATTATACCGAATTGTTTTGATATCGAAACAGTACCGAATAATTTTCGTATTCGGCATAATTTCGTCGAAACTGGAACAAAAGCAGGGATTCGTGGTAACTACCGGATCCTGAAAATTATACCGAATAAATTACCGAATCCCAATTATGATACCGAATAATTCTGGACCGATACCGTATTTGGGATTCTGCGTAACTACCGAATCTCCATAAATATACCGAATAGTTTTGGCATCGAACAATTACAAAATAATTTCAGTAAATTCTCTCCCCGAATTTGTGATATCTACCGAATACTGGGAATTATACCGAATCCCGATCATTATACCAAATAGATTTGTACCGATAGCCTATTTGGGATTCCGTATAACTACCGAATCTCCGTAAATATACCGAATAGTTCCGCTATCGAAAAAATACCGAACAGTTTTAGTAAAATTTTGGGCCTCCGGCCCAAAATTTTACCGAATCTCAAAAAGGTGGGTGGGTGCTGCACCCCTTGCGACGCCCCTGGGAACATGAACCTAGAATAAATTTGTATTGTAATGAGGCCTTGCGAGATTTCGCAAGTGCAACTTAACAGAAGTAGAACGTTGATTAAACCGCCACCCACATAGGCACAAACTAAAAGGCAAAGGAAAAATAAGTCAAAAATTGATAGGCTACATAGTTTTAATGTGATTTGTCGACTATGGCCTTTAGATGCCAATCAGCTACCATGAAGAGCCCACGTCGTCTTCGCTGCGTAAATGAGCCTCAAGGAAAATTTGTGTGATAAGCCTATGCCTATAATTTAGTTGGTATGTTTGCCTAATCAATAGAGAGCAACATTTCGTCACTTCACTAAACCACTTTGGTTTTTCAACTTTGATTTCGATTGCATATCCAGACCGTTCTGTGTTCACGGAGAATTCTTGACAGCTTTTGTCTGGGACCTGGGTAATGCTGACTGGGGGAACCATCTGTACAGTAGACATTATAATATATCGCATCTTAAAAGGGCTTTTGCCTCTACACGTCAAGGAAGCTCCATGCCAGGTCAGAGTCATTATGCAGTTTTGTTACTAAAAACTGCCGATTTACCGACAAGAACTTTCATGGGGGGCGCCCCCCCCCCCCCCCCCCCCCAGTCTTACCACTGGATAGAACTTACTTGCTAATACCTTATGGAGACGAGCTTTAAGACAAGACAAATAATTGAAATTGGTGGGCTTTAGTTCTGCTTTAAATTAACATTTTCTGTAACACTGATTAACATCGTCCTTGGGATAGCAAGCTAGATAAGGTAGTTATCATCGCTGAAGTCTTAAAGTAATTGCACAGGAGTTAAGAGGGCACCCAATCGTATAAGTACATAAACACCCGCTGCGTAAGAAATTGAATTTAAACTTTAAAAGCGAGCTGGCCGACCGATTATTACTGCATATCTCTTTGCGGTAACCGACCCATTTTCTTCGCAAAGCGCATTCGCAATAAATTAATGCTACTTCGGCCAGTCTTGGTCTTGGCCAGTCCCACTGTTCTGCTACAGGTCTAGGCCAGTCCAGAAAATTTTCTTGGCATCTTATTTCACCTGTAGCTACTCAGCTAGCTTGCTGTTTTGAGTACTGAGTAATTTAAAATAATTTGATTTATATATCGTAATTAATCTTCCATTAGTGATGTTAATGTAGGCTACATGTTAATCAAATTAAACAAATAGATACACCAACCTCTTAGCTTCCTTCAGCCGAAGATGCTAAATCACGCTGGTCATTACAGGAATTAAATAATATATTATTATTATTCTTATTTGTTTGAATCCTTCAAAACTGAAGAGTAGTATAAAAAAAGAGAGAACAACATGTCAATCGAACTCGCACACACTTACAATGATAGTACACAGACAAACAACTGACCGTTAAAAGCAAATTAGCCTACTAAATCTACAACAAAATGCAAATGAAAATACAAATCAAAATAGATAAACTAATCAGAGCGCTTTTTTAGTGAAAAAAGGAATGTATTGCACTAACTATTCACTTTGTTAAAAATCTGTGTAAAAAAGGGCACACACGAGTTCATGAACCTTGAGATTCGTCCTTTGCCAGGTACTAATTTTTAATACCGTGTAATAATTTAATATATATTAATATATTATATAGCCTAAGTATTCCTTCAGCTAAAGCTGACTTCGAATCATATTTGACTACCTCAGCTCAATACTTCTGTCCTTCTTGGTAAATGTCCTCTTCAGGCTCGAGCTAGAATAACGAACTTGTGATACAACAAATAAAGATAAATAGTTATTATATGTTGGTGAGTTTCTTCATAGGAATTGCTGGGAGTTAAAGTTGTTAATATTAAACAGTTAATACTTTATTTCTTATTCACTGCACATACAAACGGCGAAGATAGTGGAGTAAAGGAGTAAAAGGAAGAAAATAAATGCAATTAAAAAGCACTAAAACAACAAAATAAATAACCGATTAAGAATCAACAAAACGCCCGTAACCCGGCGACATATTTGATGACCCTGAGGCAGGGCCTATCCTGGGGGGCGGGTAGGAGGTTCGCCCCCCCGAAACCTACAAAAAAAAAATCGTTTCTTGTAGGCTTTAACCTCTGATCTGTGTCTTTTTTGTACTTTTTGGTCCGACCCGCGGGCACTCCCCTCCCCCCCCTCCGAAATAAATTCCTGGATACGGACCTGCCCTAAGGTGAAATTTGTTCCGACGATGTTGTGGCCCTTCTTGGCAACGGTACTCTTCAGGCTTGTAGCTAGCAGCAGGAAGAACTACGGCCTGACCTGGAGCAAATTTCATCTCATTTATATATTTTACGCCATCAAATGTGATTCGCAGTGGGGTTAAGTAGTAGTTTTGATCAGAGGCGTTACTAGCCAAAATGTTAGGGGGGGGGGAGCAAGGGATTTACCGAATGGCTGGTCGACTGTTTTCAAGAAAAACCGACATTTTTGACGAAAAATTGACTGGTTTTCAGAAAATCGACTGATTTTCAGAAAACCGACTGTTTTTCATGAAAAAATCAACTGTTTTGACGAAAAATCGCGGCCCTTCGCGCCGACGGTTATTTTTTGCCGACAACATTGGAGGAGGGGGCCAGTTGTGACGCCCCTGGTTTTGATACATATACAGTCTAAGGTTCCTATTCCACTCTAACTGTTTTCATTTCATTTCAGGTTGTTAAGCTTAAGCAAGTAGAGCATACCCTAAATGAGAAGAAAATCCTTCAGGCAATTAGTTTCCCATTTTTAGTCAGTTTGGAGTATCACTTCAAGGTACGTGTTTACGCTCTTGTTGCGCGGCAACGCCTTGACGTCAGTCGATCTTCTCCGCCTGAGGAGAATGTTCTCGAAGAGGTAGAGCGTTTTTCTCGGTGTTTGTTCTATCAAAACAAGAGCAAAGTCCCAAGCTCGGGCTTCGTCTCTTTTGATCCAGGCAATATCGGTTCAGCCGAACGTTCCTGGCGGATTAAGTACGATTGGAAACGCTACTTTATTTATTACCTGCGTATTAGGTACAGCGGAGTTATACAAAAAACAAAGTGGAAGTCGCGAATGAGAATACTAAACCGGACAAAATAATTAAACATGTCGACCTTCTTAAGTACCTTGAAACATAGTAACACAACATTTTTGGGTTCAGGGTAAAAAAAAAAAAAAAAAGGGCTAAGAATGTTGTGGGGTGGCAGGTGGAGGATGAGCAGATTTATATACGATGAAGTATTGATGCTGTCGTGAACATTGAAATTTGAGACCACTTTGCAGAGGATTTTGGGAAATACATAGAAATTGTGAATACGTGAAGATGCAGCTTCTCCGATTTTGTCTTCGCCAAAGCTAGGTTTGTTATTATTGCGTTACACGAAGGTAATTTATTAATGATTAGGCAACTACCATTAGCTTGGCGTGGTTATCTTTTATTTAGCATTTTACCAATTATCAAGGCTGAACTTAATAAATTCTCGAGTTCTCGGTCTTGTTCTGGTGACAAGTTTTACGGGTCAACTCGGGAGTAGCGCTTCCAGTCATGATTCACTTCGCCGGGAACGCTAAAGTTGAATAGTGCGAGTTACAGTGCATACGCCCATAGACTAAGGGCTGCCATCTATGACCTTGACCCAAAGGATCGTCTGCGAATTGGGAATTTTACCTCACATCCTAATATCAAGAATAAATAAGGGAAGAATTGACAAGACTTGAAGCATGCTAGATCTACTTTCGTCCGATCTTATTTACCGGGGGTGGAGCCTAGGTGGGGCTTCGCGTGTTGCCTCTTGCAGTATTAAGTGTTACATTCAGAGCAAAAGTGATGAAGCAGTCAGAAAATGTTAAGCTTATGTTATCACAACCCTTCACAAAGACGATGAAGCCCGAGGGAATGCGGCATTTGATGACTCAGGGAGCAATTAAGCAACTTGAAAGTTGAGGCATAGACTTGCGAAGAACCCTCGTAAAATTAAGAACAAATAATCATAAGAACCTATGTCGTCCTGGATCTGTGATACGACCGTGCGGAGTCGATTATATTCTGATACCCTGCCCGATGCAAACGAGCGGAGGAAGGAGTTACGCGGAACATCATAATTCGTTACTTCTACGAACAGCTTTATCGCATCGTCCTTTAAGGCTGGTTGGTTTCCGCCATTGTGCGCAGCGGCGAGGAGGGAAGTAGACGGGTATCAACTCAAAGCTTACAGCAAGTACCTCTAGCTCCGCTCAGTTTTGTCTGGGTTTCCATCGTCGCTGCATGGGACCAAAGACGGAGGCTCTGTTTTATTATTTGTTCTTAGTAATATGGAGGATTGACGTCATGTGTTTCAGGATAACAAGTTTTATTTTCCCTTTTACTAATTTTCGTTGAACTTAAACTTTGTTACGAGCCGGGGCATGCAATTTGGGAATTTCATTCACAAAACAAGCAACTTGTGGCCACGCCTTTTTCCGGGGCTCTTTCATATTAAAGACGGTTCCGTAATACTTCTGTATCGATCCGTGTCGAGATCCGCGTTTCGGGAAAAAAGGTCAAGAACTGAGAGGACTGAAAACGGTGTAAAGGTATGGTTCCGCTAGTGTTGTCGGCTACGAAGTTATAGGGATCGGGTCTTGATTGTAGCCTTTAGCTCAAGGTGTCGATTTGTTTTGAGATTCGTGTTTCGGGAAAAATTCAAGTGAGGGGACTGAAAAGGGTGTAAAGTTACGATTCAGGCCCCGGCAGGTACAGTAGAGGTATGATATGATATGATATGATTTATTTGCTTAAAGCCCAAGGGCCATCGCATACAAAATACAAAAAACAACAACAAACAAACAAATATCTCCCCCCACAAATCCTAATTACAAAAACTCTTCCCTGTGATTCCATCCTATACGCAAAAACCTGCTTATTCGAACACCTTTTTTTAACTGTTCCACTACCTTGGCTTTGTTACTTGCATATAATAAAAGTAAAACGGAAAAGAAAAATAACAAACTTGATATCAGCTAACAGCCAACTATTTCAGGGTTATCCTGGCACAAACTTGGAGTAGAGATTCAATTAACTTTCTTTGATTTTGAATTTACAAAAAAGCTCCTTCTTCTTTGGAGGCATCTGCAGGTTCGGATCGCCATCTTCTCCATTGAAGGTGCGTTCCTTATTGCAAGCTTTTCAGATTATGAAAAGAAGACCAGGTGTCAGTAGAGTCACTATCAGCCGTGAGTTAACAAAATGTTCAAAAAGTGACAAAAGCCTGAATTTTTATTACAAGTATTTATAGTAAAAATGCCTGGTTTGGGTTTTAGTTTTTTCTTCGGCGATCGTTCACTGTTAGCAGACGTTCACACAAGCATACCTCTGCTGTATAGGAGTAGAGATTTTATATTGGACGAAGAACGATCATGAGGCGACTGAACGGAAAGAAGACTTGATAACGCTTTTGCGGATAAGCCAGCTGGGATATTCTTCAGCGATATTTCGGCCCTTGCTGGCTGTTGCTGGAAGAAAAGAACCCGAACCAGTGCCGTCTTCTACTTTTGGTGGACCCTAGGCCATCCATAGTTTTTTCACTAGCACACACGATTCTTGGGTGAGCCACACTGGTCACATCTTAGCATAATTTCGGTAATGTAAATGACGGTGCACCGTAGCTGGTCACACCTGGATTGCAGTGAACAAGGCCCCCCCAGCACATGCCTGACCGGCCTAAGGGTAAAGACGGCACTGACCCGAACCCACCTGCAGGGGCGTCCCGACACCTTCCTGATAGGGGGGGTGCGGCTCCAGAAATTTACCGGAATTTTTCAAAGTTTTACCGGAATTTTTCGAGGTTTTTCCGGAAATTCTCCGTAGTGAACCTCTGCAGAAGCTCTAAAATATTGTTGTGTTCTGAGGTTCTGACTTCGACCATGTTTTACAAACGACACAAAAATAGGTTCATTAAAGTTTAACTGAAAAGGCAGCTCATTTTTAAATCTGATATTTGAATACACCGCTCTGGTAATAACGTTCGGAGTGTGCGCTGCTTGCATGACTAAAAAAAAAATCCTCCAGACGCGGAGAATCTCTCTTTCTTTCCCCTTTTAATGAGGTAACAGGAATTGTCTTAGCCGACATGAACGATTTCCATTTTAGTGGTAAGACATCTTTCAACTCAGGAAAGACTTCGAACATATCTTCAAACTTGTCGATCATGTCGGAACAACGCTAACTCGTTTATCGTCTCGGCTTATCACCGGAAAGGAATCGAGAAAGCTGTCGAAACTGGAGTAGACGGTACCTTTATATTATTCCTGGAACAGTATTTGTAGATGGAAATGATTAAAATTTCAGTAGGTTGCCTAATTCTTGAAAGTAACATAAGTTTACGAGATTACCGGAATCACTCTGCTAAGTTGTGTTCCAGGGTCATCCTGGCATGCCGTGAGTCTACACTTATCCGGCAAGCAGCGAAATTTGGGTAGATTCCCTGAGCCAACTTCGGGTATATTCCGCGGAGCAAATTCCGGTACATTCCCTGATCCAGCCTCCAGTAAATTCCCTTAGACAAGTTCCGGTAGATTCCTTGTGCAAGGTTTTGGTAGATTCCCTTGGCAAAATTCCGGTAGGTCTCGTCAGCAATGATCCGGTAGATTCAAAAAATTCTAGTAGATTCCGTTGGTCGAAATCCGGTAGATCCTCTGATCCAGCCTCCAGTAAATTTCCTGAGACAAGACAAGTTCCGGTAGATTCCTTCAGCAAGATTTCGATAGATTCCCTGAGCAATGATCCGGCAGATTGAAACATTCTAGTAGATTCCTTGGGTCGAAATCCGGTAGATCCCCTGATCCAACCTCCAGTAAATTCCCTAAGACAAGTTCCGGTAGATTCCTCAGCAAGATTTCGTGAGCGGTAGATTCAATGAGCAAAATTCCGGTAGGTTCCCTGAGCAATGATCCGGTAGATTCAAAAATGTTAATAGATTCCGTGGGTCGATATCCGGTAGATCCCCTGATCCAACCTCCAGTAAATTCCCTGAGACAAGTTCCGGTAGATTCCTTCAGCAAGATTTCGGTAGATTCTATGAGCAAAATTCCGGTAGGTTCCCTGAGCAATGATCCGGTAGATTCAAAAATGTTAACAGATTCCGTGGGTCGAAATCCGGTAGATCCCCTGATCCAACCTCCAGTAAATTCCCTGAGACAAGTTCCGGTAGATTCGGTAGATTCCCTGAGCAAAATTCCGGTAGGTTCCCCAAGCAATGATCCGGTAGATTCCCTAAAAATCAAGTTCAGGTGAATTTTATAAATTTTAACCGGCGCGGCTTCGCCGCACCAGTCAAAATTTACCGGAATTTTTTGCCGCAAGCCTTCTGGGGGGGGGTGCAGCACCCCCCCGACACCCCCCCTCGGGACGCCCCTGCCCACCTGAGTCCTAGCTGACTTATCCGTTTGGAGACATTTTTTGTATTCAGTCAATCAGTAATTTTATTAACCCATATATAAATGGCACAAATCGTGCCCATACGGAGTATAGGAAAAACAATAAAGGAAAGAAAAAGAAAAGAATATTAGATTCGTCCCAGTGTGCTAAGGCGAAATTAGCATTTTTGCGTTGATTCATAATATGATATATTATGGGTCCAAGTAAGGCTAAAAACAGATGTTGGGATTGTAACATTTTGAAGAAAAAAACACGAGTCAAGTAAATTAGAACATACACTTTTTTCCACTTTAAACTTTAAAGTGGACATCCTAGACTGGTACTTTTCCTGCGACTCTAGCGATGCGCTTCGTTTGCTGAAGAATGATTGCGCGAAAACCACCCACGTCGTTTTGTCGTTTTTTTCCAGACGCGATCTTGCAACTCTTGGCTCATTTGTCGTTAATATGTGTTCTTCACAGTTCTGCCGATAAACCCCCCTTTTCTCCTATGTTATAGACTTCTTCTTGTGCCATTTCGAGGATCTGGGTTTATTTATTTATCACTAGCATCTACTGTCAAAACTGGTTTAGCTCTGCTGAGCTTTTCATGTTTCCTTCCCCGTGTTCGAACTTTTGAATCAGTTTTATCAGGTTTCCGCAAACTGTGTTTAGTCATTTTTTGCCGAAGAAAGTCCGGCTGTACACGGTTAATTAGCACGTGTTTTATTATTGTTTGTCGGTAATTACTTCTTGTTTTCAGGATAACTCGAATTTGTACATGTGTTTAGAATTTGTACCTGGCGGCGAAGTGTTCTCGCACTTACGACGAATCGGCAAGTTTAGGTACATATTTTGTTTTAGGCATTTTGGGCTCGGTGCTTAGCTTTTGTGCATTGGAGATTTAGAGTAGAGGAATTTCGTCTTTGTCGAACCGCTCCTCTTCCCGCCAACGTATTTCTTACAAGCAGTGTTGCTTTGTATATTTCAAGGCCAAAAAAGTACTTGGACAGAAACAACTTGTTTAGTGTTATAGCACAGGATAGAAACGATCGGGGCTAAAAACAACGAAGAAAAGAAAAAATACGAGCACTTTACAGTGAAATAATTTTTGCCAGGAAAAAAAAACTTGAAATCAAGAAATTGGCGAAGGCCTTAAAAAAATGTCAACGAGAAAAAAGGACGCACGGTTTGCAGTGAAATAATCTGACACGACACGACACCACCTGTGAATAACATAATAATCCAGAAACTTGAAAATTGAAATTCGCCCTATCGTCGACGTTCACCAAGACCAAGGAAGCGGTGCTTTCGCAACGCATTTCAAACTGGCTTAACTGACCATGTTACCCTTTCACACAAGCATACTCAAGGGACTTGTTCTTTTTTTCCCGTAAAGTAAGAAGACTTCAGTTTACCAAGGATCTGCGCTACGCGATTTTCAAAATTAATAACACCAGTACACCGTGCAGTCCCATGATATCAGTCCTATCCTACCCGGTGCCAAAATTTTCTGGTATTGCCCTGATGTTAAAAGAAAAAAGTTCCAGAGGGCGATAACAACAACTATTATCGCCCTGCGACAACTGTTATCGCTCGCTGGCAACTGTTATCGCCCGCTGACAACTGTTATCGCCCTGCGACAACTGTTATCGCCCTGTGATAACAGGGCCCCTGGTGTTATAATCATTATCGCTCTTGCTTTTTTTCGGGCGATAGCGGAAAATTTGGCCGGGGCGATAATATATAATAAAAGTCTGAAATATGGAATTTTAGATATACAAACATCTCCGACTCGGAAAGCGTTTATGTGCTGTATTCAGTCGCGGTGTCGTGGAAATTAAGAAATGTGTAATGGCGGAAGAGAGGGTTTAAACGGGTCGACCAAGACGTGTTCCTGCGTAGAAACTGTCCTTTGTCTAACCGCTAACAATCTTTATTCCGCAGGACACCTCAAATTTGTACATGGTCCTGGAGTATGTGCCGGGCGGTGAAATGTTTTCACATTTGAGGAAAATCGGACGGTTTAGGTGTGTGTCAGCTTTGCAATTAACTCACACTCTCATTGTTGCTTGACGCACTTCCTTTTCCCAACTTTGTCCGCTTTCTCCTTTACAGCAGGGACCCATACATTTCCTTTACAGGGGTCTTGTCAATAAGAGATTTCTGATGCGCTCTTGTCCGGTCGGAAGATAGTTCGAGAAATACCCACGGTCCAATCACGTCAAAGGCCAGATAGACAAAATTTGGGATTGGCTGCTGGCGCCTTGAGGGAGGAGTCTCTTTGGCGCGCACGCCCAATGAGGCAAACAAGAATGCCGATTCGACTCAAGTGGAGATTTTTGGAAACTAGATTTGGATCGGTCAACATAGCAATATAGAGGCATAGGAAATGACAAGCCCCCTGTAAAGGAAATTTATGGGTCCCTGTTGACAGTCAGAAATTTGGTAACATCTAAAACAAGGTTGTGCAATTTCAACAGTTACCGGTATACAAAATAATTTTATAGAAAATGTATGTTAAAAATCGTTAAGCGGTATGCTTCGGTAAACGATAACAGTAAACATGGGTTGCAATGTTGCTTTAAATGAAAACGTAACACTAAAAATAACAAATTGGAACAGATGACATCCAAAGTGTCGTCTGTAAAATTGCACATCGGCGTGTTAAAGGTTTTCAAAATTCCGACAGTGTTTGTGCCCTTTCCTTTTTTTGTTGTTGTACCTTTAATTTAAAAAGATTTGTATATGTTGCACAAATTCATAGATCTTCTCGGTTGCCGTCTCTTTCCGGAACACTGCCTCGATCAGACACTTCGGAATCTTATTTCTGAGTTTTTGGAAGGGGCTCCTATCCAACATTGGTACATATGTCACTAAATTTGCAGTTTGAATTTCGGTAGTGTCTGATCTCGGTAGGTTACCCGAAAGAAAAGTTTGTGTTGCTAAATTGATATGAATTCCCTGAATTCTGTATTTGAATTGAATTTTCGAAACCTTGATAAGATAAGCTGCATTTATTCATGGATAAAAACGGAAACGTCAGCTACGATGCTTTGGCAGCGATATCTCGACCCTTCTTGGCAAGGGTCTTCGGTAGGCTGTCCATCGTCAGGGACAACGTTGGAGAACGGAAGAAATGAACCTGCAATCCAAACCAAGAAGGGCCCCAATATCGCTGCCAAAGCACTGTAGCTGACGTTTCCGTTTTGTATCCATTTTATGAGTTAATATATGATGTATATATCCTATATTCAAAAATTCAGATATGAGGATGAATGTACGCTTCCAGGTCAGCTTGGGCTCAAGGATTATTTATGAGCTGCATTTTTGAAACCTTACTAAGGTGAGGGCGGGACATGTACCAGACGTCAAATCTGATTCTTTTCATGGCCTCAGTTTGCTGTTCCGGAGTTTCTTACTGTAGCTGTAGACTCTGGTCGGTAGTCATATATGATTTTTTTTTCCTCTTTTGACCCTGAAGAAACTGTCACAGCTTTAATGGAATGTGTCCCATTTTTTTAGAATTTTTATTGGCCGTAATTCTAGCAGGAGCCTTGCGAAAATTGAAATTGATTATTTTCTGTGCCAAGCTTGGTGTTAGAAAAAAATGGAATGTGTCTCATTTTCGTATGGACTGAAGTATGCCTTTCATGTATTGTATTGGGGTCTAGGCGAAAACCCCCCCGGCGAAACCCCCCCCGGCGAAAACACCCCCGGACAAAACCCCCCCCGCCAAACCCCCCCCCGGCTACCCTCCGACCAAACCCCCCCCGTTACCAAACCCCCCCCCGACCAAAACCCCCCGGTACCAACCCCCCCCCCCCCCCCCCCCCGCATAAAAAAACGGGTATGTAAGAGTAGAGTAACTGGTAGGTAGAGAGAAAGAGAAGAATAGAAAATCACCCCGGTACCCCCCCCCCCCCCCAAGAATCCTTAGACACTCACACATATTTAGACTGGGATTTACTGGGCAACAAAACGAACAACTATGTGACAAGTACGAGTAAGGTGAAGAGCTGGTAGAATATTTCTAGGACTATCTTGAAAGTGCTATCACAAAACGAGCTCAACCTTTCCCTTGACCCAAAGGATCCTCCCATCAAGTCTCATCAAAATATCTCATTCCCTTCGAGACTTATCCTGCTCACAGATGGGTGGCATCCTAACTGCAGCTTCCTCGCCAAGAAGGGGAAGGCATTGGGAAAGGATTTGTTGGGGGGATCGTTACACTGAGTGGAACTGGCTTTGACACCTCACTGACAACAGCTCTAGTTGAATGCGCGTGTTTGGTGACTTCAGCAATTAGTCTGTTCACCATCAACCTTCGCCTGCGCCTTACGCTCCCTTTGTTTACCAGTTACTCTACTCTTGCATACCCGTCTTTTTTATGCGGGGGGGTTTTGGTACCGGGGGGGTTTTGGTATCGGGGGGTTTGGTACCGGGGGGTTTGGTACCGGGGGGGGGGGTTTGGTCGGGGGGGGGTTTGGTACCGGGGGGGTTTTGGTCGGGGGGGGTTTGTCCAGGGGGGTTTTCGCCGGGTGGGTTTTAGCCGGAACCCATTGTATTGGCCGTAGCTACTAATTCTGGCAGGAGATCTTTGCCTTGTGGATCAAAATATTAATGTTAATTATTTTATGCCCCGAGTTTGGTGTTACTCTAATGTGCACCTGTCTGTACGACATAGTCAGCTGACCATTATTGTGGCGATCATGCAACAGCCGTCCAGTATCACTTGTAAGGTCAGAAAAGAAAATGATTATAGCTCGAATTTAAGTGTCACTTCTGTGTGAGCCAAGGTGTGCCATGGATTATATATGAAGTACATGACGAAGTTATTAGACTCAGTTTTTAGCCCCAGATACCTCTTTAATCAGCAATAAGGAAGCATGAATTCACAATAAATTTTGTTCTCGAATTGAATGGAGCTGGTTGTCCTTCAGACGCCTGTGACAAATTCGTAAGGTACAGATAAAAAATAAATTTTAATCACCATCTATTGTGTGAGCTGATCACGAATTCTCGTTCTTATACTTTGGTTTATTCTAAATCGTTGGCAAGTGACGTAAGTCACTGTGTAAATTCTTTGGCTAATTGACGCGAACGCTTTCTTGTTCTTAACAGCTTTATTGCTTATAGATACTCGCGAAGATTATATATTAGCACTTATCCTCGATAATTAACAAGCTCTTCTTGGCTTGTGCATATTTCGTGTTGAGGTTGTCTTTTTTCGTCTTGGTTCTGACGGGAGATCATCTACACACGAGCGCTTATGTTTGGGAAATATTTCCTGAACTTGGAATCTGTTGTTATAAGTAGTGAAACGAAAGACAAAAATGCTCCTCACATGCAGAGGCGTCACTATTGGGAATTTTTGTATAATAACAGTCGATTTTTTCTTAGAAATAGTCGTTTTTTCTTAAAAACAATCAAAAGCAGTCGGGTTTTCGTAAAAATAGCCGATTTTTCGTAAAAATAGTCGGTTTTCTTAAATCAGCCGATTTTTCCTCAACACCGTCGTTTTTTTTCTCAATAATAGTCGTTTTTATCCGCAAAAATAGTCGGTAAAACCACACAAACCACACAAAAAAATCGCAGACCCCTTAATAATTAAATTAGAAAACTGAATAACAGCTCGAATTGTCTGGAAACGAATGGGCTTCATTTTCTAAGAGAAAAAAAAAGTTCGTTACCCTGAAAAAATTCTGAGTTTTTAGCCTTTCTTTGCAATTTTTGTCATCTTTGGTAGTCATTATTTGGAAAATATAGTAAATAGAGAATAAATATTTTTTTTTTTTTTTTAAAGTTAAAAATCTGATTCTTATACAACTTGATTTGCTCTTTCGAATGATATAAGACAACATTGGATTTAGACTACTCTGACTCCTTAAAATAAATATAGAATGTGACAGGTCACTATAGGCTAAATTTGCCGTTTTTAGCCTATATCTCCGAAATGCCCCAGCGGCGGAATTGCGCCCGACGATATTCGTTTTCAGCGAGATTGACTTCCCCAGGAGCACTTCTCAGCATTTTTGTACCTTCCGTCATGGGTACTAAGAGAAATAAGCGAGATACAGAATCTGGCGCCCTGGCTATGAAGGAAATTGTGATTTTTTTCGTTTTTTGTGGACTTTGAAGAGGTATTACGATTTACATAAATAGTTAGTTTTAAGCAGAAATAGAAGTATTTTGAGACCCTCTTTAAATTAGAATAATCAGAACAACAAAACTGTTAAATAGTCAGTCATGCTTAAGATTAACCATGGGTGTTTTTTTAGTATGTGTGGCCGGAATGATCAAAATAATTCGTTTTCCAACCTTCTTTTTTTTTGGGGGGGGGGGGGGGGGAGCAGCCAAGTCTAATTCATGCAAGCCGAGTATTCGCCTGACCGCTGGATGCGTACTTTTTCATTTTGGGAAAAAAAATTTGGAGGAGTGAGTACAGTGATTAGATTTTAAAATTCCGTTAAAGTACTTTGTTTATTCATGCTTCCACTCATTGACATGATGAATGTCGGCCACGCCGTGTTATGACGTAACTCTCGCCTTTTCAGATGTTATTGAATTATTAACCGGGACTATAAGCAGTCTCCTGGGACTCTACCCTGGCTGGGGGGTCCCGACTTATGCATTTCATCCCACAGTTTTTGGTACTGTACTTGATCCTGAAAAGGCTCGTTTTAACATAAAATGATGATAGATCACTTCGGAAGCTTTTTTGTCGATTCGTCCAATGCATTCGATTATGGGTTTCTGTTTTGGGTGCTCGGGGTAAGGTGACCTCTTGGGTGGGTTGATCAGGTTCTCTCCTGGGTAGTGGACTTCCGTTTTAGTTTTTTACTCGTTCTTCTCCATTTGTGATACGACGTCGGACGAGACATTTGTGATGTATTTACATCTAGATTTTTATGGTGATGCAAAAACATCCCATCGGCTTGTCCGTTATGTCTTTTTAAATTATACTGAACTGAATTGCAGTGCAACCGCCGACCAGAGGTTTCTGCAGCGATGTCCGCTATTTACCCATTCTGTCCTGTACAGTAGGTAAAATCTGGATATCGTGACCTTTTTTGTCTTACACGACATACATAAACAATGGCTTTGGAAGTATGCGATCTTCTTCCCGAGTGATCATGGCTCTGAACACGCTGATTTTACTCGAATCAAAACCTCATCTTTGTTTTGCAAAACGTACAAGCTTTTTCCTCCGCCAAAGTGTCATAAATAATGACACCAGTAATCCACAAATCCTTAGTGTTTGGGCACATTGCTCCAAAAATTCTCAATTTTTTGGCACTTAGCTAAAAGGCAGGCAGGCAGGCCTTGAGCCACCCACCCCCGTCATTTCAGATTTTCAGTTCAACAGATTTTTATGGGGGGTATTGTGTTCTTGCTCCAGGGCATGAGGCTAACGTTGGAGCACTGTGTGTTGAAATGAAGGATTTGTGCATGCCTGGACACAACTGCACAGACAATAAATTCCGTCAGGTTCTTAATTAAAGGTTTTCTAACCGCTTTGCTCACCACCCGTCGCTCTGTTCCATATTTCCGCGAGGCCAGGCTTATGAAATTCCTTCCATTAGCGTAATGAGTCATCAGCAAATAACTCGTGAAGCCATATCTGGAAATTTTCGCTATCAATCTTTAAACACTTCATCCTTGCGAATATTTTTAATACCTTCTTCATTTTTTATTATCTTCCTTGCTCAGAATTAACTGATATTTAAAATGGGAATGCTTGGAGACTGAAAACTTTTTTGGTCTTGACCATGGACTTCGGCAGAGCCTGAGTTCGGTTCAACTCATTTTATTTTCTCAAATATTCTTCGTTACGAAAAATAGCGTAAGAAGTTTCAACAGAAAAACAATAACATGCAAGTACATAAATAATCTTCTATTCAGTTTAATAAAATGGTGACAATGTTAATTGGATCAGTGACTAATTATAAAGAACATCATGCAAATATATTTTTTTTAACTGAAAAAAAAAGTTGGTATGAAGCAGAAGGTGAAGGGCCAAGAAGTAAGGTTTTGGTACAAAAAATTCCCGGCACTGCCGCGTCGCCAGACAAGCTACATAGCCTGTCTACTAGTATTTGACAGTGCGAAAACAGATAAGTCAGCTGAAATTTATTGGAGCTATATTTCGGCCCTTCTTGGCAAGGGTCCTCTTCAGGCTCAAAGCCGCTCAAGGTGGAAAAAACGAAACTTGTGATAACCTGTCTACTAGGATCACACTTTTACCAGGATTACCCGATTTCCGTCCCACCAGGCCAATACAGGTTAAATGTCCCTCGTACTAGATGGTTGGAAGACCTTACATAGCTGAAAAGTCTGTTAAATGCTTACATTGCCATTCGTTCTTGATGTTAGCATTTGGCATCGTGAACGACTGGGATATGACTTTCTTTACCCTTTTTTTTATCTTTCGTAACATATTTTGTAATTCAATTATTTTTATATTATTGAAAATAAAACTAAGAAATCACATGTCTTATTTTTTGTGGCTACTCCTTCGTCCCTCAGCGACATTAATTTTAATCTATTGTTGCCCACTTTTAACTATTCAAGTCAACTAACTTTTAAAAATAAACCCATATTCAATTTACTATTCCACCCTAATAATTGGAAATTATTTCTCGCATTTTACTTTTTTTAAATCAGTTTCTAACAAACTTTCTTTAAAACTACATCTGAATCCTTCAAGTCTTATATATTAAAAATCATTTCTGTAAATATTGTCGAAATCCCACGTCTGTTTTAATTTGTATGTAGCCTACCTTTATTTTCACTATCTGATACTCAACACACAATTTTCCAAATCTTCAGTTTAAATGTATAATACCTTCACACATAAACTATCAGCTACTTTGCTGCTACCAGCTACACACAGACAAGGAGAGAAAACAGCATGATAAAATATAAAACGTTTCTAACCGGTCAATTCCGACTCAACGCTTTAAAATTAAAAGCCGGGCTTTTTAGAGATAATAAGTAAATAAGAATGCCAGTCTGCTTGGCGCTGTGTTTTTTATTCTGAAACCTGATTCTGAGAACCTAATGATCCTTACGTCGCCTGTCAAATAGCAAACCAGAGCTGGCGTACTTCGCTTAAAGACATCCCATTTATGGAAGCCCACTCTTTTATCCATTATTTTTAAGTGAGTCATTTTAGGTGGGTCCCGTAGGAGCAAATTGTATCACCCTATTAACCGTCCTGCTTTTTAATGAATTTTCGGATGACTAATAGTCCCTCGGCACAATAACTCCTGTCGGAAAATGTGTTTTCTTGTTTTGTTGTGCATGTTTAGAACATGTATTTTGTGGCAAATTTGGGGCATGGTATGTTGAATCCGCGACCTGGCTTGGAATGCCTAATCTGCCTAATTTGGCCTACTGTACAGTAGAGCTTTGCTTTTTTGAACACTTGTCTAAGAGCGTGCCCCACTCCTCTAACAGTAGTAACTATTAGTTACTATTTTAGTTCCAACCTCTTGAAAAGTTACTGCGCTGACCGTTCCAGCCGTCTCAAAATAGTAACTATTTGCTTACCACGCTCGGGAGCTTAATTAGCGTGGTAACTACGATCTCTGTGACGTGATTGGCCCGATCAGCCCGAGGCATGGTATTTTGACGAAAATAGAAAAAAAATGCATTCCAGCCTTGACGCCAAGAAGTTAGGATCCGTGACGTCATGCGTAGTAGCTATAGTTAGTAGGTTGGAACAGGCTCTAAATTTGTACTCCTTTGGCTTTGATTTTTCGCCTCTAAAGCGGCCAAATGGGAGTGATATAAGTATCTGCGAAGAGCGAATTGCTTCAGCGTTTTTCACACAAACTAAGAAACAAAGAATATGAACCGAAAATAAAAATTAATATAATAAATTTAAATTTTTTTTGATTAATTAGTGTTGAAATGAAATTAAGTTATTGTTTAAGTTAAGCGAAGTTAAGTTGAAGTAGTTTGTGGTAACCGCCCAGTGCCAGTGCATTTATGTCTTCTCATGGGCGGTTACCTATCATGATGGGTTATTATGTAATTTAGCAATAAAATAATCTAATCTAATAACAGTTAAATTTTTTTTATGAAATATGGAACGACACGCAAACTAATAAACAAAGAATATGTACCGAAAATAATATATATTATCGCCCGGCCGAGCCTCGCTGCGCTCGGGCGATATCAGCCTACCATGCTGCCCGCGGGCCAAATTTTTCCGATATCGCCCGAGGAATGCAAGGGTGATAATGATTATAACACTAGTACACTGTGCAGTCCCATGATACCTAAAGGGTTTATTTCAGCTTTTTTTTTTTTTTTTTTTTGCTACTGCCTTGAACAGAGCTTTTTGTGTCAGCTTTTTTTTTTTTTTTTTTTTCTTTTTTTTTTTTTTTTTTAACAGCTTTTTATTTCAGTTTTTTTTTTTTTTTTTCTTTTTTTTTTTTTTTGAACAGAGCTTTTTATTTCAGCTTTTTTTTTTTTTTCTTTCTTTTTTTTTTTTTTCAGTCCCAAGATACCTAAATGGTTTATTTCAGCTTTTCTTTATTCAGGATTGTATGTTATATATATTACCCCGGTGTTAAAAGAAAAAAGTTCCAACCGTGCGATATCAAAAATTATTATCGCATGGCTGAAACGCATGGTTTTTAATAGGAAAAAGTTCCAACCGGTCGATATCACTGATATCGCATGGTTGGAACTTTTTCCTATTAAAAGCCATGCGTTTCAGCCATGCGATAATAATTTTTGATATCGCACGGTTGGAACTTTTTCCTATTAAAAGCTATGTGTTTCAGCCATGCGAGAACTTTTTTCTTTTAACATTTTTGTTATCGCATGGTGATAATGAAATGATGAAATAATGCAATGAAATAACCATGTAATACCAGAAAATTTTTGCACGGGGTAGGATAGGACTGATATCATGGGACTGCATGGGGTGCTAGTGTTATATATTAATATCAGTTACAAATTTGTATGAAATATGGAACATGACTTCGTGTATCGCTCTGAAGACCTGATTTTCGGAGGAAGAAGGTTGGGTCTTGGGTCATTTTTGCTTCGCGTGTTAGGGCCAAGAGAAGGTTTAATAGATTCAGAAAGTTGTGCAAACCTACAGCGCGTTTACACTATCAGAAGACTCACAGCAGATTACACAAGGATGCGCAGTTTCACCAGATAACACTTGGGATTTTACATCTTATGATTTCGCAAACGTTATGCATAACAAGCATTGCCAGGAAGAGCCGAAAAAGCATCTGCCGACTTCTCTTATGTCATGATGACAAACAAAAAAGCCAGCAGATATTTTTTCGGCCGTGTTTCGGTTCTTCTTGTATTCGTAACGTTTTAATGCGTTTTAAAAAATGTAATAAGTGTTATCTGTTGAAACCGCGCGTCTTTGTGTTATCTGTTGTGACACTTCTGACAGTGCACTGCATTGACCCGGAGTATTGAAAAGTATCAGAGCAAAATAACACTAGGGAGTAGCGCCAAGACTTTGCAAAAGTGACACACATTCGAATAGCAGCGACACTAGCATCACCAGCGATAGTGAACGTCCCTACTGAAACTCAATCGGTCGTGTACCAGTGATGGCTCCAATAACTTCATGTTCTGAACACAGCAAAAAAAAGATACAACCTCCCCGGTTTCCAAGATGTGTGCAGACCGCGTCTTAGCTTTACCAGAAATTTCTAAATCCGCAAGTTTGTCTCGCTTTAATTTCCGCAAGCGTAACGGGCGGTGCTACGACTATGGCCCGTTTGCGAAGCATGGAAAGGATAGGTCTTGGCGCTACTCCCTAGTGTTATTTTGCTCTGGTCGCGATCACGTTGCTTGTGACAGAGTTATAATCTATTCTTGGTTTCATGTTGTTTTCTCGAAGTTAACGGAATTTTTATATTTGCAGCGAGCCACACTCAAGGTTTTATGCAGCCCAAATAGTTCTTGCCTTCGAATATCTGCACTACTTAGACCTCATATACAGAGACCTCAAACCTGAAAATCTACTAATCGATGCTCAAGGATATCTCAAGGTAAAATTTACATCCTAAAAAGCACAGTAGAGTTATGTTTAATTGAACGTTTGTTGACATTGAACGGTGCCATTTTCAGACCAAAGTCAACTACTGTTTAGCCAAAGTAATTAAGGGCCCCTGAGAACACGTGAATAGGTGTTTTGATATTAACTATCGTTCAGCCCAGAATTGCACTGTTCAAATTCAGATAAACATACCTCGTCTGCAGACTACTATTTCCCAGCCTGCTACCCCAAATTGGAAATCAGAACGAGCGTTGTTTTAGTGCTGTCACATTTGAAATGCTTTTAGGTGTGTAGGGACCTGTAGACTGTAGAGTCGCGGACAGAAAAAATGTATGCCCCCCTCACCTTCGAAATGGGGTGGGCTGTGAGAAAAATGAGTCTATCCCACACGAAACAAAACCAACCAACGCTTCAGTGGCCAGCAGCTAATCTGTGAGGGACTAAATAAGCCTAAAACGGAAACAAATTACCTGAAAACGACAGAAAGAAAGAAAGGAGCTTGATCTACTTCCAAAATGGATTTGTTCAAAAAGAACATAGAATTGAAGAGAATAGTGTTTATTTAGCCTCGAATGGGCCATACACAGATTCTTATATACACGACATACAAATATATTTGAAAACATGATGATCTTACTACACATAAATAAACTATCTCCTATTTAAATTCTCCCTCACATATTCTACCACCATTTTCTACCAGTTCACCATTTTATACCAGGGAAGACCTGACCTGGGACGCCTAAACAACAATACAATTAAAAGATTATAAGAAAAACACTGCTTATTACCCCCCCCCCCCCCCCCCCCGAAAAAAAAAGAAAAATTAACGGTTCAGAATAACGTATAAAATTTTTTAATTTGCAAAATAATGAACCATCGGTACTTTACGGAATCCTAACAAAACGTTATACAATATGAATTCGTTCGGTAGACCTTCCCAACGAAAGGTATGAAAACTTCGTACCTGGGGTTTGGGGGTTGGCCTGCTCGGAACCTTCGTTGGAAAAAATATCGAATTAGTTTTCCCGCTGTCTTGCTCTTTCCGGAAAAAAGAACAGCTACTGCGTAAAACTAATCGATGCTGACGCTTCGTCGTTTTTTCGAACAGAGTTTAGATGCAGTTATAATTCGGTTGTGTTCACATATTCGTTTACCGAATTCCGGTCGCAAAATTAAGAAATTGGCTGGAACAATATTTTGGTCGAAACCATGGTTTTTCCGGAAAGTGAACCCGGAAAATTTTCTGGGGAGCGATCTGAGGTCGCCACACTGTCAGAAATTTCATAACAGATAACACAAGGATGCGCAGTTTCGACAGACAACAGAATGTAATCTGATGTCGCGACAAACGTTATGCATGAAATGTTATGCATAAAAAGCACTGCCAGGAAGAGCCGACAAACCGCAAAAAAAGCATGTGCTGACTTTTCTCCTATTTGTTCCCGATGAAAAAATTTCGGGAATTAGTCGTATGGAGTTGTACGGACAAGTAGCATGCAGTAGTAACTGTTGCCACTGCATGCTTCTACTATCGAACTGGATGCTACTACAGCAAGATTGGATGCTATCGGATACTACTACTGAAGATTAACCCAGTCGGAGGCATGTTATTCATAGTATTCCATACTATTACATATCGGTACATGCAACTGTTTCGCACAACTACCATACAACCACACAGTCAAAGAGGTTGTCTGTTAAAACCGAGGTTAAAACCGGGCATCTTTGTGTTATCTCATATCTGATATGTGCATATTTTAAAATCGTACGCCACTCTGCTTAGAATTTACTCTCACTGTTATATCCTTTTACACTAAAAAGTGGCTATTTACTGCTTCTGTAAGTGCGCTACTGACGTCAAACTCTAAATGTAGGCACATGTTGCTCCGGTAACCTTCTTTCCAGTTGTCGCTTTTCCTGGGATATTGTATTTTCCGCAAGAAAAGGATCTTGTTGCTGTCGATCCAGCTCAGTTTCGGTAGTTTGGTCCATAAAGAATACGTGACACGCTTTGGTATAGAATAGATAATGATAAGAATTTCTCGGTCAGTTTGCCGAACAAAAATTTACTATCGTGTTCCTTAAATATTTTAATAAATTTTAAATATTCAAACCGTAAAAACACCGTTGCTTGTATGTCTCGGCTAGTTGATAGATATATAATTTAGCGTTTCAGAAAGCCGTACGAGTCGTAGCACAAAAAGTAAAAATACGAAAGAAATTAGAAAAGATGCTACGCAGTTTAAAATACATGAGCCACGTGTGTAAACAAAATTGAAAAAAAGAACCAGAATCATAATTTAGTTCTTGAACTACTAACAATAAACTTCGCATGTCTCAAAGATAATCAAATTCTTCAGATTTCGCATTGCGCGCTGACGTTTTCCTCGTTTTCTCGGCTTTACATCAGCGCCCTGCATTGGTGTGTGAAAAGCTGGAACCTTTACGTGTGTAGAAAAACACTCCCACGTTAAAAATAAGCCTTGGTACGCCCTTGAGAAATAAGACCAAAGGTTTCGATGGGATCCCAAAAAATCAACATTTAATCCAGACGGTTAGGTGTTATCTTCGCCAGACTCCTTGAACATTTTTACTCTTAAAATTTATGAACAGATTAAGACCAAATAGCCAATAATCTCAGAAAACAAAGCTCAGATATGGATTCAGCTTGCGCGTATACCCCTATAAGTCATATATGTTTTGACGAAACCGATCGAAACTTCCTGCCTTGCTTCTGACAAATTTTCCGGTTATTGTCATATACGGATTCAGCATCTTTTCTTACCCCTAAACCGACTTCAGATAAAACTTTTAACGAATTTTCCGATTGCGGACGGATTCCGGGCGAACTACTTGTCCGGGTAGAAAATGATTTTCATATAAATGTTCAGCGTGTCTTCTTACCCCTAAATCGACTATTTCATGAGCTGTTTAAAAATATTTTGTTTGTCCCTTAATTTGAACCCCCTCCCTCACCCCTAAATGTTGAGCTACAGAGCCCGTCTACGAACTCGACCTTTCCCTTGACCCAAAGAGTACTCATACCAAGTTTCATCGTAATATCTCATCCCCTTCGGGAGTTATCGTGCTCACAGACAGACAGATGGACAACTTTTGTGATTGTGATGTCCCAAATGGGTGAAGGGATATTGCTAGATTTTGGTTCCTTACCACATAGGTGGTAATGCGCTTTTGCAGTTCCTTGACTGCAAAAACGTCGTACCGGTTGTACCACTCTTACGCCCTAAAGAGTTCTTCAGAAATCAACATGAATCTAAAATATAGTTGTAAGTGCCGTAATGACAGCTCATAAATCGAGTCTTGGCCATTGCGTGCTTATTTCTACTTAATGTGATGGCCAATAATTCGTTCGTTCGGCACGTTTAGTCGTCCATATATAAGCTCTGACCAGTCCGCAAGTTGAGTTTGGACCACCGTGATTCACTTCGAATTGGAAGTTGTGAAGTCGCCCTCTGGTTTTAAGGATTTTGCCATCCATGGGCAATTTTTTTTTTTGTCTGGCCTTGGGTTGGGAGTTGAGTCGTTGTGAGTTTAGTATGGTGTAAAGTCTGCTTACGTCGATGAATGAATTAACGAAAATAATCCCCAAAAAGCCCTGTGGGTCATGACGGGACAAAGTGTGGAAAAACAAGTACTCACCATATATACCAAACCAAATATTCAGAGATTATTACGATTATTGTTAATTTTATTACCCATTATAATGTAGGAGTACAAAAAATGAAGTAGGAAAGATAAAGGAAAACGAAGACACTACACACTATTACGCATCTACAACGAAATATTTTCAACTATTTGAGTAATATTCAGCACTCCGCTACCGATTCATGCTAAGATCCACCACTAAAACAACTTCAGCCCACAATAAAACAGTCAGTGCTTCACGGCAAACTTCAAGAATCTACCCAACCCAACCGACGCAAATCCTTAGACTACATCAAATCTTCGATCACGTCACATCAAATAAAATAAAAAAGTAGATTCGCAAGCATTCTCGCAATTGTATAATTGCGAGAAAATTAATTATTTAATAATATTAAATAATTGTATTATTTAATTAAATTTAAGTCGCTAGTTCAAACCAGGACTCGGTACGACCGTGGGGTCATCTGGTGGCGTGATTGGAAATATAGATGGCTGGGCGCTGTCAAGACAGATTCCAGCAGACAAATCAAAGAGAAAGAAAAATGTATTTAGCTGGCTTATAAACAAAAGTAAACCAAGATACAGCTAAATCGTTGGCAGTATCTGCTTATTTCAGTTTAGTTTGTTTTGAGGGTTTTGTGTCATTTCTGCTAAGAATCCACTTAAGAAGAAAAGGTGTGTCCAATAAGCTCAATAAATGCTATCAAACCCACTGGATAACGAATAAGCGGACGAGATGGACTTTCTGTTAACTGTGAATAACGTGTTAGGATTTTGCATAAAAAAAACTTCAAGTTGTGTTCACAATAATCATTTCTGTCGACTGCTATTGATTTCTGTCCATATTCCGCCACATAAGTCAATTCCGTTAAAGTTTAACTGAAAAGCGAACTCATTTGTGTGTCATTTAATTGGATACACTGAATTATTTGGATTCTGCAAAGGGATTTTTTGATTTTCCACTATCTGCTCTAGTTATGAGGCTCACAGTATATCCAGCCGTCCCACAGCGTAAATTCTACTATGACGCGGGAAATTTAATCTCAACACAAATGCGGCTTTTCAGTGGGTAGTGGTGAGACTGGTGAAGATTGCTTAATGCCTGAACAAAAAGAAATCGATAAATCTTTCTCGTAAGGCATACAGTAAAAATACAAGCGCATAGAGGCACCACAAATCACACGGAAATTCCACTATTTGAAAATCGATTATTCGTGAATAGCGGAACAACGAAGTAACTCATTTTCAGCGGGTCTTCAAGCCAATTTAAGTGAATAAGTGATAGGTTACTAGATTGTCCTATCCTTTCCCTTTTCGGTTATACTTTAAAGAACAATATATATGTATATATGTATAGTTATATATATATATATGTGTGTGTAAATGTATAATTACACTGTCAAAAAAAAGATAACACAAGGATGCGCGGTTTCAACTGACAACACTTGGAATGTAATCTGTTGTCAAGACAAACATTATGCATGAAATGTTATGCCTAGCAAGCATTGTCAGGAAGAGCCGAAAAAACACCAAAAAAGCATCTGCTGGACTTTCCGATATCATGACGACAAACAAAATATTCAGCAGATGTTTTTTTTGCGGCTTTTCAGCTCTTCCTGGCAATGCTTGTTATGCATAACATTTCATGCATAACGTTTGTCGCGACAACAGATTACATCCCAAGTGTTGTCTGTTTAAACCGCGCATCCTTCTGTTATCGGTTATGACACTTCTGACAGTGTAGTATATATATATATGTATATAAAGTAAAGAGCAGTAAATGAAAGAAATTGTCTGGGTAGTGATAGACAGAAATTGTTGTCGAGTAATTATTTGATAGTTGGTATAATGCTCGTTGCAAAAACGAGGCTTCAATAGTCGAAAGTTTTTCAAAGTTTCAGTGGAAAAGAAGAAGAAGTGCACTAGAACAGGGGCCATGCCCCTAGTCTCCAAAGTAAGATGAACAGGATCTTTCTTTACTTCGTCGGATGATCGTTATTTATTAGAACAACTCAATGCGCGTTTGGAATGTCCAACTAGGCCTGAGTCATCTACATAAACTGCTGACAAGTTTCCTTGCTTCCTCAGCTCAATAAAAGGCATTTTCTTCTAGGTTACTGACTTCGGTTTTGCAAAGCGCGTGAAGGGTCGGACCTGGACCCTCTGTGGAACCCCTGAATACCTCGCACCAGAAATTATCCTCAGCAAGGTAGGTGATTAACGCTTTTGTATGTGTCTTTTCCCTTTTTTCAATGATGACTTTATCCAGTGTGTTTTTATGGCACATGTAACCTTCAACTCGAGGGGAGTAATCGGAACGGGGCACCGGAAATCTCACCGCACGCTTGAAGTGCTACGATCGGAACGGAATTTTGTGGGCAGGACAGTCGATACTCTTAATAGATTCGGCCCGATCCAGGCACTCTGGGCGGACTTGGAGGACAAATTACCGGGGACCCATAAATTTCCTTAGAGGGGGCCTGTCATTTCCTATGCTTCTATATTGATATGATGACCGAACCAAATCCAGTTTCCAAAAATCCCCACTTGAGTCGATCGGTATTCTTGTTTGCCTCATTGGACGTGCGCGCCAAAGAGACTCCTCCCTCAAGGCGCCAGCAGCCAATCCCAAATTTTTTCTAACTGGTCTTGAACGTTATTGGACCGTGGGTATTTCTCGAACTATCTTCTGTGCGCTCAAGATAGCATCAGAAATCTCTTATTGACAGGCCCCCTGTAAAGGAAATTTATGGGTCCCTGAAATTACCAAAATCCATCTTATTTTGTCCATATCTGACATGCTCGCTGATCTGTTGTACCTGATTCACTTCCTTATCCCCTTCTGAGACAATAATGAGTTTGTCAAGTATGTTTTATGGCACTTTCAGTGTTCGGCTCAACTGCGATAAAGGCTACCGATCGCTCGTCGGGCGGTCCGCTGAGCACGGTCTAAGGTACTTCCAGATATGCTAAGGGGATGGAATTTGCTGAGGGATGGAATGTGTGTTTGACCAGATTCACTAGGAAATCCCCACATCCCAGGTCCGACAATCTGAGGAGGAGTGGAGGGAGGGAAATCTCGAATTTGTGGTATGCATTACTCTCGAGCGAATGATCCGGCCTGGATCATTTATTTATTATTTATCATTTATTGTTTAAGAATAGATTAAAACAAATTGTCGGGTAATCGAGTTTGTTGTTTAATGAAGATTGGGGAGGGGATTGGGAATTGGTAGGTATGTTGGTTGTGAGTGTTCGAGTGAAGAAAGTTGATTTGGAGTTGGTTGAAGTCTCACTGAGTGTAAAAATTATTGATAAATAGATTTTAGTAATTTGTTGTCCGTCATGCACAGGTGACCTGTTGTCACATATTGAGACGGGCTATTGGTATAAGAATATGTTGATATGTAGAGAAAATAAATTGAACTGAACTGAACTGATAAAACTTGAGCACATGCCGAGATGTTTCATCTCGCGCTCGATACGGCAACTGTGGGGGAGTTGGAAGAGGGGAACTGAAAATCTCACGGCACGCTTAAAGTGTCGGGGGTGCCTGGGCACTCTCGGGAAGTTGGACGGAAATCTTTTAGTCGGCAAGATCACACGTTCTGTTTACAGGTCGGGGCCAGAACCGGCCACTGCGGGGAGAGTTCGAGGGGGGGGGGGTAGGGCATGCATAACACTCGAATGAGGGATCCGTTTTGAATGGAATTTAATAATTGACAAGTGGAGTTGTCCTATATGTTGTTGTCCTATACCGACCGGATCCTTCAACTTCGGGGAGGGGTGAAAGGGGGTACTCAGTGATACTCCCCCCTTCCGCCTCCAAAGCTTCAGTGGTGTACAAAATGATTGAACCTTCCTACTATCAGCTGCTTAAAAGGGTATACACATTATCACTATCACTGGGAGACGCGAATGGAATAGAACTCTTAATGCAGTTGATTAGTCGATAATGATGTGGATATACGATAAAATCATGGAGAGTACATATTTCATCTTTATTCTTGGAGAAGTGGTTTCTTCCTTTTTTTCTCTTAATCCATCTTTGTCTCGTACTTTTTGACGGGTCATGAATCAAATTATTATTATTATTAATGCAAGATTCGTATCTCCAGCAGTACTGTTTTAGTACATCGTTTTCGACCGTCGTGTTTCACTTAGCTTTACAACTTATGCATCGTGTAGTGTCCATCTTCGGACGCTTCTTAGTATATAAATCAACTCGGGAGTCACGAGCATGATACCACTCTGAAAGTCCACCACCTTCTCATAAACGTGAGATTTATTGCTTGATAGAATCATCAGACGCGAGCTGTCTACCGAAAAGAATCTACAAGACGTTACGTTGAAGCTATTTATCATGCTTTAACTGTACCCGAGTGGATAGCCATTTTTTTTTTATTAACTATTCTATCTACTGATATGTCCGTCCGTGGCCGAATGGTTAGCGCGTCGAACTCGCAAGGGAAGGGTCCCTTGTTCGAGTCTCGGTCGTGCCTACTGTTTGGTTTTGAGCGGGGGTTAGTGGCGTAACTCTGTAAGACAAGCCAAAGTTCACCCAGCTTCAAATGGGTACCTGAAGAAATCCGGGGAAGGTGACAGGAAGGATGTGCGAAAGCAAAGGATGGCTGTCCCCCAACCCCCCATTGCACTTCCTGGCTGAGGGCCGAGAATCGGAGATCAGCACCGCCGGCTTGGCCTGTAAAGGCTGATAGCTGACACCTACCGATATAGCCTAACAACTGTTTATAATTCACGGGTTTCCGTACTTTGTTGCAAAACCAGAGCAAAGTGTTGTTTTGCTCTGTGCAAAACTGAGCAACTAGTTGTACTTTAATTTGCGGGCTATCTGGTGTTTGCTGGGGTTTCTCGAAAGAAGTCTGGGCTATGGAAGTTCCGTATTCCGTGAATAAATATTCCTTCAGCCCAAGCTGAATGCGAGTCATATTTGTCAGTGAAAATGGATACGTCAGCTGAATTTTATTAGAGCAATATTTCGGCCTTTTTGGCAAGGGACCTCTTCAGGCTCAAGCGGGAAAAGGAACTTGCGGAAACACAACTAAAGATTCTGACATAGTTCAGTTCTGTTCAGTTCAGTTCAGTTTTATTCATAAAAATAATAAGCACTTAACTCTTTATGGCCCCACCATAAGGCCCAACATTCAGTTCAGTTCAGTTCAATTCAATTTTATTCATAAATAAAATAAGCACCATTAACTCCTTATGGTCCCACCATAAGGTCTGGCAGTGGGCGGGGCTTATTCTTTATTCATATAGTCGTAAGGGAAACAAACCAGACAAATCAAAAAAAGGAGAGAAAAAAGAATAAAGACATAAGTATCTGATTTTGTGAATTTTTTCGTGAAAGTTGCTGGGAGGAAAAGTGCTGTAATTTCTCAACGATCCAATCGAGCAGCAAAAACAGCAGCCGTGTTCAAAATGAAATCACCCATCAACGTTTAAATAAAACTCTGCTAGGATATGTTTTAATTTGTTGTTACGTTACCCAAGCGGAATTTTTGGAAAGTAGGAGAGGGGATGTAAGGGAAAAGCGAAAGTGTACCCCTTTTTTTGGTATTGTAAATAATGATTAAATATAAAAATGGTTAATCAGAATATCCTTCAATTACCTTTCAGGGCTACAACAAAGCCGTTGATTGGTGGGCACTGGGTGTGTTAGTATACGAAATGGCAGCTGGCTACCCGCCCTTCTTTGCCGACCAGCCGATTCAGATCTACGAAAAAATTGTCTCCGGAAAGGTAAGCTAGCCCCCCCCCCCCCTCCCCCCGATTCTGCTGTCTCTGTTTGAATCACAGCTGTAGGCTGTTACCAGGATAGTCAAGATTGCGCGTAGCCTAATAGGTTATTACGCGCACATCGTGGGAGCTGAAATGACAACCTCTCCATCGAATTTTTATCTCATGCAAACCGGTAGGAAAATCAGAACTATCAGGCGCATGTACATTATTTTGATACTAACAGTAATTACTTACTCGTTTACACATTTTTTTTAATACAGGAGAGGTATCACTTTTTCAGTATCCTCGGATTTTAAAAGTTCTTCTTCTTGTAAATCGTTGATTTCATCGATCATGCAGCGAGGTGAAGAAATTTGCGCATAGACGTCTGTTGATTTGAACGCTCTTTTTCCATGAAAGAGAAAAAATTCGCGGTGTCATCTATTGACAAAAGTGTTCTTAATTTCGAACAGTTAGGTGTCATTTGATTTGCACCCTGCTAAAGTTGAAAGAAGAAACAAAAGATAATTAAAAGCAAATATTTAAAATTGTGTTGGGATATAGGCAAACTGAAAGGGAAAAAAATGTTTTTGGTAAGTGTTTTGCAAAAAAAAAGTTCCCTGGTATGGACCGTTCACTGTTAGGCGAGTTCAAATAAACATACGTCGAAGACTGTACGACCCATTAAAGATGGAATTAAAAGTGGAGCAAAAGTATCGATTTGCACGATGTGTCGCCAAACTTAGTCGAAACCTGTGAAATTCCAAATACCCCTCCAAAGCGATACCATCTGAAAAAGAGCAAGAAAAATGAGAATCGAACAGTGTGTTTGAAGGAACGGTGTGATTTGTGCATGGCGAAACATGTTTAAAACGCCAAACTACACTTTCCTACTTTGAAGTACAATCACTCCACATAGCTTCACTTCAATAAAACTTTATTATTGATGCATAGACAGGTCGTGCCTTTACCAAAAAGGCTTGCTGTCTGTATCTGTCTTGGGTCGTGCCCGTTCCTAACGAAGCTTGTAATTATTTGTTTAACCCCAGTATTATAGTTGTGAGTTGAATAAAAGCGCCTGTCCTTTCATTAGAGATAAGCTGTTATGTAAAATGATCCCAGTAAAAACAACTGTGGATTTGAATATATGATAATGTTTTTCCCAGTCGTGGTTGTTGAGTTATCGGTCTGTTTTATTGATAAGCATATCAAAGGCATCGCATCAAAAGCTGCAGCTCTCCGTAATAACCATACTTTAATTCTGATGCGATTTTTGAACAAAAAATAAATTGATACTGGATTCCGTGGTTGCATGCGATTGTTTTAAAATAAGATTAGCTGTTTTGCACGAATTTATTGTCCAAACATAGTTTGCATAACATTAACTATGTGATGATATATAATCATGGCGAAACGATAGACTTAACTGCATAAGTTTTTTTTATTGTTGGAATAGTGGGTGTTATTTTCAAATCATTTTCTCGTCTGGGCACTGTTGAGCGAGTCGGAATGAACTTCTTGTGCAAAGAATTTTTCTTGTGCATCAGAAAACCAGTTTAAAGTAGGTAAGTAATTCATATCGCCAAAGACGGGGGAGAAACCATTACCTGTCGCAATGAGTGACTATTGTTAAAGTTTAACCGAAAAGGGCTGAGGTAAGACCATCTAGTTGCCCATCACTCATTCACTTAAAGGGGTTTGAAGATCCGATGAAAATGCGTTACTTCGTTGCCCCGCTATTCACGAGTAATTCTTCACATAGTGGATTTTCTCTGTCGGTTTTGTGATACCTCTATGCGCTAGTACCTATGTTGTGTACTTGACGAAAAGGATTTACGAAAATAAGTGTTCACGGAGGAACCAGTGTTCACGAAGCTGATAACCAGCAACAGAGAAGCCGCGTTTGTATTGAGTTTCATATTTTCCGTATCATAGTAGAATTTACTTTGTGGGGCGGCCGTAGGTATTCTGAACGGTTCAAGTTGGAATACATAACGCGAAAATTATCGTCAAATTCAGAACATAGCTTCGATACTTACAACATTCGATGAGGTCACCATGGTTTAAACGGTAGACGTGATTAAAAAATAGCTGTGGCCACGTTAGAATATCTTATGGCTAAAATCAGCTAATAAGCCGCATAGATGCCGAGGCCGTTAAAGTTCCGAATCTAGACCGACACAGGAACTATTATCTTAGAATCCGGAACGTGGCCAAAATCACTCGTTCAGCTCGCCACAGTGGAAGCGATAGGCTTCAATAGGAAGAAAGTTATGGCGTCGTTCAGTCGTTAACAAACCTTATGAATGTTGCATAAAATAAGCTAATAAACCGCCAGGCAAATTTATGTTCATCGGTGTCTTTAAGTAGACAGTGCGGTCGTCACTCGGATGATTGTTCTTTGTGTTCTGTCACCGCTCGCCTATCGCCATAGGCGGTGACCTGCATAAACTGTCATCAGTACTTTTACACTGTTGTTGGAGAGGGGAAAAAATGGTAAGGTTGTGTAGCTTCAAAAATCTTAGCGAGAAATTTGCAATAAACTTGTATCAGTACTTTTGCAGTGTTGGCGAGGGCAAAGCGTGGTAAGCCATGTAGCTTCAAAAATCTGAGCGGGGAATATGCAGAAACTTTCGTCAGTAATTTCGTAGGTACTGGTTTGGGGCAAGGGAAAGCATGGTAAGGTTATGTGGCTTCAAAAATCTAAGCGGGAAATTTGAATTTGCAGAAAAGGCTGAGATGGCTTGCAAACAGCTATTGTACAGAATTCTTTGAAAATTATTAGCTGTTGTGTGTTGTGGGTGTGGGTAAGATCTATTTAGGGAAAGATCTATTTATTTGCATGACTGACCGCTTTAACGTGGTCTCAAAAATATACGTAGTAATTCTCGTATTTATTTGTGCGTCGCGTATAAGTAAACTTTGTTACGTAACTTTGTACTTTGTAATGTAAAACTGTTACTGCGAAACAGTTACCGAAAATCTGTATCTTACGTCAATTTTATGTCATGGTTAGTTGGGATTTGGAATGATTGCTTGTACTTGCCATTTGGTTCGTAAATTTTTCCTAAGGTACGCAACTTCCCAGTAGATGTCGTTCAAACCAGATAACATTCTCCAGCAGAAGAAGAAATATTTAAAAGTCCAGAATAATTCAACGATTCAAATTCATTACAGTTTGTTTGTGGCAAAAGAAAATTGGAATTGTTGTCTGTTAGCTGTTAATTTGCTATTTTTCCTTCCCACCTGACTGATTCGTAAGCAAGAAACAAATCCAGTTTTGTGAAACATTTATTGAAGTGTTCAAATAAGCATAACTGTACTTGACCACCGGTGTTCCAACCTTGTCGACTTTGACAGCCAAGCAAGGAGATCCTCGTAAAAGGCTGGGTAACACTTTCAGGTGCCTATTCTTCGCAACATTAAGCTAGGTGCCCACAGAACGTGAATTCGCGTTCGCCTGGGCGAATTTGACGTCGCGAGCGGAAAAAATTCGCGCCGCGCCGTTTCAACTCCAAGTCAAATTTGTTTCGCGCCGCGTGGCGGAAAAGATTCGCGTTCTGTGGGCACCTAGCTTTATGCGGTCGTTCGCACCCCATCATAGTTGCCAAAGGTTAAACTGTATAAACTGTCATTAACAGTTCTACGCTTTCTTCGCTATTGGTAATTCGTCGATTATTTACCACTTTTGGAAGCCGAGTTGGAAGCAAGCCATTGGCTGGAGCGATTTAAAAACTTATTCTGCATTTGAAAGCCTCTCAGCCAATCCGCGTAATTTTCTAGGAAAAAAGACGATTTATTCTTCCTTGGATGTGTTCCAACCTTCGACTCACGATATTACGAGAGGAAGAGTGACTGGTCTTTCCTAATCGTTGTGAAGGGGCAAGCTAGGCTGAGCAGGGGTAAGCTAGCGGCCGAGCAGGGGTAAGCTAGGGGCTGAGTAAGCTAAAACTTTGAGCAAGCTTAAACTTTACTTAGTAAGCGACTAGGGGCAAGGTAACTTGTCGGTATTTTCATCACATGTCAATAAAGCGAAAAGTATGATAAGGAAAGCCTGTTAGGAAGTGTACAATTACTTAATAAAGTGAAAGTGATATAGCAAAGTTAATAATACGGCAGAGGAGATTAGATAACGGCGAATTGGAATTCGGAATTGACATTCTTTTGCCCCGCAGCAAACTTATAACATTGCTTCTAGTTTAAGTCGCAGTTACAGTTGCTGTTGTGAACTCAGCTATGTTTTTCAGAACTCAGAGCTACAGAAACACAGAGAAAATTAGAAAATTGTGATAACGGGGTGTCGACCAACGAGCCCCCCAGAGTTCTTCGAAAAGAACTAAATATGGCAAATGTAAAAAACCGGCGTACGTTAGGGTGGAAAAAAGTGACATCGGAAGTACGAATTGAGAAATGAAAATGGATGGAACGGTTAATAAGGACGTAGATTGAGTCGCGAAGTCCTTTAAAAGAGTGCATTCATGAAGTGCCAGTTGACATACCTACAGAAAACTCTTTTCACTCTGCGCCCAACTAAACTTACGAAGTTTTATCGATATGTGCAGAAAAGAAGCCACAGACCGTTTACAAAAAATCGAAACGCACAGTATAGTAGCAAAAGCAACACTAATAGTGTCTCTGTGTGATTTTCTTGCTGTGAATGGGGGGGGGGGGGTGGTAAAACGAGGCGACTGCTTGACGGAAATATTCATGACGAGGGGTCGACGACTCTCATTTATTATGTACACCATTCCGGAATAACGGAATAATCCTGACCGTTCCGGATTATTCCTGGCCATTCCGGCCGGATTATTCCTAACCATTCCATATCCTCCCATTGTTTATCGACTTTGGTAATTCACCAACTTTTGTTCAGTCCGCATTTATTTCACCCCATTCGGTCTGTCCTGAGGCGAACGAGGGGTCGACAACTCTCATTTTTGATGTACACTATTCCGGAATAAAGGAATAATCCTGACCATTCCGGATTATTCCTGACCATTCCGGACTATTTCTTCGGGCCGTGTACACCATTTCGGGAGAGTCGTCGACCCCTCGATTCATGAGAGATGAGTCTCAAATAGATGGCCGCGACAACTAGGGCTAAGTGTGATCGCAAGATTACATTGAAGAGTTAATTGTGCAGTGAACTAACCACTATATATCCCTGGAAAAATGGGGGTCCGAAAAGGGCTGGCTCAACCGAACTTGTGACGTAATGGCGCCACTGATAAGCAGAAGTCCGCCGCCCTGTCGGCTGCTGGGTGGGCCCTGATCTTTTGATAATGTGCACCATATTGGTGAAAAGTAGCGCTCGCTCCATTTGTGGTATACCAGCACATTAGAATTGGCCGCTACCCACTTCTGATACATTATGGCGCATTAAATTATCGTCACTCCATTTAAAACTTGCCGCACACGGACTGTGGTTTATGGGGGCTTGGGTTGGGGTTGCGCTTTAACGGACAGGTTTTAAGTTATGGTTCTAGTACACGGATGGCTCGCTTGTCCGTAGAAAGCGGTACTAAGTGACCCTCGTAACTTGTTATATTATTGTTTCACTGTGTACCCTGCCCAAGGTTTCAAGCTCACTGTCATTTGTTCCACCATACGGCACAACGCTGATTTTGTCATTTGCCATGTTTGACTATTTTTGAGGCAGATCAGGCTCCCGCGTATCGCTCCCGAAGAGCTCATTTGTCAGAAATACCGTTTATGCAAGTTTTTCCGTGCTTCTCATCAATACAGAGGGGCAGAGCGAGGCTGAAAACACCCAGGACGGGTCTATAATCTTTTGGAAATCCAGAAGCGTAGCCTACTTTGCGTCTATCTTGCGTCACTGTATAAATAACGCCATTGCACTTCCACGTGTTCCGTAAAGCAACTTTTGGAAATGTCTGTCGTCGGCTCAGTGTACAAAAGCAAGGGTTTTATTTTTCCGTTTTGTGAAGTTCTTCCTGTGACTCCCATCCAATTCACGCACCCTACGCCAGTAGTATCAGACTGTAATTTTTAAACAGTGTAGCCTATTAATCTCTTTTTTGTTTTTCTTTTGTTTGATACCCTATTAATTTTTGGGACAATTTTCGTTCGAATTTTCCCGGTGAATTAATGACCTGCTTTCCCTTTTTATGGCACTTGCAGCTTCGCTCAAGTGCCATATACCGATCACTTTTCCGTCGGTCGGTCTGTCGGTTGGTCGGTCGGTCGGTCGGTCCGGTGATCGCGAGTTAGGGTACTTGCAGATGTGCTAGGACGATGAAACTTGGCAGGCATATCAGGGACCCGACCAAACTAACTTGGAAATTGTCACTTCCGCGATCCCACCACCGTGGAGCTCCCTCCACGGTAGAGGGCGGGGGAATCCTGAGAATTTAGTAGTTTTTGTAAAACCCCTACCCCTTTCTACACACTAGAAGGTCTGCGCGCGTCGTGACGTCACTCTTTTTGTCGGAACACTCTGTTAACATTGGAAAGAGCTAGTGCATTCGAGGGTCAAAGGGGTTTGTATATGTGGTGCAGTGCGGGGGAATATGGAAAATTGAGTGTTGTGTAACTTTCGAACGGGTGATCGGATTGGGAAAACTTAATACCTGAATGAATGACATATCTCTGATGTTCCATTTGAAGTCCGAACCGGATTCGACAGCTATGGGGGAGTTGGGGTGGGGGAAGACCGGAAATCTCGAGAAACGGTTATAATGGAGGGATCGGAGTAAAACTTGCTGGGAAGAACAAGAATCTGCTCCAGATAAATCGTTTACACGTTTGGACTGGACCCGGACACTTGGGGGGGGGGGAGGTGGAGGGGAGTTTCCCGGAATTCTGGTGATGACAGTTTTTGGGATTTTCACGACGAAACTTGGGAGGCGTATCAGGGACCCGATCAAACTGACTTGTAAATAAAAATTCACTCGATCCGATAGTCGTGGGGATATCGGAGGGAGGGGGAATCCGGAATATTTAGCCATGCGTAACTTTGGAACGGGTGATCGGATTCGAGTGAAATTTTAATAACTGAACAGAGGGCGTGCATGTGGTGATCTTTTTCATGTCCGGACCGGATCCGACAACAATTGGGGGGGGGAATACGTGACCGGATTGGACTGGAGAGATCGAGATGGAACTTTGTGGGAATAACAAACAAGTCCAAAACTGAACCGGATTGGCTCCGGCGACCGCGGGGGGAGTTTGAGGGGCGGGTCCGGAATTCCGGTGATCGCGAGTTAAGGTACTTCCAGATGTGCTAGGACGATGAAATTTGGCTGGAATATTAGAAATTCGACAAGATTGGCTTAGAAGTCGCCACTTTTCAAATCCGACCATTCCTTAAAGTACCAATCATGACCGCAAATTAAGAAAAATACTTTTAAGCAAAATATGCATTTCCATCATCCAAATGAGCTCATGATCATTTTTGCCTCAAGGGTTTTGCTTACAAATGAAGTTCTAGCTCCCTTAAAGTGTGCATCTTAACCACAAGGTCGAAAAGTACTTTTTATCAAACGATACATCTCAACCCATGATCAGTTGTCCCACAAGGGTTTTGCAAAAAATAATTTCTTGCACCCTTAAAGTGCGCATTTTACCCGCATTAGTGAAAAAAAAATACTTTTGATCATACGTATAATCAATGATCCCTAAGAGCCTGCTATCGTTTTTGCCTCAAGGGTCTTCCTTACAGATGAATTTCTAGTGCCTTTAAAGTGCGCATCATTACAGCCAAGTTCAACGAAAAAATACTTTTTCTCTAGCTCCCTTAAAGTGCGCATCTGAACCGCACAGTCGAAAATTACTTTTGATCAAATAATACATCTCAACCCTTGCAAGTGCCATATGAGCTTACAGCTCTTGTTTGTCCAGTGCATGATAAAATTACCATCATCACCATTTAATACAAACTGCAACTTCAAAATTTCTGCGGATTTTTGTATTAAACAGTAGTTCGTAGATTTGTTTTAATATTGTATTTTGTACTCCTCAGTTTTGTGGGAAATATATGAATAAATAAATAAATATAAATAGAAGTAATGGAATTATTAAGGAATTAAAATTATTGAGGAATTTGCACACACGTTCCGATTTTGCCCTGATGCGAATTTTCTCCTTCTCTCCGAAATCTTTACGCGTCTCATGCAGGATTCCCCAGAGTAACGGGAATTCTGCATGCGAAATATCAACTGGATGTGCACATAGATTAAGTTTGACCAAGAACAAATAACCTGACAGAACCTCCGTCTCCCTATCTCTGTAATATGACTATGCGGAGTCGAATATTTTCCCATACCCTGTCCGCTACGAACGAGCGGAGATTAGTAGCTTCGCGCCACTCACGTGTCGTTACCTCTACAAATAGCTAAATCGCTGTGAACCTGTCGGTGAGGGAAAGAAGAAGTCAAAGCTGATTGGTTCTATGGAGGCGCTACAGAGCGGGTCAGCGCGCCGAGTACGCCTCCTGCCAGCCTCCTTCACTATTTTTTCCGTGATAAGCGACGGTGAAGACGGAAGATGAGTTAAAGGGTATCAACATCAGCTCAAAGCTAGAGTAAATACCTCTAGGTCCACTCAATTTTGTCAGGGTATTCATAGTCACTGCATGGGACTAAAGACAGAAGTTCTATCAGATTATTTGTTCTTGATATGAGTGAATGTTTTTTGGTGGATATTTGGTAATCAAATCTGCCAGCACCCTTTCATCCAGATTGATCTCTTTCAAGACGTTCCGGATATTGGAACCGTATACAACGGGCGGGAAACTCCCTGGCATGTTTTGCAGTTTTGTTCGCACTTTTCTGGACCGGGAGTCGTCTTGCAAAAACTTTTCTAGTCCAGCTGCCGCCGTGATAAAGAATAACATCGCCAAAACGTCATACTTCGACGTCGACATGATATTTCGCTTTGTTATGACAGATCATATCAGCTTCTGTACCGATGGGACCTTCGATGCCCGTTGAGGATAATAGTAAGGAAGAGGGATACGTGTACGTGTGCATTCGAGATAGGGATTTTTTTGGAATATTTGGAAGTGAGAGGGTTAAAAGACTCTTAGCAGCTGAGGGGTTGCCGACTCCCCGGCTCCTGCTGTACACGCTTTCTCGGCACCGGCCAAAACCAGCGGTAAAGGCACCGGTGCCGGCAGCGTAAATCGGACGATTCCCGCTTCTTAACATGTGGGAACCAGTGCCAGTGCCACCGGGCACTTGCTGTACACCAAATCGAGAGTGGGCTCGAAAAACATGAGGGTCTAAGCGTAGAAGCTTAAAGGATCCGTCGTACCAAAAATGCCAATGCGACCTACTTCCGTAATTACATTCATAGATTCTTAAGTCCGAAGACCCAAATTTCATGTTACATTCTAACCCGCCAACGACAGCTCACTGATTTTCACACTTGCCGCGTTTCTCTATTTTCAGCGTTTATCATGCTCTTGACAAGGCTTCGGATATCATACTGTTGATGCGTAAAACCGGTTACCTGAATTTTGCCGTGTTCTCGATAGAAGTCAGTGGGCCTGGGAAAAGGCTTACAACAGTCAAAGCCATGGATAATTTGCTAAAAGCAATGACGCCTCTGCTTAACCCTCGATGTGTTCTTTTCTAGGTCCGGTTCCCCTCTCACTTCAGCTCAGAGCTGAAAGACCTTCTGCGAAACCTGTTACAAGTCGACCTGACCAAGAGGTTTGGCAACCTGAAGAATGGTGTCAACGACATCAAGAATAACCGGTGGTTCGCCTCTACAGACTGGATAGCAATATACCAGAGAAAGGTAAGCCTTCCCCGCTAACACAAAGCTCCCCCCCCCCTCCCAGCATACCTCTCACGCAAAGCCTGGCAATAGATATTCCTTCAGCCCAAGCTGACTGCGAATCATATTTGACAAACCAAAACGAATAAGTCAGCTTCATTTTATTGGAGCTAGATTTCGGCCCTTCTTGGCAAGGGTCAAGAGCCCTCAGGCTCAAGCTGGAAAATGAACTTCAATGAAAATCTCGGGAAACACGTAGAGTGGAGGGGTCGGGATGAAACTTGTTGGGAAGAACAAGCACAAGTCCTAGATACGTCATTGACACAACCGGTGAAGTTCATTTTCCAGCTTGAGCTTGAAGAGGACCCTTGCCAAGAAGAGCCGAAATCTAGCTCCAATACAATCTAGCTGACTTATCCGTTTTACTTTGTCAAATATAAACAAGACCAAAGGTTTCGATGGGATCCCAAAAATAATTGATCCTAACAATTGGGTCTTGCCGTCGCCATTCAGTCTTCGTCAGATTCCTTTAAGATTTTTACTGTTAAAATAAAGTTCAAAAATGTAATCAGCATGTCTCCTTGCCCCGATGCCGAATCACTAATCGACTTCAGAAACAACCTTGAGCTTCAATCAAATTCCCCGTTTCGGCCGAATTCGTGATGAATTATTTGTCCAGCAAGAAAATTAAGTTCAGATATGGATTCAGCGGACCTCCTTACCCTTTCAATGCTTATTAGCTCATAAAACATAAATGTTTTTACCGTAAATTCGAAACCCTCCTCTGCCTCTAAATGTAGGACTAAAGGACCAATCTAAAGGATCCTCCCACCAAGTTTCATCAACATATCTCAATCTCAATAAGCTGTGGAACAGACCAGGGACCCATAAATTTCCTTTACAGGGGGCCTGTCATTTCCTATGCTTCTATATTGATATGATGACCGAACCAAATCTAGTTTCCAAAAATCCCCGCTCGAGTCGATCGGCATTCTTGTTTGTCCCATTGGGCGTGCGCGCCAAAGAGACTCCTCCTCAAGGCGCCAGCAGCCAATCCCAAATTTTGTCTATCTGGATAGTCGCGTATTCTACCACCGTGGGTATTTCTCGAACTACCGGACGGTCGGTCAGGAGCGCATCAGAAATCTCTTATTGACAGGCCCCCTGTAAAGGAAATTTATGGGTCCCTGGACAGACGGACAACTTTTGCGATGTCATAGGCATCCCTCTACTTACGTTTTGGGATCCCAAAAAGCCTGGTAAGATGGCCGTTAAAGTTGTTCTCTAAGACAACGTCCCGAGATTTTCCTTCTCCTCTGCAGAATGTCTTCAGAGTACTTCTGAGGTAAGCTCCCGAGGGATCAGTTTCCTCTGAGAATCATCTTGACATACAAGCTCCAGTTTCCTGTTGCGTCAGCATTGCGGTGTGAACATTCATACAACTATGTCATACCTTGGTCATACGTCGGTAAATCAGAGAAAAATCGTGTCGAAAATAACGCAGCAGTGTGAACCATTAGTTGCGTTTTTGATCTGAATTCTCAGTTCTCCGTTCTTACTTCTGAATTCTCGTACAAATTACCGTTTTTGCTCTTCTCGCATCTCCATTCTCGCTTTTGACAAAAACACTAATTTGGCAGCTCGCCTGCATCTCGGTATACCTGTTTATGCATATTGAACATCCGCATTCTGTTGACCAATCAGGGAGGAGGACTGAGAGAGGAGAATTCACTATTGGAGCAACTTCTCAGCCTTTTTGGGATCCCAAAACGTAAGTGGAGAGTTAAGTTGTCCGTCTGTTAGCACGATAACTCTCGAAGGGGTTGAGTTTTGCGGTTCAAGTTTCGCATGAGGACTCTTCGGGTTAGAGTACAGGTCTAGTTCGAAGATGGGCTCTTTAGCCCTATATGGGTTAGGGGTTTCAAATAAACGGACGAAAAAAATATTTCCAAAAGCTAATTTTTGGGGTAAGGAGACATGCTGATTCCTAGTATGAAATTTATTTTCTGGCCGGACAAGTAGTGCACCCGGAATCCGGCCAAAATATTTGTTTCAGGTAAAATTTTTATTTGAACTTGATTAGATGTTCGATTCAGTGGTAAGAAGACATGCTGAATCGTATATGACAATATTTTTTTACCAGGACATATAGTTCGCCCGGAATCCGGCTGAAACCTGAACATTTGTATCTGAAGTTGATTAGAGGTTCGTTTCTCGCCGGACAAATAGTTCGCCCGGAATCCGGCCAAAACCAGAAGTAAGGCAGCTGGAAGTTTTGATCAATTTCGTCAAAGTATCTATGACGTATAGGGGTAAACACACACGCTAAATCTTGTATCTGAACTTGGTTTTCTCCGATGATTGGCCATTGGCCTTAAATCTGTTTCTAAATTTTAATAGTAAAAAATGGCGAAGACCGGATATCTACAAGATCCAATAGTCCGGATCAAATATGAAATTTTTGGGATCCCATCGAAGCCTTTCGTCTTGTTGTTGACTTGTTGGGCGAAACCGTGAGGCTTCTCTCATGTTGTGTTCCAAAGAACATAATACAAGTTATGGTAATAAAAGGAGCCATCTCTTCGTTGTGATAGTTATTACCAGAGCAAAGTAACCCTAGAGAGTAGCGTCAAGATCTATGCTTTCCATGCGTCCGAAACGGGCCTTACTCGTAGCACCAGGGACCCATAAATTTCCTTACAGGGGGCCTGTCATTTCCCATGTTCTATATTGATATGATGACCGAACCAAATCCAGTTTCCAAAAATCCCCGCTTGAGTCGATCGGCTTTCTTGTTTGCCTCATTGGACGTGCGCGCCAACTCCTCCCTCAAGGCGCCAGCAGCCAATCCCAAATTTTTTCTATCTGGTCTTGAACGTCATTGGACCGTGGGTATTTCTCGAACTACATTCCGTGCGCTCAAGATAGCATCAGAAATCTCTTATTGACAGGCCCCTGTAAAGGAAATGTATGGGTCCCTGGTAGCACTAAGCTCGAGGCCTTCGAAAACAGAAACTCCAGTGAACTGTTACTAAATGCAAAGCGGATGTAGAAAATTCTAGTACAGCCAGTGTGCGGTGTGCAAATCGAGGAAACTCTATTTTGCTTTGGTTACTACCCTCTACCGTAACCATCGTAACTCATAGGAACACAACCTCAGTTAGCATGGTTTATAGTACCCAATCGGGTGATCGGAGTAGACAGGGTGGAACCCAGTTCGGCATTAGCCTAATTTGGCAAGCTTTTTTTTCTCTTTTCATTTTAAGTTTAACCCTCTCTTTCCTTTATTTTATTATTTGCATGGCTTTATAGAACACAGCACCACTGGTCCCCCGTGTTCGTCATGCTGGCGATACGAGCCAGTTCCAGGAGTATGATGAGCAGAAAAATGTTTTCAAACTCGCAATGGAAGAATACTTTCCAGAGGACTTCAAGGATTTCTAAGGCAATCTTAGGTATTTTCATGTTGGGGTCGTCGTTTGTCATGGATCCGTGTTTGGGTCGTCCTGTGTCCTGGGTGTTATTTTTCAGGACTTTTACATGGATGTTTTCAAGGGTTTTAAGAAGTTCGGTTCTTGTTCTGATGGTCTGTTGTCATGGATTTGTGCTTTGGGATCTTGAATTTTGTTTCGGGTCCCGGGGTGTAATATGTCCTGGGCGGGGTTATATTCTTTCTATTTCGGTCTTGGATTGTATATTTTTCTGGTGCTTTAAGCCTTCAAGTTCCTAAGAATTAGTTATAGGCTATTCATGTTCGGGTCGTCCCGTGTCCTGGGTTGTATTCTTTCAGGACCTTGAAGCTTATATTTCGGCTTCCAAGGAATTCTAAGGGATTTTCGTGTTCATTGATTTGTGTTCAGAATCTTAAAAACTTCTAAGAAGTTTCATGGGTATTTTCATGTCCGGGTCATCGTGTGTGCTGGGTTGTATTTTTCCCTGGCCTTGAAGCTTATATTTCCAATGACTTTTAAAAAATTTGGCAATAATGGCTTTTATGACTTTTAAGAAAAAATTTCATGTTTCGGGCGTGGATTGTATATTTTTGGGGACCCACAGCCTTCAAGGGTTTCTAAGATATTCTTACGGCCGTTTTCTAAGGGCCATCCTGTGTCCTGGCTTGTATTATTTTTGGGGCCTTGATAAAGTAATCTAAGTTGTCAAAAATGGCTAATGAAGTTCAGGTTTTAAAATAAAAATTAAAGAGCTGGTGCCATATCGCTTAGGAGGACGGGGTTTAAGTTAAAAGAAAAGTAAAGCTTAGAAGGGTTTCTAGGAAGTCCTAAGGTATTTTCATGTTTGGGTCGTCGGGTGTCATGGATATGTTTCTCTGTTGTTAAATCTTGAAGGATTTCTGAGAAATTCTTCACGTATCTTCGTGATCTAGTCGTCCTTTGTCCTGGGTTGTATTGTTTCCGGATCATGAAGGTTAAATCTTCAACGGTTTAAGGAGTTTTTCGTGTTCTGACCGTCCGATGTTCTTAGCTGTTTTCCTGTACTCCGACCATGGGATGATCTAGTGGAGCGATTCGGAAGTACAGAACTGGGAACTGATTGGTTGAAAGAAGGTCGAAGCAGAAAAGACAAAGAGGACGAAGAAATTCACCATAATGGTGTACGAGAAAAAAAAACAGCCAACTTTTTTCCAGTAGTCTAATTAATGTGTTTTGAGGGTCTTAATATCATTTCTGCTTAAATTTTTGCAAAAGGCTATACTTTTAAGCAGGGGCGTCACGACTGGGGGGGAGGGCCCCCCCCCAATGTTGTCGGCCAGTCGGTAAAAAATGACCGATTCCGCGATTTTTCGTCAAAATAGTTGATTTTGTTCATGAGAACAGTCGTTTTTTCTGAAAATCAGTCGATTTTCCGTCAAAACAGTCGGTTTTTCTGAAGATCAGTCATTTTTTTCAAAACTGTCGTTTTTTCTTGAAAACAGTCGTTTTTTCTGCAAAAACAGTCGGTAACAATTACAAGCCAGTCGGCAAATACCTTGTCCCCCCCCCCCCCATACAAGCCAGTCGGTAAATACCTTGTCTTCCCCCAAACATTTTGGCTAGTAACGCCTCTGCTTTTAAGAAGAAAAGGCATGCCCTCTGAGTTCAGTGAACACATACAACCAGGGCTCTAGGGAGTTCAACCCCCTCCCTCCGAAACATACGAAAATAATCGTTTTTTATAGGCTTGAACCTCTGATATACCTCTTTTTTGTATTTTTTGGTCCGACCCGCGGGCAAACCCCCCCCCCCCCCCCCCCCGAAATAAATTCCTGGATACGGACCTGCTTACAACCCTTTGAATAATTAATGAGCTGGCGAGAGGGAAGGGTTGTACGGGTTGTACCAAAAGGTCTGCTTCGGTTTCTGTTACTTGCGAATAGTAATGGCTGGTATTGGGTTTTGCAGTGAAAAAGTATAGTCGTCTTCTCTGTAATCATTCCTATCGACTGTTAATGGTTCCCCCTCATTTCCGCCATTTACTCCTTCAACTAAAAGATATTCTCTAAAGAGTTCGTTCTGTTTTAGGTAGAGGCTCCGTTCATTCCAAAGTGCAAGGGACCTGGTGACACGAGCAATTTTGATGACTATGAGGAAGAAGCGTTACGCATATCATCTACGGAGAAGTGTGCCAAGGAATTTGCCGATTTTTAACGTGTGAGCGCACCATTATAGTGTGCGTTTGGAGTTTTTTCTTTGTACAAAATTTGTACGAAAGCGTAAAGTGTTCTCTGCTGTGTGAACTTAGTGAGGTGTAGTGTAGACTAAATGCGAAAACGCAATAGTTGTGGTGACTTGGAGTTCCGCGACAACGAGGTAGTGAGTGCTGGCTGTCTCCGGGTAGCTTCATACCCCTTCTTTACCTTACTGCTTTTACGCGGAGTGTCGAACGTTCTGATTTACATCGACATTTTTTAACTATAAGGATCAACCGCGTCGTCGCTTCTGTGAAAAAATTTGACGCAGTGGACCAGGGGTTACTGAGTAAGGAAGTGTGAAGTTAAACATGGTGTAATTACTAAACCCTTGTGAATCATTTTAGTGGGTTTAGTAACTTAATGAAGTTACATCAGGACATAAATGACGTTTTGTTTTTGTGGGGTTGCGTCTCGTAATACGTACAATGCGAAGCAATCAATTTGCCTAGTCAAAATCCGCCATGTTTTTTAATGTTTAGTGCATAGTTAAGGTTTATGGAACTGTCGTTTAGTGCAGCTTTTAGGAACCTTTGTTAGTGAACTCCTTGCAACGTAAGCTAGTTCCGCTGTTGTTTTATATGGAAGGGGCTAGCGCTTCAACTGAACCGACTCCTCTTGTCTTGTGCAATCCAGAAACAATCGTGAAATATTTTCAAGTTACCATTAGCTTCTGCTATCCTTTCCTACTTTCACGTGTTGATGGCCAAGCGCCAGAGACCCTAAAAGTACACGCTGGCTTCCAGTCTACCACAAATCCCTTATTTTGGGATACCCTGTAATACTCTAGATACCCTATGCCAAATGTTGGGTACCATAACCCAGTTTTATTGATGATTTGAGTGAAATTTAGAAATCAACCAATCAGAATTGCTGTATAGTGGAGTAGGTGAGCATTAGAGTAGCCAAGGATACCTAGGGTTTGGCATAGGGTATCCCAAAGTTAGGGGTTTGTGGTAATAGACTTCGGTGGCTACCCCGAAAATGGCAAGAACCGGGAATCCGCTGAGCTATTTGCGGTTATCGCGTAGGGACGTCAGGGCGGCAAAGACATACAGATTGAAATTTTTGAAAATATCCCCCGCGGATTTATTTATTTTTTTTTAAACGGTTAATTGGAAAGGGTTTAAGGAAAGTCGCTCAAGGAATGCGAATCCCCAAATGGGGATGTCCATTTGGATGGGCCACCGGGTGAGTGGGGGTCCCCCATACACTGTAAAAAAAATCTTGCAGTATTTGCTACTGGGATTAATCTTGTCTCTACTTGGATAATCTTATCTCTAATTTAGATAAGATTAATCCTAGTAGCAAATACTGCAGTTAGCTTTAATCCTTTCTTGGAGAAGCTTTTTACAGTGCAATCCTGAGAACACTAGTAGCGTAGAATTTTGCATGACAAAGAATTTTGACGGAACCCTATCATTTGATCTTTTTGTGAAGTAGCACATTCGCGTTTTTTCCTGTTCCTGCTCATCAGTATTGTTACTGATCTTATCACCTGTGAGGTACTGTTGGATCCTACGTTTAAAGTTCTAATTATTTCGAGGGGGGTCTTGCTAGGTCTCTGTCTAGTTAACACTTATCTGGATATAGACATAGTCTAAATCATAGTGTCCAGGACGTCGATTTTTACTTAAATGAGTAACAGATCATTAGTTTGCGATCAGCCTTTTTTAAATCCGAGGTCACTTTCGCAAAGCTTCGTAAGGTATTTATTATCATCAGAAAAAGCTAAGGATAGACAAACAGTGACACTTAACAGCAAAGCCTCAAATGTTGCGCTGAATGTACTTGGTGTATGTTAATAGTATTCCGTGAGCCTATTACCGTTCATTAAGGCATGACTGTTATCATCCTAACAGAATTGCTGTTACTGGTATAAAGAGTGACGTGAGGCTTGTAAGCTCTGATTATCTTCCCGGAACGTCTCAACTGCCGGCTTTGAAATTGAAATTAATCGTCCCATTGGCTTTAACCACCATCTATCACATGATTTCTGGATTGTAGTTTCACTGAATGGTACTTGGTTTATCCTAGAATCGTTTCTTGGACACGTTGACCCTTTGTTCATCCTAAACAGCAACTAATTTCGATCAAGAAAGACTATACAAATGAAAGAAGACAAGTAAGATATTAGTAAGGATGAAGTGGTTCGGTACAAAGGGGCTGACAGCTGAATCATTGTTTGCATCAAGTCCTCTTCGGCTTCCCTAAGAAACCAGTTAAGCCCAAACGTACATCTAGAAGAAATTCCAATACGATCCGGCCAGCGCTGTACAAGATTTGAATGAATTGCGCTTTTTGTCTTGGAGTCTGCATCTGCAAACCTCCAGAAACGAACATCCCTATTTTGACAACTTCACGCTCAGGAGAAGAATGCTCTCCGTGGCCATGTCTGTAAATGCATTCTCCTTGGTGTATTCAAGTATGGTATCATTGTTCAGGTGTCCTTTAAATAAGTTAAACAAATATGAACTTTTCTTTACGTGCCCAACATTCTGGCTTTTGGAATTTTTTCGAATTAGCTGCGATAGTAAAGAAAAATTCGCCTAGCTTTATATGAAGGAGTATTGATCGCTGGTACAAGGCCCGGGCCGAGGGATGAACCTAAATGTAGGATCACATCCTCTTACCCTGAGGCGCTGTCGATTTCAGCTGATAAATTATAACGGAAATGAATAGTTCAAGTACCTTGCAGATGTATTATTTTGTTAACAATAGCTGCGTTTTTGGCCCCAATTCTCCTCGCAATCCTCCTCGTAATTCTCCTGTTTCTTGTTTTTTACTACTGAAGTGAAGCCAATTCTCCTGTGCATGCGTTTTTGTCTAAAACGAGAACGGGATAGCTTCGCTATTCTGCAGAATCGAGAAGTTGGTTGGATATTATAGTCACTTCTCGGTCCTCCGTTTTTCGTTCTCAATAGTCTTGCCTCGATCAAAAACGCTAATTTGTATGAGAAGCGAGACCGGAGAATTGGGATCAAAAACGAACTAGTTTTGTTCCGGACTCGCGCTGTTAAGGGCGAAATCCCACGCAATTTGACTCGCATCAACCTATCGGCGATATCATTTTAGGATTGGAAGGTATGAACGGGTCGAGGCCGTGTGTGACCGAACCTTAAGGTGCGACGCTGACTGCCTAGTGTCCCTAAACTATTGAACTTTCCAACCAGTCTATCTTTTGCACTGGAAAGTCCATTCATATGGCAAGAGTTTTAAACAGGCTCGTTCGTTGTAATCCGGGCTGTTTGGTCTTTTTCTCAACAGTGTCCAGTTCTTCTCCGACGCTTTTTCGACTCACCGGTGATCTCACTAGAACCGACCAGAGATGGGCGAATCCGACCTTAACTAAAAATCGAAGCATGTACATAGGTTATAGTTTAAAAATCAGAGGTGACAAAAAGCACTGATATCTAAGGTAATCAGATAACGTGATATATTGCTGAGGATGGTTGGTGATGGAGATCAAAAAGTTGGATTGCCTAAGCCCACTGTGTAAAAATTGGGAAACGGACACTGGAAGGATTAAGACTAGAAATTTGACCGGATTCCTAAGATTGAAGGTTTGGAATCCGAATCCAGCCTGACAAGCAGGAGATTCGAATCCGGTCAAAAGGACGAATCCTGGATTCGAATCCGGATTCGGATTCGCCCATCTCTGGAACCGACCTCCCGAGTAGGTTCTGGTTTGTCCGCCCTTATGAGGAGTAGGCAGACGCTGGTTAGTCCGAAGATGGTTGATAACACTGGAGAAAAGTCACTGGTGAATACTCTTTATGATTAAGTCCAAAACACGCCAGTGACCTCGGGAAGAACGAGAAACGTCGCACGAACGATGACTCAAATCCTCTGTCAACAAATACACGGCGATCGTTCGGGACAGGCCTGGCGACGCTTCCGGCTCTTCCGCTAGGTACACGGCGATTCGTCATTGGAACGTAGAGTCGGTCATCAAGAGTATACAAAAGCCTTATAGATAAAACCAGAGACTACCGGTGAGTACTTCGGGGACAAAGAACGCAGCTTATGTAGCAGCACTGAACTTGGGAGGTTTGAGGCAGTTGCGACGCGGGGTTCTTGTCCTGAGAAAAGGTTTCCGAAGCTCTTCGAACTTTGGAGGAGAAATTTTGCTACTGTATTGGGGCCCTGGCAATTCCTGACTTTCGATTTGTACAACTGTAGATAAATTTGCGGCCATTTTTTTTCGAGGAAGGTTGTCTTTTGTTAATATTGCGTTGTGCGGACGAAAGAAGTATTTTGTGAGAGCATGTCATGTATGATGAATACCACTGTTAGGTGTTAGATGTTATACTAATTAAAGAACTACTTTTCTCTATGTCGCATTCATATTTACTTTTAAGTAGCCTATTGCAGTGACTGCTAGCTCAGTCAGAGGTGTCATTTGAAGGGGCGGAGAGAGGGCCATGTCCCCCCTAGATATTGTAGAGGCAAAAAACTTCCATCGTGGTACTGCTTTTTGGCCCCTAAATACGTTTCAAAGGGCAAAATGCAAATCAATGACGTTACTTTAATCTATAGGCTACTCGAAAACTGCTTTAAATTTCTCCCAAAAGAATAGCCTAATTAATTTTGAGTCTGGGATGGGACCAAAAGTAGATTGAACCCCTCTCCCCTCCCCCCTCTAAGCTTTACTGAAATGGCGCCTCTTAGCTTAATATAATTGCAATGCTTGAAAAGGCCATTGATTTCAATAGCGCGTTGGAACGGAGTTCATTAGGGCGTTGGTTGATTTGATCCACTCATTACGATTTTAGGCGGAAGGACATTTCGACAGTCCATGAGCCTGTTCTGAAAGCGCCATCTTCCAACCTCCTTGGTGAAGTACCAACCACTCAGCTTCAAATCATGCCAGCGCAGGCGATTGGTATTGAATTATAGGAGATCGGCAGTTGAGACGATATCAAATAAACCATTACTTAATTGATAGTGCCTCAACTTCTACTTACTTCCCCAGTAGAATACTTTATTTCGGACGATTCTGTTTTAATTCTACGAATTTTTCGTCTTTTGGGTTGATTATATAGCAAGCAGAAAAGAAGTTACAGTATTCGAATTATTGCCTGCGGCGCACAGTTTGACCACACTCTGGTTTTGTACCAAAATCTCGTGTTTTAGAGGCTGATTTTGAAATGTTTGCCTTCGGCCAACAGTTTAACCAGAGCCGCGTTTTATTTGAAGTTCATAGTACGGCGGACTGTTCGTTGTCGTTTTATTCGCCAGCGGGCCGTAATCCGGGAGGCGCGGGGTGCCCGAAGTCGTTTTATTTGCCTGCGGGCCGCCCGCTGAGTGCCAGCGGACCCGCTAGTTTGTACGCTGGGTGAGGCAGGGAGCTGTTCAGCGTACCTTCTGACGTAGTCCGCCAGGAATAAAACGGCTACTTACAGTCCGCCATCCGCTCCCGCTGTACTATGAACTTCAAAGAAAACGCGTTTTGGTTAAAAGCAATCTGGTCTTAGTAAGATTTAAGGCTTCGTGCTGTATTAAGCATGTCTTTTGATGTAAACTACATTTTTTTTTCCTGTAAATTCAGAACAATATGTCTTATCGTCTACTTTTATATTGGATTGTCAATACTTTTTCGGAAAGAGTTGAAATGAAAGATCTTGTAACGCTCAATCAGGCTGCCGCGAAGAAAACCGAATGACCGGGTTGGTTCATCGTAGGGCAGGAACTGTAAAACGGCACTGATCTTTCTCTAGCCCGTCAAAGCTTCTGTTTAGAAAAGGCTTGTCGGAAGAATGGCTGTACTCCAGTAACAGTCTAACAAAGAGCTTCACATGGCCTAGGAACCTGGCTTTCATTTTGCACATGAATGAGCGCCGGACTGTACCAGCTATATTTCTAGCTCTCTGGGTAGCCTGATTTTAGTGAAAGTCGAAGCTGAGCTTACGATCAGTTATCGGAGTTGAGTGCGCCAAACGGATACGTCAGCTGATTCTATTTGAGCGATATTTCGGCCATGGAAGATGCTAGAAAGGTGGATCTACGATCAATTATCAAACGTGGACCCCGTTACAGTTCCAGTCCGTAACAGTAAATGACTTCTGAAATTGTTTAAGAACCAACAGTCTTGCGCCCATGAGTGAAGCGCGCGCCGTCAGTTTTATAGGGAGTCGGGCGTAAAAGAAAATCGAGATTTTAAAATAGCTCAGCGTCCGGGAGTAACATATTTTCTCATCACTTGGAAGTATTCTAATATGAAAATATATTTCCTTTCCAACTAAAGGACATTTTTAGTTCCACTTATTTATGGTTTGCCGGCTGATAGCTGCAGCCTGCAAGTAAAAACATTAAGGGTCCTAAAGGGATAAACACTGGGAATTGGAACCCCGGTGACTACAAACTGTAAGAAGAAACCAGTATAATTTTCTTGTGCCAAAGTGTTTTTCTTGCAAACTTTCACTGAGCTTTCAGTGAGAAATCGAAAAGCTGCGAGCTTAAATTTGCGGTTCGTTACATGGCTTTAGTATTATTCACTCACCAGGTTACACCTCATAAATTGTTTAGTTGACGCCAGTTGAGTTGACTCTTGGACAAATAAACAAATCCAGAAAGAATCCCCTCTTTAAAGGCAAGGAACATAAAAAAGCTAGGTTGGTTAATTTAGACTATGCTTCGATTCTGTTTGTATCTTCTTAGGCTGGTTTCCACGCCACCATGAATCAGTATGCCAACAATAGTGGCGTTTTTGATCGCTGATTAGTTCGGCGATAGCGTAGCCGTTTGACTTTTTGGCATTTTTGACGTTCGCCGGAAGCCGATAGCCGTAGCTGTTTCTTTTAATTTCTGTTTTTGTGCTCAACGGCTATCGTCTATCCCCGAAATTCCTGTCCATCGCCTATCGGTCTAGGACTCTCCGATAGGAGATGGACGTTGTCGTTGCCTCCAACTCCAAGTCCAACGGCTATCGGCTATCGACAACAGTATGAATCGGCAAACTTCCTTCGTCTACCGGGGAAATTTCATCGGTGATCGCCCCCGTCTGATTTCCGCCCCCTAGATAAATTTGACAGATACTGAATATATTAGCTGGTTTCTGAATGACCATAACTCCACCTATCTACTGATGTAAAAATCTCCCTTCAAACCCTTTCAAGGATAATCTCTTTCCTCTTCGAAGGTGCGAACGGCGGAAATGAGACCTCTGGTGGGCGGATTTTGGACACAGTGTAGAAAACGCTCAGATCAGAAATTTCACTGACATGTTTGGAGTAGCGAGCGACTTAACAATTTCCCATCACTGCAGCAAATACTAGTGGCGTTTTTGATCGACGATTAGTCGCCGATAGCATAGTCGTATGATTTTTTGGTGTTTTCGACGTTCGCCGGAAGACGATTGCTGTAGCTGTTTATCTTATTTTCTGTTTTCGTTCTGATCGGCTAAAGTGTATCGCCTAAAGGGCGATTCTGGCAGTCTGGAAAGCTCCGCGAGCTTATGCGCCGGCTGTTCTTGCGACTTCGGCTAAAAGCCCCTTAGCTTTCCAGAGCTGTTCTGGCGCTCCGCTAGTTTCCGCGAGTACTCGGAAAGTGAATCCACTTCCTGAGTGGAAAGTTGTTTCGGCAAGTCAGCGAGAAGTTGTAAAGGCGCAACGACTTTTTGCTTGTTCTTGCGCTCGGCGGATTCTCGCTTTGCTTTTCGGAAAGCGAATCAAAGAGATCGCCAGAATCGCCCTTAAATTCCTGTCACTTGCCCATCGGCCAAGGACTCGCCGATAGCCTTTGACATATGGATTTCGTTTGAGGATTAGGCGTATTTTCAAAAATGAAAAACTCGTTTTTGCGCACCCAGAAACATCGGCGATCGCCAACGGCTATCGGCTATCGAAAACAGTTTTATGCACGAATCGGCAAACTCGCTCCGTCTACCGGGCAAATTTGATCGGCGATCAAAAACGCCACTACTGATTCTGCAAAGTCGCCATAAATCTATCATAAATCTATCAGATGGATAAATTTGATGTCAACGGCTAACGGCGAGTCCTCGGCCGATGGGTGATGGACACGAAAGAAGCACATGTAAAATCAGCGGGAAAACAAATCGAGACTTTAAAAGAACTCTATAAAAGCCGATAAAAGCTTGAATCGTATCAGATCGCGACCTGTGAAGTAATCACCATGACTTGCCTATAATCAGCATGTTTTATTCAGCGTCTTGGATTTTTGGGCGGAATTCGATCGCACAGCGGGCGGAAATTCGTTTCGGAGGCGGAATTCAATTCTGCCAAAAAAAATTGGTCCTCCTGCTGAAATGCTTATCTTGCAACGCTGAGACGCGTTAGCCATATAGAAAAAATAGTGTCTGGAAGAACAGAAGCAGAGCTTTCTTTCAAGATATTGGAAAGTAAGTTTAGACAAGTTTAAAGCACTGAAATTAAATGGGAGGCTCGATTTAGTACATATTCCCGGTCATGGTGGGCGGAATTTGGTGCATGTCCTGTATGCTTATGTGAACAGTTACTTTAATGTGAACACTGCAATTTTGGGCTAAATGGTAGACTGAAGATCCAAAATATCTGTACAGGTGTCTTCAGCTGCCCTTCTTACCTACTTTGGCTAACTGTTAGTTAGTTTTAGACACAGCAAGTGCGTGGAAATGCCAAAGTCCGAAGTCAACAAACGTTCACATAAGCATACCTGTACTGTATAAGTGGAGAGACGGTTCAACAAATTGGGCCTTGAATGTTGATTGGCTTGATTGAAAGCTCTAATTATTCTCGACAGTGTAAAACTTTATCCGTTTTTGTGAAATGAAGTTGCAGCATTGCCAAATGCCTTTCTTCTAACTTAGCCCCCTTTTTTAGACTAAACTAGGGTAGCCGTAAAATGCCATCGGCAGTGCCTCGAATTTGCCAATTTTTTGTAATGTAAGCATGAATTGCTTTGAATTTTCCTTATCTGTTTTTCAGTTTTAACTATCTAAAACATCTTCGAAAAATATTTAAAAAATACCATAAGGCCAACAGTAAGATGTCCTAGCTATTTTTTATTATTTCTTAATATTCAATGTAAATTTAGATGTAAAAAAAAGCAACTGAACTTGTCTACAAAAATTTACTGATACCAAGGGCTTGGGCTTGGTATCAATAAATTTTTGTCCTTGGCAAGGGGAAAAGTCGACAGCCAGTGGCAGCAATAAGTCTATTGGTCTATTCACTTGATGATCATATTCATATTTTCCAATCTAACTCACTTGCTGGGGTGCCCCATGCACTCAAAACCAGCCCAAAACCACCCCAGTTTCATAGAATTCCATTGAAGCACAAGATGTCAGCACAAAACAATGGCTGCCCACCAGGCATTTTACAATGCAAATTACTGTTTTCTAAAGAAGATTTAAGATGCTCAGAGGCTAGATAGAGAGGTGATTCTGGCTTCAAATCAGAGCTAAAAGATAGGAGAATCTCATTCTGATCTTCAAAAGCTCAGGTTTGAATTTTTTTTTTTTTTAGTGGCTGCCCTAACTAAACACCCACTCAACCCACTGACCATGGCCAAATTGTTTTTGTGCCAGCCTCTGTTCTGATTCCATTTCTGATTAGCGGATTGTTTTGCACTACCAGTACTGGAGCCTGCTCTATGACCGTTACAATTTAACCTGCTGATTCTGTTGTCCAGCTTTGGATGTCTTTATCTCACCACAGAAACTTCAAAAAAAGGTAGACAGGATCTCAAAAGAAAGCCAGCTTTTTCTTCTTCATTGTAGGTTTTCTTCAAAGATACTAGCGTACAAGCTGCATTGCCAGTACATGAATTTCTGTGAGGACCCAAACATTTTCTGGTGACTTTCACCGTAACGGCTGGTCACCGGAATTTTTCTTTCCATCAAGTCATCATTATTAAACTGTAAGTATTTGGAAAAAATGAAAGCAAATTGTATGATTGTTAGAAACAAGCATGAATTCAGCATAAGAAATTATTTAGTGTTTTAAACAGAGAAGATCTTTGTCTTTTTGGCTTTCAGGCATTGACATTGACACAGGCATATACTGTAATGACGCGGGGTGCTGTGACTTCATTTCCATCACAACAGTGCCAAAATTTATGAATCAACAAAGATTTTTTGGAGAATATGAATTTAAACGAACATATTTCAACAGGTTTAACTAGATTAGACCAATTTTTTGACGAAAGTTTCTCAGATTAAGGATTAAAGTTAACTGCAGTATTTGCTACTGGGATTAATCTTATCTACTGGGATAAGATTAATCCGAATTAAAGATAATCTTATTTCAGTAGAGACACTGCCCCACAGTGTTGTGGGGCATCTAAGGCACATCTAAGCTAGAAAATTAATTCCATAGGGTGCGCATCGAAATAGAGACCAACGGAAATAGTATAGGCTCCAGTATTGACCCAAATAGCTTGAGAATGAATATTTGCACCATTACCTTAAATTCCACTTGCAAGCAATAAGGATGTTGCATCCGATGGGTATTAGGATAGGCCTACATCATAATTACGTAATTTGACAGAATAGTGTAGCCTAATAAGTGGAATATTTGTTCTTTTTTTCATTGGTTATGTCTAGGAGTCCCAGGCTAAGCTCTGTCTGATGTTTACTGTATGAGTAGGCATAGCCTACTTGAATCATTGTATGAGATTATAAAATCCTTTAACAGTAAGTATTCTTTCAGCCTTAGCCAACTGTAATCATGGTTAGGTGTTCTGAATGAACTAGGAGGCCTTAATATCACCAAATAGAAATTTAGCTGGCTAACTCATTTAGCACCAGAAAATGTTTGTGGCTGTGCATTGTCTGGAAACTGACTACCAACTGTGTATACAGTACCCCACACCTAGACTATAGCCCCTTAAGACCAGAGCTGGTGGACTCGAACTCCGGACTCGTCTCGAGATGCCTTTTTCAAAGACTCGTACTCGTCTCGGGCTCGTCTTTCACGGAGCTGTCGGTCCTCTAGAGCTGTGGACTCGGACCCTGGACTCGTCTCCAGACGGTGTCGAGACGCCTTTTTCAAGGACTCGAACTTGTCTCGGACTCCGGATTTGCTGGACTCGCAGCAGCTCTGCTTAAGACTAAACCACTGACTAACCCCTGATAATAGGCTCGGAATCCTTTCAAAGGAAAGCTAATCCCTGAAAGCTACCAATTCCCATTCAATTTAGGGAAGCTTTTGTCTGTACACATTGAACTAGCAAAACCTTTTTTCAGGATTCCTACTCCAGGTCCCAGTCAAGCTTTGGCTAGTAAGTGACTAGCCTATATTCAACCATCATCCAATCAATGGAGAAAGAAGTTATGAAAGCCAAAGGTCCTCCAGGCTATTGCTTCTGGGCTTCCATGTTTGCTGTTTCGGTGCTGACACTTAGCAACTTCTTCATGATGATTACTGTGTACAAGTGAGTCAGTTTCTTTAGCAAGGCACCTTGTCTGAAATATTGAACTGTTGGAAAGTTTGAAGCAAAAAAGCCAGTCACCCTGTGAATGTTTATGAGCGTGTCCGAAAGCTTTCAGGACTGCATTTAATGCTGCATTTAATGCTGCATTTTTATTTTTGTTTTCGTCCGAAAGCTCTTACTTTACGTGCAGCATTAAATGCAGCATTAGTTTTACAGCACTAAAAGCTCTCGGACACGTTCTTTATTTCTTTTCTGACACTTCTAATTCCGAAATTTAGCCTTAATCGCCAGCTCCCCAGTTTCTTCTTGAAAATTCAGCGTAAAATTTAGCATCTTCGCTGAATTTTTCGATGAATTTTATTCTGAATTAATGCTGCATTAACTGAACAAAAATTTAAGTCCGAAAGCGAAATGCTGCATAAAATGCTGAATTAATGCAGCATTTTTCGTTCATTTCCGAGCTTTTGGACACGCTCTATGTTTGTAGGCGGATTCAGTTATTGACTAGAATAATTCATGACACAACTCCACTAATTTTTGGTAAGGAAAGAAAGCCCAGAAAAGCAGTGTGACAGAACAAACGTGCTTATATTGATGGTTACCCTAATGGTGAAAAACTTCTTACAAGATCAGGATAGAGGATGGAAGTGATAAGTATGCACACGTATAAAAACCACTGAGAAATTAACTTAACTAAAATTTCAAAACAAGAAAAATTTCAGTATTGTTCAGTACCAAAACCAGAGGAATTTTTGAATTGTTTTAATTTTTTCAAAATAATCTGAGATCTTATTTGATCTGCACTAGACAGAAAATTCAGCTGAGATCGTGGGTTTGTTGTTATAGCTTGAGGATGAAGAGCCTTGTCAAGAAGGGCTGAAATATTGCTAACTCAGCTGACTTATCTGCTTAAAGGAACAGTAAACTTGACTACGCAACTTTCGGCCATCGAATCGCCCGGGGGGGCTTGGATAAATATATTGGGTCTTATTGTCGACAGGCCCCCCCTTCTTTGTCATCTCGAACTGTCTCGAACCCCCTCCTTAGTGTTCCCAAAGCTAGCTGGCAGGCCCTTGCCCCTTATGCACTGTAATTATGCACTCATGTACTGTAAAAGTTCGCCTTTTTACATGTAGACTACAGAGTAACGACCTCCCGACTAGGCGGCCGGGGTTCGATTCCTAGTCGCGGCACACAAACCTTTTGCTTTTTGCAAACCTTTTGCTCAGAAGTCGAATTCTCGGAAACTGCCAGGAAACTGCAATGGTCGTAACGAGAATTTTTCTTACTCTCAATATCGACTCAGGGTACATTCTTGATATGTTAGCTAGCTCCCCGAGTCAAGTTTGAGTCAAGTTTTCTGTTCCTTTAAAACAGATCAAATAGGATATGCGGTCAGTTTGAACTTGAGGAATGCTTCAGCTAAAATCTCTTTTTTATTTTATTTTCTCATTTCTGCTATAAAAAAGGTAGAAACGCAAGGATGAAACACATAAATAGAAGTAGCCTACGTATTACTGTCCAAATGAGATAACTCTTACGTTAGTAAGTCATCTACTGAACTGGTGGTTCATCTTTTCTTCCTGCTGCAGTAAATCCCGCAGAATATTGATTTGTCCTTTTTTCAGGGGTCCTGGACAATGAAGCTATCACGCTCCGATAAAGTGACTTGTCCAGACTCCACTTGACCCTTAATTTTTTTTCTCAGAGTTCTGCATTTGAGCACGGGAATGGAAAGTGTTGAGGTTGACCCTGACCACCGGATGACAACATTCTACGACGATGTCACTTTCGACTCTGTTGCGCAGATGGATGGAGAAATCAAGGGGTTTTCTGATGAGCCTTTCCATGTTGACGGCGGCGATGGAGATGTCATAATTAAGGTATGGATCTTCCTTTATCTATGGACGCTTTTATAGGCGTATTCTCGCCGTTCCCGAGGACTCCTCGGGGAATCGAAGGAACGGCGAGAATAAAGGGAGTCACTCCACGCGGACTCCGGGGACGGAAAACAACGAGAACACGGGGAATGCTTCTTCTTGGATTCTGCTCGAAAAAAAAATATGCAGTTGACGAAATTAGTCTGGATCCACTTTATTTTTGGTTTTGTTTATTCTCATGGTTTTTAATTAATTTTAATATTGCACCACATCAGCACAAATTTATTCCCCTCCGAATCTGAAAGGGAGTTCTTTTTGATGATGGTGATGGTAATCGGAGCATTCCCAGTCCGCGGGGACTCGCGAGAATACTGGTAGTGAGTCCCCGGGACAAATAAAAACGCGGGGACTTCTGAGGCGGAGTCCTCGGGAAACGGCGAGAATACGCCTTATGAATTCCCTAGACAAATTTGTCCTCGTTTATGTTGATGTCGATGTTATACAGCTTCTTACAGCTGTGAACCATCATCTGGAAACCATAATGACCAGTTGATTGGTTAAGGTTCTATTTGCTTAAAGTTGAACCGAAAAGGGCTGAGATAGGACAGTCAAGTTACCCATCACTCATTTACTTAAAGAGGCTTGAAGACCCGATGAAAGTGCGATACTTCGTTGCTCCGCTCTTGACAAATAGTTGCTTCTCAAATAGTGGAATTTCCCCGTCGGATTTATGATATCTCCATGCGTGTTGTATGCTTGACGAAAACGATTTACGAAAAACAAGTGTTCGTGCAGTGAGCTACCTGCCGCAAGCTAATCACTGGCCACTGAAACGCCGCGTTTGTATAGGGATTCAAATTTTCCGCGTCATGGTAGAATTTTGCATTGTGAGGACGGGCATAGATATTCTGAACATCAGAGCAAATAGTGAAAAAGAAAAAGCGCTGAACTTTTCGGTTAAACTTTAAGTTCGTTATGTGCGATCCCAGAAAGAGGCTGTGGCTCAAAAGGAGTGTTTCTGCGACCGTTTGCAGGTCTACCCGCAAGTCTATTCGCGCGACCAGCAAGGTTTTTGTGGATCGCAGTGTGGATCAGATCTGTCTAACTTTAGTTGCGTTTTTGCAGATGCCATGGTATCTGATACCACGGTCTAAAGTCGTTTTTGCAGTTATCGTGCTATGTGATACCAGGGTCAAAAGGCGTTTTTGCAGTTACCGTGGTATCTGGCCACTTAGTGTGGTATTTGGTTTTCAGATACCACGGTCCGACCGTGGTAACTGATCGTGGTATCTGAAAAAGTCAACACACTTTCATCAATTTTTGTCGGATACCACGGTAACTGTAAAAACGACTAATTGCAGATCCAGTTACCGGGGTAACAGATACCATGGTATCTGCAAGAACGTAACTTTTGTGTGATCGTGCCTTTAACGCTTGATTTTTTCTGTGACAGGTTCAACCAAGCGAGGACAAATGGCGGGTTGACCCGAAAGTGGAATTTTCCCAAGACACCATTAGCGTTACCGACTTCGAAAGGATGGATATAAAAGATGAAAATGGACAGTCCGTGTTTTCAACGAAACTTCCCCAGTTTGGCCTTCCCAGTGGAGTTCAGAGACTGACAATCTCATCCGCCACAGCGAACCGAGTCATTAGCCCGAAGAACTCAAGCTTAACTGTAAAGGTATGGTAGTGTTTTGTTTATTTATAGGTGTAGGGTAGGCCAACAACTCTACTCGTCTCAGCCACCCCCCCCCCCAAAAAAAAAGACAATTGATGGCAAGCCATCACTCTATGAACAGTTGATGGAAACACCACTCATTCTAAACGCTTTTTATCGTTTATCCAAATAAAAAAGTCTTCCCGTCATTCGTAAGAACTTGGACCTCCTTTAGTTAATTCTTTCTCAAAACAGCATGCAGGTGTTTAGCCAAATATTTATTTGTCTATTCTGCAATGGATTTGAGTTAGAGTGGGGGTGTCTTGGTCAACCTTCAGTGCTACCAACGGCCCGTTATTTGCTGTTCATAGTTATTGACACGATCCTTTCACTAGTTTCACCGCTCTTCCACCTCCTTCGCCCCTTATATGCTTCTTCGGTCTCTGCCAGATAACACGCATATACTACAGAAGTATATGATGTTTAGCTTGTTCTACTTCGGACAGACAGCTCAGAGTCGCTTATTAAAGTTTAACCGAAAAGGACTAGGATAGGACAACGTAGTTACCCATCACTTATTCAGTTAAATTGGCTTGAAGATCCACTGAAAATGAGTTACTTCGTTGCTCCGCTATTCAAAGAATAATCGATTTTCAAATAGAGGAATTTCCGTGTGATTTGTGGTGCCTCTTTGCGCTTGTATTTTTGTTGTATGCCTTGCGAGAAAGATTTATCATTTTTTTTTGTTCGGGCACTAAGCAGTCGTCACCAATCTCACAACTGCCCACTGAAAAGCTGCATTTGGGTTGAGATTAAAATTTCCCGCGTCATAGTAGAATTTACGCTGTGCGGACGGCCGGAGATATTCTCAGCCTCATAACTAGAGCAGATAGTGCAAAAATCAAAAAATCTCTTTGTAGAATCCAAATAACTCAGTGTATCCGATTAAATGACACACAAATTTGGCTTTTCAGTTATACTTTAAAGCAGTGGTTCCCAACCTTTTCCGTACCGCGTACCCCTAATCAAGGTTCGAAAATGTTGCGTACCCCCTTTTCCAGAACGTTAAAAGGCGATATTTGTTATCATACTGATAAGGTATACATGTTTAGAAATCTATACCAAATCAATGAGACGCTTGAAGCTGCTTTTTAACTAAAATTTTATGAAATCTCGGCTCGACGTCATTTACGGCAATATTTGTTTTTACAGTCAGCCTGTTTCTGTGTTCGGTTTTGATGTTCTCCGTGCTTTCATCAAACTGCATCGCAAACGTTTTCGTTAGCTTAATTCGAAACCTGAATGGCAATATCCCTTTTTATGTCTTCGATTCTTCTTGAAACAATATCGCTAGACACGGAACAGAATTTACGGCAGTAGGCTAGCTGTAGTCAGGGGCGTCACGCACCTGTTGGCAACACCCCTTCCCCCAAGTGGTCGTCCAGGCGGTTAAAAAGAAACGAGTCGGCGCGAAGCGCCGCGATTTTTCGTAAAAACAGTTAATTTTTTTTTAAAACAGTCGGTAAAAATACCTCACCCCTCAAAACGTTTTGGCTAGTGATGGTAATATTAGGCTTTCGGCAATGAAAAATGAGTAAGGCGAGATTTTGAAGTTACGAATTAAAACGATTTTGGTTCCTTCGCGTACCCCTTGCAAGGGTCTCGCGTACCCCTTTGGGTACGCGTACCCCCGGTTGGGAACCACTGCTTTAAAGGACACCTGAACGATCCTACCATACTTCCATGAACCCTCAGATCGTCCTTCACAGTACCGGTACAGAGAAGACGAATTTTTTCGCTCCGTGATTTCGGCGCTATCCACTCTTGAAGTTCTAAGTCTCCCTATGGCGATTCGTTACGACCTCCCAAGACAAATTTAGCGCCAATATTTAAACTGTCATTATCGCATGGATAAACGTACGTTGATAACGCATGGATGGATAAACAGCGCATGGATGGATAAACGCATGGACTGTTACGGCGTGGACTGTTACAACATGAACTGTTACGCATGGACTGTTACAACTGTTACGGTGAGCGTTACGATCAAGACAAGTCGGAAAAAAGGCTGAAAATTATAGCACAGTGAAACTTCATCCGATTTTAGTCCGGTTTTCGAGAGATAAATGGTAAGCAGTTTGTAAAAGTGGCAATTTAGGGTGTTAGACTTCATTCAGATGACCTTTAACACCGAAAATTGTGCTTGGAGAAGGTTACTAGATCGTTGTTTTTTGTGTGTGTTTTTTTTTGCCATCGCCTTTTGGCTTTTGGTGCAATCAAATCTTATATATTACTGAGGTTGCGTTCCAAAGATGTCATTACAAGTTGTGATGAAAAGAGGAGCCGCTCTTTATTGTGGTAGTTACTACCCTCTCTGGAACAACAGTAATAACAGTGCGGACAGACCCACCGTTGTCACGGGAACTCCAGCTGAGCAGATATGTATTATAACTTAGAATGCTCCCGACCGTCATAAGTAAACTGTGACGACCGTAACTCTTGTGGTACGAAAAGGACAAGAGGGAGGAGCTAACTTGCCCTTTCGCTCCGATCGGTGGAACGAAAATAAGAACAGAATCGTAACGATCGTAACTGATAATAACTCGGTGGAACGCAGCCTGTGAGCAAAACAAAATGGACTTCCACGGACAGAGGCCTCACTATTAGGGGGAGGGGGGACGCCCCCCCCAATGTTGTCGGCCAGTCGGTAAAAAAGAGCCGAGTCGGCGCGGAGCGCCGCGATTTTTAGTAAAAATAGTCGATTTTTTTTCTTAGAAATAGTCGTTTTTTCTTAAAAACAATCGATTTTTCTTAAAAACGCAGTCGGTTTTTCTTAAAAATAGTCGTTTGTTCTTAAAATCAGCCGATTTTTCGTCAACACAGTCGTTTTTTTCTCAATAATAGTCGTTTTTATCCGCAAAGGGAGTTATCACCTTTGTGCGCTCAGCTGTTTAGTCGCTGTTCCCAAGGCTCTCAGAGCTTCCACATAAATGTTATATTCTTTCAGTCTGATGCCAACACCCGCTTCAAGGGAAACGAAGGAATCAGCCTGGGTGGCCGCGAGATGTCCGTTATGGCAGACCAGGACATTTCCCTCCACAGCATCAACGGCTCCGTTGTCATCAGTGGAGCTCATGGAATTGTCCTTGACGTCAAACAGTTTCCGTCCTCAATCAGAACCGACGAAAGGTCCTCAGTTGAAAGTTATGAAGAAAATATTAACACCATTCCTCGACCTGGGCCGGCGGTAATACCGCTGGGTCAGTTTAAGCTATGTATCTGCATGCCGGGAGGTAAGCTTTTCCGGATTCCGATTCCAGTCGGAAATGGTGAAAGTTCCGGCAGTGCCCGGATCGGATGTCACAGCGTAGATCTCGAAAATAACAAGAACAATCCGTGTATGTAGTTGAGGAACGAGCGGCTGCCAAGCCCAGGATTTTATTTCTTCAGTATTTCTATGTGTAACTGCCAGAATGAAGTGATCTATTTTGTTATTACGCACAAAACCTGTAGGTGGATGGCGTATATTAGGGCTACGGTAAAACAGATAAGAAATTACGTTTGGGAGCCGACATAACGGCTAACAAACAAAAATGCTTTCTTACTGGTTCCAGGGTAACCTCAGCGGATCAGGGGCGCCATTTGAGGGGGGGCAGGGGGTAAAAATCGAACGATACCCCGTCTTCGGATCCCAGCGAAATCTTTGGTAAATTTTTGCTATTTCAGACCTATTATAAGTATGAGCGTTCACGGGTCTCTGTGCTGCGTATTTTCGTTCTGATGTGCTCGGGATTGATATTTTATCAGTTGTCGTTACTGTTGTTGCGCCCTTGTATGCCGGTTTAACACTCCTTTTCAACGTTTCTAGTCATTACAGTACCAAACCATTCATCTTTTTTTGTCATTTGCTCGATTAAATTTGTGTATTTTTCATCTTCTGATTTTCAGCGTCTCGTCAGGCACTGTAGGCTAGAGCAAAGTGGAGAAAGACTTGAGCCAAGAACAAATAATCTGATAGAACCTCCATCTCCCTGTCTCTGTAATACGACCATGCCCGATGAAAAATTCTTTGACTGTGTAATAGTATGGTAGTTGTACGAAAAAGTTGCATGGAATGGTATGTAGTAGTATGGAATAGTTTGATTAGTGATATGTCGTAGTATGGAATACTCCGATAAACATGCCTCCGACTGGGTAAATCTTATGTAGTAGTATCCGATAGCATCCAGTTAGATAGTAGTAACATGTAGTAGCAACAGTTACTACTGCATGTACCTTGTCGTACTATTCCATACTACTAATTCTCGGAAATTTTTCATCGGGTGCGGAGTCGAATATATTCTGATGCCCTACCCGATGCAAACGAGGGGAGGAGGAACTACGCAGTTCATCATAATTTGTTACCTCTATAAACAGCTACAGCGCAGTAGAACCCTGCAAAATAATTCGAATGCCTTCTCAGTCGTCCTTTACGGCTGATTGGTTGTCTACCATTGTGACGTCACTTCTAACCGGGTTCTCCACCCCTGTAGGCATCCTACGGTTTATCATATGGTAGGCACAGCGGCGAAGAGGGAAGTAGACGGGTATGAACTCGCAGGAAGTACCTCTAGCTCTGCTCAGTTTTTATCGGGGTATCCGTAGTCGCTGCATCGAACCAAAGATTATTTGTTCTTGCTTTAGCCCATGACCATTTGTTGTTTACGCAACATCTAAAACAGCAAGCTGTCGATGGGTCTGATGATGTCATCGGCCAACCACATCGACTCTGTTTGACTGCTCTGAACCGATAAGTCGGCTGAGACGTATTCCAGGGTCCACTTCAGACTCGAGGTAGAAAAACGAGCTTGTGATCATGGACGTGGTCCCTAAATGGTCGTGGTCCTAATGCCATGCCAGCCAATCAGAAAGCCCTACCAATTTCTCATGACTATAAGCGTATTCTCGCCCGTCCCCGAGGACTCCTTCTCAGGAGTCCCTGCGTTTTTGTTTGTCCCAAGGACTCACTCGCCGTATTCTGCGAGCCCCACGAACGGGGAATGCTCCGACTATCATCACCTTCATAAAAAAGGACTCATTTTCTGATTCGGAGGGGAATCAATTTTTGCTGGTGTTGGTGCAATGTGAAATTAATAAAAAATAATCAGAATAAACAGAACCAAAAATAAAGTGGATCCAGACTAATTTAGTCAACTGCATTTTTTCCGAACAAAATCCGTTTTTGAAGCATTCCGCGTCTTCTCGTTGTTTTCCGCACGCGGAGTCAGCGTGGACTGACTCCCTCTATTCTCGCCGGTTCCCCTTGATTTGATTCCCCGAGGAGTCCTCGGGGAACGGCGAGAATACGAATTATGTACAGTGGTCAAAGTCGATTCCTGATTTTTTTTTCCACCTGGTTCCGCATTTCCACCACCAGAGCTATATGGCAGGTGAATAAAAAGATTTTTCTTCCGGATCCCAGACAGCCGTTTCGTCGAGTCAGATCTGGAAGGTGAAGCCAAAGACAATAAAAGTGGGAAAGACCGGCGACTCCCGTAAGCCCCATGAGTCGCAACAATCAGCGCCGTTTAGCGGTTGGTCTTTCGTTAAAAAATTGCTCTGTTGACATTTATCCTCCATCTTCAGCAGAATCATCGTCAGAGCGCGTTTTGTTGATTTTTGTCAGAATACTGAAGCTTGGAATAGAGCTTATCTTTCTAACTGAATAATAAAAATATGTAGTTTGCTGGAAGTTTTTCCGAGATAAATGACAATTTAGTTAAAAAAGTTAAATAATTTTCGCTTTTTATGGCACTTGCAGCTCCGCTCAAGTGCCATATACCGATCGCTTTTCGGTCGGTCGGTCGGTCGGGCGGTCCACTGTTTTCGAGTTAGGGTACTTCCAGATGTGCTAGGACGATGAAACTTGGCAGGCATATCAGGGACCCGATATAACTAACCTGGAAATAATCAGTTTCACGATCCGACCATCTGGGGGGGAGTGGTGGGCCGGGGAATCCTGAAAATTAAGTAGTTTTTGTCACACTTTTTCAAGTTGGGGTACTTCCAGATGTGCTAGGACGATGAAATTTGGCAGGCATATCAGGGACACGATATAACTAACCTGGAAATAATCAGTTTCACTATCCGACCATCTGGGGGGGAGTGGTGGGCCGGAGAATCCGGAAAATTAAGTAGTTTTTGTCAAACTTTTTCGAGTTGGGGTATTTCCAGATGTGCTAGGACGATGAAACTTGGCAGGAGCATCAGGGACACGATCCGAATAACCTGGAAATAGTCAGTTTCCCAATCCGACCACCTGGGGGGGAGTGGAGGGCTGGGGAATCCGGAAAACTGGAGTAGTGTGTAACTTTCGAACGGGTGATCGGATTGGAATGAAACTTAATAACTGAGTAAATGGCATACCTCTGATGTCCCATTTAAAGTCCGGACCGGATTCGACCGCCATGGGGGAGCTGGGGGGGGGAGACCGGAAATCTCGAGAAACGGTTAGAATGGAGGGATCGGAGTGAAACTTGCTGGGAAGAACAAGCGTCTGCTCCAGATAAATCGTTTATACATTTGGACTGGATCCGGACACTGGGGGGGGTGGGGTGGAGGGGAGTTTCCCGGAATTCCGGTAATGGCGGTTTTGGGGATTTTCACGACGAAACTTGGGAGGTGAATCAGGGACCCGATCAAAATGACTTATAAATAAAAATTTACATGATCCGATAGTCGTGGGGGGAGTAGCGGGAGGGGGAATCCGGAATATTGAGTCATGCGTAACTTTGGAACGGTTGATCGGATTTGAGTGAAATTTGATAATTGATCAGAGGACATGTCTCTGGTGATCTTTGTCATGTCCGGACCGGATTCGACAACATCTGGGGGGGGGGGGAATACGTGACCGGCTCAGACTGGGGAGATCGGGATGGAACTTTGTGGGAATAATAAAGAGATGCTCTGGATCTGGAATTTGATTATTGATCAAGGACATGTCTCTGGTGATCTTTGTGATGTCCGGACCGGATTCGACAACAATGGGGGGGGGGAACGTGACCGGCTCAGACTGGGGAGATCCGGATGGAACTTTGTGGGAATAATAAAGAGATGCTCTGGATAAATCACTTACAGAACCGGATTTGCTCCGGCGACTGTGGGGGAGTTTGAGGGGGGGGGGGGGTCCGGAATTCCGGTGATCGCGATTTAAGGTACTTCCAGATGTGCTAGGACGATGGAACTGGGCTGGAATATTAGAGATTCGACAAGATTGGCTCAGAAATCGCCACTTTCCAAATCCGACATTCCTTAAAGTACCAATCTTGACCGTAAATTTAGAAAAATACTTTTAAGCAAATTATACATTTTCATGATCCCCATGAGCCCATTATCATTTTTGCCTCAAGGGTTTTGCTTACAAATGAAGTTCTAGCTCCCTTAAAGTGCGAATCTGAACCGCAAGGTCGAAAACTACTTTTTTCTATCAAACGATACATCTCAACCCATGATCATTTGTGCCACAAGGGTTTTGCTTGAAAATTTATTTTATCACCCTTAAAGTGCACATTTTAACCGAAAAGTGAATTTTTTTTTTTTACCAAATGGTATATATCAATGATCCCTAAGGGCCTGTGATCGTTTTGACTCAATAGTTTTTCTTACAGACGAATTTCTAGTGCCTATAAAGTACGTATCATTACAGCCAAGCTCTAAAACAAAATATGTTTTCTCTAGCTCCCTTAAAGTGCGCATCTGAACCGCAAAGGTAACCTTAAAAGTACTTTTGGTCAAACACTACATCTCAACCCATGCAAGTGCCATATGAGCTTACAGCTCTTGTTCTTGGTTTCTAAGACGTTTCTAAGAAAAGTATGTAAGTTTAAAAAAATAAAAAATATACCATTTGACAGACGATAAAAAGAGGATTCAGAATATGTATAGTTTGTTTGATTTAGTTTATGCGGTCCTGCTAGGAAAATTGTTTTTATAGTTTGACAGTGCAAAAACGGATACATCAGCTAAATTTTATTCGAGCTTGCCATCTTGCCTTGATTACGTCAAACCTGCCGTTTGAAACTGGACAAAGACCAAACGCTAGGAAGCAGCACGATCGATTTTCAACGACGCGATTTTGGCCGAGTCGCCGGTCTTTCCCACTATTACTGTCTTTGGGTGAAGCCAGGCCAAAAATGTCTGGAAGTCCGGGGTGTTGGACACCCCAGATTCCGGAGTCTGGAAGGTGGCATGGAGGCAACCTGTTCTGAGAGACACAGTAATATGCAAATGAAGGAAGGAAAGGGAAAGTGATGATTGGGAAGCAAGAAGCATTTGAAATGTAAAGGGGACATCTAGGAAATGTTGAAGATCAGCAACTTTAGCTGTTATCATTATCATCAAAATCTGGAAGGGTTGGCTTGACTATGCTGAAGCCCCGGACGTCTGGGAATCTGGAAGGTGAAGCCTGGCTTTAAAGTCGGGTCTTCACCTCCCGGAATCTGGGCTTCCAGATTATTCTTTGACTTCTTCTGTAAATTGCATCTGGAATATGAACCGGTCTGAAAGTACATCAAAATAATCCGGAAAAAGAAATTCCGAAAATATCTCGGAAAATCTGGGAACCCAGATTCCGGAAGGTGAAGATCCGACTTAAGTCTGGCGCTCTCTTGTCGTTGGAGAGACATTCTGCAGTTCTGAAAGGACCCGAGCCAGGGGAACTGATGCGAACAGGATCGGACGATCGTGGACTGGAGTTCCTGCCGGGATTTCCGGCAACACCATCATTTCTGCACAGAAAAGTTGATGTGTTTTCAACTTGGCCTCGAAGAGTGCAGAAAATCCGGTGGGGAAATCCGCACTAAAACCCTCACTCCGTGTCTTGTTCCAGCTTCTGTTTGTAATGAGCACTTCTGTTTGTAATGAACAATGATGCCCTTCTTTACACTGGTTTCAACAAAGTGAATAATTAGTGCACTATATTTTACTTTATAATTGTAATGATGATGTGGAAGAAAACCATGAAGTTGAATATTTGAACCGATTCGATTGAAGCTACCAATTTTCTTGGAGCTGGAGGGACTTACCCTCACGCTTAAATTAGCGAAAACACGGTTTGTTAATTTCAGCAGCTGGCTGCCAACTTCTCGAAAACGCTTTTAGACACGCCATGAAGGTTATGACTGTACACTTCCAAAGATGATTATCACCCATGAGAGAAAGGGAGCTGAGGCTTTCTAAGTTTTCGCAGTACATGCAAACCTACGCTATTTGTAAAATATTCCTGCGGCGAAGCTACTGCTTGTGCCGGCTGTTTTGTAGCCTTGCCTCCCGAGCCGCTCGCGAATTTTGTGACTATAAACTCGCTTTGTTTAGCAGAGCTGTTTTCTGCAAAGCGTACCCACAACGGGAGTTGTAAGTGATATCAGAAAGGTATATGGGTGGAGCGGCTTGACATAAGTCCTTGCGCGTGGCGGATTTTGCTTTGCTTTTCTCAATGTGAATCCGTGAAAGTGTGAAGTTCGCCTTTAGACACGCCATGAAGGTTATGACTGTACAATTCCAAGGCGTATTCTCGCCGTTCCGCGATGACTCCTCGGGGAATGGAAGGGAACAACGAGAATAGAGGGAGTCACGCCACGCGGACTCCGCGTACGGAAAACAGCGAGAACACGGGGAATGATTCAAAAATCGGTTTTGTTCGAAAAAAAATATGCAGGACGAAATTTATCTGGATCCACTTTATTTTTGGTTTTGTTTATCCTGAATGTTTTTTAATTAATTTTACATTGTACCAACACAAGCACAAATTGATTCCCCTCCGAATCTGAAAGGGAGACCTTTTTTATGATGGTGATGATAATCGGAGGCCGGAGCATTCCCCGTCCATGGGGACTCGCGAGAATACGGGGAGTGAGTCCCCGGACAAACAAAAACGCGGGGACTCCTCAAGTGGAGAATGCATTTAGTAAGTTTCAACATCAAGAGTGCTCCTAGTAGCTCCTACTGGCGCGAGGTTCAAAACAGTCATGCAATGTGACTTTGCTGAACAATGAGTCACTGAGTTTTCCGTGTGTCGACATCGTCGATAATTCCGTGATAAATGGAATCAGTCAAAGTGGATATATACTATAAGAACTTCCGAGAATCCTTTAAGGCTTTGATTGATTTTCCATCTTCATCTGAGTCCGAAAAACTGAGGACGCTTTTATTAACATTAAATCTTTGTATAAGACAAGAGCCGGACATCTTTGTTCCAGCACTGGGATTAGAGAATGGAGAGTCTGAAGTAGAAAATAAAGAAAAGCTCAGAAGGTTTATTGATGGTGAGACAAAGTTCTTATCCTTACTCCTTAGCCCTTAGCTTAGCCAGCTTAGCCTTAGGTCTCAAGTTCTGCACAAGTTAGGGTAGCCACAACAAGCTCTTTCGGCAGTGGCGTGCACCTGGCTTGCACTTGGTAGGGCCACTGTGGTAGGCCAAAACATACAGTAGAGGTATGCTTATGTGAACATTTGTTGACTTCGGACTTTGCCAATTTCATGCACTTGCTGTGTCTATAGCTAACTACCAGTTGTCCAAAGCAGGTAAGAAGCAGTCTAGTACACTAGCCCAGTCTACCACAAATCCCTGATTTTGGGAAAGCCTATGCTATGCCAAACGCTGGATATATCTAGCGTTTCGTATACCCTATGCCAAACGCTGGATACACTGTGCCAAATGCTGGATACTGGGGTCCAATCAAATATTGATGATTTGAGTGAAGCTAAAAAATCAACCAATCAGAATTCACCTGCAGTGAGGTAGGTCAGGGTTAAGGTGCCAACAGCTATCCGGCGTTTGGCATAGGGTGTCCAGGGTTAAGCATAGGCTATGCCAAACGCTAGGCATATCCAGCGTTTGGCATAGGGTATCAAAAAATCAGGGGTTTGTGGTTGACTGCACTAGCCCCTTTTCAGGCACGGTGCTCAAACGTCTAGCACCATGCCTTGGTGCTAGACGTTCAAGCACTCTACCTTGGATTTCATGTATAGTGCATGGATTTCAGTATACAGTGCATGCATGAAAAACACAGTTTCTGTCATCACAACTGAGCACCGGCTCGGACAGGGCTGAAATTACTACCATGAATTAGAGAAATCAAAGACAATCCTTATCATATTTTTCCTAACAAGAACAAAAGGACGCGACTGATGAGGGAGATGAAAAACCTCATTTCCTTTTCTACATAGTCAAGGGTTTTGTATGCAAAGTGTCCTGTGCCTCAGCTTTTTCTACCTAACAGTCAACCAGAATATTGGCTCCTAGGGCACTCTACATGGAAAATAGATAGGCTGCTGTCAGATTTTTCATCTCCACCATCAGTCGCGTCCTTTTGTTTTTGTTAGGAAAAATATGATAAGGATTGTCTTTGATTTCTCTAATTCTTGGTAGTAATTTCAGCCCTGTCCGAGCCGTTGATAAGTTGTGGTGACAGAAACTGTGTTTTTCATGCATGCACTGTATACTGGAATCCATGCACCATACATGAAATCCAAGGTACAGTGCTTGAACGTCTAGCACCCAGGCATGGTGCTAGACGTTTGAGCACCGTGCCTGAAAAGGGGCTAGTGTACTAGACTGGTAAGAAGGGCAGCTGAAAACGCCTGTACAGGTATTTTGGATCTTCAGTCTACCATTTAGCCCAAAACTACAGTGTTCACATTAAAGTAACTGTTCACATAAGCATACCTCTACTGTAGTTAAAGCCACATTGCTGAAATTGTATTTCCTTCCCATGGCGTGGAATCGGTCAATTCCCATAAGCAGTAACTATAGCCTATTCGAAAATCATCCAGTCTGTTCTTGATCACTCTCAAACATAAGGGTGAGCTGATTCAGTTGTGATCTCATTTTGGTCACTTTTTCACTTTGCAGCAGGATGCCCGCATTCTGCAACTTTTGAAAGGAGTCCGCTCCGATGTGACAAGTAGACTGAAGCTTTAATTACAGATGTACTGGAAAATAACCCATGTCATTACTTCCTAGATCACACACTGTGGATCCTCTCAAAGCTGGTTGAGGTTGGCTCTCAGCCCTCCTGGAAATCAGTTTGCAAAGAAACCATAAAAACACAAATCGCCCTCCTCCATCTGGTGTCTGTGAGGACAGAACAGATTGAACATGTGTTGGCTAAATATCTCAGCTTGGCTGTTGGTAAGTATTTACTATGAAATCAGTAAGCTACTGTAACAAGTAAACTATCATCTTAAAGGTTTTATCATTTAGTCAAACTTGCAGCTTGTTCAAATTGGCACAAAATAGGATATCTCAAAGGAAAGAAAATGAGAAAAATGTGGCCAAAACTGCTAGTTTAAGAATTGCAGTTGCAATACTTCTGTGTAGCCCACGGTATTCTCTTTATCTGTGCAGGGAAACAATGTTGATACAGTTTAATATTCATTATTGTATACAGTTTATAGTAATTTACCCCCTTGCACACATGCACAAAATAGGCTCAATTTGAAAGAGAAGCATAACACACAGAAAGAAAGAAGAAGTAATAAGCAGATTGAAGAGTAATAACCTAATAAACTATAATTTGAAGAAAAAATATGAAGAAGAAGCAACAGTAGCCTATTATTTTTAAGTAGCACAAAAGCAGCAGACTAGGCCAATAAAAAGAAAAAATGATAAGGTATCATACTTTCACTCCAGTTTGCATCTTGCAGGCTAGATCCAAAGCAGGAAAATGAAAATTGCTGGTCTGGTACAAGTGGTACAATAAACCATCCGATTGCCTAAAGCAGCTGTTCGTCCTACTAAGCTTATTCCGTTTTTCAGCTCTTAGTGAAGAGGCGGATGAGTTCAAAGATGATGGATCTACAGTCCCGACCTTAGTGGAAAACATTTCAAAAGGAGAGACGTTGAAGTTGGCAAGCCTAGATAGCATCTTTGATGCCATGAATGCGTGCTATCAGGTAGGTACAATTTGAAATTTCGCAAAAATACACAAAAGCACAAGACAAGCCAGGGGCATACAGTAAAGGTGGTAGCCCCATGCATGGGCTTATCGTCTGACAAACATATTTGGACTAGTATGTTTAGCAGGGCAATCTTAGCGACTTTTGGGTAGGCGGATTCCTCATATGAATGTGATTAGAGCATCACGAAAGACCCGAATTATTCTGTTTGTTTTTTACTATGCTAAACGGATAGGTCTGCTGAGTATTCTAGCGATTTTTCGACCCTTTTGGCAAGGGTCCTGTTCAGGCTCAAGCTAGGAAAAGCAACCTGTGATAAAATAAAAATAAATGAAGATTCTAGCAACTATAAGTATCTGATTTTGGTGAGTTACTTCGTAGGAATTGCTGTTAGCAAAAGCTGCTGCTGGGGTTTCATTTTGGACAAATCTGCTGTTTTTGCTGCTTGATTAGGTCGTTGACATGGTAGAGATTCTTCCGCATTTTGGTTGACTTTTGGTTTTGCTGCAGAGAAGGGCCTTTCACTGGTAGTGCCATCCCATGTCAATCAATCAAGATTAATAATACCAAATTATCCATGGGTATCACAGGCTGACGGCAGTATTATCCTACAGTAAATGGTAAAAGAAACAATTAGATTATTTGTATACAGTTGATCTATCAAATCTGTTAAAATAGACTATGGATGTACGATAATGCATTAAAGTAAGGTTATATAGTTACGTCTCTGGTAGTGAGTATTCGCCTGTGTCTTGGTTTATACCTGAACGGTTGGTCTTAATTTCAACGGCTTCTCGTATAGTTTGGTTGAGTTCGGTGCATGTTGAAAGAATTTGGGCATTTTCGAAACGTACACTAGGCTTCTGTATGGGAAGGGTTTTCGAAAAGAAGTTCTGCTAGTGCCGATTTGAAAGTGTACTTTGGGCGGTGTCCGTTGGAAAAGGCGTGGTCAGTCTCCTGTTCGTATTGAGCGAGCCTTTTCTCTTAACGTTCTCTCTGTCCTGCCGACATAACACTTTTCGAAATCGAAGGGTATTGAATAAATGCCTAATTTGGAATTTGTCCCTTTCAGATTATCTTGAATTTCATGGGTCAATTGACGGTACGAGGCAACTATCTTCTTGAGAGGATTTGGGATGCAGCTTTGACCACAATTTCTCGCAACAGTTTGGTCATAATTCCGAGTGCATTGCAACTTGTTCTAGCCCTCGCCAATTCTGATAATCTGGACGATAAAAAGGTAACATATTTCAGTTAATATTAAAACCCGTTTCTTCTAAGTGTGGCGACAAGCTAAAGCTTAACGCCAAATGCAATAATAATAAGTAGATTATTAGTATTAGTATTGATAGTAGATACAGCACGTCGGTATGACGCGTTCGTTAACTTCAACACCACATCTGCCAGTAATTTCTCCGGTTTTGGTCCTTGCTGTTAAGGAAAGATAAAGGGCGATTCTGGCGGTCTGGAAAGCTCCGCGAGCTTATGCGCCGGCTGTTCTTGCGACTTCCGCTAAAAGCCGCTTCGCTTTCCAGAGCTGTTCTGGCGCTCCGCTAGTTTCCGCGAGTTGGAAAGCGAATCCACTTCGCGAGTGGAAAGTGGTTTCGGCAAGTCAGCGAGAAGATTAAAGGCGCAGCGACTTTTTGCTTGTTCTTGCGCTCATCTCGCTTTGCTTTTCGGAAAGCGAATCCAAGAAATCGCGAGAATTGCCCTTAAGTGTAAGGTCAGAACTACATTATACCGACACTAGATATATAGCAGAGCAAAATAACACCGGGGAGTAGCGCCAAGACCTATGCTTTCCATGCATCGGAAACGGGCCTTACTCGTAATCATTTAAAAAAAATGATTTAAAAATTGAAAGGAATGATGGAACATATTGATTTATCGTAGCCAGCGCTGATGCACGACTGGTTGAGTTTCAGTAGAGACGTTTGTTACGGTGATGCCTTCTGCATTCCGTACGTTTTAGTTATGCCGCCGCTAGGCAGCGTTACTCCCTTCCGTCGCTTGTATCTTTTATACTGTCGCGGCCACTGTTTCTATTTTTATTAACTCTTTGGTTAAGGTGACTCACGCGGTGTGAGTCACCTTCTTCTTCTACACTTCTTTCCGGGTTCCCGACCGGGTAACAACTCTTTTAACTCAAAGATTGTTCTTTTGTAAGTACTTCAGTCAATAAAACCTTATGTTTATTTACGGACCATAGGTCACTTCTATGAGTCTCAGTTAAGCTCCTTAGAGTGGGCTGGCCTGTAGGGCCTAGTGTATGATGGGTGGTTGATAACCTGTTGTGTGTTCGGTATGCAAGCCATAGTGTGAATCGACCAGGGGAATCCATAATGAACCCGTGAAGTTCTGCACGTGTAGTAGGCTACCAACGCCCTAGGCCATCTTGACTCCGATGATTGTATACCTGGACATTTACCATCTTATGTCCGGCTTACTACACCCCTCGCCATAACATCAGGTTGAGAGTGCAAACTCCATATACAAATACAGTCATCGTAACAATGGTGTCAGAAGTGGGATTTTGGATTTTTCCCCCACACCATCATCGTAACAATGGTGTCAGAAGTGGGATTTTGGGTTTTCTCTCCAAACGATTCTCGTAACAGTATCAAAAGTTTGATTTTGGATTTTTTTTTCCCCACACCACCTAGTGTTGCTGCTATTCGAGTTTTTGTCACTTTTTCAAGTCTTGGCGCTACTCCCTAGTGTTATTTTGCTCTGATATATGGATATATATTGCAGAGTGTTGGAATGGTTCATGTAGTAAGTAGCTGCGTTCTTTACCGCTGGAGTAACCAATACTGCTAGTGCCATATGATTTTCCCCGTTTTTGGATATTGGTGACGGCCCTAGTGTTACATACCCTTTTCGGACTCGCCAGTGAGGACCAAAAAAGACCTGGTTAGTGTGATTCCAGTTTATCTACATCTACATTGAAAAATAAAGTAAAATCTCATCTTCTGGAACATAATTAATTGGTAATTTTTACTTAGTTGATTCGATTGTGGTGCGTTGGTCGTCCATGTCTCCCTGCGTTCCGTTCTTCTTTTTTCTTCGTTTTTAAGGTGGAGTTTTAATGGTTGGTGGGTATGGCGGCGTGCATACGCTGTATCTTTATCAATCCTTTATACTTGTAGTTGGATCAGTTATTAGTTGACTTATAAGGTCCGGCCTTCTCGTGCTTAGCGCCCTGCCAGATTTGTGTATTTTTTTTGTTTAGAATTAAGTAATTATTATGAACCTGAACCTGAACCTGGTCGGGAGGCGGGTTCTAGGGAGATGTCACCGGGGGATGGTGAGAGCAAAAACTTCGTATAGAGAAAACACCAGACACTAGTGAGTAAACCACAGAAACTACTGGGAGTGCGACGAACATGCCTAGTGTGTCACAGGCTGCAAGTACGGTGATAGCTTTTGAAAGGTAGGAATTGTTAGGACATTGGAACAGATGTTTCACGCTTGTCCAGTCTTATGCATTTGTTCCCTATTCCCCAGAAGTTTCGACTGGTACTGCCTCCAAAGATCATTGATAAAAGAGTGGAAGATTTCAAATTTTCCGCTAGTGAAATGAAAGACTTTGGTCTTTGTATGATTTACAACGCTTATTGTGCCCCTGTGCTTCTGTTTTTAGTCGGCATGGCTCATCTGTTTCGTAAGAAAGATCGCCAGACACTGCGGGTAGCTTATTTCAAATATTGTAAATTCCTCCTCCGTCTCCCCAGATGGCATCGAAACAGAAAAGTCATTGCTCGATTTGGACTCGATAGACGTGCCTTCTCGGATTCAGACTTCGAGTGCGGACCTATGTAAAAAGACCATCAACTTGATTCAAGTTTACGACCCTCTGCGGCCCTTTTTTCTTATTGATGCTGGTTAGTTTGTTCTTGTTGTTGTTTTAGTTTGTTTGTTTTGTTATTTTCGTTGTTTATCGTTTTGTTTTTCTAAAATACTCCGTATTTTGTGTCTTTCACTTTACGGGTAATAAAGTTCGTTCATTCATTCTATTGGTCATCCCTCTTTGTGTGATTTGTAGTTTTGTTTCTGTTCAGTGTAAAATTTTACTTCTTGCGTTGCCCTTTTTTCTTTTGTTATACTCTACCACTAGGGCTATAAGCCCTGCATTGTTTTTTTGAGGGTAATAAATAAATTGAATTGAGTTGTATTAGAAAGAGGACTAATCTTCTCATCTGCCAGAAAGAGAAGCTGTGGGACCTGATCAGCCTTTTCTGCACCATACTCTCGTCGGAACCAATGAGAAAAGCCCTTGAAGGACAAAGCGGATTGGCAGCTTTTGACTGGAGAAGAATCCTAGAACCGACTGTGGCGTTGTTCAACCAGGCAGTCAAAACCACACGTGAAGTGTCACTGAAAGCTTTCGATGCCGGAATCAGGTTGCTAGGATATACGTGTACAGGTAAGGCGTCACAGTTTACTAAAGGCGTTTTTCCGTGACAGAATTGTGGGCCACACACTACCGAGTTTTTTTTCGCAGAAACACGATTGTGTGCCACACAGTCAAGCCACAAGTTGAAACTCAAGAAAACGCCGTTTTGTCTATTTTTTGGGCGGTAATTTCATATGTCTGATATATAAATAAAAATCGTAAAATAATCTCAATAAATAGAACTCCAAGCTTTCATCCTCACTATTCCGTGGAAAAAGGATCTTCAGTTTTATGTCTAAATATTTGGGAAAGTTTTTAATTTTATTGTTCTGACGTTATTTTGCTGCTGAATTTGAATTTTCCGCCAAAATTGAGCCACAAAATGTCGAATTTGAGCCACACTCACCCAATATTAGAGGCGTTTTTCAGTGACCTCACAAAGAGTCTGTGGCTCAAAAAGAGCGATTTCTCGATCGTTTGTGTGGCCCACAAGTCTCTTTCTGAAACCAACAAGGTTTCTGTGGCTCGCACTGTGGCTCAAATTTGACAGTCAGCCGTCGAGGGGATTTCCGATTTTGCGACTCGAAATTTGGTGTGGTATTCGAATTTTGTGGCAAATTAAGTCAAAATAATAAAATGAGTTATTTTACTAAGCAGATAGACAAAAAAAAAACGAGGATCCGTACGGAATGGCAAGGGCGTACGCCTGATGAACTATTTGGTGAGATTCGTTTTTGGAGGAGTTCCGGCTGCCTAAACTCGGAAACGCTAATTTTATCATCAACCTTTCTGACGTCACCTCTAGGCTAGTCTTTCCAAACAACTTCTTTAGATTGATAATTTGCAAATATATTTCACTTTCAAAATTTAATCTCCATTCCATACCAACTCTGCTTTAAATTGAAATTTTTTTACACTATACTTTCTAAGGTATACAGAGCGTGTTCCACCCCTCTACCAATAGTAACTATTAGTTACTATTTCCGTTCCAGCCTCACGAAAAGCTACTACGCTGACCGTTCCAACCTTCTCAAAATAGTAACTAATAGTAACTATTTGCTTACCACGCTCAGGAGCGTAGTTAGCGTAGTAACTACGCATCTCCGCAACGTGATTGGTCCGATCAGCCCGCGGCCTGAAATTTGACCGAAAAATTAAAAAAGCGTTCCAGCCTAGCGTAGTAACTACGGTAACTAGCGTAGTAACTACGGTGAGTAGGGTGGAACACGCTCACAGACGACTTACAAAGTATGGTACTTTTTTCCGCGCGAAATTGCAAGGGGGGAAGGGGTGGTACTTTGGAATAGTTGTAAAGCAGTTGTGCCTTCTCCTAAGAGTTCAGTTGGACTGCCGTAGGACTACCTGGCCTCTGCGCATGCGTCACACGGGTGAGTGCTCCCTAGGCTACATTGACAGAAGTTTCCATTTCAGTTCCTAATATGAAGTTTCCCTTGGACGGCCTTGTGCAGACCTTGCTAACGATGGAATCAGTCTTCTGTGCAGCCGTGGATGAGGAAACTGTTGGCTCAGTTATCAACTCCTCTGAAGTCTTTAAGGCAAGTAGCACTCTCCTTGGAACACTCGCTGTGGTCCAGCATTACGAGGAGTAATTGGGGGTTCGTCCGTGAATTGACCGCAGAACCTTTCATGCGCAAAAAAATCAAATGAAAATGCGAATCAGTTCATCATTTATTGACGTAAAAGTTAAATTAAATAATTTGTTTTAATGTTAAAATGAAATAATTAAATTCCACTAAAATCATCATTAATTAATAAAAATGTATTAAATAGTAGCCTATGATATTTAAAGAATGCACAATGCTGGCTGGAAAAACATAATCCGCAGCACTTTGTCCTCTGGCCTTCGATAAAGCTACCGCCTGATAATGGTTGGGGCTTGACTTTCATTCAGAATTTGCTTTCAACGAAACGAATCAAGCAAAATAGAAGCAGGAAAGGGAAGTGAAAGTAAAAAAGAAAAACCACAAAACCAGTAAACCAACAAGAACGAAAATCCGTAAACGAAAAAAAAATACACAAACGAACGAGCGAACTTTAAAAAATTGAACTGAATCAAGTTCTCGGGGGCATGGCAGGAAAACAAAATAAAATAAATAAAACACTCATAAACTCAGTTTAAACACAAAGAAAAAACCTTACTCTAAAAACCTCTCTCGATGTTCCATAGCCCGCTTGCTGAGCTGACGAGGTCACCAAAACTTTTCCTCACCTTCATTTTCTAATTCACTTTTTTATTTTTAGGAATCCTTGAATCTTCTGGATATACTTGCGAGAAATGACTCGAAACATGGAGCCGTTCCCAAAGTTGCCATCGGTGAACCTCCTGCCAAACGCATCAAAACTGAAAAACGGGGTTTGCCACTAGTCCTGAACTCCGTCTTAATCAGAGCCGAAAGTCTCAGTAGTGAACTAGCTAATCAACCGACAGAGTCTGTTTTCATAACATTCTCACGACTATTCACTTTCCTATGCTACTCGGTCATCAAAAGGGGTGTTCACATCGACCTGAACAACCTTATCTCCGACGCTGTTGATCATTGTCTAAGTTTTCTTAGCAAGTGTGAATCAGCCATAAGCCTTAAAAAAATACTGCCTGGAGTTGTGGACATTTTGATGTATTCGGCAGGTGTAGGTGGCGTGAGTGGTGATGTGGCGAGTAAGGTTGTGGGGTTAATGACTCTTCCCTGGATGGTGTACGAAGTGGTGTTCATTGATTTGACACTGAAGAATAAGAAGGTGTTTGAGGAGACAGCGAGAAGGCTGGATGGGTTTTTAGGTAAGATTTTCTCACGTGTTTCTTACACCGAACAAACGTTGAAGGAAATGCGGCACGGTGCAGCACAAGATTTTCTCAAGTATTTCTTATTCCGAACAAACGTTGAAGGAATTGCAGTACAAGATACTGTTCCTTTCCAAATTCAGTAATTTATTATCAGTCCGAAAACGGTCACAACCAAAGATGTATTGATGGTTATTACAAAAAAAATATGTATATATTTGATGGCCGGATGAGCCAGCTGTTGATTGTAGCGTCCCATGCACTACCTTTCACTCCAAGCCAAGCCAATTCCTACGACGCAACTCCCTAAATAAGATATTATATATTATCGCCCGAAGAAAAGCAAGGGCGATAATGATTATAACACTAGTACACTGTCAGTTTTTACCGCACGGCTCAGTTTTTACCGCACGGCTCAGTTTTTACCGCACGGGTCAGTTTTACCGCACGGCTGGCTCTTGTAACATCAGGGCACTACCAGAAAATTTTGGCACTGGGTAGGATAGGACTGATATCATGGGAGTGCATGGTGTGCTGGTGTTATTATGTATTATCGCCCTTCCTGAGGGTGACAGCGGAAAAAATTGGCCCACGGGTAGCAACACTAGTACACTTGTTTTAATTTTCTGATGTTCCCCGGATGTTAAAAGAAAAAAGTTCCAACCGTGCGATATCACCTGTTATCGCATGGCTGGCTGTGCGATAACAATTGTTATCGCACGGTTGGAACTTTTTTCTTTTAACATCAGGGGAATACCAGAAAATTTTGGCACTGGGTAGGATAGGACTGGTATCATGGGACTGCACAGTGCACTGGTGTTATTTAATATTGCTAGAATTTTCAATTAAAATAAAGTCAGATGAAAGCCAAAACTGTTGTATGGGTTCAATCAAGTGCCATCAGCTGATTTTTAATATTTTGTGATGAATTTGGTCTCTGATCTGATTGATTGATTCTATTTGTAAACCGTCAAATTAGCATAAAGCACGAAGACGGAGTAAATATAAGGACAAAAATAGAAATATCACAAAGTACACAAAAACTAACCTAAAAACTTATTCTCGGTCGTGATCATTATTTTGGCTATAAGTTTCAAACTGTCTCTTCAGTACTGTTAATGGACCACGTGTCTGATAACGACTGGAAATTGAGTTGCTGGGGGTAGGGGGGGGGGGCAACCGTAACAAATATATTTGACAGTGCAAAACGGATACGTCAGCTGAAATTTAGTAGAGCCATATATCGGCCCTTCTTGGCAAGGGTCCTCTGCAGGCTCAAAGCCGCTCAAGATGGAAAAAACGAAACTTGTGAAAACCTTGTGAAAGTTGTGAAGGTTTTCACAAGTTTCGTTGGGCTGAAGGAATACATAACACATATTCAACAAAACGGTAAAAGACACACCGGACTTGTTTTTTGTCTGACTTAATGAGAAGTCTCTAGAATAGTGTCGACTGGTCAACTGGACCAAAAGTTAAAGCATAATTACTTGAGTCGAGGCTTTATTGAAACATATTTTTTCTAGATACGGAAATGAAGATCGATTTCTTTAGACTCATCACCCGCGTTCAAATCGATGCATGTCCACAGTGGCGAGTGAAGTGTCTGAAGTTTGCTATTCAGGAACTCCAAGATAAGGTGAGAAATGCTAGTCAGTTTTTTTCCTTCCTTTTTCCGAGTTTGGCCTATAGTTTGTTCGTTGCCTACAGGTTACGCGAGCTGTTACCTTATTGCTTGCGTGGCTGCGTCGGATTTCCAAACTAGATAAGAAACCAAATGCATCTGCTTTGAATTTACGAAGGGTTTCTCCTTTAGACAAGACCAAAAAAGCTGTATTTTTAGAGTGGGGGATGGTTTTATAACGCTGAAGACATTTCTAAAATAGAGAAAATATAAAATTGTTTAACATATAATAACAGCAAACACTGTTTTTAGAGGCGGGTATGGTTTTATAACGCTGAAGACATTCTTAAAATAGAGAAAACATAATATTGTGTAACACATAATAATAATTGTTAATAACAAACAACACTGTTAAAGCATGCGAGCATCAGTTCGAGCCAGGCTTCAGTCTCTCGTATAAGCTTCCAGCTAGGATCTCATTACTTCCTTACGACGTCACATTCGTTACAACCAGCGAATCAGCGAGCCAGCCCGGCAGCCTAGCTAAACTACATTATCCCACGAGTAAGGGAAATATGAGTTTATATGACTGATGACTTTTGTCGAGGTTGATACGATGTCGTATCAACCTCCGCAGAGTTGTATTGAGCGGTATCCTTCAAATACTGAAAGTAAAAGCCGACCTCTAAAAAATAAATAAAAAACAAATGCTTTCAGAATGAAAAAGAGAAAAATACAAAAAAATATCACAGAAAAAATGTTTAATAAACATTCGCTTTTGTTCGAAAAAGTTATAACAGTTAACTTACCTCCATCTCGGTTGATTAAAGTTTAACTGAAAAGCCAACTTACTTTTGTGTCATTTAGTTGAATTCACTAATTATTTGGATTCTGCAAAGGGATTTTTTTGTTTTCCACTATCTGCTCTAGTTATGACGTTCAGAATATCTGCAGCCGTCCCCACAGCGAAAATTCTACTATGACGCTAGAAATTTTTATCTAAACACAAACAAGGCTTTTCAGTGGGCAGTGGCGATATTGGTGAAGATTGCTTAGTGCCTGAACAAAAAAAAAGTCAGAAATCTTTCTTGTAAGGCATACAACAAATAAGAGGTACCACAAATCACACGGAAATTCCACTATTTGGAAATCGATTATTCCTGAATAGCGGAACAACCAAGTAACGCATTTTTAGCGGGTCTTCAAGCCAATTTAAGTGAATAAGTGATGGGTAACTAGATTGTCCTATCCCAGTCCTTTTCGGTTAAACTTTAAAGGTTCTTCCGACATCCAGTTGGATATCGGGAAAAAACACGGAGACGGCCATTGAAAACAACGATCCGAGCCGAAGGCGAGGTAAGCTATTAAAAATATCTACCAAGATCAGCCATCCATGTTTTTAGATTCTTGGTTTTGGTTAACAGTAGCTTCCCAAACGAGTAGGTTTTCATCATGGTTCAACTGATTTAACTTTTTTTTCTGTTGCAGTGTCTGAGGGAAGTTGTCGGAGAAATGCCTTGGATGCTGCACAACCATGGATCTGCTGTGGTAGATCTAGTTTTGAAGACGCTTATCAAAGCTGTTGGTTCCAAGGATCAGAAGGTGCAGGAGCTGGTAGCAGAAGTGGCTCCTCTCTCCGTATGTGCGGTCGCCAAGACAACGTATATTGTTAGGTAAGGAGCAGTTGCAGTTCTCCACAGCAAAACCGGAGTTAATCAAAATGCGTACAAATCCCATGTCAACGACCCAATCGAGAAGCAAAAGTTAAATCTCAACACCAGCTTTAATTCCCAGCAATTCCTACGAAGTATCTTCCCAGATTAAGGTATCTCTAGTTGCTAGATGCTAGGATCGTCGTTTTATGTTATCGCAGGCTCATTTTTGTAGCTTGAGCCTTAAGAGGACCCTTTCCTAGAAGGGCCGAAGTGTCGTTTAGCACAGTCAAATATAAGTGGAAGTTCCCGCTGCTCAGTCCAAGTTCATGGGGGCTTAACGTAAAGTCCGAGGGGGGGGGGGGTCGTCCTACGATTTTGCAAACAACAAAACGTGTTAAAGGACCCATCTTGCTTATTCTGCTTTTTATAATATACCTAGCTCCCATACAGAATTAAAAGCTTCTAAAATCCCCACCATTCTCCATGGTTTCGTTTTGTTCCTACGAAATTTTATCGCTTTTTTTGGCCTTGCCGAGTTTCGCCCGTCACACAACGAAACGTTTGCCGGGATCATCAACATCTGCCGACAACTCTTTGACACATAAGGATCTGAGAAGCTTTTGTTGATTACTTTTTTTATTTGCTTAGTTTTCACACTTTTTAACCACGGCGCGATCATTTTTCAAATGTTTTGCGCCCAGCCGCCGCGTCGGAGAGCAGGAAGGCTGGACATAGTGGACAGGCGCTAACAAGAAAATCGCTAATTTCAGGTGGAAAGTAATGGTATTTTCGAAAATGTTTTTTTTCTGATGCATTTCATAGGGAAAATATCATTTCTAGTAAGAGTTGTGCTTTAAGTTATGACTCTCGTGATACCTTTATGTTAACCTGTTGTCAGAAACCGAGAATCTAATATACTTGTAGCGTGTAACCGAGCGGTTGGTACATATTTTTTTTTTTTTTTTTTTTTTTTTCATTAAACTAAGGACCAACTAGGGCCACTCAGACACATACAAAAAAAAAACAAAAAAACAACATATTAAACAGTAACAAAATAAGAGAGAAAAACACAAACAACAAAAAAGGTGCTTGAACATCAAGTTTGTTGTGTTTAAATCTCACCAGACCAAGTCCGCCAAAGTGGCAGAGATAGCCGAAAAAGCGGCCCCGAATTGGACTATACCGGTACTCTGATCTTAATTCTGGAAGGGTTGGTTCTTGACTGTGGAGGGGGAAGTTCGGACGGTAGGTCCTGGGTCTTACATTTAGTAAACAGTGTTTAGAAAACACACATACGTTTAATATTGAAGTTCTGCATACATCGAATACATCTGTTAATCCGTCCTTAATCACTACTGACTTGTTACTCACTTGAGACTGACTTCTTACTGACTACCTTAAGACTTTACATTGGTCCTTATATACCTGCTTTTACTCTTTGCTTAAATCGCTGTCATTTTCTAAATCGTTTCATTCTTGAAAGCCACTTCGAGAATAAGGTGCTTCGAGAAAAAGGCACTTTGCGAGAGTTGTTATAAACATTTGGAATTAAATATTTCGTGTCGTTACACACGTGTAGTTTGACGATGATTTGGCAGAACGATCGGTCAAAATGTCAGCAGGGTGATTGTGTTACGGCAGACCAGCCGCGAGAAGGTGCTAAGCATCGTGACTCAAAGGGCTTTCCTGTCTTTCCACGTCTTTAACCAAATCCACATAAAGCGAACTTTCGCCATTCTCCGGGGTTATAACTTGTAACGGGGTTGTAACTTCCCGATGAAATTTTTTTCGAGAATTAGTCGTTTGGAGTTGTACGAAAAAGTAGCATGCAGTAGAACTGTTGCCACTGCATGCTACTACTAGCAAACCTGATGCTACTACAGCAAGATTGGATGCTATCGGATATTACTACTTTAACCCAGTCGGAGGCATGGTAAACCAAAGTATTCCATACTACTACATATCAATTCATGCAACTTTTTCGTGCAACTACCATACAACTACACAGTCAAAGAATTTTTCATCCGGTTGGGTATAACAAACGAGACTTTGCCCCCCCCCCCCCCCTTTCCCGCCCAGCTCCTTCAGAAATCAACTCAAACAACTCCTCATCTTTCTTAAGGTCTGGTGGAATCTTCGACCCGCCCTTCCGAATGCGATGCAAAACCTGCCACGGCATGGATGATAAGTCCGTTTCCAACGTCAGCAAACAGAAACCGCTGACAATTCCCAAGGACTTCATTCAATCTTTCATCACCCTTCTTCGGTCCGAGACGGAGTCCATTGCGGTTCGAGTCCTAAATGCGGTTCCGCCAATAGCCGCCCACGCCTCGGACGTGGATCACTGCGGTTTCGTGAAAGAAATCCTGCCGTTGCTGGAACATCAGAGCGTGGAATTCCGGCTGCAGTTGGCAGAGATGATGGGTTGTCTACTCCCCCAGCGGGTAAGTTTCTGGTCTGTAAGTTGTGAATACACTGTCTAAGATTTCTTTCTCAGTTATTTAATTAAGTTTCTTGGTCTGTAGAAAAAGGTTGTAGCTCTTGTGTTACTTAATTTCCGATGATCATGACATCACTGTCCCTTTGAATAGGATCGCTACCTACCGACACTGTACTCCGTAAGCAAGACTACTTTGCAGTTACCTAGATGGCATCCAAGCTACTTGAGCTGTTCCGATTGGCTGAACTGGAAAATTGTAGCGGGTTTGGACCGTTTTGAACAGTTCGACCAAGAATATATAGTTAAATAATAACTAAATTTATAGTTATTCTAATTGACCATATACGAGTTCTACACACTTACGTCCGCCCAACAGTCGTATACTACCTCTACGCTGAACCATAGTTTTTGTTTCAGCGAAGAATCTTACTGTCTTAAGGAGAAAGGTAGTTAATCGGCCAGTCAGCAATTTTTTTTTTTAAGTTTAACCGGAAAGGGCTGTGTTTCGACAGTCAACTTACGCATCACTTGTTCACTTAAATAAGCATGAAAATCCGATAAAAATCCGCTATACACATATAATTGATTTCAGCGAATGAAGTCTTTTGTTGCGTTTTTGCAGATACCATTGTATCTGATACCACGGTCTAAAGACGTTTTTGCAGCTATCCTGGCATCTGATACCACGGTCAAAAGACGTTTTTTAGTTATCGTGGTATCTGGCCAGTTATCGTGGTATCTGAAAAAGTCAACTCACTTTCATCAGTGTTTGTCAGGTTGGTGGGAAAGAAGTTTGGCACTTAGTAGTTGCGTTTTTGCGGATACCATGGTATCTGTTACCACGGTAACAGGATCTGCAATTAGTCGTTTTTGCAGTTACCGTGGTATCTGATATACGGTCCACTGCAGAAACGACTATTGCCGAAACTGCACTTTTTGAAGTCATCCGAAAATAAAACTGATATCCAGTTACATCGCGAACTTCTTTCTCACCAATTTGACAAAATTTGATGAAAGTGAGATGCGTTTTCCAGATACCACGACCAGATACCACGGTCGGACTGTGATATCTGAATATCTGTTACCACGGTAACTGGCCAGATACCACGACAACTGAAGAAACGCCTTTTGACCGTGGTATCAGATACCACTATAACTGCAAAAACGACTTTAGACCGTATATCAGATACCATGATATCTGCTAAAACGCAACTAGTGATGTGACTGGATATGAGTTTTTCTTCTGAGATGACTTCGAAAAGCGCAATTTCGGCAATTGTTGTTTTTGCAGAGCAACCGTATATCAGATACCACGTTAACATCAAAAACGACTAATTGCAGATCCAGTTACCGTGGTAACAAATACCATGGTATCTGCAAAAACGCAACTTTTATTTGTGGTACCTCCTCCATGTGCTTGTGCCTCTATGCTTGAAATATTTAGCAATAAAAAGGTAAGCCATTACCAAAAAATAACAAAATTACCAAAAAATAACAAAAAATGGCAGATTCTTTGCATTTAATATCCTTACATCGTTTTCCTACCTTCTTTAGCCGTAACTTTCCTACACCACACCACTGTTTTTAACCATGGAAATGTAGACTTTTTTTTTGAAAATAATATTCTCTGCGTTTGGGTGAATTTGCGGCTGGTGTACAAGCGCGCAAATTTTGAACTTTATTATACCAGAGCCCCAGGTGAAAAGTGTCAAAATAATTCAGTGTATCCACATATCAGATGTAACAATAAGCTGTCGTTTCAGTTAAACTTTAAAGGTCCAGTCAGCTATTTGCACGTCTTGAGAGGTAGTTACAGCAGTTTCTGGTTTGCGCGTAGTCCTAGACTACGGGCAAGACGTGTCGTTTTTCGGAGCGACACGTGCTCGTATTGCTGACCTCTTCCTATAACCGACTGTATCTATTCTTTTCAGCAAAACTACGTTCCGCTTTTATCTTCTAGACCGTTGCAGAAGCGACTGGACCAAAAATAGAAGCCCGAACTTTTGTTCTGGATGCAATTGAAACTCTACTGGACAAGGTCTTGGGGACGCAGAACCCTACTTCACTCCGTGTCCTGACTACGGCCGTGCAGTCCCTTGCTCGAAGTCCTGATCCCCTGGTGCAGTCGCAGTCGTGCCATTTTCTCCTGAAGCTTGTTCTAACCTGTGACAGTGAAGTAGTGGGTACTGCACAGCAAACATTACGCGCGCTTTTTAAACAAGTTTACGTGCGGGAACAATCCCGGGAGTTTTTCGAAACGATTGCGGATTGTCTCCTAGTGGGTAAAGCTGGAACTAGTGCTTCGCTGAGCCGGCTGCTGAGTACGTTGGATGGTAGATCAGCAGATGAAAATGTTGAGACGATTCGTTTGGAGCTAGTCCCCCTGTTGGTCGCCAGAGCAGCAAAAGGAAATGGGGAAGCGAAGAAGGTGCTGGAAGGCTTGCCGAACTTGATGGCCAGTGGAATGACTCTAGGTGAGAATTCGCTGTTTTTATATCTGTATAGAAGGGGTATCCAACCTCGGACCAAGTTTCGGATATCCAGAAAAGCCTTCTCAGAAAGTTTTGATAAATTTTGTGAATCGATGTTCTTAAAGTTGTAAAGCTCTGCAAACATTTGAATGTTTGGATATTATAGTTAAAATGAATTGTGTATTGATAATATTCTATAGGCCTACCGTACAAACTGATAAATTAATATAAAAACATGCCATGCAGAAACATTAGATTGAAGCTAAAACAACAGTTACATTTTTCAAGAGACGATTTTTCTTTGATACTTACAAATTGGAGAATTTTGAATTAAAATTAAATCACCTCATTCGCACTTTAGCTTGAACTCCTCGCGGTGATTACTAAATAAAAGAAAAACATAGAGTTAACAAAGAACTTGATAGCGAGTGGATTGGCGCTAGGCAAGTCCTCGCTGCTTTTGGGTCTTTATAGGAGGGGTATCCAATCTCGGACCAAGTTTCAGGTTTCCGGAAGGGTATACTGAAGCTGTTTACCTCTAAGGAGCGTGGTCTGGTTTAGTCCCAAGGGGTGCGGTATGTTCGGTAGTTGATTTGTCGGCGTCCTATTCGCTATTCCCCTGCCGTAACCTTTGTGACCCTGATTCAAGTGTTTACAAGAAAACAGGTATGGCTTAGAACTTGGGAAATCCCACTGTTCTTAGTTGATGTGGTGCCTCTTGTCGGATCCTTGATGAATCCTGATTCACGTAATGTACAAGAAAACAGGTGTGGCCAAGAACTTGGGAAATCTACCCACTGTTCTTAGTTGATGCGGTGCTTATTGACGGAACCTAGAGAAAGCCTGATTCAAGTATTTACAAGAAAATAGGTATGGCTTAGAACTTGGGAAATCCCACTGTTCTTAGTTGATGTGGTTCCTCTTGTCGGATCCTTATTCAAGTAATGTACGAGAAAACAGATGTGGCTAAGAACTTGGGAAATCTTCCCACTGTTCTTAATTGATGCGGTGCCTCCTGTGACTCCTTCCCAGCCGGTCCTAACAAGCGCTGTTCACTGCACTTCCTTCCGACTACCCCTCTTCAGTGTTGCTCACTGCGCTTCCTACCAACTACTTCTCTTAATCTTTACTTTATTCCGTGAGACACCTTTATTTATTAGCTCCGCAGGTACACTTGGACGCCGAGACATTAGAAACCACACAATATAGAGGTGCTAACCTCCGAAGAAACACGGAGACAGTAAAGTGGAAGAAATGTTATCTGGAGTGGGGGGGGTCACTAAAAAAGCCTCCCCTTAAAAATGTATATGTGAGGTTTGAAAAGGAAGTTAAAAAAAAAACATGACTAAAGACCAAAATACGAGTGTTGGAAGGGCGAATTTTTATCCTGTATTTTTAAGTTTGAGTTTCACACAGAATCCAAAGGGTAATTATAGTAAAAAAACTGAGCGTACTTCAAATAAATTGATCGGATACAATTGTATCGATCGTTGTGAAAATGGGCCAAAACGGGGAAAGTGCTAAAAGACGGGGTTCTACAAAAGTCGGATAAAGACGGGCTATTATGGATACGCGTCCTTGTACGAAATCGAGGTGTAGTTTCTTATTTAATGACGACTAATTTTTTGTGTTTTTGTTTTAGGCAAGTTGCTTATGGATGCTTTTCCCAACATCTGGGTCCATGCGATTCTCTACTGCTCCAGAAGCGAATCCGACCGAATTGCAGCCTTCCTACAAGCAAACAGCGGATACATGCTTAATGTGATGCGCGCAACATCTAAGCAGGCCCTCACTTACCACCTACTCCTTCACAACACTCTAGCTCCATCAAGAGTTATGGAAGAGCTGGCGACACTGGCTTCGATAGATGGGGCTGGCAACCTCGTGCAGCCGATAGTTACGCCGCAGCAGAAGGATTTGATTGTGAGTTGTTATAGTTTCTCATGCCATTATTCCGCGATTCGTGTTTTTGCCCGTTTTCTCGATGTCACTAGTTGGAATTTGACGAACTAGAAGGCCTTACTTGGGTTTCACTCATGTGTTGTAACAGCGTCACCGAAAATAATAGTTGCGTTTTCGCAGATACCATGGTATCTGTTACCACGGTAACTGGATCTGCAATTAGTCGTTATTGCAATTACCGTGGTATCTGATATACGGTCCACTGCAAAAACGACTATTGCCGAAATTGCACTTTTTGAAGTCATCCCAAAAGAAAAACTGATATCCAGTTACATCACTAAGTGCTGAACTTCTTTCTCAACAATTTGACAAAATTTGATGAAAGTGAGATGACTTTTCAAATACCACGACCAGATACCCCGGTCGGACCGTGATATCTGAATATCTGTTACCACGGTAACTGGCCAGATACCACGACAACTGCAAAAACGCCTTTTGACCGTGGTATCAGATACCACGATAACTGCAAAAACGACTTTAGACCGCATATCAGATACCATGGTATCTGCAAAAAATGCAACTAATATCTGGTCTGGAGAAACATTATCCGAGGAGGGATTGTCGTAGACTGCGCTACGCGAACCTTCCATGGTTTGCAGTTTGCCCTTGTAGAAGAAGGAGAAATGATAGGACTGATTTACCATCATGATGATGGAAAAACAGGTAAAGGTCACCTCGCACTACAGAGTTTTTCTTCTCGGATGTTCTGAAATAGTTGACCACTTAACAACTAAGCTATGCTCAATACGGCTTCGGCTGTGTTAGCCTCTTTCCATGTCCCTTGCCTTGGATGGCAGTCTTGGGAAAATTTGCATACCATGGTATCTGTTACCATGGTAACTGGATATGCAATTAATCGTTTTTGCAGTTACCGTGGTATCTGATATACGGTTGCTCTGCAAAAAAGATAATTGCCGAAATCGCGCTTTTCAAAGTAATCCCAAAAGAAAAACTGATATCCAGTAACAGCACTGTGCCAAACGTCTTTCCCACCAGTTTGACAATAACTGCTGAAAGTGAGATGACTTTTCCAGATACCGCGATCAGTTACCACGGTCGGACCGTGGTATCTGAATATCAGATACCTCGATAACTGGCCAGATACCGCAATAACTGCAAAAACGACTTTAGACCGTGGTATCAGATACTATGGTATCTGCAAAAACGCAACTAATTATCGGGCGCATGGTAGGTAACGTAAAGAGAACAAACGTGGCAGGAGTGATAATCAGTGCATTGTCAATAGAGGAGATAGGATACACTTCTGAAGTGAAGAATCTCGGGAAGGAGAATGGATGGAAATACTACTGAAGTAGAATGAATTATTATCATAAGTAGGACGTGTCCTTTAAAGTTTAACTGAAAAGCCAACTTATTTGTGTGTCATTTAATTGGATACACTGAATTATTTGGATTCTGCAAAGGGATTTTATTATTTTACACTATCTGCTCTAGTTATGAGGCTCAGAATATCTCCGGCCGTCCCCACAGCGTAAATTCTACTATGACGCGGGAAATTTTAATCTCAACACAAATGCAGCTTTTCAGTGGGCAGCGGTGATATTGGTGACGATTGCTTAGTCCCTGAACAAAAACAAAAGCTGTAAGCTCATATGGCACTTGCATGGGTTGAGATGTAGTGTTTGATCAAAAGTACTTTTAAGGTTACCTTTGCGGTTCAGATGCGCACTTTAAGGAAGCTAGAGAAAACGTATTTTGTTTTAGAACTTGGCTGTTATGATACGCACTTTATAGGCGCTAGAAATTCATCTGTAAGAAAAACTATTGAGACAAAACGATCACAGGCCCTTAGGGATCATTGATATATACCGTTTGGTAAAAAGTTTTTTTTTTCACTTTTCGGTTAAAATGTGCACTTTAAGGGTGATAACATAAATTTTTAAGCAAAACCCTTGTGGCACAAATGATCATGGGTTGAGATGTATCGTTTGATAAAAAAAAGGAGTTTTCGACCTTGCGGTTCAGATTCACACTTTAAGGGAGCTAGAACTTCATTTGTAAGCAAAACCCTTGAGGCAAAAATGATAATGGGCTCATGGAGATAATGAAAATGTATAATTTGCTTAAAAGTATTTTTCAAAATTTACGGTCAAGATTGGTACTTTAAGGAATGTCGGATTTGGAAAGTGCCGATTTCTGAGCCAATCTTATCGAATCTCTAATATTTCAGCCCAGTTCCATCGTCCTAGCACATCTGGAAGTACCTTAAATCGCGATCACCGGAATTCCGGAACCCCCCCCCCTCAAACTCCCCCACAGTCGCCGGAGCCAATCCGGATCTGTAAGTGATTTATCCAGAGCATCTCTTTATTATTCCTACAAAGTTCCATCCCGATCTCCCCAGTCTGAGCCGGTCACGTATTCCCCCCCCCCCATTGTTGTCGAATCCGGTCCGGACATGACAAAGATCACCAGAGACATGTCCTCTGATCAATTATCAAATTTCACTCAAATCCGATCAGCCGTTCCAAAGTTACGCATGACTCAATATCCCGGATTCCCCCTCCCGCTACTCCCCCCACGACTATCGGATCATGTAAATTTTTATTTATAAGTCATTTTGATCGGGTCCCTGATTCGCCTCCCAAGTTTCGTCGTGAAAATCCCCAAAACCGCCATTACCGGAATTCCGGGAAACTCCCCTCCACCCCCCCCCCCTAGTGTCCGGATCCAGTCCAAATGTATAAATGATTTATCTGGAGCAGATGCTTGTTCTTCCCAGCAAGTTTCACTCCGATCCCTCCATTCTAACCGTTTCTCGAGATTTCCGGTCTCCCCCCCCCCAACTCCACCATAGCTGTCGAATCCGGTCCGGACTTCAAATGGGACATCAGAGGTATACCATTTATTCAGTTATTAAGTTTCATTCCAATCCGATCACCCGTTCGAAAGTTACACACTACTCCAGTTTTCCGGATTCCCCAGCCCTCCACTCCCCCCCAAGTGGTCGGATTGGGAAACTGATTATTTCCAGGTTAGCCCGGTCGGGTCCCTGATGCTCCTGCCAAGTTTCATCGTCCTAGCACATCTGGAAGTACCCCAACTCGAAAAAGTGTGAAAAAAACTACTTAATTCTCAGAATTCCCCGGCCCACCACTCCCCCCCAGATGGTCGGATCGGGAAACTGATTATTTCCAGGTTAGTTTGGTCGGGTCCCTGATTTTCCTGCCAAGTTTCATCGTCCTAACACATCTGGAAGTACCCTAACTCGAACATGTGGGACAAAAAAATTCGGACCGACCGACCGACCGACCGACCGACGGACGGAATTGCGATCGGTATATGGCACTTGAGCCAGAGGCTGCAAGTGCCATAAAAACCTGATAAATCTTTCTCGTAAGGCATACAACAAAAATACAAGCGCATAGAGGCACCACAAATCACAAGGAAATTCCACTATTTGAAAATCGGTTATTCGTGAATAGCGGAACAACGAAGTAAGTCATTTTCAGCGGGTCTTCAGGCCAATTTAAGTGAATAAGTGATGGGTAACTAGATTGTCCTATCCTAGCTCTTTTTGGTTAAACTTTAAGGCGTCGATGAATGAACAAAAAAACGGAAGAGTGGCTACGGTTTACTTTATCTTGTAGGCGGAGACGGTGCAGACGAGGTTTCTTGGGGTTTTGGTCCATCTTGTGCAGCGGCTGAGTCAAGGCATGCCAGTGTCGCAGAAAATGATCATCTTCCAGTCCTTCCCTGGAGTCTTCAGGATCCTTGGATCGAAAATCGTCAGCCTCTTCCAGATGAAGATATTGTCAACTCTTCGCTTAGCCCTCAACAGCATGGACGTAAGTAGTGGCTGCAACATTACGTCAACTTACAAAAGGATATAGATATTAAATTTTAAATTCGTTAAACTTGACATTCCTAAATTAACTGACCGCAGAAATACTCATTCAGAAAATTTTGGAGCAAAGATAATGTGTTGTCCTCAGATGGTCCGTCTATCCCCCCCCCCCTCCGTCGTCCATGCGTCGGTCCGAGAGGAACACTGGCAATCAATTTTCTCCAATTCTCCTCCCAATTTTTACATAGTTTCATTCCATCATTTATTTCTGGTCAAATCTTGTAAGTGTATTAATTTAAATTGTATTAGTTGTATTAGTAAGTGTATTAGTTAAATTGTATATTTTGTAAATATTTTTTTTTATTCCTATATTCTAGCTTTATTTGGAGCTATTTGGAAAACAAACGTGATTGAAATATTCCTTCAGCTAAGTTTCATTCCGGTGGTATTTCGGCCCTTCTTGGCAAGGGTCCTCTTCAGTCTCAAGCCAGAGAAACGGAACCTGTGATCAAACTAATCTGCAAAGCTTGAACGGACGTATCGTTTAGCGCAGTTAAATGATAAGCGCAGTTAAATATGATAGATAGATGGATAGATAGATATCTTATGCATAAAAGCCAACAAGGGCCTTCGCACCAAAAACAACAAACGAAAAATATATATAAAACGTGAACACTATGCCAGTATTTAAGACTACAAAAGAGGTATGCTTATGTGAACGTTTGTTGACTTCGGATTTTGCCATTTTCACATAAGCATACCTCTACTGTACAGGATATACAATTTTCACCCTATCTGGAGGAACCTTGCAAACAGCCTGGAAACTTTTCTCTTTCGTTCTTTCAGTTATCCACTCACTTTCACACGCTCTCACTCCAAACAACTTTTGTCTCAACCCATTCAAATCCTAACACTCTCCCACAAATGACTCAGACTTTTTTTGTCGCATCCACACATAGGGCAAGAGTAAGGACCAGTTTTAACCCTGACTTTACCCAAATACTTTCTACTTTTACCAAGAGTTAAACCATCCCCTCTCATACCCATAAATCTAAATTAATTTCAAATAGAACTAATCGTCTAATACATTTGATAAAGGGACTCACTGACTAGTCTAATCATAACGATACGAAAACTCAAATACACAATACAATAATACAAATATAACTGAAAACAATGAAGCGGCTTCGAAGCCTACTTGCTTGAACTGCACGAAAAAATGCACTTCGTTGCTGATCCCTGCCTCAGGGGATCACTTTATCCTAGACTCGAAGTCTAGAAATAGGGGCAGATTAAGTCATCAGAAACGTTCGGCAAAACCAACCATAAGCGGAGCATCCGTCATGGACCTTATCCGCAAGTTGAGGTAATATCTCGACAGTCCATGGGGCGATAACCGTCGACTTCACGTCAAATTCCCTGCCTAAAGTCATCAGGCTCTCATTACAAGTCCCAGAAATAGGGGGAGATTCAGTCATCGGAAAATTGTCCGAATCAGTATCTCACCAGTCCTTGTGGCGGTAACCGCTGGACTAACGTCGTGTCAAATTTTAAATAGCTTTTTTGTGTAGAAGCTGAGTGAAGAAGTTATCGGCGCGTGGGACTCTTTCGTTCGTCACCTTTCCGCAACTGCGCTTGCGAGTTCGATGTTGAAGATTGCCGCTTCTCTCTGGCCTCACAGGGAAACCGCCAGACTTGGCGTTCATAAAATTCTAAGGTGAGTTTGAAGCCGATCCGCCAGGCTCTTGAAATGAAATACCACCATTCTTATAAGCTGCGAAGACTAGAAATTACGTTCTTTCTCCACTGCCAAGGATTCCAGCCTTTCGAGAACAAGCAGGAATTCCAAAAATCAGTAGGCCTTATGAGCTTATACTAGGCTACTAGTATAATAAACTTAATCTACTACTAAAAAGAAAGAAAATTAAAAGCCGGTTTGCCTCTTTAGCCTAAGTATTAATTATGCGCCGTTAAACTGAAATAGTTATCATCGTTGAGGAATATCTAGGACTGTAGAGTTTTCTGGTGTATGATATTATATGAATATGCGTACGTATTGTTTTCTTTATGTGCATATTTTTGTGATGTTTTCTTCCTAATGCACTTGGCGATTCCGATGGATATAAAAAAACGAAACTATTAAGAAAAGGAAAAAATTATAAGCCCATTGGCTTAAAGTAAGCTTTTTAGCCTACTTGGCTTAAACTTCTTGACTCCATGCTAAAATAACTACAACAAGAGATATACTGTAGAACGAGTCTACAAGCGCCTAATGACTTTATGCTAAAACAACTACAACAAGAGATATACTGTAGAACGAGTCTACAAGCGGCTGATTTTTGAAATTTTGTTGATGCAAGTGAAGTGTCAAATGTATTCATATTGTCCGTTTCTAAGTTTCCAAACCTTGGGTGTGACTAAGAATATAGAAGTTTTCTTGTCTGAAGCCTGGGGTGCCCCCACCCCTCGATAATGTAGGGATAGTTAATAAACGTTTTTGCGCACGGCCAGAGAGAGCTTGTGCTGAGTGAGTTCCAAAACTGCCCCCCCCCCCCCCACGTTGCCGCACCGAGCGATATCGGAATAGTTTCGTTCCAAAATTTGTTGAAGTTTATAATAAAACACTACCACAAGGGTAGTTATATTAATATTAGGATTTTAGTTTTTTTTTTTGTAAATTTAATAATGGACGATTGTGAATATTGTCAATGTTTAAGTACGTCCCTTAGTGGCAGATATATTGATATTGGTGTTTTAGTTCAATCTTTTAAATTTATCTATTGACTAAACAAGTTTTATTGACTAATTAAGTACGCTATTTGGCACTGCCACGATTTGTACTTGTGTTTCAAATAAATCAATCAATCATAAACGGGGGGGGGGGGGGGGGGGGGGGGGGGGTTACGGAGTACGGATGGGTATGGAGACATAATTTGTTGAATGCAAGTGATTTTATTTTCTCAGGTATATGGCTGTTGACAACAGTGACATCACCAGTTCAAGCATCGCCCAGCTCATCATTCTTGACGGCCTTAATGAGTTTGATGACATCAACAAAGTAGTTCTTTCCAGTGGGGTAGAAAACGGGGGTCTTAAAGATCAACTGAGCCTACTCTTGATGATAATGGAGAATGAGGACGAAATAGTCCGTGTTTTGGGACTTCGCAGGCTGAAGGAATTTCTGAAGAATCGGGTGGCAGAGCTTCACAGTTTGGTGTTAAGTGCGGATTCGGGCGACCCCCTGGTTAGCAAGGTACGTGTTGGAACTTTCGAGAAGGATAATGCACACTTATGTTTTAACACTAGACCGATATATAAGTTGCGTTTTCAGGCTCGCGATTCTCAACCCGTGTTCGTCACAAGTCGTATTTACCGAGCGCATCCAGTGCGCATCCTAACACGGGTTCCGTGTTCTGTGGCTTCAAGCGCTTTTAGCTCCCGTGTTTCTTTCGAGTTCAACACCGAATCCAAACACAAACGGACTCGGTAGAGTATCAGATCCTGCGCCGGGTTCTCTTATGCAAAACACGGGGGCTGAAAACGCATCACAGCGCAACGTGTTAGGATTCGAGTTCAACACGCTAATTGCTGAAAACGCAACTATAGCCTACTGAATTGTAAAAGGCTGTCGGCTCTGGTGGTCAAGAGGTTGCACTGAGCTGAGTTAAAAATCTTATCTGCAATGCACAGAGAAATGTGCATTACGCTGTCGGCCAGTCCGTTTAAAAATAACCGAGTCGATTTTTCGTAAAAACATTTTTCTTTAAAATATTCGGTTTTTCGTGAAAATAGTCGATTTTTTTCTTAAAAGGCAAGGTACAATTTTAATGACTAACATAAAGAAACCTGATGTTTCTTAAAAGCATCAGACATACCAGTGGCATAAAAAACGACGCTTCACTAATCTGATTAGTTTTTAAAAATTATTAATAAAATCCTAGCCTAAAAACTGTCGGTTTTTCCGTAAATCAGTCGATTTGTCGTCAAAATAGTGTTTTTTTCTTAAAAACAGTCGGTTTTTCTGCAAAAAACAGTCGGTAAAAATAAACAGCCAGTCGGTAAATACCTTGCTCCCCCCCAAACATTTTGGCTAGTAACGCCTCTGTAACCGCATCTTTGGTAAAGCTGTTTCAAGGACCAACAGTTCTATTTGCAAAACTACACTTGTACACATTTTTGTGGGGGTTGTGATTTTTTATGCTTAAACGCGTGCCTCGTATGCTGACGGTTAATGCCAAATTTGATTCGAAGTTGCCGCATGATGGCCCTAAGTCCAACCGTTGTCAAATTACGAGCTTTAGTCACGGAGCAATCTGGGTCCGTTTGTCCCTAAACCGGATGAGAGTGGGGCGTGGGACCCCCATGAGGCACAACTAGACCCCAATGCCAAAACGTATACCAAGTTTCAGCTTGATAATTATCACGGTTCACGAGTTATGCACTCAGGAAAAAACGGCGAAAAGCGAAAACCGATGACAGCGGCATCAAAAGTGGACCGTTTATAAATGAGTAAAAATTAGTACAACAAGAACCTAACTAAGATATATGATATAAAAGGGCGCATTGGAGGACGTCCCTTTAACTGTTCACGCTTTAACGTAAAGGTAAGGTAAAGGCTTTTCTGTTATCTAACACTCCGCTACTTGAGTATGCTTGTCCGATTTGGCACTTTGGCCTGACAGTAGATCAGTCTGATAGGCTTGAAACTATTCAGAAGAGAGCCTTGAGAATCATCTACCGCCAGGGCAAAGTGCCTTATATCCTCCTCCTCAAAGAATTCCGCCTCCCTACTTTAGCAGCCCGACGTCTTACTCTTTGTACTAGTTTCGGGAACAGTCTGCGTTCCCACTCAGGTTTTGAGCACCTATTTCTTACCCCATATTGCCCGCCAAAACCTCGACTACCTCGAGCTGTAGCACAAAAAGTTCCGGTTCTTAACCCTGTTTGTACAAGAACCGAACGCTACAGAAAGAGCATTGTACCATCTTTTGTTGAAGTTTTAAACAATTGATCAAATATTTCCCTTTAATGTTTTAATTGTCTAGGGTTTTTATTCTGTTCGATCATTTTTTGACTATTGCTTTATTATGTACAACCGCCTTATTAAATGTTTTGTAATTATGATGTATCTGACGAAAACGACAAGTTCGGCAATCCAATGCTGTGAAAGTTTCGTTTTACTGTCAAGTATCAGTATCAGTACTTTTCATTGAATGGACGACGTCTGTACCGATTAACTGGAAGTATTATACTAATTGTTCCAAAAGATTTATTTGACCTTAAAATTTTCCAGCTCGTCACCACGCTCTGTGCTCGGTACCACGATGCTGGATCGGAGGCGAAATTTCTCTTCGCAGAGTGCCTTGGCCTCGTTGGCGCCATAGAACCGACCCGTCTGACCTTACCGAACGGAGATTCAAACGGATCAAGCAAGACTTCGAACAAAATCCATCAAGATATTTGCACGGATGGTTTTGCCTTGGAGCTCTTCAACAGGATCTATACCGCGTTTCTGCAGTCTGCATCAAGTCAGCTGACGACCTTCTCATATACCGTCCAGGTGAGTTGTTTTTCTTTTCTTTAATGTTTAACCCAGTAGGGCTGAGATACGACAGTCTAGTTACCAGTGGCGTGCGTCACAACGGGGGGGGGAGGGGGGACGCCCCCCCCCAAATAACTGGGTACGCGATTGATTTTGTTCGTAAAAACTCGTTTTTGGTCAGAACAGTCGATTTTTCTGAAAATCAGTCAATTTTTTTCAAACCTGTCGTTTTTTCTGCCAAAACAGTCGGTGCCGTCCCCCCCAAACATTTTGGCTAGTAATGCCTCCGCTAGTTACCCATCACTCGTTCACTTATATGTGCTTGAAAAGCCGATGAAAATGCGTTATTTCGTTGCTCCGCTATTTATGTAATCGGTCTTCATCGAATGAACTCTTTTCTTTCGGATTTGTGGTACCTTTGTTCTTAGGTTAAGGTAAGGTACAATTTATTGACAGATATAAAAAACTCAAGTTGCATAAAAGCGACGGACATGCCAGTGGAACGCTTCGCTAATTCTGATCTGTTTGTAAAAAAAAAAAAAAAATTCTAGCCTAAGGCGTTGAAATATTTAACAGCTACAATGGTAAACGATTGCCCAAAAATGAATCTTTTTTTGGGTCACACGCAAAAGCAGGCTTTCTTCAGAAGTGACCTTAGAATCTGGAGTGACCTTAGAGTCTGACCTTAGAATCTGGAACTGAACATTTCTTGAGCTTCGCTTCAATAGCCGTTGAAATGTACACTGAGCGTGTTCCACCCCTCTACCAATAGTAATTATTAGTTATACTAGCGTAGTAACTACGGTAAGTAGGGTGGAACACGCTCACTATTGTTGAAATTTCAAATTCTACGCGTCGGGGTGAACTGGGTCTTGTACAAAGCCCAAGGTGAAAAAATAAAAAAAATAAGGGTTCATCCCCATACCCTGTCCGCTACGAACGAGCGGAGGTTACTAGCTTCGCGCCACATCACGTTTCATTGTCTCTACAAATAGCTAAATCGCTGTTAAGTAGCTGCTGAGGAAAAGTAGGAGTCAAAGCTGATTGGTTCTGTGGACGCGCTCCAGAGCGGGTCAGCGCGCGGAGTATACGCCTCCTGCCAGCCTCTTTCACTATTTCTTGTGCGATTAGCAACGGCGAAGACGGAAGAGGAGTAAACGGGTATCAGCATCAGCTCAAAGCTAGAGTAAATACCTCTAGGTCCGCTTAGTTTTGTCGGGGTTTTTATAGTCGCTGCATGCGACTAAAGACAGAAGTTCTATGTGATTATTTGTTCTTAAAAAGACATCGAGACTTACGTTCGTACTACCAGGTGTCCCTCGACAATTTAGAGGCCAACACTAGTAATGCAACGCCTGACCGCAAGATCACGACTCGGCCAATACAAAAAGTGATTTGAATTAATAAAAAAAAAGCTTCTGACGAAGTAACCGTAGCCCGCAGTGTCTAAACCACAAGACCAGGGCCCATGGTCAGCTTCGGCTGAGGTAAATGAAAAAATTTTCTGAGTTCAACGTTTTTTTTGTCTTAGGAGCTATTCAAGAGCTATGGGATAGACTCCAGTTTGAAGGGGGAGGCTGCGGCCCGGATCTGGGACAAGATGCCCGAGCAGATGAAAACCATCTTTAGACCTTTTTTGTCCACGTTGTATCAAACAGTTGACAAGCCCCCACCGAATAGACCGAGGATAATCTATGGTTCGAAGCTGGGCATGAATCATTCCCTATGGCGTAATGTCTGGGTAGAGGAAATAGTTTCAAAGGTAAGCATCTCGTCGTGTACTCCGGGGGATGGGGGAATGCCGCGGTAATGTTAAAGCACACCTCGCACTATTTACTTCTTTCCACTATTCTAAAATTGTTGAATACTTTGAATTCAAGCTCTGCTTTTAAAAAATTATCCACGGCTTTCGCTGTTTTAAGCCTTTCTCTTGGCCCGTTGAGTTCAAGCAGGAACAGGGAAAAATCTACATGAACGGTTTTTCTGATGATCAAGCTTCTCCTAATAGACCGTCGTCGGGAGCATGTTCGTAGCGAAAATAGCTAAACAAGGGAAGTGTGAAAATCACTGAGTTCTGGGTAGGGGGTTTGGGTATAGAAGGTAATAGTCATAATAATAATAATACAAAGCAAGAGAAAAGGCTTTCGCCTCTAAAATCATGACTGTGGATTCGATTCATTTATTTTCTAAGATGTTGATTCCCGTTCGTCGTTTACTTTGGAACCTTCGTTTCAGGTCCAGACAAATCTTCCAAAGAAGATATTCATCTCAGTTCTTCCTACGCTGAAAAAAAGCAACTCCGTCCAAGTATTCATGTTGCCCTATATCGTCGCTCAGGCTTTATTGGAAGCAGATCCATCCGTCGTTGATCAAATCCACGACGAAGTCATCGCCGTTCTCTCCCATACCGAGGCCCCTACTGCCAGTCTGCACACGATCTTCATAGTACTGGACCACCTTAGCTCGTGGTTAGCTATGAAGGAAGCAGCGGTAGCCCATAAGAAGAATCAGACCACGCAGGAATCGCTTAAGCACGATACGAGCTACTGGAAAATCAAGGCGTTTTTGAAGCGCTTGCCTGATGAAAAGTTGGCCGAAGCCGCTGCGCGGGCTGGTGCTTACGCGAGAGCAATTCGCCACCTCGAATCGCACGTTATGGTTCACCCAGACTCAAAGGATTCCAAAGCATCTTTCCTGCAGGAGTTATACGTGTGTCTTGATGAGCCAGATGGTGTGATCGGAGCTTCAACTTTAGTGCCAGAAACGTCAGTTGACATTACGATCCGTGCTTATGAGGCGACTGGGGATTTTCAGAGTGCTATTGCCGCTCTCAGAGCCAAGTTGTGTACCGTTAAAGGACCAGAGTCAACTGAGCTTAAGAGGCGTATCGCCAAGTGCTACCTGGAACTAAATCAACCTGACGCGGTCTTAGAATTTGTCAAAAACGCATCTTTGGAGTTTGACAAAGAGTTGAACGATTACAGAGCAGAAGCCAGCTGGAGACTTGGCGATTGGGCTGAACTCGAGACTCTGGGCCCTGTGAAGGACCAGCGCATGTGGGGCGCCGCGGTTGGTGCTGCCCTCGTAGCGGGCAGAGCTGGCAACAGTGACGTCGTTCAATCCGTCGCTTCCGACTTGAGAGCCAAACTTCTGGAGCACGCAAGTGTCGCCATTCTGGAGAAAGGGTGGTACCAACGTGCATACCCGGATGTAGTGAAACTAGCAATCGTTACCGATTTAGAAGCTGCTTTAAGTATCGTTAGCAGTGCGGGTTCTACTGGGCATTTCCCGACTCTTGATTTCGAGTCGCTTCTTGATAGTTGGAAGAGAAGACAGGAGATTAGTCAGTCAACAGTGAGAGTCCTGGAGCCGATGATGACAGTGCGCAGAGTTGCACTGAAGTTGATTGCAGACAAGGTGACAACACTAAGCATTCCGGTCCCTGCAAGTCTCCGCAGAGAACTGGCAACTAACTTATCATATTGTGTACGACTTGCAAGAGAGGCGGGGCAGACTCAGCGAGCTTTGAGGTTAGTCTTCCACTATTTTGACCTAACAGCAGACTGCTATAATACTGCCAGAATCGGTTATTACTCGGTAGCCTTTAAATGAATAAATGAATGTTTTTTTCTTCTTGAAAAAGCCTGAAATGTTTATTCTTTATTTTACTTGCTTTGTTTCAGATTGTAGATTAAGTAAGCTTAATCAGCTACTTTAGTTGCGTTTTTGCAGATACCACGGTATCTATTACCACGTAACTGGATCTGGCAATTAGTCGTTTTTGCAGTTACCGTGGTATCTGATATACGGTTGCACTGCAAAAACGACTATTGCCGAAATTGAACGTTTCGAAGTCATCCCAAAAGAAAAACTGACATCCAGTTCCATCACTAAGTGCTAAACTTCTTTCTCGCCAATTTGACAAAATTTGATGAAAATGAGAAGACTTTTCAGATACCACGATCAGTTACCACGTCGGACCGTGATATCTGAATATGAGATACTGCGATAACTGGCCAGAATACCACGATAACTGTAAAAACGCCTTTTGACCGTGGTAACAGATACGCAACTTTTGTGTCCGTGTAATTGTTTGTGAATTAACTGACGTGTAATTTTCATATTCACTCTTCAGTTTTGAAGGAATCAGATATGTAATGTTATGTTGATGGCCGTAAAAATAACTTTAGGACCAATACGCAAAAACTAAGACAACACTAAAACGAACTCCAAACTCTGACCCATCGCACCTACCATTATACACACGCAAATGGTGAAGGCAGAAATATAATTAATAAATAGATGAAAATTAAAAATAATAAATCAGTGAAAAATAATAAAAAACCTAATGAACTCCAGAAAAATAGAAATTACAGACAACTAGAATTAAACTCGAAAATGAAAAATAAGACAAAATCTACAAAATAAACCTCAGTAAGATAATCTACAACTCAGCTTCCACAGCAACTTTCTGATAATTCGCTAACTCTAGTTCTTGTGGGGACAGCTTTAAACAGCTTACCGTAGCTTGCCAGCTTGAAAAATAAAGCAGTAGTTGTCCGCAGCTCAATACAGAAGTCCAGGGGAAAATTGTACTCTTTGCCTACATACCTCCTCTTTGGTTACAATGCTTAAGACTTGGGATATAAATTTATTGTACAAAATATATTAATTAGATTTTTTTTCTACCTTTTTCAGTTACATTTTGGAGACTGAATGCAGCGTGCAGAGCCCCCCTCCCTCCGTCATGCTAGAGAAAGCCAAATGGCAGTGGATGTGTGGACAGCCCAGTAACGCAATCAAAGAGCTCCAGACCGGAATAGCTCGCCACTTTCCAAACCCAATAGACCCCAAGACAGCCCCGAATGAAATCAAACTTCACGCCTCCGAGGCGAAGCTATTACTTGCCAAGTACTTGGACACTACCGACTCGTTGGACAACACGGCACTCCTTGGCTGCTATAAGGAGGCATTGGCTGTGGATACGAATTGTGAAGAGAGCCTGTTTGAAATGGCCATGTTCTACGACAGAAGCTATCAAGCGCAGGACGACAAGGAGAAAAATGTGCAATACCTCGGGGTTGTGTGCAACTACCTTGGAAAATCCCTCGAGCACGGGTCGGGGTATATCTACCGCTCCCTACCCCGAATGCTCACAGTGTGGTTCGATCTTGGAGCAAAAGTGTGCGAGATGCAGGAATCAAACGCCCGACTGAATAGCAAGAAAATATTGTCGCAGATTACGGAGGTCTTCAAGGCGTTGACGGGTCGACGGCTGCCGTCTTATAAGCTGCTGACGGCGCTGTCGCAGATGCTGTCGAGGATCTGTCATCCCCATCCGGAAGTGTGGGATGTGCTTAAGGGTCTGCTCTCTAGGGTCTTAAGGGACTATCCTCAGCAGTCGGTGTGGGTCATGATGGTAATGATCAAGGTATATAAAGTCTTCCAGTCGTTTAGGTATTCACAACCTTTACTTAGTAGGTACCAAGAACAAATAATCTGACAGAATATCCGTCTCCCCATCTCTGTAATATGACTATGCGGAGTCTAATATTTCCCCATACCCTGTCCGCTACGAACGAGCGGAGGTTAGTATCTTCGCGCCACATCACGTTTTGTTCCCTCTCCAAATAGCTAAATCGCTGTGAAGCGGCCGGTGAGGGAAAGTAGAAGTCGGAGCTGATTGGTTCTATGGTCGTGCTCCGTAGCGGGTCAGCGCGCTGGGTACGCCTCCTGCACTATTCGATAAGCAACGGCGAAGACGGAAGACGAGTAAGCGGGTATCAACATTAGCTCAAAGCTAGAGTAAATACCTCTAGGTTCGCTCAGTTTTGTCGGGGTATTCATAGTCGCTGGATGGGACTGAAGACAGAAGTTCTATCAGATTAGTTGTTCTTGTTAGTACTGATGGCTGTGTGATTGGAAATATGCGAAAGAATTCATCTTTCTTTGTTTATTTTTTGACCCGCTATAGGAAGAACAGACCAGCGAAGTACAACGATAAAATAAATTGGTGCATTTGAGGCCGCTTCTCCCTTCCTCTTTAGGATTAGACGTGTACGCACACTGTAGATATATAAAAGCTAGACGACTAGACGGCTTCCATTAAAATGAATCAATAGCTGCGTTTCTGCAGATACCATGGTATCTGATATCGCAGTAACTGGATTTGCATTTTTTTCGTTTTTGCAGTTACCGTAGTATCTGACACTAGGGTTGCTCTGCAAAAACGACAGTTTCAAAACGACGATTTTAGAAGTCATTCCAAAAGAAATACTAATATCCACTCTTCACAATTGACCAACTTCTTTCCCACCAATTTGACACAAACCCAGGCTCCTGTGTTAGTGATGATGAAAGTGAGATGAATTTTTCAGATACCACGACCGGTCATTACAGTCGGGACCGTCATATGTGAATATCAGTTACCACGGTGACTGGCCAGATACCACAGTAAGTGCAAAAACGCCTTTTTGACCGTGGGATTAAATACCACGGTAACCACGAAAACGCCTTTAGACCGTGATATCAGATACAATATGATATCTGCAAAAACGCAACTAGTATGTTAGATTGCTTTTTATGGCACTTGCAGCTTCGCTCAAGTGCCATATACCGATCACTTTTCCGTCGGTCGGTCTGTCTGTCGGTCTGTCGGTCGGTCGGTCGGTCCGGTGATCGCGAGTTAGGGTACTTGCAGATGTGCTAGGACGATGAAACTTGGCAGGCATATCGGGGACCCGACCAAACTAACTTGCAAATAATCACTTCCCCGATCCGACCTCCGTGGAGGGAGTAGAGGGCGGGGGAATCCGGAAAATTTAGTAGTTTTTGTAAAACCCCTACCCCTTTCTTTACACTAGTAGGTCTGCGCGCGGCGTGACGTCACTCTTTGCATCGCATCACTCTGTTAACATTGGAAAGAGCTAGTGCATTCGAGGGTCAAAGGGGTTTGTATCTGTGGTGCAGTGCGGGGGAATATGGAAAATTGAGTGTTGTGTAACTTTCGAACGGGTGATCGGATTGGGACGAAACTTAATATCTGAATGAATGACATATCTCTGATGTTCCATTTGAAGTCCGAACCGGATTCGACATCTATGGGGGAATTGGGGTGGGGGAAGACCGGAAACCTCGAGAAACGGTTGTAATGGAGGGATCGGAGTAAAACTTGCTGGGTAGAACAAGAATCTGCTCCAGATAATTTGTTTACACGTTTGGACTGGACCCGGACACTTGGGGGGGGAGGTGGAGGGGAGTTTCACGGAATTCTGGTGATGACAGTTTTTGGGATTTTCAAGACGAAACTTGGGAGGTGTATCAGGGACCCGATCAAACTGACTTGTCAATAAAAATTCAGTCGATCCGATAGTCGTGGGGGGATCGGAGGGAGGGGGAATCTGGAATATTTAGCCATGCGTAACTTTGGAACGGGTGATCGGGTTCGAGTGAAATTTAATAACTGAACAGAGCCTGTGGTGATCTTTTTCATGTCCGGACCGGATCCGACAACAATTGGGGGGGGGGGAATACGTGACCGGATTGGACTGGAGAGTTCGGGATGGAACTTTGTGGGAATAACAAACAAGTCCAAACTGAATCGGATTGGCTCCGGCGACTGTGGGGGGAGTTTGAGGGGCGGGTCCGGAATTCCGGTGATCGCGAATTAAGGTACTTCCAGATGTGCTAGGACGATGAAATTTGGCTGGAATATTAGAAATTCGACAAGATTGGCTTAGAAATCGCCACTTTTCAAATCCGACCATTCCCTAAAGTACCAATCATGACCGCAAATTAAGAAAAATACTTTTAAGCAAAATATGCATTTCCATGATCCCCATGAGCTCATGATCATTTTTGCCTCAAGGGTTTTGCTTACAAATGAAGTTCTAGCTCCCTTAAAGTGTGCATCTTAACCGCAAGGTCGAAAAGTACTTTTTATCAAACGATACATCTGAACCCATGATCAGTTGTCCTACAAAGGTTTTGCAAAAAAAAATATTTCTTGCACCCTTAAAGTGCGCAAATTAGTGGAAAAAAAAATACTTCTGATCATACGTATATATCAATGATCCCTAAGAGCCTGCTATCGTTTTTGTCTCAAGGGTCTTCCTTACAGATGAATTTCTAGTGCCTTTAAAGTGCGCATCATTACAGCCAAGTTCAACGATAATATACTTTTCTCTAGCTCCCTTAAAGTGCGCATCTGAACCGCACAGTCGAAAATTACTTTTGATCAAATAATACATCTCAACCCTTGCAAGTGCCATATGAGCTTACAGCTCTTGTTTGAGATTGCTTTATTTGTAAAAAAGAAAAAAAAGGAACAGATGAATTCCGGAACTGCCAACATGCCAAAGGCTCTAAGCGGCCAGTTCAGGAACTCAAAATAATCAATACCTCTAATTAAGAAAAATTTCATCTCTTAACAAAATCACTTGTCAGAACCTTATCCGCGTCAAACACGACAACAATACAAGTATAAAGAGCAAGAAATAAATAAAAGAAATCACACCAACTCTCAAGACTTTAAAAGATATTTTTTAATTTTTTTTTTCTGGAAAGAGCTCAAAGACACCGATCCCTTTATACAGTTTAGTAAATAGGACTGCTTTTCAGTGAACAAAAAAGTTTCAGCCAACCAGTTTCAGCCTTTTCTAGTCTACCCATAAATCACGCACTCAGCGCTGCGCCGAGGTCACTAAACTCGCCTGCGATGGCAAACCCGAGCTGAAGAAATTCATTCAAGACGCAACAAAGCTCACCGAAAAGTTAATTGAAGTTGCCGAGAGGAGGACGGATTCGAACACGTTCAGCTTGAATGAACACTTTAGGGATTTTGCCAAGCTGCTTCAGTCCCCAAGCTTCAGTCAGATCATCATCCCGATGCAGAAGAATATGACTGAGACGCTACCTGTCACGCCAGGACCGCATCGGGAGTTCTGTCCCTTCCCTGGCCGCCTGACTTATATTACGGGTTAGTATAATAATGAGTAATTAAATAAATGCCATAATGGCGTTCATGCCTCTTTCTTCCCGATGACGAACAGGGTTGCCACGGTTGGTGGTGTATCGCCATATTTTGTTATTTATTTTCTATTTGTTTCACAAAATTACTAAATTTTGGTGATTTTCGCATCTTAGTGCGAAAAAAAAACATTTTAGTCGCGCCTTAATCATTCTGAACTTACATTTTTTAAGAAGAAATTATATAAGAGAAGGTCGGTGTGTAGAAATAAATGAGACTGTATGCCACAGTACCTTTTCTGTGAATGCAAGAGTTACAGGGACTAAGGGAGGAGATTTTTGGGTAGGGGGGTGGAAAAGAAATTGATGACTAAAATGATGGGGAGTTAAAATCTTAAAGGAATAAGAAGTAGGCTACAGGGAAGGTTTCAAACACAAGAGAAAATTCTTCTGATTGAGAGGTTGTGTATACACTGGTCTTAAAGTGATTAGACGAATTACGACGAATTAACTAGACGAAACCTTGTAAGAAGGAAGTATATGAGGCAAAGGTCCTTACTTCTACCCTATGTGTGTAGAAATTCAAATAAATGAGGTATGCCACCTTCTGTTTGAATGCAAGAGTTACAGGTACTAAGGGGTTTGATTTTAGAGATAGGGGGATGGACAAGAAATTGATTGCTAAGATGATGGAGAGTAAAGATTAAAAAAAAAAAAAAGAAATTTTGGGAAGGTCCTCAAGTTAGCTTTCAAACACAAGAGAATTTCTTCTGATGGAGACGTTGTGTATATAGTGATTTATTAAGTATGTAATAGAGTACGAGTATCCTTTATGTTGCATGCCAGCCTTACGGCTTTATTGTTGATATAAATTATGCATTCAATTCGTAGGCATCGAAGATGAAGTGGAGGTTCTCAACTCGCTGCAAAAGCCAAAGAAATTTAATTTCATCTGTAGCGACGGGAGGAAGTACGCGATGATGGCCAAACCGAAAGATGACCTGCGAAAAGATGCTCGTGTCATGGAGTTCCATAAGGTGAGCGTCTTTCAGGTCTTTAGTTGCGTTTTTGCAGATACCATGGTATCTGTTACCACGGTAACTGGATCTGCAATTTGTCGTTTTTGCAGTTACCGCGCGTGGTATCTGATATACGGTTGCTCTGCAAAAACGACTATTGTCGAAATTGCACTTTTCGAAGTCGTCCCAAAAGAAAAACTGATATCCAGCTACATCACTAAGTGCTAAACTTCTTTCTCACCAATTTGACAAAATTTAATGAAAGTGAGATGATGACTTTTTCTGATACCACGATAACTGGCCAGATACCACGATCACTGCAGAAACGCCTTTTGACCGTGGTATCAGATACCACGGTAACTGCGAGAACGACTTTAGACCGTGGTATCAGATACCATGGTATCTGCAAAAACGCAACTTTTCTGTTTTGTTCGATCGTTAAAGCACAACTCTTACTAGAAATAATATCTTCCCTATGAAATGGATCAGAAAAAACATTTTCGAAAATACCCTTACTTTCCATCTGAAATTAGCGGTTTTCTTGTTATCGCCTGTCGACTATGTCCAGCCTTCCTGCTCTCCGACGCGGCGGCTGGGCGCAAAACATTTGAAAACTGATCGCGCCGTGGTTCAAAAGTGTGAAAACTAAGCAAATAAAAGAAGTAATAAACAAAAGGTTCTCAGATCCTTATGTGTGAAAGAGTTGTCAGCAGACGTTTATGATCCCGGCAAACGTTTCGTTGTGTGACGGGCAAAATTCGGCAAGGCCAAAAAAGCGCTAAAATTTTGCAGGCACAAAACGAAACAATGGAGAAAGGTGGGGATTTTAGAAGCTTATAATTCTGTATGGGAGCTATATACATTATAAAATGCAGAATAAGCAAGAGGGGTCCTTTAAAGTTTAACCGAAAAGGGCTGAGATAGGACAATCTAGCTACCCATCACTTAATCACTTAAAGAGGCTTAGAGACCCGATGAAAATGCGTTACTTCGTTGCTCCGCTGTTCACGCATAATCGATTTTCATATAGTGGACTTTCCCTGTCGGATTTGTGGTATCTCTATGCGCTTGTAGCTGTGTTGTATGCTTTACGAAAACAGTTTACGAAAAATAAATGTTCACACAGTGAGCCACCTTTAGCGGGCCGATCGCTGGCCGCTGAAAAGCCGCGTTTGTATTGAGATTCACATTTTCCGCGTCATAGTAAAACTTTGCGTTGTGAGAACGGCCGTAGATATTCTGAACGTCATACTAAAGCAAATAGTGAAAAAAAAATTCCTTTACACAATCCAAATTATGCAGTCTAGTCAGTTAAATGATACACAAATAAGTTGGATTTTCAGTTAAACTTTAAGCACCTGATCTGCCATGTGTGTTCCTACACCGTCAGAAGTTTCATAAAGACAATAGTTGCGTTTTTGCTGATACCGCGGTATCTGATATACGGTCTAAAGTCGTTTTTGCAGTTATCGTGGGATCTCATACCACGGTCAAAAGGCGTTTTTGCAGTTGTCGTGGTATCTGGCCAACTACTGTGGTATTCAGATATCACGGTCCGACCGTGGTATCTGGTCGTGGTATCTGGAAAACGCATCTCACTTTCATCAAATTTTGTCAGATTGGTGAGAAAGAAGTTCAGCACTTAGTGATGTAACTGGATATCAGTTTTTATTATGGGATGACTTCGAAAAGTGCAATTTCGGCAATAGTCGTTTTTGCAGTGGACCGTATATCAGATACCACGGTCCGACCGTGGTATCTGAAAAACGCATCTCACTTTCATCAAATTTTGTCAGATTGGTGAGAAAGAAGTTCAGCACTTAGTGATGTAACTGGATATCAGTTTTTATTATGGCACTTGCCCTTCGGCCAAGTGCCATATAGCGATCGCAATTTCTGTCCGTCCGTCGGTCGGTCGGTCGGTCGGTCTGTCGGTCTGTCTGTCACGGTTTTGCTAGTTCGGGTACTTCCACATAAGCTAGGACGATGAAACTTGGCAGACATGTCAGGGACCGGACCAGATTAAATTAGAAATAGTCGCTTCCCCGATCCGACCACCTGAGGGGGAGTGGAGGGAAGGGGAATCCGGAAAAAATAGGAAAAATGACTTATTTTTAACTTACGAACGGGTGATCGGATCTTAATGAAACTTGATATATCGAAGGACCCCTTGTCTCAGACCTTCCATTTTAAATCCAGACCGGATCCGGTGACATGGGGGGTAGTTGGAGGGGGAAACCGGAAATCTTGAAAATCGCTTAGAGTGGAGAGATCTGGATAAAAGTTGGTGGAAAGAACAAGCACAAGTCCTAGATACGGGATTGACATAACCGGACCGGATCCGTTCATTTTGGGGGAGTCGGGGGGGGGGGCCGGATTTTTAGTGATCCCGCTTCGGTGCTTCCTGATGTGCTAGGACGATGAAAATTGGCAGGCATGTCAGGGACACGAACAGATTGACTTGATAATAGCCGTTTCCCCAATCCAACCATCCGGGGGGGGGGGGGGCTGGAGGGAGGGGAATCCGGAGAATGAGGTATTTTTAACTTACGAACGGGTGATCGGATCTTAATGAAACTTGATATATAGAAGTACCTCGTGTCTCAGACCTCTCATTTTAAATCCAGACCGGATCCGGTGACATGGGGGGTAGTTGGAGGGGGGAACCGGAAATCTTGAAGATCGCTTAGAGTGGAGATATCTGGATGAAAGTTGGCGGAAAGAACAAGCACAAGTCCTAGATATGGGATTGACATAACCGGACCGGATCCGCTCACTTTGGGGGAGTTAGGGGGGATCCGGATTTTTAGTGATCCCGCGAGTTCGGTGCTTCCTGATGTGCTAGGACGATGAAAATTGGCAGGCATGTCAGGGACCCGAACAGATTGACTTGCTAATAGTCGTTTCCTGGATCCGACCATCCGGGGGGGCTGGAGGGAATGGAATCCGGAAAAATGAGGTATTTTTAACTTACGAACGGGTGATCGGATCTTAATGAAACTTGATATATAGAAGTACCTTGTTCTTAAAAACAATCAAAAGCAGTTGGTTTTTCGTATAAAATAGTCGGTTTTTTCTTAAAGATAGTCGTTTTTATGGCACTTGCCCTTCGGCCAAGTGCCATATAGCGATCGCAATTTCTGTCCGTCCGTCGCTCTGTCGGTCGGTCTGTCGGTCTGTCCAGGTTTTGCTAGTTCGGGCACTTCCACATAAGCTAAGGACGATGAAACTTGGCATGCATATCAGGGACCCCAAATGATTAAGTTGGAAATAGTTACTTCCCAGATCCGAGCATCGTGGGGGGAGTGGAGGGAGGGGGAATCCGGAATCTTTAGGTATTTGTAACTTTTGAACGGGTAATCGGATCTTAATGAAACTTGATATTTGGAAAGACCTCGTGCCTCAGACAACGTATGTAGAATCCGGACTGGATCCGGTGACTTTTGGGGGAGCTGGAGGGGGGAACCGGAAATCTTGGGAAACGCTATGGGTGGAGGGATCGGGATGAAACTTGGTGGGAAGAACAAGCACAAGTCCTAGATTCATCATTGACTTAACCGAACCGGATTTGGGCTCTGTGGGGGGAGTTGGAGGGGGTGTCCGGAATTCTGGTGACCTTGTAACTTTTGAACGGGTAATCGGACCTTAATGAAACTTGATATTTGGAAAGACCTCGCGCCCCAGACGACCCATCTAAAATCCGGACCGGATCCGGTGACTTTTGGGGGAGCTGGAGGGGGGGCCGGAAATCTTGGGAAACGCTATGGGTGGAGGGATCGGGGTGAAACTTGGTGGGAAGAACAAGCACAAGTCCTAGATTCGTCATTGACATAACCGAACCGGATTTGGGCTCTGTGGGGGGAGTTGGAGGGTGGGTCCGGAATTCTGGTGATCTCGCGAGTGCGGTACTTCCTGCTGTATTAGGATGATGAAATTGGGCTGGCATATCAAGGACTCGAAGAAACTGACTTGAGAATAATCGTTTACGTAATTTGACCACCGTAGGGGGAGTGGAGGGAGGGGGAATCCGGAATCTTGAGGTATTTATAACTTTTGAACGGGTGATCGGATCTTCATGAAACTTGATTTGTAGAAAGACCTTGTGTCACAGATGACCCAATTAAAATCTGGACCGGATCCGGTGACTTCGGGGGGAGTTGGAGGGAGGAACCGGAAATCTCGGGAAACGCTTAGAGTCGAGCGATCGGGATGAAACTTGGTGGGACGAGCAAGCACGTGTCCTAGATACATCATTGATATACCGGACCGTATTCAGGAACTTAGGAGGAAGTGGGGAGGGCGGGTCTAGAATTCCGGTGGTCCCACGAGTTCGGTACTTCCTGATGTATTGGGACAACGCAATTTGGCTGGCATATCAGGACTCGAACAAACCGACTTAAGAATTGTCGTTTGTATGATCCAACCATCGTGGGGGAGTGTAGGGATGGGGTATCCGGAATCTAGTGGCATTATTAACTTTTGAACGGGCGATCGGATTTGAACAAAACTTGGCAATTGGAAAGAGGTGTCGTCTCAGATGTTCCGTGTCAAGTCCGAACCGGATCCGATTCTTCGGGGGGGGGGTGAAGGGGTTCACCGGAATTTTCGTGAATCCTTAGCGTCGAGGGATGGGGGAATTAGATCGGAATGGGATTAGGTGGGAAGAACAAGCATAAGCCCTAGATACGTTCAGACAGAACCAGTACGGATCTTGGCTCTTTGAGGGGACTTCAAGAGGGTTTCCCGGAATTCCGGTGATCACGTGTTACGGTGTTAGGATACTTCCAGATGTGCTAAGGACGATGAAACTTGGCAGGCATATTAGTGACCGACCTAGGAAAACTTCCGTTCCTGGATTCGATCATTGTTGGGGGAGTTAAGGGAAGGGGAATCTGGGAATTACTGACTTCCTGAGATTGTGAACGAGTGGTCCGATTCGAGGTAAACTGTATGGATGTTGAGAATTAATGACCTTGATATCCATAACGTGTCTCCGAAGCACAGGCGGCAATCATGATAGGGGGAATTGGGGGGGGGGGGTCCGGAAACTTTGTGACATGCATAAAAACCAAAGGGGTATGCCGAATGGGATGCGACTTGGACAGTGCCGAGGTTATGCGGCCTAATTTGTTATTTGGCGTCCGGACCGGATTCGGTCACGGATGAAGGAACCGGAAATTGGCAGATATGGTCCGATTCGACTTAAACTTAAAGGACGAAAAGAGGAGATGTCAGAGATGTGAAGTAAATGTGTCCTAGTCAATTTAAGCCACAGTTGGGGGTAGTTGGAGGGGTCCCGGAAATTTTGTGAATCGCATACGGGCCAAACGAGTGGATTGATTTGAACGAAACTCGGAAAGTAGCGAGACCATATGCCCTAGACGACAAATTTTAGGTTGCGGACTCGACCTGAGCACGGTGGGGGGAGGGGACAGGAGTTTACGGAAAAACCCTCAGACTCGATTGAAACTTGATGTCCTATTTCTATGTCCGATCCTAGGGGGGTTGATGGGGGTATTCTCATCTACTTTCTTACTCCACCTACTCGTACAAGTGCCATATGAGCTCGTAGCTCTTGTTATGGGATGACTTCGGAAAGTGCAATTTCGGCAATAGCCGTTTTTGCAGTGGACCGTATATCAGATACCACGGTAACTGCAAAAACGACTATTTGCTGATCCAGTTACCGTGGTAACAGATACCATGGTATCTGCAAAAACGCAACTAATCTGTACGCCGGAAAAGTCTATGAGGAAAAGCGCTTCCTCTTTTGACAAAACTTTGTGAAGGCCAAAGGCCTGTTTTTGGGATCCCAAAACGTTAGTGACAGGATACCTAAAGCTTGTCCGCCCGTTTGTTAGCACGATAACTCTCGAAGGGGATATTTTATCTCTGAGATATTTTATATGAGGTCCGAGGATCCATTTGGTCAAAGTACACGTCAAGTTCGTAGATGGGCCATGTAGCCCTAAATTGGGTGATGGGGGGGGTCAGATTAAGGGATGAAAAATACCTTCTTTTAAGCTAATGACAGTCGTTTTAGGAGTAAGGAGACGCGCTGAATCCATATCTGATATTTTTTTTCTTTCCTGGCAAGTAGTTTGTCCGGAATCCGGCCAAAACCGGATATTTTGTAGAAATTTAAAATTATTTCTGAGGTTGATTAGAGATTCGGTATGTGGGCTAGGGGACATGCTGAATCCATTTTTGAACTTAATTTTCTTGCCAGCAGCAAGAAAAATACAAAAGTAGAAGACAATATAGACTTCGCTCAAATGATGGCCAAGATAATTGGAACGGGCGTTAATTTGCACGATATTTGAGCGCAAAAAATTAATTTTAGGTTGTTAACCGACTTTTACGAGCTGACAATGAAACACGACGAAGAGACCTCTACATTCGAACCTACGTAGTCGTAGCTCTGAACGAGGAGACGGGATTGGTCGAGTGGCTCCCGAATCTTCACGGACTTCGACCAATCCTGCTCAAGCTCTATGCCAATCGTGGAGTTAGCTGTTCCAACTCAGACCTCAAGAGATATATGCCAGGTGAGACTGTCTATTATAATAGTAGACACTAGACCCTTAGCTAAAATAGGCTACATGCTAATTACTCTTGCAATGCCATATAAACTTTCAGCCTTTGTTTGTTCACTTCAGAAGAAGGATCCTTAAAGCACAACTCTTACTAGAAATCTGCTAGAAATGATCTTTTCCCCATGAAAAGGATCAGAAAAAAGATTTTTCGAAAAGAAATTAGCGATTTTCTTGTTAGCGCTTGTCGACTGTATCCAGCCTTCCTGCTCTCCGACGCGGCGACTGGGCCCAAAACTTTTGAAAACTGAACGTGCTGTGGTTAAAAAGTTGGAAAACTAACCAAATAAAAGAAGTTAAAAATAGAAGATTCTCATATCCTAATATGTGAAAGAGTTGTCAACGGACATTGAACATTCTGGCAAACTTTGCGTTGTGTGACGGGAAAACTCGGCACGGCCGAAAAAGCGCTAAAAATTCGTAGGCACAAAACGAAACAATGGAGAAAGGTGGGGATTTTAGAAGCTTATAATTCCACAAGGGAGCTAGGTATAGTATTAAAGGCAGAATAAGCAAGAGAGATCCTTTAACAGTGAAAACAAAAACTAGTTCGGAAACCAGACACTTGTTTTACTAAGAAGACTAGGCTAAAAAAGAAGAAAACTAGTCTGGATTCTGGATTCTCAAATGAGTAGATAAACAAATAGTAGCTGAAATAAGGCTGTTATGCCACTTACGAATTTAAGAATTAAAGTTAAGTGAAATTTGAAGACCGAAAACAATAGATGTAGGTTATCCAGGGTTTTTCAACTCTTTTTGTTTAACATATGTGTCATTTGTATATTAATTGGGTGTTTATTTTTAAATTTTATATACACTTTTTATGGTTATTTCTTTTCTGTTGCAGGTTTGAAGGACGATCCGGGACGAAAGTTAGACCTGCTCCGAAAGCTTTGTTCCCGATTCTCCCCATGCCTTGGCGACTGGTTTAGCTCCACGTTTCAAGACGCCAAGTCCTGGCTTATCGCCCGGCACAACTACGTTCGAACCACGGCAGTTATTTCAATGGTTGGATTCATTCTCGGTCTGGGCGACCGACACGGGGAGAATATCCTTATCGATTCCGTCTCGGGAGACACTTGTCATGTGGATTACAATTGTCTGTTCAACAAGGGCGAGACCTTTGAATGGCCAGAAAGAGTCCCGTTTCGGTGAGTACATTTCGCAGGCTCGTTTATCTAGCTGGAGCCATTCTACCGCAAACCTCATTTTGGATACCCTATGTCAAACGCTGGGTATATCTAGCATTTGGCATACCCTGTGCCTAACGCTGGATACCCCATGCCAAATGCTGGGTGCCCTAACCCCCAGTACTATTGATGGTTTGAGGGAAGCTCAGAAATCAACCCATCAGAACTCCTTTATATTGGAGTATGAACGCCAGATATACCCAGTGTTGCGATAGGCAATCTATAAGAATCTTACACACGGCGTGTGCCGACTAACTGATTCCAACGTCAACATATAAATACACACTATACTAAAAGGTCAAACATATGCGCTTAAAAGCCAACATAAAATCGTGTGGGCTCTTTAATGGTGGAGGAAGCGTTGGGGGTTTAAACAAAACTATTGCTGTATCTTACGTGGGTGCATTGGACAGGTTGCAGTTTTGGAATTGGGTTCGCAACTAGTCTTGGAGGTCTTGGCCGTTCTGTTTCAAAATCGGGGGGGGGGGGGGGTTTCGGAGGATTGGGTGTTTAAGAGTTTTTACCAAAATTTGCCGATAATTTTCAGTTATGGTAGACTGGCTGGAGCCTAAAAAGGTTCCTTGCCAAGAAGGGCTGAAATATCGCCAGTATAAATCTCAGCTGACTTATCCGTTTAGCGCCGTCAGATAGAATAGAATAGTGTTTATTTAGTCTCGAATGGGCCATACACAGACTTTTACATACACGACATACAAAACATTGATCCATTGAAACATAATGATCCTTCTATAAATAAATGAACTATCTCCTATTTAAATTTCCCCTCACATATTCTACCACCATTTTAATAACGTTGTCTTTGGTCGATGTCAATATACCAGGGAAGAGCAAACCTCCCCCAAACTGAACCGGTAAAGGAGACTCCTGGCACTGCCCTAGGAGGTGGGCAACATTGTCCTCACCAATAAAACACATCGGACATCTGTAATTATCATTGGTTAACCCATCCCCATTTTTCCTCCTCTCAAACACCTTTTTTCTAAAACCGAGTGGTAATGAATTTGTTCGGAGCTGGAACCAAAGTTTCAGAGTCTGTGCTGGTAGACCTAACTTAAAATAAAATTCCATATGAAAAGTTCGCTTCATTAATTTGTAGTAATTTAGAGTCTCAGACGCTTGAATTGCCGCATGCCAACTTTGTATCTCCTGGTCGCTTATAGCAAGTTCAAAGTTCCTTGCCAAGAAGGGCTGAAATATCGCCAGTATAAATCTCAGCTGACTTATCCGTTTAGCGCCGTCAGATATACTTCTTCTCCTTTTTTTTGGGGGGGGGGGGGTCTTGAGCTAGGACCTTGAAAACAACTGCAGTAGAGGTATGCTCTTATCTCGGCTCTTATTTGAACACTTCTCGTAATTTTTCCCCACCTTGGTTTTATTTCTTGCCAGTCAAATGAAAAGGGAAAATAAAAAACTTGATATCGTTTAGCAGCCAACTGTTCCAGCAACCTTTTGGCGCAAAAATTAATTCGATAATATTCTGTTTTGAAATTCTCTCGAATTTGAAAAATTGTTCTTCTTTGAAATCGTTTATTAAACGATCGAGCAGCGAAGTCAAGAGTCGTCTGTCAATTTGAACGCTATCTGTCAGCAACATTATGCGCCGATTTATCGGCGTTTGCTCGATCTTACGCGGCGTTACATAAGGGCGATTCTGGCGATCTCCTGGATTCGCTTTCCGAAAAGCAAAGCGAGAATCCGCCGAGTGCAAGAACAAGCAAAAAGTCGTTGCGCCTTTACAACTTCTCGCTGACTTGCCAAAACCACTTTCCACTCGCAAAGTGGATTTGCTTTCCAAGTACTCGCGGAAACTAGCGGAGCGCGAGAACAGCTCTGGAAAGCGAAGCGGCTTTTAGCCGAAGTCGCAAGAACAGCCGGCGCATAAGCTCGCGGAGCTTTCCAGACCGCCAGAATCGCCCTATATTGACGTGAGTGTTTTTGTTTTTATTTTAAACCGCCAGGTGTCATTACCTGAATGGTGAAGAAATACAAGGAAATTAAGAGGAATATTTGAATATCTTTGTTCCTCTTTGTAAATAGACTGTTCCGATTAACGTTTTCGGAAAATATTTCGCAGTTTAAGCTGCTGGTATGGGATTTAGCATTTTCTTCGGTGATCGCTCACTGTTAGATGACGTTTGAGTATGCATGCCTCTACTGTAGAACGCTAGAATTAGGAACTTTAAAGTTTAACCGAAAAGGGCTAGGATAGGACAATCTAGTTACCCATCACTTATTCACTTAAATTGGCTTGAAGACCCGCTGAAAATGAGTTACTTCGTTGTTCCGCTATTCACGAATAATCGATTTTCAAATAGTGGAATTTCCGTGTGATTTGTGATGCCTCTATTTGCTGTATGCCTTACGAGAAAGATTTATCAGTTTTTTTCTGTTCAGGCACTAAGCAATCTTCACCAATCTCACCACTGCCCACTGAGAAGCCGCATTTGTGTTGAGATTAAAATTTCCTGCGTCATAGTAGAATTTACGCTGTGGGGACGGCTGGAGATATTCTGAGCCTCATAACTAGAGCAGATAGCGGAAAATCAAAAAATACCTTTGCAGAATCCAGATAATTCAGTGTGTCCAATTAAATGACACACAAATGAGTCGGCTTTTCAGTTAAACTTTAAGGCAATTTTTAAGTATTCCTAAAAGCACGAAAAGCGTCATCAGTCATTGTTTTTCCGTTTTATTAAGGCTGTCAAAGCCTTCTGAAGTCCAGAAGTTCCGGTTATCTCGAACGGAATACGAGCTTGTTCGGTCCTCGACAGGCTTTGATAAATGAGAGACTTTATCACAGCTCAATCATGGTTAATGTTCATTCATCAACACGTTACAAACTTTGCGACACGTCAGCAGGATCAAAACCAGTTTCTGCAGTAGATGACAACACTGTTATTATTATTATGGAGAGCAAGAAATATGTACACAAAGTTACCAATACAACATTTCTCATTTCAATTCTCATTCTCGTCAAGCGCTTTTTGAAGGCGTCGGATGATGGTAAAAAAAAAAGAGGTAAAGTTATAAGCACTAGCCTTGACAGGCCAGGCTGATCTCCGATTCTCGGCCCTCAGCCAGGAAGTGCAATGGGGGTTGGGGTCCAGCCATCCTGTGCTTTCGCACACCCTTCCTGTCACCTTCCCCGGATTTCTCCAGGTGTTATGGAGACATCCCATAGCACTTTGCTCTGTAATAGTCCTCCTAGTTATTTCCTCCCTCTATCACCTACTTTTCTATATATCTCTTCGGTTTTCGCCACCATCATTAATTTCCCGGCATCGTGACAATAGGTCACTCGGTCTTTATCCCCAAGCTCCAGTTAGCTGCTGTGCTAATCCAAGATAAGGTTTTGATTCATTCCATTCGAAGTATTTTGGCTACGGAATAAGTCCGTAGCCAAAAACAGTTCTCTTTCAACTATTGTCCGAGCAGGACCTATCTACGCAGTTATATTTACGGTGAGATATATTTATATATTTAGTTAGGGACTCAGTGTTATACCTATTATGTTCTACACTCTTGTCAATGGTTTTGCACGAGTAAATTAATTAATATGGTTATGGTCCATCTCGGCTAGTAGGCCTCGGGCTTGACTGGATATGTGAATTCCAGCTATCTCTTCGGTTTTCGCCACCATCATTAATTTCCCGGCATCGTGACAATAGGTCACTCGGTCTTTATCCCCAAGCTCCAGTTAGCTGCTGTGCTAATCCAAGATAAGGTTTTGATTCATTCCATTCGAAGTATTTTGGCTACGGAATAAGTCCGTAGCCAAAAACAGTTCTCTTTCAACTATTGTCCGAGCAGGACCTATCTACGCAGTTATATTTACGGTGAGATATATTTATATATTTAGTTAGGGACTCAGTGTTATACCTATTATGTTCTACACTCTTGTCAATGGTTTTGCACGAGTAAATTAATTAATATGGTTATGGTCCATCTCGGCTAGTAGGCCTCGGGCTTGACTGGATATGTGAATTCCAGCTTCGCTAGGATGTGTGAACCAGCTTGATTAGGGATATCTGGATTGACTGCGGATGAACTATAGAATTCCCCCTCTCGTCAATTATGTCCGGTTTCCTGACTGGTCCTGGGGCTAGTGGGCACCTACGGTGTCAGAATGTCTTCAGCCCACACCCCAGGAGCCTTAACTTCACTATCTTCGCCGACCACCCGTCCATCCTCATAACACAGGTACCCATTTGAAGCTGGGTGGACTTTGGCTTGTCTTACCGGGTTACGCCACCAACCACCGCTTGAAACCAAACAGTAGGCACAACCGAGGCTCGAACAAGGGATCCTTCCCTTGCGAGTTCGGCGCGCTAACCATTCGGCCGCGGACGGACGAATGATGGCCTGTCAACGACGTCTGACGGAATTCGGTTCCACGCTTCCGCATTGGGATTTCCAAAACTTCCACCTGCTGACGTCATTTTTGGGATCCCAAAACGTTAGTGACGGAAACCTATGACATCGCAAAAGTTGTCCGTCTATCCGTCTGTCCGTCTGTGCGCACGATAACTCTCGAAGGCATTGAGATATTTTGATGAAACTTGGTGGGAGGATCCTTCGGGTCAAGGTACAAGTCAAGTTCGAAGATGGGCTCTGTAGCCCTATATTTGAGGGTGGGGGAGGGGTTTCAAATTAAGGGGTAAAAAAAATATTTTTTGAAAGCTACTTGTCGCCGGACAAGTAGTTCGCCCGGAATCCGGTTAAAACCGGATTGGTTATCACAAGTTTCGTTTTTCCAACTTGAGCGGTTTTGAGCCTGAAGAGGACCCTTGCCAAGAAGGGCCGAAATATAGCTCGAATAAAATTTAGCTGACGTATCCGTTTTTGCACTGTCAAATATAAAACCGGAAAGTTTGTTAAAAGTAAAAGTTTTATTTGAAGTTGATTAGATGTTTGATTTAGGGGTAAGAAGACATGCTGAACACGAAGGTGAAAACCATTTTCTTGCCGGACAAGTAGTTCGCCCGGAATCCGGCGAAAACCGGAAAATTTGATAAAAGCTGAATTTGTATTTGAAGTTGATTAGCTGCTTTCGAGTGGGAAGCTCCGTCCTAGCAGGCAAGCAGGCAGGCACTAGTTTCAGATTGAAGATGGACTAAAATCTAAAAGTGCTAAAATGTGCGGCAGTTCCCCGGCCCATAGCCAATATAACTTCTTTGAGGAATAAACAGAAAAATTTGCAGAAAGGAAAAAGTGGCATTTTCCCACGGGTCCGAAAGTGCTGCCATCTATTGTTTCTACTCATTTCTGTTCGTGATTTCAGCTGAGTTTATTCCGTTTTTCGCACTTGGGATTGCGGTAGAGAAATGGTATCAGACGTACTTCTCAAACTTCAAAAGTTCTCTCATTGTTAAAGAAATTAGAGTTTATCCTTTGCTCCTTTCTAAGTGGTGACGTTAGAAAGTTGGCCTACGGCAAAAAAGTCAACTTTTGAACCAAGACAGATAGAATTTTTTTTTCGACGCCACTCGATAGTTCTTGATGAGCTGATCAAAGTATATGCCATCCATTTTTTTGTACAAAAATTCCTTCATGAGATACACCAGTTTGAAAGTTTCAAGGGGTTGACAACTTCAGTAGTAAGGTACACACTGAAACCAAAAAAAGGCCGATACCAATTGTGAGACATGTAGGGGACTTGTAAGCAACAGTCGGCAGTTGGCTTATAATCATCGGCAATGAGGGGTTTGCAACTTTTGCTAGTTGGTGTACCTATTATTTGTTTCCGGTGAACTTGATCTATATCATGATGGAGAATTGTAAGACATGTAGGGGACTTGTAAGTACTAATCAGCTGTTAGGCTACAACCATCTTCAGCAATGAGGGGTTTGCAACTTTTGCTAGTTGGTGTACCCATTATTTGTTTCCGCTGAACTTGATCTATATCATGATGGAGGGGCTTGTAAGTAAGAATCGGTTCACGGGCGGCTAGAAATTGGTGCAAATTGGTGCACATTGTGTTCGATTTCTATAAATATGCCGGTAAGAAAGTTCGTATTGATGGTCTATCACTGTAACCTAGAATTAAGTGTTTACGCAACGGGTGCAAACGATAATGTAAAACAATGAGCTAGTTTCGTAATAATTAATAGTGTCATCTATGGTATTTTGATCCTGAAAAATTACGGATAGCTTTATAATACCAACTAGATTATATAAGATGTTGTTCCAAGTTTTCATCCGTCACGATGTTTACGATTGAAAAGGATAAAGTTCAACTGGCTGCAAAGTCAATTTAGTCCCTTCTTTTGTTGTTGTTTTGTCAACGCTGAGGAATAGCCTGTGACCATGTGATTGCTGACGATTACTTTAACCGATAGCGAAGAAACAACCCATGTGTTGCTCTCGCAACACTTTAGTCGGCGAAGCCGGACAAAGGTTGCCGCAACACTTCACACAAGTCTAGTTGAAGTTGATTAGATGATAGATTTAAAGGTAAGAAAAGACGCTGAATCTGTATATGACAATCATTTTTTAACCGGACATATAGTTCGTCCGGAATCCGGTTGAAACCGGATTTTTTTTTTTTTAGAAGTTAAAGTCTTATTTGAAGTTGATTAGATGTTTTTTATAGGGATAAGGAGATACGCTGAGTTCGTTTCTGAACTATCTTTTGTTTTTGCTGGACAAGTAGTTTGCTCGGAATTCGGCCGAAACCGGAAATTTGGCAGAAGTAAACCAGGAAGTTTCGACCAGTATCGTCAAAATAGATATGGCTTATACCGGTATATCTGAACTTGTTGAACTTTATTTTAACAGTAAAAATCTTCAAGGAATCTGACGAAGACTGAATGGCGAAGACAAGACCCAATTGTTTGGATCAAATGTTAGATTTTTGGGATCCCGTCGAAACCTTTGGTCTTGTTTCATTTGTGAATTATACCCGCGTCTATCTTCTTTTTCCTTTCCCTTTACAGTGTAAACAAAAATCTTGCAGGATTTGCTTCTGGGATTAATCTTGCCTCGATTCAGATAAGATTATCTCTAATTCAGATCAATCTTATCCCAGTAGAGATAGGATTAATCCCAGTAGCGAATACTGCAGTTAACTTTAGTCCTTACTCGGAGAAACTTTTTACAGTGTACAATGGAGTGGACCAAGGCGAGTAGCTATGTCTCCACCTCCGCTCAGTAACGCTAAAAACTGTTACCAAAACATTACAACTCCTTACTTAACGTAACGTAAACTTATTTATTAAATAATTATGACATTATATGATTAAGTAATTAAATAACGTTATAGCAGAAAAAAGTAGACTTTCCAATGAGGTACCCAACAAACAATCGACGTCTTTCTTTGAAGGGCTGTGAGCCAAGTTTCAACTCGTAGCCCCTTAGGTTCTTCGAGTGTAGAGCAAGAAGTTCATTTGCGAGCGGCAAAGCTTGTAGTATACTTCTGTCACATCCGCCCTGTGTATGTGGTAGGCCTATACAGGGGAGTCTTTTCAGTCTTTAGGCCTATACAGGGGAGTCTTTACAATCTTTAGTCTTCCTTCGTACATAGCTTTTTTCAGTGCGGCGCAAAACGTAGATCCCTTCGATCCTGGAATACTCTAAAACGATATTCTAGTTATAGTTTTAGGCCGTGTTGTCTGTTATCTAATTAATTTTATCCGAATGGCTATTTCTGGGACCGTAGTAATATTTTTCAGGGAACGTTAAGTAGTAGTATCTGATAGCATCCAATCTTGCTCTAGTAGCATCCAGTTGCTAGTAGTAGCATGTAGTGGCAACAGTTACTACTGCCTGCTACGTTGTACAACTCCATACGACTAATTTCAAAAAAAATTCGTCGGGATTAGCCCGATGAAAAATTTCCGAGAATTAGTCGTATGGAGTAGTACGAAAAAGTAGCATGCAGTAGCAACTGTTGCTACTACATGCTACTACTAGCAAACTGGCAGGGGCAGGTTTCGGAGAGTATCCCAGTGAAGCATGGTGTCAGGCAAGGGGGTGTTTTATCTCCTTATATTTTCAAGTCTGCCATTTCTGATTGTCTTAATTCACTCTTGCCTTCTTACTTGTACAAAGATGTTGCTATGAGTTATATTGCGTACGCTGACGACGTGTTGCTCGTCAGTAGAAGTAAATCTACAATTGAAAAGAATGTCAACATCCTTTCTTCAAAGTTTTCAAAAATTGGCCTTGCCATTAACTTTTCGAAATGTGAATATCTGTGCTTTAATGCTCTATGTTCCGGTGAACCAGTGACGCTGTCCGTTGGACTTATTTCGATTCCAGTAACTGATTCGCTAAAGTGGCTTGGCCTCAGTTTCAGAACAAGTGCGCAAGCGCTCAGACGTGGAGTGTCAGAGTAAAATGTTTATCATATTTTGTATTCAAACAGCGTTAAAACCAAGACATTTCACATCCCCAATAACCAAACAAGTATTGAAATAACCTAATTTGTAATCATCCCACTTTAAAAGCTTTAAATGTAAACATACCGCAAGTATAAATCCAAAGAAATGTTGAAGGTCTTGCAAGAACAGCATGAGTTCTAACACTGTATCAGAGGGTCAGAACACTGAATCTAAATGGTCTGCCAGCCAGTCGGACCCTTTAAACCTCTTTTCCATTAGCAAGGTAATAAAACAAGTGCAATAACCAAATCGTAGCAGCCTAATACCCCCTTTGTCACTATTCATTAAGAACGGTCTTCGATCATATGACAACTCCGTAAAGTTTCCAGCTGTTCATTAAAGATACGTCGCGTCGTCTTATTGTTGCTGCTACACCAAAATCCTCATTCATAGATATATCTCCCCAAATATACAAGAGTCGAACTTGAGACCTGTCATAGACGAACGTAACTCATGAAAAATCAGGGAACGGGAGGGGGGGGGGGCATCAATTGCATATCTAGACCTAAATATCCTCGACTATAACAGCTTAGAGTTTGATTCCAGTCACGGGCTAAAAACTTGACTCATGGGCAAATTGGGCCCACTTGCCCATGAACGGGGAGGGTAGGGGCCAGGGGGCGGTTCAACTCCACATATGAATCCCCAGCCCTATGATCGAAAAGCACAAAGGAATTTCATCGCACTATCTCCAGTTATTGTCAAGTTCAGATCATTAAAAAAATGGGCAATCTGGGCCCAATTGCCCCTGAACCAAGTGGGGGTGGGGTTTGGGACCCGCAAAAATGAAAAAGAGACCCCAATACTCACAAACCTACCAAGTTTCAACTTGATACCTGTTGATTCCTGTCACTGGTAACGAACTTTACTCCTAGGCAATCTGGGCCCATTTGCCCATGAACGTGATGGGTGGGGGAGGTGCAACTTTAATAGTAATGTCCCAGCCCTAGGGTCTACATGTACAAAGAATTTCATCGTCTTATGTCCAACTCTGGTCAAGTTATGAACATTATTCACTGGGCAATCTGGGCCCATTTGCCCCTGAACCGGGTGGGTGTGGGGGGTCGGACCCCCAAAAGGCACAACTAGACCCCAATCCCCACCAGCGTACCAAGTTTGAACTTGATACTTGCACTGGTTCACGAGCTATGAGCTCCACAAAATACGGTGAAAACCGAAAACCGGAAACCGGAAACCGAAAGCCGAAAGTCTGCTACAGCGCTCGCAATAGTGGATTGTTCCAAGGAACACTCCACTAAAAACGCTTTCCAAGACTTGTTCGGCTATTGTTCAGGATACTTCTAGTTTAATTCGTATTGCATATGGTCGTTTATGTCCAAACAAAGGTCGCTACAACCGGAAGGCACTTGGGCGAATTTACAGCGCTTTCTGTACTCCTTACATTTTGTATTGTTCCGGTGTTTATCACATTCTGCGAAAAAAGACATCAAAGCTTTGAAGACGTGTTTTTATAATCATTGTAAATTTTTTATGTACCTTCCTCGTTCTTACCGTAATCACAAATTAGTTCAGAAGTTCGGCGTCCAAGATGTCATTTGTTCACTTGAGAAAACGTCAGCGTCACTACTATGTACATTTCGACATCCAGGTCATCGAGTACATGATGTTTTTCATGAATTTTTCAGGTCCGATTAGAAATTATGTCTAAATTTTGTGTATTTTTGCTGTTATTTATCTTGAGTTATTTTTCGTTATACTATTTACTCCGCTATCACCTCGTGTATTTGTCGGGTTAAAAATAAAATATATATACTGGATGCTATCGGATACTACTACATAAGATTAACCCAGTTGGAGGCATGTTTATCAAAGTATTTCATACTACTACATATCACTAATCAAACTATTGCATACTACTACAGATCATTCCATGCAACTTTTTCGTACAACTACCATACAGCTACACAGTCAAAGAATTTGTCATCGTGAGCGTCGTTTGTCCTTTAACTGTCTTGTATTTTGCAGACTGACGAAGAATATGGTACACGCCATGGGGATCACTGGATTCGAAGGCGTATTCCGACGTTGCGCAGAAGCAACTATGCGCGTCATGCGCAACGAGTCAGACACACTGATCACCGTCCTGCGACCTCTCGTCCACGACCCTCTGGTGGAATGGGCGAAAGCCAAGAAAGCCACCACGGGAGATGATAGAGAATTCAAGAGTGAAAAGGTATGCAAATTTTACCTTAAAGCACAATTCTTGCTATAAACGATCTTTTCACTATAAAATAGTTCAGAAGTATCATTTCGAAAATGACAACACTTACCCCGTTAAAGGAACAGAAAACTTGACTCAAACTTGACTCGGGGAGCTATAGCTAACATATCAAGAATGTACCCTGAGTCGGTATTGAGAGTAAGAAGAATTCTCGTTACGACCATTGCAGTTTCCGGGTAGTTTCCGAGAATTCGACGTTTGAGCAAAAGGATTGTTTGCCGCGACTAGGAATCGAACCCCGGCCGTCTTGTCGGGGAGGTAGTTAGTCTGTAGTCTACATGTAAAAAGGCGAACTTTTACAGTACATAAGTGCATAATTACAGTGCATATGGGGCAAGGGCCTGCCAGCTAGCTTTGGGAACACTAAGGAGGGGTTCGAGACGGTTCGAATAACAAAGAAGGGGGGGGCCTGTCGACAATAAGACCCTGTATATTTATCTAAGCCCCCCCCGATGGCCGAAAGTTGCGTAGTCAAGTTTACTGTTCCTTTAAGTTAGCGATTTTCTTGCGCGCTTGTTAGAATAGCCTACTATAGTAGATCTTATTTCGGCCCTTCTTAGCATGAGTCCTCTTCAGGCAGGACCTGTCGTGCCTATAATTCCAATGCAACCTACTTCCGTAACAGCATTCATTAATTTCACATTCTGAACCTCTCAACTCTTACAATCAACTCTCTAATCTTTGCGCTTGCCGCGATTCACTACCTTCCATGCGTATGATGCTCCCAACTCGGCTGTCCTCCGACAAAACCTAGTATCTACAAACAAGAGCTGTAAGCTCATATGGCACTTGCAAGAGTTGAGATGTATTATTTGATCAAAAGTAATTTTCGACTGTGCGGTTAAGATGCGCACTTTAAGGGAGCTAGAGAAAAAGTATATTATCGTTGAACTTGGCTGTAATGATGCGCACTTTAAAGGCACTAGAAATTCATCTGTAAGGAAGACCCTTGGGGCAAAAACGATAGCAGGCTCTTAGGGATCATTGATATATACGTATGATCAGTTTTTTTTTTCCCACTAATTTGCGCACTTTAAGGGTGCAAGAAATTATTTTTTTTGCAAAACCCTTGTGGGACAACTGATCATGGGTTGAGATGTATCGTTTGATAAAAAGTACTTTTCGACCTTGCGGTTAAGATGCACACTTTAAGGGAGCTAGAACTTCATTTGTAAGCAAAACCCTTGAGGCAAAAATGATCATGAGCTCATGGGGATCATGGAAATGCATATTTTGCTTAAAAGTATTTTTCTTAATTTGCGGTCATGATTGGTACTTTAGGGAATGGTCGGATTTGAAAAGTGGCGATTTCTAGGCCAATCTTGTCGAATTTCTATATTCTAGCCAAATTTCATCGTCCTAGCACATCTGGAAGTACCTTAACTCGCGATCACCGGAATTCCGGACCCGCCCCTCAAACCCCCCCCCCCCCACAGTCGCCGGAGCCAATCCGGTTCAGTTTGGACTTGTTTGTTATTCCCACAAAGTTCCATCCCGATCTCTCCAGTCCAATGCGGTCACGTATTCCCCCCCCCCCCCCCAATTGTTGTCGGATCCGGTCCGGACATGAAAAAGATCACCTCAGGCACGCCCTCTGTTCAGTTATTAAATTTCACTCGAATCCGATCACCCGTTCCAAAGTTACATGGCTAAATATTCAGGATTCCCCCTCCCTCCGATCCTCCCACGACTATCGGATCGTGTGAATTTTTATTTACAAGTCAGTTTGATCGGATCCCTGATACGCCTCCCAAGTTTCGTCGTGAAAATCCCAAAAGCTGTCATCACCAGAATTCCGTGAAACTCCCCTCCACCTCCCCCCCCCCAAGTGTCCGGGTCCAGTCCAAACGTGTAAACAAATTATCTGGAGCAGATTCTTGTTCTTCCCAGCAAGTTTTACTCCGATCCCTCCATTATAACCGTTTCTCGAGATTTCCGGTCTTCCCCCATAGCTGTCGAATCCGGTTCGGACTTCAAATGGAACATCAGAGATATGTCATTCATTCAGATATTAAGTTTCGTCCCAATCCGATCACCCGTTCGAAAGTTACACAACACTCAATTTTCCATATTCCCCCGCACTGCACCACAGATACAAACCCCTTTGACCCTCGAATGCACTAGCTCTTTCCAATGTTAACACAGTGATCCGATGCAAAGAGTGACGTCACGGCGCGCGCAGACCTACTAGTGTAAAGAAAGGGGTAGGGGTTTTACAACAAGAGCTGTAAGCTCATATGGCACTTGCAAGGGTTGAGATGTATTATTTGATCAAAAGTAATTTTCGACTGTGCTGTTCAGATGCGCACTTTAAGGGAGCTAGAGAAAAAGTATTTTATCGTTGAACTTGGCTGTAATGATGCGCGCTTTAAAGGCACTAGAAATTCATCTGTAAGGAAGACCCTTGAGGCAAAAACGATAGCAGGCTCTTAGGGATCATTGATATATACGTATGATAAAAAATTTTTTTTCCACTAATGCGGGTAAAATGTGCACTTTAAGGGTGCGAGAAATTATTTTTTTTGCATAACCCTTGTGGGACAACTGATCATGGGTTGAGATGTATCGTTTGACAAAAAATAATTTTCGACCTTGCGTTTACGATGCACACTTTAAGGGAGCTAGAACTTCATTTGTAAGCAGAATCCTTGAGGCAAAAATTATCATGAGCTCATGGGGATGATGGAAATGCATATTTTGCTTAAAAGTATTTTTCTTAATTTGCGGTCATGATTGGTACTTTAAGGAATGGTCGGAAATGAAAAGTGGCGATTTCTAAGCCAATCTTGTCGAATTTCTAATATTCCAGCCAAATTTCATCGTCCCAGCACATCTGGAAGTACCTTAACTCGCGATCACCGGAATTCCGGACCCGCCCCTCAAACTCCCCCCACAGTCGCCGGAGCCAATCCAGTTCAGTTTTGGACTTGTTTGTTATTCCCACAAAGTTCCATCCCGATCTCTCCAGTCCAATCCGGTCACGTATTCCCCCCCCCCAATTGTTGTCGGATCCGGTCCGGACATGAAAAAGATCCCCACATGCACGCCCTCTGTTCAGTTATTAAATTTCACTCGAATCCGATCACCCGTTCCGAAGTTACGCATGGCTAAATATTCCGGATTCCCCCTCCCTCCGATCCCCCCACGACTATCGGATCGTTGAATTTTTATTTACAAGTCAGTTTGATCGGGTCCCTGATACGCCTCCCAAGTTTCGTCGTGAAAATCCCAAAAACCGTCATCACAAGAATTCCGGGTAACTCCCTTCCACCCCCCCCCCCCAAGTGTCCGGGTCCAGTCCAAACGTGTAAACGATTTATCTGGAGCAGATTCTTGTTCTTCCCAGCAAGTTTTACTCCGATCCCTCCATTATAACCGTTTCTCGAGATTTCCGGTCTTCCCCCATCCCAACTCCCCCATAGCTGTCGAATCCGGTTCGGACTTCAAATGGAAGATCAGAGATATGTCATTCATTCAGGTATTAAGTTTCGTCCCAATCCGATCACCTGTTCGAAAGTTACCCAACACTCAATTTTCCATATTCCCCCGCACTGCACCACATATAGCCTACAAACCCCTTTGACCCTCGAATGCACTAGCTCTTTCCAATGTTAACAGAGTGATCCGATGCAAAGAGTGACGTCACGCCGCGCGCAGACCTACTAGTGTGTAGAAAGGGGTAGGGGTTTTGCAAAAACTACTAAATTCTCAGGATTCCCCCGCCCTCTACTCCCTCCACGGTGGTCGAATCGGGGAAGTGACTATTTGCAAGTTAGTTTGGTCGGGTCCCTGATATGCCTGCCAAGTTTCATCGTCCTAGCACATCTGCAAGTACCCTAACTCGCGATCACCGGACCGACCGACCGACCGACCGACAGACCGACCGACGGAAAAGTGATCGGTATATGGCACTTGAGCGAAGCTGCAAGTGCCATAAAAACTACTAAATTTTCCGGATTTCCCCCGCCGTCTACTCCCTCCACGGTGGTCGGATCGGGGAAGTGATTATTTGCAAGTTAGTTTGGTCGGGTCCCTGATATGCCTGCCAAGTTTCATCGTCCTAGCACATCTGCAAGTACCCTAACTCGTGATCACCGGACCGACCGACCGACCGACCGACCGACCGAATGACCGACCGACCGACAGACCGACCGACCGACAGACCGACCGACAGACCGACCGACGGAAAAGTGATCGGTATATGGCACTTGAGCGAAGCTGCAAGTGCCATAAAAAAAACTCGATTTTTAGTTAGGAGTGGATCCCACCTAATCAGACCACGAGGAAGTCAATGGTGAAATCAGATTTTTTCTACGAGGCTTTGTTTCTTAGATCTCACCTAGTATCTACAGAAGGTCTCAACTTTATTTTCGGGCTTTACCTAGTATGTACATACTATAAATTTGCTTTTTCTCTGAAACCTAGTATCTGACAAACCTCCGCTCCACCAGCGGACTACAACGGAGGAATCTCATGTTGATCTCACCGGAAAACACTGACAAAACCTAGTATCTACCTTCTCATTTGTTTAAAAAAAAAATGCCTTGTAATTAGTATAGTTGAAATCAGGGAATTATTTGCTATGTTTCCATATCTTTAAAATATTAAAAATTGTACGAAAAAAGAAGCAGCTTTAAAAAAAAGTTTTCGCGTTTTTCTTGGAAGCTACTCAGGTGCAGATACTAGGTTTTGTCGGAGGACAGCCGAACTAGTGTTCGCGTCTCATGCTATTATGCGTAAAACCAGTTATCCGAATTTTGCCGAGTTTTGCTTGAAGGCAATGGGTCTGAGAAAAGGCTTAAAATAGCCAGGGCCGTGGATATTTTAAAAGCAGGGCCCAGTTTTACAGTATTCAGATAGATTCGGATATTGGAACATAGCACAGCAAAATAACACTAGAGAGTAACGCCAAGTCCTATGCTTTCCATGCTTCGCGAACGGGCGATACTCGTAGTGCCGACGACTACGCTTGCAGCATTTAAAGCGAGACATACTTGTGGGTTTAGAAATTTCTAGTAAAGCAAAGGTGTGGTCTGAACACGAGGCTGTATAATTTTTTTTTGCTGTATTCAGAATATGAAGTTATCGGAGCAAGCGCTGGTGAACGACCGAATGAGTTTCAGTACGGACGTTCTCTATCGCTCGTGGTGCTAGTATAGCTGCTGTTCGAGTGTGTGTCAGTTTTGTCAAGTCTTAACGCTACTCCCTAGTGTTATTTTGCTCTGGAACATAGACAGTGAATAGTGCTATATATTCTTTAAGAGGTTATGCTCGATTGTTATTTCTGGGCAACTCCATCGTTACCTACGTTACGTTTTGTACGCTTTGAAAGGCTGTAGCGTCACCGATTTTCAACTTGGAGGACTCGTTTTTACTCTAAAACAAAGCTCAAGCCTTCTTCTATCTTATGTCCAGTGTTCCAGCAATTTCCTTTAAACGGTCTACGCGCATGGCTCCAAAAACCCCGCGTTTCCAACGTAACAAAAAACGGAAGTGACATTTTGGTAGTGTGCACATAGTCTTAGTTTTCAGCGAATCTGTAAGGTCTAGCGAACTGATTTTTTTTTCGTCAGTTACCAACAGTCTTAGGACTGATGAGGCCGAAATTCGGAGCGATTGAGCGCCATGCTTCGTTTCCACAATTTTTTTTCTTCTGTTACAAACGTAACAGATTTTCGTTACCAACGTAACTCGTACGAATTCTCACCCGAATCTTTAGCAAAACGGTTTTGTTTGTAAAAGAAAAGTGAAATGTACATAATTATCTTATAAGCCGATCAAAACGGTCCTGCCTTGCTTCTGCCAATTTTCCGGTTTCGACAAAATTCCGGAACTGCTTTCAACAAATTTTTCGGTTTTGGCCGGATTCCGGGCGAACTACTTGTCCGGCGAGAAAACGATTTTCACGCAAGTGTTCAGCATGCCTTCTTACCTCTAAATCGAACATATAAATCAACTTCAAATAAAACTTTTACTTTTAACAAAACTTTCCGGTTTTGGCCGGAAAACGGGCGAACTACTTGTCCGGCGAGAAAATGGTTTTCATATTCGTGTTCAGCATGTCTTCTGTTACCCCTCAATTGACTACCTATTAGCTGTTTGAAATATTTTGTTTGTCCCTTAATTTGAACCCCCTCCCCCACCCCTAAATGTAGGGCTAAAGAGTCCATCTACGAACTCGACCTTTCCCTTGACCCAAATGATCCTCCCACCAAGTTTCATCAAAATATCTCATTATCTTCGAAAGTTATCGTGCTCACAGACAGACAGACAGACGGACCAAGGAATTTACTGAGGAATGGAGAGTATACCCTCACGACCCACTACCGTCTTATTCCATCTATACCTCTCCAGCCCGCTTTACACTACGCCGTGAGCCCCCCCCCCCCATTATCCAATCAGCTGATATGTAATATTTGCATATACAGGGCACTTTATATTACTCAAGATGATCGATACTAAGATTAAAACCTTACCTGCAAATTACCTGCAAATTTGCAATTGCAGGCGAGTAGGATTTCTCCTAATGTACGCCTACATGGTGCCTTGCCAGATTTGCAGACATATTCTAACGTTGTATTGTAACGTTTGTAACGTCTTTTATTGGCTCCAGGCATGAAGTTATATTTTTTTTTCTTGTTTACTGGAATAAACACTAAAATTGCCATTTGCTAACGTACTGGCACTTTATTATCTTGCTTGGATTGAGTTGTAGACAAACAATATGCCACTTTTTCGTTACAAACGTAACATTAGAAAGCTTATCTTTCAGCACTGATCAAATCCAATCCGTCAAAGATAGCGACTCCGAATGAACTACATTCCATTCAGGGCTGGCGGTTCTTTAAGTATGGTAAATTAAGAGTATTAGGCTTATTCCCAGATGGATTCTCATTGCAGCAAAAATGATCGTAAAATCTTGCAATCCCTGAAACTGATCAGCTTAAGATTTGGACAGCTCAAAAAATTAGAAAGGATGCTCCAAATTTAATAATTGAAACAGATTCTTAAAGCTCAGGGTATGCTCTATAAGAAAGACCTAAATATGTTCCACTAGCATATATTTGAAAATTTGTCCTTCGGTAGACCACCTCATGGAGTTGCCCCTCTGCTATTTTTTACAGGCCATGGAGGTGGTCCGGAATATAGAATTGCGCCTCCAGGGAGCCATGGTCTCCCGTTTCCGGTCACGAGGCTCCTCGCAGAAGTTGAGCATCGACGGTCAAGTGAACCAACTAATCCTCGAAGCCACCTCTGAAGAAAATCTGTCTCTCATGTATTTTGGATGGGCCGCCTACTTTTGAAAGGCAGGTACGATTTTCGTTTCCTTTTTTCCTGGGTTTTGTTTGAAAATTGATTGTGTTGTTTTTTAATACAAACTTTTAGAATCTCCGCAGAACGATAGCTACATTTTATTGGAGTATATGTCGACCCTTCTTGACAAGGGTCCTCTTCAGGATCAAACCGCCCAAGTGGGAAAAAGATCTACTTAAACATGTTTAAGACGCCTTTACATATCTTACATATTTATGTAGAAAAATGTATATGAATATACACAGGTATAACAGGGCATGCTTGAAATTATCAACAAGATTAAACTTTGGCTTCACAGTATAACTCTTTGACCGTTTGTGGTTCCACTTTACGGATAAAGCTAGTACTTTGTCCTCCCTTCGCTTTGCCGGATTTGTCCGGAAAATTTCCGGTGTCCACATCACTTACAATAGTGTTCTTCCACACGTTCTGTACACACCTTACAGGTTACATTGCAGCACCAGTGGAACTTGCACTCACACTGTCGCTTTACAACTGACACTACGGTGTTGTAGCCACGACCACAGCACAGAATCCCACACCCGTCTCCATCTAAATCAATAAAGACATTAGTAAAACAAGAGCTACGAGCCATATGGCACTTGTTACGGAAAGACTCCAACTAAACCCACCGTGGCTGGATGTGGTTCAGTCATATAAATGAAACGTCCAGCGCATCTTATAGTATTTTAATTAATTTGACAAATCAAGTGTATATAAATTTTCTAATTGTTTCTTTTGTCGTGTACTGTAAGATTATCTGGTCGTCAGCCTATGCTATCCAATGGATATTTTGGTATAAATAAATGATTAATTGATTGATTGCTGCTACCACCCATCAGTTTTCGATCGAGTCGGATCATATTTTATTTCCGGCCTCCAGTTCCCCACCCCACTGGCGTATCTGCCCCGGGCCCCAGAATCGCATATCTAGGGCATACAACCTTTTTAACGCTTTTCCTCCAATCGCTACACCCGTTTTGTCCCTACACGTGCAACAACATTTTCGGGACCCCTTCCAACTCCCCCCACTATGGATGGATGCGGTTCATACCCACGAGTGGCACTGCTAGGTCATTTGCTCTTACAAAACATCAAGTTTCACTTGAATCGGAACATCCGTTCGTACTGAAAATCGCATTCCCAAGAAAATTTTCGCGACCCCTCCCCACCGTGACCGAATGCAGTTCTGACGCATACATAAAGATTTAGGGCATCTGCTCATATCAACCAATCAGTTCTCACTCGAATCGGGTCACTCGTAACTTCAGCGTGTCACAAGATCCCGGATTGCCCTCCCCCATGGACGATCGAATCCGGAAAATAACGTTTACCAGAGCACTGGACGGGCTTCTTTATATACGTGCCAAGTTCCGTCGTCCTAGTTTATGTGGAACCTGAACTGAACCAACAGACCGACGGAAAGACAGAAATTACGTTCGCTATATTATATAGCACTTATTATATATACATATTATATAGCAGAAGGCTGCAAGTGCCATACAAAGTGAACTCTGCTTTAACCTAGAATCGATGCCTCTAGACCATCAATCAATCAATAAATAATTAATAATATTTTTATATGAAATTATTTAATACATATTTAACCGAAGCTGGTCTCACCTATAGTTGGTTTATGCTGGTCAGGAAATAATTCCTTGACATGTTGATACACATTTATCAACTAATATAATTCTAAAAGAAATCCTGTATCCTACCTGTATCGTAGCAGATACAATTGTATGCAAAGCTATCCTCCATAGCTCAGGACCTCAACGTTTCTGCCCTAGACCATTTTTTCACTTTCCATCTGGGAAGAAGATTTTTTAGACCGGATTAGTCCCTTTTTTGGGAAGTCGACCACACTACCTCAAAGTGGTGAAGCGGTGGCAACATTCCGTAGCTACATGCCTAGCGAAAGAGTGGCTAAAGTGTGGAGGCGCCGACGGACTGGGGACCTGTCGGTCAATAATATTCCCACGAAACGTTATGAAGAAAGCAGATCAAAGAGTGTCAAACCAGGCTACGGCATTCCCGACAAGCGATGCGTTGGATGATTTACCGGCGTCTCCTTCGAAAAATTGGCGAGCTGGACACCTGCTGAAACGAAGACAATCCCTTGCAATAGGGTGCTGGAACGTCTGTTCGATGAAGAGTTTGACGACCCAGACTTTCATAGCTGGCGAAGTACAGCGCCTAAGCCTTGACATCCTTTGTGTATCAGAGACAAGAATAAATGGCACACTTGAAAACCATGAGATAGCAACACCAGATTCAGAGAGCTCTTTCTTCTTGTATAACTCAGGACCCAAAGATGGTAGTGGCAGTGCAGGGGTTGGATTTCTCCTTAACATCCAAGCACAAAAAGCTCTAATAGAATGGGAGCCCGTATCATCTCGTCTTGCAAAAGCTAGATTCCGAAGCAAACTGTTTAATGTTACAGTGTTTGCGGTCTACGCACCCACAAGGGTCAGCTCTGAACAAGCAATAGATGCGTTTTACACCGAACGCAACGAAGCTGTAAAAAAGACCCCCAAACGTGACCTCCTCATTATCGGTGGCGACCTTAACGCACACGTCGGCAGCAGACAGGCAAACGGCGAGAGGAGCCTTGGAATTGACGGGTATGGCGAAAGATGCGAACGAGGAACCAGACTGGTCCAATTCGCCCAAGCGAACAACCTTGTAATAGCAAACACCCTTTTCAGACACAAGCCCTCACACGTCATAACCTGGAGATCCAGAGATGGGAGGACATCTTCCCAGCTGGACTATCTACTCGTGTCGTCACGTTGGAGAAGCTCGATCCAGAACTGCAGAGCCTACAGAGGACCTGACACAGGTTCCAAGTGTGGGTCGGATCACACCTTGGTCAAAATGTCTGTAAAGATCAGGCTAATGGCTCGTAAACGGAAGGAACCCCCAAAAAGATTTGACGTTGCCCGTCTTAAGGACCCGAGTAGTAGAACAATTCCGTCTTCAGCTTTCAAATCGTTTCACCGCCCTCGAGCATGAACAGTCAAATGAGACTCAAGAAGACGAGAACTCGAGCGGGTCGTCGGTTAACGAAGATTGGCAGAAGTTCCGAAATACACTACAGGAGGTAGCTCTCGAAACTCTTGGAAGAGTGAAGAGAAAGCGAAGACGGTGGATGTCCGAAGAAACTGTCCGACTTGCAACAAAGAAAAGTCTGTTACCATCACGCCACTCAGCTGAATTCAAACAGCTACGCAAGCTATGCCACCAGTCGGGCAGGAAAGACAGAAGGAAGTACTGGGAGAATATGGCGGTGGAGATGCAAAAAGCAGCTAGCTTGTCTGATACTAGGAAACTGTACCAGCTGGTTAAAGAGTCCACTGGGAAGAGGTCGAAGAACTCGGCCTCTGTAAGAGATTAACACGGTAATATCCTAACGAGTCGTGACGAAGTCGTTGACCGTTGGAAGCGCCATTTCCAGAAACTCCTAAATCCCCAAGTGGACTCTTCACCACCTGCTCCAAACCTTCAAGTGACCCAACCTCCCCCACCTCCTTCACCAACGCTCATCACTTCACCACCTGCTCCAGACCTCCAAGTAACCCAACCTCCCCCACCTCCTTCACCAACGCTCATCACTTCACCACCTGCTCCAAATCTTCAAGTGACCCAACCTCCCATACGCAACCAATACGCAGGAGTCAAAATAGAGCCCCCTGACGAAGAGGAAATCCTGGCAGCAATAAAGAAGCTGAAGAATAATAAAGCGCCGGGAATCGACGCCATACCAGCAGAAATCTACAAGGCAAGCCCCAGGCTTCTTGCACAGAACCTAGAAAAACTGCTCAAGAAAATTTGGGTACAGGAGGTTCTCCCAGACGATTGGAAAGTTTCAATCATCATCCCCCTGTACAAAAAAGGGGATAAAGCTGAATGCAAGAATTACCGGGGGATATCGCTCATAAGCATCGCTGCCAAAATATTTGCCATGATTCTACTCAACCGCTTCAGCTCAATCAGAAACACGACCACACGCCCAAACCAGGCGGGCTTTCGGCCAGGAATGGGCTGCATTGATCAGCTCTTTACACTCCAACAAATTCTCGAGCACCGCATGAAGCACAATCAGATTACTGTAGCCGTCTTCGTCGATTTTATACCGGCCTTTGACTCGATCGTTAGAGATGGCATATGGGCTGCGATGCAAGAAGACGGCGTCCCTGAGAAGCTGATACGCCTTATTCAGGCATACTACCAGCACGTTCGTGCCTGTATAGAAGCTGATGGAGAGCTGTCCTCCCTCTTTGACATCGATTTTGGGGTGAGACAGGGCTGCATCCTGTCCCTGATCCTCTTCAACTTTGTTATCGATTGGATCATGAAGCGCACCATGCAATCTGCCAGAGGCGTTGAAGTAAGCCCTGACTTCTCCATCAAAGACCTTGACTACGCGGATGAGATTGCCTTGCTAGAAAACGATCTAGATCATGCGCAAGCCGTGCTGTGTAATGTTGCTGCTACTGCAGATTTGGTTGGGCTGAAGATCAGTAAGGATAAAACCAAAATCCTGACGAATTCTGAGGATGTACTCACAAGGGGCATCTCTATCGACAACTCCCGTTTAGAGGTCGTTGACCAGTTCAAGTACCTGGGATCCCTCATCGACATTTCCGGTGGCTGCAGTACGGAAGTCCAGAGCAGAATATCGTCAGCATCGATAGTCTTTGCTCAACTTAGGAAGAACCTGTGGAGACAAAGAGACGTCCTACTAAAAACAAAAATCCAGGTCTTTGAAGCAACCGTCCGCTCCGTACTCCTTTACGGATGCGAGACATGGCCCCTGAAAGCAGCGGATGTTCATGCTCTCAAAGTATTCGACCACTCCTGCCTGAGACAAATCCTCGGCGTCTCCCTCCGAGACAGAATTAGCAACGTCGAAATTCGTAGACGATGCCACCAGAAGCGTGACATTGAAGCTCTAATAAAAAAACGCCGCCTAACTTGGTTTGGTCATGTTTGTCGGAGGTCAGATGACACCCTCACAAAAAAGGCGCTATACTGCAAACCCCTCGCACATTGGAAGAAGAAGCGGGGTGACAAGTTAAGACCTGGCTTAACACACTCAAGGCGGACCTAGAGCCGATTGGTGGCTTCCGACGACACGGCCGAAGATGGGACAAGCAGTTGCTTGAAATATGTGCACCACACACACTCGACCGAGCGGCTTGGCACTCAACCGTCTGTCAGATCATAGCGCCAGGGAGAGCTGAAGAGCTTGTGTCCTGAAACAAGTACAAGTAAGTAGTACAAGTACAAGTACATTTACAATGTTTTCGAAGGCTCATTGTAATTTTCCTTTCTTTTTTTATACTGCGCTATATCCTTCTCCTTGTTTAGTGCGTTAATAAAATTCATCATATGTGGGGGAGAATTACCTGTAGACAACTTGCTGCACCGTCTTCCTGCTGTTCCTGCTATACCCAGATCGGGGTTGTAGTCGCAATAGTTAGGCGATTCACTCAGGTGAACGAGGTCAGTGGGCCTTAGCTTGGTTTTCCTCGACTGGTGTCGTGACCGGGTTCGGAGGACCAATTTTTTCCGATCCTTCGCTCGAATGAGCTTCACAGGTTTGGCTTCTTCGAACCTAAAATTAAGGTTATCTTTATCCCGAACTGAAAATTTCAGGTCAACAGTAAAACAAAGTCAGCGGTTGCAGGCTGCACCGCCAAGGGATAGGACCCCTGTTCTAGAGGACTTTTAACTGTTTACTACCAGGCACTAGACTTTCAGCTATCAGGCCGTGTTCATCTTTTACTGAATTTGCAAAATTTTACAGTTTTTAATACAATTTGCGACTTTTAAAATTCGATGATGGACCAATGATTCGGAAACCGCTCAAAATATTTCTTTGTCGTTCTCTGAAATACACTGTACAAAGTATCTCCGTATACAGATTAAAGTTAACTGCGGTATTTGCTACTCGGATTCATCTTATCTGTTTGGTATTAATCTTATCTCCGTAGAGATAAGAATAATCCGAGTAGCAAATACTGCAGTTAACTTTAATCTTTATACGGAGAAACTTTTTACAGTGTAGTTCTGACTACACCATGTTTCAAATTACTGCCAATTGTACGCCCGGAAAAGTTAAACAAGTGTAACAAATGTACGAGAAAGAAAGATGTGGCTAACTTATGTGGCTCTGTTAATCTACGTTGTTTGTTTATTTTCTCTGTTGTAATGCCAGTATATTCTTGAGGGATTAAAAGCCTTGAACTGAATTGGATTTATGCCCCCAAAATTGCCATGGGTAAAAAGAAACTGATCACAGCTGAGTTGTAATATTCTACTAAAAGTGTCGAAGGTAAATTCGCCTTCGAGCTATCCACATTACCAGTTACAGTAGCCTATTTATTTATTTACGATTTGAACTCTTTTGTACTATATTTTACTGATACAATTAACAAAAATCTGATTGATTCCAAGTGAATGTTTCGTATAACTGTGTATATTAAGTTTATTTTAATCCATTAAGTGTAATCATGGTATATATTTTAATCCATGAACTAGTTAGTATTCATGGGTAATAGTATTTAGCGCGGTTCGGCGCTGTGAGTTGTATCAGTTAAAAATTTATGTCTATTTTCTCTCGCAATCGCTAATTCTCTGGCATAAATCCAGAACTTGTAATTACTCGCATCTAAAGGTTGTATCTAATCAATCGCACCAGACGTTCGATTCAGGACTGAGTTGTCCTAGTCAAAGTGCCGATCAAATCTTGGCGACATCCAATTTTGGTCTGTGTTACCCGTTAATAGCTAATATATCAGCCGAGTTGTTTGAGCGAACTAATTGCACTATTTGACGCTTTTGAAACCACTAAACATCTAAATGGTTTTAATCCAGACTTTGACTAATCAAGTGACGGTCTTACTGCTAGATCAAGCAATCAATCGATGCGATGTCGTAGAGATTGACAAAGGAGAGATTGAAAGGAGAGATAGAGATTGAAAATGGTTCTTTAATTAGAGCGCTATTGGACCGCCGTAGCCCCCATGTAATGCAGTTACGCTCCATTTGTTATGTATGTAAACTGCATCACATTCAGTTTACACGGTAGCGTAATAGTTTCGAAAATGTAGCCGAACAGCTGAAGAAAAATATTCACTATTTTGAGGAAAGGGTTATGAATGGTATTGGAAAATTACTGCCGATTTTTTTTTTTCAAACGAACCAAGTTTCTTTCGCGTTGTCAGTCGGATCTTTGAAAACCAAGGATAAAGTGTTGTATTTAAAGTAAAGAACATTTAAAAAGCCTGCATAAATTTTCCCCCAGAATCGGTGTATTTTATGTTCGAATACAAAGTGTAAACATATTTTGAACCGAAGTTAATAAGTCACATTTCGATTCAACGAAACCTGACATCACTTCCAGTACACTGTAGAAAAAAAATCTCTGCTTTCAGACAACTTAATCTGCAGTATTTTGCACTCGAGCGTTTTATTCCTCTATCGGATTTGAACTCTACGAATTCGGAACAAAAATGTCCGAATTCGGTGATGCACAACTACTGAGTCCGATGTAGGAGACACTTTTACAGTGCAATACTACAAAAAGGCGATCGGGTTTCCGGCGTTGAACGGACCAAGGGTAAAGTGTTTATTTAAAGTAAACAACATTAAAAAGCCTGCATACATTTTCCCCCAAAATCGGTATATTTTATGTTCGAATACAAAGTGTAAACATATTTTGAACCGAAGTTAATAGGTCACATTTCAAGTCAACGAAACCTGACATCACTTCCAGTACACTGAAAAAAAAAAACTCTCCGCTTTCAGATCACTTAATCTGCAGTATTTTGCACTCTAGCGTTTTAATCCTCCATCGGATTTGAACTCTCCGAATTCGGAATAAAAATGTCCGAATTCGGTGTCGCACAGCTACTAAAGCCCGATGTAGGAGAGACTTTTCATAGTGCAATACTACAAAAAGGCGATCGGGTTTCCGGCTTTGAACGGACCAAGGGTAAAGTGTCGTATTTAAAGTAAACAACATTTAAAAAGCCTGCATACATTCCCCCCCTAGAATCGGTATATTTTACGTTCGAATATAAAGTGTAAACATATTTTGAACCGAAGTTAATAGGTCACATTTCAAGTCAACGAAACCTGACACACTTCCAGTACACTGAAAAAAAAAAAAAATACTCCCCGCTTTCAGATCACTTAATCTGCAGTATTTTGCACTCTAGCGTTTTAATCCTCCATCGGATTTGAACTCTCCGAATTCGGAATAAAAATGTCCGAATTCGGTGTCGCACAGCTACTAAAGCCCGATGTAGGAGAGACTTTTTGTAGTGTAATACTACAAAAAGGCGATCGGGTTTCCCGCTTTGAACGGACCAAGGGTAAAGTGTTGTATTTAAAGTAAACAACATTTAAAAAGCCTGCAGACATTCCCCCCCTAGAATCGGTATATTTTATGTTCGAATATAAAGTGTAAACATATTTTGAACCGAAGTTAATAAGTCACATTTCGATTCAACGAAACCTAACATCACTTCCGTACACTGTAAAAAAAAAAAATTCTCCGCTTTCAGAAAACTTAATCTGCAGTATTTTGCACTCTCCGAATTCAGATTTGAACTCTACGAATTCGTAACAAAAATTTCCGAATTCGGTGATGCACAACTACCAAGTCCGATGTAGGAGACACTTTTACAGTGTAATACTACAAAAAGGCGATCGGATTTCCGGCGTTCAACGGACCAAGAGTAAAGTGTTGTATTTAAAGTAAACAACATTAAAAAGCCTGCATACATTTTCCCCCAGAGTCGGTATATTTTATGTTCGAATACAAAGTGTAAACATATTTTGCACACATCACTTCCAGTACACTGAACAAAAAAAAAAACTCCGCTTTCAGATCACTTAATCTGTAGTATTTTTATAATCCTCCATCGGATTTGAACTCTCCGAATTCGGAACAAAAATGTCCGAATTCGGTGTTGCACAACTACTAAAGCCCGATGTAGGAGAGACTTCTTACAGTGTAATACTACAAAAAGGCGATCGGATTTCCGGCGTTGAACGGGAAAGGAAACCGTTTTCGGACACTCGGAACTGATCGAGAGGCAGGTTCTAGGGAAAATTCCCTAGGTAAAGGCGTATTACCTGGCTTTCAAGAAGTTCCCGATTTCTCGGAAGGGTGGTAATGTTTGCCAGCACGTCCGCAGCGTACAACTGCCGGACACTCCGTGACATTTGCATGTTGTGATGACGTTACTCTCAGTAGCCTGAAAACGACAACTATACTCATTAAATCGGTTACGTGACAGAAAAACTAACGTTCGACGTAATTGGACAAAGCGTATGAAAGCGCAAAAAAGCGCATACTAGTATTTGTGTTGTGGATAGACGATAAGGTTTTCCCCGCTCAGATTTTCTGCTAAAGGTGAAAAATATCCGCATGGAATGATGATGCTGAAAATAATGGCAGGAATACTCTATATGACTAAATCCAAAACACGCCAGTGATCCTCAGGAAGAAGGAGTAAACGTCTCCGTAACGAGTCAAACTCAACGACTCAAATCCTGTGTCAAACAATCACGGCGATCTTTGGGAGCAGCTGTGATACCACTTCTGCCTTTCCTCCGCTAGGTAACCAGAGAAGTCGGAGATTTCGCATCGGCAAGGAGAGATAGTCATCAAGAGTATTCTGGTCTCGTACGGAATTTTCCCGCCTGAGATCGACCCAGACAAAATGAAACAGATATCAACCCGACTTCAGGTTACTTTCTTCCTCGGATCGTTGGAGTTTCTTCCGCGGATAGACCGGAATTTCGACCTCGGCTCTCGCCGAGGTTAATCCAGGTTAATCTAGAGCCTTGAACGGGTAAAAAAACGACTTAAACGTAATCATGCTATTTTGTTCTGTATAACGTTTTCATTCGTTCGTGCCTTTTACTTTCTTAATTTTTTATTACTGCTCTGTACCTAATAAGCGGGTCATAAATAAAGACATTATTCGCGGGTCATAAATTTGCAGATGGTGTCCGGTCAATTCGTCACAGGACAATTCGTCATAGGACAATTCGTCACAGGACAATTTTGTCATAGGACAATTCGTCACAGGACAATTTGTCATAGGACAATTCGTCATACGGACAATTCGTCATTAGGGCAATTGGTCATACGGACATTTCGTCACAACGAGCCTAATTTCAAGTCCGAATCTCTTGTGAAGGGGTGGCAGCTTTGATTTGATCAAAACTAATTTTCCAGTAGCAAATTTTCGAAAAAATGACGAATTGTCCTAGTGACGAACTGTCCTAGTGACGAATTGTCCTGTGACGAATAGTCCGTGTGACGAATTGTCATGTGACGAATTGTCCCTGTGACAAATTGTCCGTGTGACGAATTGTCTGTGAAGAATTGTCCTGTGACGAATTGTCTTGTGACCAATTGTCCTAGAATCATGCACCTTAAGGTCCTCGATTGACGATCGGGTCCAAGAGACAATTAAGCAGGCGATTGGACCTTGTTTTAGTTTTTACTGACCCAGTCCTTGAGAACCGGTGAAGTGCGACTTTTTGTGCGAAGAACTGTAGCCGAACAACAGATTCCCTACAAACATTAGCCATTGGTAAAACTGTTATGTGATAAATTGATAAAACTGTTATGTGATAAATTAAGAGGATCTCATCTCACTCCTTTCCAATTATTATCGATATGCAAGATTCCTCCTCTTTTATTCCTCCCCCCTGTACAGTCGTGTACAATAACAAACAACTGATTTCGTGACACAAGCCGGACATATCTTTAGAACTTCCGGCCCTGAGAAATAAAAATATCCCCACCTTAACTATCATACAACACAGCAGTTAGTTTTAGTGTTTGTTGTGTTTTGTTCTTCATTCTGGTAATCCGCTGTTTTGTTATCTCTTAAAAAAGGCAATAAATAAGTGTTATTATTAATAAGTGATTAGTCGTACCGGCTTCAAATAGATAGACCGAGTGGCAGACAGCTCAAAATACAAAATACAATTTTCTTCGCTATTATTTTATTAAGTCTGAAGACTATTAGTATCTTTAAGTTGAGTTGACACATGACTAAACAGCCCAGCCGTATCCAGGGGGGGGTTAGGGGGTTCACCCCCCCCCCGAAACATGCAAAAATAGTCGTTTTTTATAGGCTCTAACCTGTGATCTATGTCTTTTTTTGTACTCTGGATACGGGCCTGAAAATAAATTACTAGAATCCTGTGATAATATCTCCTCGGGTCCGGGGGAGACGTACTTTTGCCCTCTTTGTAAGGTTGAAAAGGAGAAACTGTCCCGCTTTCTCCTCCAGTGCCAGGCGCTTTCGCATTTGAAAGATAAATTTGTTGCGGAGGTTTGTTGGTTTTGCTTCCCGGTATTCTGAATTGATTATAGGTGCAGAAGGCACTACCGAAAGTGGAACCTTTTATTTTGCTTAACATGCCCTCATCTTATTGGCTCAAAAAATGACCATTGTTACTGCATCATAGAAAGGCTTTTAAAAGAGGCTTTTAATCAAAGAAAACCCTTTTTTTCTTTCTTTTTGGGATCCCAAAACGTTAGTGACGGATACCTATGACATCGCAAAAGTTGTCCGTCTGTCCGTCTGTTAGCACGATAACTCTCGAAGGGATTGAGATATTTTGATGAAACTTGGTGGGAGGTTCCTTCGGGTCAAAGTACAAGTCAAGTTCGAAGATGGGCTCTGTAGCTCTATGTTTGAGGGTGTGGGAGGGGTTTCAAATTAAGGGGCAAAAAAAATATTTTTTGAAAGCTGTTTAGATAGTGGATTTAGGGGTAAGGAGACACTCTGAATCCGAATATCAAAGTTATTTTCTCGCCGGACAAGTAGTTCGCCCGGAATCCGGCCAAAACCGGAAAGTTTGTTAAAAGTAAAATTTTTATTTGAAGTTGATTAGATGTTTGATTTAGGGGTAAGAAGACATGGTGGATACGATGGTGAAAACCATTTTCTTGCTTGACAAGTAGTTCGCCCGGAATCCGGCGCAAACCGGAAAATTTGATAAGAGCAAAATTTGTATTTGAAGTTGATTAGATATTCGATTTAGGGGTAAGAAAACGTGCTGAACACGATGGTGAAAACCATTTTCTTGCCAGACAAATAGTTCGTCCGGAATCCGGCCAAATCCGGAAAATGTGTTCAAAGCAAAATTTGTATTTGAAGTTGATTAGATGATAGATTTAAGGGTAAGAAAAAACGCTGAATCTATATATGACAATCATTTTTTAACCGGACATATAGTTCGTGCGGTATCCGGTTGAAACCGGATTCTTTTTTTAGAAGTCAAAGTTTTATTTGAAGTTGATTAGATGTTCTTTATAGGGATAAGGAGATACGCTGAACTCGTTTCTGAACTATCTTTTGTTTTTGCTGGGCAAGTAGTTTGCTCGGAATTCCGCCGAAACCGGAAATTTGGCAGAAGTACACCAGGAAGTTTTGATCAGTATCGTCAAAATAGATATGGCTTATACAGGTATATCTGAACTTGGTTTTCTCAGATGATTAGCCTGGCGAAGACTGGATTTGGCGAAGACAAGACGTAGTTAATATTAAATTTTTGGGATCCCATCGAAAACTTTGGTCTTGTTTTACCGGAACTCATCGACGGCCAGCAAGGGCCGTATTAACCTTCGACAACATATTAGAGAATAAACAACAGCACACTAATAAACACCACCCAAGCCGGGACATAGTTTGAGTACTTTTGCAGTACTAAAACAGGTAAAAGTACACAAATATGCAACACTGTCCTACAGAAACTTGAGACCAAAGCTTAGGCGGGCGCAAGATAATTTTTTCCTACAGAAACTTGAGACCAAAGCTTAGGCGGGCGCAAGATAATTTTTACCTTTCTCCCAGCTCGATTGTTGTGCAAATTCATCAAGCTTCTCGCATCTCCTTCTACTTCCCTTGCGTCTAGAAATTTCTTTGCAAAATTTCCGCCAAAATCCACGTTCGCAGAGCAACCACCCCACTTCCACCCATGGGTTTGGGATCCACCTTTCTTGGTGGTATCACAGCTACAGTTTGGAATATTCCCTTTGCTACATTCCTGGGTAATTGTGTAGGTAACCCCTGCGCTCCATACGCCATAGGCAAACGCAGCTTCCCGGCTTCCTGGAAATGAAATACGATTAATTAATTAATACTCTTTCAGTTTTTAATCAATTTTCCTTCAGCCCAAGCTGACTATAAATCAACAAGACCAAAGGTTTCGATGAGATCCCAAAGAGGAATATTTGCTAATGTTTCTAAAGACAATCGGGTCTTTGCTGAGGTTCGAAGTCCGTAAACATTTATTAACAATGACTTTTGTCAAGGTTGATACGAAGCCCTATCAACCCCCGCATTGCATTGAACTGAGCGAATTACCTCAAATACTGAAAGGTAGAAGCTGGCCTCTAAAAAATAAATAAAAAAGTGCGCAAGCGCTCAGACGTGGAGTGTGAAAGTAAAATGTTTATCTCATCTAATATACAAAAAGCGTTAGAACCAGGACATTTCAATAGCCAACAAATATTCAAATAACCTAATTTGAAATCATCCCAGTTTAAAAGTTTAAACAAATAGCATTTAGAAATCCAAAGAAGGTCTTCGAAATCGTCTTGCAAGAACGGTGTATGTTTCAGTACTGAGCCAGTCCGACACTTTAGCCCTCTTTTCCATTAGCAAGACAATAAAAGTGTAATAAAACCAAATCGTTTTATTGCCTGATACCCCCCTTGTCACAACTTCATTAAGATCGGCATATCACCGATCATATGACAAAACCGTCCAGTTTCCAACTCATGATTGAGGATTGAAGTATACCGCGTGGTCTTATTTGTTGCTGTTACACCAAAATCCGCATCTATACACATATATCTACAAGTACACAAGAGTTGAGCTTGAGACATGTCATAAACGAACTTAATTCACCGAAAATCTGGGCCCAGTTACCCATGAACAGGAGGGTGTGGGGGGGGGGTCGGGACCAATCAAATTGCATATCTAGACCTAAATATTCTCGACTATACCAACTTAAGAGTTTGATTCCAGTCACGGGTCATAAACTTTACTCATGGGCAAACTGGGCCCACTTCCCCCTGTACCAAATGGGGGTGGGAAAAAGCAAAAAGAGACCCCAATGGTCACAAACCCACCAAGTTTCAACTTGATACCTGTTGATTCCTGTCACGGGTAACGAACTTTACTCCTGGGCAATCTGGGCCCAGTTGCCCTTGAACGGGTTGGGTGGGGGAGGTGGAACTTTGAAAGTAATTTCACAGCCCTAGGATCTACAAGTACAAGGAATTTCATCGTCCTTTGCCCAGGTCTGGTCAAGTTATGAACATTATTCACTGGGCAATCTGGGCCCATTTGCCCTTGAACCAGGTGGGTGTGGGGGGTGGGACCCCCAAAAGGCACAACTAGACCCCACTACTCACATGTGTAACAAGTTTGAACTTGAAACTTGTAGTGGTTCACGAGTTATGAGCTCCACAAAATACGGTGAAAACCGAAAACCGGAAACCGAAAACCGGAAACCGAAAGCCGAAAGCTGCTACAGCGCTCGCAGTAGTGGATTGTTCCAAGGAACACTCCACTAAAAACGATTACTTTCAGTAAGAAAAAATAAGAAAAACATTAGGCTACACTTTTTATGGCACTTGCCCTTCGGCCAAGTGCCATATAGCGATCGCAATTTCTGTCCGTCCGTCGGTCGGTCGGTCGGTCTGTCGGTCCGGGTTTTGCTAGTTCGGGTACTTCCAGATAAGCTAGGACGATGAAACTTGGCAGGCATATCAGGGACCCCAAATGATTAAGTTGGAAATAGTCGCTTCCCCGATCCGACCACCTGAGGGGGAGTGGTGGGAAGGGGAATCCGGAAAAAATAGGAAAAATTAATTATTTTTAACTTACGAACGGGTGATCGGATCTTAATGAAACTTGATATATGGAAGGACCACTTGTCTCAGACCTTCCATTTTAAATCCAGACCGGATCCAGTGACATGGGGGGTAGCTGGAGGGGGAAACCGGAAATCTTGAAAATCGCTTAGAGTGGAGAGATCTGGATGAAAGTTGGTGGAAAGAACAAGCACAAGTCCTAGATACGGGATTGACATAACCGGACCGGATTCGCTCACTTTGGGGGAGCGGGGGGGGAATCCGGATTTCTAGTGATCCCGGGAGTTCGGTGCTTCCTGATGTGCTAGGACGATGAAAATTGGCAGGCATGTCAGGGACACGAACAGATTGACTTGATAATAGCCGTTTCCCCAATCCGACCATCCGGGGGGGGGGCTGGAGGGAGGGGAATCCGGAAAATGAGGTATTTGTAACTTACGAACGGGTGATCGGATCTTAATGAAACTTGATATATGGAAGTATCTCGTGTCTCAGACCTCCCATTTAAATCCAGACCGGATCCGGTGACATGGGGGGTAGTTGGAGGGGGAAACCGGAAATCTTGAAGATCGCTTAGAATGGAGAGATCTGGATGAAAGTTGGTGGAAAGAATAAGCACAAGTCCTAGATACGGGATTGACATAACCGGACCGGATCCGCTCACTTTGGGGGAGTTAGGGGGGGATCCGGATTTCTAGTGATCCCGCGAGTTCGGTGCTTCCTGATGTGCTGGGACGACGAAAATTGCCAGGCATGTCAGGGACCCGAACAGATTGACTTGATAATAGTCGTTTCCCGGATCCGACCATCCGGGGGGGGCTGGAGGGAGGGGAATCCGGAAAATGAGGTATTTTTAACTTACGAACGGGTGATCGGATCTTAATGAAACTTGATACATAGAAGTACCTTGTGTCTCAGACATCCCAGTTTAAATCCGGACCGGATCCGGTGACATGGGGGGAACCGGAAATCTTGGGAAACGCTTTGAGTAGAGAGATCGGGATGAAAGTTGGTCGAAAGAACAAGCACAAGCCCTAGATACATGATTGACATAACCGCGACCGGATCCGTTCACAGTGGGGGGGGGTCCGAATTTCTAGTGATCCCGCGAGTTCGGTGCTTCCTGATTCGCTAAGACGATGAAACTTGGCAGGCGTGTATGGGACCCGAAGAGGTTGACTTGAGAATAGTCGTTTCCCGGATCCGACCATCTGGGGGGGGTGGAGAGAGGGGGAATCCGAAAAGTGAGGTATTTTTAACTTGCGAACGGGTGATCGGATCTTGATGAAACTTGACGTATAGAAAGATCTCGTGTCTCAGACGCCCCATTTTAAATCCGAACCGGATCCGGTGATATTGGGGGGAGTCGGACGGGGGAACCGGAAATCTTGGGAAACGCTTAGAGTGGAGGGTTTGGGATGAAAGTTGGTGGGAAGAGCAAGTGAATAGCATAACCGAAATGGATCCGGTCACTGTGGGGGAGTTGGAGGGGATCCGAGTTTGTACTAATCCCACGAGTTCGGTACTTCAGCTGATGTGCAAGGACAATGAACTTGGCATGCTTGTCAGGTACCCGAACTATTGACTTGAGAATGTCGTTTCCCCGATCCGACCGTCGAGGGGGAGTGTACAAAAGAGGAATCCGGAATCCAGTGGCAAGCTCAGCTATTGAACGGGTTATCGGATTTAACCGAAACTTGATATTTAGAAAGGTGTCTCGTAACTCAGACATCCCATTTTAAATCCGGACCAGATCCGGTGACATTGGGAGGAGTTGAAGGGGCAAACCGGAAATCTTTGTAATCGCTTAGAGTGGAGGGATCGGGATGAAGCTTGGTGGGAAGAACAAGCATAAGTTCTAAATATGTCATCTAGAGCTTTCAGACTATATGAACCTAGATATCCTAATTCTAGGTCCGAACCGCATTTTTGAATGGCGGGGTGTTTATTGTGAAGTTCTCTTCTACTTTCTCGTACCACTACTCGTAACAAGTGCCATATGAGCTCGTAGCTCTTGTTTTTTTTAAATATTACTTGTTTTTCGAAAAAAGCTGTGGCAGTTTCCCTCAATCGGGACATACCTGGAGCACTTATACAGCGTTTACACGGACAAGAAATCCTGTCGAGTAGAAAGGAATTCCGGTCGACTTGAAAGGATTCCGTTCGTGACGACAACTAGAAAAAAATTCTAGCGGAACGGGAATTCCTATCATGGTGAAAGGAAATCCGCTCAGCTTGAAAGGAATCGCGTCGGCGGCGCTGGTAAAAAGACTAAAAAGAAAAGTCAAGCTTGCTTTTGAGAGCAGAAATCATCAGCACTGATATCATAAATGCTACCAAAACATTTTTTGTTGGCTGGTGAACTTGTTTTTGTCAGATTTTCTGGTTTGAATAATTATTTTGTTCCCTATGCGTGTAAACATAATCTTGTCACCAAGACCGGATTCTGATCAAGTTTTCCTCTACTTGTAATCGCTGCATTAGGTCATAGCCTAACTTGTTACAATCACATTTCCACTGAAAAGACAGCTTGTCAACTGAAACAATATCCTAGTTCCATTGCTTTCCTTAACTGAAAAGCCAACTTATTTTTGTGTCATTTAGTTGAATACACTGAATTATTTGGATTCTGCAAATGGATTTTTTTGTTTTCCACTATCTGCTCTAGTTATGGCGTTCAGAATATCTGCGGCCGTCCCCACGGCGAAAATTCTACTATGACGCGGGAATTTTTTTTATCTAAACACAAACAAGGCTTTTTAGTGGGCAGTGGCGATATTGGTGAAGATTGCTTAGTGCCTGAACAAAAAAAAAGTCATAAATCTTTCTTGTAAGGCATACAACAAATTAGAGGTACCACAAATCACACGGAAATTCCACTATTTGAAAATCGATTATACTGAATAGCGGAACAACCAAGTGACGCATTTTCAGCGGGTCTTCAAGCCAATTTAAGTGATGGGTAACTAGATTGTCCTATCCCAGTCCTTTTCGGTTAAACTTTAAGGTAATCGTTCTCATAGGCCTGGGCTTGACAGTATTTATTATCACACACGTCCTCTTTTGATTACAACTTTCTTGCGTGAATTGCGATCAGCCGAACTGCGGATTGCGATCAAATATCGGTTACACTTCTACAAAACGCGAACCGAGTATACGCCCTTCATAAAATTCAATTGCGAATTGCCGCCAAAGGCTCTAGAGAAACAATAACAATCACACGTTAGATCTTGGTATAAGTTATCTGAAGGGGAAGAAGCGATTAGGCTTTCGGTTCACACAGAGTCGCGTATCAGCCCCGAAGAAAATTCAGTCAGCACTGAAGTCGGAAGCCAAATTTGACAAACTTGATGGAGTTTGACCTAAGAGGGTTGGCTAGAGCACAAATTAGGCAGAGGCATTTTAAACAGTTTAAACATAGCCAGGCCTAAGAGGCAAACATAAAAGAAACTGAAAATAGCCAAACAAACATTGAAATACCAAACATAAAAGAAACTGAAAATACCCAAACAACTCTGGTTAACGTACACCAAGAAGTAATGTATCGTTGTTTACTTTACTCTAGCGGCAAAAAATAACTAATCGGGAATGAACTTTATGAAGGGCGTATAAAGTCCGACAAAATACAAAATTCCACCGACAGATGGCATCTGCTTCCTGCTGTTCTCATGAGTTAATTTTATAGGAGTTCGTTTTGTGTTAGCAAATGAACCCATATTTTTTCCCCTTTTCTTTGACACATGTCAATCGGTTCAGCCTCAGTGTAAAAAATAATGCACCAAATAAAATTCCCAAGTCAATACCTATTCGAAAAAGTTGTAATCGTTAACATATCTCGTCTCGGTTGATATCGGAATAACATCCTCGACGGCCATTTAAGAATAATAACCTCGCTACGCTCGGTAGTTATTTTTCATAACCTACCGTCTCAGTGTTATTTGCAGACACCACCCTCTGCGGAAGTTAACCTGTATTGCCTAGGACGTTCACGTTTCTCTCATGTCCATTTGTCTACCGTGTGCTTTATTGGGAGCAGATTCATTCATAGCAACACGTTCCCAGCAAGAACAGAAATTAAATGAAAGGACATTCAAAAATATTGACAAGGATGAACGTCGCACATGCTGATTCTTTAAAATCACAGATATTACATTGCTACATATTCATGTTTATTTAAGGAAATTAAAAATCCCGGCGTCGTCGAACCGTATCTAGGTGGTGAGCAAAGAGGTTAAACACTCGCGAGAAGGAGGTAAATGGATGTGAGGCTTTTTCAGCGTTTCCACTTTCATGGAAAGAGTTGCTAATATCATTTTTTTTGTTTGTTTTTTTTAGCACACACAGCATATTTTTTTAAGCTCACTTTAAAGTTTAACTGAAAAGCATATTTTGATTCTGCCAAGGGATTTTTTTTTTTTTTACATATTTTGAAGCCCACTTTAAAGTTTAACTGAAAAGCCAGCTTATTTTGTATCGTGGATTTGAATAGCCTACACTGAAGTATTTTGACTCCGCTATGGAATTTTTATTTTTTTTATCTTTTGCTGTTGTATTAACCTAAAAAGAATATGCACTGCTGTACCGACAAAGTTCATCCTGACGCAGAGAATTTGAATTTCAACAAAAGCGCGCATTTCAGTGGCTAATGAAGCGAAGCTCAGGAACGTTCAGTTCCAGATTGTAAGGCCACTTCTGTTGACACAGATTTATATTTCGACAATCGGTTACCGCTGTAGTTGCTAACTGTTGCAAGCATAGAGGTACAAACACATGGCCTAGAGGTACCACAGACTGGGAAGAAAAAAGTCCATTAGATGAAAATCCGTTACGTGAATAGCGGAGCAATCTGCATTTCATCGGTTTTCAAGCCTGTTTGACGAATAAAGTGATTGAACTGTCGTATATCAGCCATATTCGAATAAACTTTAAAGTTTAACCGAAAAGGGCTAGGATAGGACAATCTAGTTACCCATCACTTATTCACTTAAATTGGCTTGAAGACCCTACTTCTATGTTCCGCTATTCAGGAATCATCGATTTTCAAATAATGGAATTTCCGTGTGATTTGTGGTGCCTCTATGCGCTTGTATTTTTGCTGTATGCCTTACGAGAAAGATTTATCAGTTTTTTTTTGTTCAGGCACTAAGCAATCTTCACCAATCTCACCATTGCCCACTGAAAAGCCGCATTTGTGTTGAGATTAAAATTTCCCGCGTCATAGTAGAATTTACGCTGTGGAGACGGCTGGAGATATTCTGAGCCTCGTAACTAGAGCAGATAGTGGAAAATCAAAAAATCCCTTTGCAGAATCCAAATAATTCAGTGTATCCAGTTAAATGACACACACATGAGTTGGCTTTTCAGTTAAACTTTAAGCTCCTCCAAGTGTCCTGATGTCTCTTGTGCGCGCTTTCCGGTTTCCGACTTCATCATTCCACGTTCCGCCTGGCACAGTAGCAAGACGTAACTCATTCGAGTTCCTGTCATCATCAGTGGGTTATCTGATCTATTCGTGACTAGATTTTCGTCTCACTGAAAAATCGCTACCGTCAGAACTCGGGTGGCGAAATGCTGAAATGGTTATTTGTTTGCGTCTTCCGACTTCGCTGCTTGAACGAAAGTAATTGGTCTGAGAGACACGCCAATCTTCGATTTAAACTGATTAGTTTCGATTTGAGGAGGAGGTAGAACATCGCTATCGAAACCGTTAAAAACTGATGATCACGTTGACTGAGCAAGTATTTTTTTTTTTCGATTCAGTTTAACCATGTTTCATTTTTTTGCGCACAAGCCATTTGAACTTAAAGGACCCGTCGCACCTACAATGCCAATGCAACATTCAAAGAGTTTTTAATTAGTAATTATTAAAGTAAAACCGTATAACTCAAATTAAATTAATTGTTGATTATTATTACGGGTTTTGATTTGTGCTGCAGGTCTGAAAGGAAAGCTATGGAGGGAGTGGATGGGGGTCTCAGAACTCATGCCGAGATAAGTCATACGGCTAGGCTTTTTACCCTTTTTTATGTAAATATATATCCAAAATTAAGCATGCTAATCATGTTCAATTTATTGTATAGGCTATAGTGTGGTCGTTATTTTGTTAGTTATTTGTCTAGTGGTGTTTGTCACAAAGTTGTTCGTTCGATTTTGATTATTTATTTATTTATTTTACTCGTCAGCTATGGCGGAAATAGAATAATTGAATTGAATTGAATACATCCATCATGGACGGGCTACCGGTAATTTTTATATCAATACTGAAAACGCTAATTTTGATGAAGTTTGACTTATCCCATATTTGAATTCATGTATTTAATTATTTATTAATTGTCAAAGGAAAAATACTTTCTTTAAAGTTTTTAAAGAAATATTTTTTTTTCGGCAGACTTTCTGAGAGGCACTTACTACCTACAGCCTAAATATCGCAGCGTGAAGGCAATAATTATCATCTGTCACATTTGAAGATTCGCAGTGTGTAAATTATTAATACAATTTTCCATTAATTCGTTCAGAACAGTATTTAGGAACGGGGATGGGAATCTGTCAGCGTAGCCAACACTATCATCACTCATAGGCCCATTTGTACGTTCCCTGCAAATACTTAACCCCTAAGACCTTTGAAAGATTAACGCCAACCCACGAGAACTGTAAGCATATTCATAAAATTCATATCCGACTGATAGAATAAACAGACCTTCTGCTTGGCTATAAAACAACACACCCGCCAAATTATTGTTCTACGAGACCTATCGCTGATACATTTTTGCATAAGTGAATCCATTCATGGCTGTAGAGGCTGATCAGTCAGCGAATGAGTGAGAGGACAAGCATAAAATCAGCATGGTACTGGCTAAAAGCAATATCCATGTGTGGGAAATCAGCTTGAGTAGCTGGTGATGTCGCTGTTGGAGACATGCTGATATTAAGCTGGGTACTTCCCAGTTTTGGGGATCCCAAAACGTCAGTGACTGTTAACAAGACTTCTGTGTCAATTACCGTCTTAATGGTACTATCGCGTTCTGATGGTACCTGATACCACAGTAACTGGATCTTCATTTTGTCGTTTTCGCAGTTACCGTGGTATTTGATACCACGGTCAAAAGGTGTTTTTGCAGTTACCGTGGTATCTGGCAAGGTAGGCCTACCGTGGGAACTGATCGTGGTATCTGGATCACTATCACTAACACATCACTAACATCATCATCACTAACACAAGAGTCTAGTTTTGTGTCGAATTGGTGTGAAAGAAGTTATGTCACTTTAGATGGCAGTGAATATCAGTATTTCTTTTTGGATGATTTCTAGAAGCTACAATCGTTTTTATGGCACTTGCAGCTCCGCTCAAGTGCCATATACCGATCGCTTTTCGGTCGGTCGGTCGGTCGGTCGGTCAGTCGGTCGGTCGGGCGGTCCACTGTTTTCGAGTTAGGGTACTTCCAGATGTCCTAGGACGATGAAACTTGGCAGGCATATCAGGGACCCGATATAACTAACCTGGAAATAATCATTTTCACGATCCGACCATCTGGGGGGGAGTGGTGGGCCGGGGAATTCTGAGAATTTAGTAGTTTTTGTAAAACCCCTACCCCTTTCTTCTCACTAGTAGGTCTGCGCGCGGCGTGACGTCACTCTTTGCATCGGATCACTCTGTTAACAGCGGAAAGAGCTAGTGCATTCGAGGGTCAAAGGGGTTTGTATATGTGATTCAGTGCGGGGGAATATGGAAAATTGAGTGTTGTGTAACTTTCGAACGGGTGATCGGATTGGGACGAAACTTAATACCTGAATGAATGACATATCTCTGATCTTCCATTTGAAGTCCGAACCGGATTCGACAGCTATGGGGAGTTGGGGGGGGGAAGACCGGAAATCTCGAGATACGGTTATAGTGGAGGGATTGGAGTAAAACTTGCTGGGAAGAACAAGAATCTGCTCCATATAAATCGTTTACACGTTTGGACTGGACCCGGACACTTGGGGGGGGGGAGGGTGGAAGGGAGTTTCCCGGAATTCTGGTGATGACAGTTTTTGGGATTTTCACGACGAAACTTGGGAGGCGTATCAGGGACCCGATCAAACTAACTTGTAAATAAAAATTCACTCGATCCGATAGTCGTGGGGGGATCGGAGGGAGGGGGAATCGGGAATATTTAGCCATGCGTAACTTTGGAATGGGTGATCGGATTCGAGTGAAATTTAAAGCACACCTGAACAATGAAACCATACTTGAACACACCATGGAGAATGCGTTTACACACATGGCCACGGAGAGCATTCTTCTCCTGAGCGTGACGTTTTCAAAATAGGGATGTTCATTTCTGGAAGTCTGCACATGCAGACTCCAAGACAAAAAGCGCAATTCATTCAAATCTTGTACAGCGCTGGACGGAACGTATTGGAATTTCTTCTAGATATACGTTTGGGCTTAACTGGTTACAAAATATTCCAGAAGAAGGGTTGATTGGAGACACCTGTTCATTTCTAAAATTGTTCGGTACTGAAATAAAGACAGATGCAAATGGAGCAAAAATCATAGCTTGGAAACACTATTTCGTATTTGGATTGGGTTTTCTGCAGGCAATGTTAACGGAAGTCATGCAGATAGGGATGATACTTGGTACTCTTCATTCAGGTGTCCTTTAATAACTGAACAGAGGGCCTGTGGTGATCTTTTTCATGTCCGGACCGGATCCGACAACAATTGGGGGGGGGGGAATACGTAACCGGATTGGACTGGAGAGATCGGGGTGGAACTTTGTGGGAATAACAAACAAGTCCAAAACCGAACCGGATTGGCTCCGGCGACTGTGGGGGGAGTTTGAGGGGCGGGTCCGGAATTCCGGTGATCGCGAGTTAAGATATGTGCTAGGACGATGAAATTTGGCTGGAATATTAGAAATTCGACAAGATTGGCTTTGAAATCGCCACTTTTCAAATCCGACCATTCCCTAAAGTACCAATCATGACCGCAAATTAAGAAAAATGCTTTTAAGCAAAATATGCATTTCCATGATCCCCATGAGTCCATGATCATTTTTGCCTCAAGGGTTTTGCTTACAAATGAAGTTCTAGCTCCCTTAAAGTGTGCATCTTAACCGCAAGGTCGAAAAGTACTTTTTATCAAACGATACATCTCAACCTATAATCATTTGTGCCACAAGGGCTTTGCAAAAAAAAAAAAATTCTAGCACCCTTAAAGTGCGCATTTTACCCGCATTAGCGGAAAAAAAATACTTTTGATCATACGTATATATCAATGATCCCTAAGAGCCTGATATCGTTTTTGCCTCAAGGGTCTTCCTTACAGATGAATTTCTAGTGCCTTTAAAGTGCGCATCATTACAGCCAAGTTCTACGATAAAAAACTTTTTCTCTAGCTTCATTAAAGTGCGCATCTGAACCGCGCAGTCGAAAATTACTTTTAATCAAATAATACATCTCAACCCATGCAAGTGCCATATGAGCTTACAGCTCTTGTTTTAAATCAAAGTTGTCGTTTTTGCAGAACCACCGTAGTATCAGATACCGTGGTAACTGCAAAAAACGACTAATTGCAGATCCAGTTACAGTTACAACATCACAAGTGCAAAACTTCTTTCCCACCAATTTTACAAAACCGTAGTCTCTTATGTTGGTGATGATGCGTCACGGTAACTGCAAAAACGGTATCAGATACCATATGCAGGTACTTTATACGTGAATTAAAATACGCCACAAACAATACATTCACACGCACACAAAAAAAACAAGAGCTGTAAGCTCATATGGCACTTGCATGGGTTGAGATGTATTATTTGATTAAAAGTAATATTCGACTGCGCGGTTCAGATGCGCACTTTAAGGAAGCTAGAGAAAAAGTATTTTATCGTAGAACTTGGCTGTAATGATGCGCACTTTAAAGGCACTAGAAATTCATCTGTAAGGAAGACCCTTGAGGCAAAAACGATATCAGGCTCTTAGGGATCATTGATATATACGTATGATCAAAAGTATTTTTTTTCCGCTAGTGCGGGTAAAATGCGCACTTTAAGGGTGCTAGAAATTTTTTTTTTTTGCAAAACCCTTGTGGCACAAATGATCATAGGTTGAGATGTATCGTTTGATAAAAAAGTACTTTTCGACCTTGCGGTTAAGATGCACACTTTAAGGGAGCTAGTACTTCATTTGTAAGCAAAACCCTTGAGGCAAAAATGATCATGGACTCATGGGGATCATGGAAATGCATATTTTGCTTAAAAGCATTTTTCTTAATTTGCGGTCATGATTGGTACTTTAGGGAATGGTCGGATTTGAAAAGTGGCGATTTCTAAGCCAATCTTGTCGAATTTCTAATATTCCAGCCAAATTTCGTCGTCCTAGCACATCTCTTAACTCGCGATCACCGGAATTCCGGACCCGCCCCTCAAACTCCCCCCACAGTCGCCGGAGCCAGTCCGGTTCGGTTTTGGACTTGTTTGTTATTCCCACAAAGTTCCACCCCGATCTCTCCAGTCCAATCCGGTTACGTATTCCCCCCCCCCCCAATTGTTGTCGGATCCGGTCCGGACATGAAAAAGATCACCACATGCCCTCTGTTCAGTTATTAAATTTCACTCGAATCCGATCACCCGTTGCAAAGTTGCGCATGGCTAAATATTCCGGATTCCCCCGTCCCTCCGATCCCCCCACGACTATCGGATCGAGTGAATTTTTATTTACAAGTTAGTTTGATCGGGTCCCTGATACGCCTCCCAAGTTTCGTCCTGAAAATCCCAAAAACTGTCATCACCAGAATTCCGGGAAACTCCCTTCCACCCTCCCCCCCCCCAAGTGTCCGGGTCCAGTCCAAACGTGTAAACGATTTATATGGAGCAGATTCTTGTTCTTCCCAGCAAGTTTTACTCCAATCCCTCCACTATAACCGTATCTCGAGATTTCCGGTCTTCCCCAGCTGTCGAATCCGGTTCGGACTTTAAATGGAAGATCAGAGATATGTCATTCATTCAGGTATTAAGTTTCGTCCCAATCCGATCACCCGTTCGAAAGTTACACAACACTCAATTTTCCATATTCCCCCGCACTGAATCACATATACAAACCCCTTTGACCCTCGAATGCACTAGCTCTTTCCGCTGTTAACAGAGTGATCCGATGCAAAGAGTGACGTCACGCCGCGCGCAGACCTACTAGTGAGAAGAAAGGGGTAGGGGTTTTACAAAAACTACTAAATTTTCAGAATTCGCCGGCCCACCACTCCCCCCCAGATGGTCGGATCGTGAAACTGATTATTTCCAGGTTAGTTATATCGGGTACCTGATATGCCTGCCAAGTTTCATCGTCCTAGGACATCTGGAAGTACCCTAACTCGAAAACAGTGGACCGCCCGACCGACCGACCGACCGACCGACCGACCGACCGACCGACCGACCGACCGACCGAAAAGCGATCGGTATATGGCACTTGAGCGGAGCTGCAAGTGCCATAAAAAGAAGGAAAAAAGCTAAGACTAATCCAACGGTAAAATTCTATCAGCCTTCATCTAATCGATTTCAAAACGTTTCATATTCATAATATACTTGAGAACTATCTCTCCTCGTATCTTTCTATGGAAGCATTTGCTTTCTACAGAGTGAGGAGTTTGTAGTTTTTTTTTCTTTTTTTCGTTTTTGTTGCTGTTGTTGTAGTTAGTTATGGCTTTGTTGGCTGAAATAAAGATTAATAATAATAATAATAATTATCTTACTAATACTAAGCTAAAATTAAGATACCATGGTATCTGCTAAACGCAAATGATGATTCACCAATGCGAGTATTAGTTTCTGCTCAGGGAACCACGAGGTGTCACCAAGAACAAATAATCTGACATAACCTCCGTCTCCCTGTCTGCTACGAATGAGCGGAGGTTAGTAGCTTCGCGCCACATCACGTTTCGTTACATCTGCAAATAACTAAATCGCTGTGAACCCTGAGGAAACATAGATTCAAAGCTGATTGGTTCTATGGACGCGCTCCAGAGCGGGTCAGCGCGAGGAGTACGCCTCCTGCCAGCCTCCTTCACTATTTTTTCTGCGATATATAAGCAACGGCGAAGACGGAAGATGAGTAAACGGGTATCAACATTAGCTCAAAGCTAGTGTAAATACCTCTAGGTCCGCTCAGTTTTGTCGGGGTCGCTGCATGGGACTATAGACAGAAGTTCTACCAGATTATTTGTTCTTGGTGTCAAGAAAGCGTACAGTTTGTCTCATTACAACTCACCAGTGGGAAAAACATAACCGAAGGCTTTCTTTCCCGGCGTTTCCGAGCAGTTCCATCGTTGGTTCTTGAACTGTTCTCGACATTCCTTGATTGCCGTTTGGGCCCCTCCACCCACGGCAAACATGACTTCTGGATTTCGAGTACACATCTGTTGCTGCTTACGTGTTAGACCCAGGAAACGTTGACACAGGGTTTGAGCACCGATGGCAACGAGGGTAGGGGAACACCTGAAAATGCAAAACGTCTAGTAAGATATCCTAGATTCTAGAAGGGTTCAATTTATCTGTATTTATAAAAATTCCAACTAATGTAAACTAAACCTTCCAGGAAAGCACGAATATTAAGATAAATACGAAAGTCAAGAGAAAAAAAAGAACAGAAAAATGATGGGATGAACAAAAATGGAAAAAAATAGATGAAGAACTATACAAAAAAAACGAATTCACTAGTACATCCGTAACTCGAATCTAACCTATAGCAAGGGAATAACATACGTGACATAATATACACGTAGGCTACTCTTGTGTATTATGACATACATACAAATAGGCTCTTACTACCCCAAAACGACTATATGGATTATGAAGTTATGCTTATAAATCAGATGTCGACGTCCTTACACGATACAAAGATTAATCATACAGTAATGTATATATATATATATATATATATATATATATATATAATTGAGAGTATAGTAAGTTATTGAGTCCAAGGTATAATAATGTGATTAACAAATTGTATAATAAGATTGTAATATAATCTATTGTTGTGCTTGGTACAATCAATTGTTGTCCTTTGTCCTTTGGTATCGGTTGAGGAGGCGGGATGATAATTTTTAATAACAAATAATTAATGATAAATAAAAATATTTTTTTCTTCTTTCCGGATGCGAGCTAAAATCAAGATAAAGACGGCATTGGTTTTGTGCTGGTTCCGAAATGGTTTGAAAATCTCCATAAGCTAACAAACAGACACGAGTGATTTTTTCAGCCACTTACGCTTTGATAACTGCATTCCCTCTTAGCCAAAAAACATGTTCGGCAAAACAAAAAATGAACCTGTATTATTGTTAATATTTGATTATATGTAATTATATGTGATACAGGATATACAGCACATTTTGTGCACATGGTTTGTAACTGTTACTGTTTGCATCGTCGCAATGTATCATCACTGGAGAGGCGGCTAGGGCTTTTTAATCAGATTAAGCTAATCACTGAGCGAGTTCACTTGAACACCGAAAAGGTACCAATTTGGACTTACGGACGAGCAGAAAAACTTAATTTGGAACTCCTTGCCCATAACACAGTTACAAGGTGAAGAGCTCGCTAACAGAAACAACTATAGGAAAGAAGCGAACTACCAAGTATGTAAAAACAAATTATTTGGGATTGAAATTCTTGTGCTGCGGTTAAAATTTCACGTATTTCTATCTACGAGGCAAATTAGCAGGAAGCTCAATACTAAAAAATAATTAGCGAGAGGACCTGAAGGAGAGGTGAAAGCTCATATGGTACTTGCAAAGGTAGTTAGCATGTATATCAGCCGGTGCCGTCATTTGGCGAAAACGTAGCGGGGCAGCAGCGTCATTCCGGGCCATATTAGCTGGGCTTAAAAAGGTCAAAGTTTGGTGAGAGACCTTCTTAAGATCAACTTTTCACAACTGCCTGTCATAATTATAGGCGTTTTTCCGTGCTCCCACAAACAGGTTGTGGGTCGATTGTGGCTCGAAAAGAACGTTTCCGCGGCCTTTCGTGCGGCCCACAAGTATGTTTCCGCGACCAACAAGATTTCGTGGCTCGCTTTGTGGCTCAAATTCGACAAACAACCGCCGAGGTGATTGTCGATTTTGTGGTTCGATTTTGGCGGGAAATTCAACTTTAGCAGCAAAATAACGTGGAAACAATAAATTAAAACTTTCTCAGGCATGTGGACACAAAACTAAAGATCCTTTTTGCAGGGAATGGTAAGGATGAAAGCCTGGAGTTCTATTTATTGAGATTTTTACATATTTTTTATTTATATATTTAGGCGTTTTTGAAGAAGTGTAAAGGCCAACGCCTTTTGTCAAAGTGTTTTTCGTGGAGACACGATTGTGTGCCACACAGCCGAGCCACAAGTTGAAACGCCGGAAACGCCGTTTTGTCTATTTCTGGGGCGGTAAATTCAAATATCCGAATATATAAATAAAGATCATGCAAAACCTCAATAAATAGAACTCCAGGCTTTCGTCCTTACCACGATGTGCAAAAAGGATCTTCTGTTTTATGTCCAAATACTTGAGAAAGTTTTTAATTTTATTGTTTTGACGTTGTCTTGCTGCCAAATTTGAATTTCCTGCCAAATCGAGCCACAAAATCGACAGTCACCTCGGCAGTTGTTTGTCGAATTCGAGCCAAAGCGAGCCACGAAAATCTTGTTGATCGAGGAAAAACACTTGTGGGCCACGGAAACACTCTTTTCGAGCCACAATTGACCCACAAACTGTTTGTGGGAGCACGGAAAAACACCTTTTGTTTCTCAGTTCGAGCCACAAAAACACCCCTACAGTTGTTTATCATACTCGAGCCAAACAAATCTTGTTGCTGGCGAAAACACGTGTGGGCCACACAAACGACCGCGGAAACACACTTTTCCAGCCACAATCGAGCCACAAACACTTTGTGGGGTAGCGAAAAAGCGCTTATAGTCTCTTGAAAATTACAATCACGGTCGAAACTCTGAAAATGACATAAAAGACACGAGAAAGACAGCATGATGTCATCATCTCCGTCAGCATCCCAATTAGTTTTTCCTTTCCAAAAAGTTCTGATTTCATACCTGTGAAACAACAATGCGAAGGTGACCAAAGCTAATGCATTCATCTGACTATCAACACACTATCCCAGTAACTGGACATTTTTTTGAACAATTTCATCTTTATATAAATTAGAATCCGGGTAGGAACCCTTGGAGATAATGTGTACACACTCACGACGCAATTAGAATGTTTTTTAAGCACCATATCCGTATTGGCTCAGCAGGCTGAGTGATCAGATCTTAACCTTTACTTCATCAACTCTTTGCCGGGTTGTTTTGTAGTGACAATCATTGCTTTCTGATAATGTTTGGTATGTAAATAATTAAGTGTAGAAACCCATGAATTGGCTTTAGTATGTCAGTAGTATAATTACTGCTATCGTTACTGATCAATCCCATCATAGTACTGAACAGTTCAACAAGATGTCCCGTTTGAATAAGAAAAAGAAAGAACAGGTCGCTTGAGCATGTCAGCAATATGATATGATTACTAGCATCATTGTTGATTCATTCCCCATCGTAGTACAGATCTATAAAAGATGGAGAAAAATAAAATAAAGTGCAGAATATGAATGGCAACAACAAAACATAAGTCCAAACCGCATGTTGGGGAAAATGCATTATACTAAGTATGGGCTGAGTTGAGACTGCCATCTAAGAAAAACATATGCAATACTTGCTATACGCTATACGCTATACGCTGTTACTGTTTTCGATGGCGGAACCCTCAGCAAATACTTTACGTATTTGTAAAAACACTTCCGACTATCATTCAATCTGATTTATTATAATGCAGTTGTTCCTGAAGCTTCTTTGGCTGTATGTGTAGGTATTTCAAATTCATAACACTGGACCCTAATCCAATGTTCATTATCTGCTTGGAACAAACCTTGTGAGTCACCAGCAACACCGGAAGAGTTGACTCTTGTGAGTCACCATCAACACCGGAAACATCCTTCTACTACATGGCAACTAATTTCGAGCAAGAATAGAGATAGAAATTAAAGGAGACACTGAAAATATAGGCTACGCAAGGATATGTATGAGCTTTCTACATGCCGATATTTAAAACTCGCATGTCGCAATTTTTTTTTTTTTTTGTTACGAGTCTAAAAATCGCCTTTTAAACAAGAGCTGAAAGCTCATATGGCACTTGTAAGAATAAGCGAACTGTAGGCGGGAGTTTTTTGCTTGAGAGTTATATACAGAGCCGAATATCATTTTATTTTACACTTGTTGAAGTAAAAAGAAGTTAAGAAGGCAGGTCCACAACTCCTCTTCTTCCTGGGAAGGTTCGAACCTCTAGGTCCCCCCGGATTTTAAACTGAACATCTGAGACACTTGTTCTTGACACTTGTCAAGTTTCATGCATGTCCGATTACCGGTTTCAAAGTTATTCATGTTACTAGTTTCCGGATTCCGCATCCCTCCACTCCCATCACAGTGGCTGAATCGGGGAAAGGATCCAGGGTTGCCTCCGGTAGTATAATTGTGCCCACAATAGAACTTTATTTTTACTTTGGCAGCAGATTTTAAGAAAAAGGTAGTTGTCAGGTTTTATTTCCAAGGTGACTATGACCCAGCAACACGTTCTGAGTACTTTTCTTGTTTGGTATTACTTTTTTCCTTTTGCCCAGTGAATTGATTTTAGTAAAGTGGCAACCCTGAAATGATCATATCCAAGTCAATCTGGTGGGGTCCCTGATACGCCTGTCAATTTTCCTCGTCCTAGCTTATGTGGAAGCATTTCACGAGATTTTCGGTTCCCCCTCCAGCCCCCCTCCACCAGTTATCGGATCCGGTCCGGATTTGAAAGGAAACTGAACATCTGAAACACCTGTCCTTGCAACTTGTCAAGTTCCATGCATGTCCGATTACCCGTTCCAGAGTTATGTATGTTAGTAGTTTCCCGACTCCGCATCCCTCTGCTCCCCCATGATGGCCGGATCGTGGAAGTGATTATTGCTAAGCTAATTTGGTGGGGTCCCTGATACGCCTGCCAAGTTCCATCCTACCTTATGTGGATGTGACAACAGTAGCAAAACCCGGACAGACCGACAGACATTACGACGCTATATGGCACTTGAAAGCTCAAGTATCATAAAAGACGGCAACTAGAGGAAATCTTTAAACGGGAGTAACTTAAAAAGTAACGACCATCTCTTTTTTTATTCCTCGGAGAAGTCAAGTATAAGTGGAATTGTCGAAGACGCGTAATTCAAAGACCAATTATACCAAAAGATTCTTTAAAACAAGTAAATTTCACGGAACTGCAATTCAAATAATCTCTATTAGAGGTCTTATTTTAATCCTGGTCTTATTTTAATCCTTAAACTGTACCTGTTCCCGCAGTCGGTCGAATCACAAATACGATTAGGGGTCATTCCAGCGAAATAAAGCCAGGCAAAAAAATCGATTTCTCAGATTTTGACGAAAATTTCTCAGAATGATCTACCGGGGTCCAGGACCATCCCCAAATTTTTTTTTCGGCGAAAAAAATTATTTCGGACTCTGGCGAATTTTTGAAATTTTCGGCCAAATATTCCCTTGCTGATGGTAGAAAAAATCAATATTTTTCAAAAATTCGACAAAAATCAGGGAAGTTCAACACGACCTTGAAATTTTTTGAGCTTCTTACCTACCTTTAGGACTTCAAATCTCGAGATGTTCAAATATGTAGGTACTAGTCTTTCCTTTTTACGGTAATTTTTGCAAGGGAAGGCAAAAAAAGTGGGTCTTGGTAGATCCACTCCAGAAGAACCGGCCAGATCGCGAAAATTCTGAGATTCCCTATGGTAGTAGAGTGAAGAACGAGCTACATTTCTGCATTAGCACTTTTGTGGCTATCGAGCCAGAAATGGTCTTAAGTAGCGATCTGCCAACTGAAATTCTTGGGAAAATGTATTGTTTTGATGACAAAATGAATTAGTGTCACAACCTAAAATAAAAATTGAGAAATGAATGCTGCTCTAACCCTGGTTTCAGTTTTCAGATCTTACCGTTAGACCACAACCTGCCTGGACCAATTCTTAGCTGTCCAAGGGCCCGAAATCTTCTTTTGGCCTACTTTCAGAAACTTACTAGAATGCATGCTTTTGCTTTTTTCACGTGTAAGTTTGCGCGAGGGTGGTAAATTAATCATATACTTGGTTACACCGACACGCATTCTGAAACGCTAACCGAGTTCCGCTGTCAGTACATTTTTGGGATCCCAAAACGTAAGTGGAGGGATACCTATGATATCGCAAAAGTTGTCCGTCTGTGCGCACGATAACTCTCGAAGGGGGGAGGATCGAAACTTGGTGGGAGGATCCTTCGGTTCAAAGTACAAGTCAAGTTCGAAGATGGGCTCTGTAGCCCTATATTTGAGGGTGGGGGAGGGGTTTCAAATTAAGGGGCAGTTTTTTTTTTTTAAATCTATTGAGATAGTTGATTTAGGGGTAAGGAGACATGCTGAATCCGAATATGAAAGTTATTTCTCACCGGACTAGTAGTTCACCCGGAATCCGGCAAAAACCGGACACAAAATTTGTCGAACAATTTTGGGCTACCCCTTTTCTCCAAAATAGTATAGCTCTGCATAATAGTATAGCTCTGCGCAGAACGCGTAATCAATGAACCTAAGAGCTAGTTGTTTTCGAAGGTCGGAAGGGGTTAGTATGTGGGAAAAGAGAAGGTGGTTGCGGGCTATATAACAGTCGGAAAGTTTAGAGGGATTGACAACTTCAGTAGAAGGGTACACACTGAAACCAAAAATAGACCGATCCCAATTGTGTGACAAGTAGGGGACTTATAATGGTTTCATGGTCTAATAATAGGCTGTTAGACCATAATCATCTTCGACAATGAGGGGTTAGCAGTTTTGTCTACTTGGTGTACCTACAATTTGTTTCCTGTGCTTTATATGGTACGAACAATTTGGTACCACGTCTATCACGAGGACATGCACTCGTAAGTAAGAATCGGTTGCTAGAATCTTTGGTGATGAGGGGTTGCCAACTTTTGCTAGTTGGTATACCCTTTATTTTCATTTTATGGTATGAACGATATGGTACCATGTCTATCATGGGGAGATGGACTTGTAAGTAAGAATCGGTTGCTAGAAGGTCTTCGCGTGGGGCTTGAAGCTTTAAACTTTGATCTGTTTCTAAATATTACAAGTAAAGAGTATTGATCTGTCAACATCATATATTAGATTTTAGGATCCCATCAACACCTTTGGTCTTGTTATTATCTATAGGCTGCAACTATTTAAGAAACTGAAATTTTGTATTTGCAACTATGTACAAAGAATGTGGAACACGTTAATATTATGGCGAAGTTACAAGTTTTTCTATCTTCAGTCTATCAACATCTTTTATGTACACTACTCTGACAGCATTCCGCCGAGCTGAAACTAGTAGGATACACTTAAAACATCTGAGGGGTGGCACCAGTTCTCAACCTCGTCTTCGGGGACTAAAAAACCTAAGGGGTCGACTGACTTCCGCAAAATTTCTATGCAGGCTTCTTCTACGTCTTCATCCGTGTCGACAACTTTGCCCAACTCCCAGTTATCGCAAATCTTAAAGCAGACATAGTATCCGAGCTGGTATTATAGTCAGAACAGCAGGTTTTTTTTTGCGAGTTCATTTTTGAAATGCATGGTCAATCTATTTTGTAAAAACAATGCATTTTCACAAGAATTTCAGCTTTCTAACATCGCTATTTAAGACCATTTCTGGCTCGATAGCCACAAAAGTGCTAATGCAGAAATGTAACTCGTTCTTCACTCTACTACCATGGGGAATCTCAGAATTTTTGCGATCTGGCCGGTTCTTCTGGAGTGGATCTACCAAGACCCACTTTTTTTGCCTTCCCTTGCAAAAATTACCGTAAAAAAGAAATAATAGTACCTACATGCTTGAACATCTCGAGATTTGAAGTCCTAAAGGCAGGTAAGAAGCTCAAAAAATTTCAAGGTCGTGTTGAATTTCCCTGATTTTTGCCGAATTTTTGAAAAATATTGACTTTTTCGACCATCAGCAAGGGAATATTTGGCCGAAAATTTCAAAAATTCGCCAGAGTCCGAAATAATTTTTTTCGCCGAAAAAATAATTTGGGGATGGTCCTGGACCCCGGTAGATCATTCTGAGAAATTTTGGTCAAAATCTGAGAAATCGATTTTTTTGCCTGGCTTTATTTCGCTGGAATGACCCTTAGCCTAGTGGTCTAGGACACGGTCGGGTCCCTGATACGCCTGCCAAGTTTCATCGTCCTAGCTCTCCCTAATCTATATCAACTCCTACTACGCATGAAACTACGCAGTGAAGAAGGGGTAGGGATTTGACAAGAACTAGAAAAAGCGTTTTAAGAGATTGTGCGGATTCCCGGTAGGATCGGGAAACTGATTATTTCCAGGATGGTTTGGTCGGGTCCCTGATACGCCTGCCAAGTTTCATCCTCCTAGCGCCCCCTAATCTATAACAACCCCTACCACCATCCAACTACATATCCCAACCCCTTCGACCCATCTTATTAGACAAGCTCTCCCCGAACACCCAAACGATTTGAGCAAAGAAATGACGCAACCATGCACAGAGCTTTACTAGTGGGGTAGGGGTTTGACACAAACTAGAAAAAGCGTTTCAAGAGATTGTGCGGATTCCCGGTAGGATCGGGAAACTGGTTATTTCCAGGATGATTTGGTCGGGTCCCTGATACGCCTGCCAAGTTTCATCCTCCTAGCGCCCCTAATCTATAACAACCCCTACCACCATCCAACTACATATCCCAACCCCTTCGACACATCTTATTAGACAAGCTCTCCCCGAACACCCAAACGATTTGAGCAAACAAATGACGCAACAATGCACAGAGCTTTACTAGTGGGGTAGGGGTTTGACACAAACTAGAAAAAGCGTTTCAAGAGATTTCCGGTGTCCACCTCCAGCTCCCCCACCAATTATCGGATCCGATCCGAATTTGACAGTGAACATCCAAGACACTTGTTCTTGATACCTGTCAAGTTTAATGCACGCCCGGTTATCCGTTCCAAAGTTATGGATGTTGCTAATTTCCGGATTCCCCATCCCGCCACTCCCCCACTGATGGTGGGATCGGGGAAGTGATTATTTTCAAGTTAATCTGGTCGGGTCCCTGATATGCGTGCCAAGTTTTATCGTCCTAGGTCATGTGGAAGTGCCCAAACTAGCAAAATGCGGACAGACCGACAGACAGACAGACATTACGATCGCTATATGGCACTTGAGTAAGCTCAAGTGCCATAAAAAGTCAGCCAACTTGAGATTCTTACAGTTCAGCAAGTTCACCTTAATGGGAATATTGGCATTTTATTTAATTGCTGATTTGCCACTTGTAGTGCGTCTGATTAATTTAATGTCTCACTTGATCGTATAAAGAACTGTTGGTACAACCTGAGATTCTTACAGTTCAACAAGTTGACCTAAATCTGAATAGTGACATCTTATTTAATTGTTGATATACGCTTGTAGTGCGTTTGATTCGTTTAACGCTTTCAGTTCGTCGTATAGTTGGTACAACTTGACATTCTTACAGTTCAACAAGCTGACCTTGAATGGGAATATCGACATTATTGCTTTGACATCAGCGCCTTGTCGCCTGTAGTGCGTTTGATTGATTTAACTTTTCAGTTGATAGTCTTTTTTACGCGAAATCTGTCGCGCTCCTAATTTAGACATATTTCAGGTGTTCCTGACGATTTATTTTCCACTTGGCAGTTGAATGGTTTTCTTGTGTCTTTGGTGACAGAGGGGCTAATTTACACCCTTTTGGACTCCGGGTCTAATGTTAAAACGCGCGAAATTAACTAACTTGGTGGGCAAAACGTTATGGTCTTTTAACATTCCATTGTTAAGCATGCTGCTGGGTCGGCTCTCTGTCTGATCCTAATGTCCGGTAATCTGTTGTCGGGGTCGGTTGGTACTTGGTGCGGCACTGACATAAAATTATGCGAAGCTAGTGAATTCAAATAAGAAGAAGAAGATTAAGACAGCATTCAAAGGTCTGGTTAATGCCTAGAGTAGAGGATCAGGATCGGGTGCTCACGGGCTGGAATTCCTGACCGGATTTCCGGCACCATCATCAATTTCATGTGGAAAAGTTGAGTGCAAGTTCACGTTCTGTTCATTACCAAATTTAATACATCATAACGAGCCAATTTGACAGAGAGAGGGCCCAAGACCAAATGGCGAAGATTTTTCAACTTGGCGATGAAAGTGCAGAAAGTCCGATGGGGAAATCCATGTTTTCGCACTATAAAAAATTTGCCTGGTTAGAAAATCTATTTTTTTGCTACTGTAACTAAAACAAGAATAGTTTTAGATTTTAAAGTATAAAAGGAAAATAGCTAATAGAAACTTGTTATCAATTACATTAATGGAATAAAGTTTGATTATATTTTTTTAAGTAGGAATATAAATTAGTGTAAGTGACGTCAAGTAAGGAATTTTTATGTTTCATAGTATAGTCCTTAAAGGACACCTTGGACTACATAGTGTTTCTGCTAAGATGTTCTGAGAGAGTTGAAGTTAATGGTTAACCAGTGGTTAACGGTTAATTATTAACGGTCTGTTCGAAAAAGTTATAACAGTTAACATACCTCCAGGCTCCGTCTCGTCTGATGTCAGAATAACAAACTCGACGACATCCAAAAATATCAATCTCGGTGTGGAAGTAAACCTTCAGTATATGAATTAAAAAAAAAAAAACAGCTAAATATTTGGAAACGTCTTTTTCAACATTATAACCAAATCAATTTGTTTCTGAGTTTTTTTTTTAGCATCTAGAGCTCTGCTTAAAGTTTAACCGAAAAGGGCTAGGATGGGACAATCTAGTTACCCATCACTTATTCACTTAAATTGGCTTGAAGACCAGCTGAAAATGAGTTACTTCGTTGTTCCGCTATGCACGAATAATCGATTTTCAAATAGTGGAATTTCCGTGTGATTTGTGGTGCCTCTATGCGCTTGTATTTTTGTTGTATGCCTTACGAGAAAGATTTATCATTTTTTTTTGTTCAGGCACTAAGCAATCGTTATCAATCTCACCACTGCCCACTGAAAAGCCGCATTTGTGTTGAGATTAAAATTTCCCGCATCATAGTAGAATTTACGCTCTGAGGACGGCCGGAGATATTCTGAGCCTCATAACTAGAGCAGATAGTGGAAAATAATAAAATCAGAATCAAATCCAAATAATTCAGTGTATCCAAATAAATGACATACAAATAAGTTGGCTTTTCAGTTAAACTCTAAGTCATTGGCTATTCATTTCAGCAATTTGTTCTGAGATTTCTTGTAAGGTTTCTGATTAATAATCGCCATAGTTTCGAGAAGAAAATGTACGTTCATTGAAGCTCAATGGGCACTAACTACACTTTAATTTTTTTATTTTATAAAATGCTTCACACATACACATTTCTGACTTCCACTAGATAGAGCTCCAAAAATAAGCCGTTTTCTTATTATCGCTTGTCACTGACTCTTCGGCGCCTTTTTTTCTTCTTTTTATCACCCATTAAGAGGCTTCCCCCAAAGAGGCATCGCTGATCGGCGGTAATCACACCCGCCAATTGAATAGGAACCAGACAAGGATATTATCCAGATTGTTCACACACGATCTGGAACAAGCACGCAATTTCCTAATTCCAAATTGCTCGTCAACTCCAATTATAAAAGCAGGTTCTTTTCCAAAATCTCGTCGGTTTTGAAGTGCGCCTTACTCGTTCAGCCATAAATTGAGAGCGCTGTTTATACCCTCTTAGCCGATCAGTGACAAGAATTTTTTGCACTTCTAAGTGGTTTAAGTAAACGTCGAGTGGAGACCGTCCTTTTAAAAGTACAAATGACAATAAAAGGATGTTGTGGACAACCCTGTCGCACGTCTGACATGATAGGTGGTCGTTCGACCATGGGTGTAACGCTACGCTTCCAGCATTGTGGACAGGGATGTCCCCCTAGGATGCGCACGAACGATTTTTAGGTGTACCCTCTTCATTAAAGCGAACAAGTTTGTTTTTGGAAAGCCCCCCTCCCCCCCCCCCCAGCTGAACGTGTGAGCCAATATTTCAAGTCTTCGACTTAATTCGACTTCATTCTTAACCTGATGAGTCGATACACAAACTCTCATCAGATATCTCATTTATTTCGGCAGGTCACAGGCAGACGGACGCCCGTCCGTCTGCCTGTGACGTCCGTCCGTATTTATGTGACCAAGGAGATTCAACTGTGGAATAGCGGAGTCCGGAATCAAACGTTTCTTTGATGTGGTAGCCTGGTCTCTTGACTAAAGACGCATGGGGGGGATTGTTTTTGGGATCCCAAAACATAAGTGAGGGATACCGGTGACATCGCAAAAGTTGTCTGTCTGTCCGTCCGTCCGTCTGTATAAGCACGATAACTCTCGAAGGGAACGAGGTATTTTGATGAAACTTGCTGTGAGGATTCTTTGGGTCAAGAGTAACGTCGAGTTCGTAGACGGGCTTTGTAGCCCTACATTTAGGGGTGGGGGTGGGGGTTTAAATTAAGGGACAAACAAAATATTTTGAAACAGCTAATGTGATAGTCGATTATGGGGTAAGAAGACATGCTGAACACGATGGTGAAAACCATTTTCTCGCCGGACAAGTAGTTCGCCCGGAATCCGGCCAAAACCGGAAAATTTGTTAAAAGCAAAAGTTGTATTTGTTGTTGATTAGATGTCTGATTTAGGGGTAAGACGAGATGCTGAATCCCTATATGACAATAATTTTTTTAGCCGGACATAGGCTATAGTTCGTCCCGAATCCGGCCGAAACCGTAAAATTTGTTATAAGTTGAATTTTTATTTGAAATTGATTAGATGTTGGATGTAGGGGTAAGGAGATACGATGAACTCATTTCCCCCTCCCTCCCCCATACGTGACGCCACTGATGTCACAACTCCATAACTCCGTGCTCACAATTGTGTTCAGCTTCGACACTAGCAAATAAAACCACTTACAACAGCAAATGCCCCAAGCGGTGGCTGCAAACCCGGCGTGCCAAAAGCGGTGGGGAACACGGAGGCTCGGGGCGATAATGAGCCATCGCAGGGGGTCAGTACTGATAGCCCCCGTAATTAAACTAGAAAATTATGGTTTATGGGTACCTCATTTCCTCATTAAATAACTGATGGGCTGAAACCTGTCCGCGCTCTTAGGCCTGTACCGACGACGGTAGACTTGATCAAACCATGAAAGGTAACAAGTATTTACAGCTGATATTGCACATCCCGCATGGTATGGATCTTGCATTAACTGAGGTTCAGGGAACTGGAAGTTCGGAATCGCTTTCCGTTGGTTTTCGAGCTTCTGCGCAATGCGTATGTATGGAACGCGGAGTACATATTGGAGAAATAATCTATCAAAAAATTTTGGAGCAAAATTGATGTGTTGTCCTCAGACCGTCCGTCTATTCCCCTCCCGTAGTCCGTGCGTCGGTCTGAGAGGAACACTGGCAATCAATTTTCTCCATATCCGGCTAATTCCTCTTCCGAATTTTTACATAGTTTCGTTCCGTCATTTATTTCTGGTAAAATTGTGTAAGTGTATTAGTAAATTGTTCTGCTTTTGTGTATGTTGTAAATATTGTTGTTGTTTTTTCCTATTCTAGCTTTATTTTTGAGCTATTTGGAAATAAATGTGATTGATTAATTGATATGTATGTTTTCGTATTTATTCCTAGAAAGAGTCAGTTAACGTTCGAATATTGGAACAGGACTCTAAAGCGCGTTTTTGTGGTAGACGAAAACTGAAAGCGATTCCCGGTAAAGGTTTCCTGCGGTTTTCCTTATGAGTTTCGCTCGGAGAAAAATGATCCCAGGATATCCCCCAAAAAACCTCCTTTGGACGCTGTACCACAAAGCCATATTTTATAGCGAGTCTGACACATTAAGAATTTGAAACGTAAGTGGAAAAAAACAGCTTTTAGAGGGCTGGTAATATTTATTTTGTCTGGGGGTCGAATTCTGGTATGAGTGATTATCCCACATGTCGGTCGGTCGGTCGGTCTGTCAGGCCACTCATCTCGAGTTAGGGTACTTCCAGAAGTGCTAGGACGATGAAACTTGGCAGGCATATTAGGGACCCGACCAAACTAACTTGGAAATAGTCACTTCCCCGATCCGACCACCGTGGGGGGAGAGGAGGGATGGGAATCCGGAATATTGACGTATTTATAACTTTTGCACGGGGAATCGGATCTTAATGAAACTTGATGTTTGGAAAGACCTCGTGTCTCAGATGTCACATTTCAAGTCCGGAATGGATCCGGTGACTTTGGGGGGAGTTGGAGGGGGGAGTCGGAAATCATGTGACATATTCAGAGTGGACGGATCGGGATGGAACTTGGTGGGAAGAACAAGCACAAGCCCTAGATACATAGTTGACAAGACCGGGCCGGATCCGAGCACTGTGGGGGAGTTGGAGGGAGAGTTCCGGAATTCCGGTGATCCCGACTTAAGATACTTACACATGTGCTGGGACGATGGAACTTGGCAGGCATATTAGGGACCCGACCAAACTAACTTGGAAATAGTCATTTCCCCGATCCGACCACCGTGGGGGGTGGAGGGAGGGGGAATCCGGAATGTTGACGTATTTATAACTTTTGAACGGGGAATCGGATCTTAATTAAACCTTGATATTTGGAAAGATCTCGTGTCTCAGACGTCACACTTCAAGTCCGGAATGGATCCGGTGACTTTGGGGGGAGTTGGGGGGGGGGCAGAAATTGTGTGACATGTTCAGATTGGACGGATCGGGAGTAAACTTTGGGGGAAGAACAGGCACAAGCCCTAAATACATCGTTGACAAGACCGGATCCGAGTACTGTGGGGGAGTTGGAGGGAGGGTTCCAGAATTCCGGTGATCCTGACAAGACGCTTAGACATGTGCTAGGACGACGAAAATTGGCAGGCATATCAGGGACTTAACAATTTTCACTTAAGAACAGTCGAATTTTGCTTACAAATGATCACAGCAAACACACGCATTGGCGAATTCCTACTTTCATCATTTTACCAAGCCCAGCAAGTGCCATATGAACTTACAGCTCTTGTTTAGTTTATTTAGAAATGTACAGCGAAAGTCAGATTGCTATCTGCGTAAAATCTGTTTGGTTAGCATGTACACTGATTATCAGTTACGGGTTGGTACACAGTTTCGGGCGCATCCTCGATTCTCCCTTTATACAACAACCGAATGGTTTTCCTCGATTTAATTATATTATACTGTAATACTATAATACTATATATTACTATAGTAGGTATATTACGTCGCACGTCACCGGACTCTGAACGACACAGAAGATTAGCTTTTTTTTCTTTTTTTTTAGATTAGGCTTTATATGGGGCTTATTGGAAAAAATACTATCAACTCCAACACCATGCAGAAGTTTACACTTCTTAAGAGGTTTAACAAACCCCCTTTGACAAATTAACCTAAATAACACTATAATAAAGAAAGAAGAAAAAAGAATGAAAAAAGAGAGGAAGAGAAAAAAATGTATGCCCTTACTCGGTTCCTGGTCAAACACCCACACAAAAAAACTATATCTCCAAAAACAACATAAATAACTACACTTTAAAACTCATATTGGTGGAGACAAAGTTTTATTTTATTATGATTAAGTTCAAACCAAGCACATATTTATCCACTACTAAGCGCAGAATTAATTTGGGTACAATAAAGCCAAATTAAAGCTAAACTGCCCAACTGGAAAGTGTCAAAATCGGCTATTTGGAACGCGTCCTCTTAGGTGTGGGCGCTGGGTGTTCCGTAGATCGTAAAAATAAATCAGATCAGCTAACAACCGATAGCGTTTAAACTTACCTCACCCTGCCTGATTATGTCTCGATTTACTGCCATTCGACCGATAAACATAGCTATTCCATTACCAAACCCAGGCCATACGAAACTAGTGAGTCTTTCGGCCGAGAATAAAAAGTTAGTTTTACGGCGCTTTTTAATGTGTACTGTCGGAAAAGTTCCGATGTCAATCGTACACATAAGAGCCGCCCTGCTTCTCATTAAATGGTGATGATTGTGAGACCTCCATAAACTCTTCCGGGGATCACAGGGGAAAATGAATCAGCTTAAAGGAACAGTAAACTTGACTACGCAACTTTCGGCCATCGAATCGCCCGGGGGGGCTTAGATAAATATACAGGGTCTTATTGACGACAGGCCCGGCCCCCCTTCTTTGTTATCTCGAACCCCCTCCTTAGTGTTCCAAAAGCTAGCTGGCAGGCCCTTGCCCCTTATGCACCGTAATTATGCACTTATGTACTGTAAAAGTTCCTTTTTACATGTAGACCACAGAGAAACGACCTCGCCGACAAGACGGCCGGGGTTCGATTCCTAGTCGCGGCACACAAACCTTTTGCTCAAAGTCGAATTCTCGGAAACTGCCCGCAAACTGCAATGGTCGTAACGAGAATTTTTCTTACTCTCAATATCGACTCGCAATACTTCTTGAACACTTCCCTAGATTTTAGCGCACCTTGGTTTTGTTTTTCGCAACTAAAACAGCCAAACAAAAATAAATAATTAAGCATCTAGGTGAAGATGGAACTTACCCAATTTGGAGTTATAATTCAAAATTGGTCGTTTATTTGTCACGTTGAAAGTCTCTTGTAAGTTCCAAATTGTCGTAAATATCGAACTATCTAGTGACATGGGGATGTGAACCGTTTCTGCATCGACATCACTACTCATGTAGCCCGCTACTAACAGGCGATTGTAGTGGTTTGTCAACTGTATTCCCAAGCACCTCGATAGCTCAATTTGTTAGAGCACCGGTACGTGAAGCCGAAAGTTGTGGGTTCAAACCCCACTTGAGGAACATTTTTGCTTTTCAGTTCACTAAACTAAGAAGAATGTCAGCTAAGAACGAAGTGTTCCAACTTCCTTCTGTATTTGTAATTCCTATTTGAAGGTTATTTTTCTTCTATTGTTATTCTTCGGACGGTAATGAAATTAATGTAAAACTGTCTCAATACTTTGGACGCCGTAGCATGGCTGTTAAAAGGAGTAAAGAACCGTGTGCAGTAACCCTTTCTGAAGTAAGATAGAGAAAATTATTATAATGTTTGTATATCAATATTCGTAGGCTCTATGTCAAATGTTTGTAGCCTACATCTTGTTTGGCAACATCGTCCATATGTTTTGGTGAAAGACACATTGCCGAATAGGGGGAAGTAACAGTAAATGAATGTTGTCTAGAAAAGTGCGATATTGTATAAGCTTGTAAAATGTGCATGTATATGTGGTAAAGTGAGACACATATTTACAGTTTGTTCTGAATCAAAGATGGTATTTAAGAAAAACAAGTAACGGAGGAAATGAATTTCGACTGGAGCTTTCAGATTGAAGGCTATCTTTACTTGGGTGGAGTTTGCGGCTTCCTTGCATCTATTATACGTCCAGTAGTTACCAGTTAATATGCAAACTTTGCAGAAATACTGATATAATAACAATAATATGGTGGAAAAATAGGCCATAGGCCTGAAGTGTACGCCTAAAAGACTTTTCATCATAAATTTTTCAGCTTACAGGTTGTCCAGGAAATTCTTGAATACGTGAATGAAGCGTGTAGTTCGAGAGTAACAAGTTGAAATATGTTGTCTGTTTAGTTGAGTGCTGCGAAAGTTAGTATAGTGTGTATAAAGGCATTTTTGAAAGTTTCTTTTTGTATATGGCCATCGGAACATTTATTATTATTATGGAAAAAAATAACTTACCAGAATAAAATTAGCAAAATAGGCCACACAAGCTTAATCGGACTGAGACCACATCTCATTCTGATCCTAATAGCTCACATATCCCACTCCTCATCTCCAATTCGGACTACACCATTCAACCCGGGTAGCGAAAGACTGATCTCTACCGACCTCGCCATATATCATATACCACCGAAGGTGGGTATATCGGCTCTTACGCGAGGCGAAGGGGCCATAAAACAACTTAAGCGCTGATGAATTAAGAGTACGCCCATTTTATGAGAATTAGACCGTCGGAATTACTTTCGGAACATCTCACCTGCTGATCCAACAGCCTCGTTGACGCGAGTATGTTAAAGCTTACTTGGCATGCGAAGTTCCAGCAGTAGGCTACTTTTCTGAAAAGTTTTGGCGCGGAGGAAATATTTTTAAGAGGATAACGAGTGTTAGAGACTTCACAAAGGCATGAACATCAACAAAACCAAAGGTTTCGATGGGATCCCAAAAATTTGATCCAGACAACTAGGTCTTGTCTTCACCAGGCTAATCATCTGAGGAAACCAAGTTCAGATATACCTGTATAAGCCATATCTATTTTGACCATACTGATAGAAACTTCCTGCTTTACTTCTGCCAAATTTCCGGTTTCGGCCGAGTTCCAAGCGAACTACTTGTCCAGCAAAAAAAAAAGAAAGTTCAGAAACGAATTTAGCGTATCTCCTTATCTCTATAAAGAACATCTAATCAACTTCAAATAAAATTTTAACTTATAAAAAATCAGGTTTCAACCGGATTCCGGACTAACTATATTTCCGAGTAAAAAATGATTGTCATACACAGATTCAGCGTCTCTTCTTACCCTTAAATCTGTCATCTCATCAACTTCAAAAAAAACTTTTGCTTTTAAGAAATTTTCCGGTTTTGGCCGGATTCCGGGCGAACTACTTGTCCGGCGAGAAAATGGTTTTCACCATCGTGTTCAACGTGTCTTCTTATCCCATAATCGACCATCACATTAGCTGTTTCAAAAATTTTAGCCCATCTACGAACTCGACCTTACTCTTGACCCAAAGAATCCTCACACCAAGTTTCATCAAAATATTTCATTCCCTTCGAGAGTTATCGTGCTTACAGACGGACGGACGGACAGACAGACAACTTTTGCGATGTCATAGGTATCCCTCACTTACGTTTTGGGATCCCAAAAAACGAAATGTCAAAATGTCAGTTTTTAGCCGATCCGCGGTGTTTCCACTATGAATTTCGGGTTTACTATCACGCCCCATGAAATAGTAGTAAGAATATCGAACCCATATCCTCATATGTGTAATCAAGCCCTTATCTCTTCTTTTACCCCCCCCCCCCAGAAAAAACAACAACAACAACAAATATGTGTTACAATTTTCAAACCCTTATCTCTTCTTCGCCCCCCAAAAAAACAACAATAACACATATGTGTTACAATTTTCAAGCCCTTATCTCTTCTTCCCCCCCCCCCAACAAAAAAAAAATAAAATAAAACGCTTTTCCCTGAGTGAAAACGTTGCCAAATTTATGAGACAAATTGCATACGCAAAAGTTGCAGTAGTAGCCTAGGCTAATTTCTGAAAAATTTTCACGGACGAAATCTTTTGAAAAGGAAACAACGGGTGATGGAGGTGTGATACAAGACCTGAAGATTGGCTCATTTTTGCGGCGTCATCGAAAAACCGATTGTCAACGGAACGCCGCTGGCGGCGTTTCCGTCTTTCGCTGTAACTCAACCTATGGCTTTCCATCCCGGGAAAAAGGTCAATAAAAGCAAGAACACGATGATGCATGGCAGCTTCGTGGGCTGGTAGCGCGCAATCAAGTTAAAGATGCAATATAAACATTCTGTTTACCTGCCCAGAACAATCGCAAGCCTTTTGTTTCTTGATTTTTTCCTTTGCTGAAGGGCTGCTGTTCGGTATTGAGAAAAAAACGCGTAGAAAACTGGGCTCAATCCCTCACAGGATATTTTCTGTAATTTCACTGTATAAAATTGTAAAGTCTAATTGTTTATTTTTCTTATGATCTTAGAAGTATTTTTTAAGCTACACCTTTTTAGACAAATCTGCTGTGGCAATTTACTGAAATTATTATTGCTTTGTAACTTGCAGCTGCCGCTAGTGACTCTTCACTTTATCTTGCGAGTGACGCTAACAACTCTTCACTTTGTTTTGCAGTTGACGCTAATAACTTGTTTTCAACTAATTTTTTATGTTTTTCTATAAAAAAAATTAGATTTTAATTGAAAGACAAAATTCGGACGAGTTTATACCTGAACAGTGTATAAGAATACAAGCGGCATATTCGGGCTCGTTTCCTTAGTTTTAAGTAAAAATTTATTTCAAACAAATTCTCTTATTTTCTATGCGGAAGCCCATCTCTTCCAAAACTTGCGACTGTACGGGGGCCTCCTCGGTTAGCAGAGCGACGAACTTCTGATTTTCTGGGTTATTTTCGCAGAGATTTCGGATTGCCAGTATACACCACTGCGACATGACTGAAATGATAGACAGGCTATAGCTATCAGAAACGGCACGACAGAACCAAATGTGGGATGGGTGAGGCCATATATCAAGAGTATGATACAACTAGCGAACTGAAAGACAAAAGTGCTACCCAGCCGGGATTTGAACCCAGGACCCTCTGCTTACAAGGCAGACGCTCTAACAATTGAGCTACAGAGGGGCTTGTGAACATAGTTCGCAAACCACTACAATAGTCAGATTGGGCTATAGGAACAGTGATCCCCCCCGAAGGCAAATTCTTCTAAGCAGTTCACATCACCATGTCACGGGAATGGATAATTTAACGTAAGATGGAATGTTATCAAGAACAAATAATCCAACAGAACCTCCGTCTTTGGTCCCATGCAGCGACTATAGATACCCCGATAAAACTGAGCGGAGCTAGAGGTACTTGCTGTGAGGTTTGAGTTGATACCCGTCTACTTTCCTCTTCGCCGCTGCGCATACCAGATGAAAAACCGTAGGATGCCTGCAGGGGTGGAGAACCCGGTCTGCAGCGAGTTAGACGTGACGTGACAACGGTAGACAACCAATCAGCTGTAAACAACGACTCAGACGGCGTTCGAATTCTTCTGCCAGGTTCTACTGCGATATAGCTGTTTGTAGACGTAACAAATTATGATGTTCTGCGTAGCTCTTCCTCCGCTCGTTTGCATCGGGTAGGGTATCAGAATATATTCGACTCCGCATGGTCGTATGGCAGAGATAGGGAGACGGAGGTTCTTGTGATTATTTGCTCTTGCTGTAAGCCTTTTCCCAGACCCATTGACTTCTAGCAGAAACTTGGCAAAAGTCAAAACCAGTTTTGCGCATCAATTGCTCGATACTCGTTGGAAGCATGATGCGCATGAAAACTAGTGAATCGTGGCAAGTGCAAATATTAGTGAGGGACACTGGTCGGGAGCATAATGCGCATGGAAGCTAGTGAATCCTGGCAAGTGCAAAGATTATGTTACATTCTGACCCCTCCCCCGTTAGCGGGTTCAGAATGTAACATATGAAATTTGGGTTCCGGGCTTAAGCACTAATGAAGACATTCCGCATTTTAGGTACGATGGGTCCTTTAAACCTTGAAATTCTATCCCTCGTAGTTACTCTGCCTTTACATATACCCTAGCTCCCCTATGAAAATTTGAAAATGTTGGCCCAGTTCTCACTTCTCACTGCGTAGACTCCGCGTGAGATAGTAGTCCACAAAGGGATTTAGACAATATAAGATATTGTTATTTATTTTATTTTATTATATAGCCTACATTTATTATGATTCAAGCACGTCATCGATTTCCGGTTGCAGTTCTTGACGGGGCAGCCGTGCTTGCGTGGAACTTGGAAAACTGACACGACGAAACAGCCAATCACGGTGTGAGAAACAGGGCATCTGGGGCGTAAATCAATCCATGTCCGGATTTCATCTATGTCGCGCGAAAAAAAGTGAAGACTTGTACCTATCCATGAAACTGTGACAAACCCTTCAATACTTCTGTCTAACATATTATTTCATTTTCTACTGAAGCGAGTGAATAAGAAACCTGAACCAGAATTATTAAAAGGCTACAACTTACATGGATTCCTAGCATCCAGGCAGCAGCATTCCAAGATTACTGGTATTGCTTCCATCATCCGAATCTAAAAGTGAAAATAATATTGTCAAATCGGCATGGTAGGCTGTATAAGGCAAGGCTTGCGGGGGTCACAGTTTTTTACTGCTACCGAAGTTTAGATTTTACTGAAACTTAGCCAAATACTTTCACGAAAATCAGGACTTCAATTATTTCCCTCAAAAAATGAGTACTCAAAATTCGCTGCTTCTGCTTCAAACCGGCCTCTCTCTGTATTTATTTCATAAGCGCAACAAGACTAGAGGTTTCGATAGGATCCCAAAGGGTATTATTTGCTGATCTTAATCCTAATACAGGCAATCGGGTCTAGAAGATCTTCGGTCTTTGCCGGATCACCTAAACATTCAATATAATCCTAGCCCACCCCTAAACGAGATCACAATTAGGTAACACTTTCCAGCAAGAAGTGTATCAGACAATCAAGTTCATTCCTCAACATCCGGTTTTTTACCACTTCCGGATTCATCGCATCTTTTCCGGGTACACCTACCTTATCTAACCAACTTTACAGGAGGATTTCTATGCCCATAAAATCCTTACCTTCATATCAACATGTTCTTACTACCACCTCAAAGCAATGAAGAGTTAACTGTCACTTCTACCAAATCCCCGATTTTTTGCCGGATTCCGGGCGAAATAATTGTCCAGCAAGAAAATAAAGTTCATGTATGGATTCAGCACGTATTTATACCCTATATCGATGCTCCGATCGAACCCGGGATTTTTCTTTACTTTAACCAAATTTCCGGTTTTGGCCGGACAAAGTACTTGTCCGGCGAGAAAAGAAGGTAATATGAGGATTTAGCATGATTCTTACTGCTGTACCGACACTCTGACTTTCAAATAAACTTTTACTTCTACCAAATTTCTGTTTTTCCCGGATTCCGAACGTCCTACTTCTCTGGTGAGAAAAACAAATTTAGATCTAGATTCAGCATCTTTTTATCCCTAAATCAACTGACATATTAGCTTCCACAAATATTTGTTGCATCGCTCAATCTCAAACCCTCCCCGACCCCTAAATATAGGTCTACGGGGCCCATTTACGATCGTGATCTGTACTTTGACCCAGAGCACCCCCACACCAAGTTCTGAAGAGGATATCTGAACCACTTCGAGAGTTATCGTGCTAATAGACGGGTAAACGGACGGACAAACTTTACTAAGTTCTAGGTATCCTGTCACTGACGTTCTCGGATCCCAAAACCAAGCAGGCATGTAATGGGCCCTGGTGTAGCCTATCTTGAGGTTTTACTCACTAGTGTTTTGGGATCCCAAAACTGGACTTAAATCCCATTCTTGCATTGCGTAGGCTTTACATACGCAAATCTTGTGTTGCGTCTTTGCAGATCAGTGTAACAGCCTCATACTTCAATGCGAAAGCAGCATTAGGCTACGGTTCAATGTGAAACGAGGCAAAAAAAAAATCTAATCGGCAAAAAACTTGCCTCGTCCTGGTTCGTCTTATGTCTCCAAGATAAATTGGCTATGAGTCGCACCAGATCTCTTTTGAAGCAATAGGTTGGATTCTGCTCAAGTGTAGCTTTTGTTTTTGGCATCAAGGCTGATATATCTTCCAGTGGTTTGAAGCCCTCTTCGCTTGACTGTCCACACTGGTGGAAACAGATGAGAAGAACTAAAACAGAAAATAGTCGACTAATAGTAGGAGTTAACTGAAAATAAAAATATTCGTCAAGCGTCAAGCTTCGACTAGATATGCCGACGCTCTATCCAGCTGACCTAACAAGGGGCTTGCAAACATTTAATCCATCACATCTTTGAAGTGTTTAAAAATAGCTTTGGATGAGTCAATGTTTAGATAAAGGCACTCAGTTCATAAATAAAATACGTCAATCAACGAAGATGGGTAAGAATTAAATAGCGGAGATCAATTAAATTTTTGAAACAAAAACAACTTTGAATATGTTCATAAATAAAATAAATCAATCAACAGAGTCTGGTCAAAATTACACAGCTAAGAACAATTACATTTTTTACAAAGTATGGTACACAAGACTTCAGGTAACGCTCGGATGAATGTACTGCAAGAGGAATTAGCTGTATCGTTTCTAATTGAAGTAGCCTAGTGGTAAATAGGGGACGGGGCTCGAGAAAACTGGTTGGTGAAGAAAGTCGTTTGGTGTGAACAGCGTAGTGAAACTGAATCCATATTAGTTAGTTACGAGTTCGTTTTTTTTCAAAAACTTTAGGTGACTAATTTCACTTTTAAAGGAGGAACAGACGTTTTTTCAGAATGTTCCCGAGTTATTTCGATGTTGAAAACATAAATAAATAAATCAATGTCAAGACGTGAAATACTTACAAACGGTGGAAATCAAGAGCGACTTGTCACTCTGTAGAGTCTCCCGGTAGACGTCCGACCCGGAACAGAATCCCAGAATTTCCACAATTCTAGAATATTCCAGAGGCTCCAGCGACGCACTGCTCCTAAAGGTCTGCAACAGAATATCTGATTTTGTCTTGAAAACTTCCTTCAACTGAGTTATAAGGCAGGGAGAGACATCTTGAGTTTGATTTTCAGTCAGCATCTGGTGAGCAGTTTCAAGTAGAAAAATTCTGGACTCCAAGTTGCATTTTGTGTAGACGGCGCTTACGGTTCCGTCTTTCAAGAAGCGCTCGCAGACGAATAAGCTAGAAGATTGAAACTATATAAAAACATAGACAGATCATAATGCTCCGGAAGTTGAGAGGATGAACTGACCATCATCCATCCTATCACAATTGTCGGACCCCTGACTTCCGCGTCGGTTCCACTTCCTCCTCTCTGGCATGCTATTGCTTGACCTTTTCTCGAAGTTCCCGGAGAAAATTATCTGTCGGTTCTTCTATTTACTCGGTCACACAGTCTATCGTCTCAATGAGAAGACCAGCCCAGCGCATGCGGGCGTCAAAAATTTTGTCTGCTGTAGTAGAACTCAAATAAACAAATAATCATTAATTCTCTACACATTAGCGCCAAGATGTACATTATACAAAGAACAAATAATCCAATAGAAGTTCCGTCTTTGGTCCCATGCAGCGACTATGCATACCCCGATAAAACTGAGCAGAACTAGAGGTACTTGCTGTGAGGTTTGAGTTGATACCCGTCTACTTCCCACTTCACCGCTTTTGCCCTAGATGGATGAGGATGTGTTTCACTTTATGTGTGAATGTGAAGGACTGAGTTATTTAAGGGTTGAAGTATTTGGGGTGAGAATTACTAGGGAGGAGTGGCTACTACAAAAGATTGGAAGTACAAATATGGGGGATATCCGTAAGGTGGCTAGATTCCTCCGCGTTGGTTTGTCCCATAGAGAGCGATTTTTGTAGTTTGTTGTGTTTTCCTTTTGTTTTGTTTTTTCTTGTTGCCATGACCCCATGGGTTTTTTCGTGCCATAAATTCATTCATTCATTCACACCAGATGAAAAAAACTGTAGGATGCCTGCAGGGGTGGAGAACCCGGTCTGCAGCGAGTTAGACGTGAAGTCACACTGGTAGACAACCAATCAGCTGTAAAAGAGGACTCAGACAGCGTTCAATTTCTTCTGCCGGGAGAGGACTCAGACAGCGTTCGTTTTCTTCTGCGGGGTTCTACTGCGACATAGCTGTTTGTAGAGGTAACAAATTATGATGTTCTGCGTAGCTCCTCCTCCGCTCGTTTGCATATGGTGGGGTATCAGAATATATTCGACTCCGCATGGTCGTATTACAGAGGTATTGTTCTTAATCATACCTTTTGTTCTTAATCATACCTTGTCACTGACTGGTAGGAAACCAAGTGAGGCCCGGATTTGCTGGGCCGGTTTTCTCATTGAGACGACAGATTGTGATTACATAATAAATTATCAGCATCAACTGCGCACGCAAAACAATAAGCAAGTTGGCTGTTAATGATGCCGATTATTGAGATATTATTTCATGAATTCGTGTAGGTTTTCAGCTCTACGTAAGATATACAAAAGCAGATAGACAAAAACTAGCTTCCTTGCCTGAACTCTGAACCACCACTGGCTGAAGTTACTAGCAGCTCTACAATTCTTTGCAATGCATCATCCTTGAAAAGTTCTGAAGTTGCAGCTTCGGATTGTAGCAGCACATTCAACAGAACCATTGAAATGAAGTTTCTAACCTTCGGATTGACTGACTCTAAGCACAGAACTAAAATTTTGTCCTCTACTAAGGCCCACACTATTACCGCGTTTTGCGGATGTTGCACTATCAAATTCCCAAGAAACTGAATTCCAGTACACACTAGTATATCCGCTGCCTCACTTGACTCTTTCGTCAGAACATCTTCGATCATAGTTTTAGTGAATTGCAATAAGTCTGTTTGAGTGCCAAGTAGAGACTGGTATGAGGGTCCTTTTGCTGCACTGTTTCTCAAACTTCGAAAATGACTAGTTATTTCTTCAATACCTTTGGAACTGTCCTGCTTTGTTAGACTGTGGCAAAAGGTGACAATGTCTTCAAGTTCCATTCTTTAAAGACCTGCAACAAGAAAAAGGTGAGCCACTGCTAAGTCTTAGATGATTTGCTAAGACAATCCAGATTTACTAAACAAGTTTCAAGCAAAACAATACGCCCTTTTTGCTATAATGAAAACAATCTTTAACTCATCCAGACTGTGTCACTGGTTTACAATTTTACAACAGAAAGACAGCATATTTTTTACTAGGTTTTTTCCTAAAGGATCCATATCAGAGGACTGAAAAACGGCCACCTTCACCCCCATCTACAAGAAGGGAAATAAAGACTCTCCAGAGAACTACCGCCCAATCAGCTTGATATCTGTTATATCCAAAGTCGCTGAAGGCATCATTAATAAAGATTACCCCGCACCTGGCAGCAAACAACATCATCCACCAAAGCCAACATGGATTCATCCAAGGAAAGTCTCTGGACACTAACTTAATAGAGACCTACGAGATTGTCACCAACCTTTCGGAGCAAGCCACACCAATAGACGTAGCACTCCTTGACCAGGCAAAAGCCTTTGACAAAGTCAGTCACCGAAGATTGCGCATCAAGGTCAACGCCTGCTCTATTCACCCTCAAGTTGCAGATTGGGTGCACAACTTCCTGACTGGGCGCAAGCAGAGAATCCGTGTCTTCGGGACAGCAGGTGAGGAGGTCTTGTCATCGGAAGTCTCGGTATTTAGTGGAGTCCCGCAAGGGACGGTACTAGGGCCAACCCTCTTCAATATATACATCCACGAAGCACATCCGCTACTGAAGAACCCCTTGCCACAATACGCAGATGACTCGAAGCTAATTGCCAGGGCCTTCACGAACACCCTTCAAGAGGATCTGAAAACTCTAACTGACTGGTCAAGTGAATGGAAACTGGAGTTCAACCCAGACAAATGTTGTGTACTCCACTTCGGACATAATAACTCAAAGCAACAGTACCGGGCGAGAAGACATGAATCAAGCATCCCATTCCCGATCCCGTCCACCTCAGAAGAACGGGACCTCGGAGTTATTGTGGACGACAAATTAAATTCCATTCCCACACCAAAAAATTAAATCAAACGCTCAACTGCAACTGCCAACTGTCATGCAGAAGCTTTATAAAGACTTGGTCAGGCCAAATTTGGAGAGCGGTAACGCCCCCGCCTCACCCTTCTACAAACAGGACAAGAAACTAATCGAAGCCGTCCAGGGGCAAGCACTACCCTGCGAACAGCGACTGCAAAAACTGAAGATTCCGACACTTACTTACCCTAGGTTCACACTGCTGCTTCGTATGCGACACGATTTTTTCTTTGATGTTCCGACGTGCGACAGAATCGCATGAATGTTCCCACCACCACACAGACGCAAAAGGAAAACGAAGTTTTTCTTCGAGATTACTCTGCAAAAGGACAAAGAAGCCCTTGAGGAAACGATTTCTGAAGATACTGGCAGATTACCCATTTGAATACCCACCCACTTATTAGGAAATTTTCAGTCATACCCAATATGTCATCTTGTTCAAAACAGGTTAATGAAAGTCTATTCAGAATATCTTTTGCATTCAGCCATCCTAGGATTACAGTCAGACAAGGTAGAGCAATTTTTAGTCTAGAAAATGATCTAATCTTTGCTTTTTCTGTTCTTTCCCTCAAAAAATCGCATGCGTTATGTCGGATCAATTGAAATACTTCAACGCATCCAACACTGCGACAAAACGCAAAGTTCTGCGTTGCTTGTCGCACGATTTGTGTCGTATGTCGCATGACGCAGAATGAACCAGGGGTTACCGGCGGAAGAGAGGGGACATGCTACTAGTGTTCAAACTTCTCAATTCTAATTGTCTACACTCCCTCTTCGCCTCCGACAACCAATCACGGACTAGGGGCCACTCCCGGAAGCCGTCTCGAAGGTCCTGCACCTTTCGTGTTCGCCAGCACTTCTTCAGCAACCACAGCTTACGTATCTAGGCAGTTAAGCAAGCTCCTATCTTCCCATGAGAAGCTTTTGGTACCACAGCTCTGAACTTGGCGCCTCCGTAGATCGTACCCGAACACCATAGGCGGCAGCGCAATTTTGTTTGGCTGCTTCAACTTACCTATCTATTCACGACGTCACTGCACTTGCATGACTGTTGCTCCCTCGCCACTGTGTTCCTAAGGCGTAGATCGTACCCGAACACCATAGGCGGGAGCGCAATTCTGTTTGGCTGCTTCAAATTACCTATCTATTCACGACGTCACTGCACTTCGCATGGTTGTTGCTCCCACGCCACTGTGTCCCAAAAAGAAATCGAGCTTGCAGAACTGCCTAGATACGTAAGCTGTGTCAGCAACTGAGATGTTCCTCTGTGAAACAGCCTGTCTGAATCAACTGTCACCAGCCAAACACCCGAGGGTTTCCTAAAACGACTCGACGAGGACTGGGGCGGGCAGCCTTGGAAAGAGGAATGGTGCGCCCCAGAAGCAGTAACCAAGATATAGCACCATCATCATCCGAAAGCTATTTATCGGGATACAACATCCTTACTGCTTGCAAGTGCAATTTAAGGTAAAACGTCACTCAAATTTCCAAAAATTAAGTTTTATCAGCCTCTTTCTCTCACTGCACTGCATTATGTGATTGTTCAAGGTTAAATTAGGTCCAATACAAACTGCCAACTTTGTTTGCAGCTAACAGGCAAAAGAACTTTGATAACATCATTTAGTGTCACTGAATACTTGAAGCTAGAACTTATAGGTTAAGTTTGGAAAAGGGCCATGTGCAACAGATAAGTCAGCTGAGATTGGTCTAGCTAGAACAAACTTGCGATCTAGCTACAGCCTGAGAGGGGACTTGCCAAGAGGGCTGAAATATCACTGGAATAAAACTCAGCTGACATGTCCGTTCAGGGCTATCAAATGTGATTTGCAGTCAGCTTGCACTGACTGCAAAACACAATTGGCCCTTCCTTCAACTTGTATTGGCGTTGGGTCCAATCTGTTGTCGGTCCCTTTCTGCCTTTCTTTTCACCCAATATCCTCCTTGACTGCTAGGACACTCCTGCTGCCTGCATCTTCAGACTGTTGGTACCTGCTATGTGTTGGAGGGAGGGTGGCAATTTAAGACAGTGGAAGGTTCTTCGGAGTTTTTGGGTCACTAAGGTGCTGAGCACTCAAAGAGAATGTGCTTCGCCGTTTTTATAATCACATTATTTTGTCATTATAACAAGGAGAAAACACAAAGGAGAAAAAATCATGGGCATTTCAACACTGGGATATGAGCACAGAGACGTCATGGTGATGTCATGTATGGGGGGATGCCCAACTAAAGTCCAGCTGGTTTAAAAAAAAATAATAATCAGTGGGCATGAAGTGCTGCAATGTTTTTTGAAAACTGGATATTTTTTTTTAGACAAATATTTGTTCATTCTGTTGACCATTCTGAAAAAATCACAAAATATTAAAAATTAACAGCCAGTCTGTAAATACCTTGATCCTTACAAACATTTTGGCTAGTAACCAGTTTTGGCTAGTTTGTGGCTAGTAGACCACGAGCAATCTATCTACAAACAACCTTCTGACAAACACAGTTGAAGGGCACCAAACCCAGACACAACAGTACTTTGAATCTAGACACAACCAAAAAAGGCACAGTAGAACTGAATGGGTAAAAGATATTGTCAGATCTGGTTACACCATAATTGCAGTGTTATGGGTACATCAGTTGAATTATACTAGAGTGATATTTCATTCTTTTTTGGCAAGGGTCCTCTTCATGCTCAAGTAGGAAAGCGAATGTGACAAACTCACTCTACACCCAGTCTAGTACACTAGCCCCTTTTCAGGCACGGTGTTCAAATGTCTAGCACCATGCCTGGGTGCTACACGTTCAAGCACTGTACCTTGGATTTCATGTATGGAGCATGGATTTCAGTATACAGTGCATACATGAAAAACACAGTTTCTGTCATCACAACTGAGCACCGGCTCGGACAGGGCTGAAATTACTACCATGAATTAGAGAAATCAAAGACAATCCTTATCATATTTTTCATAACAAAAACAACATGGCTCGGCTGATGACAGACTTGAAAAACCTCATTTCATTTTTTACATAGTGAATGGTTTTGCATGCAAAGTGTCCTGTGTCTCAGCTTTTTCTACCTAGCAGCCAACCAGAATATTGGCTACTGGGGCACTCTACATGGAAAATAGATAGGGTGCTGTTAGGTTTTTCATCTCCATCATCAGTCCAGCATCAGTCGAGCCCTTTTGTTTTTGCTGTGAAAAATATATAAAGGACTAATTCAAGGTAGTAATTTCAGCCCAAGGTACAGTGCTTGAACGTCTAGCACCCAGGCATGGTGCTAGACATTTGAGCACCGTGACTGAAAAGGGGCTAGTGTACTAGACTGCTCTACATCTACAGCTTGAGTCTGAAGGGGACCCTTACCAAGAAGGGCTGAAAAATTGCTCTACAGGAGTGTTGCATGAAGCCGCCCGTCTCATGGTGCCGCCCACCCCTCTCGAAAAGCCGCTAAAAGAATAAATCTTAGAAACTTTAACCATTTGACTTATTTATCTGCTTTTTTATTATTATTTGACTTGTTTTGAGCCAGATTTGACTCCAATTGGCTATGGTACATGAACCTGCCACCCTGGATCATGAAGCTGCCACCCCCAGAAAAATCATGCAAATTCAATGAAAATAGCAAAGTTTGTGATTCCAATAGGTCAAGGAGCCTCTCGGACCAAACAGCTAGCCTCTAGCATTCCTAATGTAGAAAAATACAATTTTTAGCCAAGTGGGCGGCTTCGTGATCACTTGGGTGCCTGTATTCTCTCATGTTTGCCAGCTTAGCCTTGAACAATTACAAGTAAACTGAGTTTCCAGCAGAGAGGGAAGGTTCTGAGCTTCCTTTCAAGATGCTCCACAGAATTTTATCTTGATTTTTACTATGTTTTCAGAGGTCATTTCCCCCAAATAGGAGTTTAGGGTGGCGGCTTCATGCAGCACTCCTGTAATATACTGTAATTCAGCTGAAATATACATTTAACACTGCAACTATAGGTGTATTTTTTTCCAATTCTCCATTATCCAGTTAATCAACCTATTTATCACCATAAGCCATTTTTTTAGCATCCAATCCTATTCTCGGAAATATATGAAACTTTTAAACTTCCTATCCTGCCTCAGAACGAGAGTGTAGGCTGGTGAAGGCTGGGTGAAGGTCCGTTGTTCGGTTGAACTGAGCTTCAGGTCGGTTAACCGACCAGCAAAAGGCGATGAAAAAACAGACTTTCTTTAATTTTAAGTCGAAGACTAAGCCTAAGGCTAAGGCTTGTCAGTTAACCAAACTAAACTACCAACCAAGTCCAAAGACAAAATTGAGAAAATAGCTTATACAGTTATAGTGGGCAATCTTGCAGGTCGGTTAACTAGATGAAGATAAAAAACACAGCTTATGATTCGCAGTCAGCTTCGGCGAAAGGGATGTTTATAGTTACACCAATATTACTTAGAAGAAATTTGTGCAGTAGCCGGCCGCGTTCTAATTTTTTGAATTACAACAAGAATAAATTTCTATACCATAGAGGTACAAACAAGTTTATCCAGAACAAAATAAGCAGGAAGAAAACGGTTAAAGTGAAGAGGCAAAATTGAAATTAAAGTAAGTAAATGGGCACCAAGTAAATGCTTTCTAGGCTAGGCTAGGCAGAGGCTTGGTAAGTAATTAGTACATCTACTAGCACAAAAAAGCTATGTAATAGTTTCTCTACAGAGGGGCCAGGAAATGCTACATTACTCTGAGCTCAGTTTGAAATGCCCTAAAAAGTTAAAAATAAAAGTCTGGTCTGGGTTATTATTTTATTTTAAGATTTTAAAGTTTAGCCAAAAAGAGCTGAGGTACAATAGAGGTATGCTTATGTGAATAGTTACTTTAATGTGAACACTGCAGTTTTGGGCTAAATGGTAGACTGAAGCGAAGGAAGAGTTAAGATCCAAAATACCTGTACTGGTTTGTTCAGCTCCCGTTCTTACCTACTTTGGCTAACTGGTAGTTAATTTTAGAAACAGCAGGTGCGTGAAAATGGCAAAGTTCGAAGTCAACAAACGTTCACATAAGCAAACCTCTACTGCAGAGGCGTTACTAGCCAAAATGTTTGGGGGGGGACAAGGTATTTACCGACTGGCTGGTCATTAATTCGCTCCGAAGTGCGAATTAAGGTATCTAAGTTGCTAAAATTAGAAATTTTACTGTTATCTTTGTCCTGTCAATTCTACACTCATCACCATCATCAAAAAGTTCATCATGAACAAGCCGAAAGCCTGGGACAAATACTTACCGTTAGCTCTGTTTGCCTACCGAGAATCACCCATCCAGCAACTGGATTCACTCCTTTTGAGCTGCTGTACGGTAAAAATCCCAGAGGCATCCTGGATCTCTTGAAAGAATCTTGGGAATCGCAGATGGACACGGAACCGCTCTCCTTTGTCAAATACATCATTGATCTGCGACAAAAACTCAGACGAAACAGCCGCAAGACGAAAAAGCGAGAACTCCAACAGGGCGACGAAGTTCTGCTACTTCTCCCTCAAGGAAACCACAAGCTCGAAGTCTCGTGGAGAGGTCCGTACAAAGTACTGAGAAGAGTTGGCCGAGTCAACTACGAAATCCAACTTGATGGCCCTAGAAAGAAGACCGAGGTTTTCCATATAAACCTCCTCAGAAAATTCTTCCGCCGAATGCCATTCGACCAGCCTCATAGCGACTCTCAACGTAATGCAACTAGCCTGTTTTGCTTGATGCAACCGGACGAAGATGAAGAAGCTGACGATAATCTTCAAAACTTTCCAGAAGACCCCTCAGAAGAGCCAGTTGACTTCGACACCATAATTGACCAGGGCATCGCAGGAGACGACAGAGTCAAAATTAAATCTCTTCTAGAAGAATACGAAGACGTTATCAGCAACAACATCGGAGTCATGAAAGACGTGGAACATGACATCGACACCGGAGATGCCAAGCCAATCAGAATGCAGCCGTATCGCATTCCAGAAGCGAAACTTAAAGCGGTCAAATCAGAGCTGGACCGTCTTGTCAAGGTGGGTGTCATCCAGCGCTCGCAATCAGATTGGGCTTCTCCCATAGTCATTGTTCCGAAGAAATCCGGCGAAATCCGAATCTGTTCGGACAGCCGACGACTCAACAACATCACCAATAAACCGGAAATCTATCCTATGCCTAGAATAGATGAACTGGTTCCTATGGTCTCGAAGTACCGTTACATCAGCGTGTTCGATTGTCGCTACGGATACTGGCAAATCCGTCTGACCAAGAACGGGCGCATAAAAGGAGCCTTCACCACCCCATTCGGCACATATGAGTGGCTGGTAATGCCCTTCGGCCTACGAAACGCGCCATTCACCTACCAGCGGTACATGGACAAAATCCTGGAAGAGTTTCACGACTTTTGCCGAGCGTTCTTCGACGACATCGTCATCTTCAGCATGACAATCGAGGAACACATCCAACATCTGCGAGCTGTCCTCGATCGCCTACGACGACAAAAAGTGACCATCGGACCTGCAAAAGCGAAAGTCGCCTGCTCAAAAGTTGAGTATCTCGGACACATTGTCGGCAACGAACGTATTCAACCATCCGACACCAGAACCGAAGCCGTTCAAAACTTCAAACGCCCACAGACGAAAACGCAGCTCCGCGCATTTTTAGGGCTTACTGGCCATTATCAAAATTTCGTCAAAAACTACGCAGCAGTGGCCCGCCCGTTGACGGAGCTGACGAGGAAAGGAGTCCCAGACAAAATCACCAAGTCTTGGAAACCAGTTCATGAGTCAGCATTCCAGCATCTCAAAACATCACTGTGTAGGCCACCGATCTTACGTAGCCCAGACTTTGATAGGCCATTTGTGCTACAAACGGACGCGAGCGATTTGGCGCTGGGCGCGGTGCTGACCCAGGAGTACTCAGACGGGGAGCACCCAGTGAGTTTTGTGTCAAAAAAGCTCCTGCCACGTGAATGCAGTTTTTCAACGGTGGAAAAGAGTGCTACGCCATAAAGTGGGCGATCCAGAAACTGAAATACTATTTGTACGGAAGACATTTTACTGTGCAAACTGACCATTCGCCATTACACTGCTTAAATTCGGTGAAATCAACCAACCGACGATTGGCAAGATGGTCGGCCGAACTGCAACAGTATGATTTCGTTATCAAAGCAAGACCAGGAACAGCCAATGCAAATGCTGATGACTTGTCACGTCTTGGACATGATTGAGTTGTGATTGATTGATTTTTCCATGTGTCCAATTTTTGTAACTGTTTTTCCTGTGTTTTTTTTTTTTCACATGCTTTCTTGAAAAGGGGGAGTTTATTTTTAAGGGGGGAGGGATGTTGGGAATCGTCCTATTTCACTTCACCTCTTTGAATATTTTGCGCTTTGTATGATTCCAACGCCATCTATCAGTAATGAATAAAGTTAAACAGTAATACATCTGGTTAGAAGCGCTACCAGTTCAGTGGATGAACAGCCTTCAACCAGATACATGGCTTATAATTTGTAAAGTGGATTTGTTGGAATTTTAAGGGTTCGTGACTTCATTCATTCCTGACTTCGTGACCTATACATCTGTAAATAGTTGTACAGTAAACGTTGTGTAACGTTACAACAGAGGAATTGGCGTGGCAGTTAAGGTCATCCCAACATTAAATATTCAGCATTCTTTTTTCTTTTGTGTTACAGTACAGAAAAAAAAAATGAAGTTTGTCATTCTTTCCCTTACTTTCCCTTACTACCTTACATGTGCATGTGTTGTGCAAAATATTTTTCGTAGTTCTGTCTAGAAATGGTAAATGTGCATCATTCAAATTTTAAGTTCTTTCTGTATAAAAGTAATCCGGTAATTTGAAGGAATGAATGGATTATATAGCATCATGTAGACTGAGTTAAAAATAGGATTGTAAATCTCATATCCATTCAAATGAGGGTCACTCTAAGGTAAATAATTCAAGACAAAAAAGGTTATATCATAAAAGGAATAAAAGAAAATAATTTACAAGCGATTTTCACTCTGATTATATTCTAGGTTCTGTTGAGAGCAAGCTCATCAAATGTTTCTAACAAGGTCTGAGTATGACAGAGGTGTCAACACATTTTCCCCAGAAGGAAGATTATTCCAGGTAAGCAAGTATTCCTAAATTTGAATCAACACCTATCAAGCAGCCAATGAACAATTCCCCCAAATAACTATGCAGACAAACCTACCTTATCATAACAAAGGTTTAAGGAAGCAAAATTTGAACAACAAAGGCTGTGACTGCTGGGTTAGACACCCTGTTTTGCAAGAATGTACTGTTGTGAGATGGGCAGTCTATTTATATTTGCCTTACAGCTGAAGAGTAGCATAATATAGTGTATAAACAGAACCATATAGCCTAACAGATAATCCTCCGCCGCATCCAGACAGCGTTAGATAAGCACTTGCGAGACGAACAATATGGCTTCCGCCAATCTCGCTCCAGCTCAGACCTTATATATGTCCTGCGTATGGTGAACGAGGAATGCAATGAATGGAGGCAAAAGATGTACCTTGTCTTTGTGGATTTCGAAAAAGCCTTCGACTCAGTTCACTGAGAGTCGCTGTGGGATAGTCCTCCGATACTACGGCATTCAAGAAAAACTCGTATCCTTGATCATTGCGCTGTATTGTGCTGCGTTCAGACCCACGAAGGAAATACAAGGTATTTCATTATCATGTCCGGTGTCAAACAGGGGTATGTCCTCTCCCCCTTTCTTTTTGTCCTTGTAATTGATTATGCGCTCTAAGATTGCACAGGGTTTGGTATCCAAATCTGCGACAATAAGCGACTAGCAGATCTTGATTTCGCCGACGATATCACCCTGATTGAGGCAAACAAGGAAAGGCTCCAGGAGCTTCTCGATGTAATCCGAGAAAAAGCGAGTCTTTTGGGACTGAAGATCAGTTCGGACAAAACAAAAAGCATGGCAACGAGCGAATCACCACTGGGTATAAAGTGCGGGGACAATGCAGTAGAGCAGGTAGTGGAGTTTTGTTACCTTGGAAGTACAGTCGAACGAACTGAATCAAGCGAAAAGGAGGTGCAGTCTAGAATTGGACAAGCCATTGGAGCTTTTAATCGTCTAAAGCCAGTTTGGCGATCGAAAAAGTACTCCCTGAAACTGAAATTGAAGCTGTTCAACAGTAACGTCCTCTCCGCCCTCCTTTATAGCTGTGAATGCAGGAAACTAAACCAACAGCAAGAAAAGAGGATTCTCGCTTTCGAGAACAAATGTCTTCGCAGGATATTGAACATTACTGGAGGGACCACATGACCAACCAGGCAGTTCGCGCTATCACGCATCAGCCCCTGGTAACAGATGTCATACGCCAACGAAGATGGCGCTACTTGGGACACGTTATCCGCATGGCCGAAGATAGACTCCCCAGAACAGTACTCAAGTGGCATCCAGAGGGAACAGGAACCCGAAGAAGGGGAAGACCAAAATATACACTTCGTCGCACGTACCAGCGGGACCTGAAGTATATCAATTCGACAGTCCAACCCCAATGGGAAGAGGTCTGGGCAGCAGCACATATAGGGGATGACTGGCGGCTCTTTGGATGCCCTGGGTGCCTCTGGCGGCACAGGAGGAACTAGGTCTAACGATAAACTAGGTCTTAAGGATGTAGCCTAACAAGTTTACCCGGAGGAATCTGGGGGAGTCAGTCGGATACTAAATTATAAGAATATGACATGAAAAATGAATTTATTACATGCAGCCTTGTAATTAGGCATTTGTACAGTACATACAGAAAACAAGACCAAAGGTTCCGATGAGATCCCAAAAATTCGATATTTGATCCAGACAATTAGGCTAGGTTTTGTCTTCGCCAGATCCAGTCTTCGCCAGACTCCTTGAACATTTTTACTCTTATAATTTAGAAACAGTTTAAGGCCAAATAGCTAATCTAAGAAATCCAAGTTCAGATATGGATTCAGCATGTGTGCATATCCCTAGAAGCCGATCGAAACGATCCTGCCTTACTTCTGCGAATTTTCCGGTTTGGGCGAAATCCAGAACTACTTGTCCGGCGAAATAAATAAAGCTCAAAAACGAATTCAGCATATCTCCCTACCACTATATCCAACATCTAATCAACTTCATGTCAAAATTTAACTTTTAACATTTTTTCCGGTTTTATCCGGATTCCGGAAGAACTATATATCCTAAAAAATGATTGTCATATACGAATTCAGCATCTCTTCTTACCCCTAAATCGAACATACAATCAACTTCAAATACAAATTTTACTTTTAACAAACTTTTTGGGATCCCAAAACGTAAGTGGAGGGATACCTATGACATCGCAAAAGTTGTCCGTCCGTCCGTCCGTCCGTCTGTAAGCACGATAACTCTCGAAGGGAATGAGATATTTTGATGAAACTTGGTGTGAGCATTCTTTGGGTCAAGAGTAAGGTCGAGTTCGTAGATGGGCCCTGTAGCTTTACATTTAGGGGTGGGGGAGGGGGTTTAAATTAAGGGGCAAGCAAAATTTGTTTAAACAGCTAATGTAATAGTCGATTATGGGGTAAGAAGACACGCTGAACACGAATATGAAAACCATTTTCTCGTCGGACAAGTAGTTCGTCCGGAATCCGGCCAAAACCGGAAAGTTTGTTAAAATTAGAAGTCTTATTTTAAGTTGATTAGATGTTTGATGTAGGGGTAAGAAGGCATGCTGAACAAGAATACGAAAACCATTTTATCGCCGGACAAGTAATTCGCCCGGAATCCGGCCAAACCGGAAAATTTGTTAAAAGTTAAATTTTTTTTTCAAGTTGATTAAATGTTGGATATAGGGGTAAGAAGATACGGTGAATCCGTTTTTGAGCTTTAGTTTTTCGCCGGACAAGTAGTTCTTGAATTTCACCAGAACCGCAAAATTCACAGAAGTAAGCTAGGATCGTTTCGATCGGCTTATAGAGGTAAACTCACATGCTGAATCCATATCTGAGCTTGGATTTCTTAATGATTAGCGGTTTGGCCTGGCGAAGACTGGATCTGGCGAAGACAAAACCTAATTGTCTGTATCAAATATTGATTTTTTGGGATCCCATCGGAACCTTTGGTCTTGTTGGTTTTGGCCGGATTCCGGGCGAACTATTTTTCCGGCGAGAAACTGGTTTTCATATTCGTGTTCAGCATGCCTTCTTCCCCCTACACCGAACATCTTATCAACTTCAAATAAAACTTTTACTTTTAACAAACTTTCCGGTTTTGGTCGGATTCCGGGCGAACTACTTGTCTGGCGAGAAAATGGTTTTAATATTCGTGTTCAGCATGCCTTCTTACCCCTATATCGAACATCTAATCAACTTTAAATAAAACTTTTACTTTTAACAAACTTTCCGGTTTGGCCGGATTCCAGACGAACTACTTGTCCGGTGAGAAAATGGTTATCATATTCGTGTTCAGCGTGTCTTCTTGCCCCATGATCGACTATCACATTAGCTGTTTAAAAATATTTTACTTGCCCCTTAATTTGAACCCCCTCCCCCACCCCTAAATGTAGACCTACAGGGCCCATCTACGAACTCGACCTTACTCTTGACCCAAAGAATGCTCACACCAAGTTTCATCAAAATATCTCATTCCCTTCGAGAGTTATCGTGCTTACAGACGGACGGACGGACGGACAACTTTTGCGATGTCATAGGTATCCCTCCACTTACGTTTTGGGATCCCACAAAGGCAAATGAACGCTTAACAAGAACTACAGAGCGTCATTAGCACAATATCTACAACAACAGCAAAAGATAAGTAACACAAATTAAGAAATACACAACGAAACACGAAAAGAACAGTAAATTTACTGCATATATATGTTAATTGATGGTAGTGTAGCGTCCTAGCGTGATATTTCGGCAACTTAATTCTGGTGTTACGCACCTAGTCTTTTCAAAGGCGATACTCAGTTCGTGGGTCAATAAGCAAAACACATTTATTAAAACTCCTTACTTACATCGCGAGTCAGTTTTAACAGCACATATCACTTAACTAGTTCCCAGGTCTAGGACTCTGCTGAGCCTTGAACTGGACTGGCTTCCCAACTAGGAAATCCGTTTATTTCGTCCGCTCCCCAACTTCGCTTACAGTTCATCAGCCGATAGGGTTGCCTACTTGCCTTCTCTTCCGTTCTAGCGAATGTCTATCTAGCCTGTAAGGTTTGATGATTTGGGGGAAAGTGAATAAGTGAAAAGCGTGGGCGTTAGAGCTAATAGCAGTATACCTTGAAGAGAGAGCTTGTTTAGTAAGCTTTTGTTCGAAATATTTGATTATGAACTCTATCCTCACAAAATATTCATAGTCCTATTCCTTTCCTAGGTCGAATACGCCATTGAAGCTATCAAATTAGGTTCTACTGCCATTGGAATCCAGACATCAGAGGGCGTTGTTCTGGCAGCTGAGAAGAGGGTGACATCGTCTTTAATGATTGCCAATTCGATTGAGAAAATAGTGCAAGTTGATAAGTTCATAGGTAAGTTATGAATAAGTCCGGAATGTCAAACCCAGAGGCACATGAGTTGTCTTCAAAGGATCGACTCCGGAAGACGAGTGTTCGCAGTTGTTGCATATCCGAAAATTCCATTCCAGTCCGTACTGTAGTATGATATTAAGCTCTTCGGATATGCGTATCCGAATGTCACACCGGAAGCGGGAAAAAGAAGCGTTTGAACAAAATTCTATGTTCAGTTTCGAAAATGCTCTGCGGCGGCCGGACAGGTCTGGTTTTGGCTTTGAGTTTCCTTTCCGGTCACGCATGCGGCTTCGAATTTCCGGTCTGGTAGCGAAATTCAGACTCGTGTGTATAGTCTACGTTATGTTTGTGGTCCACATATGACAGTCCTGTGTTCCAATTGTAAAATCGGATGTTCAGACGAGTGGAAAAACTCCAGCGCTGGTCGGACTGGTCCTGTTTTCCCATGTGGCTTTGAATTTCCGGTCTGGTCGCGATAATAGATGCATGCAGAAATACTTCTTTCTTGGCTTCATCGTCGTATGATCATTTGTGTATGGGGACAAGCGTAGTTCTGAGCAAAAGACGATGTCTAAGTCACTTTCCTCTTTGCGTTGTTGGATGTTCTTGTCTCCAGATTTATGGCGAACCTGATGTACACAGAAGGCCTACTAAGAGGTGTAGCAGCTCTTTCTCTTCATGCACTTATTTGTGTCTCCGTTTCCAGGTTGTGCAGTAAGTGGCCTCATGGCTGACAGTCGAACGCTGATCGACAAGGCACGGGTAGAGGCAGCTTACCACTGGTTCAACTACAACGAACGGATGGCTGTCGAGTCCGTAGCACAGGCAGTGTCGAATTTGGCCATCAGGTTTGGCGACTCCGATGCTGATGAGGGACCAGCAATGGTAAGTGCCCGCTTACTCTGAGCGCAATTATAAATCAAAACATATATAGCCTATACTCAAATTTGCTTTATATGAATCCAACTAAACTAGTAAAAGTAATACAATGCAAAAAAGTAGCCTCTACAAAGCTCGTCCAAAACGCGGTCCATTGCACATTCTTCTACTTGTAGATTTTCCAAAGAATTGATTCTCAATACAACGTGAGACGAAAGATCGTTCCAACAGCCCAACCCTCTGTTTTGGAAAGGCCATCTGCCAATGTCACTTCGGGATCGCCAAAATCTGAAACTAAAGCTCCACTTGAAATTGCACATGAGCAAAAACGTATGCTTAAACGGAAAAGCTGTCAGGGTTCGCCCGGAATTGATTGGGCTGCCCTAAATGTTGTACAATGGATCCAGATCCAGAACTCATACAGCCTGAAATGCCACGTAGTACAGCTCTCTAACAGACCATATTCGCATGCCCAAGAGAGGATAAAAGAACTTATGATTGTGGTGGTGCGCGTGCTTAAGTGCCGAGCGGCAGGAAGGCTCAGGAAGAGATTTGGTTGGCAGAATTGACAGAACGCTCATAAGCATCCGACCACTATGGGTGGTTCGAGAAGATTCCCATGACCGATATAAAAAAAACTTTTGTTCCGTCATTCACGGATCTTTTTAACGGGCATCTCGGAACACCTCGATAATTTTACCGTATTCCTGTGTGTGTATTGTTATTGAATTGTAAATATTATAATTGTAGATAATATCTAGTTTTTGTTTGGGGTTATTTTTGACCAAATAAGAAAAAAGATGTTTGCCTAGTTGATGTTATTTATGATGTAAGGTTTATTGCGAGTTTTATTGTGAGACACATGTAATTTGACTAAATGAAGATTATTAATAATGTGGCTGTTGTTTTTAATTGTTTAGTTATGTGATGATACTGTACACGACGAAAAAATTCAATGTTCGGCTTTGTCCGTGAAGGAATTTTTGAAAACCTTATATTCAAATTTTTGAAATAAATTTAATTGAATGGAATTGAATACCACGTTATCGACAAGCTTAGTAAAAAAAATTTAAACTTAACTTTAAGCCAGGGGTAAATAAGAACTTCCACTTATTCGGCCATTTTTTGTTTGCAGTCCAGACCTTTTGGCGTAGCCATGCTCTTCGCTGGTATTGACGATGACGTCGGACCAGTCCTCTACCACATGGATCCCTCCGGTACCTACGTTCAGTATCTCGCCAAGGCGATCGGTTCAGGTAGCGAAGGAGCTCAGCAGTCTTTGGAGGAAGCTTATAATAAGGTACGAGCAAGCTTCCATGATTTTGTCCGTCATCGCTTGAAGAGCCACGACCAGAATCGGGCGGAATGAGGCCGCAATCCGTTATCAGGACCATAGAGTTGGCTTATTTCCAAAGGGTTTGCTTCACCGTGGCTAAGAAAAATCTTGTCGAACCGAAAGGAAAATTTACCCTATTTTTTGTCTCTTTCGGTGAGGTGGAAATTTTACGAGGAACTGCTGACCGTGATAAATGAACCCGAAATGATTTGTAACAGAATTTAGAAGCGGACGAGTGGCTGCCCACTGTCGATTTTAGTGTAGAGCAAGTGCCGCGGTACCCGGCCGGTTCCGGCACCGTCTGACACTAACCGGCACCCGACACACTCAGCATGTTTAGAAGCGTTTGAAAGATGAATCGCCTAATTTATGGCCGGCAGTGCTAATGTCGGCCGATGCTGGGAAAGGGTGTACAGTGGGTGCCGGGGAGTGGGTAACACCTCTGAAGGGAATTTGCTGGAGCGGGCGATGACGAAATACTGCTTTAAAGGAGCGTGTTAGAATACACTGAAGAACATTTCTTGTCGTCCAGTTCAGCGAATGCTCCCCGCAAGAGCTAGCCTAGTATAGACCTTTGATCCGAGCAAGAACTTGTAATACCACTGTGTACTAGAATTTCCGTGTCTCCCCTTTCTCGCAATGCATCTTTGCTCTGACGATACAATTCCCGACCCGACTGAGCGGAGTACAGTAGAGGTATGCATCTTGAACCGTAAACTTTGGACTTACCTTGGTTTTGCTTTTCGCCTCTATAACAGTAGGTTGGTAACTATTACTATAACAGTAAATTGGGAATGCCAATTTAAGAAATTAATATATGCTAAGAGTCAAGTGTTTTAAGTTTCTTTTTTACACAACGAATAGAATCAGATTCGTGTAATGTCTTTTGCTGTTTATTTTTGAACGTTATGTCTCTTTTTTGGGATAGTTTGGACGATGAGGAAAGTAAAGCAAAACTGTTGCAATACTAACGATGCCGTAATTTTGCCGTTTGAGGGCGCAAAAGCAACTGAGCAAAAGATTAAAAATAAATGATAATCACTGGCTTTAATTTGACATGACTTTATCTTCCGTCGATTATCGATTGCACTGTTTGTTGGTACACTGTTGTGCTATTCCACGCAACCCTTTTCATAACAAGCAGTGGTCATTCAGAACAAATTAAATACAAAGTAGATTTTTTCTGAATTTATATTTTTTAAAATGTGATTCTCAACGCTTACATTGTTGAAACCTTGTCTTACAGGACGAAATATTACAAAAAAAACAACCTATTCCACTAGAATACAGAGATCTCAACACCAAAATATAATATTTGATATCAAATAAAAATATTTGTTTCACATTCGTCGGTGCCGTTCAGAGTTCGGTGAAATTCGAAGAATCATATTGCTATTGTACCCGACACTTACGCATTCTTTCGTATCTGGTGCTTTACCTCCAGAGGCGTCACTACTAGGGGGGAGGGGGAACGCCCCCCCCCAAATGTTGTCGGCCAGGCGGTAAAAATCGCCGAGTCGGCGAAGCGCCGCGATTTTTAGTAAAAATGGTCGATTTTTCTTAAAAACAATCAATTTTTCTTAGAAACAGTCGGTTTTTCGTAAAAATAGTAGATTTTGTCTCATGAATAGTCGTTTTTCTTAAAATCAGCGGATTTTTCGTCAACACACTCGTTTTTTTTCAATAATAGTCGTTTTTATCCGCAAAAACAGTCGGTAAAATTGACCTGCCAGTCGGTAAATACCTTGTTCCCCCCAAATAGTAACGCCTCTGGTTACCTCTATGGTGCTATGCAAAACTGATAAGCACCCTCTCAGTATTGACGGAATCCGATTGCGAATTTCTGCTGGGTGCAGTGGCGGAGTGACAGAAGTTCTTGTCATCATCCGTTATTGGTTGGGTTTTTGCAGATACCATGGTATATGTATAGTATATGTTACGACGGCAACTGGACCTGCGATTAGTCGTTTTTGCATTCACTGTGGTATCTGCTACTACGGTTGCTCTGCAAAAACGACAATTGCCGAAATTGCGCTTTTCTAAGTCATCCCAAAAGAAAAACTGATATCCAGTCACACCACTAAGTGCCAAACTTTTTGCCCACCAATTTGACAAAATCCTGGGCTCTATTGTTGGTGATGATGAAAGTGAGATGACTTTTTCAGATACCACGATCAGTTACCACGGTAACCGGCCAGATATCACGTTAACTGTAAACACGCCTTTTGACCGTGGTATCAGATACCACGGTAACTGCAAAAACGACTTTAGGCCGTGGTATCAGATACCATGGTATCTGTAAAGACGCAGCTATTGGTTCAAGGTGTGTTTTTGTGCTCAGTGTGGCGTTTTTATGGCACTTGCAGCTTCGCTCAAGTGCCATATACCGATCACTTTTCCGTCGGTCGGTCGGTCCGCTGATTGCGAGTTAGGGTACTTCCAGATGTGCTAGGACGATGAAACTTGGCAGGAAAATCAGGGACCCGACCAAACTAACATGGAAATAATCAGTTTCCCGATCCGACCATCTGGGGGGGAGTGGTGGGCCGGGGAATTCTGAAAATTAAGTAGTTTTTGTCACACTTTTTCGAGTTGGGGTACTTCCAGATGTGCTAGGACGATGAAACTTGGCAGGAGCATCAGGACCCGACCGGACTGACCTGGAAATAATCAGTTTCCCAATCCGACCACCTGGGGGGGAGTGGAGGGCTGGGGAATCCGGAAAACTGGAGTAGTGTGTAACTTTTGAACGGGTGATCGGATTGGAATGAAACTTTATAACTGAATAAATTACCCACCTCTGATGTCCCATTTGAAGTCCGGACCGGATTCGACAGTTATGGTTGAGTTGGGGGGGGGGGGAGACCGGAAATCTCGAGAAACGGTTAGAATGGAAGGATCGGAGTGAAACTTGCTGGGAAGAACAGGCATCTGCTCCAGATAAATCGTTTATATATTTGGACTGGATCCGGACACTGGGGGGGGGGGGCTGGAGGGGATTTTCCCGGAATTCCGGTAATGGCGGTTTTGGGGATTTTCACGACGAAACTGGGGAGGCGAATCAGGGACCCGATCAAACTGACTTATAAATACAAATTTACATGATCCGGTAGTCGTGGGGGGAGTAGCGGGAGGGGGAATCCGGAATATTGAGTCATGCGTAACTTTGGAACGGTTGATCGGATTAGAGTGAAATTTGATAACTGATCAGAGGACATGTCTCTGGTGATCTTTGTCACGTCCGGACCGGATTCGACAACAAAGGGGGGGGGGGAATACGTGACCGGCTCAGACTGGGGAGATCGGGATGGAACTTTGTGGGAATAATAAAGATATGCTCTGGATAAATCACTTACAGAACCGGATTGGCTCCGGCGGCTGTGTGAGATTTCGAGGGGGGGGTCGGAATTCCGGTGATCGCGATTTAAGGTACTTCCAGATGTGCTAGGACGATGGAACTGGGCTGGAATATTAGAGATTTGACAAGATTGGCTCAGAAATCGCCACTTTCCAAATCTGACATTCCTTAAAGTACCAATCTTGACCGTAAATTTAGAAAAATACTTTTAAGCAAATTATACATTTCCATGATCCCCATGAGCCCATTATCATTTTTGCCTCAAGGGTTTTGCTTACAAATAAAGTTCTAGCTCCCTTAAAGTGCGCATGTGAACCGCAAGGTCGAAAACTACTTTTTTTATCAAACGATACATCTCAACCCATGATCATTTGTGCCACAAGGGTTTTGCTCAAAAATTTATTTTTATCACCCTTAAAGTGCACATTTTAACCGAAAAGTGAAAAAAAATTACATTTTACCAAACGGTATATATCAATGATCCCTAAGGGCCTGTGATCGTTTTGTCTCAATAGTTTTTCTTACAGATGAATTTCTAGCGCCTATAAAGTTCGTATCATTACAGCCAAGTTCTAAAACAAAATACTTTTTCTCTAGCTCCCTTAAGTGCGCATCTGAACCGCAAAGGTAACCTTAAAAGTACTTTTGATCAAACACTACATCTCAACCCATGCAAGTGCCATATGAGCTTACAGCTCTTGTTCTTTTAGTCTCTAACGTTGAAAGAAGCCTTAAAATCCAGCCTAACCATTCTCAAGCAAGTGATGGAAGAACGCCTTGACTCGACAAACGTCGAGGTCGCTGCCGTAACGCCGGATAAAGGATATCATTTCTATTCCAAGGAAGAAGTAGAAGAAATTCTCAAGGACGTGCAGTGAGTGATATCCTGTGATGAGCGATGAGCACCTTTCTTTTTTATAATATTCCTGATTTCCAAAAAGTTTCTTCATTTTGCGCTTGTCTTTTCGTATCACAATAGCACCATCTCAGTGAGGGTTCTGTAAGGCGTTTTTTCCAAGGCATACTTGTGTGCCGCACACCCGATCCACAAGTTGAAACTCGCGGATACGCCGTTTTAGCCAATTTTGGCGGTAATTCCTGATCTGGAAAAAAAATTCAAATCGAGTGAAATGTCAATAAATAGAACTTCAGACTTAGGTCCTTGCCATTCTATCATTGGAGGATCCACGTTTTATGTCTATCCGCTAAAGTAGCTAGCTAGGGTGCATTTTGGGAAACCAGTTCAGTGTTGAGAGACTCACAACTTGTTTAATCAATGACCTAAAATCTGTGTGTGCCCGTTAAAACCCAGTCTGCCCCGTGAACTCGGTAGGTCTTTCACATAGGTTTTAGGTTTAACCCGCGGGGTTTAACCCTCGCCTCAAACCATACGGCAGTCACCACCGAGACTCGGAACAAGCGACCATCAGCGTGCTTTAGTCATGCGACCAGGGCGGAAAAAGTCAGATTTGCCGTCAGCTTTAGACAAATCCATAGTTCCATCAAGGTTACATCAAGTAGAAAGCTGGAATACGACCGATGTGAAGTCGTTTCGAAATGCCATATAGGCTTCCTGTATTTTCTGAATTTTTACAACAAGCTGGAGGCAGCAACATTCCGATGGCGATGCCATGCCTCAGTCTCACGGGAGGCTGGTTACCAGCGTAAGCGTAGAAAATCCGCTCATTGAAGCAAAAAGTAACTGAAGTTCCCCAGACACGTTGCATGTGTACATGCTGGAGAGAAATTTTTGGAAACTTCGCGCTAGTTTGTGGCGATTCTAGTGGTCTGGAAAGCTTCGCTAGGTTTTGCGCCGGATGTTTCTGCGACTTGGGCTAGAACTCGTTTCGCTTTCAGATCTGTTTTTACGCTCCGCTTTTTGGGATCCCAAAACGTAAGTGGAGGGATACCTATGACATCGCAAAAGTTGTCCGTCTGTAAGCACGATAACTCTCGAAGGGATTGAGATATTTTGATGAAACTTGGTGGGAGGACCCTTTGGGTCAAAGTACAAATCAAGTTCGAAGATAGGCTCTGTAGTCCTATATTTGAGGGAGAGGTTTCAAATTAAGGGACAGACAAAATATTCTTAAACAGCTAATAAGATAGTCGATAATGGGGTAAGAAGACATGCAAAATACGACGATGAAATCCATTTTCTCGCCAGACATGTAGTTCGCCTGGAATCCGGTCAAGGCCGGAAAGTTTGTTAAAAGTAAAAGTTTTTTTTGAAGTTGATTAGATGTTCGATTTTTGGGTAAGAAGGCATGCTGAACACTTATATGAAAATCATTTTCTACCCGGACAAGTAGTTCGCCCGGAATCCGGCCCAAACCGGAAAATTCGTTAAAAGCAAAAGTTGTGTTTGTAGTTGATTAGATGTCCGATTTAGGGATAAGGAGAGAGGCTGAATCCGGCTGAAACCGGAAAGTTTGCTATAAGTTAAATTTTTATTTGAAGTTGATTAGATGTTGGATATAGGGGTAAGGAGATACGCTGAATTTGTTTGTGAGGTTTATTTTTTCGTGGGACAAGTAGCTCCGGAATTTCGCTGAAACCGGACAATTGGCAGAAGTAAGGCAGGATCCTTTCGATCGGTTTCGTCAAAATAGATATGACTTTTAGGGGTAAACACACATGCTGAATCCATATCTGAACTTGGTTTTCTCAAATGATTAGCTATTTGGCCTTAATCTGTTTCTAAATTTTAAGAGTGAAAATGTTCAAGGAATCTGGCGAAGACAAAGCTCAATTGTCTGGATCAAATATTGAATTTTTGGCATCCCATCGAAACCTTTGGTCTTGCTTTGGAAAGCAACGCGAATCGTTCTAGAAAACGGCGTAAGGGGGAAATTGTGGAGCTGGAATGTCTTTCCGGGAATTCTTGCGCTCGGCGATTTTCGTCTTGCTTTTCGGGAAGCGAATCCTTGAATCTTCGGGAGACAAACATTTTCTTACTAATTTATATTCATTTCATGCCTTTTCTCCATCGTGATTGTTCTCAGATCCAGGTTTCAAAAAGACCAAAACTAGGTCGTGCGCATTAATCGATTGACTGAGTTTTCGAAATAGGAAATACAACTCACAGTTACCTCCGGGTGTATTTAACGTTAAAACAAACAAAATGTCTAAACTTAACGATCCGAAAAACCACTGTTTGTTGCGGCAGTGCCAATCAAACAAATGTGAAAACTAGAATGCAAATGAAAAACAGCAGAACTTTTCACTAACCAAGTAAAAGCAGCACATTTAGAAAGTGGGAAACCGAAGAGTGTGTTCCACCCTTCTTACAATAGTAACTATTCGTTACTATTTTCGTTCCAACCTCGTTAAAAGTTACTAAGCTAGCCGTTTCGAAATAGTGACTATTTGCTTACAACGCTCGGGAGCGTAGTAAGCTTGGAGCGGGTTCCACCCTACTTACCGTTGCTACGCATGACGTCCCGGATCCTGGCGTCAAGGCTGGAACACAGTGCCCTTTTTTCGGCAAAATATGGGCTAAATATCGTGCCACTGGCTGATCGACCAACGGGCCACGTCACAGAGATCGTAGTTACTACGCTCCGAGCACAGTAAGCGGATAGTTACTATTAGTTACTATTTAGCCAAGGTGGAACGGTCAGCGTAGTAACTTTTCCAGCTTATACTTACCATCCAGGGAGATATCCCTTGTTCGCTTCAAAGCGGCCCGTCACACTATTTATTGTCCCTGGAACGGTTCATAAGTGTAAACGCGTCCGCCGCCTCGCTGGCCGCTCGGCCCTATATGCATAGCAGCCAATCAAAAATAGTTTAACAGGCCGCTTTGAAGTGAACAAGTGGTATCTCCCTGGATGGTAAGAATAAGGTGACTTTTCCCGACGTTGGAACGAAAATAGTCACTAATAGGGTGGAACATGCTCTTTGTAAATACAATCTCTGTGACGCGATTGGCGGGACTAAGGGAATGGTGCGATATTTTGGCGATAGTAGAAAAATTCGTTCCAGCCTTGACGCCAAGAAGCCGTGACGTCATGTGTTGTTACTACGGTAAGTAGGGTGGAACACGACCAAGGACAAAAATCCATTATACAGACATGTAGTAAGGTACGGCCTTTTTAATTATTTCTTCTGGTGTACTTTGGTGCAGAAACTTCTTAACACTTAGTGCAGAAACTTGCATTGTCATTTCCGCGTGCAGGAAATCACAGCCGTGTTCTGATAGTGATGAATGTGTGACCGAACTGCAAAGCGCGGATGTGAGAGTTCTTTCTAGGTGTACTATGAGCGTTCAAAAAGATCATGTTTTCTTGCGTACGCAACGCGAGTTTGCGCCAAGACCCAGCTCTCCGTTGAATACGCGTGCATAACAGTAAATGGATAATGCATTTGCAAAAGCGTTGATTTAGATCTCGGGGTATATTCTTGTCGCGCATAAGATCATAGGGTGATTCTGGGGATATCACGGATTCGCTTTCCAAAAATCAAAGTGAGAATCCGCCGAGCGCAAGAACTAACGGAAAGTCGTTACGCCTTTACACTTCTCGCTGCCTGGCCGAGTTCACTTAGTGGATCCACTTTCCATGTCACTGGCTGAAACTAGCGGAGCACAAAAACAGTTCTGGAAAGCCGAGCGAGTTGCAAGAACAGCCGGCACATAAACTAGCGAAGCTTTCCAGATTGCCAGAATCGCCCTCATATACGCAGCTCTGTAGGTGTACCAAAAGCCTCGTTTTTGTTGCAATAGTGCTGCCGCATCGCTCCTGCAGCACTTCTTTGTTTCTGCACAATATGCGTTTTGAATTCACTGCCTGCAAGATTTCTTCTTGGTTGCAGCACCACCTTGCAGGGAAGCACGGTCGGTAAGCAAGTCTGCGATTCTCGAGAAGCGCTGCCGTCTTCCTCGTAAGTACTGCAGTGCAAAAACGAAGCACGGAAGCCGCCGTGAAGCGGGCGTGCAGTGTGCAACAAAAACGAGGCTAACGATATTGCAGTTTTGTAATCCTTGTTGGACACAGACTGTGTCCACTGAGTAACGTACTGCAGAAGCTGATATTTATCAACACACACCATGTTGATGCAAAACGTATGCGTTTTAACGCAGAAACGAACAGGTTGAGCATCGTCGTGTTTAATATAATTCTTGGAGTCCGGCAAAGACACCGCGCGATCGGTTTAGCAGGGAGTTTAATTCCGAACATCGTCCCACAGCAACGTCGGCTGTTCTTAGGAATCATATCGCTATAGCTGCTTAACTGGCAGTTCTATAACATCTACGATGTTTAATACGAGTCTAGTATTTCAGTTACTCGTTCAAATCAGTCTACGCTAAAGGACTTGTTGCTAGCGAGATAAAATCGGCGCGAAATGTCTCTTCTAATCTTCTCAAGTGAAAAGGGCTGCGGTAGCGCCGACGGACCCCAAATGCAGCTCCGTGCCACGAGTGACCTGCGCACTTTCTTCATGCTATTCACTATCTGAATGAGGTTTCTGAAAAGACTATGCTCAGGAGTATACACTACTTTCCTATCATGTTGGGAGGAAAGACCATTACAGGCTAAGGTAGAGCCGACGATCCCAGATATAGCTCGATGCCACAGACTGAGCTGTACACTCGGTTTACATTTTTGTCTTCTTATGTGTAGCTTTGCTGTTCACTAAATTGATGTGTTTCAGAAAATTTGACTGACTGTGCTCAGGCATAAACACTGCTGGGTGCATAGGACGTTCTTAGAACGTGATCTGGGTGAGGGGGTAGCGTCCGTCGTGAGTAGTCCGACTGCTGGTCCCTATTCCTGTGGACGGAACTGCTCCTCTGAACCTCGCCGTAGGTTAGTAATATTCCAGGCGGTGTCTGACTAGATGGGTGGTTGTAGGCTGGCTGAAACCCTCGATTTGAGTGCCCTGAAATAAAATTGTGTATAAGTTTATCATTAGTTGTGTTTTTGCGGATACTATGGTATCTGTTACCACGGTATCTGTTACCGTGATATCTGAATATCAGTTATCACGGTAACTGGCCAGATACCACGACAACTGTAAAAACGTCTTTTGACCGTGGTATCAGTTACCACAATAACTGCAGAAACGACTTTAAACCGTATATCAGATACCATGGCATCTGCAAAAACGCAACTATTGCATTCTAAAGTCTTTTAGAGCCCACTTTAGTATTTAAGATGATAAATTATAGCTTGATGTTTTCATGCATGTCTGCATGAAATACGAGTGAGTCGCCATGTCAGCTTTATGTTCGCTAAAATTACCGATTTTAAGAAACGTTAGAAATCGACTATGTTAATTCACGGAGAAAGACCATCTCTTAGGGCTGGAATAATAAATACCTTTTTCCTGTTAAAGTACATGACACCGGTCTTGGCTACTTCAAAGATTCCTTTCCTATTTGAAAGCCTCGTCTGTCAGTTCGCCCACCCGTTAACTGCCGGAATTCTGGAACCTGATTGAAAAGTCTACATTTCTGCTGCTATAATTAAAACGTAAAACTATACGAGCAGAAGAGTCTTCAAACTGTGAGGAAATGGGAAGACGTAATCGGTTCCGCCTTCAAATTTTGGTGGACCCTAGGTCATCCATGGATTTTTGGCCCCTTTTCATAAGTCAAAAACGTGAAAATGCCAGCACATTAGCAAACACGATTCTTGGTGTATTAACAGTTATAAAACCAATAAGAAATAAAAGCAGGGATCATTCATCAACAGTTTAGCACTTTCGGCGGCTTTCAAAGCAGAAAAATAATAAATAAAACCATCCGAATCAATCGATTTCAAAACAGCGTTTTCTTTCTCTCTTTACACCGGCCGTTTGGCCTCTCGCTTGCCCTGGTCCCCAGCACCGGCCTAAGGGTAAAGACGGCACTGGATGTAATGGAAAAACAGTTAAAGGACCTCTTGCTTATTCTGCCTTTTATAATATACCTAGCTCCCATACAGAATTATAAGCTTCTAAAATCCCAACCTTTCTCCGTTGTTTCCTTTTGTGCCTACGAAATTTTTGCGCTTTTTTGGCCTTGCCGAGTTTTGCTCGTCACACAACGAAACGTTTACCGGGATCTTATACGTCTGCTGACAACTCTTTCACACAAGGATCTGAGAAGCTTTTGTTTATTACTTCTTTTATTTGTTTAGTTTCCACACTTTTTAACCACGGCGCGATCAGTTTTCAAATGTTTTGCGCCCAGCCGCCGCGTCAGAGAGCAGGAAGGCTGGACATAGTCGACAAGCGCTAACAAGAAAATCGCCAGTTTCAGGTGGAAAGTAATGGTATCTTGGAAAATGTTTTTTCTGATCTATTGCATAGGTAAAAGATCATTTCTAGTAAGAGTTGTGCTGGAAATTTGTTATTCAGGGAAATAAGGTTTCATTATAATGTTTTTAGTAGATATAGTATAATAGCTTTTAACGTTACCGAGTGAAGGTGGAGACGTATCCACTCGCATTGCTCCATTCCTTTGTGAAGGAGAAGAAAAAAGAACCTACGCCGGTATAAAAAAAAAGAAAAAATGATCATAAAGTTCCAGCGGCGCACTGATCGAAAGCTACTGGGTCGCGTAAGTCGCGTTGTACAGCATGATAATAAAATCGTCATCTGAGGATGAGCAACCCTTCGAATTGACTCTAGACATGAACTTATGAGTCGCCAGTCATGAACTTACCCCTTCCTGGCAGGGGACCTGGCTCAACTCGCGTCCGGTACAGAAATTCGTCTTCTACTACCACAAATCGGTCAGCCATGGTGAAGGCAAGAATGGCCATTATAATGCAGCCAAGAGTATTGATACAGGCCAGGAAGAGTGGCCATTTTGGCTGACATAGTCCAAGGTTGAAGGACTTGGCCTCAGGACCGCAAATAACGAGTATGGCAGCGTCGTCCCAAGCAGATGGGAAGACTGCCAGAGCACTTCCTGAGAGAATACCTGGAAATAAGTAGACTTGAAGCGTCCATGATATCTAGATCTAGATAATCTAAATCGTCCACTAATCTAGATTTCCTGCTAATTTTCAATGCACCGGTACTCAATGAGGCCGGTAAAAATTAAAGTCATAGGTATCCGTCACTAATGTTTTGTGATCCTACAAATACATTATGTTGTACTAGTTTACAGTTTGTTTCGAACGGTGAGACGCGGTACCCAGCCGATACCAGTGGAGGCTGTACAGTGGTACCCACCAAGTGAGCAACCCCTCGTCCCTCAACTTCTGGTATGAGGAGATAAGTTGCGTTTTATTGGATGTAGTTTTGCTTCATGCCGTTTTATTTGTCCATTCAAAGGGCTGTAGTTTCGAACCTGAAACTACTTAGCTCAAACTACAGACTACCTCGCATATGTATATAGTTTGACTAGTAGTTTGAGTTTCGGAAACAAGAACTCAATAAAACGCAAGTAAGACAAAACAAGAGCCAAACTACAAACTTTGACGAAACAGAAGTGAATCCAATAAAAAGCAACTTAGACAAAAGTGAAAAAATTTCTTTTTACGCCGGGTGGGGGAACGAAAATAATAACAGAATCGCAACGATTGTAATTGATTCTAGCTCGGTGGAACGAAGTCTTAAGCTCGATGCCGACAGAACGTGAATATTTTCCTCCGCGGATTTTTTCCGTATGGAATGTCGAATTCTCCTGAGGCGTATTCTCGCCGTTCCCCCAGAACTCCACTTGAGGAGTCCCCGCGTTTTTGTTTGTCCCGAGGACTATTCTCGCAAGTCCCTACGGACGGGGAATTGCTCCGATGACCATCACCATCATCAAGAAGGACTCCCTTTCAGATTCGAAGGGGAATAAATTTCGTTGTTTTCCGTACGCGCTGTCCGCGTGGAGTGACTCCCTCTATTCTCGCCGCTCCCTTCGATTCCCCGAGGAGCCCTAGAGCTAGAGGCGTATTCTCGCCGTCCCCCGAGGACTCCTCGCGGAATCGAAAGGAACGGCGAGAAAGAGGGAGTCACTTCAGTCACTCCACGCGGACTGAACACGGGGAATGCTTTCAAAACGGATTTTGTTCGAACAAAAATATGCAGTTGACGAAAGTAGTCTGGATTCCACTTTATTTTTGGTTTTGTTTATTCCGATTGTTTTTAAATAATTTAACATTGCACCAGCAAAAATTGATTCCCCTTCGAATCTGAAAGGGAGTCCTTTTTTGGGATCCCAAAACGTTAGTGACGAATACCTATGACATCGCAAAAGTTGTCCGTCTGTCCGTCTGTAAGCACGATAACTCTCGAAGGGATTGAGATATTTTGATGAAACTTGGTGGGAGGATCCTTTGGGTCAAAGTACAAGTCAAGTTCGAAGATGGGCTGTGTAGCCATATATTTGAGGGTGGGGGAGGGGTTTCAAATTAAGGGGCAAGATTTTTTTTTGTTTAAAGCTATTTAGATAGTCGATTTAGGGGTAAGGAGACACGCTGAATCCGAATATGAAAGTTATTATTTTCTCGTCGGACATGTAGTTCGCCCGGAATCCGGCCAAAACCGGAAAGTTTGTTAAAAGTAAAAGTTTTATCTGAAGTTGATTAGATGATTGATTTAGGGGTAAGAACACATGCTGAACACGATGGTGAAAACTATTTTCTTGCCGGACAAGTAGTTCGCCCGGAATCCGGTGAAAACCGGAAAATTTGTTAAAAGCAAAATTGGTATTTGAAGTTGATTAGATCTTCGATTCAGGAGTAAGAAAACATGCTGAACACGATGGTGAAGACCATTTTGTCGCCGGACAATTAGTTCGTCCAGAATCTGGCCAAAACCGGAAAATTTGTTAAAAGCAAAATGTTTATTGGAAGTCGATTACATGTTCGATTTCGGGGTAAGAAGACATGCTGAACACGATGGTGAAAACCATTTTCTCTCCGGACAAGTAGTTCGTCCGGAATCCGGCCAGAACCGGAAAATTTGTTAAAAGCTAAATTTTCATTTGAAGTTGATTAGATGATAGATTTAAGGGTAAGAAAAGACGTTGAATCTGTATATGACAATCATTTTTTACCCGAACATATAGTTCGTCCGGAATCCGGTTGAAACCGGATCTTTTTTTTAGAAGTTAAAGTCTTATTTGAAGTTGATTAGATGTTCTTTATAGGGATAAGGAGATACGCTGAATTTGATTCTGAACTATCTTTTTTTGCTGGGCAAGTAGTTCGCTCGGAATTCGGCCGGAAATGAAATTTGGCAGAAGTAAAGCAGGAAGTTTCGATCAGTATCGTCAAAATAAATATGGCTTATAGAGGTATATCTGAACGTGGTTCTCAGATGATTAGCCTGGCGAAGACTGGATCTGGCGAAGACAAGACCTAGATGTCTGGATCAACCATTACATTTTTGGGATCCCATCGAAAACTTTGGTCTTGTTATGATGGTGATGATAACTGGAGCATTCCGCGTCTGTGGGGACTCGCGAGGATACGGGGAGTGAGTCCCCGGGACAAACAAAAACGCGGGGACTCTTTCAAGTGGAGTCCTTGGAGAACGGCAAGAATACGCCTTAGAGGAACGGCGAGAACGCGAAGTCGCGTTCTGTGGGCACCTAGCTTTAGTATCGTCGTTGTCCACAAACATCGAAAACATAAAGAAGCCTGCTCACCTGCTAAAGTTAACATCCATCCACAAATTCTAAGAACCTTGCTCCCACGGAAGAACACAAATAAACCCGTAAGAAATACTGTCGCAAAGAGTATCAGTATACCCAGGGCATAAATTGCTGTCGCAGCCCTGGTAGAGGGGTTTAGGAAAGTCGCGCTATCGTCGAGTCTACCCCTGCACACAAAATCGCTATTCAACAGCCTGCAGTATTTCCATAGTCCAAAATAGCCAATCGCTGGCCCGCTCGTATTTACCACCCAATATGGGCTTGCGAAACACATACACTGTATCCCAATAATTACGAGGATCGACACTCCCCATATTAAGCGTATCACTCGTATTTTGCTAACATACTCCTTTGTTATCAAATACCAAGATGCTTTTTCACTTTCTGGTAAAGACATGTTACGTTGTCGACCACATTACTAAAATGTTACTAGTGATTTTACTCTTAGCTTGAAACACATGCCCATGGGCATGGTCCGTATCAGAGCGCCACGGATGTTGGTGTTTGATTGTCTTGTTTCAAATGTATCTGGCTCGATCTTTTTGCGATAGGTGTGGCCGGCCGTATAGCGTGAATATTGGATTGGATCAGCCAGTATCTTTGGGATCAACATCTACCCTTCATCCAGCTTTGGTTTTGATTTCAAATGAGTTTTTGGAGTCCCAAAATTTCAATGAAGAATGTCAATGCTTGTACGTCTATCTGTCCGTCTGTTAGTACATAACTCTCGAAGGGGTTCAAATTTGGTGTGAGGATCCTTTGGTTCATATTTGTACAGGTCAAGTTCGTAGAATGAGAACGTGACACGCCGTTTTAAGAAAGAGACCCTCATTACCAGGGGCACAGTTTGACCAAAAATAAGCTTCTTCGGCGCGAAGCGCTGGCGAAATGTTACGAACATTATTCCTCGGCACATATTTTTTTTAAAAATCAGCTCTAATGTAGCCAATAGGAATACGTCTGAAGCAATTTGTCGGCATAACTTCACCCCAAATACCTTCTGTGGTCTGTGGGAAGCCCCGAAAAAAGCATGCAGACATTTTTTGTCGGCACGTTTTCGGACAAAATCCTTTTCTGGTTGTCGTATTCCGATTCGAGATCCAATTGTCAGTAGAAATAAGTATAATTCACAGTAAGAATGAAATTTTTTTTGAGCTTTCTAATGAAACCGATAGAAAGACGTCCAAAGAAATCCAACGGCACACTTTTTTCCAAAAAGCATTCGCTTTTTGCACTATAGCCTACCTGCATTTCTGTCGCGAGTGACTTTCAGCATACAAATTTGTGCCGGACAAAGCCTTGTTCCGTCCACTCTGTTTTAGTCGGCATATTCTGCTCCAAAACTCGATAGACAGGCAACAGAAATAAAAGTCCTAATGCATCATACAAAAACTTCCAACTTCAGCCATCTAATCAAACGGATAGGAACTCTTTTAGGGAATTTGTCGGCACAGTTTGTCCAAAGTAAGTTTTTGCTCGCAAGCGAGTCGCAAGAAAAAAATGCACCCATATTTTTTTCGGCAAGCTTTTGTACAAAAAGAGCTTCTGACAAAAGCTTTAGTTGGACTCGGTTTTAATTTGCATATTCTGCTTCAAATCCAACTTCTCGACAAAATAACTCAAAGTAATTTCGGACGACGCATAAAATTTCAGCTTAGAATTTTCAATCAAACTGATGGTCTTCCAAGAATTTCTCCTTTCTTGAGCTTTGAAATTTTTTGCCGGAAGTAGTTAAACTTTGGTAGAAAAAAGACGGATATGCCTTACTTCGTATTGTGTCCAGTTTAAGTCGTCTTCTTTATGTCGGTTGACGTTTCTGTTTAGGGTTCGCACCAGATAAAAAAATAAATTCTCTATGGGAAAAGGTTAAAATATGCTACGAAAAAGGCAAATCTAAAAATTTACGCACGCGGCTCATAGGCTAATATTAATATAAAAAAAGAGCCCGCGGCACTTAGGCTACCGCACCCAACGAAAGTTGACGTGATGAACCTACTGTTCTTAACAGCAGGTCTTAAATCTGGTCTAGAATCTCGATAACCAGAGTGCATGGAAATACTATAGAAGGATAATTATAGTTAGTATCGTAAGTGTGACGTGTCATTCATCGTCTCTCTCACTATGACGATATTCCGTCGACACACCTCAGAAATTGGTCGGCACATTATGGGTTGCCCCCCCTCCCCCAACCCTAGGATGGTAGTTACGCCCCTGCTCATTGCCATGCTTGTGAGTATACTAACCGAGATACTAACGGACAACTTGATTTCATCCCAATCTTTTCCAAAAGATTAAATGATCCCAGCCCCACCCAGCCTAGACTAGGCCCAACCCATCTGCCGACCACTAGAGGTGTGTTCTCGCCGTTTCGCGAGGACTCCTTTTGAGGAGTCCCTGCGTTTTTGTTTGTCCCAGGGACTCACTCCTCGTATCCTCGCGAGTCCCCATGGACGGGGAATGTTCTGATTAGCATCACCACCATCAGAAAGTACTCCCTTTCAGATTCGCAGGGGAATCATTTTTTGCTGGTGTTACTGGAATGTAAAATCAATTAAAAAGAATCAGACTAAACAAAACCAAAATAAAAATGGATCCAGACTAGTTTCGTCAATTGCATAATTTTTGGTTCGAACAAAATCCATTTTGGAAGCATTCCCCATGTAGAGTCCTGCCGTTCATTTTGATTCCCCGAGGAGTCCTCGGGAAACGGCGAGAATAGTAGGGTGGAAGTGGTGGAACACGCTCATGATGGATCCATTCGCTCAGCTCAGCATATCAGACTCGCGACCTTACCTTCTGGCAGGGGCGTTACTAGCCTTTTACCTTCGGGGGGGGGGACGTCCAGTTTGTGCCGACGGACTTAAAAATGTGCCGACGAAAAACGCCAAGCGGCAACGGCGTAGATTAGTCTTTTAATGTAAATTTGAAATTTAAATACACATATTCGGGTTTTCATTGCAGCTTTCGCTAAAAAGCTTCCAACGACTGTACGCAGAACAAGTCAAATTATTCACCGGAGGCGAAATGTTTTAGATCTGCCTTTTTGTCTGGAAAAATTTTCGAAGTTTACAACGGCTAAACCCAGAACAAGTTAAATTAATCGCCGCAGGCGAAGTTTTTTAAGTCTGCCTTTTTTCTCTAAGAATTTCGATCCTAAAGCGCCAATTCAATGAAACACCGTTCTTCCAAATATAGAATTTTTTGTAAAACTAACTGTAATGCATTAGTTGAGATGATTCCTTTAATGTAAAATCCTCTATTTAAATTTACATATTCGGCTTCTCTTTTCACCTTTCGTTAAAAAGCGAAGCTTTCCAACGACTGAACCCAGAACAAGTTAAATCAAGCGCCGCAGGCAAAATTTTGTTAATCTGTCTTTTTACCGGAAAATTTAAGGCCATTCTATACCTATACTTTATAGTTTCTAGCTTTTAATGTATTCCCAACCCCCAAGAATTTCAATCCTAAAACGCCAACTAAATCAAACGCCGTTTGTCCAAATAGAAAATACTACGAAACGCGCCGCAGGCGAAATTTTGTGGAAACGCTGATGAGCAATCCCAAATAAAAGTGTGAAATCTGTGTGAAATCACAGTTTTTTCCGCCAAAAAAGTAGTGGCAATCCATAAGAATGTACGCACAAAGTTGATTCTTGTGTGTAGAAAATCTCGATTTGCCGACGAGACATAAACTTTCGGGATTGGACAAAAGTTTACGGATTTGATTTATTACGTGTAATGAGATTCTGATCTTCCGAAGGGAATTGAACTTTCCGGGTGCGCTCGACAAATGTTTGAAGAATTCGATTTCTTGTGAATAAAAATGTCCCGATGGGCCGACAAGAATACCGACGCCCGACTGTAAGCATTCAGAACTCGAATTCTTCTTTGTTTTGCCCGACAAGACTGTAAAGGTCTTTATTTCTTACGTGTAAATAGCAGCCGATGTGCCGACAAAACTTAACTTTCGAGATGCGCCTGATAAATGTTTACAGAATTTGATTTCTTACGTATAACAAGACCAAAGTTTTCGATAGGATCCCAAAAATATAATATTTGACCCAGACAACTAGGTCTTGTCTACGCCAAATCCAGTCTTCGCCAGGCTAATCATCTGAGAAAATCAAGCTCAGATATACCTGTATAAGCCACCCGACAAAAGCATACAGAAATCAATTTCTTCTGTTTTTTGCCCAACAATTAATGTTTGTCGAATTCGATTTCTTGCTTATAAAAGGACCCAATGTGCCGACGAGTCTACCGACGCCGGACGAAAGGATACAAAATTGAATTTCTTCTGTATTTCTTATGTATAACAAGACCAAAGGTTCCGATGGGATCCCAAAAATTCGATATTTGATCCAGACAATTAGGCTAGGTTTTGTCTTCGCCAGATCCAGTCTTCGCCAGACTCCTTGAAAATTTTTACTCTTATAATTTAGAAACAGTTTAAGGCCAAATAGCTATCATCTAAGAAAACCAAGTTCAGATATGGATTCAGCATGTGTGCATATCCCTAGAAGCCGATCCAAACGATCCTGCCTTACTTCTGCGAATTTTCCGGTTTTGGCGAAATCCAGAACTACTTGTCCGGCGAAAAAAATAAAGCTAAAAAACGAATTCAGCATATCTCCTCACAACTATATCCAACATCTAATCAACTTCATATCAAAATTTAACTTTTGACAAATTTTCCGGTTTTAGCCGGATTGTGGAAAAACTAAATATCCGGCTAAAAAATGATTGTCATATACGGATTCAGCATCTCTTCTTACCCCTAAATCGAACATATAATCAACTTCAAATACAAATTTTACTTTTAACAAACTTTCCGGTTTTTGCCGGATTCCGGGCGAACTATTTGTCCGGCGAGAAAATGGTTTTCATATTCGTGTTCAGCATGCCTTCTTCCCCCTACACCGAACATCTTGCAACTTCAAATAAAACTTTTAATTTTAACAAACTTTTCGGTTTCGGCCGGATTCCGGGCGAACTACTTGTCCGGCGAGAAAATGATTTTCATATTCATGTTCAGCATGCCTTCTTACCCCAAGATCGAACATCTAATCAACTTCAAATAAAACTTTTACTTTTAACAAACTTTCCGGTTTCGGCCGGATTCCGGGCGAACTACTTGTCCGGCGAGAAAATGATTTTCATATTCGTGATCACCATGTCTTCTTACCCCATAATCGATTATCACATTGGCTGTTTAAAAATATTTTGCTCGTCCCTTAATTTGAACCCCCTCCCCCACCCCTAAATGTAGGGCTACGGAGCCCATCTACGAACTCGACCTTACTCTTGACCCAAAGAATGCTCACACCAAGTTTCATCAAAATATCTCATTCCCTTCGAGAGTTATCGTGCTCACCGACAGACAGACGGACGGACAGATGGACAACTTTTGCGATGTCATAGGTATCCCTCCACTTACGTTTTGGGATCCCAAAAAAAAGCCGATGTTCCGAAGAACATATCGAGGGCCCGACAAAAGGATACAAAATTCGATTTCTCCTGTGTTCTGCACGACAAATGTGGGCGAAATTTGATTTCTTGCGTATGAAAAGAACCCGATGTGCCGACGAGTCGACCGAAGCCCGACAAAATCATGCAAAATTTTATTTCTTCTAGGTTTGCCGGCGCTCCGCGCCGACAAACAAGTGTACTTTTTCAAGCCCTTTTGGGGGGAGTCCCCCCTCCCCCCCATAGTGACGCCCCTGCCTTCTGGTACAGAACCCTGATGTCTTGGATGATCCCACTCCGACCCAGCCGAGACGAGGCCCAGCCCATCTACCGACCACTGGAGTGGTCGCGGGCGTAGGGAATAAAGTTCTTCGTATCCATAAACGCAAATGAATGTGCAAGCTTTCGTCATTGCTCTTCACAGTTGATGGTGTTAGCTTCTCTCTTCTCAGCCCCCAATCTGATTTTTTCTGGATTGGGAAATCTAGGATTTTGAACCCACAAATCAGAAATGGCTGACTATGACAACGTTTCCAGTAAGTTCAGGTGTTCTCCAAATATTCTAGGCAAGAGCCATTGTTTAAAATTGTCATTCCAACTTTGACAAAGACATTGTTGTTGATCTGTTTATTGATTGTTGTTGGTTGGCTAGCCTATTTGAGAACCAAGTGGCCATCCAGTAGAACTCCCTACCTGACCATTTGCTCTGTGTGCATATACTGTAGTATTAGTTGCATTTTTTGTCCTCATCCATCATCCAACGGCTTATAGTTATAGCGCAAGGTGAGGCGGCAAATTCAAATTTGCAGAAAGAATGGATGTTCGATTATTGCCAATTATCCAGAGAGTATATGACTATATTGAAGAAGATTCCGAATATTGAAGAAGATTCCGAGAAGAAGACTCTGAGAAGCTCCAAAAATTGTACTGGTCAACTACACTGGAATAGCACATGCTGAACCATGTGCTTCCATTTTGAATTTGGCGCTCTAAACGTCGAACCGAACTGACGGATGAGATTTTCGGCTCAGTTCGTCATCCGACAAACCATGGAGAAACCTGGTCCGACGGATGAGGGAAAAACGCTCTATAAGAGAATTCGTCGGACGGACATGAGAAGGGAAACGCTTATAGTGCCGACGAAGGAGACGGATGATGACGAAAAACGCAACTATTGACTTCAGTCTAGACTACATTCTCCTCCCAGTCTCCTCCCACGGCAAGGAGAGTACAGAAATCAGAATGTAGCCCAGTAAAGAGAAATTAAATTCATTTAAAATTCAATTAAATTCAAATTTAATTAAGACAAAAATTTAAAGAGTAAAGAGAAAAGCGATTCTGCTGGCCGCAGATCCATCGCAAACGATTCCCCAGGCCAGAGAATCTCTCAGCAAATGCAGTGCACCTGCCTGGTACCTGTAGTACGCCAGGCTGTAGTCACCGGAGAATCTCTTGCAATGGGGAGTCTCTGGCAAGCAGAATGGTTTTTACTGAGTATGGCCGTTTTACTTGGCTACTCTTGTTGCAGCAGTAGGAGAATGTGGTCCAGACTGATTGAGTTAAGAATTGAAGAACTCACTGTGTTACATCAGTGCAAAGCCAAACCCTGTTAGGATTTGGAAAGGTCTAAAAGAAATCTCAGCCTGTTATCCGAGGCCTGTGGTGTTTTTCTGAGGTCCAGAGCCCCCTCAAAGATTCAGAGCCCTCTTTTGACCAAGAACAAAGGCAGATATTTTTCTTATCTTGGGATAGGCCAATTCAGATAGTCATGGAAGCTATACAAAACAGTTGCAGTTATTTTATTTCTCTTATTTCCTCCTGTTATCTTGAGCCATTGAAGGTTAGGTGATGTCTGAAGTAACATTAGATTATATTATATAAGGGGTTTATTGGGAAAAATACTAGCAACTACAAACCCTCCAGAAGTTTCCACTTGGTAAGAGGTTTAACAAACTCCTATTGTAACATTGTTCTATTGTAGTCAGCAGGAGTGTCCCAACATCTTCATGATGGGGAGGGGGCTTCAGAATTTAACCGAAATTTCGAGGTTTTACTGGAATTTCTCAAGGTTTTACCAAATCTAAAAACACAGACGGACACACTTCATGCAAACACTGTTAAGTAAAAACCGCAGCCTGGTAGTCACAAACTTGGCCTACATCTATCACCTTTAACTTCCTAAAACATGCTACTGTATTATTAGTCTCTTTAATGTAGCCACCTGTCAAACGGACTGCCTTATTCTGTAAAATCTGTACAGGCTTAAAGTTACTAATAAAATTGCTACACACATACTGTGTGTTCTTTGCCAGGCTGTCTTGAGGTTAAATTGGTTGAAACATTGCTATTGCAATTTCACAAGTTCTACAATGAAAGATTCTGAATTGGTTGACAAGTAAAACAGTTATTTCTTGTTTCATTCTGGGTCTCAACATGTTTCCTTGTCTTATTGGCCAGAGTGAGGCCTTGGATTGCGTTGTATATTGGTACAGACTCATTGTGGATACAGTCTTTTTTCGTTTCAGTTTATGGAACAAACCGAGGAAAATCCTCTTCAATTTCACCATACCTTAATTTCGACCCAAGCTACCTTCAGACTCAGCAGCCAGAATTCATCTTCCCCGAGGGAGCATCAAGACACCGAGGGAGATTCGAGCTTGCTTTTTCACAGATTGGAGCATCTTGTATGATTGGAGCTACTGTTGGTGGTGTAACAGGACTTTACAATGGAATTAAACAGACAAATATTGCTGGCCATGCAGGAAAATTGAGAAGGACCCAGTAAGATTTTTGTATTTTTTTTTTATGACTGACAAAATTGATGAGTTAAAAGACACCTCGCACTGCATAGTGTTTCTGCTCAGATGTTCTGAGATAGCTAAACTAAGCTATGCTTAACTTCTGCTGTTTTTAGCCTCTTTACATGCCCTTGCCTTGGATGACAATCTTTGCAAAATGTGCATAACCAGTTGTCGGACGAAACAGCTCCTCGGAACAATGATCTGGCCCCTGATATGTTACGTAAAAAGAAGAAGTTGTGGCAAGCGTGATAACCAGTGTATTGCGATTTAGAGGAGATAGGATACACTTATGAAGTGAATAATCTCGGGAACGAGAAAGGATGGAAATACTACTGAAATATAATGAATTACTATCATATGTACGACGTGTCCTTTAAGAACATGAGAAAAACAAAACAAACACTTACGGAACAGACAGAGCTCATACAAGTTATGATCAGTGGTATCTTGAAACAAACAAAAAAATATAGACCCTCAGGTCTACTTTGAAGTTGAATTGAATACATAGCGCCTTTTTCGGACGCATGGAACGATGACCAGACATTTTTAGTTCCCAGGTTCCAAGTGGAAAGCATACTTTGTCGTCACTCTGACCCCCCTCCCCCCCATCTCTTACTTTTTCAAATTGATACCCGTCTTCGCGTGATGCATGATGATGACGCTTAGCAATATGGACTCCTCAGCAATTCAGTCAACAACTTTATTTAATTGCACGAGAGAGGACTACTTTGTAGTTGCCTACTCTGTACTCGTGAAGCATAATGCCAGGATTGTGCTGGACAATTTTACTCGCCATACACGACTGTCCGCAGTTTTTTATACTTTTCCGCTAAATCCATGTTAGGTGTCTGCAGAGAAGGTTGATACATTTTTTTATGACTCTAGGTGACTTACGGGAAAGATTTAAATTTCCTTGGCCTACCGCAGACGAAATAGTTTTCTACGAAAGGATTACTTTTCAGTAAACCTTTAATTATTCTTTTTTTTTAGAATCCTCAACTACACAATGAAACAAGGCTCATCCGTGGCCAATTCTATTGGTGTTATGGCAGTAATGTACAGTGGACTCGGTGTTATACTTTCCTGGGCAAGGGGATCCGATGACGAGTTCAACACCCTGGCATCAGGAGCAGTTACTGGCCTATTGTATAAATCCTCAGGTATTTGTTCGCTCCTTAATGCACACCTATAATGACCTATACTTGGAGGGAGACCCGACCCGAACTGTTATTTGCTACATGAAAGACGTGAACTGTGAAGTAAAAGGCTCCGAAAGCTGGCTTTTATTATTACGCCCCCCCCCAAATAAAAAGTACATAACAGCTTGAAACTGCACGGTGAGAAATTCCGAAAAGACACTGAAAAATGGAGCTTCAGAAACGAATAGTTGAATACTGGAATAGTCTCCCTGAAAGTGTGGTAAATGCCGAAAGTATTAATCAGTTCAAAGCAGGTGTGGAACGACAACGACACTTGGCCGAAATTCAATTTAGCGTAGGCTACATAAGAAATTACGTCGCAATGAGTAATCCGCGACTAATGCTCATCTCTTTAGACTGTCAAACGACCTGGGTCCACAGAAAACTAACATCCGTCTGTAGGGGCTGGTACAGGCTCGTATCCAGGAATCTATTTTTTTTTGGGGGGGAGTTGCCCGCGGGACGTACCAAAAAGTACAAAAATGACATAGATCAGATTTTAAGGCCTACAAAAAACGATTACCTTTGTGGGTTGGGGGGGGGGGGTCGAACCCCCCTGGATACGGCCTTGGGCTGTTAACAGGAACAGTGTGGCCATGTTGCCAAGGGTGTAGAAGCTGCAGGGCAGGGGGGTAGAAATTCTCCCCCAGTGAAAGTCGGGAGTTTCTATCCATGGCGGATAGTGTTACTAAGATGCAGGGCAGGCTGTGCACGAAGGAATTTTAAAGCGTGAGTAGAATTTGTTTTAAAAAACTTTGGTTTTTAACCGTTTCTTTCTTTTTTAGCTGGACTGAAAAAATGTGCAGTGGGTGGTGCTGTAGGTCTGGGCCTAGCGTCAGCGTACGTTCTCTTTATGAATTCTGACAAAATCAAAGACTCGTTAAGGTAAAGGTCTTTATTTTTGTTAGATTATTTTGCAATGTTTCGTAATAAAGCGTACCTGTACCCAGTCAGAAAAGTCTTTTCTACGTTGGCGGCTGTTGGGTTTCGTTGGGTTAGCAAACAGGTGGGCGAACTGTCGGATTTTGGTAGGCAAAGCGTCGGGTGGGTCGAAAGAGTGGGTGTTTGACCGACGAGTGCTGTATAATCACTGCTCACCCGAAGCTAATACTTTGTTAAAGCACGTGTCGCCATCGGACAGGATGCATATGTAATCACTTGAATCTTGAAAATTATACAACGAGAGAAATTATTAGTCCGCAAAGAGGGCTTCATTTGACACACATGACGCCGCGAAATTCGAAGCAGCGTCGTTAGCGGGGTCATTCGAAGTATTATTTGAGTCAAATGAGCATGGCCGCACTCTTTCCCGATGAAAATTTTTCGAGAATTAGTTGTACTGTGTGGAGTTGTAAGTTTCGTTGCATAGAGTAGTAACTGTTGCCTTGCCCGGGCCACATTCACTCACATCTGTACGTAATTTGGTTCGTTAATTTGGTTATTGCCCACTCTTACGTTTCATCCTGGTCACACTTGGAACGAAGACATTCAAGATACATTACCACCATCATCACTGGTATGTAAACAAAACCAGCTAAAGTCAGTGACTGTGGTCTGTGATTGGTGCAAAGACGTTTACGTTTCGTTAAAAAATGGTGGAGATGGATTTTTCCATCTCGTCTATTTTACGTTTTCGGCGTCTTTTCTTCCCAATTTCGACCGTCAGACCGTCTTATTACCGGCGTTATTACCAGGTGTGACTATAGTGGGATTAGTGGGCCCGGGCATTAGCGTGTACGGTGTGGATTTGTAAGCTTTAGTAGCATAGAGTAGTAACTGTTGCCTTAGCGTGCTCCTACTAGTGAAACTGGATGTTACTATAGCAAGACTGGATGCTACCGGATATTACTACTTAAGATTAACCAGTCTGAGGCATGCTGAATGGAAGTATCCCATACTACTACATATCAATACCTGCAACTTTTTTGTATAACTACACAGTCTAAAAAAATTTCGTCGGGTTGCGGGCTAACATGTCGCGCTCCATTCTGTGCAGCGAAACGTCATATCTTTTATAACCAGTTAAAAATTTCTCTTAGTTATGTGATTTTGTTTCTAGGTTCAAGTGATTACTTATGCAACCTGCCAGGTGGTACGTGTTTTAACGTAGGTACAGGTGTAATCGAGAACAAATAATGACGGAACCTCCAGCTCCCTGTCTCTGTAATATGACTATGCGGAGTCGAGTATTTCCCCATACCATGTCCGTTACGAAAGCGGAGGAGTAGCTTCGCGCCATATCACGTTTCGTTACCTCTACAAATAGATAAATCGCTGTGAACCGCCGATCGAAGAAAAGGAGAAGTCAAAGCCGATTAGTTCTATGGACGCGCTCGTGGGGGGCCAGCGCGCGGAGTACGCCTCCTGCCAGAATCCTTCAACATTTCTTGTGCGATAAGCAACGGCGAAGACGGAAGAGGAGTAAACGGGTATCAACATCAGCTCAAAGCTAGAGTAAATACCTCCAGGTCCGCTCAGTTCTGTCGGGATTTTTATAGTCGCTGCATGCGACTAAAGACAGAAGTTCTGTGAGATTATTTGTTCTTGGTATAGTGTAGAAAACACTCGGAAAAAGTTCCACTTTTACTGAACAGGTTAGGCAATCGACCTCAAGAAATTTAACTCACACCTCGTGGACTGCTTCTTTAGCGTTTTTTCGGCTCGTCCTGGCAATGCTTGTTATGTATTTCATGCATAAAGTTTGTCTGTTGAAACCGCGCATCCTTGTGTTGTCTGTCATGAAACTTCTGACAGTGCGCTGAGGATCTCTTCGACGTGCTTCCTGCACAGTCGTAACGGACATAACCCTGATTATTTAATAATTGATAAATAATTATTTTTCTGAGACACCGCTTCGAGTGTACATATTTACTTCAAAAATATACTTCGCACGTATAAATAACAAAGAAGAAAGGATAGATCATCCGAAAGATCGTACGGGGTACACCTCCCCTGGAACATACGTACATACACCATTGCAGCATTTCTCACTTCCTGGACATTCGCCGTCTAAACGGCAGTATCTTCCATTTCCGTAGCTGAACTCGAAGTCGACGTTGAAAGCTCGTTTTAGGGGTTTGTTCCTGGGAACGTAGACCCCTCCGAAATCCTCACTGGTTTCACGAATGGGTATGGGAAGAATGGGACACACTCCTGGTTTGGGTGGGGTGACAACTAAAAAGATAAACGTGTGTGATACCTGAGCCTCACGGTTCTTCAAAAATCACCGGCGAGGCGGCGATTCCGATGATTCCGTCTGCTCAGTGGGTTTCTTTCAATCTCGATAGATGGCTCCGTGGGGCGACATGACGGCGCGTCTGATCATCGCTATAGCTAGGTAGGATATTACTGAAAGCTCCTGATTTCCGGGCAGAAGTATAATGATTCTCAACAGTTCCCGCTCGGATGCAAAGTTCAGCCGGTTACTACCAAAAACACGTAAGCCGTAAGAAACACAAAGCGTGGTGGTTGTAATTTAGTACGTGATGCGCACAATGCCAGTATAGAAATAGCTGTGAACGTCCTCGGTGTGGGGGACACGATCTCGCTGTACGGCGCGTGATTGGTTCTCTACAGTGCACGCTCGCTAATAAGCTGTCCTGTTCTGAATGCAGGGACTGTTAAAGTAAGTGCGTTGCGCTAAGACGTGCACGTGTTCCGAAAAAAAAAAATCGACCCAAGTAAAGAGTTACCTTTCTAGTCTGCGAATCCTACCACCACTTCCAACAGAAATGGTTATACACATTTCAAAAGATCTTTAATTTAATTCTACAGCGCACGCTCGCTAAGTTGTCGTGTTCTGTTTGCAGGGCTTGTTAAATCAAGTGTGCAATGCTCAGACGTCCAAGTGTCCAGAGAAAACTGTTCGACACAAGTAAAGAGATCTTTCGAGTCTGTGGATCCTAGCACCTCTTTCAGTGCAGAACTGGTTATATTCATTGCATTTGTTAAACAATCTTTTCCAAGCCGTTTGAGCAAACGGCGAGTTATCCGTGAGGCATTCCAGACACCTTGTTTGCTTTCCATCTAATATCGACAGACAGCATTAAAACAATAAGTATTACTTACCAGTCCCTTCTGGGCGTATGCAGGAGTAGCTGCATCCGAGCGAGCAGCATTTGAAATCATAAGGGCAGTCATTGTCAATGGTGCACTGAATAGTACACTGCCGGCCATTGTTTGGGAAGTAGGTGTTGTAAGGTTGTTGTGGACAGTAGCCGGGCTTACCCCCTCCGGCTAGAAGAAGTGAATTTTGAGAAGTAATTTCTTGGGGGGGGGGGTGTAGCCTCGAGGAAGTTTTACCTATCCTACCATAGATCAACGTTTCGTTAAAGGACACCTGAATGAAGAGTACCAAGTATCATCGCTATCTGTATGACTTCCGTTAACATTGCCTGCAGAAAACCCAATCCAAATACGAAATAGTGTTTCCAAGCTATGATTTTTGCTCCATTTTGCATCTGTCCTTATTTCGGTACCGAACATTTTAGAAATGAACAAATGTCTCCAATCAACCCTTCTTCTGGAATATTTTTTAACCAGTTAAGCCCAAACGTATATCTAGAAGAAATTCCAATACGATCCGGCCAGCGCTGTACAAGATTTGAATGAATTGCGCTTTTTGTCTTGGAGTCTGCATATACAAACCTCCAGAAACGAACATCCGTATTTTGAAAACGTCACGCTCAGGAGAAGAATGCTCTCCGTGGCCATGTCTGTAAATGCATTCTCCGTGGTGTGTTCAAGTATGGTTTCATTGTTCAGGTGTCCTTTAACCATTCAAATGACTGCTGAAGGGTCCACGACTTCAATATTCTTTCCCCTCCAGATTTAATACCCTCAGCATCTTCAGTATTGCCGCAAACAGTTCAGTGCCCTATGCAGCGTTCAGAGACAACAGGGCCTTTTCCGAGATGCTCCTGATCCACACGCCACGAATGTTTCTTTCTAGTTGGTGGGTTGCAAAGCTTACACGGTTGGCACACTATTGTGTGACACACTATTGTGTCATACGGGAAATCTTCTCGGAGAAGCTTATTTAGCTTACACTAGGTTTCTTCGTAAGTGGGATGTAATCAAGAATTCAGTGCTTCGGTCTGTAACTTTTTTTCAATACTGTTGCACGATGTCAATTCAGTAGGTCACTTCGGCTATGCAAATATTAATCTATGTGTTCGAACCTTGGAAACAGTCGTTAATTAGTTTAAGTTTTATCAAGTTAACGATTACCCCGAATGTCAAGGTCTGCAAGCAGTGCATGAGTGGTTTATGTGAGGCTTTCATATGAACATTTGTTGGTGGTGCACCGTTAGATCGTGAAAAAGTGAGAAAAAAAAATTAATTCCTGGTGTCGTTTGTGCTTTAACGTTTAGGCCTACTTACTTAAAGGGGGCCTGTTGTAGCAGCACCGTGAATACCCAGCCTGACAGCATTGGTATGCATAACTGCTATGACAGGTGTTGCAGTAAGTAGCCCACGACGCGCCGCCGGAACCTGAATACGAATATCCGTACCCCCCTCCGTGGCCAGTAACGTGCGATTTCGGCTTCTTCTTCCAGAAAAATCTGGCGGAGACTTCTTCATTCGCGCTAGAGGAAGGATTGCGAGGACTTAGACCAACGGAAGCCGGGAGATCGGTTGTAGCATCTGAAAATAATATAACTGAATCGTTACAGAAATGATTACTGCTCATATTATAAATGCTGACCTGGAATGGAAGAAAAATACGCAGAACATTCTCAAGAATGGGCTAAAGAAGGATTAAAGGTAGCTTTCCCTGAAACTTCTGACGCGTAAAGTTCGCAAATTCGCCCAGGCGAACGTGAATTCGCGTTCTGTGGGCACTTAGACTAACGGTATCCACCCTCACCATCTTTTCAGACTACAAAAATATGCAATACATTCGTTGCACTATGAGTACTGTGAGTCTTGTTGGTCGCAGAGTAGAATTTAATTTTAAAACCGTCTTTGAAAAAATGGGGCCGAATTAGCATTTCAAGTAACAAGTTAATCCTGAGTTAATCAAACAAAAGCTGTGCTAGTTGAAACGGTTGGAGCAGCAGATGTAAACATATGTAGGAAATTCAATAGTCAAAATTCACGAATACAAAGAAAATAAAACAAAATTCATTTCTGGTCTTGGGAATTAAAAAGCGTCACGAAAGATGGAACGAATTTATTGGTGTTAATTTGGGAACTTTCTGGAATTTTTCTCCCGGGGGGGGGGGGCTACTTCCGGGAGGATCATGTGTGGGTGGGAAGATATTACGTCGTTTTGGGCTGATGGCGCTGCAGTCGGACCCTGCCATCAGTGGCGTCACTATGGGGGGGACTCCCCCCCAAAGGTCTTGAGAAAGTACTTTCGTCGGGCGAAGCCCGGCGAAAGTTCACTTGTTTGTCGGCGCGGAGCGCCGGCAAACCAAGAAGAAATACAATTTTGCATGCTTTTGTCGGGCGTCGGTGGACTCGTCGGCCCATCGGGTTCTTTTCTTACGCAAGAAATCAAATTCTGCACATGTTTGCCATGCAGAACAGAGAAGAAATCGAATTCTGTATCCTTTTGTCGGAGCTCGATATTCTCGTCGGCACATCAGGTTCTTTTTCTACATAAGAAATATACAGAAGAAATTCAGTTTTTTATGCTTTCGTCGGGCGTCTGTAGACTCACCGGCATATTGGATTCTTTTTATAGGCAAGAAATCGAAATCGGCAAACATTTGTCGGGCAAACACAGAAGAAATTGACTTCTGTATGCTTTTGTCGGGCATCGGTCGACTCGTCGGCACATCGGGTTCTATTTATCTGTGATAAGTCAGTTTCAGCAAAGATTTGTCGGGCGCGCGCACCCGGCGAGACCCGGGAAGTTCAACTATAGTCGGCACATCGGGTTATTTTTATACGTAAGAAATCAAATTCTGTTAACGTTTATCAGGCGATTCTCAAAAGTTTAAGTTTTATCGGCTTCTATTTACACGTAAGATATAAAGTCCTTTACAGTCTTGTCGGGCAAAACAAAGAAGAATTTGAAGTTAAAGGCATACTCGGGCTTCGGGATTCTTGTCGGCACATCGGGAAATTTTTATTCGCAAGAAATCGAATTCTTCAAACATTTGTCGGGCGCACCCGGAAAGTTTGATTCCCTTCGGAAGATCGAAATCTCATTACACGTAATAAATCAAATCCGTACCCTTTGTCAAATCCCGAAAGTTTATGTCTCATCGGCAAATCGAGATTTTTTACACACAAGAATCAACTTTTTGTATACTTTCTTATGGACGGCCACTACTTTTTTGGCGGAAAGATCTGTGATTTCACATGTAGCCTTACTTTTATATGGGATCGCTCACCAGCGTTTCCATAAAATTTCGCCTGCGGTGCATTTCGTAGTATTCTTTTAGTTGGTGTTTTAGGATTGAAACCCTTGGGGGGTTGGAAACACATTAAAAGCTTGAACCTGTAAAACATAGGTATAGAATAGCCTAAAATTTTCCGGAAAAAAAGACAGATTAAAAAAATTTCGCCTGCGGCGCCTGATTTAACTTGTTTTGGGTTCAGTCGTCGGAAGCTTTGCTTTTTAGCGAAAGGAGAAAAGAAAAGCCGAATATGTAAATTTAAATACACGCATTTACATTAAAGAAATGATCTCAACTAATGCATTACAGTTAGTTATACAGTAAATTTCGCCTGCGGCGCATTCCGTATTATTCTTCATTTGGAAGAACGGTGTTTCATTTAGTTTGCGTTTTAGGACTGAAATTCCTGGGGTTTGAAACACCTTAAAAGCTAGAACTTGTAAGCTAAATTAAAAAAAAAGCAGAGTTAAAAAACTTCGCTCGCGGCGATTAATTTAACTTCTTCTAGGTACAGCCGTTGGAAGCTTAGAAAATTTTTCCAGACAAAAAGGCAGATTTAAAACATTTCGCATGCGGCGAATAATTTAACTTTTAATGCAATGAAAACCCGAACATGTGAATTTAAATTTACGAATTACATGAAAGGACTAATCTCAACAGATGCATTACACCGGTTCAATTTTGTGATGGCGTTTTTTGTCAGCACATTTTCGAGTTCGTCGGCACAAACTGGACGTCCCCCCCCCCAAAGGTAAAAGGCTAGTGACGCCCCTGCCTGCCATTAGACCAGTTGTAAAACGTGTTCGAATCTGTTTGATTTTTACTTCTTTTTTTTTCGGCTTTGAATGTTTCGCCACCACAGACCAATATTCTCGCCAAAGGGCTGTCGCCGAGTACACCGGAATAGCCCCAGTATTACGTGAACATGAGCGATTTTGCACAACGCTCCTTCCCTGGTTCGTCTAAGTACATAATTCCAACGAGAAAGCCAATTATTTTCCGTTCGTCAATACACCACAAAACAAAACTTTGATCAGAAAATCTACATACCTTCAGTTATATTAGCACTAAGCAGCTCCTTCCCATACACCCCGACTGCCAACATAGCAGCAACAACGAAGAACCGGAACATGTTTCAACCTCAACTCCTTCGTCTGTACTGAACCTATGACCGTGAAGATTCAGTCTTTAAACGCTGTACCGAAAATACCCACAAATTCTTCTCCTAATGGTATCAATTATCAATATTTGTTTTACACCCATCCGGTAAAATAACATGTAACTTCCTTCAAAGACTAAGGGCATGGTTGGCTCTCCGTATTTTCTGCAAGCCTATAAGGCTATCGGAAAATTAGCTAGATCATTGTACCAAGGACAGTGGCTATAGTATTGTTGAGGGTCGAATGGTTGGTTAATCGGGCGGTTTTCCGGTTCAAGAAACTGAGGACACAAAGGGACGTGCACACAGATAGTCCGATTTTTGCTAGTTCTCCCAGAGTGATGCGAAGTTCGAATCCGAAATCGTATCGGACTGTGGGTGCAAGCCTAAGCAGAGACGGTGATTCAGTAAACCTCGGGGGGGGGGGGGGGGGCAAAGATCGATTTGGGCCCATTGAATTTAATTACCCTTTTCATAGTACGTTTGAAGTAATTTTTCGAATATAAATATTCCTTCAGCCCAAGCTGACTGCGAATCATATTTGACAGTGCAGAACGGATACGTCAGCTAAATTTTATTAGAGCTATCTTTCGGCCCTTTTTGGCAAGGGTCCTCTTCAGGCTCAAAACCGCTCAAGTTGGAAAAAACGAACTTGTGGGAAAATGAACAAATGTGCTTACAAGTGAAGAGGACCCTTGCCAAGAAGGGCCGAAGTATATATTAAATTTACCTGACGTTCGCACTGTCAAATATTATTTTCGAATATACCTTGAAGTGAAGCCAATGCTTTGCTTTTTCGAACCAACATAATGGCCAAAAAATATCACAAAGGAGAAAGATTTAAAATCAAGGGGGCCATACCTCCCTTCCCCCTAACGGCACCCCTGATAGAGAGTAGTTAGTTTTAACAAGAACAAATAAGCACAATTGTTTCAGGCTTATTTGTCCCTGGTTTTAAGCAGCAGCAACAACGAGGACCTCTTTAAACGCGCTGCAGCGGTAGAGGGTAAGATCGAGCCAATGAGAAGAAAGCACATTTCTGCCGGCTAATCAGAATATTTTAGAGGGCAGTTCTATACGATTTAGTTTACAATATTCCTTTAGCCGAAGCTGTATTTGCGAATCATGTTTGATGTCGCTAAACGGATAAGCACAGCTGAGATTTTTGTCAATTGTCAGTTTGGATTTTTTTCGGCGGAGTTTCCGCTCGTCCTATATATGCATAACGTTTTACTGCGTAACGTTTGAAAACATAACAGCTAAAATCCTAAATGTTATCTGTTACGGAACTTGTGACACAGTAGTGGAGCTTTCCCGAAAGCTAGAATCGTCTTAACGACACTTCTGTTGGAGACAATTTGTTCGGATGACAATATTCGATGGTTACGAAGGTTACTGTACTATAAAAAAAACAAATAATGAACAACAAAAATCAAGATTGCGCCGATTCCAGCAGTGAATTCAGGGACGCCGGAATCCACCTGCTTTCATAGTCCTTAATGAAAATCACATTCTTGTCAAAATACATTAACACATTACCACACTTGAACACCTGTTTCCCTTCCTGCCATCTATCGATCGGCATCATCAAAATCCCGCTCTCTTCACACCTCCTAATAACCAAATCCTTGAAGCCAGACGGCATGGACATTTCAAGACGCACATGGCTTCTTGGAGGTGCTGGTGGGGGTGGGGGAGGAACCGGGGTTGCCAAAAGAGGCGCGGAGGGGGTAGGTAAAAGCGGGGCGGAGGGGTAGTGAGCATAGGGAACCCCGGGTATCCTCGGGCTCGGGGATTCGTTTGCCAGCTGTACGGCACGGTTCATGATATCTAGAGCGTTTGTGAGCTGTTCTTTCACATTAGGATGTTTAGCCAGGTTTTCAGGAAAGAGGGCTTTCCACCCCCTATACCAATTTGTTACTTCATCATAGTTGGGGTTGTGGTTAAGCCACGTGGCTAGAACCTGAAGCCATTTGGGGAAGAAGAATTTGTTAAGCAAGTTCGTTAGCTGTACAGCGGGTAGCAAATCCTCCCACGACATTACCCAATTCCACTGATCCAGAATCTGGGCTTGGGGATTGATCACTAGTTCATTAAGCGCCGTTCCAAGCTTCGGGACGATATGTTTGATCAAGAAAGCGTCTGTATGGGCCTTAGGGAAAATCGTGATCCAGGGTTCGAGCACTAAACGCGCGGACTTGTCGGATGGGTGCCAGTTAATCAGGGCGAATCCAAGTTTCTGCCGGATCGTTGGGTAAACCAAATCCAGACCCAGTCCAAGAAGTGGAATCCAGGGTTGGATCCAAGTGTGGATCGGCACTGTGTCCGTTAGTGGGTTCCAACCTTCAACTTCTGCCTGGAGTTTGGGTAGGATGAAATGATGAAGAATGTTCTCGAAAACATTCGGAGGTAGAAGCGTCAGCCACACTTCAAGAAGATCAATCATAGGATCACAAGCGCGACAATTCCAGCTACTAACTGCGATTCGGAACAGGGGCATCCAGGCGTTCCAGATTATGTTATAGTAGGGGTTGATCTGGCTCGGTCGCATATTCCCCTCTAATATATCCTTCCATTGTCTAAACAAACCCACATGTTCAGCCGGTTTTGAAAGTGGCTGCCAAAGACTAAGCCTTTCGCGCATAAGCGGGACAACATACGCGTCCGCGAGGCTCCCCAAGTCATACATATAGAACTCCTCGTAAAAGTCTCCCTGTAATTTAGTAAACGCGGCAGCCAGCTCACTTAGAGTTAGAGGGCTCTCCGAGTCGGTGAATTTTTGGTCCAAGGTTTCTAGCACAGTTAGAAGCTCGTTCATAGACGCTAGCTGGCCTTTCTCCCGTTCAACCAAAGCTTCCAATGTCTTATCTTCCTGTTCAAGCCCAACTATACGGTCGTGCGCGTGATTCAACTCCCTCGCGTTTCTGATAATTTCATGCTCACACATATCAACAAATAACTTCACGTTATGTCTAAGTTCGGGAACGTCAAAATGCGCAAACTCTCTAGACAAATCCACCGTTGCTGCCTGGCTTGAAATGGCATGGTATCCGCTTAGAACTCGCTGTTCCGGCCCTGTCATATCAATCACTTTAACTTTCGATTCCACTTGTGCTTTAACATATTTTCTCCCTCCTTTTCCTTCTTCTTGTATTACTTGCTCCACCGTTTTGTACGCATAGTTCACCTTAGTTTTCTTTTTTCCCTCGGACCGCCACTGGTGCGGTTTGGCCTCTGATTCCACCTCTACTGCGACCGGTTCCGGGGCCACGGGGATTTCGGCACCATAGGCTCCGATGGCCCCTCGTCCCTTCCGAAGCACGGCCTCGACAGGTTTGGCAATACCCTGGAGGCTTTTTCCGAGACCTTTGCCTGGTTGATAGCCCATCTGAAGAAGGAGTTTTGCACCGATGCCCTTTGTATGGGTCTCCCAATTGCCCATGCCCGCTTTCTGTCCTTGGCCGCCAACTCGACGAGCGGCATTAGGCTGCCTTTTCCTAGAAAACGATAGGGGTTAGACACTGGATTTAAAGCACGACTAACCGCGCTTCCCTTTGGTCTTTAGAAAGTTTAGCTGAAAGGCCAACTTGTTTTTACATTTTAGATTCGAATACACTTAATTATTTTGAATCTTCTAAGAGATTGTGATTTTTTCGTCTCAGGCTCTAGACGTTCAGAATATGTGCTGCTTGCACGACAAGTCAAAATCCATCTCCAGCCGCAGCGACTTTAATTTTAGCAAAACTGTGGCTTATTATCACGTCTGAGAGACGATTACATGGCGCAAGATCACGTCTGAAGAACGCCCTCTATTTTGAGGACTGAAAATTGCTATTTACGCATAGAGCCGTAACCATGTTCATTCGATAAAAATCAATTATTCAGAAACAGCGAAGTAACGCATTTTGATCTGGCTTTCAAGCCTATTTAAGTGAATTAGATGATGGATAGCTAGACTGTCGTATCTCAGCCCTTTCGGTTGGTCTTTAAAGCTTAACCGAGTTGGGGTGAGATAAGAAAGTTTAGTTACCGATCACTTATTCACTTAAATAGGCTTGAAGACCCGATGAAAATGCGTTACTTCGTTGGTCTGCTATTCATATCATATAATCAATTTTCATCTACTGAACTTCTTTGAGTATTTGTGGTACCTCTATATCCTTGTCCATCTCTGCTTGAAACACTTAGCGACTACAACGGTAAACTATTGCCGAAAATAAATATTTTTGGGTCACACACAGTAGCGGGCTTTCTTCAGAAGCGACCTTACAATCTGGAATTTAATATTTACTCAGCTTCGTTAGCCATTTAAATGAATGCTTTTGCTGAAATTCATATTCTCCGCGCTGGAGTGAACTTTATCTTGTCGGGTAAGAAGTGCATATTCTGAACGTCACTATTAGAGCTGAAGGCGAACCTTAGCAAAGTCAAAATAATTCAGGATATTAAAATCTAGGTATAAAAACAAGTTGGCTTTTCAGTTAAACTTTAACAATTTGGAAAACAGGCTAAGGGTAATTTCGGGTCTTAGTTTTCAAAACATAACTGCGACAGATTTTGACTGTTTATGAGTAGATGAGTAGAACCAAGACATGTTTCGATCCGCACTATATATTGTCACTATAATTGAATGTAGACTTTGTGAAATTTTATTATATTTTTCTACTCGCCAGCTTTGGCGGATATAAATAAATGAATTGAATCGAATTTACGAGGTCACGTCACTACTTAAGCTCCAGTAATGAACGATTCTCGTCCCCATTAGCTTACAGGCTTTCCTATCGTTCTCCTACTGGGCTGTCGGTGTTCCATATTACTGCGATTTGACCTTCATCTAATGTGATCCGGGGAAGCCTGTGAGTATGGAAGAATGTTGTAAAAGTATCAGAGCAGTCACTTGCACTCGAAAACTGAAATCAGTCAAAAACAAATTATACCATGCATGATATGGTATTCATGCCTGGAGGCTTCTTGCAGTTCATGTCGAGCTTTTTAACATAACTGAATTCCAAATAGTAGACAGCTCAGGAAAGTTGAGATTTTGTTAAATCTCCCCAGTCGTCCGATTTTTGTCAGCTATTTTCGATAAGTTTCTGTTCTTTCTCATTATATACTGCAAAGCTGAAAATGCAGAGGTGAACAGATCTACTCATCTGATTAAAACTGAACTGATGCAGAAAATTTAGTTTAAATTAGTTTAGTTCAAAAGATAGCTAAAGTGGGCTGTTACAATAAATTTAAAAAAAATGTTGGTGAGAGGCATAAAGCCTCCAACACCAAAAGCCTCAATCAGACAGAATGCGTCAATGTACATATACATATATACCCAACAACATATCCCTAGCCTCATAAAGAGGAGACAGACGCAATTACGGGATAGACACGACGACATGACAAACAGCAGATGATTGCTGGACGCGAGGATCCGCGATTAGAGAGAACTAAGTTTATGCAGAGTCCTTCACTAAAAAAAAACATACCCGAAGCACTACACTTCCGTCTGTACCCATCAGGGGCGTAATTAAGGGGGGGGGTAGCCCCCCCCCCCCCCTCTGAGAAGGAAATTAGTAGTCTGCACAGTTTTGTAAAACAATGGTTTTTTCGGCGTTTCACCAAAATATCTGCCGGTTGAAGAAATGTTTTGTCTGGACATTTCTGTACAAAAATCAGCTCCTAATAACAGTTTCGTCAAAATTGTTTCACTAAGCGAATTCTGGTTCGAAATCTCCACTTGTCGGTAAAATGAATAATGATTGATCAGAATCAAATGAACAAAGGTATCCGCTACTTACTGGCTGAATGCTGGCTTGACTTCTTCTTCCTCAGACTCTGGCTCCTCCTCTTTTACTGCCTCTTCGACTTTCTTCTTTCCAGCCTGAACAATCCCACCGGACACAAACGCCAGTGGTGCTGTGTATGACTTTTTCTGCTTCTTTGGTGCTTTAACATCTTCATCACTTTCTGAATCACCAAAGACACCATAAATTTGTTCATCTTTTGTGAATCTCCTTCTCCCAAATCCACTCGTACCACCCAAAGCATGTTCAAGGTCCCTGTCTGAGACCTCGAAGGATTCACGGTACTCATCACCCATCTTGAGTTTTCTCAGATTACTACGTCTCAAGCTACACAGAAAAAAAATAGTTAGGTAACTTTTGGTACCTACAAGCTTTTTTAAGCTTGCTGACGGAACACAATCCCTATCTACCACAATGAAGGCTGAGTTATTTGATTGATCCCTGACTTCAGTCTTAAAATAACTTAAACTTGATGTTGCTTGACAAAGTAAATGATAGGATCCTTAAGTGCATATTGTTTTGTAGGCTACAAACAATTTCTTTATCTTTAATGGAAAGAAAGGTTACTACCTGATTTAGATACTTCCCTTTGAGCTGTAGTTTCTCCTAGAAAAGAACAGCTTTGCAGTCAAAGTAAGGAGGGTTTTCAGTAAATTCAAGTCAACTATGAGCGTGTTCCACCCTTCTAACATTAGTAACTATTAGTTACCATTTTCGTTCTAACCTCATGAAAAATCACTACACTGACCATGCCAACCTTCTCAAAATAGTAACTATTTGCTTGCCAAGCTTGGGAGCATAATAAGAGTGGTAACTACAAATATCTGTGACCCGATTGTCCGCATCAGTCGGCAGCCTGATATTTTGCCGAAAATAGAAAAATGCATTCCAGTCCTGACGCCAAGGAGCCAAAATCTGTGATGTCATGCGTAGTAACTACGGTAAGTGGGGTGGAAAATGGACCATGTGACTTCTCTAGAAAAAACTGCTAACAAAGAGTGAAGGGCCTAAATCAGGCAGAAGGGAGAGAAGAAAGAAAAAAAATGCACCTTAACAAGTTGGGATTAACACTTTTAAGACAAAGATTTAAGATTAAATCATAGCGGTTTTTGAGGTTTTCTGCAAACAGTGGAGGAAGGGGGGTTGTGGAGCACTAAAAAAGATGAGAAGTACCGTATGGAAAAAACTGTTCTTAGTCCCCCCCCCCAATTTTCCTAAACAATAGTGTCTGGTTTCGAGCATGGTTTCTCAGCTGTCTAAATAATGCCAGATAAACTGATAAATATTCAAGCAGCTTGGGGATCAGAAAAATAAAAATTCCGAAAACAATAGCAGGCGAAATTAAACAAATCTAATTAATTTTATTTTTTCTGACAAAAGTAAGCTGAAACACTTAGCTCTTAGGAGATATTAAGTTCTAAATTTATTGTTCCCATCTGAGTGATGGCTAAGTCCTTCTATTCTGGTTCTACATGACAGGTACCCAACCTCCGACAAGATTTCAAATTTCCAGAGAAATCTTTTTTTAGTGAGATATATCTGGCTTAAAGGAACAGAAAACTTGACTCAAACTTGGCTCAGGGAGCTAGCTGACATATCAAGAATGTACCCTGAGTCGATATTGAGAGTTAGAAAAATTCTTGTTACGACCATTGCAGTTTCCAGGCAGTTTCCAAGAGTTCGACGTTTGAGCAAAACAAAAAAAAAGCAAAAGGTTTGTGTGCCGGGAGTAGGACTCGAACCCACGATCTTTGCCCCCAAAACAAAGTAATACAATGTATGTCAACAGGGTTGCCATCTTAATAGAACTTTCTTTTTACTTTGGCAGCAGATTTTAAGAAAAAAGTAGTTGTCAGGATTTATTTCCAAGGTGACTATGACCCAGCAACACGTTCTGAGTACTTTTCTTGTTTGGTATTACTTTTTTCCTTTTGCATAGTGAATTTATTTTAGTAAAGTGGCAACCCTGTATGTTGATAACACAGACAATCGCGAACTTTTACAGTGCATGAGTGCGTAACTACAGTGCATAAGGGGCAAGGCCCTGCCAGCTAGCTCTGGGAACAATAAGGAGGGGTTTCGAGATAGCAAAGATGGGGGGTCCTGTCGACAGTAAGTCCCTGTAAATTTATCTAAGCCTAAGCCCCCCAGGCCGGTTTGATGGCCGAAAGTTGCCTAGTCAAGTTTACTGTGCCTTTAAAATGGAACCAAAAAACATGACAATAATACTAGAGTGAAGCTAATAGAATGGTTTACATGTTGGGGATATAAATTTTACTTCAATATTTCCAGTTAAATATAATTTCCTTTTCAAACAGTTTCATACATTTTTACATGAGGTCAGATTGCTTGCAAAGTGATGAAAAAGATGGAGGTAATAAGGCTAATAACCAGAAAATACCTTTTTAAACCAGGTTCAAAACAAAGAAAAGACAAATAATTGTAATACTAATATTTTGGGACATAACTGTTGAAAAAAAATCAGATTTTGCTTCTTGACTGTCAGGATAGCACTGAACTTTCATTTTAACATTTCCGCTGCAAAATTCGAGGTTGCGTAAAAACGAGGTCAGGTACCTCTCCTGTTAGTCCTGTATTTGTCAGTCATGTTTGTTCAGACAAGTAGGTTAGTAGGTAGGGTCTTTCTTATCTAGTGTTTTTTTTTTTCTTGACTCTTTTTCATATACTCCGCTTTCTCTTTTTTGTTAGAAGTGGGCAACAATAAATTATCATTATTTATTAAATTGTCAAACTACACATTATACATACTTTCACAGCATGAATGAAACAAATAAATCTATCCAAGTTGAAGTTTCCAATAAGTTCGAATTGTCAACAAACAAGCATGGATGCTACCGATGCCATCTACAATTCAGTGTTTGAAGCTTCGATAAGTTTTACAGATGGCTCTACGATAGTATTCCCCTGGCCATTAGGAATTCTTTTTTTTTATCTTTTTTCGATCAGCTTCCTGTTCCCTTTGAAATTAATTGTTATCATCTTCCCTATTTATGTTTGGTTGGATTTGGAGTTTTTAAGGGTTAGGTGAAGGTAAGAAAGGCCGTTTTCTAGATGAAGGTGGGTTATCCTCCATATCTAAATCCCCCGGCTGGGCTGACCAGGATTCGGATTATATTACTATTCCGTAAAACTGGTGCTGATCTCTAGCGGGCAGTGTTGTTCTGATTGTTAGAAAAGCTACGGGCAGATGGCATTTCCACTTCATTTTCATGTTTTAAAGAAGAAGTAGCTCACCTAGAAAACACGTGGGTGCCGCCGAATTTTCAGTTCCCATCCAATTTTGATAAGATTCATCAGAATGGCGACTGATCTTGACGCTAAAATTATCAGACAAGTAGAATACTACTTCAGTGATGCAAACCTTACGCGAGACAAATTTCTACAAGAAGAAATCAAGAAGGACGATGGTAAGGAATTCTTCTTTTCTGTTGACAAGACTGGTAGCCTACGGCTACAGTGTTGCCAGATGGTGCACATTTGGGCGTTTTTTGAGGCGGCTGCGCTTTGTATTTTTCAGATGTGCACATTGCGCCATTTTTGCGCATTCCCCGAAATCTCGGTGCAAATTGGGCGCTTTTTGCTATCCAAATTTTTAAAGTGAAAACCAGATATGGATTTGTAAATACCGCTTAGTAATTCATATTCAGATCTCGAGGCTTGCAGAGATTGCGGGGGCGAATGTTGTAAAATTTCATTCGAGAAGACCGTGTAATGGGATGTGTTATACCTCTCTACTGCTTCATATCTTATGTGCCGGCGAGTAACCACAAAGCTGAGTGCTACGAAGTCTGGGTTCGTCAGCTAAAAGAGCTCGACCTGTTGATGAGCAGTTCGCACTTTGGAAAGTTGTTTTTTTCGAAAACATTGATAGCTTTTCGTTACTATTTCTCCTCTCACAAAAAACAAGACCTGGTTAACTTTTCTCTTGCTTAAAACATAACCAGAGGTGTTTCTAGCCAAAATAGGTGTATGGGGGGGGGGTCAAGGTCTTTTGCGACTGGCTAGATATTTTTACTGATTTTTCAAAATAATGACTGCACTGGACTGCATCTAAGAAAAAAAACTAATGTTTAAAAAAATCTTGGCGCTACGCGCCAACTATTTTTTATTACCGGCTGACTGAAAACATTGACTGGGAACATTTATCTAATTTTATCCCAAAAAGGAAAATATGCTTCTCTTGCTGCGCGAACTTGTGCCAAGCATCTGGCAACACTGGTAGCTCACAGTAGAGGTATGCTTGTGTGAACGTTTGTTGACTTAAGACTTTGCCATTTTTATGCACTTGCTGTGTCTTAAGCTAACTACCAGTTAGCCAAAGTAGGTAAGAAGGGCAGCTGAAAACACCTGTACAGGTATTTTGGATCTTCAATCTACCATTTAGCCCAAAACTGCAGTGTTCACATTGAAGTAACTGTTCACATAAGCATACCTCTACTTTACTAAACAAGTTACCAATATATTGATTGGACCAGAGCCGCGTTTTATTTGAAGTTCATAGTACAGCAGACTGTTCGTTGTCATTTTATTCGCCAGCGGGCTGTACGCTGGAAAGGCGCGGGGTTCCCGAAGTCGTTTTATTTGCCAGCGGGCCGCCCATTGAGTGCCAGCGGACCCGCTAGTTTGTACGCTGGCTGAGGCAGGGAGTTGTTCAGCGTACCTTTTGACATAGTCTGCCAGGAATAAAACGGCTACTTACAGTTCGCCATCCGCTCCCGCTGTACTATGAGCTTCAAATAAAGCGCAACTCAGGATTGGACCATACCAGGACGATAAACACCAAACCACCAAGTCATACAAAAGTCCTGAATTTTTGGGTGCAGTAACCTAGAGCAGTGATGTTGTTGCATCTTGTCACAAACTGGCCACAGCCACAGGCACAGAATTCTGTCTATAATTTGTCATAAGTGGCGTTTTTGATCGCCGATTAGTGCGGCGATAGCGTAGCCGTTTGACTTTTTGGCGTTTTTGATGTTCGCCGATAGCCGTAGCTGTGTCTTCTAATTTTTGTTTTTGTGCTCAACGGTTAACGTCTATCGCCTAAATTCCTGTCCATCGCCTATCAGTCTAGGACTCGCCGATAGGCGATGGACGTTGCCTCCAACTCCAACGGCTATCGGCTACCGAAAACAGAAAATAAGCACGAATCTGCAAACTTCCTTCGTCCACTGGGGAAATTTCATCGGTGATCAAAAATGCCAGTCTAGGTTCTTTACTTCTCCCCAGATTCCAGCTGTGACAACATCTGTTGCTGGAATTGCACTTATGTCAACTTATGTCAACTTTTTTGACAATATCAAGGCGATTCTTTTCAGCAAAACAGTTTTATTTATTTTATGAATTTTACCTCGTCTTGTTTGTTAGAGTAAACTGTTTATCTTCCACTGAAGAATCTTTGTTATCAATTAAATTTAAAGCCCCACCCCCCAAAAAAATAATAAACTGGTTGTAGGGTTGTACAGATGGATTTTGTAAACTTGTTTATTTATTGATTTTAATGTTTAAGTTTGAGGCAAAGCAAGAGAGCCTTCAAGTTGCAGTGTGTAGGCTAGTTTATAACTGCTGGTTTGGAGAGTCTAAAATCAGTGTTATTTATAAAGCAGGCTTTCAAATAACATAATATGTTAAGTAAAAAGTACAATGATTTCTTGAGGGGTTGGTAACTTACTAACTGGCAGGAAAAAGGTGCTAAAGAAAATGAGCAAAAAATAGCAAAAATTTTAAGAATAACAGCAAGTAGCTTTATTTCGAATTCATTGCAAATCAGTACTGTTCAGAACTTTTTTCGCTTTAAATTTAGTTTACCACAAACTATAGATGTAAAATTTCAGTACCTCCATTTTATCTTTCGAAAAGTGCGAATATTTGCTGGAAAATTGTGAAAAACTGCGAAAAATTAAATACAAAGCTGAAAAATAAGATGCTGAGCTCGAGTTTGTTGTTTCTACAAATTTTCATGAGCCAGATCACAACTGAGAAACTCACTAGAGATTATGCTTCTTCTCCCCCTCTCTCACCTACCAGAAGCATGTCCCAACAAGTAGGGACATTTCTCACTAAAGATATGCTTCTTCTCCCCCTCTCTCACGTACCAGAAATATGTCCAACAAGTAGGAACATTTCCAGGCTTGCTACAATTAAAACCTCGATATTTTATCCTAATTTCACCACATCAGCTAGAATGGAAGTAACATTTTCAGTTCGTAAGAATATAAAAGGGTTTCTACATTGTCAGAAACTCATAGCCTTGAGTTTGAGGTGATTTAAGTACTGTCTGGATTACCAAATTTTGTTGGGAAAATTTTGTTCACTCGGATGTATCTTCTTTTTTTTCCATCGCTATATAGCCTACTGTTTCAACAAAGAGTTTTCGGAATGTAGGCTATCTTGCCCATTTCTTAAAATTCCGGTCACAAAAAATAGATATTAAAGTGATGTCTTGAATTAAATTTTCCAAGCACGCTTAAAGGTGGCTCCGGAGACTCTGTAGAGCTGGAGGCTTTCAAGTGAGTTTCAAGCATTTGACAGTACCGAGAGATTTTTTTGACATGTAATTTTCTATGTTGAAGACATTGCCATACGCAGTAAACGAATGAGTTTCTAGTCTTGGAATCCCCCATAACAAATATCAAACAGATCTAATAAGAAGTCCCTTTTTATTGAAAGCGAGACTGGTAAAATGTTTCGCGTATGATTGTTTTCCTTTTTCATTACTTTTCCACTTCTTATCTTATGATTACAATAGTGGACTTTCAATTTAAAAGAAGAATATACTCAAAATAAGGTCAAATGTATCACGTTTAAGGAACCCTTCAGGTTGGGTCAAGCATTGTCATTCCTACTTAAAGCTTACTGTTTAGAGTAGTTAAGGATAGATTATTTCTGATTTAACGCTATGTTGCTAATCGATAGAAAAATCTAATTTGCAAGACTAAAAAGAACTTAATATTTCAGATATGAAGCCGCAGGCCATGCCAATCACGTTTTTTTCGACCTACTAATAAAATGAAAATAATCTTTAAAGACAAATAATACCCATTCCTCTTTTTGCCTCGAAATCACGCTACAATTGGCTCTAAATGGAAGCCTTGACTGAGACTTTGCACCCAAATCCTCCGAAAATTGCATTTTTCTTGCGAAAATTGCGAAAATTCGCCATATTTTTAAGTTTTTCAGTATTTTTCAGTTTTTCATTTTTTCGGAATATTCGCAACTTTCGAGAGGCCTCCGAATATTTCAATTTCGCGAATATTCGATTGAATTTTTCAATTGAAAAATTCGCTTTTTACATCTATACCACAAACCCTTATTTGCCTATACCTTATCCCTACTCCTAGTCCCAACAAGAGCTGTAAGCTCATATGGCACTTGCATGGGTTGAGATGTATTATTTGATTAAAAGTAATTTTCGACTGCGCGGTTCAGATGCGCACTTTAAGGAAGCTAGAGAAAAAGTATTTTATCGTAGAACTTGGCTGTAATGAATGCGCACTTTAAAGGCACTAGAAATTCATCTGTAAGGAAGACCCTTGAGGCAAAAACGATATCAGGCTCTTAGGGATCATTGATATATACGTATGATCAAAAGTATTTTTTTTCCGCTAATGCGGGTAAAATGCGCACTCTAAGGGTGCTAGAAATTTTTTTTTTTGCAAAACCCTTGTGGCACAAATGATCATAGGTTGAGATGTATCGTTTGATAAAAAGTACTTTTCGACCTTGCGGTTAAGATGCACACTTTAAGGGAGCTAGAACTTCATTTGTAAGCAAAACCCTTGAGGCAAAAATGATCATGGACTCATGGGGATCATGGAAATGCATAGTTTGCTTAAAAGCATTTTTCTTAATTTGCGGTCATGATTGGTACTTTAGGGAATGGTCGGATTTGAAAACTGGCGATTTCTAAGCCAATCTTGTCGAATTTCTAATATTCCAGCCAAATTTCATCGTCCTAGCACATCTGGAAGTACCTTAACTCGCGATCACCGGAATTCCGGACCCGCCCCTTAAACTCCCCCCACAGTCGCCGGAGCCAATCCGGTTCGGTTTTGGACTTGTTTGTTATTCCCACAAAGTTCCATCCCGATCTCTCCAGTCCAATCCGGTTACATATCCCCCCCCCCCAATTGTTGTCGGATCCGGTCCGGACATGAAAAAGATCACCACAGGCCCTCTGTTCAGTTATTAAGTTTCACTCGAATCCCATCACCCGTTCCAAAGTTACGCATGGCTAAATATTCCGGATTCCCCCTCCCTCCGATCCCCCCACGACTATCGGATCGAGTGAATTTTTGTTTACAAGTTAGTTTACGGGTCCCTGATACCTGATACGCCTCCCAAGTTTCGTCGTGAAAATCCCAAAAACTGTCATCACCAGAATTCCGGGAAACTCCCCTCCACCTCCCCCCCCCCAAGTGACCGGGTCCAGTCCAAACGTGTAAACGATTTATATGGAGCAGATTCTTGTTCTTCCCAGCAAGTTTTACTCCAATCCCTCCACTATAACCGTCTCTCGAGATTTCCGGTCTCCCCCCCCCCCAACTCCCCATAGCTGTCGAATCCGGTTCGGACTTCAAATTGAAGATCAGAGATATATCATTCATTCAGGTATTAAGTTTCGTCCCAATCCGATCACCCGTTCGAAAGTTACACAACACTCAATTTTCCATATTCCCCCGCACTGAATCACATATACAAACCCCTTTGACCCTCGAATGCACTAGCTCTTTCCGATGTTAACAGAGTGATCCGATGCAAAGAGTGACGTCACGCCGTGCGCAGACCTACTAGTCAGAAGAAAGGGGTAGGGGTTTTACAAAAACTACTAAATTCTCAGGATTCCCCGGCCCACCACTCCCCCCCAGATGGTCAGATCGTGAAACTGATTATTTCCAGGTTAGTTATATCGGGTCCCTGATATGCCTGCCAAGTTTCATCGTCCTAGGACATCTGGAAGTACCCTAACTCGAAAACAGTGGACCGCCCGACCGACAGACCGACAGACCGACCGACCGAAAAGCGATCGGTATATGGCACTTGAGCGGAGCTGCAAGTGCCATAAAAACAGGGTTCCGTTTTTGCCGGCTAAAATTGATTTTTACCATACTGGCGGTTTTAATCGGCTTTTATTAATAAAAACCGATTTTTGCCGGCTAAAACTGGCTAAAATCAAATCGCACTGATCTTTTCTACCTATCAATCTTTGCTGTTGTTTCTTCGTTGTTTTCCGACTATTTTTCAACCAGGGTTGATTCTAATGTTGGGCGATATTTCGATAGTGACTTATCAACTATCGATATTTTCGATATTTACATTACGAACAGCAACAGGTCTGCTATTCGGGATTTTCAGAATAAAAGCACGAATCTCGGCACGAATTAGGATTTCAAAGTTGAAACAAAACTATTTTTTTGTACTTTGAGCAAGAAATTGGATGTTGAACTCCAATGTGGCAACCTTTCACGACAAAATACAGAAAATTAGTAAAAAAAATGTCTTCTTCTGCGCATCTATTTACGGAAAGTACAGGTAGGCTACCCATAGGTAGCAACCACCTTGGGATTGCTATTTACCTATTCAGGATTGTCAACAACTGGGTTTTTAGATCAAATTAGAACTGTCTGGATTGAAGTAGTAATGTTTAATGTGAACTAGTAGAATCGTCTGTTATTTACTCCCACCCACATTATATACAATTGAAGACCACAATGGCCAACAATTAAAAATCTCCTTTCGGAAAGGAGATACAGACTGGAATAGAAAACTTGGACAGTTGGACATGCTACTCTTCCTTATTGGGAATGTTTGATTTCGGTCTTTTTGTTGGGAGACCCCTGAACTAACGAGGAAGTTTTCGTTTTGTTTTACTATTGAAGTTGAATGTCTCTCTATAATTTGATTAATATGACTTAATGGACATTTAACCTTAGTTGGTTAATTTGTTTCTGCCATATTCGAAGCTGATTTCGTTTTAGTGATAACAGTGCAATGAGGCAATTTTTTCTTTGAGAAATGCAACAAAGAAGTTTTACAGACTATTTTCAAATAAAGAAGTACTCTATATACGAATCGCTGGGATCAGTTAATTAAGCTTGTTTGAGCTCTTCTAGGTTTCTTTAATACCTGAAAGAAGTATAACAGTCTTAGAATAGAGGAGTGCTACCAAAATCACATAGTAGCAGTTGGAAATTTGATTTTAGCCAGTTATTTGATTTTAGGGCGATTCTGGCGATCTCTTGGATTCGCTTTCCGAAAAGCAAAGCGAGAATCCGCCGATCGCAAGAACAAGCAAAAAGTCGTTGCGCCTTTACAACTTCTCGCTGACTTGCCGAAACCACTTTCCACTTGCGAAGAGGATTTGCTTTCCAAGTATTCGCGGAAACTAGCGGAGCGCCAGAACAGCTCTGGAAAGCGAAGCGGCTTTTAGTCGAAGTCGCAAGAACAGCCCGCGCATAAGCTCGCGGAGCTTTCCACACCGCCAGAATCGCCCTTTTATCCATGCCACTTGATTCTAACCATACCGGTAGAAATAAGCTTTTAGCTGGTATTTTAGCCACCCGGGAACCCTGCCCAAAAACTAACATATCATTTCTGTTTAAGTTGGTTTAAATTTCTTGGATTGAACATGGCTTCCCAAAGCATTTGTTGAGGTTTATTGGCATGTCGTCTTGAAAATGGTATTGTCTGGGCATTTCGTAATATGGTTAACAAAATGTTCAGGAGATAATTTCTAATCCCTTGGATTGAGGTAGTGAGGCAATTTTGATCTCAAAACAAAGCTTAAAGGTAGCAAATCAAAATCCAGTTATTCAAAGCTCAGAATTCGGAAATGAATTCAAGTGTGTCTAACCTAGTAGCCTAAGTGACATACAAAGTTATATTTTTTTTTTTAAACTGAAAAAGGGTATCAAATTTCATAGGTGCCAGAATGTCACAAAATTTTGCAGCCACATTGCGCAGGTTCCATCATAGAAAAGTGGCAACACTTCCCTGGAGCCTGTCTGGAGCAAGGGCATAGTACCCCCACAGTGCAGTCTACCAAAAATCCTAGATTTGAGATACCCTATGGCAAATGCTGGTTATATCCAGTGCTTGCTATAGAGTATCCGAAAGTCAGGGATTTGTGGTAGACTGCCCTAATAATCTGTATTCTTTGTATCCCTACAAACCTATTTTCATGGGGGTACTCTGCCCCTGCTCCAGGGCACTTTGCCTCAAAATTAAGGATCTGTGTATGATGGGGGCTGGTTTACTATGAGTGGTCCAATCATCTGAATCCTGCTCTTTTCCGACAGGCATGGTACCGAATCAGTTACCAACCCCTGGAGCAATCCTTGTACTTTTGACCTGAACATATTGTATGATTCTGGGAATACATCATGTTCAAGAATGATGCTGTTTGAAAGCTTGCTTTGTGCTCTCCAGAATCAGCTGTTAAACTAAATACTACAAGGCTCTATTGCTTTGTCCCAAACATATATATACAGATAACAAACTTTTTTTTTTTTTTTATTAAAAACTTTATAAGCACTAGTCAGCCAGTATTACAACCATCTGTACATCCAGTAAGGCAGTTTTTTGTGGTGGTGTTGGTGGGGGGGGGGCTTTTATTGGTACTTGCTGATACTTCAGTTCATCAAAAAATGTCAGATGGTATGACACCATGAACGAAGGGCAGATAATTTGATTTAACGTATGTGACAGGACCAAAATACTCAAAACAAGAAATAATGCACTTATCCCGGCTACCAGAGAAGCGATCGTCCGAGATTTTCTAGTGGTTCAGTAGATTTTAATTCTGTAGTGTGCCACCGTGTTTTGATAATCGTGGTTGACATCTGGTCTCTACAGTACAGTAAGAATTAAGCAGTATTTCACTTTTTCCTCAGTATTTCAGTTTCTCACTTTTAAGGTCAAGTCTTGTGCCCATGGACCTTATATTTTTGCAACAAAAGCTAGAAGCTCATATGGCACTTGCAAGGCTGGGTCGGAGGATGAAAGTAGGAATTTGCCAATTTGTGGGTATGTTGTGATCATTTGTAAGTAAAACCCTTGAGATAATAATGATCATGGGCCCTTGGAAATTACAAAAATGTGTTGTTTGGTAAAAATTATTTTATTTTCGCACTTGGCTGTGATGATGTGTTCTCTGTGGGCTCATGGTGATCATGAAATTGTATATTTTGCTGAAAAGTAATTTTTTTACTTTAAGGTATTCACTTGTAAGCCAAATCCTTGAGTCAAAAATTATCATGGACCCTTGGGAATCATGAATATGTATCGTTTGGTCAAAATTAATGTTTTTTCACAAAATTTTTGTACATTATTTCTTTCTTTATTATTCATTGTGTTATTAGATGCTATACACATTCTAGTATCCATCATATCAACTCCTAACTATTCAAAGCTAAACTACTGAAATCTAATAACAGTCATCTCAAATCAGGGGCAAACAGTAGTCGGGTTTGTAATGGCTTGGCTAAAGAACCCTCACTTTCCTTTTTCAGGCTGGGTTACCCTTGAGACCATGCTGAAATTCAAGCGTCTTGCTGCTTTGTCTCCTGATGCTGCTGTTATTGTTGACGCTCTGAAGAAGTCTGAAAGTGGTCTTCTTGAGATAGCCGAAGATGGTCTGAAAATTCGTAGAAACCCTACCAAACCTATTCCTGAGGTTACAGATGATCTTAAGAAAGAGTTGTCCCTCAGAACTGTTTACTGCAAGGGATTTGACAAGAGCTCCACTTTAGATGAGCTTTTGGACTACTTCAAAGATTATCAAACTGTCACAAACGTTCAAATGCGATATTTCGGCGTGAAACCAACACAGAACTTCAAGGGCACAGCTTTGGTTCAGTTTGAAAACCGAGAGCAGGCAGAGAAGTTCATGGCGCTTGAGTCAGTCAAGTTCAAGGACGTCACACTGTTCCGACAGTGGCATGAGGACTGGCGCAAGGAGAAAGATGAAGCCTTCCAGAAGAAGGATGAAGTGAAAAAGGCCAAGCTGGAGAAAAATGAGCAAGACAAGAAAGACTTGATCAAGGAAATGACGGAGAACATTGAGCATGGCTCAGTCATCCTCGTCACAGACCTTGACAGCAAGTGTGACTGGAAGGCGATCAAAGACGCCTTTGCCAAGTTCATCGAAGGTGGGCAGGGTGAGATCAAGTTTGTTGAGATCGAAAACGAGAATGATAAAGTCACAGCCTTTGTCCGCCTGCCGACTGCTGAGCTCGCTAAGACAATAAAAGAAAAGGTTGGGGACACAATTAAGGTGAATGACGTTGATGCCAAAGTGTCAATCCTTGAAGGCGATGCTGAGCAGGAGTTCATTAAGAAGACAGCCGCCCGTCGTGTTGAGGCACGGGGACAGAAGCGACCAGCTGGTCGAGGGGGAAGAGGCGGTCGCGGGGGTGGCCGTGGAGGATTCAGGGGCCGTGGGGGAAGGGGAAATAAGCGCCCAAGAAGGGACTGAGAGTTATTATGTTTCGTGTTTCATACTTTGATAACGACCTTGAATAAAGAGAAGTCACCCATGTTTTTCTGCTTCTTAGGCGCGTTCGTTGCACTTCTAATAATTTCCGGCCCTTACTCACATGTGTGTGATGTTCCTTCTATAAGGAGTATTTTGATCTCACCATCTCCCTGTGACTTCTCTCAGTAGAACCTGCCTCCCAAAAGGTTCTGGTTAGTCTGCAATGGCGACGAAAAAGAGACATTGGTGAGTCAGAACTGGATGTAGCTCTGCGGAGCAGTCACCAGATTATCCGAAAACGCCGCACTGTTTACTGATCATGTTCTAGTAGTTGCGTTTTTGATCCGAATTCTCCTCGCAATTCTCCTATTTCGCGTTTTTGGACTATTCAGATAAAGCGAATTCTCCTTTTCTTGCGTTTTTGTCAGAATCGAGAACGGGGAAAGCTTCTCGATTCTTAATTCTCGATTCTCCTCTCTCCGTTCTCCTCCCTGATTGGTCAACAGCGTGCGGGTGTTCAATATGCAGAAACATATACCAGGTTGCAGACGGGCTGACAAATTAGTGGTTTGGTCAAAAGCGAGAAGAGCAAAAACGGTAATTTGTACGATAATCGAGAATTCAGAAGCGAGAATGGAGAACTGAGAATCCAGATAAAAAACGCAACTAATATTAAAAATTATCTAAATACTGTAATACTAAGATCTGCTTTTAACACATTATCCACGGGTTTGGCTGTTTTAAGCTTTTTCCCAGACCCATTGGCTTTTAGCAAAAACTTTTTACGCATCAATAGCATGATACTCGAACACTCGTAGGGAGCATAATGCGCATGGAAACTAATGAATCGTGGTAAGTGTAAAGATTAGTGAGGAGTCGTTAGCGGGTTCAGAATGTAACGTAAATTTGTAATGTAAATTTGGGCTTCCGGGTTTGGGAAAGAATGAATGCAGTTAAGGAAATAGGTTGCATTAGCATTATAGGGACGACGGATCCTTTAACAGACCAACAGAGAGTACTCGAGGATTGAAGGACGCAGCTATTGTTTGAGCCAATTTGGCAAAGCTACATGACGGGTTTTATGGAAGTATCTTTAACTTCCAGTCTAGGACAGAATCCCTCGAGACGAAAACGAGACTATTGATTGACTGATTGCTTTATCTGTAAAAACGAAAAAAATCAACAGACGAATCCCGGAACCGCTAATATGCCAAAGGCTCTAAACGTCCAGTTCAGGAACTCAAGAAGAATTAAAGAAGAAAAATTTCATCTCTTTAGCAAATCACTTGAGACAACCCTATCCGCGTCAGACGCGACCACTGTAAATACCTTACACGTGATTGGCTGGATTACCCCGTGGAGCGATGTTTTACCGAAAATTTAAAAATGCGTTCCAGTCTTGACGCCATAAAGAACAACAAGAAAACAAATAAATCACACTAACTCTCAAGACTCGAAAAGATATTTTTTCAGTTTTTTTTCTGGAAAGAGAGGAAAGACGCCGATCCTTTTACACAGTTCGGCATGTTCTGTTCCAACATTTGCACCAAAAAAGCTCCTCGATATTAAAATTAAAAAATGTTTTCGATACCGAGTCACGCTCCCTGTCCTAACAATTTTTTTAAATACATAACTAGAATAATATGATATATTAATAAAAAATTTAACCCTCGCTTGGCTAATCTCTTTATCCGAAGACTGCCATTGAGATGTTTATTCTGACGAGCGGAGTCGGATATAGAAGTCCACGGATCCGATACGTCACCGGACTCGCCTATGTGCGTATAATAGTGCGAATACAAGATGGGGATTTCCTCGCCGATTTTCTGAAGTTTCGTCATGTTGTAAATATCTCCGTTTTTCCATATGGAACTGATGATGGTGCCGAAAATCCGGCCGGAATAGTAAACGCGCCTCTGATCCTCAGGAAGAACGAGAAAACGTCTCACTAACGATTCAAACTCTACACTCAAATCCTGTATCAACCAATCACGGCGATCGTTGGGCACAGCTGTGGTGCCGCTTTCCAGCTAGGTACCCGGCGATTTTGCATCGGCAAGGAGAGTTAATTATCAACAGTCTTCCAGTCCTCGAGCAACCGCCCTGATCGTCTGTTCAAGGCAAAGACTTTGCTGGATGCCACTTAGAGCGTGTTCCACCCTTCTAACAATAGTAACTATTAGTTACTTTTCCGTCCCAACCTCATGAAAAGTTACTACGCTGGCCGTTCGAACCTTCTCGAAATAGTACCACACTAAAAAGTTTTTCCGAGTAAGGATTAAAGTTAACTGCAGTATTTGCTACTGGGATTAATCTTATCTCCACTGGGATAAGATTGATCTGAATTAGAGATGACCTTATCTCAATAGAGACAAGATTAATCCCAGTAGCAAATCCTGCAAGATTTTTTAAGTGTAATAGTAAGTATTTGCTTACCATGCTCGAGAGCGTGGTAACTACGGATCTCTGTAACGGGATTGGCTGGATTACCCCGAGGGGGGGTATTTTACCGAAAGTTTAAAAACGCATACCAGCCTTAGACGCCAAAATTCGTGACGTCATGCGTAGTAACTCCGGTCAGTAGGGTCACTTGACTTACTTTGACTTATGTCTCCTGCCGGGCGTGGCTCAGCGTAGAGAGTGATGTCAGCCTCCTCCAACTGGTGCGATCAGCAGCTAACGCTGGTGCATCGTGGACATCGATGTTTGCCAACTTCAAGTATTTTGAAAGACTATCGGACCATCGATGTTTCGGTCTGCCGCGGTGTCGTTTCCAGCCGGCTTCTGCGGGGTTGAAGTCCAGCACGATTTTCGCAGGTAGGTGTGATGGCATTCTAAGGAGGTGACCGTACCATCGCAGGGTGCGCTCCGCAATTTGGACGGAAAACAGTGTCTGGTACGTGTTCTGTAGTAACTTCTCGTTGGTGACGAAGTCGAACCATCTCAGGCCTTCTATCCTCCTAAGGCTTTTCGTCTGGAACACGTCTACGGTCTTGAGAGCTGTGATTGTGGCCGGCCAGGTCTCTGTTCCATAAAGAATTACAGACCCGACCAGGGCGTTGAAGATTCGCAGCTTCTTGTTCCGACTAATACTTGGTTTCCGCCAGAGGTGACGATTTAACCTCCCCATGGCAGCAGATGCCTTGGCTATTCTTGCTTGAAGTTCAGGGAGAAGCGAGCCGTCAAGAGCAATGACAGAGCCCAAGTACGTGAACTGTGCTGAACCACGTCGACAGTAGTTGTTTGGTCAAGGGCCACAGGAGGGTTGGGGATGCTAGACGATGGATCGACGACCATAATCTTGGTTTTGTCCCAGTTGACCTGTAGTCCTACTTTCACAGCTTCTTCTTGTAGGATAGATAGATAGATAGATAGTCTATTGCTATAAGCAGCCCGAGGGCCATGGCAAAGATTTAACATACAAAAGAAAAAGTGCTTCCACCAGTTGGTCCATGGATTCCACCATGAGCGCCAGGTCGTCGGCAAAGTCAGCGTCCGAGAGGATGCGATCGCCATATTTAAGTCCAAATCCAAGCCTTGAGGTCGTCTTCGTCATGACGTGGTCTATGATAACGTTGAACAGTTCGGGCGCAACGCCACAACCTTGCCGGACCCCTGTACAAATTCGGAAGAACGGGCTTCGTCGGCTGTTGACTTGGACGCAGCTCTCTGTCTCGTGATGGAGTGCTTCGAAGAGTCTGCAGTACTTATCTGGCAGGCCGATGGACTTCAAGATGCTCCACAGAAGGGGTCAGGGACCCATAAATTTCCTTTACAGGGGGCCTGTCAATAAGAGATTTCTGATGCTATCTTGAGCGCACGGAATGTAGTTCGAGAAATACCCACGGTCCAATGACGTTCAAGACCAGATAGACAAAATTTGGGATTGGCTGCTGGCGCCTTGAGGGAGGGTCTCTTTGGCGCGCACGTCCAATGAGGCAAACAAGAATGCCGATCGACTCAAGCGGGGATTTTTGGAAACTGGATTCGGTTCGGTCATCATATCAATATAGAAGCATAGGAAATGACAGGCCCCCTGTAAGGACATTTATGGGTCCCTGGTAGGTGGAACACGCGCTTAACTAATGGTTTGAACGCGGTTTCTCGACTAGGGGAAAGAGGTCGTGCGCAAGTTCAGAGGTACTATCGGTGTTGGTCAATCGGTGTTGAGCTTTGAATCTGAAGGATGGTTTTGGTGCAGGGTCATGAAAACGATTTATTGAGCCCTTGCTGCTTTAACAACAAAATACAAGTCAATTAGCAACTATCATGGTAAGCTTAAAAACAAGGAGCTTTCGCATTCAAGAGCATTATCAGGGTGTGCGACAAAGTCTCGGAACGATCGGCCCCTCAGGTTCACGGTTATAAGGGCGATTCTGGACTCGTTTCCTCAATGACGTGGCACTTGGGTTCCACTCTAGATCCCTGTCCTCGCGGATTCACTTTCCAAATAGCACACGCACGTAGTGGATTCATTTTCTAAAACTAACGGAGCGCCAGAACAGCCTCGGAAAGCGAAGGGAGTTCTAGCCGAAGTCGCAAGAACCCACGGCGAATAAGCCAGCGCCCAGCGGAGCTTTCCAGACCGCCAGAGTCGCCCTATCGATTACGGATCCAGAACTGTCGAGTTCCATAGAGGGAACTCGACAAGTGTCGTTGTGACTAGTGACTAGTTCAAGACTAGCGTATGTCCAGAGACCCCTAAAACAAGACTATCGTATGTCCAAACAGTCAACTTTCCAGGATAAAACTTTGCATTGAATTTAGGACACTGAATTTACTTACGTTTGTTTGGTCCTGAACAGTTATGAGCATAGTCTAGCGGCGCTAGTTGAAATAAGATTCAAATTCTCATTTCTCGTTAAGTTTGACGCTAGATAGTGCTGAAGTGCCGTATTTGCAGATTTTGGACATACAGAGCGTGTTCCACCCTACTTACCATAGTTACTACGCTAGTTACCGTAGTTACTACGCTAGGCTGGAACGCTTTTTGAATTTTTCGGTCATATATCAGGCCGCGGGGGGATCCGACCAATCACGTTACAGAGATGCGTAGTTACTACGCTAACTACGCTCCCGAGCGTGGTAAGCAAATAGTTACTATTAGTTACTATTTTGAGAAGGTTGGAACGGTCAGCGTAGTAACTTTTCGTGAGGCTGGAACGGAAATAGTAACTAATAGTTACTATTGGTAGAGGGGTGGAACACGCTCACAATAGTCTTGTTTTGGCCATTTACGCTAGTCTTGAACTAGGGTAGCGAGAGGGCAAAGTCAGCTAGTTCTGAGGAAGGGGATTGGCTGTTGCAAGACTTGGCTCCTCCTTATGGGAGTAGTTAACTAGTGGCAGTTCGCCCGCCTCAGATGGAAGGATGTCATAATCGCCCTATAGACGGCTAATCTGGCGATCCCAGGGGTCGCTTTCAAAAAGCAAAGCAAGAATCCGCCGAGCGCCAGAACAAACGGAAAGTTTGTTCTTTTCTCTATCTCTCTCCATTACAACTTCTCGCTGGCTTGCCGAATCCACGGACGGAGTGAATTCCTTTCCACGTCACTTTCCAAAACTAGCAGAGCGAAAGAACAGCCTCAGAAAGCGAAGCAAGTCTTAGAGCGTGTTCCGCTCTACTAACAATAATAACTATTAGTTACTATTTCCGTTCCAACCTCACGAAAAGTTAATACGCTGACCGTTCCAGCCTTCTCGAAATAGTAACTAATAGTAACTATTTGCTTACCATGCTCGGGAGCGTAGTAAGTGTGGTAACTACGGGTCTCTGTAACGTGATTGGCTGGATTACCCCGTGGAGCGATATCCTACGAAAATTTAAAAATGCTTTCCAGTCTTGACGCCAAAATTAGTGACGTCTTTGCGTAGTTACTATGGTAAGTAGGGTGGAACACGCTCTTAGTCGCAAGAACACACGACGGATAAGCCAGCGGAGCTTTCCAGACCGCCAGAATCACTCAGAGTGTGTTCCACCCTACACACCGTAGTTACAACGCATGACGTCGCATATTCTGGCCTCTTGGTGTCAAGACTGGAAAATATCATGCCACGGGTAATCCGGCAAATCACATCACAGAGACTGTAGTTACCACGCTTACTACGCCCAAGCGTGGTGAGCAAATAGTACTATTAGTTACTATTTCATGAGATTGGAACGAAAATAGTTACTATTTCGAGAAGGTTGGAACAGTCAGCGTAGTAACTTTTCATGAGGTTGGAACGAAAATAGTTACTATTGTTAGAATGGTGGAGAACGCTTTATATAGATTAAGAATCCAGGACTTTAACCTAAACTCATTGACACTAGAAACAGCGGCACCTAGCGACTTCGTGAGATGTTCTACCCAGACACGAAAGAAAAATCTGAGACATGCTGTTAAAGAAACAGAAAACTTGACTCAAACTTGACTCGGGGAGCTAGCTAACATATCAAGAATGTACCCTGAGTCGACATTGAGAGTAAGAAAAATTCTCGTTACGACCATTGCAGTTTCCGAGGATTCGACTTTGAGCAAAAGGTTTGCAAAAGCAAAAGGTTTGTGTGCCGCGACTAGGAATCGAACCCCGGCCGTCTTGTCGGGGAGGTCGTTTCTCTGTGGTCTACATGTAAAAAGGCGAACTTTTACAGTACATAAGTGCATAATTACAGTGCATAAGGGGCAAGGGCCTGCCAGCTAGCTTTCGAACACTAAGGGGACATTTTCGCGTGAATGGCTGTTGAGCTCGACATCCACGCGAAAATCACTGGATGATGCCATCCACACGACAACGGGTTGAGACAGAGGTAAATGTCATCTTCCTCTACCCGTTCAACAGGGCTCGAGGAGCATCGTTGAACGGGAGAGACACATTCAGCTGGATGGTGACGTCACACATCGAGCTTTTCACGCGAAAATGACCATCGAGCTGGATGGCATCAACGTGAAAACACCCATCATGATTATGGGACGTATCCACGCGAAAATGTCCCCTAAGGAGGGTGTTCGAGACGGTTCGAGATAACAAAGAAGGCCTGTCGTCAATAAGACCCTGTATATTTATCTAAGCCCCCCACGGGCGATTCCATGGCCGAAAGTTGCGTAGTCAAGTTTACTGTTCCTTTAAAGCCTACTTAGTCCCAGAAAAAGGGAATATTTTAAAGAATGGGTCAACATTGATTCATAAGTTCATATTGTGGATTGGCGATCAGTTGGCCACGACCGGATTTTCTGCAGTTTCAGAAGATAGTTGAAAAAGTTTCAACTTCTACGTACGAAAAAATCCTACAAACAGATGTTCAGGGTTAAGAGCTCGCGTACTAGAATCCCGGAATTTACGGTATCATCATCAGTACCCATACGGAAAAGTTTAGATTTTTCAACATGATGAAAGTGCAGAAATTCCGGCCGGGATATCTTGATCGTGTTTCCGCATCGTAATCATCTGAACAAGATAAGATAGGCTGAGCCGCAATAGACTAAATTTCGTGAACTCCTTTCATTAGCTGCGTTGTTGATCGAAGTCTGAGGTTACCTTCAAATTCGAAGATCTCTCCTTAAATACCGCTTTTGACTGCCAGTCGCCACTCCCTTGTCGCCGTAGCTGGTCAACGTTAACTTTGGTATAAACGAAAACGTTTTGGCACCAAATCCAATCTTGTAATATTTTCACTAATCTGTTTTGTGTAGTGGATGAATTTATGATATGTAATTTTATCGTCCGCCACGATTTGTTTATCTTTCTTTAAACTTTGAACTTCTGAAATGGTGAGACAGCAAGTTCAAATTTTGCTTGCAAGGTGGATGAAACGGTGATTTTTTCGTAAAAATTCTAATTAAGCAAAAGATGGAACTTGGACGGCGTTTGAAAACTGAAATAAAGCAACCGACCAAACCAACAAAACTTCGATAAAAAACGCAACTATTAGTCGATACACCAGGGGGACATTTTCGCGTGAATGGCTGTTGAGCTCGACATCCACGCGAAAATGTCACTGGATGATGCCATCCACACGACAACGGGTTGAGACAGAGGTAGATGTCATCTTCCTCTACCCATTCAACAGGGCTCGAGGAGCATCGTTGAACGGGAGAGACACATTCAGCTGGATGGTGACGTCACACGTCGAGCTTTTCACGCGAAAATGACCATCGAGCTGGATGGCATCAACGCGAAAACACCCATCATGATGATGGGACGTAACATCCAAGGGAGCCATCCAAGCGAAAATGTCCCCCAGGGTGTCACTCAAAGGTACACCACGCCTCAGGCTCACTCATATCAGGAATGTTTCCAATCCAGCAAAGTTGCACTAAGCTAAGATAAACTGGGGGGATGATCTGGGTTCTCGAGCCTGGTTACCTATGTACTCCAACTAGCAGTAGTCTTATAGTTCATCTTTTAGTACGATAGCACAGAACAGAACTGCCCACCCAAGCATCTTGAACAGGTTCTTTCATCAAAACGTCATTTTAAATTAATCACTTTTCGTCCTAACTCCCGACCGGATTATGTTCCGTTTCACGTTCCTTCAATCATTTTTGCTGCTTCGTCGTTGCTGCTTGGTCGCATCATTGACGACTTCGTGTTGAGACTCGTCATTCCTGACGATGTCGTTGTTGGATGACGGTAGAGAGAGCGGCCCAAAATCCGACGGAAAATCGAGTAACGAGTGGCGAGCATTTCAAATACCTAAAAAAGGGATGATTGTGAATCTCGCTTCCAGGACAGAAGAAGTCATACCTGCCCAGATAATATAGTATTATGACGCAGCTATTGTGGTTCGGGCAGCTGGGATAGGATTAACAGATATCTGCGCAGATGAATCAAACCGATTGGAGACCCAATTGTTTCCCACTGTTAGCATGGTTTACTTTTCACTCCCTTCCTGTAACGTATCCGATATTTTTTTAAGCCCTTTTCGCACTAGTTCCTTGTCGATCTTCTTTCTTAGCTTGATGTTCTACCGATAACTGAACTGATGGGTGCACAGTCAGAAGTTTCGTAACAGATAACACAAAGATGCGCAGTTTCAACAGACAACACTTGGGATGTAATCTGTTGGTGTTTAAAACAACAAACATGCAGTCGAGAATGAACTACGCGGTATGCTACATCTTTGCTACCTTTCTTTCACAAAAGTATGAGGCCCAATATGCGAGCGGTCTAATCTAGGAGAGCAGAAGACCCCCCCCCCCCCCCCCCGTATCCACCCAATCTGGGAAAAAGGGGCAGAAACAGTCTTCTTTTCCACGAAGAAGGTAAGTGTCGCGAAAATTTTTGTCTAGAATGAACTATGTGGCCTGCTATATTTTGCTACTTGCTCTTCTTGAAAACAAGAGCTAGAAGCTCATATGGCACTTGCAAACTTGGTTCAGAGGATGACTGTGGGAATTTGTCAGCTTGTGGATTTATTTTAATACTTTGTAAGCTATACCCTTGATGCACGAATGTTCATAGGCCCTTCGGCATCATGAAAATGTATATTTTAGTCGGAACATTTTAAGGGGGCTAGGAATTACCTTGTGAGCAAATCCTTCAGGCACAAATGATCATGGGCCCTTACGGATCATAAAATGTATTGTTTGCTCAAAAGTATATTTTGCACTTTGCGGTTAAGATGAGTACCCTACTTTAAGGAATTCATTCGTAATCAAAACCCTTGAGTTGGATCATGGGCCCTTGGGGATCAAGAAAATGTATCTTTTGGTCAACTTTAAGGAAATCATTTATAAGCAAAACCCATGAGGCAAAAATGATAATGGGTCATTGTGGATCATGAAAATGTATCTTTTGGTCAAAAGTTTTTGTCACTTTGCGGTTAAGATGCGCACTTTAAGGGGACTAGGAATTCATTTGTATGCAAAACCCTTGAGGCACAAATGAAAAACATCAGACAGGTAGGTTACTCTTCCCAATTATCAACTTTCATTAAGATCTGATCACCGGTTTGAAAGTTATGCATGCCTCAGATTTCCGAATTCCCTCACTCCATCCCCCCCTGGGATGGTCGGATCTGGGACGTGACTATTTCCAGGTCAATCTTGTCGGGTCTATATTGCGCCAGCAAAGTATCATCTTCCTAGCACATCTGGAAGAACTTTAACTAGCGACCACCGGAATTCCAGATCCCCCACTCAAACTCCCCTCCCATGGCGCAAAGACCTGGTCCGTTTCTGTCAAAGCTGTATATAGGGCTCGTGCTTGTTCTTCCCACCAGCTTTCATCCCGATCTCTCAACTCTGAGCGTGTCACAAGATTTCCGGTTCCCCCCTCAAACGCCCCAAAAAATACCGGATCCGGTCCGAACTTGAAGTAAGACTTCTGAACTCGAGGTCTTCCCAAATCAAGCTTCGTAAAGATCCGATCACCCATTCGACAGTTACACATACATCAAACTTCTGGATTTGCCCTCCTTCCACTGCCCCCATGATGATCGGATCGGGGAAACGACTAATATTAAGTGAAAATGGTCGAGTCCCTGTTACGCCTGCCAAGTTTCATCGCCCTAGCACATCTGAAAGTACCTTAACTCGGGATCATCGGAATTCCGGACCACCTCCCCCCTCCAACTCCCCTCATAGTGCACGGATCCTGTCCGGTCCTGTCAGCTATGTAAGCTATGTATCTAAGGCTTGTGTTTGTTCTTCTTACCAAGTTTCACCCGAATCCCTCCACTCTGAGCGTTTCACACAATTTTCGATTCCTCCCCTCCAACTCCCCCTGAAGTCGCCGGAACCGGTCCAGACTTTAAGTGTGACATCTGAGACATGAGCCTTTCCAAATATCAAGTTTCATTAAGACGTTTAAAAGTTATACATAAATCAAGATTCCGGATTCCCCCCCCACGATGGTCGAATCGGGGAAAGACTGTTTCCAAGTTAGATTGGTCGGGTCCCTAATATGCCTGCCAAGTTTCATCGTCCTAGCACATCTGAAAGTACCCAAACTCACGATCACCGGACTGACCGACCGACCGACGGAAAAGTCATCGGTATGGCACTTGGCCGGAAGGCAAGTGCCATAAAAAGCTTGAGTTCCACCAAGAGATAGGTTTAATTTGGGAGAGACCCCCCCTTCCCCCAACCGGGATCCGCCAATTTTAGATTAAAATAAAGAGGCAGAAACCTTTCTCTTCCACACGAACAAGAAGAAGATGAAGATCGGCATACAGATGTTGATGACGTCAGACACAATCCAATAGTAGGCCTGCCCACCAATAGCAAACGAGATGGCTTCAGTAATCCAAGTCAGACCCATCAGAAGGAAGAGTTTGACAATAGCATGTAGCCTGCAAGGAAAGGAGATGTAAAGAATAATTAAGGGAATAAAACGGAATAAAACTGGGGAGGGGACAAAACTATCCGAAACGGCGTACGCGCGTCTGTCGCCCTCTTATGGGCTTATTCGTCTGTTTGACTCTTGAGTAGATTCTGTTTGTTTGTGTTGTGTTTTCCTAATTACGTCTTCTTTTTTTCTTCTGCACTCCACTGTTTTCGTCTTGCACGAGTGGGTTAAAAATAAATTATTATTATTATTAATTATTAAAAGTGGACTTCTTATTAAAACTTTCACCTTTTAACTATGTTATTTATCAAGGATTCGTGACAGGATTTTCGGCACCATACGGAAAATTTGAGAGTTTTTTGAGATTTTGTGATGAAAGTGGAGAAAATCCGCTCGGAAAATCTTGTTTGTAAGAGATCACTCGGGTCGGGATTTTCTGCGGGACTGTATGAAGTACGTAACACCAGGGACCCATAAATTTCCTTTACAGGGGGCTTGTCATTTCCTATGTTGCTATGTTGACCGAACCAGTCCTACTTTCCAAAAATCCCACTAGGGTCGAATCTGCATTCCTGTTTGCCTCATTGGACGTGCGCGCCAAAGAGACTCCTCCCTCAAGGCGCCAGCAGCCAATCCCAAAGTTTGTCTAACTGGTCTTGAACGTGATTGGACCGTGGGTATTTCTCGAACTATCTTCAGTGCGGTCAACATAGCATCAGAAATCTCTTATTGACAAGCCCCCTGTAAAGTAAATTTATGGGTCCCTGGTAACACACAAAATTCGCTACTTTAAATGAAATAAGACATTTTAGGATTTGGTTAATATTACGGGGAAGATAAATTCTGATCTTTGTCGGCTCAGGCAGATAGGGAGCATCGGGAGTGTTTTTTGGAGTAAGGGTTTCGTTCCTATTTTGGTTTACATTGAGTTTTTAATGTAATTTTTTTTTTATGTTTGTTTTCCCGCCATGGGCCCACGGGCTTTTTGCGAGTACATTCATCATGGTGTTCACTTTTTTTTCTGAATTTTATATTTCGCGCTACCAGGTTATCGTATCTTCATCACTCGCATCCTATAGGTCGGCTTTGCATCTTTGTATCATAGTCGACCAATACGATGCGAGGTAAAACTTGGCAATAAAATAAAATGGTAATGTTTTGGTGGCCTCCCTTCTTTTCCTGAACTTCGTAGGAGATCATCTCTTTCAATCCAGACAAGGATTCTTGCTTCGGACAATCCGCTCCTTCGGGTGCTTTCGGGGCCGCTTTTTCGGCTATCTCTGCCACTTAGGCGGACTTGGTCTGGTGAGATCTATCCACAACGAACTTGATGCTCAAGCACCTTTTTTGTTGTTTGTGTTTTTCTCTCTTATTTTGTTATTGTTTAATATGTTGTTGTTGTTGTTTTTTTGTATGTTTTTGAGTGGCCCTAGTTGGTCCTTAGTTCAATGAAAATAAATAAAAAATAATGTAATATAATAAAACATTGTAACTTTTAGCCATTGTTTAACATGCCAATTCAGCTTGGGCTCAAGGAGTTGGAACAGTTCGAAGTTGGAACAAAACCAAAGTAAGGTATATCGATGTCTATCGCAGCGTGTTCCACCCTACTTACCGTAGTTACTACGCATGACGTCACGTATTTTGGCCATTTTGCGTCAAGGCTGGAACGCTTTTTTAAATTTTCGGTAAAACGTCACTCGACGGGGTAATCCAGCCAATCACGTTACAGAGATCCGTAGTTATTACGCTTACTACGCTCCCGAGCATGGTAAAGTCTGGTCTTCACCTCCCGGAACTTCCGGAATCTGGGCTTCCCGATTATTCTTTGACTTCTTCTGTAAATTGCATCTGGCATACGAACCAGTCCGTAAGTACATCAAAATAATCCGGAAAAAAGGGGCTACTGAACTTCCAGATTTCCGGAATTTTTAAGTATCGCAGAAGAAATTAAAAAATAATCTCGGAAAATCTGGGAACCCAGATTCCGGAAGGTGAAGACTCGACTTAAGCAAATAGTTACTATTAGTTACTATTTTCGAGAAGGTTGGAACGGTCAGCGTAGTAACTTTTCGTGAGGCTGGAGCGGAAATAGTAACTAATTATTAATAGTTACTATTGGTAGAGGGGTGGAACACGCAACTAATAGTTATTATTGGTAACTAATAGTTACTATTGGTAACTAATAGTTACTATTGGTAGAGGGGTGGAACACGCAACTAATAGTTACTATTGGTAACTAATAGTTACTATTGGTAACTAATAGTTACTATTGGTAGAGGGGTGGAACACGCTCTCGGTTGCCTACCTCTCCCTGGCTAAAGCAGCGTCTCCCGGTGAAAGCCTTGCCACGTTCTTGCTTGCTTCGTAGATCTTTGGAGCAGTTAGGCCAAACATTACCATGTTGAAAGCCAGCATCGCTGTCAGTGGTCCGTAGAGGTATGTCCAGAGACCAGCGCTAGCTAAAATAAAACAAAATATCAGACAGCCACCAGGGGCGTCACGTATGGGGGGGGGGGTACGCCTACCCTAATGTTGTCGACCAGTCGGTAAAAATGTGTCGCGAAGCGCCGCGATTTTTCGTAAAAAGAATCGATTTTTTTCTTGGAAACAGTCGATTTTTCTTCAGAACAGCCAGTTTTTCGTAAAAATAGTCGATTTTTCGTCAAAACAGTAATTTTTCTTTAAACAGTATTTTTTTTTCTACCGCGGTTGCACTTTTACTAACTTCCGCGGAATCCAGGGGTTTTTCGGGTTAAAGTAGATGGGCCAAGGGGTTGAAAGCTCTTCGGTTCATGACATTAAAAACAGTCGTTAAAAATGACCATCCAGTCGGTAAATACCTTGCCCCACCCCCAAATATTTTGGCTAGTAAAGCCTCTGACAGCCACATACAGCTCTGAACAGGAAGCTTAAAGCACACCTCGCACTATTTACTATTTATGTTTCAATATTCAAAACTATCTGAACACTGTAAAGCTAAGCTCTGCTTTTAACAAATTATCCACTGCCTTGGCAGTTTTAAGCTTTTTCCCAGACCCATTGACTTCTAGCAAAATCTTGGCAAAATTCAGATAACCGGTTTTACGCATCAATAGCACGAGACGCGAACACTCGTCGTGAGCATAATGCGCATGGAAACTAGTGAATCGCGGCAAGTGCAAAGATTAGTGAGGTCTCGTTAAAGTTTAACCAAGAGAGAAGGCAGCTTATTTATACATCTGATATTTGGAGACACTGAAATTTGACTCATCTAAGGGATTTTGCATTTTTTGACCCGGGGCTCTAGTAATAACATTCAGAGTGTGAGCTGCTTGCACGGCCACCCAAATTTCATCCAGATGCGGAGAATTGGAATTTCAAACAAAAGCCTGCATTTCGGTGTGAGATCTGCGAAGCTTGGAAAAGTTACGCTTGTAGAAAGTAGGAAAACGATGTTAAGAGATATTTTGCAAGGAATTCTACATTTTTATTTTAGTTTTCGGTAATCGCTTACATTTGTAGATGGTAAATATTCCAAGTGTAGAGTGACAAGCACATCGAGGTACCACAAATCCGAAAGAATAAGGTTCATTTGATATTATATAAAATTTGGCCCGCGGGTAGCATGATTGGCTGATATCGCCCGAGCGCCAGCGAGGGTGATATCTGCCTATCATGCTGCCCAAGGGCCAAATTTTCCGCTATCGCCCGAAGAAAAGCAAGGGCGATAATGATTATAACACCAGGGGCTCTGCTATCACAGGGCGATAACAGTTGTCAGCGGGCGATAACAGTTTTTAGCGGGTGATAACAGTTTTTAGCGGGCGGTAACAGTTTTTAGCGGGCGGTAACAGTTTTTAGCGGGCGTTATCACCCGCTGGAACTTTTTTCTTTTAACATCAGAGCAATACCAGGAAATTTTGGCACTGGGTAGGATAGGACTGATATCATGGGACTACACGGTGTACTGGTGTTATAATCGATTATCACTTAACCGACAAACGAAGTAACGCATTTTTATCGGGTTTTCAGGCTTATTTAAGGGAATAAGTGATGTGTAACTAACTAGACTGTCGGATCTCAGGCCTATTCGGTTAAACTTTAACGGGTTCAGAATGCAACATACGAAATTTGGGTCACCAGGTCTAACAAGACCAAAGGTTCCGATGGGATCCCAAAAATTCAATTTTTGATCGAGAAAATTAGGTTTTGTCTTCGCCAGATCCAGTCTTCGCCAGACTCCTTGAACATCTTTACTCTTAAAATTTAGAAACAGATTAAGGCCAAATAGCTAATCATCTAAGAAAACCAAGTTCAGATATGGATTCAGCATGTGCCTATAAGCCGATCGAAACGATCCTGCCTTACTTCTGCGAATTTTCCGGTTTCGGCGAAATTCCAGAACTACTTGTCAGTTGTCCGTGGGGAATTTGTTAAAAGTAGAGCCTAGTTTTAAAGTAGGCAATTTGAGGCGTTGGTATTTGACAATTGAAACTGCAAAACGGATACGTCAGCTACATTTTATTAGAGCGATATTTCCGAGGATATTTCGGCCCTTCTTGGCAAGGGCACTCTTCATGCTCAAGCTGGAAAATGAAATTGCAGAAAAAACTAAAGATTCTTCCTTAAACATTTGATTTTGTTAATTTCTTCCTGAAAATTGCTTGGAGTTAAAGCTGGTGCTGCGCACTGTCAGAAGTTTCATAACAGATTGCGCATAACACTTTCAAGAATAACACCTTTTCACTTAGAAATAAAGTGTTATGACCAATTAAGTTTACACTATTTCGAGCCTAGATCTCCAACAACACCTTCAATTGGTAAAAATACTACACTGTCAGAAGTTACGTAACGACAACAGCAGGATGCCCGGTTTCAACAGATAACACTTTGGGATGTTATCTGTTACGTTTCTTTCCTTCCCGTTAGTATTTTTACCAATAGAAGGTGTTGCTGGAGATCTAGGCACGAAATAGTGTAAACTTAATTGGTCATAACACTTTATTTCTAAGTGAAAAGGTGTTATTCTTGAAAGTGTTATGCGCTATCTGTTATGAAACTTCTGACAGTGCGATTTCATTTTTGACACGGCTGCTGTTTTTGCTGCTCGATTGGAGGGTAGAGATTTTTCCGCATTTTTGCTTTGAAATCGCCTGTTTCTCCTTTCCAGCCAAGATGGATACTTGTGGTCGTTCGTATCTGTTGTATATTTTTTTATTTTTCAGTCGTAACTGGATTCTACCAGGGTTTGGAAATGACAGGATTTGGACCATAAGCGTACTCTTTTTATTAATTATTTTGTCCCGTCATTTTGGCGGATTAAAAGTATTTAGTTTAATTAGGGTATGTAGCTGTTGTCATTAGGGTAGCACTTTTAACAAGCACTGAATGTTCGAACTTCTCCACAGTGTTTGTTTAGTGTATTTGTAGATTTGTGTCATAAATTAAAAACTCTAACTTGAACTTGAACTACAACATACTGGAATTTAAACAGTAAACAGTGCGAGGGGTCCTTTAAGAGCTTAAACGGAAGTAAGAAATCAACTTGGAATCTCCGGAGCAATTATTGTTCGGTTTCAAATCGCTATCCATTTCAAATCAAAATATTATTCGGAAGTGTTTGGCTAGGAGTTAAAACTAACAAACAGCTCTTTCGGCAGATAAGAGTATAAGAGGAAAAGATACTATTTTTCTATCCAAGAATGACTGATTTGCATGGATATTTCCCAAAGAATTCCAGCTTAAAGGATTTACCAAATGCTTTTAGGTGTGTCTGTGCGGTAAAGTCATTATCATTATTTCCTGTTTCGAAAGAGGGCGTTCTCCACCAAGCAAGTAAGTAGAGGAAGGGACGAAGAAAATAAGTAGTGAACTGAAAAACAAAAATGCTCCTCAAGCGGGACTTGAACCCGCAACCTGCGGCTCCACGTACCGACGCCCTAACCAGTTGAGCTATTGAGGGGCTTGTTCTCATATCACTCATGTCACTACAATCGCCAGTAATTGCCCGTTGGTATTTCACAATAAGACACTGCAAAACCTGCTCGATTGGGTCGTTTCGAGGGACAGTTGTTGGTATTTGTTGTATAATTTTTTTCATTTTTCGTTCGTTACTGGATTCTATCAGGATTAGGAAATGTCAGGATATGGAACATAAGCGTATTCTTTTTATTAATTCTTTTGTCTCGTCATTTTGGCGGATTAAAAGTCTTTAGTCTAATGAATTAATTAACGGGCTATAGGAACACTGATTTGGCTGATTTTCCTAGACAGTTCACATCTCCATGTAAAGGGACGGGTAAATATATATGTGAAGATGGAACTTATACAAGGGAATTTCACCGTTACAAAGCTGACTTCAAAATATCCCCAAAATTATAGGGTTCAAGCAGCTAAAACGATAAAAGTTCCTTGTTTAAGTCCTATCTTCGCATAAATATATCTGCAGGTGTTAAAAGTTCTCTAAAACCGTTTGTTGGTTGGCCCAAACTGAAAACAGTTTTTGCACCCTAAATGAACGATGATTTTTCTCTGATTGGTTTGTACAGTCCGTGCCTCAGACTGAACCATCCACAAACGACGCGAGAGGCAAGGCTGAAAGGACATCTAAATGAAGAGTACCAAGTATCATCCCTATCTGTATGACTTCCGGTAACATTGCCTGCAGTAAACCCAATCCAAATACGAAATAGTGTTTCCTAGCTATGATTTTTGATCCATTTTGCTTCTGTCCTTATTTCAGTACCGAACAATTTTAGAAATGAACTAATGTCTCCAATCAACCCTTCTTCTGGAATATTTTTTAACCAGTTAAGCCCAAACGTATATCTAGAAGAAATTTCAATACGATCCGGCTAGCGCTGTACAAGATTTGAATGAATTGTGCGTTTTGTCTTGGAGTCTGCATGTGCCAATCTCCAGAAACGAACATCCCTATTTTGAAAACGTCACGCTCAGGAGAAGAATGCTCTCCGTGGCCATGTCTGTAAATGCATTCTCCATGGTGTGTTCAAGTATGGTTTCATTGTTCAGGTGTCCTTTAAATGGAAAAATTCTCTCCATCGAAAGATTGGTTTTGGGTACAGAACAAAAGCGTGAAAAAAACTGCGAATGCACAATCAATAGGCGGACTGGTGATGGCGCTTATTATTGAGACGGAAAACAACGGAATGGTAATCGGTTACAATTCTACTTTAAAGAAAAATAGTCACACAAATTATTTGTTTTTCTCCAGAAAAGTGTGAGCTTAGCTATTTTTGTAAGAGCTCGGTAAAGGGATAGACCATCCCTTTTACAAAAAAAAACAAAAACTTACTATGGAACCAGCAAGACCAAGTGCCGAAACCAGGGCGAATGAACCAATTTGGAAGTATTCCAGGGTTGCCACTTTCGGCCAAATCGGCGGATATCCCAGTAGCGGCAATGACGAACGCAGAGCCCCACGCTATGAGTGAGTAAATGAGGAACTTCTTCGAGTCTTTATCTCGGTTACGGGTTCCTCCTACTGAACTGAAACGCAAAAACAATTAAGGTGCATTCATAGTTGACCTTTGATCCTAATTGAAATACGACAGTGTTCAGAGCGTCTCAATTTCAAACAACTAGATTTATATGTCACAAGGAAGACCATGTGGCAGGCGAAATTCAGATCCTTAACCTTAGATCCTCCGATCACTAGATCCTGACTGAAATATACAGAGCCCCGCAACTCTATATAGCTAGAATTGAGTTGCTTGACTGTGAGCTTACGATAATCTGTCAACATAGTCCCACTTGCCTCAGGTCTAGTCAGGATACTAGGAAGACAGAGGGGAGAGGAGACAATAGAGTGCAACTTCAGCCACAACGAAACCAGAGGTCCTTCACCAACCTGGTTCGCAAATCCTAGCCCGTCTGGAATTCAGAAATTCAGCCGAGCTGGTCGTCATTATCCTCATGACATAAAAAATTCAAGGATATATTCTACGACGGTCAGCCTTGGTCAGAGCAAAATAACACTAGGGAGTAGCGTCAAGACCTATGCTTTCCATGCTTTGCAAACGGGTCATACTCATAGCGCTGCCCGCTGCGCTTGCGGCTGCAAACTTGCGTGTTTAGAAATTTCTAGTAAAGCTAAGGTGAGATCTGCACCCATGGAGGAAAAAGTGAAGGTTTCATCTTTTTTTTGCTGTGTTCACAATATGAAGTTATTGGATTCAGCGCTGGTGCACGACTGATTGAGTTTCAGTAGGGACGTTCACTATAGCTAGTGGTGCTAGTGTCGCTGCTATTCGAGTATGTGTGGCGCTACTCCCTAATGTTATTTTGCTTTGGCCTAGGTCTAATACTAGAAGATGCAGGGCAGTCTACACTACGTATGCAAACGTTCACAGTTATTAGTATCATTTCTACTAGTACTTCATGCGTCAAGCAAGGCGATCATGCCACATTCTCAAGAAAATAAAAAGCGGTTAAGCAGTGCAAATCAGAATCTCTAGCCCTTCACCCATATTTTCCCATTTAACCACACCAACAATTATTGAAAAAAAGGCAAGAGTAGAATTCGGCTGTTGTCTGGCATTTTCACTAATGCTCTTATCACATTATCATTAATAAGGCTAGATGGATTTCGCATCGGTCCTTTCACACACAAATACTGCCTAAAAGCTTGAACAAAACTTGGGGCAAGCCCCGCCTATTGTCTAAGCCCCGCCCATTGCCAGGCCTTATGTTAAGCCTTATGGTTAAGTCCCGCCCATTGCCAGGTCTTATGGTGGGGTCATAATGAGTTAATGGTGCTTATTATTTTTATGAATAAAACTGAACTGAACATCCTTTCCAAGAGTTTTTCTTCGTACAGAAAGTGTGACACGTTAACGAAACATGAACCTCTCAGCACACGTACCCGCGACGTTCTGAGAAGATAAAGTTGGATACAAGGCTTAGATGGCGTTGTGAGCTGCCATCCTAGCCCGTGACTGGCTGGTTCTGTTTGCTCACCTCGTATACAACAGACAGGAGTCGACTGAGCTAGCGCTGTGTTCAAAAGCGAACTTTCTCGCCTACCTACCTACAACAACCCCAGCGCTTTTACCCAGTGTCATCCCTCCAGAATTGGGCCTTGTGAGAATTCGAAATCAAGAGTAGAAGCTGAAATTCTTGCCGCCCTTACAGCCCAAACCGCGACACCAGCAAGACCCAAATTGTTAACACTTTCCCGAAAAAAAGAAAGATATCGACTTCCTCGGTTCCCATTGTTGCCGATTGCAAAATTCCGCCCTTGGTACAGAGGTGGATACCAAGTTTCACCCGTGCAAGTTTCTGACATATCTTTTGGCAATAAAAAAAAATCTCCGCGAATAACGGTTTGATATTTTGTGATTTTTTCTTGTTTTGTTTTCAGCTTTTTCTCCGCTGCCTTGTTCTACTTAGCGGGTTAAAATATAATCAACTTTTAAAGCGACCATTAAAGTTTAACAGAAAAGGGCTAGGGTAGGACAGTCTAGTTACCCATCACTTATTCACTTAAATTGGCTTGAAGACCCGCTGAAAATGAGTTACTTCGTTGTTCCGCTATTCACGAATAATCGATTTTCAAATAGTGGAATTTCCGTGTGATTTGTGGTGCCTCTATGCGCTTGTATTTTTGTTGTATGCCTTACGAGAAAAATTTATCATTTTTTTTTTATTCAGGCACTAAGCAATCGTTACCGATCTCACCACTGCCCACTGAAAAGCCGCATTTGTGTTGAGATTAAAATTTCCCGCATCATAGTAGAATTTACACTCATAACTAGAGCACATAGTGGAAAATCAAAAAATCCCTTTGCAGAATCCAATAATACAGTGTATCCAATTAAATGACACACAAATAAGTTGACAAACTAAATACTGAGCGCACGGTGAAAGATCAAACAAGATAAAATTAATCATGTTAGAATAGGCTCCAAGAAGAATTTTAAAAAATCTCGGTAGTATTTTGAATCAACTATTACCATTAACTAAGAAGCGAAACACTGAAACTTCAGTGAAAGATCCAAAAAGATACTGTGAATTATCCAGGTCCTCAGAGATATTTTCGAATATCTTACTAGTCTCATAAATCGAACCAAAATTATTTTAAAATGTTATTAGTGCTTGAAGAATTTATATTACTGTTCACTTCTAATAGTTATACTATATAAATACTAAAAGCCAAGAATATCCAGATTTTAACATTTATTTAAAATTAAAACCCGCATATCGTCTTTTCTTATATTCACTTCTTACAATTTGGCTACGGCTCTTCCTTCTCTAAGTGACGTTAATATTTTTAACCAACTACTCTTTCTATCGATCTAAACCTTTCAAATTCATATAATTTCAAATCATTTCTGTTCTTCTACTTTTTTTCCAAATCTCACATGTATTTTTGGGAAAATAACAATAACAACCAAGAATTTCAAAAATTAAGGGCAATGATGTGCTACACTGTCAGAAGTTTCATAACAGATCGCGCGTAACACTTTAAAGAATAACACCTTTTCACTTAGAAATAAAGTGTTATGACCAATTAAGTTTACACTATTTCGTGCCTAGATCTCCAACAACACCTTCAATTGGTAAAAATACTAACGGGAACGAAAGAAACATAACAGATAACATCCCAAAGTGTTATCTGTTGAAACCGCGCATCCTTCTGTTGTCGTTATGTAACTTCTGACAGTGTAGTATTTTTACCAAGGTCATAACACTTTATTTCTAAGTGAAAAAGTGTTTTTCTTGAAAGTGTTATGCGCTATGTGTTATGAAACTTCTGACAGTGTACACATATTCAATTTCAATGTAACGGCTATCTCATATGATGTAATCAAAGGTGCCACCACCGTCCTTTTGAGTTATTCCATTCCACCAGGGTTGCAAAAGCTGTATCTCCAAGAACTTGCAGGCCGTGGACTCACCGATATTGTATTTCCTCTGTTCCTCTTGTAAAAGAAAAAGCTTGTCCGAAAAGAATGTCATGCCAAAATGTGTCGGATTCGTCCATTTGCCTGACAGTATAAAAATACTAGATGAAATTCGTCAATCTGTCTTATTTTTCGTGTTGGTGCGTGTGTGTTGGGGGGGGGGGGACTTCCGAAATCGTGGTTGATATAGGAAAATAGCAAGGTCCAAGGGTTACACGGTATTTAGCCATTTACGGGTCAGGTGCAAATAATCCCTGTACCTGACGGGGAATTTTTCAAAATTCGATTCTACCTCAACTGCTATAAATTTGTACCATTTGAAAGATCCACTTCAAATTACACGAAAAAAGCAACAAAAATGTATGTCGAAAATGTCCTCTCTTACTCATAACCTATATTTAGCGGTTAAAGAGTTAATATAGTTTAACGCGTATGTATAATTTTATTTTCGTGTATATTTAGTATATTTTGGCCAGATTGTTTTTTTGTAGTATTAGTAATACTACAATCTGGACAATCTCTAAACAATTTTTGTAGTATTAGTAATACTACAATCTGGACAATCTCTAAACAATCTGGCCAAAAAATACTAAATATACACGAAAATAACACGTAATACTATTACGTGTTGGGCCAATTAGTTTGTATCTATTTCATTTTATACTCTCCGATCTTGGAGGTCAATAAAATATTTGAATTTGAATTTGAAAATTTGAATATTAGGAGAAACCACGATAATGATAATAATATACTGCACCTTAAAAGTTTCGCGTTAACATAACTCGAAGAAACTGGGAGTGGTCAAGCTGAACACAGTTACAGATCACTCTTGATAACTATCTGTTCGTGCCCACGAAGAGTCGCCGTATGCCCACTCACAACAACAAACTTTGTTGATTGGTTGACATAGGATTTGATTCAATTTTGAGGGTTCGTTTGCATGACGTTTCTTGTTCTTCCCGAGGTTCACTGGCGTTTTTTATCTCAACCTGCTACGTTTCTGTCGACTTCAGTAAATCAAAAGAATCGGGACTTCAAAAAATCAAAAGAAACGGTTGCCGGCAATCGGCAAAACAGTATTCCGTCCCAGGTGAAAAACGAAACAATGGCAAAGAGCGGGGATTTCTGAAACTAATATTCTATCGGGGAGCTAGGAAGAGTGTACAAAGTAGAGAAAGTCCAAGGGATCCTTAACAGTAAAGATAGTTATTGGAGATAGTACACCGATTCCAGGGAAGTATGTGTGCTTATCTGTCTGGTCACGGTACGTAGTGTTAGAAAAATCGTGGCTATTGAGCCATTCGCGGGTCATATACTGCAATAATTCACGCCTGACCTGGCATCCGCTCCTCCCGCCCGCCCTCTACTCCCGTGGCGAAGATTAAGAGAACCCTTATCCGGACACATGGAAAATATGCGATTCCCATGTCAGGCCAATTTTTCTAATAGAGCTAGAAGATGGGAACCGGGTGATTTTCTGTCGATTTCAATAAATCAGAATGTCCCCAAAGAAAGGGAAAACAGAGAGGTTTGAAGGAGAAAAAATACAGGAGATCAATTCAGCGATTGCCGCAGGACGAAGAACAGATTCTGCATGGATTTATCGCGAACAGTCCCGGATTTAGAGTTCCAGGGCTCATAAGCAGTTAACAGAGTTGGGGCCCCCCTTTTTGTTAACTGAACAAAAAAAAACTACTTTAAATTTGTACTTATTGATCGTACTTTGACTGGAAAATAGACAGGCAAACAAATAACGAACGAATTTGTGTGGTTATCAGGACCATTTTATTTATCGTACTTTGACTGGAAAATAGACAAACAAACATGGAATGACATAAGTTTCTTGTAAACTCCACTTATCAGAACTCTGTTCAGTTAGTAGTACCCGAGAAAAGCTGCGATTTGTTTTATCCGACATTTCATAGCGGGGATAGCAAATGAATCAAATGCCTGATTAGCTTTATTCTAGTGCAGGATTATCAAATAGGAACCGTCTTTTAGTGCATTCCTTTCAGGAGTCCCGCAACAATCGAATGTTTAAAGTTTTTCTTTAAACAAAAAAAAAAAGTACCTAAATTATGAGCCTATTTGTTAATGCATAGCTCTGGGTAATAAAGTTGCTAACGGACTACTCCGTATTTATGTCATGTAATATAAAATAAAACGCAATAAAATAAAAACGAATCAGGAGATAATTTACATGGAGGGCCTCGCTACGAAAGTATGCTTGCATCCGCAGGTCAAATCCGGCACGACTTTATTAATAAATTTAGAGGATCTAAGGAAAAATGAATTACTGATCTTTTCCGATCTTTCCTTTTTCTCTGATACCACGGTCACCCTCGATCTTTTCCGGAACACACCCTCTGAACCGAAACGCTCCCCAACAAGTTTAGACAATTAAATCTTAGAACGGCTCGTGATGCAAAAATCACGCTTCCAAAACCTGCCTCTCATAAACAACACCTGGAACCTTCTGGAATGTATCTTTCGACTTCAGAAGAGAAAACAGCGCACAAGTCAAGAGGTCTTTAATAAACTTTTGGTTCGTTAAGAGCCCTCGAAAGATATCTTTCATCACGCCGGTTCTCTACGGGAAATGTTTACCGGGACAAGATAAACAAACCGCCGTTTTTGAACGACCACAGAGAATTAAACGGAAGAACGGAAATAAGTATGTCAAGTGCCGAGAATGCGGATCAAAAAATGCGTTTTTGCAGATAAAACGTTCGGTTGATAAAATGGTCTAAAGCCGTAGTTGTCGCAGTTACCATGGTATCTGATACCACGGTCTAAAGTCGTTTTCACAGCTACCATGGTATCTAATACCACGGTCGAAAGTCGTTTTCACAGTTACCATGGTATCTGATACCATGGTCAAAAAGTATTTTTGCAGTTACCGTGGTATTTGATACCACGGTCAAATGCGTTTTTGCAGTTATCGTGGTATCTGGCCAGTTACCGTGGTAACTGATTTTCAGGTACCACCGTCCCGATCGTGGTAACTGATCGTGGTATCTGTACAATTCATTTCACTTTAATCATCACCAACAAAGGAGCCTGGGTTTTTATGGCACTTGCCTTCCAGCAAACTGCCATATACCGATCACTTTTCCGTCGGTCGGTCGGTCAGCCCGGGTGATCACGAGTCAGGGTACTTCCAGATGTGCTAGGACAATGAAACTTGGCAGGCATATTAGGGACCCGACCAAACTAACTTGGCAACAGTCACTTGCCCCATCCAACTAACGTGGGTGGAGGGAGGGGAGGCGGAATCCGGAATTTAGTGGTATGCATAACTTTCGAACGGGTGATCGGATCTTAATGAAACTTGACATTTGGAAAGACCTAGTGTCTCAGATATCCCATTTCAAGTCCGGACCGGATCCAGTGAATATGGGTGGGGGGAGAGTCGGAGGGGGGAACCGGAAATCTTGTGAGACGCTTACATTGGAGCGATCAGGATGAAACTTGGTGGCAAGAACAAGCACAAGCCAAAGGTACATCCTTAACAGAACTGGACCGGATTTGGGCACTCTGGGGGGAGTTTGAAGGGGGATCCGGAATTCCGGTGATTCGGAGTGAAGGTACTTCCAGGTGGGCTGGGACGATGAAACTTGGCAGGCATATCCGGGCCCGAACCAGATTGAAAGTGCACATCATAACTGCAGCCAAGAGCAAAAATAAATACTTTTTACCAAACGATACATTCTCGTTATTTCGAAGGGCCCATGATCATTTTTATCTCAAGGGGAAGGGCCCATGATTATTCTTATCTCAAGGGTTTTGCTTACAAATGATCACGACAAACCCACAAATTGGCGAATTCCCACTTTCATCCGCTGAAGCTGAAAGCAACCACGGTATCTGATACCACAGTAACCGCAAAAACGAAAAAATGAAAATCCAGTTACAATGGTATCAGATACCATGGTATCTGCAAAAATGCAACTAAAGTAAATATACGGGAGCTTCCAGGGTGGATACATTTGGGGGCAGAAGCAAGGGCGTTATAGCCCGTATCACATACTGCAGGCAAGCTGAAATCTTACGTCAAATTTTTGGACGAAAGAATTAACGTTAGTTTTTGTTTATTTTGAACAGACAGTCAGCAAATGAATCAAGGGACGAGCGATAACAACTCGTACACGGCGACAATTTTTTTTTTAGGCCATCCTCTCGGAAAAGAAATCACAAAAATGGTATTTTCAGATCGCAGATCAATTTTCCCCTTTCTCTCTGTTTGTGAGCTTTCAAAAAAACAATGCCGCAACCAAACAACAATGGAAATAAAAACAGATCAAACATCAAAATGGAAATAAAAAAATAAATTTGCAAATAGATGCTCACTTACTCGCGAGGTGTAAGGACGCTGAAAAAATGTAGGGAAAAGATAAAGTCAGGAATACAAGCTTTAGAGCGTGTTCCACCCTCCTTACAATAGTAACTATTAGTTCCTATTTTCGTTCCAGCCTCGTGAAAAGTTACAACGCTAACCGTGCCAACCACATCGAAATAGTAATTAATAATTACTATTTCTTTACAACACTCGGGAGCGTTACGACCTAGTAGAAAAATGCGTTTCGGCCTTGACGCCAAGAAGCCAGAAGCAGAGACCTCATTCGTAGTTTCAAAGGTAGGTAGGGTGGAACACGACCTCAGAAATTCAGAAACTGCAAACCAGACTCGATGTAAGACTAGCAAAAGTTTTAGAATTCAAGGTTCTGGAGTTTTCTGCCAGGCACCAGAAAATCCAAAGGGTATGTTCCAACCTCTTCCGGTTAGCCGTAATTTAATCGGAGCATTCCCTGTTCGTAAGGATGCCGAATATAGGGATGCCGAATCCTTGCGATAACCAAAAACACGGAAATTTCGCTGCAGGAGTTTCGGCGAACAACGAGAGTGCGTCTACAAATTGTCGCGACAGTTAGGGGTTGCTTGTCGTAACTAATGATTGGCAGCCTCCATAGAGATTGAGATTGCTTTGAGATTGAGATTGCTTTGAGATTGATTTATTTGTAAAAAAAGAAAAAAAAAACAGATGAATTCCTGAACTGCAAACATGCCAAAGGCTCTAAGCGGCCAGTTCAGGAACTCAAAATAATTAATACCTCTAATTGAGAATAATTTTATCTCTTAACAAAATCACTTGTCACAACCTTATCCGCGTCAAACACGACAACAACCCCAGACGGTTCAAAAAACATGTAAGGGTTATTCCAACCATTCCTTCAGCTCAAGCTGACTGCGAATCATATTTGACAGTGAAAACGGATACGTCAGCTGAATTTTATTAGAGAGCTATTCGGCCCTTCTTGGCAAGGGTCCTCTTCAGGCTCAAGCTGGAAAATGAACTTGTGGTAAAACTTGGTGGATTAACTTTTTCCACAAGTTTATTTCCCAGCTTCAGCTGCTTGAGTCTGAAGAAGACCCTTGCCAAGAAGGGCCGAAATATAGCTCCCATAAAATTCAGCTGACGTATCCGTTTTGCACTGTCAAAATTGTTGTTCCAACCACTGCTGGGGCAAGTACTTATTATTTGTACTTATGTTAAGCATCAAGTACTTTCAAATTTTGTACTTAAGTATCAATTACATCTTAACATAGACTATCCAAATTAGTAAGTACAAATTTTGTACTTAAGTGTCAAGTACATCTTAACTATTACTATCCAAATTAGTATCCGCATGGATGCACATTTATTGATTACTGTTCTTTTTATAATTTTTGTTTGCAATGTTCTGTTATTCTCTAACTAACTTCTTTAATAAAGCCCAATAAGGTATTTTTATTCCTTATCGGCACCCTTCTAACTTTTTGCATGTCTGGATACAATAGTGGAAAGAAAGTACAGGCAATCAGAAATCTAGGAACTTTCCAGTTGGAAAAGAAAAATTTTAGCAAGTGAAAATAAAAATGGAAAGGTATGAAAAGTAAAAGTACTTACCGGAAAGTCCAGCAGATGTCGTACCCCATGACTCCCAGCCACCCGAAAGCCGACATGAATGCGAAATGGGTAACAACAGCTAAAAAAAAAATATTCAGAAGCAAAAACATAATATATATACTCAAATATACATGGATTCCCTCTACTCCCCCCCGGACATAACCCCCCGTAAACCCCCTGGGGTTTCTCGTTTTTTTTTCAGAAGTTAGTTTCTGATTTCAACGCAAAAGATCCAATTTTAACGTACCGTAAGAAAACCATGACGAATTCACAAAAAAGGCCTCTCCCGATGAAAAATTCTTTGACTGTGTAGTAGTATGGTAGTTGTACGAAAAAGTTGCATGGAATGGTATGCAGTAGTGTGGAATAGTTTGATTAGTGATATGTAGTGGTATGGAATACTTTGATAAACATGCCTCCGACTGGGTTAATCTTATGTAGTAGTATTCGATAGCATCCAGTTTGCTAGTAGTAGCATGTAGTAGCAACAGTTACTACTGCATGCTACTTTTTCGTACTACTCCATACTACTAATTCTCGGAAATTTTTCATCGGGCTGACGTCCTCCCAACCGACAACCTGTGGAATTTAATAGGTAAGTAAAATGTAAATAGGTTTAGTCAGTGTAGTTGTCTTTTAGGATTTTATTTGGTACCCAGACTTTGTAGGCTAGATAGGAAGACACTAAAGTTGGTTTATGAGATTCGGCCTTGAAGAAAGCACATCATAATAGCTGAAGAATAAGAAGATTACACGACGAAAATAAAGATGGACAATCAAAGAATTTAAAATTGGGAGGATTGGAATTTTATACTTTGAAAACTGAATTATCGGCGTTTCGTAGGTATTGAGCATGTTATTTACTATATGATGATACATGATATTACTACATGATTATAGAGAAGAAATTATGGAAGCTCCATTAAACAACACAACAACAACTACATGATTTTATTACTTTATTTACTATATGATGAGCATGTTATTTAAAACATTCTTCGGGACGCCTCGCACCATTTTGGTCGGTGTTTGCACTTTTAGTCATAGCCAACAGATAGGATGAGAGATTCCCCCCCCTCAGTAAATCTTGACGGGAGCATCCAGAAGAAGAAAACAAATCTGGCAAGAAAAAATATCTGAGCAGTGAGAACTTTACTTTGATTCTTACCCCAGTTGAAGTTTTACTTTGTGTCTGATCTATTTTGAGGTTACCCATTCGTGTGCTTCCGAATCGTGGCCATGAATGATCCCACGGTCATAACGAGCAGGTCTGTATGAAGGAATTCATTTCGTGGGGGGGGGGCCGCAGGTTGGACCAAGAAGTGCAAACAAGACATAAATCAGGGGTCAAAGCCTATTAAAAACGATTATTTTTGCATGTTTCGGGGGAGGGGGGAGTTGAGACCCTCACCCCCCCCCCTGGATACGGCCCTGATAACGAGTCCTGGTTTGTGGGTGACATGGATAGCGCGTGACAAAATACTTCCAATTTAACTCCCTTCGAATTTTGGATATCTGCTTATTTGCCCTCACCATCGCTGGACGGTTTCAAGTGGATCTCAAATGGTAAACCTTCCACCTCTAGTAAGCTAAGACCACCTGTTCTATTGTTGACATGTTTCCTTTTTTTTCGCCCGTTACTTTCGATGTTCAGGGTCCCCTGTTTATTTTTTTTTCGGAGATAAATTAGCATTGGCTCGGGGCCCAGCTTTGTAATGAGAAGCCTGATGTTAAATGAAGCATCTTAAAGTTTTCGTTGGGTTGAAACATTGCAAGCGTTCAAGGCTTTAATTTTCTCGCTTGACAAAAGAAGTGAAAAACTGCGTGAAACAGCTGAAGCCGCTGAAGGTTCCAAGACGCACAGATGTTGGGGGGGGGGGGCGTAGAGGCCTATCCCAGGCTACTAAACGGAATAGCGTGCCTCTATCGGAGGTTGATGAACGGGTATATAGAGCAACGAATACTAGGAAATTAGATTTCTGACAAGGGAAAAGTTTGCTCGGTTTATCTGGGCATGTGTTCTTGCAGTCTACAAAGTTTAATCCGAACTAGATCATCCGTTCGGGAGTTAACCAGGACACAAGGTTCCACGACTCTCCTTCCCTCCGCTTCACCCCACGGTAGTCAACCCCGGGAAATGACGGATTCCAGGTTGGCCATACATTCAGCTCCTAAAGCAATTTAAATTAAATATCCTTTCATGCCGCCGACTTCAACTTTGTATGAAGTTCGGTACATCTATAATCCCAAACCCATTCCACCGCGATATCCTCACCCCTGATTTTGACCACTCCCGAACAATTACGACGAGAACAAAACGAGATTTTCGGTTTTTTTTTAGGTTTTTTTTTATCGATCAGTGGATTATATCTCTCTAAGATAGTATTCGAGCCAGTCTTGTTAGTGTGGTCATATGGGTTGGTTGTTTTTTGTAGCAATAAATATGGACTGGCCACATACCGGATAAAAGCTTCTGCGCTTTTCCGGGAAAATTGTACAGGTAAATAATTGTATATACACAAATTTGAATGTTATTTTTACACACAATGTGGTTTTAATTTCGTTCTTTTACGCATTTTATTGTCGTTCTTTTCAGTCGGTTTCTTAGCGTCGTCTTTTACACATTTCATCCTCGTATCGTTCTGCTCGTGTTTGTTTTCTGGCATTATGGATTTGTAAGGTTTTGTTTCGCTGAGGACGGTTGCCGGAAGTGTAGCCGAAACATTCGATTTTTCTTCATATCTCTCGAATACTATCTTAGAGAGATATAATCCACTGATCGATAAAAAACCCCGAAAATCTCGTTTTGTTCTCGTCGTCATGGACGGTCAGTGTGGCTTCAAACCATATCTTCCCGAACAATTCGTCTTCCTCATCAAGCTGCCAAGACTGTGCCTCGTTTAGAGCCGGTGGTAGCTTTGCCAACAAGGTATGCTCAGAGTTTCGCCCCCCTCGTTTGTTCGTTTAAACAACTCGGAGCGCATTCGAACGTTCATTCTTATTCATTTTAGTTGTATTAAGTTATTGACTATATTTGTGATAAGACGTCGGTATGACACAAAAACAACCCATCGGCTTGTTCGTTATGTGTTTTTAAATTAAACTGAATTGAATAGTCTGGTCAGTTCGCTAGTAAGCATGGTAAGTTTCAACCTGCTGTCTACTGCGAAGTACACTGACTCATGTTCACCGGACCGCACGCCAGCTCAACCCACCGAATGAGGGGAAAAGTGACCTATCTTTAACACTTGAGCCGAAGACAGTGTTGCCACAGTTGATGGTTTGTGACCAAATTTATATCCAAAAAATATGAATTTAAAAGCCTGTAGGGCCATGGAGAAAACAGAATAAAAAACACTCATAAACTCAATATAAACACCAAAATAGAAAACCCTTAGCGCATAGCCTGCTCGAGGAACTTCCCGCAGAAGGTCACGGAAATATACCCTTCCCATATTTTTAATAGAATCCTCCATTTTTCGAATCTTGTATCACCATGAATGAGCCATTAAATGCAAATATACCCTCCCCTTTTGAACCATACATAGGGCAAAAGTAGGGACCAGAACGCAAAATATCACCAAATAACTCATTTTTGTGATTTTCACATAAAAAATGCCACAAAAATTACTAATTTTCTCAAAATTCACTAAAGATTCCATGGTTTCCACACGGTTTCGCTGCGATTTCTTTTTAAGAGCGGGTGATTTATTTTGATCTGACGTGGCAAGGCAACCCTGGCCGAATGTTTCAAGACAGTGCTATTTGAAAATAAACATCAGACTTACCCACTGCAATACACCAGTTCTTATTTTCGTGATCCGTCCCAATCGGCGAAAGGTTCAGGACCCCCATCAGAACAAAGTGAACCCACATTGCCCCCACATGGCACATGACAGTTTTCCCATGCAAACTCTGAAGTTCCGGAAGAATAGCATAGACGACAAATGTGAGCAGGAGGAATACAGAGGATATCTGCATAAGTATCGGAAGAATACGGTGGCTAATGATGGTCTTCACCTCAGGGACCTCATATATGGTGGTACAGATGATAGCACCGCGCTACAAATGAGAATTTCAGTTCAGTTCAGTTTTATTCATAAAAATAGTGAACACCATCAACCCTTTATGACCCCACCATAAGGCCTGGCAATGGACGGGGCTTATTGGAGAAGATAAAACAATTAGGTAGGGTTCTATTTGATGTCGCTAAACCGCAATCCAGCTGCAAATTATTTTGGCCCGGTTGTAACGGTTAGATCGGATGTGCCGAATACCGGAATTTAGGGTCCGAACATGATCCGGAACAAATATGATTCAGGTGTCATTGTAGGCACGTGCTGTTGTCTAAGTATAGGCAAGGAATGGCATCGTCAACCATGAATGTTGCTACTTTCCTACGACATTTCATTCTCGGTCTTGGATTTCGGATCTGTCCGGAATCCGAAGAAAATTTGCGTCGACTTCGAAAATCGCCTTATGTGTGCATTTAGCATACCTTAAAATGATACTTAGCAAGGAAACAGCTGAGTGATTAACCAATGAGGCTTTTTCATTTGCCTTTTATACTTTTTTTTGCCTTCGCCATTTTCTGTGCAGATTAGTCGGTCCGATAGATTAGAGTTAGGAGTTCGTGTTGTCTTTGCTTTTGCTTATTTGTTATTAATTTGTTTTTATTATCATCAATTTTGGTAAAAATAAAACATTCATTCGGAGCTACCACAGAACATTGGTAGGACCATGAACGTTAAAAGCTCGTCCCCGCTTGGAATCCTACTAAGGCCTTAGGCCTCTTTATCGTGATGAACGCTCTGTTGCACGATGTATATTAAACAATGGCTAACAATGGAAAGTCAGCTACGATGTTCGTCAGCGATATTTCGGTCTTTCAGGCTGTTACTGGACCGGAAGAGTCGAACCTGTAACGATATTTACACGATATCTCTGACTACACGATATCATTCAATCGGAGTGTTGAAAACAGAACTGTCGGTCCTTGGAACAGCCTTACCGAAGATACGGTTAATGCTGAATCAATTAATAGTTTCAAGAGTATCAAAGATTAGATTTTTTAAGTCAGTATGGCTACTACCAGGGACCCATAAATTCCCTTACAGGGCCTGTCATTTCCTATGCTTCTATACTGATATGATGACCGAACCATCCAGTTTCAAAAAATCCCCGCTTGAATCGATCGGCATTCTTGTTTGCCTCATTGGACGTGTGCGCCAAAGATACTCCTCCCTCAAGGCGCCAGCAGCCGATCCCAAATTTTGTCTATATGGTCTTGAACGTCATTGGACCCTGGGTATTTCTCGAACTACATTCCGTGCGCTCAAGATAGCACCAGAAATCTCTTATTGACAGGCCCCCTGTAAAGGAAATTTATGGGTCCCTGCTACTACCAATTTCTTTGAGTGTTGTAGAGGCAAACCCTTTTCTGATGCAATATGCTGTGCTGTAACAGTGTGAATGTGTTATGTGCTGTTTTTTTTTTCGAATTACTAACCTCTGCAAGTGGAAGTCCTTCAATTTTAAAGGTATCAACGCAGTAAGATTTGAACACGTTTTGAACCGGGTCGTTTGGAATGTAGACGCCGCCACCAGCCAGGAAACTGAACGATCCCTCCTCCTCGTAGACACCGAAGGTTTCACCCTGGAATAGAAAATATTTTACAGATATATATCCACACAAAAAGCCCCAATGGGCCATGGTTAATACAGAGATACGACAAAATAATGCCCGGGCCCCACTATAGTCACACCTGGTAATAACACCGGTAATAAGACCGTCTTACGGTCGAAATCTGGAAGAAAAGACGCTGAAAACGTAAAATAGACGAGATGGAAGAATCCATCTCCGCCATTTTGAAACGTAACGTAAACGTCTTTGCACCAATCACAGACCACAGTCACTGACTTTAGCTGGTTTTGTTTACATGTGAGAGATGATGGTGGTAATATATCTTGAATTCCTTCGTTCCAGGTGTGACCAGGATGAAACGTAAGAGTTGGTAATAACCAAATTAACGAACCAAATTACGTACAGGTGTGACTGAATGTGGCCCGGACATAACTAGGAACGAACTTGCTAGGTTCGTTCCTTCCCCAACGTTGTTCATGACGTTAGACAGCCTGACGAGGACCCTTGCCAAGAAGGGCCGAAATATCGCTGCCAAAGCATCGTAGCTGACGTACCTCATTGTCTGAATTTATTATATGTTTCCCATAGTCAGCTTGGTCTCACGGAGTATTTGGTGTTTAATGCAAGCACTGGATTCACTATGCCGATTTCTGGGTCCACCAATACAATAAAATATTGACGTTTTTATGGCACTTGCAGCCTCTGGCTCAAGTGCCATATACCGATCGCAATTCCGTCTGTCGGTCGGTCCGAATTTTTTTGTCCCACATGTTCGAGTTAGGGTACTTCCAGATGTGTCAGGACGATGAAACTTGGCAGGAGCATCAGGGACCCGACCAAACTAACCTGGAAATAATCAGTTTCCCGATCCGACCATCTGGGGAGGAGTGGTGGGCCGGGGAATTCTGAGAATTAAGTAGTTTTTGTCACAATTTTTCGAGTTGGGGCACTTCCAGATGTGTTAGGACGATGAAACTTGGCAGGAAAATCAGAGACCCGACCAAACTAACCTGGAAATAATCAGTTTCCCGATCCGAGCACCTGGGGGGGAGTGGAGGGCTGGGGAATCCGGAAAACTGGAGTAGTGTATAACTTTCGAACGGGTGATCGGATTGGAATGAAACTTAATAACTGAATAAATGGCATACCTCTGATGTCCCAATTGAAGTCCGGACGGGATTCGACAGCTATGGGGGAGTTGGGGGAGACCGGAAATCTCGAGAAACGGTTAGAATGGAGGGATCGGAGTGAAACTTGCTGGGAAGAACAATAATCTGCTCCAGCTGAATCGTTTGTACATCTGGACTGGATCCGGACAACAGGGGGGGGGGGGGGGGGTGGAGGGGAGTTTCCCGGGATTCCGGTAATGGCGGTTTTGGGGATTTTCACGACGAAACTCGGGAGGCGAATCAGGGACCCGATCAAACTGACTTATAAATAAAAATTTACATGATCCGATAGTCGTGGGGGGAGTAGCGGGAGGAGGAATCCGGAATATTGAGTCATGCGTAACTTTGGAACGGTTGATCGGATTTGAGTGAAATTTGATAATTGATCAAAGAACATATATGTCTCTGGTGATCTTTGTCATGTCCGGACCGGATTCGACAACAATGAGGGGGAGGGGGGGGAATACGTGACCGGCTCAGACTGGGGAGATCGGGATGGAACTTTGTGGGAATAATAAAGAAATGCTCTGGATAAATCACTTACAGAACCGGTTTGGTTCCGGCGACTGTGGGGGAGTTTGAGGGGGGGGGGGTCGGAATTCCGGTGATCGCGATTTAAGGTACTTCCAGATGTGCTAGGACGATGGAACTGGGCTGGAATATTAGAGATTCGAAAAGATTGGTTCAGAAATCGCCACTTTCCAAATCCGACATTCCTTAAAAAGTACCAGTCTTGACCGTAAATTTAGAAAAATACTTTTAAGCAAATTATACATTTTCATGATCCCCATGAGCCCATTATCATTTTTGCCTCAAGGGTTTTGCTTACGAAGGAAGTTTTAGCTCCCTTTCTCAACCCATGATCATTTGTGTCACAAGGGTTTTGCTTAAAAATTTATTTTATCACCCTTAAAGTGCACATTTTAACCGAGAAGTGAATTTTTTTTTTTTTTTTTACCAAACGGTATATATCAATGATCCCTAAAGGCCTGTGATCGTTTTGTCTGAATAGTTTTTCTTACAGATGAATTTCTAGCGCGTATAAAGTGCGTATCAATACAGCCAAGTTCTAAAACAAAATACTTTTTCTCTAGCTCCCTTAAAGTGCGCATCTGAACCGCAAAGGTAACCTTAAAAGTACTTTTGATCAAACACTACACCTCAACCCCTGCAAGTGCCATATGAGCTTACAGCTCTTGTTAGTTAAGTTAAGGAATCAATCAATAAGAATTCCTTTAGGGTGGAGCAGGTCCGATGAATGTTGGGAGGGGGGATGGAGGGGAGAACCGGAAATCTTGTAACAACACTGTCAGAAGTTTCATAACAGATACGCGCATAACACTTTCAAGAATAACACCTTTTCACTTAGAAATAAAGTGTTATGACCAATTAAGTTTACACTATTTCGTGCCTAGATCTCCAACAACACCTTCAATTGGTAAAAATACTACACTGTCAGAAGTTGCATAACGACAAGAGAAGGATGCCCGGTTTCAACAGATAACACTTTGGGATGTTATCTGTTATGTTTCTTTCGTTCCCGTTAGTGTTTTCGGATCCGTTAGTATTTTATCAGATCTTAATGAAACTTATATTTAAAAAGACTTCCGTGTCTCAGATGTCCCATTTCAAGTCCGGACCGGATCCGATGAATGTGGGGGGGGGGAGAGTCGGAGGGGGGAACCCGAAAATCTTGTGACACGCTTAGAGTGGAGCGATTGGGATAAAACTTGGTGGGAAGAACACAAACCCTAGATACATCAGTGACAGAACCGGACCGGGTTCGGTCACTGTGGGGGGGAGTTGGAGGGGGGTCCGGAATTCCGGTGATCGCGAATTAAGGTACTTCCAGATGTGCTAGGACGATGAAACTTTGCTTGGACATTAGAGATCCGTCTGTCCGTCCGTCCGTCCGTCCGTCTGTGAGCACGATAACTCTCAAAGGGAATGAGATATTTTGATGAAACTTGGTGTGAGCATTCTTTGGGTCAAGAGTAAGGTCGAGTTCGTAGATGGGCCCTGTAGCCCTACATTTAGGGGTGGGGGAGGGGGTTCAAATTAAGGGACAAGCAAAATATTTTTAAACAGCTAATGTGATAGTCGATTATGGGGTAAGAAGACATGCTGAACAGAATATGAAAACCATTTTGGCGCCGGACGAGTAGTTCGCCCGGAATCCGGCCGAAACCGGAAAGTTTGTTAAAAGTAAAAGTTTTATTTGAAGTGGGTTAGATGTTTGATTATGGGGTAAGAAACCATGCTGAAGACGAATATGAAAACCATTTTCTCGCCGGACAATTAATTCGCCCGGAATCCGGCCAAGACCGGAAAGTTTGTTAGAAGTTATAGTTTTATCTGAAGTTGATTAGACGTTTGATGTAGGGGTAAAAAGGCATGCTGAACAAGAATACGAAAACCATTTTATCGCCGGACATGTAGTTCGCCCGGAATCCGGCCAAAACCGGAAAATTTGTTAAAAGTAAAAGTTTTATTTGAAGTTGATTAGACGATAGATTTAGGGGTAAGAGGAGATAGAGAATCCGTATATGACAATCATTCTTTGGCCGGAAATATAGTTCGTCCGGAATCCGGCTGAAACCGGAAAATTTGTTAGAAGTTAAAGTTGTATTTGAAGTTGATTAGATGTTAGATATAGGGGTAAGAGATACGCTGAATCCGTTTTTGAGCTTTAGTTTTTCGCCGGACAAGTAGTTCTTGAATTTCGCCAAAACCGCAAAATTCACAGAAGTAAGCTAGGATCGTTTCGATCGGCTTATAGAGGTAAACGCACATGCTGAATCCATATCTGAGCTTGGATTTCTTAATGATTAGCTGTTTGGCCTGGCGAAGACTGGATCTGGCGAAGACAAAACCTAATTGTCTGGATCAAATATTGAAATTTTGGGATCCCATCGGAACCTTTGGTCTTGTTTTTTATTAGTATAAAACAGCGATAAGCCTGCGCCTAAAAAAAAAAAATCAAAATAATAATTACAAATGAACACAACATAAACAATTTCTGCCTGAATTCCTTTCGACATACTGACGATATCGCCGTTATTAGATAGTCCAATCCCGTGACATGGGGATGTGAACTGCTTGCATCCGGCCGCTTCTATCTGACTGCTGTAGGGGTTTGCGTCTTATGTTAACAGGCCTCTCTGTAGCTCAGTGGTAGAGCAGTGGTCTTGTAAAGGTCGGGCTTCACTACACAGACGCCCCAGAATCTGAGGTCCGGATTATGTGAAGACGGTCCCAAGCAGAAATCAAATCAAATGTCTTTTCAACAGTCCACTTTGGGGTATTTTTCAGCACTTCTGTCATTTTCTTAGACTTTACCACCTCAGCACAATAATTTCTCCAAGTCAAATGAAAACTACTTTCAAATTCCCGTTTCTTTTCACCCAGAATCCGGGAATCTGGTAGATTTTTCTACCAGATTCCCGGACGCGTCCGGGGTGTTTTCAGACCGTTTCAGACCTGTCTTCACTACCCATACCGATATCGAAGAATCCGGGCGAAAAATCTAGGTAGTGAAGCCCGACCTTAAAGCACAACTCTTACTAGAAAGGATCTTTTCCCCATGAAATGGATCAGAGAAAACGTTTTTCGAAAATACCATTACTTTCCACCTGAAATTAGCGATTTTCTCGTTAGCGTTTGTCGACTGTATCCAGCCTTCCTGTTCTCCGACGCGGCGGCTGGGCGCAAAACGTTTGAAAACTGAACGTGCCGTGGTTAAAAAGTTGGAAAACTAACCAAATAAAACAAGTCAAAAAAGAAGATTCTCACATCCTTATATGTGAATGAGTTGTCAGTGGACATTGAAGACACCGGCAAACTTTGCATTGTGTAACGGGCGAAACTCGGCACGGCCGAAAAAGCGCTAAAAATTCGTAGGCACAAAACGAAACAATGGAGGAAGGTGGGGATTTTGGAAGCTTATAATTCCACAAGGGAGCTAGGTATATTGTTAAAGGCAGAATAAGCAAGAGTGGTCCTTTAACAAGGGTCGTGAGTTCAAATCCCGCATGAGGAGCACTTTTGTCTTTCAGTTTCATAATTGTAACGATTCGAATTATAGGTACTGTATCTGTACTGGAGACAGCCACTTCTGGCTTCTGGTGCCATACTTCTGCCATCACTCTAGCAGTTTCGGATCCAACATGCACCTTGTCAAACAAAGGGACCCAGTCTCTTTACACTAACAGCCCTAGGGCAGTGCGTAATAAATTCATTCATTCATTGATTCATAAGGAAAATGTCTGCCCAAACGTTTTCACATAGACTTACGATGCAAATTAACAGACAAACAGAAGGATAGATAAATGGCGCCAAGCCATGTTTCAACAATGAATAGCATTTTGGGACCCCTCGTCCATCCCGTAAAATAAATGGTCAAGGTCTCTTTACTAAATAGCATTAAAGCCATGATGAAAATAAGCGTCTAGTCGGCCAGAGACTATTTATCATACCATGGAGCCAGCAGGGTGTGAATAGTTCGATTAATTTGTATTCTACACTATAGGCCAATTTCCCATTAATCAAGATGGGATGTTGACATCGTGGGTGGCAAAAAGCTTTTTCATGTATTTGATGAAAGTGACACTTTCCTTTCGCAGTCGGGAGACATACGCCCGCTCCGTTGGATGAATTCAGAGCTTTTTTTGAAGATGTATCTTCAAACATCGGTTCTTCAGAGCTCTTCAAAAAGCTCTGAAAAAAAATTCAGAGCTTTTTTTGAAGATTTATCAGATATTACGGAACAAAATTTCTCGATATTGCAAAATCAGGGATAGAGCAAGAATTTTAACCTTTCGTGGAATATTGCATGGATAATTTATTACACATTTTTATTATACATTTTTATATACAATTACCCGATTCAATTAAAATTTTCAAAGGACGCGTTCTTTTTCTACGATCAATCGCGGTTACAAGGACTTGTATTTGCAATGGCAATGGTTTGTGAACGAAAGGATATATTTTTATTGCGCACCTTAAGCGAAAATAGTGCAGTAATAAACATAAAAATAAATAAACCATACTAAGCTTTGTGATCCGGCTACCAATTTAGGTTTTGATTGCGCCGTTCCCGGATTTCTCACTGAATTATTTTTGGATCCATTTGTTCTAAGATGTTATAACTTGGTAAATGCACATGACGAACTAATCTCTTGTTTTCAGCAAATCTAGCTGATTTTTCCACCCAACACTCACAATTTCCTGGTTTATCATATTTTTCTAACGGTAAACAAACCTTCTCCATAACTGGATAAGATGAGTTTCCGTACCTATTTTTCTAGCCCCTCCCCCCACCACCCAAGCTAAATCACGAGGTAAAAAGCTCATCAACGAAAGTAATAATGGTATGCCTCACTTTCGTTTGGGATCGCAACAAGATCCAGGTAGAGAGGAGAGACGAGGTTTAGCTCAATGTCGTATTAAAATGTTCGGACTCGAAAAAATTAGATCAACAAACAGACTAATAATTGCGGACGTCTTTAAAGCACTTCCAGCCAGGAAGCTGCAAAACTTTTTCCCGCCAAATCTATTGCTACAATTAGTTCCGAAATTTGCCTTAGTAGCCTATGCAGGTGTGTCTCGTTAGTAATAGTACTGGTATGTAATCTACAGGTATTCAATCATTGGATGAATAATTACTGCCGCATCTGATGAGCTGTTATTATAAACAGTATTCAGACACTGGTCAGACGTATTCAGATCCTTGTCAGACTTCCATATCCATTAGAACTTCAAGGAATTTCAAGGAACAAGCGTCTGTGTTTTTTGTAACAGTAAACTGTCATTTCAGACGCTTGTCATACTTGTACTTTTAACAGGACCAGACGATGGCCGCCTCACAAGACGTCCATAAGTTGTCGCGGGTGGTAGTTGAAGGAAGTTTGGTCCTTCTGTCAGGGACATTTCATGGCAACATTTCAATTTAATTGAACTGCTATAGGCAGCCTGTTCCATGCTAGGATAAAGGACGAGGGACTGTCAGTCTGAGTAATGCCACGAAATGTACCTGACAGGTGGACCAAACAACCTTCAACTACCACCCCCGAGAACCCATGGACGTCTGGTGAGGTGGCCCTCGTCTTGTCCTGTTGTATGTATGTATAGATTTATTGCCCATCATAAATGTAAAAATACAACGCTGACGGAGTAATAAAGAAAGAAAGGGAAAAGAAACGAATAACTTCTGACAAATACAAACAAAACAAAACGAGAAGAAATACAAATAAGGGCAATCTCATACAGGGACAAACACACGGTCAACGAAGGACCATTTCGAAGGTGCTTATACCATAAGCTGCTTCCGATGTCTCTCGTTTCTTTTCTGTAGCGCAGACGCTGGACAAGCAACTCCGTACCGCGAAGATAGGGAGCTGTTGTCAGTCCCGAGCCGTAGCAAATATTTCGCATACTTGTAGAAACACTTCCGTATGTCCTTAATATCCGAAGCAGTAAAAAGAGACCAAAATGGTGCAAGGGCGAGCAAATGCGGTGTAAGTGCAAGTATGACAAGAGGCAGTCTATTGTCACAAAAAGACCGCTGTGTTCGCCCAATGGGCAAATTTTATTTATTCTACCCACATAAACATACTTGGAACAAAACAACATAGAAAAACATACGAAACAAGAAAAAAATCAAATAATTTGAAACCATAAACGGTTAAATGTGGTAATGCGGACAGACCACTGAAGCTAACAGCAAATAAAGGACGCAGTGAGGCTCCATTGCCGTTTGTAAGCATTAGTATTTTGGATATGTTTTTGTTCCGTCTTGTAAATGACCCATGGGCTTGGAAATACACCTATTATCATCATTTCGAATCATAAATAACGCAAGTCTGCTTAAAGTTTAACTGAACAGCCGACTTATTCTTGTGTCATTTAATAGAATACACTGAATTATTTGGATTCTGCAAAGGGATTTTTTTATTTTCCACTATCTGCTCTAGTTAGGACTTTCAGAATATCTGCGGCCGTCCTCACAGCGTAAATTCTACTATGACGCGGAAAATTTTTATCTCAACACAAACGCGGCTTTTCAGTGGGCAGTGGTGAGATTGGCGAAAATTGCTTAGTGCCTGACAAAAAAAAATCATAAATCTTTCTCGTAAGGCATACAACAAAAATACAAGCGCATAGAGTACCAAAAATCACAAAGAAATTCTACTATTTGAAAATCGATTACTCGTGAATAGCGGAACAACGAAGTAACGCATTTTCAGCGGGTCTTCAAGCCAATTTGAGTGAATAAGTGATGGGTAACTAGATTGTCCAATCCCAGCCCTTTTCGGTTAAACTTTAAACATACAGCTTAGCTAACCTCTGCAGCAGCAGCAACATTCTCCTTGGCTCACCGTTTACGTGCGGATTATTTCGTGTTGTTGTTCTGATCAAAGTTAGTTGCACATTCTTTACCTTCCCTTTGGTTCGGTTCATAGTTGGTTCTATGAACCATCTTTGGTTCACAGTTTACGTGTTAATTCTTTCGTAGTTTCACCTTCTTCCTTTTATTTCCTAGACGCTGCGACATTCGTTTACGGTGGGTTTACGGTCGAATTTTCATTTAACTAATTATTACGAAATATTTTAATTTACGAAGAAGATTTGTTTCTGACTACCCAACCTTAATGCGTCGAAGAAAAATCCACCTTCCCACTGCTAACTGGATGGCAATGAACCTATGCTAGGGACTGTCGTCTAGACCCCAGCTCTCAAAGGGCTCTGCCCTTGTGTAAGGTGGCCAATGCGCCAATTTTGTAAGGCTTCGGGTTCCAAAACTTTTTTTTTTGTATTCGCCCATTTTCTTTTTTCTCGTCATTACTGTTTTTATATTTTTATTTTGAATGTTATGGATTGGATTAGATTAGATTAGATTTTATTTATTGCTAAATTACATAATAATCCATCATGATAGGTAACCGCCCATTGCAGAGGGAAATATCGGGATTTAAATTGTAAGTGAACGACCTTCACATTTTTCTCCTCCTGTCTCGCCATTGTGGTGGAATAACAGAAACCAAGTTAACGACAGACATTTGGATAATTACATGGCATTTACAGCTTTCTGCTAAAGTGCACCGATCGAAATGACTGTCGCTTAGCAAATCTTCAGCTCAATGTACCTTTAAGCCCTGCAATAAACCCTTTCAATTTGATTGATGTAAAGCGAGCCATCGCCAAAAACCAGTGTATGATACCATCTACTGACCACAAGCCAGCACAACCTGCCAACTGGAGTACTGATCAAAATCATGCGAAGACAAATTTGAACAAAGTAGACAGGGTGTGGAGGTGATCAGTTTCTTTTTTTCTGGCTTACGTAGGTTGGCTCTGAACAACATTTGCTCAACACTGAGCCAGCGAAGACATCAGCTCTTGATGAATTTTGGGATGTCTCTGTTAAATTCCGATCATCATCGTGAAATACTTCCAAGCTTTCAAAGCAGTAGACAAGAGAAAATAACCCGGGGATAAAAAAATCTCAAACACCAACTATTAGAAATGCCTCCAGCTGCTTCGTCAGATCGTTTTCTCAAGTCTTTCGTGCCGTATTTCGTGAAACATTTTAATTCGATACAACAAAATGACTTCTAACTGTAAATATTCGAGGTGTTGTTGACCTAGGGTAATTGTATATATTATCATTTCATAATTGTAGATATATATTTACCGATTATTTTGATATTTTATGAATTGATGACTTTTATTCATACTTGTTGTCATTTAAATGTAACCGCCATAAGACCTTGATAAATCAAAAAGTGTTATTATTTTCGTTGACGTCCTATGCTATTCGTTGTAAAAGAATATAAGAATTTGAAGAATATAATGAATTTGAATTTGAAGACAGCATTGTGGATTTATCCACGAAATGTACACTCATTTGCACTAAAGCTAGACACTAAAAAAAACAGCCACTTCAGTCTTTCGTTCGACAAATAATTAACGTCAAATGCAGTGGATGAAGGAGCTGAGATTACAAAGGCATTTCATTTTTTTTCTGTCTTTTGGTCGAGGCTTCGCTAACGTGCCTCCTGTGCCATGCCGTGCCTCTTTTTAGTCGATCCCCGCTAACGGGATCGACTAAAAAGAGGCACGGCACGGAACGAATTAGTGCAGAAGGCACGAGTACTAAAAAGAGGCACGAAAACTAAAAGAGCCCTTTAGGCTTCATAGTGAGGGGCAGGAACAATGTTCTAACGTGCCTTCTCGTAGGCTCTGGAGTTACGAACTCTCACTTACTTGTTTACTTCTACTACTTGCTAATCTCTTTTATTACTCGTGCCTCCTGTGCCATGCCGTGCCTCTTTTTAGTCGATCCCTTCGCTAACCCTGTGAGTAGTGGCACCATTTCAGAAAACCTTAGGCGGAGGGGCTAAGATCAACATAATAAAATTTGACAAAGATAACCACAAAGTCTCAAAATTCAAGTGAGTTTCCGAATATCCCTTGAAGAAATGAAGAACTATGGCCTCCCCCCCAACACCCAAATGGCCCTCTGCCCATGAAAATGTATACTAATACTGATTACTTTATTGCAAAACGAACTTTCACAGCATTGGATTTACCTTTTCAATGTCGCACCGTGGTAGATAGCCTGCGTTTATCCGTTGAGGGCTCCTGCTAATGTTCAGCTGGACCTGATTTTCTTCGTTGACATATTGAGAAGGAAGCACAAGGGTCTGATTATCGTCCCGAACGCAACCGATGACAAGATCTAATACGAACCCTTCCTAAAATAGAAAAGAATAGCATGGAACCACAAAAGTGTCAATTAATAGTTAGATTTTTAAGCCAAAACAAGAGCTGCAAGCTCATATGGCACTTGCAAGCTTATTAGCTTGTATTCAAGTTATCGCAGTAGAATGTGAATGGATAGCAGCTTTGTCAGTGTGATGGGTTGTTTGGTACTACAGTTACGTTCAAAAGAAATGGTCACTTAGTTATATTTGCTGTTGTATAATATATTTGAACAATTTGTTTTAAATATTTTGACATCTTATGGAAAAATCAGCGAAATTTTCAAGCACTTCCTTTTCGACGGTGACGCTCGGGAGGTTCCGATCGCTCCATTCTAACCGTGTCACATGATTTTCGGTTCCTCCCTCCGACCCCCCCCCCACATTCATCGGATCCGGTGACCGGTCTCGACTTGAAATGGTATATCTGAGACATGAGGTCTTCCCAAATACCAAGTTTTATTAAGATTCAATCACCCGTTCGAAAATTATGAATGTCAATAAAATTCCGGATTCCGGCTCCCCTCCCTCCCCCCACTATGGTCGGATCGGGCAAGTGATTATTTCCAAGTTAATGTGGCCGAGTCCATTATACACCTGCCAAGTTTCATCGTCCTAGAACATCTGGAAGTAACTTAACTCCGTAACACCGGAATTCCGCAACCCCACTCCAACTCCCCCCGTAGTGCACGAATCCAGTCCGGTTCTGTCAATGATGAACCTAGGGATTATTTTTGTTCCTCCCACCAAGTTTCATCCCGATCGCTCCACTGTAAGCGTGTCACATGATTTCCGGTTCCCCCCTCCGACCCCCCCCCCCCCCCCCCCCACATTTATCGGATCCAGTCCGGACTCGAATCGGGACATCTGAGACATGAGGTCTTTCCAAATATCAAGCTTCATTAAGATCCGATCACCCGTTCGAAAATTATGCGTGTCACTAAATTCCGGATTCCGGCTCCCCTCCCTCCCCCCACGAAGGTCGGATCGGGCAAGTGATTATTTCCAAGTTATAGAAAATCATCTGTAATCAAAACTCTTGAAGCAAAAAAGATGATCATCAGGAGCACGAAAATGTATATTTTGCTCAAAAGTATTGTTTGTACTTTAAGGAATTTAGTTGTAAGCAAAACCCTTGAGGCAAAAATGATCATGGGCTCATAGGGATCACGAAAATGTATATTTTGCTTAAAAGTATTTTTTGTACTTTGCGGTTAGCATTAGTACTTTAAGGAATGGCCGGATCTGGGAACTAACTATTTCTAAGCCAATCATGTCAAGTCTTTAATTTTCAAGCCAAGTTTCATCGTCCTAGCATGTCTGGAAGTACCTTAACTTGCGATCACCGGAATTCCGGACCCCCCCCCTCTAACTCCCCCACAATGCCCGAATCCGGTCCGGTTCTGTCACTGATCTACATAGGGCTTGTGCTTGTTCTTCCCACCAAGTTTCATTCCGATCGCTCCACTCCAAGCATGTCAGAAGGTTTCCGGATCCCCCTCCGACCCCCCCCCCCCCCCCAGCTTCATCGGATCCGGTCCGTACTTGAAATGGGACATCCGAGACATGTTGTCTTTCTACATATCAAGTTTCATTATGATCCGATCACCCGTTCGGAAGTTATACATACCTCAAGATTCCGGATTTCCCCTCCCTCCAACCCCCCCACGATGGTCGGATCGGGAAGCCGACTATTTCCAGGTTAATCTGGTCGCGTCCCTGATTTACCTGCCGAGTTTCATTGTCCTAGCCCACCTGGAAGTAACTTAACTCCGTATCACCGGAATTCCGGAACCCCACTCCAACTCCCCCCACAGTGCACGAATCCGGTCCGGTTCTGTCAATGATGTATCCAGGGGTTGTGCTTGTTCCTCCCACCAAGTTTCATCCCGATCGCTCCACTCTAAGCGTTTAACATGATTTCCGGTTCCCCCCTCCGACTCCCCCCCACATACATCGGATTCGGTCCGGACTTGATATGGGACATCTGAAGCATGACGTCTTTCCAAATATCAAGTTTCATTAAGATCTGATCACCCGTTCGAAAGTTATGCATGCCACTAAATTCCGGATTCCGGCTCCCCTCCCTCCCCCCACGATGGTCGGATCGGGAAAGTGACTATTTCCAACTTAATCATTTGGGGTCCCTGATATGCCTGCCAAGTTTCATCATCCTAGCTTATGTGGAAGTGCCCGAACTAGCAAAACCCGGACCGACCGACAGACCGACCGACGGACGGACAGAAATTGCGATCGCTATATGGCACTTGGCCGAAGGGCAAGTGCCATAAAAACATATAAAGAACAGAACAGTAACACATCCAAGATAACAATACTTCCAAGCGGCTACTGAACCTAACTACGTAACTCGGTGACTCAAAGCCTCCGCGCTCTATCGATGTAATCACATATATGGATTATGGCATAACCCTTTCCGTGGTGCTTTACAGCCAGAACAAATAATCCAATAGAACCTCCGTCTTTGGTCCCATGCAGCGACTATGGACACCCCGACACAACTGAGCTGAGCTAGAGGTACTTGCTGAGCTTTGAGTTGATGCCCGTCCACTTCCCTCTTCGTCACTGCGCATAACAGAGAAAAAAGTGCAGCAGGCGTGCTGACCCTCTCTGCAGCGTGTCGCATGTGACGTCACAGTAGTAGACAACCATTCGGCTTAGACTTCCGAAATTTCTTCTCCGGGGCTTTACTGCGATATAACTGTTGTAGAGGTAACGAACTGTGATATTCCGCGTAGCTCCTACCCTCCGCTCGTTTGCATCGGGCAGGGTATAGGGAATCTATTCGACTCCGCATGGTCATATTACAGAAATAGGGAGCTTCTTATGCTTATTTGTTCCTGTTTTCACGATATCGGGAAGAAGCTTTTACACACTAGCAAACTCAACTGACAAAGCGTTTAGCTTTAGAAGTTCATGTACACGATTAGAACAATTGCTGTTTTGAGATTTTTGGGATTCCGAATGGATACTTAGGTCTCTGTTCGGCCTTGTCATAGCCAAATGCTGTTTTATTTATGGTGAATGACTCTCTTGACAACTGTTACAAATAAAACGCAATGTAACAATCAGCGGTGACAAGACCGCTGACAATAACAAAAGCTAGTTACGAAAGAAGACCTTCTTGTCTGACAAGAAGAGGCAATTGTCACGCCTTGTCACAAATAAAACGGAATTTGCGAGAAAGACCGATAAAGAAAACGGAACTTGCGAGACACCTTGACAAGATTCAAATCGTCTCAAATAAAACGCGGCTTTGGATTTTAAAGACTTAAGACGTATGCAAAGGAAGAAAAAGTGATGGTGTCCTTCGCGCCTCCATGATTTCTATCTGCTGTCCTGTGGATTCTAGCTTCCTAAGAAAACCCCCACTGTTCCAGTGACACGCCCATAATCGAGGTGGCACTTTTCATTTCCGAACAAGCAACGGCGAGAGAGTGAAACACTAATTAATAAAGTCAATTAGAAAGTCCAGGGGTTAATTGGAAGGGAGGAAATTAAGAAATTGCGTAACAATTAATCTAAAGGTCAGTAATTAGAAATTAATAGAACTGTCAAAGGCTTTTAAGTCAATTGACTCCAGAACGAAACAAATGAAAAGACCGCTAAGGAAGTGAGAAGGGGAGACAAATATGTCTACCTCAGACTAAGACTAATACTCTTGATGACTATCTCTCCTTGTCGATCCAAAATCTCTGGCCTCTCCGGGTACCTAGCGGAAGAAAGGCAGAAGTGGTATCACAGCTGCTCCCAAAGATCGCCGTGATTGTTTGACACAGGATTCGAGTCGTTGAGTTTAAGTTATTACCGAGACGTTTACTCCTTCCTGAGGATCACTGGCGTGTTTTGGACTTAGTCATATCAGGGACCCATAAATTTCCTTTACAGGGGGCCTGTCAATAGGAGATTTCTGATGCTATCTTGAGCGCACGGAAGATAGTTCGAGAAATACCCACGGTCCAATAACGTTCGAGCGGGGATTTTTGGAAACTGGATTTGGTTCGGTCATCATATCAATATAGAAGCATAGGAAATGACAGGCCCCCTGGAAGGAATTTCATGTGTCCCTGGTCATATAGAGTACTGGAAGCACATATCACACAACGCAACCTGAAGAGTCCGGGCCATCTATGATTAGTTGGATGGAGCGGCTACCTGTCCTTTTTATCAAATTCAGCTAGCAATTTTGGGACGTAGTTCACACCGAGTCCCCGAGCTTCGGGGAGTAGAAGTGCGGTACCAGTGTTGCCAGATGGGCTTGTTTCTGTGGTCAGGGGCGGGCGATGTTAGCGATGGGCTTGGGGCGGAAACTGGGCTTCTTTGTTTTTAATGTGGCTTATTTCTGGCGTTTTTCTTGGGACCCCAATCTTTACCCAATTCAAAATTAAAACTTTTCCAATAGCCTGCCTACACTAGGCTACTGTTGGACACTACTGCACGTGGGAGCTGGCACTAACTCGTCTGGACCATTGTTATTCCGGTTTTCTTATTCTGCTGAAGTTACTCGGAAAATCTGGGTACGAAGTTGCAGGTTCCCTATATGCGGTGGTATATGGGTAATACTCCATATTTTCAAAGTAGACAGACTTTGACTTTAATGACCTTTTTTCCAGGCCGGAACCGTGTTTGACACATTAATCACGGTAATCTTGGAGGTTGATATCAGGTCGTATCCACCACTAACTAACTGTGTGCAGGGGCGGTTCGAAGTGCTTGGGCATGGGGGGGTGACGACCTCAAAACATACGACTAGGTAATCGGCAATAATATGTCGATTTAAAACAATTGAAATAGAAAATCACAATACCACAGGTTCAAGAAATATAAACATAGATTTTTAAAAGGTTATGAGTTTCAGCATGACGTTCATCTGAACTTTCGCAGGAAACAGTCAATCTTCGGTACCAGTTTGTGACGTCTGTGCTCAAGACAAAATAAACTGAGCGCCGCAGGCGAAATTTTGTTAATTCGAGCACAATTCAACTGCTTTTTCTCCTACAAATTTTAGCTTTTCATGTAGCTCCGAGATCCCAAAATCCCAAGCTTAAAACTCCACCTAATTGACGCACCCTTAACCAAAATCTCTAATAGGATACTACGAAAGGCGCCGCAGGCGAAATTTTTTTGATCAGCCTTTTTGATTGCAAAATTCAACTACTTCCCATTTAAATTCTGCTTGTAACGTGGCTAAGATCCCAAGCAGCAGCCTCTAACGTATTTACAAAAGAAAAACTAAGCGCCGCCGGCGAAATTTTTTAAATCTGACTTTTTACTGGCAAAATTCAACTACTTCCCATCCAGTTTATAGTTTTTTAATGTTGCTCAAACCCACCTAAATGACGCACGCTTCAAGTAAATAGTGAAAGGTTTGCTACGAAAGGCGCCGCAGGCGCAACTTTTTAAATCGGCCTTTTTTCTGGGAAAAGTTCAACTACTTCCAGCACAAATTATAGCTTTTAACGTGGTTCAAATTTTATGCCTAAAACGGCACCTAAAAAACGCATCCTGCCACTAGATAGAGAATAGACTACCATGAAAGGTGCCGCGGGCGAAGTTTTGGAAACATTTGTGGGTCTTTTTGGAACCCAAACAAAAGTAAGTGCTACATATGATATCACAGATCTGTCCGTAACCCCGATAATTCTAGAACGGAATAGGATATCTTGCCGGAAGTTGGTACACGGCAGTGCTTCCACTTAACCCTTTCCGAAAAAAGGGAGTGGCCATCCACAGTAAAATAGACGCAAAGTAGATTTGGTTTGAATTAACAGTATGGTGCGATCATTAGGCCCGTCCTTGCAACGCGTGCATCTCCGGTTTATGGTCAAACCTTACTCCGCAAGCCAAAAATCGACCTGTTTTATTCTAGAATAAGGATCTTTTGCAAAAAAATAAAATAAAAATCAGCTACTTGTTTTCTGCTAAAATACAGAGGTTTTGGTACAAAACCAGTTGTGTTCAAACTGTGCACCACCGGGTGAAAATCACGATTCGGTAACTTCTGACAGGCTCGAAACATACGACTGTCATTCTAACAAGCTCAGTCAAAACATACGATTGACTCGTGACATGAGTTATAGAAAATCTATACGTAACCATACGACCAAAAACAGGTCATCTGCGTCTGAAATTTAGGGTTAGGTGCCTTATCTGGCAAGCTCAAAGCTTACGACTGTCTCTAATACGACTAGAAAATCTGTCCGTAAATGCGACAAGGAACAGGTGATTTGGGTCTGGCGAAATTCACGATCTGGTGTTATTCTGGCACGCTAGAATATACGACTATCATTCTGACAAACTCAGAATATACAACTACTGTGGTTGTCTGTGAATCTGATAGACAAAACATACGACTAGGAAAGCTCTTCGTAGCCATACGACTAGAAAATGTCATTTGCTGTCAAAATTCACGTTTTGTAACTGCCTTTATGTCATTCTAGCAAGCTCAAAATATACGACTGTCATTCAGACAAGCTCAAAACATACAACTGAGAGTACGATTCTCTGAAGCATGGGGGGGTGAGTCACCCCCCCCACGCCCCCCCCCTCGAGCCGCCCCTGACTGTGTGACGGTTGTCATTGTACGACGTGATGTGGGATGCATGGTTAATGGTTCTATTCGTAAAATTCGTAACAGTTAACATATATATCGGTTGATATCGGGATAATAAGCTCGGGGCTCAATCGAGTGGAGCGATTCGGATGAAACTTAGAAATGGTAAAAACTCCATATTTCCCAGATTTTCCGGTCTGCGGTCTCCTTAATTTGACCTCCCCCACCCCTAACTATAGGGCGCGGACTGGCGATCTACGTATATCATAGGTTACCCTTACTTTTATTTGCGATCCCAGAAAGATGCTTTGATGATTAAAGTGTCAAACAAATTTCGCCTGCGGCGCCGTTCGTGTTTCTTTCAATATAAAAACAAAGGACGCGTCATTCACGTAGGGTTTTTTAAGATCGGAATTTAGGGTTTGAGCCACATTAATAGCTAAACCGGTATCGCAGATGTTTTAAGATGTTTACCTTACCTTACTTTTATGTTTTAACCCTGAATCCGGAGATTGTATGAATTCGGGATCGACTAAAAGGAGGAAGGGAAGGGAACACGAGAAAAGCAGGAAGACATACTAAAACCAGGAAGGGCATGCTAAAACGAGGAAGGCCGTCCTGAAACGAAAACGAGGAAGGCTGCATCGTTCCCTTTCTCTGTTTACTATTCCTTGAGGGGTCGGCAACTATCAACATTCTTAGTTCACCGTTCCCTTCCTCGTTTTAGTATCCAGAGGTGCGTAGGCATCAAGTTCAGTGAGGGGTCGGCAACTATCAAAATTGTAATTCACCGTTCCTTTCCTCGTTTTAGTGCTTTGAGCGGTCGGCAACTAGAATTCTTAGTCCAGCAAGGGGTTGGCAACTAGGATATTTCCAGTGTGCCTTAGAGTACTAAAACGAGGAAGGAGATGGTGGATTTGCAATATCTTAAGTGACCGACACCTCGCTGAACTGAGAATTCTAGTTGCCAACCCCTCAAAGCACTAAAACGAGGAAGGGAACGGTGAATCACAATTTTGATAGTTGCCGACCCCTCACTGAACTTATACCTACGCATGTCAGGATACTGAAACGAGGAAGGGAACGGTGAACTAAGAATGTTGATAGTTACCGACCCCTCAAGGAATACTAAACAGAGGAAGGGAACGACGAAGCCTTCCTCGTTTTCGCAGACTTAAATTCTGACGAGATCATTCTTCGTTTTAGGACGGCCTTCCTCGTTTTAGTATGCCCTTCCTGGTTTTAGTATGTCTTCCTGCTTTTCTCGTGTTCCCTTCCCTTCCTCCTTTTAGTCGATCCCTATGAATTCAGATCTGTTTCTCGAGATCGCGACGTACTTCGATGACAGCTTGAGACTTCTATGGAAGATGACAGCTTCCATAGAAGCCATGAAATGCTTTGGATACTTTCGAAAGCCTCAAAGGATCGAAGAATTAAAGAGCAATTATTATCATTTTTTTTGTATCCGTGTTGACATCTGTAAAGGACTACCTTTACTACCTTGACTACCTTTACCGGGACTACCCACCAACCGAAATAGGCGGTGCCGGCACCGGTGCCGAGAGTAAACTGGGCGATTCATCTTTCAAACGCTTCCAAAAATGCTTATTTTGATATTTCAACACGTGACACCCGGTGCCGCCAGGTTTCAGCCGGTGCCGCCACCGACCGGGCATCGCGGCATCGGGCACTTGCTGTACACTAAAATCGAGAGTGGGCAACCCCTCGCAATTTACACCTGCCTAGAAACGAAAAACAAAAATCTCACCCGACAGCATTTGTGAATACAGAGCTCCTCTTTGCAGATATTTTTGTAGCAAATCTTCGCGCCGACCTCTTCTGCACTGTTCTGCTCAAGACAGAATTCGCCTGATTCTAAAACAGGGGCATATAGCTCCGGCACCCCATGCACCCATAAGGATCCATTCTGAAATACGTCAAACGTCCGATTCCTTGGTAGATTTACCACTGTCGTCACCTCAGTGTTACACTCAAGAGGGCCTGCACTGAGCTCAAACTCTGCGTCTATTTCGATAGTAACCTCTTCTACACCATGTCTCACTGTAACCAACTCTTTGAGCACTTTGGGGTCAGCTGAGCAATCCTCACCCCCACAACAGATTCGTAGGGGGACGGTAACTTTCGAGGGGGTACCCAGAGGGTCACAAGAGCACAGGCTGTACAGCACAGTAACCAAAATCCATTTTACCGTATGTGCCATTTCAGCTAGAAGGTCTCTTTTCACTTTCCCATAATAGCTGAAAAGGTTGCGTTTCCGGACACTGAACCGCTTGCAATGAGCTTAGTCTGAGTGCGTTTCTGGTCTTTAAGGTCAGAAACGTCTCAAGCCGTGCGCAATGGCAGATGAAGGTTTCGGACTCAAGTTGCTAACTAAAACAGATGTCAGCTTCGAACAGTAAAACTCGTCCCATAAAGTCATCGATAAACGTCTGGAATATATTTAAAACGAGTTTAGATCGTCTAATGAGTGGTCAGCAACTTCAACAAGTAGTGTACTTTTACCAAGATCTCCGTGCACGTACAAACGCACACCTTTGGAGCTTGCATATTACAACTATAATTTGCATAGGATAGCACACGTATTATTTGTATTTTGGTTTAGGGTAGTGAATATTCTTGTCTAACCTTTCTAAGCGTTGCCACTATCACACACCTAGTAATACTATTACTAATTATATCCTCAGAAATCACGTAAAAAGGCAGGTCAGTGCAAGTTCGTCAATGGGGTCATTAAGCCATGGAACAGTTTACCCATTGAAAGGAGTTGAACGAGGTAGTGTACCGATGGTTAAGTGTGCTCTCGTAGACACACTTTTTAGTTAGAAGCTTTGTAGTTTAATCATCTGTTTCTTCTCCTTTTTTCTGGAATGATGCTAGTTCAGTTTAATTCAATTCAATTCACATTTAATTTTCATCCTTCATTAAACAAGACAACATACATTACGCTCCCAAGTAGGGCACAACCGTGTCCTGTGCGCGAGTGCACACCACTTACTCACTTATAACAAATGATAGCCTAATATATATAGGTATATGCGTATACATATATATATAAATATATATATACATATATATATATATAAATATATATATATACATATATATATATACACATACATATATATATCTATATAAATATATATACCAATATGTATAATTATATACAGCGATGGCGATTAGCTTCGCTCAACATTGAAAATAAAAATTCGCTAGGAAGTCACTTTGCGAGTTGCGACTGACTTTACAACATGACTTTACGAAAAAACAAACTTTTTCGAAGTCATAGGTATCCCTGGTTATATCCCGGTTATATTTTAAAGGCTTTACAGAGCATTGACTGAAAATAATTGCTGCTTGTGTTTTTTGTCCTTGAACCATCGGCAACCATCTTTTTTTTTTTCGATAAGCCAATCAATACTGTACCAATCACTGATGTACAAATTCGAGATCATCCAACATAGGCAGGAAATTCAATCACTATCAAGAGATGGACACGAATGACTCGATTCCTATGTCAACGATACTGTCCGTAAAATAAACTTTATACATGTCCATTTTATGAATTATTTTAATACATGTTTCCAAGTCAGCCTGAACTAAAGGAGTATTTTTTTTACGTAAATCTCTTTCTCAGTCTTTATGTTTAGTTATCAAGTGTCAACTTTGTCTTTATAAGACGGATGTCCGCCCTGATATGAAAAAGCTTCACCGGCATGGCATTCATCTCTTCTGTAGTCTTCTCTCACCGACAGGAAAGCTCCGCAAGGAGAGCAGCGAGGAAGGATCTCGGATATAAGGTTGAAACTGACCATTCGCTGCACAAGAAATAAAACAACACCAAACGTTTCGATGGGATCCCAAAAATGTAATATTTGATCTAGACAATTGGGTCTTGTCTTTTCCAGGTCCAGTCTGGCCACACTGCATCTGAGACAACAAATTTCAGGTATACTTCTATAAGCCATATCTATTTTGACGATGCTGACCGAAACTTCCTGCTTTACTTCGGCCGAATACCGAGCGAACTACTTGCCCAGCAAAAAAAGAAAATTCCTTGTACCTATGAAGAACATTTAATCAACTTCAAACAAAATTTTAACTTAAAAATTCTGGTTCCAACCAAAATGATGAAAACGAAATTTTCGGGGTTTCTTTTTGATCAGCTAATTATCCCTCTAAGATGATGTGCGAGAGATAAATCAATTTCAAATCTTTCGGCTGCACTTCCGGCACAGCGTCTCTTCTTACCCCTAAATCTGTCATCTAATCAACTTCAACAAAAACTTTTGCTTTTAACAATTTTTCAAGTTTTGACCGGATTCTGGGCGAATTAGTTGTCCGGTTAGTCACATAAGTGTTCAGCATGTCCTCTTATCCCTAAATCGAACATCTAATCAACTTCAAATGAAACTTTTACTTTTAACAAACTTTCCGGTTTTTGCCGGATTCCGGACGAACACTTGTCCGGCGAGAAAATGGTTTTGTCATCGTGTTCAGCATGTCTTCTTACCTTATAATCGACTATCACATTAGCTACTTAATATTTTGTTTGCCACTTAATTTGAACCACCACCCCTAAATGTAGGGCTACAGAGCCCATCTGCGAACTCGACCTTATCCTTGACCCAAAGAATCCTCACACCAAGAGCGTGTTCCACCCCTCTACCAATAGTAACTATTAGTTACTATTTCCGTTCCAGCCTCACGAAAAGTTACTACGCTGACCGTTCCAACCATCTCAAAATAGTAACTAATAGTAACTATTTGCTTACCACGCTCGGGAGCGTAGTTAGCGTAGTAACTACGCATCTCTGTAACGTGATTGGTCGGATCACCCCGCGGCCTGATATGTGACGGAAAAATTCAAAAAGCGTTCCAGCCTAGCGTAGTAACTACGGTAACTAGCGTAGTAACTACGGTAAGTAGGGTGGAACACGCTCCAAGTTTCATCAAAATATCTCATTCCCTTCGGGCGTTATCGTGCTGAAAGACGGACGGACGGACAGACGGAAAACTTTAGCGATGTCATAGGTATCCCTCCACTTACGTTTTTGGATACCAAAACGTGATTTTCGTTTTTTTTTTGATCCCAAAACGTAAGTGGAGGGATACTAATGACATCGCAAAAGTTGTCCGTCCGTCTGTCCGTCCGTCTGTAGATATTTTGATGAAACTTGGTGTGAGCATTCTTTGGGTCAAGAGTAAGGTCGAATTCGTAGATGGGCCCTGTAGGTCTACATTTAGGGGTGGGGGAGGGGGTTCAATTTAAGGGGCAAGTAAAATATTTTTAAACAGCTAATGTGATAGTTGATTATGGGGCAAGAAGACACGCTGAACACGAATATGATAACCATTTTCTCACCGGACAAGTAGTTCGTTCGGAATCCGGCCAAACCGGAAAGTTTGTTAAAAGTAAAAGTTTTAACTGAAGTTGATTAGAGGTTAGATTTAGGGGTAAGAAGACATGCTGAACACGATGGTGAAAACCATTCTCTTGCCAGACAAGTAGTTCGCCCGGAATCGGGCCAAAACCGGAAAGCTTGTTAAAAGTAACAGTTTTATTGGAAGTTGATTAGATGTTCGATTTAGGGATAAGAAGAACACATTTTCTACCCGGACAACTTGTTCGCCCGGAATCCGGCCAAAACCGGAAACTTGGCAGAAGTAAAGCAGGAAGTTTCGATCAGTATCGTCAAAATAGATATGACTTATAGAGGTATATCTGAACTTGGTTTTCTCAGATGATTAGCCTGGCGAAGACTGGACCTGGCGAAGACAAGACCTATTTGTCTGGATCAAATACTCAATTTTTGGGATCCCATCGGAACCTTTGGTCTTGTTATCTCTTCTCTTCCCGTGTTGTATGTCGGTCTGAGAGGAAGAAAGACTTTTATACAAGAATTCGGCTCGGGGATACTCGTGTCGTGTGTTAACGTGGTTTGCAGATAGTTCGCATTTTGCCTTTTCTAGCTGTAGGCTATTTGGCTTAATCAGATTTATTTAGTGATTGACTAATTAGTTCAGGAAGTAAATCTGCGGCTCCTATTTTGATTCACTACTGGGTGAACGAGAAGGACTTGGATGAACAAAAAATTACGCTGAACAAGTATTTTCTTGATTTATATTTAGTTACCCCTTGTTTAAATTAGATTAAAGAAAAATTAGTTATACATATATATATGTATATAATATATGTAGCCTATGTCCGCCGACGGAGGTTGTAAAAAATCATCTCAAGGCCTAATATTCTCATGCATTATGAGGTACCCGTACAAGATACAGTAAAAAAAAAAAAAAAAAAAAAAAAATACACACTAACCCGTCGAAAGATTGGACGGGTTAGCATTTACTCAGCAAACCTTCAAATCCACATTATCTTCAACTAGCTCTTCTATTCTAAAAAGTATATCAAATTCCATTAGATTTGGTTACGGGCGTTTGGTCCCAAATAGAGGAAAATATTCACGCAAGGCGCTCGGAAGGTTGTATAGTGCTTTTTGCGGCCCATATATTTACAACTGTTCCGGAATTTACCATATCCTAAGGAAAAAAGATGTAAAAAATTTGAGAAGCTGTTTCTTTAAGTACTGTAAATTTCTGATGTATCTTCCAAAATCCTTCCGTAATCGTAAATTGGTTTCGAATTTTAATGTCCAGGATAGTATCAATACACTTTATGACTATCTCTCCTTGCCGCTGCGAAATCTCCGGCCTCTCCGGGTATCTAGCGGAAGAAAGGCAGAAGTGGTGTCACAGCTGCTCCCAAAGATCGTCGTGATTGCTTGACACAGGATGTGAGTCGTTGAGTTTGAGTCGTTACGGACGCGCTTACTCCTTCTTCCTGAGGATCACTGGCGTGTTTTGGACTTAGTCATATAGAGTCTCCACAAACATCCTGCCTTGTCAGCCCACGAAATTATTGGCCAGTTTTTCAATCCTGAACCCGCTTAATGTGCTTGTCATTGTGTAAAATTCTGTATGTCTATTTAGTGTGTTGTTAAATTATATGAAAAGAATGTAGTCATGTTTATTTACATTGTCGTGTTTAGTGTTTTAATATGTGTATTTTCATTTGTGTATTTACTCATACTCCGCTGTTATCCAAAAAGCGGGTCACAAATAAATAAATAAATAAAATAAAATTGCTTAATTGCCGGCGATGCGGTTTGTATTTTCAATAACCTCAGACTATATACGTCCGACGTCAGCGTCCAAATTTGAATTCTATACGTTTGAATGCTAATAGTATTTTGCCAACCTACAATAACTTCTCCTCGTATTCTGTTTGCTGTGGTAAAATTCTCCAAGTATGATCAAATGAGGCGTTACCAGTACTATTGGTAAACAATATTATTCTTTCAAATTACAGTTCTTGTTTACATGCCCTGATTTGACAATTAAAAAGGGAATTAGAGTCCCCTCGCCAAAGTTCGCCGCCAGTAAGTACAGTCCATCAATTTTTTGACAGCTTTACATACATTTTTTTCGTAATCATATGGTAATGCATGCCATAAATGCAATGGAGCACTCAAGTATGATACTGGGCAGGCCAGCTAATGACGCATTTGGATAGCCTCGTTGCCCCACGTACGTGTAGAAGCGAAAGCTGTATCTAATACAATTATCCGACGGCTGGATGACTTCGGAGTGCGGAAACCGCATCCGTCTGCATCTTTTTCTTTTACAAACGTAATTTTCTCACGGGATTTTGGTCTTGGTTTTGTGTTAAACAAGTTGTCTTAGATACAGTTTTTGTTCCAATTTCTGAACCGACACAGCTCTGAATCTATGACAATGGTGAACGCGGCTCACGGCCTCGCGTCCCCTTTAGTCTAAACAAGAGGAAAACTGCATAACCGGTTCTTCCGACCAATGAGCTCCTTGGAAGCAATGAGCGCAAGCCTGGTTCAATCCGATACGCTAGACACGGCAGACGAGAAAATTAGTGTAATCCATTAGCGGGGACAAAAACGGCATCGGACGTTCAAATCTGCGAAATGAGAACTGATGTAACGATTCGGACGTTACTGTGAATAAATTACATAGGCCGAATTTCGCTGAGTTGCCACAGTCTAGTCGCCCTTCACTTACTCGCCTAAATAGGCCTAAGACCAGATGAAAATGCGGTACTTCGTTGCTCCGCTACCCATTATTATTCTGTGTGGTAGGCCATAAATCTAGCCGAAACTCATTTTCTCAATTCCCCAATTCACAACTGATGGTAAACATCACTCTAAAATACAATTGATGAAATCGACTTTCATCGAATGAACTTTTTATGTCGGATCTGTGTATCTCTATGTGCTTGTACCTCCATGCTTCGAAATATTTAGCAACGAAAATGATAAACGATTGCCGATAAACAAAATCTTTTTGGGGTCACACGCAATAGCGTGCTTTCTTCGGAAGTAACCTTACAATCTCGAACTAAACATTTCCCCAGCTTCGCTTCTTTGGCAATTGAAATGCACACTTTTGTTGAAGTTAAAAGTTTCCGCGTCGGGATCAACTTTCTCTTGTCGGGTCAGCAGTGCATATTTTGAACGTCACTACTAGAACCCAAGGCGAAAAAGTAAAAAAAAATCCCTGATCAGATTCAAAATAATTAAGTAAATAAAAAAAGAAACTCCAACTTTCATTTCACGCACTGTTCATTAAAAGCCAGCGACCCTTCAAAATCCAAATTAATCAGAGCAGAAGATGACGAGGAAAGATAAAATCGTCATCTTCACTAAATCCACGTTTAAGACTGACCTGTCTGACTTTACCAAACCAGAGTACACATTTCTTGATATCTTAGACACATCTGTATTAAAACTGGTCATTCGCCGATTTGATAGATGAGTTTGCTTCTTGGAATCGTTCATAGTAATCAGCAATGGAATCTGACACGGAATCCTGCGGCGCAAAGAAAAGACTCTTAGGCATTTTGCTTTCTTTCTAAAACGTCGTCAGATCGGAAATAACAAATGGCTGACAGGTTCTCTGAAATGTAACTTATTTTGACCTTGTATTTTAGCCTTACTCGTGGCTAATGGCGTTATAAGGGTCATGGGGTGATATTTCGAGACCCTTATTAGCAAGGGTCATTTTCCCGCTGGAGCTTGATATTTCGGCTCTTCTTGGCAAGGGTTTCTTTAAGGATGTAGCAAGAAGAACGGATAAGTTAAACCAAGAACAAATAACGAGACAGAACTGCTGTCTCCCTATCTCGGCCATACAAACATGCAGAGTCGAGTAAAATACGGCCGACTCCCGACGCAAATGAGCGGAGGTTACTAGCTTCGAGCCACATCACGTTTCGTTACCTCTACAAATAGCTATATCGCCGTTAACTCGCTGAAGAGGAAATCTAGCAGTCAAAGCTGATTAGTTCTAAGGACGCGCTCCCAAGCGGGTCAGCGCGCGGGTACGCCTCCTGATAGCCTCCCTCGACATTTCTTGTGCGAAAATCAACGGTGAAGACGGAAGAGGAGTAAACGGGTATCAACATCAGCTCAAAGCTAGAGTAAATAGCTCCAGGTCCGCTCAGTTTTGTCGCGGTTTTCATAGTCGCTGCATGCGACTAAAGACATAAGTTCTATCTGATTATTTGTACTTGGTTAAACTCAACTCATCTGCAAATCCGGGAATAACGGGTTTGAATACAGACGTGTCTAAGATATGTAGCTCGAGGAAACAAACCAGAAGAGTACCCTTTCCATGAAGGGCCGAAATATCGCTGAAGAGCATCATAGCAGACTTATCCGCTTTCAGCCATTTTTTAGTTCCAACTTGGTACAAGGATCCTTTGGGTCAAAGTACAGGTCAAGCTCGTAGCTGCCGTGTCTTAGCCTTGTGTTAAGTTTAGGGGCGAAACGAATACTTTTAAAAGCTAATCAGATAATCAATCTAGGGGTAAAGAGACGAGTTAATCCATATTTGAAACTTACTTTCTTGCCCGACAAGTAGTTCGCCCGGAATCCAGCCAAAATCGAAAATTTGGTAAAATTAAAAGTTTTATCTGAACACGATTAGAGGTTTGATATATACGTAGTAAGAAGACCGATGAATCCGTTTTTAGACTTTATTTATTACACGCCGGAAAAGTAGTTTGCCCGGATCAAAATCGGATAAAGGGTAAAAGTAAAGTTTGTATCTGAAGTTGATCAGAGGTTCAATATAGGCATAAGGAGACATGCTGAATCTATTTCTCAAATTTATTTTCTTGTCCGAGAAGCAATCCGACCAGAACCTGGCCAAAACCAGAAATTCGTAGAAGTAGAAGTTTCAAGACTAGAGAGTCGGTATGAGGTTAAACAACTTGCTCTGAAGTTTGTGTTCAGGCCGAACAACCAAAATGGTTGTTCGAACCAGGAAAGTAAAATGCTTATCTGAAATAGATTAAGGTGCCTAAATAGAATCCACGTTGGCGGAACAAAATTCGGCCGAAATCAGGCAGAACTCGGAACTTCGGCAGAACTTATTATTGCTTGATCAAGTCGTTTAGCGTACCGATAGTGGAGTAAGTTGAAATAACACTAGTACACTGTGCAGTCCCATGACAACAGTCCTATCCTACCCAGTGCCAAAATTTTCTGGTATTACCCTGATGTTAAAAGAAAAAAGTCCCAACCGTGCGATAAAAGGTGATAACGCACAGCCAGCCGTGCGATAAAAAGTGATAACGCACGGTTGGTCCCTTCATCAAGTTCATCGAGCATTTCCCCTCAAGTGCTGAAAAATAGAGCCTGATCTCCAAAAAATTAATAAAAGACATCACTTTCAGGAGGAAAAACAAAAAAAAACACTACAAAATAATACAGCAAACAAAAATGTTGGAAAACGTTGTAGAAAAGTCTTTAAAAACTGAAAAAAAAAATGTTGCTTTCCTAGCCAGCCAACCTGGGTTATACCTTGTTACAGTCATTTGGAAAATTTGGAATACCCGCGGGCCAAATTTTTCCGCTATCACCCTCAGCAAGGGCGATAATATATAATGTTGATTCGACCTATCTGCTTTGTTTTCTTGCTCGGTTGATACTACTGACATAGTCCGATGAAAACCGGAAATTCGGTAAGCATCTTGTTATATCTTTTTTGGGTGTTTGGGAGTTCCAGTCTGGTGACGATACACATAATGATGATATACAGGAAATAAAATCGATATTTCTGTTTTGTTTTCTTACGAAGCAGCAACGAAATCTACAAGATCCGAATCCGGAAAAGAGAGAAATCTCTTTTTCGGATACCGGAGAAACCGATAATATATTCTCCTTTGGGATCCCATCGAAACCTTCGGTCTTGTTATATGTTATTCCCAGTCAGCTTAGGTTGAAGGTGTACCTAAGTCAACTGAAGCCCCCGCTCAGATTTATGCACTACAGCTCATCCACGATCCAAAATTTAAACAGTCAGTTAGAATTCAATACTTAGTGTTCCCTGAATAAAGACGAGGATAAGAGCCCATGTCCTCCGCCCCAACAGCTCGCATATCAAGCTCATGTTACGGAGAACCGCTAAGCCTTTCCCGTCGTCAAGTTCGTATTACAGTCATCCGATAAGCACTTCCCGGCAGGCCATGATATGAAGATACATGGCCGCTAAGCAGTTAGCAGTCTCTTTTTAGTAATTTACAAAATTTACAAAAAGTTTAGAGAATAGACAAGCAGAATTCGAAATGAAATAGATAAGTATCGATTATTTTTTTCCACAATTTATTTTTTAATTTACCACTTCGGGCCGTGGCCTTTGCGTAAGTTTCCTTTGAGTGACTCTCGGAACTCGGCTCGGACGAAGAAGCACTACGTAAAAATAAAAGTCGTAGATAACAAGACCAAAGTTTTCGATGGGATCCCAAAAATTTAACATTTGATCCAGACATCTACGTCTTGTCTTCGCCAGAACCAGTCTTCGCCAGGCTAATCATCTGAGAAAACCACGTTCAGATATACCTGTATAAGCCATATCTATTTTGACGATACTGATCGAAACTTCCTGCTTTACTTCTGCCAAATTTCCTTTTTCGGTCGAATTCCGAGCGAACTACTTGCCCAGCAAAATAAAGATAGTTCAGAATCAAATTCAGCGTATCTCCTTATCCCTATAAAGAACATCTAATCAACTTCAAATAAAAATTTTGCTTTTAACAAATTTTCCGGTTCTGGCCGGATTCCGGACGAACTACTTGTCCGGCGAGAAAATAGTTTTCACCATCGTGTTCAGCATGTCTTCTTACCCCTAAGTCGAACATTTAATCAACTTCAAATAAACATTTTGCTTTTAACAAATTTTCCGGTTTTGGCCGGATTCTGGACGAACTACTTTTCCGGCGAGAAAATGGTCTTCACCATCGTGTTCAGCATGTTTTCTTACCCCTGAATCGACCATCTAATCAACTTCAAATAAACATTTTGCTTTTAACAAATTTTCCGGTTTTCGCCGGATTCCGGGCGAACTACTTGTCCAGCAAGAAAATAGTTTTCACCATCGTGTTCAGCATGTCTTACCTCTAAATCAATCATCTAATCAATTTCAAATAAAACTTTTACTTTTAACAAACTTTCCGGTTTTGGCCGGATTCCGGCCGAACTACTTGTCCGACGAGAAAATAACTTTCATATTCGGATTCAGCGTGTCTCTTTACCCCTAAATCAACTATCTAAATAGCTTTTAAAAAATATTTTTCTTGACCCTTAATTTGAAACCCCTCCCCCACCCTCAAATATATGGCTACACAGCCCATCTTCGAACTTGACTTGTACTTTGACCCAAAGGATCCTCCCACCAAGTTTCATCAAAATATCTCAATCCCTTCGAGAGTTATCGTGCTTACAGACGGACAGACGGACAACTTTTGCGATGTCATAGGTATCCGTCACTAACGTTTTGGGATCCCAAAAATAAAAGACTGGTAGAAGAGGGGGGGGGGATTCCAGAAGCTTACAATTCCAGAAGAGAGCTAGGGATATTTTGAAAGGCAGAATAAGCCAGAGGAGTCCTTTAAGTTTATAGAATAGAGGCGTCATTTCGCTGAAATCTAAAGGGGGGCAGCGGCGGCGTCCCGAGCCCCCTTCGAGGCCCCGTGACGCACGGGTGGTTTGAAGTGCTTGGGCAGGGGGGGGGGATACCGCAAAATACACTTGTCGGAAATCCAGCAAGGCTGAAGAGTTAAACGGTTCAGAAACAATAGACAAGAAACGTACTGCACCACATCCGGAAAACTAAACGAATTTCAAGAAACCAGTTTGTGAAAGGTAAAGGCCATGCCTAATAACAGGAACTCGCTGGAGCGCGAAGCCACCGCAGCACGTTGTGAGCGCCGCAGGCGAAATTTTTTGAATCTGCATGTTTTCTAACAAAATGTAACTACTTCCCGAAAAAATTTTAGGTTTTAAAATGGCCAGGCGAAAATTTTGGAATCCCTTATGATCAGAGTGCCTTTTTGGATCACAAATGAACCGAAACGGAGTAGCTTTTGCTGCAACCCACGACCACAGATTTAAAACTTTCCTTAACGTTTTACAAAATAAATAAGCTGGGGTTAAGTGGGAAAGGTATTGAGTGTTTGCTGACCCTCTCCTCTTTCTACAGTTCTATTTTGTGCTCCTTCGGGGCGGTGCCCCAACTTGAATTTCCAAGTGGGTCAGCTATCCAGGAAAAAATCATAAAGTGATACTCGACGCCATGTTTCAAAGATAGATAATGTCTGTCTTCAAGTTCAGAGTTCAGACACACAACTTACCCAGGCTCAAACGTTCCTTGAAGACATTCGATCCTCTCGATTTTCATGAGTGAACTTGGTCAACTGAAATCGCGCAACCAGATGTCACAATTCTGACGATAAACTGATATTTTCGTGCTATTTTTATGTTTTTCCTGGGTAACTCTGGGCCCCCTTGGAAGGCCATGGGGCAGTCCCCCCTGCCCCCCCCCGAAATGACGCAGCTTTAGTAGAATAGATCAGTAAAATAGATCAAACACATTATTAGTTTTATAATTTATTCATTATAATTTTCTATTTACCACTTCGGCCCCTGGCACTTACAAGGCTGGTTCCCTTTTGCCTAGGCTGAAGCTCGCCACCTGCTTCCCAGTCAAAACGGAAGAGGCCTGGGAAGAATAGCTCAAATTCAGAAATCGTGATTTTTCTCCAGTTTCCCGGAAGATTCCCCCACAAGAAACTGTTTGACCAAGAGGAGTACCAACATTGAATGCAAATACGAGAGGATCACTTTCGATTTCTAGGGAAATGTCATGACGATTTCCTAATCCCCAGCTGAAGCACAGAACTTTTTGAGATAAAGGACACGTCGTCATGATAGTATTTCATTCTACTCAGTGCCGTTTTTTAATTTTGGTGGACCCTAGGCCATCCGTGGATTTTTTGCCGCTTTTCACGAGTGAAAAACGCCTTATTTTTGCAGCGTTCTCTAATGGAAGTCAGAAATCTGTATTTGTTTTATAAAAATTAAAGCATATAAGTTAGTGTCTATTCTGCTTTAAACACATCGCTATGGGGCCCATCTGCGAACTTGAACTGTACTTTGACCCAAGGATCCTCACACCAAGTTTGGACAAAATATCTTAATCCCTTCGAGAGTTATCGTGCTAACCGACGGACAGACGGACTGACGGAAAATTTTACGAAGTCATAAGTTATCCCGTCACTTACGTTTTGGGATCCCAACTAGCGGAGCGCAAAAACAGATCTGGGAAGCAGAACGAATTTTTTGCCGAAGTCGCAAAAACAGCCGGCGCAAAAACTAGCCGAAATTTCCAGACCACTAGAATCACCTCGTAATCTTAATTTCTACACAATCAAAGCTCGGCTACAAACCTGTGAGAAAGTAAATCCCTTGGAGGAACAAGACCAAAGGTTCCGATGGGATCCCAAAAATTCAATATTTGATCCAGACAATTAGGTTTTGTCTTCGCCAGATCCAGTCTTCGCCAGGCCAAACAGCTAATCATTATGAAATCCAAGCTCAGATATGGATTCAGCATGTGCATTTACCTCTATAAGCCGATCGAAACGATCCTAGCTTACTTCTGTGAATTTTGAGGTTCTGGCGAAATTCAAGAACTACTTGTCCGACGAAAAACTAAAACTCAAAAACGGATTCTCCGTATCACCTTACCCCTATATCCGACATCTAATCAACTTGAAATAAAAATTTTACTTTTAACAATTTTTCCAGTTTTGGCCGGATTCCGGGCGAACTACTTGTCCGGCGGCAAAAATGGTTTTCGTATTCTTGTTCAGCATGCCTTCTTACCCCTACATCAAACACCTAATCAACTTCAGATAAAACTTTAACTTCTAACAAACTTTCCGGTTTTGGCCGGATTCCGGACGAACTACTTGTCCGGCGAGAAAACGGTTTTCATATTCTTGTTCAGCATGTCTTCTTACCCCTATATCAAACATCTAATCAACTTCAAATAAGAATTCTATTTTTAACAAACTTTCCAGTTTTGGCCGGATTCCGGACGAACTACTTGTCCGGCGAGAAAATGGTTTTCTTATTTGTGTTTCAGCGTGTCTTCTTACCCCATTATCGACTATCACATTAGCTGTTTAAAAAAAATTTGCTTGCCCCTTAATTTAAACCCCCTCCCCCACCCCTAAATGTAAAGCTACAGGGCCCATCTACGAACTCGACCTTACTCTTGACCCAAAGAATCCCCACACCAAGTTTCATCAGAATATCTCACTGCCTTCGAGAGTTATCGTGCTTACAGACAGACGGACAGACGGACAGACAGACGGACGGACGGACAGACGGACAACTTTTGCGATGTCATAGGTATCCCTCCACTTACGTTTTGGGATCCCAAAAACTCTGACACGAAACCTGATACAAGACTGGCGTCTTGTCCTACTTGTATCTCTAAAAGTCACCAAGTAACAGATAACATGGCTCTATTACACATGTCAAGATAAGCCAAGTCGGTTTTCAAAGGGTTTATCTGTCCGCTAAATCTGTTTCGCAGATTTTATAACTGGCGTGGGCAAAATATCTAATGAGCAATTCGCAATGAGAGGTGAGCTGACCAGAGCTCTACTTAGCGGGCGCTGCGTTTTTGTCAACACAGACATTGCGGATGTTTTATTGCCCTTTATTACTCCAGCAAAATACGTAATGAGCAAAGAGTAATAAGAGACGAACAGTTCCGTTTAGAGGACGCTGTGTTTTTCATCAACACAGACATTGCGGGTGTTTTATTACATTTTTCACACCTTTTACGATGGACTGGGCACTCCAATACACCAAGGGTCCATGATATAGGTATTTTGAAAGCGCCACCCGCTAACATGTTTCATTGCCGACAACCTATCAGTGCTTTCAGTTTCCACTAGGTAATGCGCGCATACACAAAAGTGTATGCTGTTTTTGGGATCCCAAAACGTAAGTGGAGGGATACCTATGACATCGCAAAAGTTGTCCGTCTGTCTGCCCGTCCGTCTGTGAGCACGAGAACTCTCGAAGAAATGAGATATTTTGATGAAACTTGGTGTGAGGATTCTTTGGGTCAAGAGTAAGGTCGAGTTCGTACATGGGCTCTGTAGCCATATATTTAGGGGTGGGAGGGGGTCAAATTAAGGGCAAGCAAAATATTTTTAAATAGCTAATGTGATAGTTGATTGTGGGGTAAGAAGACATGCTGAGCACGAATATGAAAACCATTTTCTCGCCGGACAAGTAGTTCGCCCAAAATCCGGCCAAAACCGGAAAGTTTGTTAAAAGTAAAAGTTTTATTTGAAGTTGACTAGATGTTCGATTTGGGGTAAGAAGATATGCTGAACACGATGGTGAAAACTATTTTCTTGCCGGACAAGTAGTTCACTCGGAATCCGGCCAAAACCGGAAAGTTTGTTAAAAGTAAAAGTTTTATTTGAAGTTGATTAGATGTTCGATTTAGGGGTAAGAAGGCGTGCTGAACACGACGGTGAAAACCATTTTCCCGCCGGACAAGTAGTTCGCCCAGAATCCGGCCAAAACCGGAAAAAAATTTTAAAGCAAAAGTTTTATTGGAAGTTGATTATATGCTCTTTATAGGGATAAGGAGATACGCTGAATTCGTTTCTGAACTTTCTTTTTTTTTTTGCTGGACAAGTAGTTCGCTCGGAATTCGGCCGAAACGGGGAATTCGGCAGAAGTAAAGCAGGAAGTTTCGATCAATATCGTTCAAAAAAAATATGGCTTATACAGGTATATCTGAACTTGGTTTTCTCAGATGATTAGCCTGGCGAAGACTGGATCTGGCGAAGACAAGACCTAGTTGTCTGGATCAAATATTACATTTTTAGGATCCCATTGAAACCTTTGGTCTTGTTCCGTGCGTCATATTTTCATGATCATGAAACTCGTAGTTCGCACTTGATCCGTAGGCCGGCTGTAATAGCTAGTAGATCGAGGTTTAGCATTATGTGAATCGAACGGTCCTATAATGGGAAGGTTTATCGAGTGAGCTAAGGTCGTGTAGTGTTTTCATGGATGTCCGTAGCATGTTGAAAGTTCATTGTTTTGCTGTATATGAATTTGATGCGTTATTCCCAGCCGTTTGAATTGATATTTTTGTTTTGTTTTGGATAGCAGTGATTTTGGTTTAAATTTGTTTTGGTAGTTGTCGTTTTTTCGTTGGGCGTCCCAGACCGGATAAGTCAAGCTCCTTTCTTTATTTTTTTTGTCGAAGTCTGTTTTGTTGTTTATGTTTTGTTTCGACGGTAATTAGTCCCTTACAGGTTTGCTTCTGGGCACTGAAGATTCTATTTTTTTTTTTTAATAAACCTTTTATTCTCTCTATAAATGGCGATTTTTTTGTGAACGATGTTGGCTAGCGCAGAGAATTTATGAACATAGAAGGTACAGTCGCATTCATAACAATCATTCCTACCAAGTAACAATAGTTTCTCCTGGCGAGTATGAAAACGCAGCTTTATTAAACCAAACCGACTCACGGCCTAAAAGAGTAGGAATTGGTGGTTTCAAAGTTATGGCGCTATGTTAGCCTATATATTCGGATTCTAGCAAGGATCAAAGCACTGCTTTAAGCTAAAAATATACTCGAAAAAAATACAAGTAACCAACAAATCACTCACCAAATTTTGCACTTGCAGTTTTGCTTTTAGTACTGAATTCCTCGGCGTCATCCTCATCTGCCAAAAGTTAAAAGAACATCGAAAGACGATCCGAAGAAAACAAACGATGCACGTCACGTCCTGAATAAAGAATTTCTTAAAGGACCTGTTACACCTATTTTACAGATTCACTCTACGTCTGTGTACTTCGTTCTCATTTATAAGATTACGAACTTAAGTCCGGTCTTCACCTCCAGGAAATTCCGGAGTCTGGGCTTCCAGATTATTCTTTGACTTCTTCTGTAAATTGCATCTGGAATATGAACCGGTCCGAAAGTACATCAAAATAATCCGGAAAAAAGGGGCTTTTGGACTTCCAGATTTCCAGAATTTTTAAGTATCGCAGAAGAACAGAAAAAAATCACGGAGAATCTGGGAACCCAGATTCCGGAAGGTGAAGACCCAACTTTACGATGTCACTGTTATCCACTCTTACGGCAATACACTAAGTATGCATCCGACGTGTCTGTCTTTTCTCCAAGCGGATCAGGGTCCCACTTAATGCTTTCGAGAATTTCTAAGGGGGTGTAGCGCTTCTAAAACTCCGGGACGGGCCTGCAATTTTGTAGACAAAAATTGCACAGCTTTAAAGGGGCCAGGTACGTTGGAATGTTGGAACAGAAACTGTACGTACCGCGACTTATGCTTAAAAAGACCCCTCAAGCCTACAACACAAATGCAGCCTACTTCCGTAAAGCCAGATGCATCTTGTAATTTAATCCATTGGATTATTTTGAATCTATTGATAGATTTTGTATTTTCCCATTAGACTCTCGAAGCGACGAAAATACCAAATTCAGTTAGGCTGCGCAATTTGAGCTTCATCGACAACGTGGTTTTTGGGATCCCAAAACGTAAGTGGAGGGATACCTATGACATCGCAAAAGTTGTCCGTTTGTCCGTCCGTCTTTAAGCACGATATCTCTCGAAGGGAACAAGATATTTTGATGAAACTTGGTGGGAGGATCGTTTGGGTCAAGGGAATGGTCGAGCTCATAGGTGGGCTCTGTAGCCCTACATTTAGAGGTGGGGGAGGGGGTTCAAATTAAGGGCCAAACAAAATATTTTTAAACAGCTAATGAGATAGTCGATTATGGAAGACATAGAAGACATGTTGAACAAAATATGAAAACCATTTTTTCGTCGGACAAGTAGTTCACCCGGAATCCGGCCAAAACCGGAAAGTTTGTTAAAAGTAAAAGTTTTATTTGAAGTTGATTAGATGTTCGATTTAGGGGTAAGAAGATATGCTGAAAACGAATATGAAAACCATTTTCTACCCGGACAAGTAGTTCGCCCGGAATCCGGCCATAACCGGAAAATTTGTTAAACAAAAATATTTTTGTTAGAGACAGGCTAAATCCGAATATGAAAGTTATTTTCTCGCCGGACAAGTAGTTCACGCGGAACCCGGCGAAAACCGGACACAAAATTTGTCGACCAATTTGCGGCTATAGCAGTACCTACCCCTTTATTCTCAAACCAGTATAGCTCTGCGCGTGGATGACGTAATGCTCCGTTTATTCTATGGACGTCGGAGAGACCTAGTGTAATCGAAGGTCGAAGGGGTTGATATATATGTTTAAACGAGGAAATATGTTGTTCAAGCGATTGAGGTCTGCGCGTGTATGACGTAATGCTTTGTTTATTCTATGGACGTTGGAGAGATCTAGTGTAAACGAAGGTTGGAGGGGATGATATATATGTTCAAACGAGGAAATATGTTGTTCAAGCGAGGATGTTGTTCAATGAGGATTCACTGGTAAAGTACAGGTCAAGTTCGTAGATGGGTCCTTTAGTCCTATCTTTAGTCCTATATTTACGGTAAAAACATGAATGTTTTATAAGCTAATAAGATATTCATTGAGGTCCGGAGGTCCGCTGAATCCATATCTGAACTTAGTTTTCTTGCTGGCCAAATGGTTCATCACGAATTCGGTCGAAACTGGAAATTTGGTTGAAGCTCAAAGTTGTTTCTGAAATCGATTAGAGATTCGGTACCGGGCCAAGGAGACACGCTGAATCCATTTTTGAACTTTATTTTAACAGTAAAAATCTTCAAGGAATCTGACGAAGACTGAATGGCGAAGACATGACCCAGTTGTTTGAATCAAATGTTAGATTTTTGGGATCCCATCGAAACCTTTGGTCTTGTTCCTTCTGCAATCGCGAACGACCTGGTTGGAAAATTAAGTTCAGAGGAGACCCAGAACCAGCAGCCTAACTAGTTTGCTCATTGACAATTTGGTTGCTACTGTTCATCCTAAATATTTCAAAATAGCCTACAGCTTCCACAAGTTTGACAGATCTTTCATACAATTAAATAATCGTTATTTAGGAAAAGCTGAGCAATGGAAAGGCTCATTTCATCGAGTTTTCAAGCCTTTTGAATAAGTGATTATTAACTAGGTTTTCGTATTTCAGCTCTACTCGGTGAACCTTCAACTGCTCAGCTATAGATGACTAAAATATTCCATACTGTCTGGGGGAGGGCAATCGAAGAGAACCTCCTTTGGCCATAAGCTAAATTTCTTTTAGGATCGTTAACCGGTTGTCGACGACATTTTGAAATTACTGGAGAGAAACTTGAGTGTTCCGAGCCATTTCTCACGAAACTTTCGCTGATTCTGTGCGCTATTTAAAAATAAATTTATTTGGCGGAAAATGGGGAGGAACAGTTACCAGTCGGCAATAATGATTATTGTGAACATTAATCCTAGCGCCAAATCTTAAAACCAGCCAACATTATTCAAAACCAAGAAAAACATTAATCAACCCTTTAGGACAGTGAGTCATAAATCCCGCCAGTTCATGAGTTATTCTGTGGGTTTTGCTTTCTTCTGTTCTTTAACTTCCATCTTTTTCTTTTGTTTTGCTTTCAGCTTCAGGTTCATTTAATTTTCAAATAACGAAAACAAATGATTTCACACAACTTCATGGCAGAGAGCAGGCTCAATGGCATGGCACTTTTCTATATTTTTTGTTTCTTGTTTTCCTTACAATGTTTAAGTTATATACTGTATTACTGCGTTGTAGTTTAGAAGGGGGCTATCTTGTATTAAAATAATTAGTGATAAATATTCAGTTTGTAAATAGGGTTCAAGTTTAATAAGGGTTGTAAGTTCAAGTTCAGGTCAGTGTAAATATTAAGTAGTTTCGGGAATTTGATAAATATGTAAAAATGTAAATAAGTGTCCGTGCTTTAGTGTAACATGTGATTTTGAATTCAGTTAGTATCCAGATGATGTAGCGAGTAGTGAAAATAAAATAGTGTTAGTCTGTCCATCTTTATATGACACCAGTAAATCTTGTTGTCTAATGTTGTAATTTCTTCTAGTACAGAATGAAATACTTGAGACAGCATAAGCTAACTTAGCGAATATACCTTTTCTTCTTGAAAAGTTGGTTTATTCCTGGGGGGAAATGACACAAACACGTCAAACAGATGTTCATTTCTTAAAAAAAAAATATTAACCAGCTATATATTTTCCATTCGCGTGCTTCCGTATCTCTACTATATATACATTTTTGTGGTAGATAAATAACTTTAGATGTCCAATAGCTCATACAAATTACCCGCTAGCGTTTGGTCGTCATTCAGTTAACAACTAGTACGTATAATAGCAATATTTAACACATTCTGATAATAACTTTAAAGATCCACAGTTTACAATTAATATATACAATTTACTTTATTAATTACAGCATGGAATTAGGTAACTGTCGGTTGAATGTGTTTGGGCCTGGTTTGTGCGAATTGGGTTTGGTACTTCATAGTTCTGTTAAGGTCTGAAGTCAGGCACCTACGTCCGCAGTCCATTGTCAGTTTGTGTCGCTTTTCAGAGATGACCCCACGGTCGTATCGAGTCCTGGTTTGAACTCGCAACTTGGATATGGCATGCATTTGGGGTCAAAACTGGCAGAAATGTTGCCGAGAATACACGGATTGTCGCCGAGAATGCATGAAATGTATCCGAGAATGCTGCTTCTGTCGCCGAGATTTTTTGTGTGTATCCGAGACTGCAATGTTTGTCGCCGAGAATGACAACTTTGTAGCCGAGATTTCCACTGAAAATCGTGTCGCCGAGAAATACAGATATGTGTTCGAGACCAAAAATCGAGTTCCCGAGATGAATCAAAATGTCGCCGAGATCGCTAGAAATGTCGCCGAGATTTCACGTAATGTCGCCGAGAATGCATCAAATGTCGCCGAGATTTTTTTGAAAAAAACATAAAAGTGAAAAAAGTGTCGCCGAGAATTGAAAAAAAAACACAGCTTAGAACGATAAATCTCAGTTTTGAGATAGGCACGAAATGTCGCCGAGATTGCATGAAATGTCACCGAGAATACCCGAAATGTTTTTGAGAATATCCTACACACACAGCTGAATAAAGTGTCGCCGAAAATCGAACCAATCCAGACTAGAATCACTAAGTTTTGAGATAGGGGACAATGTAGCCGAGATTGCACGACATCCAGTGCATAAGGATAGGCTATTTTGTGATCAAAGTAACAGTCAAACGCGTGATCCAATCCCGACAGAGCTTGGCAGTTGGCGAGGGTACATGTCACAGATGCTGCATTTACAAGCCCGGACCAAATGCGACTGTTCACTGGAACATATGCTAACTACCTTAAGTTTGTCATATACGCTAAGAAACTCTTGTTGGTAATAGTCTTTACTCAATAAACATGCCAGTGTAAACAGAAGAATTTTGGTTGGGTTGCTAAAAAGTAAGATCCCCAGGGAATTTTAAAGTTTAACCGAAATGGACTGAGACAGAACAATCTAGTTAGGCTACCCATCACTCCTTCACTTAAATAGGCTTGTGGACCCGAGGAAAACACGTTACTTCGTTGCTCCGCTATTCATGAATAATCGATTTTCGGATAGTGGACTTTCTCTGTCGGATTTGTGGTACCTTTATGCACTTGTTTCTGTGTTTTATGTATGAAGGGGTAAATCGGGTCAAAATGAAAATTAAAATGATTGTCCCTAGAACAGTTTATAAGTGTAAACGCGTCCGGCGCCTCGCTGGCCGCTCGGCTCTATATATATAGTACCGCAATTCTACTTTTAATTTTTATTTTGACCCGCTTTACCCCTTCATATTTATGGTAATAGTAGAATTTACGCTGTGGGGACGGCCGCAGATATTCTGAATGTCATAACTAGAGCAGACAGTGGAAAATAAAAAAAATCCCTTTGCAGAATCCAAATAAGTCACTGTATTCAATCAAATGACACAAAAATAAGTCGGCTTTTCAGTTAAACTTTAATAAGTGCCATATTTGGTATCGGCTCTTGTTGGTATTAGTCTTTCCTCAATAGATTCAGTGTCAACGTGAACAGCAACTGCTTAAAAGTCAGATCCACGGGAAGTTTTAAGGGAAAGGATATGGATCACAGGTGTCAAGTATAGTCATTAAAAATATAATTGAAAAGCGTTTATGGATATATACCATCAAAAATGTGTCACCACCTTAAAAGTTTTGAAAAAATAACTTTTGACAAAAATCTGGCTCTGGGAGGCTTGATTTTGACGTCGACGACTTGATTTTCTCTCCCATTAAAGTCATCCACAAATAGCTTGTAAATGGTTAGGGTTAAAATCCACCAAACATAGTATGTATGACAGTTTGGTTCTTGCAACAGCCTTGTCACATGGTTAGTTTAAGGTCCAAGTCTCCAAACATGGTTTATATGACATTTATGTTCTTCTTAACAGGAAATGTCAGGTAGGAAGCACTTTGTAGCAACTCCGTGACTGGGAGTACAAGTCCATGCCAGGCCCATGTTTTTCATGGTTTCACAATCAAGTAGGAGATCAGAGCTTTTGAGAACTTCCACATCAGCAGGGACAGGAATTTGCTCAAGCACACTGCTTCCCAACTGTGCTTTCAATCCTTTATTAGGACTGTGATTGTTCAACTGTCCTTCAGAGAAAATAAGTGGTTTATCTGATGTATTGGTGGAGATAAACAAGACATTTATGTCCAAATACTTCTTCTGATACAGCTTTTCACCTTGAAATTCCGGCTTCTCCACCACTATGGATCCTCAGAAGCTGAAGAACGTACCTTTTGCATACATGCTTCATGTAGGATATTGATGGTCAATTAATACTCTTCTTCCAAATTTTGGCTATCAGCCCTTGACTTAAACATTTCTTCTTGCGTATTCCTTCTTGGGGACAAGTTCGAGCTTCCATACATGGAACTTTAATAGCAAATCTCCCACACCGACTTCCACTCTTGACAACTGCATCAAACACTTTGGAATCCATCTTCGAATTTCTGGTGATACTGGCCGAGTCAGTTCATGTTTCTTGATACATGACTGTGCCCTGGAAAAGAGATCAAGTTCGGCACACATAGCAAACTTCAGAAGTTACAGTTATATTGTCAAGTGTTTGGCTATTAATTAATTAGTTCCATCCTGGAAAGCTGTCAGTACGCATTTTAATAACAGCATTAGTTTATTTTCTTTTTTTTTGTGACAGTACTTTAAACCGACTCTGGAACCATCAAGCTAACTGATGGCTTTTTTCCTGACATGTTTCAAGCAGCAACTCTATTCTCTAGGACAACAAAAAATGTTGGATCAGGAACAAGATACTTTTGTTTTGTCATTTGGCAGCAAATACTACAATCCTGAAGTTCACAACCTATTTAAGAAGTCTGGTTACGTGAAATCATCGATTTTCAACTGTCTATTACTTGAATGCAGCTACTTTGAATAACTGATGGTCTGTACTATTAAAATAAACCTTCTATATTATCCAACAATCAGAATTTCCTGCTTTAGAAACTGAATTATTTGCTTATTCAATCTGAGGCAAGGAGACTTTTAGCAGCTCTTTGCTTAAAGACAATCTAGGACTGTTATGAAGAGTTGCGAAAACTTGACGCCATAGCACCAGAGAGCCATAAGTGTTGGCTGCACATATTTACAGAAAATTGTCAGTAAAAGTGCCATTGACAAAGGTATTTCCGTCAAACCAAACTCAAATTATAATAAGACATAAGCTATAGAACTTTAACAGAGGCTGCGATGGCCTTGAACTTAAACTTTTCTTTGGTAAATGATTTCCTCCTTCGGGAAACTGTAAATACCTCATTGTGTTGCTACAGCAACACTTTGGTTTTGTCCCAGTTTTTTTTTACTTTTTTTTGTTCCTAGTAGCCTACCCCGATTTCAGCTTATTACTACAAAGTGGTAAGGGTCTAACCCCTGCGGTTTTTACAGAAAGTGTGGACCTGGGGCCGGATTGATGAATATGACCCTTACATTTTGGAAAGCTCTGTAGAGCTCTTGCCTGGGGCCAAAAAGGATGGTTTTTGCTTGTCCTCGCCAAAGCCTACGGTATGCAAAATGAAGCGGAGGTGTATAGCCTATGTCAGAGAGGACTATCTGAAGTTGTGCAGCCAAGTTTTTGTTTAATCAAACAATGTTTCTGCTTTCGAGTGGAAAGCTCTGTTCTACCAGGAAAGCGGGCAGGCGCCAGGTTCAGACTGAAGGTGGACTAAAATCTATCAGTGCTAAATAAGTGAGACAGTTAACCGGCCGCACAGCGAATCAAGAGGACACTAAAGGTAGGCCTATGAATAATATAGAAATGCACCCATTTAAACGCTCAAACTTCCTGAAAACAAACTTCCACAAACTTCCTGAATCCTGCATAATTCCTAATGTTTTTTCAAGATCATTTTGTCTGAGTGATTCTAGGCTTCTCGGAAGATGTCTCATTTTACGGAAACCTAGAGGGGCAAGGAACTGGGTATTGGGCTGAGGGGAGTGGGATGCAGCTGCATTTCAAAGGGATTTGGCATGCTAGGGAAACACCTCAAAGTATAAGACTGTCGAATTTTCGGCTAGGCTGGAATGTTAATATGCTAGCCTACTGGTTAAAAACAATAGACAAAAACACAGCAGCAAACAAATGTGGAAAATTGTGCAAATATCAAATGCTGCAGGGTGAAGCCCCGGCAGTTATTTGTAGTAAGAGTATCCGAGAAAATGGCAATTGTGTGCTTACAAATTTTAGCCTACTGCACCTAAATTAAATATTCCTTCAGCCCAAGCTGACTGCGAATCATATTTGACAGTGCAAAACGGATACGTCAGCTAAATTTTATTAGAGCTTTATTTTGTCCCTTCTTGGCAAGGGTCCTCTTCAGGCTCAAAACTGCTCAAGGTGGAAAAATGAACTTGTTTGAAAAAAGGTTTGTCCACAAGTTTATTTTTCCAACATGAGCGGTTTTGAGTCTGAAGCCCCTCCAAAAGAAGGAGCTTTTTATTAAATTCAAAATCAAAGAAAATTAACTGAATTTCTACTTCTAGTTTGTGCCAGGATAACCCTAAACTCCTAAAGTAGCCTAGTTGGCTGTTAGCTAATATCAAGTTTGTTATTTTTCTTTTCCATTTTACTTTTTTATATGCAAGTCAGATGCAAGTAAGAAAGCCAAGGCAAGGACAAAGTAGTGGAACAGTTAAAAATGTGCTCACCTCTAATACCTCTATTACCTCTAATCAAATAAAAACCAGCTTTGTCTGTAGCAGGCACACTGAAAAAAAAGAACATAGGTTCGGACAGTACCTTCACCTACTTGCTTTGTAAATGAAATATCTGTATGATCCATGAAATTCAGTCGATGATGATCCTATCCCACCTTTTGTAGATTTGAATCCTGACGGTATCTGCCTGTCGGTGGCTGTCGCAGTTCCTTGCTAAAATCCCTAGCGGTGTGAGAACAAAAGGCTAGCAAAATCTGAAAAGTAGTCGAAAAAAATGATCACATTTCCTTTCTTTATCTCTTCTTTATCTTTACACAAAAAGCATAATGTTCAGTATCTAATAATTGTTTTCCTTTTCGCTTTTGTTTTTGTTTCGTCTTTCTTTCGTTTATCTTACCAATAGGGCGAACGTATTCACAAGTCCCAGAAGACAAGTCACTTGTCTTTCGATAAAAGACAAGCGAATATTATAAATATATTATTATTATTTTCTTATAACACCCTGGCAAGCCTCTCCAGATTCCCGAACATCCCTGGCTAGAATCAATGTTGCCACTTTTCTTTTACGGAACCTGTGACACTTGGCCGCAAAAATCTGTGACAATCGGTGACAAACGAAAATAGGTCATTTTTCGAAAAAAACTCAAAAGATTTTGGGTGTTGAAGAAGAAGTGTGTATTTCAACTATCATAGTAAAATGCTACACCGTGTGTGAATCGAGATTTGGTTTCAGTTCAGTTTATTTTTTTTTTCAAAAAATCCTATATTTTTGCTATCCCTTGCTATTATAACCCTGTTGCGATTTTGCATTCTGCGACATATCCAACCAATCGGGCGATAAGCACAAGATGCATTCGATTTTGGGGAAAAACATGGATTTGTTGAGATTTTTTTTTTTCATGAAGGAAAACATCAATCCTTGGATGACGGGACGAAAATGCCTTCTCATTAAACTTTCATTCAACCTCATTCGAACTTGACGAAAATATTTAGTTAGACTAAGATTCCCATAGTAAGAATGTCCCCAGAGTCCTTAGAGTTTATTATGTCGCATCTGACGCAGCAGTTTAAACCAGGGGCAAGACAAGCTAATGTTCGTAAAATAAATACAAAATTTGTGCCATTAAATTTTGACGCAAAATGATGCGAAATTTTATCGTAATGTGACTGCAGGTAGCTTTAGGGTACCGTATCTTCGCTTTGAACTTATATTCTTCGTTTACTGAACAGAACTGACTGAACAAGAACTTACTGACTGAAATAAACAAAACAAAACAAAATTTAGAAATTAAAATAACGTTACAAAAAGAAAACAGGTCGTTATTTTTGCTTGAGCCTGAAGAGGACCCCTTGCTAAGAGTGGTGTCTTATAACTTGCTCATTAGTCACGAAAAGAGTGAAGGGGTCAGTTCACTAAATTGCACCCAACTATTTATTTCATGACATTATGTACGCCACTAAAACAGCATATTGTTAACAAGAAATTTCGCTTTTTCAACTTGGTAATCATTTACTTTTTTGTACTTCAGCGTTTGATGTTTCGGTACACCGGTATACCATGGCCGAATCAGGTTCAGACACACAAACGCATCACCAAGGGCTTCTCGTACCACTCATCAAGTTTCACTCAAATCTGAGCATTCTGGGTTATTTGCTGTATCCCCTTCAACTTCCCCCCTCAAGGCCGAATACGGGAGGTAGACCAAATGGTTCAACTTCGGGCACATAATTAGATCATATAGGCATTTTCTCTTACCAGCCATCAAGTTTTACATCCCTCCACACCCGCCGATGACTGAATCCCGAGAGCGAAAAGTTTCGTAGAGCAATTTTCTGTGTTTCTTGTCTCGCCAACGGCAGAATTAAAAAATGTCGCAGAATTCTGTGACATTTTAGGCAAAAGTACGATTTCCTGTGACAAATGTTGTCACAGCTGTTAATCTGGGGAGAACTCGAAAACCTGTGACAAATCGCAGAATTCTGCGACAAGTGGCAACACTGGCTAGAATATCTTGAACTCCCTGGCGACGGTACTCCGGGACCTTTCCCCAATGCAAATACACAGGAGCAAATCCGATTAAAAACTGCTACAGTTTTTAAGACACGTGACCTGTTCAGGCCCTAAGGCGTATTCTCGTCGTTCCTCGAGGACTCCAATTGAGGAGTCCCCGTGTTTTTGTTTGACCCGGGGACTCACTCCCCGTATTCTCGCGAGTCCCCACCGACGGGGAATGCTCCTGGAATGCTCCGATTATCATCACCATCATAAAAAAGGACTTCCTTTCAGACTCGGAGGGGAATCAATTTTTGCTGGTGTTGGTGCAATGTAAAATTATTTAAAAACAATCATAATGAACAAAATAAAAAATGAAGTGGATCCAGACTAATTTCGTCAACTGCATATTTTTTTCGAACAAAATCCGTTTTGGAAGCATTCCCCCTGTTCTCGCTGTTTCTGTACGAGGAGTCCGCGTGGAGTGACTCCTTCTATTCTCGCCGTCCCCTTCGATTCTCCGAGGACTCCTCGGGGAACGGCGAGAGTACGCCTCTAGACACGCGTGTCAACGTAAACGACTGGCGGCGGCTCGTTGGTGGGGGGGGGGGGCATTTGTCACATGAATTTTGCAGGAATTACACTTGGCAAAAATCTCGTAAATTCTGCGATTTCAAATTATTTTGGCCAGTTTCAAGGCAGCTCTTTTCCCGAAAAAGGACTTATATGTTTTCCGAATAAATATTAGCTTCTGTCAGGCTTCTGTTATAAAAGTAATTCGGGACCTCAGAATCCTCGAGTTTTTTGCTGAAAAAATTACCAGGAAAGAATGTCACAGATTTTTCCTGCCAAACGTCACAGGTTCCGTCAGAGGAAGTGGCAACATTCAAAACTAATAAACATGGGCTACTTGGATGAAAGGTAAATTTAGAATTCTAGAGTGCTCATTACCAGTTCACAAACGAGTGGATATATACATGTTACACTCAAATCCTCTCAGTAGGCACTCAGCTAGCTGGCCAGTCTTCCAGAGTTTACCACAGTCACCACAGGCACAGACGCTTAATTTGCACAACGGGATTTGGCATGATAGGGAGCGTGTTCCACCCCACTTAACGTAGTTACTACGCTAGTTACCGTAGTTACTACGCTAGGCTGGAACGCTTTTTCAATTTTTCGGTCAAATATCAGGCCGCGGGCTGATCTGACCAATAATCACGTTGCAGAGTCTAAGAGATGCGTGGTAAGCAAATAGTTACTATTAGTTACTATTTTGAGAAGGTTGGAACGGTCAGCGTAGTAACTTTTCGTCAGGCTGGAACGGAAATAGTAACTAATAGTTACTATTGGTAGAGGGGTGGAACACGCTCAGGGTATCCACAAATCAAGGATTTTTGGATGATTCGTGGTAAGCAGGCTTACCATAAATATAATTTAGCTGCAGTCTGGACCATATTCTCCTCCTGTAGCAAGGAGAGTAGCCAAATAAAGGGAACTGTATTCTACCAAAAAGACTCTGCTGGCCGGAGACTCTCGATCTCATAGGATTCATTGGGCTGGAGTATCTCTCAGCAATTCCACATGTGTGTTCCGTTTACTGAGAGATTCCCCTGCCCGGTGCATCCTTTGAGATGGAGAGTCTCTAACCAGCAGAATCCTTTGTGATAGAGACTTTTTTCCAGCAGGATCCTTTTTGGTGGAGTAGAGTCTCTTTACTTGGCTACTCTCCTTGCTGCAGGAGAAGGAAGTGGTCCAGACGGCTTAGTTGCCTTGCCCAGGGAGGGCCCAATTAAGCACATCCTGCCATGAAGTAATGCTGACTGTCTTTCTTGAAACTTGCTAGCTCATTTTGTCAGAAAGAAACATTAGTTGCATTTCTGCAGATACCATGGTACGATATCTGAAATAGGCTTCGGTCTAAAGTCATTTTTGCAGTTATCGGGGTATCTGATACCAAGGTCAAAAGGCGTTTTTGCAGTTGTCCTGGTATCTGGCCAGTTACCGTGGTAATTGAAATTCAGATATCACGGTCCGACCTTGGTATCTGAAAAAGTTACCTCACTTTCATCAAATTTTGTCAGATTGGTGAGAAAGAAATTCAGCACTTAGTGGTGTAACTGGATATCAGTTTTTCTTTTGGGATGACTTCGAGAAGTGCAATTTCGGCAATAGTCGTTTTTGCAGTGGACCGTAGATCAGATACCACGGTAACTGCAAAATGATCACTTACAGATCCTTTTACTGTGGTAACAGATACCATGGTATCTGCAAAACGCAACTATTGTTTCTTATAGGCTATTAAGAATAGTGGGGTACTGGAAAAGGCGAACTGACTGCTGGTCTGCCACTCATGCACTGCTGGAAAAATCTAGCATCATATCCTAAGATACTGACAGAGAACGCAGGAAGTAAATTGTTGTATTTCAATAACAAAAAGTTACATACAAGCTTTCAGACACTTGGGCGTGTTATCCAGTTAAAGTACTACTATATTGGGGTCATGGTCAGGTCAAGGTGTCTAAGCAGTTAAATACTTTAGTACCTAACAGTTGTAGACTAAAATTTTTCATAGGCTAGAATGAACTATCTTGCATTGCTTATCTAATTACAAGACAGGTATCCTGTAGCAGCGACATATCTGGATTTCCTTTCGTGCGGAGGGCAATTGGTTTTGATTTGAAGTATAGCACTCAATAATAATCCTTTTCCCTAGTTTATTAATAGTGTAAGTTTAATACTATACACTGAAGTTAAATAGTATGCTCAATGTCTTGAGGCTTTGTCATGCCTGTTAATTCACAAGACACTAAGCTTTAAAATTATACCTTCAAAATTGTTATAGATGCAATGCTATAAATCAGAATTCAAAGATTTTTTTCTTCTAAATTTCATAGTAGGCCTACAAGTATGTTCTGTAAGCTAATGTGAGTGCGGCTAGTAGTACAACTATTGTTTTTTTTTGCAGCATTGCAGAAAATCCAAAGCCACAATCTGTTACATGATGTTGTTTAGAAGTCCTTTTAGAAGATATTTCCTGATGAAGTTATTGTGAAGGTTAGCTTAGGGGAAAAAGGATCTTGCAAGATAAGAAGACCTTTCTGGTGATGATCGTAACAGGAAAAATAAATGGTCTCACTGCTTTTGCCCAAGTGAAATGGTGATTGGAAACCATCTGTCACAGCTGGTTTTCATAAACAATATTTCGTTTTTGACACCGAAGAAGTTGAGTTTGAGTGATTTGACTTGAACCTTACCATGAGCTTACCATCAAAGGATGTGGCATGTGAGGAAGCCTGCATGTGAAGTGCAGCTGAACAAGCACTATCATTACAAGCTGTAGAAAACCCAGTTAGGAAGCATTGTGCTTGGCCACATTCATGTCCGTGCTTATGTGGAAGTTCCTCAGAACCTCTGATCGCTGACTTCGTTGTAAAACCATGAAAAAGTGTGGACCTGCCATTGGCCTAAACGGAGGTGCTATATACACAGTGCTGCTTACCTGACATTTTCTGTTCGATAGAACCAAACTTTCCTATCATACCAGCAATGTGTGGAGGTTGAACCTTGAGCTTACCATGTTACAAGACTATTAGAGGAGGACTTCAAGTGAAGGAAAATCAAGTCGTCGAATTCAAAATCAAGTCTCCAGATCAGATTCGCTTGCAAAAGTCATATATTTCTAAACTTGTAAGGTGGGAACACATTTTTTATGGTCTATGGTCTACTTATAAGCAAGTTTAGATTATATTTATTTTGCTGGCTATATTTATTTTAGATCTATTAGCACCTGTGATCCATATCCTATACCTTAAAGTTTAACTGAAAAGCCAACTTATTTGTGTATCATTTAATCGAATACATTGAATTGTTTGGATTCAGCCCAAGGGCTTTTTGCTTTTCCACTATCTGCTCTATTAGTGACGTTCAGAATATTTACGGCCGGTCAGCTCGCGGCAGGGGCACATTGCGTTAACACTTTATTCGTAAAAGCGTTTTTGTCAACCATAAATATGAAGTGGTAAATTGGGTCAAAACGAAAATTAAAATTAAAATTAGAATTGCGGTAAGCTATATATAGAGAGCCGAGCGGCCAGCGAGGCGCCGGACGCGTTTACACTTATAAACCGTTCTAGGGACAATCATTTTAATTTTAATTTTCGTTTTGACACGATTTACCCCTTCATACATAAAACACAGATACAAGCGCATAGAGGTTCCACAAATCCGACAGAGAAAGTCCACTATCCGAAAATCGATTATTCATGAATAGCGGAGCAACGAAGTAACGTGTTTTCCTCGGGTCTACAAGCCTATTTTAGTGAAGGAGTGATGGGTAACTAGATTGTCTTATCTCAGTCCTTTTAGATTAAACTTTAAAACTACCTGTGGATCTTACTTTTTAGCAACCCAACCAAAACTCTTTTGTTTACACTGGCATGTTTATTGAGTAAAGACTATTACCAACAAGAGTTTCTTAGCGTATATGACACACTTAAGGTAGTTAGCATATGTTCCAGCGAAGAGTCGCATTTGGTCCGGGCTTGTAAATGCAGCATCTGTGACATGTACCCTCGCCAACTGCCAAACTCTGTCGGGATTGGATCACGCATTTGACTGTTACTTTGATCACAAAATAGCCTATCATTATGCACTGCATGTCGTGCAATCTCGGCTACATTGTTCCCTATCTCAAAACTTAGTCATTCTAGCCTGGATTGGTTTGATTTTCGGCGACACTTTTTTCAGCTGTGTGTGTAGGATATTCTCAAAAACATTTCGGGTATTCTCGGTGACATTTCATACAATCTCGGCAACATTTTTTCTTTTCTCAAAACTGAGATTTATCGTTCTAAGCTGTATTTTTTTTTCAATTCTCGGCGACACTTTTTTCACTTTTATGTTATTTTCAAAAAACTCTCGGCGACATTTGATGCATTCTCGGCGACATTACGTGAAATCTCGGCGACATTACATGAAATCTCGGCGACATTTCTAGCGATCTCGGCGACATTTTGATTCATCTCGAGAACTCGATTTTTGGTCTCGAACACATATCTGTATTTCTCGGCGACACGATTTTCAGTGGAAATCTCGGCTACAAAGTTGTCATTCTCGGCGACAAACATTGCAGTCTCGGATACACACAAAAAATCTCGGCGACAGAAGCAGCATTCTCGGATACATTTCATGCATTCTCGGCGACAATCCGTGTATTCTCGGCAACATTTCTGCCAATTTTGACCCCAAATGCATGCCATAACTTGGATGGCGTTACCTAAACATAGAGATGCCAACCTGCTTCCGATTTAATTGCTTTCTGCACTGGATTTTGTTAGGAATCTCAGGTAAAATTATTGATATCGTGGGTGGACAGAGGTAGTCTGTGGTCGGCAATCGCTGGTTTGCGGAAACATACCTTTGATGGCAGAAGCTTCATATTTCCTCAATGTCACAGGCCTGGGTGAACAGCTTGCGCTTCTTCGTCTCAACCTTCCCAAAAGACTTTTTCGACTCGACGGATGGTTTCCTGAAAGGGAGAATGAGAGTTCTGTCACAGAGCAACAAATTAATTCGCATCTTAAAGGACACCTGAACGATCCTACCATACTTCCATGAACCCATCAGATCGTCCTTCACAGTACCGGTACAGAGAAGACGAATTTTTTCGCTCCGTGATTTCGGCGCTATCCACTCTTGAAGTTCTAAGTCTCCCTATGGTGATTCGTTACGACCTCCCAAGACAAATTTAGCGCTAATATTTAAACTGTCATTATCGCATGGATAAACGTACGTTGATAACGCATGGATGGATAAACAGCGCATGGATGGATAAACGCATGGACTGTTACAATTGTTACGATCAAGACAAGTCGGAAAAAAGGCTGAAAATTAAGTACGGTGAAACTTCATCCGATTTTAGTCCGGTTTTCGAGAGATAAATGGTAAGCAGTATATAAAAGTGGCAATTTAGGGTGTTAGACTTCATTCAGACGACCTTTAAATACCCGTTGCACTTTTTACTGTTTATGTTACAATATTTTAAAATAGTTGAATACTATGAAACTAGGCTCTGCTTTCAACAAATTACTAACGGCTTTGGGTGTTTTGAGCCTTTGGCCAAGCCCGTTGACTTATCGCAGAAAATCATTGAGTTGCCGTTAGAGGGGTTAGAATGAACCATATGAATTCAGGTCTCCCGGTTTAAGAACCGATGGAGCGATTACGGAAGTAGGTTGCATTGGCATTATAGGTATGACGGGTCTTTTAAAGCTTCCACAACAAAACAACTGGGCCCTACATTTTACGCACGCGCACCTCTCACCCTATTTAGTACAGTCAATCTACGAGATTTAATAGCCTAACCTGGAACAAATTGCAATAGGCTACAAATGGTTTTGACACTGTCCAGACCAGAATAAAAATCTGCACGACATATCCAAAATCTAAAGGGCTAGCTAAGGGTGAAATAGTGTTTTTTTTCACTTTTATTCCATTTTTATTTTTTGGAAAAAAATTAATGCGTCATGTGAGGCATGTTTTTATGCCAGTTTGGCTTCAAGAGCCCATTTCTCGTGTCCGTTCTAATTTCTGATTTAAAGTTTAACCGAAAAGGGCTGGGATAGCACTTATTCACTTAAAGGAACAGAAGACTTGTCTCAAACTTGACTCGGGGAGCTAGCTAACATATCAAGAATGTACCCTGAGTCGATATTGAGAGTAAGAAAAATTCTCGTTACGACCATTGCAGTTTCCGAGAATTCGACTTTGAGCAAAAGGTTTGCAAAAGCAAAAGGTTTGTGTGCCGCGACTAGGAATCGAACCCCGGCCGCCTTGTCGGGGAGGTCGTTTCTCTGTGGTCTACATGTAAAAAGGCGAACTTTTTACAGTACATAAGTGCATAATTACAGTGCATAAGGGGCAAGGGCCTGCCAGCTAGCTTTTGGAACACTAAGGAGGGGGTTCGAGACGGTTCGAGATAACAAAGTAGGGGGGGCTGTCGTCAATAAGACCCTGTATATTTATCTAAGCCCCCCGGGCGATTCGATGGCCGAAAGTTGCGTAGTCAAGTTTACTGTTCGTTTAAGTTGTCTTGAAGACCCGCTGAAAATGCGTTACTTTGTTATTCCGCTATTCACGAATAATCGATTTTCAAATAGTGGAATTTCCTTGTGATTGTGGTACTCTATGCGCTTGCATTTTTGTTGTATGCCTTACGAAAAAGATTTATGATCTTCACCAATCTCACCACTGCCCACTAAAAAGCCGCGTTTGTGTCGAGATTAAAATTTCCTGCGTCATAGTAGAATTTATGCTGTGAGAACGGCCGCAGATATTCTGAACGTCATAACTAGAGCAGATAGAGGAAAATGAAAAAAATCCCTTTGCAGAATCCAAATAATTCAGTGTATTCAATTAAATGACACTAAAATAAGTCAGCTTTTCAGTTAAACTTTAATATTTCATGTCTGGTTTTAACGTTTATTTTAGGATTTTTTTCGCTTAGCACGAATGAAACAATAATTTTTGAAATGCGACCTGAGAGGTATGTTTCTAGATTGTTCTCAAAAACTTCAAAAACTCAATTCTAATAATAATAATAATAATAATTTTATTTTTCACCCATCAAAAAGCACATGAGTGGCGTTTTTGATTGCCGATTAGTTCGGCGAAGCGTAGCCGTTTGACTTTTTGGCGTCTTTGACGTTCGCCGGAAGCCGATAGCCGTAGCTGTTTCTTCTAATTTCTGTTTTTGTGCTCAACGGCTAACGTCTATCGCCTAAATTCCTGTCCATCGCCTATCGGCCTAGGACTCGCCGATAGGCGATGGACGTTGCCTCCAACGGCTATCGGCTATTGAAACAGTAAATAAGCACGAATCGGCAAACTTCCTTCGTCAACCGGGGAAATTTCATCGGCGATCAAAAACGCCACTATGGCATAGACGGAGTAGAATAAAGAAAGAAAAGAAGAAGGAAACACTAGAATAAGAAGAGACCAAAACAAACATAAAGACTACTACAACATTATCCTATCTACAAAACTATCCTATTGTCGAAGAATGCTTTCCCAGTCATGCTTAAGGTTACTATTGTACTTCTGTGTAATTTTTCCGACTGCTATTAGTGGGTCAGTAATGTTGTACGTAGCGACGATTTTACTATTTCGGGTCCGAGGAGGGAGACGGAGCAAGAATTTACAAAAATGAAAATAAATAGAACGAATTTGTTTTTTATCAATGCCTATTTTTATGGCAATTGCCTTCCGGCCAAGTGCCATATACAGATCACATTTCCGTCGGTCGGTCGGTCGGTCGGTCGGTCCGGTGTTTGCGAGTTAGGGTACTTCCAGATGTGCTAGGACGATGAAACTTGGCAGGCATATTAGGGACCCGACCAAACTATTTTGGAAATAGTCATCTGCCCGATCCGGCCATCGTGGGGGGAGGGAGGGGAGCCGGAATCCGGATTTTTTTGGCATGCATAACTTTCGAACGGGTAATCGGATCTTGATGAAACTTGGCATTTGGAAAGATGTCATGTCTCAGATGTTCCACTTCAAGTCCGGACCGAATCCGATGAATGTGGGAGGGGAGTCGCAAGGGGGAACCGGAAATCATGTGACACACTAAGAGTTGAGCGATCGGTATGAAACTTGGTGGGAGGAGCAAGCACAAGCCCTTGGTACATCATTGACAGAACTGGACCGGATTCGTGCACCGTGGGGGGGGGGGGAGTTGGAGGGGGGTACCGGAATTCCGGTGATACGGAGTTAAGTTACTTCCAGGTGGGCTGGGACAAAGAAAACTTGGCAGGCAAATCAGGGACCCGACCAGATTAACCTGGAAATAGTCAACTTCCCGATCCAACCATCGTGGGGGGAGTGGAGGGAGGGGGAATCCGGAATCTTGAGGTGTGTAACTTCAAAACGGGTGATCGAATCATAATGAACCTTGATATGTAGAAAGAACAGATGTCTCGGATGTCCCGTTTCGAGTCCGGACCGGATCCGATGAAGGTAGGGGGTCGGAGGGGGGAACCGGAAACCTTGTGACACACTTGGAGTGGAGCGATCGGAATGAAACATGGTGGGAAGAACAAGTTAAAGCCCTATGTACATCAGTGATAGAACCCGACCGGATTCGGGCATTGCGGGGGAGTAGGGGGGGGGTCCGAAATTCCGGTGATCGCAAGTTAAGGTACTTCCAGACGTGCTAGGAAGATGAAACTTGGCTTGGACATTAGAGAGTTGACATGATTGGGAGTTGACATTATAGAGTTGACATGCTGGGACAAAGAAAACTTGGCAGGCAAATCAGGGACCCGACCAGATTAACCTGGAAATAGTCAACTTCCCGATCCAACCATCGTGGGGGGAGTGGAGGGAGGGGGAATCCGGAACCTTGAGGTGTGTAACTTCAAAACGGGTGATCGAATCATAATGAACCTTGATATGTAGAAAGAACAGATGTCTCGGATGTCCCGTTTCGAGTCCGGACCTGATCCGATGAAGGTAGGGGGTCGGAGGGGGGAACCGGAAACCTTGTGACACACTTGGAGTGGAGCGATCGGAATGAAACATGGTGGGAAGAACAAGTTAAAGCCCTATGTACATCAGTGATAGAACCCGACCGGATTCGGGCATTGCGAGGGAGTAGGGGGGGGGGGGTCCGGAATTCCGGTGATCGCAAGTTAAGGTACTTCCGAACGTGCTAGGAAGATGAAACTTGGCTTGGACATTAGAGAGTTGACATGATTGGCTTATAAATAGTCAGTTCTCTGATCCGACCAGTGGAGGGAGGGAGAATCCTGAATCTTGAGGTATGTATAACTTTCGAACGGGTGATCGAATCTTAATGAAACTTGATAAATATTCCTTCAGCCCAAGCTGACTGCGAATCATATTTGACAGTGCGAAACGAATAAGTCAGCTGAAATTTATTGGAGCTATATTTCAGCCCTTCTTGGCAAGGGTCCTCTTCAGGCTCAAAGCCGCTCAAGATGGAAAAAACGAAACTTGTGATAACCAAGTTTTGGTTATGGATTTCTTGTTTCTTACATTCAAGTCCAGGGCGAAGTTATGGCTCAGCACCGAAGTAACAAGCCATTTGGCTTATACCCCCCCCCCCCCGAACTTGTTAAGACACAGCGACAGACGCTCTTTCATAGAATACCACGCCACAACGGGCAGAAAATCTAGTTAGATTGTATACACCAGCATAGCCCAAGACCATCCAAAAAAAGAGTAAACATTTCGTCTGAATAAATTCCTCTTACACAGTAGAGGTATCTTCTCTGAACTTCAGCTGACGTTGACCGGCGCCGAAGAATTATGATGACATTCAAACCGAACAATTAGACTTACTTACTTAGGTCCTCCTACGCCTGGAGGCGCATAAGGCAGCAACAGTGGTTCGCCACGACGACCTGTCCTGAGCCATCGACCAAAGCTCCTCCATCGAAGACCTCGCCAACTTCGCCTCCTTCTCTAGCGACCTGCCAATGGTCATTTTGGGTCTCCCTGACTTGCGAAGGCCAGGGGGCGTCCAACACCATACGTCATGTGGCAGCCTTCCATCGCCCATTCGCACCATATGCCCCCAATACATCCATCGCCGCTTTCTAATGGCATCAAGGATGGGGGTATGATTTGTCATACGATAAATCTCGTCACTCCTTATTCTCTCCGTCCAATGTATATTCAATAAAGATCTTAGGCAGTTGTTGTCGAATGCCTGGAGTCGTCTTTCTAGTTGCCCAATGATGCTCCAAGTTTCACAGCCATATGCAAGGACTGAGAGGACGTTGCTATTGTAAATTCTGAGCTTTAGCTTCTGGGAATATTTGTTATTTCGCCAAACGTTTCTAAGGCAACTGAAGGCAGAGCCAGCCAAGGCTATTCGGCACAAAATTTCTCTTTCGGAATTTGCATCTTGTGTAAGAATGCTGCCGAGATATTTAAACTCTCTTACTTCTTCAATATCTTCATTGTTGACCAAAAGTCCTTCAGCTAAGTTAGGAATGACCGCATTTGACATTGATTTGGTCTTGTTACCATTTATGAAAAGTCCAACAGCATTTGCTACACGCCCGAGTTCGTCAATGTTGTGTTGCATATCTTCTAAGTCGTGAGCGAGAAGTGCAACATCGTCCGCAAAAACCCCATCGTGGAGTTCTCTCAGTGGGTTTAACTGTAGACCACCGCTGAAACAGCATCCACGTAGAACAAAGTCTATCACTATGGCAAACAGCAATGGCGATAGGATGCAACCCTGCCTTAAACCTGACTGAACAGAGAACCACTCCGTCAGGCCACCCTCTGTCTGCACTGCACACATAATATCATGATATAACGCTTTAATTATATTTACAATTTTGGTCGCGATCCCATAATGCAATAAAATCTTCCACATGGTTCCGCGGTGTATCGAGTCAAAAGCCTTGAGAAAGTCTATGAATACTATGAGTAGTTGAACTTGCCATTCATTAGATTCTTCGAGCAGGACTCTCAAGCTAAATATCAGGTCACAACACGATCTGTTCTGGCGGAATCCGTGTTGCTCATCTCTCAGGACTTTCTCCACTTTACTTTGAATTCTATTGAGAATAATTTGACACAAGACCTTGCTGCCAACTGACTGTAAAGCAATACCTCTCCAATTATCGCACTTAGTCCTTTGTCCTTTTTTGAAGAGTTTGACAATTACTGACTTCGACCATTCACTTGGGACTTTTTCTTCATCCCAAGCATGTGACAAAAGTTCAAACATGGGTTCCGCTAGGGTGCTTCTACCGTATTTCAATAGTTCTGGTGGTATGCCATCGTTACCTGCTGCCTTTCCGTTTTTATGGCACTTGCAGCTTCGCTCAAGTGCCATATACCGATCACTTTTCCGTCGGTCGGTCTGTCGGTCGGTCTGTCGGTCGGTCTGTCGGTCGGTCGGTCGGTCGGTCCGGTGATCGCGAGTTAGGGTACTTGCAGATGTGCTAGGACGATGAAACTTGGCAGGCATATCAGGGACCCGACCAAACTAACTTGCAAATAGTCACTTCCCCGATCCGACCACCGTGGAGGGAGTAGAGGGCGGGGGAATCCTGAGAATTTAGTAGTTTTTGTAAAACCCCTACCCCTTTCTACACACTAGTAGGTCTGCGCGCGGCGTGACGTCACTCTTTGCATCGGATCACTCTGTTAACATTGAAAAGAGCTAGTGCATTCGAGGGTCAAAGGGGTTTGTACGTGTGGTGCAGTGCGGGGGAATATCGAAAATTAGGTGTTGTGTAACTTTCGAACGGGTGATCGGATTGGGACGAAACTTAATACCTGAATGAGTGACATATCTCTGATGTTCCATTTGAAGTCCGAACCGGATTCGACAGCTATGGGGGAGTTGGGGTGGGGGAAGACCGGAAATCTCGAGAAACGGTTATAATGGAGGGATCGGAGTAAAACTTGCTGGGAAGAACAAGAATCTGCTCCAGATAAATCGTTTACACGTTTGGACTGGACCCGGACACTTGGGGGGGGGGGAGGTGGAGGGGAGTTTCCCGGAATTCTGGTGATGACGGTTTTTGGGATTTTCACGACGAAACTTGGGAGGCGTATCAGGGACCCGATCAAACTGACATGTAAATAAAAATTCACTCGATCCGATAGTCGTGGGGGGATCGGAGGGAGAGGGAATCCGGAATATTTAGCCATGCATAACTTTGGAACGGGTGATCGGATTCGAGTGAAATTTAATAACTGAACAGAGTGCGTGCATGTGGTGATCTTTTTCATGTCCGGACCGGATCCGACAACAATTGGGGGGGGGGGGGGGGAATACGTGACCGGATTGGACTGGAGAGATCGGGATGGAACCTTGTGGGAAAAACAAACAAGTCCAAAACTGAATCGGATTGGCTCCGGCGACTGTGGGGGGAGTTTGAGGGGCGGGTCCGGAATTCCGGTGATCGCGAGTTATAAGGTACTTCCAGATGTGCTAGGACGATGACATTTGGCTGGAATATTAGAAATTCGACAAGATTGGCTTAGAAATCGCCACTTTTCAAATCTGAACATTCCTTAAAGTACCAATCATGACCGCAAATTAAGAAAATACTTTTAAGCAAAATATGCATTTCCATCATCCCCATGAGCTCATGATCATTTTTGCCTCAAGGGTTTTGCTTACAAATGAAGTTCTAGCTCCCTTAAAGTGTGCATCTTAACCGCAAGGTCGAAAAGTACTTTTTATCAAACGATACATCTCAACCCATGATCAGTTGTCCCACAAGGGTTTTGCAAAAAAAAATGATTTCTTGCACCCTTAAAGTGCGCATTTTACCCGCATTAGTGGAAAAAAAAAATACTTTTGATCATACGTATATATCAATGATCCCTAAGAGCCTGCTATCGTTTTTGCCTCAAGGGTCTTCCTTACAGATGAATTTCTAGTGCCTTTAAAGTGCGCATCATTACAGCCAAGTTCAACGATAAAATACTTTTTATCTAGCTCCCTTAAGTGCGCATCTGAACCGCACAGTCGAAAATTACTTTTGATCAAATAATACATCTCAATCCTTGCAAGTGCCATATGAGCTTACAGCTCTTGTTTAAAGTCTTTAGAACCTCTTTGACTTCACTAAGCAAGAGGGGTCCGGAACATATTCCAAGATCGAACAATGGTTCTTCAGGGATATTTAAAGTAGTTGAGGAAGGCACCTGATTTAATACCTCACTGAAGTGTTCTTTCCACCGTCGAACTATGTCATCCGTCTGGGTTAATAAGACGCCTTCTTTGCTTTCGACCTGGGTCGACGAAGTCTTCGAAATACCCGCAAGTTCCTTCGTTATGGCGTACACAGTACGACTATCTCCCCGTCTGGCGGCTGCTTCAGCTTGTTCAGCCATAGTTTCGAGGTACATCCTCTTATCGTTCCTAGTTAATGTCTTGACTTGTTTATAGAGACGCTTATACTGTGATTTTAGGGCATCTACATATTCTCTAGTACAAGTCGTGTTGTGCTCGTACTTGTCTACGAGGATTTTGACTTCAGCCCTTTGATCAATGATGTCCCAGGTACTTTCAGATATCCATTGCTCTTTCTTCTTCCTGTTGTAGCCCACAACTTCTTGTGCAGCCTCTTTCAGGGTTTCAGCAATCTTCTCCCACTGACCATCAATTGACAGCTCATCCCTTAGCACGGAAAACTTGTTTGACAAAGTTGAATTATACTTTTGCCGTATACATGGGTCCTGCAGCTTCCTCACATTAAAGTTTTCGCTGACCGCTGGGGCTTTATGACAGCTTTCAGTTTCAGCTTGAACTTAGCAACGGCAAGTTGGTGGTCAGAATAGCAATCGGCACCACGGAAGGTCCTAACATCCTCTAAACATCGTCGCCTATGCTTCGCAATTAAAATATGTCTATTTCATTTCTTGTTACACCATCGGGCGAGTTCCAAGTGTATTTGTGTATCTGCTTATGTGGGAACCATGTTGCGCCGACGATAAGTTCATTAGCCGCGCAAAAATCGATAAGACGTACGCCATTATCATTAATTTCACCAAGTCCACATTTACCAAGGATAGCTGGAGCATATGAAGCATCACCTCCAACTTTAGCGTTGAAGTCCCCACACACTGTCACAATATCATGCCGATGCACTTTAGCAACAACAGTCGACAACACCCGATAAAAATCATCTTTGGTTTGATCACAGGCGTCATTGGTTGGGGTATACAAACCTAACAATAGTCATGGACATGCACAATAGCCTACTGAGTACAAACAATAATTTCAGTAAAAGTCAAATTAAAACCATTCATATTATATATTATCGCCCTTGCTGAGGGTGATAGCACCTCGCTGCGCTCGGGCGATACCAATCAATCACATATATTTCCAAATAGCTCAAAAATAAAGCTAGAGTAGGAAAAAACAACAACAATATTTACAAAACACAAAAGCGGAACAATTTACTAATACATTTACAAAATTTTACCAGAAATAAATGACGGAACGAAACTATGTAAAAATTGGGAAAAGGAATCAGCCGGATATGGAGAAAATTGATTGCCAGTGTTCCTCTCAGACCGACGCACAGACGAAGGGAGGGGAGGGGGGAATAGACGGACGGTCTGAGGACAACACATTAATTTTGCTCCAAAATTTTTTGACAGATTATTTCTCCGGTCACTTAATTTAGGAATATCTAGTTTAGTCAATGCCTCTTCGTACGAAATACTATAATCACCCAGAATGGTTCTCAACGCTCTCTTTTGGACATTTTCAAGGCGATCCGAGAGCTCTGCAGAAAGAGAAGAATGCCAAACCGGTGAAGCGTATTCTAAATGAGGACGGATATAAGTTTTAAAATAACAGAGGAGGCATTTAGTGTCCAAACCGAAAGATTTAAGGGTAGAAAGGGATTTAATCAAAAAGTTAGTATTTATATCAGCCTATCATGCTGCCCGCGGGCCAAATTTTCCGAAGAAAAGTAAGGGCGATAATGATTATAACACCAGTACACTTGAAAAATCGAAATAAGCGCAAGCGACAACACTGTAATGCCTGGCGTGATATTTGAAAAGCACTGCCGGCATGCTGTTCTGGATTCTACAGAAAGCTACGGTATTTTGTTTGAGTTGGCTCTAGTCGATAATGTCTCAGTAAGAATATAGCATTGTGCGACATTCAAACACTTTTCAAAATGAACTTCCAATTGAACTAAAATAACCCTCAGCTATACAGGAGAGGTATCCAACTTTAAATTTACCTAAGTTCAAACTTTGCCTGGAAATCTTACACGGAAACCCACCCCGGATTAAATCCGCGATCTTGAGACCAAACCACCCACCCCCACCCGGCTAGATATCAAAAGATTTTAATACCTGTGCCACCTGCTATAGTACACTTGTTTTAATTTTGTGGTATTCCCCTGATGTTAAAAGAAAAAAAGTTACAACCGTGCGCTATCACCTGATATCGCATGGCTGGCCGTGCGCTATCACTAGATAACGCACGGTTGGAACTTTTTTCTTTTAACATCAAGGGAATACCAGAAACTTTTGGCACTTGATAGGATAGGACTGTTATCATGGGACTGCACAGTGCATTGGTGTTATATTTATTTTTGCTCAATTTCTTTTGCACCCTCAAACGGCAACATTGCGGCGATGTTAACATTGCAACAATTTTGCGCTACTTTCGTTACCATACAAAATATCCCAACAGAAAAAAAAGAACATTCAAGAATGAACAACTGACGAAATTAAGCGAATCTGATTTCATTTAGTGTCAAAAGAAGCCTGATACACTTGGCTCTTAGTACAGTTTAGTAAATTATAGCCTACTCCCATCAGACTGTCTAAGATGCGGAAGCAAAACCAATGCAGTACAAAATTTAGAGAAGCGTTCAAAGAAAAAAGCATACCTCTACTTTACTCACCCTAGTTTCGGAGCATCAATTCCTTGAAAGTCTTCCCAGTCCTCATCTTGCGCGTACGAGGGCAAATAAGACGGGCGAGGGGGAGGGAGCCGACGGGGCTGTTCGAAAGACGGGTAAGGCCGATGTGGGTCGAACCTCCTCGGTTCATCTGATTCCATGTCATCGTCCAACAGGTCAAGCTTCGGTTTGGTTGAGCCCCGGGCTATACCCCTACCCCTTCTTGCTCCAGGGCGAGGACGCGTTGCACCACGACCGCGTATGGGGGGAAGGGGGTTGGGGTCAACTGGCGCCTGGTTGACATCGACTACAAAACAAAATGTAGTAGGATAAACAGAGACAAGAATGCCCACTAAAATGTGCAGAAATTTACCAGGGTTGGTCACCAAAAGTAACTTCGTACACCCTGGAAAGTAACCCATAAGTATCTCAAAGTAACCCAATGTAACCTAATGTAACCCAAAGTAACCCAATGTAACCCAGAGTAACACAATGTGACCTAATGTAACCCAAAGTAACCCATTGTGACCCAAAGTAACCCAATGTAACCTAATATACCCCAAAGTAACCCAATGTAACCCAAAGTAACCCACAGTATCCCAAAGTATCTCTAAGTTTCCGTGAATTTCAATTGTTTCGTGAAGGAATTTCGCATCAGTTTCAAGAAATTGCAATCGGCGCCTCGTCTCGTCTGACAAAAAGTTTGAAACGTCACCACGCAAGTCTTGCGCAAGAGGGGTTACTTTGGGTTCATTGGGTTACTTTGGGTTACATTGGGTTACTTGGGTTACACTGGGTTACTTTGGGATACTTTAAGATACTTGGGTTACTTTGGGATGGTTTTGAGACAATTGCAAGCGTGATGTACACCATTTGTGCGCAAGACTCGTGACCCAATGTAACCCAATGTAACCCGTAGTCACCCAAAGTAACCCTGAGTAACCCAAAGTATCCTGAAGTAAGCAAGTAACTCGTACACCCTGGTTCTTGGTGACCAACCCTGGGACATTTACAGTTTAGAACACCAGATATTTATCTTCTTTTTATTTGCTCGTTTTTTCATCATCGGCCCGTTGCCATAAGCAGCGCCATCATCAACCCTCGTATGGGGGGAAGGGGGTCGGGGTCAACTGGCGCCTGGTTGACATCGACTACAAAACAAAATATAGTAGGATAAACAGAGACGAGAATGCCCACTAAAATGTGCCCGACCATTTACAGTTTAGAACACCAGAGATTTATCTCCTTTTCATTGACTCATTTTTCAATCATCTGCCCGATTATCTCATTTGCCATGATCAGCGCCATCAACAAACCAACGGGCCTAGTCTGGATCTGTGCAAGCAAGCAAGTTAAAGACAGTATTTTTGTAGTTGATCTTTCTGTATATGGCTCAAAGGACGGTGTTGACTAAGCTTGGACCGATTATCTACGATTCGTGACGCCACACGAAAAGTCCATATTTTCCATTTACTAACGGAATAGATTGTCCCTAGAACGGTTTATAAGTGTAAACGCGTCCGGCGCCTCGCTGGCCGCTCGGCTCTATATATAAAGGTACAAATATATATTCTGCAATATCAACTTAATCGAATTTTTCCTATTTCTTTCATGACGTCACGACAACGTCACACTCGTAGATAATCAGCCCAAGCTTCGTCAAAACCCAAAGGACCCGTCGTACCTGTAATGCCAATGCAATCACTACGGTATATTCTAATTGCTTACTCCCCTAACGACAAATCGGAAGATTTTCACATTTACCATGTTTCGATACTTAGATACGTAACATGCAGGCTCCTGACGGTTGTTCAGGAGAAGGTCGCCCAGAAAAAACCTGTTAGGTTATATAAAAATTGCCAACTTTTTGCTAGAAGTCAATGGGCCAAGAGGAAGGCTTAAAACAGCAAAAGCCGTTGATTAATTTTAAAAGCCGATTGTCTCGATTAAGAACTCAATAAAATATTCCATTTATGAGATCCCACCGAAACCTTTCGTCTTGTTTTATTTCCTTATTTATCTATTGAGACCCTAAACAAAAAACTAATTGAAAAATTTGTACCTATCTCATCATAAAACGCGGCAGCCGAACTCTTCGTCTTAAAATACTTCGTATACTTCTTCAGGTCGCTCTCAAGAGTTTCACTCCTTTTCACGGCTGCTTGCAAATCCACCTCAGCTAGGGTAGCTTTCGAGGTCATCAAGTCAAGCTGCCTCTTCAGCTCGTGCTTCTCTGCGAAATGAGCCTTCTGCAAGGACTGCCATTTGTGCTTGAACTTCTCATTCTGTGCATCCCATTTCGCTCTGGCTTCATTCAACTCCTCGCGCAGCTTTGCTATTTCTTCCTCGCAAGCTAACTTTACACTCATGTAGGAGTCATGGTTTTCTGACAGAATTTCTCTCTTCTCATCCTCTAGCTCTTGGCATCTTCTCTCCACAGTTTGTAGCTTCATCATAACCTCATCTTTTTCATCATTTAACTTTTCCCACTGGTTTTTCATCGCTAGGTTGTGCGCATTGACCAGCTTTTCCTCTTTTTCACAGAACGATTTGTGAGCTAACTTCAAGGCATCATTATTTGCAGCAATAATACCCTCCCTCTGTTCTTTCGCTTTTTTCAACTCTACGGTCAGGTTCAAGTTCACACTTTGAAGATAGGAGATACCCGACAAGGCACTAGAAGTCTCTGTATGAGCACTGCGTAAGTTCTTCGTTTCTTCCTGAAGTCGTAAAACTTGTTCACGAAGTAAACGTTCCTGGCGATGACTCCATTCGAGGTCAAAAAGGAGTTTCTGTTTCTCTGACTCTATAGAAATACTGTGTTTCTTATGATCTTCAAGCAATAGTAGAAACTGTTTCAAATCTAGGTCTTCTTGCTCCATTTTCTCCAAAGAAAATCTGAAAGTAAATTAAATGAATTCTAGTTGTTGTTAGCGTAAAGCAGAAATGCTGGACACCCAGTCAAGAGTTGTAAAAAAAAAATCACACCCTATGAAGAATCCTAGTAAAAATGACCGATTCATGGTAAAATCCATGCTGGGTTCTTTTGATCCGTTGTAACTGCAGGGTTAAATAAACAAAATGATTTTAAGAGTGCCATTTCCGCGTTCACAGATTCAGGGTTGGCCAAAAGATCGTGTGAGGCCTACAACCAGAATCCCCCTTGGTCCTGTTTAGAAAACATGGCATCCATTTTTGGGGGATCCCAAAACGACAGTGGAGGGATGCCTATGACTTCGTAAAAGTTGTCCGTCCGTCTGTCCGCACGATAACTCTTGAAGGGGTTGAGATTTATTGTTCAAACTTGGTGTGAGGATCGACTGGGTCGAAGTACAGGTCAAGTTCGTGGACAGGTCTCGTAGCCCAATATTTAGAGGGGGGAGGGGGTTTTAAATTAAGGGACGAAGAAAATGTTTTTCAAGGTGATGTGAGGGTCGGTTTAGGGGTAAGAAGAATTGTTGAGTCCATAACTGAACTTTATTTTCTCACTGTACAAATAGTTCGCCCGGATCCGGAAAAAACGGATATTTCGTAAAAGTAAGTTCTATCTGAAGTTGAATACAAGTTCGATACAGGGGCACAGAGACATGCTGAATCTGTTTCTGAATTGTTCTGTTTCGCCAGACAAGTAATGCGGCACAAACCGGAAAATGGGTAAGAGTGAAAGTTTTATCTGAAGTTGATTAGAGGTTAAACCAGGGTTAAACGTTGGTTGGTTAGAGCGCCGATCTAGGGGTAGAAAGAATAGGCCTACATCCTGAATCTATATTTCAACTTTATGTTCCCGCCGGAATAGTAGACTACCGGAATCTATAAATAAAACTTGATAACTGAATAGATGACGTATCTCTGATATCCCATTTGAAGTCCGGACCGGATCCGACAGCTGTTGGGGAGTTGGGGGGGGGGGGGGGGAAGACCGTAATCACGAGAAACAGATAGAACGGAGGGATTGGAGATGGTCGGGTTAGGAAACTGATTATTTCCAAGTAAGTCTGGTCTGGTCCCTGATATGCCTGCCAAGTTTCACTGTCTTAGTACATCTGGAAGTACCCTAACTGGCCATTTGTGGGACAGACCGACCGACCGACAGGACAGAATTGCGATCGGTATTTGGCACTTGAGCCAGAGGCTGCAAGTGTCTTAAAAGTAATAAATACCTTCTATCAAACTTCATCTAGATACTGAGTGGAGGGACGAGCCTGATGCCCGGGCCATATTCAGTCACATCTGTACGTAATTTGGTTCGTTAATTTGGTTATTACCCACTATCACATTCCATCCTGGTCACACCCGGTACAAAGAAATTCAAGATATAGTACCACCATCATCACTCAAAGGTAAACGAAACTAGCTAAAGTCAATGACTGTCGTCTGTGATTCAGTCTAGTACACTAGCCCCTTTTCAGGCATGGTGCTCAAACGTCTAGCACCATGCCTGCAGGGGCGGTTCGAAGTGCTTGGGCATGGGGGGGTGACGACCTCAAAACATACGACTAGGTAATCGGCAATTATGTCGATTAAAAACAACTGAAATAGAAAAGCACAGTACCACAGACTCAAAAAATATAAACATAGATTTTTAAAAGGTTATGAGTTTCAGCATGACGTTCATTTGAACTTTCGCAGTAAACAGTCTATCTTCCGGTACCAGCTTCTGGCGTATGTGCTCAAGACAAAATAAACTGAGCGCCGCAGGCGAAATTTTTTTAATCCGAGTAAAATTCAACTGCTTCCCCTACAAATTCCAGCTTTTCATGTAGCTCAGATCCCCAAATCTCAAGCTTAAAACTCCACCTAATTGACGCACCCTTGACCAAAATATCCAATAGGATACTACGAAAGGCGCCGCAGGCGAAATTTTTTAAATCAGCCTTTTTTCTGGCAAAATTCAACTACTTCGCATTTAAAACTGCTTGTAACGTGGCTAAGATCCCAAGCAGCAGCCTCTAACGTATTTACTAAAGAAAAAGTGAGCGCCGCAGGCGAAATTTTTGTAATCTTACTTTTTACTGGCAAAATTCAACTACTTCCCATCCAATTTATAGTTTTTAATGTTGCTCAAACCCCAACATCTCAAGCTTAAAACCCACCTGATACGACCAGAACGGTCATCTGCGTTTGAAATTCAGGATTAGGTGCCTTATCTGGCAAGCTCAAAGCTTATGACTGTCTCTAATATACGACTAGAAAATCTGTTCGTAAACGCGACACGGAACAGGTGATTTGCGTCTGGCGAAATTCACGATCTGGTGTTATTCTGGCACGCTAGAATATACGACTATCATTCTGACAAACTCAGAATATACAACTACTGTGAATCTAATGGACCGAAAACATACGACTAGGAAGGCTCTTCGTAGCCATACGACTAGAAAATGTCATCTGCGGGCAAAGTTCACGTTTTGCAACTGCCTTTATGTCATTCTAGCAAGCTCAAAAGATACGACTGTCATTCATAGAAGCTCAAAACATACGACTGAGAGTACGATTCTCTGTATCATGGGGGGGTGAGTCACCCCCCCACGCCCCCCCTCGAACCGCCCCTGCATGCTTGGGTGCTAGACGTTCAAGCACTGTACCTTGGATTTCATGTATGGTGCATGGATTTCAGTATACAGTGCATACATGAAAAACACAGTTTCTGTCATCACAACTGAGCACCAGCTCGGATAGGGCTGAAATTACTACCATGAATTAGAGAAATCAAAGACAGCCCTTTATGTATTTTTCACATCAAAAACAAAAGGGCTTGACTGATGATGGAGATGAAAAACCTAACAGCACCCAGCTATTTTCCATGTAGAGTGCCCCAAGAGCCAATATTCTGGTTGGCTGCTAGGTAGAAAAAGCTGAGGCACAGGACACTTTGCATGCAAAACCCTTGACTATGTAGAAAAGGAAATGAGGTTTTTCACGTCTGTCATCAGCCGAGCCATTTTGTTTTTGTTGTGAAAAATATATAAAGGATTGTCTTTGATTTCTCTAATTCATAGTAGTAATTTCAGCCCTGTCCGAGCTGTTGCTCAGTTGTGATGACAGAAACCGTGTTTCTCGTGTATGCACTGTATACTGAAATCCATGAACCATACATGAAATCCAAGGTAGAGTGCTTGAACGCCTAGCACCCAGGCATGGTGCTAGACGTTTGAGCACCATGCCTGAAAAGGGGCTAGTGTACTAGACTGTCTGTGATTGGACCAAAGTTACATTTCTAAATGGCGGAGAAGGATTTTTCCAACTCGTCGTGTATTTTATGTTTTCAGCATCTTTTCTTCCCAATTTCGACCGTAAGACCATCTTATTCCAGCATTATTACCAGGTGTGACAAAAGCGGGGCCCGGGCATGAGAAGTGTGACTGGTGAGTGAATAATCAAATGATTACACAACAATCTTTAGTCTTTAAAGGACACCTGAATGAAGAGTACCAAGTATCATCCCTATCTGTATTACTTCCGTTAACATTGCCTGCAGAAAACCCAATCCAAATACGAAATAGTGTTTCCAAGCTATGATTTCTGCTCCATTTTGCATCTGTCCTTATTTCAGTACCGAACAATTTTAGAAATGAACAAATGTCTCCAATCAACCCTTTTTCTGGAATATTTTTAACCAGTTAAGCCCAAACGGATATCTAGAAGAAATTCCAATACGATCTGGCCAGCGCTGTACAAGATTTGAATGAATTGCGCTTTTTGTAGGGTAGCCACTAAAAAAGCAAATAATCAAACCTGAGCTTTTGAAGATCAGAAAGCGATTCTCCTATTTTTTAGCTTTGATTTGAGGCCAAAATCACCTCTCTATCTTGTCTGTAAGCATCTTAAATCTTCTTTAGAAAACAGTATTTTACATAAGAAAATGCCTATGTTCATCCATTCACTTTAGGGTTTTGTCCATCTAGTGACCAGCTTGAAACTATTTGCTTCAATGAAATTCTATGAAACTGGGTGATTTTGAGCTGGTTTTGAGTGCATGGGGAGCCCCAGCAAGTGAGTTAGATGAGAAAATATGAATATGATCATCAAGGTTACAATACAATAGACCTATTGCTGCTATAGGCTGCTGACTTTTCCTCCTTAGTATCAACAAATTTTTGTAGGCAAGTTCAGCTACTTTTTTTTACATCTAAATTTACATTGAATTTTAAGAAATAATATTAAATAGCTAGGACATCTTACTGTTAGCCTTATAAAATAGACAATTTTGTCCTGAATGCAATGGTATTTTTAAAATATTTTTTTGAGATGTTTTAGATAGTTAAAACTGATAAGGAAAATTCACAGCAATTCATGCATTCATTACAAAAAAATCGCCAACTTTTGCCACTAGGTGTTTTTGTGGCTACCCTACTTTTTGTCTTGGAGTCTGCATGTGCAAACCTCCAGAAACGAACATGCCTATTTTGAAAACGTCACGCTCAGGAGAAGAATGCTCTCCGTGGCCATGTCTGTAAATGCATTCACCATGGTGTGTTCAAGTATGGTTTCATTGTTCAGGTGTCCTTTAAGAACAAATAATATGATGATGGTGACTTTTGTGAGAAACAACCTTGACCTTGTGACAGGAGGTCAACCAAATGGAACACTATTATTTGACTCCAAATTACCTATTCACAGACACAGGCCTCAGTCTTTTAACAAACAACTGGTTAGCGTTGCTCTGCTGGCGACGCACGCGTTCCAAGCATTTTAAATTGCCCGGCTCACATAGTTTCGGCTCCGACCAATAGATGGCAAGAGTTGACAGATGGCTGCTGAGGCCATCTAGATTGTCTGGTTTAAGACTTAAGTACTTTTGTAACCGGTACCCTGGACTGGAAGTGGCTTGTTTCATTTCATCTCACATAAATGACGATCTTCCCTTCTCGTGTTTTAGATGCCTGCCCCTACTGTCCAACCAAACTTCTTCAAAATCCAGCTTCAACTGCTCTCTATCGGCAATCTGTGGACTAGAGTTGTCATACGTTAACTTATTAGCTCTATGCTTCGCCAGCGAATCGAAACGACTCTAACGTAAACAAGAAAAGAACAAATTCACTTTTATTATTTTTGTTTGTAAAGTTCATCTGTAAAAATTCAGAAGTTCACACTGAGAATTAGAAACTGATCTGTCTGAGACTGACGAAGCTGCAGTTGAATGATCCTGTTTAGGTTGGTGGTTCTCAGGCAAAATGTCAGAAGAAACTGAAGATAAACGTCCGGGCACCGAACAGGACGATTCTTCTGAAGTAGATACAGAAGGTAGGCCTAATGTCTTCTGACAGTCCTATACAATATAGTAAATAATTCATGGACTTAAAAGATAGCACTAGGCTACAAAAATGTATGTTACTGAGAGTGTCATTAAATGATGTTTTCAGCCTGAACTTGAACAGTAGGGCACCAGATATTTTGGAGAATTTCCCTGCTTAAGGGGAATCTCCTACACAGGTGAAAAAGAATCCCCTGTAGAGGAGGTGAGGGGGGGGGACAGGGGGGGATAAGTGGGACGAATTTTATGGCATATTCTAGTAAAGTAGACCTAAAAAACTGTCTCCAGGTCCATCACCCTCCCCCACCCAACTCTTCTAATCCTAAATAACATGGAAAATAACCAAAAAACTAGTATTTATATGTATTTCCCTTGTATCCAAAAAAGCTTTTGAGTCCAGTCCGCATGGCTGCTGTACTTGTAGCACTATTTAACACAATGCCTTACAATTTTGCTGATTTCTTCATTTCTTGTTGGAGTTTACAAGCACTTTACTTTTTCAGGTGCTTTCACCTACGGTAGAGAAAGCCTTGATACCGGAGAAATCATTTGTTCAATAAATGCCATTTGAGTGGAAGGGATCCCTTGGACAGCTGGTATTCCTAGATAAATTCCCTTTCTATTTAGTTAATTCAGTCCAGGGGTTACTCAATTTGGGTGTAATTGTTATTTATTGGCCAAACGATTTCTCCGGTATCAAGGATTTCTCTATGGTAGGTGAAAGCACCTGAAAAAGAAAAGTGCTTGTAAACTCCAACCAGAAAAGAAGAAATCAGCAAAATAGTAAGGCATTGTGTTCAGTAGTGCTACAAGTACAGCAGTCATGCAGATTGCACCCAAAAGCTTTTCTGGAAACAACAGAAATACATATAACACTAGTTTTTTGGTTATTTTCCATGTTATTTAGGATTAGAAGAGTTGGGTGGGGGGTGGGGGAGGGTGATGGACCTGGAGACAGTTTTTTAGGTCTACTTTACTAGAATATGCCATAAAATTTGTCCCACTTATCCCCCCCTGTCCCCCCCCCCCCTCATCTCCTCTACAGAGGATTCTTTTTCACCTGTGTAGGAGATTCCCCTAAAGCAGGGGAATTCTCTAAAATATCTGGTGCCCAACTGTTGAAGGTCACACCAAAGAAACTCAATAAATGGGCTAAATGGATGTAGATACACTTTAAAGTATATACCATAAACATCTGTTCAGGCATGGGGGTCCCAATTAACAGATTCCTCAGATAGAAAGATGATGAGCACACTTTGACTTGTAAATTCTAAATAAATTCATTTTTCTCGACTACAGACTTAACGTTTGTGCCAGGACCACCACGAAATAGCTGGCTACTAGCTGATATCAAGTTTGTTATATTTTCTTGCCATTTGACTATTTTGTGAATAGTCAGTATTTACTGAAATAGTTAGAGAAGTGTTCAAATAACAATAAGCATACCTCTAGGCTCTACTTCATTTGCACCAGATTTGCACCACCCCTAGCAAACTTGCCTAAATAAAGACTAAATCACAATGATCGCCTGTGGAACATCAAAATACATCCATCCTGAGCATATTAATTGATATCGAAACAATTTCTTCTCTGAAGAATTGCCTGGAGCAAAACGAAGTCCAAAAGACGCAATACATGCGACAGGAAAACGCTGGTACAAATAGTCACACTCAAGGTATTTGGGTTAACCTGGAAAGGCATTCAGCAACACTGCGTCTTCGTTCAACGAAAATAGAAAAAAATATTAAGGTATAGAGAATAATTAGAGCTTTCAATCAAGGCCCAATTTGGAAAGAAATGGTGGGAGTTGTATTCATATATTTCATTCACGGGGATGGCGCAAATAGCAAAGTATCCTGTATCTGACACTGCAGTTACTTTGCTAAAAGAAAAATGACAGTTGCCAACAGAGATGTTGTTAGCCAGTCGGTAAAAACAGCCTAGTCTGCATGAACCGCCGCAAGTCCTAGTAAAAACAGTCAATTTTTTACTTAGAAATAGTTGTTTTCTTCTCAATAATAGTCGTTTTTATCCCCAAAAACAGTCGGTAAAAATGACCAGCCAGTCGGTAAATACCGTCCCCCCCCCCAAACACTTTGGCTAGTAACGCCTCTAGTTGCCAAAGTTGTAGGCTACTTATAGAAGTCATCCCAAAGAAATACTCACATCCACTCACATCACTACTGCCAAACTTCTTTCCCATCAGTTTGACAAAAAGCTAGTGATATGACCTTTTCAGATACCATGCTCAGGTCTATGGTATGGTATCTGACTTTAATTTTTCACGGTAACTGGCCAGAGACTCAGTACTGCAAAAATGCAGTACCATGGTAACTGCAAACAATGACTTTAAACTGTGGTAATGATTGATTTGCATATTCGAAGGGCAATTTCTTCTTCAATGTTTCTGATGAAAAGAATACGAGTTTTATACAGAATTACCTCTACACGTGGCTGAGCTCGAGCTCCTCAGTGTGATTGCCTAGATTAAAGAAGAACTAGTTAACTAAATTAAAACCCAGAGACAGCCTAGAGACGCCCTTTTTAAAACAGGCTTAAAGAAAAAACACACAATATGAGTAGCCTGGGACTGTTGAAATATTAAGGTTTTGCTTGTTTTTTTAGCCCAGAACAGCAATGTTCAAATTTAAGTAACTATTCAGATAAACATACCTCTGTTGTACTTTGATTCAGCAGTAGCCTAGTTGACTGTGTTATTTTGGTGTCATCCTGTGACAGTCAAAAGACAGATCTTCCTACAAATAGTGCCAAAAAGGGAAGAGATGTAGCCTAAATCTTGTTATTGTATGACCATTTACTTATCTGCTATCTAAAACTCGTGAAATATAATGAATAATTTTTATTCTTGCAATTTTGGCAATTCTTGGGCACTAAAAAGCAAGTACTTTGCAGATTCGTCTTCAGAGGAAGATGAAGGCATCACCAAAGATGTAGCAGACTCAGATGAAAGTGATGGAAGCTCTCCCAGATGTCCAATTTGTCTTCTAAGACTTCTGGAACAAGAAGTTGCCACCCCAGAATCATGTGACCATGCCTTCTGTCTTGAGTGTATTTTGGAATGGACGAAGGTAAGACTTGCAAACGTGTTAATTTAAAGTTCTTTGTGAAGTACTTGAAACAGCTATTTCCTCAGTTAGGTGGTTTCGCAGCACATTTCCATCCCTGCAGGATCAGCTGTGGATGTGAGAATAACAACTTTTTTAAAGTAGTAATTTTCTTCCAATCCAGATTCGTGGTCCACTCAGTTTGGAATGGGCCAGGTTAGACTAGGAAAAATGTTCATTGAAAGTTGTTTGTGAAGTAATTGAGATTGAGACAGCAGTTTCAGTAATGTGGGTGCTTTTTCACAGCCTTTTTGCAATACAGGATTAAGAAAAAAAAATTGTTAGAACTAGTGTGGTTTTCTGCTAACCAGATTCATGGGCCGCTCTGTGAAGCATATATCCGCGGATGTTTTGGGGTTCAAAACTTTTCTGTTATTTTTATTTATTCTTTACATTCTGACACTTCAAACCATATCAAGTCAATGCAAAGCCAGCATCCAAGGTTACAAACTTACCACAGAAATTAGGGAAAGGAAAATTAACCAACGATTAGAATCTGAGTAAAGGCTTATTTTCTCCCAATTAATTTATCAGTAAGCTTTCACCATTCTCATACATGTTGGAGAAATATCTTTGCATATTTGGTGGATAGCCTATACCAGATCCTTATTCTGACTTTTCTCCCTAGCAATGAGTTAGAAACAGTGTTGAGATTCGATGTTGACAGTTTATGTTTCAACTCACAGTTTATGTTTCATACCTATGTTAGAATGATCTTGTCTGTAAAGCTCTATGAAATAGCTGTCTGTGCAACCAGTTATCAATCACAGAATGGTATAAAAGAAAAATGTCTTAATAGTGAATTGAAGAAATAGTACAGAACTGAGATCATGTGCCAAGTAGGCCTAAGAGGAAAAAGTTCTGTGCAAACTTCACCAGTACTTTCATTATGACTGAAGTTGGTAATAAGAACAATAAAAGAAGAAAAATTTAAGGATTCTCACAAGTACCTCATTCTTAAATTAAGTAAACTTCAGTAGCTTCGTTTTCAGTTTTTGTGCTTGTTATTTGGATTTTTTCTTGTTACATCAGGCGGAAATCAAACAATTATTATTTTATGACGTAATTCAGTCACAAGCTGAAGGATGATTTCAAACAGCTTGCTGTTCTGAATGAAATGAAACAAATATGATCTGTTGTGTCATATTTGCATTAAGATCCGGAAGTAAAGCCCCCCAAACGCTGTTAAACGTTTGGAGAGCACCATCAACAGCGGCAACACCCCTGACTTAAAAGATGCTTCATCCTCTGAATAGCCTAATCTGTGTTCAGACGAATATTCTCATTTTCAGAATGTCACATCTTGTCCCATGGACAGACAAGTTTTCCAGAACATCTTTGTCAGAGAAGGCCAGGGCTGTGGACGAATCGTTCGGACCATCCCTGTTTCAAACACGGTTGAAGAGCTGGAGGAGCTGCTAGATACACTAGCTGATACTTCGTGCCAGGTCTGTATTGACTGTATTTTTAAAGGACACCTGAATGAAGAGTACCAAGTATCATCCCTATCTGTATGACTTCCGTTAACATTGCCTGCAGAAAACCCAATCCAAATACGAAATAGTGTTTCCAAGCTATGATTTTTGCTCCATTTTGCATCTGTCCTTATTTCAGTACCGAACAATTTGGAAATGAATCTCCAATCAACCCTTCTTCTGGAATATTTTTTAACCAATTAAGCCCAAACGTATATCTAGAAGAAATTCCAATACGATCCGACCAGTGCTGTACAAGATTTGAATGAATTGCACTTTTTGTCTTGGAGTCTGCATGTGCAAACTTCCAGAAACGAACATCCCTATTTTGAAAACGTCACGCTCAGGAGAAGAATGCTCTCCGTGGCCATGTCTGTAAATGCATTCTCCATGGTGTGTTCAAGTATGGTTTCATTGTTCAGGTGTCTTTTAATGTTTGAATTTATCATGTTCTGAGAGTACTTTTCAGATGTAGAGTGGGAATGAAAGCCAGCAATAAAAAGTTTAGGATGGGGGACCTAGCACATCAGTGGCTAATGTAGGGTGTATCTTCAGTATTCCATAGTTCAAGAAAGCTTCCAACAGCGTCCGAGTCCGTAATGTTGAATAAGCGTTGGTATCGCCGGTAATTTCTAGCTATTTTGTACAGTTATGTAGCCCTTCCTCATATTCTTTACTTCACCTCTTTCTAGAAAATAATTAGCCTGGTTTGAAATGGTACAGATTCTCACTGAAATTGGCACTGTGGATGTATGGCATCTATTTATTTAACAAATTTAGGAGTCTTGGAACCTATGACTTCCGTGGAAGATATGAGAGAGAGAGAGAAAGAGATACTTTAATTTAAAAAACGACTATCACAGCGCATGGCGCCGCACTTGCGCTTCACGTCAGGTAATTAACTAATCAGGTAAAAACCAATCGTCGACAATAAAATGAATCAACAACAAAAAACTAAGTAGCCTAAATCACTGGTTAATAATATTTACAAACGACGGGATGAAGCTTTTCCTATATCTCTCGTGGATTGGTGGGAGAGGTTGAAGGGTGGGGACTTTCTGGGAGTTGGGTCTTTGAGGTCGAGATCGTAAGGGTTGAAAAGGCGGGGGGAATAAATCTTGGAAACGGGGATCAGTCATGGCTTTATTGCCAAACCGGGTACACAGGAGGGTTCTTCTCTCCGATAAAGTCGTGAGCTGGGAATGCTTAAGAAGGAAGTGATACGGGAGTTTACCTTGACCATAAATAATTCTTAATGCTCGCTTCTGGACTGACTCTATTGAATTAGATTGGGAAACAGTTAAACCAAAATGCCAAACCGGACAAGAATACTCAACGATGGGGCGGATAAAACTTGAAAAACTTGTTCTTTATTCCTGCAGCCACTCATGGAGCAGCAGCCTTTTCGGCCTGAGGTAACTGCGGGAAGAATAGCCTGTGATGGAATAGTACTAAGGTTACAGTCATTACTTGTATGCTAATTTTCTCAGGTCAATTTTTATATGTTTCTTCAACTTCAGTAGTCTCTTCACTAGTCTCTGTAGTTCAGTGAGTCGGTAAAGTCATTCAGTCATCATTCATTCATTCAGTGCAGTAAAAACTAAAGAAAATTGGTGAAGTGACTCCAACTGTAATTTGCCTAGACTTTGGATTTCGGAATGACGACAATGCCAGCTATCGTTAGCGTGGATATGTTTTAAAATAATCCTGGTCAGTCAGCCGGATTCGGCCATTGGATAGCACGCCGAGCTCACAAGCGACGCCTGTTCGAGTCTCGTTGGTGCCTAATGTTTGGTTTGGGGCGAGGTTTAGTGACGTTTCCCTGTAAGACAAGCCAAATTCCACCCAGCTTCAAATGGGTACCTAGAGAAATTTGGGGAAAGGCACGGGAAGTGTCGGATGATTACCCCCCCCCCCCCCCCCCCCTCAAACGCATCGTACTCCCAGCCGAGGGCAGTGAATCAGGAGATCGGAAACTACTATTACAAGATGTTTATACAAGGATTCAGAAAAATGGTTCGTCTAAAATCAAAGGCAAACGGTGAGCAATAACAACACTATAGTAACGTTGTTGCGTGTTTGTTTCAGGTCTGCGGAAGCTCGGATAGGGAAGACCGGATGCTTTTATGTGATGGATGCGATCATGGATTTCATATGGAATGTCTGGATCCACCTCTGGACGTTGTGCCGATTGAAAACTGGTTTTGCCCAGGCTGCGATCCAGATGTAAGTAGTCTGCATGCTTTGACCAACCTTAGAAAACACTTCAGATACTATCTGCAAGTGGTGCAGACCGTTATATGATCATTTAAATTTTTTTTTTTTTTCGATAAAATTTAGTAATATTGTAGAACATGTTTAGTTTAATGTTCTACAGAAAACACGGTTTAGGCTAGCTCACGCGTAGCTACGACAGACATTAGATGGTGGTCTGCGCTTTCTACTTAGGACTGACAGCAACTTAGCGAGAGGGTTCTTTGCTTAAGGAAGGCAAATATTATGTCCCAGTGGGAAAGGGTAGAGAAGAAAAGGATTTAGCAGCTATTCGAGCTTCATATTTCCAGTATTGTAAATTCCTCCTGTATTTATCAAATGGTATCCAAATCGTAAAATCATTGGTAAATTTCGTAAATATAGCATCAAACTTGACGAGCTGTATAGAAAGCCGTTGGTTGTAGCATTCCCTCCTCACCACGTTTGTTTGGAACTAAATGTAATTTTTGTTCTTGTTCAAGTTAATTCCTTTCTTTATTTTTCTTTTCATACGTCAGTCCACTATTTGGTTTTATAAAAGTGGCTAACAAAGTTATCTTTTCATTCATTTTTTCGGTACTAACAGTATGTGTACTTTTTAGAGAATCATGGGAGATTCGCCGAGAGGAGATTTGTCGCCTAGACTTATGCCAAGAACCAGAGAAACGGAGAGGGTTCGAACCCGAGTCCAGAGGCGGAGGACTGAGAGACCGGCCTCACCACGGGTGAGTTCCGCCGTAATCTTTTTTTAACGTTAAATGACCCCTCGTACGTATTCTGCCTCCTATATTATCGTTCGTTCCCCAATGGATTTGTAAACTTCAGAACTTCCCGCCCTTTGCCATTGTTTCGTTTTGCACCAACGACTCGTTAGCGCTTTTTAGGCCGAGCCGAGTTTGTCAGTCAAGTAGCCTTTCATGCATTCGATAGGTGTGACAGTTTATTCTCACTGTGAACGAAATACGCCGTGGCTGTCATGTCAGGGTGAAGAAGAAACTTGATTCCAGCGGGGACTCAATGTCTGATCATTGTTCCACCAGTCAGTAAAGGGGGTATGTTACGATTCCGATAAACTTTAGCTTTTGATTCCAGTGGGGACTGGTACTGGTATTTGGTACCGATAAACTTTAGCTGTAAAAGCTAAAGATTTCGTCTCATAATTAACTTATTACAGCCATCAACATCACGTGCGCGTGCGACTACCCGGACTGTCAAGAAACGTCGAAAGACGACCCGAAGGAAGAAGACAACTGCCAAGGGAGAAACTCGAAAAGCTTCAAACGGTAAAGTCGGCAAGAGGAGGAAGAAGACACGAAGGATTCAGAGGAGAATCAAGGTAAGATATAGTCACTACAGTTATAGGGGTTGAGTGGGGCTTATTTCGTCGCTATGTCTGTTATCTGCTGTTTCACTTCCTTGAGTTTTCAAGCTATGTCTGGAAGCTTGTGTCTTGAAATCCGGTGTCTGTTTTTGACCGGGGGGGGGGGGCTAAAAGGGGAGGAACCTTGCATTTTTTGTAGGCTTATAATTAGAAGGAGGGATTGGAGATTTTTCTTCTTGAAAATAATTCAAATTTTCTAATGAAAAGATATTGAATGAACGATGATAGATACTCCAACCCGCTAGTTTCCCTAAGTTTCAATCATCTCTCTCTCTCTCAAGTCTCTTAATCATCCACCCTATTCCGACTTTGGATCGGTTGCCCTTTCAGTTTCCCGTGTCATAACCAACCGCTAAAGGTCACACTCGTTAAAGCTTCAAAAGGTAAACCAAGATCTAAAACCCACAAGACCCGAAAGGTCATACCAAGGGATAAAAGTTGTTCGTCAGTTGTAGACCGATTATTTATATTTTATTATATTTTTCTACTCGCCAGCTTTGGCGGATATAAATAAATGAATGGAATTGAATTGAATTAAAGGACAATAATGTCAGAGAAACCAAGAAGCTAATCTAAAGTTGTACACCAAAAGTACCGATATATTGGTCTTAAAACCCTGTAGTGCCCAAAGTATGAAGCGAGATAAATTTGCTATTTATTAGGATAATATAATATTTAAAATATGTCTTATTTATATATTTTTTTTTCATATAGCCTACTTTTATTTTTATTATTTTTTGTATTATTTATTATTTGAAGTAACACATCCGTCTGTTTGTTCTCGCAATACGTCCTTATTCCGACTATGCATTTCCGGATACGAATGAGAATTCCGACTATACATTTCCGGATGCGAACGAGTGCTATAACTGTACCCAGGACTTTTCTTATTTTCACGTCTCGTTAATGTTTTATACACTTACGTTAAAACTTTGATTTGTTTTTATTAAAATATGTTTGAGATTTGAAAAAAAAATAGAAAATAGCGCTAAGTGGTTAAAAATATTAACTTCACCGAGAGGATGAGTCGTAGCCCAAAAAAGCAAGAAAAGGAGGATAAGAAAAGATTCGGCGGGCTTAAAAAAATAAATAAACTAAAGCGGAATTCACACAGAGGGCGTCAAATTAATTGCCTCGTTTTGCGAATTTTTTCGGCTCAGAGCCGAAGCCTGACGAAGCCGTTTTTCAACGCCTGGCGTGACGAATATCGTCAGGCGTGGCGAAATTCGCTCTCTGTGTGAATTGAGCTTAACCCTATGGTGCCGTGCGTAAATACACTTATCTATCTATCTATCTATCTATTATTTAGCTCAATTTCAGAATCTTCAAGAAATCATTATAACGAATTATATTATAATTTACGGCGTTTGTTTATTGTGATCTAGTTTACATCCTTCCTTCTGTGGACTTATGGGAATTAACAAGAAAAAACAGAAAACAAAATACTAAAAGAAATCGAGCAAATAATTTGTTTGATTTTTCGACACATTTTCCATATGCCTGCTAAAATAATTTTTGTTTTGTTTAGATCCATAGTCAAATATGACTTCCGACCCGCGCCACTAGATGACCCAGCGGTCGGATAGAATCGTGGCTTCATCTTTGGGTCTTGGGTGGGGAGGGGGGTCTAGACGTTGCAAGTGCTAGAATGCTTACGATGCAACTCATTTAAATCACCGTCTGAAAAGAGACTGTTTCACTGTCGCAACATTGAAATGTGGTATCAAGCTATCAGGTACAAACATCCGCGGAACATCACTGTTGACGATATCGAGGTCCAAGGTTTAAGGTCCCTTCAGACTGAAAAAAACTCTTACGTACCCCGTTCACACTGAGACACTTACGAACGTTACGTCGACGTAAGAAGCTCTGTAACGTAACGTAACCTCCGTAACATAAAAATCAAGAGTTGAAATTTGATAACTTAAAGACACGTAACGTAAGGCAACATAAGAAGACGAAGGAGAAATTAAATAAAAAGGATTTACCTGATTTGGTTTGTAATTTTTCCAAGAGAGATTTCTGATGGAAAAAATAGCATCCTTGTCTCATAGCTCAAACAGCACAAATTGGCGAAGCAACTGAAGAAATAGTCTACTACTCTGCGCAGAATTTAGAAATGGAGCATATTTTGTCATGATAGCGCTTCAGGAAACTGCATCCTAATGACACTGGGGACAGTCAGCAGACTGAAATTAGGGTTTCAAACAAACCAGTTTGTGTGACAGTTCAGTTTTAACCTCCGTTGGACCAATGTAGACTATAAGCTCCTATGACTTAATATCAAGTTCCCCAGGATTACTCTCAATCATTTCCGAAAAAGGTAGATAGCATTTAGTTGTGAAAATACAATCATTGTCATATTTTCCCTGCCTTCCTTCGTCAGAACCAATGTAAAATTGATAAAATAAAAGTAATCCTTCATTTTGGTTCTTACGTCAGTCTGAACGAGTCCTCTGGAGGTGTAAGAGTCGACGTAACGTAAGAGATTACGGAACCGTAACGTACGTTTCAGTCTGAAGGCACCTTTAACTGTAGTACTTCTTACAAAACAGAGATAAAAGGTCAAAGCTAGAGACGCAGTAGCGTATATTAGGGGGGACGACAGGGGCGATCGCCCCCCCCCGAAATTCTTGAAAAAGGGATTTTTAGTGGGAAAAACGTGTGAAACACGGGCGACAGGGGCGATCCTCACCCGAAATTCTCGGAAAAGGAGTTTTTTACGGTAAAAACTTACGCTAAAATACTAATTGAGAAGATCAATCGAAATTATTTACAGCACGGTTCAGTAATTGATCTCAGAAATTGTTTTTGAGTCGTAATGTGAATGATTACAAGATTAAAAGGTGTTGTTTGCACCTCGTTTTAAACAAAATCGTCATTTGAAGTCGAATTTTAGTCTGGCTAGAGGTGTTTTTAGTGTTAAAAACGGTCAAAAAATTAAAAAATCGCCGAAAATTGGCATTCGGCAGCATATTTTCACTGAGCTGTCGCCCCTCCCGAAACAAATCGGAATATACGCTACTGTAGAGACGGAGAGTCGGGTGACAAAAACGCGGTACAATAATACAAACATCCTAATTTGACATATAACTAAAGAAATAAAAATAATGATTTAGACGGGCAACCGCACAAACAATGAGCTGTTCTTGGTAATATTGGTATCCGATTTCTGTGCATGTATGCCAAACGTACCATGGGTCCTGCTCAGCCGAAGGCAAAACAGAACTATGGGTCCAGACTGGACTACAACTGAACATCAGCTCTTGATGAATTTTGGGACGTCTCTGTTGAATTCCGATCATCATCGTGAAATACTTCCAAGTTTTCAAAGCAGTAGACAAGAGAAAATAACCCGAGGATAAAAAAATCTCAAACACCAACTATTAGAAATGCCTCCAGCTGCTTCGTCGGATCGTTTTCTCAAACCTTTCGTGCCGTATTTCGGGAAACATTTTAATTCGATGCAATAGAATGAGTTCTAACTGTAAATATTTCGAGGTACTGTTGACCTAGGCTAATTGTATATATTGTCATTTCATAATTATAGATATATATTTACCGATTATTTTTATATTTTATGAACTGATGACTTTTTATTTGTATTTGTTGTCGTTTAAATGTAACCGCCATAAGCCGTTGATAAATCAAAAAGTGTTATTATTTTCGTTGACGTTCTTTGCTATTCGTTGTAAAAGAATATTTGGAGAATATAATGAATTTGAACCACGACAATATTGGATCACGGATTAAAGGAACAGTAAACTTGACTCAAACTTGGCTCAGGGAGCTAGCTGACATATCAAGAATGTACCCTGAGTCGATATTGAGGGTTAGAAAAATTCTTGTCACGACCATAGCAGTTTCCGGGCAGTTTCCGAGAGTTCGACTTTTGAGTTAGTAAAACAAACAAGAGCTGTAAGCTCATATGGCACTTGCAAGGCTGGGTCAGAGGATGAAAGTAGGAATTCGTCAATTTGTGGGTTTGTTGTGATCATTTGTAATCAAAACTCTTGAAGTAAAAAACATGACGAACTCATCGGGAGCACGAAAATGTATGCTTTGCTCAAAAGTATTGTTTGTACTTTAAGGAAATCACTTGTGAGGGATCATAGGGATCACGAAAATGTGTATTTTGCTAAAAAGTATTTTTTGTACGTTGTGGTTGCGATTAGTACTTTATAAGGAATTATTAAGGAATTCAGTTGTAAGCAAAACCCTTGGGGCAAAAATGATCATGGGCTCATAGGGATCACGAAAATGTATATTTTGCTTTAAAATATTTTTTTGTACTTTGCGGTTAGCATTAGTACTTTAAGGGATGGTCGGATCAGGGAACTGACTATTTCTAAGCCAATCATGTCAAGTCTCTAATTTTCAAGCCAAGTTTTATCGTCAGAGCACGTCTGGAAGTACCTTAACTTGCGATCATCGGAATTCCGGACCCCCTCCCTCTAACTCCCCCACAGTGCCCGAATCTTGTCCGGTTTTGTCACTTACGTACATAGGACTTGTGCTTGTTCTTTCCACCAAGTTTCATTCCGATCGCTTCACTCCAAGCGTGTCACAAGTTTTCCGGTTCCCCCCTCCGACCCCCCCCCCCACCTTCATCGGATCTGGTCCGGACTTGAAACTGGGCATCCGAGACATGTGATCTTTCTACGTATCAATTTTCATTATGATCCGATCACCCGTTCGGAAGTTACACATACCTCAAGATTCCGGATTCCCCCTCCCGTCACTCCCCCCACGATGGTCGGATCGGGAAGTTGACTATTTCCAGGTTAATCTGGTCGAGTCCCTGATTTGCCTGCCAAATTTCATTGTCCTAGCACACCTGGAAGTAACTTAACTCCTTATCACCGGAATTCCGGAACCCCCCTCCAACTCCCCCCACAGTGCACGAATCCGGTCCGGGTCTGTCAATGACGTACCTAGGGTATGTGCTTGTTCCTCCCACCAAGTTTCATCCCGATCGCTCCAGTCTAAGCGTGTCACATGATTTCCGGTTCCCCCCTCCGACTTCCCCCCCCCCCCACATTAATCGGATTCGATCCGGACCTGAATTGGGACATCTGAGAAATGACGTCATTCCAAATATCAAGTTTCATTAAGATCCGATCACCCGTTTGAAAGTTATGCATGCCCCTAAATTCCGGATTCCGGCTCCCCTCCCTCCCCCCATGATGGTCGGATCGGGGAAGTGACTATTTCTAAATTAGTTTGGTCGGGTCCCTGATATGCCTGCCAAGTTTCATCGTCCTAGCACATCTGGAAGTACCCTAACTCGCGATCACCGGACTGACCGACCGACAGACCGACCGACCGACGGAAAAGTGATCGGTATATGGCACTTGGCCGGAAGGCAAGTGCCATAAAAACAAAAAAAAGCAAAAGGTTTGTGTGCCGGGAGTAGGACTCGAACCCACGATCTTTGCCTCAATAGCCTTTTGAAACAAAGTAATACAATGTATTTCAACAGGGTTGCCATCGGTAGTACAATTGTGCAAATTATAGAACTTTCTTTTTACTTTGGCAGCAGATTTTAAGAAAAAAGTAGTTGTCAGTTTTATTTCCAAGGTGATTATGACCCAGCAACACGTTCTGAGTACTTTTCTTGTTTGATATTACTTTTTTCCTTTTGCATAGTGAATTTATTTTAGTAAAGTGGCAACCCTGTATGGTGATAACACAGACAATCGCGAACTTTTACAGTGCATGAGTGCGTAACTACAGTGCATAAGGGGCTAGGCCCTGCCAGCTAGCTCTGGGAACAATAAGGAGGGGTTTCGAGATAACAAAGATGGGGGGTCCTGTCGACAATAAGTCCCTGTACATTTATCTAAGCCCCCCAGGCCGGTTTGATGGCCGAAAGTTGCCTAGTCAAGTTTACTGTTCCTTTAATTCCGCGGCCCGGATGAAGACACAGCAGTTAACTGCGGTTAACACAGCAGATTTATAATAAATAGGTGGAAGAGAGAGGAAGTAAACTAGGATGGGTATTGCAGAGCAAAGTGCCTTGGAATGTCTCTAACAGTGTATGTAATTAATAGTTGTTGTATTTTGTTCAATTCAGTTCAATTCAATTTATTCTCAAAACCATTTACGGACTTGCCGAATTTTCGGTCTCTTGTCAACCACGGATATAACAAAAATATAATACATACGTTTCGTCAGGTCACAAAAATACTTCAAAACGAAAAACGCCAACAGCAGTCAAAATACGAACCGAAACGGTGATAAAATCTGAAGGATACGTGGGTATATACATACAACGAAATTTTATAAAAGTGAAAAATAAAAACGAAAATTACAACGGGAATATCAATCTTGGTCTTTACCCGCTTCGTTGTTGATCCGGCTCACAAACGAGGGCACGAAGCTACGCTGATACCGGGTGTGAGAGCTCGCAACTGGTTGTATTACCGGTATTGGCTGTGCCACTGCTCTAACAGGCCGAGCTCGAACTGGGGAGAAATCCGGAGGAAGGATGGATCTCAGGGCTTGATTTTCTAGGATTTTTTTTCCAAAATTTAAAGATGAAGTTTCGCGGCGTTGGGAAAGAGTCTCTAGCTGGAACATATTAAGAAGGGTTAAATACGGCACCTTTGGGGATTTAGAAGCGATTAAAAGGGCTCGGTACTGTATCCTCTCCAACGAGTCCGACTGTCCACGCGTCAGGCCAAAGTGCCAGACAGGACAGCAGTACTCCAGTATCGGCCTGATAAAAGATAGATAAACCCGCAGCAGATGTTCTGGAGGGACACCATACCTTGCCAGCAGTTTCAGATACATGAGTGCCAAGTTACCTCTTTTGAGCATCTCTTCCACCTGATCCTGCCACTTCATATCCGCCGAGATGTGTACGCCAAGAAGTTTGATTTTCTCGACAATCTGTTCTTCTGGGAGTGGTGGGTGGAATTCTGGCTTAGTCTTCAGGAAGTTCACTGTAAGAACAACAGATTTATTCATGTTTACTGACATGTCATCAGAAGCTGCTTCCTCGCAGATTTCATCAATCAGCGATTTAGCACTACTTTTGATATTCCTGAAACATACCTCTAGGAGGGACAAATCGTCGACATATTTCCATCGATCAGGTGAGGACGCAGCAAGGTCATTCACCATTACCAAAAAAAGGAGTGGTCCAAGTTGGGTACCTTGCGGCACTCCGCAAAAAATGGGGAGAGGTGATGAATATGTAGATTTATACTTTGTTTGTTGTGTCCTCTCGGAGAGGAAGCTAGCTACTATTCTTGCCAAAAACGGATCAACATTGAACTGCTCCATCAGTTTCTTCAAAAGTTTGCTGTGCCGGATCAGGTCGAAGGCCTTCTTTAGGTCGATCGCGATAAGGTTGATCCACCGATCAGGCATGTCTATGTTTTTAAGAATTTCGTCGATCAGACTTACCAGATAATGAGCTGTTGATCTGCGTGGGAGATTTCCAAACTGCCTTGGATCAACAAGTTTGAGTATGTAGCCTTTTAACCATGACGACAGAAACTGCTCATACACCTTGCTGAAAACTGGCGTTAATGTGATGGGACGGACCCCTGTGAAATCGTTAGCAGCATCCTTCTTCGGTATGGGGGTAACGAAACCATTTTTCCAAATTGAAGGATACTAGGTAATGTTCCTTTCTTTGTTCTAGGTAATGCTTCGCAAAGACCACGTCAAATCCGTCAAAGCTCGGCTGTCGGAACAGCTTGGACTGGTACTTCCCCGAAGAGAAGACCCGAGCAACCTGATCGTGCCTCCTCCCCGATTGAACAGAGGGGACATGTCCCTGTCTCTTCAAAGGACCTTTGCCGGGATCCCGTCGCTAACAGTGTTTGGATCTAGAGACTCCATTGACTACTACTCACCACCAGGGTTAGTAAATACAGTTAATGACCTTTACATTGGCCGAAGATTGACAACATTCAACACACGGATGCGCAAATTCAGCGGAGCACTTTGAATATTACTTGCAAGTGTTAGAGAATTTTGCCGTTTTCATTTTAAGTGTTAAAGCAACATTGCAAACCATGTCGACTGTTATATTTTACGGAAACGTAGCACTTAAAGGCTCCTGGCTCATCTAACATAACAGGCATTAACAGGCTCATCCTTATGTTAAATGTTATCAATCTTCTTACAGTTTTCCCACATCTCCCGTTAGTTGGCTCGTGTCTTGTTTGTTCTTGGACTAGAGCTAAAAGCCTGGACCATTTCTTATTTATTAAAAACCTGCTTTGTGACCAGCACGCTCTAACAACTGTGCGAATGGGATTTTTTCTTTGTATGAACTGAAACAAAAAATTAGCTTTTGGAGATGATACAGGCAACGGGGTTTGAGAAAAGGCTTTCTAAGCCTCTCAATTGGTCAGTTGCCCGTTTCAAAAGACGATGTCCCTAAAATATTGTTCCTTTCTAGGTCTGATGACGAGGGAGAGGGTGGTCTCGGCCTCCTGACCCGGCGTCCCCGGATGTCCACCAGCTCCATTGCAAACATAATCCGTCAGAAGCGCCAGCTTGTCCAACCCCCGCCCAAAAGCCAGAATAACACCCCCGTGGACCTACTCGGGTCTCTACTTGATACCCAGTCAATGTTCTTGTCGAAAAACCCAAGCAAGCGTATTGAGATAAAACGAGATGGGTCCCTAGTCCATAAAAACCCCAGTGCAATTGTACACCATAAGAGGAGTGAGACACCTAGACTAGCCCCGGATCTGAACGGGCCAGATACCTCAAACGCGCTGCCTGTACCGAAGGATAGTGAGAAAGTTGATGTGAATACAAGCAATGCCCCAGTGAGAGAATCTCATGGCGGAGGAAAAGGGGGAAACATAAACGGGCCCCCTCGCGGCCCTTCCCCTAATCGTAACCCACCTCCGCAGAATTTTTCAAATAACGGCTTTGCCAGAGATTGGAACGTAGGGGCCCGTGGGCCGTTAAGCTTCAGTGGGGGTAGAGGTAATGATCAGCCTCAGTCCCTACTGGGTATGAGGATGCCCTTTGAGGGAGATGTACCAGTAAGACCTCCAGGTAGGGGTAGAGGCCGTGGGCAGCAGGATGATAGGGAAGAGAGAAGCCCGGGGTTCCAAGAGGGGTCGTCCAGCAGATCTGACCTGTATGAGCGACGTGAGCCTTGGTCAAGGCGAGAGAAAGAGTCGAATGAAGGAAGTCTATGGGGACGACGGGAGGAATCCGGCCGGCCGGATTTCAGCCCTCGTGGACCTACCGGATTCCCTTCGCCCAACAGGCCACTAAGACCCGAATTCCTTGGTAGTAGACCACCTCGGCCTGACGGGCCGAGACCACGCTTCGACGGGCCAGATTTTCTTGGAGGCCGTATGCAGAGGCCGGATGGACCAAGACCACAAGGTGAAAATTTCCGACCACGCTTTGGCCCAGGCTCGGATGGCCCGCGACCCCGCTTTGATGGGCCACAAGATGACTCTTTCAAGCCACAATTTGGACTTGGTTCCGACGGCAATCGCCCCCGTTTTGATGGGCCAAAAGACGACTCTTTCAAGCCACAATTTGGACTTGGTTCCGACGGCAATCGCCCCCGTTTTGATGGGCCAAAAGATGGCTCCTTCAGGCCACGATTTGGACCTGGTTCAGAGGCCCCTCGTACACGTTTTGATGGACAACCACGATTTGACAGTGCTAAAGGACTTTTGGATAGTCCCAGACCACGATTTGGTGGCCCGGGACTAGAAAGACCTCCTGGACCAGTCAATATGTCCGAGGGCATTCGACCTAGGTCTTTACTTGGGGAACCTCCCCTGAGACAGCCATTTGAGCCTAAAAACCCCGGGGCCAGTGCAAATAGGATGCCGTTTGGCGAAGAATTAGGACCGCCCCCGCGAAACCAGGAAGCCGATTCCTTGGGGCTACGTCGCAGTGACTTGGAGAACAGGTCTCTACCTAGGCCTGATGTTCAAAGAATGCCTCCGCCATCACCTCAGCGACACCCTGGCCCTGTTATAATACCCACCTCCCCTGTACGACCGACCGGTCCGAGACCTAGTGTGACCCCCAATAGGCCCCAGGGTCTTATGGACCTAGTCCTGGAAGCGCCACCCGAGGGGAGTCCTGCTGCGGCTAATAGTGAATTTCCTCGGTTTTTAGACCCAAGCAAGCCCCCTGACGTGGTGAATGCCAACCCTAGTTTCGTTAGTCGCCCCCCATTCTTTGAAAGGCCCCCTGATGTAGTTCAGGCCCAGCCACCCAGTTACAATGCCGAACAAAGTGAGAGCTACGATGGTTCCGCCTATCCCTTCGACCCAACCACTGCTCAGAATTATCAGCAGAATTTCACGGGTTTGAATCCTTCGGCGGGGAATTTTTCAGGCCAGAATTACGGCCAGCCTGGGTCGTTTATGGGCTACCAGGCCGCGATGGGCCAAAACCCGATGCAGTCGCCGTATGGCCTCCCGCTGCCAGCTTTACCCGCGAAGTACGATGCTGCAGCACAGCCGGATTTAATACCGCAAATGCCGCAGTTTTTTAATTCGAATCAGTCCGCGCCACCACTGTTCCCCTCCGCAGCTACGATTCAAGCTGCGGAAAACTCCCGAACGGATTATTACGACCCGGCGGACGCTCTTGAGAATGACGATGTTATGGATATCCCTGTCCCCGCTCCTAGTATCTCTATGGATATTCCGCTGCCGAGCGCGGAAATTCCGCTTCCAGTGCGCGAGGAAATTCAGATTTCGGATGACTCCGCTGATGATGAACCCGTTCAAGTTCCCGTGGAGGATTTGACCGGATTTCCACTTGACACAGCGGAGAAGAAGCAAAGTACCGACGCGGAAAGGCGGAGCTCTCTGAACGCCGTCGCATCCGCGCTTTCCGCAACGACTCGGCGGACAGGAATGATTCAGATTAACCTGAAGTCGCAGCAGGCCAAACAGGAGGAGTTGGTCAATACGATTAGCCGCCTGGCGAAAGCGTCGTTGGAGAGTATCGTCGCGGAGTTTAAGAGTAAAGAGAATGCGAAAAGTCCCCACGAGGAGGAACCTGAGGAGAGGGAAATGGATCAGCCTGAGGGTTAGTATTTATTATATTTCTGTCCTGTTTTCGCGCATTCGCTCACCCTCGAAATAGAAATGGGTGAATCCGGATTCGAATCCAAGATTCGTCCTTTTGGCCGGATTCGAATCTTCTGCTTGTCAGTCTGGATTCTTTCCAGTTTCTAATGTTTTCCCAAATTTTACACACTGTGCTTAGGTATTGTGCTTAACGAGCCCCAAATTCATTCCTGGTTGCCGAGAGGATATCCATACATACTACAACAACCACACATAAAAACGTAGAAATATGGTTTAAATCTACCAGTTAACCGTCTCATTTGCCTTAGGCATCAGTGCTTTTTTGTCGCATCTGATTTTTAAACTATAACCTATGTACATGATTTTTTATTTGTTATTATAAGGTCGGATTCGAATCCTCAGCCTGAGATGGTGGATACGGAATCGGATTCGTACCTAGCCGTGGATTCGGATTCGAATCCTTTCATGATCAGAGCCGCCCATCTCTGCCTCGAATTCTGTATTTTAGTAAGCCTACCGTACGCCTATTGACCTCAGGCTATTCAAGGTTCACTGAAAACCCAACCTCTTTCTTCACCTCGCTCAAACAAGTATTTCGTCTTGTGCTAGAAGAAGTACGCCTTGTGTACACCACGTTCTCGCACAGCTATGCTAGTTCTAGCGTTCACTCGCCGTAAATGAATCGGTCGAAGGAGACGCGCTGCAACGTAATTTACTATAGTTTTGCTATTGCGCTTGATCTTTTGCCATAGGGTGTCCACCCAGTCATGGACACTAGCTCAATTTTGGGGTACTGATACCCCATATGAGGGGTACTACCAATTTGGGGAGTACTGTCACAATCTGGACAATAGTATACCAAAAGATAGGTAAGATTCATACCTATACCCTGTGAAAGTGAGGAACCACGGCTGCTTGTCGTTTAGCCAAGGCAAGTGCCAAAAGGGAGAAACTTAGTGGAAAGTTAGGCTGGTACCCCATATAGGGGGTAGTGATACCCCACATGTGGGGAGTACTCCCCCCCTATTTGGGTAGTACTCCCCAAATTGGTAGTACCCCTCATATGGGGTATCAGTACCCCCAAATTGAGCTAGTGTCCATGACTGTGTCCACCAGAGCAAAATAACACTAGAGAGTAGCGCCAAAACCTGTGCTTTCTGTGCTTTGAAAACGGGCCATACTCATAGCAACGCCCACTATACTTGCGGCATTTAAAGCGAGGCAAACTTACGGGTTTAGAAATTTCTGGTAAAGCTAAAAAAAAAAATTTGCTTGAATCTGAGCCGCGTTTTGTTTGAAGTTCATAGTACAGCGGACAGTTCGTTGTCGTTTTATTCGCCAGCAGGCCGCACGCTGGAAGGCACGGGGTGCCCGAAGTCGTTTTATTTTTCAGCGGGCCGCCCGCTGAGTGCCAGCAGACCCGCTTGTTTGTACGCTGGGTGAGGCAGGGAACAGTTCAGCGTACCTTCTGACGTAGTCCGCCAGGAATAAAACGGCTACTTACAGTCCGCCATCCGCTCCCGCTGTACTAAGAACTTCAAATAAAACGCAACTCTGAAGTTATCGGAGCCAGCGCTAATGCACGACAAATTGAGTATCAGTAGGGATGTTCTCTATCGCTAGTTGTGCTAGTGCAAGTCTTAGCGGTGCTACTCTCTAGTGTTATTTTGCTCTGGTATCCACAACTGCGGACATCTGGTTCTCATCCAGAAACGCGAAAAAAGCGTCCAGCTTTAACCTGATTTAATTGCCATCCTATCCATTATTTGTTTGTAGTGAAGGGAGAGGAGGTTTGTTTATAACCGTGACAATAATCTTAAAAAGACAAACGGCTAAGTAAGACAACGAAAAGAAGAAAAAAAAACAAAAAAAAACATAACAGAACGTACTATTTACTATTTAAGTGCTAGCCACACATCCAGTGCTTCTCGGGCGGGATTCGAACCCGTCCCCCTCCCCGTACTTTGAGATTGGGTATTGGGACGGTTCGAGAAAGACAATAGTTGCGTTTTTGCAGATACCACGGGTCAAAAGGTGTTTTTGCAGTTATCGTGATATCTGGTCAGTTACCGTGGTCAGATACCACGGTCTGACCGTGGTAACTAATCGTGGTATCTGAAAAAGTCATCTCACTTTCATCACTTTTGTCAGATTGGTGGCACCTTCAGAGCAACCGTGTATCAGATACCACGGTAACTGCAAAAACGACTAATTGCAGATGCAGTTACCGTGGTAACAGATATCATGGTATCTGCAAAAACGCAACTAATCTTCATGTCAGCGTAACGAAGCAACACATTCGGGCGATATTCGGGTTGCCTACAATGATAGCTTTCGGTTCCTTCACCGTCTCCCGCGTTTCTGCAGTGCTACAGAAATGTTTAATGATTATCGTGTTAATAATTTTTCGCAACTGTTTCATGTTCATTGTACTTCTCTGAAAAGTCGGTTGCTGGCTTCCGATAACTGCATCATTAGTGCGTTATGTGATCCGTGGCTTCGGCTCTCGCTGCCTGTTTGGGTGAAAATGAGCCAGAAGGTTGTGGCTGATTTTCGGGTATTCCCTCGTTATCATATTTATTTTGTTTAGTGTCTGTATATTATGGTTTCTTACCGGATTAAAATTGTTGAATTGAATTGAATATCCATGGCACCTTAATCGCTCCAACAAGATTATGCAGTGGAACCAAACAATTAAATAATAAATGCAATTTAGTATTGTTGTAATAGTACAGAACCTCTTCTTCTTTTACAGATGACGCTCTACCACCCATCGTAGATGAAGTGTCTGCTGCGGAACCCACACAGGTTTCTGAAGTTGTACCCGCTACTCCCGCGCCACCTATCGCTGAGCCGGAAATGCCTATCGAAATCGCAAGTCAACGTGAGGATGAGGAGGAAAATCGAAGAAGAAAAATAAAAGAAAATTTGTCACTCCTGGCGGAAATGGATAGTAAGAAACGTGCTGACAGTCCCATTTTCGACGAGGAACCTGATAAGAAGGAAAGAAGTAGGAAAAAGAAGGAGAAACAGAAAGACAAATGTAAGCGTATTGAGATCTCGGGGCTCCCACCACGGCAGACTATCATTTCTTCATGGTTCTACGCCCTAGTACAGTATGGGTGCTTTTGGGGGCCAAAAGTTGATACAGAATTGAGGATAAGTCATATCAAGATAGTGAAACGTGGAATGTTCTGCTCCAAGTAAGAGTTATGAGTCGTGACAGGGTCTGGCTCATCGGCTGCTAGATATTTACAAAATGTATTTACGTAAGAAAATAAATTTTCAGTTTAATTAATTAATATATAATCAGTTTATGGCCTCAAAAAGCCACCATACGATGGCCTTAACGGTCTCATTTTCAATCTTAAGTGTCGGACGACTATAGATCGTGGGCAAATTTGCTAGTGGTTTTCTGAAACCGCGGGAATCTGAGAATCGATGAATCAGTAATAGGCAGAGTATACCATCAACCAGAGATGGGCGAATCCGGATTTGGATTGGAATCCAGGATTCGTCCTTTTGGCCGGATTAGATTCCGGATTCGAATCTTCCGCTTGTCAGGCTGGATTCGAATTCGGAATTGGGTTCCAAACCTTCAATCTTACGAATCCGCTTAAATTTATATAGCCTACATCCTTCCAGTTTCCGTTTTCCCAATGTTCACACAGTGGGCTTAGGCAATCCAACTTTTTGGTCTCCACCACCAACCATCCTCAGTAGTTTATCACGTTACCTTAGATATCAGTGCTTTTTATCACCTCTGACTATAACGTATGTAGCCTACGTTATTTGATTTTTGTTAAGGTCGGATTCGGAATCGGATTCGTACCTAGCCCTGGATTCGCATTCGAATCCTTTCATGATCGGATTCGCCCATATCTGCCATCAAGTAGTTGACATTCGATTTAGTTATAATTAGTTACTATTATTATCGATGGGACTTCCTATTTCATTTGGATCCACCCTCACGGCGAGTACCGTGATTTTTGCACAGACAGCCGAGCATACTTTGGTAGTATCCTAGAATCCAAGAGTCATTTAGAACGGTAGAGGTATGCTGATTTGATCGTCGCCGAAGAAAACATTAAAACCCATACCAGGCCGAAAATGTTTCTTTCACATCCAGTTTATCATGTGTTAGCCGGACTCTAATGTTATTTGCATTTAGTTTCCTTCTATTCCTTTTTTTTCAAATTTTGCATCTTCTGCTAAGTGGCACATACTTTCACACAGCAGATGGCGCTCAGTAAAAGAAGAAGCCAAATCAAAAATAAACAAATATATTCACAACAAACTGTTCGTGCGAGAAGAAAGCTGAAACAGTTGGCTGTACCAAGTTTGTTATTTTTCCTTTCCGTTCGACTATTTGTAAGCAAGAAACAGAACCTAAACATTGAGATAAGTGTCCAAATAAGCATGCCTCCACTGTAAATCAGTTATTTTTCAAGCAGCTAATAACGTTTTCTTTTCATTCAGCTCAAGACCAGCCAAAGACCGACTCATCGAAAATACCTGAGAGTCCAGCCACAAAACCCTCCCGAACCGGATCACCTAGTGACCCGAAAGAATCTCCCGCCTCCGAGCCGGTTGCCGTTCCATCACTAATTGAACCGTCACTTGAGGAGCAACGTCCTGCCGACAACAAACAGACCGACAGGCAGACAGAAAGAGATCGGTCGGTGGAAAGAGACCGGAAAGAGCGTAGGGACCGATCGACAGGCCGGAGAGAACGGGCCGATCGATCTGTAGAAAGAGACCGCAGGGACCACCGAGATAAGTCCACAGACAGGACCCCCAGAGAACGCACCGACCGATCGACGGAAAGAGATCGTAGAGACAAACGAGACCGTTCGAAAGACAGGGATCGAAGGGACAGGTCGAAAGAGAGAGATCGCAGGGACAGGTCAAAAGACAGAGATCGCAGGGACAGATCGAAAGAAAGAGATCGCAGAGACAGGTCGAAAGAAAAAGATCACAGAGACAGGTCGAAAGAGAGAGATCGCAGGGAAAAGACAGACAGACCGATAGAAAATGATCGAGACAAGACACCTGCACTGAGTGACGATTCGTGGATTGAAAGAAGTGAAAAAGACAAAGGGAAAGATAAAGATAAAGACAAAAAAGAGAAGGACAGAAAAGGGGGAAAAAGTAAAAGAGAAAGAAAGAATAGAAAACGAAGCCGGTCCCCGAAAAAGAAAGAAAAGCACAAGAAAAAGAGTAAGGATAAGCGAAAGGATAAACATAAGAAGCGAGAGAAGAAAGCAGAAAGTGACATAAGCCTAAGTGATGTTGAGGGGGGAGCCCCTCAGGTGGATGCAAGCCCAGTCTCATCTGACGAATTCCCAAGACCGGAGAGTCGAGGAAGCGTTGAGAATATCTCAGACAGCTCACTTAACCTCATCTCGGATGCTGAAGATGGTGAAATCCCGACTCAGCTTGAAAAGCCCGCTCCAAAACCTTTGGACAAACCAGCCGTGTCCGAGAAAACGGACGCCGATAATACCGTACCTACCGGGGACTTCGAGGAAGGGGAGATATCGGAGGATTCACCGGAGCGGAAAAAACGCGCGGGGAAAATTGCTGTAGTTTTACCGCCAGCGAATAGACCTGAGACGGATTTGCGGTTTACGGAGAAAGTGGCGCCGCAGGGGGATCTTGTTGATGTAGAGTGGCGAAAATTCACGAAGAAAACAAGATCGTACAGAGAAGTGACCCTCGCCGAACCAGAGCCTCAAAAGCCTCAGGAAAACGTGACTAAAACCCGTTCCCCCTCTCCTGTTAAAAGAGGACGTTCTCGCAGTCAATCACGTGAGGTCGTTCAACGAGCCGAATCCCCAGTTGAAAGTGCGCCTATACCTGAGCGTGAAGAAAGCACAGAGCGTGTCGTCTATAGGAGGAGTGAGTCTCGTGAGAAAGTGCGAACACGTGATAATTCACGTGCACGCCGCAGTGTCTCTCGTGGGAAGAGGCGTGCTAGCTCGCCGCGCAAACAGTTTAGCCCGCCACGTGATGTTGCCAAAAAGAAGAAATCTCCGGAGAGAAAACGCCGAAGCACGTCAAGAACGGCGCGAAAGCGGAGCCCAGAACGTCGCAGGCTTAGCCGATCACGCCCCGCTAAGCGTGGAAAGAGCGCATCAAAGTCGCCGAAACGCCGTCGCTCCCGATCCCCAGTGAAGCGCGGACGCTCCAAATCGCCAGTTAAGCGTGGTCGTTCCAGGTCGCCAATAAAACGCGGACGCTCTCCAAGAAAGTCGCCAATCCGCAATCGCGGACGGTCTAAATCACCAGTTTCAAAACGCGGAAGGTCGCAATCACCTACGCGCATATCCAGCCTGACACGACCGCAGCGATCACCAGCCCGTCGTTTGAGCGCGGGGCCCCTATCCCCTGCGCGAAGGGAGGAGTTAGTGCCGCGATCCCGTTCGCGGTCTCTTAAAAAACGACGCGAATCGCGAAATCGCCGGCGGCGACGGAGCCGTGATAAAAAGCGGAAACAGACGAATACATCTGAGAGTGAAAGCTCATCGCGTTCGCGTTCTCGCTCCCGCTCTTCGTCAAAAGACAAAAAGGAAAAACGCAAAAAGAAAAGCGATGGTAAGAAGAAAGGTAAGAAAAGGACGAAAGAGACAGAAACTGCGCCGCGAAAGGAAGTCGTCGCAAGTGGCGATAACATCCGTATTTCTGTCAATTTCCCAAAGTCCACGCAGCCTTCCGTCGCTGTTCGCGGAAGGCGGCGACGGAAAATTTTGACCAGACCGCGTGTTCCTCCCGTCATGATTGACTTGATTGAAGGAACGGAAACGACGTTGGACCCGCTTGCTCCGGTACTTGTCGAAATCGACTCTGAGGGAGAGCGGGCAATTTCAAACGTTGCATCCGTTGACCCGGAACCTTTAACGGATAGTCCTGCGGATTCCGCTCTTCCAGAACCTCAGCCTGTGGCAGAAGAGTTTGTTCCCGAAGAACAACCGCTTCCCCCCGTAGTGGCGCAACAGAAGATACGGATCCGAATCCGGGAGGAACCGACCCTTGTCGACAAGAGTAGGGACATATTCTTCGATGAAGATGCTCTTTCAGCTCCTAGTCGTGGTCCGGTCACACCACCGGACCCGAGCCCAAGAAAAGACGAATATGACCCCTGCGACCCGACAGAATCCCCACCAGAAGCCGAAAACCATCTGTACTCACCCCCTACCCCACGAGAAGACGCATCACCAAGCCCGCTACCTGATGAACAACCATCCCTCTCCTCAGAGGCTAAGAAGGATAGCTTGCCCTCAAGTCCTAAGAAGTCTACCCCAGATTTTAGGGCGAGATCCCCCGAGGGGGTCAAAGCTACGGCGGTGGTTACCCCCCTACCACCATCGAAGCCGATACAAGCTGTTGTGCATACCCATAAGCCGGATTTGTCGCAACCGCCTCCGAACGTGCAGCAACAGCCGATGGTAAACCCTGGTATTGGGTCGATGGTGCCCCGATCGTTTGTACCTCATCAGCTTCTAGCAGCGGCTGTGATGGCCCAAGCCCAGCAGCAGGTTAGTTCATTTCGCTCTAGGCTATGCAGTAAAGTCAGAGTGAGAAACTCCTGGCTGGGAGCCAGGCTTTTGGTCTTTGCTCATATTCGAATTTGGGGCTTGAACTTGAAGTTTAACTGAAAGACCAACTTATTTTTATATCATTTAACTTACACTGCATTATTTTGATTGTGTTTTTTTTTTTTTTACTTTTCACTATTTGCTCTATGGTATGACATTCAGAATATCTACAGCTGTCCGAACAACGCAAAATTCTACTATGTCGCGAAAATTTGAATCTCCATACAAACGCGGCTTTTCAGTTGCCTGCGGAAGGTAGCTCACTGCGTGAACACTTATTTTTCGTAAATCATTTCGTCAAGTGCGCAACACAGGTACAAGCGCATGGAGGCACCACAAACCCAACAGTGAAATTCCACTATATGAAATTCGATTATTCGTGAATAGCGGAGCAACGAAGTAACGCATTTTCATCAGGTCTTCAAACCTCTTCAACTGAATAAGGGATGGAAAACTATATTGTCCTATCTCAGCCCTTTTCGGTTAACTTCAAGCCTACAAACTTTTCGGAGTCATGTTAATATTGAACTTATCGTGTCCGAATATTTGGTGCAGGAAGCGTGGAAGCCTGGACTGATGGGTTGGCAACGACGTGTAGCGGAAGTCGGTTCCAAGACTTCGCAATATTGCGATTTCGAAATTTTCACCAGCTGATGTCTTTTTTGAAGCGCTAAGATCTGTCTTGTTCCCTTGAGGCTGTTTGAATCGAATGCAAGAAGTTCTAAAAGGCGGCAGAGATGGGTGAATCCGATCATGAAAGGATTTGAATCCGAATCCAGCTGGCTAGGTATGAATCCGAATCCGGATCCACCCTTTCATGCTGAGGATTCGAATCCGACTTAAAAAAAAAAAAATCAAGTCATGTAATAGGTTACAGTTTAATAATCAGAGGTAAAAAATTAAGCACTGATGCCTAAAGCAAATGAGACGGTATATAAACAATATTTCCATGTTTTCATGTGTTCTTGTTATAGGTCAACACAGTACCTTAAAGGAACAGTAAACTTGACTCAAACTTGGCTCAGGGAGCTAGCTGACATATCAAGAATGTATCCTGAGTCGATATTGAGAGTTAGAAAAATTCTTGTTACGACCATTGCAGTTTCCGGGCAGTTCCGAGAGTTCGACTTTTGAGTTAGTAGAACAAAAAAAAAAAAAAGCAAAAGGTTTGTGTGCCGGGAGTAGGACTCGAACCCACGATCTTTGCCTCAACTTGGCCTTTGAAACAAAGTAATACAATGTATATCAACAGGGTTGCCACCGGTAGTACAATTGTGCTCACAATAGAACTTTCTTTTTACTTTGGCAGCAGATTTTAAGAAAAAAGTAGTTGTCAGGTTTTATTTCCAAGGTGACTATGACCCAGCAACACGTTCTGAGTACTTTTCTTGTTTGGTATTACTTTTTTCCTTTTGCATAGTGAATTTATTTTAGTAAAGTGGCAACCCTGTATGTTGATAACACAGACAATCGCAAACTTTTACAGTGCAGGAGTGCGTAACTACAGTGCATAAGGGGCAAGGCCCTGCCAGCTAGCTCTGGGAACAATAAGGAGGGGTTTCGAGATAACAAAGATGGGGGGTCCTGTCGACAATAAGTCCCTGTACATTTATCTAAGCCCCCCAGGCCGGTTTGATGGCCGAAAGTTGCCTAGTCAAGTTTACTGTTCCTTTAAACATAGTTTGTAAAAATTGGGAAAAAATTAGAAATTGGAGCGGATTCGTAAAGTTCAAGATTTGAAATCCGAGTCCGAATCCGAATCCAGCCTGACAAGCAGAGGATTCGAATCCGGCCAGAAGGACGAATCCCGGATTCGAATCCGGCCAAAAGGATGAATCCCAGATTCGGATTCGCCCATCTATGGTTCTACTGGTCGCGTTGGACGCTTGTGATTAATTTTCAACCCAATTACAGGTTCAAGTCCCAATGCACAGGCCTCCGGGCCTCTTCAACACCCACCAAACTCTCCCCCCACATCTGCTATTCAACCTCCCTGCTCTACAGACGGGTAACGCCACCGGGTTTTTCCAACCTCCACCTATGCTACAGCAAAACATGCAAACTCAGCAACACAACCCTGCTGCTTCAGGGTCCTCGCCGAAGTCTCCCGACAGCTCGGAGTTGAGTGACCTGTTTGAACCCCCCGTGGAGACTAAGAAGCCAAGGAAGGGTCCTAAGTCGCCCCCTCCCCTAGTGAGTGGGAAGAAACAGCAGCCCAAGAGAAGTAAGTTGATTGGTACCTACAAAACGTGAAAACATCAAAGTGATCTACAGAAGAATAATCAATCGGGAAAGAAAATTCAAAATCTTTTTGTACGGTCAAATATAGAATACCGTAGAGCGATACCTTGTAAGCACAAAGAAAACCGTAACACTTGTGTTTTGTTAACGCACAACTCTTACTAGAAATAATATTTTCCCTATGAAATGGATCAGAAAAAAACATTTTCGAAAATACCATTACTTTCCATCTGAAATTAGCGATTTTCTTGTTAGCGCCTGTCGACTATGTCCAACCTTCCTGCTCTCCGACGCGGCGGCTGGGCGCAAAAACATTTGAAAACTGATCGCGCCGTGGTTCAAAAGTGTGAAAACTAAGCAAATAAAAGAAGTAATAAACAAAAGCTTCTCTGATCCTTATGTGTGAAAGAGTTGTCAGCAGACGTTGATGATCCCGGCAAACGTTTCGTTGTGTGACGGGCAAAACTCGGCAAGGCCAAAAAAGCGCTAAAATTTCGTAGGCAGAAAACGAAAAAATGGAGAAAGGCGGGGATTTTAGAAGCTTATAATTCTGTATGGGAGCTAGATATATTATAAAAAACAGAATAAGCAAGAGGGGTCCTTTAAGCTGATTGTTTTATTAGTTGAAAAATACAACACAAACGCAGAATGAGTGTGGGAAACGGCACTTACACAAAATTAACAACAAACTCTTGGAAGGGGAGTGCGGATACGAAAATTAATTAGCTGTATCAGTTTCGACTCATCTAAAAATGGTAATGCATGACGCTCGGAATATAGACCGATAGGTTATTTTACAACAGTGTTATCTTTTCTGTATTTATTTCTTCGTAAATAAAATAAAATAAAAAATCAACTGAACTGAACCAAAGATTGAAGCTGTTTAAAACCATGTTGGATCTCCAGATATCAATAGTGCCCATTTCTACATAGAATTATTTTTCTTCCTTAACAGTTCCTGCGAAAAACTTCACAGATAAATTGCCTTGCACCCAGTTATACTGGACTGTCACGCGCTCCTTGGCGTTCAGTAAAGAAATTATTTACTAATGGTCGTGTGTATGTAGGCTACTGCTTGTAATGCATACGATGATTCAGAAAGCGAAACCTTACCGAAGTTACGTTTATACTCTTAGCCGAGTTTAAACCCGGTTTGTGAATATTATTATTTTATTTCTTCAGCGATCAACAGGGGCCATTAACACAAAAATAAAATAAACAACAACATAAGAACAAAAGCAAAAAATTAGCTCTCAACCGGGACAGCATGAAGCACATCTGTCCACTCCTTCCACAGCGGAAGAGAGCCTAAAGTAAGGCCCAGAAAGCACCAAAAGGAGCGGATTAGTCGAGCGGAGGATCCTAGACTGGACCGAAAACACGGCTTTCCTCTTAAGCTCCCCAAACGAGGGTAGACCACCACCGGCGTTTGGGGTTTGAGATTGAGGGTTGGAGAGGAAGGTAATGGAGGGAGTGGGCGGGAGTAGTTGAATCCACTCCGATACCAAACCATCCGGCCAGGCCTAGATAGTTCGGCATATATCACTTTGCCGGACGCGAGAGGCATAGCCAATCAGTCGCTGGGCGTTTTTTTTTTTTTTTTAGCTACATGTTTTCGTATTATAGATTTACCGTCACTTACACCATTTATTTAATTTCAGAGCCTGGAGGACAAATGCAAGTGGACGACGTTCCTAGTTCAGCAATGGAACTTCAGGTAGGCAGTATTCCCTTTCTTTTTGCTTTCCCGAAAATTTTTATTTTTTTATTTTTTAAGTAGAACTGTAGAAATAGAAACACGAGTAAGTTAACGAATACAAATCCGTTCGTTCAAGCTTTATTTTCATCCCAACCTCATGAATATTTACTACGCTGACCGTTCCAATCTTCTGGTAACAGCAAGAACAAATCATCAGATAGAACCTCCGTCTTTGGTCCCATGCAGCGACTATGGATACCCGACAAAACTTAGCGGAGCTAGAGGTATTTGCTCTAGCTTTGAGTTGATACCCGTCTACTTCCATCGTCGCTGTTGCTCATCGCAGAGCAATAAGTGCACGAGGCACGCTGACCCGCTCTGGAGCGCGACCAGAGAACCAGTCAGCTTTGAATTTGAAAGTTTCTTCTACACGGCTTCACAGCGATACAGCTATTTGTAGAGGTAATGAAACGTGATTTGCCGCGTAGCTCCTAACTTCCGCTCGTTTGCATCGGACAGGGTATGGGGAAATATTTGACTCCGCAGCGTCGTATCGTATTACAGTGATAAAGAGACGGGGGTTCTTGCTTATTTGTTCTTGATCTGACGAAGTCCAAAACGTGCCAGTTAACCTCGGGAAGAACAAGAAACGTCGCCCGAACGATGACTCAAATTCTGTGTCAACCAATCAACGGTGCTCGTCGTGGACAGCTGTGGTGACGCTTCCGGCTCTTCGCTAGGCACACGGCGATTCTTCATCGGCACGATGTGCCGCGTAGCTCCTAAATTCCGCTCGTTTGCATCGGACAGGGTATGGGAAAATACTCGACTCCGCATGGTCGTATTACAGAGATAGGGAGACGGAGGTTCTATCTGATTATTCTTGGTAGTAATTACCATTTGCTTACCACGCTCAGGAGTTTAGTAAGCGTGGTAGCTACGACCTCTTTGATCTGATTGACGCGATATTTTGCCATAGGTAGAAAAGCTCGTTCCAGCCGTGACGTTATGCGTAGTTACTACAGTTGTTAAGGTGGAACCAGACCTTGATGTATATTTTTCTTTTCATAGGCCCTAATCAAGCTGACCCGCCAAGAGCAAATTGTGGAGCAAGTCAAGATGGTACTTAAGCCGCATTATCGAAAGAAGAAAATTAATAAAGAGGAGTACAAAGATATCATGAAGCGAGCTGTTAGTAAGGTAAGTGTTAATCCGCAATTAAAGTCCGTATACAAACATGGACTTCTTTCACTGTCAAAAGTTTAATATCGCAGTTTCGACAGGTAAAACTTTGGATGTTATCTGTTATGATTTTGCAAATGTTATGCATTAAACATTGTGCATTACAAGTTTTGCCAGGAAGAGCCGAAAAACCGTAGAAAAAGCATCGGCTGACTTTTCCGATATCATGATGACAAACAAAAAAGGCAGCAGATGTTTTTTCGGCCGTGTTTCGATCTTCTTGTATGCATAACGTGTGAATGCGTAACGTTTGACAAACATAATAGCAAACATCTTAATTGTTGTCTGTTGAAACAGCGCAGCCTAAGGCGCATTCTCGCCGTTCCTCGAGGACTCCTTGATGTTTGAATGCGTAACGTTTGAGAAACAACGTTTTTGAGAAACTTGACGTTTTAATGCGTAACCTTTGAGAAACATAATAGCTAACATCTTAATTGTTGTCTGCTGAAACAGCGCAGCCTTAGGCGTATTCTCGCCGTTCCCCGAGGACTCTTCGGGGAATCAAGGGAACGGCGAGAACAGTTTCTTTTATCACATCAAATTTTTCCATCACTGAATCTTCCTCTTCCCCCAGATCACACACTCTCGTGCGTCGTCGGTCAACCCTACCAAAGTTGAAGCCCTTGTCACTGGCTACGTGAAGAAGATCATCCACGAAAGAAGGAAGACATAAGACTGTACATACTAAATTAATTTTTTATGTTTTCATTTGTTAATTTATGTATAATCTGGTAGCTCCTCTTTAGCTGAATCCAACTCATTCTCTCCTTCTATCTAGAGTTCATGTTGATCATGTTTCATATTTTTGTCAACGACTGTATGTGCATTAAATAATTTTTTTAGTAACAAATGTCACATGCTTCGAAAATAATGACAGGAAGTCAGTTGGAGCTGTTGGGCTTTCGCGGTTCCAGACTAAACAGGCTTAAAAAAAGGACACCTCGCAATCTCTGCTCATATGTTTTGAGATAGTTGACCACTTTACAACTAAGCAATAGTGGCGTTTTTGTTCGGCGATAGCGTAGCCGTTTGACTTTTTGGCGTTTTTGACGTTCGCCGGAAGCCGATTGCCGTACCTGTTTATCTTAATTCCTGTTTTTGTTCTGATCGGCTAACGTCTATCGCCTGAATTCCTATGCATCGCCGATCGGCCTAGAGGCCCCGCGTTTTTGTTTGTCCCGGGGACTCACTCCCCGTATTACCGCGAGTCCCCACGGACGGGGAGTGCTCCGGTAATCATCACCATAATCAAAAAGGAGTCCCTTTCAGATTTGGAGGGGAATCAAAAAAAAAATCAGAATAAACAAAATAAAAAATAAAGGAGATCCAGACTAATTTTGTCAGCTGTATATTTGTTTTAAGAACAAAATCCGTTTTGTTCCCGTGTTCTCGCTGTTTTTTGTACGCGGAGTCAGCGTGGAGTGAGTCCCTGTATTCTCGCCGTTCCCTTTGATTCGCGCGAGAATACGACTTAGGACTCACCGTTTGCCGTAGACGTTGGGATTTCGTATGACGGCTATCGAAAACAGTAATAAGCAAGTCTACTGGTGAAATTTCATCGGCGACCAAAAACGCCACTAATGATGATGATGAAATTTTATTAACGCACTAAACAAGGAGAAGGAAATAGCGCAGTATAAATAAAGAAAGGAAAAATTACAGTGAGCTTTCGATAACATAGTAAATGCACAGGAACAAACAAACAAAACACAAAAAAAGGACTAATCCGGTCTAAAAAATCGTCTTCCCAGATGGAAAGTGCTAAAATGGTCTAGGGCAGAAACGTTGAGGTGCTGAGCTATGGAGGATAGCTTTGCGCAAGGGTCAGACGGTAAAAAGTTTGCAGTTATGCGGGAGTTTCTATAGCGACGAGGAAGGTATAAAAGAAATTTACAATATTTGAAATAGAAAGTCCTGATACGTTTTAAATCTTTTCGTCTCAGAATGCCGAAAATTCCACAAAGGTTACAAACAGAGGGAGAACAAAAACTATTATACAAGCTACCAAGGGCTTTTCTGTTATACCTTCCTCTGTTAGGAACTATTTTTCCATATCCGACACGAATAGAGTCGTGAACAACCGAAACAGTGTTTTCGCAAATTTTTTTCAGAGACCGAGCTATGGTCATGCCAAGCCATTTTATGGTTTGGGAGTTGGGGAGTATCTCGTTTTGAAAAGAAATACCGGAATCTTTCGTGCTATTAAATTTAAGATACTGACATTTAGAGGGGTTAACGGAAAGGCCGATGCGAGATAGACTCTGATACAGAGTTTTTATGTTAGATTCTAAACCGGCTTTCGTTCGACTTATTAAAAGAATGTCGTCTGCATAAGCTATGTAATTAATACTTAGGTCTCCAAGGAAAAATGTTGGCAATAGACCTGAAAGGCAATCATAAATGGCACTTTTAAAAACAAAAGGAGATAGGACTCTACCCTGTGGTACCCCCTTGCTCACAGGAATGGGTTCCGAAACCGCCCCAGACCATTTCGCCCGAACAATCGCGTTACGATACCAGAACCTTAAAACAGAAACAATGGAAGCATTAACACCCTGACGCAATAAAGAAAGTAGAGCCTGTGAATGTACCACGTTATCGAAAGCTCCAGAAATGTCGATTGCACAGAGATGAACGGTAAATTTTCCAACAGTCGCCTCCTTGAGAATTGTAGACAGTACTCTATGGGCATGGCTACAACTGAGTTTTTGTTTAAAACCGAACTGAAAGTCGCCGAACTGGCACTTGGACGTAATTTCTGGTACTAAAAGGTACTCAAAAATTTTGCTAAAAATGCACGACACTGTAATTGGCCGGAAAGAGGTGCACTGGTTTGGGTCCTTTCCTTTTTTTATAATTGACGTAATAGTTCCAGAAAGAAAACTGTCAGGAACTATAGACGTTGCCAGAATCATCTGAAATAGCAGCTGAATGTGAGAGATGAGTTCAGGAGAGCTGAACTTAAAGTGGCTGGAGCAGAGACCGTCGCTGTCAACGGAGGTGCTTTTCAGTCTGCGTATAGCTCTGATGACTCCATCTCTGGTGACAGTGTAAATTTTTGATTGTTTCATAGTGTTTGGAAGAAGTTCTGAGAGGCGCTCGCCAAAAGAACGTTGAAGTAGAGTATCACTAGAGCTGAATACAGAAGAGTAGTGATGCAACCAGTCCTTCATCTGAAGTGGCGACGGAAGTGGAGGAGTACTTTTGTCGGAACGCAGAACTGATGCCCAATCCTTCTTTTTAGTCGGGAAATCCAAACCCGTAACGCGCATGGACCGAAGGGCTTTTTTGAAATTGCGCTTTGTTTTTTGCTTGAGGTCAAAAACAGTCCCACGCATAGGCCGACCACAGGCATTCCATATTTGGTACCAAGTCCGCGCGCTGCCTTTAACTTTTTTTATCTCTGGGTCAATTTTCCATAAAGGTTTCCTTGTACATATCTTAACACGCTCAAGAGGAACAGCCATTTGTTCAGCTCGTTTTAGACACCATACGATTTGGTTGTAATAAGAGTTGATGTCGAAACGGGCTGACTGATGGGGTATCTGGGTCTGGAGCAAATGGAAGGGTATTGTTACCATGGACAACAGCGTAGTCAAGTACTGCAAAAATATCACTGTATTGCACTTGTCCCAGTTGCGCTTTTCACACCACTTAGGGGGAGTGTTATTTTGTTGCACAGCAGCGAGTTTCGACCTGAAGCTGCACGAAATACACAAGTGGTCATCGTCAATATTTTCGGTATCCACATGGACAAGGCCATCAACTGGATTATCTGACGAAGTGATTATATGGTCAATGTTTGATGTCGCACAGCCGACGTTATGGATATAGGTGTAGTCGAGGTCTTTCGGAGCTATTTGGTATCCATCAGGTAGGCTATCGAGTAACAGCGTTGATCTAGGGGATGTTTTCAGAATGTCGCAGTTTAGATCACCGGCCAAGATCCATGAAGTTTGTTGATTTGAGATGCTTTTCAGAACCGTCTGGAGTTTTCTGCAAGCATTGGCAAAGGCATTCAGAGATTGCGAGTTGCGTCGATTGCACGGGAGATAGACATTAATGAAGGCGACACGATCAGTCTTGACAGCAAGAATGTTGTTGTCCGAATAGATTAGATTGGCAGAAGCAGAGATGTCGCAGCTAACAAACGTGGCCAATCCGCCAGAAGGTCTACCCTTGGTTTTGCGTGCATCCCGAAGGAAAGTGAAATGATGTTGCGATCGCTGGAGAAAACTTACGTTCGTGTTGGTCAATAGGTGCTCTTGTAAAAAGATTACATCTTGTTTCTCCAGTAGGTCGTTTATTATCAGATCCTTATCCTTCGTGCCATTAATGTTGAGTGAAGCTAGCCTTGCTTACAGAAAATTTCACACGGCTTCGCTGGAATTCGGAGTAAATATCTGGAAAGCGAAGCTTGGCTTTTAATGAGGTTGCAGTCCAAAGGATTCATTACATGTTATGGTGAGAGGAGGAGCCTCGGGCACAAAAATAATAACAGCACGGACAGACGTCGCTATTCTGGTGGGAATCCCGACTGAACAGATCGTTCGACCATTATAAGTAAATTATAACTATTGTAATCTTTTCGAACGAAAATGACAAGAGGGAGAATCTATTTCTCTTCTCATACCGAACGGTAGATCGAAAATATTAAAGGTCGGGCTTCACTACCCAGAATCTGGGGTCCGGATTATGTGAAGACGGTCCCGAAATCCAGAGGAAACTGAGCACAGATTTCAGTCCACTTTTGGGCATTTTTCAGCTGTCATTTTCTTAGATTTCACCATCTCAACACAATTTCTCCAAGTCAAATGAAAACTACTTTCAAATTCCCGCTTATTTTCACCCAGAATCCGGGAATCTGGTAGATTTTTCTACCAGATTCCCGGACGCGTCCGGGGTGCTTTCAGACCTGTCTTCCTTCACTACCCAAACCGATATAATTGATTGATTGGTGCTAGTGTGTGACGGTACGTCACTTGTTGGCAGTTGCTGTGTCATTCATCGTGCTGTATGTATACCATTCATTTTGTTATAGTTATAGTCCGAGGAGATTAGTTATCAGTTACGTATGTCACGCCTTCACACTGATGACAGCGGTGCTATTCGAGCGTGTGTGACTTTTTTCAAGTCTTAGCGCTACTCCCTAGTGTTATTTCGCTCTGCTCTGCTGTAACTATACTAATCTATGGTTCAGACTGCCTGTCACTCGTTTTTGCCAGGATTGCGGCAACTAATTTAAAAAACGATTTATTTACAGGGATTTCACGTTTGATTTATCCAAACGGATGTAATATAAAAAAGTCAAATCCACATTCATAGCTTAGCAAAAAATATAGCTATTTTTTGTTTGTTTCAATACCGCCTAACAAATATCGAATCAACAACGAAATTTAAAAATTGTTCCTACGTATTCAGCAAGCAGCCAGACGTCACACTGACGATATCGAGTCGGAACTAAGTCGTTTTGACGACGATTCCTGCAAAAAGAAGATCCTTAAAGCACACCTCGCACTATATACCGTTTATGTTCCAATATTCAAAACTATCTGAATACTGTAAAAACTGAGTTCTGCTTTTAATAAATTATCCACGACTTTGACTGTTTTAAGCCTTTTCCCGGACCCATTGACAACCGTTTTTACGCATAAGTAGCATGTACGCGAACACTTGACGGAACATAATGCGCATGGAAAATCGGGAATCGAGACAAGTGCAACGATTATTGTGGTGTCTTTAGCGGGTATAGAATGTAACATATGAAATTTGGGTCTCCATGTTTAAGAATTAATTACTGCAATTTGGAAGTAGGTTCCATTGGCACTATAGGTATGAAGGGTCTTTTAAATCACTGAGGGCCTGACACATTTCACACATTAAAGTTTGACTGAAAAGGTAGCTTATTTTACATCTAATATTTGAATACACTGAACTAGTTAGACTCATCCAAGGGATGTTGTATTTTTTCGTGTTCAGCATGTCTTCTTACCCCTTAATCGACTATCTATAGCTGTTTAAAAATATTTTATTTGTCCCTTAATTTGAACCCCCCCCCCCCCAATGTAGGGCCACAGAGTCCATCTACGAACTCGACCTTTCCCAAGACCCAAAGGGTCCTCCCACCAAGTAACAACGTTCAGAATGTGCGCTTCTTGCACGACAACCCAGAATTCATCCAGACGCGCCAAATTTGAATCTTAACAAAGGCCTGTATTTCCTTGGTTAAAGACGCTAAGCTCGAAACAGTCACAGCTGAAGAAAGTAGGGAAGTGTTGTTAAGATATGTCTTGCAAGGAATCTGCTATTTTCAATAAATTTTTCGCAATGGCTTGACGTTTGTAGTTGCAAATTATTTCAGGCGTGGAGGGACAAGCACATAAAGGTACCACAAATCCAAAAGAATTTGTTCATTCGACGAAATCGATTATCTATAGATAGCGGAAAAACGAAGTAACTCATTTTTATCGGATTTTCAGGCCTGTTTATGTGAATAAGTGATTTGTAACCAGACCGTCGGGTCTCAGCCCTTTTCCGTAAAAAACTTTAAGACCTGATGACGAAGCTTTGGAAGATGCTTGGTTTGTTTTACAAAAAAATGGCAGTAATATTTCGTTTCTACACAATTGTTAGACCGCATTTTTCAAACTGTTACGCTTCCATGCAAACTGAATGAGATCAAGACAAATAATCTGACAGAAACTCCGTCTTTGGTCCAATGCAGCGATTCGGGACACCCCGACAAAACTGAGCTGAGCTAGGGGTACTTGCTCTAGCTTTGAGTTGATACCCGTCTACTTCCGGTCCTTTGACCTTTTGTAGCTAAAACGAAATCTTTGTATTGCTAAAGAGAAGGTAGGATACACTTATGAAGCGTAGAATCTCGGGAATGAAAATGGATGGAGATACTATTGAATTATAATGAATTGCTATAGTTGCGTTTTTGTAGATATCATGGTATCTGATACCACGGTCTAAGGCCGTTCGCAGTCACTATCTGATACCACGGTCAAAAGGCGTTTTGCAGTTATCGTAGTATCTGGCCAGTTACCGTGGTATTTGATATTCCGATACCACGGTCCGACCGTGGTAACTGAAAAAGTCATCTCACTTTCATCATCACCAACAACTGATCCTAGTATTTTGTCAAATCGACGGGAAAGAAGGTTGGCACTTAGTGATGTGACTAGATATCAGTTTTTCCTTTGGAATGACTTCGGAAAGCGCAAATTCGGCAATTCTCGTTTTTGCAGAGCGACCGTAGTATCAGATACAAGGGTAACTGCAGAAACGACAATATGCAGATCCAGTTACCGTGGTATCAGATACAATGGTATATGCAACAAGACCAAAGGTTTCGATGGGATCCCAAAAATTCAATATTTGATACAGACAATTAGGTTTTGTCTTCGCCAGACTCCTTGAACATTTTTACTCTTAAAATTTAGAAACAGATTAAGGCTAAATAGCTAATCATCTGAGAAAGTCAAGTTCAGATATGGATTCAGCATGTGTGTTTACCCCTATAAGCAGTAGCGTATATTCCGATTTATTTCGGGAGGGGCGACAGCTCAGTGAAAATATGCTGCCGAATGCCACCCCCCTTTGCGGCCGGATGGCCGAAAAATTTTCGGCGATTTTTTCATTTTTGACCATTTTTAACACTAAAAATTCGACTCCAAATGACGATTTTGTTAAAAACGAGGTGCAAACAACATCTTTTAATCTTGTAATCATTCACATTACGACTCAAAAACTGTTTCTGAGATCTATTACTGAACCGTGCTGTAAGTAATTTCGATTTATCTTCTCAATTTGTATTTTAGCGTACGTTTTTACCGTAAAAAACTCCTTTTACGATAATTTCGGGTGAGGATCACCCCTGTCGCCCCTGTTTTTCACACGTTTTTCCCACTAAAAATTCCTTTTTCAAGAATTTTGGGGGGGGGCGATCGCCCCTGTCGCCCCCCCTAATATACGCTACTGCCTATAAGTCACATCTATTTTGACGAAAGCGATCGAAACGATCCTGCCTGACCTCTGCCAGTTTTCCGGTTTCGGCGAAACTCCGGAACTACTTGTCCGGCAAAAAAATAAAGCTCAAAAACAAATTGATACGTCGTTTTTTCGTCAACTTTTTTTTTTAACAAATTTTCCAGTTTGGGAACCGGTACCCCTTAATCGACTATCTCTGTTTAAAAATATTTTATTTGTCCCTTAATTTGAACCCCCACCCCTAAATGTAGGGCTACAGAGTCCGTCTACGAACTCGACCTTTCCCTTGACCCAAAGGATCCTTCCACCAAGTTTCATCAAAATATCTAATTCCCTTCGAGAGTTATCGTGCTCACAGACGGACGGACAACTTTTCCGATTGTCACAGGTATCCCTCCACTTTACGTTTTGGGATCCCAAAAACGTAACTTATAATAATTACGACAGGTTCTTTAAGGGTGAACGCGAGAGAAAAGCTGTTCTGGGGAAACTAGCAACGGATACTTCGATAAAAAACCTTCAACTCACCCTATCCTTATCCTTCGATGACTTGTGGCTCTTATGCTCCCTATGCTTCTCCTTCTTATCTTTCTTCTTCTCGTGCTCTTTCTCTGTCCCATTCTCCACTTTCCTATGCTTTGCTGGGGGTTCAACGACTGCAGACGGCGATCTTTCCCTCTTTCGCACTTCACTCACTGGATTATTCATCTTGAATTTCAACTTCAAGCCTTCAGTGGCGGCGATCTTCACTTCCGGCGCTTTGGGTGGAGAGAGGGGTCGTACGGGAGAGGGGGGCCTGGGGGCCTTGATTTTTAGCTTAGGGATGTCACGTTTTTCCGGTGATTTTCGTTCTTCGACCACTTTGACCTTGAGCTTTTTTAAAGATTCTTCCTCCCTGTTTTTTTCTTTCGATTTGTCTTTATCCTTCTTGTGCTTTTTCCGGTCTTTCCTGCTTTCGTCTCCATCCTTTGCCTCCTTATGTTTGTGTTTCTTGTGCTTTTCTTTCTTCTTCTTCTTGTGGGACTTATCGTCTTTGTCATGGCTCTCCGATAGTTTCCCGGTAGAATCACCGGATTCGGATGGTTTCCGAATCTCCGCCTCTTTTCTCGTTTCGACAGATTCACGCCGGATTTCTTCTTTCCGAATGTCAGCGGGTTCTTTCCGGATTTCGGTCGATTCTTTGCGGATTTCGGTCGGTTCTTTCCGGGCTTCCATGGGTTCTCGCTTGATCTCCACCGTCTCTTTTCGGGGAGGTGGCTCAATAGTTTCGGCTAATCTTCGGAGAGTCTCTACAGACTCCGGAATTTTCCGGTGCGACTCATCCGGAGTAATTCGGAACGGTTCCGTTTTTATCTCACTATGTTCAGCCACTTCAGGTACAAGCGAAGATAGGGTCACAGACACAGACCCATCTCTTAAAGAGTTATAGTCACTCTCCACCTTTCGAAGCACGACTGAAGGTTCATTTGAGGACGTCGTCCGGTGACGCTGCGGTGGACTAAAGAGTGAGGCAACTGTGGGTGGCTGCTCCACCTTTTTCGGTAAGGGTGGCTCGACCTTCACAAGGCCAAACATACTAGTAGCTGGCGTAGTCATTAGGGTACTGAATAGATTCTCATGCTCTTTAGTATCGATTGTCGAATACACAGGTTTCTCTTTTTTAACTTCGCGAAGTTCAATGTTTGTCACTTCTTTAATTCTCTTAGTCACTGTTTGTTCCGTCTTCACCTCAGTCGCCTGGATAGACTGAACGGCTTGTTTGAGCAAATTTTTGTTTTCTTCGACAGCTTTCATCTGATATTGCACTGAGTTTGCCTTGGGATGTTCGACGCGCTTACTCGAATCGTCCTCGGGGCTAAACAAGCTAGGCATGCCCTTCACTTCAGGTCTGGCCTCTTTTTCCCCCAAAAGGGCACCGAACGGGGGTGACAGTCCTAGCGCGGTTTCGAAATCAAGGTCCCAGTTGGACCCAGACATGACATCGTGCTCGATACCAACGGGATAGTCACCGAGAACCCCAGAACTGAATGGGTTCATAGGCATGGACTCATTCGCAGAGCCAAACATGTTTAGCTGCGGCTGTGGCTGAGGGGGTTTTGGGGGCTCGGGTGGTTTTGACTTCGGTAGCGGAGGGGGTGGCGCAGGAGCTTCTCGGGGCGGCTTTATTAAGGGCATCTGCGGCTCTGACTTGACGGCGACCATCCGCTTAGGGTCATGACGCTGATCAGGTCGAGGTTGCTCTGGTCTGGGTTTCGGCCTCGGCAGCTGTTGCTGTTGAGGGTGTTTCAACTCAGGTCTCTGGTCAGGTCGCATTGCGGGGTGAGGCTGATCGAGCGGAGGCATTTCCGGTCGCGAAGCTAGGGGCACTGGTTCCGAACGTGGCATGGACTGACCCGGGTCGGGTCGGGGTCTTGACGTGGGCACTACTTGCTCAGGCCGAGAGAAGGGTTTCACCTCCGGTCGCTTCTCAGGCCGTGGGTGGTGTACGTCGGGTCGGGGTTGCTGTGCTGCCTCGGGTCGGGATTGTGGCTGCGACTGTGGCTGTGGCTGAGGAGCCACTGCAGTGACAGGCTTCGAACGAGGCAGATTCGGCTGGGTTTTAGCCTAGAAGAAAATGAGAAACGTTAGCAACGACTTTAATAACCTTATTCTGAGGTAAATAGTTTTAAGCAAGGGCCCATTACTGTTTCCATTACTGGAAATAGGGCCCATTACTGTTTTTTTTTTTTTGACATAAGTAGTTTGACCGTTTCATGTCTGAATATTAATAACGAATTGTTTTTGTAATTGTTTTCAAGACTTGTCATTTTAATTCGCGTTCGTATTTTGATGAATTGTATTTTAAACCGTGAATTATATATATAAACCATAGGTTGCAATTCTTAATATATATCCCTTGGCTGATCTTTTTAACTGTAATGACATGTCCAGCACTATTTTTTTTTTTGTAAAAGATATTTATGGATAAATAAACCGAATTGTAAATTGTATTCACTTTTAATTTCAAATGGGCCTTAGACCTGACCGTTTACCTCAAGAATTTTCTTGTACAAATAACAGCCTCACCTTGTTCAAACGTCATTAATGGTCGCTGGCACAGAGCTTATTCTCCGAGTTACAACTCCGGACTTAACTTTCTCCAAATTAAACTTGGACAACGTACTGACACGACCAGCCGACAGATCGAGACGCAATCGGTAAATCTCACTTGGGCTGAAGGCTGCAATGTATTACTTTTTCTTCTTCATGCATTGTATTGTCCTAATACCAATACCTTAGTGTTAGGTATTCCTTCAACTCAAGCGGATTGCGAATCATCAGTTGCGTTTTTGCAGATACCATGGTATCTGATACTACGGCTGCTTCGCAAAAACGGCGACTGTCGAATTTGCTCATCCCAAAAGAAAAACTGATATCCATCCACTCACATCACAAGTGCCAAACTTCTTTCCCATAATATTGTTATGTTAAAAACACTCACTAAATTTAAGGTCCCTGAAAATTATGGTATTACGAAGGATGAATCTGATCGTATAGAGAATATTCAGAAACGTGCCCTAAGAATTGTGCACAGAGGCCCTAAAATCCCGTACTCTGGCCTCCTTTCTTTATTTGGACTGGATGCGTTGTCTAATAGGAGCAGAAGTTGTGTCAAAATTTTGGACTAAAACTCCTCGAACACCCAACTCTCCGATCCCTTTTACCCCCTGATTTTGAGGTTGAACGCCCAAGGCCACCAAGGCAAGTTTCCACCAAAGTCCCGAAGCTCATGCCGATCGCATGTAACCGGGAAAGATATTGTAATAGCTTCATTCCGAAATTTGTGGATTTTTACAATAATGTTTTTTCTTAGTTATTTTGTTAGATTTTTTTTTTTTTGGTGTTTACTTCAATGGTTTGTTTTTATTACGAGTACGAATTCGATTTTAACAATTGTTGTATATATTACCTGACAAAGGTCAAACAATTTGGTTGGATAACCACGAAATTTTGTACCTGAATTATACAATAAATCAAATCAATCAAACTTCTTTCCCACCAATTTGACCAAATCCTATAGGCGTTTGTCTTGGTGATGATGAAAGTGAGATGGCTTTTTCTGATTTTTTAGATACCACAGTCCCGACCGTGCTATCTGAATATCAGCCTTCACGGCAACTGGCCAGATACAACGATAACTGCAAAAACGCCTTTTGACCGTGGTAACAATACCACGGTAACTTCAAAAACGACTTTAGACCGTGGTATCAGATACCATGGTATCTGCAAAACGCAACTATTCTTGACTGCACTGAACGGATACGTCAGCTGAGATATTTCGGCCATTCTTGGCAAGGGTTCTCTTCAGGCCCGAGCTAGATCACAGGTTCGTCTTCTATCTTGACCCTGAAGGGGACCATGCAGGGGCGTCATGTCGCTAAGACCTCGTGGGGCAGCGGTTTCATTCCGGGTCATTTTCTCGGCTTATAAAGGTCAAAGTTTGGTCAGAGACCTTCTCAAAATTCAACTTTTCACAACTACCTGTCATAATTTTGTCAAATCACTTTGTTTCTTGCAGATTTTATGATTTTTCATGGGTAGCTGCTACCCCAGTGGCTCATAATTCACTCATTGAAAGAATGAACATTTCCGTATATTATGAATTCCCACCCGAAGCCTCTGGGACCCTTGCCAAGAAAGGCCATATTCCGCCAAAAATTTCAGCTGACTTATCCGTTCAGCGAAGTCAACTATGACCCCAGTGGCCCATAAATCAATCATTCATTTCATTCACATTTTCCGTAAATTATGAATTCCTACCTGGGCTTGCATAGTGTTCTGAGGTAACTGTTGCTGCTGTTGGATCAATCCTTGACTGGGGTGCGGCCGCATCCTCTGTGGAGCTTGTGTCGCTTGCGGAGGTGGGACCTGGGGATGGGCGGCAGGCTGAGGTTTGGCCAAAACGGCGGGAGGCTTGGTTCCGTTTATCTGCCTCTGCTGAGGAGGTTGGTTGGTAGGAAGAGACGGGGGCTTTTGCCTCTGAAGGATGTGGTTCGCCAACGCCTGGCCAGTTCTTTCTTTCTGATCCTTTGCGCCACCAACGGCGGAATGGTCGACAGGTACTTCTGAAAAAATAGGAAGTGCTAGGTATAAGTAAATAATAATATAACGTAACCGAAAAAGCTTCCGCCTCTAAATAATAATAATAAATAACAGTGTAGGTTCGTTCCATACAAAAATGTTTGCTTTAATCAATCATGAAATGTCTGACTGGCACTTCGTCTTTTTTTTCAAATACACTAATGTCAAAGCAATAAAATTTCAAACCTTTGTTTTACAACGGACCACCAAAAAAATGTGAAAACTGATGACCGGCTAGTGCGGCCGCAATACTGAATTGTTCATAAATGAACACTACATTAAAAACGCCTTATCGGAAAAAGACCACCAGTCCGGTGACTATGATCGCATTTAATGGTAGACTTGCGTTACTAAAAAGTATCTCACTGGAGGGGAGATTAGACAGTTGCCACGCGTTTTTCTTTTTCGTTCTTTTTCTTCCGTTCTATGAGTCTTGTCCTAAAATTCTCGTTTTGTTGTTGAGTTGCGAGAGCAACACTTTGGTTTTGTCCCGGTTATTTATCTTTGTTTTAACTGTTAACAATCTTGTATTAAAATTATCTTGCTGATGTATGTTTGTTTGTTTCAATTGTTAATGCCTTGAGCTAGTTTTTTACAAATCAAATAGAAACACGAGGTCTTTTTCGTATGCCACTGTCATGTCTGTCGTTTTTATTCCATTCGAGTTTTTCACCACTGTTGAGCTAATCTTTTACAAATCAAATAGAAACACTGAGTCTTTTTCGTATGCCACTGTCATGTCTGTCGTTTTTATCCCATTTGAGTTCTTCGCCACTGTCAATAACATTGTATCTTACCTTACTAAATGAGGTGTCCATGTGACAATATACAAACCATAGGTCACTGTTAAAAATGTAGTAAATGTAACTTACGAGTTCTTTGAGGAGGAACTTCGGGTTTCTTTGGCGCTAAAGCCGGCTGGGTAGGTTGCGCCGGGGTCGGCGCAGTGGTGAAAGGGGACCCGGCAACCCCCTGGGTTCCACTCTTGATACGATTTTTCAACCTTGCTGGGCATTTGTTGAAGATATCCAGGAATTCAGTAGTCAGGGCCTCCAGGGTTTCCAGAGTGACTGTTTTATCGATGTAGTACCACCAATTCCTCCCAGCTGAACATGGTGGTATCTAAGGTGAAGAAAACCAAAATCAGTAACGCATCAATAATAAACCTACTTAAGCCAAATCGGTCACAGCTAAGAATGGAAGACGAATTCGTATGAACTATTAAACTGATTCAGGCATAAAACTGTCTAAAATTTAATATAAGAGTCTCCGTGATTTGCAAAAAAAAAACAATTTCCTCTCAGACCAACGCACGGATGACGGGAGGGACAGGACTGGCAATTCAACCTTCTTGATAACTCTTGCGATTCTGTTTCCGCTGTTTTGCGTTTTGAATAATAGATTTTGTTTGGTAAAATTAAAGCCTGAAACTGGGACAAAGAGGAGAACAGACTGTCGTGGACAAAACAATATAGCCAAATTCGATCTTTGAGATGGGGTCGTTTAGGTGCCTGGGATACTGAAATCCATCATTTTTGAGGTGACTATTCCAGATCTTGGCTCCCTCAAAATCATTTTTCGAATAAAATGGAAATTTGATCAAACAGTTGTTCCCCAATGAAGTGGTTATCCACCCTTCGGCATGAGAGCAGACCAACAAATTATCAAGTTGAAAGAGAGCGACTACGATCATCGTGCTATCCAACCAAAAAAAACTAAAGCCATCTGTTCGCAAAAAAAGATTGTCACTCAGCGGATTGCATATTTCAAATACTACAAATTTCTACTCTGGCTCTGCAGATGGCACCGAAGCAGACGAGTCATTGCTCGTTTTAGTCTCGTGAATGCACCTTTTCGCATTCGCACCTACCTCAAGCGATCACTCTGTGAAAATACTGTAAAACGGATATGTGTATCCGACCCACTGCGGCCATTTTCCTTCATGATGTTGGTTAAATATAAGTAGCTCAGGTCGTCTTTGTAATTTAGTGCTTGAGCGTTTCTCCTTTTTTGCTTATATTACTGCGTACTCTCTGTTAACAACTTTAAAAGGCAATAAATCAATCAACCATCAGCCCTTCCCCACAAACACATAATACAAAAAAGCGGGATCATTCGACCAAGTGGGAGACCGCAGGCGAGACCCGCCATACTATACCTGAGTGTTGGACCATTTGGTAACTATATGTATACAGACACAGGCTACAATTGTAGGGGAATACTGAAGGCACATGGTGGTCAGATGAAGGCTGAAATATAAGAAGTAAGTTAAGTGTTTTCTTGATCAAGCATGGATCCTTTGCCCCCCTCCCCAATTCGCGACATCCCGAGAGAGCTGAGCTTTCCGTGGTCCATTCAATCGGCGAGCGATTCCTGTGTCAGTTTCGTGTTCAAACTTTTGCGCTCAACTGTCGCTCTCACAGTAGTCCCGCACAATTCCTCCTCTAAACACATAGGAATAAAAGATAGCTGAGACCACAGAGACATTTGTCTTCGACGCAGATAAATTTAAAAGAGGCTCAAGTAGGATGTTATCAATGCCAATGTGATCGCTGCCCCAATTTCCTCTGAAAGTAGAGTGAGTATGTGGTTTTTCGTACTTGAAAGATACGCATTACTTTTAGTACTGACCCAATCTTCCTCCCTAATTGCTGAATGTCGACTTTAAGAAAGAGGAAAAGTTTTCAAGAAAATACAACAGGATGACTTTTTTTTTTTTTTTGAAAATCCTTGATTAACTTAATAAAGCCTCTTTAATAAAAAATAAAAAAAACAGGCACACCAGAAAGCGCTGGACAGCGCATGGGATAAAAGCCTAGAAAGTGTATAATCCAGAGTATGTGCGTCATCACACTGTTAATGTTTACAGTCTTACAGACCAAGATAATTTTATCTATCGAAGACTAATGCCTCTGTGTTCAGAACTGTAAATTTAATGGTTCGAACAGCCGCTCAGAGCCTGGTCACACTAGGCTTTTTCTGTGCAGATTCTAGCGCCGAAGTGTCCACATTAGATTCAAGAAAATCTGGCTTTTCGGGGTTGCTAAATTTTTAAGTTTAACCGAAAAGGACTGGGATAGGACAATCTAGTTACCCATCACTTATTCACTTAAATTGGCTTGAAGACCCGCTGAAAATGCGTTACTTGGTTGTTCCGCTATTCAGGAGTAACCGATTTTCAAATAGTGGAATTTCCGTGTGATTTGTGGTACCTCTAATTTGTTGTATGCCTTACAAGAAAGATTTATGACTTTTATTTGTTCAGGCACTATGCAATCGTCACCAGTATCGCCACTGCCCACTGAAAAGCCTTGTTTGTGTTTAGATAAAAATTCCCCGCGTCATAGTAGAATTTTCACTGTGGGGACGGCCGCAGATATTCTGAACGTGATAACTAGAGCAGATAGTGGAAAACAAAAAAAAACCTTTGCAGAATCCAAATAATTCAGTGTATTCAGCTAAATGACACAACATTAAGTTGGCTTTTCGGTTAAACTTTAAATACAACTAACAGAAGATTTAAGTCAATTCCAGGACTTCAGGTCCAAGAGAAATTAAACTAAGTTGTTTGAAAACTGGTCAAGTTTGATTTAAAACCTCAAATTGTAGTATACTGATAGTCCCCAGAGTCATCAAGGGTCAGACTCCCAAAGGTTTTTTATTGACATTTTCCTATGCTATTTTTCGCAAGAATAACTTTTGGAAAAATAACGTGAATTTGAATTTAAATTCCGTTTCCTCATGTCTGACCGTGACAAAGACAGGCTTCGTTTCAAAAATCTGCGCAAAAAGGTAGACTCGTTCCAACCCAGAAATCTGCGCTGTTCAAGCCTAGTGTGACCGGGGTCCAGAGGTCTCGGACTGGAATTCCTGTCAGGACTTTCAGCACCATCATCAGTTCCGTACGGAAAAACTGAGGATAGATGAAAGTGGAGAAAATCCGGCCAGAAAAACCTGGTCGCGTGTCCGAACCATTACTGAATTTTTTTAGGAAGGGTATTCTGATAAACGCAGCTGTTTAACAAGAAAGGATGTTAGCGGTATCTGGTAAATCTATTGGAGCTTTCCAGCTATCAGATTGTCCAAGTCTAAAAAACACATTCCTGGCAGCGTTTTACTAATGAGCAGAACGACGATAGGTCACTGCAACAAACCCAAACTACAGACCATCGTGTCAGAGAGAATATCTTGTTTCTCTACTCAAAACGTTATTCATAATAGTTACATTTTTGTATCCCAATTCTCTTCAAATTCTCCTATTTTGCGTTTTTGACTATTGAGACGAGGTCAATTCTCCTTTACTTGCGTTTAAAAAAAACGAGAACGGGAAAAATTAGGGATTCTGCAGAATCGAGAAGTTAGTTGGACAGTAACTTTTCGATTTTCCGTTCTCGTTCTCAACCGTCCTTTCTCAACCAAAAACGCTAATTTGTGAAAGAACTGAAAAAATTAGAAGCGAGAACTGAGGTGAAAAAAGCAACTAATGTTGGCCTGAAAGAAACGCAAACTCCACTGTACTAGTCAGATTAATCAACCAATAATTCAATTAATTGGTAATTGCTGCATTATTTAGTCAATTCAATCGGCTGACCAACGACGTTTTTAATGGTTACACTTGTTGTGTACAGGGATTTTCACAACCTGTGTAATTTAAACTAATTAATTAATTAACTAATGATTCACTGGAGTTTGCAGCTTCTCCATGGCGTTGGTTTGAACTAACTGATTAATTAACTAATGATTCACTAGAGAGAAAGACAAATCAGAAAAAGAAGAAGCTGTGATTTTCTCTCTGACAGGGCGGTCTACAGCGACTTCGGTCTCTCGTCTTCCCATACTACATAAGACTAGTAAAGGTAACCACCTGTTCGTGGCCATGAAGTACGAGGTTTGGGCCATGTCTTTCGTGGCTGTTGATTGGTCCAGATCGAAGCAGTGCCAGGACGCCACAGGAGTAGCCGGAAATGGCCCGGGAAAAAAGCACCCAAATTAATTGTGCGATTGGGTGCACTTTACCTATACCTACCAGTCCTTAAAGCACTTAATACAACTTGGCAATCTCCCTCTTACCTTCCGGAACCTTATATTAAGCTCCCGAAGGAACTCCTTGGGGGTTTTGGTTGGTGCACATTTCCGATACCTAACAGTACTTAAAGCACTTCGGTCAACCTGGCCACTCTCCTTCCAACCCAATACATTTCTGAGCCCAATTAGCGGGTTGGCCCGTAGGCCATTGAAAAAGTCAAGTTAGCGGGTTGGCCCGTAGGCCACTGAAAACGTCAAGTTAGCGGGTTGGCTCGTAGGCCATTGAAAAAGTCAAGGCCCAGTACCCTACAACTAGAGCTCACGGCTGTCACCCTCATCTCCTTGGCAAGAGGGTCTCAGCAGTAAAAAACAAACAGGTAGAAAAGGTCTACCCTGCAAAAGGTGGATAGAGCTGTGTGGTCCATTTGCAAGGAGGTGGGACACACCATTATTAGGCCTAACCATGTCGCTGCCTACAACTTCTCACAGACCAAAAGTCATGGCAAGCTCTAGGCGAAACAAACTGATTCGGTCAAAATTTAAAACTCGACTGTCCGTACTCACAAATTATTTCTTTTGAATGTTTTATACAAATGATTCCAAAAGACTAAGCAAGCCGCCGCGAAAAACGAGGAAGGACAGGGTCTCTGTTCTGATAGTTTTTTCTTTCTTCTTCATTACGACAGGAGCCAGGTTCTCAGGCAGGAGCCCTGTTTTGATTCATGTGGTTCGTGTTGGTCTGGATTGGTTAGTTGACTTTCTGTCTAAGTTCCAGGCTTCAGCTCTGGAGCTTCCTTATACTGTTATGCTGTGTCTTTTGGATCCGCCCTAGTTTGGGACACGGCTGTTTTAAAACCTTAAATCACGTCTATCCCATAATAACCTTTGGCTGACCTTATCTTCAGTATAGATAGGAAACGATAGTTGGCAGCTACGATACGATATTAATACCATACTGAGCATTCCATAAACATAGAGGCGTACTCTCGCCGTTCCCCAGGGACACCCACAGCGGAGTCCCTGCGTTAAAGTTTGTTCCAGAGACTCATCTCCCGCACTCTAGTCCCCACTGACGGGAAATAAACCGATTATCATCACCATCATCAACAAGACCAAAGGTTCCGATGGGATCCCAAAAATCTTCGCCAGGCCAAACAGCTAATCATTAAGAAATCCAAGCTCAGATATGGATTCAGCATGTGCGTTTACCTCTATAAGCCGATCGAAATGATCCTGGCTTACTTCTGTGAATTTTGCGGTTTTGGTGAACTTCAAGAACTACTTGTCCGGCGAAAAACTAAAGCTCAAAAACGGATTCAGCGTAACTCCTTACCCCTATATCCAACATCTAATCGACTTCAAATAAAAATTTAACTTCTAACAAATTTTCCGGTTTCAGCCGGATTCCGGACGAACTATATGTCCGGCTAAACAGTGATAGTCATATACGGATTCTGCATCTCTTCTTATCCCCAAATCTATCATCTAATCAACTTAAAATAAAACTTTTACTTTTAACAAATTTCCGGTTTTGGCCGGATTCCGGGCGAACTACTTGTCCGGCGATAAAATGGTTTTCGTATTCTTGTTCAGCATGTCTTCTTACCCCTACATCAAACGTCTAATCAACTTCAGATAAAACTTTAACTTCTAACAAACTTTCCGGTTTTGGCCGGATTCCGGGCGAACTACTTGTCCGGCGAGAAAATGGTTTTCATATTCGTGTTCAGCGTGGCTTCTTACCCCTAAATCAAACATCTAGTCAACTTCAAATAAAACTTTTACTTTTAACAAACTTTCCGGTTTCGGCCGGATTCCGGGCGAACTACTTGTCCGGCGCGAAAATGGTTTTCATATTCTTGTTCAGCATGTCTTCTTACCCCATAATCGACTATCACATTAGCTGTTTCAAAATATTTTGCTTGTCCCTTAATTTGAACCCCCTCCCCCACCCCTAAATGTAGGGGTACAGGGCCCATCTACGAACTCGACCTTACTCTTGACCCAAAGAATGCTCACACCAAGTTTCATCAAAATATCTCATTCCCTTCGAGAGTTATCGTGCTCACAGACGGACGGACGGACGGACGGACAGACAGACAACTTTTGCGATGTCATAAGTATCCGTCACTAACGTTTTGGGATCCCAAAAAGGACTCCCTTTCAGATTTGGTGGGGAGTCAATTTGAGGAGTTGCTGGTGTCGCTGTTTTTCTTAAATCAAATGTTAGGGATGGTTAATAGGCATTTCTTAGATCGATATCAAGTGATTTTGGGATAAGACTGATTTTGAGAAAAATGCATCTATTTTGTTGATATTACGCTATCTTTTCTAACTATTGCAACTGTGAAGTAGCTAAAAACAAAAATCAAAATAAACAAAAGTGAAAATTAAAAGGTCCACAGACTAACAGCGTCATCAGAAGAAGTCGGGCAAGGGCTTATATCAGTAAAATTTCGAACAAAATCCGTACGGAGGCATTGCCCGTGTTATCGTTGCTTTCCATCCGGGGAGTACCCAGGAAGTGACTCCCTCCATCCTCGCTGTTGCCCTCGACACCCCAAGGAGTCCCTGGGGACGGCGAGAGTTCGGATATAGTAATCTACTGTGCGTCACATAGGACTGTGGAAGTTTTCATGCAGTACAATAATAACGCTCACCGGAGTCGGGAACTGCACCAGCTACGCAGTGGTGTTCCAGAACGGGATGTCGAAATTATTATACGTTCAAGAAGACTTGACCAAGGGGTGGTTCCAACCGTCTGTCGGTAGTTAATAAAAGCTACCGTAGCCGTTCCCATTTGTACATCCCTTATCCCTATACTGTCAGAAGTTTGATAACAGATAACACATGTGTAAGCATGCTTGTGTCGAAATGTTATGAGGATATATCTGCTATGACCCTTTCCAATGTTAATATTTAAAGACAAAACTTTCATTATGATCCTTTTAAGTGTAATGTTTCGCAAAAAGACAACATTAAAACGATAGTAACAGGTATATTCTCATAACGTTTAACACAAGGATGCGCAAACACGTATTATTTGTTATCAATCTTCTGACAGAGTAAATACAGGTTGGAGCGATAAGGGCAGCTTTTAGCAACTACTAGTATGAGGTTGGCATACACCCTGAAGCGACAGGCATGGGGTCGGATATCAAAGTCAAAACTCAAATCTGAATATTATGTTTCCTAGGGCCCATTCCTGGTGGAGACGGGGACGGTTAAGATTGCAAGAAAGAGTAACTCATGGGACTTACCGCGAACCAGCTGGCAGCATTTCACAACATGTGTATGAGGATGATCAATGACTGCATCGAAGCCTAGAGTTTGCAGCAAAATGTTTTCATGGGTCACAAGCTTGTTAGCCAAGTCATTGTACAACTGGAAATGCAAGAAAGAAATCAGAAAACCTTCATCCATCACCTTTACCGGGTTTATAGGATCCTCAACTAGCTTTTTTCTTTTACTATTTTAATTCTTATGTTATGCCAAACAATATGTCTGACAAATCACAAATAACATTGGATGCAACACAAATCAAACATCTGAAATATTACAATTCGGCAACTGGAGATTTCTGCAGTTGCAATACTGAGCTTCAACTGTAAAGTTTGAAGTTCTCTGACCACCCGATCTTGATGATCCTGGACAAGCCCTGGTGAAGTAATTTATCATCCATGTGCTTCTGGAAGTACTCTAACTCGCGATAACCGGAGAAAGATGGACGGAAAAGTGATCAGTATATGGCACTTGAGATGAAAGTTGCAAGTGCCATGAATAGTTTAGAGGTTTAAATAGTTCGAGTTTATGTGACCTGCTTCCTTCATTTTCAGTACTACTTCCTAGTTTAATCAAGAATTTTCGGGGAGGGGCCACCTCTCCCATCCCCTCCCCCAACACCTGCTGCTGATTCTGAACCCACTAGGAGAAGTTAAAGCATGGACCTATTTACAGCAACTGTGAACATCACTTTTAAGGAGCTCTATCAATGAAAGATACTAACATTCTACAACCATGCAAGTAATAGGCTAATAACATGAAAATATTAGTTACCTCACTACGACTCTCCAGGTTCGGCTGGTCCCTATTTGTCAACCTATAGGCCACTTTCACTACATGATCCAGCTTTCTCGGTTGCTCCTCCACTTTGGCAGCCAAAAATATTGCACATGCTGCTATAGTGTTTCTATGGAAATGGGCGAATGTGTGAAACATGTAAAATCGATGCATGTACACTATTGCTGTGTTGATGCATAGCTGATTCCTAAAAGAAAAATTGCACCTTAGATTTCTACATAAATCTAACAATCGATCAGCCCTCCCAATCCAGTCCCGGAGACATACATAATGGGTTATCTTAAATTCATTGCTTGTCAGTTGGATCTGAGAGGATGCCAATTTTAAGGCTATGTTTGTCTTGTAAATTTCACAATGGCAGATGTCAAAACTTTTTTACAGAAAAATTCTCAGCCAACGGTGAAGCTTGAAGTAAATTTTTTTGTGTATATGTTTTATACCGGTGACCTTTTCTCCCAAAACTCCTCGAAGTACCTACTTGCCTGATTGCAGCAGTCATAACAAAATGGTCCTCAAATTTTGACTGAATTTAGAGTAGGCCTAGCCTGAGCCTGAAAAAAAGTTTGGAGCATGCTGTATAGAGGGTTTTCTCTAGACATGTGGGGGCGGAGGTACAGTAGACATATCTAGTCTTCTTGAACTGGTCTAGACAAAAAATCTTCCCAAATATTCTCATCTCTGACAAACAAGAGGATTCTTGTAGACCTGAGTTGGAGATTCCTCTTCTACAGAAAGTCCTTTGAGAATTTTGGTGTCCAACTGTTAATGGGTTCAGTCATCCACACCCCTGATGTTTGGATATCCTATGCCAAATGCTGGATAGGCTACTGTAACCCAATAAAATATTGATGATTTGAGCAAAGCTCAGAAATCAACCAATCAGAAATAATTTTTAGCAGAGCAGGTCATGGTAAGGTTACCAGCAGGTATCCAGCATTTGGCATAGGGCATCCAGAATTTGCAGAGGTGTTACTAGCCAAAATGTTTTTTTGGGGGGGGCAAGGTAATTAAATCAGATTTTGCTTCTTGACTGTCAGGACAACATGGACATTTTCTTTTTAACATTTGTGCGGCGAAATTCAAGGTTGCATGAAAACGAGGTCAGTTACCCCTCCTGTATTCAGCATAATCCAGGCATAACCCATTCATCATTGGGAATTTCATGCGTATAAAATTAGTTGGGAATTAGCCTACACACAAATTTAGTCTTTAGACAATTGAGCTAGATTGAGTTACAGTCAAGTATAAACATGAAGAACTGATGTTTGACTACTTAATGAAGAGCTTTTGACAGTCAATGACCACAAGATTGTAATATAATTGGCATAAATATATAAGCCCCCTTCACACCCATACCATTCATGTTTTGCTCTCTGCCAGGAGTATGTGATTACTTATATGCCTAGGTACTGTACTGAAAAGAATAGAAAAACTCTAGAGCTAGTGTGAAGGATTTATACTGTTAGTCAGTTGGGCACCAGACTTTTTGGAGATTTCTCCTGCTCAGGGGATTCCCCTACTGAGGTGAAGACAGTTCCCCTGTGTAGGGGATTTTGATCTTGACGAAATGAAAACTGCTAGAAAAAAAATCTTTGGCTATTTCAGTTCTAGAGACATTAGGAAACCATATCCCTTAGCACCCCTCCTCACCCTCCCAGTCTAGTACACTAGCCCTTTTTCAGTCACGGTGCTCAAACGTCTAGCACCATGCCTGAGTGCTAGACGTTTGAGCACTGTACCTTGAAATTCATGCATGGTGCATGGATTTCAGCATACAGTGCACACATGAAAAAGCACAATTTCTATCGTTACACACTAAATACCGGCTCGATAGGCCTGTAAATACCACCATTAATTAGGGAAATCAAAGACAATCCTTTACGTGTTTTTTTAAATAAAAACAAATTGGCGTGGCGAGTTGATGATCGAGATGAAACAACAACGCCAGAGCATTCTATCTTTTTCCTAGGCGAGCGCCGTCTATGCCGCGAACTTTGTCAGACGCTCGCCAGGTAGCAGACAAAAATCCTGACATTCTGATTGGCTGTTAGATATTGGCTCTTGCAGCGCTCGCCTAGGAAAAATATAGAGTGCTCTGGCATTGTTGTTTCATCTCGATCATCAACTCGCCACGCCACTTTGTTTTTATTTTGAAAAACACGTAAAGGATTGTCTTTGATTTCTCTAATTGATGGTGGTATTTACAGGCCTATCGAGCCGGTATTTAGTGTGTAACAATAGAAATTGTGCTTTTTCATGTGTGCACTGTATGCTGAAATCCATGCACCATGCATGAATTTCAAGGTATAGTGCTCAAACGTCTAGCACTCAGGCATGGTGCTAGACGTTTGAGCACCGTGACTGAAAAAGGGCTAGTGTACTAGACTGCACCCTCCACCCTTTCTCTAGAAATCCTATGAAATTGGCCAGAAAACAGAAAAGTTGCATTTTGGGGGTTTACCTGGCATCCCAGAGAGCTTCTTGATGCCAGTCTGCATGACTGCCTTTATAGTGAAACTTCAGAAGGCTATTCCTTACCTTTCCTCTTCTTCCTTCCTTTCTTCTCGTACTTTCACTTGTCCAAGTGCTTTCCCCTAGTGTGGAGGAAATACCAAGAAAATACCAAATACCAAGAAAGGAAAGAAGAAGTGAAAGTAAGCAATAGCCTTCTGAAGTTTCACTATAAAGGCAGTCATGTACACTGGCATCAAGAAACTCTCTGGGATGCCAGCTACGGCCAGCTAAACCCAAAAAATGCAACTTTTGACTTTTCTGTTTTCTGGCCAATTTTATAGGATTTCTAGAGAAAGGGTGGAGGGTGAGGAGGAGGTGCTAAGGGAAATAGTTTCCTAGTGTCTCTACAACTGGTCTGAATGAAATATCCAAAGATTTTCTTTTCTAGTAGTTCTCATTTTGATCTTGACTCAAAATCCCCTACACAGGGGAATCTGTTTTCACCTCAGCAGGAGATTCCCCTGAGCAGGAGAAATCTCCAAAAAGTCTGGTGCCCTACTGTTAGTGTTGTAAACTAAGGCACTACTAAGCACATGACAGAAAGCCTCATGAAACTTACACCTGGAGGGTTTGTCCTATGTCCTGTATCAAATTAGCAGCCTGTTGTCTGTGAGACATTTCTTTGTCGAAGTCTATGCCACTCTTTCGGCTTGGGGAGCTCATAATTTGTTCTTTCGTAAAATACCATTTTGTTGTTGGAGCAGCCATAGCCATGATGGTGAAGAAAACATAAATTTCTTCTTTTCCTTTTTGAACTCAAATGCTTCATAGAGCTTACACAAAGAGTGAAAAGTCAGTTGTCGCTAGATGGCAAAGTTTAAGAGATTTCACCATGATTTCACCACGATCTCACCGTGATGTTGCCAGGCTGTGTGGTTTGTTGCTTGGCTGCCTGTTGCCTGGCTTTCTGTTGCACTAGTATGCAAACTGTATTTTACTCAGCCTAGTCTATTGCAGATGTCAGCCATCTGCTTTCAGTAAAAAGAACCGAAACTTCAACGAAACCGGAGTTTCACAGTCGAATCCGGACTTCACAGTTATGTTGAGAATTTGGAAGGAGATGCATTCCAATTTCTATTTTTTGTCGAAACTGACTTAAATCCAAATGACCCAGAACTAACAGTGAGAAACAGAGAAAATATCCGTATGGATTTTATACGAAAATTTGCCGATCTGCTTCCTTCCCAAACTTATTTAGGAGAATAATTATTTAAAACAAGAAAACAGGATCACAATAAAATAGACCCCTGTTTCTTCAAATTATGCATCGTTTACACGGACAAGAACTCCCGTCGAGTAGAAAAGAATTTTGGTCCACTTGAAAGAATTCCGTTCGTGAGGACGACTAAAAAAAAGTCTAGCGAGACGAGAATTCCTTTCAAGATGAAAGGAATTCCGCTTTAACTTGAAAGGAAGCCCTTAGGTAGCGTTTGTGGAAAAGACTAAAAAAGTCTAGCTAGCTTTTGAGGGCAGCTACCATCAGTAGCCATCAGTAGCCTACTGATGTCTTAAATGCTATCAAAATATTTTGTTGTTGGATAGTGATTTTTTTGGTCCGGTTTTGCTTTGCTTGTAATGACTCTTGTGAGTGCGGTAGGTGAGTTCCAAGCAGGGGCGTCACTATGGGGGGGGGAGGGGGGGACTCCCCCCCAAAGGTCTTGAGAAAGTACTTTCGTATGTGTGTATGTGTGGTTACCATTAAAAGCCGATCGAAACGATCCTGCCTTGCTTCTGCGAATTTTCCGGTTTCAGCAAAATTCCGGAACTACTTGTCCGGAGAAAAAATAAAGCTCAAAAACGAATTCACGTATCTCCTTACCCCTATAACCAACATCTAATCAACTTCAAATAATTTTCCGGTTTCAGCCGGATTCCGGACGAACTTTATGTCTGGCTAAAACATGACTGTCATACATGGATTCAGCATCTCTTCTTACCCCAAAAACGAACATCTAATCAACTACAAATACAACTTTTGCTTTTAACAAATTTTCCGGTTTGGGCCGTCCGGGCGAAGTACTTGTCCGGGTATAAATGATTGCCGCATACGGGTTCAGCATGTCTTCTTACCCCTAAGTCGAACATCTAATCAACTTCAATTGGCGAAAAAATGGTTTTCATATTCGTGTTCAGCATGTTTTCTAACCCCACAATCGATTCTATCATTAGCTGTTTAAAAATATTTTGGGACAGCCCGCAACCACCTACTCTTTTCCCATATACCCAGGGGCGTCGCGACACCTTCCTGATGGGGGGGGGGGTGCGGCTTCGGAATTTTACCGGAATTTTTCGGGATTTTACCGGAATTTTTCAAGATTTTGCCGGAGATTTTCCGTAGTGAATATCTCTGCAGGCACAGGCGTCACTACTAGGGGGGGGGGGGGGTCGACACCCCCAATGTTTTCGGCCAGTCGGTAAAAAATAGCCGAGTCCGCGCAAAGCGCCGCGATTTTTAGTAAAAACGCAGTCAATTTTTCTCTTAGAAATAGAGTCGTTTTTTCTTAAAAATAGTCGTTTTTTCTTAAAATCAGCCGATTTTTCGTCAACACAGTCGTTTTTTTTCTCAATAATAGTCGTTTTTATCTGCAAAAACCGTCGGTAAAAATGACCAGCCAGTCGGTAAATACCTTGTCCCCCTCAAACATTTTGGCTAGTAACGCCTCTGTCTGCAGGAACTCTAGAATACTGTTGTGTTCTGACTTAGATTGTGTGTTACAAACGACGGTAAACAAAGACAGGCTCGTTGAAGTTTAACTGCAAAGGCATAGCTTATTTTTACTTCTGATATTTGAAAACACTGAAATATTCTGACTCTTTCATGAGAGTCTGTTACTAATCGCATGTGAAACCGATCTAGTTGACGAACGTTAAATTTTAACTAAAATTCACGAAAGAATTCGAATACCATATTTCTTCAAACTTTTTTTTGTTCCGAACCTGTCCTGGGGACTTCCGAGATCATGTCGGAACAAGGCTAACTTGTGAGTCGAGAAGGCTGTCGAATCTAGAGTAGATGGTACTGTGATTTTATTCCTGGAACAATATTTGTAGCTGGAAATGGTGTAAATTTTGTTAGGTTGCCTAATTTTTGAAAGCTACAGAAATTTTGGAGATTACCGGAATCACCCGATGAACGTCCAGCTTCGATGTTTTGTCCGTCTGCACGATTCACTCTGATAAGTTGTGCTTCGCGGTCATCCCTGTAAGCGGTAAGCAGCAAAATTCCGGTAGATTCCCTGAGCCGAATTTTGGAAGATTCCGCGCGGCATATTCCGGTAGATCCCCTGAAACACGTTCCAACAGATTCCCTAAGTCAAGTTCCGGTAGATTCCTTGTGAAAGGTTTCGTTAGATTCCCTGAGCGAAAATTCCGGTAGGCTAGATTCCCTCAGCCGAATTCTGGAAGATTCTGTGGGGCAAATTCCGGTAGATCCTCTGAGACACGTTCCGACAGATTCCCTAAGTCAAGTTCCGGTAGATTCCTTGTGAAAGGTTTCAGTAGATTCCCTGAGCGAAATCCGGTAGGTTCCCTGAACAATAATCCGGTAGATTCCCTAAAAATCGTTAAGTTCAGGTGAATTTCTCAAATTTTAACTGGCGCGGCTTCGCCGCACCAGTCAAAATTTACCGGAATTTTTTTCCCACGGGCCTTCTGGGGGGGGGTGCAGCACCCCCCCCCCCACACCCCCCCTCGCGACGCCCCTGCATATACCAACCCCAGGGGCGGTTCGAGAGGGGGCGTGGGGGGGTGACTCACCCCCCCATGCTTCAGAGAATCGTACTCTCAGTCGTATGTTTTGAGCTTGTCTGAATGACAGTCGTATGTTTTAAGCTTGCCAGAATCACATAGAGGCAGTTACAAAACGTGCATTTTGCGCGCAGATGACATTTCTAGTCGGTTGGCTACGAAGATCTTTCCTAAAGCTAAGTTCTCATTGCCCAGAATGCTGTTCTCACCGACCAGAAATCTGACCAGATTTTCGTTTCCAGAATTCTGGCCAGATTTTTTCCCCAGATTTCGGTGTTTTCTGGCCAGATTTTTCGATCTGTTCGATTAGATATTTTCTGGCCAGAAAAAAAATCTGGCCAGATTTTTAGCATTAAAGAGAGGTCAGATGAAGTGGAAGAACAAGAAGGTATTCTCGCCGTTCCCCAAGGAGTCCTTGGGGAACCAAAGGGAACGGCGAGAATAGAGGGAGTCACTACACGCGGACTCCGCGTACGGAAAACAACGACAACACGTAGTTTGGATCCACTTTATTTTTGTTTTTAATTAATTGTACATTGCACCAACACCAGCAAAAATTGATTCCCCTCCGAATCTGAAAGGGAGTCCTTTTTGATGATGGTGATGATAATCGTAGCATTCCCCGTCCGAGGGGACTCGCGAGAATACGGGGATTGAGTCCCTGGGACAAACAAAAACGCGGGGACTCCTAAAGTGGAGTCCCCGGGGAACGGCGAGAACACGCCTCTAGTCGTATGGTGTAGGTCTGTCAGATTCACAGTAGTTGTATATTCTGAGTTTGTCAGAATGATAGTCGTATATTCTAGCGTGCTAGAATAACACCAGATCGTGAATTTCGCCAGACGCAAACCTTGTCGCATTTACGAACAGATTTTCTAGTCGTATATTAGAGACAGTCGTAAGTTTTGAGCTTGCCAGATAAGGCACCTAATCCTGAATTTTAGTCGCTGATGACCTGGTTCTGGTCGTATGGTTACGTATAGATTTTCTATAACTCATATGTCACGAGTCAATCGTATGTTTTGACCAGGGGCGTCGCAAGTGCATTTTCGTTGGGGGGGTGCAGAGCCAAAATTTTACCGAATCTCTAAAATTTTTTACCGAATCCTAGAAACTCAAAATTCGAGCTTTAAATTATGGAACATAAAGGATTACGTAGGAAAAGTAACATTAAAGGGCAGCATGAAAGACGATAAGCCAACTTAATTAAGTGGCGTTTTGGCGAAGGCCGCTTGGAGAATATATTGCCGGGCACGATTGCAGTAACAGCTTCTATCTATTATACCCAAGAGAAAAATAAATCTAGCGCCGCAGGCGAATTTTCAGACTCTTTTTTTTTCTGTAGGCTAAAATTTAACTGCTTATTACAAATTCTATCATTTACCGTGGATTAAATACCGATGTTCTAAGAAGTTCCAGAAACCGAATGGAACGACGTTCCGACAGCAGCAGCTACTGTAGTATAGTCAATACTACCCATGATCACAGAAAGTGAGCGCCGCAGGCGAGATTTTTTTTCCTGTAGGCTAAAATTTAACTGCTTATCTTTCAAATTCTATCATTAACCGTGGATTAAATACCGATGCTCTAAGAAGTTCCAGAAACCGGATGGAGCGACGTTCGTGCAGCAGCAACTACTCTACCATAGTCAATACTACCCATGATCACATGAAGTGGGCGCCGCAGGCGAAACTTTATTTAAGTTAGCTTTTTCCTGCCAAATTTAACTATTTCCATCCAGATTTTAGCTTTTAATGTTTCGAAATCCCAATCCTAAAACTGTCTTAAAACCCCAATCAAATGACGCAAATATAGAATTAAATCTTCTTTTTGGGATCCAAAGTTAGCTTTTTCCTGCCAAATTTAACTATTTCCATCCAGATTTTAGCTTTTAATGTTTCGAAATCCCAATCCTAAAACTGTCTTAAAACCCCAATCAATAAGGACTATCGATGAGATCATAAATCAGTCCTTTTGTCTGCAACCAGTGCTTCACTCGACCTCTTCCGAGTTTCGTGGTTCGTGGTAACTCCCGAATGGCAATTATACCGAATCCCAGTTATTATACCAAATAAGTTTAGACCGATAGCATGTTCGAGATTCTGTATAACTACCGTATCTCGGTTATTATACCGAATTGTTTTGATATCGAAACAGTACCGAATAATTTTCGTATTCGGTATAATTTCGTCGAAACTGGAACAAAAGTAGGGATTTGTGGTAACTACCGGATCCTGAAAATTATACCGAAATTACCGAATCCCAATTATGATACCGGATAATTCTAGACCGATTCGGCATTCTGTGCAACTACCGAATCTCCATAAATATACCGAATAGTTCTGGCATCGAACAATTACCAAATAATTTCCGTAAATTCTCTCCCCGAATTCGTGATAACTACCGAATACTGGGAATTATACCGAATCCCGATCATTATACCAAATAGATTTGTACCGATAGCCTATTTGGGATTCTGTATAACTACCGAATCTCCGTAAATATACCGAATAGTTCCGCTATCGAAAAAATACCAAACAGTTTTAGTAAAATTTTGGGCCTCCGGCCCAAAATTTTACCGAATCTCAAAAAGTTGGGGGGGTGCTGCACCCCCCGCACCCCCCCCTTGCGACGCCCCTGGTTTTGACTGAGCTTGTTAGAATCTTGTTAGAATGACAGTCGTATGTTTCGAGCCTGTCAGAATGACATAAATACAGTTACCGAATCTGATTTTCACCCGGTGGTGCACAGTGTGAACACAACTGGTTTTGTACCAGACCCTTTGTATTTTAGCAGAAAACACGTAGCTGATTTTTTTAAATTTCAACAGTAGCCTATCTGGTTTTGTGCAAAAGATCCTTATTCTAGAATAAAACAGGTTGATTTCTGGCTTGCGAGTAAGGTTTGACCATAAACCGGAGATTACGCATTGCAAGGACGGCCTGATGATCGCACCATACTGTTAATTCAAACCAAATCTACTTTGTGTCTATCTTATTAGGGATGGCTACTCCCTTTTTTCGGAAGGGGTCATGGATGGAAGCACTGCTGTGTATCAACTTCCGGCAAGATATCCTACTCCGTTCTAGAGTTAACAGGGTTACAGACAGATCTGTAGCACTTACTTTTGTTTGGGTTCCGAGAAAGACCCATAAATGTTTCCAAAACTTCACCTGCGGCGCTTTTCATGGTAGTCGTAGCCACGTTACAAGCAGAATTTAAATGGGAAGTAGTTAAATTTTTCCAGAAAAAAGGCTGATTTCAAAAAATTTTGCCTGCGGCGCCTTTCGTAGTAGGCCTATCCTATTAGATTTTTTTTTTCAAGGGTGCGTCAATTAGGTGGAGTTTTAAGCTTGAGTTTTGGGATCTGAGATGCATGAAAAGCTAGAATTTGTAGGGGAAGCAGTTGAATTTTGCTCGGATTAAAATCAGAAGCTAGCACCGAAGATTGGCTGTTTCCTGCGAAAGTTCAAATGAACGTCATGCTGAAACTCATAACCTTTTAAAAATCTATGTTTATATTTCTTAAGCCTGTGGCACTGTGCTTTTCTATTTCAATTTTTTTTTAATCAACATAATTGCCGACTACCTAGTCGTATGTTTTGAGGTCGTCACCCCTCCCATGCCCAAGCACTTCGAACCGCCCCTGATGTCCAACCCCTTCGACCTTCGATTACGCTAGCTCTCTCCGACATTCATAGATTACGCACTCTGCGCTTGGATGACGCGCAGAGCTATACTAATAGTGTGAAGAATAGGGTAGGGCCGAAAATTGGCCGACAAATTTTGTGTCTTGTTTTTGCCGGATTCCGGGTGAACTACTTGTCCGGCGAGAAAATAACTTTCATATTCGGTTTCAGCATGTCTCCTTCCACCTAAATCAACTATCTCAACAGCTTTTGCCCCTTAATTTGAAACCCCTCCCCCACCCTCAAAGATAGGGCTACAGAGCCCATCTTCGAACTTGACCTGTACTTTGACCAAAAGGATCCTCACACCAAGTTTCATCAAAATATCTCAATCTCTTCGAGAATTGTCCGCAGCCATGTCTAGAAGTCTAGAAGGTGAAGCCTGGGCTTATGCATTTATGCATCCCCAAATATGCTTTGGGAAGATGATCAGTGTCGGGTGCTCGCGGGCTGGAATTCCTGCCCAGATTATTGGCAATTAATCGGAATCATCATCAGTTCAGCACGAAAAAGTAGAGATTTTTTCAAATTGTTGGTGACAGTGCACAGAATCTGCCCATAGCCATGTCCAGAAGTCTATAAGGTGAAGCTTGGTTTATGAACATAACTCCCCTGGAACTGCAGCTCTCAGATAAATCCACTAATCCTCATCGCTTATTCAGCTTTCAGCATATCATCATTATGAGGCTTCACCCGACCCGACATTGGTTGTCGCCTCTACAATTTCAGTTTGCCAACATCGGTATTCGGTTCGGCAGCAGATTTGAAAGTCTAATAAAACGTGACGTGAGTTGTAACTTGTTTTAGTTGTTCTAGCCCAGACTTCAGGAGAAATTGTTAAAAGAAGTCCCGGTAATATCTGGGTAATAGTGAATTTTTATTAAGGTCTTTACTACTGTGAAGTCAGTCAAACCTTTGTTAAATGTGTAATTTAAATACCATCAGATTCTAGCTTTCTTTAAAGTTCAAGGCCAAGCTATTTGGAATTAAATTTGATTGATTGATTAAGCCCCGTCTCCATTACCGTAAACCGACCGTTTTACGGACGGTCCATACCCGGAAAAATGTGGTCTTCATTAGGTCCGTAACCGCAAAAATGTGGTCTAGGCTACATTACTCATTAGTCCCAAATAGGTGAATCTTGTGCTGAAATTTAAAAAACAGTTTATATGTGACTTGAAAAACAGTTGAAAAACAGTTACATGGGACTGTGACAAAAAAGCAGTCTTCACTACGTCCGTTTTACGGTTACGGAGGGGTCAGTACCGCCGTTTTACGGCTACGGCCGTCCGTAGAGAAAGACCCGTCTTCACTGGCGTAACGGTCAAACGGTCGGCCGTAAAACGGTAGGTTTATGGTAATGGAGACGGGGCTTTAATGTAATATCTTACAATCTTACGTCCCTCAACAGGTGGAGAGCAAGACTCTTGCTCTGGGTTGTCCCAGCAGTATTTTCAGTCTTACATGACGGCTCATTACCCAGTGACTTCTTGATTTTGAAAGCTTCAGGAGGTTGCTGATTTTTGGTGGATTTGGAATGGGAATTTGAGTCGTTCACCCTTTTGAAAAAGAAGTTTTTAATGCTTGCTCTGTTAGTTTTTTTTAATACCATCAGAGTGCTGTAATCAGGCTGTAATAACTTATGTATTTGGATCTTCACTCTACCATTTAGCCCAAAACTGTACTGTTACATTTAGGTAACTGCTCAAATAAGCATACCTCTGCTGTACTGTTGATGGAAATTTGTCAGTCTGGGAGTCCAGTGGGACACAAAAAAATAGTTGCGTTTTTGCAGATACCATGGTATCTAATACAGGAGGGGTACCTGACCTCGTTTTTACGCAACCTCGAATTTTGCCGCGAAAATGTTAAAATGAAAGTTCAGTGCTATCCTGACAGTCAAGAAGCAAATCTGAATTTTTTTTCAACAGTTACGTCCCAGAATATTACAATTATTTGTCTTTTCTTTGTTTTGAACCTGGTTTCTATCTTTTTCATCACTTTGCAAGCAATCTGACCTCATGTAAAAATGGGTGAAACTGTTTGAAAAGAAAATTATATTTAGCTGGAAATATTAAAAGTAAAATTTATATCCCCAACATGTAAACCATTAGTTGCGTTCGTTGCACTCCGGTCTGGTTCTGGTGTTTTGTCACCAATGTCCGGTTCTTTGCTTATAACGCGTTTTTTCGTTCACTAGCGAGTTGATGAAAACTTGCTAACTCCTCGCTACAGCGGGGCTCCCGAGCAGGTTCTGGTTAGTCCGTACCGGTGGGTACTAACCAGACACTGGTTAGTGCGAAAACGGGTTTTAAGATCGGGGAGTAGTCACCGGTGAGTGCAAAAACGCGTTATAGGAAGCACCGGTGAGCAGTCACCGGACAACGAACGCAACTATTCTATTAGCTTCACTCTAGTATTTTTGTCATGTTTTTTGGTTCCTTTTTCAGCCAGATATATCTCACTAAAAAAAAATTCTCTGGAAATTTGAAATCTTGTCTGAGGTTGGGTACCTCTCCTGTACCACTGTCTAAAGTTCTTTTTGCAGTTACCATGGTATCTGATACCACAGTTAAGGCGTTTTTGCAGTTACCGTGTATCTGGCAAGGTACTGTGGTATCTGATATTCAGATACCACAGTACGACCATTGTAACTGATTGTGGTATCTGGAAAATGAATCTCACGTTCATCATCATTGACAGAAGAGTATGGTTTTTTGTCAAATTGGTGGGAAAGAAGTTATGTTACTCTAGAGGTCAGTGGATATCAGTATTTTTTTTATATGATTTCTAAAAGTGCAAATTCGGCAATTGTCGTTTTTGCAGAGCAACCGTAGTATCAGATACCACAGTAACTGCAAAAATGACTAATTGCAGATCCAGTTACTGTGGTAACGGATACCATGGTATCTGCAAAAACGCAACTAATATGTGGTCTTAATTTCTCAACAGATTTATGGGATGACACGCATTTTTAAATGTGGTTTTTGGGATCCCAAAACGTTAGTGACGGGTACCTATGACATCGTAAAAGTTGTCCGTCTGTCCGTCCGTCCGTCCGTCCGTCTGTCTGTAAGCACGATAACTCTCGAAGGGAATGAGATATTTTGATGAAACTTGGTGTGAGGATTCTTTGGGTCAAGAGTGAGGTCAAGTTCGTAGATGGGCACTGTAGCCCTACATTTAGGGGTGGGGGAGGGGGTTTAAATTAAGGGACAAACAAAATATTTTGAAACAGCTAATGTGATAGTCGATTATGGGGTAAGAAGACATGCTGAACACGATAGTGAAAACCATTTTCTCGCCGGACAAGTAGTTCGCCCGGAATCCGGCCAAAACCGGAAAGTTTGTTAAAAGTAAAAGTTTTATTTGAAGTTAATTAGATGTTCGATTTAGGGGTAAGAAGACATGCTGAACACGATGGTGAAAACCATTTTTCGACCGAACAAGTAGTTAGCCCGGAATCCGGCCGAAACCGGAAAATTTGTTCAAAGCAAAAGTTTTATTTGAAGTTGATTAGATGTTCGATTTAGGGGTAAGAAGACATGCTGAACACGATGGTGAAAACTTTTTGTCGACGGACTAGTAGTTAGCCCGGAATCCGGCCGAAACCGGAAAATTTGTTAAAAGCAAAAGTTTTATTTGAAGTTGATTAGATGTTCGATATATGGGTAAGAAGACATGCTGAACACGATGGTGAAAACCATTTTCTCGCCGGACAAGTAGTTCGCCCGGAATCCGGCCGAAACCGGAAAATTTGTTAAAAGTAAAATTTGTATTTGAAGTTGATTAGATGATAGATTTAAGGGTAAGACGAGACGCTGAATCTGTATATGACAATAATTTTTTATCCGGACATATAGTTCGTCCGGAATCCGGTTGAAACCGGATTTTTTTTATAAGTTAAAGTTTAATTTGAAGTTGTTTAGATGTTCTTTATAGGGATAAGGAGAGGCGCTGAATTCGTTTCCGAACTATCTTTTTTTGGCTGGACAAGTAGTTTGCTCGGAATTCGGCCGAAAACGGAAATTCGGCAGAAGTAAAGCAGTTTCGATCAGTATCGTCAAAATAAATATGGCTTATACAGGTATATCTGCACTCAATTTTCTCAGATGGTTAGCCTGGCGAAGACTGGATCTAGCGTAGTCAAGACGTAGTTGTCTGGGTCAAATATTAAATTTTTGGGATCCCATCGAAACCTTTGGTCTTGTTCCCAATAGAGACAATCTGAGTCTTGAATCTGTGAAAATGCAGTAGAAGTATGTCAATTTGAATTTTGCTGAACTTCAAATGATTGCCAAATAAAAAACTAAAACCGTACCAAGTAATAGACTGCTGCAAAACACACAGAGAATGTTTATTGTGTGATGAATTTTTCAGATATCATTCGGGTTTTTGAATATTTGACCCTGTGAAAGAAGAAATGCCAAATCAGGTCCTGATCCTTCTTCAAATTTGATTCATAAAACTTAATAACCCAAAACTTAAAAACCTGTTTACTTTTTTCCCAGACTGAATTCTGTCTAAGTTACTGTTGTCAACATACTTTTAATCCGGAAGAAAGTGATTTTATTTTTGATGATCTTCTGCCCCTGAACATTTCTCAGGACAGAAGTAACACCGTAACTGTATATAAGCCAGGAGGCAGTCTAAGGGTGCTCTTAAATTATTCATAGCTTCTGCAGTCGCAACACTTTCAGAAAGAGGATTCCTACAATCCACTAGTCGATTTTTAAAACTAATAACTAACAAGTCAGCTGAAATTAGGGTATGAATCAATTGAGCAAATAGGGAAGAAGAAGATCAATAGGTCTGCAATAGTTACTGCATTTACTTTAAGGAAGAAATAATCCTCCTTTTATAGGCTATCACAGGCTACTGCAAAGAGTAAAGCAGAACAAACTGAAAGTATCTACTTTGAGATGTTTAAGAAGCTGAAGCAGAAAATTGAAGAAACAGATGGGGACAGTTTAAAGAAAGTTGCTGAGTCCTTTGCAGCTGCTCTTCCTGGTCTGCAGAACAGAACTTCATCCCAGAGCAGCATAGCTGATCAGTCGTTGGTTTGTACTTCTTAATTTGCTAAAATTCCAGCCTACCAGTCTACTCTGTTTCTACAAGTGACCTCTGACCTTTGTTTCTTGAGAACTTGTCCCCTAAGTTACCTTTGTAGCCTAAGCCGTATACCCGAGGACTCCCACAAAGGAGTCTCATGTTGTTCTTTGTCCTAGGGGCTCACTCGCAGCACGCTTGCGAGTTCCCATCGACGGGGAATGCTCCGATTATCTTCACCATCATCAGATGAGACTCCCTTTCAGATTCGGTTGGGAGTCGATTTGACCAGTTACGGGAGCTGTTGGTTTTTGAGAAACAGATGGTGCATGTTCTTCGTTCGAGAAGTCCCCAGAAACTGACTCCCTCTATTCTCGTAGTTCCCTCGACTCCTTCCCAGGGAACGGCGCGATAGTACGCCTCTGGTAGAAAAGGACTGTGCCTGCTAACCAATCAGCTCCTGCTCAATGAGTATTTTTGCCCAGTGAAATTAGAAAGTCTGGAATAGATTTGTGATTCGGTTGCACTTACACACACATTTTGAGGTTTATCAGACAGTTTTTTTTTGTTTTTTTTTTAGTGTTACTTTGTAATTCAAGGATTATGAATGAGGGACTGTAATAAGAAAAACTGATGTGATATTAACTGATGAAAAAAGTGGACAGATTGCCTGTATATGTCTCATACAGTTCCTAACCCTTACCGCATGTTTCCTGCAAGGTTCGTGGCCCTGAATCTGTAATGCGAAAGTTTCAGTAGTGTGTGATCTGCTTTGTGTTTTGAGCGTTGAGCCAGTTTGTTACGAGCATAGATTCTTAGTAGCTTAATTATTTTGTTTTTCTCTTTCAGGGTGTGAAGGGAGCTTCTCAAGAGTCCCTAGCATCAATACCCCCCGAAACTGTCGCTCTGAACCCTCCTCCAGCTTTAAAACCTATCTTAGAACTTAACTCACTAAATGACAACCTTGAATTCAGTCGTCTTCATAAGCAGATTGCAGATTATGAAAATGTTATAAAAAAACAAGAGATGGCATTGCGCTCCAGGGAAATTGAAAACGGAAAGTTGGCAGAGTCTGCTGAAAGGTTAAATATTCAACTTCTCGAATCATCGGAGAAGACTGTGCACCTTGACAATCGTATCTCTGACCTTCTCTCAGAGAACCTTAGACTAGTAAAGGCTGAGGATCAGTTGAAGGATAATATTGAAAAGTCCAGTGGCATTATAGAAAGCATAAGTGAAGAACTAAAGCAGTGCAGCCAAGAAAAGTCGAAATTGGCAGAAATAAATTCTGAACTTGAGAGAAGATTGGAAGACTCAAGAAAGAATGAAGAACGGTTGGAAGTGCAAGTGAAAACCTTGAGTAAAAGGATTGAGGAGCTGGAATTGGAGACACAGTTCGAGAACGTAAAAGTGGATAGTGAAAGTGTTGATGGTGTAAAGATCAGTGATACCTATAAATTGCTCAAGACAGAGAATGAGCTGTTGGCAGCTGAAATGGAGGAGAAAAATAAAGTAAGCACCAACTCTGTTATTATCGTCGGGGGGGGGGGTAGGGGGGAATCTCCTACCGAATCTTTCATTGTTTCTCCACAAGCTCATTTTCCAGCTTGAGCCTGAAGAGGCCCTTGCCAAGAAGGTCCGAAATATGGTTCTAATAGAATGCAATTGACGTAGCCTATCCGTTTTGCCTGCAGATATGACTCCCCTCCCGGGCATGGTCTGAAAAGGTATTCCGTCGTGTTGTCGTGTTGTCCCAATCCGTCGGCACACTTCTGGACAAAATAGCCTAGGCTTTTGTCGGGCGTGAAGCGCCGACCAAAGTTCACCGATATTTTTTGTCGGCACATCTTTGTGGACAAATCAGCTTCCTTGATAAATCTGGCTCCAGGATTCGTCCTTTTGGCCGGATTTGAATCCGGATTCGGATATTCTGCTTGTTAGGCTGGATTCGGACTCGGATTCCAAACCTGCAATTTACGAATCCGCTCAAATTTCTAGTCTACATCCTTCCAGTTTCCGTACACAGTGGCCTTAGGCAATCGAACTTTATGATCGCCGTCACCAACCGTCCTGAGCAATCTATCACGTTATCCGATTACGTTGAATATCAGTGATTTTTGTCACCCCTGATTTTTAAACTATAACCTACTTATACGATTTGATTTTTGTTAAGGTCGGATTCGAATCCTCAGTACGAAATGGTGGATTCGGAATCGGGTTCGCACCTAGCTCTGGATTCGGATTCGAATTCTTTCATGGTCGGATTCGCCCATCTCTGGTTGGTACCCTATTAATGTTCAACCACAAGAGAGCATAGGTTTGTGTCGAGAAAAAGCTTAATCTTGGATTAGGACTAGTAGCTTACTGTAGGGCTTATGTCCAAGTTTTGATACAAACTTTAATGTTCCATTGTCTTTCAGACAATCAAGCAGCTACAGCAACGGCTCAATGACATCAAGAAAGAACTCCAGAAACACGTCCGCTCCGTCCCCACCTTGGATCTCTCTGAAACGACTGGCCCCCCATCCGACAGTTTCCACAGACGAAATAATTCCAGTGGGGGAGTCCAGAGCCCTCTCTCCCCCCAGCAGCCGGGGGAGTGGGAAGTCAACTTCCAGTATTTGAAAAATGTGATTTTCAAGTTTCTTACAAGCTCTGAATATGAGGTGAGTGTGAGTGTGTTCCACCCTACTTACCGTAGTTACTACGCTAGTTACCGTAGTTACTACGCTAGGCTGGAACGCTTTTTGAATTTTTCGGTCACATATCAGGCCGCGGGGTGATCCGACCAATCACGTTACAGAGATGCGTAGTTACTACGCTAACTACGCTCCCGAGCGTGGTAAGCAAGTAGTTACTATTAGTTACTATTTTGAGAAGGTTGGAACGGTCAGCGTAGTAGCTTTTCGTGAGGCTGGAACGGAAATAGTAACTAATAGTTACTATTGGTAGAGGGGTGGAACACGCTCTGTGTCGGAAAGACTGGAGAGCGGATATGATACAACTTCCATAGCGATATAGACATCACTCCTCAAGTAAATAATCTTAAAAATGAAACAAAATCAGCGATAAGAAATAGATAATAAAAAAAATCATAATTTTGTAAAAAAAAAAAACGTTTGTGGCTTGCAGCGGTAAATCCCGATTCATTTGGTGGTTTTGATCTGAGTGGCCGGTGGGTTGTGGTTATACATTTTAATTATATTGACTTGGTGTGACATACTATTAAGTGTATTTGAGTGTCGAGCTTTCGGCATTGATCTCACTCTCCGTCAAATTGGCTCTTCGGTTATTGATATTAAGCAAAACTTGAACTTGAATTTGAACCCTAATATAGGGAATTGGAATACTGCAGACAGGGGCGTAATGTAGGGGGGGAAGGGGGGAGCCCCCAATGTTATCGGCCAGTCGGTAGCGCCGTGATTTTTCGTAAAAATAGTTGATTTTTTCATGAAAACAGTCGTTTTTTCTGAAAATCATCAGATTTTTCATCAAAACAGTAGGTTTTTCTGAAAAATAGTCGGTTTTCTGAAAGTCGGTCGATTTTTCGTCAAAACTGTATTTTTTCATGAATATAGTCGTTTTTCTTCAAAAAACAGTCGGTAAGAATGACCAGCCAGTCGGTAAATACCTTGTCCCCCCAATATTTTGGCTAGTAACGCCTCTGACTGTAAATAAGTAAAAAAAAAAAAAATGGAGAGTAAAGTTACCTATAGTCTATTTCTATGTTGTTCACCTGGCCTGAAGCAATTTCGTTTGTAAATTATTATCTGTTTATGTTTTGTTTTAAAGTTTAACTGAAAAGCCAACTTATTTTTTTGTCATTTGGTTAAATACACTGAATTATTTGGATTCTGCAAAGGGATTTTTTTGTTTTCCACTATCTGCTCTAGTTATGGCGTTCAGAATATCTGCGGCCGTCCCCACCAGCGAAAATTCTACTATGACGCGGGAAATTTGTATCTAAACACCAACAAGGCTTTTAGTGGGCAGTGGCGATATTGGTGAAGATTGCTTAGTGCCTGAACAAAAAAAAAAGTCATAAATCTTTCATGTAAGGCATACAACAAATTAGAGGTACCACAAATCACACAGAAATTCCACTATTTGAAAATCGATTATTCGTGAATAGCGGAACAACCAAGTAACGCATTTTCAGCGGGTCTTCAGCCAATTAAAGTGAATAAGTGACGGGTAACTAGATTGTCCTATCCCAGTCCTTTTCGGTTAAACTTTAAGTATCGTGTCTTTATAGGCCAAGCATCTAGTTCGTGCCGTTTCGACGCTACTGAAATTGTCACGAGATGAAGAGCAATATCTCGCAGAGATGCTGGATTGGAGAAGCTCATGGTTCCGTTCCCGTCCGTACCTTCGAAGGCCGAACTTTCCAGCTTCGTAGTTGCGTTATTGCACGACGCAATGTCTCGACGCAACTTGTCTCAAGTTACTAATATTCTGAAGAGTTTGAGGACATAGTTTTGACATTATTTTTGGCTAGAAAGTGAGTAATAGCTAGAAAATAACAGTTTCGGCGTTAGCGTATATTACGGGTGGGGGGGGGGGGGGGAAGGAGGTTGTGGTGGTCCCCTCTTGAAAGAAAAATCTTTCAGAATTCTTAAAGAACACGTTGTACTTCTGATAGTAAATTCATTCTAATTTACTAGTATTTCCATCCATTCTCGTTACCGAGATACTTCACTTCATAAGTGTATCCATCTCCTCTATTAGGAATACACCGATTATCACGTTTGCCTCGATTTCTTCTCTTTACGTGACGTATCAGGCGCCCTATCATTATTTTCGAGCAGCTGTCTGAAGACCGGTTATGCACATTTTGCCAAGATTGTCATCCATGGCAAGGGGCATGGAAAGAGGCAAGCCGTGTGTAATTTCTGTAAGCATAGCTGAGTTGTAAATTGGTCAACTGTCTTAGAATATCTGAGCAGAAACACCATGCAGTGCGAGCAGGGGCGTCGCGACACCTTCCTGATGGGGGGGGGGTGCGGCTTCGGAATTTTACCGGAATTTTTCGGGATTTTACCGGAATTTTTCAAGATTAAACCGGAAATTTTCCTTAGTGAATATCTCTGCAGGCACAGGCGTCACTACTAGGGGGGGGGGGGGTCGACACCCCCAATGTTTTCGGCCAGTCGGTAAAAAATAGCCGAGTCGGCGCAAAGCGCCGCGATTTTTAGTAAAAACGCAGTCAATTTTTCTCTTAGAAATAGTCGTTTTTTCTTTAAAATATTCTGACTCTTTCATAAGTAATACAAAAATTGAGCAAATGAATTGAGAAATGAATCTGATACTTTCTTTTAATTTTCGGCTATGGCTTTCATTTCTAGTTGGTAAATATTTCAAGCGTAGAGGGACAACCGCACAGAGGTACCACAAATCTGTAAGTTTCGACAGCCTTCTCGACTCAAAAGTTAGCCTTATTCCGACATGATCTCGGAAGCCCCAGGACAGCCTCGAAACAAACAGAAAGTTTGAAGATATATATTCGAAGATATAAGTCTTTCGTGAATTATTGAACGATGTCTTACCACTAGTATGGAAAGCGTTAAATCTGGCTAAGACAATCTCTGTTAGCTCAGCAAAAGGGGAAATAATTTTTCGGACAGTAAGCCGAAACTGGTGATGCTGTGTTCAATAGAGGCCGACCATCGTCTTGAGAGTCTGTTACTAATCGCATATGAAACCGATCTAGTTGACGAACGTTAAATTTTAACTAAAATTCACGAAAGAATTCGAATACCATTCTTCAAACTTTTTTTTGTTCCGAGGCTGTCCTGGGGACTTCCGAGATCATGTCGGAACAAGGCTAACTTGTGAGTCGAGAAGGCTGTCGAATCTAGAGTAGACGGTACTGTGATTTTATTCCTGGAACAATATTTGTAGCTGGAAATGGTGTAAATTTTGGTAGGTTGCCTAATTTTTGAAAGCTACAGAAATTTTGGAGATTACCAGAATCACCCGGTGAACGTCCAGGTTCGCTGTTTTGTCCGTCTGCACGATTCACTCTGATAAGTTGTGCTTCGGGGTCATCCCTGTAAGCGGTAAGCAGCAAAATTCCGGTAGATTCCCTGAGCCGAATTTTGGAAGATTCCGCGGGGTATATTCCGGTAGATCCCCTGAAACACGTTCCAACAGATTCCATAAGTCAAGTTCCGGTAGATTCCTTGTGAAAGGTTTCGTTAGATTCCCTGAGCGAAAATTCCGGTAGGCTAGATTCCCTCAGCCGAATTCTGGAAGATTCTGTGGGGCAAATTCCGGTAGATCCCCTGAGACACGTTCCGACAGATTCCCTAAGTCAAGTTCCGGTAGATTCCTTGTGAAAGGTTTCAGTAGATTCCCTGAGCGAAATCCGGTAGGTTCCCTGAACAATAATCCGGTAGATTCCCTAAAAATCGTCAAGTTCAGGTGAATTTGTCAAATTTTAACTGGCGCGGCTTCGCCGCACCAGTCAAAATTTACCGGAATTTTTTCCCACGGGCCTTCTGGGGGGGGTGCAGCACCCCCCCCACACCCCCCTCGCGACGCCCCTGAGTGCGAGAGGTCCTTTAAGGGTTTGAAGACATCATGTTGAAAGTAGTTTTGCTCGTATATTACGAAATGGGTTGGAAGGTCCCCCAACATTATTGATTTACTTCTTGTTTCGACCGTTATGTTGATAGCTAGAAAAATTCTCCGAAAATAATTAATCAGAAACTGTCACGCTTTTTTTGAAGGCGTCGACTGATGAGCTGGCAACGACTTGTGTTTCTAATTACCACCTATACCGACGTTTTTTTTAATTTGTTAAATAAATTATTTCAACTCGTTACCCTTGAGCCTGAGGTTGGTTGTTATAGTAAATAGAGTGGAAATTAGCCGAGGAAATTCAGCGATATTTCGTCAAAAATAATAGCAAACACACGCTAGAATGAAAAAGTAAGAAATTTCTCCGATCGATAAGAATGCAGGAAAATTCTCGGGACCGCCCTCCTTGAATAATACGGAATATACGCTACTGTTTCTAGTAATGTCTCGTTCACATCAAAAGAATTTCTGCTGTCAGACTGGTGCATGTAGTAAAATCTGCATCTTAAATTACCTGTACCTTTTAATCTGTCTTTTTTTTTGAAAATTTTAGGCTATTAAATACCTAGACTTTACAGGTTCTAGCTTTTAATGTGTTTCGAACCCCCAAGAATTTCAATCCTAAAACACCAACTAAATGATTTAAATTCGCAGAAACTTATGAAAGCCGTTCTGCGTTATAGTAGAGCATTTTTAGGACGCGGGATGTATCGACACTCGACAATTTTGCATTGGCCTACAGATCTTGGAATCGGACTTTATGGAGGAAAAAAAGGGGACCAACAATTCTGATAATAATAATACAAAGCAAGAGAAAAGGCTTTCGCCTCTAAATAACTTCAAGAAATTTTGAGTAGTCGAACTGATCGGAGTTAAAAATCCCATCAACAATGCACTTCGGTAAGGCTGTTCCCGGGATCAACGATTCTGTTACCAAACCCCCACTTAAAAACGTCCTTGTGGAATCTTGATTTTGCAAGTTTGTACGCGTGCCCCCGATGAAGACGGTTAATGCTGAATCTTATTAAATCAGTCAGTCAATGGTTCAGGGTATAGGTCCCTTCTCCAGACATCTGCACTGTAAAATATCGAGTGTCATACCTAGGTAGGTAGTCTGCCTGAAGAGAAGTTGAGGGAGTAAAATCTGATTTTGGGGCTGTAGACATTCAAGATATCGAATAGTGTAAATAGTATATGCTAGTCAGTTAAGTGATAAGTTCTGTACCCGTCTTTATAGTTGAAGGTAACGGTTCCGTAATACATCTATGTTACTCTAGTGGGCTATGTGGGTCTGCAGTGTTTCCGGTTATGTGATAACGGCATTTGAAAATGCCATACATTCTGCCCTACGTCCGTTTAAAGCCCTGCTATGTTAAAATTCCGAATTTCGTTTCTCCAGCTTGCGGAAGCAGAAAAATAAGCTCGGATATAAGAGCATTAAGCATTTAGTGGAATACGTCGTAAGCAGTACCTCGCCTTGATTTGTTGTTTTGCTATGTGTGGTAAGGTGAGCTAGCCGTTTCTTGATGCGGGCGCAAGAAAAGATCTCGCCAATCAGGTAACAGTCAGCTGAAATTGTATTTCAGCAATATTTCGGCCCTATCTGACAGTGCAAAACAGATACGTCAGCTAAATTTTATTAGAACTGTATTTCGGCCGGCAAGGGGTGAGCGGTTTTGAGCCTGAAGAGGACCCTTGCCAAGAAGGGCCGAAATATAGCCCTAATAAAATTTAGCTGACGTATCCGTTTTGCACTGTCAAATATGATTCACAGTCAGTTTTGAAGGAATATTTATTTCGGCCCTTCTTGGCAAAGTACCTGTTCAGGCTGTATCCAGAAATTGTTATGGAAGGTTCAAGCCTGAAGATGACCCTTGGCAAGAAGGGCCAAAGTATCGCCAAAATATCGGCTGTCTTGTCAATTTTGCACCGTCAAACATCTCTTGCTGCTCATTACCGATCCTTCCAACAGTTTCCTTATTTTTGAAGAATTTTCGTATCGAGTGTTGTTCGTTTCCTTGGTTTTCTTTTTGCTTATTAAAGTTAATCGTGGTTTAATAGCTAGTTTGATCAGCGATTTGTTTGACTTTAGAAGTGTTTAGGCAAAGCTGAGGACTGCCGAACGGTCGCTGACGCGAATTTCTTGCCAGGATTTTCGTCACTATCCATCTGAGTTTAATCCGCTATAAATACCGCACAAACAGTGAAAATAATAAACAGAGAAATAGAAAACGGGGCTAGCTTTCAAGAGCCGCTTTGTTCAGCTCCACCTAGCATGGTAATAGTCTTGACGACTAACTCTCCTTGCCGATGCAAAATCGCCTGGATACCTAGCGGAAGAGCCTTGAAGCGGCACCACAGCTATGCCCAACGAACACCGTGATTGGTTGACACAGGATTTGAGTTGCTGAGTTTGAGTCGTTAGTGAGACGTTTTCTCGTTCTTCCTGAGGATCACTGGCGTGTTCTGGACTCATGTCATGTAGAGTATAAGAACAAATGGTGGTACAGAGATCTGTAGCCACAGTGAGCAGAGGGACGTCAAAAGCGAGTTCTCTGACGCAACCAACCTACTCAAGAAATGTCCCTCGTGGTTGAAACGAAAGTAGAGTTTCACAGCAATCATGCCGAATTTGCATTTCTCGTCAACATATCATAAACGAAAACGTTGTCAATGAACATTTACAGCAGATATGCAGATGTCAATATATATATATACAATTTAAACACAACCAAACTATATAAATGCAAATGGAACAAAACAAATTCATTTTTAGTCGTGAGAATTAAAAAGAGTCACGAAAGATGGAACGAAGGCGGAGTGCGCGTCCGAAAACGAGGGGCGTCATTAGCCTTTTCCCTTTGGGGGGGGGGGGGGTCCGATTTTGCCGACGGGACCGACATTTACCGACAAAACGTTCCGTTGCCGCGGATAGAACCGGTGTAGCGTAGTAACACCGGTTTTTGACGTTGCTTTTAGAAGAAAAGATTCCGATCCACCGACGAGACGAGGCTTGGCCCGACAAAAGTGTACAGAAGTTGATTCCTTCTATGTTTGTCGGCGCTTCGCGCCGATGCGTGAACTTTCACAGGTCTTCGCCCGAGGAAAGCACTTTCTCAGGACTTTCGAGAAGTTTCGAAAGGGGATACCCCCCATAGTGGCTCCACTGCCGAAACCATTTTGCTCGTACTACAGTAAGTCTGGATACCATGAAGAAACGAAACGAATTGTTACAAGACACTCTCAAATCTGACACGTCTTTAATGCAATAAAGGGATTATACAAAGTTTTAACAACGGAAACAGGAAAAACGGGATTTTCCGATTCTTCTCTTGATCAGCTAGTTATCCCTCTAAGACGATATGCGAGGGATTAAATTTAATTTTATAATATTTCTCTAAATATAATTTTTCGCTGAAGGCGGTTTGCCGGAAGTGCAACCGAAATGTCGGAAATTATAGAGAAATATCTAGCTGGCAGGGCCGTAATGTCGGAAATTATAGAGAAATATCTAGCTGGCAGGGCCGTATCCAGAGGGGGGGTTAGGGGGTTCGAACCCCCTCCGAAACATATTAAAACAACCGTTTTTCATAGACTTTTACCTCTGATCCACATCTTTTTAGTACTTTTTTGTGGACTAGGTCCGACCCGCGAGTATAACCCTCTCCGAAGTAATTTCTTGGATACGGGCCTGCTAGCTGGTCAAAAAAAAAAAAATGTTTTTCCTATTTCTTTTGCAACGAGTGTTCAGCTTGGCTTCACAGTTTTAACAATCGGTAGGCACCGATTTTCGATGTAGCAGATTGCCGTTCATGGACGCCGACTTTGTAGTCACGGTAAAAAAAAAATGTGATAGTAAAAAAAAAACAAAAAAAAACAAGTAGGTGCTCCTCCATGTAATCAGACACCTTCCCGAAAATAGCAGCTGTGTTATAAGGGGATTTCTACTTCTGGTGGGCCTTAGTCTTGCCTTACACTTAAAAGTTCGAGATCCTACCCCATTTTAATCTACCTGTGCGCTAGTGAACCTTTACACTTTACGAAATATCCGAATCCATCTGTGGGTTCTAAAAGTAAACTACGGACATGGAGATTTGAAGTAGAGGTATGCTTGTTGAAACGCTTATTAACTTTGAACAGTTCAGTTTCATCCATTGCTCTCCCAATGTCAACTGGCAATCAGCCAAAGTAGCTAATTAAAGACTCCCGAGAATACCTGAACGGGTGTTTTGGACTTTTGGGCCTCCGTTTTACCGTCTAGCCCAAAACTGCACTATTCAGAGATAACCAACGGTCAAAAAGGGAAACTTTATTTTTACCAAAGTGACATCTAGCCTAAAATAGGTTTACTACTCTTCGGCTGACGTGGTTATAGATGTCAGTGAGGAAATGTTTTGTGATCGTTTTCAAATTCCGCGCCTAAGCTTTGAGGAAGAAGAAGCAGTTTCGTTTGGCACTTTTGGCAGAATGAATCTGTTTGGATGTTTTGAATGTTTTGTGACAAATGAAAGATATGTGTAGCCTAGCTGTCTGTTAGTCGTCAGCAGCTTTAATCTGAAGAATTGATGGTGAGTAGTGCTCAGTTAATTTCTTTGGAGCTTGGTTTTACTTCTGATTCAAAGAAATTCAACTCAGATCTGGCTTGAACCCTTCTAGTTCTAGTTCTACCACCTGCCTTCTGCAGGAGGGGTATCCAACCTCGAATTTACACAACCTCGACCCTGACAAAAAAAGGTTAAAAGGAAATTTCAGTGCAGTCCTAGCAAGGTCCTAACTGTCAAGAAGGAAACCCTGATGACCAACCCAGTCTAGTACACTAGCCCCTTTTCAGGCACGGTGCTCAAACGTCTAGCACCATGCCTGGGTGCTGGACGTTCAAGCAATGTACCTTGGTCTTGGATTTCATGTATGGTTCATAGATTCCAGTATACAGTGCATGCATGAAAAACACAGTTTCTGTCACCACAACTTACCAACAGCTCGGATAGGGCTGAAATTACTACCAAGAATTAGAGAAATCAAAGACAATCCTTATCATATTTTTCCTAACAAAAACAAAAGGACGCGACTGATGATGGAGATGAAAAACCTGACAGCAGCCTATCTATTTTCCATGTAGAGTGCCCTAGGATCAAAATTCTGGTTGACTGTTAGGTAGAAAAAGCTGAGGCACAGGACACTTTGCATGCAAAACCCTTGACTATGTAGAAAAGGAAATGAGGTTTTTTATCTCCCTCATCAGTCGCATCCTTTTGTTTTTGTTATGAAAAATATGATAAGGATTGTCTTTGATTTCTCTAATTCTTGGTAGTAATTTCAGCCCTATCCGAGCCGTTGATAAGTTGTGGTGACAGAAACTGTGTTTTTCATGCATGCACTGTATACTGAAATCCATGCACTATACATGAAATTCAAGGTACAGTGCTTAAACGTCTAGCACCCAGGCATGGTGCTAGACGTTTGAGCACCATGCCTGAAAAGGGCCTAGTGTACTAGACTGGACCAACCAAGCCTTTTGGACCTGCAAAATGGCACATTCAGGCGATCATGGATGAAAAACCGTTGGATCGAGTGAACTCCCAGATACAGAAGGTTTCACTGTAATCGGACGAAACTGCCAGTTCAGGTGACCGTCAAAACCGCAAGGACAGAGGAAACCGCACGTTCGGGGACTCCACCCAATGGACTTTGAAAATACATTTCCATTCTATAGAATGGAAAATTTAAAGTCCAGTCTCTTATAAGAGAGGCTTCAATGGAGTCCAGCTAGGTGGACTTTGAATTCAAGGTTCTAGTGACTCCTAATTCAGATTCCACCTAGCTGGACTTTCAGATTACCCTAGATTTCCAGTCAAAGTCCACCTAGCAGGACTTTCAGATTATCCTAGATTTCAAGTCAAAGTCCACCTAGCAGGACTTTCAGATTATCCTAGATTTCCGGTCAAAGTCCACCTAGCAGGACTTTCAGATTACCTTAGATTTTCAGTAAAAGTCCACCTAGCAGGACTTTCAGCTTACACTGTTGCCGTTAATACAGAATGGATCTTTGTGCGGGAGCATGCACGGAAAAGTACACCGCTTCAGGGCTATTTACCAAAAGCTTCCCATGGAGAATATTGAGGGGTTGCACACTCGCGGAAATGATGTACACCTCGTGGCGGACTTTCCATCAAAGTCGTGAGCTGGGAAATACCTAGAAGCTCTATTCCTTGATGGACAGACCCTTTTATTCTATTGTTATGGCCGTCTGAGGTGTTCTATATTCAGATTCCACCTAGCTGGACTTTCAGATTACCCTAGATTTCCAGTCAAAGTCCACCTAGCAGGACTTTAGATTATCCTAGATTTCAAGTCAAAGTCCACCTAGCAGGACTTTCAGATTATCCTAGATTTCCGGTCAAAGTCCACCTAGCAGGACTTTCAGATTACCTTAGATTTTCAGTAAAAGTCCACCTAGCAGGACTTTCAGCTTACACTGTTGCCGTTAATACAGAGTGGATCTTTGTGCGGGAGCATGCACGGAAAAGTACACCGCGAAAATACCCTCGTTTTTAGTAGAATTTGAATATTTTGCCGAAACGGTTCCAGACGGGAATCAGAGCCGCCTTCGATTCGACTCGCGGAAGTCAACCCCGGAGTTGACTTTTTTTCTCTGCTGCCGTTTTATTTAGCAAGAAGTTGACCAGAAGTCGACTGAGCAAGAATCATTTTGACTTTCACTTTCTTTCTTGGTTAACTTGAGACAACTGACAATTTCTCCGCGTCGTTGAAAGTTAACTTTTCGTCAACCTTCACGTCGACGTTGATGAATCGAACGCTCCCAGTTAACCGAGAATCGCAAATAAAACGTCTGACTGAGGATCTCAGTTAACTTGAGAAGTGAATCGAACGCGGCTCAGACGTTCTGACCCCTGATTTTGCGGCCCGTTTTTAGTCTACCAGGAATTTGAGCTCAGGTCCACTCAGCAAGAACTCAGAAGTTGGTTTTGTAAGAGAGGATTAAATTCCAGCTAGGAAGACCCAAGACCAAATTTTGTAGGGAAGTTTGGTAAGTCCAGCTAGGTGGAATTTTTTAGTTTCTCTAGGTCAGTAATAATGTCCAGTTGGATGGAATTGCAAATTCTCTTAGGTAAATCATAAGGTCTTGCTAGGCAGACTTGATGAAGCAATCCTAGGCTTAGCGGAAAGTCCGGCTAGGTAGACTCATTTAAGCTTTCTTAGGGCAGTATATTAGGTCCACCTTGATGGACTCTGTGTTGTCTACTTCTAGGCTTTTCCCGTTTGCGGTCCACCTAGCTGGACTTTCTGTGGTGCCACTCAAGAAGAGAGTGGACTCAATATTTTTCATTCTATAGAATGGACTTCTTTTGTAAATGTCCATAGGGTGAATATCCGCACGTTCGGGAGATTGCAGAGTGTTCCAGACCTGCGGCTGCAGGCCTTTCAGGAATTCAGGCCAAGTTCTAGGTTATATATATTCGAAGTTTGATACCCCTGCTGTATTTTTGACTCTTTTAAATAAGTAATTTCAACTTATCCATTTTGCTTTGTCAAACATAATTTCAAAGTCTTGCAAGACTAAATACTTAAAATTTGTGGAAGTACTTGGAAGTAGCACAGTAGAGGTACGGTATGTTTATGCTAACATCTGCTGACAATGAACGATTCAAAGTGAACCTACAGATGCCTTCAGAAGAAGAAGGAGCTTTTTAGTAAATTCAAAATCAAAGAAAGCTAATTGAATTTCTACTTCAAGTTTGTGCCAGGATAACCCTGAAATAGTTGGCTGTTAGCTGATATCAAGTTTGTTATTTTTCTTTTCCATTTTAGTTCTCTACATGCAAGTAACAAAGCCGTGGTATTGGAACAGTTAAAAAAAGTGTTCAAATAAGCATACCTCTACTGTAATATAGTAGAGGCAGTCTAGTACACTAGCCCCTTTTCAGGCACGGTGCTCAAACGTCTAGCACCATGCCTGGGTGCTAGACGTGGTGCATGGATTTCAGTATAGGCTACAGTGCGTAGATGAAAAACACAGTTTCTTTCATCACAACTGAGCACCAGCTCAGACAGGGCTGAAATTACTACCATGAATTAGAGAAATCAAAGATAGGTAGGTAAGTAGGTAGTTTATTTATAACAAATTTAACCAACTTCTAACAAACAACGCAAATGCCTCACGACATACTTAAGCGCGTAAATTAACTCCAATAAAAGAAAAATAACCGTCTTAACCTAGCCTAAACAAAATAAATAATAGAAATCCTTCGAAACACCACAACTAAAGATATGTACATACACTTTATTGCTTGCAAGAATCAATACTATGCCTTCTAAGCAGTTTTTTAAATTTTGATGGGTCAAGACACTGCTTCAAATCAGCTGGAATGGAGTTCCAGATTTTCGGACCAGCATGGCGAAGACCAAAACTAGATCGTGAAGTAGGCCTAATTTCAACTGAAAAATCCGATCTACGGGAAGTGGGATAATTGTGGAACTGCGAGTTAATTGAAAATAACCCTGCATAACTTAATGGTAATAATCCACGTTGATACAAAAAACAAATAAATGAAATAGACATATCTCTGAGCTGACAAATACTGAAAATTCCCGACAGTGCATAAAGGTGCTTAACTGAAGATCCATTGTCAATACTGAAAAGTATCCTAAGTGCCTTATTTTGAAGAATCTGAAGAGGTTTAAGAATAGAAGGAAAAGTAGAAGCCCACACTGAAGCACAGTAAACAAAATACGGGTGGACGAAAGAAAAATAGATAGTGTTCAGAATATATCTCGGGTATAAATGGCGTAGTTTCCGAAGAATGCCAATATTCCGCGACACTTTCAATGCAAGAATTTTAATATGTTGACGAAAAGAAAGATTTTCATCCAGAACTACACCAAGGTATCGAAAATGATCAACTCTCTGTAGTTCGACATCATTGAGGTAAATATTTAAACCAATCGTGTTAACTGAGCTAATACGTGAAAACAACATGTACTGACACTTTTTTTCATTCAGAGTTAACAGATTGTTTTTATACCAATCAGACGCAGTCGACATTGTATTATTCAGATTAAGGAAAAGCTGTGTCAAATCAACATGGACAATCCTTTATATATTTTTCACAACAAAAACAAAAGGGCTCGACTGATGATGAAAAATATGATAAGGATTGTCTTTGATTTCTTCAATTCATGGTAGTCATTTCAGCCCTGTCCGAACCGGTGCTCAGTTGTCATGACAGAAACTGTGTTTTTCATGTGTGCACTGTATACTGAAATCCATGCACCATACACGAAATCCAATGTACAGTGCTTGAACGTCTAGCACCCAGGCATGGTGCTAGACGTTTGAGCACAGTGCCTGAAAAGGGGCTAGTGTACTAGACTGCAGTAGAGGTATGCTGTGTGAACAGTCTAGTGGGCTTAATGGTAGAATGAAGATCCAAAATACCTATACAGGTGTTTTCAGATGCCCTTCACTGCCTACTTTGGCTAACTGGTAGTGCATGAAAAGCAAGTGCATGAAAATGGCAAAGTCCACTGTCAACAAACATTCACATAAGCATACCTCTACCGTAGTAGTTGGCTTGGGCCCTTGGGTCTTGGCTCAGATTGGGTTGCCACAGACTGGGCAGGGTCATATTTTCAGATCTGTAATCCGTAATATTTAATATACAGGAGGGGTAACTGACCTCATTTATACAAAACGTCGAATTTTGCTGCGAAAATGTTAAAATGAAATTTCATGCTATCTTGACAGTAGTCCCGTTTTTTGCCAAAAGAGATCAAAGGCCTCTCTCCCAAGTCCCCTGTCCTTTCTGCCAATTTGGCCGTTTTCTGGTAAGGAGGAATCTGGTGCCATTCTCCTGAGCAGATTGGTCAACTCACCTCGGAGTTGCCAGTCTCCTTTGTCCGCGAGCCTGAGCAGAAAATATACTAGGGGGCATTAAACAAAAAAAAAAGAAAAAGAAAGGAGAAAGGTCTTGGTCCAAGAACGGTCAAAAGAGCAGTGAGTAGGAAGCGCTTGGTACCAAAAATGGGCAAACGAACCAAGGCCTTGATAGATAGGTCACAAAAAACGAGACTAGTTAAGAAGTAAAATCTGATTTTTTTTTTTTTTCAACAGTTATGTCCCAAAATATTTAAAATTATTTGTCTTTTCTTTGTTTTTAACCTGGTTTAAAAAGGAGTTTTCTGGTTATTAACTTTAGTAACTCTATTCTATCTTTTTCATCACTTTGCAAGCAATCTGACCTCTGGTAAAAATGAGGTGATGCTGTTTTGAAATAAAAATGTGTTTAACTAGAAATACTGAAGTAAAATTTGTTTTCCCTAATATGTAAACGACAGATTTCACTAAAGAAAGATTTATCTGATAATTTGAAATCTTGTCTGAGGTTGGGTAGGCTCTGGGTGGGCTACCTCTCCTGCAGGGGCGTCACTGTGGTTAAAAAGCTGCTCCTGATGATACTATTAAATCTGCCTTTCTTATCACTTTGAAGACTTATTTCATATTTTCTCTTATGACCAACTAAGCCATAGGCTCCTTAGAGGAAAAATAACTGCAACAAACACCCGTCGGTTGAACCGACGGGTGAAAAATTATGTTGTGCCTTTAGAGATCCGTGTTCAGCTTCATGGTGTTGTGCCTTTAGAAATCCGTGTTCAACTTCTTCTGGACGCCTCCCTGGTCCCTGGGTGGATTTGTGAAAATATGGGATAATTACGTAAAATACGTAAGCTATGGGTAAATTATGAAAAAAAGTAAAATTGGTCATATGTGTAAAACACCAGTTTTAGGGGGGTCCATAAACTAACGATACAATACCCTAATTCACCGTGGCCAGTTTTACCATTTTCACTTATGCACAAGTTCACTTCCCGTGTAAGCTACCGTAGAGGTTTCTTAGCTTGGATGTCGTCTCACCTTGAACCAAACCTGTCAAATAGCAAGAATAATTACTTCCCACACTTCGTCATTGAACCCACTAACATAAAAATGTCCTTTTCATGGCTCTGAGATGGATTAATTTAATTTTCCATTTGTCATATTTATACTTCTGTTTACTGAAAATGAAAAGGAAGTCATATTCATGTACCTGTGAGGCATGACGGCATCCTGTCTCTTAGATATAAGCATGTCGTTTGCTCATTACAGTGCTGCTGTGTTGTTTTTGGGCTTAAGCTCACTTTCACTAATCGTATTAAACTTGCTCTTGCGTCACTAATGCCACCTCTGTTGTTCCGTCTGTTTTTGTTAGATTATAACGCCGTTTCCGCCGTCAAATTTGGCTTCTGTTTTCTTTCGTGGACCCGGTCCTGGCGTCGAAAATGATATATTATTTTCGGAAAGCTGTTAGGTAAAAGTCTGGACTGTTTTCATGGGTTAAGTTGGTGTTCGTAACCGCTTTATTTATTACTTGTCTCAAAGATATTCTCTTAAAACATTTGAGTGAGGAAATCGTCATCTTAAACTTGCTGGATTCAACACCGAAGATAACTTCGATGGCCTTAAAATACGCTGTTTCTGGTTAAAGTTTAACTGAAAAGCCAACTTATTTTTGTATCATTTGGCTGAATACGCTGCATTATTTGGGTTGTGTTAAGGTATTTTTTATTTTTTCACTATTTGCTCTGTTATGATATTGAGAACACCTACGGCCGTCCTCACAACGCAAAATTCTACTATGAAGCGGAAAATGACACAAAATAAACACAAATATGAATAAGCTGACAAACTGATTATTTAGAAGCAGCGAAATTTCCAGAAAGAGGTCAATTGATTTTTGAAAAGCCTCTACTCTACCTGTCTCTCTACCAAATCGGCTTTAACTTTGCAAAGTAGCCTATTCACCTATGGCGCTAACCACTAGGGCCTCCACTCAGAAAATAAACGCTGTGGACTCCATCGCACCCTTCGAATATGTAGCCTACTCATCTGTCGATACTGAAAGTAGTTTTTGGGATCCCAAAACGTAAGTGGAGGGATACCCATGACATCGCAAAAGTTGTCCGTCTGTCCGCACGATAACTCTCGAGGGGATTGAGATATTTTGATTGAACTTGGTGGGAGTATCCTTTGGGTCAAAGTACAGGTCAAGTTCGAAGATGGGCTCTGTAGCCCTATATTTGAGGGTGGGGGAGGGGGTTTAAATTAAGGGGCAAACAAAATTATTTTAAACAGCTAGTGTGATAGTCGACTATGGGGTAAGAAGACATGTTGAACACGATGGTGAAAACCATTTTCTCGGCGGATAAGTATTTCGCCCGGAATCCGGCCAAAACTGGAAAGTTTGTTAAAAGTAAAAGTTGTATTTGAAGTTGATTAATGTTCGATTTAGGGGTAAGAAGACATGCTGAACACGATGGTGAAATTCATTTTCTCGCCGGACAAGTAGTTCGCCCAGAATCCGGCCAAAACCGGAAAGTTTGTTAAAAGTAAAAGTTTTATTTGAAGTTGATTATATGTTTGATTTAGGAGTAAGAAGGCATGCCGAACACTTATGTGACAACCATTTTCTCGCTGGACAAGTAGTTCGCCCGGAATCCGGCCAAAACCGGAAAATTTGTTAAAAGCAAATGTTTTATTTGAAGTTGATTAGATGACACTGATGACAGATTTAAAGATAAGCAGAGACGCTGAATCTGTCTATGACAATCATTTTTTACCCGGACATATAGTTCGTCCGGAATCCGGTTGAAACCGGATTTTTTTTATAAGTTAAAGTTTTATTGGAAGTTGATTATATGTTCTTATAGGGATAAGGAGATGCGCTGAATTCGTTTCTGAACTTTCTTTTTTTTTGCTGGACAAGTAGTTCGCTCGGAATTCGGCCGAAACCGGAAATTTGGCAGAAGTACGGTAAAGCAGGAAGTTTCGATCAGTATGGTCAAAATAGATACGGCTTATAGAGGTATCTAAACTGGGTTTTCTCAGATGATTAGCCTGGCGAAGACAAGACCCAATTGTCTGGATCAAATATTAAATTTTTGGGATCCCATCGAAACCTTTGGTCTTGTTTTTTGTACAGTAGCCTACTATTCGCTCTTTCTGTCCTATAATAAATATTCCTTCAGCCCAAGCTGACTGCGAATCATATTTGACAGTGCAAAAACGGATACGTCAGCTAAATTTTATTCGAGCTATATTTCGGCCCTTCTTGGCAAGGGTCCTCTTCAGGCTCAAAACCGCTCAAACTGGAAAAACGAACTTGTGGGAAAAAAAAAAACTTTTTCCACAAGTTCGTTTTTCCAGTTTGAGTGGTTTTGAGCCTGAAGAGGACTCTTGCCAAGAAGGGCCGAAATATAGCTCGAATAAAATTTAGCTGACGTATCCGTTTTTGTCTGTCCTATAAGTTTGTTCGGTTTGTGTACCCTACTGTTTTTATCTGAGTAAGCTTTTCATGAGTTTAGTTAGGCCTATTCTTGTCCTGTCTCATGTGTTTGTTTTAAATTCTTTCACTAGGGAAATCGCATTACGGCCTATTTTCTTGTTTATTTTTCTTAGGAATACATGGTTCCGCTAATTATTGGTTTGGTGCTAAAGAGAAGAGGCGAAAGTCAATACTGAATCTTGTAGCATGAAATGACACGTCCTGTATGCCTGCAGTCTGTGTTCTAGCCTCATTCCATAGTTACTCAAAGTACCACCAATTTCTAACCAACGACATAGTTGCTCCAGAAACCCTAAATACCGAGGGGTTGTCCGCTCTCGATTTTAGTGTACAGCAAGTACCCGGTACCGTGACGCCCGGTCGGTGCCGGCACTGGCTGAAACAAGCCGGCACCAGTTGTCACGTGTTAAAACATCAAAATGAGCATTTTTAGAAGCGCTTGAAAGATGAATCGCCTAATTTATGGTCGGTACCGGTGCCAGCACCGCCTATTTCGGCTGGTGCCGGGAAAGGGTGTATAGCAGGTGCCGGGAGTGGGTAGCCCCTCGCTGAATACCCCTTCAGCCCAAGGCGACCAAACTCAAAACGGAAAAGTCAGCTACGATTGTCTTCACGTTGTAACTGGAAGCAACAGACCTAACATTTCAGAAACCCGTTCCAGACCTCTGAAAAAAGTAAGCGCTGATCGTTTCACTTAAAAAACAGTTTTTAGGCCCCAGGCCCAGGTTTATTCACAGGCTCAAAATTGAATTTCACTTCGAAGTAAAGTCATTGCTTTGTAATTTGAAACCTATTTAGCGCCCAAAAAATATCACCTTCGGAGGGCCATACCCCCCCCCCCCCCCCCCCAATGACGCCCCTGACTGTAGTCGTTCAGTTAATTCTGATAGCTGGATTGTTGCTGGCATGCGCTTTTAGGCCATCAGTTGACTTTGGACGATTCTCTGCCTATCTATCACCACGTGTTATGCTGGTAAATTTATTTGACGATAGTTCAGGAGAACCCTGAAAGGGCAACCCATGTTTACAGTTTTAACTTTCAAATCCGATTGAGAAATGAAATAGCAAATAGTTTGCGCGTCCTGTTTTCGGCCACAGAACTTGTTTTCAGAACTTGTATTACAACGTGCCTGAGTAACAAAACCTTGAGTCAGTGACGCTATTTCAGTAAACTTTAAGGGGGGGAGATCAGTTTTGGGTCCCAATCCTAGGTTTATTACACAGAATCAAACTTGAATTGCCCGTTTTGGAATAATTTTAAAGTAGTTTTCGAGTACGGTATACCTTGAAGTAAAGTATTGTTTTGCATTGGGCTATGCCCCCCCCGCCCCCTCTTCCTAATGATGCTCCTGCTTTGAACCTGGAGATCTTTTCTCTGGAGTCTTTTCTTAACAAGGAGCCTGTCAATCGATCGTTTCCTTGGAAACGAAGGAAAACATAAAGGATTCGTTGCTTTTTGTTTCCATGTTACCTGCATTCATTGTTCATGAAATCGTTGACGTAAGACGACATTTTGTTACCTGGCTTGCTTTTTGAAAAATCATGTAACCCAGTATAACTTTGCATTTTTTAAAGATTAATCGTGATCCGCTTGTCGTTTCCTTTTGTGGGTTCAGACAGGGACCCATAAATTTCCTTTACAGGGGGCCTGTCATTTCCTATGCTTCTATGTTGCTATGTTGACTGAACCAGTCCTACTTTCCAAAAATCCCACTTGGGTCGAATCTGCATTCTTGTTTGCCTCATTGGACGTGTGCGCCAAAGAGACTCCTCCCTCGAGGCGCCAGCAGCCAATCCCAGGGCTGCCACAAAGTCCCTGCAAGTCCCTAAATCATTCTTAGGTCCCTTTTGGTCCCTAAATCAGTCCTCAGGTCCCTTTAAAGTTTTTCCTGACCAAAATTATTACTTTTATTTCAATATCTTAGCTCAATCAACTGGAAGCCACAATGCAAAGTATGGTATAAGTTTTGGTTGGTGGGGTTAGCTATCAACTTGCTTGCTTGTAAACATAATCCTTATGGCTCCTAAGGCTACAGCGTTACTACGTGGTTGAAGGAGACTTCTAGCGAAAAGGATTGACACCATTTGCCTCTGAATTCATCTGAGATTTTTTTTCTCCTATTTTGAAGAAGAGTCAGTGAATTTATTCTCAAATTTAAATTACATTTATTTTAAATTTAATAAAACTAAGGCTGACTGAAATCACAAGAAATACAACGCATATTCAAATCTACCATCACAGACAGAGATATCCAGCCTTTATTTTTTAAACTGTTTCTACAATCTGAAATATTATGCTACCGATAGGTGCACGGGAAGCTGACTTTGAATTCTAGTGGGGGGAGGACTGACCAACCCAAACATTTTGCGGAGCTATACCGAAGGTTGTCAGTTTTTCGTTTACATTTGAAATACTTACAGTCCCTTATTGTAGAGCGTTGACCCGGCCACATCGCTGCTACGAAGCTGCACAATTTTTAAGATCGTTAAAAGGTCTATTTACTCTTAAAGAAATGCTGTGTCGCTTTCTTGATGCTTTAAACACTTATAAGTGCAGATAAAGTTCGAAGTTAATATTATGGCTCGAATCTGTGAACTTGTTGTCGAGACCTGTCATTTTGCTTGTATTCTCCCCCCCCCCATTCATCAGATCCGGTCCGGACTTGAAACGGGATGTCTGAGATATGAGGTCTTTCCAAATATCGAGTTTAAGATCCGATCGCCCGTTCAAAAGTTGTACATAACTCAGGATTCAGACTTCCCCGTCTCTCTCCACTCCCCCCACGATGGTCGTATCGGAGAACTGTCTATTTCCAAGTTAATCTGGGGATCACTGATATACCTGCGAAGTTTCGACGTCCTAGCCAATACTAACTCTGAATCACCGGAATTCCGGAACCCCCACCCCCTAGTGCCCAAATCCGGTCCAGTTCTTTTAATGGTATAATTAGGGCTTTTGCTTATGCTTCCCAACAAGTTTAATCCGGATCACTACGCTCTAAGCGTGTCAAAAGATTTCCGGTCCCCCCTCCGATTGCTCACTCGCCTCGAATACAGGCTAGTGACTTATTGTCTTCACTGGTTTAGTCACAAAAAAGCTATTGAAACTGAGCGGAAACCCGGAAGTTCCCTCTTTTCTCCTCGTCGGCCCAAATCTAAGAGCCATGGCCTATTTCGTTAAAGAGGTACCAAAACTTCGAACCATGTGTCCTCTGATCCTAGCAATTAAAGTGCAAATGGGATCCTAACACTTTGTATTTCAGGTTTAATAGCAGTGACCTTAGGTCCCTATACGTCCCTTTTCCGGCTTGAAAAAGTCCCTAAGTCCCTATTTCCAAGCTTCTAAACTTGTGGCAGCCCTGCAATCCCAAATTTTGTCTATCTGGTCTTGGACGTGATTGGACCGTGGGTATTTCTCGAACTATCTTCCGTGCGGTCAGCATAGCATCAGAAATCTCTTATTGACAAGCCCCCTGTAAAGGAAATTTATGGGTCCCTGGTTCAGATAGTTCATTTTTTCTCCTATGATGAAATGCAGATCATAAAACATAATATACACAAAAAGTTAAATTCCGCCTTAAGTGTCGACAGCGGGTCGCTCTGCAAGGAGCCAAACAAAATATTGACACTTGGGTGACGAAAAAAGCGCTATTCATTATTCCAACTCACTTCCCATCACTTTCCTGCCTTGGATCTCTCCACCCCCCCAACCATCTCCTCTCTCCATTTGCCAAGTTTTCTTTCTGTTGGTCCGCATAGGCAGTCTCTGATAAGAAGTGGTGCCATTTCAATAGACCTTACTGGAGGGGGGGGGGGCAAAGATCAACTTTGGGCCCCAATCCTATGGTTATTACCCAGACTCAAAATTTAGTTACTCGTTTTGGAAGAAATTTAAAGTAGTTTTCGAATACTACCTTAAACTACACCTCGCACTACTTGGTGTTTCGGCTAAGATGCCGTGAGAGAGTTGAGTACTTACAAACTTAGCTGTGCTTACAGAAAGTTACACAAGGCTTCGGCTGTTTTTAACCTCTTTTCATGTCCCTTGACGATCTTGGCTAAATTTGCATAACCGGTCATCGGACGAATAAATTCCTGGGAAACAATGATCGGGCGCATGATACTTCACGTAAAGAGAACAAACGGGGCAAGCGTGATCATCTGTGGAATGCGAATACTACTGAAAACACTACTGAAGTAGAATGAATTACTATCATCAGTGCGACCCGTCCTTTAAAGTGAAGTCATTGCTTTGTACATTGTCAAAATATTACCAAGGAGGAAGATTTTGAAATCTGGAAATCTTGGTCCCCAAAATGGCCCCTGCTGATAGGTTGTGAATTCGGTCACTGAATTTGTAATCTTCATGTAGTTCCCAGTTTTGCGAATACGTCCAGAAAATCTGATGGCAGTTAAGAATTTCTTAGTATGAGTGGCCGTGTAAAGGGGGGGGGGGGTCCAAACTGCAACCAGTAGGTACTAAATGCTATGTTACAACTTTTACATCCTTCATAAAGGTTGGTTGGAATGGCGACGATAGTTCTAATAGGAGCGGAGGGGGTCCAACCTTGTGTAATATCATCCGGTAATTGGGCACGTCGGCCGCTAGATAAGGATCACAACCACTACTGTACATTACACGTAGGCTATGCTACGTAGTCTCAATTTAAGCAGTTTTCTTCCAGGTTAAAAGTTGGGACTATTTTTTCCTCAGTCGCGGGGCCCCTGAAAGAAGCGGGCCAAGTTCCTACTTTGCCTATTTGGTAATCTGGCAATGGGTATGAGGTTAGAACGAAAAATTTAGCTTTTATCAACTGCTGTTAAGAGGTTGGAACCTGAAAAGTGCAATTTTAAAACATGCGATTCTACAGTTTGATGGATCGTCGTGAGCAAAACTAATAAATGTTTAACTATTTTGTTCTGTTTAGTGTTTTCATTCGTGCTTTTTACTTTAATCCGCTATAACTAAAAAGCGGGTCCATAATAAATGAATAAAAGTAAAATAATATGCGCACCAAATCAGAAATTCTCCGATCTTTCTGTTCCGTCAAACGGTTTCGAATTTTTTCCTCTATCTCTACCTCTGCCTATTTTTCTAGGACCGCAAGGAGATGACTACTAAACTCCCACGCCCCCCACAAACCCTTGATGTTTCGCACGGAAGTCCAAGCGAACCCCTTTCAGCCATTCCACGCAAACCTACATTCCGCCTTCACCATTCCATCGCGAAATTCTCCCGAGCCAGTGCAAACTCACTGGACAATGGCGTTCAGTCTCAGTCGTTCATTGATCGTGGTCAGGAGAAGGTCTCCGTTGAGTTTATTAAAAGTGTCAATTTCGAAATCGGGCGGGAGTTGAGTGTCGAGCAAAATTTTGGTCGGGAGCTCGGTGTTCGAAGGGAGCAGTGTTTCGAAATCGACAGGGAGTCAAGCATTGAGGGGGAGCCAAAGCGAGATTTGGATCAGACGTTTGCAGTCGAAAGTCCGGAATCCGGTCCGAAATTCTGGACTCGTTTGAGCGGTATAGAGCAGCTGTTAGATCAGACGTTCAAGGTGTCGAAAGGAAATGGTTCCGGTCGGAAAGTTGGTGCTCGCTATGATGTTTCCGAGACCGAGCGAATTTTAGAGGAGACGTTTGCGATCGATAGTCCAAAGGAGCAACATTTGGGCAGAGAATCGAGTGCGAAAAAATGTGGCAGCTCTGAAACCGAACAGCAGCTAGATCGTACGTTTGAAGTTGAAAGCCCGAACTCCAGTGCGGGTGGTGTTGCAAGCGCCCGGAAAATTGCGAATTTTGGATTTGGCCGGAAATTAGCCCGGAAAAGCTCGGAATCCGGTCAATGTGCAGTGGATCTTCTGCTTGACTTCGAAGGTAGGCCTACCGTAAGGTTGCCAAAGTCGAGAGTTGCCCAAAATTTGAGCTATACGAAGAGTGGCAGTCCAGGAGCGAAGGTTCAAGATTGCGACGTCGACATGAATCGAAATAAGCCCCGTTTTTCCGACGGTAGTATGGGCATTCTCTCGCCCAGCGAAATGAAAGAGTTCTCTATGTGTGAATCGGCACCAAGTGAAGGCTCAGTGCTGGAAGATGAACCCCCTCCAGACTTGCTCAACTTCACGGCTTCCGCAGATCCGACGCCGAGGAAAAGCCGGCTCACTTTCTCCCCCAAGAAACCCAAAATCGATGAGAGTGACGACCCCCTGAATTCCACCTTTGATAAGGAGGCTGTTAACCAAACATTAACTGTCTACAGTCCTAAAGTCTCCGATTTGATTCTCTGCACGAAAGCAACGGTCGTTGATAGTGTCCGAGCCCGACGTGATAGTGCAAGTCGCAGTCGTGATCCGATGGTCGGCAGTTTAATCGCATCGAGTATCATTACCAGCGTTACAAGTATCGGTAGTAACGACGGGTACCAAGGTGACGCGGAAGGTAGTGGTACCCAAAATACCCCGGTACATTCAGTGCTCCCGAAACCCCACCTGTTCCTTAAAGGGAAGCTTAAAGAATCCAGCTCGGAGCTCGAAACGAGCGGAGTTTATTCCGATTTTGACATGCCGTCCGAAACGAATCCGGTGCAAGAATCCGGAAAATCGGAAATCCGGTTGGGCGGTAATTTATTAGAGGTGGTGACACGACCGGGGAAATCCCCTTCTCCGAATAAGTCCATGTCGAGTCGTGCCAGTGTTGCTTCTAGCGGGAGCAGTGTTGTCACTAAGATTAGCATGAAGCAAGTCAAGCCGGATCCTAAGTTGAGGAGTAAGGAGGAAAAGAATGCAGCGAATGGTGTAGCTAAAGCGAGGAAGCTGCTAACCCCTCACCCGCCAAGGCATTTGGTCAAGAGGGAAGTAAAGGATACGCCGAAGCCGCCAGCCCCACAAGTAAGAATTTTGTCTCCGGGGGGGGGGGGGGGAGATTTTTTAGACCGACAACAATAACATTTTTATCTAAAGATGAAATTTGCGTCTAGTGACATAATATCAAGTAAAAACTTCTTAGCCATGTTTTTTAAGGATTTTACATTAATGGCCAACCATAAAGACTGGGTGAGGAAATCCTATACCTTAGGTCAACTGTATTTTATAGAGAAATCGGAACTAGTTAAACGATGTCGTTCAAGCACAAAATTAGCTGCATACTGTGTCTTGTGTTCGTGTATTTCCTGATGATATCTAAAAAGAAACTCATAAATACAAAATATTCCAGAATTTGTTTTTCCGTGTCCACCTGAACAAGCAGATTACTTGTGGCCTAAAACCCTTCACGAGCTTTTAGAAATTTACTCCTGTAGAACACCATTTTAAGACAACAAAAATTGACGGGTGAGAAAAAAAAAAACCACGAGAGATGGCACACCAACTTTAAGAAGACTAACTACAATCGATAAAATTTTTTTCTTCAATAAGTAATATGTTGGATTGCAGTGCTCACGTTAATAGGTTAGTATTGTTGTGGTCATTTCATGTTGTTTATAGGTTTTGATGAGGTGTTGATTACCATTTTAAGACAACAAAAATTGACAGGCGAGAAAAAAAAAAATCCACGAGAGATAGCACACCAACTTTAAGAAGACTAACTACAATCGATAAAACTTTTTTCTTCAATAAGTAATATGTTGGATTGCAGTGCTCACGTTCATGAATAGGTTAGTATTGTTGTGGTCATTTCATGATGTTTATAGGTTTTGATGAGGTGTTGATTGCCTTCGACATGCAGCGTAAAATTTAAACGACGCGCCGCGAGGAAGGTAACGGAAGTGCGTCCTATAATTATTTTAGGTTTCTCGTTGGATGACAATTGTGGTCTACCATTAAATACTTTAAAAAGATAAGAGATCTTTCTGAATTGGTTATCCTCTGTTCTGTGCCGCTTGAGGCTGGCTCATACAAAATCTTCAAAGCTTTTACTATCCTTGGCTTATTACCTTTAGGTGGTAGTTTGAAGTCGACTCGTCCGTTGCACAAACACAAGAAAACCAAACTAATTATACCAAGTTATATTGTAAGTTGTAATAAGTCATGCCTGCATTGTTCATGGTATTCAATGCTTGATCAGAAGAATGCTTGTCCCTCTTTTCTATGATGCTAGACTCATTTCCTCGCATGAGATTTGGTAAAAAAAAAAAAAAAAAAAAGGGTTCGCGTGATTTCTTACCTCGTACCTGTGGGAATTTTTTCGTTGCTGTCTTCCGAACCTTAAAACCTTAAGAATCAACTAGACTGAAACCTTAAAATTGATGCTCTTTTAAGGCTTGAATAGAACATATTTTTCTGTGTTTTTTTCTGCCCATGCTTTCTGCCTTCTATTCGGTGCATGAGGTCTAGTCGAAATTGACTGAGCTTGTCCGTGGTTTATTTTCACGTCTTCTGAACCTGAAAACCTCAAAAATCAGCTTTACTAAAGTCAGAAAAATGTAATAATACCTACTCTTCAGTACTCGTCTTTGTTCGTTTTTTACTTTCTGTGATAGTCTACTTGACTTCTTGCGTGGGGTTCGAAAAAAAAATTCGTGTTCGCGTGAATTTGTACCTCCAGCTTGTGGGATTTTTTTTTATTTCGTGTCTTACGAATCTGAAACAGGCTTGGGAATATCATGACATGATGCGCGTGGTTACGCCAATTTGAAATTATTGCCGCGACTGGCCATGGGCCACCCATGCATGGTGCTGTCATACGATACACCGTCCTGAGCAGTAGCTTGGCATGTAAGTGCTTTGCCAGAATAAATGTAATTGAGCTCAGCTTCATGTTTCGACATAGAAATTTACTAATAAATAAGGCTTATTTTTACCAACGCCTGGTAGCATATCATGTTTGATGATGCTAAACAGGCTGGTCAGCTGAAATTCGTATTTGACGGTATTTCGGCCCTTCTTGGAAAGGAGTCTTGGTCAGGCCGTAGTTAGAAGTCCGAACTTGTGATAGCAAATATAAAGAAATTAATTGATATGGGGGAAAATGCGAGATGAACTGTTAGGCTACCTGTAGATATAAATGATTAAAGTTTAACTGAAAAGCCAACTTATTTGTGTGTCATTTAATTGGATACACTGAATTATTTGGGTTCTGCAAAGGGACTTTTTGATTTTCCACTAATTGCTCTAGCTATGAGGCTCAGAATATCTCCGGCCGTTCCCACAGCGTAAATTCTACTATGACGCGGGAAATTTTAATGTCAACACAAATGCAGCTTTTCAGTGGGCAGTGGTGAGATTGGTGACGACTGCTTAGTGCCTGAACAAAACAAAATTTATAAATCTTTCTCGTAAGGCAAACAACAAAAATACAAGCGCATAGAGGCACCACAAATCACACAGAAATTCCACTATTTGAAAATCGATTATTCGTGAAGAGCGGAACAACGAAGTAACTCATTTTCAGCGGGTCTTCAAGCCAATTTAAGTGAATAAGTGATGGGTAACTAGATTGTCCTATCCTAGCCCTTTTCGGTTAAACTTTAATGTTATCACAATTTTACATTTTATATTTGACGGTGTAAAACGGATACGTCAGCTGAATTTTATTAGAGCTGTATTTTGGCCCTTCTGGCAAGGGTCCTCTCCAGGCGGAAGCCGCTCAAGCTGTAAAATTAACCTGTGCAAGAACAAGTTCATTTTCCAGATAATCTGCGTTAGTGACGCAAAATCGCATGTGTATTTTCGGATGCATAACCTTATCGGACTGTGTATGCGTGTACCTTTTGGCTGGAAAAGCTTGAAACGTTCGTCCAGGCATCCTAAATAAACTGGTCGAATATGAGCCCCAACCGAAATCCCAACGCCAGAGTATGCCCGTATAGCATACGCGTCGGCAAATTCGATAGCATTTCTTGCTATTGACTTTGCCTTTTTTCTTGTATGTCCATTTGATCTGTTTGTTTTATAGCACTTGCAGCTTCGCTCAAGTGCCATATACCGATCACTTTTCTGTCGGTCGGTCCGCGGTTCTCGAGTAGGGTACTTCCAGTGCTAGGTGCTAGGACGATGAAACTTGGCAGGCATATCAGGGACCCGACCAAACTAACTTGAAAATAGTCACTTCCCCGATCCGAACGCCGTGGGGGGAGTGGAGGGAGGGGAAATCTAGAATCTTGAGATATGTGTAATTTTGGAAGGGTGGATCGGATCTTAAAGTAGCCTAGCCTATTCATCTTAACCACAACCACAATGTAAAAAAAAAATTAAAAATACTTTTAAGCTTTAGTTGGCAGGAGCATATGCCCCTAAATATAAATTTGCATGATCCCCATGAGCTCATGTGCATTTTTGCCTCAAGGGTTTCGCATAGAAATTAGTTTCTAGCTCCCTTAAAGTTTGCATCTTAACTGCAAAGGGAAAAAAAGACTTTTGACCAAACAATACATTTCATAATCTCCGAGGGCCCATGATCTTAGTGCCACAAGGGTCTTGCTTAAAAATGAATTTCTGGCACCCTTAAAGTGCGCATCTTAACCAAAAGCAAAAAAAAAATAATATAATATATTCATGATCCTCAAAAGATCGTGATCACTTTTGCCTCAAGGGTGTTACTTAGCCTACAAATGAATCTCAATACTTTTGAGCAAAATATATATTTTCATGGTCTCGATGAGCCAATCGACCATAATTTTTGCTTCAAGGATTTTGATTGCAGATGAATTTCTAGCGCCCTTGAAGTGCGCATCATCACAGCCGAGTGCACAAATAAAATAATATTTACCAAACGATACATTTCGTGATTTCGAGTGTCCATGATCATTCTTATCTCAAGGGTTTTGCTTACCAAACGGCCACAATAAACTCTTTAATTGGCAAATTCCTACTTTCATCCTTTGGTCCAGCCTTGCAAATGCCATATGAGCCTCTAGCTCTTGTTTAAATATTTTAACTTACGGTAGCCTGTCCTGGACGAGTAGTATTTTCTGTGTATATATTGTTGTTGTTCATGATTAAATAAATGATAACCGAAAAAAACATAAAATTGAAGTAAAAAAAAAATCTTGCACAGGCCTACCTTTTATGTCAAGTAGGTTTACTCCAACCGAAATCCTAAACAGGCCACTGGTAATTGCTTCGGCCAGAACTGATAAATGTTAGTAGGCTACAACGAATACGAACGAAGAGGTTGTCGCACTGTCGGACATTATTTTCAAGTTCTTCCAAAACTTGATTTCTATCCGCGCAATTAGTTTCTGTGTCTTTGTCTATCCACAAAACATGGCATACGAGTCGGCACCCTTAAAAATTAATTACGGTGAAAGTGGCTGCTTGGGGTTCTTTAGAAGGAATGCCTTTTGTATTTGCAGTAATTATACCTAGCTATTGATCTCCGGGTGCTACCGGATTTTTTGTTTCGACCTAAAACTTTCTAAAGCTTAACCATAATACTCCTGCCATAGGCTAGGCTGCTAACGATGCTTGCTTTGGTGATCAGGCAGAACTAGTCGAGCGAGACTGAATAAAACAAAAAAATCACCCCGCCTGTCATGTTTGCTCATATTGAGCGTGTTCCACCCTACTTACCGTAGTTACTACGCTAGTTACCGTACGCTAGGCTGGAACTACGCTCCCGAGCGTGGTAAGCAAATAGTTACTATTAGTTACTATTTTGAGAAGGTTGGAACGGTCAGCGTAGTAACTTTTCGTGAGGCTGGAACGGAAATAGTAACTAATAGTTACTATTGGTAGAGGGGTGGAACACGCTCATTGTTTCGTGGTGTATTTGCTGTAAGCACATAGTAGTTACCAATCGGTTACCACTGTTAACTTTTGGAGCTTAGAAAGTCAGAGCGGATACTTGAAAATAATTTATTACCGTATGTAAGGTTCTGAGAATAGTAGTCAGTTGGCGACATTGCGTGTAAGAGGTATTTGCTTCACTGACGGCTTTTATCATGAGTAGCTATCCGAATATTCGAAATGATTCGCTTAATTATCTATATTATATTATTTATAACAGTTGCCATCGCTGTTACCCGTTTTTGTCCCGTTGTTTTTGGTTAACCATAGACAAACCCGTAGTTGCTCCGGGTGAAGCATTATTTAATAATAGCAATGTAATTTGCACCAGCATGTAAATGGGTATTTTCTGTTTCTCCTTTAAATTCTGTTTCCGTTCTTGCTAGAACTTGGTTGCCAAGTACTATGATACTGTTTAGACAAACATAGACAAACCCGTACTTGTTCCGGGTGAAGCATTATTTAATAATAGCAATGTAATTTGCACCAGCATGTAAATGGGTATTTTCTGTGTATCCTTTAAATTCTGTTTCCGTTCTTGCTAGAAATTGGTTGCCAAGTACGATGATACTGTTTAGACAAACATAGACAAACCCGTACTTGTTCCGGGTGAAGCATCATTTAATAATTAGCAATATAATATGTATCAGCATGTAATAAGTTTATCCTTATGGATATGTTATGTGTCTCCTTTAACTTTTATTTCCGTTCTTGCTAGAAATTAGTTCTAAGTACGATGATAATGTTTCATGCCTGAAATCTTGGCTGGATTGATGGTGACCCACAAGAGAGTAGGTTCGTGTCAAGCAGAAGCTGGCATTAGGCTATATTAGGACTAGTAGGTCCAGGTTTTGACAGATCTTTTTCAGAGGCGTCATTTGGGGGGGGGGGCAGGGGGTGGCAGCTGCCACCCCCTGACCCCCAAACAGGAAAATAGCCTGAAAAGTCAGTTTTTCATCACAATTGTGACATCTCGTTGCGCCATACCAGTTGATCTTAGGTCACTGATGAAAATCGGACTTTTTTTAATCCGAGATAATGACCCATTGTTCGAGGATCGAATGTATTCAAGGCGCGTTTGAGGCTGGATCAGTTGTGTGTCTGAACTCTGAACATGAAGAGCGAGACATTATTTTGTAACATGGCTTTCAGTATCATATTATGATTTGTTCCTGGATCCCACCGCCCCGACGGATCACAAAATGTAAGAGTAGGAAGGGGAGAGGGTCAGCGAACACTAAGTGCCTTTTCACTTAACCCCAGCTTGTTTATTTTGTAAAATGGTAAAAAGAGTTTTAAATCTGCGTTTAACGTGTGTTGCAGCAAAGGCTACCCTGTTTCAGTTTTGTTTCGGAAGGTCATTCTATTTGGAAAGGGTCGAGTTGAAGCACCATCATGTACCAGTTTTCAGTTTAATGTCTCACATTGTTTGAAATGTAGCGTGACCAAACATGACCCGTGCTTTCATTTGTGATCCAAAAAGGCCCTCTGATCATAAAGAATTCCAAAATTTTCGCCTGCGGCGCCGCTTGTAGTATGCTCTGTTTATTTTGAGGTTTGGACTTACATTTTGGGGGATGGGCCATTTTAGAACGTAAAATTTGTTCAGGAAGTAGTTAAATTTTGTTAGAAATCATGCAAATTCAAAATTTTTTTCCCTGCGGCGCTCATTGCCGTTTTCTGACCAGAAAGTCTTGCTCTCCAGCGAGTTCCAGTTAGTTTTCCGCTGTTCAGCCGTGCTGGATTTCCAACAAGTACATCTTGCGGCATTCACCCCTCGCCCAGGCACTTCAAACCGCCCGTGCGTCTCGGGTCCCCGAAGGGGGCGCGGGACGCCGCCACTGCCACCCCTTAGGTTTCAGCAAAATGACGCCTCTGATCTTTTTCTATCTGGAGTTTGTCCTGTTTTAAAGAAAAAGGATATTAAAGGACCCCTCTAACTTATTCTGCCTCTTTTGTCACACCTAGCTCCCTTATGGAATTATAATCTTCAGGCATCCCTGTCTTTCGCCATTGTTTCGTTTTGTACCTACGACTTTTTCGTCCAAGCCGAGTTTTGCTAGTTACGCAACTTAACCGAAAGCTGCTTCAAGATTCGCCGACAACTCTTTCACACATAGGACATGAGGAGCTTCAAAATTTTAATGATAGGTTAGGCCATCAGATTCAACTGGTGTTTGGGAATTGTTTTCTTTTGCTTGGTTTTCCCACTTTTTAATCACGGCGCACACAGTTTTCAAATATTTTGCGTCCAGACGCCGCTTCGGAGAGCGGGAAGGCTGGAGGTTCGACAAGCGCGAACGCGAAAATCGCTACTCTCACGTGGCAAGTATTGTCATTTTCGAAAAATTATATTTCTGAACCTTTTCATTGGGAAAATATCATTTCTAGTAAGAGCTGTGCTTTAAAGCTATGCGGTCTTCTTACTTTCGTTTTTGTAAATCTTTTCTTTTTCTCCCTCGTTGACAAAGAAATTCTAAAATTATTAGTATTCTCTGCCAGAGATTACATGTTCTTCTCTCCAAAGAAAACTGACCGAAACCGTGTACGCACGACTGTCGCCCTCTCATCTTTATGACGCTTGAGTAGTTTTCTCCGTTTTCTTGTAGGCTACATGTTATGTTTTTCCGATTTTGTCTCCTTATTTTATTTCGTATTCCACTGTTCTCGTCTCTGACGATTTGCGGTTTAAAAATCAAGTATTATTATTATACTAATTAGGGCGGAAATCGGACTATCCCTGGTAAAGCCCCGTTCACAAGCATGCCTAGCCAAGCACAGATGCCTGCACCGAGTTCCAGAGCCTACAACTCCGTGCCGGGCCCAAAATCTGTGCCTAGGCATGGGTATGAACGGTAACGCTAGGCATGTGCCTAGCCATCTGTGCTTGGCTAGGCATGCTTGTGAACGGGGCTTTAAAGGAACATTTTGTTATGCAAATCTCTGGTTCCATGCCTTGTGTCACAGAGTTGCTTGTACACGCCCAGCTGAAGTCCGAAGTGGGAACAAAAACTCTTACCACATCCCACCTTTTCTGTGTCTGATTGATTTCTTCTCAACTAACCATGCTAATTATCGGCGGTCGATACCCTCTGACTAATTCATTTTTGAAGTCATGCACGCTTTCCTGTGGTCGATCGGCCGGTTCGATCTTGAAGTCCATACAACACAAAAACTGTCAGTCAATACGTTTCTGGGGGCTATGTGGTGTTTCGGGCGACCTGTCAATTTCAAGGGCGTTTTTTTTTAAATTCTATGTTTCAGCATAAATTAGCCTAGTGGCTTACTAATTAAGTGGGTTTCGCAACTTGGGTTTTTAGTTGGTTAGTCTCGCTCTGTTTAGCAATAAGAAAAACCCGGAAGCAAACAAACATCATTTCGAAAATATACTTCCGATGGGCGAATAATAAGCGACGGACAAATGCGAATTTCGTAGAGGAGGGGTGGATAGGATATTTAGAAATATATGCACCATCAAACGGCAAACGGACAACGGCGGCAACTTAAAGAATCAGCAGTGAATTATTGGCAGTGACATATTTGGGTTTCGTTATCACGTTGTCCGCAATTTATTGCTATGAAAAATAGTTTGAATAAATAACAAGTTCTTATTTTCTACTAAATGTGTTAAATATGTTGTAATGTAGGCTAGAAATTTGTGCCTGTGTCCCGTCTTGACGGTGCCTGTCCTCCACCAGTCCCCAATGTTTGGATAGGCTGTGACAGTTCAGTTCAGTTTTATTAGAATAAGAGTCGACCCCTACAAAGCTCCACCGCCCCAAACGTTGGGTATACCCACAGTGCCAACCCCCAGCTACCCTGTGCCAAATGCTGGTCAGCTTATTCCTGACCGTACCCACTATAAAGTTTTTATTGGCTCTTTTCTAATGTTCACTCAAGCACTAATAAATAATTGGGTTAGGGTACACCGTTTGGCATCGGGTAACCGGCGTTTGGCATAGGGTATTCCAAACTGCGACCACTCTGGGTATACCCGACGTTTGGAAGAGCATATCCAGAAACTGGCTACAGCAGTGGGTAGGTTTATATGAAGCAAAAATTGAACATTGCATTATAATTAAAAAGCCAAGAGTCAAGACAAGGATATTGCACCTTATTGTTAAACGGTATATCCTTTTTGTTTCAGGCAGGTATTATAAACCTTGCTCGAGTATATGTGATTCTTCGATGGAATTATTTATTTCGCGTAGCCTAATCCTATCCCCTTATAATACTTTATTGCTATGTTAGATAAGTAACATTGTTAAGACTGGACGTTATTATACAGTCCTGCTTGGGATCAGCTAGGCCCTTGCCTGTTGCAGTTTCTTCTTCGCATAAATTTAAACCGGTCAATATTAATTGGAATGATAGCCTACCATACCTCTAACTATTAGTTAGGCTACAGTGTACCATGTATGGTCTCCTCTCACTAAAACAATTATTGAAGTAACATGCAATGATCGACCATATTTCTGTCGGCAGATTATGCATTAATTTTTCGGTAATGAAATTTGAATACAATCTTACGGTGTGATTGGAAATTAACGATTATTTTATTGTTTTTTCTTGGCAATAAATTTTGGGACAATCAACATGATTTGCCTTGTACGTATATTTGGCGAGACCTTCGGTTTGAACGGCTGATTAGCGTTTCATGTTTTGATGCATGGATGGATTTAGTGTTTTCATCATTTAGGGCAAAGGCGGGAGAATACTAATTGAAATTCAGCGGAAAACTAAATGATCATCGAAACATTGCCTAAATGTTTTACCTTTCATAGATTTTGGCTTAGACCCAAAAATTGCGTGTGTGCCCTGTATTTGAAGACCAACTACGACATTAGGTACACAGCCTAGTCCGCTTCAGAGCTCCATCCAAATCGCAAGCCTAAAGTACAGTGGTCACTAATTATGGTTTATTTTTAATAAAATGCTTCATAAATAAAAAAATTGGACTTCCCTTAGATGACGGTTCTGAAATAAGCCGTTTTCTTGTCATCGCTTGTCATTAGCCTACCTCTTCGGCACCTCGGCGGAAACGATTTCGGAAATCGTACTTGCAAGGCGCGAGAAATCCAAAAACTCTTGGTCGCTCACGAATATTAACCCTTTAGATAGAGCAGATCTATAAAGAGTGTCATGGCTGCTAAAATAAACCGTCTCTATAGCTGGAAGATTGATCAAATGCCGTCTGATGAAACTTATGTTGCATACAGTAGGCTACCTAAGAAAATTTTTGATTTTTGGATGTGAAGGTACAAAAGTGCCAAAAATGTACCAATATAACAGACTCGCTCGCAGCTGAGTCCATAATATACAAGGAATTTTCAGTCAATACTGTCATTGTCATTAATTGTCAGATAATTTGGAGTGTATAATTACAACGAATGGACAAGAAAAATGAGCCATGTTTTTTAGGACACTAAGTCTGTCCACTAAGCTCAGGTTCAGGTTCTTTTATTATTTCCAGTACTTGAAAGAATAAATTGTTAAAATAATTGTTATAGATAGATAGATAGATCAGTGTATTTCTAAAGCCCTAGGGCCGTATACACAAATATAATTTAAACACTCAGACTCCTTCTTAGTTCTAAACATTTATCAGGCCCATTCGAGGAATAACGGCAGGATATTACTCAGAATTTCGGGAAGTGACAAAATTACACCATCAAGACAACTTTTTTTTTAAATCAGAAAGCTTCGGGCATCTACGGAGAAAATGGTCCAAATTTTCTTCCTCCTCCTCACATAGTGGGCAAGAATACCTCCTCCATCAGGAACCACAGTATCTTCTCTCTCAAAAACCTTCTATATAAAAAAGAAATGTGGAAGTCTTCACAACTTTAAATGTTTTGTTTTTGCCGGGTCCCCAAAAGGAGTGGGGCCGAAACGCGGGTGCCTACTTCGACTTTTTACTAATCCAGCACTGCATCACGTGGTCATTTTTCAAATTTACTCTTGTCTCTTTTTTTGTTCTAATTAACTAGAACACCTATAGGCCTAATCCTTTGCCATGGATGCCGAAGGCATTGTTTAAATTTTCCAGGAAGGTTCCGGCGCTAAGACATTCTTATAAGCTCTCGTTTGACAGCAATGTTTTTTTTGCGCTAGCTGCCAACACGTCGAACGTCTGTTTTACGATTGTTTTCCGCCAAGATCTGACGGAATTAAGCAGGTGTTTGTTCAATAGATTTTTGGATCCTGGGAAAGCTTGTTAAAGCACAACTCTTACTAGAATAATATTTTCCCTATGAAATGGATCAGAAAAAGATATTTTCGAAAATACCATTACTTTCCATCTGAAATTAGCCATTTTCTTGTTAGTGCCTGTCGACTATGTCCAGCCTTCCTGCTCTCCGACGCGGCGGCTGGGCGCAAAACATTTGAAAACTGATCGCGCCGTGGTCCAAAAGTGTGAAAACAAAGCAAATAAAAGAAGTAATAAACAAAAGCTTCTCAGATCCTTATGTGTGAAAGAGTTGTCAGCAGACATTGATGATCCCGGCAAACGTTTCGCTGTGTGACGGGCAAACTCGGCAAGGCCAAAAAAGCGCTAAAATTTCGTAGGCACAAAACGAAACAATGGAGAAAGGTGGGGATTTTAGAAGCTTATAATTCTGTATGGGAGCTAGATATATTATAAAAAGCAGAATAAGCAAGAGGGGTCCTTTAAAGCACATGTCACAGTAGATATGGTTTCTGTTCGGATATTCTGACGAACCGAACTGAAACTGTGTATTTTCAAATATCACCAAGAACAAATAATCTGATAGACTCCGTTTTTGGTCCCATGCAGCGACTATGGATACCCCGACAGAACTGAGCTGAGCTAGAGGTACTTGCTCTAGCTTTCAGTTAATACCCGTCTACTTCCGTCTTCGCCGTTGCTCATAGCAGAGGAATAAGACCAGGATGCACGCTGACCAGCACTAGAGCGCGTTCAGAGAACCAGTCGGCATTCACTTTGAAAGTTTCCTCTAAGCGGCTTCACAGCGATATAGCTATTTGTAGAGGTAACGAAACGTTATGTTTCGCGCAGCTCCTAATCTCCGCTCGTTTGCGTCGGGCAGAGTATGGAGAAATATTCGACTCCGCATGGTCATATTACAGAGATAAGATCATATTACAGAGATAAAAAGGGAGGTGTTGAAAGTTTCTGCAAGGATGTATTGCGTATTGGAAAGCTTCGTAGAACTTATGCCTGGGTACAAACGGATGTTTTTGCCTTGAAAGACCCAGAGCATACAATGTGTGAAGTTGGGTAGAATTTTAGAGAGAGGACTGAGAGTCATATGCTGATGTAAAACCTTTTTTTGGGGGGAAATTTTTATGCCGATTTTCTAAATTTCAATCTAGTTCTTTATGATGGAAAATTACGGTTTAAAAAACCCCATTGATATTTTAGAAAAGAAACGGGAATTTTTTTTTCAAATTTTTTTACCATAAAGCACACTTTTTCTGATGCGTTGTGTTGACTGATTGATGAATGTATTTTTGTTGAAGTTTAAGGTAGACATTCACTTAGTCTAGTGTAATATTTTTCAAATGACTTAAATGTAGAATTTGTGAAAGTTTATGGTCTAGTTGTTCGTCAGTTGTAGACCAATTATTTATATTTTATTATATTTTTCTACTCGCCAGATTTGGCGGATATAAATAATTGAATTGAATGAATTGAAAATTACAGATATTACATTTATGTTGTTCAGCGAGTATTAAATTATGTTCATGAGAGAAAATCAAGAAACCCGGCGTCGTCAAACCACATCCAGGCGGTGAGTAAAGGGGCTAGGCGATGAGCAAAGTGGTCAGCCAAACATGGTTTAGCGCCTTTCATTCCCTAAATAATACTAAGAACTGGATGAGAGCGCTAATGTGGTGGTTTTTTTGCAGGTCCGTGTAACGCAGCCGCCAAGAAAAAGTATTCCGGCTCCCTCTGCCTTACCTGTTGCTGCAAGGTAAGAATCGGTCTTCTTTATCTGCCATAGGCTACTTGTAGGAAAGTCCCTGACATGGAAGTTTAGCCGTGTTCGCAATCATGCCTAGCCAAGCACAGATGCCCAGAGATGGGCGAATCCGATCATGAAAGGATTCGAATCCGAATCGAGGGATAGGTGCGAATCTGATTCCGAATCCACCATTTCATGCCGAGGATTCGAATCCGACCTTAACACAAATCAAATCATATACATAGGTTATGGTTTAAAAATCAGAGATCACAAAAAACACTGATGTCTAAGGTAATTAGATAACGGTATAGATTACTGAGGATGATTGGTGGTAGAGACCAAAAAGTTGGATTGCCTAGACCCATTGTATGAAAATTGGGAAACGGGAACTGGAAGGATGCAGACAAGAAATTTGAGTGGATTCGCAAGATTGAGGGTTTGGAATTCGAGTCCGAATCCGAATCCAGCCTGACAAGCAGAAGATTCGAATCCGGCCAAAGTAACAAATCCTGGGTTCGAATCCGAATCCGGATTTGGATTCTCCCATCTCTGCACATGCGTAGGCACTTGTCCAAGCTTAGCCAGGCACCGAGTTCTAGAGCCTAGAACTCCTAGAACAGTAAACCTAGACACGTGCCTAGGCATCCGTGCTTGGCCAGGCATGCTTGTGAGTGTGAACGGGGCTTTATGGTCGCTTACTCTGGGATAATGGTTTTATTTTCTTGAGTAACCACTGTGGAATAAAAACATACTTTTTGAACGGAAGACTGCGAATCAGTAATTTTTAACGCCAGTGTAAAAGTGGCACAAAACGGAACAGGATTGAAAAGAGAAAAAAAATCTTTTCCCCAAATCTTCACCTGTTTAGCTCAATGCTAGTGGATAATCAGTATATTGATGGGAGTGACAGAACTTCTGTCCCCCCCACGAATGCATATAGAAACTTTAGACTGGATGATAGTTGACGGCGCTACATGGATACGTCAGCTGAGTATATTTTCTGACTGAATGATTGGAATTAATTTGTGTAGTTTATTTTTAGCACAAAAAGAAAAACAAACACCTTTTGGACTTTTGGTGTTCAAGCCACACCAAAAGGCCAACCGTGACAATGCACGGGGCTTAACTTCATTCAAATTTGTTTTCAAGAAGAGAAAAACCTCACAATACCTTAACAAGAAAAAAACCCGAAAGAAACGAGCGAACGATCTTCCAACATAGGGTATGAAAAGAAAATATTCTGGTTAAGAAAAATAACTTAGCCCCTGATTTGAATGTTGATAGGATCGACGCAACCTTTTCTATCCTTTCAACTTTGTCTCTTATTGTAGATTATTTTTCCGTATTTTTTCCGCAAAAAAATTCATTTGGCGTGATTGCCCAGATTGACTTACCACCGTTGAGAAAGATTTTATTTTATATGTTTCCTCGCTTTGATGTTTTGTTTTCTTTTCTTTCATTACTTTTTGTTCTTCCTCTTCCTATCTTTCGGCGTTCTTTTTTTTGCAAAAGTATTAGTTTGAAGCGAGGAATTATTTTGACTGCCCCCAGGTGCCCATTGTGGCTTTCATGCAGTCCAAGGGATGGAACACATGTTTATGAAATAGTAACAATAGCCTATACAGTAGCCTACAAATTATCAAACTAAAAAAAAAAAATTATTGATTTGAAGTAACAAAATTTCTGCAAAAAGCTGCATGTCCTTCGGCCTGGAATATGTGTGGAATGTCTTAACATTGATGGATAGGATTAATTCCCGGAATTCCACTAGGCGTAGAACTATTTTTCCCTAGCAGACCGTTCCGGTGGCTGGCCCCAGCTCGGTGGTCGAAGGCCCAGGAAACATTTCCAGTTTTTTTCACGGTATGTGATTTTGCAACGGAGAGAGGAAATGAAAAATGGGTCATTTAGGCTGCAGTCTGGGTCCTCCTGGGGGTGTGCATTAATTAGGACCATGAGGGGAAGGTCATGTCGGTAAAATCAGTTTTATCATAGTGTTTCTCGTCAAATTATTATGTTTCGTTTTCTTATGTTTTCCCCGTGAGACCCTGTAATGTGGGCCTTGGACTATTTACGAGGCTCCTAAATTGGGATTATTTTTAATTTACTTCAAACGCACTTCCCGTCTATTTGTCACGGTAAAAATCCCTTGTGTATCATACCGTCTTCACGTAGGCCTAAATATTATCAAGAACAAATAAGCGCCAGGACCTCCGTCTCCCTGTATTTGTAATACGACCATGCGGAGTCGAATATAGATCCCCATACCCTGCCCGAGGCAAACGAGCGGAAGGTAGGAGCTACGCGAAACATCACAATTCAATACGGTACCTCTACAAACAACTATTTCGCAGTAAAGCCCCGCAGAAGAAACTTCCAAAGTAAAAGCCGATTGGTTGTCTGGACCCGCTGCAGAGCGAGTCAGCGCGCCTCCTGCACTAGTTCCTCTGATATGCGCAACTGCGAAGAGGGAAGTAGACGGGTATCAACTCAAAGTACCTCTAGCTCGGATCACTTTGGTTGGGGTATCCGTAGTCGCTGTATGGGACCAAAGACGAGGGTTCTATTGGATTATTTGTTGTTGATATTGTCACACCTTGTGACACGGATATGAGAACTGCTTAGACGAATGCCTTCGGTGGTGATCACTGTTCCCATAGCCTGCCTCTGTCTGACTACTTCAGTGGTTTGTGAACTATGTTATGTATATAGCCCTCTGTAGCAGCTCAGTGACAGAGCAGTGGCCTTGTAAGCCAAAGGTCGCGTTGCGGAATAAACGAAGAGACGAATATTACAAGGCTACGACTAGAAGCACTCCACTCTTTGACTGGGCAGCTTCTTGTCTCTTGACTGGACAGCTTCAAAATATCGAAGAACGCGATAATAAGTGTTACAATAAGTGGTGTTTTTTTATCAGTTGTGTATAGAGTGATGACTTGCCATCAATTGTTTAATTTGTGGGGTTGAGACGATGGGCCTTTTGTCGCCTGATTTTTCGGCTTACCCACAGCATAAGTGAAAATCAAAGGTCGTGGGTTCAGTTCCAGCCCAGGAGCACTTTTTTCTTCCAGTGCACTACATATTATCATAGTCATATTAGCTTGTGTCTTCCGTCAGTGTTAGCACCTACGTTTTACCTCTCAATATTTGACATGTTCGTGAAAATTGTAAGCCAAGCGGGTACTTGTTTTTTCGTATTTCTCGGGAGCATACCTACTAAGGGGCATGCTAATTCCATGAAGTGGAGAACCAAACTTTCTTCCTTTTGTAATCCAACCCCATGAATGAATGAATACTTAATAGCCAATTGGCCGTACAAAAACATAATGGTAACAATTATAATACGCTTTACATCACTCAATAATTATCTTATTTAACTAATACGCTCTTTAGAAATTGGCACATTTTGAGTATCTTAGCTTTATTTTTTGTTTCAGGGACATCTGGGAACTTAATAGTATACCCATTAAAAAATTTCTCCTGGGGTCTGAGAGTTGCTCGCATTCTACCAGAATGCGAGCCATCTTCATTTATCATCAACTTTATAAACACAAAAGTCTACACCTCAGCGTAGTATAAGGTCAACAGGTATGATTTTCACACCGCTACCCTCACTTAGTATCGGGTCTATCTCAAATGAACCGAAGTGGGGCCAGTGCTCAGGGAGGTAAAACAAGTTTCGTACTCCGCGGAAACAGATTTTCTCCGTGATAATGTCACGTCACGTGACGTTTCCACAAAAAGGCTCGTTCGTGGTTGGGCCAAGAAAAAGCCAAGCCTTGATTTACTGAAACTTGCTAAGAAACGAGCTAGTGTTTGCTGCTGAGATTTAAAAGAAATTAGGTGTTATGGTTTCTCTAGTTGAACGGTATTTTAAAGGGTAATGATTCCTGATTTTGTAAAAAAAAATAACAGATTTTTCGTTTCAGTTATGTTTCAGTAAAAGTATGGACAACGCTTTAGCTTAAAAGAGCAAATGATGAATTAGACTATAGTTTGACTGCTCAAAAGGTAAATTAAATTAAAGTTAAATTTGAGTAAAGGAAAAAGAAGTAAAGAATGTCATTGAAACGAGTGGAGGTGGGTTTAATATTAGTAGATTTGAATTATAAAGTATTTTTTAAATTTGAGAATTAAGTTTTAGTTTTAAAAGAAAAAATTTAAAGGAAGGGATTTATTAAGGTTGTAAAGATAGGATGGAAGTGTAAAGATTAGAAAGAATGGAAGGAAAAAAAAAAATAAGAAATTAAAAAAAAAATAAAAAAATAGCAAATGCAGTGTGCAATGTGTGCATAGGCTATAATAGAAAATGGCGTCCCGAAGCTAAATAATCTGTCTTCCCTGCTATAACATCCCACCCACTACGCAGTTCTTGATTAGGTCATTGAGTATATTTTGTGAAATTCTCCTACAAATTCTGTGTTTTGTAGATTTGGGAGATTTTTCGCGACATGGAACAGAGATTTTGCAGATATCATGCAACTTTTGCGTTTTGTGTAGATTCAAGATTCTAGAGATCCTTTTAACAACACCAAACCCGCTGCTCTGTTCTGAATTCTAGATCACCCCCGATTTAAAATACGTCTCGATCTTTTTAACTTGATTAATCTCTGGAATGAGCTTCTGGAACTCAATCTGGTTGTCACTCTTCAATCAATTTTGGCAATTGAGGTAGAATGGAAGTCTTCTTGTTTTCTTTTTGGCAACTCAAGGGTCCGGATCGTGTGCCAGCGATTAGAAAACTGAAGTAATGAAAGATTCTGTGGGAGCTTTGTCGTCATGTCGACTGTGTTGTTGGGTGTTCTTGGGAGCACAGCCACGACACTGTCAGAAGCTTGAAAATATTCAACAGTAGGATGTGCGATCCAGATACCGCTTTGGATACTTTATTTAAATGTCTTATGATCATTTATTATCTCTCGTAGTTTAGGCGCCCCCCCTGGACATAACCAAAGCCCCCCCCGGTACCAACCCCGGCCGCCCCCCCCCCAATGCAAATATGAAGAAATTAGAAAATCTAATTGAAAAGGGTAGTTTTGACCGCGAGCACTTGCAGGATTTTCCCTAGACGCGCGAGTCAAATGTAAACGCGTGCAACTTATATATTTTTAATATATTTTAAATATATTTTTATCTCAAAAATTTTATCAGCACAGCTAGACACGTCCGGTTGGTCGGGGGGTTCGCCAGGGGTTTTGGTACCGGGGAGGTTTTCGCTGGGCCAGTTTTAGCCGTAACCCACTTAAAGGACCCCTCGTACTTTTGTGCATTTTACATGATCATTAGCTCCCCTATGGAAAATCTGCTCTCCTCACCATTGTTTATCCTTGCGACTTTGTAGCGCTTTCTGGGTGGAGCCCAGTTGCCAGTCAAGAAGTCAAAATATTGCCGGAGGCTTCAAAATCCGCCTACAACTCCTTTAAAAATAAGGGCATGAAAAGATTGTCTACGCCAAAAGTTCTGTCTTGTGTTTCGGACTTTGCTCAGATGCTTACACCGTCAAACGGTAAAATTACGGTGTCATTGGCATTGTATCTGTTTTACTTTACTTTCAAATCGTCCAAAGTATCCCAAAAGAAGAAAGGCGAAAAACAAAACCAAGGTATAGCCTACCTTGTTTTTTTGTTTTTTTTACTATATTTTGGACTATAATCCAAAATTGAGAGAAGTATCCAAAGAAGCATACTTCTGTTATAGTTCGCCAACCACCCACCACGTTCCGGAGCATTATAGTAGCGGGAAAATTGGAATTTTGTGAAATAAAAAAGCTAATGGCATATGATAAGGATTATCAAGTAAGAATTCCACAAAGTGAGTGATCGCGATTCTTCCAGACCTTTTGGTCCAGAGGTCGGAACTTGGTTTGTCAATAAAATTGACGTTGCCAAACAACGCTTCGATTGTTGAAATATTTTAAATTTGAAAAAGGAAGAAGAAGAAGAGTTGTGTTAGGATAGTGCTCACCCTCAACCCGAAAGGACGAAGAAGAAGTGCACGGAAAAGGCACTCCTGCTATTCGTCGTTTTTCGCGCGGGCTTGCGTGTAAGGTCGCGGGATCAACCACTTTTAGCACAGGAATCAGGATATCCTGAATAATTATCATTGTTCGGGCATAGGACTAAACCCATAGCCGTTCCAATGTTGTCCAGTTCCTACGGTCAACCACGGAGATACCCGTAGTTACTCCTGAAAGGGACACAACCTGACGACCCACCATTTTTCCATCATTTGCTTGTGAGCCTCAGTGGAATCCTGCTTCTCATACTCCAGTATTAGTCTTTTTGAAACGTATAAAAACGGAATATTTGGTTAAGGTGAATAGTTTATTGTTAGTGATTCAGGGTGGGGTGGGTGGGTGGGGGGGGGGGTAAAGAAAAAGAATTGTGAAAGGTTATGACGAGAATTGTGTGTTGTCATTTGTAATGGGTTGTGCCCTTCTTGGGAGCGTTATGTGTGTTTTTTGTTTGTTTAAGGATTGATAAAACTAAAATGAATTGAATTTAATAATCGGGTTTCGCTTTCTCGCGTTCTCTACCTTATGTCGCTGGTCATGGTCATTGCCGTCTCACTCATAGGTGAAACGAAATTTTTTGAATCGATCAAGTCCTTTTCTACCGATATTTTTTCCCTTTTTATTCGCATAATCTTTTCTTTTCTTATTATAAATGAATGAATACTGCTACCCACTTCGGGCAGTGCTCTCTTAGGCTGGGGTTGGTTACAGTGTGTACATTGAGTTTAATCAAGAACTTACAACGCAAGTTCATGGTTTAACTGAAAGAGGCCTTAGTCCAGTAAAAGATAAATCACTTGAATATGACAATTTGATTATCGTCAAAGAATTGGACTCGATAGAATATCTAAAGCTGGCATCTACTGGGACATTTTTTGTTGTTGCGCGAGATCATCTTGACTACAGAATTTTAGCTTACTGCACACCGGATGTTATAGTGACCCAGTTCGATGGAGGTGTCAGCAAAAGTTTTTGCTGCAGAAATGTCAGCAAAATAAATATTGTCGATAGGTTCGTATATATACTTTAGGGGCGGAGAAAAAATTCGTGTAATTACGACACAGACAAGTCTGTTCGGCAAATAGTGAAGGAAACCATTAAATATTTGCCGTATTGAGGGCTGTATCCAGGAATGTATTTGGGGGGGGGGGTCCACGTGGGTCGGACCTAACCCATACCTAATAATAAAACAAGAACTTAGATCAGAAGTTTAAACCTATACGAAGTATGTTTCGGAGGGGGTTGATCGAACACCCTAACCCCGATTCCCCTTGGTACGGCCTTGTGGTATACATTACGACTAGTTTATTTTCAGTTGATCGTATCTTTCGAATCAACAGCTGATTGGGATTTATTCATTTTCTTTATTTAGGCTACTAAATTTTTTCTTATAAGTGGGTAATAAAATAGTTTGTGGGGTAAAACGAAGTGTCGCATGGTTCGGCTTGTATTGAGACTGGGGGCCTCCGGATATGCCATAACTTCAAGTAAAACACGGCCTTTAGACATTTTGACTACACTGATGATTTTAGGCTGTTCGCTATTGGAGAATAGAATATGCTAGAAAAGTATCGACTCATGATGTGGAAAGTTAGGCTAGGCGAACATCGGAAGTATAATATGAATGATTAGTCTAATAGCCAACTGGTTGTACTAAGCATACAAACAAAAAGACAACTACATTTTTACAGCACTCAATTCATCCCGTACGTTTTATTTAGCTAAAGCACTTTTTGTAAATTGATGTGTACGGTATTCGATTATTTTATCTTTAAAAGAATGGACAAGATAATGAATCAATACAATATACTATCCCACTAGAGAGGTCCGTATCTAGGAATTCATTTCGGGGAGGGGGGGGTGCCTGCGGGTCGGACCTAGTCCATACCGAAAGTACAAAAGGATCTAGATCAAAGGTTAAAGCCTATAAAAAACGATTGTTTCGTATATTTCGTGAGGGGTTCGAACCCTCTAAACCCCTGCCCAGATACGGCCCTGCCACTAGGTCTGTACTTGACAACTAAAGAAAATACAGCGAAGTTCAACTTTGTTAGCCTGAAGAATATAAGGGAGCTGTCGGTAACACCTATTAAGTAAATAACCCTTGGGATCCGAAAGGTCCTTGCATTTTATCAGGAAATGGCCCCTTTATCTATTTCATGATTATAAGATCAATGACGCGTACTATTTGAAATCTTATTTTCCCCCATTATTTCTCCCACGCAATGTAAGGCTGTTTGCTCGAAGCTGTAGCCTGTCGAGAACAAAGTAAGCCTGAAAATTCCGACCCAACCCGTTTTTTTAGGGTCACTAGTTGGTCAGATCTCATGATATGGATTGGCCTATCACCAAAAGTTGGATATGGTTCTCGGTTGTCAGAGAGAATAGAATTTAATTTCTTTTCACTTTAAACTGCCTTCATAAAGATCCTATCATTTCTTTTTCTGTCTGCTTTCAGTCCCAAAACTGTCTGCTTTCAGTCCCAAAAAGAATCGCAGCACAAAGAGACGTTTTTTCCGTAGGCCTATCTCTTGTTTAATCTTTTTTTATGGCCGATGAGTGATATGTTACGACCGTGGTCCAGTTTCAGCAGGGATTTGTAACTCCATCTTGTATTTACTTTTTAAATATGATAACTTATCTGTAGTTTAAATAAAACTTATGCCTGTTTTATGTAACCTTTTTTTCCCGTACATTTGCAAACTAGGTGATTTAACGTGTTTGTTGGTCCCCATTCTTTATCGAAATTGATGATTCACCCAACTTTTGTTTGGTCCTCAACCTTTAACTGACCTTTATCTTTCGAACTGCTAAAGGACAGGTTATACAAAATTGGCTGCTAGGCTGTGTGGTACCTAACCCTCAAGCACTCGAACCTCATTTGTATCTGAAGGATTTGTATTTGAAACAATAGTTCATGCGTTTTGTAGGGAGTGAAGCTTCGGCTTAACCTTTTTTCTGTTAAAGGACACCTGAACAATGAAACCATACTTGAACACAACACGGAGAAAGCATTTACAGACATGGCCACGGACAGTATTCTTCTCCTGAGCGTGACGTTTTCAAAATAAGGATGTTCGTTTCTGGAGGTTTGCACATGCAGACTCCAAGACAAAAAGCGCAATTCGTTCAAATTTTGTACAGCGCTGGCCGGATCGTATTGGAATTTCTTCCAGATATACGTTTGGGCTTAACAGGTTAAAAAATATTCCAGAAGTAGGGTTGATTGGAGACATTTGTTCATTTCTAAAACTGTTCGGTACTGAAATAAGGACAGATACAAAATGGAGCAAAAATCATTGCTTGGGAACACTATTTCGTATCTGGCTGGATCGGGTTTTCTGCAGGCAATGTTAACGGAAGTCATATAGATAGGGATGATACTTGGTACTCTTCATTCAGGTGTCCTTTGATAGATAAATAAATTAAATAACTCTGAATCCCTCAGCTGTCAGCTTAAAGTCTTCTTGAATAAAAGATAGGCGAAAGGTCATGTCTTCTGAGCCGCTTTTTTTTTTTAAATCCCGCGTAGCCTTTCGAATTTTTTTTTGGTTTCTACTTTTTAGGCTACGACTCCTCCACTCGGTCGAATGTGCTGTCAGAAGTTTCATAACAGATAACACAACACAAGGATGCGCACTGTCAACAGATAACACTCAGGATGTTGGGTGTTTACATTTTGAAACGTTACGCGTTTAAACGTTAAATGCTTGCAAGAAGAGCCGAAAAAACGCTGGAAAAACATATGCTGCCGTTTTTTGTCATCATGATAATATCGGAAAAGCCAGCAGGTGCTTTTTCGGTGGTTTTTCGGCTCTTCCTGGCAGTGATTGTTATGCATAACGTTTTCAAGATCATAACAGATAACATCCCAAGTATTATCTGTTGAAACTGCGCATCATTGTGTCATCTGTTATGAAACTTGAAACTTGAACTTGAACCCGAGCAATGGCATAAGTCGACAGCAACACGCCTGTTTTTTGTTATAGGAGTTTTTCCACACTTATTCAAACTAGATCTGACACCAGCCTCCCCCGCTCTCGATCATATTAAATCCTGTCGTACTCTAATCTTTTCTTATTAATGTCATCAGCACCAGTAATAAATTTAAAAATATTGTTTACTAAAGTCCATAAAATGATTGTTCTAATAATATTTGCTTTCACCTATCAATCCTTAACAAAGAAAAATGAACTTTCTTCATATTCACCTTCCAAGTTCAGGCGACACAGAACATAAATAATTCAATCCCCTCGCCCCCTCTACTGGGTAAAATCAGCAAGTTGTTTTTTTCTTAAATCCTCAGATGAAGTATTTTACTTCCTCTGAAGTAAAGGAAAAGAGTCATTCGGTTACAATTTTTTTGTTTGGGGGCGGGGGATGGGCACTGGCAAGGAGCGAATTTGTTTTCAGTGAATGGTTAAACTAGTATCGTTTTCAGGACCTCAGGGGTTTCTCGGATCCCTGCCCCCGGTGTATCCCAGATCAGAAGAGGGCCATCCCCAGCTCAGGCTGACAGACCGGGAAGCCGTGTCTCCAGCCTTTCCAGTGCACCTGTTGGTAAGTCTTGATTTTCTGTATCGTCGGTAAGTATTCGATACCGTTGGTAAGTTCCGCAAGTGGAAGTCCATACCCGACCTGTTCTTTTAACGAAAATTCTTGATGCTTACACTAACCTCAGAGAGCGCCCCATTATCTTAGCAGTAGCAAAATGCTCATCCTTCATAACTCTTCATCATCTCTTTTATCAAATTCACACTCGACATCATAGGCCTACAGTTATTTCCCTCATTCACTCAGCTCTCTCCACTGACAAAATGTGTGCACCACACGCCATCATCAAAACTTCTTCGCACGCCAGTTAGAAGAAAGAGGATAAATCTTTGGGTTTCAGAGGCCTATCTTCTAGCCCCCTCGTGACTCCTCTACAGCCTCCTATCTGTGAATTTACATTAGTTAGGTTTCATTTAAGGCCCATCAATAATCATCCCCCTCTCAACACCAGAACAAATTTCCCCAATTAGCCTATGAGCTCTTAACCCCATTTAAAGTACATAAACAAACTATGTGATTAGAGATGATTGATTTATTTTGCACTTTCGGGCCAGTTTGGCGGCGCGTGTGGAAAACGTCAGCGAGGCGTAAATTTGAAGAGCTGGGCGACCAGTGCCAGGTCCGGCCCAACGTAGAGACAGTTACGTTCGGAAATAGAGTGAGATGTAAATAGTAAATAGCGTTATTAGCCTTTTTAATGCTTTTACTAAGCTACTCTCCTTGTGTTTGAAAGTCTGTCCAATCTTCAGCGTGTTTTTCATACAAACCATCCCTCTATTGCCAAGGCGAGACAAGATTTCAGGCAAATAGCCTAGGAACTACTTTCAAGCAAGAACGGTAATAGAAATGAAAGAAAACGTTTGAAGTAATTCGTAAGAATGAAATGTTTGAAGACCTCGGTACTCCGTGTCAGGTCCGGCCCAAGGATGGATATTTAAGTGATGTTCGGGAACACAGTGAGACGCCTATCCACGTAACAGTATAATTACTTATGCCTTATACTTCTCTCGTTCTTTTTACATCTGGAAGACGGTCTTCACCTTCCAGATTACCAGGATTTTGGGTCTTCGGTACAGTTAAGCCAGCTTTTGCGGGCAGCTGCCATGAAAATGGTGATAGTTAATTTCGTTCATATCGAAATTTTGTAGATGTCCTTCTATTCATTTCTTTCCTCACAATCACAACTTTCTATCAGTCTCTCTTTTCCCTTACCCATCCATTTGTATAATTGTTTGTTTTCTAAACGTGTTACTTCTGTGACACCCTTCCAGATTCCAGAATATTGGGTCTTTGGGACACTTTTCCGTATACCATGAAAATGGTGATCGTGACGCTAATATTAAAATGTCCTTTTGTCTCATCTCTTTCTTCCCAACCACAACCCTCTGTCGCTCTCCCTTTTTCCCTACCCCATCCCGTATTTATTTTGTCTCTTGAACGTGTTCCCTCTATACCCTTCCGGATTCTTGAATTTGGGTTGCCCACCGCGGGTGGGGTGGGGCACGTCGCGCATTCAGTCTCACTGCAGCTTCCGAATCCACCAACTCTTAATCAGTTCGTTAATTAATCTAATAATGCGAATGCACTATAAGGATTTCTCGACCGGATCTTCTGCACTTTCATTATCAAGTGAAAAATCTCACCTGTTCTGTATAGAATGTATCATGGTGCCGAAAATCCGGTCAGAAATTCCAAACCACGAGCAACCGACCTGTTCAGGGCATCAGTAGCGAAATGTTGAATGGACACTCTTTGACTCGCCCGCCCGATCTTGTTTGACCTCTTCACGAAAGTAAAAGCTCTATGGTCCGGCCATGGATCTCTCTGTCAAACCGACAGCTTGGCCACTCAGTCGGCGGATTAATTGGGAATCAAGTTCTTCGCATCCTGCCGGCCGGATCCGGGAAATAAATTTCAACTAACCGGAATGAATCAAAGAACTATCCGCCCAAGCTGTCAAAAGCTTGTCGAGTTGTGGAGAGCTTTTGGCGGTTCGCGGCCAACTTTTTAGCAGGAGAAATGAAAAAAATAAACAGGAAGTAAATCAAATAACAGTCGTTGACGCTTAAGAATGTAAACCATAGTTGTACCGGGAAATTGAACACTTGGGTTATGCGTCATTTGGAGGGCTTATTAGGCCCTTCGTCAAGCCTAGCATACAAGATTGTTGCACACTATTCTTGTCTGATCCTGTTGGTCACACCGTAACGGACAGTTCCGTCTGCTCGTGCCGTTTCACGGAAAAAAAAAATACCTAAGGAGTATGCGTGATTGGCTCATGTGATATGTTTGTATTAGGGTCATTCTGCATCTCGAATAGCTCAACCGACTTACAAAGCTATTGTACGGGAACGACTGAAAAGTTAATGGGAAGAAGGGCCTAGAAACAAAACAGGGAATCTACTAAGGGGACCTAAAATCAAAATGAGCAGAAAAGACTAGAGGGGCGGGTACTTACAGGTTTACTTACGTTTACGTACAAAAACGTTATAAGAGGTACAAAAACGTTTACGCACAAAAACATTCGCTAGCTTTAGCCCTGGTCTACGTTTTTCGGCTCTTACCCAGCTCTCAAAAGGCTCACCCCTTCGTTTTTGAGATCCCAAAACGTAACTCTCGAAGGGAGTGAGATATTTTGATGAAACTTGGTGTAAGGTTTCTTTGTGTCAAGGGAAAAGTCGAGTTCGCAGATGGGCTCTGTAGCCCTACATTTAGGGGTGGGGGTTCAAATTAAGAGACAAACAAAATATTTTAAACAGCTAATGCGACAGTCGATAAAGGGGTAAGAAGACATACTGAACACGAATATGAAAACCATTTTCTCGCCGGACAGTTGCCCGGAATCCGGCCAAAACCGTAAGTTTTGTTAAGAGTAAAAGTTTTATTTGAAGTTGATTAGATGTTCGATTTAGGGGTAAGAAGGCATGCTGAACACTTTTGTGAAAATCATTTTTTACCCGGACAAGTAGTTCGCCCGGAATCCGGCCCCAGTCTGAAAATTTGTTAAAAGCAGAAGTTATATTATTTTGTAGTTGATTGGATGTCCGATTTAAGAGTAAGAAGAAATGCCGAGTCCGTATATGACAATCATTTTTTTGCCGGGCATAAAGTTCGTCCGGAATCCGGTTGAAACCGGAAAATTTGTTGTAAGTTAAATTTTTATTTGAAGTTGATTAGATGTCGGATATAGGGGTGCTTTGAGCCTGAACAGGACCCTTGCCAAGAAGGGCCGAAATATAGCTCTAATAAAATTCAGCTGACGTATCCGTTTTGCACTATCAAGTATCTCATCCTTCGTCGGCTTGGAATGACTATGAAGCTGGTTTCCGAGGATTCTTATTGTTCTGACTGTAATCACAAGGGGTACGCATCCTAGGTTTCTGAGAACTAAAACAAGAATCTTCGCCACTGTTCCTCTGAGTTCAGTGGGTTTCTTGACTGTCATGGCACTAAAATCATCACTAATATATGAACCAGGCCTGAACTGGCAAAAGTTTCATAACATTGAAACGAGGATGCGCAGATATGAGATAACACGCTATCTGTTTGTGTTACCGAAAAATTGTGCTATGAGCCTGTATGTGTTATGTTTCTTTAACACTCAACGTGGTTTCCACGTCAGTTTTCGCGAAAAAGTAACTCTTAAAGTAAAGTAACTTTTAGTAACGGAAATTCGGTTGAAACTCGGTTGAGACTATGTAAACAGTATAAATTCTGGCAGTCTGGACTACTCATATAGAACCGTCAATGGACAGTGGGGCTGTTAAAGTTTAAGTGAATAGGGATGAGATCCAACAGTATGTTAACACATCACCCATTCACGCAAATAGCCCTGAAAATCCGTAAAAAATGCGTTACTTCGTATGTCCGTTATCCACAGATAATCAGTTTCATTGAATGAACCTACTCTTTCGGATTTGTGGTACCTCTGTCTGCTTTTCCCTCTACGCTTGAAATATTTACCAACTACAAATATAAGCCATTGCCGAAAAATAAAATAAAAACGTCTGATTCCTTGCAAGACGTGTCTTAAAATCATTTTCCTACTTTCTATAGCCTTAATTTCTCCCTTATAGCACCTTTAGCCCTGGAAATGCAGGTCTTTTTTGAAATTCAGATTCTCCGCGTCTGGACGAATTTGGTTAGATGAGTCAAAATATTTCAGTGAATCGATCATGAGATGTAAAATTAAGCTGCCTTTTCAGTTAAACTTTAAATGTTCCCAAAATCTGCACAGGCGAGCCGCAGGGTGAAATCGCTACGGAGTCGACCGATTTCCTTTTTTTTCAGTAGGCTACTTCAAAATTTGTTTTTATAAAGCCGTGTTTATTTGATTTTCACTTGTCTCGTCTTGTCTAACTTTGCGGCAGCGTGCCATAGCCAAATGCCGTTTTGTTTAGGCCTTGTTTTGTTTTAGAGCGCAAATAAAACGCACTTTACAGTTATTTACAATTATCTGTGATAAGACCGCTGACAAGAGTACAAAGCTAGACTTCCTTGTCAGACAAGATTAGGCAATTGTCACGCCTTGTCATAAAAAGGCATTTGCGAGACAAGACCGACTACAAGCTAAAAGCTTAACGCTAAATGTAATCACAAATAAATAAACCTACATTTGCGAGACAGGACCTCGACGAAATTCTAATTGTCTTAAAGGACCCCTGTTGCTTATTCTGCTTTTTATAATATATCTAGCTCCCATACAGAATTATAAGCTTCTAAAATTCCCACCTTTCTTCATTGTTTCGTTTTGTGCCTACGGAATTTTAGCGCTTTTTGGCCTTGCCGAGTTTTGCCCGTCACACAACGAAACGTTTGCCGGGATCATAAACGTCTGCTGACAACTCTTTCACACATAAAGATCTGAGAAGCTTTTGTTTATTACTTTTAGTTTTCACACTTGAACCATAGCGCGATCAGTTTTCAAATGTTTTGCGCCCAGCCGCCGCGTCGGAGAGCAGGAAGGCTGGACATAGTCGACAGGCTCTAACAACAAATCGCTAATTTCAGTTGGAAAGTAGGCTAATGGTATTTTCGAAAATGTTTTTTTCTGATCCATTTCGTAGGGAAAATATTCTTTCTAGTAAGAGTTGTGCTTTAAATAAAACGCGGCTTTATAATTATGTATTTCACGGTTGAGATGATGTAGGATGCGCTGCTTATTTTTGTCAGCTGACCCATTCCACGTAGGTTATCCCACCGCGAATGAGGTCAGTGTTAGCAACCCTACAAAATTAAAATCTCTCCCTTGTTCCTGGCCTTCAGAGGTTTCTCATATTCTGAGGGGGAGACTCCGCGTAAATCGATTCATCTCCTCACGGGATTTGAATGTTTTACTAGGAAAAAAGGTAGAACTGGCCTATACGTGTTCCAGTCCGGCATTTTAATCTCTTAGTGCTTGAAAGTAGGAAGTTTTGGATGAGAAAAGAGGTCATCGTCAAAGAAGTTTACAGTGGGTCCTAAAACAGAAATTTGTCTCAGACATGGAATAGCCTAGTAAAACTCCCTTCTTCTGATAGAAGTAGATCTGGGGCACCGGGGGTGGGGGCACGCAGGAGAATCTTGGTTCATGTAGAGAGTTTTCCGAAAGCTTACTATTCAACGATTCTTTAATGTAGTGATTCGTCGTACCGTCCACATGTCGGTAGCGCTCCCCCCCTTAAAACGGAAAATAGTGTAGATATGTTTTGTTTTCTTGCCTTTTCTTTCTGTTGACCTACATCATTTGTTCCTAGATGTGTTTTTGAAGATACCATGGTGCCTGATACTACGGTAACTGGACCTGCATTTTGTCGTTTATGCAGTTACCATGGTATCTGATACTACAACTGCTTCGCAAAAACGACAATTGACGAATTCATTTTTGCTGAAGTCACCCCACAAGAAATACTTGCATCCACTTGCATCGCAAGTACCAAACTTCTTTCCCACACATTTTTACAAAAATCTAGGTTCCTGTTTTTCATGATAATGAAAGTGAGATGGCTTTTTAGATACCACGATTAGTTACTACGCTCGGAACTATGCTACCTGGATATCAGAAACCACAGTAACTTGCCAGATATTCAGTAGCTGTAAAAACGATTTTAAACCTTGGTATCAGATACCACGGTAACTGCAAAAACGACTTTAAACCTTGGTATCAGATACCACAATAAGTGCAAAAACTACTTTTGACCGTGGTATCAGATATTATGGTATGGTATCTGCAAAGCTTAATTACGGTCAGGTATAATTCATGCCTACCTTGCACAATCAGCGATATTACTGTGATTCATAAAGTTAACTCTGTGAGCTCTAATCCTTATCTATAGCCGGCCCTTTCGAGAAATTAGCGGTCGAGCCACTCCTGTGGTTATTGGCAAGAACCCCACTTGGGAACTCGCGAGAGCAGTGGTTGGAGCCCAATATCTTAGCTCAGAAATCGAAAACACCGTAACCCCTTTAGCTACCCTCTAACCCTGGTCATCAGCAAGAGCGATAAGAATACTAGGATACCAGTTTTATAAACCTGCAAATGTGACAATTTGTGACAAAAATTATACAGATGGTGATGATAATGAAATCTTTCGGAAGCTTTCGATAACGTAGTAAATGTACAGGATGAAAACAAACAAGCAAAACACAAAAAAGGCACTAGGCTAATCAGGTCTAAAAATCGGTTCGAGTAGTTGAAGATGATGGACTAGCTAACGACTGTAGTGAGTTTCGTCTTTTCCATAGGTTTTCCTCTTCTAACTACCAAACCTTTTTCGGTATCTTATTGTTTATCTTATTGTCCAGCCCAGTAATCTGTGAAAGCCTGTGAGTATTTTCTTGCTAAATTACATGCGTATTTTTATTTTTTTCTATTTCGGAACTTGCGAAATCTTCGTGTTTTTTCACCCCCTCCACTCCACCACGATCCGTATTCTCCTTAATCCTACCCGTCTTGTTTAGAATGTTCACCCAATCGTCGTCCAGCGCCGTACGTTGCGCCATCTAAGAAGCTTGCCGCTACAGTGAGCAAACCAAGGAGCCAATCTTCAGCGCTAGGTGACAGCGCCGCTCCCGGACCGGTGAGAAGTGGACCAATAGGAGCTCGGTTCATCAGACGTAAGTAATGTTTGACATTTGGGGATAGCTTGGATGCTTTTAGGTTAAGAAGAGACTGTTTAGCGTACAGGGATTGACCAGCTGTGTTTTCGGAAAGAAAATATCAATGCTGATTTGCAGATCACGGTCTGTTTTTTATCGATCGCGCTGGAAACCATGGATAAAACATAACGAAATGGCTCAAAAATATCGTATTAGAAAATACCATTTTCCGTGTAAAATTAGCGGCTAAATACCATTTTCCGTGTAAAATTAGCGGCTAAATACCATTTTCTGTGTAAAATTAGCGGCTTAAATAACATTTTCCGTGTAAAATTAGCGGCCTTCTTGTTAGCGCTTGTCGACTCTTTCCGGCATTCCTGCTCTTTGACGCGGCGGCTAGACGCAAAATATTTAAAAACTGAATCACGCCGTGGTTGAAAAGCGGGAAAACCAGGCAAAACAAAAGAAGTCCAAAACAGAAGATAGACCTGATGGCCTACCATATCTTATAAAAAGAAAAACAACACTTTGAACCATCTCATATCCTTATGTGGGAAAGAGTTGTCGGCGGACCTTGAAGCTTACGGCGAAATCTGCGTAGTCTGAAAAGCTGCGTTGCGTGCCGAAAAATCACTAAAAAGTCGTAGGTACAAAACTTAACAATTGCGAAAAGTGGCGATTTCCGCAGCCTATAATTCCATAAGGGAGCTAGGGACAATTTAAAAGACAAAATAAGCAAGAGGGGTACTTTAAAGATTTTATTGTTTCGTAAACCAGCGGGTGGTGTGCGGCACCCGTTACACTTGGAATGAATTAATCTTTTTATTTACCCACTTGTGTAAAGTAGAAATAGTGGAGCACATAAAGAAAGAAACACACAATAAACTAGAATATATTTTTACACTTCCAACAAACGGACAAGACCTTGATACTGAGAAAACGCCGCAGCCGACAGGTGGTGGATATGGGATATATTAGTCCCATGGGAGGACATCATTCTTCCGTGCCTGTGAGTGAACCCATGCTGAACCGGAAAAATTCGGATTGCGTTGGGCATGGGGGAGGGTGCTTTAGCGCACTTGGGCAGGAAGAAATAATCCAGAGGGAGAACAGTATACTTGCCTGCCTCCGAGTGAAAATGTTCCAGTTGTATTGGGCGGTTGTGGAAACTCGATACTCCTATACTGTGAATGCATACTTGAACTTTGCTCAGGAGACAAGACACCATACCAATTTCTTGTTTCTTCGTTTAGGTTCATTTTAATATTAGTTTAAAAAATATATTTAAACAATGCATAAAAAGGATGCGTCAGCTATGTGATGCTTTTATGCATTGTTTGAATATATGTTTCCCAGTCAGCTCGGGCTCAAGAGTAGGCAAATTAGTTTGAAAAATACAAAAATGGACCGGTTCACATAATATATCCCAGATCAGCTCGACAAAAGTCGCAAATTCAACTCCCACTGTACCAGTATTTAATTTGCTTTCTTTGGTTAATTAATTTATTATTATTATTTTGAAAACTTTAAAATGGGTCATTACAAGTAATATACCCAGATCAGCGCGACACAGGTTGTAAATTCAAGTCTCACTGTAACCAGTCTTATTTTATTGTTTAGATTAATTTTATTATTAGTTTCAAAAATAAAAAACGGGACAATATGCGTAATATACCCAGATTATCGCGACACAAGTATAAATTCATCTCTCACTGCACAAGTATTTTTTTTTTCTTGGTTTGGATAAATTTGTTATTAATTTTAAAATTATTAAAATGGTTCAGTATACATAATATACCCCAGATCAGCCCGACACAAATTGTTAATTCAACTCTCACTATACCAGTGTTTAATTTGTTTTTCGTGATAATTGGGCAAGAATACATAATATATCCCAGACCAGTCAATAAAGTATCGCTCGTCAAGTGTGTGGAGTCGATATGAGCTGGGTTTTGTGTTATCTGTCTTGTATAGCCGGGCCACAGATCATGTTTTTTTGCTGACTAACTTAGAGTGAAGATAATAATCAGGTGGGTAACTTTTGCTGCATACAAATTGCCGAAAATTATGTAGTGTTCCATCTCATGGAACTCTTTGAATTGAACAATAGCGGAGGTATGGAGCTTTGAACCCGAGTAGGTTGTCTGCGTTACACCAGTCCATTAGAGCTTGATGCTCAGTCGTATCAAAAATTTTGACCAGACAAGTTGATGTCAGAATCATCCATACAGTATAATAGAATATAATAGTGTTTATTCAGCCAGGATTGGGCCATACACAGATTTTTTAAATACACGACAGACAAATAGAATAATGCATCGTAAACATAATTATACTACAACACATAAATAAACTGTCTCCTATTTAAATCCCCCCTCACATATTCTACCACCATTTAAATAACGTTGTCTTTGGTCGAGGTCAATATACCAAGGAAGAGCAACCCTCCCCCAAACTGATCCGGTAGAGGAGACTCCTGGCACTGCCCTTGGAGGTGGGCAACAGTGTCCTCTCCAATTAGACAAATCGGACATTTGTAATTATCACTGATTAAGATGGTACTGTTTCACTTATTCGGAATGGTAAACGAGTTTCTCATGTCACTCGTGACTTTTTGCACTTTCGTAACTTGTAATGAGCCGGTCAAGTCCCACGACTTCTTTGATGGGTCCCGCAGAAGTGTTACACAGGTCTTTTATATTGAAAGTAAAACCAATAACAATAGTTAGCCTTGACTTCAAATTGTTTTCCCACGACTTCTGTCATTAGGAGCTTGATCACATGATCTGAAGATGAGGGTACCGTTTTTTCCGTCTTTAAGCCTTGATCCAGTATCGAGTAGAAAAAACTGCAGGTGTCTTATTTCCAAGGGCTTGATGCAATTGCACACATGCGGCGTTTTTCCGTGACGCAGTTGTATGCCACACACTTCTGAGTGTTTTTCGTGGAAACACGTTTGTGTGCCACACAGTCTAGCCACAAGTTGAAACTCGCGGAAACGCCGTTTTGTCTATTTTTTGGCGGCAATTTCAAATGTCTGATTAATAAAAATCATGTACACATTTCATTAAATAGAGCTCCAGGCTTTCGTCCTTACCATTCCGTGCAAAAGGATATTCAGTTTTTTGTCTCATACTTGATAGAGTTTTGAATTTTATTTTTTTGACGTTATTCAAAAGTTCAAATATTCCTCAGGCGTCAAGTTTCAGTACTCGATTTGCCATTACTGAATGCTTAGGCCTACTTCGCTACAATGAAAAAAATGGAGGCCTATTCAATTAGGATATCGAGCAGTGAAAGTTTTTAAAGTTTGCTTTAGCGTTCGTAGCTTATCTTTTCATAGCCTCAGCTGTCACGTCACTTGTTTTGTTGATTTTTTGACAAAAGCTTTTAAGGTATTTGCTTTTTGGGCGACCGGTGCGGCTAGACAGTCATTCTGTTTCTCCCGACCTAGTTTGGTTAAACTCGCTTGATTGAGTAGCTGTCCATTCTTTTAAGTCAAAGGTTTTTCTGTTCAAGATTTCTGTTTCCGTATTCCAGAACTCACTTGGTTGCTTTGTGTAGGAATAATATATATTATCGTCCTTCCTGAGGGTGATATCGGACAAATTTGGCCCGCGGATAGCATGATAGGCTGATATCGCCCGAGCGCAGCGAGGCCGAAGAAAAGAGCCCGAAGAAAAGCAAGGGCGATAATGATTATAACACTAGTACACTGTGCAGCCATATAACACTAATACACTTGTTTTAATTTTCTGGTATTCCCCTGATGTTAAAAGAAGAAAGTTCCAACCGTGCGATATGACTTGTTATCGCATGGCTGGCTGTGCGATATGACTTGTTATAGCATGGCTGGCTGTGCGATAACAGTTGTTATCGCACGGTTGGAACTTTTTTCTTTTAACATCAGGGGAATACCAGAAAATTTTGGCTCTGGGTAGGATTGGACTGGTATCATGGGACTGCACAGTGTACTAGTGTTATTCGGTTTTATCGTTAGGAACCGTGACAGGTGTTCGCCACGCTTACCTAGTTTTTAAATTATTTGCGTGTAAATATCTGTAAAACGCATTTACTTAAGAACACTCATCGCTCAAGGAAGTCTCGTTTAAGGCGTGTTCTGAATGAATGAATCCTTTTATTTACCCACTTCTATAAAAGTGGAAATAGTGGAGTACATAGAGAAAAGAAAGAACACAACTTAAATTAGAATACAAATTTACACTACAAACAGATTACACTTCAAACAAACGGATAAAGACCGTTATGCGGAGAAAACGTCGCAACCGACAGATTCCTGTGCAGCTCGTCAAGTTTAACAGTTATATTCGTTACTGAGACTTTGTTTATCATTTTTCTGTTTTATACCAAATTGGCTTGTTTTATGATAAACGACGACATGAATGGTCTTCAACAACGCAAAAAATCTGATTTTTTAGGCCTACTTTGTCGCATGAATTATAATAAGTAAACAATGCGGGAAAATGCTAAGGGTAGGTTTTAAGTTGCAAATTTAATTTGCAAGTGATTTCAAGAATGGCCATCCTTTTCGTGACGGAAAAGTCCTTAATTCTTTGAAATGGCCTGAAACCAGGGCCGTTGTGGGATAAGGAGATCGAACCTTTACCCCCACCAACAAAAAAAATGCAAAATATTTTTTTTTTTAAATGGGCTTTGACCTTTGATCTATGTTATTTTCTTACTTTTGGTGTAGACAAGGTCCGGTCGGCGGGTAGACCCCCCCCCCCCCGAAACAAATTCCTGGATCTGGACCTGCGTGAAACCCTGTCTATTGTTGACAGTGGGCTACCAGAAAAGGTGGATTTGTGGGAAATTTTTGGATGCGCAATGGATTATGATTAGACTTGGGACTTTTTTTTTTTTTGCAGTCAAGAGAAAACAAAAAACTGCCAACGAGAACGTCCATGTTCGCGAGGTGGCGGAGCATTCATAGCATTTTCTTAGATATATGATATAATTTAGGAGATGTATTAGATATAATAACATTATGTAGTTAAACAGGAACTAGTAAAAAAAAGTTCTTAGTCATTAAAATTTGAGATTTGAACGAGGAATTGTGGTAAGAGCATAGTATGAAAGTAGGCTATGTAAGTTCTGGAGTATAAAGAAAAATACGCATCTCCAAAGGATTAAATGAATAATTCAGGAATGCCTGATCTCCTTGAGAAAGACTGGAAAAGATTCGACTTGTGTTCTTAAGCAAAGTTGCATAAGTTGCTAAGTTTCTTATCCAAAATTGAGGAAACACGGTTTAAGAGATTAATATCCCACCCCAAGTGACGAAGTGAGTTATCACGTCTAACGGTCTAAGTCGGTACAAAAAAAAAAAAAAGACAGATAAAGGCAGGATAAAGGTATCAGCATCAGCCTAAACAGGCCTAACTGGCAGGCTTACCCCCCCCCCCCACCAAAAGGTAGGTACTACCGAGCCTCGACCCAGCGCAATTTGGTAATTATGACCATTAATACTTAGGCCTACATGAATACAAGCATATAAAGCATGAATAACACGAAATGTGTTACTTTGTTAGTGCTACTCGCGGTCCTTCTTCGCTATAGGATACCTTTTAGTTTAGCCTATACAAATTCAATTTTATACGTACGCCTTTTTAACTTTGACAAATTTATCGTGTTGCCTATCAAAACTACCTTTTTTTTTAGCCTATTTCGGAAAATTCTTATGCCAGTTTTTCTGAATTTCAATCTATTTCTTATGTAATGGAAAGTATGATCAGAAAACCGGTGACGTTTGGAAAGAGAAACGGGAAATATTTTCTTCAAAAACATATGATATTAAGCACACTTTTTTCGGTGCGTTGCATATTTTCTTTTACTGTAATATTTTTAAACGAATTGAATGCGGATCTTGCGAAAGAAAGTATGGTCGAATTATTGGTCAAATGCAGACATACTTTGTCTACTCGCAAGCTTTATATGATATAAATAAAGGAAATGAAACGGGGCACTAGCAACCCCACTGAGAACTTAATTAACAATACCTCCGAATACCTCAGGGCAAAGATGATGGTTTACCTTGTCTTTCCTAAGTCCAGACATGATAATTACTAGCAATATTAACACCACTACCCTATCTGGACACCGGCGGCCCTCTGACCATATTAACAGTCACCTGGCGTTTTTTAGTACAATTTACTACCCTTACAATAAATTGAAATGCATGGCAAGTAGTCGGCTGGTGTAGTACAATTGAAGTAATTAGCGCCGAAAAACTACCAGCGCGTTGTGACTATAGTAACGCGGCCGTCAGTTTTTATTCAGAGTTTCAGCTGTTAGGATTATGATATCCGCCAGAATGACTGTTGACAGTCAAGAATGGTGGTGTGCCATTAGGAATATCGCACTCTGCTCTAAGCCTGGTTTAGGTATGTGCTTGGTTTACCACAGTGTTGCCAGTGTTATGTTTGCAGATAAACGCCCTTGGACTTTGAAAACAAGCCCGATCAGTTTTAATATTTGTTGACCAACTAAAGCTGATTACAGGAGAGTCATTCGGGGGGAGAGGGGCTCTTAATTTAAGCCGAAAGAAGAGTTAATAAGTTTCAAGTCTGTGTGAAAACCTGGGGCTAAGACTCAAAATAGATCTCAAAAGGCAAAATACAAAGCAGTAACTTAACTGCTAAGATACCCCCTAAAGAAATATAATAGGTTTTTATAAGAAATAATAGGTTTGTAACAAGTAATATTCCCCCAGTTCCAAGAAAACGCCCAAAACAAGCCATATTTTAAAACAATAAGCCCACTTCCCCCCCCCCAAGCCCATCGCAAAAATCCTCCGCCCCAGCCCTCAGAAACAAGCCCATGGGGCGGGAAACAAGCCTATCTGGCAACACAGGATTACCATATCGATGGGTTTGGTAGGTGGAAACCGAACCTAGCTTATTATCTACGATTCGTGACGTTTTCACAATGTCCTGAAAGAAATAGGGAAATTCGATTAACTTAATGTTGCAGAATATACATTTGTGTCCATATATAGAGCCGAGCGGCCAGTGAGGCGCCGGACGCGTTTACACTTATAAATCGTTCTAGGGACAATCAGTTCCGTTATTAAATGGAAAATATAGACTTCTCGTGTGACACGAGTCATAGATACTCGGCTAAAGTTCAGTCAACACCGTTTAGTAGGCGTGGAGGTCTGAAATTTTCATTTTTGTGTGTCCTGTCTCGGTTGCTCATGATGACGATGACGTTTGTTTTGTACGCACCGAAACAATGAAAGAAAGTGTTACTTCAGCCTGAGCTAACTTGCCAAGTAACTCTCCAACATAAGATACTTTGTTGCTAGAATCTAACACAATTATATTATGTGACTTTTTAGTTTTGAGGGAGATAAATAAATAATGAAAAACAGCAAAACCTAAATGACTAATCAGCCCTGAAAATGTTCTTCCAAGTGGCAAATTGAAAGATGGTGTATTTTTTATGTTCGATAAAGACGGGCTCAAAATACTTCCTGGTCAAATTGTATTGTTTTGTTTATGTATTATCTCATGTCTCCTCTGTGTTATATGAATATATGTTTCTAATTCAGCTTGGGCTCAAGGAATATTTATAAACGAATAAATAAATAATGAAAAACTGCAGATATATTATAAATGTTTCTTCAGCCCAAGCTGACTGGGAATGATATTTGACAGTGCAAAACATAGTAGAAATATAGCTCTAATGAATTTCAGCTGACGTATCCGTTTTGCACTGTCAAATAGATATATTGCATTTTTTAGGGTTACCTGCCCGGCAATCTCATGATTCCGAAGCGCCAGAATTCCGAAATTCCTTCTATGAGCCTAGGCCTACTGAATCATCAGTGAATATAACAGGAGGGTACCTGATCTCGTTTTCACACTACCTCGAATGTTGCCGCGAAAATGTTAAATGAAATGTCCATGCTGCCCTGATAGTCAAGATGCAAAATATGATTTTTTTTTCCTCAACAGTCATGTGTCTAAAAGTATTCAAATTCTGTGCCTTTTGTTTGCCGTCGGAGAGCTTGAAGGCTGGATAGAGTTGACAACCTCCGATGAGTTGACGACCTCCGATGGCGCTAGTCCTTAGCGCGTCGGGCTCTTGACCGGAAGGTTGAGGGTTTGAGTCCCCACGGGGACTAGGGACGTTTGTCCTGAAAAACATCGGCAGAGCCTTGGGCAAGCTCTGGATAAAAACGGTTAGCCAACGTATGTCCTGCGGCAAACTGGACAACAACTTCAGCGCGCGTAGTACCACATCTATGGCTGCGGGGCACGGCACAAATTAGCGTGAGCTGTCAAGTCCGTAGCATATATCTGTCTAAAAAAAAAAAAAAAAAAAAAAAAGCGCTGACAAGAAAATCGCTAACCTCACGTGGCAAGTAATGGTACTTTCAATAGACTATTTCTGATTCGTTTCATCGTGTAGAGATCATTTCTAGTTGGAGTTGTGCTATAACGAGTCCAGGTATGAATATGGATTTTTCCGTCGGAAGCTGCTAACTCGTGAGCTTCGGCTGTGGGTGCAGTCATTCTTCGTGCGTGAAAAGCTCTGCGGTTTTGGTTATTTATCAATGGTTGGATCGATTTCACGAGGGAGGTGAAATCGCACTTTTACATTTCGTGCTTCATTGAGTCTTAGCAGCTCTTTTGTGTTTCTCAAGGAGAGGGTGTAATGACTCTTTCTCTTAATTGCGCTCAACAAGCTGGCAGGGAGCGAAATCAGCCACCGCCTCATTAATTATTTTTTATTAATTCGTGCTTTGTCGGAAATGCAGCATACGAGATCCTGTTGAAATTGCAAATTTGCAACAGGGTCGGTTTTGCGCCTCGTCAATTAGGTTGTTAGTATTTTTTCATGGGTAGCTCTGGGTCCCCCTTGGAAAGCCAGGGGGACAGCTGCCCCCCCCCTAAATGATGCCCCTGTTATCACATTAGCATGGTTATTATTAGGATAGCCAAATGGAGTACGGCGTTGTATGCTTCTGAGTTTCTAAGATACTGTGCTCAGCCACTACTCTCGTGAGTTCCAAAGTGGGGTTCTTGACAGTTAACCCTAAACAAAAATTCCTCAAAAGAGAGCCGGCGATAGCTAAGGGGCCAGAAGTTCCCAAACCTGCACTGGCCTGCCACATAGATGTTTGCTGGCGCCACTATTCTCGTGAGTTCCCAAGTGGGGTTCTTGACAGTAGGCTAATTTTGTCTCACCATTTTATTCGCAGTAGCCGAGTCTGAGCGGAAAAAAAACAACGAAAAACAGCAGCGGCATGACAGACTTCTGAAAGTGATTCAGCTTACTACGAGCTAAGAGTCCCATAAACTTACGTTTCCTGCTGATGTGACTCACGTTTATTTGGAGTTTGTTATTTTTGTTTACCCAGGTTTAATCTGTTTACCTTCTCATTTGCGTCTGTTCTTTTTCATACTCCATCGTTTTGGCTCCGGCCAGCTGATGGGTTGCAAATAAATAAATGAGCAAAAAAATATTACCTTTTTTCTTCTCTTCCCGATCGTCAGCTCAGTCGTCATCAGCGTATTTGTTTCGTCGGCGTCCTTTGTCTAAAGTCAACAATTCGATTGTGTCTTTGGGGTTTTGTTGAACTTTTCTTTCCAAAGCGTTCGAAGATTGATCGTCGGAAAATGCAAGGGCTTGAGTAACTAAACTCTTCGAGCCTTGTTGGTGTCACCATAAAAAGTTGAGTGATGGGGCGAAGAATGACAGCCAGCCTTTGTGCAATTTTCATGCCAGTTTGCGGTGATTAAAGACTTTCGTTTTGAATTCTGCAGTGTAATATTTAAATATTGCACGGCGCTTTTTCTCCCGAGTCAAAACTGCTGACGGTAGTACTTAATTTTTGTCAGAAAACCCAGTGTTTGCAAGCTCCAAGCGAAATTGTTAGGTGTTTAATAGGATGAGAGTCATGGATGAGAAACTCGAGAATTTGAGAGTGTATGTTCTTTATTTGGTTAGTGTGGTAATGTCAGTATAGCCAGATGTAGGATACAAACGGTCTCGAGTATTACCAAACTGAAGAAAAACAGAAGCAAAATAAATCAGTCCCATATTTCATATTATGTTTTGTTATTTTATTAGGTTTAAAAAGTCGTTTTTTTTAGTTCGACATAACCTTTTCCGTTTTCCCATAATGTTGGGGTTGTGGGGTTGCCCAGTTTTGGTCTACAGAAAGTGCCGGGCCGGTGCCGGCACCGGTGCCACGCTTTTGATATTAAATTCAGCATTAAAGATGAATCGCCTAGTTTATGGCCGGCATCGCTGCTTTTGGCCGGTACTGGGTCTCTGCCGGGAAAGGGTGTACAGCAAAGTACCGGGAAAGGGTGTACATCAAGTGACGGGAAGTGGGTAACCCCTCGGTTTTAAGCCTATCACGAACATTTTTCGGTTTTCCTTAACGTTTTAAACCTATCACTTATTCTGGACAAGATCTAACGAACCCTCCATATAGGACTATGTCTATTACTATACTATTCATCATCCACATCCAGTACTCGGCACCTTAATTACTTCCAATTAAGGATCAATCCTGGCATGAATTAAGGCCTATTGTCTAAAAAAAAGGAGGCGTGATTGCCAAGCCTTTTTGAGTGTTTTTAGGTGTTTAATAATATTTAGACAACCTCGGATCGCCTTAGCAAATTATTTTCCTCCCATCCTGGAAACTTGCCTTCAGTGGTAGCCTATGCCTATGTTTTATCTTCCGAGCGTTAATATAGCTGCCATCTAATTTGGCCTGACTGGAAATCGATCTTCCATGCTCTTGATGAGTAGATGGCGTAGCGATCGTTCCCGTTATTTCTTTTAGAAAAATGTTTTGGGCAAAATATTCAGGTTTCCTACGCTGTGCAGTGTCAGTGGTGCAATGGTTAAAGTTTAACCGAAAAGAGACTGGGATAGGACAATCTAGTTACCCATCACTTATTTACTTAAATTGGCTTGAAGACCCGCTGAAAATGCGTTACTTGGTTGTTCCGCTATTCAGGAATAATCGATTTTCAAATAGTGGAATTTCCGTGTGATTTGTGGTACCTCTAATTTGTTGTATGCCTTACAAGAAAGATTTACGACTTTTTTTTTGTTCAGGCACTAAGCAATCTTCACCAATATCGCCACTGCCCACTGAAAAGCCTTGTTTGTGTTTAGATAAAAATTTCCCGCGTCATAGTAGAATTTTCGCTGTGGGGACGGGCGCAGATATTCTGAACGCCATAACTAGAGCAGATAGTGGAAAACAAAATAATCCCTTTGCAGAATCCAAATAATTCAGTGTATTCAACTAAATGACACAAAAATAAGTTGGCTTTTCAGTTAAACTTTAAGAAAATAATTGCTATCCTGAAGGAGTTGCGCCGCAAGGCTAATGTTGGGATGTCCTAGTTGGTTTTGCTGCCTACTCAAATTGAACATGCATGATGATGATGATGAATTTTTGTTACACACCAAGGATGTGGAAATAGTACAGCATGAAGAAAGGAAAAAAACAGGGCTTTAGATAACGAGCTGAAAAAATACAAAGAAAATGCGGAATAGCCAAGCAAAAAAAATGCTCCCTAGATAGTAAGTGGATAGATGAGGGAATTGATCCTTGAAATAGGTTGTGATAAGTTTTATATTGTTTTGTTATTTTAGTTTGGAAAATAATGGATGCAAAATAATGATAATAGTTTAGGATAGAATTTGTAATTTATTTATTGAACTAAGGACCAACTATGGCCACTCACAAACATACAAATGAAGAACCAACAACAACAGACATAAAAAAAGAGAGGAAAACACAGACAAAAGAAAATGGTGCTTGAGTTGAGTGTCAAATTTCTTGTGCTTAGTCGGCCATTAAACAGATCTACAGATCTCAATTTGCTCCGAAGTGCAAATTAAGGTAAAGGACAGAGAACGGCGAAAAAGCCGAAAAAAGAAAAAAGCCGAAAGCACCAGAAGGAGAGGATAATCCGGAGCAAGTATCCTTGTCTGGATTGAAAGGGAAGATTAACGTTAAGATAAAAGTGTATTAAAAGGATTATTAATCTAATATAGAAAAAGTAGAGATGAAGAATAATGTTGGTGGCGCTAATTAGATAGGTTGGTCATTATCAGTTAATCCTCAAGGTCATTATTAACTTTTACTTTGTTATATTGTACTCCGCTATAACCAAAAAGCGGGTAATAAATAAATAAATAAATAAATTATCAGGTTAATTAGAATTTAAGACCGTTGGCGAAAGAATCCCGAAACGACTTGGGAGTTGTCAGCATTGGCGACGTCACTGGTCCAGGGGCCGCCTGTCCCAACCGTCAATTTAGGAAATCTGACTAACCAAAAACACACACCGAAAACAGAATGATAAAATGCAGATGTTAGTACTCCCAGGTCTACCGTATGTACCCTAGAAATTGCCAAGCAGCATTTAAATATCTATAATAAAATAGTGTCTAATTAGCGGACATGGAAAAATGCACACTAATTTCAGGGAGACTTTGAGAGCGGTATATTATAACACCCAATTATGTCTTAGTTTCAAGCGTGTAAAGGCGCTGCATAACTAGTAATTAATAATCTTGTAAGTGGCAATGGAGAAATTTCAGTCTCATCTGTATACGCATGGGAGACCACCCAAGTCTCGACTGCTACTGTTACATAAAAGCTTTTTCGATTTAGCATCTGCATGCTTCTGGCCGATTATAATTATATTAAAAAATCCGGTCTGGTGTTCATCTTCTGACATATCATCAAAAGGCGCCTTGCCCAACGCTGATAACATCGCAGGCGCGCACCAGATGGCCGGATTCTGTTTTCTGCTTCCGATCAATCATTTTACTCCCGAATTTAGGCGTTTTTGTCGTCACGCCTTTTTGAGTGCAGAAAGGTCCGGGAGATTCTATACCTTCGATGTGTTTATGCCTACTCATTTCGATTAGATTAGATTAAATATGGGGTTTGTTGGAGAAGAAAAAAAACAGTAACTACAACACCCCTCCAAAAGTGTACACTTGTTAAGAGGTCCAGCAAATTTAAAATAAAACTTCCATGACCCTAGCTGTGTTTTTTCGTTATTTTGTTATACCAAGTCTTCCAGCAGCCACACTTCCTGTTAAAATTCACAAAAAAATACATATTCAGTTTAAATATCTTTCACATAGTCTACCAGCAATGATATAATTTTAGACGTACTCCTAGACTTGTTGTAGTGAATATCGGTATTCCATTACAGACTTACGGTACCATTTCCATTTTCCCGTATTAGTTTTTATTCCAAATCCCGACTCTTTCTGGAGGTATAAAAGGGGACCAAACACCTTTTTCGATTTAACTTTTTTTTAAAACAATTCTCCCATTCAACTTTCAGATCGGGCGAGATAAAACATTTCTTCCTCTCGTATATCCTCCCTGGTCATATTCTCACGTCATAGTATTTTATCTTTAGTTATTTGCTGGCCGTGACTATTTAGAATGTCAGTTAGCACCCGCTTGCATCATTATAGCCTATTACTTAATCGTCAATGGATGCCGCAGCATCTTTTGAAAAATTCATTCCTGTCCAGGCTCCAGTTTTTCCCAACCGGAAATCCTCTGGAACGTCGTATGTTTTCCTGGACCATCACACACGACAGTTCAATTTTTAAAGCGTCAGCAACACTGGAAATCATATTCTTTATAGTTTTTGAGCGATTGCAGTTTCAGAAAACGCAGCTTGTAAGTTCAGTAAATTAGACAACCTTCTTATTTCTAACCTTTTTTCTTATTAATCTAGCTTTCCACGTTTATTTTTGGCTCGCTTTAGTACGAAAAGCAAGGCGGTGTTTGAAACCGGTTTTCAGTCTGAAATTTGCACCCTCTGATAAAGGAAGTAACATGGAACCCTGCAAATTTAGCATCGATCACGCTTATCGTACAGTACCTTATCGATCAGAAGTCACACTTGTAATATGCTTTCCAAATTTTGAATTTTCTGCCATTTCGGCCGTACTAGGGCTTCGATAATAATATAAATATATGGACAATTCGTCGTAATCTTCAATTCGCTTCCAACTTCATTATATTTGAATTTGTTCATAAAATTCACCGCTATTTCTTGAAAATTGACGATGGTTCCGGTGAATGAACTTATCAACGTCTGATGTTTGATTCTCTAGCCATGAAACTCGACCTCGATGAGAAGAGAAAAATCATGTTTGTGATTTTTCTTGTTAAAATTTAGCGGTTCAGTTGTGGGGCGGGTCTTATCGGGAGGACGTCCACATTATAGATAGATAGATAGTTTCATTGATTGCTGAGCAGCCCGAGGGCCATGACAACAATCAATCACAAAAAAAAAACTTATCTAATTGTAGGCTATGAGCGTGTTCCACCCTTCTAACAATTCCAATCTATATACGTTCCAACCTCACGAAAAGTTACTACTCTGACCGTTCCAGCCTTCTCGAAATAGTTACTAATTGCTTACCATTCTCGGGATCGTAGTAAGCGTAGTAACTACGGATCTCTGTAAATGATTGGCTGGATTACCCAGTGGAGTGATATTTTACCGAAAATTTGAAAATGCGTTCCAGCCTTGACGCCAAGAAGACAAAAGTAGTGACGTCATGCGTAGTAACTACAGTAAGTAGGGTGGAACACGCTCTACATTGTATTATATTTTCGCTCATATATGTGCAATATTAAATTGAAAATCCCTCAAGAGAGTCAACATGGTTCAGAGTGTTTGAAAAGAATATAAAAAAGAATGGCTTTTCAGTTCCACTTTAAGGGATTTCTTTAAAAACCCGATCGTCCTGATCACGATTCACGAAGTCGGATGCAAATTTTCCAATTTGGGACCCCACCGAAACGTTTTGTCTTGTTCCACTTGGTCTAGGAAGAAAGCGGATGAAGGATGGGGTGAGATTAGGTCAACATAAAACAGTATCGGCCCCAGTTCTTGCAGGTTCACAAATAGGTGGTCAAAGTAAAGGGACCGCCGGCACTGTGGTGGTCCATCTTTCATCACTCTTACGTCCAAATCACAGTTTCGATTCGTCTTACGGGGCTAGTTCCACATCGCTTCCCTGCTAGAATCCGCGCTGTTTGTCGGCTCTAGAATTTTTATGAATGGCAAACCGCTCCGCTGTGTCGTGAATTTGAAATATTGATTTCGTCTCGCGGTTTAAAGCCATCTTCCGGTCCCGGCCATCAATTCTAAAAAATGTGAATGTGTGAGGATTTACTTGTCAGAAGAAAAGTAGTTCGAAAGTTGGAGTGATATAAATGACTATGACAGGAAAAAACTAAATAAAAGTTTCACAAAAAATGAGTTTTTTGTGGGCAAAGCAACTGGTCATGTTGTGATTGAAGCATAGCTTTCGAGTGAGACAGAGCTAAGGAGTCATTTGGTCGCTAGATACGAAACGGCATAATGGAACGATCTGGTCGCTATGAGTGAAAGGGTGTTTCTGCAGTTATTGTTCGGGAGGGGGTAGGCCTACTACGAAACTGTACTGTATTGGATGACACAAGGGAGTTATTAGCTCGACATTGTTTATTGGGTTAGTGTGCCTCAGGGCCGTATCCAGGGGGGAAGGGGGTTCAACCTCCCCCCCCGAAACATAACCTCTGATCTTCCGACCCGCGGGCAAACCTATCCCCCCCCCCGAACTAAATTCCTGGATACGGACCTGAGGCCGTATCCTTAGTGCCTCAGGGCCGCATTCAGGGGGGGTAGGGGGTTCAGCCCCCCCCCCCGAAATATACAAAAATAATAATTTCTTATAGGCTTTAACCTTTGATCTTCGGACCCGCGGGCAATCTCCCCCCCCCCCCGAAATAAATTCCTGGATACGGACCCGAGTGTAATTCTTCTTTTTTCTTTTTTTAGACTCCATTTGTCACACTTCTGTAAACTTCTGTGCTTAAAATGAGTAAATAAAGCCATTCATTCATTCATACGTTTACTCGTTTCAGCCAAGGACATATAAACAACCACGATACGTACACCATTGTTTAGGGAACTCAACTAGTCTCATGGACTCATGATCAGTCTTTTTATTATCACTAAAGCCAGAATAAGTTAAATATAACGAAAAGATATGTGATACGATAAAATAAATTTAGAAAGGGCCTAGAAGGAAAAGAGATAAACCACCCATGTTTCAACAAAATAGCCTTATCACATTTGGCAAATTGTTACCGTACACTAATTTTCCTTTTCTTGCTTCGCAGCCCTTTATACTCTGATTTACACCGACAAACTTGTGAAACTTTGTGATCACAAGTTTCATTTTTTCCATCTTGAGCGGCTTTGAGCCTGAAGAGGACCCTTGCCAAGAAGGGCCGAAATATAGCTCCAGTAAATTTCAGCTGACTTATCCGTTTTGCACTGTCAAATATTTTGTCATTTATTTGTTATAAACACCTAGCAAGTGTCATTTGAATTGTTGGCCGTCTCTTTTCTTTTAATTCCTTTTCTTAATTTTTCTCTTTTCTTGTACTCCTTGTGCGACGTCTTGTCACAGAAATTGGAATTAAACTTGGCATCGGAATCGTTAAAGTCGGCAGAGTGACCGGTGATTAGAAGCTGTTTGTTGGGAAGCACTAAGCGCGGTTCTATGGTGGCCTTTTGGGGCCAAAAATACGAACTGCCCTCTTTGTTGTTGTCTTGGTACAGTTGAACGAAAACTTTCCAAAAGTTCTGTCATGATTTAGAAAACTTCTTTCAAATTTCAAATGAAGTTCCACAAAATTTAAGCAAACTGACCAACTTTGAATCAAAGTTTTAAAACTGATCTTTAAATTAACTGAATTTCAGTTAGTTTAAAGATCAGTTTTAAAAACTTGATTCAAACCTCTTTCAAATTTCAAATGAAGTTCATCAGAATTCAAGCAAACTGACTAACTTTGAATCAAGTTTTTTAAAACTGATCTTCAAATTAACCGAATTTCAAAGAAGTTATTTCAAATTTATTAAACTTTCCATAAGTTCTGCCATGATTTAGAAAACTTCTTTCAAATTTCAACTGAAGTTCGACAAAATTTAAGCAAACTGACTAACTTTGAATCAAAGTTTTAAAGCTGATCTTTAAACTAACTGAATTTCAAAGAAGTTAATTCAAATTCACGGAACTTTCCATAAGTTCTGTCATGATTTAGAGAACTTCTTTCAAATTTCAACAGAAGTTCGACAAAATTTAAGCAAACTGACTAACTTTGAATAAAAGTTTTAAAACTGATCTTTAAATTAACTGAATTTCAAAGAAGTTATTTCAAATTTACGAAACTTTCCATAAGTTCTGTCATGATTTAGAAAACCTCTTTCAAATTTCAACTGAAGTTCCACACAATTTAAGCAAACTGACTAACTTTGAATCAAAGTTTTAAAGCTGATCTTTAAATTCACTGAATTTCAAAGAAGTTATTTCAAATTTGCTAAACTTTCCATAAGTTCTGTCATGATTAGAGAACTTCTTTCAACTTTCAACTGAAGTTCGACAAAATTTAAGCAAACTCACTAACTTTGAATCAAATTTTTAAAACTGATCTTTAAATTCACTGGATTTCAAAGAAGTTATTTCAAATTTACGAAACTTTCCATAAGTTCTGTCATGATTTAGAAAACCTCTTTAAAATTTCAATTGAAGTTCTACCAAATTTCAGCAAACTGACTAGCTTTGAATCAAAGTTTTAAAACTGATCTTCAAATTAACCAAATTTCAAAGAAGTTCTTCAAATTTACGAAACTTTCCATAAATTCTGTCACAATTTAGGAAACCTCTTTAAAATTTCAAATGAAGTTCCACAAACTTTGAGCAAACTGACTAACTTTGAATCAAGTTTTTAAAACTGATCTTCAAATTAACTGAATTTCAAAGCAGTTATTCAAATTTACAAAACTTTCCTTAAGTTCTGTCATGCTTTAGAAAACTTCTTTCAAATTTCAAATGAAGTTCCACAAAATTTAACCAAACTGACTAACTTTGAATCAAAAACTTTAAAACCGATCTTCTGTAAGTCCGAAATTACAGTTAAGTTTCAAACTGGCTCTTAGGATACCAACGAAATCATTAAAAACGACCTGACATTCGTCAAAAGCTCTGTCAGCGTTCAAATATTTTACCTCGCCAGTGTTGCCAACTCGGGAATACGAATTGTATGTACTTTCGCTTCGTATCGTACTAGACGCCAGCAACAGCACGACATCTACATTCGGCATTAGGTAGCGTCGAGGGCTTATTTCGATAGGTTGCGCGGCGAACGGTCGTTGAGAGGGGATATTTTTCGCATTTTGTCTTTTGGTATCTCCTGTTTGGTATCTCGTGTTCCGTATTTCCAGCTAAGGTGGATACTTGTCCAAATGTCTGGGCTGCGGAAGTTGCGTGCTTCGTGAATAAATATTTCTTCATCCCGTGACTGCGAATCGTATTTAGGTGCAAAACGAATACGTCAGTGGAAAAACAGCAAAATACTGCGAAACGGACTGCCAAACATTCTCTTTAAAAAATATGTTCAAGAAGCACTCCGTAGTCCAGACAAATATCCGTCTTAGCTGAAAAGAAGAGACACATGATACCAAATCAAAATGCGGAAAAATAAATACACTAACTACCCAATCGAGCAGCAAAAACAGCAGCCATGTCCAAAATGAAATCGCAGCACCAGCTTCAACTCCAAGCTATTTTCACGAAGATATGTCCAAAATCAGATTCTTAGACCAAAATCTTCAGTTGTCTTTCCACGAGTGAATTTTCCAGCTTGAGCCTGAAGAGGACCCTTGTCAAGAAGGGCCGAAATATAGCTCAAATAAAATTCAGCTTACGTATCCGTTTTTAATATTCCTTCAGTTTAAGCTGACTGCAAATCATATTTGACAATGCAAAACGGAAACTTCAGCTAAATTTTATTAGAGCTATATTTCGGCCCTTCACTGCTAGGGTCCTCTTCAGGCTCGAAGCCGCTCAAGTTGGAAGAACGAACTTGTGGTTGTTTTTTCCACAAGTTCCTTTTCCCATTGAAGCGGCTTTGATCCTGAAGAGGACCCTTGCCAAGAAACATAGCTCCAAGAAAATTCAGCTGACGTCATCGGACAGTTCAGCACTGTCAAAGAGTATCCGTTTTCCACTGTCAAATATGATTCGTAGTCAGCTTGGGCTGAAGGAATATTTATTTCTACACCATCGTCAAATGAGCATCACAAAGTAATTCAAAATAGGGAGGTATAGGATTCATTCTGAGCTTGTGAATGGTTGGAAACGTTAATCTGGCTATTTCTTGTTTGCTTAGCAACATTTTTGCAAACTCGTTTCCTTGGAAATGAGAGCTTAGAGGCTTCAAAGTTCGAAAAAATGGAGTCTCGCATCCTACTTTTCAGTTATGGCACGTCGTTAAAATCAACCAATACGGAGCAAGATTGATTTTTGCAGTGAAAGTCTGACGTCTTCAAGCTCTCATTTCTGATAAAACTTTCGTACAAAACAGTGACTGAACAAAGCTTTGTAGAAACGGCATGATTAAGTCTCAAAGTCGAACGTCCTATACCGCACAATGTTAAATTGTTTTTTGTATGCTCCTTTACGTTTTCGTTGGGTAGACTGCTATCTCTCTATGAGAAATTGGGGGACTTTTAGAAACTAGTCCACTTGGTGTTCTGAACTTGAGTAAGGCAAATTGAGGCGTCCGGCCACAGCGCAGCCAGTCCTCGGGTAGCAAAATCGACGCACTTTCTAAAGGACCACCATCCTTCTTTGTTGCATTTTGTTCTTTCTAAGTTATGAGTTTTCCCCAGGTTTTCAAGCCCCTCATCTCCACCGCTTTGTCTGTCTTTCGTGTTTTCCAAGTAATGCGAACACACAATCATGGTTTCCCGGCCGAACTTTAACTTTGGCCGAAAATTCGACCTGGGAATCTTTTCCGTTAGCGCCGGATCATGGTCGGCTGTTCAAGACATACGTATTTACAAAGGTGAATTTACGTTTTGGGTCTCATTCTAGTTGGACAGTCCTGTGAGAAATATCAGATGTGCGTTACGAAACTGGGAGGAGTATAGTCGAGAAACGAGATATTATTTCGAAAGCCCGTCGGCTAGGTCGTATGGTAGAATTTGTTAGGGGAGAGGAGATTTTTGTTTTTTGGGATCACAAAACGTTAGTGAAGGATACCTATGACATCGCAAAAGTTGCCCGTCCGTCCGTCCGTCTGTGAGCACGATAACTCTCGAAGGGAATGAGAAATTTTGATGAAACTTGGTGAGAGGATTGTTTGGGTCAAGAGTAAGGTCGAGTTCGTAGATGGGCTCTGTAGCCCTACATTTAGGGAGGTGGGAGGGGCTTTAAATTAAGGGAAAAACAAAATATTTTGAAACAGCTAATGTGATAGTCGATTATGGGGTAAGAAGACATGCTGAACACGATGGTGAAAACCATTTTCTCGCCGGACAAGTAGTTCGCCCGGAATCCGTCCAAAACTGGAAAGTTTGTTAAAAGTAAAGTTTTATTTGAAGTTGATTAGATGTTCGATTTAGGGGTAAGAAGACATGCTGAACACAACAGTGAAAACCATTTTCTCACCGGAAAAGTAGTTCACCCGAAATCCGGCCAAAACCGGAAAATTTGTTAAAAGTAAAATTTGTATTTGAAGATGATTAGATGACAGATTTGAGGGTAAGAAGAGACGCTGAATCTGTATATGACAATAAGTATAAGTTAAAGTCTTATTTGAAGTTGATTACATGTTCTCTATAGGGATAAGGAGATGCGCTGAATTCGTTTCTGAACAGTCTTTTTTTGGCTGGACAAGTAGTTTGCTCGGAATTCGGCCGAAACCGGAAATTTGGCAGAAGTAAAGCAGGAAGTTTCGATCAGTCTCGTCAAAATAGAGATGGCTTATACAGGGATATCTGAACTTGATTTTCTCAGATGATTAGCCTGGCGAAGACTGGATCTGGCGTAGACAAGACCTAGTTGTCTGGGTCAAATAATTAAATTTTTGGGATCCCATCGAAACCTTTGGTCTTGTTATATCTAGCTATGTGATTATTTTGGATTAGATCTACCTAAAATTCAAGACTGCAATCCAGAAGTAACTTCACCCTCTGCAGAACTCTCTGCATCTCGGTGCTATTCGCAAAATCTAACTTCAAGGAGATGAATCGCGACAAGTACACCTTCCCTTGGCTGGCTAAAGATGAATTCATGCTAACAGTGGTAATCTTACGGACCATCCTAGGTTGAGGCTACATTATACTACTTCCTTCCCTGGGCTGGCTAAAGATGAATTCATGCTAACAGTGGTAGTCTTACGGACCATCCTAGGTTGAGGCTATATTACACTACTTCCTTCCCTGGGCTGGCTAAAGATGAATCATGCCACAGTGGTTAGTCTTACGGACCGGCCCAGGTTGAGGCTTTTACTTCCTTCCCTGGACTGGCTAAAGATGAAATCATGCTAACAGTGGTGTCTTACGGACCTGCCCAGGTTGAGGCTACATACTACTTCCTTCCCTAGGATGGCTAAAGATGAATCATGCCACAGTGGTTAGTCTTACGGACCTGCCCAGGTTGAGGCTACACATACTACTTCCTTCCCTAGGATGGCTAAAGATGAATCATGCCACAGTGGTTAGTCTTACGGACCCGCCGAGGTTGAGGCTCCTTGTCGGGACTAGGTCTACCTTGAATCAAGATTTATTACAATTCACGATTGCAAGCCTAGAACACTATGCACCCATGTGATATTAAATAAATTATAATTAAAACAAGACCAGAGGTTCCGATGGGATCCCAAAAATCCAATATTTGATCCAGACAAATAGGTTTTGTCTTCGCCAGGTCCAGTCTTCGCCAGACTCCTTGAACATTTTTACTCTGAAAATTTAGAAACAGGTTAAGGCCAAACAGCTAATCATTAAGAAAACGATGTTCAGATATGGATTCAGCATGTGTGTGCCGAATTTTCTGCGAATTTTCCGGTTTCGGCGAAATTCCAGTACTACTTGTCCGGCGAAAAAATAAAGCTCAAAAACGAATTCAGCGTACGTATCTCCTTATATTTATATCCAACATCTAATCAACTTCCAATAAAAATTTAACTTATAACAAATTTTCCGGTTTCAGCCGGATTCCGGACGAACTATATGTCCGGCTAAAAAATGATTGTCATATACTGATTTAGTATCTCTTCTTACCCCTAAATCGGACATCTTATCAACTTCGAATACAACTTTTACTTTTAACAAACTTTCCGGTTTTTGCCGGATTCCGGGCGAACTACTTGTCCGGCGAAAAAATGGTTTTCATATTCATGTTCAGCATACTTTCTTACCCCTATACCAAACATCTAATCAACTTCAAACAAAACTTTTACTTTTAACAAACTTTCCGGTTTTGGCCGGATTCCGGGCGAACTACTTATCCGGCGAGAAAATGGTTTTTATATTCGTGTTCAGCATGCCTTCTTATCCCTAAATCGAACATCTAATCAACTTCAAATAAAACTTCTACTTTTAACAAACTTTCTGGTTTTGGCCGGATTCCGGGCGAACTACTTGTCCGGCAAGAAAATGGTTTTCACCATCGTGTTCAGCATGTCTCCTTACCCCTAAATCAAACACCTAATCAACCTCAAATAAAACTTTTACTTCTAACAAACTTTCCGGTTTTGGCCGGATTCCGGGCGAACTACTTGTCCGGCGAGAAAATAACTTTCATGCTCCTTAATTTGAAACCCCTCCCCCACCCTCAAATATAGGGCTACAGAGCCCATCTTCGAACTTGACTTGTACTTTGACCCGAAGGATCCTCCCACCAAGTTTCATCAAAATATCTCAATCCCTTCGAGAGTTATCGTGCTAACAGACGGACAGACAGACGGACAACTTTTGCGATGTCATAGGTATCCCGCCACTTACGTTTTGGGATCCCAAAAAGCTGAAGATCAATCACGAATCACGTATTTTTTTCCTTCCCCCCCCCACAACCACCCAAAATCTTATGACTCCACTGCGATTTATAACTTAAAACACGGACTTATTCGATAATTGTTTGCTGAGGAAATTTTACTGTCCGGGATGACCGGGCACTGGGATTTTCAATAACCGTTTCACTTCAAGCACTATTCCAACTAGAGACCGTGGGACAGACAGACATAACGGTGGCTCTAAATAGCCGACGATCAACCTAGATTTATTATAAATTTCTCAGCCACATGCTAAATGCCTACATCAAAATACTATCAGCTAACTTCTGTAAAAGTAGCTGTCTATCAAGTACAACAGATGTAAGGCAATTTTTGTAATCCAATCGGTGTGACAATTGTCAAACCCATCATCAGTGCAATGACTGCTGCTTGTGACTGGCCTACCTTCTTATAGGCTATTAAAAGGACTGTGGTTTATCGACAAATTCATTCGCTTTGGTAACTTCGTCCATAGACTAAACTAGCTTCACTTGAACAACACTGTGTCTCTCAACGTCTCTGAGAGGCAGAAGACGAAGAAAAGTAGCCCACTCGGCATCTGGCGAAGTCCTCGCACGAAGATCTTTGATGGTAGCTGTTCCTCCGTTCTCTTAGTGTTCTCTGATACTGTTTCCTTGCAAGGTCAACCCTGCACAAAGAGGATCAGGATGCAACTGGTTAATTTCCACCCAAATCGTGAAATCTGACTAAAATTCACTCTGTTGTTATATTGATTAGGGCCAATCAAGATTCTGGCCTGGCAATCTGCAAGAAAGGGAGTTTTTGAGCAAAGCAAAATAAACTACCACAAACGAGAGGAAAAAGAAACATGATCGAAAGTTTCTCAAGAATCAGTAAAGGGAATTTTTTTAAATCAAATCCAGAGAAGCCCGTTCTTGGGGAGCTCTAAAGCAGACTCGGACAGGGGACACTATACCTGTGTCAAGTGCTATCCTAATACTATTGATCAAAATCGCTTGGATAATTCCATCAGCATGCATCTTGATCCCAGTTACCCAAAAATAAGGTTGAGGGAAAACTGCCGCTACCTTGTTTACCCATAACAATTTCAGTAGACTCAGCGCAGCAACTGTCATTGTACTAAAAGCAAAAGATACTGGAAGCGTTTCACGAATCGGATTCGGTCAGGACTTAAATGGAACATCTGAGATGATAGCGAAGCTCTTTCCAATTGCCGAGTTTCATTCAAATCCGTTCATCCGTTAAACAGTTACGCATTCCACTAGATTCAGAATTCCCCATCCCTTCACTCCCCCACGATGGTCGGATCAGAGAAATTACTATTCTCAAGTCACTCTCCTGATACGCCTTCTTATAATTGTATTGTCCTAGCCAGGTCCTAGTATATCAGGAAATACCGACCTCGCGGGATTGCAGGAAATCCGGACCCCCTCCAACTCTCCCCTACAGTGCCCGAGCGAAAGATCGATCGTCTGAGTAAAATCTACAACAGAATTATTTACGCTTATTATGGTACTTGCTCTTCGCCAAGTGCCATATAGCGATCGTAATTTCTGTCCGGTCACTTTAGGGGGAGCTGTACGGGGGAACCGGAAACCTTAAAAACGCCTCGAGTGGAGAGATCGGGAAAAAATTTGTTAGGAAGAGCAAGAACAGGACCTAATCTATCGCTAACATAAGCCGACCGGATTCGGGAACTGTGGGGGAGTTAGAGCGGGCCCGGAATTCCGGTGATCCCTCGAGTTCGTAATTATTGACCTACTAGGACGATGAAACATGGCAGGCAAATTAGAGACCCGACCAAACAGACTTAAGGACCCGATACAATGTCCTAGGGAAACTTTCGTTCCTCGATCGGACCGTTTTTATGGCACTTGCCCTTCGGCCAAGTATCATATAGCGATCGCAATTTCTGTCCGTCGGTCGGTCCGGGTTTTGCTAGTTCGGGTACTTCCACATAAGCTAGGACGATGAAACTTGGCAGACATATCAGGGACCCCAAATGATTAAGTTGGAAATAGTCGCTTTCCCGATCCGAACATCATGGGGGGAGTGGAGTGAGGGGGAATCCGGAATATTTTGGAATTTATAACTTTCGAACGGGTGACCGGATCTTAATGAAACTTGATATTTGGAAAGAGCTCGTGCCCCAGACGGTCCGATTAAAATCTGAACCGGATCCGGTGACTCTGGGGGGAGCTGGAGGGGGGGGAAATCTTGGGAAACGCTTGGAGTGGAGGGATTGGGATGAAACTTGGTGGGAAGAATGAGCATGAGTCCTAGATAAGTCATTGACATAGCCGGACCGGATCCGGTCACTATCTGGGAGTTGGGGGGGGGGTCCGGATTTCTAGTGATCCCGCGAGTTCGGTGCTTCCTCGTGTCCTAGGACGACGAAAATTGGCAGGCATGTCAGGGACCCGAACAGATTGACTTGATAATAGTCGTTTCTCCGATCCGACCATCCATGGCGGGGGGCTGGAGGGAGGGGAATCCGGAAAAATAAGGTATTTTTAAATTACGAACGGGTGATCGGATCTTAATGAAACTTGATATATAGAAGTACCTTGTGTCTCAGACCTCCCATTTTAAATCCAGACCGGATCCGGTGACATGGGGGGAGTTGGGGGGGGGGGGACCGGGAATCTTGAAAATCGCTTCGAGTGGAGAGACCTGGATGAAAGTTGGTGGAAAGAACAAGCACAAGTCCTAGATACGGGATTGACATAACCAGACCGGATCCGCTCGGTTTGGGGGAGTTGGGGGGGGGGAACTTCGGATTTCTAGTGATCCCGCGAGTTCGGTGCTTCCTGATGTGCTAGGACGATGAAAATTGGCAGGCATGTCAGGGACCCGAACAGATTGACTTGATAATAGTCGTTTCCCCGATCCGACCATCCGGGGGGGGGGGGGGGCTGGAGGGAGGGGATTAACTTACGAACGGCTGGTCGGATCTGAATGAAACTTGATATATAGAAGGAACTTGTGTCTCAGACATCCCAGTTTAAATCCGGACCGGATCCGGTGACATTGGGAGAACTGGAGGGGGGAACCGGAAATCTTGGGAAACGCTTTGAGTAGAGAGATCGGGAGGAAAGTTGGTGGAAAAAAAACAAGCACAAGCTCTAGATACGTTATTGACATAACCGGACCGATCCGTTCACAGTAGGGGGGGGGGTCCGAATTTCTAGTGATCCCGCGAGTTCGGTACTTCCTGATGCGCTAAGACGATGAAACTTGGCAGGCGTGTATGGACCCGAACATGTTGACTTGAGAACAGTCGTTTCCCGGATCCGACCATCTTGGGGGTAGGGGTGGAGAGAGAGGGAATCCGAAAAGTGAGGTATTTTAACTTGCGAACGCGGTGATCGGACCTTGATGAAACTTGATATATAGAAAGACATCGTGTCTCAGACGCCCCATTTTAAATCCGAACCGGATCCGGTTATATTGGGGGGAGTCGGACGGGGTAACCGGAAATCTTGGGAAACGCTTAGAGTGGAGGTTTCGGGATGAAAGTTGGTGTGAAGAACAAGTGAATAGCATAACCGGAATGGATCCGGTCACTGTGGGGGAGTTGGAGGGGATCCGAGTTTGTAGTAATCCCACGAGTTCGGTACTTCCTTATGTGCAAGGACAATGAAGTTGGCAGGCTTGTCACGTACCGGAACTATTGACTTGAGAATGTCGTTTCCCCGATCCGACCGTCGATGGGGAGTGTACGAAAGGGGAATCCGGAATCCAGTGGCAACCTCAGCTATTGAACGGGTTATCGGATTTAACCGAAACTTGATATTTAGAAAGGTCTCGTGCCTCAGACGTCCCATTTTAAATCCGGACCAGATCCGGTGACATTGGGAGGAGTTGGAGGGGCGAACCGGAAATCTTTGAAATCGCTTAGAGTGGAGGGATCGGGATGAAACTTGGTGGGAAGAACAAGCATGGGTTCTAAGTACGTCATCTAGAGCTTTCAGACTGAATGAACCTAGATGTCCGAATTGTAGGTCCGAACCGCATTTTTGAATGGCGGGGTGTTATTTTGAAGTTCTCTTCTACTTTCTCGTACCACTACTCGTAACAAGTGCCATATGAGCTCGTAGCTCTTGTTAAGGGAGTCGAGGGTAATCCGGAAACTACTGACTAGTAATCCGGAAACTACTGACTAGGCTGCGAGCAGGTGGTCCAATCCGATTGAAACTTAATGGGTGATGTGAACTGATTATCCAAGTCTGCATAACTGGTGTCGAACCACACGGCCATGGCAGGTGGAGCCATTGGGGGGGGGGTGGAAAATGTGTGATTCGCACAGAAAAAAAAACGATTGGACCAAAAGGGATGCAAGTCGGATAGTGCCGAATTTAGACGGCCTACTTTTGTTAGTTGCCATCCGGATGCGGCCACGGTAGGAGGAGGGCGAAGCTGGAACCGGAAATTGGCAGATATGCTCCGATTCGTGTCTTTCCGAACCTTGATCAGTTTGTAGACGATAATGACAGCCTTAAAGGACACCTCAACAACTAAGCTCTGCTTACAGAAAATTACACAGACTCTCGGCTGGTTTTAGCCTATTAATCATTTTGCTTTTAGTCCCTTGCCTTGGATGACAATCTCGGCAAAATTTGTATGTAACCAGTCTTCCGACTAAAAAGCTCATCGGAAACAATGATCAGGCACATGGGAGGTCACGTAAAGAGGACAAACGTGGCAAGCGTGATGTCAGATAGGATACACCCATTACAACGTTGCGAGATGAACTTGCTTAATAGTTCTAAGAAAAATGTCGGGACCAGATCTAGTAGACATTTAGTGGCAAGCTCCAAGAAATCTGACCGATCTTGAAATTAATCGAACCTACTGAAATCCTAAAGTTGGGACCCCTCGTCAACTCCCCCCCTCCCCCCGTGTCCAAAATATATCGGAAATTATAACGAGTGCGCAAGCGCTCAATCGTGGAGTGTCGAGCAAAATGATCATCATTTCTTTCATACGAACAGCGCCCTGTAACCCAAAAAGTATTGAACTAACCTTATTTGAAATCATCTCGCTTAATAGAAGGTGACGATGAAGTGTTTCCAGGCATCTTAAAAGCGTTTTAGGTAAACAAATCGCATGTGCAAATCCAAGATCATCTTGCAAGAGTGGTTTCAAGTTCACTACTGGGTGTCTTGCGCGGCTTGCGCCGGCGAGTCCGACCCTTTAAACCTCTTTTCAATTAGCAAGGTAATAACATATGCAATAAAGCAAACCGTAGCACCCTATTGCCCCCTTCGTCAAACTTCATCAAGAACGGCATATCATCAATCAAATGACAAAACCGTCTAGATTTCAAATTCGAAAAGATCGAGGGGCGTGTAACAGGATTAAAACAACTAAATTTATCACCATGTGAACGTTTAGATATGTAATCAGATGTCACAATTGTGATGAGAAACTGATTTTTTTTTTCCTGGATAGCTCTGGGCCCCCTTGGAAGGCCAGGGGGGCAGCCCCCCCCCCCAATGACGCCTCTGATCAGACGGCAATTACAGTCTAAACAGCTAAATTTTTTCCTGTAACTTCCTAATAGGCCAAATGGTATTTAGGCAACGGGTCAAAACTAAACTTTGTAGCAAGGCCGCATCCAGGGGGGGGGGCTAGGGGGTTCGACCCCCCCCCCCCGACACCCACAAATTTAATGGTTTTTTGTGGGCTTTAACATGTGATCTGTCTTTTTTGTACTTTTTGGTCCGACCCGCGGGCAACCCCCCCCCCCCCCCCCCCGAAATAAATTCCTGGATACGGGCCTGCTTTGTAGACTGCTCGGTCCCGAATAAATCAAGAGCTGCACTCCTTATTTAGTATGAAGCTGCCTACTATAACCAAATAAATTTGGCGTTAGTTACGACAGGTTTTTGGTTTCGATCGATCTATAGTTTCTCTATGCAGACAAACAATGTCTAGGCCTATAGCCTACTGTACTTCTGTAAGTTAGCCTAATCCTAGGCACTAAACAAAGCAGACAACTAAGTTAAGTACTTACCCTATTTTTGAAGAGTCTGAATACCCTGCGTTGCACCATGTAACTTGTCCTTGTGTTCTTGTTCTGCAACTTATTCAAGGCCAATGCGCATTTTGCAAGACCAGGTCAGCGCCAAAAGTGGACTGCTTTCCCTTATTCTCGTGGTCTCATATTCAATATTCAACACTTGTTTCGACATAGTAAAATGTCGGATCTAAGGGGTGACTTTCACTTTCTGCTATTGAGGCATATACATACACAACCTCGAACCTCCAATACTTGGAAAAGCAGGTTGCAGATTGTCTGACAGTGCTGAACAGACGTCAGCTGAATTTTATTGGAGCTATGTTTTGGCCCTTCACTGCAAGGGTCCTCTTCAGGCTCAAAGCCGGTCAAGTCGGAAAAACTAACTTTTGGTTGTTTTTTTCCACAAGTTCCTTTTCCCATTGGAGCGGCTTTGATCCTGAAGAGGACCCTTGCCAAGAAGGTCCGAAATATAGCTCTAATAAAATTGTCAAATATGATTCGCAGTCAGCTTGGACTGAAGGAATATTGAATACGGATACGTAAGCTGAATTTTATTTGAGCTATGTTTCGGCCCTTCTTGAAAAGGGTCCTCTTCAGGCTCAAGCTGGAAAATTCACTCGTGGAAAGACAACTGAAGATTTTGGTCTAAGAATCTGATTTTGGACATATCTTCGTGAAAATAGCTTGGAGTTGAAGCTGGTGCTGCGATTTCATTTTGGGCATGGCTGCTGTTTTTGCTGCTCGATTGGGTCTTTGACAGTATATTTATTTTTCCGCATTTTGGTTTGGTATCATCTGTCTCTTCTTTTCAGCTAAGACGGATATTTGTCGGTATGTCTGGGCTACAGAGTGCTTCTTGAACATATTTTTTTCAAAACAAGTTGAAAGAGGATAGTTGCGTTTTTGCTGTTACCATGGTATCTGATATACGGTTTAAAGTCGTTTTTGCAGTAATCGTGGTATCTGATACCACGGTCAAAAAGCGTTTTTGCGTTGTCTTGGTAACTGGCCAGTTACCGTGGTAACAGATATTCAGATATCACGGTCCGACCGTGATATCTGGTCGTGGTATCTGGAAAATGCATCTCACTTTCATCAAATATTGTCAAATTGGTGAAAAAGAAGTTCAGCACTAAGTGATGTAACTGGATATCAGTTTTTATTTTGGGATGACTTCGAAAGGTGCAATTTCTGCAACAGTCGTTTTTGCAGTGGACCGTATATCAGAAACCACGGTAACTGTAAAAACGACTAATTGCAGATCCAGTTATCGTGGTAACAGATACCATGATATCCACAAAAACGCAACTAATGTTTGGCAGTCCGTTTCGCAGTCTTTTGCTGTTTTTCCACAAGCTCAGTCTCCAGCTTGATGAAGGGGGCCCTTGCAAAGCAGGCCGAAACATAGTTTTAATAAAATTCCGCTGACGTATTCGTTTTGCACCTAAATACGATTCGCAGTCATGGGCCGAAGGAATATTTATTCACGAAGCACAGAACTTCCGCAGCCCAGACATTTGGAAAAGTATCCTCCTTAGCTGGAAAGAAGGAACAGGAGATACCAAGAGACAAAATGCGAAAAATAATCCCTCTCAACGACCGTTCGCCGCGCAACCTATCGAAATAAGCCCTCGACGCTACCAATACCGAATGTAGATGTCGTGCTGTTGCTGGCGTCTAGTACGATACGAAGCGAAAGTACATACAATTCTTATTCCCGAGTTGGCAACACTGGCGAGGTAAATATTTGAACACTGAAAGAGCTTTTGAAGAATGTTAGGTCGTTTTGGTGATTTCGTTGATATCCTAAGAGACAGTTTGAAACTTAACTGTAATTTCGGACTTAAAGTAGATCGGTTTTAAAAATTCTGACTCAAAGTTAGTCAGTTCGGTTAAATTTTGTGGAACTTCATTTGAAATTTTAAAGAAGTTTTCTGAAGCACGACAAAACTTATTGAAAGTTTTGTAAATTTGAATAACTTCTTTGAAATTCAGTTAATTTGAAGATCAGTTTTAAAAACTTGATTCACAGTTAGTCAGTTTGCTTAAATTTCGTGGAGCTTCATTTGAAATTTGAAAGAGGTTTCCTAAAGTTGCGTAAATTTGAAATAACTTCTTTGAAATTTAGTTAATTTAAAGATCAGTTTTAAAACTTTGATTCAAAGTTAGTCAGTTTGCTTAAATGTTGTGGAACTCCAGTTGAACTTTGAAAGAAGTTCTCTAAATTGTGACAGAACTTGTGGAAATTTTCGTAAACTTGAATAACTTCTTTGAAATTCGGTTGATTTGAAGATCAGTTTTAAAAACTTGATTCAAAGTTAGTCAGTTTGCTTAAATTCTGTGAAACTTCATTTGAAATTTGAAAGAGGTTTTCTATATCATGACAGAACTTATGGAAAGTTTCGTAAATTTGAAATAACTTCTTTGAAATTCAGTTATTTAAAGATCAGTTTTAAAACTTTGATTCAAAGTCAGTAAGTTAGCTGAAATTTTGTGGAACTTCAGTTGAAATCTGAAAGAGGTTTTCTAAATCATGACAGAACTAATGGAAAGTTTCATAAATTTGAAATAACTTCTTTGAAATTCAGTTAATTTAAAGATCAATTTTAAAACTTTGATTCAAAGTTAGTCAGTTTGTTTAAATTTTGTGGAACTTCAGTTGTGGAACTTCAGTTTCATGAAAGAACTTATGGAAAATTTCGTAAATTTGAAGTAACTTCTTTGAAATTCAGTCAGTTTAAAGATCAGCTTTAAAACTTTCATTCAAAGTTAGTCAGTTTGCTTATATTTTGTGGAACTTCAGTTGAAATTTGAAAGAAGTTTTCTAAATCACGGTAGAACTTATCGAAAGTTTCATAAATTTGAAATAACTTCTTTGAAATTCAGTTAGTTTGAAGATCAATTTTAAAAACTTGATTCAAAGTTAGTCAGTTTGCTTAAAAAGTTTCGTACATTTGAAATAACTTTTTTGAAGTTCAGTTAATTTAAAGATCAGCTTTAAAACTTTGATTCAAAGTTAGTCAGTTCGCTTAAATTTTGTGGAACTTCATTTGAAATTTGAAAGAAGTTTTCTAAATCATGACAGAACACCAAAAGATCAGTGGACGTGCAACAAGACAACTGCAAATAAGGCGTTCTTATTTGTGGCCCCAAAAAGCCGCCATACGGTTCTGGGTATTCATGCTCCGTTCAGAAGCATTAGGATCACCATTATCTATAAATCCATAGGTGCCTGCATATGTGGAAACGTTTCACACATATTGAATATCCGCATGATTCGTATAAAACACTCATTTTGTCTAAAAGTTCCTTATATGCCGTATACAAGGCCGTATAGAGGGGAACCCCCTCCCCCCCCCCCGAAACCCACAAAAGTAATAGTTTTTTGTAGGCTTTAACCTCTGATCTACGTCTGTTTTGTACTTTTTGGTCCGACCCGTGGGCACCCCCCCCCCCGAAATAAATTCCTGGATACGGGACTGGCCGTATATTAGATTTAATTCCACTCGATTTAGAAAACCGGCGAAAGAATAAAAAATCTAAAAAGAAGTAAGATGCACAAAAAGACCCGACGAAAAGACGGTTGGACGCTAAACTGAATGACTGAAAGGAGATGTAGCCAGGCCGGCCTTTTCGCCATAAAGTTTCCCGAGATCTACTCGTTTCTCCATCTTCTCCAAGTCATTTGATAATCTCTTGGTCATGACCTAGAAATTGGCACGCAATTGAAATCTGATTATGCGTTGTCTAATTCTCAAATTCGTTACTTTAATTAAATAATGATGTGTGAAGAAAATGTATCGTATTATGGAAATTGCAAACAGTCACTACACCCATCACGGAGTGTCAGTGAGGTTAAAGGGCCTGTGCAGATTTTTCGGGATAAAAGCCGCGTCGGAGAGACCAGACCGGGCCGCTCATTTCCCTACAGCACGAGCATCGATGCTGTTGTACCTGCCAGAAAAGTGTACCATCAAGTTTCGTGGTTTTCAGCTAGTTTACAACCAGTTTCTGTGACAGTGTTGGTGTGTGCGAACATCGGATGTCAGAGGTGGTGAAACAGCTGGTCCTCGAGGGCCCTGTTGAAACCGAGGCATCAATAAGGTGTTTATTGAATTGCAGCAGTTTAGCCGCGACCGTGGATAACCCCCAGTCGGAACCCGGAAGTGCCCAGTTCTTTATCGAAAGTGTTGTCTTGAAACTGCTAGCATTACAGTGATGATAAAGACGGAAGTAAAGTAATATAGAGTTTTCTACATCGTGAACTGAATGTAGTGACTGTTAGTCCTAGTGGGACTGTGATCACCCATATGAGGAGTCACATGTCAAGCTCATGATTTGAAGATCATGGCAGAAATTCTCAAGAACAACTGAAGATTTTGCAATGTGCGCATGAGGGGCGTGAGGCCAACGAGATGTGAACTGTTTATTCCTACGAAGTAATTTCGATACTGCTTATTCCCGAACAGCTGAACCGGAAAGTCGAGAAAGTTGGTGTGTATTCGTACAGAATCCCGAGATCTTGGAGCTCAGACTATTTCAAATTTTGGTTCCGCTGCCGAGTATTTAAAATCTTGGATTATCTGTGTTGGTTTGAAGCTAGGTCTGAGGAAGACACCGTGTGCTAATCAACATGTTCTGTAGTGCAGAGGTAGCCTGCCAATGCGCAGAGAACCTGGACTGACAAGCCGAGAAAGTTCGTCTGTAGAATCCTTGCAAAAGTGCCAAGACGTTTGAGCTGAAATCTTTCTGTGGTTCAGATTTCTGTATCAGCCTAGAGTTCAAACCTTGGATCAGCTATAGTGATTTGAAGCTAGATCTGCTAAGTTCGACACAATGTTCAGCTGTATGAGCAGACAGGGGCAGGCGGCGAAGAAGACCGACAAGGATTTGATGCCTCGCAAGCGGAAAGCAAACCAAGAAGCCGACCCCGTCGTAACACGCCTGATACGTTACAATCGGGGGTCTACCCAAAGCATTGACCTACCTGATAGACCCCGTAGTGGTTCATCTGAGAAAGTGCCATGGTTCTTGTGGTCTTTCAGGCGTAAAAAGAAGCTGAGTGTAACAGAAGAAAGAATAACATCCGAAAACAATGGAGAGGTTACCGAGTCTGAGCAGGGTTGCGCTCGAAAGAAGTCGGCAGGTGGTGAAATCATCGCTTGGAGTGGAGATGAAGTCCCAACCTTTGTTTGTGAATCTGACAAACGGTTGAGTGAACACACATTAAAAAGTTGCAGTTTACAGTCTCTGCTAGATCCAAGATGCCAGTCTTCGAACGATGACGAAGCAGCAGACGATCTCGAAAAACTAAACGAAAACGAACCGGATGAGCTTAAGCCAGCCGGGAGCCCAAAGTGCTTGCAAAGTCTCAACGACTGTACAGAGAATGATTGCCTGCAACAGACACTTGCCCCCCTAATTATTGCGACGTGCAGTGGCGCCGATTTGGCGACAGAAGCTGCAAATGTGTCATGTGATTCCAGCGTTCTCGAACTTGGAACTAATTTGAGTGAAAGGGAGGTGGCAGTCATCGCACAAAACAAAACTGCTGAAATCCTGCCAGAATCACTCAATCGCAATCCGAAAGATACGGACGTAGGAGACGATTCAACCGTGTCGATCCTTGGCGAAAAGACTGACGATAATGAATTAAGCAAAGAACCCGGTTTTCTGGACAAACACAGCCTTATTCTCAAGTGTGACGAATCGTGTAAAGAGAGCGTTGTTCAAATGAAAGAGTTCGATGAGAAGAAGAACTTCATCACAGACGTTCAAGAAATTAATATTGACGTGATCAAACAGTTGCAGGTCAATTATCAGCATTTCGAGGTGTATGACGAAGGACGCAAAGCTAGCAACAACAAGGACATTGTCAAGGCTGTTCCGGAAGCCAACGAAGACGCTGATGCTTCTGTAGGATTAAAAGATGAACCAGATAGTAGAGGTGGCTTCCAAGACCAGCACAGAGGGGTTGAAGCACCTCAGCAATCTGACCCCTGGCAAAATTTGATCCATGATGACCCCTCAACACAGGAGGACGCACCCGAGCAACTGTCCACTAATCGATCAGTCGATAAGCTTCACGATTCTTCCTTGCGGAAAGCCGACTTTGCCTGTCAAACAGAATCAGAAAAGTGTGCCGGCGATGATGGAGTAGCAACAGTGGACGCTGCAAATAAATGCCAACCAAATAAAGCATGTGAGATGCTGGGCAGAATGCGCTTCAGTCCATTAGACTCAGATTTTTATGGTAATTGTTCCCTCGGGGTGGAACTGCTAGAGCTGGCAAACAGGAAGACGCAGAGTGCAGAGGCCAGCAATGTGTCCACCAAGGCCGATCGAATCATGGATCACCCAGTGGGTTTGGAGCTAAAGTGCAAGGAGCAGGACATGAAGTTAGTGGATAGTCTCGGCCTGCTTGTGCCGTCGCTCATTGATTTCTGTAAGTTGAATCGGTGTCCATCCAATCAAATCCGCAGATTAATGTACTTTTATAACCCGTTACAACTAATGACAATCGCATTTCGGGAAAATGGTAATAGTTAGAAGGTCAAAAAACGCTCGACTCGAATCTCGCCCACGTTCGTTGCCAGCCGTGCGCTCGTTCTGAGCCAGTAGAAGACTTCGCGAATTTTTTTGTCGCTGACTGGATAATAGGGTGGGGGAGTCCTAAACCACCGTAGTAGCCGCTTGGCACCGGCAGCCTCAATCATAAACATCCGATAGCACCGTCAGAAGCTACGCTCCTAGTGATAGACCGATGAGTTATTCCCAAATACCATACAGAAAAAACTTTACCTTAACATCCAACCGTATAGCAGGGGCGTCACGACGGAGAGGGGGGGAACGCCCCCATCCCAATGCTGTCGGCCAGTCGTTAAAAAAACCGAGTCGGCGTAAAGCCCAGCGATTTTTCGTCAAAGCAGTTGATTTTGTTCATGAAAACAGTAGTTTTTTCGGAAAATTCAGGTCGATTTTTTGTCAAAACAGTCGGTTTTTCTGAAAATCAGTCATTTTTTTCAAAACTGTCTTTTTTTTTCTTGCAAACATTCGTTTTTCTGCAAAATAGTCGGTAAGTACCTTGTCCCCAGCTTTTCCCCCCCAAATATTTTGGCTAGTAACGCCTCTGCCGCATAGTGACATAAGATAAGATAAGATTTATTCCACTAAACGCACAGAGGCCATGGGAGAAAAATGACACACACAAAAACAACCGAAATAAAGAACAAAAACCAAATAAGTGATAACTATTTTACATATTCCTTTAGAGGAACCTTTCTCTGTGGTTGATTGAAACCGAAAGGAATCTTCCCAACTTTTCAATATCACCAAATAATTTACTTCCTTCATATTTACAGTTTTCATAGTTTAAGTTGAGATTACCGTATTTTTATATGTGAAAATAGGTATGGATGGATATATGGCTAAGCAGCTCGAAAGCCGTGGCAAAAGTTAAGACAAAAACACTAAACACAAAATCTCCAAAATTCCTTCCTGTGCTAATGACATAAATTATACATTTTCAGGTACTTTCCGATAAGCTTTTTCTCGTCCGGATGTTCCAGTTTCATTGAACAATGTCAAATTCGAACGCTATTGTTTTGATTGCATAACGACCACAACGGCTGACCACTGGCATAATGCTCGATTGCCACCAAATTTTCCGGTTTAGTTCCAATTAAGACGTTTTGTGTTTACTGCTTTAGTTGGTCATTCGCGGGTTTCTTTTCTTGATTGGGTCGGTTGTAAAAAGATAGGGGCTACTCTGGGGCTACTGTACTGCAGTGGCCTGTACAGCATTCTGCCCCCAAGTCCCGTAAGCTGATTGCATTACCGTCTGTCGGTCGGTCTGTCCGCTGATCACAATTTTGTGTACTTCAAGATGGGCTAGAAGGAAACTTGCCAGTCGTAGCCCAACAAGGACCTCTCCATATTTACTTGAAAATCGTTTGACCATCCGTGGAAGTGTGTGGGGTGCTTGAATTCTTCGCCATTCTCGAACAAGTGATCCGATCTGGATGATATTTGGTGAACTGTAAGAGCGCATTCTAGATGTGCTTCTACAGGTCCGGACTGGGTCCAGTTGTTTTTTTGTTTTTTAATTCAGAAAAACTTTGGCATCCCCAAGCGTCAAATGTTTTTTATTATTATTTCTTACATGTACGATTATTTTTGAGGGGATGTGCAAGTTTTGTTGTCCCTTATTTACTAGCGCTTTTACGTTTCTGGATTATTTTCACTGATAATGAGAATAATAAAAAATATAAATGTTCCTTGTATTAAAGGTTGAATTAAAAATAACCCATAACCCCCTAATTTTAGAAACACAGTAACCGGAGCTTCGACATGAGCCTTTGGCAATCAAATATGTACAAAGTATATAGGAAGTTTAACTAGAAATGCTAAGGTCACAAACAGATGAAAAATTTGATCTCTTGTACCCGGTATGAATGCTACATAAAGAGTCTGGTACTTTTATAATGATAAGAAGCACATAACCCGAATAGCTTAGTTCTCATTTGTGATTAAACTTCCTTGAGATTACTTCAGTGTTTTTCATATTTTACTGCACTTTTGCCCTCGGACAATGCGTAAAAAATCATTCGCAATAAAGAAAGTATGCCAAGTAGGCTACGCTATGTTGAAAAGTACGTTGTTTTCAATTTACCACCACGGACCCGAAATTCCCGAATTACATAATGTATTCTATCTCTTTATAATGGTTGCGGAATGCCAGTGTCGATTCACGTCTTCACTGAGTCCCCAGGATAGTCTTTTACTGTCTATCAGCCAGCGTTTTTAAAATGTAAAAGCTTTGCTGAAATTCTTGTTAGTATTCGAGCTTGTAAATTGCGATAGTAAGATTGTTTTTTCTTATTAAGCAAGGACACTCCTTTTTGTTCTTTTCTCATTCTGTGTACCATTTTGTGACATTTTGCGTCTATTATAATGAGAAAGTAAAACTATTCATTTATTAATTCAGTTTAAAACCGTTAGCAATAGTTGGAATAGAGGATTGCGCAGGATACGACAGCTGCAGTACGGTATGAGTAAAATACATGCTTCAGTTATTCAAACAATTCATAAAAAAAACACCTGTTTCCTCCCCAGATGTTAGACCTCGAATAACAACAGAAAACGATTCGCCTGTTTCCCCTGTTTCGATACCGTCCTTCTTTTCGCCGTCTTTTGAAATTAAAAATTTGACGCATATGCGAACTAGCCTATCTTTTAAATAGTAAACATCAAATAAATACATAAACATTTTCAGTTCGAAAATTGTCAAAGATCCAGTAAGGTTTAGGTTTTCTGTTCAAATAAAAATAAAAAATCTTTGAAATGTATTATCTAAATTTTATTTGTTTTCCCCTCGGGCTCTGAGTAATGCATGCATGAGGGAATGCGTTACTAAGATAACTGTGGTGTAGGCTATTATTATTCTTTGTGTTAATCCCCTAAGGTCGTGTCATAGGATCGAAAAAAAAGACAAGCTATTATCATTGTTTTAGGCGTTACGGTTTCTGAAACAGAATACCGAAAAAAAAAAAAATCAGAATAACGAAAAAAAAATCAGGTACTGGCCAGCCATTAGTTTCAGTAGAAATGCTCTAGCGCCTATAACTCATTGATGCTATTGAGTAATCAGTTCGTTGTCTCGGGAACAAGTAGCCTACATATTGATGGAAGCTTAGCACTATTTACTATTCTACTAGCCTGTGGGCTTCATGGCATTTTAACCATCTTCTAGTCGTAGTGTGTTCAACCGAATGTTAGCAATTACCATTTTACACACTCATCTTACATAAAGAATGTGTCGTGGTGGTCTAGCAGGGACAACCGAAGATGTTGATTTACAAACGACGTGAATTGCAGTATAACAGTCCTTGAATGTTTATTTGTTCGTCCTGGCGCAGCAGCAACACGTTTCAAAAGCAGATGACCATATGAGGGAACATCTGGATACTGTCTTCGTCTACAATAACCTAATGTTAAACAGAAGAGAAGACATTAACGCCAGATAAACGAGTCCCTATTTTTCGTCACGGTTTACCTTTCTGGCATGAGCGTTAAGGGCTTCTTGGCTACTTTATAGTCGATTTTTTGGGATCCCAAAACGTTAGTGACGGATACCTATGACATCGCAAAAGTTGTCCGTCCGTCTGTCCGTCCGTCCGTCCGTCCGTCTGTACGCACGATAACTCTCGAAGGGATTGAGATATTTTGATGAAACTTGGTGGGAGGATCCTTTGGGTCAAAGTACAAGTCAAGTTCGAAGATGGGCTCTGTAGCTCTATATTTGAGGGTGGGGGAGGGGTTTCAAATTAAGGGGCAAACAAAATATTTTGAAACAGCTAATGTGATAGTCGATTGTGGGGTAAGAAGACATGCTGAACACGATGGTGAAAACCATTTTCTCGCCGGACAAGTAGTTCGCCCGGAATCCGGCCAAAACCGGAAAGTTTGTTAAAACTAAAAGTTTTATTTGAATTTGATTAGATGTTCGATTTGGGGGTAAGAAGACATGCTGAACAAGATGGTGAAAGTCATTTTCTTGCCGGACAAGTAGTTCACCCGGAATCCGGCCAAAACCGGACACAAAATGTGTCGACCAATTTTCGGCTACCCCTTTTCTTCAAAATAGTATACAAGCTCTGCATAGTAGTATAGCTCTGCGCAGAGCGCGTGTTCAGTGAACCTAAGAGCTAGTTGTTTTCGAAGGTCGAAGGGGTTGGTATGTGGGGTTGCTAAAAGAGAAGGTGGTTGTGGGCTATATAACAGTTGGAAAGTTTAGAAGGATTGACAACTTCAGTAGAAGGGTGAACACTGAAACCAAAAATAGACCGATCCCAATTGTGAGACAAGTAGGGGATTTCTAATGGTTTCATGGTCTAATAATAGGCTGTTAGACCATAATCATCTTCGGCAATGAGGGGTTAGCAGTTTTGTCTACTTGGTGTACCTACAATTTGTTTCCTGTGCTTTATATGGTACGAACAAATTGGTACCACGTCTATCACGAGGACATGGACTCGTAAGTAAGAATCGGTTGCTAGAATTTTTGGTGATCTGTTTTTAAATAAGTTTTGATCTATCAACATCATATATTAGATTTTTGGGATCCCATCGACACCTTTGGTCTTGTTTCTGTTGAAATCTCCGACATTTGATGATAGATTGGTAGATTAGTTTGCTTATCAGCCCGAGGTTTATGTCAGAAGCTGATCACAAAAACACGAAGCACACATAAAATCTCGTTGGGAAATGTTTCTCTGTACTAATACCATACACATATACATTCATTTTCTAAGCGCGCAAAAAATCTCCTCGGAAAATTATGAACTCGTTCTCTAAGCAGTCCAATGCCATTACCAGAAATCAAACCAAGCAAATCTGCTCAAAAAATCTTTCACGTGTGTGGTTTATTTTTCACACTTCAAAAACTTCACAAGCCACAAGATGAGTTAGCCCTTGGTCCTGGTTGAATCCTGGTTTTCGTTCTTTCACGTGCCGCTCCTCAGTGCCAGCAGGGACCCATTAATTTCCTGTAATGACTCGCCATTCAGGGGGCTTGTCATTTCCTATGCTTCTATGTTGCTATGTTGCCCGAGCCTCACCTAGTTTCCAAAAATTCCGCTTGGGTCGAATCGGCGTTCTTGCTTGCCTCCTTGGATGTGAGGCCAAAGCGACTCCTCCCTCAAGGCGGAAGCTTTCTCCAGCAGCCAATCCCAAAATTTGTCTATCTGGATAGTCGGGTATTCTATCCCCGTGGGTATTTCTCGAACTATCTGACGCTCGGTCAAGAGCGCATCAGAAATCTCTTATTAACAAGTCCCCTGAATGGCGAGTCATTACAGGAAATTTGTGGGTCCCTGGTACCAGACAAATAGTGAATTTATCATCAGTTTATTCACTCAGTCTGTAGGCATCTGTGCAGAAACATTTGACAACCGTCCATCGGAATGATTCCCAAACAAGATCAATCCAGTTCCCAGTAAACTACTTAGTTGAGACTGAGGGGCTAAGATGAATGTCTTCGAGCCAATGTGGTGCCAATTTTCAAAACTTAGCCCATGCTGATTTGATGTTCTTATTTATTGGCACACCTTAAGCGTTCAGAACTAAGCCAAAACAATCATTAATATTTTCCCATCTGAAATTTCGTTCACGAAATTTAAACAAAAAGGAAACCCGATCGCATCCTGGGTACGGTGTGGTGGGGCTGCGTCTTTTACACGCTTTAAAAAACTAGCGCGTTTTTTGGGATCCCAAAACGTTAGTGGCGGGATACCTATGATAATGGAAAAGTTATCCGTCCGTCTCTTAGCACGATAACCCTCGAAGGGGTGGAGATTGAACTTTAAGTCAAAGATGATTAATTCATTCAGTCAAAAGTACAGGTCAAGTTCGTAGGTAGGGACGAAACAGTTTTTTTTTTTAAGCTGATGAAATACTCGGTTTTGAGGTAAGGATTTCTCGCAGGACAAGTTTTTCGCCCGGAATCCGGCCAAAAGTGGAAATTTGGTAGGTAATTCTTAAGTGGATTGGAGGTTCGATGTAAGGTTGAAAATATATTCTTTATCCACATCCGAGCTTTTATTTTCTCATTGGACACGTATTTTGCTTGAATTCGGTAAAACTTGAAATTTGGAAGAAGTGAAAGTTTTTTTTCAAATTAGACTTTGAAATGGGGCTAGAGATGCATGCTGAATCCAAAACTGTTCTTGGTTTCCTCAGCGGATTAATCATGTGTCCATAATCCGCCAAAAAATACCACGTTCAGGTTTTGTGCATTTTCAAGCGGTTGACTAGGGAAAAATACATGCCTGCGGGGTCTGGCGAAGACCGGATCTGCAAGACCCGATTTTCTAGGTAAAGTCCAATAAATATTTCCTATTGGGAGAGTATTTATTAATTAAAAACATATTCAAATATTATTATATTAACATTATTATAATTATATACGTGTTATACTATAAATATATTATCATTATAATAATATTTACATCATTTTTTTGTCTGTAGAGATTCCTTCTCGCGTAAAAACGAGCATTTGCGGTCGGATTTAGGCAAAGTGATTATCACGGAAATTTCAATGATAATTATTCAGTGATGATTCATTTTGCTCATGGGAAGGAAATTAAGAACCCCGTCGTCGCCGAACCGCATCCAAGTGTTAAGCAAGGGGCTAGCAACTTGCGATGAGCAAAGTAAATGAATTTATGTATGGCGTTTTCAGTGTTACGTCACTTTTGTTGAAGAAAAAAGTTGCTGGTGTACAGGAAAGAGTTGATTTTTAACAGAAACAGCGTTTTTTGAGTCGCTTTATGAATAGCTTTCTACACAAGCGTAGCCAAACACAGAAACACCAGTCACCCCAGGTTCTCTTACGGAGCCGTTACTAATATTTTGCGTATATCTCTATGCAACTCTTTTGGGCACCGTTAAACCTGAATGAAGAGTACCAAGTATCATCCCTATCTGTATGACTTCCGTTAACATTGCCTGCAGAAAACCCAATCCAAATACGAAATAGTTTTTCCAAGCTATGATTTTTGCTCCATTTTGCATCTGTCCTTATTTCAGTACCGAACAATTTTAGAAATGAACAAATATCTCCAATCAACCCTTCTTCTGGAATATTTTTTAACCAGTTAAGCCCAAACGTATATCTAGAAGAAATTCCAATACGATCCGGCCAGCGCTGTACAAGATTTGAATGAATTGCGCTTTTGTCTTGGAGTCTGCATGTGCAAACCTCCAGAAACGAACATCCCTATTTTGAAAACATCATGCTCAGGAGAAGAATGCTGTCCGTGGCCATGTCTGTAAATGCATTCTCCATGGTGTGTTCAAGTATGGTTTCATTGTTCAGGTTGTCCTTTAAAGCTGTCCCACTTAAACATGGTAACTAAGTCCCCTACATCAACTTCATGACTTTCGAAGTTGTTTGTCTTCTGCGCTGACTTTTTTATAGTTACTTGACTAGTCATCGCTCCTTATTTGAAGAGCCATCACGAACATCCACTGAACAATGACAGACTACCATAGCAGTCAAGAAATTACTCCTAATAATTTTTCTGTAGTTTTTTCACTAACAGGTAGCCTACGAACAGATGGGAAATATTTTTCAACCCGACAGAATGATCTTTGAAAATCAGCCCAGCGACACTTTTGATCAATTCTGGAAGCGTTTGGTCAGTTTCGGGAAGCGTGGGTTTCGGATCATCGTTGCTACAATGTCAGAAGTTTCATAACAGATAACACAAGGATGTGCGGTTCCGCAGTTAAGACCTCCGAAAAAGTATCTGTTGACTTTTTTGTTTGTCGTCATGATATCGGAAAAGTCAGCAGATGCTTTTTCGTTGTTTTTTCGGCTCTTCCTAGCAATGCTTGTTATGCATAACATTGAATGCATAACGTTCTCAAAATCATAACAGATTACATCCGAAGTGTTGTCTGTTGAAACTGCGCATCCTTGTGTTATATCTGTTATGATCTTCTGACGCACTTTATATATCAAATTTGCTTTACAAACAGATTTTTATGGGGGTACCGCTCTCATGCTGCAGGGCCTGGTGCTCCGAAGTATGAGCATCATTCCCAAAAAATTAAGGATCTGTTTATGACTGAATTGTAGAGCTTGTCTCTTAAGAGAGACCGTCGATCATTTTACATATTAAGTACTACGTGAATTCATCTTTGGTAGGAGAGGCACTGATCGTACAAGGTCAGTGTCTATACTTAGTCTACAACCAACTTCATTGACCTTTCTTTCTAGATGAATCAACCTTTCGACATTCCATCGCGCCTGTTCAGAAGGCCACGCCCCCCGCCCTTGTCCCCGCCCCTAATACCCAGCAATGGAAACGCCAAGTTCAGACGTGTAACAAGGGATTGATGGCATTCGCCCTTCTGATTGGTCATTCGCAAAAGCAGGTAAGATAATAATAATAGTAATAAGAAATGTAGGTTATTGGTTACCCACTGCACACACATAATGTGAGGGTAGTCGAGTAAAAAAGTAAATACAACCGGACAAAAATACTGAAGCGACAAATTATACAAGAGGAGAAACAATCATCAAAACAAACGGATGAATCAGTTATCCGGAGACAGCCTTCTGTAAGCTTGAGAAGGTAATTGATCATGAAGCTCCTGAAGGTTCGTAACTATATGAGGAGTTTTATACTTTGGGATGATTCTCCTGTTACAACTAGACATAGGCTAGGTAGTTACGTACTACTAAGAACAAATAAGCAAAAGAACCTCCGTCTCCCGATCTCTGTAATACGACCATGGGGAGTCGAATAGATTCCCGATGCCCTGCCCGATGCAAACGAGCGGAGGTTAGGAGCTACGCGGGACATCACAGTTCGTTAGCTCTACAAACAACTGATCGCAGTAAAGCCCCGGGGAAGAAAAAGTCGAGAGTAAGCGGCTGTTGGTTGTTTCACATTGTGATGTCACTGCAGAGGCGGGTCACACACGCCTGCTACGGTCTTTTCCTCTCAGTGTGCAGCGGCTAAGAGGGAAGTAGATGGGTGCCAACTCAGAGCTCAACAAGTACCTCTAGCTGTGCTCAGTTTTGTCGGTGTATCCATAGTCGGTGCTGGTCGGTGCATGGGACCAAAGACGGAGGCTCTGTTGCCTTATTTGTTCTTGATACTGCCTAAATAGGAGGTAGTTACAACGCCTGCAATAGTTCCTACGTAGTTTGCATGTGTCACTTGTTTGAACATTCAGATCTAAAAGCCGGTGATAGCCTACTTTCGTGTCCAAACAATTTGACCTGCTTTCAGTCCTGAAACAAATTTACTATTTTAGTGTATATAAAATAAATAAAGCGAAAGTCGTTCCTATACTGGGGTTGGAAGAATCAAAAACTGGGGTTGGAAGAATCAGTAAACTATCAGGAAAATATATAAAAATAAACTCAGGAAAACGGAAACGCCACTGTGGTCGCATGATCTTTAAGCTTCAAGGAAATATTCTGGAGACGCAGAGCAAAATAACACTAGGGAGTAGCGCTGAGACCTATGCTTTCCATGCTTTCCAAACGGGCCATACTCATAGCGCCGCCCACTACGCTTGCGGCATTTAAAGCGAGACAAACATCCGGGTTTAAAAATTTCTAGTAAAGCTAAGATGCGATCTGCACACATCAAGGATACAGTGGAGGTTTTATCTTTTTTTTTGCTGTGTTTAGAATATGAAGTTAAAGGAGCCAGCGCTGGTGCACGACTGATTGAGTTTCGGTAGGGACGTTCACTACCGCTAATAGTGCTAGTAACGCTGCTGTTCGACTGTGTGTCACTTTTTCTAAGTCTTGGCGCTACTCCCTAGCGTTATTTTGCTCTGTAGAGACGATAAACGCATTGATTGGTTGTCGGGCGTCGGCATAATATAATAAAATACTGGATTTTTGTTGTTTACTTCGGAGCAAAACAGTTCGTGCAAACAGTTCAAGCTGTACCGTAACAGTATTTATTGAAAGTGCAATTTAATAGCTACGATACCCTCTTAACTTAAAGTTTAACCGAAAAAAGGCTGAGATAGGACAATCTAGTTACCCATTACCTATTCACTTAAAGAGATTTGAAGACCCGAGGAAAATGCTTTACTTCGTTTCTCCGCTATTCACGAATAATCAGTTTTCGTATAGTGGAATTTCCCTGTCGGATTTGTGGTACCTTTATGCGCTGGTACCTGTGTTAGCTTGACGAAAACGATTTACGAAAAATAAGTGTTCACGCGAAAGATAAGCTGCGTTTCTATTGAGATTCAAATTTTCCACGTCATAGTATAATTTTGCGCTGTGAAGACGGCTGTATATATTCTGAACGTCTTACTAGGGCGAATAGTGAGAAATAAAAAAAAAAATCCTTGAAACAAAATTAAATAACGCAGGGTATTCAATTAATTGATACAAAAATAAGTTGGCCTGTAAAACCCTGACGACGGCAGTAAAACCCTGAAGACGGGCCCAAAATACGACGTCTCTAATTAAACCAACTTTCTCTGTTTCCTGACACCTGTAACTTTTCCTTCCGCCATAAGTGTCATAGTATCATGAAAATACTGTGATTACCTTCACTACCTTCAGTTGTTAATTGCCGAGTCTCTAGCCCAACTGTTCATCTCTTGTCACTCATTTCGAGCGATCAAGCGAAATCGGGATTCCTAAATTCCTACCATGAGCAGTAAAAATCATCTGTGTATGATTAGCAGTGGCATATATGTCACTTTAAGATATGGACTTGTAAACATTTAATGCTTGCTAAAATGTTGGATGTCTTCTTTCATTCTGTGTTCTGTGTTCATCAAAGTGGGTTGCTATTTACGACATTGTTTGATAACTGAAATCTTGAGCTTGTTCCAGCTTGAGCTTGTTCGAACAGTCAGCGTAGTAACTCTTCATGAGCTTGGAACGAAAATAGTAACTAATAGTTACTATTGTTAGAAGGGTGGAACACTTGTCTCGCTTTGATGATCACCCGGAAAGGTGGTGGTTTTGAGAGAAACAAAAGATTGGGAAGTCCATGTTTGTGTACGGACTTTAAGCTACGAGTTGACGACGGAAATCATGAGACTGATTACCATGAACTTTATAATCTCAGCACGAACTCGAACAGTCCAAAGGTTCTTTTGACATTTCGAAAAGGATGCGGAACGGTGTCTACTTGTTTACGCGAATAATTCGCGAAACGCGCCATTGAGTTGTGAAGGAAAACAAACTTCCCTTCAGGTGACAGCCTTCTGTTAGGGTGCCAAGTGTCATCACATAAACATGCGTAAACTCGCCAAGTACAAATGACGAGCATAGTTTAGTAGGCTACTGTCAAGAATGGGTGAATGACTAATACGTGTTTAGGGGGTGGGCGGGGGTCGCTAACAATTTTATCTTATAACATTCCTTTAGCCCAAGCCAACTGCGAATCATAGTTGACTGTGCTAAACGGGTAGCTTGTGTCAGCTGATTTTATTCGAGCGACATGGTGCGATATTCCGAAATATCGCTAAAATATCTTATTTTTGTTTTCTCGCATTTTTATCATTTTATAGGGGTTGAGGGCTGGGACTAGGAAATAATGAAAAATTCTTGATTTCCGTTATAATATGTTCCAGATTTACTTCAATCGCCAGTAAACTCGAACTTATTTTATTTTGTAGGTAACTTTTAAAGAGAGAATTGTTGAGCTTGAGCTGTAGGTAGAAAGTTGAGAACTATGAAATGTTTGTTATTACTATTAGTTATTTCAGCTATTGGTTACCTGCAGCGCAAGCCATTGGGGTTTTGTTTTTGCTAAAAAAAAACCTGTTATTTTATTATTGTTAGTTTTGTTATTCCTGTTAAGCTAAAATAAAAATTAACCCAATGAACAAAGGGAGATCAGCCGTCTTTCGCACCGCCTTGTTAATATCACTAGATACGATCTTTGTTAGTCGTAAAAAATTACGATGTGCATCACCGCACTCTGTTTTAATGTCTTCGTTAAAGCACACAGGGCATAATTTTTTATCTTTACGTTGATTTATACTTGCCCTTTAATAGCTTATCTTCACGAGAAAGCTTATTATAATTAACGCTCAAGATACGTTTCCAAGTAGACCAGGTAGAGCGCTTACTGGCGGTCTGTCTGGTAACTTATGTAGAGCTCTTTGGCGGGAAATTCAAGTATGTGTGATGAAGGCGTTAATTTTTGGAACTACCTATATTGTACAGTGAGTGGTGACCAGAAATGATACGTTTCTACAAATTTCGTTGGGGGTTCTCTTATTTCGGCGTCACTTTCGAAGTCAAAGTTTGAAGATTCTCAAATATCGAGCATTCATTCCTGATCAGGACGAAACATTTAGCTAAAAATGTGCACTGTATAGGAAAGACTGATGCGTTCCCAGGTAGGAAACAGATTATGTGAAAATGGGAGTTTAGTAACTAAAAATACCTCGGAAAATACACAACCGGAGTGGAGGCAGTTATTGAATGGGCATATTGAACGCTATATTTTTTAAAGGAGTTAATTTGGAAGCATTCTTGTATTTGCAATGTGCAGAACACCCCCTTTCACGACGCCAGTTCAACCCAGGACGGCACGACCGTGGGGTCATCTGGTGGCTCGATTTGAAAAGTACAGTGCTGTGCACTGTCGAAGTAGCTCTCAACGCAGCAATCAAAGGGAAATCAAATTATTTAGCTGGTAAATGAACAAACAGTAAAACAACGTTTAAGATTTCGCAGTGTTTATTTCTTTGATTGATTTTTGAGGTTGTTTTAAAGGACTCCTCTTGCTTATTCTGCTTTTTATGGCACTTGCAGCTTCGCTCAAGTGCCATATACCGATCACTTTTCCGTCGGTCGGTCTGTCGGTCGGTCGGTCGGTCCGGTGATCGCGAGTTAGGGTACTTGCAGATGTGCTAGGACGATGAAACTTGGCAGGCATATCAGGGACCCGACCAAACTAACTTGCAAATAATCACTTCCCCGATCCGACCACCGTGGAGGGAGTAGAGGGCGGGGGAATCCGGAAAATTTAGTAGTTTTTGTAAAACCCCTACCCCTTTCTTTACACTAGTAGGTCTGCGCGCGGCGTGACGTCACTCTTTGCATCGGATCACTCTGTTAACATTGGAAAGAGCTAGTGCATTCGAGGGTCAAAGGGGTTTGTATCTGTGGTGCAGTGCGGGGGAATATGGAAAATTGAGTGTTGTGTAACTTTCGAACGGGTGATCGGAATGGGACGAAACTTAATACCTGGATGAATGACATATCTCTGATGTTCCGTTTGAAGTCCGAACCGGATTCGACAGCTATGGGGGAATTGGGGGTGGGGGAAGACCGGAAATCTCGAGAAACGGTTATAATGGAGGGATCGGAGTAAAACTTGCTGGGAAGAACAAGAATCTGCTCCAGATAATTTGTTTACACGTTTGGACTGGACCCGGACACTTGGGGGGGGGTGGGTGGAGGGTAGTTTCACGGAATTCTGGTGATGACAGTTTTTGGGATTTTCACGACGAAACTTGGGAGGCGTATCAGGGACCCGATCAAACTGACTTGTAACTAAAAATTCACTCGATCCGATAGTCGTGGGGGATCGGAGGGAGGGGGAATCCGGAATATTTAGCCATGCGTAACTTTGGAACGGGTGATCGGATTCGAGTGAAATTTAATAACTGAACAGAGGGCGTGCCTGTGGTGATCTTTTTCATGTCCGGACCGGATCCGACAACAATTGGGGGGGGGGGAATACGTGACCGGATTGGACTGGAGAGATCGGGATGGAACTTTGTGGGAATAACAAACAAGTCCAAACTGAACCGGATTGGCTCCGGCGACTGTGGGGGGAGTTTGAGGGGCGGGTCCGGAATTCCGGTGATCGCGAGTTAAGGTACTTCCAGATGTGCTAGGACGATGAAATTTGGCTGGAATATTAGAAATTCGACAAGATTGGCTTAGAAATCGCCACTTTTCAAATCCGACCATTCCCTAAAGTACCAATCATGACCGCAAATTAAGAAAAATACTTTTAAGCAAAATATGCATTTCCATGATCCCCATGAGCTCATGATCATTTTTACCTCAAGGGTTTTGCTTACAAATGATGTTCTAGCTCCCTTAAAGTGTGCATCTTAACCACAAGGTCGAAAAGTACTTTTTATCAAACGATACATCTCAACCCATGATCAGTTGTCCCACAAGGGTTTTGCAAAAAAAATAATTTCTTGCACCCTTAAAGTGCGCAAATTAGTGGGAAAAAAATTTACTTCTGATCATACGTAGATATCAATGATCCCTAAGAGCCTGCTATCGTTTTTACCTCAAGGGTCTTCCTTACAGATGAATTTCTAGTGCCTTTAAAGTGCGCATCATTACAGCCAAGTTCAACGATAATATACTATCTGAACCGCACAGTAGAAAATTACTTTTGATCAAATAATACATCTCAACCCTTGCAAGTGCCATATGAGCTTACAGCTCTTGTTATTATATATCTAGCTCGCATACAGAATTAGAAGCTTCTAAAATCCCCACCTTTCTCCATTGTTTCGTTTTGTGCCTACGAAATTTTAGCGCTTTTTTGGCTTTGCCGAGTTTTGCCCGTCACACAACGAAACGTTTGCCGGGATCATAACATCTGCTGACAACTCTTTCACACATAAGGATCTGGGAAGCTTTTGTTTATTACTTCTTTTATTTGCTTAGTTTTCACACTTTTGAACCACGGCGCGATCAGTTTTCAAATGGTTTGCGCCCAGCCTCCGCGTCGGAGAGCAGGAAGGCTGGACATAGTCGACAGGCGCTAACAAGAAAATCGCTAATTTCAGATGGAAAGTAATGGTATTTTCGAAAATGTTTTTCTCTGATCCATTTCGTAGGGAAAATATTCTTTCTAGTAAGAGTTGTGCTTTAAGGTTTCTGCTTTGAATATGCCATATTTCAAAGAAGAAAAGGTGTATTCCCTTAGTGAATATAGCAGACCCAGTGAGTAATTAATGAGCCGGCGAGAAAGATGAATGAGTCGCTCTATTAAGCTTCTGTGATTTGTTAGTAATGTTAGGGTTGTTCCGGAAAAGGTATAGTTGTGCTCGTAATAATAATTCAAATTGACTGGTAAGATCCTATATCGTTGTTCAAGCTATAACCTGGTTCGTCGTAAGATTCGTAGTTCTAGCTATAGCCTGAAGAGGACCCTTGTCAAGAAGGGCCGCAATGTCGCTTTTTTCGTTTAGCGCTATTAAACATGATTCACAGTGACCTTGGGCTGAAAGAATACTCGAGTATGGACAGAAAATACCAGACCCAGTTTCACTCAGAAAAACAATTCGGCCAGATTTAGGAAAAGAAAATCAATTACTTTTGTTATCTTTTTTTTTAAACCTGGGCATCGGATTAAGAATGTATCTGGGCGAGCAACCACATCCTCGGATCTGACATTAAGACGTTAATTATTATTCTAATCGAGATCGAAAATATGGCTTCCAGCATTTTGGCACTTCTACAATTCGAGATACAATTACACTTACGAGTGTTCGTGATGGCCGGCTCAAGGGCTTCGTCACTCGGATTTTCAGCATACACCTGTTGCTCTGACAGGGCGCAGTGGTCCCCGATGGAATCTCTGTCGGTCCCAAGTTAAGTCACTCCATGGCACGAGTTGATGTTTTTGGGCGACATTTTACGACCCCCTTATCTCCGTCCGGGTCTGTTGAATTATTAACAGTCAAGATATTCTGATGACTTGACCCTCATTAGTGTCAGTAACTCAGATGGGGGTAAACAGGAGAGCAGTGGCGGAAAACATATTTTTGCAACTAGTTTTCGTAGCTGTTGCAGCCTCTGGCTGATCTGATAAACTTTTACTGGTTCGGGCACCTCCGACTTCCACGTGAGCTAGGACGCTGAAACTTTGCACGAATGTAAAGGATCTGACCAAATACTCACTGAAACGTTTTCATTCTAGACGCGATTATTTGTAGCCTACCTAGGGTGGAGGGATGGGTAATGCGGAAAACTATGATCAATGTAAGTTGAGAATAGGTGTCTGATTCGACTGAAACTTGATGGATGGTAGGAGAGAAACCTGAGGTGGACTGTTCGTGTTTCTAAACCGCATTCGACCACGGTTGGGGGAGTCAGGAGAATAGGGGCAGGAATAACTTGGAATGTGTCGGGACAGTACAGATGAGGGAAAAGCGATAAAACTTGAAAAAAATAGAATGTGCGTGTGTTATTTTAAGATGGCGATCGGATTCTGCTCACGTTGTTGGGGTTAAAAAAATCGCTACCAGAATTTTTTCGAATTTGCTCAGATTCGGATGAAATAGGAGCATTAGATATTTGTTTGTTCGATCCAGGTGTGGCCGTGGTGTGTGTGTGTGTGAGGGGGGGGGGGGTAGTTTGATAGAGGGCCCCATATATTTATTAACATAAATCAGACGGATGTAGAGGGAATGGTTTGAAACCTGGAAAAGACAATGGTCAACAGGATTTGTAATAGTTTTCAAGTTCAAGTTTAATCGGATTAACTTGAACTTGTAGACATAAAACATTCTCATGTTCACGTTAGAGAATAAAAAAAACAACTTTTGTACTCGATCCTTTTTCATTCCGAAAGAGGAATCAACAAGAGCTACGAGCTCATATGGCACTTGTACAAGTAGGTGGTGAAGGAAAGTATTTGAGAACGTTACAGAATACGCCAACCCCCCTAGGATCGGACCTAGAAATAGGACATGTAGTTTCACTTGAGACTAAGCATTTCCAGCATCGCCTTGGATCGTATAGGACAAATATTTCATCACACTAGTTTGATCACTAGGAATGCTACTTTATGTCCGGTCAAACTCCCCGTACAGCGGCCGAACCTGGCTCAGACACTTAAAACAAATCATTTGAAGCATGCTCTCGTACCGGCTATCAAATTTCAATCGAGTCTGAGCATTTTCCCGGAAACTCCTGCCCTCCCCCACCACCGCGCTCAGATCCGTTCCGCACCCTAAAGTTTGTCGTCTAGCTAGGGCATATGGTCTCTCTACTTTCCGAGTTTCATTCAAATCATTCTACTAGTTTGGCCACTATGCGAGCCAAAAGTTTCCCGGACTCCCCCTCCAACTACCCCAACTGTGGCTTAAATTGACTAGGAAACATTTACTTCACATCTCCGACATCTTCTCTTTTCGTCTTTCAAGTTTGAGTCGGATCGCACCATATCTGAAATTTCTGGTTCCCATTTCATCCATCCCCTGCCGTGACCGTATCCGGTCCCAACGCCAGACAACAAAATAGGCCGCACAAACTCTATCAATCTCGCATCCCGTTTGGCCCATCCGTTTGGTCTTAATGCATTTCACAAAGTTTCCAGACCCCCCCCCCCCCTCCAATACCCCCTATCATGATTGTCGCTTGTGGTTCGGAGACACGTTTTGGATAGCAAGGTCATTCATTCTTAACATCCACACAGTTTTATTCGAATCGGATTACCCGTTCACAATCTAAGGAAGTCAGTAATTCCCAGATTCCCCTTCCCTTGACTCTCCCAACAATGATCGAATCCAGGAACAGAAGTCTTCCTAGGACATAGTGTCAGGTCCTTAAGTCCATTTACTCGGTCACTAATATGCCTGCCAAATTTCATCGTCCTTAGCACATCTGAAAGTATCTAACACCGTAACACGTGATCACCAAAATTCCGGGAAACCCTCTTCAACTTTCAATTCTCAAGTCGGTTTGTTCAAGTCCCTGATATGCCAGCCTAATTGCGTCGTCCTAATACATCATGAAGTACCGAACTCGTGGGACCACTGGAATCCTGGACCCCCACCCAGTTTCCTCCAGTGTCTGAATCTGAATGTCGATGATGTATCTAAGACTTTTTCTTCCTTTTCCCATCAAGTTTCATCCCGATCCCTCCACTCTGTTTCCAAAGATTTGCGGTTCCTCCCTCCAACTCCTCCCCGAAGTCACCGGATCCGATCCGGATTTTTGGGTCATCTGCGACATAAGGTCTTTCCAAATATCAAGTTTCATGAAGATCCGATCACACATTAAAAAGTCAGAAGTACCTCAAGACTCCCGATTCCCCCTCCCTCCACTCCCCCACGATGCTTGGATCAGGGAAGCGACTATTTACAACTTAATCATTTGGGGTCCTTGATATGCCTGCCAAGTATCACCGTCCTAGCCTATGTGGAAGTCCCGAACTAGCACCAATTAGCTCAGAAATAAACCACTTCCCCAATCCGGCCATCATGGGGGGAGCGGAGGGATGGAGAGTCGGGAACTAGTAACATACATAACTCTGGAACGGGTAATCGGACATGCATGAAACTTGACAAGTTGTAAGGACAAGCGTTTCAGAAGTTCAGTTTAAAATCCGGACCGGATCCGATAACTGGGGGGGGTGGGGCTGGGTCTAGGCGAAAACCCCCCCGGACAACCCCCCCCCCCCCGCCAAAACCCCGCCGGCTAAAACCCCCCCGTTACCAAAACCCCCCGGACCAGAACCCCCCCGGTACCAAAACCCCCCGACCAAAACCCCTCCGGTACCAAAACCCCCCCGCATAAAAAAGACGGGTATGTAAGAGTAGAGGAACTAGTAGGTAGAGATAAAGAGAATAATAGAAACCCCCCCGGTACCCCCCCTGCGAAAACCCTCCCGAATCCTTAGACACTCACACATATTAAGACAGGGATTTACTGGGCAACAAAACGAACAACCATGTGACAGTTTTACCATTGACAAGCACGAGTAAGGTGAACAGCTGGTAGAATATTTCTGGGACTATCGTGAAAGTACTATCACAAAACGAGCTCAACCTTTCCCTTGACCCAAAGGATCCTCCCATCGAGTCTCATACAAATATTCATTCCCTTCGAGAGTTATCCTGCTCACAGACGGATATAATAGCAGGACAACTTTTGCGGTGTCATAGGTATCCCTCCGCTTATTGCCCATCTTCGAGTTTCTGGTATGAATCAGGGATAACTAAAGAGCAATCAGGCAAGGGGAGCTTCCCATTGCACCAATGGGTGGCATCGTAACTGCAGCTTCCTCGCCAAGAAGGGTGAGGTATTGAGAAAGGATTTGTTGGGGGGACAGAGTGGAACTGGCTTTGATTTGATCATTCACATTTAACACCTCACTGACAACAGCTTCAGTTGAATGCGGGTGTTTGGTGACTTCAGCAATTAGTCTGTCACCATCAACCTTCACCTTCACCTTACACTCCCTTTGTTTATCATTGTTCTGATACCCACTGTACTTCAGACATTCTTGTAGGGTCAAGTTTGCGAAAGAAGTTTGTTCTACTCTTACTCTATACCTACCCGTTACTCTACTCTTGCATACCCGTCTTTTTTTATGCGGGGGGGGTTTGGTACCGGGGGGTTTTGGTACCGGGGGGGGGTTTGGTCGGGGGGGTTTGGTCGGGGGGGTTTTGGTACCGGGGGGATTTTGGTCGGGGGGGGGTTGGTAACGGGGGGGTTTTAGCCGGGGGGGTTTTGGCGGGGGGGTTTTAGCCGGAACCCGGTGGGGCTGGAGGGGGAACCGGAAATCTCGTTAAACGCCTCCACATAAGCTAGAACGATGAAAATTGGTAGGCGTAACAGGGAGCCCACCAGATTAACTTGGAGTTGGAAATGATCATTTCCCCGATTTGGCAACTGTGATGGGAGTGGAGAGATGGGGAATCTGGAGACTAGGAACATGAATAACTTTGTAACGGGTAGCCTAATCGGACAAGAATGAAATTTGACAAGTGTCAAGAACAAGTGTCTCAGATATTCAGTTTGAAATCCGAACCGGATCCGATAACTGGGGGGGGGGCTGAAAGGGGAGCCGGAAATCTCGTGAAACGTTTCCACATAGGCTAGGACGACGAAATTTGGCACGCATATCAGGGACCCCACTAGATTAACTCCGAAATCAACGTTTCCCCGATTCGGCCACTATGGGGGAGTGGAGGGATGGGGAATTGAAATCCGGACCGAATCCGGTAACAGGAGGGGACCTAGAGGTCCAAACCTCCCCAGGAAGAAGAGTTGCAGACCTGCCTTTTTCACCTTTTTTACTACAAAAAATGTAAAATAAAATGATATTGGACACTGTAATAACATTCTAGCACAAACTCCCGCCTACAGTTCGCCTATTCTTACAAGTGCCATATGATCCTTTAGCTCTTGTTTTTTTTGCATCTGGATGTGATAATGGGCACGTTAGGAGCGCTAAAAATTCATTTAATATCCGTATTACCCGTTGCATTCGTATTACCTTCTGCCTATATCCGATTACCCGTTCCAAGGTCATGCATGTTACTATTTCCAGATTCCCCATCCCCCACTCCCCCCACGATGGCCAAATCGAGGAAGTAATTATTTCCAAGTTTATCTTCTTATATGGAAGGCATATCCCTGATATGCCTGCCAAGTTTCATCGTGCTAGCTTATGTAAGTGCCCAAAAACCGGGTCAGACCGACAGAAGGTCAGACCAATAGACACTACGATCGCTTTATGGCACTAGAGTATGCTCAACTCAAGTGCCATAAATATCATTATCTGAAAATTTAAAAATTTTAGCATAAAGAAAGTGTTTTTCTTTGAAAAACGACGGAATTTTTAGAAAAAAATCTTTGTTTTAAAAACAGCTTTCTTACGAAAAACCGAGGCGCTTCGTGACAACTTTTTATACGGACTGGCCTCAACATTCGGGGGAGAGTCTTCTCCCTCCCATACGCTATGCTCCTGATAACCATCGCTTGTAGATGAAGCGTTGTTTGCATATTTATAATGTAACGCCTTGCAAGAAATCTACGAGATTCTGATCCCCTTGGCTACGCTCAACCCCTGTCAATCTTCATCAGTGATACGAATCATATCAGATCATTTTTGCATCCCTACCCTTTGACCATTCGGGTGGCCGCCACACACCCGAGCTCACATCCGAAAGTGCGCTTGGTGCCACTGAGTGACCCGAGTGAAAAAAAAGATAGAGAACCATAGGGAAACCATACCAAAAAGCCCATACTCCTATCGTTTCTGAGGTTCCCCAGATTTCCTGAGTGCTGGTCTATACGCCCTTGAATGTGTTTTATCTTCCATCGTTGAAACCATGGCGGATCATACCCAATGTGCGTATGTTCCTAGGTATAATCTGAATGGTTATCTATGTTTCTGTCTTCGGATTGCAAGAACGTCAGAAGACAACTGGTCTATGTGCCTATGTTCCTAGGTATGAGCGGAATCGTTTCGTATATGCCAGTCACTGGATTACAAGAACTTCAGAAGACAACGGGTCTATGTGCGTATGTTCCTGGGTATGGAGCCGAATCGTCTCGAATATGCCGTTCACTGGATTACAAGAACTACAGAAGACAACGGGTCTATGTGCTTATGTTCCTAGGTATGAGCGGAATCGTTTCGTATATGCCAGTCACTGGATTACAAGAACTTCAGAAGATAACGGGTCTATGTGCCTATGTTTCTAGGTATGAGCCGAATCGTCTCGAATATGCCGGTCACTGGATTACAAGAACTACAGAAGACAACGGGGCTATGTGCTTATGTTCCTAGGCCGGACCCGTAGGGAACGGACGGGGGTATAACCATTTGTTCTTGGTATAACTCTTCTTCAGTCGTTGGTTGAACGCAAGCTGTGGTTGAACGCCTCCGAGTAAGGACTCGCGTGAATTTGTGAATAACAAAAATGGATTTATGAAGGATTGTTGTTAAGATGATGGGAGCCGAGTTCAGAAATGGTTTTATTGTACGAAGCCTTGCAAGGGACGTCCCAAGAAGTGATACAACCAACGTGGACACACCGGAAGCCGACTTAGCGATGCTTGTAATGGCCAGGCTACCGAGTCTGATCAGGTAAATACGAGTTCATGCGGCTAAATAGGGATCGTGAATTGATCCGTGAGTGGGGGAGGATGGCGATACTTAAATCGTGGGCCAGGGATGGCAGAGCAGTCTCCGATTTGTTTGATGTTCCGTATGGGGGGTGCAGGATGATTCTGTATTAAATACAGCGTGAGTTAGCGACTTTTAGGCCGTGTTATTCTTTTCAGCAAAGAGGAATAATCTTCCGGTGCCTTTTTCTTTCGTGCTGGCGGTAGTACATAGTTAAAAGTGTAAAAGCAGATAACACATGTTTGTGCATCTTTGTGTTTAATGTAATGGTAATATGTCATGATTTTGTTAAACGCTCTTCTCGTGGGGGTTCTCGTGAAACGTAATAGATTTTTTTTTTTTGAAACATAACAACCAAAAAGGTCGTAACTGATAAATTCTCATAATGAGCAGATGGATGCGCAAATATTTGTTAACTGTTGTCAAAGTTTTGAAACGTTTCTCCAACCATTTTTTTTTTTTTACAGATAGATTCCGTGACTACCTATCGAAGAAGAACTGTCCGGACATAGTCGCGGCTCAAAATGGTAAACCGCCATATCGCTCAGAAAATCCAGACGCTGATGAGAAAGCAGAGGCCCAGAAAGTCGAAAGACAAGCCGGATGAAGACAGGAGTGCTAATTGTGAAATCAGTAGCGACGAAATGAGTGATGAGGAGTCATCAGAAGAGACCAGCCGATCCTCCAAATATATACTACCAGAGGTTGTCCCACAGAACCCAGCGAGTACCGGTGAGGATGGCTCAAAGACTTGCCAGGAAACCAGCGATACCCCAGGGCCAGGACCTCATGCTGAACTGTGCACTAGCGGAGCCGGCCTGCTTGATCCCGTCAAATATGACAATGCGCGAGTCGCTCCTCCGTCTCAGCCCGAACATACAGAGCAGTCTTTCCATCCGTTCTATCAAGGATCGCCCTATCCTTCAGGACTCCCCTATCCCCAAGGACCCTCCTACTCCCCAGGACCCTCCTACCCCCCAGGTCCCTCCTACTCCTGGCCTGGGCATTTTTACCAGCGACACCAGTAGTTTAATTAAAGTGCTTTAAAGTTTTTGTCTGTGTATATTTAATTGAAGGTTTTCGTCTGCCAAATGTCTAACAATTTGCAGAATAAACGTTTTGTACATTTCAATAATCCTACTATTGTATTTTGTGGTCTGCAAAATATTGCTCTATCCTTAACTGAAGTAACCTGGTCTAGTGCAGCGATTTAATGCAAACAGCAGGATAAGCTAAGCTTCGTTTATATGTTCCAGTAGAGCATATCGGTGAAACGCTCCAGTACGAAAGCATCTGTGTAGGCTACGATTCATTAGCTAGGTACGGTGTGCGACTCAGTAGACCAGTCCGGTGCAGTAGTAACCTCTGTTAATCCCTCCAAAGTAAAAGTCCTCGGTTCTGTCCAAAGGTTCACATATCTAGCATCCAGGACTAATCGCGGCTTCTCGGGTTCTATTCCAAGTGGAAGTACCACTAACGGAGGTTCATGTTTCCCGACGACTCCCCATACACTGACAGACCCATTTCGAATTCTTTCCTGTAGGTTGCAGCACCCTGGTGCAGCGATCCAGTAGAGGAGCAGATTAGCCTACGAAGTAGCATAGCGCGAGTTACGAGTTCATTTAACCGAGTTGATGCGGTAGCCGGTTGAAGCGATTTCGGTGCAGTAGCCGGGTGCAGCGATTTCGGTGCAGCGGTTTTGGTGCAGCACCCTTCCTATGACCATTGGGGATCATAGAAAGAGATAGGCGACAAACCATACAGGACCTCAAGAACCGCGGCATCAGCGTATAGGTGTGATTGACAGATACCTATACGGACGCATAGGCATGGTCGGCGCTACCATACCGGACCATAGAAGCCGCTATACCAGCGTATTCGGCAGCGTATACGGAACTATAACAAGGAACATAGGACTATAGAGGACAGTTTTATCAACTATAAAAGACGCTGCACAAAGGCCTATACAGAACCATAGAAACCGGCAAGAGCAGGCAATACATACGATTATAGAGGATTATAGAGACCGTTACAAAACCATCAGACGATAGAAACTTTAGACGCATATAGAACAAATACAAAACCATAACCAATCACGTATACATGGTTTCTATCGTGACAATAGGGTCATAGGAACCATAAGATTGGCTCTATCTTTTTTTTCACTCGGGGAAGTAATCGTAAGTTGTCACCGTCGTGAACGGCCATTTTGGCGGTTTTCAGCCAATGAGTGCACGCCCGGTCCGGACGAGCACGGTTACGACGGACTTACGATTTGGCAATCGTAGATGAAGGACGGGCAATCGTACGTGGAGGACCCACTTTAATTCGGAGACATAATCACGTACGTCTTAACTAGATCAACCGCGTTCAAGTCGCTAGCTCAAACCAAGGCTTAGTAGGACACGAGATGATCGAGGGGTTGCCCACGCCCCGGCATTTGGTGTACACCATTTCCTGGCACCGATGCCGGCTATGAATTGCGAATCATCTTTCGGCGCGTATGATTCGACGCTTGAAAGATTCATCTTTCAACGCTTATCCTGATTTAATGTCTTAAACTTGGAAACCGGTGCCGGCACCGGCCGGGCACTGGGCACATGGTACACACCAAAATTGAGAGTGGGCAACCCCTCGAGGATGATCTAGTGGCGCGATTCGGAAATTCACGGCTTGAGGATGTCAATATGTGAGACACTGTCTGTTTCTTTTAGGATTTTTTTTTAGGTTTATATCATTTTCTTTTAACAGTCCTCCATATGTTTTAGAAGAAAATGGGTGTCAAGTAAGCTCGATGAATGCTATCTAACCCACTGATCAATTAGTATGGGGGCGAGATGGGCAAAGCGGTTGCTGTAAATTGTTAATATGCTTTCTGTTAATTATCAGTAACGTTCGCTGGTGTTGGGACCTTGCAGAGATGGTATACAAGTGTGTTCACAGTAATCATTGTTGTTCCACCGTATCAGTCAACTCCTTTGAAGAGGTCTCTAATGATGTGCAATATGGTTCAAATTATGAATGCTCCTCTAAATTAAATGGTAACCGGGAGTGGCCAACTCCTCGGACCAGCTTTTCATCCCGCCAGATACGAATCCAGATATGGTCAAAAACAGTCGTGATGACCAGACAAGAGGCGTCGCCCATGTAGAGAGAGATTTTCCGTACATTTAACTTTTTGTAGTCTCGTGCTTTAATGCGTTTTACCTTACGCGATGACGCGTTCTACTAGTTGAGTGGGTGTTCGTTTCCGTTGGGAGTTATTTTAAAGACGGTCTCAAAATACGCTTTTTCACCTGTAACTTTTCCTTCCACCAAAGAATCACAATATTTTGACAAAACCGCGAGTACATTCGCTTCCTTCAGTTGTAAATTGCAGAATCTTTAACTGCCTTGTTCATCGCTTGCCACTCATTTCGATGTCGGGATTCCTCAATTCCCACCTTGAGGAGTAAAAATCATCTGTAAAAAATTTACAATGGCATATTTTGAATTGTTTCGATTTGAAATTGTAAACAGTTGATATTTACAAAAATGTTTTGTCATTTTTCTATTTTCTTCTTTGTCTTCAATAAAATAGGTTACTTTTGAGGACAGGAATGTTTGATACCTGAAAGTTTGTTTTGCCCTGAGGGTGACCCACGATAGATGGCGGGTTTGAATGAAGCAAGGCTGAAAATTGAATTGTGACTAAAAAGTCATGTGGTGAACTGAAAGACAAAAATGATATTAGGGCGGGATTGAACAGACGCGACCATCGGACGATCACGATCCTACACTCTAACTCACTGCGCTACCGAATGGCTTGTGAACATAGTTCGCAAACCATTAAAATCGCAGAAAGAAATGGGCTACACGATCCCGCTTAAGCTGTTTTATCCAGATAGTTTAATTCCGATGCCACGGGATAGGATACTATTACGGGAAGATGGTATTTGCACAAGCGGCCATAACCGTGACAAGTAGACCATGAATAATTTTTTAATTTGTAAGCGCATCTTCACATTCAGTTTCAATCAATTTGCCCTTCTGCTAACTGCCTGAAGAGGACCCTTGCCAAGAAGAGCCAGAATATCGCTGGAATAAATCTCAGCCCTCAAACATCGAAGTACAGGCAAAAGGACAAGCCAAGAAAAGATTGACAAAAAGATCATAAGAAATATAACTTAAAGATGGTCATTCATAAATTGGTACAATAAAAGCAACCACCCTCCGAGCCCAAGAACGGAGACAACTAACAAGTAGCCTCCTCAGCAAAAAAAAAAAAAAAATGAAAAGACGAGCACACCAAATAACCGTGGGTACGCAAATTACAAACCACCAATACTATTAAAATAATATGCAATATAGATTAATCAAAATGTCGAAAGACTTCCTGTGATAATAGAGAGCAGGTAATATTTTGAATGAATGAACGAAAGATTTATTTCGCACTGCCCAAGGGCGGTGGACTAAAAAAAAGGACAGATAAATATAAAATAATCGCAAAACACTCAACAATATTTTCCATGAAGGTTCACTAATTTAGAGTCACATTTTTATGAGAGGGCAGCTTTTGTTATCGGTTCGGTAGGCTACTGAGAATTGAATGAAATTGTTTGTTTCTTCTAGGTCGACAGTCTAAAAGAGGAGTTGAAAACCCTTGCCATCCAGAAGAGCAGTTTTGAGCGCCTTCAACGCGAAAAAGGTAAGACAAAAAATTCACCGTCCCGACTTCAGTGTAAGTCTTTTTTCTAAGGTGCAGCCAAGGCTATATCCAAGGGGGTTTAGGGGGTTCGAACCCCCACGAAATCCACAAATTTAATCGTTTTTTGTAGGCTTTCGGTCCGACCCGATGGCACCCCGCCCCCGAAGGGCAAAACCCCCCCGAAATAAATTCCTGGATACGGGCCTGGGTGGAGCACCGTAGCGTCTGGGAGGGCTTGGGTCATGTGGCGAAAACACTAATTATATTATTGCCTGAAAATAGTTCAGGCTCATTTTTTTTTTGTAAATATGAGTCATGGCCAGGCCCGTATCCAGGAATTTATTTCGGGGGGGGGACTGCCCGTGGAATTTATTTCGGGGGGGGGGTGCCCACGGGTCGGACCAAAAAGTACAAGAAAGACATAGGTCAGAGGTTAAAGCCTACAAAAAACTATTACTTTTGTGGGTTGCGGGGGAAAGAAACTGTGAAAAGAAAAGAAAAAATACTACTTTTAAGTACGGTACTTGATCAGAAACTATTGTCTTATTTATTTTTCAAAAAAATCGAAGGTCTGTAAAATAAAGGTTTCAGTGTTATTTGTAAATGTTAGTTAACAAAAATGTTTGGTTCTTATCGTTGCTAAGTAATAAATATATTGTGGGATTTGCGCGAAGAAAAAAAAAATCAGTTAAAAAAAATCTTTTTGGTTATATTAAGTCCCTTGTGTTGGAACGTGGAAGGCACCTACGAGAGAGAGAAGATTATCCGAATCGCTTCTTCTTTTTCCAGCGTGGGCGTAGTGTTTTCGGTTCTTCCGTGGGCGTTGGCGTGAAATTCTAAAGAGGCAAAAACACAGTTCGTGTTTGGCGAACTGTATGATGAGATAGTATTTGTTAAACTTTTTTTCGGTCCGGAAACCGCATTTTAGGTGTCCGGCAGGATAGCAGATTTGCAGAAAGCAAATTTAAATTGTAACATATATTTGTGACTATGTTGACCATGTGTGACGATCCCCCACTGTTTTTTGTAAAAACATAACCTGGAATTAAGCGAATTATTAGTAAACATACCATGTGTCTGCCGGGGAGCAGGACCCAAGTACCCTGTAAGCCAAATTTCAAGAAGAAAAGATGTATCCGCCAGGCTTTCGTCTAAACCAGTGAGTAATTCATAAGCAGGTAGTAGGGATGGACTCATTGTCATAAAGGTTTGATTATTTTTTCTGTTATTTACGAATGATTTTGGCTTTACGGTAGAATTTTTTAGAAAGAAAGAAATGTTCCTGTAGTTTTCACAATTGTGGTTCCTGTCGGCTAGTAATGGTTTCTTTCCTGACAAAAAATAACCACTCAAGTGCACGTAAGTAATGTGTTTGACAAAAAAGACCCATCTCACATTTTCGGAATGGAAGACAAGTTTACTACCAGGGTTCTTTGGACGCTGTGGACTCGTTCAGCATTTAAACTAGCTCAATAGTGCAAGAATTTAATTCCTACTATCAAGAACTTCCGTCTCCCTATGTCTGTAATACGACCGTGCGGAGTCGAATATATTATAATACCTTACCCGATGCGAATTTAGGCTAGCTCAGTAGTGCAAGATTTAATTCCTTGTATCTGAACCTCCGTCTCCCATGTCTGTAATACGACCGTGGAATCGAATATATTCTAATACCCTACCCCATGCGAACGAGCGGAGGAGGAGCTACGCAGAACATCATAATTTGTTACCTCCACAGACAGCTGTGTCGCAGCAAAACCCCGTAGAAAGATACGAACGCCGTCTGAGTCGTCCTTTACAGCTGATTTGTCACCAGTGTGACGTCACGTCTAACTCGCTGCAGACCGGGTTCTCTACCCTGCAGGCGCAGCGGCGAAGAGGGAAGTAGATGGGTATCAACTCAACCCTCACAGCGAGCTCCTCTTGCTCCGCTCAGTATTATCGGAGTATCAGTAGTCGCTGCATGGGACCAAAGACGGAGGTTCTGTTAGATTATTTGTTCTTGCTAGTATCTTTGTGACGTATAGGGAGAAGGTCCTGGGGACGGTGAGTCAATGCTTGGGCTTGACCAGCAGAAATTTCTCAGATGAAGAGCACAATACGCCTCAAATCTGCTGAAGTGAAATTAAAGTTTACCTGAAAAGCCAACTCATTTGTGTGTCATTTAATTGGATACACTGAATTATTTTGATTCTGCAAAGGGATCTTTTGATTTTCCACTATCTGCTCTAGTTATGAGGCTCAGAATATCTCCAGCCGTCCCCACAGCGTAAATTCTACTATGACGCGTGAAATTCTAATCTCAACACAAATGCGGATTTCTGTGGGCAGTAGTGAGATTGGTGAAGATTGCTTAGTGCCTGAACAAAAAAAAAATGATAAATCTTTCTCGTAAGGCATACAGCAAAAATACTAGCGCATAGAGGCACCACAAATCACACGGAAATTCCACTATTTGAAAATCGGTTATTCGTGAATAGCAGAATAACGAAGTAACTCATTTTCAGCGGGTCTTCAAGCCAATTTAAGTGAATAAGTGATGGGTAACTAGATTGTCCTATCCTAACCCTTTTCGGTTATACTTTAAATTTCATACATTTCAGTAGATTTGAGCAGTTTTTTTTGTTTGGGGGTCGGGATGCACTGTGCTTTTGTAGCTGGGACCTCTACAACTTACCCTGAGTCGCTGTCCCTTCCTGGGGAGTTATCCCCCCCCCCCCCGACATTGAACTGTTTCCAAAGTGGATTTGCGTGTGACTGGCTGATCACACTTCACATGCCAAAACTAAAGGACCCCTCTTGCTTATTCTTCTTCTATATTATCCCTAGCTCCATTACCTATGTTTTGCACCGACATTTCAGCTCTTTTTCGGCCCAAGTTTTGCCAGTCACGCAACGCAAACTTCGCCGAAAGATTCAAGGTCCGCCGACAAGTCTTTCACGCATATATAAGGACGTGAGAAGATTCAAAATGTTGTTTTTCATTTTAGAAGACATGGTAGGCCATCAGGTCGACCATCTTTGGTTTTGAACTTAATAATCTTTAATTTCCTTAATAGCTCGCATAGTTCACTCGCTAGCATTGGATTGTCATACAGTTTACCACCGATACATATTATAACACTATATAAGACATTTTGATAATAAGTTAAAAATTCACAGGTGACACTTAAACTTCTTTTGTTTGAACTTCTTCTGTTTTGCTTTGTTTTCCCACTTATCAACAGCGGCGCGTTCAGTTTTCAAATATTTTGCGTCCAGCCGTCGCATCGGAGAGCTTGAAGGCTGGATAGAGTCGATAAGCGCCAACGAAAGATATGGTATTCTCAACGATATTTCTGAGCCACTTTATAGTGAAAAAGATCGGTTCTAGTAAGAGTTGTGCTTTAAGGAGCTAGACTGGAGAAACTAAAAAAGATTTTCCTATTTAGATGAACTCCTCAGAGCAATCAGCACTCTTAACGAAGACCTCGAGAACGGTCGTAATGAATACAGCCGGACAGTTGCAGAGCTTCAGCAACAGAAAATAGAAACAGAGAGGCGTAAGTACCATACCACACTATATATACACATTATTTTTTTTTTTTACGAAGCAGATTCAGGCATCCCCAACAACGCATTGCACCCCGGCTGAGGGCAGGGTATCAGGACCTGCGCTACGCGAACCTTAAGCGGTTTGCATGCGGAAGTTTGCTTTTTTTTTTTAAGCAAAAGCCGAAGGTTAGACTAGAATTAAGAAATCTAGGTTTTGATACAGATTTCAAGTACCGAGTTCTCGTGATCGTTTACTTTCCATTCCACTATTTTTTGTTTACTCTCACTCCATTTTTTACCCTTGGTAGTCAAGTGTTAATTGTTACGGTAGTAGTAATGGACTGACCAGACTCCATTTCTTTAGAACTAAGTTGTCCTAGCTTATTGTCTAAGTTGTCCTAGCTTATTGTCTTAAGAGTTGGCAGTAAATTTGTGTTTTGATTAGCTGATTTTGATTGCCTTGCAAAAAAAAACTAGCCCGCACACATCCTAGAATAGCGTTATAAGTGCGCGTGTCTTCAGTCACCCTTAACCACACTATAGGGCTGTGTAGATTGGATTGTGATTTATGATGCGTTCACACGCAGTGCGTGACGAAAGTATGATCCGCAATTAATGAACATACTTGGGTGGCGAACCATTGGTCCGTTAAAACCAATTTAAGAAAAAGTCCTTGCATCACCCCATATGACCAATGTTGAAGCCAAGGGGTTACTCTCTTGTTGGCCACCACTGTACCAGCCTCCCGTGGGCACCGACTGGAAACCGGGCATGTAATGTACATTCATTTTGGCAGTGATTAACCCCTCGGCTGGCTAAGATTTGCTGTCGAGAGGTTGCCCACTCACGATTTTAGTGTAGGCTACAGCAAGTGCACGGTGCCGAGGTGCCAGGTCGGTGCCAACACCGGCTTATACCATCCGGTACCAGTTGCCACGTATTAGGAGATTAAAATCAGTATGTTTGGAAGTCGGAATCGCCCAATTTATACCCGGCACCGCTGGTTGCGGTCGGTGCCTGTAAAGCAGGTGCCGGGGAGTGTGTAACCCTTCGTTTGCTATAGCGATGTCAAAGTTAATTTAAAAAAAAATACTTATTTAGGAGATTCTGAACTAAAGTTAAACTGAGAGAATGGAAACGAGTTTCTTTTTTCAACCCGGCTTGTATAAAAATTCGCATATAGCTGATATCCGGATTTGACCAGAATATGAATACGGAAAAATCATTCGGAAGCCGAACTGGCTTCAAAACGCCCGAATAGTAGCCTACATACATGTTCTAGAAATCATAATGCTTGTCAGGATGGAGGGGGGGGATAATCGCTCTCAGCTTTTTTCTGTTGGAAGGGGGGCTGTCTCCGCTGTGTCTACCGAAAATTGATCGCTGTGTGAGTCAGTTACTTTCTGCTTGGAACTGTTCCAAACTAAAGAGATTCAGATCTTATGTGCGACAAAAGGAACCGTCCCGAATCTAAGACGTTTCTATTTTTAATGTAAATGGAAGGCATAACAAACATTTTTCAGACATTGGTAACTTCATAGTACAGTTGTGTACACGACAATCACTCCTGTCAAAGATCTGTTTCTTATCTTCTGTCTTGTGTTGTGAGTTACGTGCACCGGGTACCGATTTTTTTCGGGGGTACCGAGCAGGTACCGGGGGTACCTGCAGCGGGTACCGATTTTTTTCTGTCTTGTGTTGTGAGTTACGTGCAGCCGGTACCGATTTTTTTCGCGTAAATCGTTCGCTCCACAGGTATGCGACTAGAGAGGCGGATAATTTTGTTGTTGAGTACCGAGACACCACACGTGCAGGTTTCGGCATTAGGTATTTAGCTCCGGCTATTTGGAATGATATACCAGTTGGCTTTCGGGAGGCTGAACACATTGGGTCATTTAAAGTAAAACCTAAAAAACATTTATTGGGAGAGGGGAGATAATTTTCATTTTTTTTTCTTCATTTTTTAGATTTTGGTATTAAAGGTTAATTGAGTGAGAGTGTTTTTGTCCTTTCTTTTTTCTTTTTTTTTTAAATGAAATTTGTTAAAGGTTGAGAGTCAGAGGATTGCAGCCGTCCATCACCAGGCTGTTTGAGCCTTCCCCGGGTGGTTGTGTGTTTATATAGTTTATTTTATAATTAGTGGCAAATAAAGCAAGTCAAGTCAAGGTAGTTTTCTGGTCGTGCTTCGGAGATGTGACCAAAACGTCTGTCTTGGATTGGATGGCGTGACGCGTCGACGTCGCTGTCAGCGTGTGTCCTAGTAGGTTCGCCTTGTTCAGAGTAAAATAACACTAGGGAAGGGAGTAGCGCCAAGACTTTAATAAAGTGACACACAATCGAATAGTGGTGACACTAGCACCACTAGCGATAGAAAACGGAAACTTAATAAGTCGTTAACCAGCGCCTCCGATAATTCCATACCCAGAACACACTAAAAACAAGACCTAAGGTTTCGATGGGCTCCCAAAAATTTATTATTTGATTCAGAGATCCAGACAATTGGGTCTTGACAATTTGCTTATTCATAAGTTCCCAACATGTCGACCCTCCTTAAGCTACTGGAATCTACCTTGAGATCAAGGTTGTAGGAAGCACTCGTACGTTATTAAGGATAATCGTGGTTTCCGTTTGGGTGATATTGTGTGTTTGCTAATTCTGTGTATTTTTTTTAGTTCGAGAATATGAGAACCAGACCTTCAACCGAGCCCTAGAAGAGGCGGAACGAGAAACCAAACTGCGATTAGAAGAACAGGTAGGCCTTGCAACCTACCACAACGATTTTTAGAGGCGGATCCGGGGTAGGCCGAACGTGACCTACCCCGGATTATTGAATGGGCGTAAAAGGCGCTCGGAAGAAAGCTAATAAAGGTTGTGCCCCCCTCCCCCTAAGGGCCTGTGTTCAAACAACTGTATGCGTAGGCAGTGTCTGAAAATAGTAGGAACTTATCGGTTCAAAATACGTTAAAGGACGGACACTGTTTAATAATAATACAATACTTCATTCGTGGTAGTTCTTTTGTTTTTAAGACATAAATAAGAATCAGAAAAATAAGTATGTCAGTCGTTCGTCCATGCAGATTACTGTACATAGAAATTACATTGTATACAGTAGACATACATGAATGGAAATTCAAACTCACACAGCTTTGCAAAAGAAGACAACAATGTTTCTAAGAATTCTAGTTTGCCCATGGTTATTGGCTGTATATAAATTTGTCCATCCCTTGACACTACCGCCAATTTTGGTTTTGGTCGATACAAGGCTGACGGAAAATCTCCAGATAATTACAGAAAGAAAATAAGTGAATTTCTAAAATGTCATAAAATCGTATAAGAAGTAGCTTGTTTTGGGGCGGGCGGTGGTGGTGATATGGATGATTTTTTTAAACACAAACTTACGTGCATACTAATGCAGGTGCATAAACGGCGCTAAATATACAAATAACCTAAGCGGGCTTGATGACGTCAAAATTCAAAAGCAACAACACATTTTTGTGATCATAAATTGATACCACATCGGACGTGTACAACCGCCATATATCATCTTAAAATAATGTGAATACATTATTCGTTTATAAACCGTGACAGTGCCTCGCTTCGCTCAGCTACTTTTTTAGTTATTGCGTTTGAATATTTGAATACTTCATAAAATCGATGAAAGTAGCGATTTATGACATCACAATAAGTGTGGGGATAAAATTCTTGAACCTAATCCAATAGGAAACCCAGCTTCTCCCCCCCCCCCGTCCGGTCTAAATCTCTAGACGATATATAGGGCCATTTGTCTGGTTTCTCCATTAGAGTCCCTTGCAAAAGTTTGAATTAAAAGTACACAGTTGTCTGCCAAATATTGCGTGGCATACTACCAACGCAAAGATACTGTATGTCCAGATAAAAGAGCTTGGCATTTTGTTACGCTTACGATAAACACAGACGTAGAATAAGGGATGGGCCATAGGGAAAAGGTACCGATGTCGTTGAGGGTATACTCTATATGACCAAGTCCGAAACACGCCGGTGATCGTAAGGAAAACAAGAAACGTCATCCAAACAAATCCTCAAAATTGACTAAAATCCTATGTAAACCGGTCAACAACGTTTGTTGTGGTGGGGTTGTTGTTTCTTCGCTAGGCACACGGCGATTCTTCGTCGGCACGAAGAGCTAGTCATCATGAGTATTAATAAATCAGGACAGGCTCCTTGAGCTTTCTTTAGATATTGGCGAGGGGTCGACGACTCATTATTTATGTACACCATTCCGGAATAACGGAATAATCCTGACCATTCCGGATTATTCCTGGCCGTTCCGGATTATTCATAACCATTCCATATCCTCCCATTCTTTATCGAGTTTGGTAATTCACCAACTTTTGTTTAGTCCGCATTTATTTCACCCCATTCGGTCTGTCCTGCGGCGAACGAGGGGTCGACGACTCTCATTTTGTATGTACACCATTCCGGAATAACGGAATAATCCTGACCATTCCGGATGATTCCTGACCATTCCGGATTATTCCTTCGGGACGTGTACACCATTCAGGGAGAGTCGTTGACCCCTCGGAAATTGAGCATGAGCATTTTATATCGTAACATCCCTGATTGCTACTCGCTGAGAAAGGGCTTACAGAGACTGGACTTAAACACTTCAGCATGAATCATCACTCCAGACCCTGTTTTCTGCGTCTTCGTGTCTAAGAGTCTGTGCCCAAATTTGCAAAGTACGTATATGAGGCTCCCCTAGATGGACACGACTTGTAGATATGCGCTGACATTTTAATTAGCAATTGAGTGCTTCATTAGGTATTGTATTCATATATACCCTAGAGCTAAAGCCAATGTACGTGAAATATAGGTTATTTGGCACTACTAAGAGTTTGTGAAGCTATTTTGTAGTTGAACTTCACTTCTCGCAATGAATGGGTACTTTAAAGTTTGACCGAATAGAAGTGAAATATGACAGTCTAATTAGACTGTCAGCATTCACTTAAAGGACTCCTCTTGCTTATTCTGCCTTTAATAATATACCTAGCTCCCTAGTGGAATTATAAGCTTCTTAAATCCCCACCTTTCTCCACTGTTTCGTTTTGTGCCTACGAATTTTTAGCGCTTTTTCGGCCGTGCCGAGTTTTGACCGTCACACAACGCAAAGTTTGCCGGTATCTTCTGTGTCCGCTGACAACTCATTCACATAGAAGGATATGAGAATCTCCTGTTTTTGCCATCTTTTATTTGGTTAGTTTTCCAACTTTTTAACCACGGCGCGTTCAGTTTTCAAACGTTTTGCGCCCAGCCGCCGCGTCGGAGAGCAGGAAGGCTGGACATAGTCGACAAGCGCTAACGAGAAAATCGCTAATTTCAGGTGGAAAGTAATGGTATTTTCGAAAAACGTTTTTTATGATCCATTTCATGGGGAAAAGATCATTTCTAGTAAGAGTTGTGCTTTAAATAGGCCTGAAAACCCGATAAAATTGTGTTACTTCGTTTGTCCGTTATCCACAGATAACCGATTTAATCGAATGAACTTATTCTTTCGTATTCGTGGTACCTCTATGTGCGTGTCCCTCTGCGCTTGATATAGGTACCAACTACAGATGTAACGCTTGTCCTTAAATCAGTTATGCCAAATAGCTTCCAAAAAAGGAGATAGGGCTAGAATGTGGGGGATAGTGTAAGCGTTGTAGAGTCTAGCCAAAACATTTCTACTGTAACGGGTTTTTAGCAATAACTAGTAGACCATAAGCTGCTCTAGCCTTCGCGCCGAAATGTCCGAGTAGTCCAGCACGGGTACTTTTCAGGTCGGTACCAAGTGGTAGACCGAGGTAAGTTAGAGACGGCGAAAGCTGGATACTTGAATCACCCAAAGAAATTGTTAAAAGCAGAGCCTAGTTTCACGGTATTCAAATAGTTTAGAGTATTGGAATATAAACAGTAAATAGTGCGAGGTGTGCTTTAAGTAGCCAAAATCTCACGTCACTCTTTTCAGGCCTCCCATCTGCATGAATATTACCGCAAAGAGATCAACAAAACCTGCGCTGAAGTAGCAAGTGAAGAGAGAGAAGCATTTCAGAAAGAACTGCGAAGCGTAAGTGAAGAACTGAAAGAGCAAAACAGAAGACTAAGAAAGGAGAATGCTGGGTTGACACAACGCCTGCAAGGAAAAGACGCGGAAATATTTGAACTGAGGAACGAGTTGACTTACCCCCTGGAAGCCAGATTTCAGGTAAGCGGGTAATTTTTGGGTAAGAGCTACTGTAAGTCTCCACTGATATTGAGCAAAGACGGGCGAATCCGGATTCGAATCCGGGATTCGTCCTTTTGGCCGGATTCGAATATTCTGTTTGTCAGACTGGATTCGATTCGGATTCTAAACCTTCAATATTACGAATCCACTCAAGTTTCTGGTATATATCTTTCCAGTTTCCGTTTCCCAATTTTGTACACATGGTGGATTCGAAATGATGGATTCGGATTCATAGGCTAATCAGCCATGGATTCCGATTCGAATCCTTTCATGATAGGATTCGCCCATGGCTGATCTTGAGGGAAGGGGCTAAAAGCGAAGGTTCCTTTTGAATTATAATTCAAATAACTATAAATCATAATTATAAATAATTATAATGCAAATATAGTTATACCATAATTCAAAAAGAACGCAGTAAGAAACTGTCCGCACCGACTAGAGTTTTGAACGTTTTTGTCGATCGTCTGTAATATTTTGTGTGTAACGGGCTACGCATACAAAACACGAAATGGACGGACGAAAGGTTGGAAGCTTAACAGACGTTGAGGCGCCCTGTAAAATCGGGATTTCCTTCGATACCATATGGAGCGTGTTCCACCCCTCTACCAATAGTAACTAATAGTTACTATTTCCGTTCCAGCCTCACGAAAAGTTACTACGCTGACCGTTCCAGCCATCGATATACTCGGCTAAGTTTGTTATAAATACCTAGATAGGACACACGCCTATCTCGCAACGTTAAACTTTCGGACAAATCTAAAATTCCAAAAGCCGAAAAACACGAAAAGTGGCGTTTCTCCATAAGCCGTAATGTTAATGTTCGGTATTGTAGCTTAGGCCTATGACGTCGGAAATTAGTTCCGACAGCGGCAACAGGTAGCCCCGAACCTCCGACAAAATGACAGTGGACACAAAAAGTGACCTGACCCCGATCAGGACCAGGCCAGGGGGGGAAGTGGGGGTAGGTCAAAGACACCCGGGGAATCCCCTCAGGCACGCAAAACGAAAAACGTGTTTCCAAAGGGAAAATTGCGAAAGGAGACGAAATTCATTTGTCGCTGATAGGGTTTTCAGACACGGGGAATGCGAATACAGAGTTGGTTTTCGTCCCCGAATTTCCCTTGACCCTTCACGGTCCTAGGGTCTAGACCCTAAATAATGAAATTGCTGTATCGGCCAAGAAACACATGTTTTAGGGGTATTTCAAACATCCTGAATGCGAAAATGACACTTTTTTCACTTTAGACCTACCCCTGACACGTTTCCCTAGGGTCTAGACCCTAAAAATGAAATTGCTGTATCAGCCAAGAAACACATGTTTTAGGGGTATTTCAAACATTCTGAATCAGAAAATGGCATTGTTTTTTTACTTTAGACCTACCCCTGACCCGTTTCCCTAGGGTCTAGACCCTAAAAATGAAATTGCTGTATCAGCCAAGAAACACATGTTTTAGGGGTATTTCAAACATTCTGAATCCGAAAAGGACATTTTTTTTTACTTTAGACCTACCCCTGACCCATTTCCCTAGGGTCGAGACCCTAATAAATCAAATTGCCGTATTAGCCAAGAAACATACGTTTTAGGGGTATTTCAAACATTCTGAATCAGAAAATGGCATTGTTTTTTCACTTTAAACCTACCCCTGACCCGTTTCCCTAGGGTCTAGACCCTAAAAATGAAATTGCTGTATCAGCCAAGAAACACATGTTTTAGGGATATTTCAAACATTCTGAATCAGAAAATGGCATTGTTTTTTACTTTAGACCTACCCCTGACCCGTTTCCCTAGGGTCTAGACCCTAAAAATGAAATTGCTGTATCATTCAAGAAACACATGTTTTAGGGGTGTTTCAAACATTCTGGATCAGAAAATTACATTTTTTTCACTTTGGACCTATCCCTGGCCCGTTTCCCTAGGGTCTAGACCCTAAAAATGAAATTGCTGTATAAGCCAAGAAACACAAGTTTTAGGGGCATTTCGAACGTTCTGAATCCAAAAATTACACTTTTTTTCACTTTAGACCTACCCCTGACCCATTTCCATAGGGTCGAGACCCTAATAAATCAAATTGCCGTATTAGCGAAGAAACATACGTTTTAGGGGTATTTCGAACATTCTGGATCAGAAAATGACATTTGTTTCACTTTGGACCTATCCCTGGCCCGTTTCCCTAGGGTCTAGACCCTAAAAATGAAATTGCTGTATAAGCCAAGAAACACAAGTTTTAGGGGCATTTCGAACGTTCTGAATCCGAAAATGACACTTTTTTCACTTTAGACCTCTCCCTGACCCATTTTCCTAGGGTCTAGACCCTAATAAAGAAATTACCGTTTCAGCCAAGAAACACGCGTTTTGGGGGTATTTCGAAAATTCTGAATCAGAAAGTTACACTTATTTTCACTTTCGACCTACCCCTGGCCCGTTTTCCTAGGGTCTAGACCCTACAAATTAAATTTCCATTTCAGCCAAGAAAAGTACGTTTAGGGGTATTTCAAACATTCTGAATCGGGAAATGACACTTATTCTACTGTAGACCTACATCTGACCCGTTTCCCTAGGGTAGACCCAACAAATAAAATTGCCGTTTTATTTCATTTCGAACATTCTGAATCAGAAAATGAAAATCTTTTTCACCTTAGACTACACCTGACCCGTTTCCCTTCGTTCTAGACCCTGAAAATTAAATTGTCAGATCAGAAAACAGTCACACATTGTGGGGGTGTTTCGGACCTTCTAAGCTCGAAAGTTACATCATTTTCCATTTTAGGTGTACCCCTGACCCGTTTTCCTCGGATCTAGACTCGGACAATTGATTTTCCAATCCAAGCAGCAAGCACATATTCTAGGGGCTCGTTGGGTATTCTGAACTGGAAATGACATGTTTTCACCTTCCGTATCCCTAACCCTTTTTTCTGGTGTATAGACCCTAGAAAATTAATTTTTAATCACTTGTTTCATAACTGAGCCGCATTCAGTTTATTGCAATTTAGTATCTCAACCGAGAAAAAATCTACTGTAGCCTAACACAAAACATGAAAAAAAACACATTCGGTTCATAATTCAGCAGCTGTCAATTTGTCGTAGTTCAGTATCTCACACCAACAAAGCAATATATTACAACAACAAAAAATGAAAAAACACATCTTCACAAGTTACGAAATATACAAGAGCGAAGAAGTTTCCTTCTGTTGTCTGATAGTCGTTTCCTTGCTTCGACGGTCAAAATCTCGCCAGTTGGCCTGAGTCGAAATACTATAAACATTGAAATGGAAATTTAATTTGTAGGGTCTAGACCCTAGGGAAACGGGCCAGGGCCGGGTAGGTCGAAAGTGAAAACAAGTGTAACTTTCTGATTCATAATGTTCGAAATACCCCCAAAACGCGTGTTTCTTGGCTGAAACGGTAATTTCTTTATTAGGGTCTAGACCCTAAGAAAATGGGTCAGGGAGAGGTCTAAAGTGAAAAAAGTGTCATTTTCGGATTCAGAACGTTCGAAATGCCCCTAAAACTTGTGTTTCTTGGCTTATACAGCAATTTAATTTTTAGGGTCTAGACCCTAGGGAAACGGGCGAGGGATAGGTCCAAAGTGAAAAAAAATGTCATTTTCTGATCCAGAATGTTCGAAATACCCCTAAAACGTATGTTTCTTGGCTAATACGGCAATTTGATTTATTAGGGTCTCGACCCTAGAGAAATGGGTCAGGGGTAGGTCTAAAGTGAAAAAAAAATGTCATTTTCGGATTCAGAATGTTTGAAATACCCCTAAAACATGCGTTTCTTGGCTGATACAGCAATTTCATTTTTAGGGTCTAGACCCTAGGGAAACGGGTCAGGGGTAGGTCTAAAGTAAAAAACAATGCCATTTTCTGATTCAGAATGTTTGAAATACCCCTAAAACGTATGTTTCTTGGCTAATACGGCAATTTGATTTATTAGGGTCTCGACCCTAGGGAAATGGGTCAGGGGTAGGTCTAAAGTGAAAAAAATTGTCATTTTCGGATTCAGAATGTTTGAAACACCCCTAAAACATGTGTTTCTTGAATGATACAGCAATTTCATTTTTAGGGTCTAGACCCTAGGGAAACGGGTCAGGGGTAGGTCTAAAGTAAAAAACAATGCCATTTTCTTATTCAGAATGTTTGAAATATCCCTAAAATATGTGTTTCTTGGCTGATACAGCAATTTCATTTTTAGGGTCTAGACCCTAGGGAAATGGGTCAGGGGTAGGTCTAAAGTGAAAAAAAGTGTCATTTTCGCATTCAGGATGTTTGAAATACCCCTAAAACATATGTTTCTTGGCCGATACAGCAATTTCATTATTTAGGGTCTAGACCCTAGGACCGTGAAGGGTCAAGGGAAATTCGGGGACGAAAACCAACTCCGTATTCGCATTCCCCGTGTCTGAAAACCCTATCAGCGACAAATGAATTTCGTCTCCTTTCGCAATTTTCCCTTTGGAAACACGTTTTTCGTTTTGCGTGCCTGAGGGGATTCCCCGGGTGTTTTTGACCTACCCCCACTTCCCCCCCTGGCCTGGTCCTGATCGGGGTCAGGTCACTTTTTGTGTCCACTGTCATTTTGTCGGAGGTTCGGGGCTACCTGTTGCCGCTGTCGGAACTAATTTCCGACGTCATAGGCCTAAGCTACAATACCAAACATTAACATTACGGCTTATGGAGAAACGCCACTTTTCGTGTTTTTCGGCTTTTGGAATTTTAGATTTGTCCGAAAGTTTAACATTGCGGGATAGGCGTGTGTCCTATCTAGGTATTTATAACAAACTTAGCCGAGTATATCGATGGTTCCAGCCTTCTCGAAATAGTAACTAATAGTAACTATTTGCTTACCACGCTCGGGAGCGTAGTAAGCGTAGTAACTACGCATCTCTGCAACGTGATTGGTCCGATCAGCCCGCGGCCTGATATTTGACCGAAAAAAATAAAAAAGCGTTCCAGCCTGGCGTAGTAACTGCGGTAACTAGCGTAGTAACTACGGTAAGTAGGATGGAACACGCTCATGATTGACTGATTGATTATTTATTACCCTTCAAAGTAGTTAACACGGGCACGGAGAAAATGTGAAGAAAAGAAAAGAAGAAACGAAAACTTCTGTACTATAAAATAATGCAAGCTACTCAACCAAAATTGTAAAGAAAAATGTCCGCAGAGCGCATAATTAATCGCTTCAATTTCAATTTTTTAATTCAATTTATTTTATCACCAATTACGGACAAGCCGAATAGCAGGTAGTAACGTCAGAAATAAATGCAATACGAATGAAAGAAAGCACATTCACGAAAACAAATTGAGCTTATGAGCGTGTTCCACCCTTTTAACAGTAGTAATTTTGTTACTATTTTCGTTCCAACCTTGTGAAAAGTTCCTAGGCTGACCATTCCAACCTTTTCGAAATAGGAGCCTAACTATTTGCTTACCACGCTCGGGAGCGTAGTAGGTGTGGGTAACTACGATCTCTGTGACATGATTGGCCTGATCAGTCCGTGACATAATATTTTGCCGAAATAGGCAAAATCGTTCCAGCCAAGAAGCTAGCATCTGTGACGTCATGCATAGTAACCACTGTAAGGAGGGTGGAACACGCTCTGTGATTCTTATTATTTGTCGGTGCCATCTAGTGAGCGAGAGCGCAGAGATGGGCGAATCCGATCATGAATAGATTCGAATCCGAATCCAGGGCTAGGTACGAATCCGATTCCGAATCCGAGTCCACCGTTTCGTGCTGAAGATTCGAAAAATCAAACCATATACAAAGGTAACAGTTTAAAAATCCGAGGTGACAAAAAAGCACTGATACCTAAAGCAAATTAGACGGTATGTAAACCACATTTCTAGGTTTTCATGTGTGCTTGTTATAGAATACCTTAAGCATAGTGTGTAAAAATTAGGAAAATATAAGAAATTGGACCGGATTCGTAAGATTCAAGGTTTGGAATCCGAGTCCGAATCCGAATCCAGCCTGACAAGCAGAAGATTCGAATCCGGCCAAAAGGACGAATCCTGGATTTGGATTCGCCCATCTCTGCCAGAGCGGCCGGAGGAGGATCTTGTAATATTTGGAATAAGTGCCAGTTTGGGTAGAGTCGAGTTTCATTAATAAAAGGTATCTTCACAGTGCGCATGTGCCGGATTTGGCCTTTTCGTCAAACATTCTAACAATAAACTCACATAGTCGTTATTTACAGAAGTCAGAGACAAGCAGTGACTACAGTATTCAATTTCAGTTCAATTCAGTTTATTCTCAAAATCGATACAACGGTCAAGCCGATTTGGTGGTTCTCGTCCACATTAACACTAATTATATACAAAAAAAAAGAGATAATTCTACACTATATATCATATATCAAAGACTTGTCAAACATAACACAAAATATTCAAATCTATACAATATTAATGATGCGAGTTAAAAAGGTTGACGAATGCGGGAACAAAACTTTGTGTGTTTGATTGGCTGCATTTTGGGTATTGGTTGGGCCACTACTCTCTCAGGCCTTACTCTTGCCGCTGAAAAATCTGTGGGGAGGATATCACGTAGTACTGGTGTATCAAGGTTTTAGTTCAAGACACTAATTAGAGTTTTTACACGGCGCTTCAACAGGGTTTCTAAATTATAAGCATTAAGGAGATCTATATACGGTACTTTAGGGGACTTGGAAACTACAAGGAGGGCGCTGAATTGTATCAGCAGGGTCATAAAAGATATATTATCATCACGTTTAACACAAGGATGCCTAAAAATGTGTGTCTGTTATCGAACATCCAAGAGTGGAAGATCGGAGTTTCTTTATTACGATTCTTACTGTTCGCATAGAACCACCGCCAGAGGCAGGCAAATAAAAATAAGTGCAACCCCCAAGACAGGGTTGAGACTAACCGTGCAGATAGCAATCGGGATAGTAAAATCATAATCTACAGAGTTGTTAAGAATGAGTGTTTTGCTACGATTAAAAGATTGGGGCAATTCATGAGGATAGCGATGAACATAGGAGTAGATTTTTTGGAATAGGGAAATACCGTAATGTGTCATGAGAGTAGGGAGGAGTTTTTTCTTTCTGTTTCATGCGTTTTTTTGTGTTTGAGATTTTGTTGTGATGAATTGTTGCCATCGCCCTCTGGCTGCTCAGCAATCAGTAAGTCTATCTAAAATTAAATCGATAGGTAAATGTATGTAGATTATGATTTTACATAGACCGGAATTTTTCATAAAATACGTTGGGCTTCTAAACAGTAATTAACTGGTTTCTTCTTTTCTTCGTAGTCTCAACTTCAGAAGTACAGAGACGAAATAGCGTCTCTCCAGACCGTACTGACTATGAGGAACGAGGAGATAAAGACTGGCCGCAGTGCTGCCATAGAACTGGAGCGGCAGAACGAGGAACTAATCAGTCTTCGCGACAAGTTGCAGAAGTGTGAGCTCTGCAACGAGGACCTGAACGAACGACTCAAAATCGAAAGGGAAGAAAAGAGGTACGAATTTGGATGTGACCGCTGGAGTTAGTAATAGGTCTACAGGAGGGGTATCCATCCTCAGACAAGATTTCAAATTTCCAGAGAAGTCTTTCCTTCAGAATAGTCCATCTGGTTTAAAAAGGAACCAACAGATATGACAAAAATACTAGATTCAGTATTTCTAGTTAAACTTATTTTTCTTTTCAAACAAGATTACTTTATTCTAACCTTACCTCGATTGACTTAAAAATGATGAAAAAGGAAGAGTTAGCAAAGTCAATAGCCAGAAAACAGGATTTCAAAATACCTACAAAAGGGAGAAAAGGGCACAGAGTTTGAATATTTTTGGACACATGACCCCCTATAATACCCCCTATACTGACGACAATAAACCAAACCAAGCTATCAAGAAGAAAGACCCACGAGATCTACGGAGCAATGATTGCCGTCCTGTCCGAGAAGCAACTCTACTAGACCTACCCCATTGGAACAAACAGCCGAGAACAGACCCAACAACCGAAAGGCCGAAAGGGACCCGCCGACCAAGCGGACCCAATGGCACGCAGAGAGATTGGACTACTACTACTTCAAAAAAGTCATATTTTTCCTCTTGACTGTCAGGACAGCTTGTACGTTTCATTTTAACATTTTCGCGGCAAAAATCGAGGTAATGTAAAAACGAGGTTGGATACCCCTCCTGTATAGTTTTGACCGAAGATTCTTTGTCTTTGTGTTTATAGTGGTGTACATGGCCCAGTCGGCTTTTCGTAATCCTAGTCTATTCTATTCTACTCTAATACTATGTAAATGCTAAGCCATTGCCTGTGACTGGAGCTCATAGTATTTAAACGTGGGTGCGAGCAAAGACATAAGCCCCGTTCACAAGCATGCCTAGCCAAGCATGGATGCCTAGATGCGTGCCTAGCATCACCGTTCACACCTATGCCAAGGCACAGATTTTGGGCCAGGCACGGAATTCCATGCTCTAGAACTTGGGGCCTGGCTAAATTGGGCACGTGCCTAAGCATCTGTGCTTGGCTAGGCATGCTTGTGAACGGGGCTATAACTAATATAAAGACAGGATCGCTCTGTTGGCATTTTAAACGATCGTTCTGCCACACCATCGTCAAACCACGCGCGTCACGTGTTGTTGTTGTCAAATCCATTATATTGTTTGTTTACTCACACTTTCGTCGGACAAATACCAAACGCAAAAGCCGCGTTCGATTTAGCCTTGTCTTGGTCTGTCAGCCAAATGCTGTTTTATTTTAACTCCCTTGATTTCTTAAAGGAACAGTAAACTTGACTACGCAATTTTCGGCCATCGAATCGCCCGGGGGGGGGCTTAGATAAATATAAAGGGTCTTATTGTCGACAGGCCCCCCCCTTCTTTGTTATCTCGAACCGTCTCGAACCCCCTCCTTAGTGTTCCCAAAGCTAGCTGGCAGGCCCTTGCCCCTTATGCACTGTAATTATGCACTTATGTACTGTAAAAGTTCGCCTTTTTACGTGTAGACTACAGACCAACGACCTCCCCGACAAGACGGCCTGGGTTCGATTCCTAGTCGCGGCACACAAACCTTTTGCTCTTTTTTTCTACTAACTCAAAAGTTGAATTCTCGGAAACTGCCCGGAAACTGCAATGGTCGTAACGAGAATTTTTCTTACTCTCAATATCGACTCAGGGTACATTCTTGATATGTTAGCTAGCTCCCCGAGTCAAGTTTGAGTCAAGTTTTCTGTTCCTTTGATCTCGTTTTATTTGCCCTGTCAGCTGACAGTTGTCAGAGCTCTGTCAGACAGGACGCCGTGAACGATGACTTGATCTCGGAGCACGTTTCCTTTCTCTGATAGATTTCTCGACTGCGTTTTATTTCTGATGCTTGTCCGTTGACTCACTCACTTGACAAGGCTAAATAAACCGGCTTTAAACCGTGACAAGGGAGTAATAAGAAGACAAGACCGAGACAAGGAGGATTCAAATCGAACGGTATAGGGTTCTGCCAGCGGGTAGCGGGTAGTAGTAAAAAATAGCGGGCAGCTCGATCTTCCACGACGCGATCCAGCGGAGTTTCTTGTCTTTCCTACTGTTAAAGCACACCTCGGACTATTTACTGTTTATGTTCCAGTATTCAAAGCTATCTGAATACTGTAAAACTAAGTTCTGCTATTAAAAAATTCTTTTCCCAGACCCATCGACTTCTAGCAAAATCTTAGCAAAATGAAGAAAACCTGTTTTACGATCAATAGTATCATACTCGAACACTCGTCGCGAGCATAATCCGTATGGAAACTAGTGAATCGTGGGAAGTGCAAAGATTAGTGAGGTGTCGTTAGCGGGTTCAGAAATGAGATTTGGGTCTCCGAGTTTAAGAATTAATGAATGCAGTTATGGAAGTAGGTTGCATTGGCATTATAGGTATGACGGGTCCTTTAATTGTCACCTCGCACTGCATAATGTTTCTGCCAAGATGCTGTGAGATAGTTGACTACTTTAAAAGTTGGTTTTGCACAAGGTTTTGGCTGTTTTGGGACAGTGATCGGTAGCATAATGCTCACTTAAAGAAAACAAACGAGTAAAAGATGAGATAGGAAACACTTGCGAAGTGTAGAATCTTGGGATGAGAATGAATGGAAATACTACTGGGGTAGAAGGAATTACTATCATAACCACGACGTGTCCTATAAGCGTCTTTGGGTGTGAGTATTTGTTTTCTACTTGTTGTTTAACTTGTGTTTTTCCCTTCAAGACGGTGTGAGCAGCTGAATGAGCAGCTCTGCAACCAGATCAAGTGTGACACACAGAAGTACAAACGACTGTCGATGGACAAGGAACAGCTAGAGTACAAACTATATTCCTGCTCAGGTGAGTTAATCTTAAGACGAGAAGACGATACTGAACTATCCGAAGCTTCATAATATTTACGCAAGAATGCGCGATTTTTATCAGATGTGACATAACACACTAGCCTGTCTTTAACGTTGTGGACAAATTCTGGTGTGAGCCTTCAAGCATAACTCTTACTAGAAATGATCTTTCCATGATGAAATGGCTCAGAAATATCGTTTTTCGAAAACACCTCCACGTGAAATTAGCGACTTTCTTGTTAGCGCTTGTCGGCTCTGTCCAGCCTTCCTGCTCTCCGACGCGGCGGCTGGACGCAAAATATTTGAAAACTGAATGCGCCGTGGTTAAGATGTTGGAAAGCCAAGCAAAACAAAGAAGTGTCAAAAAAGGTTATAGACCTGATGACCTATCGTGTCTTCCAGAATGAAAAAAAAACAGTAATTTGAAGCCTATCATAGGCGTTTTTCCGTGACACAACTGTGGGCCACACACTTCTGAGTGTTTTTCGCGGAAACACAATTGTGTGCCACACAGTCGAGCCACAAGTTGAAATTCGCGGAAACGCCGTTTTGTCTATTTTTGGGCGGTAAATTCAAATGTCTGAATATATAAATAAAAATTATGTAAAAATCTCAATAAGTAGAACTCCAGGCTTTCGTCCTTACCATTCAGTGCAAAAAGGATCTTCACTTTTATTTCCATATACCTGAAACAGTTTTAATTTTATTGTTTTGACGTTATTTTGCTGCCAAATTTGAATTTCCCGCCAAAATCGAGCCACATAATCGACAATCAACTCGGTAGTTTTTTGTCGTTTTTGAGCCACAAAGCGAGCCACGAAATTCTTGTTGGTCGCGGAAACACACTTGTGGGCCGCAAAAAAGGCCGCGGAAACACTCTTTTCGAGCCACAATCGACCCACAAATTGTTTGTGGGAGCACGGAAAAACGCCTCATGTCCTTGTGATGGAAAGAGTAGTCGTCGGACCTTGGAGCTTTCGGGGTTTGCGTAGCGTGCATATAGCAAAACTCTGCTAGGCGGAAAAAACGCTAAAAAGTCGTCGGTAAAAAACGAAGCAATGGCGAATGGCGGAGATTTCCGAAGCTTATAATTCCATAAGGGAGCTAGGGATAAACTAAAACGGAGAATAAGCAAGAGGAGACCTTCAAGTTTTACACTTTTCTAAAATATGATACAGAACACTAAGCATATTTGTTTATTTATTTATTTAACTAAATGGACGGCCAACAAGGGCCATATACATCTACAAACACCAACAAAACAAAACAAAATTAAGAACAAAACACTAATTCACTGAAGGAGAGAAATTGCAGAAGAGCAACTTCCCCCACGACAACCATATTGGCAGCGTCAGCCTCATGTGCGGCCCAGCCAGGACAGCCAGCAACGGATTCTGGGACTCAAGAATACGCTTCTGCAGGGAAAGGGCAGAAAAGCGTCTAATTTCTAGGAAAGAGGGAAGGCCTTCACCAACAAACATTGATGACGCACTACAGTTCCACTTGAACCCATGCAACCAACGAAAAGAGTTATTGTATAGGACACGAAAACTGGTTTCGCGCCTAACCCTAATATTAGTTACAAGAGCCACACAGTAAAGCTGAGTGCAGTACATCCTGAAAAGAAAAGTCTTGACGTGCGAGTCGCAAGCCCCAAACTTCCTTATTAGCAGATTAGCTCGAGCGCATAGTGCCCGTGATAGGGCTTTTACATGCAGCTCGTCGCTCAGCGTAGGGGTGAACGTAAACCCTAGGTATTTAAATTCATCCACAAACTGAAGAGTTTGCCCTGAAAGAAAAACTTTGGGAAGGTGATGCAGGCGAATACCACGTGGGATAAAAGCCATGCATAGCGTTTTCTTCGTGTTGAATATTATATCGTGCTGTAAAGCAAAATCATCGCAAATAGCCAACAGTTGGTTCAGTGCATGAACCGTAGGGGCCAGAAGCGCAACGTCGTCAGCATAACTAATATTGTTAAAACATGCACCCTGGATGAAGCAACCTACACCAGCATTAACAAGGGCACTGTTAAGTTCATCCACATACAGGTTGTACAGAATAGGGGACAAAACTCCACCTTGTCTAACACCATTTAAAACGTGAAATGGGCTGCTGAAAACCCCATCCCATCTGACACAGAATTTCTGGTTTTGAAACCAGCATGCAAGGGTTAGAACTATTCTAGGGTCCACACCTTTTGCTAACATCTTACTTAATAACTTTGCCTGGTTAACTCTATCAAACGCAGCTTTAGCGTCAATAAAGCACACAAACACAGGGGAAGAAAATAGCCAAAAATACTCTATCACCGCTTTTAGAATAAAGACACAAAAATCAGTAGAAGATTTGGGCTTGAACCCAAACTGGTATGATGACGAGCGTATCTTAGGTTCGACAATATCATAAAGACATTTTTCGAAAACCTTACAGATAACAGCTGCCATAGCAATAGGCCGATAGTTAGTAAGGCTACTTAGGTCACCCGTCACGGACTTTGGGATAGGTATCAGACAAACTTCAGTTAAAGGATCAGGCACAAATGCATGCAAAAGAAAACCATTAAACAAGACAGTTAAAAAACAAGTTAGTTTCGGGCCAGCATGCTTCAGATGGTTCGCAGTTAAACCATCGAGACCCCCACTCCTACTACCTGAAAGCCCAGCTACCACCTTAGAAACAACCTCATGTGAAATTAGCTGCTCAAGGTCAGCAAGAGCAATGGCATTTTGCGCATCTCGCACAACACACTCAAGTTCAGAAGGGACTGAGGAAAAAGTCGATGCGAAGTGGTGACCCCATAAATCGGCTATGGCTGCTGGACCAGATACGCCACCAACATGCTCAGCCGCCTTTGGGGCACTGGACTTACTACTTCTGGCTACCCTCTTCCAGAACTCCTTAAACTTACAGTTCGTGAGTGAAGCCGCAAGCGCTGAAGCCTTAAGCCGGTCTAAATTTTTCCGGCACCAACGAAGAGCACCACGAAACCTCTGATTTAGGCTTCTTCTCAGCAGGTCATATTCATCTCCTGGGAATTTGCCATTAGCCAGCCACTTCCTAAAAGCTTCCTTGGCTGCTGTAAAATGGACCTTCACATGCCTGTTCCAACCAGGTAAAACTTCTTTTCTTCCAGGATTTGTTTTCTGTGCAACAAATGGTAGGCACACACAAGCATTAGTTATTAGTATTGCGCATACAGACAGGTACATATGTACGAGGCTACACCTGTGACCAGTATCCGAACAAAAACCACCACCAGTTTTACATACAACAGGCAGATTTTGTTGTAAAACCTTCAGACCATGTTCAACCCCACCTCTGTACGCAGCAAGTTGATCATTAGTAGCGTTATCCCAAGCCACCACCGGGGGAGAAACAGTAGGGACAGTGGGGGCCCGTTCGCTCACGTCCCGGCTGAGCAGCGATGGGGCAAGCTCAAAAACAACTGGAAAGTGGTCAGAACCAAAAATATCATAACGAACTTGAACATTTCGTAAAAAATTTCGAAGAGACCGTGACACAATCACGTGATCAAGCCACGACGTAGAGCCCACATGGCTCATAAACGTGAACGATGTATCACTGAGGCAATCCACGTCAGCTATCGCAAGGTCATTATCACGAGCCACCTGGTCTAGCTCAACGTAAAAAAGGGATTTTTTACAGTAATCCGCATTAAAATCACCAACAAAACACAAATGGGTCGGCACAATATCATCATCAATAAACGACACTAGTCTACCAAGGTACATATTAAATTCTGGTAAATTTTCCGGATTGCAAACAGGCATGTAAACATTCACCAGCAGAATCCGAGAAAGACTGCACTTCAGAGAAACTGACTGCAGACGCTCATCGGCAGGAATAGGAAAAGAAAGCATACCTTTCAAGTTATGTCTGCAGCAGATCGCAAGTCCACCTTTTGGCCTACCTCTCACGAGCCCATCCCCGGCCTTCGTAGACGACACTCCAAAGGCCGAAAAATCAACATGGATTGTGTCTAGAAAGGGGAGATCGAAGTCGAACAGCATCGTTTCCTGCAGCAGTATTATATCCGCTTCTTCGCACAGAGCCCTCACCGCGGCGATGTTCCATTTCACCGAATGGCAGTTAAATGATGCAATCCTTATGCCTGACTCAAACATTTTCGGATTGTACACTGTTACCCTCAGGGGAACGAGCGGGGCGAGGCTCATAGAAGCGACGCACAAGGATGCCCGCAGGCCAGAATTTTGCATCCAAAACCTGCTCAGTAAAGACTGCGGGCACAGTAACTTTGAAAGACGCACTGAAACTACTAGCCGAGTTGATTCTATCACACTCCACTTTTCTGTTATTCAGCTTACGAGACAAGATACGCGCCACATCACTAGCAGCCGTTTCAGGCACAAATCGAGTGACAAATAACTTCAGCTCTTTTGTTTGCAAGACCGATTTAAGATCAGAACGGCCCGCAATACTGGAACCTATGGTAACCTTAGGCCCCTTTCCTTTTGGCCCTATCACACTGGGAGGCGCAACAGGATTCCTCGCTTTGGTAACTCGCTTCTTCCTCTGCCCACCATTTTTAACCACAGAGGCAAAAGATAGGCCGGTCTGCGGTTCTGGTACACTAGCCAACCTGGAAGACAACAAAGTTTCGGAACCACTACGCGCTCTAGAAGGGCTTGCGGGAACCATCGCACTAACTACAGCTGATTCAGTGATACCACTAGGTGGCACTCCAGTCGGTACCTGGGAAGGCTCCGATGACGCGTTATCAGTGCAATGCATTCGTTGCTTAGCAGCGACAGAGTCCAGTGTATTTTTCAACTCAATGAGCTCACCCCTGAGGCTGGTAACATCACAGGGCGCGATCGTTTTAACTAGAGTTTTTAGTTCGTCTACTTCATTCTGCAGAGAATTGTATGAAGCGAGAATGCTTGCAAAATCGAAATGTGTTGCATAGTTTGCAACGTTACTTTTAGCGAAAACATCAAACTTAACAAGGTCGTAACACAAATATTCTTTTACGGTATAAAGATTCGCCGGATAGGGCTGAAATACGAAACTTAAACAGGCCTGAAAAATCGATGAAAATGCGTTAGTCCGTTGCTCCTACATCCCGAATAACGATTTTTTATTTGTGCTCTAAGAAATTTCAAATATTTAGGTTCAGTAACGGCTCCAAAGTGCCTGCTGTCAATAGACAAACATTCTAGGGTCTGAGATTCTTTTGAACCTATTTTGCGACCTATTTTTGTCGTTCGCTATTTTACAGAAGAAAAACAACGCCCTCAGTGAATTTCAGATTGCGCGGTCGAGCTGTGGATTTGATCTTGTCGAGACGCCGACCATGTTCTCAACGTAACTACGAGAGCATATTGTGAAATTATAAAAATCCCTGAACGGAGTCAAAATAATTGTTTTCAAACGTAAGATAAAAACCAAAGCTGGCTTCAGTTAAACTTTAACAGATAGTGTGTTCTCAGGTCGGTTGAATTTGCACATCCTTGTTTAAATGGAACCTACGAAAGTGTAAAGAGAGCCAAACAATAGAAAGCTTCAACCCACTTCATTAGAAGCCAATGCAGAAATCACTGGCCTGTCCGGTGGGCGGCCGAAATTATATTTACAAGCACAGTTACGATGTTTAACCCAGTAATGTTTGTTCAGGGAACACACAAAAAACAACCGAGTACACTCCAAACATTCGAAACACTAAATATCATATTGCTTTAGTAAATGTCCTTTGAGTGAATGGTGATTTGAATGCGAACAAATCATTCGTACTCCTCAGAACATTGCATGCTTTGATCACCGTTGAACATGAATTGACAATAGTAGACAAAGTAGATGAAAAGTAAGAACCGGCAATCGTGTCGGAGAACTGCCTCGGCCCCCAAGATCTGGACTCCGATCCTATCGAGAAACTGAATCCGAAATTCTGAAGACGAATTCCAGGTCGCAGTTCCAAAAACGCTGGGGTTGAAGTCTCAGTTTTCTAACCAATCGCGTCTCGTTTGGGTTCTAATAGTGGTCTAAGTCGTGGGTTCTGGCAAATTTTTTGTTTGTCTATAAGAACTAGGCCTATAGTTGCGTTTTTGCTCATACCATGGTATCTGATATACGGTCTGAAGTCGTTTTTGCGGTTATCGTGGTATCTGATACCACGGTCAAAAGGTGTTTTGGCAGTTGTCGTGGTATCTGGTCAGTTACCGTGGTAACAGATATTCAGATATCACGATCCGACCGTGGTATCTGGTCGTGATATCTGGAAAACGCATCTCACTTTCATCAAATTTTGTCAAATTGGTGAAAAAGAAGTTCAGCACTTAGTGATATAACTGGATATCAGTTTTTATTTTGGGATGAATTCGAAAAGTGCAATTTCGGCAATAGTCGTTTTTGCAGTGGACCGTATATCAGATACCACGGTAACTGCAAAAACGACTAATTGCAGATCCAGTTACCTTGGTAACAGATACCATGGTATCCGCAAAAACGCAACTTACGTCTACCCTGCACTGTTTATTTATTTATCCATTATTTCCCTCTAAACTGAGGAATAACGTAAGTTGCGTTTTTGCAGATACCATGGTATCTGTTACTACGGTAACTGGATCTGCAATTAGTCGTTTTTGCAGTTACCGTGGTATCTGATATACGGTCCACTACAAAAACGACTATTGCCGAAATTGCACTTTTCGAAGTCATCCCAAAAGAAAAACTGATATCCAGTTACATCACCAAGTGCTGAACTTCTTTCTCACCAATTTGACAAAATTTGATGAAAGTGAGATGACTTTTCAGATACCACGACCAGATACCACGGTCGGACCGTGATATCCTTATATCAGTTACCACGGTAACTGGCCAGATTCCACGACAACTGCAAAAACGTCTTTTGACTATGGTATCAGATACCACGATAACTGCAAAAAGGACTTTAGACCGTATATCAGATACCATGGTTTCTGCAAAAATGCAACTATAATTTTATCTACAAAACTGTACCTAAATCAACTGATCCATTCAGTCACAGTATCAACACTATCGAAAAAAAATACAGAAGGTTTTAAAATCTGTGTAAAGATTATGTAAAGATAGATAGATAGATAGATAGATAGATTTAATATTCAACTTTCGCCATAAACAATACACTACAAAAAGAAAATAAAAGTAACAGGGCTAAACAGCAGCATCCTAACCATCACTCGAGCAGTGCTTGGTTTATCTTCAGGTTTGAGAAGAGTGGGTCAATTGCGTGTTTAACTATAGTTAAAGAAGAGGCCCGATAAAAGACAATATTCAATTTATTCTTGTATTTTGCCCAGAGAATGTTGGCAGGATCCAATTTGTTGTGTGTAAAAAGAATCTGATGTGCTGACGAGTCGACTGACGCCCGACAAAGTATACACATTCGATTCCCTCTGTCTTATGCCCAACAAGACTGTACTGAACTTTATTTTTTACGTATGAAAAGAACCCGATGTGCCGACGAGTCGAACGACACCCGACAAAAGCATATGAAACTGTATTTCCTTTGTATTTCTTATGTATGAAAAGAACCTTAAGTGCCGACGAGAACACCCGAGGCCCGACCAAAGCATACAAAATTGGATTTATTATTGTGTTTTGCCCAGAGAATGCTTGCAGGACCTGATTTCTTGCGTGTAAAAAGAACCCGATGTGCCGACAAGTCCACCGACGTCCGACAAAAGGATACAAAATTTTATATTTTCTGTGTTTGCAGTGTGCTATAGCACATTATCCGACTTGTGGAGTCTCAAAAATAGGCTTGACCTATAGCCTTACGTTTTATCTCATCAAATGTAAGACATCGCCTTGAGACCATTTCACCAGAGACACTGCAAATGGTGGGCAGTCGGAAAAACCGCCAGAACTTGTTATTTTATTTATCTTTCTTTTTTAAGGTGTCGATCTTACTCAGTGTAATTCGCCCGTCCTGCTCCGATCTGGTGCGAATACCTTCAACTTCAGTGCGCCTAGTCCGGTGCTAACCTCAACCCCTGGAACCTCTTCGCCCAGGTAACGTTTTTTTCGTTTTCGCGATCTTATTCCCCCTTTTCTCTCTCTTCGCTTCTGAAAAATGGGTTAAGGTTGCTAGTTTGAAGGTGTTGCCGGCTTGAGAGACTTTTTCTGTAAAACCTCGTCATCTTTTCTTTAGAATAAGAAGTGGATCTTTCACTCTCAGATCCTGTGCAGTGAGGCATCCGGGACTTGATGATGGTCAGAGGGATAGACTTGAAGGGATTCAGAAGAGAGCGGTGAAGATCATGCTTGGCCCGACCTGCACTTCGTATGAAGCGGGTCTAGACAGGCTTGGTCTCTCCACTCTGTCTGAAAGACGACACAAGTTGACAATGGATTTTGGACGTAAATGCTTGTCCTCTGATCTTCATAGATCTCTCCTACCGGATTACGAAGCCCCAAACCCGACTCGACCTGAAACAAGGCTTAGCGCTGCAACCCGTAATTGTACCAGACTTGTTCGCTCCGATATCCACTCTACTGACCGGTTTCTTTCGTCATTTGTACCATATTTCGTGAAGTATTTCAATTCTGAACTGTGATATATTCGTTATTAATTGTACATACATATAAATATTTTAAGGCAATTATTGAGTAGTGATTATTAAGTTTTAGCCGTGTTAAAGGACACCTGAATGAAGAGTACCAAGTATCATCCCTATCTGTATGACTTCCTTTAACATTGCCTGCAGAACACCCAATCCAAATACGAAATAGTGTTTCCAAGCTATGATTTTTGCTCCATTTTGCATCTGTCCTTATTTCAGTACCGAACAATTATAGAAATGAACAAATGTCTCCAATCAACCCTTCTTCTGGAATATTTTTTAACCAGTTAAGCCCAAACGTATATCTAGAAGAAATTCCAATACGATCCGGCCAACGCTGTACAAGATTTGAATGAATTGCGCTTTTTGTCCTGGAGTCTGCATGTGCAAACCTCCAGGAACGAACATCCCTATTTTGAAAACGTCACGCTCAGGAGAAGAACGCTCTCCGTGGCCATGTCTGTAAATGCATTCTCCATGGTGTGTTCAAGTATGGTTTCATTGTTCAGGTGTCCTTTAATAATTGTGTCACGATCCGATGCTAGCGAGTAATTATACGAGCTATTCAGGAAATAAACGTTATTATTATTAATTAAATGAAGGGAGAATTATACTGTCAGAATTTGATAACAGATAACACATGGTTGCGCATTCTTGTGTTAAATGCCCTGTTGGGTGCTAGGGATATTTCTGTTATAACCCTTTTAAGTGTTTTGTTTCGAGACAAAATGTCTGTTAAGACTCTTTTAAATGGTACGGCTAGCATTTAAAAGGGTCGAAACGGATATATTCTCATAACGTTTATTACAAGAATGCGCAAACGTTTGTAAAGTTTAACTGAAAAGCCAACTTATTTTTGTGTCATTTAGTTGAATACACTGAATTATCTGGATTCTGCAAAGGGATTTTTTGGTTTTCCACTATCTGCTCTAGTTATGACGTTCAGAATATCTGCGGCTGTCCCCACAGCGAAAATTCTACTATGACACGGGAAATTTTTATCTAAACACAAACAATGCTTTTCAGTGGGCAGTGTCGATATTTGTGAAGATGGCTTAGTGCCCGAACAAAAAAAAAGTCATAAATCTTTCTTGTACGGCATATAACAAATTAGAGGTACTACAAATCACACGGAAATTCCACTATTTGAAAATCGATTATTCCTGAATAGCGGAACAACCAAGTAACGCAATTTCAGCGGGTCTTCAAGCCGATTTAAGTGAATAAGTGATGGATAACTAGATTGTCATATCCCAGTCCTTTTCGGTTAAACTTTAAATGATGCCAATGATGATAGTGGACTAGAAGAAATGGAGAAAAAATAAATATACGGATGAACAACAAACAAACCAAGAACAGAAAGAAAAAATGAGAGGAAGAGGAAGTCTGTTTTAGGTAATAATGTTAACTACAGCGGATGTCATGATAACTAGAAGAAACGCTGGAACACACGATTCAGATATTACTGTACCTACTGAAGCTCATTTGTCGTCGCCCGCTTATCAAAAGCTTAGTATAAGTGTTATCTTTTTTTGTTACTGCATTATTAACTTTCCTAGTCTGGTGCGTAAAAAAATTCGTCATCATCGTCGTTACTCTTTTCTCATTGAAAACTATCTCTACTCTCCACAGCCGTTTAGTTGAGGCGTTGTCCGGTTTGTAGAAAGAAATGTTCTATTCGGTTTAAGCTTCAACCATCTTGTAAGTTGTAAGCCAAAGGCGTTTTTCCTCAACACAGTGGGCCACACACTTCTGAGTGTTTGTTGCGGAAACACGATTGTGTGCAACACAATCGATCCAAAAGTTGAAACTCGCGGAAACGCTGTTTGTCTGTTTTGGGGGCGGTAATTTCGAATGTCTGAAAGTAAAAATAAAATTCATATAAAATCTCAATAAATATAACTCCAGGCTTTCATCCTTACCATTCCGTGCAAAGGATCTTCAGTTTTATGTCTATATGCTTGAGAAAGTTTTTTATTTTGTTGTTTTGACATTATTCCCCTGCTAAATTTGAATTTCCCGCCAGAATGGAGCAACAAAATCGACAATCAACTCGGCAGTTGTTTGTCGAGTTCATGCTACAAAGCCAGCCACAAAAATCTTGTTGGTCGCGGAAAGACGTTTGTGGGCTGCACAAAAGGCCGAGGAAACACTCTTTTCGAGCAACAATCAACCCACAAACTGTTTGTGGGAGCACGGAAAAACGCCCTAAGAAAGTTTCCCTACTATTCAGCCTACTCCTTCCCCCTGATTGAACCTGAGTACCCTTATTTTTTACTCAATACCCTTACTCTCGAATATTTATTTAAATCTCGCGCCATAATTATTTAATCTCGCGCCCTTGTTTATTTGTTAGCTTAGTGTGCTTCTTTTTTTTCTTTCTTTTTTTTTTCCTTTTTTTATACTCCATTTGTCACACTCTGTGTTGTAGAATGGGTTAATAAAATCATTCATTCATTCATTCATTCATAATCGACCAACTTCTCTAACGAGTCAGCAGCTATCTAATCTAAGGTTCAAGATTTAAATATACCGCTTTAGACAAAACAAAGAAAAATGGACGTTCAGAGCTGTTACAATAAAACAAAATCCTAATTTCTTAATTTTATTTAATTAATTTCTTCCTAATTTCTTAAGAAACTAAATATGTGAACAAATAATAATTCCGTAAGCTAGTAGAGGGGCAATCGCCTCACAAAGTCACTGACAGTTAGCAAAGATCGATCCGAAAACTCGCCAGACCAAGAATATCGCAGCCGCAAGCCGCCACGAAAAAGGAGGAAGGATTGTTTTCATTTGCTTCTTCTGCTTCCTTGGCGCATTTCGATGTTCGTAGCCTTGTTTCTATTGTAACTGATGACCGGCAGTTTATAATTCATTTCGATGTTCGTAGCCTTGTTTCTATTGTAACTGATGACCGGCAATTCATTAATTCAAAAGAGAAACACATAAAAATTCATTACAGTAATAATATATAATTTCGTAGTAGAGAATAAAGTAGGTATGCTTTGGAAAGTGGTAAAGTAATGTCAAATCTCCAGTGTCATTTGCGCTTTAATTAGATTTTTTATTTTATTATAGACCAGCACTTGTTTCGTCGGAGCGACGTTCCCTGTCTCCCGTCCCCCAGTCACCTGGTGTTATGCGGCGTGTCATAGCGAAGTCAGAGTCTCTCTCCTACGTACTGGGATTCGATGAAGGTGAAGATATGGAGCTAAACGTTTCCGACGTTCGGAACCCAAAAACGTCGGTATAACGCTGTTGTGTATCAAGTGTGACGTTTGGACGTAAACGAGACGTTCAAAGCTAAGTGAAACGAAAAACAACGTTCTCCTCGGATTGAAGGCTGTTGTGGTATAATTGAGCCGCTTGGACATTGGACGGAAGTCCAACGTTTTCTCGGCGTCAAGGTTACTATGTCAGGTAGCTATAGACTACGGAAAAGAAGGAGTGAAAACGCAACGATTTCCAACGATCCGACTGAAAAACGTCGGGTAACGTCACAGCCTTGACGTCTGACTGGGCGCTCAAAAACTGCGAACTTCTGGCACAGAAGATCTTGACGTTTGGACGTAGAAAGGACGGAAGTACAACGTTTTCTTCGGATGGAGGGCCGTTGAACCACGATTACGACGTTCGGGCGAATGCAATTTTTCGTCTGTTCTGTGCAGAAACTACGACGCCTGATCATTCAGTGCACGTAATGGCAACGTTTCTCTGGATTGACGTTTTTCTGCTACTTGGAAGTAACTGCAACACTAATTTAAAGAACAACTTTTTCTTCCAATATTCTGCTCGAGTGTTTGTGACATAGAAGGAAATAAAACAAAACGTGACGTTGAATCGTGACGTTTCAGATCGTCGTCTTGGAGACGTGGTAATAAGCATTGAAAAAGGACTCGAAAAACGTCCTGAGACACAAATTACATTCTGGGTCTAGAGAAAATGTTTGCAGTTCCTTACCTTTGATAGTCGTAGGGTGAAAAACGTGACATCGTTTGACATAGGAGGCAAAGTAACGAAAAATAAAATCAGATGACCTTATGAATCGAAGAAATTTGATCAATTGTGGACGTTTGTGTACGTCGAGACGTCATCCTCTGACGTACCAAACCTATTTATCCGTGATATCGATTTTAGTTGCGATGAAAACTTTACCGAAGAAGTGTGAAACTTGAACGACAGCGTTTAAAGAATCAGACTCTTTGTTGTCATTAGGTTCTGATGTTACAGTGCTGAGTGCTTTTTATACTCTCTTCACAATCCACTTCGATTGTTGAGGAAGAGTCGCTTTAAAGATCAGTGAAAATCAAACCTCTGTCATTCCCGACTGGTTACGTTTTCGGTATGTCTGTTGAATCTTACTGAGGGCCATCTAGTGTCGTTGCAGAGTATATCAACCTCATCCGTTGACACACAATAGATATAACCCAAGAGGTTTAAAAACGGTGATCTTCCTTGTATGGTGAATGAAAACTGTCCAGCATGTTGGTTTTCAATGCTTATAGAGTGCAGAGTAGCTCTCGTCTATACCACTGCTCGGCTAGTTTCGAAGAGTAGGTTCAGTACGCATGTTTGCCTCTTAGGCCCAATTTACATGTTAAGTAGTGTGGGGATAGATTTTTCTCAGTGATACTCGCTAGGCTAGTTTGGGGTACCTCTTTGTGATTGATTTCGGTGCAGAAAATGTTTTGGAAACACTTGGGCCGGTCTAGTCAGTATTTACGCCCAGCGCCTGTATCTTATGGCCTTACCCCCTCCACATTTAGGCGTAGTTGAAATTGATAAATGTTTGCACTGTTTAAGCTGTATAAGGGCGATTCTGGCGGTCTGGAAAGCTCCCCTGCTTTATCCGCCGCGTGTTTTTGCTACTGCGGCTAAAACTCGCTTCGCTTTCCGAAGCTGTTCTGGCGCCCGCTACCGACAGTTTTGGAAAGTGAATCCACTCGGTAGGTTGAAGTGGATTCGGAAAGTCAGCGAGAATTTGTATGGGTGCAGCGATTTTCCGTTTGTTGTGGCAGTCGGCGGATTCTCGCTTTTCTGTTTGGAAAGCGAATCATTGAGGTGGCCAGAATCGCACTATGATTGGATGTTGTGACTCGTAGACTGAGTGACGCCAGTTCAGTGAAATAAGGGTCAAATAACCTCAACCAGGATGTCTTTTTGTTTTTCCGGACATACACAGTAGAGATATCGTTCTCTGAACGTTAGTTAACCTTGAACAGGGCAGTTTCGGGCTAAGCGGTAAAATGAAGGCCCAAAGCACACATTCAGTTGCTCGTACGAGCTCTTGACTAACTACTTTGGCCGACTGGTATTTGAATTGTGAAGAGCAAGTGGATGAAAATGGCCTTGTTCAAGGTTAACTAACGTTTAAAGAAACATACCTCTACTGTACGATGAAGCCGCGTTCGATTCCTCTTTCCGGTCAACTTAAATCGTCATTTTGAAATCTTACTTATAATTCTCGGTTAAGTGTAAGCGGTGGATTCATCCCGTTCGACTCTGCAGTCGACGTAGAGAGAATGCACTATATGACTATCTCTCCTTGCCGCTTCTCCTTCTTCCTGAGGATCACTGGCGTGTTTGGACTTAGTCATATAGAGTATTCGACTATTTAACGACTTGGATGGATGGTCATTCGTCCCATAGTTAACAGAGGAAAATGAACCTCTTCAACCCCATGGTCAAATGGTGCTTAAATGGTGTAATAGATTGCAGTATACCCGACGAAAACGGAAAAACCACGGTAAAAAATTTAACTTGCGAGTTATATGATTCTAATCTTCGAGACTAAATTATGGGTGTTTAGTAAGCACTTTGGTACTTAAGTACTTTGAAAACGTTTTTCCGACCTTTCTTGATTGCCTAGAAGTTTTTTAACAAAGTTTATGTTGGAAATGTGTTTTAGAAGGCTTCAAACTTATAATACGAACCTCGCATCCTATTGGTCGGCTTTTGCACCTTTGCGGCATAATCGATCAATACGATGCGAGACTTCGGGCCACATAGTAACACTGTAAAGCGTCCTAAAAAACATTTCCTACTATACTTCGTTCTAAAATTGCGCTTAATCAGTCAAGGAAGGGTCGGGAAAATGTTTTCTTACATTTACGTCTTCGTTTACTAACAAGTTTATAATATTTACCAAACTTCCGCAATTAAGTCTCGAAGTTGAAAATCCTATACCTCGCAATTTGAAATACTTCTTCCCCCTTTTTCGATGAAGGTGAGGAATACCCGTTTTCGTCGGGTATGTAAATCGAACGTGGCTCAAATGAGCTGTCACCTTTAACAGGAAAAGCTCCATTTTTGTCTGAATATTCTCTAAAAGAAAACTCTAATAAAAGATAACTCTCTTGCCTAGGAGAGATATCTCTTCTAACAGAGAGCTCGGTAAAGAGAGACCCCTCGGAAAAAAGCGCACCTGACCTGACAGCAAATCATAGCATAGATTTTTTCGACATTTTCGTTGTTTGTTGCCGATGTCAGAGCTAGTTATGTGTCCTAGAAGTGGAGGTTTTGGGCGAGGGGATGAGGAAAAGCAGCTTATAGACTCATTGGGCAGCACATAGCAGCTTTCTCTAGTTGGACGAAACTTGTTAATATATCGTTATTTTGAAGAAATAAATTATATGTATCCTGCACCGCATTGTAGTTCATGTCATTGTCATGTTTGTTGTCATTGTCACATGTCAGTTCATTTTTTAACCGAAGGCACAGATTAATAGCTCCAAATAAATCTCCAAATGAGTTATCACAGAAGTCCCAAATATTCGGTATCCATAGTATCTGATGTTCAGGTTCGGTTCAGGTTCGTTTATTATTTTCACTATTGATACACACATAGGTTAGGTTAGGTTAGGTTATTCTTTATTTTACACAAAATCACACTAAACAACTTATAACAAAACACAAAAAATAAACGATATATCTTCAAATGAGCCAGTCACCCGAGAACCCGGGCGTCCAGGTTGTCCTGGGTGTGACCACTAAATAATGAAAAACAATTACCTTCTTCAAAATACAAGAAAAAAAAACCCAGTAGTACTCACCAGTTCAAACTCGCATACCAATAAAAATCAAGGGTAGTCAGTCATCCAGGTTGTCTTTCTTGGCCGTTGAGACCTTGTTAGGACTGCACTGATCTTTCGTTCGAGGTTATAAAAATTCGAGGTCGGAATCCAGGATCGAGGAAGTCTTGAATAACTGCTGACTTTAAACAATAACTATATTATGCATAAGATTTCAGGAAGTAAACTATGTTAGAAAAGTTAATTAACTAACGGTTATTGTTAGTAGTAGATTGTACAAGTGATAAATACTCTTCCTTCGGTCATTTTCATGAGGTAGTTGATTAGGTCATAAACCGCTTGAGGAATGCACGTTTTGTTTGCGAATCTGATAAAGTGAGCTGTTGAATTGAGTTTTACCTTGTAATAGCCAAGGCTTCGCGAGTCCGGGCTTGTATAGTTTTCTACGAGCCGGCGTCCAGTGCTTCCACTTACCAGTAGCCTCCAGCTTTTTGCCTCCGGGTGACACTTTTTCTCTGAAAGCATCTTTTTTTAAAAATGACACTTTTCGCATTTTGCGCGTTGTGCAGCGGAATGCATAACAAAAAATTCGAGGTGTCAAAAAGTTCCTTTTTGTCATCAATTGTGAAACTTTTTATAAGTCGGGCTCTTGGCAACCCTGGGTGACTGGCGATATTTGGATTTTTATTCCATCGATATTTTCACTGTCGATATATCGCTGTCTATATTTTGGTACCGTGTTTCGCGTAGTGCCGATCTATAGTATGCGTCTCGTTTCGTCAAAATTAAAGAACAAAATCGTCATAAGAAGCCTCTTGTATCATCTCCAGCATCGAATAAATAAAACTGGATTACGGAAAAGTTATTGTTCCAATTCTGGATATGTAAATGTAACTTATGCTTATTTACAATAATTATAAACCTAGAAGTATCGTGTTCAATACCAAGGTCCGATATATCATCGAATGTTGCCCAGCACTACCGTATTTCTCCTGAAATTCAGTGATCCTGGCAAGAGTACTGATTTCTGAGTTCAGAATACTGAGTTTCCGGACTTTTTCAGGATTTCCCAGGAATTTTCTGACTTTTTGAAGAAGAATTAAGTATTTTGGGGAAAACGGAACCATAGCAGAAGCACTATTTTAGCTTTGACAGCTAATAGCTACATCCGCTTTTGTCCAAGTTTTACCATCAAATAACAACAAAAATGCGGGTTATTTCTTTCGTTTGAAAGCCATGCTTCGGATCGCAAAAAGAAACTTTGATGATCAGTGTTTCCTAAAAATTTCCCCTGTGGTGCATTTGTAGTTTGTAGTATATATTCCCTATTTAGAAGAGCGAGTCATTTCATTGTCGTTTCAGGTTTGGAATTTCTGGGTGCTTAAGTCACACTAAAAGCTAGAATTTATGTAAATATTGCCAGAAAGCAAGGCGAATTTGAAAATTTTTGCGGATAACTTGATTTCCCAGGAATTTTCTGACTTTTTGAAGAAGAATTAAGTATTTTGGGGAAAACGGAACCATAGCAGAAGCACTATTTTAGCTTTGACAGCTAATAGCTACATCCGCTTTTGTCCAAGTTTTACCATCAAATAACAACAAAAATGCGGGTTATTTCTTTCGTTTGAAAGCCATGCTTCGGATCGCAAAAAGAAACTTTGATGATCAGTGTTTCCTAAAAATTTCCCCTGTGGTGCATTTGTAGTTTGTAGTATATATTCCCTATTTAGAAGAGCGAGTCATTTCATTGTCGTTTCAGGTTTGGAATTTCTGGGTGCTTAAGTCACACTAAAAGCTAGAATTTATGTAAATATTGCCAGAAAGCAAGGCGAATTTGAAAATTTTTGCGGATAACTTGTCCTGGGAGCACTCGTTAGCGTTTTTGCTGGTGTTTACGATGTGTAGTCGTTTAACATTCATTTAGTTTTTACGGCAACACAAGTCCTCGTCCTCCCAGATGATCGAGAAGACAAATTCGGTTGTGTTTTTTCATATCCTTCAACTCTGTAATCTTAAAGTTTAACTGAAAAGCCAACTCATTTGTATGTCATTTAATTGGATACACTGAATTATTTGGATTCTGCAAAGGTGTTTTTTTCATTTTCCACTATTTGCTCTAGTTATGAGGCTCAGAATATTTCCAGCCGTCCCCACAGCGTAAATTCTACTATGACGCGGGAAATTTTAATCTCATACAAATGCGGCTTTTCAGTGGGCAATGGTGAGATTGGTGAAGATTGCTTAGTGCCTGAACAACAACAAAAATGATAAATCTTTCTCGTAAGGCATACAGCAAATAGAGGCACCACAAATCACACGGAAATTCCACTATTTGAAAATCGATTATTTGTGAATAGCGGAACAACGAAGTAACTCATTTTCAGCGGGTCTCCAAGCCAATTTAAGTGAATAAGTGATGAGTAACTAGATTGTCCTATCCTAGCCCTTTTCGGTTAAACTTTAACCACCATCCCTTCAACTAGTATGGAAACATTTTTTTTCGACAGAATTTTATTCTTTTCGAGCAGGGTTTTTGGGATTACCGGCAAGATTTTCGAAGAGGAGCAAGTGGAAGCACTACCGGCATCTAACCTATTTAGCTTGAACCAGTAAATTTATCTTATTCGAATCCATTTCCAAGAAAGTGATTTGCAAGATGAATATTGGGTTGATGATCTTGCTAGTGTTTGAACATTTCTGTTCGACGGCAGCAGGATTTACTTGGACATGGGACGACGACTGGGTACAGCTGAACATAGGAGACACCGCTTACGGCGATTTTATAGTGAAAGCCAAAAAGGTCCCCGAGGTTTTTGACAAAAATTTCAAATATTATGTTCGTAGGGGAAACGAAATCTTGGAAAATGGCTGTTTGCCACCCGACAATTTCTACGAGGGAAGCCTTGAGGGAGAGGATGACTCGACCGCGATGGTGTACGTTGATATTTCCTCGAATTTCATCGGTATGGCGATCATCTACTCAAGAAGAGGAGCGTTTGAGATTACACTGCCTTATATAGGAGTGGAACGTCTAGCGGACGCCCCTAATTTTACTCTACCCTTGATTCCACGACGCAAGTCTGAAAACGTGATTCGTGTCCGACTCATCATACACAGAAGTCAACTGCTGAACGGCTATTTGCTAGACCCGGAAACTGCTCGGCATCGTGACAAATCGGCTCGGCACCGAGCCGCCCTCATGGCTTTGTTAGTCATTGCAGCTGATCGTATCCTCAGCACAGCCGATTATGGCTTTCTGATCACAGCTGTTGAGGTTGACTTGGCAACAGAACAAGCCATGCTTCGCCAAATTAGTTTTAGCCAACAGGTTAGGAAAGACCTTGTGGAACCTGAGGAAGGTTGGAACAAGGATGGAGAAGCAACCACGATTGTCTTCTCTGACACGAGGCCGAAACGACCTCATCATCATCGGTTCACTGGGTTGCCCTGCAGTAGTACCTGCACCGTCAACCATGAAACGGACAGCAGTAAAAAACATTTTTTTCTGACGAATTTGCCGATTCTGAGCCGAGAACTTGGTTTCTTCCTAGGGGCTGTTATCTCCTATGACACAGACAAGGAGTGCATCCGTAGAGACAACCCGTTCCTCGAGCATTGGTTCCTGGAGGCAGTAAGAAGACGAAAGTCTTACGATTTCTCCAGCTGCTCCTTGAAAAGAATGTTTGATTCACGGACAGATTTCCCTTGTCTGGTGGTCAGGACTCAACTTAATATTTGGCATTCTATTAATAGAAAACTGGACGACAATGCAAGAGAGAGCTTGAAAGAAAGGTGTGACGAGACTGAACCATTTCTAGATACCAAGAAACCAATAACTCTCACAGCACCGACAGTATCCTCTTCAACTCCTTTTGACATACTCGTGGCCATTGCAGACGGCCTGGCCATTGGAAACGACCTTATGGACTTTGGTCTACCAATAATACTGGAGACAGAAGAGGAAACAATCACAGCACCGACAGTATCCCTTTCAACTGCTGTTGGCGGACTCGTGGCCATTGCAAACGACCTAACGGAAGACGAAGAATCATCAAAAAGGGAGGCGGAAAACGGAACACTCCCGGCAACGACAGCATCCTCTTCAACTCCAATTGGCGGACTCGTGACCATTAGAAACGACTTTGCGGAAAACGAAGAATCGTCAAGAGGGAAGACTGAAAACGGAACACTCAACTCACTCAAGGCACCGACAGTATCCTCTTCAATACCTGTTGGCGGACTCGTGGTCATTGCAAACGACCTTACGGAAGACGAAGAATCATCAAGAAGGGAGGCGGAAAACGGAACACTCCCGGAAACGACACCATCCTCTTCAACTCCAATTGGCGGACTCGTGACCATTAGAAACGACTTTGCAGAAAATGAAGAATCGTCACGAGGGAAGACTGAAAACGGAACACTCAAGGCACCGACAGCATCCTCTTCAATACCTGTTGGCGGATTCGTGGTCATTGCAGACGCCCTTACGGAAGACGCAGAATCATCAAGAACGAAAGCGGAAGATGGAACACTAACGGCACCGACAGTATCCTCTTCAACTCCTGTTGACGGACTCGTGGCCATTGCAAACGACCTAACGGAAGACGAAGAATCATCAAGAAGGGAGGCGGAAAACAGAACACTCTCGGCAACGACAGCATCCTCTTCAACTCCAATTGGCGGACTCGTGACCATAAGAGACGACTTGACGGAAAACGAAGAATCATCAAGAGGGAAGACTGAAAACGGAACAGTCAAGGCACCGACAGCATCCTCTTCAGTTCCTGTTCGTGGACTCGTGGCTATTGCAAATGACCTAAGGGAAGACGAAGAATCATCAAGAAAGGAGGCGGATAACGGAACACTCCCGGCAACGACAGCATCCTCTTCAACTCCAATTGGCGGACTCGTGACCCCGAGAAACGACTTTACGGAAGACGAAGAATCATCAAGAAGAAAGACGGAAGACGTAACACTCCCGGCAGCGACAGTATCCTCTTCAACTCCATTTGGTGGACTCGTTACTATTGCAAATGATCTAACGGAAGATGAAATATCATCAATAAGGAATACCATAGACGGACCACTCACGTCATCAACAGAATCCTCTTCAACTCTAATTGGTGGATTCGTGGCCGTTAGAAACGACTTTACAAAAGACGAAGAATCATCAAGAAGGAAGACGGAAGTCGGAACACTTCCGGCAACGACAGTATCCTTTTCAACTCCTGTTGGCGGACTCGTGACCATCGCAAACGACCTTACGGAAGACGACAACTTCTTCAAAGGAAGGACAAAAGGAAATGTGATAGTCATTACTGGGAAAAGTCCAAGGGCGAAAGCCTCGGCAGCCACGAAATATGTTGGCAAGAAGGTGATTTTCCTCATCTCTTTGCTAATTTCATCACTTTGAGTTCAAGCTATAAGACTGATTTCGGTTTATCTCGTGTAAAATTATCAAGCGTATTTCTGATGACCATGTCTCCAAAGATAGCGTGTGCAAAGTTTATCTTCTGTGTCTGTGTTTTTGAATATACTGCTTGAAAATAGCTGGGTCTGCGTTTTGAAGTTTTTGTAGTTACCGTGATAAACGACAATTGCTGAATTCGCGTTTTTAGAACTCATCCCTAAAGAACAAAAGCTAGAAGCTCATATGGCACTTGCTGGCTGGGGGAAAGGATGAATTTTAGGAATTTTCCAGTTCGTGGGTTTGTTGTGATCGTAAGCAAAACCCTTGAGATAAGAATGATCATAGGACCTTTGAAATCACGACAAAGCACCCTTTGGTAAAACAAAAAAATATTTGTGCACTTGTATGTGATGGTACGCATTTTAATATATACTTTTACGCAAATAATGCAAACAAAAATAATGGCAAAAATAATGATAGGCTCATCGGGATCATGAATGTATATTTGCGTAAAAGTAAGCCGAGTTTCATCGACCTTGCACATCTGGAAGTACCTTACTTGCGATCACCGGAATTCCTGACCCCTTTCCTTCCAACTCCCCCACAGTGCCCGGATCTAGGCTGGCTCTGTTACTAATCATAAAACCAGATTTTCGTAAAAGTGACATCCACTTATATCATAGTGCTAAACTTCTTTCCCATCAATTTTACAAAATCCTAGGCTCTTGTATTGGTGATGATGAAAGTGATAAGAATTTTTCAGAAACCAAGATTGGTTACCACGATCGGATCCGTTGTATGTGAATGTCAGATACCACGGTAACTGGCCAGGCCAGGAAAAGGACTTTAGACCGTAGTATAAGATACCAACTACCATCTTTGTCAATGCCGATGAAATCAACAACACTCGACACAGTCATTCTCCTCTGAAGCAGTCAACAGCACAAGGTAATTTATTTGGTATTTATTTGGCTTCACAATCCAGACAGTCGGTTTTTCCCCGGACTCCGTAAGTATAGGACGATGGTACTTGCAAACAAAGTAGGTATAGGTACAGCTGGGTACGACACATTATAGAGGCAAGAATACTAAAAGGGCCTTTTCCGGCTGCAGAGTGGGGGATAATGGTCCAGTATAACTCACGAAATCAAATTATCCAGTATAACTCACCGAAGTAGATAATCGCTTGTGAATTTTACTTTTACTTAAGTTCTGATCTTGATCTTGAGGTATTTTATCTGATCTTGACCTTGAGATATTTTAACCAAGTCAGAAGACTAAAAAACGACTGAGGTGAGATGTTAAAGCTACAGGCTAACTTGATTTCGGGACCTTTGCGTACCCCCTGCGAGGGTCTCTCGTACCCCTTTGGATACGCTTACCACCGCTTGGGAGTTGGGAACCACTGTTCTATACCAATGTTCGGCATAGTATCTATTTTTACTCAGAGCCATCTAGTGTCTTTTGAATGTATATCAGATTCCTCCATGGACAAACAAGAGATACAACCCGAAATGCCAAAAACTGTTGACTGCACTGTCAGAAGTTTCATAACAGATCGCGCATAACACTTTCAAGAATAACACCTTTTCACTTAGAAATAAAGTGTTATGACCAATTAAGTTTATACTATTTCCTGCCTAGATCTCCGACAACACCTTCAATTGGTGAAAATACTACACTGTCGGAAGTGAAATAACGACAACAGAAGGATGCCCGGTTTCAACAGATAACACTTTGGGATGTTATCTGTTATGTTTCTTTCGTTCCCGTTAGTATTTTTACCAATTGAAGGTGTTGTTGGAGATCTAGGCACGAAATATTGTAAACTTAATTGGTCATAACACTTTATTTCTAAGTGAAAAGGTGTTATTCTTGCAAGAGTTATGCGCTATCTGTTATGAAACTTCTGACAGTGTGTAAACTGTCCGGCACTTCAGTTTACGCCTGTAGCGTGCGGAGTCACACCTTTCTATACTACTGTTAGGCTAGTTTTGAAGAGTAGATTCAGCACGGATGTTTGCCTCGTTAGGCAAATTTACAAGTTAAGTAGTGTGGGGATAGATTTTTCTCAGTGATACTCGCTAGGCTAGTTTAGTTTTTTTTGTGATTGATTTCTATCCAGAAAAATGTGTTGGAAACACTTGGGCCTGTCTGGTCAGCCTTTACGCCAAGTTCCTGTATCGTAAGGCCTTAATTCGCCCTCCACACGTAGGCCTAAGGGCGATTCTAGCGATCTTTCGGATTCACTTTCCGAAAAGCAAAACGAGCATCCGCCGAGCACAAGAACCGAGGGGTTACGCACTCTCCGGCAACTGCTGGCACCGGTATGCCGGCAATAAGTTAAGCGATTCTGCTTCTACACATTCTAATTTTAATGTTATAACACGTGCAACCGGTGCCGTCTGGTGTCAGTCGGTGCCGGCACCGGGCACTTCCTGTATACTAAAATTGACAGTGGACAACCCCTCGGCAAGAACAAACACGCAAGAAGTCGGCGCGCCTCTTTTGCACCTTCTTCTCGCTGACTTGTCGAAATCGCTTTCCACTCGCGTAGTGGATCGCGACCAGACGCGGAAACTAGCGGAGCGCAAGAACAGCTCTGGAGAGCGAAGCAGGTTTTAGCCGAAGTCGCAGAAACAGCCAGCGCATAAGCTCGCGGAGCTTTCCAGACCGCCAGAATCACCTTCTAGTTGAAATTTAACTTTAACCCTTAACTGTAGTGCTTCCGGAATGTTTGTTGGTGGTGGCCTCCCTTCTTTTCCTGAACTTCGTAGGAGACCATCTCTTTCAATCCAGACAAGGATACTTGCTTCGGATAATCCGCTCCTTCGGGGCCGCTTTTTCGGCTATCTCTGCCACTTTGGCGGACTTGGTCTGGTGAGATTTATACACAACAAACTTGATGTTCAAGCACCTTTTTTGTTGTCTGTGTTTTTCTCTGTTATTTTGTTACTGTTTAATATGTTGTTGTTGTTGTTTTTTTTTTATGTGTTTGAGTGGCCCTAGTTGGTCCTTCGTTTAATGAAAATAAATAAATAAATTCTAGTTGAAATTTGGTTGATGTTTTGCACTGTTCAAAACTGTGTGTTGTGACTCGAGGTCATACTGAGTAACCCAAGGTCAACTACTGATCGAGCTCTGTCCTGAATGAAATAAGGATAAAAAGAACCTAGGCCTAGGCCACCTTTGAACATTGCCGTTGTGAGGTAAATGATAAAATAAACACTCGATGCACCTATTCAGTTAGACTTGGAAGCTGTCATACACAAATCCTCGAATTTTCGGCATGGTGACCCGATTTTGCGGTTCGATTCTTCGAACCTTTTGCAGATCATGAGCTACCCCCCCCCCCTTTTACGATAGAGCTGCCTGCCTTGCTTTGATCCCGTGTTATATACATAAGTGCTGTATATGTAAGCAGTGAATGCATTCGTGAGAAAGTTGGGAAAAATAAGAATAATTATTGGTGAAGAATTGTTATGTACTTTAAAGAATAATTAAATTATGCATAAGAATATATGAGGTAAATAATGCAAGAAAATTTTACTCGATAATACTTCTGATTAATAATAGATTGTGTAGGTGAAGGATATTTTTCATGTGGTCTTTTTCGTGAGATAGTTGATTTGATTATAATGGTACACGATCTTTGTTGGGGAATGCAGTAAATTGCCAGTGAAGTTAAGCTTTTGAGTTGAGTGTCTTTTACCGAACGTAGTGTTGGGCGATAGATAGTTATTTGGATTTTTCGATATGTCGATATTTCGGGACCATTAGTTCACGCATTTTTTGTAAATATAGAAATACAAAAAAGTTCTTGGATCAAAATCACCTCTTATGTATCCGATGGATATATAATATAAGAGTTGATTTGGCTATGATTGTTTGCAGTAATTAGGAAAAGTACTAATATCGTTTTCGATATCGATATTTGTCCCATATTGTTATTAAAATCGCCCAACACTAACGGGAAAGCAATATTAAAGCATCCAACTTTAGCTTGAACCAGCGAATTTATCTTATTCGAATCCCTTTCCAGAAAAGTAACTTGCAAGATGAACATTGGATTGGTAGTTGTGTTAGTTTTCAAATGCATCTGTTTGAAGGCAAATAGTTGGAGCTGGGACGACGACTGGGTGCAGCTCCACATCGATGAACCCGCTATGGGCTCTTTTACAATAATGGCAAAAAAGGTGCCCGAGGTTTTTGACAGAAACTTCAAGTATTATGTTCGTAGGGGCAATGAAAGCTTGGAAAATGGCTGTTTACCACCCGACAATTTCTACGAGGGAGGCATTGTGGGAGACGATGACTCGAGTGCGTTGGTTCACGTTGACGTTCACGGGTGGTTAGTCGGCACGGCCATCGTCTATTCAAAGAGAGGAGCGTTTGAATTATTCCTAGGGAATAATGGAGTGGAACGCCTAGAAAACGCACCTAATTTTATTCTACCCATGATTCCACGACGCAAGTCTGAAAACGTGATTCCTGTCCGACTCGTCATACACAGAAGCCCACTGCTGAACGGCTATTTGCTAGACCCGGTAAATTCGCAAAAACACGACAAATCGGCGCGGCAGCGGGCCGGCTCCATTGCTTTGTTAGTTATTGCAGCTGATCGTATCTTCAGCAGAGCCGATTACGGCTTTGTCATCACAGCTGTTGAGGTCGACTTGCATCCCCGCGAAGACAAACAAAAAGACAGCTTAGAGTATGACCCTATCCGACAGATTGACAGAGACCTCGCGAGACCTGGAGAAGGTTGGACCAAGGATGGAGAGGCGTTCACAATTGTCTTCTTTGACCCGAGGCCGGCAGTACCTTCTCATCCCTATCGATTTTCCTGGTTGCCGTGCATGAGCCACTCCACTTTGTACTTTGGAATAGATAGCAGCAAAAAAGGAGTTTTTCTGACGAACTTGGCCAAACTGAGCCGAGAACTTGGTTGGTTCCTAGGGGCTAGTCGGACCAGGGACCAATTCTTTGACCCTAAATCGAGAGATGAATGCGTCCGCAATGACAACCCGTTTCTCATGGATGGATCGGTGGATGCAGTAACAAGACGAAAGTCTTTCGAATTCTCCAGCTGTACCTTGAAAGAGATGTCATCTCGTCGGAAGGATCTCACTTGTCTGGTGGTCAGGAACCAAAATAACATTTGGCGTTCTATTAATAGAAAACGGGACAGCAATGCAAGAGAGGACATGAAAAAAAGATGCGACAACACTGAACAGTTTCCAGAAATTAAGAAACCAATAACAGTTGCGGAAACTACTGTATCCTCTTCAACAATAACCTCCTCAACTCCTGTTGGCGGACTCATGACCATTGCGAACGACCTTAAGGAAGACGAAGAAGTCATCAAAGGCAGGACAATAGGAAATGTGATCTTCTTTACAGGGAAAAACCCAAAGGCGAAAGCCTCGGCAGCCACGAAAGATGTTGGCAAGAAGGGGATTTTCCTCGTCTCTTTATTATTTTCATCATTCTGAGTTCAAGCTATAATGTTGGTCTCAGTTTATTTCGTGTAAAATTATCAAACGTACTTCAACAATAGCGTATGCGTAACTAAATACTCCTTGATCAAAGCTGACTTGGAACAGGGACCCATAAATTTCCTGTAATACCTCGCCATTCAAGGGGCTTGTCAGTAAGAGATTTCTGATGCTATGTTGACCAAACGGAAGATAGTTCGAGAAATTCCCACGGCCCAATCACGTCCAAGGCCAGATAGACAAAATTTGGGATTGGCTGCTGGCGCCTTGAGGGAGGAGTCTCTTTGGCGCGCACGCCCAATGAGGCAAACAAGAATGTCGATTCGACCCAAGTGGGATTTCTGGAAAGTATGCAAGGATCGGACAAAATAGCAACATAGAAGCATAGGAAATGACAAGCCCCCTTTAAAGGAAATTTATGGGTCCTGCTTGGAAACATATATTCAAACAATGCATAAAATCGAAGCGTCGTCAATCATTGATTGCAGGTGCGTTTCTTCCCCAACGTTCTACCCTGAACTTTCGACAGCCTGACGAGGATCCTTGCCAAGAAGGGCCGAAATATCAGGCCTGACGTGTCCGTTTTATGCATTGTTTTAAAATATGTCTGCGTAACAGCTCGAAGGCAACGAGCCTCTCGACAAAATTCATCTTCTTCATTGTCTTTGTCGTTGAAATCAACAATACACCAGCCATCTCCTCTTCAGCAGTCAACAGCACCAAGAAACAAGACTATTAAGATTTCAATGGGATCCCAAAAATGGAATAATAAGTGTATTTCAAAGCCCAAAGGCCGTAGCCTATACAAAAAAAAAAAAAAAACATTACTAGAAAACAATACTTCCATGCGACTATGGAGCCTCACTACGTACAGCGCTCTCTTCAGGTAATTACATACTTTGGTTATAACCCTTTTCGTGGTGCTATGATACAGGATATCAGGAAGAAGCAAAACTCGCACTATATACTGTTTATGTTCCAATATTCAAAACTGTCTGAAGAGAGTAAAACTAGGTTTTCTTTTTTAACAAATACTCTATATGACTAAGTCCAAAACACGCCAGTGATCCTTAGGAAGAACGAGAAATGTCGCCGTAATGACTCAAATTCAGCTACTCAAATCCTATGTGAGCCAATCACGGCGATTGTTGGGGACGTGGTGCCGCTTCCGGCTCTTCCACTAGGCACACGGCGATTTTGCATCGGCAACGAGAGTTAAGTCATCAAGAGTATTATCAAGAACAAATAACGAGATAGAACTGCTGTCTCCCTATCTCGGTTATACAAACATGCTGAGTCGAGTAAATACGGCCGACTCCCGACGCAAACGATCGGAGGCTACTAGCTTCGTGCCACATCACGTTTCGTTACCTCTACAAATAGCTAAGGGTTCGTTCCAGCTCTTCTTCGTAGTTACTTCGGAGTAACTTCGTGTGACGTCACAAATTAACTACTACCTGGAACGGTCGAAGTTACTACGGGACGAGATAATGCGCGTTGTCTCTCATTACTGCCCCGAGTTCCCTTCTCAAGACGGCTCTTGGAAAGTGAAAGTTAGCTAAGATTGTCGGGTACTATCTTTACAAAAAGTTACTTCGAAGTGACGGTCTTCCTTGTGCTCCCCGTAACTTTGTGACAAGCTGGAACGGTGAAAGTGACTGAAGTAACTATTTAGTAACTTTCGGGCAGAGCTGGAACGAACCCTAAATCGATGTGAAGCGCCCGATGAGGAAAAGTATCATTCAAACCTGATTGGTTTGAATGCTACTTGCTCATTTAATGTTGATGATCCTTCTTCCTGAGGATCACTGGCGTGTTTTGGACTTAGTCATATAGAGTGCGTCTGCAAAAACGCAACAAAGACTTTACCTTTGCTTTACCTTACCCGGTAAAGTGTGCTCAGAGAACCCGAGAAGTTCTCCTGATTTTAGCCCTTGTTACTAACTCCTGCCATTCAGAGATAGTTCACCTTTGCTGACACCAACTGAAAAACTTAATTTCAATTGTTTGCGAAATCCGTTGGCCGCCTCGGAAGTGACTGTGCATTCAGATATCTCATCAACAAGATATTAATGCGTAAGTAAGCAATTGCGGTCGAATTCTGCGTGTTCACCATTACTTCAAACAAGTAAAATTATTCAAAACACGAAGTAAAGTAACCCTATATAAAAGATCATTTCGAGAGGCCTAGACTGTTTTGAACTGTTGTTCTTTTGATGATGCCGATTAAGGACTGCATACTTAGCAGAGAAGAGGCGAGGCCTGTGGTTCCTATCTCACCTGTGCATGAATGGATTTTCCAGGCATTAAGGGATAACTTGAGGGCCAAAGGAGACAAGGAGTGGCTGGTGAGTTTGAAAATGGACATCGACGGTGTATTTTTCAAAAGGTGATACGCTAAAAAAAAAAAAATCGAAGGCTTTTCCGTGTAATTTTAAAATTTGAGAAATGTCGCTTTATACATTTTAGGGAAAACACAGTCGATATTATTCGTGCGACTTCCGAACAATTTAAAGAGCGAGGTCTTTCGTTCTTGAAGTGCTGGGATTACTGAAATCCTGAAATGAAGTGTCCGACCTCGTAAACCCTTCTAGGGATTCAACCGTCTACGATCCTAGGCTAGTTCTCGAGAATCTCAGCCCCAAACAGCTTTTCCCTTGTGCATCCGAAAGGTCTTCCGACTTTCCGGTGTAAAAAACGAGGGGCACGACCCCTTTTCTAATTTTCTTCTTCTTCTTCCTCCAGAGTTCAAAGACAGAAGCCCTGAGCTGGTGTAATTATTCTCCTTCTTCCTTGACAGATTTCAATAATTGGAGCTTCATTTTAGCAACGTTAACCTCATTGACGAACAAGGCTCCGGCTTCAGACTGTCAAGGGACAAGGCTCCAACTTCCAACTTCCATGGCTCCAAGGTCCCATTTTAGTGTTCACTATAAAATTGTGTTTGTCTGAAACTCAAAACTGTGGTCCTGCGTACGAGGAGAAAAAGGTGGTGTAGTGATCTCTTAACTTCTAGCATGATTTGACAGAGCTTGAAAGCCATAAGAAAGTGAAAACAGTTTTTCAGACAGGTTTCCTTTCGAATGTTCGGACTAAATCCAATTGATTTACCTTCTAGATAGATGGCATCACTGGCGAACGCGAATACTTTCGTAACATCATCCCCAAGTCTACCGCGCTTGCATCAGCCATGACAAAGCTTGGCTTCAAGAAAGGCGATACCGTCATGCTTTACTGCCGCAACAACGTTCGATACTTCTATCCCGTCTTAGCAGCACTCCTCTGCGGAGGCCGCGCCACAATGGCAGAACCAGCCAGTCTTGCTGACCAAGTCGCCGACAAAGTCAACGACTCTAAGACCATGATCATCTTTGTAGACGAATCGACCGTTGTCAGAGCAAGAGAGGTACATGAGAAGTGTCCCTCTGTCCAAGCCGTCGTCAACTTGGACCATGGCTGTGGTCTTCTCCTGGATGACCTTCTTCTAGACGATGGGCTTGATTGTCCAGACAACCTAAAGTTCGACATCTATAATGATGTGGCTTATCTCCCTTACTCAAGTGGTACCACACGACTACCCAAAGGAATAGTACATACCCACTGGTCTGTATTGAATATTTTGTCACGACAGTACCTCGAACAGGATGAAACCTGCATGTTTTCGACACCGATGTTCCATCTTTCAGGGTTTATGATCAGCCTATGTGCGATTGTCAATTTCAACACAATAGCCTTTCTTCAAGCGTATACGCATGATGGGTTCGTTGAGGCCTTGGAGAAAGTTAGGCCTGTTCAGGTCTTCTGCGCGCCCTTAGCTCTCAATGAACTGTTGGCAAATCCACTCTCTGTTGCGAACCGGAACCTCGGAAACTTGAAACAGGTGAAAACCGGGGGAGGCCCTTTCACTATTGAGTCCAAAAAGAAGCTGCTGGAAATTCTACCGAATCTGGACGGCGTTGGTATATTTTACGGTAGGTGTTTCCTTCCGTCTCTATAGAGAAATAACAAAACCTTTTTTTGTACCTATAATGGCTATAATACCAATTTTACCTACTTCCGTAGCGGCTCCACCCATTCTTAAGCCCGGAGATCCGAATTTAATACGTTATATTCTAACCCCCACCCCAACAACAACTCAATGATTTTAACACTAGCCTCGTTTTGCTATTTCCGATGCGTAACATGCTCCTGACGGTCGTTAAAAGCTAACTCGTCAGAAAAACTGGTTATGTAAATTTTTCCCTATTTTTGCTAGAAATCAATTGGCCTGTAGAACGGCTTAAAACAGCAAAACACGTAGATAATTTGTTAAAAGCAGAGCCTCGTTTTAAAGCATTCAACTGTATTAGATTAGTGGGACATAAACAGTAAATAGTGCGAGGTGTGCTGTAGCAGTGGTCAAACACTAATACAGGGTTTCAGAGAAGGTTTGAAACACGATTGGAAAATATTCTCTTGCAATGCGTCGATCTTGCTAGCGATGCCCTAGTGTAGCCTAGTTGGCTCTTTATTTTGCATTTATTTTGGCCTCACTTCTTTCTTCTCTATCTATGTCTTGACACTTTTTTTTTCGCTGGTTTCAAGTAACATTATTGCCAGATTATTGCAATTATCAAAGCCCTAACGTGAACCTGTTCTTGATAACCCTGGCCTAATCCAGTATGTGCGTCAGAAAAAAAACGCCCTTTTCTTTCGGGCTTCTACGAAAAAAAGGCAAAATTTGAGAAAGCAAACATTCCATTCTGTATAAAGTAGACTCACAGTAAGGAAGAATTCAACAAACGCGAGGATCGCGATTAACCGTTCACGAGGTAATAGTCAAAGTCACAAGTACGCATTACTGTTATCAAGAACAAATAATCTGACAGAACCTCCGTCTCTCTATCTCTGTAATACGAATATGAAGAATCACGGGGAAGTATTCGATAATAATTATTATTATCGAATAGCCTACTTCCCCGTACCCTGTCCGTTCCGACCGAGCGGAGGGTACTGGCTTCGCGCCACATCACGTTTCATTACCTCTACAAATAGCTAAATCGCACGGCCCGAAGGGCTTGAACAAGACCCTTATCTAACTGTTGCCGAACAAAAATGTCAGATAACTGATTCATTACCGGACTACCCAACATGCAACAGGCTTCATGTTCCACATTTCTTTGGCTTCCGTACAGTCAAGGATTTCCTTATGATAGCTAATGAATAATAATGACATAACAATAATTCATCATAATAATAATGATATATGATATAATAATGATAGCCGGATTTTCATAATGAATTTTGATATTCTTCAACATTTCCTAGATGTCCCCTTAAAAATTCGAATATCTTTTGTTTATCAGTCACAAGAAATGTCAATCGCTCTCCATTTTCTTCCTTCAGTTGCATATTCATTGTGTATAGAATGTGTTACCTCTATGGTACCTTCCAGACACGCGGAATCCGTCCAACACCACGGACTTCCAGACGTTTTTGACCTGGCTTCACCTTCCAGATCCGTCTCGGCAAAAACGTATGTCTGAGATCCGGAAGAAAATTTTGTTGTTGAAGCCTGGCTTTTAGTATTCACCAGCCTCTTAGACCCACTAGGGGCCCCGCGACCAGAATAATATTAATCTGATCTTACTTTTTAAAGTACTGAATGGGGGGGGGGGATTCTGACTACATAGGTGCTGTCCACATGGAGCTAGGTGCGCAACCAAACAGGAGTTCGGAATCGCCCGGTAGCATTATGATAGAGACAGACAGACTTTGGGCGGACGGCGGAGAAATCTGTACAAAAAAAATCACTTTTTTTGGTTGATCACAAAGCACATCTTTTCTTCTTAGGTATGACGGAGACTGGAGTGGCAACCGAAACACCTCCGGAACTCCTTCGAGACCCTGCTCACCCCCATAGCGGCAGCCTGGGAATAATCGCACGTGGGGTAGAACTGAAAATAATCAACCCCCAAGGAGAACCGCTAGGACCGAACTGCTCCGGAGAAATTTGTATCAGAACTGGAAGCAACATGATTGGATATTTGAACAAGGAAAAAGAAACGAAGCAAACGATTCTTGACGATGGCTGGGTTCGAACCGGCGACTGTGGGTACTACACTGAAAATGGTTATGTCTATTACACGGAGAGGATGAAGGAGCTGATTAAATACAGAGGATTTCACGTGGTATGCATTTATTACTTTTGTTGCTGTTCCGAATATCACCTACATCGCAGACTGACAATGGGTCTTTTCTTTCTTCGTGGCTGTTGGCTATAACCCAGCTCTCTTTCTCTCTCAGTTTTAGCAGGGTTGTATTGCTAATAACCAGGGGCACAAGGTAGCCTAAGAGAACACACGCCGTTTGCTGGATTCACACTAGAGGCGGCGAGGGATAGGAGTTCGTAGAACTTATTATTAGTGAACTGAAAGAAAAAAAAAAATGTCTCTTGGCCGGGATTTGAACCGAGGACTCTCGCTTATACCAGGCGACCACTCTCCCAGTTGAGAAGCTTGTGAACATAGTTCGCAAACCACTACAATAGTCAAACAGAAGCCCGCCATGATAACAGTGATCCTGCCCGAAGGAAAATTCATATAATCAGTTCACATCCCCATGTCACCGAAGATAGTAGGTGTCACCAAGAACAAATAAGCCAATAGAACCTCCGTCTTTGGTCCCATGCAGCGACTATGGATATCCCGACAAGCTTTGAGCTTTGAGTTGATACCCGTCTACTCCCCTCTTCACCGCTGCGCATACCAGAGGAAAAAGTGCAGCAGGCGTGCTGACCCGCTCTGCAGCGCGTCACATTGTAGACAACCAATCGGCTTTTTCGAAAATTTCTTCTCCGGGGCTTTACTATAAAATAACTGTTTGTAGAGGTAACGAATTACTCTCCGTTCGTTCGCATCGGGCCTATTTGACCCCGCATGGTCGGATTACAGAGATAGGGAGCCAAAGGTTATGGTGCTGATTTGTTTTGATATTACCAGGGACCCATAAATTTCCTGTAGTGCCTCGCCATTCAGGGGGCTTGTCATTTCCTATGCTTCTATGATGCTACGTTGCCCGACCTACTCCTACTTTCCAAAAATTCCGCTTGGGTCGAATCGGCGTTCTTGTTTGCCTCAATGGACGTGAGCGCCAAAGAGACTCCTCCCTCAAGGCGCCAGCAGCCAATCCCAAGTTTTGTCTATCTAAATACAGTCGCGTATTCTATTCCCGTGGGTATTTCTCGAACTACTGGTTGGTCGGTCAAGATTGCATCAGAAGTCTCTTATTGACAATTCCCGTGAATGGCGAGGCATTACAGGAAATGTATGGGTCCCTGATATTACATAGATTGCGCTTTATACAAGGGACTTGTACCGCGACAAATAAACCAGAAACACAATTTTTGAATTGAATTTAGAAGTTTAGGACTCCAATGTCGAAGCCGCATGGTGAAAACCAAATAAAGGACACATAGGGAAATTAGCTTATTGTTTCCTCTCTTTCAGGTTCCGGCAACGCTGGAAAACATCCTGGTTAAGCACCAAGCCGTTAAAGAAGCAGCTGTAGTCGGCGCCCCTCATCCAATTGAGGGCGAGCACCCATGTGCGTTTGTCGTACTAAAAGAGGGTAAAGCGGCTACGGTGGAAGAACTAGCAGATTTTGTCAATGAGAGGGTCTGCGAGTTTGAAAGGTTAAGGGGTGGAGTGAGAATAGTAGAGAAGTTCACCTATGTGGGTCTCGGAAAAGTGTCAAGGGAGGAGCTAAGAAAAACTTTAAGGGTGGCAAAATAGCTTTGCTTTTCTCACACATTGAGAGGAACATGACCACGAAGCAAAATATGTAATGATTGAGTAAATATCTGAAAAAACAGTCCAACAAATCACGATTTTTTTTTGTTAAATAAAAGTCACAGTTATAAGAAATTTTATCACGATCTCCGTAGATTGAAGAGTCAAACGCAAGCAAATATTGAGCGTGTTCCACCCTACTTACCTTAGTTACTACGCTAGTTACAGTAGTTACTACGCTAGGCTGGAACGCTTTTTTAACATTTCGGTCAAATATCAGGCCGCGGGCTGATCGGACCAATCACGTTGCAGATATGCGTAGTTACTACGCTAACTACGCTCCCGAGCGTGGTAAGCAAATAGTTACTATTAGTTACTATTTTGAGAGGGTTGGAACGGTCAGCGTAGTAACTTTTCGTGAGGCTGGAACGGAAATAGTAACTAATAGTTACTATTGGTAGAGGGGTGGAACGCGCTCATTATGTTCTTGGCCGCTAAGTTACATTAAGCCGTGAGCATAGCTCGTCCATCTTGGGAATACGGTCAGTATCGCTGTTGCAACCTACTTTTGAAAAAAAAAAGTTTGGCAACCATAGGTTTTACGAAAATATCCGGACGAAAAGTGCTCTTTCTTGGTTATAAGGATCGGAAAGTTTTGCAGTGTATTTTTGTCAAATTCAGGACAGGTTTGTAAAACCCGGGTAACAGAATAATTAACATAAGTATAGAAAAAAGAATTTGTTCCTATACAGCATATGAGTTTGTTCCCTTTTGTCGAGCTAAATTCCCACTAAACCGTCTAAACCCCGCCAGGCTGTTGTTCAAATGCTGAGCAGACTGTTGGCAAAGCGCCATTTTTCGAGAAAGCCTGCGCTTCGCACAAATGTCTATCTCTGGTGTTCTGGCTCTGGTCCGCTTTGGAGGGAAAAATCAAGTCTAAACTGAGTGTTCAGAGTGTTTCTAATCAGTGCTTCCATTCGTCACGGGAATGAATTTATTTATGTGCAATAACGATGAACGTATGAATTCAAACCAAGCTGAGGATTAATTGATGCATGCACCAGCCACAATCCAACGAATAGAAATTAACTTTGTCGGCAGGACACAAAGGTTGAATATTTGTTAACACCCCCAGGCAATAACAACCGGGCCAGGGTCAGGAGAGTTAAAAGACACCTGAATGAAGAGTACCAAGTATCATCCCTATCTGTATGACTTCCGTTAACATTGCCTGCAGAAAACCCAATCCAAATACGAAATAGTGTTTCCAAGCTATGATTTTTGCATCTGTCCTAATTTCAGTACCGAACAATTTTGGAAATGAACAAATGTCTCCAATCAACCCTTCTTTTGGAATATTTTTTAACCAGTTAAGCCCAAACGTATATCTAGAAGAAATTCCAATACGATCCGGCCAGCGCTGTACACGATTTGAATGAATTGCGCTTTTTGTCTTGGAGTCTGCATGTGCAAACCTCCAGAAACGAACATCCCTATTTTGAAAACGTCACGCTCAGGAGAAGAATGCTCTCCGTGGCCATGTCTGTAAATGCATTCTCCATGGTTTGTGCAAGTATGGTTTCATTGTTCAGGTGTCCTTTAAAGAAAGCTGTATAGGAACAAATTCTTTTTTCTATACTTATGTTAATTATTCTGTTACCCGGGTTTCACAGACCTGTACCGAATTTGCCAAAAATACACATAAATAAATTCATTCCAGGCACAAGGTAAAAATCGCCCAAAGAAACAGGCCAGCGTTGGAAATCCGACTCTGTTTCAAGTTTTTATTCTTTTCCTAATGTGGATTGAAGATTGTACTTCGAGTAGAGAAGGGGAAGGACCTAAGGAACACGATTGAATTTTCGAGGCACTGATGACTGAAGGACAATTTGATGGCAAAGGGAGACAAGGAGTGGCTGGCGAGTTGAAACCTTTTCCTGTTCGTGTGATTGCTGAACACGACACTTCATCCTCGCATATGTCATTGTAAGCCCTTGTACAGATGGAACCATTCACGATCCCAAGCTAGTTCTCAAGACCTTCAGTTCTAAAATAGTTTTCTCTCATGCATTTCGTAGCGGCCTTCAGTTTCCACTGGACAGATTGCGTGACACTACACCGAGCTTGTTGTTCGCCAATCCAAAGCGGAAAGTTTCGCGTTCACAGAATCTTGACATGTTCGGCGTAAGCATAAGCTCAGTCAAGGACCGATTTATGACCCCCCAAAACAGCAATACAATACAAGGCTCCCATCTTTAGTTGCTCAGCGGAGATTTGCTATCATTCAAAGTTACTGTCATCTAACGGATTTTACTCGTCGTTCTTTTGCTAGATGGCGAAGCCCAAGCAGACCCCGCAGGCCACAGCGCCACAGCGGCGTTGAATTTAAATCGCGTTTAGGGCCTGAGGGCAGTTTGTATTTGTAGAGCCTAGTCTATGATTTACTACCTTAATTCGGACTTCGGAGTGAATAAGGTCCTTGATGGGTCTGTTATGCTCTGCTTATGGTTGGTTTTTCAGTTGGATGGTCTTCTATTGTCTTGTTTTCTGTTGATGTTGTTGGTTCTGATGGTTGGTTCGGTCAAGCCTCAAGAGTCAAGGTTCGGTTGGTTCCATGATTCATGATTCAGCCAGGACTTTGATCTGATATCTTTATCTTGCACTTCTTGTCTAGAGGAGACTTGAATGTTGACATGGATACGGACATGGGGGTTTCCTCGGTTAGCAAGTTATAACCGTTTACCTCCCGTGGCTGCAGCGTGGCTGCACGTGGCTGTAGTGCCAGTGGGAAGAAATATTGTCTCAAATGTGTGAGCATAACAGGAGCGTAAGTGGTTTCTTCAGCTTCCTTGTTTAATTTTTTATGTGCCTGTTTTCTTTGTAGGATACTTTTGGAGGGTAATAAAAGCAATGCCAAACTGTTGCAGTTGTAACAATCAGAGTTCGTGGACCTCTCCAGTCCAGGAAGTTCTATAGGCGGCTGAGCTAATGAACGCAGGTGGAATTGTTGTGGGCCTTGATCACCACTCTTTTTAAGGACACGCACCTGGAGCACGCACTGTCAGTCGTTGGTTCGGTTGCTTGCCGTTACGATGCCAGTGTTTGTGTCAGGTCGTGTCGCTTGTGTATTTCTTTATATCTTCAGGTCAGATCTATACTTCGGTTAATCTATTTGGTATTACTTTAGTATCTTTCGACATAACTTTATTAATCTAAGATCTTTCATTAAACATCCTATTTTCGTACACGGTTTTCTGTGGTTGATTCGAAATAGGGTTATCTCGGTACGGTTTATTTAGCTGTACGCGCCCCAGAAACCCAGCTCGGCTGGTCACGCTATCCACAGGTTAGGGATCTCGGTTCCCTGGCCACTACGGGGCGCTACAGTTATTTTGGTGGCAGCGGTTAATTCGGTAGTAATTCGGGGACGCCTTTAATGAAATAGTTGATTTTTCTGCGAAGCTCGAGATTTTGTTTCTCTTAGTTGATTTGAGCGGCAATTTTGTTATGCAGTGGTGATTTGCTGGTCAGCGGAAATTAGACGGGGATTTAAATAGAATTTTTACCCAATATTATTTTTTAAAAAGCTCGAAACTTTTTGTTTTTCACTGTTTTTCAGTGCGTGTCCCGCGGGATGTCATTTTTTTTCGGTATGCTTACCGAGGGGTGAATCTTAGTCTGGACCAGTGAGGGCGGTCCGTTATGTGTTTTTCTCGAAGATCTGACCTTAGCCTATGTTGTTTTGTGTGCCAGTACTAGGAATTTAGGATTCTTTTTTCCCTATTTTTGCAAAAGCCCTAGTTAACTAATCGCGGTCGTCCTAAGCATCACTTAGCCTCGTTATCTTCTGTATCCGAATTGTTAATTAAGACAACAAAAACAGCTGCGTTAGAAAAACTATTCAGTTCGATGTCTTATTCCTGTTAAGAAGATTGCTAGTGGCAGGCATATAGCTCTGTCTGTCAAAACTCAGAAGTTAAGACTACGGAACTCTTCAGTACCCATGGTGTGTGCAGATGAATATGAAGAACCGGTTGAGCAACTTTATTCTCCGGTAGAACAACTTTATTCTCTCGCCTAAAGATGTGCATAGCCTTCAGAAGATTATACATTGAACTAATGCTATATCACAAAGAACAACAAAACTAAGGATTGTGCGTCACTCATACCTGCGGGTGTGTCAATTATCATGCGTAAGCAGCTGTTTCAAGGGCAATCAATTAACTGGCGAGAACATTTTTTTTAACCACACCCTACAAAGGCAAACGAACGGGAGAAGATTATTTTATGCGTGGAAGCTGTAACCATCTTCAGAATTTCTTAACAAGGGTATGTGTGTTCTCCCGTAAGGTGGAAATTGGTAGTCTTATGAACCAAAACATACAGGCAGACAGAGCAGGTTGGACAATGGACAAACAGGAAGGAAGTGCGAAGGACTTACTGAAAGCAGTGTCTTTGGGACAAATTTAATATAAGTGTTTTAGCAGCATCTAGAAAAGTAGCTAAGACTTAAGCTAGGCAATAAGCATTCGGATTTTACGAACTACAGTAAAAACAGATGGTTTGGATTGGCTAAAGTGAGGAGTTGCGACCCCAGGACGGGCTAGAGAAACTGTCGGCAGTTGAAGCTGTTTATAGTAGTCAATGTTATTTAGCCAGGGTTAGGCTAAATTGTTCAATATTTCGCGGCAAGGAGGAGCTGTTTTTCCTTTAAGGGCGCCTACCAGGATTAGGTACGCGGTGGAGCTCCTACGATTCAGTTTAAAGGACGTGCAGGGATACAGTTATAGGCGGCACTAGACAGTTAAGCTAGGCATTGACGTATTGTGACATAAGATAGGAGAAAGCGACACGAACAGAGCAAGCAACCCGCCCTCAGAACCACGGCTGGCAAACCCAGGGTGAGAACGTAGAACATTCTTAATTTTTCTTCTTGCAGATCTTGCAATAAACTGTAGTTCCCAGGTAACAAGCACAGGACCCGGGATTACACATTCCGGAAGCGCGGTAACATCCAGAGCAGTGTCAGCTTCAGTGTTGCAGAAGGACAGAGAGGCAAAGACATGGACCCATGGAAGCTAAAAGTTAAGTTCTTTGTTTAGTTCTACAAAGCTAATTTTTGCTCCCACCCCCCACAGTCGAAACGGGAAAGTATAGGTATCTGCAGCACATTATGTGCATGAAGCAAAGGCAACTACGCGTGAAAAGCGCGATCACGCGTCAACAAAGAATTAGGCGGAAGTTGCGTAAGCCTGAGGAAAAGAAACGCATAATTTTGATTAGCGTGAAAAAATAATTCACATTCATGCGGTAAGAAGGTCGACTTCCACTGGGTTGAACGTCGGCGGGCAGTTAATATACTGCAAAGTAACGACTCACTGAGCCTGGGTGCACGGGGGCGACCGACACCCGGAGTCGTTTTATGTATGGTGCTGTATTCTTCATGAGCCATCCTTCATGACATGGATATTTTTGTTTCTATCACCAGTTTTACAGGATTCGTGGAATCTGAATCCAGAAGACCTAATACCCTATACGAAATAGCAAAAAGGTTACGACCTCCCAGAAACGTGTTATCGATGAGGTTATCGTAGGGATGACAGGGAATGAGACAGTTTCTCTCTCGATCTAAAATACTTTTCTTTCTTTAGCATGGACCAATGAATTTGAAATAGGCTAGTTTAAAAATATGAAAGTAAACAACAACTGTTCATAAGAAGATCAATGCGAGTTTAGCTACATTGACGAGTCCTTGCATTAGCTTTACCATCAGGAAAATATTATTCGAAAATTCGAAAAGAAAAGTTCTACAAAGAAAAAAATAAGAACAAGAATCATGAGGGAGCTTTTTGTTTATTTTTTTCGGTGAGTCATAGGAGTGATCACCAGTTAAGGGTTTAGATGAAATTACGGCACCACCAGACTTGGACGAATGTTTATATTCGTCAGTTTATAGGCAATCAGCAGGGGCCCATTGGCATAGTTTTGCCGGTTTTAAGTGATTCGGAGGGTCCGAATCCACCATGGTTGTTAGAAGGCTCTGGGGTTTTTCGAGAAAACCAGGTCTAGGCATCTCCAGAAGGAGGACGCTGCCTAGGAAACGCGTTTATGCGTTTGATGCTGGATTGACCTAGGATTTTGGTTCTATTACTTTGTAATGAGCCAGGTAGTCAAAGCGCTTTGCAATTCGGATAAATTTGTCTGATACCTCCACTGCGGGATGGCCACTCGGGTGGAAAGTCAGGGACTGACAAATCTATCGGGACGTTTACGAACACGGAGTTTCGGGGAAAGTCTGGTGGGTTGCCTAGGGACATGTCGGGCAAGATTGAAGGGGTTGGATAGGTCTCGACTATTCAACGGTACAAACAAGGGAAATTTCTTTTCGAACATCTAAATTCCTCGGCAAAACACTCGTTTGGGGATAGGTTTTTTCTGCAGCTTTGGAAGCTGGCAGGTTCGCGGTGATACAATGATAAAGAAACCCTAAAAAGTTCACTTCATAGCAGCACGAGTGGATACATGGATTATATTTCCATGGGACAGGGACGCTCATTTTAAGGTGGAGAAGATCCAGTAATGTTATTGAGGTTCGACTCGAGCCAGGGTCAATTCAAAGACCAGAGTAGCAGGGGGGCTAATGGAGTAATTAAACGGTCTGGAACCGGTGCAGCCTCGACAAATTTGTGGCTTGAGTTTGCGGTATGAGCAGGTTTTTATGAAATTTTCGGTACAGGTCGTTTTTTTTTGTTTCTTGCGGAACACTGAAGTTGCTTTCCAGGATCAGCGAAAGCAGTTTCACTTTTGTGTGTGTGTCTGTCGCACACCAGGGGTGGAAAAAGACATGCAAAATTGTATTATGAGCACTGACAATAAGTAAGAGAAGTCAAATGGGGCTCGGACGTCTTTAAAAGTCATCGTCGATAATAAAGGGAACTGGACGTTCCAGCATAATGTTCAGACATTGGAACAAATTAGAGCAACATTTCTTTGTTCAAACCTAAGAATTTTGTTTGAAAACAAACTCTACAAGGTAGTAAGAGTTTCATTTTTATTTTCTCATTGACTGTCTAACCGTCAATTACATTTTATCGCCTAACAATAGAATCAGATTTGGATTCTAGCAGGGCTGTGATGAAACACCAGAGCGGATATATACGGGTTCGCTCATTCGAATAACACTGGGTATCATAGCTCTGAGCGGGTTATTTACGTTGAAACAAAAATTGAGTCGAAATATTTAATCAAGTTGTTTTATTCGTTGGAAAAGGCTTTATTGTAAACAAAAGTTCACTTTTTAGAAAATAACTTTTGGATTTTTTTTTTTTTTTCATTACTGTTGGAATAAAGTTCAGATGTTAAGAAACATTTTGTGTCAACTTGTTCAGAAACTTCGACAAAAGGAAGTCTTCAACGAAGATTTTTTGTGCAATTTAGTTTCGGTCTTTGGTATCCAAGTTTTTTTTTAGGGATAAGTTTTCTTGCCAGATTTGCTTTGCGTGCGTGTAAGTTCAGAACAGTTTCAACTTCAGCGCCGCAAACCCAGTTTTGGGATGAGTAAATCCTGATACCACACATTTTGTCCGGTACGCGATCAGGATTGGACGGGCACTGACGATTCAGGCTCTATGACACAAAAAGGTGTAACCAAGAACGGTTAGAAAGCATTTGCTATAGAGATTTTACAGTTTTTGGTTGTATTGATTTTTTCATAGTGAAGGTAAACCAAGACGTTTCGCGTCATTTTCTATTGAAGGATCACGGTGTGGATCGATTCGGCAAAGTTTAAAAGAGGTAGCTTCAAAATGTTCAAATTAAAGGAAAATTTATTCCTTCAATGTGAAAGGTTAGGTGCGGCGGAATCGGGAAGTTGGTGAGATAAAACAAGTATTTGTTTTTTCACAATGATTCCGCGTAATATCTTTTAGGAAGCCGTCGTCGAAGTCGTCGGCAGTTTGACGTCATGGTCCCTTATGTCTCCCGCTCTCTGTTATGGCAATGGCAACACTGAAGAGGAATGATACTGCTCCACTGTACAATGGATGGCGCTAAGATATTTGATGAATTTGAGAGAAAAATTTTGACTTTGCGAAACTTGTTACCGGATGGCGTTACGTTCGTTCTCACCAAGGGGAATGATCAAGGCACAACTAAACCTGACCGATTCAGTGGAAAATTCTTTCTTTGTTAGTTTGATCAGCCGGTTTTCTTTTTTTTCCCTCGGGGTTAACGTTAATTTTTTTTAACGAGGTTTCAGGTGATGAAACCTTCTAAGAGGGGGGTAGTTGTAACAATCAGAGTTCGTGGACCTCTCTAGTCCAGGAAGTTCTATAGGCTGCTGAGCTAATGAACGCAGGTGGAATTGTTGTGGGCCTTGATCACCACTCTTTTTAAGGACACGCACCTGGAGCACGCACTGTCAGTCGTTGGTTCGGTTGCTTGCCGTTACGATGCCAGTGTTTGTGTCAGGTCGTGTCGCTTGTGTATTTCTTTATATCTTCAGGTCAGATCTATACTTCGGTTAATCTATTTGGTATTACTTTAGTATCTTTCGACATAACTTTATTAATCTAAGATCTTTCATTAAACATCCTATTTTCGTACACGGTTTTCTGTGGTTGATTCGAAATAGGGTTATCTCGGTACGGTTTATTTAGCTGTACGCGCCCCAGAAACCCAGCTCGGCTGGTCACGCTATCCACAGGTTAGGGATCTCGGTTCCCTGGCCACTACGGGGCGCTACACAGTTCTTTTGATGCTGTAAGTAACAGTGCTGTAACCCAGCTGTAACCTGGCTGTAGTAAGCAGGTTCAGGAAGAAACTCTGTTGAATCTATTTCTCTTTTTGTCTGTTTTTCAGCTTTTTCATTCACTCATTGACTTATGGTCTGCTTATGGTGACTTGTGTTTGACTTCGCTCTCTTTTAATTACTGTTTAATCACAGCTTGCCCACAAGCTAGTTGACTTTCATTGGACCCTTTCCTTTGAGGCCGTTCCAAAGTAATTTATTTATAATGCATAATCATCATAATTAGAGGCAGGAGAGTCACATATGGGGGGAGGGGGCACGGCCCCCAATGTTGTCGGCCAGTCTGTTAAAACTTACGCAGTTTATCGTTAAAACTATTGATTTTTTCATGAAATCAGTTGATTTTTTGTCAAAACTGTTGTTTTTTTCTTGAAAATAGTCATGTTCTGCAAAAGTAGTTGGCAAAAATGACCAGCCAGTCGGTTAAAATCTTGCCCCTCCCCTAAAATTTTGGCTAGTAACGCCTCTGATTAGAGCTATGCTTCTTTGGATGATAATTAACCTTGATGGTTCCAGCCACTTGCTGTGAGAAAAGTCACTACAGACTGCTACTGGAGAGTAAATATATTTCCCTAAGGGCTTCTGAGGACATATGGATGGGTTTATTGGCTCTTCTTTTACCATTTGGCTAAAACTGTAGCCTAAGGCCTGGTGTTACTAACCTTTCTACATGACATATGCCTAAAACGCGAACTCATCTATTGTATTTTGTCAAATAAATCTGGTAAAAAAGATATATGGTTAATCGGCTTCAGAGGTGACTTAACTTTTAGAGACTTTATATTGTAACACTTGTCTCAGTTTGTCTACCAATAACTTGCCTACCCAATACTTTATAAAATAATTATGCAAGGTTAGTTCATTAACATCTCGTCAACAAGGACATCTGGTCTGAGTGGGTGTTTAGGTTTTGTTGACCTTTAAGCTGAAATTTGAACTGTCCAGTGTTAAATAAGGATCCAGTTAACCCAAGGAGTTCTCAGTTGGCAGCCATCGAATTGATCACAAACGAGCTGGATGGTTGGACATCTGCCTATTTTTGGTTGCCAGTTCTAAGCAGAACCATTTTCACTAAGAACCTGACCGGAACTTATTGAAATATCAAAATCTTCGAGCATGAGGATGGCCAGCTCTTTGTTTACCAGTAATTGTAAACTGAGAAGAGATTTTTTATGATCGAAAATACAACACCGACCTGGATTTACAAAATAACTAGAAAAGCCCAATCTAAGAGCTCTTGTTCTCAGCCTCTAGTAGTTTTTTCAGCAAATCTCTCCTACTCAGCTTTCCAACATCATTATATGGTAGGGATTTAAATACATGCACACCTCCTCTCAGCTGCTCATATTCACTAAGTTGAGAGTTCATATACTTTAGGATTTCTGCACTATCGTCCGTGGATCCATCTTTAAGTTGGATGCAAGCAGTCACCAGCTCTCCAACATCTTCGTTGGGAATCCCAACTATGGCTCCATCATGGATGCTTGGATGTTGCAGAAGTAGGGACTCCAGTGCTGCTGGCACCTAGAAGCAGTTTTTTCCATAAGGTCAGTTTTCCTTTTAGTGCCACCAACATCCTTAATAGATGGACTAGGCTTTTGAAAGACCAAAGAAAGTGAAAAGTAATGGGATCAGCACTTGATCTTTGTTACTGAACTGAGTAGGAGACCGAAACTAAGAAGAAGGATCAATTCTTTCAGTAATTTACTCATCTTGATTATGAAAGATTTTTGCCCGATTCCAGACAACCATTCGAAGATTTAAGAAGTATTTTGCACATATTTAGACTAGTGAGCATTTTTATGTTGACCAAGTCAAATTATCGGCGTCTTAACTGTGATAGTTACTTTATAAATAGATTCTGCTCTACTCTAGTCTGGCGTGCTGGACACCCCAGATTCCGGAATCTGGAAGGTGTCATGGAACGAAGGCAACACATTAGTTGCGTTTTCGATCTGAATTCTCCGTTCTGAATTCTCGATCCTGAATTCTCGATTCTCGTACAAAATTACCGTTTTTGCTCCTCTAGCTTCTCCATTCTCGCTTTTGACAAAAACACTAATTTGACAGCTCGTCTGCCACCCGGTATAACTGTTTGTGCATATTAAACACCGCACCCTGTTGACCAATCAGGGAGGAGAACGGGGAGAGGAGAATCGAGAATTCACTAGCGGAGCAACTTCTCGATTCTGCAGAATTCGGAGGCTTTCCCCGTTCTCGATTCTGACAAAAACGCAAGAAAAGGAGAATTCGCTTCATCTGAATAGTCCAAAAACGCAAAATAGGAGAATTCGGAGGAGAATCGCGAGGAGAATTCGGATCAAAAACGCAACTATTGTGAGTGACTCAGTAAATATGTAAACGAATGGGGTAGGAGAAAAAAGAAGGGATTGACCCTTGTGATTGAGAAGCAAAACACATCTGAAATGGACATCTAGAGCGTGTTCCACCCTACTTGCCGTAATTACTACGCATGACGTCACGAATCGTTTTTTTTTGGCGTCAAGGCTGGAACACATTTTTCTTTTTTCGGCGAAATATCGTGCCGCGAGCTGATCGGGCCAATCACGTCACAGAGATCTTAGTTACGACGCTAACCACGCTCCCGGGCTTGGTAAGCAAAGAGTTAGCCTATTAGTTACCATTTTGAGAAGGTTAAACGGTCAGCGTATAGTAACTTCCCACGAGGTTGGAACGAAAATAGTAACTAATAGTTAGCCTACTATCGTTAGAAGGGTGGAACGCGCTCCTCGAAAATGTTGTAGACTAGCTAAATTAGATCATCATTCAGCATCATCATCATGATAATCCGGAAAGGTTCCTATGGCGTAGAATTAAAAGTGATAAAGGAGGCTTATTGTTTTTTTGTGGGTAGGCTTGCTAAAGGCAATTATCATTCCAATCTTCACTGAATTAGTTCTGTTATTTGATCTCCACAGAAGTTAATTTTGCGGGAAATTCAAAGGTTTTATTGACAATAAAATTGACGGTATGTATAGCCTACTCTCAGATCGCCCACCGGTCCATAGCAAACCCGTTTCCCTCGTTAATAGTGCGAACACATGATAAAGATTTCCCAGTTCGGATTTTCTTCAGTTTCATCGTGAAGTTGAAAAAATCTCAACTTTTCCATACGGAAGTGATGATAGTGCCGAAAATCGGGGCAGTAATTCCAGCCCTGGAGCATAAGTCCCCCATTGTATCCAAGTCCCCATTGTTTCTGGTAAAATGTCTACTGCAGACTCACCACATGAAAGCCTTTGAATTTGAGTAAATCCTTCTTTCGTTCTTTCCAGTACAAGAATCCATCTTCTGTGTAGTACCCATAGTCTCCAGTCATCATCCAACCACCAGGTAGCATTGCTTGTTGGGTCGCCTCGGGTCTGTTTAGGTAGCCCTTCATAGTTGAGGGGTTGCGGACACAAATCTCGCCGAGTTCATTTGGGGGTAGGGGTTTCCCTTCCTCGTCGATGACCATGATTTCAGTACCAGGGTTGGGCATGCCTAGGCTAGCGCGATGGTTTTCACGCAGGGTTCGGAATTTCGGGTTCATCATCAGGTCGAGTCCGAACGAGGTCACACCGCCAACTTCGGACATGCCTAGAAAATCCGGGTCATTTATCAAGAATGACCTTTAAACGAACTGCGGCAAACACATTTTTTAGGGATCCCAAAACGTTACTGACGATCCTATGACTTCCTAAAGTTTGTCCGTCCGTCCGTCTGTCTTCCTGTTGATAACTAGCGAGGGGGTTAAGATATTTTCTTCAAACTTGGTGTGAGGATCCTACGGGCCAAAAAGTTCGTAGACGGGCCCATCATTTGGTGCATGCTGAACCGACATCCTAGATGCAGTCAGTCAGATAAATATTCAGTTTGGGATCCCATCGAAACCTTTGATCTTTTTATAGACTTAGCTGCCGCTGGTCGGGATTTGCCGGATCTTTGTTTGGTGAGCTTCCGGTTAAATAGGAAAAGTATGCACGTATCTGAAGTCAGCATATAATCTTAATCCTCCAGTCTTCATATTTTGCTTCATACAGTTGCACCCGGCCTCAGCTGTTGGCCACAGTCAGGATGAGACAGAATTTCAGGCCATAAAAATTTCCAATTCTGAAAGGACCCCTCTTGCTTATTCTGCTTTTTATAATATATCTAGCTCCCTATAGAATTATAAGCTTTTAAAATCCCCACCTTTCTCCATTGTTTCGTTTTGTGCCTACGAAATTTTAGCGCTTTTTTGGTCTTGCCGAGTTTTGCCCGTCACAGAACGAAACATTTGCCGGGATCATCAACGTCTGCTGACAACACTTTCACACATAAATATCTGATAAGCTTTTGTTTATTACTTCTTTTATTCGCTTAGTTTTCACACTTTTGAACCACGGCGCGATCAGTTTTCAAATGTTTTGCGCCCAGCCGCCGCGTCGGAGAGCAGGAAGGCTGGACATAGTCGACAGGCGCCAACAAGAAAATCGCTAATTTCAGATGGAAAGTAATGGTATTTTCGAAAATGTTTTTTTCTGATCCATTTCATAGGGAAAATATTTTTCCAGTAAGAGTTGTGCTTGAAACAACAAATTTGAGCAAGAAAGAAAATACAATTGAAAGAAAACACCCAAAAGGCTCGTAAGGCTCAACTGTTTACAAGTCTACAAGGAGTTTCAGGATCCCCATCGTCGCGGAACCTTAAGAGACAATGAGAGGGGTGAAAGACTCAGGGTTGTCTTTAAGGTTCTGTTACCAACGGTTTGTTTTGTAATAGTAGAGCAAATTCAAACGAGCTTTGTTTTGTTTTGGGAATGTTATTTAAAATTGAAAAAGACAAAAATTGGAAAATTCTTACCCAGGCTGCATGAGACGTCCATTATCGTCGGTATTTTTATCAGAAGTGCACGCTGGGATTCTGCGCTGATATAGGCCCCTCCCACTATCACGATTTTGAGTCCACTTAAATCGTAGTTCTGTAATCCTTCGTGCTTAATTAGCATCAATAGAGGCGAAGGCAGGCAAAATAGTAAAAATGGTCGGTATTTCACCAACATATCCAAAAATTCTTCGTCGGTGTATTTTCTCAGGAAAGTATTGGCTGCAAAACCCATGATCGCACCTAGACCTCCCAAGAATCCGGTTAAATGAAACATCTGCGTCCCCATGCAGTAAACTGCCCCTGGACTCGGGGGAAAGCGGTAGAACATGGCAGACAAGGTACTATGGGTATGGATTATACCCTTGGGTAGACCCGTTGTACCACTTGAGTAGGGTAGGTACGCCACGTCTTTGTCCAAATCTATTTCAACATTTTCTGGTACTGCATTCCCATCGTCGCGTAATAAAGTCGCGAGCTCTGTAGCGTCGGGAACGTCGCCGAACGTTATAACGTCCTTTACGGATGGCACTAGCTGTTGCACTTCCTTGGCGTTGCTGATGGTATCCCTGTCTGCGAAGATGTACGCAGCGTTTGACTCTGATGCCTGATTGGCAACGGATTTGGGTAGGCTACCCGGGGAAGCAAAGCTGACGCCTCCCCCGCACGTCCAAGCGGCGAGTATGGGTAGGAAGAAACGGCAGTTGTTGTAGGCGTAGAGCATAATGACGTCGCCACGTTGGAAACCATGGCGGGTTAGGAAGGAAGCAATGCTTCGTACTGCAGGGAGAATTTCAGAATATTTTATTGTCTCTCCCGTAGAGGCTTCAACCTGTAGAAAAGAGAGTTATGTTGGTGAATATTTAAAGCACCCCTCGCACTGTTTACAGTTTATGTTCCAGTATTTATAATAGGTAAAAAATAATCTTTAACCAGTATGCTCGGTGGTCAGAATATAATCTGTACAGTCCAACAGTGGTTATTGTGTGTGTGGGGGGGGGGGGGGGTAAAGGTATCAGCACTAGCCTTGACAGGCAAAGCTGGCGGTGCTGATCTCCGATGCTTGGCCCTCAGCCGGGAAGTGCAATGGGTGGTTGGTGGCCAGCCATCCTGTGCTTTCGCACACCCTTCCTGTCACCTTCCCCAGATTTCTCCAGGTACCCATTTGAAGCTGGGTGGACTTTGGCTTGTCTTACAGGGTTACGCCACTAACCCCCGCTCTAAACCAAACATTAGGCACAACCGAGACTCGAACAAGGGACCCTTCCCTTTCGAGTTCGGCGCGCTAACCATTCGGCCACGGACGGACGTGTGTGGGGGGGATTACAAAGTAACCAGCATTTGTTTCCCAGAACGGGGAAAAAAGCAAATACCTACTCAACAAAATTAATAGAAACAGACGAGAAGAACAGCAAACCGTCCACACTGAGAGGACCACGAAATATTATTAACCACAAATATTATTAAAATAACATATTAGGCCACAGTGCTACTAAATGTATCAATGCTCTATGAAAAGGTATTCTTTTCTTTTTTTAAATACTAAAAGAAAGTTGAACATCTAAATTGGATTGGTGTTCATTCCATAATTTTTGTAATGATGTTTCTGTAGCCAAAAATTCGATTGTACGGTTTTCGCGCGAAAGGATGAAGTCACCTTTTTGGCAGAACTATGCAAAATTTTGGAACATTTAAAATCTCTCGGATACCGCCGGCGCTTTTGATTCAAATTGTCTTAGTCATTAAACTGCCTCAATTGCCATAGTGATTTAACTGGCAGTTCTGAAACACCCTATTCCTTTAAACCAGCAAAGCCCATGTCAACCCTCCGCTTAAAATGTTGGTGGGGTGTAGCCTACTGTTACATAATAAAATTCCATTGTTATATAACGAAGTTATTACCAGCCAGTCCTTGTCTCCAAATTTGTCAAGGTTTTCCTTCAGACTGTCCAGTAGCCAAGTGTGAGTCGGAATCCGGGGTGGTGGCACGAATTCTTTCTCGTTAAATAGTACATTGTTCTTAAAGCACAACTCTTACTAGAAATAATATTTTCCCTATGAAATGGATCAGAAAAAACATTTTCGAAAATACTATTACTTTCCATCTGAAATTAGCGATTTTCTTGTTAGCGCCTGTCGACTATGTCCAGCCTTCCTGCTCTCCGACGCGGCGGCTGGGCGCAAAACATTTGAAAACTGATCGCGCCGTGGTTCAAAAGTGTGAAAACTAAGCAAATAAAAGACGTAATAAGCAAAAGCTTCTCAGATCCTTATGTGTGAAAGAGTTGTCAGCAGACGTTCATGATCCCGGCAAACGTTTTGTTGTATGACGGGCAAAACTCGGCAAGGCCAAAAAAGCGCCAAAATTTCGTAGGCACAAAACGAAACAATGGAGAAAGGTGGGGATTTTAGAAGCCTATAATTCTGTATGGGAGCTAGATATATTATAAAAAGCAGAATAAGCAAGAGGGGTCCTTTAACAGGCATGGTTGCTCAAACTGTTGCCTAATCATGGTTTACTGACTTAGTTTGGTAGGCCTTCCCTAGAGCTTCTGCAGTTTTAGGTCCTAGAGTGGGAACGGACCGCGGGGTACCGGTATTCAGTCTTGTGGGCTGATGTTCTAGCGAATAAGAGGTGTCATGATGGCCTGTTGGAGGCACGTTCAAAGCAGATGATATGACAAGCCATTATCTTTTATTTAGTCATTGCCTCTTTTATACTTTAAGATCACGACCGAACTAAAGTAATAAATTATATGGGCCTGGGAAGAAAATGCTCACTCTGTTCTTGGCTGGTCTTTGATTCATGTGGGCCGAGAAGTTGGGAGACAGGTTTCGATGGGTCAGATTTTTTACGAACACACTGTTACCTTTGTTTGCTTCAAAATCCTCACGGTAGCCAACGTTATCCACAAATTACTTGAACACACTTCACTCTTGAAAGGAAAGTCGCCATTGCTAATTAACTATTCATTGATCTCCCGGGTGGTGGTCAAAAGAGTTATTAAAACCTTCGAGAAGATCGATCGGCGTGTAGAGGATTAAAACAACTAAGTATATCCATGTTGACGTTTAGATATGTCGGAAGAAGAAATCATCGGCCAGTTTGACATTTTTTGGTCTCGGAAGCTGAATATTATTTAACTCAATTTTGTAATCTTCAAGAAATCACTTACGAATTTAGTATAATTTACGGCGTTTGTTTATTGTGATCTAGTTTACATCCTTAATTCTTTGGACTTACGGGAATTAAGAAGAAAAAAAAAACAGAAATCGATAATGCAAATAATTAGTTTGATTTTTCTACACGTTTTCCATACGTCTGCTGTCAACCTATGCATAGTCAAACTATGTTCCCAGCCTCCCCATGTCGGGCACTTCCGACCCGCGCCATTAGATGACCCAGTGATCGGATTGAGTCGTGGCTTCATCCTGGGTCTTGGATGGGGGGGGGGAGGTCTAGACGTTGCAAGTGCTAGAATGCTTATGATGCAACTCCTTTAAATAACTGTATGGAAGATACAACACCAATCAGCCCATGATGTATTGAATGAACCAATGCAAATGAACCGCAAAAAGGAACATAAAATTGTCGCCCCTCACAATTATTCCTATTGTAGGCTTATTAAGTTATTTGTTCTTTTTTTTATTTTGGAGGTTTTCTTATTTCTGTTTTGTTAGGATTGATTTGTTCTAGCATAGGCGAATTTCGAAATTTGGAAATTTTGACAGTGGCCTTTAATCCCATTTATTTTTCCCTCTGCCTTGTCACTTTTGGCGGAATAAAAGCTGTTATTGCTGTATAAGCACACCGCTTGTACCTAATATTTTGCAACTAGCTAAGATTTTATTTCTTCTTCTGAATGTCCCGATGAGAAATTTTCTCAAAATAGTAGTATGAAGTTGTACGAAAAAGTAGCATGCAGCACCAACTGATGCTACTACATGCTACTATAGCAAGACTGGATACTATACTGCAGCAAGGCGGGACGCTACTCAATACTGCTGCTTAAGATTAGCCTAGTGTGAGGCACATTAAATTAAAGTATTCTATACTACTGCATATCAATACATGCAACTTTTTCGTACAACTACACAGGCTACACATTTTTCATCGGGGTATTTCAGTCCCAAGCCAGGTTACAGTTTAAAATTTTAACCATTCCAACTTGCCGAAGGAGTCCATTCCCAGTTGTCGACAATTGTTGATATCTAAGCCTCCTGATCGAAAGCCTGGCCTCTCCTCCTCCTTAGTTTCGGTCCTTTGTAACTGGTGAGACCGCACAAGGTAATTCTTGCATTTCCGTTTTCCAGGTAAAGTAGCATGCTGAAAGTTCTAGTCTTCAACGCAACTGGGCAACAATGCAAACCTTACCCCATATGGTTTGCTAGAACACCATCAGAATAAAACACATGACCACATTTGGTAGAATCTGGTAGAACGTATTGTAGCCCACTATTTCTACCGCGAATTGCTTGAATCAGACTCTTCTGGTAAGTGACTACTAACACTAAGTTTCTTCTGATCAGCCGTGCTGTTACCGATATCCAAAGAAATTCCCGAGTGCAAGCTGACTTCAATCGACCAGATCTAAATTCTTTTTTTTTAATCCAGCAACGGCGGCTAACGACGGCTTAGGAAGCCAGTGACAAGTAACCGATTGAAAAGGCCCCGTTATCAATTTCTCTGGGAGGGGACTAAACAGGCAAACTATTTCTAGTGACAAGTCTTGAAATTTAACTGAAAATGCAGATTTTTTGCATACGATATTTGAATACACCGAATTATTTTGACTCATCTAAGAGATTTTGTATTTCTTTTCACCCGGGGCTCTAGTAATAACGTTCAGAATGTGCGCTGCTTGCACGACAGCCCAAAATTCATCTGAACGCGGAGAATTTGAATTTAAAAAAAAACTGCATTTCCGTGTGTTACGGACGCTAAGCTCGGAAAATTGGAGGAAGCAATCCTCTGAAGGCAGTAGGAAAGTGATGATAAGATATGTATTTTTGTTATATTTTCGGCAAAGGCATACCTTTGTAGTTGCTGATACCTTTGTAGGAACTGAAAAGCCAACTCATTTGTGTGTCATTTAATTGGATACACTGAATTATTTGGATTCTGCAAAAGGATTTTTTGATTTTCCACTATCTGCGCTAGTTATGAGGCTCAGAATATCTCCAGCCGTCCCCACAGCGTAAATTCTACTATGACGCGGGAAATTTTTATCTCAACGCAAATGCGGCTTTTCAGTGGGCAGTGGTGAGATTGGTGAAGATTGCTTAGTGCCTGAACAAAAAAACCTGATAAATCTTTCTCGTAAGGCATACAGCAAAAATATAAGCGCATAGAGGCGCCGCAAATCACACGGAAATTCCACTATTTGAAAATCGATTATTCCTGAATAGCGGAACAACGAAGTAACTCATTTTCAGCGGGTCTTCAAGGCAATTTAAGTGAATAAGTGATGGGTAACTGATTGTCCTATCCTAGCCCTTTTCGGCTAAACTTTAAAGCTTAGAGGGATAAGCCCATAGAAGTACCACAAATCTGAAAGAATAAGTTCAGTCGATGAAATCGATTATTCGTGGATAGCGGACAAACAAGTAACGCATTTTTATCGGGTTTTCAAACCTATTTAAGTAAATAAGTGAAGTGTATCTAGACTTTCGGATCTCAGCCCTGTTCGGTTAAACTTCAACGACTTACCAGTTTTGACGATAGTAAATAAATCAAACGCTAGCACGAGAACAGAGAATAGTTGAGCTTTTTGTGTTTTTTTTTTAGCCTTTAGATTCGGGTTCGTGTTGCCGAATACCCAGCAAAGCCGCTCAGCTAACCGCGAACGCTACTCATGTGTGGTGTAAGGGAACTAAGAGTTAACTGGAGGGAAACGTGTAAGATTTTGAATTTCTCTGACCGTTTGTTCGTTTCTTGGCGATGTTTGCATCATCACCATCAATACTAATCATTGTCACACTCTGGATCTCCAACGAAAATCTCTGTGTCGCATGATAACATTTGTATACACAAAGATAAGGAATGGCGCTGCGTGACGAATGGGTTCACCACGGATTCGTTCTATTTGCGATCAAATACCTACATTTAATTAACTGTCTGGGTTGCCTCCGGTCGACAACTAATTTGGTTACCGACCCAGTTGATGGCAAGAACTTATTAATCTCCGGGAGAATAGACATCTTCTCATTGTCTGAAACTTACGGCCAAGAACAAATTTTAAAATCTAACAGAACCTCTGTCTTTAGTCCCATACAGCGACTATGATTACCGGGCAAACTGAGCGGATGTAGCTTTGAGCTGATGTTGATACCCGTTTACTCATTTTCTGTCTTCGCCGTTGCTCATTGCAGAAAAATAGTGCAGGAGGCGTACTCCGCGCACTGACCCGCTCTGGAGCGCGTCCATAGAATCAGTCGCTTTTAACTTCTACTTTTCCTAACCGCGGCTTCACAGCGATTTAGCTATTAGAAGAGGCAATGAAACGCGATGTGGCGCGAAGCTACTACCCTCCTCTCGTTCGTAGCGGACAGGATATGGGGACATATTTGACTCCGCATAGTCATATTACAGAGATAGGGATACGGAGGTTCTGTCTAGATTATTTGTTCTTGGTAGTTGGTACGGCAACTGTTCATTTCCTGACTTTTCTGAGCGCCATTGGAGCACCTGGAACTCGTACACTCTTGCTTTCCAGAGGAAAAGGATGAAAACAACTGGAAAGCAAAATTGCAAACCAGTGATGGCCCTTGTTGAAACAATAATATATAAATAGTAGTTTTCGGTTCAGTTCTGCTTTAACTTTACCTACCACGGCGCAGGCGGAACCTCTACCAGATCCTCCGTTTGTTGATTTACGACACGTTATTGACTCTTGAAAACCTCTCTTCTAATTTGTGTCCTGCGATTGGAAACTTACCTCTCAACGACTGCATCAGTGTGATTCTGCATTCGTCAAAACTTTATGGAAAATTCTGTTGAGTGTTTCATGATTATTTTTGTATTTCGTTGTCCTTTTTTACTGCACTTATGCCCTTGGGCCCTGCGTCATAAATTCTTCGTTAATATTTGGTTTGTACATTAATGTTAACAGAAAATAAAATAGGTTAAAAAAAAATCTTCGAAGAAGTGTGGGAGACCGGAGTGAGACCTCTAATAATGCTGAGGTCTTCTCGGTAATCTATTCGGAAACTCTATTGGATTTTCAAACTTATTCTTCTGCGTTAAAATATGGTTGCTCGTACAAGTCGGATTCTGGTTTAGACCTTAAAGGACTCCTCGAACCTATTCCGCCTTTATATCATCATTAGCTCCCCTGTAAAATTTGAAAGGTTATAAAAATAACTGGCTTTTGCCATTGTTTCGTTTCCAGCTCGACTTCTTAACACTTTTCGACCGAGCCGAGTTCGCCAGTCAAGCAGCGCAGACTTCAGCGAAATCTTCAAGGTCCGCCGACAACTCTCTAAAAAATAAGGACATGAGAAGGTTCAAATTCTGTTCATCATTTTGTAAGATACTATAGGACAACAGATCTGTCTTGTCTCCTTTACTTTTGCTTGGCTGTTCCCACTTTTTGAGTACGGCCCGCACACTTTTCAAAGTCCGGACTCGACCCAGGGTTGCCACATGTCGCACGATAGTGTGAAATGTCACTCTGTTTTGTTTCTGTCACTCTTGTCCTACGTAGGACATTAAAATCACTCTATTTCAGATAACGCCCAAATTTGTCATTTTTGCTGCAGGGATTCCGCCCAGAAGTGACTATTTCAAGTTTATCATGAAAATGAAATTAAGATGTGTCATTTTTGCATACAAAATTCCGACTAAGAGTGATCATTTCACGTTTTTCCATGAAAATAAAATTTCACTCCCAATTCACTCTCTGTTTGGGGCCAAATGTCACTCTCTAAATGTTTTCGATGTGGCAACCGTGACTCGACCGAGTCGACATGCAAGCGTCAACAAGAAAATCGCCAGTTTCACACCGTGAAAAAAGTTGCCCCGTGAAATTCACGGGGCAATTATTGGTTCAGGTTCGTGTTCTTTAATTTCAAAAATACTTCATAGCAATATATATCGATCAGTGGGGGCCGGCAGGGATAAAGGCTATCTAGCTCGGCCCCATTTTATACAGAGCGTGTTCCACCCTACTTACCGTAGTTACTACGCTAGTTACCGTAGTTACTACGCTAGGCTGGAACGCTTTTTGAATTTTTCGGTCACATATCAGGCCGCGGGGGGATCCGACCAATCACGTTACAGAGATGCGTAGTTACTACGCTCCCGAGCGTGGTAAGCAAATAGTTACTACTAGTTACTATTTTGAGAAGGTTGAAACGGCCAGCGTAGTAACTTTTCGTGAGGCTGGAACGGAAATAGTAACTAATAGTTACTATTGGTAGAGGGGTGGAACACGCTCACACTGACTATACGTAGATAATATAAATGAGTCGTTCCTCCGTAAAACGCACACAGACAAAAAAAGAGAAAGAAATAGTCGTTCCATTCCGTATATTTACACACGCCATACACAAACTCTGCACACCATAAAAAAAAAGAAAAAAAGATAATGACACCTGGTTGTGGACTAAGCTGAAGGAACACTAACTTTTTACTGAAACAAGAATAAAACTTATGGGTGGGGATTTACGGGGATAACAAAAAGGGGGATGCATCATATTTTCAGTATCAGTATTCCGCCAAAAGATGATTTTTTTATTTATTTTGAAAAGTAAACACTGACAGGTCCTGTTAACACTGACAGGTCCTGTTGGTGTTTGAAAAACTGTTTCCGAAGTTTTAAATCTCGAAAACATCATCTCTAGTAAGATGCATGCTTTAAAGGACCCCTCGTACCTGTAATGCCAAGGGCGGCCAAGGCCGCCTACTTTCTTATTAGTTCATTTAGTTCTTAAACCTGGAGACCCATATTTCATATGTTGGATTCTAAACCCGGTAACTACGCCTCACTGGTAACTACGCCGTGGCTTCGCCTGTCTTTGCCCGTCTGGGTTAAAATGTACGAGAAAGAAGGCTGCGGCTAATCTGTGATCTTGTACCACTTTATTTATTTTTGTTTTTTTGTTTTTTTTTGTAGCGTTTGTTTATGGCTTCTCGCCGGAATAAAAGCCTTGAATTGAATTGATCTTTGATCCGATGCTAGCATGTAGAACGATCCTATCCTAGCATGTAGAATACAAGCGATTAAGGAAATAAAGTACATTATTATCAGCGTTGTTACGATTCACTATTTTCCATGCGCATTATGCTCCCAGTGAGTGTTCGCGTATCATGCTCTTGGCGCGCAAAACCGGTTATCTGGGTTTTGCCGAGTTTTTGCTAGAGGTCAATGGGCCTAGGAAAAGGCTTCTGAAAGCCAAAGCCGTGGATAATTTGTTGAAAGCAGAGCCTAGTTTTACAGCATTCAAATAGTGTTGAATTTAGTAACATATACCTACAATAAATAGCGCGGGTGTGCTTTAAAGAACAAAACGCTACGCATAGAGTTTCCGGAGGTTTGTCGTAGACTGGATGATTGAGTGCTCAGGTCACACAGACCACTGGGATAGTTACTAGTAGGCTACAATATTTTGCATCGTTTTATTTCGGGACCTTACGCATGGACTCTTCGATAACCAGTTAGCAGGGTTTGAAAGAAAAATATGGTCATTAGTTGATTTAGGGGTAAGGAGACATGCGGAAAAGTAGGACACAAAATTTGTCGACCAATTTTCGGCTATAGCAGTCCCTACCCCTTTATTCTCAAACCAGTATAGCTCTGAGCGCGGATGATGTAATGCTTTGTGTATTCTATAGACTTCGGAGAGATCTAGTGTAATCGAAGGTCGAAGGGGTTGATATGTATGTTCAAACGAGGAAATATGTTGTTCAAGCGATTGAGCTCTGCGCGTGGATGACGTAATGCTTTGTTTATTCTATGGACGTCGGAGAGATCTAGTGTAATCGAAGGTTGAAGGTTGATATATATGTTCAAACGAGGAAATCCAATGAGGATTCAGTGGTAAAGTATAGGTCAAGTTCGTAGATGGGTCCTTTAGTCCTATCTTTAGAGGCAGAGGAGGGGTTTCGACTCTACTGTAAAAATATGTATGTTTTATAAGCTAATAAGATATTCATTGTGGGGGTAAGGAGGTCCGCTGAATCCACATCTGAACTTAGTTTTCTTGCTGGACAAATGGTTCATCCAGAATTCGGTCGAAACTGGAAATTTTGGTTAAAGCTCAAAGTTGTTTCTGAAATCGATTAGAGATTCGGTATCGGGGCAAGGAGACATGCTGAATCCATTTTTGAACTTTATTTTAACAGTAAAAATCTTCAAGGAATCTGACGAAGACTGAATGGCGAAGACATGACCCAATTGTTTGAATCAAATGTTAAGATTTTCGGGATCCCATCGAAACCTTTGGTCTTGTTACGTTTTGCTTTTTCTGTCGCTGCTTTGATACACATTAATACTGTCGAAATAGCTGCTTCATGTCAAAAACTTGTGGTAAAAGATCGCTTCCGAAGCGTGAAGGATGAATTTGACGATTAAATGGTTGAGTGATTCGTTTTCACTATTTGGTCGAGAAATTGAGGAGAGAATTTTAGACTAAATGTCCCATCGTTAAGATTTTTAGTTCCTGTCGGAAGAACGACCCAAGCAGTAAACATGTTGAGGCTATTGAGTGTCGTAGTAGTTTTTGGAATATTAATAAATTACTCCATAGGTGATCAGCATGTAAGTAATTTGTTTATAATAGCAGATAGAGTAGTTGCTACTTCAATAATTTGTATATTGTACTCCTCAGTTTGAGGGAAATAAATGAATAAATAAATAATAGGGGTAGTTGGAACTTGAAGAAATTGTTTCTGGAAATCCGAATGTTGGAATCGGATCCGGATTTGTATAATATATTTTTAATTAATTAATTTCTTAAATATTTTTTGAACTTGAACTTGAAGAAACGGGGTTTCCGGAAAACCGAATGTTGGAATCGGATCCGGATGTTCGGGTCCATGGGGCTTGTCGTGACCTCTCTGAAGTCCGTCCGTGGCCGAATGGTTAGCGCGTCGAAGCGGGCCGAGAATTAGCGGGCCGAGAATCAGAGATCAGCACCGCCGGCTTGGCCTGTCACCTTTACCTTTGCCTTTTACCTCTCTGAAGTGAGGTCGTGGAAGCAGAGGCGAATGGCTATTGCTGGAACGTAAACGGTTTACGAGGATCCGGACCGGTTTTGAAATTGAATCCGGAATTTTTTAAGTTCAGGTTTAATAAATTTTATTATACAGAACAACTATTATAACATAGATATCTTTACTGGATGAAAGCCCGAATGGGCCTGTGATGGCAGTCAAAATAAATGCTTAATTGCCGCTTGACCGATCCTTGGATCTTCCGGGTCCCAAGGTCCTTGGATACCCTATCCTTTGGATCCCGGATCCTTGGATATCCCGGGTCAGTTGAAAGGATCATACCAACATAGTGGTATGTAGTAGTAAAGAATCGTATGTGCAACTCCGCAGCTACTTTGTCAAGAGTATGAAAGACTATCAGTGCTACTCTAAGCAACTGCTTCAACAAGCTCAGTAGTATGTAGTAGTATAACTACTTTCATATAATTGCATTTAGCGTCGGATAATCTTAAGCAGTAGCATGCAGTAACACGGTGGTCTTGACATAGAAGCATGTAGTAGTATCAGTTGATACTGCATGCTACGTTTTCGTACTACCACATATTACTATGTCGAGATAATTTTTCATCGGGGAGTAGTGGCTACCCTCTGCGATCGCTGGAACTCGAAAGTACCAGCCAATACCATATCCAAGTTTCGAAATCAAATCTTGATGGGGTTGCGTGACGAATTTCGTAATTCAGGCCGAGGTAATGAAGCGAGTTGCTAAAGCACGGGTTGTTACGGTAGCAGATGGAGCAGCTGTACTCCCCTCAATCCAGGGGGGTTGCTGGAACTTGAAAATACGGTTTCCAAAATGCATATTCACTGGTCTTGTAGTGCGATCGCACGATCAGGTCTCCCTTCCAGATTTTCTGCACTCTTAACATCAAGTTGAAAATCTCTACTTTTTCGAATGGAAGTGATGATGGTGCGGAATATCGTGGCAGGAATTCCGGTCTCGACTGCCCGATCCTGGTCGTATGATTGCACTGTTGTACAGCTGGTATGGTAAATTTTAAAATCATACCACAGAACTAAACTGAGCTACCAGTAACAACCACTAACAACCAGGTAACAACATTTCGTGCTCTTTTAATTATACATGATATGATATATATTGCAAAAAGCCAACTGGCCATAGCAAACACACAGAATAATTCAAACACGAGCAAACATAAAGAAGAAAAATGAAGAAAAAGAAAATACAAGATATAACTTAACAACACGTAAATTAATTCCTCTCGATGCTTCGCTGCTAACGGGTCAAACACAGCCAAATTTCGCGTTTCTGTAAAGCATTTCTCTCTAATAAAATTTGTTAACCCTTCCTCCCCTAACGCACTCCTCCAAAATATTTCCTCCATTATGATTCGCAACACTCGCACATAAAATGTAAAAGAGTTTCATCAGTTACACCAGACATTGACAGATTGAGAGACTGCATTATTTGTAAAAAAGAAAAAAAAAAATCAACAGATGAATTCCGGAACTGCCAACATGCCAAAGTTAAACGGCCAGTTCAGGAACTCAAAATAAATAATGCCTCTCTAATGAAGAAAAATTCTATCTCTTAACAAAATCATATGTCGCGTCAACCACGACAACAATCCAAATATAAAGAGCAAGAAATAAATGAAATAAATTACACCAACTCTCAAGACTCTAAAAGATATTTTTTCATTTTTCTCTGAAATGAGCTCAAAGACACCGATTCTTTTATACAGTTCGGTAACATGATCCATTCAGGGCAGAAGCAAGGGCCATTCGCTCACCCTAGTTCCCCGAGTGGAAGTGCGTTCCCTCTTAGACAAACTAAAGCCTCTAAACTTTTCCCATCCTACCCCGCCCTCAAATATGCTTCCTCCCCTCATCCCTCTGTAACTTTTGCATGAAATTTTTATTTTGTCTTTTTTTTTCAGTCGACTTCGATTTGGAATTTATTTTACTAGTTTGCAAATAATTTGAATTAACAGTCAAATTCAGAGATAGTTCAGACTGGACTAAACGTCGTCTTTTGCAGAATGCCGATATGGACATCAGCGCTGTTGGCGAAGGCGAGTTGGAGTCGTCGTCTTCGTTTAGACGAATGATCAGACAGGCAGTAAAAGACGTATTGGACGATTCGGCTGACGGAGTCATCGCTAACAGTACTGGCAAACGCACAAGGACAGTAATTGACTATACCAGTAAGTTGTTGGTTATCGTAGTTGTTGTTACTTCAACGACAATAAGACAAAGCCCTTCATGTTCATAAGCAATTCGGTAAGTTCAGGCTCTGGCTTATCATTTCCTAGGAGGTCATTGGTCAAAAATGAAAAAAAGTTTTTCCATTTTTCTCATTAAAGTCAAGTGGGACGAGTGAGGATAAGGACTTGTAATCTTCGGAATTTTTTTTTTTTCTATATATGTGTCACATATGTTTCTATATTGGAACAGTGTGTATTTACTGCAGTATGTGCTTTAACATTTTGCCGGTTGATTTTCTTTTCATTTTACTGTTTTAAGGCTCTTATTTACGATTAGATACGCATGAATACAACTGCTCACACATTTTTCCAGTCCGCACGACCTCCCTCAAAACATTGAAGGACCCCTCATGCTTTTCACTATTTTCACACCCCGAGTTACAACGTACGAGGTCTACTAACCTCCGAAATCCCCCTCTTCAAAAAAATCCTTGTGGATCACTTTCTTTGAATTTTTCGGTCATATCCGAGATTTTCGGGGCTACCAGACAAAAACCTCTGTTTTATCTTGGAAAGTCAACGAATAGGCGTTGTCAAACCTGATTTCTCTCTGATATCACACCGACGCTCATTTGTTTGCTTTGATTCCAAAGCACTTTTCCATGGCGCTCATTTGTTTTAAATTTTTCGCGAAGCCCGATCGGAGTTGGCAAGCCCTAACAAGAGAATCCTAATTTCACGAGGCAAGTATGGCCATTTTTGAAAAACAATATTTCCAGGCCATTTTGTCGTGTAAAAGCTATTTCTAGTAAAAGATGTGCTTTAAAGACAGTCAGAAACACTAACTTGTTAAACTTCAAATGAGAGAAACGCCAGGGGCGAAGGACCTGTTCCCTCAGAACCACTCAAATGATGACAGATTTCAGTCATAGCAAAAATGTGTTGAAAAACATTAAAAACAATAGAATTCACAGTAAATACATATTAAAACACTAAAATAATGAAATTCACTGTGAAAAGGTACCAAAGTTGTAGAAATAAACATGGAAATGTCATAGAAATTTGGATATGAAAAGAAAATGAAAGTGAAAAACTTATTAACAGGTGTACCGGATATAACCGCACAATCTATCACGTTCGCCTGAAAGCCAATTAAGCAATGCGAGCTTTAACCACCTAACTTCTGAAAATTCCCCCTCTAAATAAAAGAGCAGCAATTCTTATATTTCGAATGAGAAAGCGAGAAGACAAGCTTTTTTATGTACATTAGAAGACAAGCTATTTATATACATCACACCTGATAAAAAATTCAAGGTGAAAAGGAAGTGGTTAGCATGGACCATTAACTTCTTTTACCGTCAGTCAGATATTTCAAAACATGCGTCGTGCTTGTTTTGCGGCTTTGTCTCGTCGAGACCGAAAATGAATGAGTCATTGACGGAGATTTGAGGTACAGTGAGGTTGAGGTTGGTTGAGTATTTTTTTTTTCTCTAAAGGATATATCCGTCGCTTAACACTTAAAGCACATTAGTACTTAATACTTGAATATAATTAATACCTAAATTAATACGCTAATAGTTCAATAAGTTAATACTTAAAGAAAATGGTGTTCTTCTATATCCTTATACTTCAAGTCAAGCATAATTCTTAGTAGATACAGTATCATGCAGTCCCCCAGTATTCTAACGTTGCTAACTCCTTTAAAACTGTGTTGTGTTTAAAAAAAAAAATACTGACACATCCTGGCTAATTAAACCGCGCTCTGCCCCCGTAGCTTTGATGAGAAACGCGGAGAAATTCAAAAACCGTTCTGTCTCATATGAACTCGTCGGAGGAGCCTGTTCCGCTTCGAAATAGTCGTACGTGGCAGAGGCAGTTTCGGTGTAGAACCACTCGGCTGCATTAAAAAAAGGTATTCTTCTCTTTAATTTCCTGCGCAAAGTGGAATGGAAACGATTATTTATTCCTTGGTTAGTTTATCCTTAGACAAACAAATGATTTCCCTGAGACGAAATTTTCCGAAAAGTAAAAAAAAGTGTTCGGGAGTTAGGCATGTCCGGGAAGTTTTCAGTGTATCAAGTCAAAGCAGAATAAGCTTCTTTGAAATAGAAAGAGCAACTCATCACAGTCGATTTGACCGGATTCGGATTATGCCACGTTAGCTTTACTTTACTTTTTGGATTATGGATGAAAATTGTATATTGTATTTGTGTTGTTGTGTGTTATTTAATTCTTTTATTTAATTTTACATACTCCGCTTTTGAAATGGCCGGTTAGAAATAAATCACTAACTTACTATTACGCAATGCTAGCTTGAATTCCTTATTACTTTCAGAGAACTTCATAGCTGGCCTGAGCTGCCACGATGTCCTTGTCAACCAAGGGGCCACAAGGAGCGGCATTTATCTGATCCACCCACCGAACCTCATTCAAGGACCTTGGAAGGTGTACTGCGACATGGAAACAGATGGCGGTGGTTGGACCGTAAGTTTCTGCCCTTCATTTAAGCATAACTCGTACTAGAAATAACTTTTTCACGATGAAGTGGCCGAGAAATAATGTTTTTCAAAATTACCTTTACTTGCCACTTGAAATTAGTGATTTTCTTGTTAGCGCTTGTCGACTCTATACAGCCTTCCCACTTTCCGGTGCGGCGGCGGACTCAAAATACAAGAAGTCCGAAACAGAAGATATATTGTTTTATTTATCCTCGCGGTATTCACTATAAAGTTATTCATTCATTCAAGATAGACCTGACGGCATACCATGTCTTCCAAAATGAAAAACAAAACTTAGAAGCCTCTCATGTCCTTATGCGTGAAAGAGTTGTTGCGTGACTTGCAAAAATCGGCTTGGTCGAAAAAGTTCTAAAAGTCGTAGGGACTAACGAAACAATGGCGAAAGGCGGGGATTTCAGAAGCTTATATTTTCATAATGGAGCTAGGGATTGTATAAAAGGCAGAAAACAATAAGAGTCCTTCAAGTGCTCTGATCCTTACTTTTGTCCTATTCGCGGTTAACTAGGTGAGGAACTGAGGATATATTTCAATTGGTGGGTCGATGTGTTGTTAGAACAGACTCTTGGCAGGAAACGATGAAAGAGGAGGACCTCTTGCTCACTTCGTCCGCTTGGGAATTTCCTCAAGGAATGGAGCATCAGTAGTGTTTTTGGAGGAAGGATTTTCTCCTTTTGATGTTTATAGTGTATTTTTAAGTGTTATTTTGTTTCCCCTCCATGGGCTTTTGGGGACCGAATTCATTCGTCCATTCATGCTCCTTATACCGCAGTCTATTATAGGCTTGGTAGGCTCGGCGGTAAAGATACAGACATGTCTCAGCTCAGGTGAGGATCCCAGTACTGCTGAGATCTTAGAGAGAGAATCTAAAATGTATTCTCCAGCTTGTATCTGGAATAAAGTTTAAATTTAATGAAAACTTGCCACAGTAGCAAGATTTAAGTAAGAGGCAACAAATATGCACACAAAAGTAGGTAATAATATGTTAATAATATTAAAAACAACATACACAAACTTAATAATATAATGATAATTTTATTGCTTTAAAAGCCCGAGGGTCATAATAAAGAACAACAGGACAAACAAAACATAGAGCAAACAAAAAATCGCTGATTAGCTTACTAAATATCATAAAATTACTTAATTAAACTCCAAAAAGCTGTTTCTGAGCTCCGTTGCCAGCCCCAGGGAAAGACCTAACCTTTCCATACTCATAAAGAATCCGTAACTAATATTGTCCTAACTAGACCCCAGTACTGTAGGCTTGGTAGGCTCGGCGGTAAAGAGGTGGCTTTTATTGAGTCACTTCCAAATAAGAAGTGGGAAAAAGAAAATGAAAGACGGAACCGGACGGACAGAGCTAAAGGCGTATTCTCGCCGTTCCCCGAGGACTCCTCAGGGAATCGAAAGGAACGTCGAGAACAGAGGGAGTCACTCCACGCGGACTCCGCGTACGAAAATAGCGAGAACACGGGGAATGCTTTCAAAACGGATTTTGATTACGTCACTACATGGACAGTCACTACGTAGACACGACGCAACATGGACAGTCACTACATAGACACGACGCTACATGGACAGTCACTACAGAGACACGACGCTACATCGAAATTCTTTGATTTTCGACGTAGTGACGGATTTTGTCCTCTGAGTGACGTGTCGACGTAGTGTCGTTCGACGTACCGTCGTGTCTCCGTAGTGTCGTTCGATGTACCGTCGTGTCTACGTAGTGTCGTTCGACGTACCGTCGTGTCTATGTAGTGACGCCTTTTCGTTTTCGACGCTGTGACGTGTCTTCGTACTGTCGGGCCTTCGTTTTTCTTCGTTCTGACGTGTCCATGTAGCGTCGTGTCTCTGTTGTGTCGGACATTAGTGTCTATTCCATTTGGAAATTCCAGCTTAAGATATTGTCCAGGATTTATTTTTGACATGTTGAAGTACAAACTAACAATGAAGTTTCTGCCTCGGTATCCCTTTGAATACGCCAACACTTTTCTTAAAGTCAAGCATGGACGCTAGATGACACCCCAGCCTTGTCTGTTCAAATTTGGCTTCGGTTTGTGCGTTCCAACGATTTCGGGCACTTGTACGAAAACGAGGACTTTAAAATTTGATACGCGAATAAAGCTTAGGACCTGTAGTAGATTGAAACAATTCGGTTGCTATCCGAGCTTTGGGTTGAGGAGAGAGGGGGCTTTCCTCAGTTTTATCATCAGCACATAGATCCGAAATAATGGTCGGGATGTTAGCGTTGTGCCTCTTTTCGGGGTCCGAACCTACCCATCAGCCTACCTGATAGGAGCGCTGGCGGAATTCAAAGATTATACGCGCGTAATTAGCGGGTAAAAATCCAAAATGATCCATGTACGTGTTTTTATTGCGGTATGTCAGTGAGGATTATAAATTCTTTGGGATATGAACTTTGATGACCCTGGGGACAAAGAAGATAGTAAATAAGGGGTTGCAAGCTTGTTCGAACGGGAACCAAATAAACGCGTAAACAGCGGTTGAACTGTCCAAACGACGGATTTAACTGTTTGGGGTTGACGGGAGGATGAAGAAAACTCCGAATAATTTTTTTTTTATCAGAATACAAAAAGTTAACACATAACATCTTGTGGATGTGTCACAGCTAAAATTGCAACTGGATTGACCGAAAACTCACTAAGTTTGACCTAATTCCCCTTATTAAGGTAGACAACTACATCTGTGTCTGAATTTAAGGAAGGGTTCGGACGGAATGCTTTCGCACACTAAGGTTCGAAATGCTACCCTTGAAAGGCACATGCCGGCTGCAGAAGCAGAAGAAATCAATTGGCAAATGAAAAACCTTACTAGGTGTGTTTAGACAGAAATTGCAATGGAAGGCGTTTTGGTCGATGGATCCTCATAAGTTACTCCTTTCTAGCCAGACCAGGGTTCCACACGTTGCTGCCAAAGAACTTATTTATCTCCTTATTTCTTCTTTTGTTTCTCATAAATACTAATGGCGGGGTCGTGTGGGCCATATTTGGGAGTATCAAAACGTAGGTGACGGCCCATGACTTCGCAAAAGTTGCCTGTCTTACTATGTCCGTATATCATCACGATCACATTCGAAAGGGATGAGATGTGTTCTTAAAACCTTTGCTAAAAGGTTTCTATAGGTCAAAGAACAAGAGCTGTAAGCTCATATGGCACTTGCAAGGCTTGGTAAAATGATGAAAGTAGGAATTCGCCAATGCGTGTGTTTGCTGTGATCATCTGTAAGCAAAATCCGACTGTCCTTAAGTGAAAATTGTTAGGTCCCTGATATGCCTGCCAAGTTTCATCGTCCTAGCACATGTCTAAGCGTCTTGTCAGGATCACCGGAATTCCGGAACCCTCCCTCCAACCCCCCCACTGTACTCGGATCCGGTCCGGTCTTGTCAACTATGTATTTAGGGCTTGTGCTTGTTCTTCCTCCAAAGTTTCATCCCGATCCGTCCACTCTGAACATGTCACACAATTTCCGGCCCCCCCCCCCAACTCCCCCCAAAGTCACCGGATCCATTCCGGACTTGAAGTGTGACGTCTGAGACACGAGATCTTTCCAAATATCAAGTTTCATTAAGATCCGATTCCCCGTTCAAAAGTTATAAATACGTCAATATTCCGGATTCCCCCTCCCTCCACCCCCCACGGTTGTCGGATCGGGGAAATGACTATTTCCAAGTTAGTTTGGTCGGGTCCCTAATATGCCTGCCAAGTTCCATCGTCCCAGCACATGTGTAAGTATCTTAAGTCGGGATCACCGGAATTCCGGAACCTTCCCTCCAACTCCCCCCACAGTGCTCGGATCCGGTCCGGTCTTGTCAACTATGTATTTAGGGCTTGTGCTTGTTCTTCCCACCAAGTTTCATCCCGATCCGTCCACTCTGAATATGTCACATGATTTCCGACTCCCCCTCCAACTCCCCCCAAAGTCACCGGATCCATTCCGGACTTGAAATGTGACATCTGAGACACGAGGTCTTTCCAAACATCAAGTTTCATGAAGATCCGATTACCCGTTCAAAAGTTATAAATACGTCAATATTCAGGATTCCCCATCCCTCCTCTCCCCCACGGTGGTCGGATCGGGGAGGTGACTATTTCCAAGTTAGTTTGGTCGGGTCCCTAATATGCCTGCCAAGTTTCATCGTCCTAGCACTTCTGGAAGTACCCTAACTCGAGATGAGTGGCCTGACAGACCGACCGACCGACCGACCGAAAAGTGATCGGTATATGGCACTTGAGCGAAGCTGCAAGTGCCATAAAAACAGGTCCAGATGGGCTCCGTAGCAAATATTTAGGGTGGGGGACGGGTTCAAATAAAGGGTTGCAAAAGTTAAACATAATCTGAATTTGATTAGAGGTTCGAGTCAGAGATAAGGTGACATGCTGCAGCCATACCTAAAATGCCAAATTAGTTCTAAACTGTACTTTCTTGCCGGATAAGTGGTTCGCCCTCAGTCCGGGCAGAACAGGTAATTCGATAAAATACTATCTTATATTCAAAACTGTTCCCCTTTATTTTTAAGTCGATTAGAAGTCAGCTTCGGCCGATCATGGTTTCGCCCGACTTTCTCCTTCCCTTCCTTTCTACAGACCAACGATCCCACCTTCCCACCTTCCCACCTTCCCACCCCCAACCACTAACCCACGTCTACTCAAGTTCAAAGCCATACAATCCTTCCGCAAACCTATAGCACCATCTAGTTTCTTTACGCAGAACATAAAATAGAAGCACTGGTTGATTTTCGACGTAGTGACGGATTTTGTCCTCTGAGTGACGTGTCGACGTACCGTCGTGTCTCCGTCGAAACGGCTTCCGCAAACCTATAGCACCATCTAGTGTCCGTACGCAGAACATGACTACAAGCATGGGCGGACTCAAACCAAGAAGTGAAACCAGCTGAAGCTCGTCAAAATAGAAGCGCTGGAGAATTTCAACAGACTGGCGACACTACAGAGACAAAACACGCAGGCGACACTACAGAGACAGAACACGCAGGCGACACTACCGAGACACGACGCTACAGCGAAACGAAAAAACCGTCAGTACATCGACACGTCACTACATGGACAGTCACTACGTAGACACGACGCTACATGGACAGTCACTACATAGACACGACGCTACATGGACAGTCACTACAGAGACACGACGCTACATCGAAATTCTTTGATTTTCGACGTAGTGACGGATGTTGTCCTCTGAGTGACGTGTCGACGTAGTGTCGTTCGACGTACCGTCGTGTCTCCGTAGTGTCGTTCGATGTACCGTCGTATCTACGTAGCGTCGTTCGATGTACCGTCGTGTCCTCGTAGTGTCGGCTTTTGCTTGTCGACGTAGTGTCGGGAAATTTGTCTATGTAGCGTCGGATTTTGTCCACTCAGTGACGTGTCGACGTAGCGTCGTGTCGATGTAGGGGCGCGTTCCCATTTTGTCCACTCTGTGACGTGTCGACGTAGCGTCGTGTCGATGTAGGGGCGCGTTCCCGCCGAAGCTCGTCAAAATAGAAGCGCTGGAGAATTTCAACAGACTGGCGACACTACAGAGACAAAACACGCAGGCGACACTACAGAGACAGAACACGCAGGCGACACTACCGAGACACGACGCTACATCGAAACGAAAAAACCGTCAGTACATCGACACGTCACTACATGGACAGTCACTACGTAGACACGACGCTACATGGACAGTCACTACATAGACACGACGCTACATGGACAGTCACTACAGAGGCACGACGCTACATCGAAATTCTTTGATTTTCGACGTAGTGACGGATTTTGTCCTCTGAGTGACGTGTCGACGTAGTGTCGTTCGACGTACCGTCGTGTCTCCGTAGTGTCGTTCGATGTACCGTCGTGTCTACGTAGCGTCGTTCGATGTACCGTCGTGTCCTCGTAGTGTCGGCTTTTGCTTGTCGACGTAGTGTCGGGAAATTTGTCTATGTAGCGTCGGATTTTGTCCACTCTGTGACGTGTCGACGTAGCGTCGTGTCGATGTAGGGGCGCGTTCCCGAGAATACGCCTAAGACAGAACTAAATAAAGAGCGAAAAACGCGAAATTTGCATGTTGATGTAACTGGCGGGTGGCTAGGGGTGCGATCGAGCGGAGCCGACGTGTGGTAGGCTACTTGGGAATACTTTCAGTGTATTTGATTGTCTGGAACTCTTTGAATTCAAGAATTTTCTTTTTCAGGTGTTCCAGACGCGGGACGATGTTGAGCCACATGAGAACTTCATGCGTGACTGGGAAGACTACAAAGTCGGCTTCGGTGACTTTGACCGCGAGTTCTGGCTTGGGAATATTCTCCTCTGGGCCCTCACTAACGCGGATAACACGACAAAACAGGAAATGATGGTCGACTTGGAAGACTGGAGCGGAAATAAGAGGTTTGCAAGATACAGGAATTTCCGAATCGGTTCGGAGAAGGATCAGTACAGGCTGTACCACCAGAATCTGTACTATGGAAATGCTGGTAAGATATTTTTCACTCCTGGCAGATTAGGCTCAGCCCGCTCAGTCACTTCATCCCAGGCCCGCGAATACTCTATATGACCAGGGACCCATAAATTTCCTTTACAGGGGGCTTGTCATTTCCTATGCTTCTATGTTGCTATGTTGTCCGATCCTTGCCTACTTTCCAAAAATCCCATTTGACTTGGGTCGAATCGGCATTCTTGTTTGCCTCATTGGACGTGCGCGCCAAAGAGGCTCCTCCCTCAAGGCGCGAGCAGCCAATCCCAAATTTTGTCTATCTGGCCTTGGACGTGATTGGACCGGGGGTATTTCTCGAACTATCTTCCGTTCGGTCAACATAGCATCAGAAATCTCTTATTGACAAGCCCCCTGATGGCGAGGCATTACAGGAAATTTATGGGTCCCTGATATGACTAAGTCCAAAACGCGCCAGTGATTCAAGAAGAACGAGCAACTGTCGCCTTAATGACTATAACTCAACTACTCAAATCCTGTGTGAACCAATCACGGTGATCGTTGGGGACAGCTGTGGTGCCACTTCCGGCTCTTCCGATAGGTACACGGCGATTTTGCATCGGCAAGGAGAGTTAGCCATCAAGAGTATACACAGGCGGCAGCTAGTTTACATGTACAGTCGTGGATGAAATTGACCCCCCCCCCCCCCAGTTGATCGGTCAGGGAACTTGAACAACTGAAATCACAGCCGGCAATAGGATCATCCAGAAAGTTCCATTAAACAGCAGGCCTGCTTGCTCGTTGGGGGATTTTGGCTCAAGTGTTCTCTCAAATTAGAGCATCGGGCGATAGACGATCAGGTTTTCCTGTCTGGATTCTATTAGCAAAAAGATGAAATTCACCCCAATTGACGGATCAGGGAACTTGAGCCGGAAATTTGATCATCGAAAACGGTAAACAGTATTTCCTGGGTGGAGGATTTTGGCTTAAGTTTTCTCTCGGCGTCGGGCTGCGGATAGACGATCAGGTTTTCCTAACCGGATTTTCCTCACTTTCATTATGAAGCTCTCAACTTTTAGTATGGAATTGATGATGGTGCCGAAATCCTGGCAGGAATTTCAGTTCGCGAGCGTTACATCCAGATTACATCCCACAGCTGATTCGCTTAGCTTATTCGACAACGGCTATAACTTGTTCGACAATAGTAACATTTAAAGTTTAAATGAAAAGCCAACTTATTTGTGTGTCATTTAACTGGATACACTGAATTATTTGGATTCTGCAAAGGGATTTTTTGGTTTTCCACTATCGGCTCTAGTTATGAGGCTCAGAGTATCTCCGGCCGTCCCCACAGTGTAAATTCTACCATGACGTGGGAAATTTTAATCTCAACACAAATGCGGCTTTTCAATGGGCAGTGGTGAGATTGGTGACGGTTGCTTAGTGCCTGAACCAAAATACAACAAAAATACAAGCGCATAGCGACACCATAAATCACACGGAAATTCCACTATTTGAAAATCGATCATTCGTGAATAGCGGAACAACGAAGTACCTCATTTTCAGCGGGTCTTCAAGCCAGTTTAAGGGAATAAGTGATGGTTAACTAGATTGTCCTATCCTAGCCCTTTTCGGTTAAACTTTAAGGCATGTCGATTCGCGCGAGGGGCATTTCCTAGAGTGAACGGCATCGGTAATGCAAATATCTTTCTCCAAGTTCAGGTTCTTTTAATTTTGCAGAAGAATTTTGCAATTTTGAGATAAACTCGGTTCATTCAGATGGGGAAAACGCACTATACAACGAGATATAACACAAATAAATTTGTGGCGATAAAACTCAAGTTCCCGTCGCCCAAGAGGCGCGACAAAACTCTCCGGTACTAAGAACAAACGGTGTTTCTTGTAATTCAGCAGATTAAAGGTGACGGGTACAGCAGAGAAAAATATATTTAATTATTAAAATCAGAACTACTAATCCTTAAAGGACCCCTCTTGCTTATTCTGCCTTTTGTAACAGTGTTTCTTGTAAATCAGCAGATTAAAGGTGACTCGTACAGCAGAGAAAAATATTTGATTATTAAAATCAGAACTACTAATCCTTAAAGGACCCCTGTTGCTTATTCTGCCTTTTGCAATCCCTAGCTCTCATATAGAATTATAAGCTTCTGAAATCCCCGCCTTTCGCCATCGTTTCGTTTTGTAACTATGACTTTTTAGCGCTTTTTCGGCCGAGCCGGGTTTTTGCAATCACGCAGCGGAAACTTGGCCGAAAGCTTCAAGGTCCGCCGACGACTCTTTCACACATATGGACATGAGAAGCTTCAAAGTGTTGTTTTTCGTTTTGGGAGACATGCACTGTCAGAAGTTTCATAACAGATAACGCATAACACTTTCAAGAATAACACCTCTTCACTTAGAAATAAAATGTTATGACCAATTAAGTTTACACTATTTCGTGTCTAGATCTCCAATAACACCTTCAATTGGTAAAAATATTAACGGGAACGAAAGAAACATAACAGATAACATCCCAAAGTGTTATCTGTTGAAACCGGGCATCCTTCTGTTGTTGTTATTAAGTGTAGTATTTTTACTAATTGAAGGTGTTGTTGGAGATCTAGGCACGAAATAGTGTAAACTTAATTGATCATAACACTTCATTTCTAAGTGAAAAGGTGTTATTCTTAAAAGTGTTATTCGCGATCTGTTATGAAACTTCTGACAGTGTGGTAGGCCATCAGGTGTGTCTTTTCTTTTGGGCTTCTTTTCCTTTGCATGGTTTTCCCAGTTTTAAACCACGGCGCATTCAGTTTTCAAATGTTTTGCGTTCAGCCGCCGCGTCGGAGAGAGAGAAGGCTGGATAGAATGGACAAGCGCTAACGGGAAAATTGCTAATTTCTCGTGGAAAGCAATGGTGTTTTTGTAAACGATACATTGAGCCATTTTATCCTGAAAAGATCATTTCTAGTAGGAGTTGTGCTTTAAGCAAAAGACAAACATTGGATCAGGATCCAGGTTTGACTACGGGCTTTAATGTTTTATTTTCTTGTCTAGGTGACTCCCTCTACAGCCACAACGGTCTTCCGTTTAGTACGTTTGACGTTGATAATGACAAACGTGACGGCGTCTTTCAAGAAAGAAGCTGTTCTCGGCTTTACAAGGTTCGTTCCCTTTTATATAATTGCTGTTTCTCCTCCCCCCTCTCCGTCAAGTGGCCTACAGAACAAAATACCACTAGGGAGTAGAGCCAAGACTTAAAAAAAAGTGAAACACACTCGAATAGCAGCGTCACTAGCACCACTAGCGACAGAGAACGTCCCTACTGAAACTCAATCAGTCGTGCACCAGCGCTGGCTCCAATAACTTCATATTCTGAACACAGCAAAAAAAAAAGATACAACCTCCCCTGTTACCTCGATGTGTGCAGACGGCATCTTAACTTTATTTGTAATTTCTAAACCCGGAAGTTTGTCTCGCTTTAAATGACGTATTGGGCAGCACTAAGAGTCCGACCCGATTGCGAAGCATGGGAAGCATAGGTCTTGGGGCTGCTCCCTAGTGTTGTTTTGCTCTGGTGGCGTACTTGGGGGGAGGGAACCTTACCTCCCATGTGACGAAATCTTATACTACGATTTTGGTGTGTAGACCGCAAACACGATTTTCACACCGCTAATGTGATTTGAAAACGTTTAATGATGATAATAGTCCAGTGCGAAAAAAATAGGGTAATAACACTGTCCGTTTTACACTTGTTCGGCATAGAGACCCCCCCCCCCAAGAAACCCCTGAAAGTGTTGATAAAATCGCTCATACGTACGACATCAGATGGAAAGGCGTCCCAACGGTTTTGGGAAGACCATTGGCCAGTGCCTTTTGAGAATCGTTGTTCTCAATCGTAATTACAGATAATTTATGCATAATCGTTACATTATTTTTATTCCTATTTGCTATGTATTAATGAGGAGAATATTACTTAAATAAAAAAATAAGAAAATCGATGAACCAACACTTAGGCTACTTCAAATAAACTAGACAAGTATTAAAAATTAAGAACGGCGAGGATGATTCTGCTATACCCACGTGGGGCTGCCTAGCGGGTAGTACCATAACGTACAGTAGACAATATTGCGATTTCCGGCTAGATGGTGTCGCAGTAGGCTGTATGCGTGAATACATGTTTCCAGTGAACAGAATTAGAGAAAAATAATAAAATTACTGTACTAAGACGATGTTAAAGTGAGGATTTTAGTCCGTTTGAGACTAATACTAAGTGCCGCACTTAGTATTTTTGCGAATTAAATTTCTGCAGAGCAGTTTTGGGGATGATGGAACATTCTAGAAAAAGAAAAAGAGAAAAAGAAATTACTATAGTCGAAAAAGAAAAGATAGAACAAAAAAAGATGAGCAAAAAGAGAAAGAAATAGCCTAATTCTAGAAGAAAAGCTAAAGCTTCTCTCGTTCACTGTCAGAAGTTTCATAACAGATCGCGCATAACACTTTCAAGAATAACACCTTTTCACTTAGATATAAAGTGTTATGACCAATCAACTTTAAACTATTTCGTGACTAGATCTCCAACAACACCTCCAATTGGTAAAAATACTACACTGTCAGAAGTTACATAACGACATCAGAAGGATGCCCGGTTTCAACAGATAACACTTTGGGATGTTATCTGTTATGTTTATTTCGTTCCCGTTAGTATTTTTACAAATTGAAGGTGTTGTTGGAGATCTAGGTACGAAATAGTGCAAACTTAATTGGTCATAACACTTTATTTCTAAGTGAAAAGTTGTTATTCTTGAAAGTGTTATGCGCTATCTGTTACGAAACTTATGACAGTGTTACAAGTTATATTGACCTAATGCACAATATTTAACACATTTTCTAGATTTTTTTTTTCAAAATTTCTCCTTGAGTTCCCTATTTCTTTCAGTCATTCCCAGTTTGTCTCCGAATGTAAAGTGAAAAATCCAGATTTTTGATTCTGAAGACAATGTTGACAAACTTAAAAAAAAAAAATGCGGAAGCTCTCCAAACCCACACCGTCCCGATTTCTTCACAAGTAGACAATGTAAGACGTTAATAATCTTAGTTTAGATTTCAATCCTTTTGTTGCCTATTTTTTCCTTAATATTTACAATAAATATTGCTTCAGCCCATGCCGACTTCGAATCATATTCGACAGTGCAAAACGGATACGTCAGCTGAATTTTATTAGAGCTATATTTCGGTCCTTCTTGGCAAGGGTCCTCTTCTGGCTCAAGCCGCTCAGACTGGAAAATGAACTTGTAAAAAAAAACTAAAGATTCTAGCTTAGTCTTTTGGTGAATTCGTTTCTGAGATTTGCGTGGAGTTAAAGTTGGTGCTGTGATTTCATTTTGGACACGGCTGCTGTTTTTGCTGCTCGATTGGGTCGTTGGTAAGGTAGCCTAGTATTTAGGGTCTAAATTTCCTTTCACTGATGATGCCGTTCCGTGTTTCTGGTAACGAGTACTCGCCTTTGTCTCGGTTTATACTCGGTTTATACCTGAATGGTTTTTTAATAAATCAATTTTTAATTAATCTTGTAAATTAAGAGCGGAAATATAGCTCTAAGAAAATTCATCTGACGTATCCGTTTTGCACTATCAAATAATATTTATAGTTGATAACTTTGTTTATATATTATATTATGTTACTCCTCATTTGTAAGGGAATAAGTAAGTAGGCTATCTATATAAATGAAATACAAAAAGTAACAGAGCGGAGCGAGGCACGCAGCCATGGTTCCTATAGCTTATTTAAAAGCGGCACGTGATCACGTGGTTTATGGCGTAGGGCTATGTCACATAGTTTTAAAGAGGGTTTTCGCGAGTTGGAAAGCAAAGTCGGAATCACTTTCCAGTGGTATTCGCGCTACGTCGGAAAGTTGCCGAGCTTTCCACCCGGTTTTCGCGCTTTGGAAACCGAAGCAGCTTTCCTGGAAAGTGATTCCACGAAGTTAGTGGAAAGCTCCGCGGAAAGTTGATTTTTTCGGCGGGAATTTCAAAAGTATGGAAAAAACAGTGGAAGTATCACTAATAAATAAAGAAAAATTGCAAGCGTTGTTAGGATGACTTCGGTGAATTGTATGAGATTCAAAGAAGTACTAAAGTGAATCATATTTATTCGAAAGAGCTTGTAATTCAATATTTTACCGGCGACGTCAGCTTTCCATGCGTTTTCGCGATCAGTCCAGCGGGAAAGTGGAAAGTGATTCCAGGAATCGCTTTCCCGCAGTTTTCACGATGCACTTCGCTCGCCGGAAAGTGATTCCGAGATTTCGCGAAAACCCTCCTTAAGTCGCCATAGAACCAGTACTGATCGATGTTCTCTTTTATTTCGAGTTGAAGCGGCCAGTATTATTTTCGTTGTCCTCAGTTTGACTCCGCCTTTTATCCTAGGGAGCCTGGTGGTACGGAAATTGTCACGATTCCAACTTAAACGGATGGTACCTGAGTGGATCACATCGTAGCTTTGCTGATGGTATCAACTGGTACACCTGGACGGGATATCACTACTCCCTCAAAACCACGCGCATGCGATTCCGTCCCCAAACTCCTGGGCCAATCAGCATCGGACAGGATACCTTCATTATTGCCTCAAGGAAAGATTCGAGGTTGATGAAGGACGTTAGTAAGGATACAGTCGATTTTCCTGAGTTGGGTTCAGACAGAAATACGCTGACAAGAGTTTGAATGCACCAATCGGTTTCTGTTGTCATTTTACGAGTCTTTGTGGGTAATATTTTTTGAAGGCGTTTTTCGCTTCATAGGTGTGTCCCACGCGAGGTCCCACGCATTTTCGAAATTTGCCAAAAAGCAGATGAGTGCGGTACACTCGACCCACATCATGAAACCAAGATGAAACTCACGGAAACGCCTTTTTTCAGCGGTACTATCAGATGCCTGAAATAAAAAATAAAACTACAATGTAAGGGGATATTCGGTTATTCTGAAAAAAAAAATTATTATTATTCTGAAATTATTCTGAACTAAGTGACTAATTTTATGTAGACTTGATTTTTTCAAATCCTCGGCAATTTTTGGGCAACAAAATTCCAAATCATCTGAGAGCCGCTAACCCCCCCCCCCCAAAAAAAAAAAAACAATCGCGAATAGCGTCTTCTTGGGATCGCGGAAATACGTACTAAAGCGCTCATGTGCACTGACAGGTTGTATGTGTAGCCAAATAACTTGATTCTGGAAATTAAAATAATATTTTTTTAATTTATTATCAAAAAGTAGTAATTCGTTAAGACTTGTCACTAGAATACGACACTATACGGCGCGTATAGGACACTATAATCGGAATAATTGTGGAACAATGACAAATAGGTTTAATTGGACTTCGTGTTTGAAAAAATGGGATAGAATGTTGACGAAACAATAGATCATGTGAAGATATCTGCCTTTCTAGACATAACAGTCTCCTCTGGCAGCGCTTTCCAGTCTTTACAGACCCTATTTTGAAAACAGTGAATTTTGAAACAGTAAAGAAAGAACGAAGATAAGTTTTTAAAAAATTCTGCTTCCGTAAGCAGTAAAGTATTTTAAAATTTATCTTTATGTTATTTCGATTTCAAGATTCAAAGCAGTGATCTGATATGCTTTAAGTTTTCCCATTGTTCGTCTACTTTAGTGACTTCGATGTCTTCGCGACCGCGTGTACTTCGTTCGGTTGTGTTTAAAATGTAATTTCCGTATTTATTAAGATTTTTCGCTGTTAGTGTCAAAACAAGCGGTAAGGATTTCTCGGCCGGATTTTCTGCACTTTCAACGTGAGATTGAAATATCTTAACTTTTCCGTATGGAGTTGATGAAGGTGCCCTTAATCCGGGCAGGAATTCCAATTCTCAGTCCGCGACCCTGACCGTCTGTTCAAGGCATTAGACGATTCAGAAGATTATTTGTACTTCGTTTGTAGTCTTTTCGTTATTGTTGACAGTTTGCGTTTGCGCAGAGCCGTATGTTTCTCTAGATCACGCGTACTTCGTTCAGTCAGTTCTACGTAAACTATATTTAATTTGTATTTATTGTTTTTTTGCTATTAAAGACTCAGAAGGGTCAACATTATTTTCTTTTGTCTTGGTATTTCAGTGTGCAGATCTTGGCAAGCCAAGTTTACAATTGCTTCAAGACCGCCCTACCTGTCTGTACCTGTATTACCCAGTCATATCTAACCCTAATATCTACCCAGTCCGATACCAGAATATTATGCTGGTATCAGACTGGGTAGATAATTTGGCCACAATCCGGCAAAAAAGCGGAAAATAACTAAATTTTTGAGATCTCAGAACGTTACTGAGGGGATACCTATGACTTCGTAATGTTTGCCAATCCGTCCGTCTGTCTGTCTGTCTGTTGGCACGATAACTCGTGAAGGGGTTGGTATATTTTTATGGCACTTGCAGCCTCTTGCTCAAGTGCCATATACCAATCGCAATTCCGTCTGTCGGTCTGTCAGTCGGTCCGAGTTTTTTTGTCACACTTTTTCGAGTTAGGGTACTTCCAGATGTGCTAGGACGATGAAACTTGGCAGGCGTATCAGGGACCCGATATAAATAACCTGGAAATAAAAAGTTCAGATAAACCTGTATAAGCCATATCTATTTCGACGATACTGATCGAAACTTCCTGCTTTACTTCTGATAAATTTCCGGTTTCGGCCGAATTCCGAGTGAACTACTTGCCCAGCCAAAAAAAGATAGTTCAGAAACGAATTCAGCGCATCTCCTTATCCCTATAAAAACATCTAATCAACTTCAAATAAAACTTTAACTGAAATGATTGTCATATACAGATTCAGCGTCTCTTCTTACCCTTAAATCTATCATCTTATCACAGCTTATGTATCCTAGATACATAAGCTGTGCATCTAATCAACTTCAAATACAAATTTTACTTTTAACAAACTTTCCGGTTTTGGCCGGATTTCGGGCGAACTACTTGTCCGGCGAGAAAATGGTTTTCACCATCGTGTTCAGCATGTCTTCTTACCCATATATCGAACATCTAATCAACTTCAAATAAAAATTTTACTTCTAACAAACTTTCCGGTTTTGGCCGGATTCCGGGCGAAATACTTGTCCGGCGAGAAAATGGTTTTCACCGTCGTGTTCAGCATGTCTTCTTACCCCATAATCGACTATCACATTAGCTGTTTAAAAATATTTTTTATCACAGACGGACGGACGGACAGACGGACAACTTTTGCGATGTCATAGGTAGTCCCCGAAGCCGCGCCGAAAGTCGGTGGTGCGCCGCCAAAAATAACTCAGCGGGCCACCGCCGAAAACATTTCGGGGCGCAGGCGCGCCGCCGTGGGGGTCGGCGGCGGCGGCCCTCCTACAGCCTCTTCTATAGTTTCCGTTTCCCAATTTCTACACAGTGGGTTTAAGCAATCCAACTTTTGATCTCCACCACCACCATCCTCAGTAACCTATCGCGTCATCTGATTACTTTGGATTTAGTGCTTTTTGTATTTTTTAAACTAACTTTAAAATAAAGCCTGTGTATATGATTTGATGCTTGTTGAGTGAGGTCGGTTTCGAATCCAGATTCGATTCTGGATTCGATCCTCAGCAAGAAATGGTAGATTTGGAATCGGATTTGTACCTAGCCCTGGATTCGGATTCGAATCCTTTCACGATCGGATTAGCCCATCTCCAGTGCACCGATACTCTTATGTCTTATCCTAATTTTGTCTGATTGATCATCCGTTTCATTTTTAATTTTATAAATGTCCTGAAATAATGGAGCCAAGGAAATAATATTTTGATGAGTAGTGTTGGCAGAGTTTGCATTTTTGGGGGGGATCCAAAAACGTAAGTGGAGGGATAGCCTACCTATGACATCGCAAAAGTACTCCGTCTGTTTGTCTGTCTGTGAGCACGAGAACGAGAACTCTCGAAGGGAATGAGATGTTTTACTGAAACTTGGTGAGAGGAACCTTTGGGTCAAGGGAAAGGTCGAGTTCGTAGATGGGCTATGTAGCCCCACATTTAGGGGTGGGGGTGGTCAAATTAAGGGACAAACAAAATATTTTTAAACAGCTAATGAGATAGTCGATTAAGGGGTAGAAGCAAGGCCGTATCCAGGGGGGGGGGTTAGGGGGTTCGACCCCCCCCCCCCGAAACCCACAAAAGTGATAGTTTTTTGTGGGTTTAACCTCTGATCTATGCCTCTCCTGTACTTTTTGTGGGCAAAACCCCCCCCGAAATAAATTCCGCGGGCAAAACCCCCCCGAAATAAATTCCTGGATACGGCCCTGGGTAGAAGACACGCTGAACACGAATATAAAAACCATTGTCTCGCCGGACAAGTAGTTCGCCCGGAATCCGGCCAAAACCGGAAAGTTTGTTAAAAGTAAAAGTTTTATTTGAAGTTGAATAGATATTGGGTTTAGAGGTAAGAAGGCATGCCGAACACTTATGTGAAAATCATTTTCTACCCGGACAAGTAGTTCGCCCGGAATCTGGCCCAAACCGGAAAATTTGTTAAAAGCAAAGTTGTATTTCTAGTTGATTAGATGTCCGATTGTATTTCTAGTTGATTAGATGTCCGATTGAAGGGTAAGAAAAGATGATGAATGCGTATATGACAATAATTTTTAAGCCGGACACATACATTTATTAACCGTTCTAGGGGATGAAAACCTGGCGAAAACAAGCCGCGGAAAAACGCCTCTAGTATGTTTGATCCCTTCTCGCCGGACGCATAAGCTCAGACAAATTGCTTTGGATAAGTTCGGAAATGCGCTTTGTTCTAGAAGAAAGGAAGATAAAAACGCCCTCCTGGAATTATGAAATTGGGAGAAACTTTTCCCGACTTTAAGGCAGATACCTCAGATGGCCTAATATCATTCCACCAGTGGGTTGGAGACAGGTAAGGAAGATCGTAGAGTAAGGAGGTCCGCTATATTTCTTTGTGCATTAGTATGACAACATTGTGCCCAAATAATAGTTGCATTTTTGTCAAGTATTTACCAAGGCCTTGGTCCATTTTCCTATTGGTTCACATTGCTGAATGCTGCATTGTATGTGACAAGAATTGTTGACTTTCTGAATTCTGACCCATGACAGAATCGCATGAAGTCATGAACCTTCTCACCGACACGCTGAGTCGCTGAGGCCAAAGGAAAATTAAACTTTTTTGTCTACACTCAAAAAAATTTCAGACGAAATTCCGTTTGCGAACGGTCAGATTTCCGGCAACTTATTCACAGTAATTTTTCCGTTCGGGTACGAGTAAATTACCGTCTGGCTTTTTCGCCAATTCATGGAAAAGTAACAGTTTACAGCCTGCTAGATAGGGAGATTTTTCCGTTAAGTGAGGCCGTCTGGCCACAGAAATAGTAAGTAAACTCAACGGAAAAAATCTTTTTGAAGTTCCGGTTTCAACCAGAAAGTTTCCGTTTTCGAGCAGGTTCTGTCAGGCAATCTTCCGTTTCTCGCAAGACCTACAACTGAAATATTCGTCTAGCAGACGGAAATGATCGCGCATGTAAAATGATCACCGACAGGAAATTTCCGTTTGAAACCAGGTAGAAGCAGGAATAATTCCGCTGGTGGTCAGGAAAGACCAACAGACAGTCGACCGGTGCGCAGGGTCAGGATTCCGTTTGTGTGCCCCTTGAATTACTCGTGGTTTGCGGGAAATATTCCGTTGGCAGTATGCTCCCGTGTCAGGTCTCCGTAGCAGGAAAAATTCCGACTGTCGCAGTCTTTCCCAAACCAGGCAATATTTCCGTTCACCAACGAATGGGTATGCCCTGAAACCGTTGCCCAGACGATATCGGAACACCAATAACCTTCTAAACATTCTTGTCTCCCTTGACTTAATTCTTTCACAGACGGAATGAAAACACAATATTTAATGAGGAACACTATACAAGTACAATGTTTGCAAATTTTCTTTTTTCATATTCTTTCGTGATGTTCTTTCCGTTGCACGGCGCAACCACGTCTTCTTTTCATACTCTTTCGTGATGTTCTTTCCTTTGCGCGGCGCAACCACGTCTTCAATTTCAGCAATGAACCTGGAAAACAGGATTTGACATTAGGACAAATGGGCTAAAGCGGCTGTTGGTACCATGACGAACAAATAGATTAAGTCTTTGGTCCCATGCAGTGATTGTGGATACCCCGACAAAACTGAGCTGAGGTAGAGGTACTTGCTTGATACCTACTTTTCTCTTCGCCGCTGCGCATATCAGAGGAAGAAGTGTAGCAGGCGTGCTGACCCGCCCTGCTGTGACATCACAATAATAGACAACCAATCGGCTTTTACTTTCGTAATATCTTCTCCGGGGCTGTACTGCGGTATAGCTTTTTGCAGATGCAACGATCTATGACGTTCCTCGTACTTCCTACCCTCCGCTCATTTACATCAGGATGGGAATCCATTTGTCTCCGCATGGTCTTAAAAAAATTAACAGAATAGGGATGAGATCCGACATTCTAGGTTTAAAACAATTCAGTGTATTTAAATATAAGATGTAAAAAATAAGCTGCCTTTTCAGGTGAACTTCTGACTCTTCACTGACACCAGACAAATTTCAGCCCATCCCCGAAAGACATATTCGGCACCTTTCTTCGTGTAGGCTATCTTAGTCTGAAAGGACGTCAAAGCAGATTCTGTCAGATTCATCATCTTTTCTTCAGTCATGTGGGGCTATGAATGCATATAAACTGCATTATACAATTTTACCGAACTGAATTCAGTTCTTTCGTAACTGAATGGAACTGGCAATAATACAGGAAGAAAATTTGAAAAGCAGAGATGAAGTTTTGATCTGTTCTAAACAAAGCCTGAACTAGATGTAAACAGAGTCGAAACTTCGGGCTCGGAAACTAGAAATTTACCAGGGGTACTTACTTTTGCATGAAAAGCATGGTTGCGAAAGCAGCCTTCGGGTAGGGGCACTGAAACGTGCAAAATGTAGCTAAAAGTGCCAGAGCTGCCATCTTGCCATTTTCTGCTTCGCAAATCACTGTCTTGTCCATAATGACATATAATTTGCTGGACAGTCGAAGATCACGGCCTTCAAAGAAACATTATTGATTAAACATTCAATTTTGGTATCTATCGCTGCATAGATTACTGGGGCATCCACCTTGACTAACCGTCAGACGTCACTGTCGACCGTCAAAACTTAGGACCTCGGCATTTAGATACTTTGCGCAAATACCATATCTGGATTTTCTTAAATGATTAAATAAATTTACTTAAATGATCTTGAAAACACGATGAAAAAGTGTAAATTTGTTTTTCTGCTAATCCTATGTTCAGTTATTAAATTTCACTAGAATCCTATCAACCGTTCCAAAGTTACACATGACTCAATATTCCGGACTCCCCCTCCCTCAACTCCCCCAACGATGATCGGATCGACGAAATTACTATTTCCAAGTCAGTTTGGTCCGGTCTCCGATATACCTGCCAAGCTTCGTCGTGAAAATCCCATCATCGGAATTCCGGGAAATCCCCCCCCTCAAGTGTCCGGATGCAGTTTGATTGTGTAAACGATTTATCTAGAGCAGATGCTTGTTTTTCCCAGCAAGTTCCACTCCAATCCCTCCAATCTAACCATTTCACAAGATTTCCGGTCTCCCCCCCAATTCCCCCACAGCTGTCAAATCCGGTCCAGACTTTCAATGGACATCAGAGAAATGTCTTCTATTCAGTTATTAAGTTTCATTCAAATCCAATCATCCGTTCAAAAATTACGCACGACTCAATTTTCCGGATTCCCCCCCTTCTCTCCCCCCCAGGTGGTCGGATCGGGAAACTGATTATATCCAAATTAGTTTGGTCGGGTCCCTGATATGCCTGCCAAGTTTCATCGTCCTAGTACATGTGTAAGCATCTTAACTCGGGGTCACCGGAATGGTCTTGTAAACTATGCTTGTGCTGGTTCTTCCCACCAAGTTTAATCCCGATCCGTCCACTCTGTGTCAAACGATTTCCGCCCCCACCCCTCCAACTCCCCCCGAAGCCACCAGATCAATTCCGGACTTGAAGTGTGACATCTGAGACACGAGGTCTTTCCAAATATCAAGTTTGATCAAGATCCGATATCCCGTTCAAAAGTTATAAATACGTCAATATTCCCGATCCCCCCTCCCTCCACTCCACCACGGTGGTCGGGTCGGGAAAGTGACTATTTCCAAGTTAGTTTGGTCGGCTCCCTGGTACGTCTGCCAAGTTTCATCGTCCTAGGACTTCTGGAAGTACCCTAACTCGAGAACAGTCGACCAACAGACCGACCGACCGAAAAGTGATCAGTATAGGCTATGGCACTTGAGCGAAGCTTCAAGTGCCATAAAAACAACTGTGAGGGAAAATGCTTCATGATTTCCCAACTTCCTTCAGTCACATTTCCGTTCCTTAGGCTCACTTGAGCCATACAAAGTTGCAGACCCCTTATCAGTTTGTAAAATAAAAGCTTACCTTTCTACGTTTCTTCTCATGGCTTTCATACATATGCCATCTCAGACTTCCAATATGGACCGAGTAACAGTCGTTGGCCCCACACCTCCATTTACAACCAGCGTCGTTGGAATGGACAAATCCATGCTCCGTGAAAGAAAACACGCTGGCGAAAACTTTGTTGCACTTTTCAAATGAAAATATATTATTTTCCAAAACTGACCCTTCTTGACCGAACGGGTTAACGCAATGACTGACATTCCACAGTGTTGTTTGTATAACCTAAAGGAAGCTTAATTACCATAACTGGTGTCCGCTGAGATTGAAAAGATAAGAGAACTATCTGCCCCTCATCGCTTTCCTTCAAGGAAATTGTCCGCCGTCGTTCGGTAATATTCCGAAATCACAATACGGTGTGTGTCAACGGAAAAACACCGTCTAAGAACCTGCTTCACCACCAAGAATATTACAGTTCACACGCCTACCGTGCTTAGCTGGATTTGTCCAACATTGACAGGAATTAGCCTTGATTTGTCGGAACCGTTCGGAAGGTGAACAAAGTACGCTCGACAACGGACGATTCCTGCCGAGAATCGGGTTATTTATCAAATAATTGGCAGTGGCTGGTAGCAAGAAAAAATACTGCCAGTACGAGGAATAATGCGTCTAGACCAAATCGAAGAGTTCCGTAATGACGAAAGGTAATTTGGCTCGTGAACGGAACATTTCAAGACCTGACCAAGACATCTTACGCTAGGTCGAGGGAAATCTCCCACGGATGGACTTTCGGTGTGTGGCCTGTAACTTGTCCGTCCAGTTCAGTATATTTTTTTGAGTGTAGATAGTCTGCAAAAGGACAAGGAGGCCCTTGAGGAACGATCTCTCAAGATACTTGGAAGACAACCCATCTGACTACCACCCGTTATTATTATGAAATTTTCAGTCAAACCCTGAATGTTATTTTGTTCAGAGCAGGTTAATACAAGTTATTCAGAAGATATTTTCTGTTCAGTCCAAGTTCAGTCATTCATTTTGTTTCAGAACAAGGTAGTGCAACTTTTTGTCTTGAAAAATAACTTTTTTTTCCTTTTCTTTCCCTCAAAAAAAATATGTTGGATCAGTTGAAATTTTTCAGTGCATCCAACACTCAGACAAAACACAAATTTGCACGAGGCAGAATTTTGGGCAAAATCGCAGCAGTGTGAACCAGGGATTACTCCTCACTGCTGTTTTGACCATTTCTGGACTAAGCCCTTTGAGCTTGGTCACACTGGGCTCGAAAACCAGCCTATTCGACAAATAGCGCCAAAATCTGCACAGATTTCTCGGCTGAAAACGAGTCTACAAATCTGCACAAATTGGGTTGGTCGGTCTCTGTTGTGGGTCCGAAAATCCCTAGGGGATCCGACAATTGATGGCCTTGGGGCAGCTTGGGGACAATAGGCAGGCTGCAATTAGGGGTTCAAAATTGAAACTTGACCTGTTTTGCAATAATACAGTTTTATATATGCTGGGCAAGTGGGAACTAACTGATCATGAATTTGCTTTGAACACCTCAGGATCAGTGGCGAAACTAGCCCATTTTCGTGGGGGGGCAAGCCCAGATTTTACCGACGTGATTTGACAATTTACCGACGACATGAGCCGTTGCCGTTTCGCGGCAACTGCGCACCTTCCCCGCTGACGCATTACAGAAGCGTTGAAATAATCAATTGTGATATATCTGTTGAGATATTTTTGTAAGTAAAGTTTTAATTTACTCCTTGGCATTAGTGGTGGCCACATGGGCCAAAAAGCATGCCATGCAGTCAGAAGTCTAGCAAACCAGAAAAGTCGTGATAGGCACACCGACTTAACTAACGTCTTTTTCACTTGGAAACTTTTACTAAGCAAATTTTTACGGAGCGTGTAACCTTCGGCTCTTAAATGCCATATAGCGATCGTAATGTCTTTCCGCTGTCGGTCTCTAACTCCTGTTTGTCCCACCCAATCTTTTCTAGTTTGTAAGCTAGGACGTTGAAACTTGACAGTTGTACAGATGACCCGACCAGAAACTATCCGATCATTTGTGGGTGAGGGGGTGAGGAGGAATCCAGGAACTTGTGATATGTGGAAATTGCAATCCAATTGATGACTGGTAGGATAGGAGCGAATGCCCCAGATATACTATTTTTGTGTCCGAACCACATCCGACAACGGTGAGGGGAACTCGAGGGGGGAGGGGCCACGGAAGTTCCGCGACAGGCATCGCCAAACCGAAAGGAAAGAATGAATAATATGAAACTTGAACCCCTAGCAAGTGCTCCGAATAGAGTGCGATGTACCATTCAGAGGCCCCGAGTTATGCCATTGATCCGCATCCGACAACGGTGTGGGCAGTTTCAGGGAGGTCTTGGTAGGGGCAATACAAAGGTGATGTGACCTAGTGTGCAATTTTGAGACCTGGGCCCGGTACAGTTTCCTGTCGAGGTGGGTACCAATAATGGGAATTCGAAAGCCACAAGTCACTGAGCAAAGTTGACTACTTCCCATATTGATTGTTTACCGAGTTTGTTTACCACAACGAAAAGACCAATAAACGAAAGAACGTTCCCGATTTACCGACAAGGCTTTTTCCGATGACACGGTGTGAGGCACTTCAACCAAAAAGGGCAGTTAGTGGGTTCAAACAGATAAATGACCTAAGAAAAGTTTGCCGGTGCGGTCGACTTACCGACAAGGAACAGAACGAGAAAGTGCTTGTCGGTGCTTTTACCCAAAAGGTTTGCTGACTCTGGCACTCACAGTCACTGGCCGTCACCACTAAGTCTTCTCAGCAATAAGCTTTTTTTTTACTGGTTTAGGCTACCAACAAGTTTTTTTGTCGAGTCTAAAAGAAAAAGGGAGAGTGTTCCCCATCATCGGTTTGATTTTTCGTCCGAACCATCGGACTTTTTAAGGTGACCGCATCGGAAAGTCACCAGCAAACGAAACGAGGGATCTTAATCTACCGACAGAGCTTTCAGATCATCGGCTTTACCGACAAAGCTTTCGTCGGTTCCAGAAAGGGAATGAGAAACGGTGCTTCCGATTTACCGAGAAGGCTCGGTAATCATCGTAATCATCTAATCATCGTAAAGTAGCAGGATACATGCCTCGAATGTGGGTAGTTCGTGGGAGCTTACTGACAATTAATCAATAGATGAAGCAAGGAAAACTGTTTGCCGGTGTGGAGCCGACTTCCTCGTATGAAGTTTCCTGATTTACCGACAGAGCTCTTGTCGGTACCAGAAACGGTATCCGCACCGACATGCACTGTCGTTTTCCCGACAAAAGGTTTTCTGATCGCACAACAAACTCGGCCGATATCTCGAGAAAACGTTTCGTGGGCGCACGACAAACACTGCCGCTTTACCGACAATATGTTTCCTGATATATCAAGGGAGCTTTTACGGTACCAGAAACGGAAATAGGAAAGCATTCTTCGGTGCTTTGCACCGGCGACCGCGCCAATTTACCGACAAGAATTTTCGTGGGGGGGCAGCTGCCCCCCCACGCCCCCCCTTAGTTTCGCCACTGCTCAGGATTAACCTAAGTTATTTGAGGGAAAAGCTTAAGAGTTTCTAGATGTCAAACAACCATGTCTGTGTCTGCTTATTGTTTTCTACCGGAGAGTAACAAAGAAGCGTATGTTTGATGTGTTTTTCCTTGTTTTTTCAAGTGAAGAAAAATACTTAGGCTATATTCATTATTTCTGTAGCCAACAGCAGAAAAACACTAGTTTGTTCCCAGGAAAATAACTAGAAACACTGTTTCCCTCTAATTGATCTCCTGAATTTAAAACTTCAACATTCAGAATTAGGTGCATCTTGTTCTTTTTCTTTTTTTTCTACTTTTGCAACCTTTTGCTGCCTTTTCCTGGGTCTAGTGTGTCCACTTCGGTGCTGAAATAAGCCAGGAAATGAGCCAGGTCTGACCAAGCTCATTGTCTTGCGTGCTCAGGCCTTCAGAGAAAGGATATTGGCGACCAGAAGCGTCGCCTGAGGCAAATTTTCAAAATCAATTTTTTTCCTGTAGGCTAGGCTAAAATTTAACCGCTTTTCTTAAAAATTATAATTGTAATGCCATAATATTGACAAGACATAAAGTGGTTTATTTATATGAACATACAAAAAGAACACTGACTGAGAGTGAGGTAGTATCACTTTTGAGCTGACACCTGATAGCGTACACTTAGTCTCAAGGCTCTTTCACTTGCTTACGGCTTGGTAAATGAACTTAGGCGTTTTGGGTTCTTTATTACCTTAGCTTGACCACTCGCTTAGCTTACTAACTTGTAAGCTTTAAATTTACTTGTTGCTTGCTTGGGTCTTGGCTACTGACTCTCTTTCATTCCATTGTGCTGGCAGTTTTATAGCACGCGGAATACCAACAGACGATCAGCGTGCATGTTACATAATTTGGCTGTCGTAACCAATCATGAAGCGGGAAAGATTACTTAAATTAACAAGGTTATATTTGGATGACAAAGGATGCCGTATCTACTACGAAGGTTAGTTTAGGGGATCCGCAGTACAATCGTCATTTACCGTGTAATAAATACTGATGCTCCAAGAAGTTCCAGAATAAATTACCGAATTCCAATTATGATACAGAATAATTCTGGCCCGATACCGTATTTGGGATTCTGTGTAACTACCGAATCTCCATAAATATATATTGAATAGTACTGGCATAAAAAAATTACCGAATAATTTCAGTAAATTCTCTTGCTGAATTTGTGATAACTACCAAATACTGGCAACTGTAGGAATCCCTACCAAATCCCCATCATCATACCGAATAGATTTGTACCAATAGCCTATTAGAGATTTTGCATAACTACCGAATCCCCGTAAATATACTGAATAGTTCTGCTATCGAAAAAATACCGAACAATTTTAGTGAAATTTTGGGCTTCGGCCCAAAATGTTACGGAATCTAAATAAGTTGGGGGGGGGGGGGGGCTGTCTTGCGATGCCCCTGTTGATGACTCAGAGACACTCAGAGGTGAGTGGACCAATCTGCTCAGGAGAACGGTGCCAGATTCCTCTGCCAAAAATGGTCAAATTAACAGAAAGGACAGAGGACTTGGGAGAGGCCTTTGAGCTCTTTTGGCAAAAAAAACAGAAAAACGCGACTAACTTTAAAGGCCAAACTAGCAGCAAAAGAAGGTTAAAACAAGACCTCAGTGCCAGTGTACCAAGTTTCAACTTGATACCTGTCATGGTTGTGTCACCCCACAGAAACCTCTCAGCAGAAAACCAGCTACAATGGGACAAGAGTGGATTTCACAGAAATGACCACTCTGCTAAAAACAGGATACTTTTTTAATTTTCTTGACATTTCTTGGAAACTGAACCTATCAATGGATCCCTGAGCCATGGGAAAAAGAGGATGGTCGAAGTACAGGTTAATCCACCCCACTTAGGAGTCTTGCAAACCTTGTCCTTGATCTTCAACTCTAGTTGTATAAACATAAGCTTATCTTGTGTTACAGTGTTTAATTTGTTTTCCAGCTGGGCCATTCTCTTCTCGCATCCAGCTGACTACACTCCAGTTTGCACAACTGAATTAGCCCGCGTTGCACAGTTGGTACCCGAATTCAGAAAAAGAAATGTAAAGTTGATTGCCCTTTCTATTGACTCTGCTGAATCCCACAGGGGATGGATCAAGGTGAGATATCTCTCCAGATGTTAGTATCTCTGTAAAATGGTATTATTTATGTATAATATATTATTATTATATTATGTATTATTATTATGTTATATCCCGGGCCACAGTTTGGTGTATAACCCCTGGTTCAAACTGCTGCGATACGCTCTTCATAAAATTACATCCAGATTAGTTCTTTTTTGGCCGCTAGATGCGCTGGCATAAAGTAAACAATGACATGTTACTTCGTGGTATACGTTTATCCGGATTTGCTTGGCCATTTCCGAATTGTCTTAGGCCTAGCCATACTTGAAACTTCATAAAATGCCTCTACCTCTGTTTGTTCTCAATCCAACTCAATTTTATCAGTCTACATCAAGTTTGTCAATTTTGGCTTCCGACATCATTGCTGACTGCTGAACCACTTTCCGACGGGGCTAATTAGCGGGTCGGTGTGAGCCGAAAGCCTAATCACTCATTCTCCATTCCGATAACTTGTCCCCCCTTCTCACGTGTGATTGTTATTGTTCCTCTAGCACATCTGGCGATAATTCGGTATTGGATTTTATGAAGAGCGTATTCCGCGCAAAATTCTGCGTCATCCCACATACAACACAAATCGTGCGACAAGCAACGCAGAACTTTGCTTGTCGCAGTGACGTATGCGTTGAAATATTTCAACTGATTCGACATAACGCATGCGATTTTTTGAGGGAAAGAAAAGAAAAAACAAAGATTAGTTAATTTTCAAGACTAAAACTTGCTCTACCTTGTTTTTACTGTAATCCTAGGATGGCTGAATGCGAAATATCTTCTGAATAGACTTATATTAACCTGTTTTGAACAAGATGACATATAGGGCTTGACTGAAAATTTCCTAATAAGTGGGTGGGTATTCAAATAGGGTAATCTCCCAACATCCTTAGAGGTCGTTTCCCCAAGGGCTTTTGTCCTTTTGCAGAATAATCTCGACGAAAAATTTCGTTTTCCTTTTGCGTCTGCGTGGTGGTGAAAAGTGTGAAAACGTTCATGCGATTCTGTCGCACGTCGGAACATCAAAGAAAAAATCGTGTCGCATACGATGCAGCAGTGTGAACCACGGGTAATTATAGATATTTATAGTTCCTTGTGTCAACCCTTAAATCTAGCTGTCAAGTTTCAGGTAGTCCCCAAGTATTAAATATTAGCCTTCAGTTCAGTCAGTATTTAAGTACCCCTTTTTCCTGGAAGCAAATCAGTGTGCTCCTTATCATCTACTAGGACCATGCGAGTAGGAAGTGTAGTAGCTATCTATTTTTTACATCTCTCGTATGGCCCTTTTAGTAACTGGGGCTTGTTTCAAGTGGCTATGGTGTTGTGTCTGGGTTACCTGTGTATCCTTTGACAAAGCCACTCTGTTTGCCACACAAACTTGGAGAATAGTTGTTCATGTGAAGACCTTATGTTAAGTTCCATTCTATTTCAGGATATTCAAGCTTTTGGAAAGCTTGAAGGTGAGTTCCCGTATCCAATCATTGCTGACACTGATCGAAGCCTTGGTGTGAATCTTGGTATCATAGACCCGGATGAAGTGAACAAAGAAGGGATTCCCCTCACAGCCAGGGCAGTATTTATCATTGGTCCTGATAAGAAGCTGAAGCTGTCTCTTCTGTATCCTGCAACAACTGGGAGGAACTTCGAGTGAGTAGACCTATATAATGTTTTAAGAAAATTTTCTCGTCATTTTTACCTTAAATTACCTTAAATTGCAGCTTGGAGCAAAATAAGGATTTCTCCAGTAGAATTTGCTCCATAGTTGACTGTATGGTTCGTCTGTATGATGGTTTGTTTGTTTGTCGTTAAAACATCACACGTTGATACTGGTATCAACTGCATCCCATTTCAGCTTCCACTCGACGTCGTCCCACGAATTTTTTGAAAGATTCGACTGTATCCCAGTTTACTGTTTTTTCGAAGAGGGAGTTCCAGAGAGGGATTGTTCTGGTAGAGAAGAATTGATCTCTGGTTCTTGTTGAGGCACGGTTTCTTTTTGTTCTTCTGTTGTGTCCACGTGTTTTGATGGCTGGGTTTGGTGTGAAGACTTTGGGAGACTGGCTAGTCTGGAGGATCTTATAGGCCTGGATGACGTCACTTACAAGAACTTGCAACCACTCTTGCTGATTTGACAGTACAAAACGGATATGTCAGCTGAATTTTATTAGAACTAAATTTTATTTTCCAGCTTGAGCCTGAAGAGGACCCTTGCCAACATGGCTCAAATGAAATTCAGCTGACACATGTGTTTTGCACTGTCAAAAATTATTCGCAATCAGCTTGGCCTGACTACTCTTCCCGAGCTTGTCAAGTTTTTTTTTTGTTTTGTTATTGTTTTTTTTTTGTGGCGGTTCGCCTTGAACCTTACATATTTTTTTCTGCTGCTAAATTAACCCATCGTCTGAAAGGTGTGAGGATCTAAGTTTTGAAAGACAAATTGCTAAAGGACGTCTCGCACCAGGTGTTTCTGCTGTTTATACTTTGTTAATTATTACCAAGAAGAAATAATCTACTCTCAGTCTCCATATCTTTGTAATACTACCATGCGGAATCGAATATATTCTGATACCCTACCCGATGCAAACGGGCGGAGGAGGAGCTACGCAGAAACATCATAATTTGTTTCCTCTACAAACAGTTGCAACTCGGCAAAAGGAGACGAACGCCGCTTGAGTCGTCCTTTACAGCTGATTGGTTTTCTACCATTGTGACGTCACGTGTAACAGAATCAGAATCATTTATTGAACAGAATCATTTATTGACAAACCAACTTCGTAGCTCTCTTCAGCAGAAGAGGCTAAATTATGCTGGTCATTTACATTGATGAAGTAAAATATTAGTTGCGTTTTTGATCCGAATTCTCCTATTTCGTGTTTTTGGACTATTCAGATGAAGCGAATTTTCCTTTTTCTTGCGTTTTTGTTAGAATCGAGAACGGGGAAAGCCTCCGAATTCTGCAGAATCGAGAAGTTGCTCCGCTAGTGAATTCTCGATTCTCCTCTCCCCGTTCTCCTCCCTGATTGGTCAACAGGGTGCGGTGTTTAATATGCACAAACAGGTATACCGGGTAATGTCCGGGTAGCAGACCGAGCAGACGAGCTGTCAAATTAGTGTTTTTGTCAAAAGCGAGAATGGAGAAGCTAGAGGAGCAAAAACGGTAATTTTGTACGAGAATCGAGAATTCAGAATCGAGAGTTCAGAACGGAGAATTCGGATCAAAAACGCAACTATTTTACGCTAACTGTTCACTTTGTTAAAAGTATGTGTAAAAAAGGGCACAAACGTACAACGGGCACAAACGTACAAGGGCACAAACGTACAAATGAAGTGATAGGCTAAGTTAATATTTATTCATTTTTCTTATTACATTTTTTTTTTTTTTTTTCTTATTAAAAAAAAATTTATTTTGATTAATTAGTGTTGAATGAAATAAAATTAAGTTGAAGTAGTTAAGTTGAAGTATTTTGTGGTAGCCGCCCAGTGCCAGTGCATTTATGTCTTCTCATGGGCGGTTACCTATCATGATGGATTATTATGTAATTTAGCAATAAATAAAATCAAATCAAATCAAACGAGTTCACGAACCTCGAGGTTCGTCCTTTGACAGGCACTAATTTATTCTGTCGTCTTATTATGGTGTTTTTCGGGGCATCAGGGGGATTAAGAATAGGTATTTCTCATTTGTTAGCAGCGTTTTGCCGAAGTTTAAAATCAGTTCTTCTCTTCGGGGGTAGAGACTTGGGATTTTCAACACAGACAATGCCTGATCTTACGACTGGAAGCTAGGTCCCATTATAATTTTCGACGCGCGTTTCTGAACGGCTTCTAGCTCTTCGGTTAGATAGACCGTATTTTGCACTTGGGGTCCCCATACCGGACAGCAGTACTGTAAAAGGGGGTGCACGTGTGTGAGGTATGCGATGCGAAGTTCAGGAATCGTGAAGCCAAACCTGCGCATTGACACTAAGGTCAGCAATGAGGAATGGCCCTTGCGCACTACGCTTTCGACCTGTTCTTTGAAAGAGTAGTCATTGCTGAAAGTTACTCCCAGTACTGTAGCGCTTCTTGTAATTGGGAACAGCGGTGCGGGCATTTGTAAATTGTACCTCCCGTTTCAGCATATTGAAACGGAGTACTTTTGATTTTTGACTGTTGATTTCGAGCATGCCTCTTGCACTGTTCCTCAAACTCCGGAAACAGGGTAGGGGCGAACTGTGGGGCGGGGGTGAGGCCCTCCACGAGGTATTTCAGAACCAACGAAACATCGTCTACAAACTTAAAAACGTTCATCAGTTCCAGAGAGGATGTCGTTTATTGCAGCTAGAAAAAGTAGCGCTGCTAATTTCATATCCTGCGGTGCACCACAGCTAAGGTCAGTCCATCCAGGGTTCAGGTCATCTGGAAACAGTCCGTAGACGCACTGCTGTCTGTCACGTAAGAAGTCCATGACCAAGAGTAAGATGTGCTTCTTTGCACCCATTGCCTTGAGACTCATGGCTGCTATCAGGTGCTTTAGAAGATCGAATGCTTTTCGGTACTTGACTAGCAACACGTCGACGACTGCACTGTCTTTTTCAAGACACTCTACAATGAGGTGATAGAGCCGGACTAAGTATACTGTAGTGCTACCACCTGGGATGCAGCCATACTGGTAGTGATGGGGAAACCTGTGACATGAGCTGCTTATAGATGACTCTGCAACTTTGGCCAAATTGGGGGTGATAGATATAGGGCGCAGTTGGTTGCAGGTTTCAGTGGTTTTGACTAAGGGAATTACCCGAACGTAAGATTTTTTCCAGAGGCGAGGGAACGTCTGCTCACGGAAGCATTGATTAATAACTTATGCGACTGGCTTAGCAATGAAGGGGCAGATTCTCTCAGCAAGACTACGGGTAGCTCATCTGGGTACGAAGCACTATTTTTTCTGAGTCTCTCGATATCCTTACAAACCTCGTACTCAGTTACCTCTGGAATATTATCTGACTGACAATCAGCTATCAGCTCTCGAATTTCGAATCAGCTCTCGAATTCGACTCAGATGTAGTCGAATAGGTCGAGCAGATCGCAGTGCAGAAAGCAGATTTACCGGTTAAACGGGTGACTGCTTGGTGCCATTTGCGTGAGTCACTGTGGAGTAGGGTAGATACTTTATCGCGGATGTATCGCTTCTTTGCTGCTCTTATTTCTGACAGGATTCTATGTCTCAATTTGTTGGCATTATTCTTGTCCCCTTTAGCAGTCAAGCGGCACTTTTTCCTGATTAAGTCCTTAACTTCTCGGTTAATCCAGGGCTTATCGGCACTATTCACGACACACACCTTTGCTGGAAAGTACTCACTGAATTTCTGAAGAAGGATCGAGTAGAGAGTCTCGACCTTTACGTGAATGTCGTCTAAATTGCAAATATTTTCAAAGCTGAAATTTCCGATCCAGCAGCCATAATCTCGTATTGAGTTGACGTTGATTGGTCTGTAGGTAATCGTTCTTTGACATGGTTTTGGTAGGCTAGCTTTTGAGCACCACGGTAGAACGCTGTGATCAGACATTCCCAGGGTCCCAGCGAAATCGGCGGTTCAAAGTTCAAGTTCAAGTTCTTTTATTGTTTGAAAATACATATTATAAAATACATACATAACGTCCTCAGCAGGGAGACTGGCTCGAAAGCCGGTCGACAAACAGGATAAACGAACAAATCCAGAATAATTATCCGATAGCTGAACGGCCGGGAGCTACTCACTAATATTCATTAATAAGTACCATTCATGTGACTCGGTTCGTAGTTAAGTAGTCACTTAAATTCGTCAGAATAAGGTCAAGTATGCTTCCGCTTTCGTGCGTAGGAATCTTGACAACTTGCTTTAAACCTAGCGTGCAGGCTAGCCACTGCTTGTCTGTTAAGTTGAAATCCCCCGCTATAATAAAACTGGGAGCGCAGGATTTTCTTCGATATTCGTTGGTCTGATGCTGCAGATATTCGACTAGTTCTTTTCAGTTTCGCGCAATCTCAGGGTAGTACACTGAAGCAATAACTAGGCAGGAAATGTTTCGTGGCAGGCGGTCTGGTTTGCAGTAGAACCAAATAATCATGACATGAATCAAAGGGCGTGCTTAAAGGACACCTGAACAATGAAACCATACTTGAACACACCATGGAGAATGCATTTACAGACATGGCCACGGAGAGCATTCTTCTCCTGAGCGTGACGTTTTCAAAATAGGGATGTTCGTTTCTGGAGGTTTGCACATGCAGACTCCAAGACAAAAAGCCCAATTCATTATCTTGTACAGCGCTGGCCGGATCGTATTGGAATTTCTTCTAGATATACGTTTGAGCTTAACTGGTTAAAAAATATTCCAGAAGAAGGGTTGATTGGAGACATTTGTTCATTTCTAAATTTGTTCGGTACTGAAATAAGGACAGATGCAAAATGGAGCAAAAATCATAGCTTGGTAACATTATTTCGTATTTGGATTGGGTTTTCTGCAGGCAATGTTAACGGAAGTCATACAGATTCATTCAGGTGTCCTTTAAGATTCTGCACGGGACTTCATTACGGCAGTATATTCCGACACCTCCTCTCCGGTCTAAGTTTCTGTCTCTTCTTGTGTTGGAGATGGCTTTGTAGCCTTTAATTGCACCTGTGGTGCTAGTTATGTCCCAACACTCGGTCACAATCGCAATAGGGCAGTTTCTTAGTTTTACTAGCGCTTCTAATTCGTCAACTGACGATCGAGCGTTACACAGCAAGACGTTTGGTAATTTAAACTTCATACTTAGAGTTTGTGGGGTTAGGGGAGGGGCGGGCGAATCATCGGGGACTGTCGTGAGAGGGTCACAAGAAAATGCCGATAACACCGGGATTATTTCATGATTCGGGACGCAGGAAATGTAGGTTAGTGTCCTTGTGATGGAGGCATCAGCTTCAACTGCTCTCCTGAACTTCCTTTCTGACAAAATCACTGGTATATAGTCGCTGCTGTAGGTGATTAGCTGTCGCTCCCGTACTTTCTTTCCGGATCTCTTGCCGCGCCATCTTTTCCTACGCTTAGCCACTGCTGGGACCTCTGTGTTGACTTTAAGGAGTTCCAAAAAGCTTAGGATTTCTACGGTAGATGACGCTAGGTGCGTTGAACTAGAACGTCTAATTTGCAACCACGTTTTCGGGCAAGCGCAGGCTTCGACCAAGGTCATATTGTAAACAAGTTTTAGGAAAAATATCACTGCATAAATGGATGAAACAATCATCGTCGCTTGAACGTGTTGTCATCAGCACAAACAAGCTAAACTTGAGTAGATGGACATGCAATGCCACAGCGGCTCAACGCCATCTGCCAGATCGAACTCGCTGTAGACAGGGTTCTCCACCCCTGCAGGCATTCCACGGTGTTTCATCTGGTATGCACATCGGCGAAGAGGGAGTAGACGGGTATCAACTCAAACCCCACAGTATGTAGCTCTAGCTCCGCTCAGTTTTATCGGGGTATCCGTAGTCGCTGGATGAGACCAAGGACGGAAGTTCTATTGTATTATTTGTTGTTGGTATTGTAGAATTATAGGGTATGAATTTGTTAACAATATTACACGTAGTAATTTTTATTTTCCGCAGTGCTTGTCTTATGTAATTGTAACTTAGCGACATGACAAAAAAAGAACAAAAAATCGCACTGCATGAAGAAGTTCACAACTGCAGTAATCAGTTTAAAATTTAGACTCCATCCCCCGTTGCTGGAGACATGAACCGCGGACAAATGTGCGTAACCGGAGTTCTGACCAAAGATCTCCGAGAAATAAAATCAGTTAGCTTTAAAGTCCGAAAAGAGCCATCCATGGTAAGCGTGAAAATAGTGCCTGTATAGCAGTAGTGCAATAAGCAATCGCTGTAAGGGCCGTTCACGCTTGTTTTGTAACGTGAATAAGAACACTTAAACCTTATCCTCATATCCCGTTCAACTTGAAAATCAAGTTGCACGTCCACGCAGTGTTGCCACTTGACTCAAAGAAAATGCACTACCCAAATAGCAAAATAGTACTACCAGAGGAGAAGAAGTACTACCAAGGTACTACCGAAAAAATAATTTTGCGAGTGTTGCGCGACGCGCATTGCCGGCCACTATTGCTACTGCTACCCACTTTAGCTTGAATCCTGCCTGAATCGAACCTTCGTGAAAAATAGCGGTTTCATTCAGAACCATATTAAAATCAAAAATCAGATCTAATATTTCAGATAAAATGAACAGAATACAACTAGGCCCACATGAACATTGACTGAAAGTTTTTTTTTTTGAATAGTATTACCTTTCTAAAATGGACTGCATAAGTACTACTTTTTTCAAACCTACTACCAGCTCACTACTTTGAAAAAGATGTACTAAAAAGAGTACAATTGTACTACCTGTGGCAACCCTGCGCCCACGTATTCTCACTTTACCAAAACGGAGCCTGACAGCGAATCCCAAGAGAGCATAACCTTTCTTTAGGGACAATGAACATCCTGATTACCTGAATTGTGGGATTTTAGATCAGCCTTGACCGGTTTTGTGACAATTCAATAATTTCAGTATAACATCTGTTGCTGTGTCTGTTGAAACGAATTCTGCGATTTAGTTTTGAGCCTACCAGGATTGCTGTAATTATTCTAGATAAGGTAAAAGCTTGTAGACAAGAACAATGAAAATGCTAGTTTGAAAAGCGACGGAACAAGTTACTTTGATAGATCAGTGTTAATGGAGTGAAATAAGAAACGTCGGTGGTACATTAATAGCCGGCAGCAGTGGATGCAACACTGTAGTTAAAAATACTATTTCTTTTAGCGAGATCCTTCGAGTTGTTGACTCTCTTCAGCTAACAGCGGTGAAAAAAGTTGCCACACCAGCAGACTGGCAGGTAAGGCTTTTCATATTGATCTTCCCATTTTGTTCGTGTTTGCCTTCATTTATCCAGAAATTATTGATGATTAACTCCACGTCCCGATGAAGGATTTGGGTCATCGCTCGTGCGACGTTTCTCGATCTTCCCGGGTTCACTGGCGTGTTTTGGACTTTGTCATATAGAGTTTTTGTCTACGAATGTTACCCTGATGTTACCGCGCCTGCATGTAGTGCTTTCGCCTACAGTAGTTACTGGCATACTGTTCTGAACTCATCAGCAAAGCGAACGAATTGATTATTTATGTCTGATTTGTATTTTAACAGCAATTACGTTGGCATTGATTCTCTATAGGCTACATGGTTACATGTACAGTGCGATTGCATCATCGTACTTAAAGCCCCGGGGCTTTTATTCCGACGATAACAGCCGTTTGATTCATTTTTCATTTTTATGGCACTTGCCTTCCGGCCAAGTACCATGTACCGATCACTTTTCCTTCGGTCTGTCTGTCGGTCGGTCAGCTTGGTGTTTGCGAGTTAGGGTACTTCCAGATGTGCTAGGACGATGAAACTTGGCAGGCATATTAGAGACCCAATCAAACTAACTTGGAAATAGTCAGTTGCCCGATCCGACCATCGTGGGGGGAGGGAGGGGAGCCGAAATCTGGAATTTAGTGGCATGCATAACTTTCGAACGGGTGATCGGATCTTAATGAAACTTGATATTTAGAAAGACATCATGTCTGAGATATCTCAGATATCCCAGTTCAAATCCGGACCGAATCCAATGAATATGGGGAGGAGTCGGAGGGGGGAACCGGAAATCATGTGACACGCTTAGAGTGGAGCGACCGGGATGAAACTTGGTGGGAGGAACAAGCACGAGCCCTAGGTACATCACTAGCGGAACCGGACCGGATTCGTGCACTGTGGGTGGGAGTTGGGGGGGGGGGGTTCCGGAATTCTGGTGATACGGAGTTAAGTTACTTCCAGGTGGGCTAGGACAAAGAAACTTGGCAGGCAAACCAGGTTCCGACCAGATTAACCTGGAAATAGTCAACTTCCCGATCCGACCATCGTGGGGGGAGTGGGAGGGGGAATCCGGAATCTTCAAGTATATATAACTTCCGAACGGAATTCCGGTGATCGCAAGTTAAGATACTTACAGACGTGCTAGGACGATGAAACTTGGCTTGAAAATTTGAGACTTGACATGATTGGCTTGGAAATAGTCAGTTCCCCTGAATGGACCATCGTGGGGGAGTAGAGGGAGGGAGAATCCTGAATCTTGAGGTATGTATAACTTTTGAACAGGTGATCCGATCTTAATGAAACTTGATGTTTGAAAGATGTTTGGAAATACCTCGTATGTCAAATGTCCTATTTAAAGTCCGGATGTAATCCGATGAATGTTGGGGGGGGGGCGGTGGAGGGGAGAACCGGAAAGCTTGTGACTCGCTTAGAGTGGAGCGATTGGGATGAAACTTGGTTGGAAGAACAAACACAAGCCCTAGATACATCAGTGACAGAACCGGGTTACGGGTTCGGGCGGGGAAATTAGACACTTGACAAGATTGGCTTAGAAATTGCTAGTTTCCGGATCCGACCATTTCTTAAAGTACTAATCCTAACCGCTAATTACAAACAATACTTTTAAGCAAAAAATATATTTTCGTAATCCCTATGAGCTAATGATCATTCTTGCCTCGAGGGTTTTGCTTACAACTGATTTCCTTAAAGTACAAACAATACTTTTGAGTAAAATGTACATAATCGTGCTCCCGATGAGTTCATCATCATTTTTGCTTCAAGAGTACACAACAAACCCACCAAGACGAATTCCTACCTTCATCCTCTGACCCAGCCTTGCAAGTGCCATATGAGCTTCCAGCTCTTGTTCTTACTACCTGGCAAAACTTTTGTTCCAAACACACTGTATATTTGACACGGCAAAACGGATATATCAGCTACATTTTATTAGAGCTATATTTTGGCCTTTCTTGGCCAGGGCCCTCTTCAGGCTTAAGCTGAAAAATGACCTTTAGGAAAGCAACTAAAGATTCTTGCTGAATTATCTGATACTGTGAATTTCTGCATGAAAATTGCTTGGAGTTGAAGCTGGTGCTGCGATTTCTGTCGAACACGGATGCTGTTTTTGCACATTCCGTGCCGTGCAGCCTGATTAGGAACTATATATTCAGAACGAATCTGTGAGTATTATTCTGTTACCAGCTCTCATTTTACTAGCCCGAAAGTCCTCTTCTTCATTTCTTTAAAAAAGAAGAACCAAGGCGCCCGAGTTGATGATACTGCATTTTACATGAGTGAATGAATGGATGAATTTATTCCCAATAAAGCCCAAGGGCCATGGCGGGAAACATAAAAAAAAACAAAACAAGAGCTGTAAGCTCATATGGCACTTGCATGGGTTGAGATGTAGTGTTTGATCAAACGTACTTTTAAGGTTACCTTTGCGGTTCAGATGCGCACTTTAAGGGAGCTAGAGAAAAAGTATTTTGTTTTAGAACTTGGCTGTAATGATACGCACTTTATAGACGCTAGAAATTCATCTGTAAGAAAAACTATTGAGACATCTGTCGGTCGCCGCGTTTTCTCCGCATCATGGTCTTGTCCGTTTGTTTGAAGTGTAATAATTTGTTAAAGTGTAAAACTGTGTTGTAATTTAACTTGTGTTCTTTCTTTTTTATATGTACTCATCTATCTCTGTAGAAGTGGGTAAATAAAAATATTCATTCATTCATTCGATCACAGGCCCTTAGGGATCATTGATATATACCGTTTGGTAAAAAGTATTTTTTTTTCACTTTTCGGTTAAAATGTGCACTTTAAGGGTGATAAAATAAATTTTTAAGCAAAACCCTTGTGGCACAAATGATCACGGGTTGAGATGTATCGTTTGTTGAAAAAAAGTAATTTTCGACCTTGCGATTCAAATGCGCACTTTCAGGGAGCTAGAACTTCATTTGTAAGCAAAACCCTTGAGGCAAAAATGATAATGGGCTCACGGGGATCATGAAAATGTATAATTTGCTTAAAAGTATTTTTCTAAATTTGCGGTCAAGATTGGTACTTTAAGGAATGTCGGATTTGGAAAGTGGCGATTTCTAAGCCAATCTTGTCGAATCTCTAATATTCCAGCCCAGTTCGATCGTCCTAGCACATCTGGAAGTACCTTAAATCGCGATCACCGGAATTCCGCCCCCCCCCTCAAACTCCCCCACAGTCGCCGGAGCCAATCCGGTTCTGTAAGTGATTTATCCAGAGCATCTCTTTATTATTCCCACAAAGTTCGATCCCGATCTCCCCAGTCTGAGCCGGTCACGTATTTCCCCCCCCTCCCATTGTTGTCGAATCCGGTCCGGACATGACAAAGATCACCAGAGACATGTCCTCTGCTCAATTATCAAATTTCACTCAAATCCGATCAACCGTTCCAAAGTTACGCATGACTCAGTATTCCGGATTCCCCCTCCCGCTACTCCCCCCACAACTATCGGATCATGTAAATTTTTATTTATAAGTCAGTTTGATCGGGTCCCTGATTCGCCTCCCAAGTTTCGTCGTGAAAATCCCCAAAACCGCTATTACCGGAATTCCGGGAAACTCCCCTCCAGCCCCCCCCCCTAGTGTCCGGATCCAGTCCAAATGTATAAAAGATTTATCTGGAGAAGATGCTTGTTCTTCCCAGCAAGTTTCACTCCGATCCCTCCATTCTAACCGTTTCTCGAGATTTCCGGTCTCCCCCCCCAACTCCCCCATAGCTGTCGAATCCGGTCCGGACTTGAGATGGGACATCAGAGGTATGCCATTTATTCAGTTATTAAGTTTCATTCCAATCCGATCATCCGTTCGAAAGTTACACACTACTCCAGTTTTCCGGATTCCCCAGCCCTCCACTCCCCCCCAGGTGGTCGGATTGGGAAACTGATTATTTCCAGGTTAGTCCGGTCGTGTCCCTGATGCTCCTGCCAAGTTTCATCGTCCTAGCACATCTGGAAGTACCCCAACTCGAAAAATTGTGACAAAAACTACTTAATTCTCAGAATTCCCCGGCCCACCACTCCCCCCCAGATGATCGGATCGGGAAACTGATTATTTCCAGGTTAGTTTGGTCGGGTCCCTGATTTTCCTGCCAAGTTTCATCGTCCTAACACATCTGGAAGTACCCTAACTCGAACATGTGGGACAAAAAAATTCGGACAGACCGACCGACCGACCGACCGACCGACCGACAGACCGACCGACGGACGGAATTGCGATCGGTATATGGTACTTGAGCCAGAGGCTGCAAGTGCCATAAAAATCATACACTCCGAAAACAAACCAAAAATCAACTTGTATAAAAATAGTTCACGGTGGGTCGTAGCTAACTTCAGGAATCTACCCAGCCTTCGGAGGTCACCAAAACACTTACGGACTCAGTGCCTACGCTATAATAGCCTACTCTTGATGACTAAAAGCAACTAAAAGTGCGAACACACGATCAGGGTTGGGTGCTCCCGGGCTGGAATTCTTGTCAGGATTTTTGTCACCATCATTCCATATGGAAAAGTTGAGGTTTTTCAGTTTTAAGATCTAAGTGAAGAAAGTCCGACCGGGAAATCCTTATCGTGTATTCTCACTATCACTCCCTTGCCGATGCAAAATCGCCGTATACAAAGCGGAAGAGCCGGAAGCGGCATCACAGCTGTCCCCAACGATCGCTGGGATTGGTTGACACAGGATTTGAGTTGTTGAGTTTGAGTCGTTAGGGCGACGTTCTTCCTGAGGATCACTGGCGTGTTTTTGGACAGTATTTCTGTTAAAATGCAAATCAGGCATACCGAATAAGTCGTTTGCTTTGCTGAAGAGTTCTGAACAGCATGCGAGCAAGAACAAATAATCTTGACAGACCTCCGTCTCCCTATCTCTGTAATAGGACTCCCTAACTCTGTAATATGACAATGCGGTTTCGAATACCCTGTCCGCTACGAACGAGCGGAGGTTACTAGCTTCGCGCCAAATCACGTTTCGCTACCTGTATAAATAGTCAAATCGCTGTCAACCCGCGGGTGAGGAAAAGTAGGAGTCAAAGCTGATTGGTTCTATGGACGCGCTCCAGAGCGGGTCAGCGCGCGCAGTACGCCTCCTGCCAGACTCCTTCGCTATTTCTTGTGCGATAAGCAACGGCGAAGACGGAAGAGGAGTAAATGGGTATCAACATCAGCTCAAAGCTAGAGTAAATACCTCTAGGTCTGCTAAATTTTGTCGGGGTTTTCATAGGCGCTGTATGCGACTAAAGACTGAAGTTCTATCTGATTTTGTGTTCTTGATCCGACTAACTACTATAGGCAAAAGTACTTATGTTCAAAGTAGGCGTAGTAAAATTCTGATGAGATTGGGACGCTAACTCACTAATCTCCGGATTAAGCTGGGCAGATGCGAAAAAAATACATATATCTCGCTTTACCACAAACAAAAATAAACTTTATAATTGCAGACAACATTACACTTTATAGACGACACTCTACCAAAAGATAACATTTCGCCTACATATATTCATGCACAAACATTACAACCAGTTTCTCTCTATGTGTCCGTCACATTCTCTCCAACTACTTCACCCTGTCTCCTTTTACCTCCCACATTCTCTATTCCTCTCATCAAAACATATGCTCTTACCTTAATTACCATAATTTGCACTTCGGAGCAAATTCAGATCTGTAGATCTGATTGAATACTCCCGAGTTGAATCGGTGGTATCTCATAGGTCTTTGTCTCATAACAGGATTAAAGCCAGGCGTCACCTTCCAGATTCCCAGACGTCCGGGGCCTCCGCATAGTCAAGCCAACTCTTCCAGATTTTCATGATAATGATGACAGCTAAATTTGCTGATCTTCAACATTTCCTAGATGTCCCCTTTACATTTCAAATACCTCTTGCTTCTCAATCACTTTCCCTTTTCTTCCTTCATTTGCATATTTGTGTCTCTCGAACCGGTTGCCTCTATGCCACCTTCCAGACATCCGGAATCTGGGGTGTCCAACACCCCGGACTTCCAGACGTTTTTGGCCTGGCTTCACCTTCCAGATCCGTCTCGACGAAAACGGCTGTCTGGGATCCGGAAGAAAAATCTGGAAGGTGAAGCCTGGCTTTTAGCAGGTACGAGCAGGACGGGATGTCTCACTCACACTTCCAATCTTTCGTGGCTCTCTCTTTGTCTAGTGCCTTCTTGAATGCTTAAGGAGTGGGGGCTGACTGCTGAGACTGTTGCTTCGCACAGTTCATTCCAGGGGTTGACGACTCTATTGGTGAAGAAAATTTTCTGGCCCTGGTTTTGACAGACTTTTTGAATAACTTCTTTGAGTGACCTCTGGTGCACTGTGGTGGACTTGGATGACTAGACAGAAAACGAAAAGAAAAATGCCCTTCCTCCATGGGGCATTTTTCTACGGTGGCTTTCACTTATAATAAATCTCCTGTTTTTCCTTCCTTTCCCATTTATCCCTGCTAGCACTTTAATTTCACAAAGTTTGTTCCATTTAGTTTTATTGATTTCGAGCCCTCTTCTAGCCTGGGAGTAAATGCATGGTGGTCCCCAGTGTACCCGACTCCGAACTGGCATCATTGTTTCCAAATGGCGTGGAGAAAATCGAAGTTCCTTCTGGAAAGTGTTACCTGCGTATGACGGAGAACCCATAAGGTAAATCGTAAATATGTACTAATGTCTGTGATTCTATACCTAAACCAAGTGTCGGTGCGAGGTTTGTTATTTTTGATTTTGCACAAATACAGATGAAAAAGTGAGTCCGCTAAACGTGGTTGTTTCAGCTCCAAAACAACTGGTTTCCTGATGTGAGGATACAGTTATAATCATTAAGATTCAACAGCTTTTAAACAATCTCTTTAGATTTAATTCTAACAGTCTTTCCCCCTGTTTCTTCAGACAGGAAAATCTCTTTGTCCTCGGTCTCACTAATTAAATGGGTAGAGTCTTTCCTCCTGTTTCTTCAGACAGGAACATCTCTTTGTCTCTCGGTCTAACTAATTTCATGAGTAGAGTTATCAACCTATATCATCCAAGAGAGGACAAACTAAACTGGGATGAAGCCTTTTTAACTTTACGGATATAAGAAGAGAATATAAGATTCAAGTTCTCTCTGTATCCTAACTAACTTATAGCCATCCTGTAAAGTATCCTTCCTCCAATGAAACATTAGAAACGAGTTCGGGCATGCACCCTAAAGCTACTGGAAAACTGAGTAAAAAGGGTCAGCTTCCCAGTTAGAAAGGCAGTTCGAGTTGGGCATAGCCTCAGTTCAACCAACTTTACGGTGCAGTGTTGTATCCTGAATCAATGTGAGTAATTAATAACCTGTGTAGTTATTGACCGACGAACTGAGTATCGCTTTCAGAAGACTCGGTGTATTAAGATCCACAAACCAGTAGCCAATATCATGCTCGCCCGCTACACGTAGTCACGCAATCATCACCGACCCTTACACCGCAGCACACACTATTTTTAACATCTTACTGAGTAATAGTGCTGTTCGTTTATTCCTGCTTTACCTTCGTGATTGTTCGGTAAATTTTTCCCGAAGCATTGAATTTATTCCCTGTCAATGCCAAACTATACGGATGGTATTTGATTTGCCAACGTGAACTTTCGATCGAAGTACGCATTTCTTCAATTCTATATGCCTCGAAATTGATGAGCCTTGTTTTCACACAGACTGAATCTAAATGAGTAATGACTGCTGCCTTGAACCATTTTCCGAAGACGCACGTCGGATCGTTTAAGGTCTATGATCGATCGTTTGTGTTGAATTTTTGTTCCTCTTCCTGTTGGATGGTCCAGTTAGCTTTTATTGTTGATTTTCGGGAGTTGTCCGACAGAATTATGGTATCCTTGATATATGAGTGGGCATCTCTCCGGCTCATTGTCCAAACGATATTTTAATGTTGTCATGGATTCAGATAAGGTGGTTTCCTTCGTTGGTAGGTTCCAGTCGTTCCACAACAACCTTGCCAAGAAGTATCGGTGTCACACGTATCCGCTTTGATGGTTTCTGCAGTTTTCTGGAACTTAACCTTGTTAATTTGTGTGAGGATGGTTGAAGATCGTGGGGTCTTGTCACTGTGTCTATTACTATAAAGTTTAAGACTGACCAGTGTATTTACGTACGACTTCAGCCTGATATCGATGATTATAGAATTGCAGACATTATATACTAGTCTACCACAGCATAAAGTAGCCTACAGGTATGTTTAAACAAATAAATGGACACATAATGAATATATTGCCAAATAAGGCCTATTAGCTTAAAACGCAAGACTTATTAATTAAGACTTAATCAGTCCCATTGGAAAATAAAACTTTACCATAACAACACTTATAGTCCAAACTACAGGGCTACGGGATTGACCCTATGAGCTAGCCATATCCAGAGGGACTTTCAGACAGTTCACGCTGGAAGCTTTTTGCCTCCATTTTATCAGTAATCCACTCACTTCCACCCACTTACTTGTACTTGTGTCAGGACGCAAGCTGTGCAGCTCTCCCTGGCGACAGCAGCTGACGAACCAAGGCGTGCCATGAATCTCGGTCTTCTGTGAATGGCATCGAGATTTGAAGCCAGTAGGGATCCCATCTCCTCCCATGGCGGCGGAAGCCACCGATGGGCTCGAGGTCTTCCTTGAGGGTGCTCAGCCACGTTTTACGTTGACCTCCCCTAAGTTTCTTCCAACCGGGCATTGGGGTGGCCAGCATAGCTTTCTTCGCCAGGGTGGATTCTTCTCTTCTGCTTACATGGCCGAACCAGGACAGTCGACGTTTCTTCGCTAATGAGGCTGCATCGTATTTTTGGGAGGACCGTCTCCTTATTTCGTTGCTATAGAGACGGTCTCGGAGTGTCACTCCCAAGATTCTTTTTCTTTTCCATTCTTGCTTGCTTTAGATTGAACTAAAGCAAGTGGCTACGTCTCCACCTCCAAACTCAGTGACGTTAATGACAAAAAAATACCTAAGAGTTTACCCTACTTTAACGTCACTTACACTTTCACTTTTACCTTTATTCATCTTTTTTTTAAATCTTAAAAACTCAAAAAAAAAAAAAAAAACACACTAATATTTTTTTTCCATTTCCGTTTTTGTTTACCCCCATTCCTTTCCCAATTTTTTCACGACAACCTACAAAAACAAAACAAAACTAAACTCATCACACTCTGCTTCAAGGATCCCTTCCCCCATAGGGATCCTCTCTATCAGGGGCATCAAAATTTAAAATCACATCAAAACAAAAACAGTCGTGAAAAATCAGGAAAAAAAACCCAAAACAAAAAAAAAACAAAATAAAAAATTAAAAAACTCTTTCACTTGATCATTCTTTTACAAAAACATAAGCGTGATAAAGTGAAAAACTTTTTACCTTTAATCTTTCTAATAAATATTCCCTCCATTAAAACAAAACAAAACCTCAAACCTCATTTAAAACAAAAATTTCAGAAATTTACACTATTAAATAAACCTACTTTCTCAATTATCTTTTGAATCCATTTTATTTCCATTTTTTTCATCAAAAACTCATTCTTCATTATCCTTGTTTCCAAACCCTTCAACCAACCTTTAAGTTTTCCCGGACTCACTTTGTTCCCCCTTTTTCTGTTCTTCCATACATGCATGCTCAATTCCATTACCACAGCCATCCTTACTCTTTCAATTTTTCTTTTTCCAAACTTCCTTCAAACGACAATTTCACTACTTTTTTCTCATCATCCAATGTTTCCATCACCACTCCTTCCTGTCGAAACACCCAGAACAGAAAATCAAAAACAAATTTATTAAAATCACACTCAAGGAACTCATGCCGAAAGCCATCTACAACTACATCTTTACAAAGTTCGCAAATCACCTCCTCTTTTCGCCTTCCAAATCTACCAATTCTATCTTTATACGGTAAAATCCCATGAATCATCAGGAAAACTACTTCCTTAACCTCAAAAGTGCATGGTACATCACATAAATTTCTAAAAGACAGCCTAAAATCAATAAAAGGTTCTTTACTTTTTATATGATAATTACATTCTCTATCATCTATATTTTTCAAAAATTCCTCAACTATTTTTTTCCTCTCATGTTTTTCCATTTCGTCCTTAAGAATCCCTAACGGCATCGTTTCTTTTATTAACCTTTCAACTTTTTGTAACTCTTTTGGGATATTCTCCATTAAACTTTTACACCTTTCATTATCCTCTTCATTAATTAATGGCAAAAACCAATTTCTAAGTATGGCTGTTGCTCCCTCCTCCTTCATTAGCCGATCACAAGTATCTCTAATCAACAAAGACATGCAAACTAACCTAAAATCTACTACTCCCACTCCCCCTTCTTCCCTTGCCACATACAACATACTCATGCTTAATTTTTCAAATTTACCAGCCCATAAATACCTCCATATTCCTCTATCTATTCTCTTTGCCTGGCTCCTAGCGCAAAAACCGGCGCAATATAAAACAGTAGAGGTAGGCAGTACGTGTTTACGTAAGTAACCCTTTCAAAAATGGTCTTTGCTGCTACCTTATTTTCTCCTATTAACATTCCTTCTATTTTCTTTATCGTTTGCTCCCATATCTCCATGGTTCCTAGTTCTTTCGTAAACGTTACCCCCAGAATTTTTGCTGCCTCTACTTTCTGAATCCATATCTGTGCTTCCTCTTCATGCCTAGTCGGCTCCCCAATTTGCAAGTAATTGCTTTTTCGGGGGTGGATCTTTACTTGGAATCGTTTTTCATACCATTGCATTGCCTTACATACTTCTATGACCTCTTCCGTGCTCTTTGCTATGAAGGTTCCGTCGTCTATGAAAGCCATCTCTTTCAGGCTCATAGTATGTGTAATAGCTAGTTCTTGTACCCTGTCCTCAACGTATTTGAATAGGGGGTCTACGTACAGCTCGAAAAGCAGTGGGGAGCATGGGTCCCCCTGTCTCAGTGCCTTTTCCATATCAATCCTTCGCGTCAGGGTCCCGTTAACATTAATCACCAGAACTGGTTTCTTATATTGTACATTTCCACAACCTCATTTCCGAAACTGAATTTTTCTCGCATTAGCCACCATAAAATTTGTCGGATTACTGAATCATACGCCTTAACTATGTCTGCACTTATCACTGCCGCTATTGCCCAACTGAAATCCCTTCGCATCTTTATTTCTTCTTTTCTAAGAATTATGTCCCTTATTGCCGCCAAAATATACTGTGCTTTTCTTCCCTTCATTGCTCCGTACTGATATTCACCCAATAGCTGCTGTGTAACCTTTTCCAGCCGATTAGTTAGCACCTTCGAACATATTCGGTAATCACAACATAAAAGAGAGAGAGGTCTCCAGTTTCGCAGGTCATTTCGTTCATTTCCTTTGTGTACAAGGGATATCACCGCAATTCCTTCCTCGGGGTACCCATGTCGCACATAATGATTAATAACTTTCGTGAACACATCACCAATCTCCTCCCAAAACTCTTCCTCTGTCACTCTCCTTCTCACACTAAATTCATCTGCACGCACCTCATTTCCTCTTGGCTCTACCTGATTCCGGAACATCTCTTGATAGAAGTCCACAATCACCTCTCTCACTCTTTCCGGTTCCTTCACTATTTCCCCATTTTTATCTTCACCGTGGTAATCAAATTTTCATCTCTTTTTCTCTTAGCTTTTACTCTGGATGCTAGAGACACTTGTTCAGCATCACATATTTCTGCCATCCTATTTTTCAGCTTCCATATTCTGTACTCTTCCTCCTCTATCTTCTTAACGTCCTGTTTTATTTCATTATATTCCATCCAAACTTCCTCACGTACATCTATCTCTTTTTTCAGATCACTAAGTATTCGGTAGAGGTATCGCTTGAACGCTTTGTTTTTCCTTTCATCTTCCCTCTAGATCACGCAGAAGCAATTGCATTATATCTCTGTGGAATAAACAAATCACAGGCTTTGTTATTATGATTAATAATGACGACCAACTTATCACCATATTTTGTCTTAGCCGTTCTGATTTTAACGATGGTATATTTCAATCCTAGAACTAGTTCTTCCTTCCTGATTGTCTCATTGTATTTATTCATTCTAATTGTAGACAAGACTTCTCTCATGGACTCCATTTATTAGCGGCTGATTTTATTTAATAAAAATCCAAACTTACAAACTCACATACATATTTTTGTTAATAATATCTAATGTAGCTTTTCTTTCATAATATATTACACAGTAAACATTATATGGTACGGTTGGAGGATCCTTTAATGTTATACTTATTTCAATATCAGCAGTTGTTCCATTATAAATATTTGACTCATGTTTGGAAACATCGAAACAGAATAGTGGATATACTTCTTTAAATTCTTCTAAACTAACTACACTGCCAGTATCAAACGCTAATTGTTTATAACTCATATGTATGTATCGGTTGTATAGATTAGAGTACGTACATTTCAAATCATTAAAGTCGCATTTTAGAGGTTCTTCTGGATATTTATCCCCATTAATTCTAACCTCTATATCCGTCAAATTCATATGATCAAATACCATATTATTCTTTTTTTGGTTGTTATGCTTGTCATTTTTCTGTAACATCACAAAGATTTTGGTTGGACTATTTCTCTCAGACACAACTTTCCAGGTGTGCTCCTTATTCTGACTAACGTCACTTTTATAAGTATTACAAGCTTCCCACATCAAATTATACTTTTTATCCTTAGCCAAACCTTTTTCCAATTCACTCATCATTTCAATACTAGGAGCTATGACAGGAATTTTCCAGGATAAATACTCAATTACTACTTTAAAATTAGTATCCTCATTACTTACAATCATGTTATTATTATCATTTCTTCTTAGACTAATTCTATGCGATGCACCTCTAAAAAATCGTTTGTTTCCTTTCAAGAATCCAAACAACAATACATATTTACTAATTTACTGCTTTTAGTTCTATTATATCTCTTTTCGAACCCCTTATTATAATTTGGATTAGATTTAGTACTGACAACCACAGTTCCTGCTAGTGCTCCACCTGCAGGTACGGTAAATGAACTACTTATAGGGTTGATATCGGTTCCCTGATTATAATCCTTATACCAGAAATGATTTCTAGCTGCACTTCTAGAATAATCATCAGAATGTTCAATCAACTTGGTAACGGTAGTTGCAGTACCAACAATATTAATTTTTTCCACAGGGGTATCGTTTATCATATACTCAGTGGTACTAAATAAATTAAATCCATTATTAGTTAATGTAGCAACATCGGTTGCAGCTAGGTTAGAAATTCCATTCTCTTTTACAATTCTTACACCCACTTCAAGATAACTTTCACTTGGATAGAACCAGGAATCCAAGTTCTTGGTTATGAATTCGAACTCTGATTTATTGGAAACATTCACATCTGTTTCTCGAATTTCTTTAAATTCATATTTGACCACTGTATCATCTACAAGCGGCTCATCAAAAATGTTCCATTGCGGACTGATAACTTTATTTACTGCCATTTATATAAGAAAGAAATTATTCGATAAAAATTATTTCAGAATCTTTAAGCCACTTCCAGTTATTAACTCGTTGATCAAGTCCTGACTTTTTTTTATTTAAAAATCTCTTATTTGTACCCAGAAGATCCTTCATCGATTTCTTATTTCCAATCACATCAATGAGTTCCTTCCTGTTTACATCAATCAAATCTTTCCCGTATTCTATTGCTCTGTTTTTCAACAGCTCGAATCTTGGTTTAATAATATTATTATACATTGACAATGCTCCATCTTTTATTTGTTTTGCTGACGTTGGAAATAACTAGGAATTGGCAATATTTTTGAATATACTACCGATTCCACTTCCATACTGCTTTTTATAAAGTAAGCGCTTATTATTAATCAACATTTATAGGTAAATAATTTTAAATAAATAACGTCTCAAATGCAGTACGTATCCAACGTTATCACCATTCAAATCGATAGGTCTTCCCAATTGATCAGTAATTGTCATTCTCAAGGAGTAAATAAAGTCTTTTGTGTTAATAGGAAGGTAGATTATTGGTCTAGGATTCTCAACAATTTGACAACCTTGTTCTGTATTCGGAACAAATGTCCAAATGACGTCTGATTTACTTTTGTTTACGATAGAACTATTTACAAGAGAGCAGTGAATTTGAATTTTATCAGCGCTTCTTGTTATATTCGGAAGTTTTGTACCTTCATTGATTTTCTTAGATATCTCACTATCCTTCTCAAAACCTAAAATCTGACACAAGTCACTATTAAATCTAAACACATACTTTTCTTGTAATAGGATGACAAATCTCATAGATGCTGGATTCGATGAAATTACAATAGGACATTTATCTTTGGGAGTATCAAAATACTGACACAAAAAATAATTTAAACAATCATCGTTATACATCCCATTAGAAATAGTAACATTCACCCACCCCCCTCTTCATCTTTCCTGTATTGAAATGTATTATTCCCAAATTTATCACTTATATTATGCCATGAATACCACAAAATACACTGATTTAAACCTATTTCATAATCCGAATGACGATTCAGCTCGATTGGTTGACTAAATGTTATATCAATGATACTTTCATTACCTTCAATGTTTAACAACACCATTTATTAGAAATATTTTTTATATATTGAATTGTAATCTCTCTTCGTAAGAAATTTATTTCGCATTAACGAATCCAAAATATCAATAGCTTCATTCCTCACCTCATCAGATGTATTTCCGTTTACTCTACTACCTATCAAAGTGTATAATTTTTTAATCATTTCATCACAGTTCATAAATATTCCAGTTCCTTGTTGTTTGACTAATCCCAAATTATTTTGAATGGTTCTTAACCTATCCTTGTAAACTCTTATAAATTCAATAATTTGATTATGGCTAGAGTAACCTTTACTCTTTGTCCCACCATAACTTTTACTTATAGTTGTTAAATGATCCAGAGCCTCCTCTATATCCATAGAATTACTAATATAATACATAGGCATTTTAAAATAAGGATCATTGCCACCCCAGGATTCTACATGTTTTGAATTAATCTGATTTAAAAACTCTTGGGTAATACCTTTATTCATTTCAACGGATAATGACCCTAAAGCGGGACTTGGTTCTGAAGCAGGAGTTGGCGCTCTACTCGATTCCTTTGAACTCGATTCCTCTGAAGCAGTGATCTGGTATGGATGTGTTGCTTTAAATGCATTACCTAATCTTTGAAACCGTGCGCTCGATTTTTCATCATTCTTCTGTAATTTCTTCATGATTGCTTCAGTGTAATCTTTTCGTGTCTTTATGTTTTCTTTTTGTGCCATAACAACTGGAGCGTTAAATTCTGAAGCCATTTCCCGAAATCCTGCTTTCTCCATCTCATATTCTTGAACCTTTCTTCTCTGAATTTCTCTGTTCTTCACTATACCCGATAACATATCACTCAAACGTTTTGAATCCATTTATATACAGGTAATTTAATTTCATAATAAATTTTGACAGTTCTTTTTCATAAAACCCTCCTTGAATTAATTCCCCACTTTTGTCAGATATTTCGTAAGTAATCGGGTTGGTAGGTCGAATGGTTGCTATCTGGAATACTTCATTCGTGTAATTGGGTAAATATCCTTTATCAAAAATACTTTTTCTTTTTTTATTCTGACTAAATCTCCTACTTTATAATTTCCTGTGATTTTGTAGTCATCTACTAGAGGAAACAAAGCATTGTAAACCCTTTTCTGATTCATTTTTTTACTAGCATCAATGGGTTTCATTTGTATTGAACGACGGTATGAGTTATTATAATTACTAACAAATAAAGGTAAAATATCAATCCATTTATCAGTGTTATTGTGAGTAAAATATTTCCACAACTTTTCTTTCAGTGTTCTGTTGAATCGTTCAACGATCTGCGCTTTTAATTCACTTTCAGATGCAAACCAGTGTATGTCATTATTTTTCAAAAAGATTGAACATTTCTCATTACAAATTCTTTACCTTTATCAGTTTGTAGTTTCATAGTAATTCTTTCTTTAAATATATGACTGAATGCCTTGATAATTTCAGCACCCGTTTTATCTTTCAAAGGAACACACCAAGCGTATTTACTAAAGCAATCAATTACAGTTAAGATGTAATTTGTTTTATCATTCACTTTTTTATATTTCTGCTTGTCAACTAAATCAGCTTGCCACTGCTCATCAACATAGTGAATATAGACTCGCCTCCTTTCAAAGTTGTGATAAGAAGGTTTGTGTAACGTATACACAATCTCATTTTGCAACAAATTTTTTATTTTTTCTTTAGAAACGTTCACTCCATTTTCTTTTAATTTTCTGTGAATATCATCCACACCTGAATAATTAGAATAATACGTATTTAAAATATCTTTTTCTGCGTCGAGGTTTTTTTTAAAAACAGATTTTTCCTTGATCCGCAAAACACACAATTACCTTTTAGCATTGGAACATTATTTTTCTGTGACACTGCCTTAAACATTGCTTCAGTGTCAGTTTTCTTTTTACATTTCATACAATAAATATCCATTTATTAGAAAACATTTTTTATAAACGAAAAGCTACCAACTTCATTTTGCGCTTAATGTAGGAAATACAGTGAAATCCACAGTTTAATTCATTTAAATTTTGAACAGCAAGATTTTCATAAGCTATTTTTTTCTTTGAAGTTTTTAGATATTTAATTATTTCTTTTCCTGGGGGTATACCGAAAGAATCGAAAAATTCGACATAGGGTTGATTAGGTAGATTACAGTACGCCACCCAGTGTGTTCCAGGCATTCCGACTTTATCATAATTAATGGCACCACATTCTAGGTTATTTATTTGTTTAGGTAGCGTATCTATAGAGAAAACACCTCTAAAATATGGTATATCCCCTAATGCGTCCATAATGTCAAAATTGGTTAGAGGTCCTACTTTACTTTTCATCCCCGTTTGTTGACTTCCTAGGCCTTCCCCGTACACCATGACCTACAACTTCTTGTGTTCTCAGGAAGTGTAAGCGCACCACCTGTGTTGACATCATCTGTTTTCTTCTTAGGTCTTCCACGACCCCCAACTTTTTGCGTTCCAGGAAGTGTAAGCGCCCCACCTGTGTTGGTTATTTTATCCACGAATTTCTTACCAGCGAATGTACCCAAAGCAGCAGCTCCGCTTGTTAAAGCTGCCTTACCAAGGGTAATTGCTAACGGTATTAGGAAAGGAAGTAATCCACCCTTTTGAATCGCTTCTTTCATCTGTTTATATGATACATCAATATCACAACCTTATTATTCATTTTACATGTTTCAATTTTATCAATTTGTCGTTTACTCAAAAGTAACTTGACTGGTTCTCGTTCATTTTGTCTACAATGACTAACACGTATCTGACATTTTTGTTTAGCATCAAAACATTTCTTCAGCTTTCCTTTCTGAAGCTTTGACAAATAAACTGTATACTCCATTGTTTCAACCATTTATTAGAAAAATAATTTATCATATAAATTTATTTACCAGCCATCATTTTTTCTAATCTGGTAATGAATGGTTTGTCAACAGGTTTTTGCTCTAGAAGCCTTTTTAAAATGTTTACGATTGCTCTTTCAATATTATTGATATGGGTTTCTTGGTCAGAAATTTTTGTTAGAATAGTATTGCTAAGGTTTTGTTGGTCAAGAAGCTTTTTGTCAAAATCGAAAAGATATGTAATTAACGTTTCTAAATTAACAGCATCCTTTTTGTTTCTAGGGACATTTGTGATTACTTTATCCCCAGCATCAATTTCTTTTTCACTAACTCGAATTGTTTGTTTTACAAATAACCCTTTATCTTTATTCCTTACCAATGAATTATCAGGAGAATCATCTACCGCAGTTAATCTGTTGATATCTTCGCTAAAATATTGATTGGTTTGCACTTGTCCCGCAGTCATTTGTTCTTTAAATTGATTCAAAATAACAGTCGTAGATCTTAAGCTAATAGCATCCTTATCTGTTTTCGCATCACCTAAATTTATAATTCTTAAGCTAATAGCATCCTTATCTGTTTTCGGATCACCTAAATTTATAATTCGTCTATCGTGTAGGTTAATGTTGCCATTTTCATCAGTAACTTTCGATTCGTTACCAACCTTTTTTCCAACACTACCAAATTTATTCATTTATTATAAAAATAAATTATCCGGTAAATTTTTCAAAGTTTTTCCTATACTTCAGGGTTTTATCTTTTGTTTTTAAATCTATGAAGAAAAAGCCGTAACCCTTGGTTGCAGCCTCGAATTGTTTGAGAAATTTGTCATTGTCTATACTGGATACATGGCTTTGTCTTATTAATTTTACTTCTTTTGGATTAGAACACTGAAAGAATGCAAAATAATTACACTGAAGTCTTACCACCTTTGTCCTTTTATGATAGCTCTGTGATAAATAAACAATTGAAGCATTTTTCTTTCTTCCTCTTATGAATAAATCTTCTATTTTCTTCTGGTCTTTTTCAGTTACAAAATCATCAAAGATAATCAAGTTCTGATACTTGGGGTCTAGGTCGTCAACATCGATAATATCATTAAGGTCAGTACTTACGGTTAAAATATTCGTTTTACATTTTGATTCCAAAGTGTTTAAATTGTCTATAAGGTCTTTATATTTATCTTCTTCAAGATCTTTTGCATACAAGTATATTCGGTTGAAACAGATATATTCATAAATTAAATTCAAGAGTAAATTGGTTTTCCCTGTTCCTGAACTTCCACAAATTAATAATTTAAATGGCCACTGAGGTGCAAGTTCGTGTTTGTTCTGATAGTTATTCTTTGCGCTAAAATCATACACTTTTATTGGTGCCTTTTCATTCATTTATTTAGGAAGAATTTTCATTATAAGATTACTGAAGTAGGTACTTGAAGTAGGTACTTGAATTTTTGAAGTAGGTACTTGAATTTTTAAAGTAGGTACTTGAAGTTTTGAAGTAGGTACTTGAATTTTAAAGTAGTTACTTGAATTTAATGTTTATAACCTAAAGGTAAAGTTGTGTATTTATCGCTTGTTACTATCCTCTTATCATCCTTAGGATCTAACGCTTTTTTATTCTGTTCTTCTAGAAACATATGGTGTTTGTATGATCTTAAGTTATACTGGGTTACAGATAGGTTTTCAATTTTACCAAACAGTACATCCTTATTGTTTTGAATCGTAATTTTATCTTTCACTATGTTCGTTTTTATTCCTTTTAGTTTTTTGCTTGATTGTTCTTGGTTGTCCTTATCATAAGCATATACTTTTGATCGTAATCCAACAAATTCTGTCATAATTTGTCCTGCTAATTCGTCTTTCATCATTCCTATCACTTTCTTGTTTACATTAGGAAACCCATATGGATTATCTTTCGCATAATCAGATGTATCGAATCTCTCATTCAAATCTTGTTTGGTATCTTCATAGAAATCCTCGGTTCAAATGTCGTATATGAAAGAATCGGTATCCATATAACATAAATCTATTTTATCCCCATATTTAGGTTTCATATAATCAAAATGGAATTCATACATCAATAGCTTGGATAGTTCCAGTACAGCAAAACCGATATACATTGGTTTGTCTAGTTTTATCTTTTCTTTCGACATTCTTGCCACAGAAAAGTCTTCACTGAAAATAATCTCAGATTTAAAGTTGGGTTTCTTTATTATTTTTTCTCTTGTTTTATCATCAGTTATTATTTCCATATCAGCTCGTTTCCTTACGTTCTCCATGGTTTTTCAAAAGCAAGCGTTATTCATCAGTTTAAAAAAGTCCTTTTCGAAATCATGTGTACCTTTAGTTCTTAGTGCTGTGATGTGGTCTATGTATCCTTTTAAGTAAGCACTTTCAGTGAATCCTAGTATTCTATGTACTTTTTTCAATATCAGACCTTTTTGTAAATAGAATTCTAGGTTCCTGTGGTGAACTACGTAGTTGTTTTTATCCAGTAAGGTCGTACATAGTTTGCCATTGAAATGTTCTGGTGCTAATTGTAAATCTTTGTGTAAGTGGAAAAGTTCTTTCGGGTATTCAAAATCTACTTCATAGATAGCACCCTCATTCTGTAACTGCATCACCGAATTAATATGATTTTTTGATGGTTATAATACTCGAGTGAATTGTATTCATTTCTTTCTTTCAAATCATCCGGTATGGGAATGAATTGGAAATCATTCGCTGGTAATTTTTGTGACATCGCCCACCCATACAAATTATTCTTATCGAAATACATTAAATAATTAGATGGTTTATTGTTATCATAACTGCTCATATATTTATTATTTGCTTTAGTGTATATTTTTATACATTGAGATACACCACCTCTTATCCCCTTTTCAATGAATGTATACATGTCTTCTTTTGAGAATAACGGTAATTCTACTTTCGAATGCTTTAGGAAAGAATCCCATGTAGTCCTGGAGCTGAGAAGTAATGAAGCGGATCCAAGTCATAATTATGTATACATACATTTCGGAAATTCTCTACAACGCCCGACAATATTAAAACATCACTTTTTAGGTACAACTTGGTATAATCAAGTAATGTTTCGCAATTAAATTGCTTCCATATAGAGATCGCTCTCTTATAGTCACTTTTGCTAATACCTGAGACGATTTTTTTGAAGTTGGATCTTCAGATTTTTAGATTTGGATAAACAGTATGCACGTCCAATTCTTGTGTTGTCATTATTGGGGGCGTAGAGGCTATACGAGGTGACTGAGGTAAATTCTCTTGAGCCGCATTAATGGGTTGCATTTCGGGGTCTGTTGCCTGATCACCTGTGTTCGTCTTATGCAATCCTGCTGTAACAAAGAATGTTGCTAACCATCCGACAAATCCGCTCAATATTTTGAATGAAAGTCCGTAGATTGCATATAGCTGGAATGCTTGGACTGAGGCACGCAATCCGTAAGATATAGTCTTGAACAAAACCCATAGACCGATTGTACCCGCGCAAAACTCCCCGAACTGTGAAAACCTCCCCCAATATTTAGTCCAATAATGAGACCAAACCCCGTCTAAATCAGCTGACGAGAGAATCGACCCCATATGTAGCATCGGCGATCCAGAGACAGTATTTGGCCCAGTGTAAACTTCTTTGGCTAAGCTGCTGAGGATAGGGCTCCTCAGAACAGGGGATAGCAAGTGGGTTTGATAGGCGTTGACTGTCTCCTCCGGGTACAGCCCTGCTCTCAACATGTTATACCTGAACACGGGCAACCACTTTGGTTATGCGGACATATCACCATATATGCTTACTGACGAAACAGGAGTCAGGTGAGGGGAAAACTTAAACCAGTCCCCGTCCAAAAACCAGGCCGGTACTGTAGGTAAAATACAGGGTATTTCCGATGCCGTTGGAACCATAAGACGACTGTAGGGTGTGAGGAACAATGCCTTCCCCTTGTAGTCCACCGGTAAATACTCGTAACACTGAGGACTGGCACTTACAGTAACGACTACGGATGGGCATTGGTATACATGAATCAATTCGCCGGATGGTAATACAAGTCGACCTGCGGATTCGCTGTGCAGATAGGTGTAAGTATCCGGAGAGACCCGGGCAAGAGAAAGCTTGATAAGCGACAGCTCTCTTTTCACAGCGCATATGTCGTGAGACAGTCTGTTATAAACGTCGACAAGGGAAGAGGTGAGGGCATAATGGCTCGAGAATATCTTTGAGTCTATCTGTGCGAACAGGTCTATATTCCGGTACGAGACGAGCGAAGGACGAAAAATAGGCCCTTCAGGTTCAGTATAAGGTACAATAATCAATCCGTCCCTGTCAGATTGGTGGCAATTAGTATTACACCATCTAGCGGTCGTTGCTGATCGTAGGAATATTGTAGTCTTCGTATCCGACATTAAGAAGTACGTCTGGTTTGACATCATTTCGGGGTCCCACATTAGAATTTTATTCGCATCACCTTGATAGAGAATGTCAAATGTCCCGTCTGCGCACGATGCTAGATCGTTGACGTTCCACACAAACAGACCCGCTGCGTCATCATAACATGACCCTGTCAAGTAAGCACAAGCGAGTCCGGAAGGGAGTTGCATAGTAGACTCGCTCCTCTTGAAAGATGATGTTCCTGTAGACAAGGTTATCTGATATTGAGATATTAAAACATTTAAAACGGCGTTGTTATGCTCTTATCATTCCGTCGTTGTAATAGGATCCGTAGCAGTATGAGGAGCTGTCTACCGTTCCGACCTCGTGTACAGTTCTGTACGACGTACTGTTGATAGGCAAGTCAGCTAGTCTTTTCCCGAAAGTAGTCGTATAAGCTCGCTCCTTATGCAAGGAAATGCATTCGGTAGGTGTGAGTGTCATGACACCTGTGGAAAATGAGGTTTTCGTCAAAGCAACGTATCCGTTTCGTCCACAATAGTACATTGTGCGTATGTAATACACGCGACATTGCTGGTAAGTTGTCGTGTCGTATTTTTTCACCTGTAACACCTGTACCTTGACTGCCTGATGAGGTATACTATCCTGAGAGCTGTAGTGAGGACAGTCACTAATCTGAGTTAACGAATACTTCTGCACAGTTAGACGCGCTGTATCTGTGCAGTCGTAACCCACAAGCATATTCGTATGATTGGTGTCTTCGCTGCTTGTGAAACTCAAGCATTCTGCTAAGACGACGCACAGGACCAACCCGCAGAGAACTTTCAACATAATTCTCTTAATTGAATCTATTACCGTTAATCTTATAATGTTTGGATCACGGTTGGATCTTCGATCTTTTCCCGGTTAACCTAGAATAAAAGCTTTCTGTGGGTGGTAACTTTGTACAATCCATTTTACTGAAACTGTCTACGAATTCATGATGATACACCCCTTTTTTAATTATCTCTTTGAACTCTTCATCGTTTTTGAAACTATTCGATGTGTACTTGAAATTCTCCCTCAGATGATTACAGGATTCTTTGCAATCGCATTTTGCTAAATTTGCTGATAGCTTGTCCAACGATGAAGCCATGAACCTGATGGAATCTATGAATCTGATTTCATATTTAATTTCCGTATCCTGTCTTGGAATACTTATTGATTTCGAGAATGATATGAAACTTTCTGCTGATTCAAATATTCCATTATCAGGTATCAACTCTTTCACAAATAGATGGGAATCATACTTTGATAAATTATGCATCACTACAGGGATATGCTTGGGAATTCTGTATTTCATATTGCATTCCGCATGAGTAAAACCCCTATTTTTACCAGTCATGTGGTCATGATCAGTGATTTCAGTCTTACAGATATGGGAGGTCTTATCCATTAGTATGTTCCATTTTTCTGCAATTTCTACAGTTGTATAAGTGTGATTTCTTTGTCTGTTTTCATATTTGTTTGCAATTTCTGTGGATACTTTTGTAACGGTTTGAACAAATTGTTCTGCAGTGTCTTCACCGAAATAATCGTAGTATTTGTTCTGGTTTGTATCAAAGGAACAGCATACCTGAAATCCCTACGCAAAAGGTTTCTGTTCAGCTACTTTTATTGTTTTCTTTCCGTTTACCTGGTTGTATTCTTTGTTATAAGACTCAAAGTCTGCTATTATACAATGAGGCACTTTCATCTGTTTTGCAATATTTGTATAGTGTATACTTGAACCTTCAGGAGGCATTATAATATCAGGATCTTCACAGTTCTTTTTACTTGTATGTTTTTCAAATTGTTCTTCCTTTTTAAAATGCCTTCCACGAAAAGTACAGAGGTATGTCTTTGTTTTCTTTTTAGATATTTGAGTACCAACTAGTCTGCTTAAATCCTTTACTAGTACATAATGATTATCGAAATATAATAAATGAATGATATGTTTTGCTGTTTTCCCATTAATTGTACTTTTTAGTATATGACTTCTGATTATTTTTTCTTTATCTATTTGAAATAAGCAAATCTTAATGTTGTATTTATTTTCAATTTTTTGGATGTCTTTCGTATCCATCGGGAAGTTGGTAACCCCTTTGAAATCAAATTCGTTTTCATATTGTTTATATTTCGAAGTTCTTTCTGCATGATCTTTAGCTGGGTACAAATGTGCTAAGATTGACCAAACAAAACATTTTTGATCCTTATTTTCAATATTCAGGCAAGCTTTTTTATTTTTTACAAAATCTGGCAGTATTTTAAACGTTCCCCCCATGTAAGTCTCTATTCGAGTCATCCTATAATCAATTCCTTCATACCGACTGAATTGTAGCCCGGATCGAGGGGTATTACTCAAAGAACTCAGTCTCTTGTTATTTATCATCCAAATGACTATGAGTAAGTATGCTATTTTTATTTAAAATCCAAGAAGTACTGTTGTAAAATACTACTACTTCTTCATCATTTTCCTGTCTATAGAATATAACCCTGGTTACAAATTGAACTCTGTAATGATTTATTTCGTTCATTCTTCGCTGTAAATCATTAAAAACAAAAGCAATAAGAGTATGTTCATCTCTTCCATTGCTTTCAACTGAAACGTTTACGGTGTACAAATTCTCATTTTCCCTAGAGATAGTAGGCTGTTGCTCTTTTTTCGTTCTAAATAAATGATCAGGAATTATTTTTTCTTATTTAGTTTGTTTCTTATTTATGAATAGAGTTGATAAACCAATTGGTTTCTGTCTACTGTTATCACGTCTTTCTGTTTGATCTCTTATAATATCTCTATTTTTCTGTACGGAATCTTTATGTTTGGTAATAATATTATTATAGTATTCTTCAACCTTTTGTCTGACTTCATCTCGGTTTCCATGGCTGGATAGTTTTTTGTTTTTTAGAAATCTCTTTAATTCACTTGTATCTTTTTCTTTTATCTTTTCCTTCTCCTGTGTTATTTTTGTAATGGTAGTATTATTTTCTTTTATCTCATCTTCCAGAATGGTTCGTAATCTCGGTTCTGGTTTGTAGTCGGATGGTCTGTTTTTATTATAAATTCTTTCGTTTCTGCGTTCAATATTAATTTTATCATCAGCTATTAAAATATACTTATTCAGATGGTTTATTATATTATTTGTTATTTCATGTTTCTTTGTTCTATTTGTTTTGATTTTATTAATTTTCGCGTAAGTCCGCAGTTCATTATATGTGTATCGCGGTAATCTTTGAAGAACCGATTTGTTGTTCGATATAACCTTTTTACAAAGCTGAATAACCTCTGCAGTTGTCATCATTTAATAGGGGAATATTTTTATTAATGAATTTCTCCTGACTGCGTTTTCTCAGCCGTAAAGAAAATCACTGGTTTAAATGTGTGTTTCACAACAGATGCGCTACCTCTTTGTCTCCGACTGATCAATGCACAGTTGCCGAGACGGTGAATTTGTTTTGAGTTTCACGGAGTAGGCGCCGCCTGAATTGCATCTGTCCAGTCAAGCAAGAGATAGTAGAGTTTCGCAGATGGCGTTTGTGTTCCGAATGGTGAAGCTTTCATTCAGTGAAATAATTTTTTAAACAATTTTATTGTGTAATAAATGGAGGAGTTGGAAAAAAGATTATTTGTTCACCGTAGAAGTTACAAGTACTACAACAATATAAGCAACAGCTTACTTATTTCCAAATTTGTCTTTTCAGCAGCAGGGCTGTCTGCATTTCTAATGCTACCTTTAGCTTCTTTGAGTTTGGGTGCTGTTATTATCGAAATAATCGAAAAACATCTAAACATTGCAGAAAGAAATTCAGAGCATAAAACCGCTTATACTTTTTTACACCTGTTATCATTGTTAAAGTGTGGACACTTAACGGTTGAAGAGGTGATTCAAGGCGAAACGGAAATGCGTAAAACATTTAGATTCTTTTCTCGCGAAAAATACATGAAACAGGTTCGCTTAAACGGTTATAAATATTGTAAGAATGAATCTATAGCTCAAAAGAATGGTTCTTAAGTGTGACTCTTCACACATAACCACCACCTAGCAACAAAATCTAGCTTATATGTCAATCAATGAAACACCAATTTATTGAGAAAATTTAATTCAACATTTATAGACTCAGATTATCAAAATCGATCAACACTTCTTCCGATAGAAAAACTTGCTCAGGATACTCTTTTAGTAATGAAGATAATGTCTCGTCCTCGAGAGTCGCTTTACGAATAGCTTTCTCATTTTAAACGATGCAATAGTACGCTTTCCCACAGAAAGCTATTCCTGGATATTCACAGACTAATCCATACAAACAAAGATATCTTTTAATTGTTGAGATGTTTTCTCCATAATTCTTAAACCGTTCTTCAAAAAAACACTTGTATTGATTTTCAGGGTTCTCATTGAACAGTTTTTGCATGCACGCATACACTTCTCCTTTTTTCGCTTTTAGTAACACTGATAAATAATCGAAATACACCTCCACTTTATTTAAATCAATAATTATACGTTCTGCTTGTTCCAAACTGACTCCACATATCTCACTGCTCAGCACTTTCTTGATGTTTACGTCTAGTTTGAAATTTCCAAACCTTCGCGAAGCATGTAAATTCGCTTTAATATCAGCTAAAAACTGCACGCTCTTCTCTTTTTTCTTTTCAACAGATGAACGCGCTATCGTACAATCTTCGCCTTCGACTTCATCTGCGGTTGTGGCTATCTTACTCCACAGTGTGAGGAATAATTCTTGCTCCGATTTCTCCAGTTTGAGCACCCCATTCATGTACTTTTTCGGAACAGTTGCTGTTTTTTCTTAATGACTTTGCTGTTCATCTGAAAAAAAATAACAAGCTTTTAACGATCAATTTAATCAAGATAAATCCTTTACGTTTCGCAACAATTATCTGACCTACATCCCAATCTGTACAGATTCGTCAAGGACATCTGGCTTCTATCATCAGGTGTGATGCGCTTCGCAACAATTATGTGACCTACATCCCAATCTGTACAGATTCGTCAAGGACATCTGACTCCTCGTCACCTGGAAACTCGTGTGGTAATATTTGCTGAGGTGTTGCCCACTCTCGATTTTAGTACAGCAAGTGCCCGGTGTCGAGAAGCCCGGTCACTGCCGGCATAGGCTGAAACCTGTCAACACCGGCTGTCGTGCGTCAAAACAGTTTTGGAAGCGTTTGAAAGATTAATCACCCAATTTATTGTCGGTAACGGTGTTGGCACCGCCTATTTCGGTTGTTGCCGGCTGGTGCCGGGGAAGGGTGCACAGCAGGTACCGGGAAGTGGGTAACCCTCGATATTTGTTATTTGCGCAGTTGTTTGTTTCAGATGTAGCTACTCCTATGTTACTAGATACATACCTGGGAATCATCATTTTTATCGTAAGAAAAAAAAAAAAACTTACATTGGAAATTTCTTCTTTCTGTATGAACTTCTTAGTCTCAACTTGTTTCCAACTGTCTCCTTAAACCAGACGCGTGACACTATATAATTGCGAATCTTCTCCTCTGAGTGTTGTTATCTGCTGGAGGTGAAGCATCTAAATATTCTCGAATATTTTGTGTGACGCATCTCTAACACCACAAGTGTTACGATCTGTTGGTAATTAGGAGCTTTGGAGCTCTTTGCTAATGATGAAACCTGTGTCTGGTTTTATGCCTCCAGATACATACTTTAATCCCTGTTCATCTAGGAAATCCACTTTCGAAGTATCTACTTCCTGTAAGCATGTAATATCAATCTTGTGCTTAGCTATAAAATCAACAAGTAATTTTTGTCTCTTTTTCTGTTTGAGTCCATTCAAATTAATTGTTGCTAATCTCATTTTTTTGTAAATTTAGTTGGACTTCTTATCTTGCTTGGGTTTCCTTCCAAGTGTTTCTTTCGTCTTTTTATTCCTGTCTATACCGACAGATTCCAGGAAGTTTGGACGTGAAAGTTGTAGTTCTCTTTATTTTTCTTGTCTTCACTTTGTTCGTTATCAGTTTCTGCCGCATGTTCTTTATCATGTTCACTTCTGTCTTGATGGGTTTCCACTTGCTCCACTTCAAACCTTCCAGTATTCTCTTGTGTACTTTGGACCCGTGGAGTCACTGACCCCTCTATTCCACGCGCCACTACGGCCCCGATGACCATGTTGACAGCCTTGGTAGACGAGAGTAATGCAATTCCGTTGCCCGCACTCCCGAAACTGAATGGATCAAAACTCCGTTGTATACCATTTCCAAGCAATGCGTCGCTATAACTTCTGCTTGTTCCCGGCTCATTAACCGACCTGGTGCTACGAGTCCTTCTCTGCACCTTTTTGGGACATGTTGATGCTTCATGGTCGCTTGCATGGCAGATATAGCCCATTTTCGGTTGTCCGTCATAATATACCAGGAACTTGTCCTCCTCGAGGATTTCAGGGACGGGGGAATTGGAGATTCAATATAAATGAGAGCAGTGGCTCTTCCCGAGTAAACCTGTATATAATCCTCCCCTTCGTAGACTTTTCATCTTACATTCAAGACCTGCCCATAATGTCGTAGTGCCGTCTTAATCTGTTCATCCGTTGCTTCACCTGGAATTCTCCGCATTGACACCACCGTCGGTCTTTTTCCACTCCTTTCCATGAAAACGGGGTAAATTTCATTCTCAAATCTGAATTTCATTTCCACTTTTTTTAATTTCTCGAAACATTCGTCTGCTAGGACTGGGCTTTTCAGGGTAACCCTAACTAGGCCAAACCTTTTTAGGTCCTCTGCATCTATGGCTCTGACGTTACTGGTACTGAAACCTAGCGTTTTCAGGTACCGATGTATATCCAAATCTCGTAGGTTTTGGAGCGATTCCTCCGGCATGGCGCTAAAATCTAGCCGCACCGTATTTCTCGACATTCTTTCAATTCTTTCTTCAGACAATTTTCAAAAAAAAAAAAAAAATGGTCGAACACATTAAGGGATTTGGCCTCGGCAGCTTTAATTGGCCATGTTTCCGACCCGTAAAGAAGGGTTGATCTGACCATGACTTCGTAAACTTTAACCTTTGTGTTTCGACTAATGCCTCCACGATTCCACATACCCTTTTTTAGCTGAGCGAAAACGCCGTTAGCAGCTGATATTCGGACCAGGATTTCCACGCTGCTGTTTTCTGTCACGTTGATGAGTGAGCCAAGGTATTTGAACGTGTCAACCTTCTCTATGGGACACTGGGTCAGCTTGATGCCCACATCCGACGGTTCGTTGGAGATGTACTTTGTTTTATCAGAGCTGATTCTGAGCCCCAATGGTTCCGCCTCCTTTGATACATCATCCTGCATCCTTTGGGCCTGGGCTGCTGAGTTTTAGAGCTGGACGATGTCGTCAGCGTGTCAAAGAAATCAGATCAGCAAGATAAGCCATTTAGATATTTGCAATAAATGGATGAATGAGCTCCCAGTGCCGCAAATGCCCAAAGATCAAACCATTACTACGATCAAAAGTGGAAAGAGTTTTGAAGTAAAAATTGAGACGAGGTCTGAGACCTTAAGATTTCTGGAAAATTTGAATGACCCAGAGATGATCCGATGTTACACTGATGGCTCGCGATGTAATGAGATGACGGGAGCAGCATCTATACTGTTCGAAACCAATGTAGAGCCAGAAAAGTTGTTCACTCACCTGGGGGAGTTTTCGTCAGTTTACCAGGCTGAGATGTCCGCAATTCTGCAAGTTCCGGATTACCTTCTGGACAAGGGAGTTGCCGAGTAGGAAATATTTGTATTTTCAGATAATCAAGCTTGTTTAAAAGCACTTGAGACACCGAAAAGCAAACAGCCATTAGAAATGGAATGCTTCAACAAGATAAATGCAGTAGCAAAGAAGGGAATTCAAATCACTTTGATGTGGGTCCCGGGACACTCCGGTATCCCAGGAAACGAGGAAGCAGATGCACTATCAAAGGAAGCTACCAAAAGAATCACGTTCCGACCTGAGCCTTTCATTCCTGTTTCGGAAAGCAGATGGAAAGCTGAAATTCGGGAATGGGTGAATAAACAGATAGAAAGGACGTGGGAAAATCGCATGGACTGTCGAACCACGCGAAGCCTAATACCCACGCGCAATGAGGCTTTGACAAGAAAATTAATCGCCATGAAAAAAGATGAAGTCCAGGGAATTATCCAGGTTGTCACTGGAATAGGTAACCTTGGAAAACATAATTCAAACACAGGGAAGACGGAGTCTCCAATATGTACCCATTGTGGAATAGAAGAAGAGACAAACACACACTTTGTTCAAGAGTGCCCAGCCTGGACAAGGCAACGACTGGAAGCATTCCACTCCCTGGAGGTCGACCTCCAGGAGATATTGGGGAAAGCCAGATTAAGAGAACTGTCCAGGTACCTTCAGCTGACAGGAAGGTTAGACAGATTTGAAGGTAAGACCGCGACACAGAGCGGGAGTTTGAGTGATGATGTCATCAATTTTTGTATAGAGTGATTTTAATCAATTGTATTTTAGAGTGATGGCATGCCATCAATTGTGTTTTGGGGGATTGAGACAATGGGCCTTTTATGGCCTGAGTTTCGGCTAGATTGCCTGGCCTACCCCAACCAATAATAATGTCGTCAGCGTAATCGAGGTCAGTCACGGAGAACTCGGGGCTTACTTCGACGCCCGCATGGTTCTGCATAGCCCTTCTCATAATCCAGTCGATTACGAAGTTGAAGAGCGTGGGCGATAGTACGCAGCCCTGGCGTACGCCGTAGTCAATATCAAAAAGTTATGAGAGTTCGCCGACCTGGATTCGGGCCCTAGTATGCTGGTAGTATGCTTAGATGAGGCGGACGATTTTGTCGGTTTTGCTGTCATCAGTTATAGCTCTCCAGATTCCATCCCGCACTACTGAGTCGGAAGGCAGTGATGAAATGGATGAAAACAGCCACAGAGATTTGCTGATGCTTGGCTCGGTGTTCCAAAATTTGTCGAAGGGTGAAGAGTTGGTCAACACAGCCCATCTCTGGCCGGAAGCCTGCCTGGTTGGGCCTAGTTCTCGCGTTCCTCTGTGTCCGGAATCGGTTGTGGAGGATTAAACAGTATATCTTGGCGGCTTGGCACTACCACCCACTCTCACTCGACACTTGTCTCAGCTCACTCAGCTCCACAGACTCCCACGAAATGACTCACATTAATCTCCTCGCATCCACACATAGGACAATGGACAACGTGCAGTTGCACACATAGGGCAATGCTCTGTACAGGTTGGATGCATTGTGCAAAGCTTTGTTTTTTTGTTTTTGAAAAGCTGTGCCTTTAGTCCAAACGACAGCCCCGAGGAATCGGAATCGGTTGTGGAGGATTATACAGAAAATCGTGGCGGCTTGCCACTACCACCCACTCTCACTCGACACTTTTGTCTCAGCTCACTCAGCTCCACAGACTCCCACGAAATGACTCAAATTAATCTCCTCGCATCCACACATAGGACAATGGACAACGTGCAGTAGCACACATAGGGCAATGCACTGTACAGGTATGGATGCATTGTGCAAAGCTTTGTTTTGTTGTTTTTGAAAAGCTGTGCCTTTAGTCCAAACGACAGGCCCGATCCGATTCCTCGGGGGATTCTACTGAGGGGGGCGTCTCTACTGGGTCACAGTCTACCGGATTTCCCGGTCCATTCAGCTCTATTTTCACCCAAATCTCTACGTGTTCCTTCCTCTTGCTTACCAATCGAGCGCCAATTGAGGCCACCATACAACTTGTCTGTGTCTCTGATCTTGCGTAATATCCTTTCCCGCTCCTGCCGGAGTGACACGAGTCTTTTCTTTCGGATGTTCGCATCTATCCGCAAAAATTCCAGGTCCCTTGGATTATTTTCTCTCCCATATCGTTCCCTCCTTGATTTTTGTTTTAGAAAAATATAAACTGAACTAAGAAATAACAAGACTAAATATAAGAGATAATTTTCAGAAATATAAACAGAAACAACTGAAGAGTTTGAGATAAGCTAATTATTACACTGCAGCACAACCATTAGACTGAGAAACAGATTAGGTTTGCTGTAGCATCTCTAGATAAATTTAAATACTGATGGAAGCTAATTGTGTTTCCTGCTCGGCAAAGTTTCTTTCAATTGAATTATTGTTAAGTTCTTGTTGTGTGACTTCTGCAGCTGTTATGGCAGTCTGTTATATGTAGGCTCATGTGTATCATCTACACACATACACAAATATATATATCGTAAAATCCTAGCCATGCTCTTCACTACCTTCAAACAGTTCGTCGCAGATCTGGCTGAAAAAGAGGTGGAGAAACTCCCTTGAACAAGCCCAAGAGAAACAACCCCAAATTTTCCGAGAAATTATCCTTACAAAACACGTTAACGTCTTCTCACTAGAACTTCAGAGTCCCAAATTATCAAGGATCAGGCTTCGGAAATCTGCGACTTCAATGGCAACCTCATTTTCATCAACTTTTTTCGTCTCTTCCAGTGAGTTTTGAATGGACAACTGAACTCGAGACTCATATAGCTCTTCGTCAAACATGATTGTGTTGTTGATACGACTCCTTTCTCTCGCATGTTCGCCTCTACCCGCAAATTCCAGGTCTCTTGGATTTACACTCATGAAGCTGGGACGTCTTGACTCCTAGCCGCCTGTTAAGGATGTGGTTCTTATTCACTGCCTGCGCTAGGCGGCGTAATTCTTGGTTATTTAGAATTCTGCGCTAGTAGATAGATTTCTAGCTCGTTCTACGAAATATAAAACACATGATTTTTTTTTGAAACCTCTGCCAAAAGCAACCTGCTGTTTTCTTCGTTCTGGTGGTCCGCTCCTGTGCCTTTCTTGCTTTCCTCATCAAAAGGAAACACGACCACCAGATGCTCGCTTTCTTTTCTGTGGATGCACAGCTGTCCTTTTCAATGAACGTGGGAGCTGGAGATCGGGCTCCCTCATTACTCTCCTCTTTCTCCACTGGGGCCTGGGGGTGTCTACTCGAGGGGGGGGGAATGTCTGTTGCGGCCAGATTTGTTTTCTGGCCAGGAAATATCAGATTCAGCAGATCAAAAAATCTGCCCAGAAAATTTCGAAAAATCGGGAAAAACCGGGCCAGATTTCTGAAGACGAAAATCTGGCCAGATTTCTGGAGACGAAAATCTGGCCAGATTTCTGGTCAGTGAGAACAGCAATCTGGGCAATGAGAACTTACTTAACCGTGCAGCGGTGGAACCGATGAAATGCCAAGACTCGCAGACATATTCATTAACATACATTTCGTCATCTGTACCTTTCTAACTGCGTAGTAAAATAATATTTTTCTTGAGACATTTGACTATTTAAAACCATTTTTCACATCGTTTGGGTCATGCCTCCCCATACCTTAGGCCTTACAACATATGCGTCCCTAACTTCATTTAATGGTCATTTAAATAGCTGCTTCGAGTATAATATTAGTAATGTAAAGAAAAAAAAACAGAAGTTAGCCTGTGGTCCTTGATGAGTACCTAAAAATCTGTTGCAAGACTTGACTTGTATACCTGAATTAAAGAGCCCTTCTGAGGACACATAGATTTGGCTAATAACGAGTTACTGGTTCAATCTTGGAAATGGCGAACGTGATCGCAGTGCTGTTTTTAATGATATCTTTTTATGTTCTAAAAATTTTTTATCCGCGTTGGTGTATTTCACATTCATTGCTTCTTATTTGTGTGACTGTATGCTCCCGAGCTGGGGAATTGCCAGTTATTTGTTTTGTCAATTAATTAGCTGCCTAGAGTATAATATTAATAATGTAAAAAAAAAAAACACAAGTTAGCCTGTAGTCCTTGATGACTAGAAGACATTTGTTCTTTGACCCCGAATTAGGTGGGGGCTCTCACCGTACAACAATGCGGCCATCCGCGGTGCCGTGCATTGGGATCAAGCCCTGGCAAATCCGCGAATGACCCAACCATGTATAAATTCAGTTCCGATAATTTTTCCTTCCATGGTTTCTGATTTCTGAATCTTCCCAACTGGTCGAAAGGCGAATGCTGGCATCACTGCTGGTTGATGAACCGTTGCCCTGGTCCTGGCTGTTCCTCCCGCTACGATTTGACCGCGGGTAACACCGGCCTCACCGGGGTTGCTGCCTGCAGGAATTTGTGTAGTTCTGCGCTGGTCATCGACGGCTGGTTGCTGATAAATGACCGGGCTGGCACCGCCAGTCCCGCTGGTTCCCCCGGCTAGGAGTGATTGCCGGTCACACCAGCCTCACTGGCTCCTCCCGCCCTCCTCTGGGAGCGGCTGGTCCTATTTCGGCTCCTGTGGTCGGGAGCGGGACCTGACCCGGTGTTCTTGTTCGGAGAGTTCCAGGCCCACCAGATGGTCACATCCTCTGAGAGGACAAAGCGGCTGAGGAATCCTAGCTGCCGAGGTCTGAAGTAGAGGCTAAGATCGCGCAGGCATGATGGGGTGATTTGCCCGCGTCTCTCGAAGGTGATTGCCTCAAACTCCAGGTCGTACAGCTCATATTGAACCATGATGGTTGCCTTCAGTCCTGGAGCGTTCTCGTACTTTTCCTTCTTCTCTTGATGCAGCTGGTCGATGTGGTACCCCTCGTCTCTCACCTGGACGTCGAAGATGACACCCTTCTGGTCTTTTATGGCCAGGATGTCAAGACGCCAACGTCCGTTCGCCCTGGAGGTGCCGGGGGTGTAAGTTGTGAAGGACGGCTCCGTGATGACTCTGTAGCCATCCTTTGTCAACCAAGCAGCTGCTATGTCCTTTACTCCGTCACGGCGCTTGATGCGGTTTGGGTGCGTCCTCACGCATGCCATGGATACGTGGTTGGCAGTTTCGGGCGCATGGTAACCGGCTCTGCGTTTTCGCGGGGTATCGCGACCCCTACTGGTACTGGATCGAGTTGGAATTGCGTTGATCCTGTGGTGTACCATGCGCTCGTATATCCTTCCGCTAAGGTCCTTTGGTGGCTTGTCGATCCATTGCTGGGAGTGCAGGAAGCCACCCACACCGCGCAGGGTCTGACCATCGACGGATCGGTAGAGGGCCTTTGTTTGGTGATGATCGTATCTTGTCTTGTTCGTCAGCGATGAGGTGGCAGACGTTAACAACTTCCGCAGGTAACCTCGGTGGCTTGAGACTTCTGGGGTCCTGCAGACTTCGAGAGACGGATGGTGGGCTCCATCCGCTGCTGCCTTGCACATTGTCCTCTCTATCCTATTGCTCCTGATCCTTGGGATCGCGTATCTCAGTTCAGTCACCCCCAATCCACCATCGCCGGTCCTGGCGTGGATGTAGGTGTTGGGAACATCCTGTGGAAGAAACAGGATCTCTCTTGTGGTCTTCCTAATCAACCATCATTTTGAGTCAGGAACCCGGCTGTAAATGGGGAAAGGACTCCTCGTACTGGGCCTGCTTCTCCGTGCACTGCCAACTGGCCGGGTGGGTGCCTTGGGGTTGAGACACTCGACACCTTGGGGGTCCGCGCGCCAATGCCAGCGCTGTCACTACTAGCATCATCTTCGCTGTCATGATCGGGTTCGGGATCTGGTCGCCGCTTTGACTTCCTCGCTTTGAGAACCAATCGGCGGGGGGCAGGGCCGGTGGACATCTCGGCTGCTGATGTTTCGGTGGTCCCACTTTGGCAACATTGACTTCTACGTCGAATCGTAAGTCTTCTTGCATTTTCAGTATTGTCTCCAACACCAGCCGATTATGCACCGTGGTCGCTCTCCTGCCTTTGAAAGAATTCACGGTCCTATGCGGGAACGCCAGATGGAGCGCGTGGCATAATTCGCTTTCCGTAATTTCGTTGTTGGAGCTGCTCAGGACGATCTTTGCTTCTTCGAGTGCGACGAGTCGACACTCCTCCGGCGTCCATTTATTTGACTTGGGTAACACATTCGCCTCATTGTACTCAACTGGATGGGCGTTTCTTTGGTGTTGCGACAACCCCATCTTCTTCGAAAATCCGAGGCGACACCCATTGATGCTTCACACAAGATGTTGTGGGTGGGCTGAGAGTAGCAGCCCAGTGGAGAACCGCACGCTGCAGATAGCACATCTGTGTACGGAGGGGGGGGGGAGATGGATACCTCTGGGTGGCACCGCTTCATGTGGGTTCCAAACCCTCTCGACTTGGACGTTTTTGCGCAGACTGGGCAGGTCTTACCTTCAGTCATGAACGCTATAGTAGTCTGTTGGGATTCATCAGCGGAAGTGGAACTTGGTGGGCGGCGGCGGAGCACTCCGCCTCCAAAACACTACTAGTTCTAGTGGCAGTGCCCTCTAGAGATTGACTCCCGAGGCTGAAGCCGGCGGCTTTTAATAGTTAGTGAACTCTTCATAGTGTTTGGGGGGTTTAGCCTGTGACAGTTAGCCGCTGGGCCAGAGGCGCCTGATCTGATGGTCGAGATCAGGGTGGGAGAGAGGACGCCGCCGCGATAGGGTGCGGCGGGCTGGCTAGTGGGCTCTAGCCAGTGTGGAGAGTCAAGGGCGCTCTCACTCCTTCCTACCGGTCCTTCCACTCTCCCGCGACCCAGCGTTTCCCGGTTGGAACCACGGGGAGGTTGTCACTCGGCGCTTGTGGCTGTGGGCTCGGGAAACAGGTACCTCAACACGCCTCGATGTATACCCGCTGAATCCTTCCTCGCCTGAACGACCACTTCTCCAATCAACTGTTGCAACACTTGACCTGTATACCTAAATTGATGAGCCAATCTGAGGAAACTTAGATTTGGCTTAAAAACGAGTTATTGGTTCAATCTTGAGAAATGGCTAACGTGATCGCAGTGCTTTTTTTAATGACATCTTTTTTATGTTCTGAAAATTTTGTATCCGCGGTGATGTTTTTCATACCATTGCTTCTAATTTGTGTGACTATATGCTCCGGAGCTGGGGAATTGCCAGTCATTTGTTTTCAACCCAAAAATTGAAACCATTCTACACTTTATTCTATTCTCATTTTAACACTGAGTCTCTACTTCTTTTTCATCTCTACTTCTTCAGCATCACTTGAGATAGCCTAGGTATATCCTGTACCTTGTTGATGCAATAGCTTATTTGACCTTACCATGATAGTAGAAATATCATAGGCCTCTGAAGTAACACTACAACCTGCAGCGATCTGGCCAAGCTTTTAGTTGCTTAATTAAGATAATTTGACAGGTCATGGCATTCTCTTTCATTGATTCCCGAAAGCTATGCATGGTGACTTTTCAAGGAAGGCTAGATGGCAGTGTGTTCTGTTGGGTCGTTGCTCTGTTCAGTTTCTGAAATGCAGCCTACTCGACTGGTGAAAATACTGCAAGTACATGCCGTCTTTAGCCGGATAATCGATGTGATATAATTTGATGTCATTCTGGCACGCCATCTATTGGTCTAGTTCAGATTTTCGTTGACAAATTAAGATATTGCATTTATTTGGATTTGATCATCTATTGGATTTTAGCAGAATTCCATGCCCAATCTCGGGCGTTAATTCTTGTGATTTTGATCCAGAGACCATCTTTTTTCTGTTTTTCTGTAGCTCCTTTAGTACTAGTCGAGAAACCTCCGCTCCGAGCGAAGTTTAGCGATGGCTACTTTCGCGGGACGGAACTGTGCCACTCTGTTCTATCACGACGAAAAAGGAATTTGAAAACCCCTTGCAAAAGCAGTTCTTTCTGAAAGTTAACAAAACACGTAATCTTTCCTTCAACAGAAACAGTGTCCATATTTGCTGGCACTTCCGTTCGTTTATGTTGTTTATAGCACAGTTTGAGAACGAAAAACAGCCTTAAGAGCTTTCAAAATATTTTTGCCAGAAACAAAACAAGAGGTTAAAGCCGCTTGCAAACATACGGACACTCCTCAATTCCACGCTGTGTAAGGATTCAGCGTTTGCCCGTCCCGTCCCAGCCTAAACTGAGGGATGCTGCCTCCACCTCCCATTGCTAGCGACTTAAAAGAACTAATCTAGGCCTGAAACATCCAAGCCGCTTTTAAGTGATGCAGATACTGGATTGGCGCGAACCTTTTTACTGTACTAAACTATTCACCTGCTCTCTGAATCTCCGGTTGTAACAGTCTTATCTTCAACTTACTACAACGCAACAAACTTATCTTCGTTAACAACCGTTTCATTGCCTATCTTCATGACGCATTAACATTATCTTATCTTCAACTTACAACAACGCAACCTTACCTTGGTTAACGACCGTTTCATTGCCTATCCTCGTGACGCATTGGGTTGCGCTCTTGTTAACACCTAGATGTTTCTGAAGAACTTACTTCATCTGCCCAAACTGCAGTAATCTGGCTTGCTTGGCACTGGCGGTATGCTCAGTGAATCAGTACACCATTCAGTGGGAGCCTAATACCGTCGCGACAAAGACCATAGGGCTTAACTGCATTTCTTTACTTTTTCAGGGGATAAAAAATGACCTTACTAAGTTTGATAGGTGAACTTTAAAATTTGTTTCAGTCTATCAATACTTCCAATAAAACATTCGAAGAATTTACAGTTCAGCAAGAATTCTTTAAGCGGTTTGCAAGAATGGCCGGCCGTCTCACTTTACAAAGAAAAACATGTTAGAAATGTTCAATCAAACAAACAAACAAAAAAGAAAAAATTAAGTACTGAAATCCTCATTACACAGTTACATTAGCTAAAAGTCCATTTGCTACTTGCTATTATGATCTCTAAGAGTAGGATATTCTCATATTTCATGACCAATAGGTTACTTTTCACTTCTTTGACTTCTTCGCATTATTTATAATATCTCTACAGCACGTTTGTGTCCACCCTTGGAAAGCTTCTCATCCTCTTTCTCATTCTTTAAAACCTCTGTAGAATTTATTCGTTCCTTCGTCAAGGTATGGACTACTTTTCTCGTCCATTCACGCGTCAGAAGAACTTGAACTGTTCGCCGCAGTAGTGGTTCATCAATATAATGGCGTTAGGATTTCACTCCCACGACCACTCATTTGACCAGCTAGAACAGCTGTAGAGTGAGCGGTTCACCAACCGGTCAGCCTAGCAGCTCTCGTCGCTCTTGTGCTACGGGACAGGTCCCAGCTCCCATATGTGCATTCGATCCTTTAAGTGCTGTACGCTGGTGAATTTCCTGGTGGCCATACCAGGATTTGACATGATGAGCACCGGTGTCCGAGTGATGAGAGAGTCTGGCATATATTTGACTCCGACCTTGTGAGGGTCTCCACCGAGAATGGCCAGTAGCTCCTCTTCTTTGTCATCTGCATAATTGGGCTCAGTCCATATAAGCATTGTCTTGTTGACGCAGTCTTTGTAGGCAAAGGCGCCAGCTGTACGGTCGATGCAATGAGGCATTGTTCCAACATGTTCAGTGCCGCTCCCTTATTCACTTAAATTGGCTTGAAGACCCGCTGAAAATGCGTTACTTCGTTGTTCCGCTATTCACGAATAATCGATTCTCAAATAGTGGAATTTCCGTGTGATTTGTGGTGCCTCTATACGCTTGCATTTTTGCTGTATGCCTTACGAGAAAGATTTATCATTTTTTTTGTTCAGGCACTAAGCAATCATCACCGATCTCACCACTGCCCATTGAAAAGCCGCATTTGTGTTGAGATTAAGATTTCCCACGTCATAGTAGAATTTACGCTGTGGGGACGGCTGGAGATATTCTGAGCCTCACAACTAGAGCAGGGAGTGGAAAATCAAAAAATCCCTTTGCAGAATCCAAATAATTCAGTGTATCCAGTTAAATGACACACAAATGAGTTGGCTTTTCAGTTAAACTTTAATAATTGCATGTAAATTCAGGTATATTAAAAGTACCGAAAATTCCCCAGAAAATTATGGTGATTTCAAGAACCGGATTCCCCTTTGTCAATACACCAATAATAAACACGAAATTCCAATAGATAAGATGACCATCGCTTGCTTTCAACCCGTAGTTGCTGTGTGACGTCATTGATTCTCCATATCTTAACGCACAAACTTACTACAAACTAACTACCTACTGTTTTATAATTTCAGGCTATTTGAATCGAAAATCTACAGAGGTGGGAACTACCCTGTGCCACTTGAAGAAGCAATATACTTGGGTGTATATTATCTTGCCAATACCTGCCCTGTAAGAGTGGTTGCAAAATTGTTTGGAAGATCAAGATCTGCTGTATGGTTTGCAGTTGATGCCTTCTGCCAAATTTTAACTGACGAAGAACATATATTCATCTCCTGGCCACAGCCAAGTGAATATCCAACAATTGCAAGAAGATTCCAAGCCAGGTCAGGGTTCCCAGGTGCAGTTGCATGTCTAGATGGATGCCATATTCCCATCAGTCCTCCAAAAGACCACCAAAAAGGTTGCTTGAACTACAAGAAATTCCACAGTATTGTGTTGATGGCTATGGCACTTCCAGACAGGAGATTCTGTTTTACATGTATTAGATTTCCTGGGAGCAACAACAATGCCTACATTTTCAAAAGAACAGAGTTGTGAAACACTTTAGAGAACAATCGCTCTGAATATTACCCAAGGTGAACAGAGGATTATCACATCCTGGCAGACTCAGCTTTCCCTCTGACAGAGCACATAATGGTCCCATTCAAACGAGGGCCAAACAATGATGTACCAGCTCCGCAGAAAAGATATAATAAGAAACTGTCAAGTTCTCGGGTTACTATCGAACAAACCTTTGGGGAGTTTCTCAATCGCTTTCAGCGCTGCTAAGACGTGAAAGCATAGTCCATATCGAAATCAGTAAAAATAGTAACTGCTTGTTGTGTGCTTCACAACCTATGTATCGAGAACGGCCACCTATTCAGAGGAAATTTAGATGCACAGCCACACTTGATGGCCACACCTTATGGCGGGGAAGATGTTCTTTCTCCGTGATATCCTTTTGGAAAAGCCTCAAGATCGGAGTTGTGTCTTCGATTTTGTACCCCAAATACACGAGCTGATCCTCTTGTGTTTTCTTCATCAGTTTTTCGGATGCGGTTATCGCTCTGATAATGCTTTCTCCCCTATCCTTGATTGACTGATCTAAATTCGCCGTGGCTTGGTACTGATCAAGAGATGGTTGAACACGCTTTCTGAATCCCACCGCCACATATGTACTGAGGGGGACCTGTCTAATAGACACAGCTGCAGTTTTATCTTCCCCATATCGAAGTCTGAGGTAGCCGATTAAAGATCTGTCCACGTTGGAAAGTCCTTTGTACCACGTGACCACTTTACGCATCTCCTGCGCAACCATCTCGTCAATCATGGCAATTCGGCTATTCTCGCAGATCTCGCTAAGAATAAGAAATTGCGACGTCATGAAGGACCCCTGCAGCATTTGTAACACATACATCGGCATCATGTCACTATAGTCCAAATGCGACGCCCACCCGTGAAAGTGATTGAAGATCAAGGCTCGGGTATGGACCGCCCGTCCCATAAACTCTGACATGGTTGTGAAATTGGCAATCAATTCGGTATTATTCTGCCAACCAGCTTTGGGGAGGGGAGCCCCCACCAGAGAAAGCATCGTCCTCATTCTGGTCTCCAAATATTTGATGTTCACTGCTCGAACCTGCTTCCCAAGAATTGTTGCCACTAGGCACGAAATGGCTAATATGGCCACATCAGGGCATTTAGCCAGAGTCTCCCCAAAATTCTCGTCTATCCATTCCGAGTCAAAAAGGTCGGCATACTCTTCTATTTTTTGGAGCTCTAGCTTATACCCATCTCGCTTCAAAGCAACCGCCAAATCAGATTCTTTGATCTTTAGCATGCCGGTGACTAGTGACCATATGATTTCAGGAGGAATAGAGGCATTGAGCACACAGCTGAAAAGTCCCATAATATATCCGTTTTTCTCTTGGTCTACAAAATCCAAGTCTGAGATCAGGCAACATAGGCGCACAGGGACAAAATCCGAAGTGATCAATGATCTTTTAACTGGCCCTTCAAGTTTGAGAGATTTGCCATCTCCAAATTCCTGAGTAAAAAACCTCAAAGGATCCACTGATGCCATATTGATCAGCAATGACAACTTGTACTTTTTCTTCTCCAGTCAATCTTGTTTTGAATGACACAGTTCCTTCTCTGTTGCAGTCTGTTCTCAGAAAAGATCCAGGGTATTGTCATTAGTGCAGTGATGATCAATGAGTGTTTTCTAGTTTCACGTGTTAGCATATTTGCATTTTTATGATTAACTGATGGTTCAATTGAACAAATAAACTGTGGTGTTTTTAGCATATTTGCATTTTTACCAAAGTACTTAAGTAAATTTTGGGGCGCAGAGTAGCCTGCTTGGTTTTTGTACCTAAGAAGTACGTGGCACAACACTGGCTGCCCGCAATGGTGCAGTTCCAGATTATTACAGAGTTACTGAGAAGTAACGAAGCAAAATCTTGAAAGGTCTTCAAAATCTTCAGAAGTATGTGCGCAACTAACTGGTAACCTTCTACAAATCGGTCAATTTTTTTTAGAAAAGCAGCTGACTTTAATTTCCAGTTATGTTTACTGTAACTGATATTTAATGGCTTTTCCGGTTTAGTCAAACCAAATCATGTAGAACATACTCTTCTTATTCAGGTAATACTATTCCTTGCTCAAAGGACCCGAGGGCACTATTGTGTTTTCGTGCAATGACCAGATGTGTACAGCTGCAGCTGCACAATGCAGGGAGGTTGGAGCTTGCATATTAGAAGAAATTTCTATACAAAGTAACTATATTTACACAGCATATAAAAACACGATGAATCTTAAATTGCAGCAACACTAAAAACAAGACCAAAGGTTCCGATGGGATCCCAAAAATTCAATATTTGATCCAGACAATTAGGTTTTGTCATCGCCAGATCCAGTCTTCGCCAGGCCAAACAGCTAATCATTAAAATTTAACTGAAAAGCCAACTTATTTTTGTATCATTTGACTGACTACAGTTCATTATTTTGATCGTGTTAATCGATTTTTTTTTATTTTCACTATTTGCTCTAGTATGATGTTCAGAATATCTACGGCCGTCCTCACGACACAAAATTCTACTATGACGCAGGAAAACTGAATCAATACAAAACGCGGCTTTTCAGTGGTCAGTGATCAGCTCGAGCACGGTGGCTCACTGCTTGAACACTTATTTTTCGTAAAGTGTTTTCGTCAAGCATACAACACAGACACAAGCAGATAGTTGTAAGTGCTAATTCTCCGCCATTTCTTTTGTTACAATGTAAACATTTTTTTCGTCCCCTGAAAATAAGACTAGTGCTGGACAGTATTCAACAGTAAAGCGGTTCAAACCTCTCCCATGTGTAACCCCAACCTGCTGCTCTAGAGAAGCGGTAAAGTACAGTTTTATGATGATGCCCACGGGAGTGATTGAAATTATCATATAATGAGAAGATAGTATAATTACTCAAGGAGCATTGGTCACAACATGGAATATCTTATAAAAACTACTGTCCCTGACTGACTGTATTGGCTGATAGTTTCAAGTAGTAGAGTTCCTGACTGCCTTAAGTAGGTATCGGTTGTTACATTCTCCTGAGCTGGTCTCATGTTGAACGTTACCAGCTGAGAAGGTATTGAAGGTTGGTACTGCCCATATACCCTCATCGTTTTAAAAATCGTTCACTTCTGGCGCAGCGTCGGGAAATATGGAGCAAATAAGATTCACTGTATCAGTCCTCTTCCTGTATCTTTTTGATGCTGGACCAGAAGGTAAAAACTTTTAACACAGCTGAAAATATCAGGTCTGCTTTACCTAATTTGAGAAAATTATTCATTTCTGATCAAGCATAAAAGAGATATGGAGCAAATAAGATTTGCGGTTTCTGTCCTCTTCGTATAGGGGGACAAAATCCACCCTGACTCACACAAAAAATTCTAAGCTTTTTACTTGCCTGTTTTCTTGTACACATACGTTTCACCTTCGCATCTTTTCAAAAACACATATTCTGCAGGATCTATGTCCATTTCCTTCCCTTCCATCTTTTCCTTTTTTTTGTCATCTACAGATAGCTTCTTTTTATCTGGACAGGGACCAATCGGACACGCAACACGCACAGAGAGCAAGTTCCAAGTTTGAGGAAACAGACAGTAGAACAGGCAACATGATGTTTCGTGTTTCGCAAAAAAACGAAGTTTTGTTAAAACATGCTGTTACGTGTTTTGTCGAAAACGCGAAAATGGCAAAACATGGCCAAATCACGGAACCAACCACGCAAAAAAACCGCAACTAATGTTCCAGATAATTCAGCATTCTCATCTTTTGCAGATGATGGAGTCAAATAAATTTGGTCTCGTGAAGAGGCTAGAAATAGTGGCTACGATATTGACGAATTGATATCTTATGTCAGGGATACTAGTGCACCAAAAAGTGGAGAAGATGATATTGCAGAAAATACTGACTTGGAAAAGTTACAGAAAATAGACCCAAAAAAGGTTTGTGATAACAGTGCAGAAAATCCAGACTTGAAGTACTTGCAGAATAGTGTCCCCAAAAAGGTTTATGACAACCAAAAGAAAAGCTAAGAAGTAGACATCAAGGTTCTACTGAACGGCTAATTTTCATGTGATGATGTATTGTTGACCCTGGGAAAACTAAAAAAAATCATCAACACTGTTGAAAATGATGAAAGAGCTATCAGGCTAGTGCTCAGTTTGCTACGCGGTCCTGGAAACAACAAAATTTATCGCTCAGGTCAAACCAGAGGGCTCTGGATTAAGATACAAAAGCAGATGGAGGCTGTAGGATTCAATTTCGGTGCTAAGGTCAGAGATAAGCTAATTGGAAAGTACAGAGGGCTGTTGGTACAGTATCGCGACCACCTGAAGGCAATTTCACAGATTGGCAACAACGTTCAGGACCCTCCAAAATATTATTATGATATTTGTGAAATAGAAGGAGACTCTCATGTGGCAAATCCCCCTGTCACCTTCGACTCTTGGTCTGACAACAACAGCATACCAAGCTGTTCTGTCCCAGCCACTCCAGCTCCCGACTTGAGTGATGACAGTGTTAGGTACTTCACTATCATAGATGACTGATATTTGTGATGAGGCTGAAAATACAGATAAGGATGTCAAGAACGAAGAATGTACAACACCCTCGCTACCATCAAAAAAGGATATTGGCACACCAAAGAGAAGACAGAGCTCAAGAAAGGAAACTCTGCAGCTGATAAAAAAGTGTGACGACAATCAAGAGAAGAGACATGTCAGATCAGAAGAGTTTCAGGAAGCTATTTTGTCATCCTTAAAGAACAGGAAGAGAGATTGGAAAGGCAAGAAACGGTTAAACTGGAGGAGTTGAGGCGCAGGAAGGAAATCGAAGAAAAGTTGGTAGACCAAAACGATAGGTTTCTGAAGCTGTTTTAGCAGCACGTTGCAAGCTCAAAGAAGGGTAAGAAAAGAAAGAAGGACACCAAGCAGAAGGGAGTTGAAAAGAAGAAAAAAGATTATGATTCAGATTCTGAGACGGTTTCTTCTTCAGACTAGTAGCCTATTTCTCACCGTTATTCTTGTGTCTCCTAGTAGTAAGTAGCCTACGTAATTTTTGTTACTTGAAGTTAGAAAGAACACACTTATAATAAAAAAAATATCTACAACATTTGCGCAATGCGATCTCTTTTTAAGCGTGCAGCTGTTGTATTTGTAGGCTGAAGCTGAAGTCCCACTTGGTGATCCTGAGTATCTGCATGTTCCATTTCCTTGAACCAATAACTGAACGAGTCTTCGTTAATGTGGCAAATGTTGTGCAGTCCACATCCACTGATTACCACATATGGTACAAAAGAGAGCTCTGTATCAATGAAGCGGAGCTTTCTCCATCGTCCTTTCAAGAGTCCGAATGCATGCTCTATCGAAATTCTAGCTGTGGAATGCTTATAGTTGAAGTTCTTCCGTAACCTGTTCAGATCACCAACAGCTTTGTATGGAGTAATCAGTTTTTTGGTAAGGGGGTAAGCTGAATCACCAAGTATGTGCATATCTTCTGGAACCAAAGATTCAGATTCAGACAGGATAGACTGTCCAATGACACTGTTTTTAAAAACTCGGGCATCATGGCAAGACCCAGGATACCCTGTAAAAACATTCAGGAATAGTTTGTTTGCATCCCAGACACCTTGCAAGACCATACTATGGTAGCCCTTTCTGTTACAGTAGCTTTTTTGTTGATTTTTGTCAGAACAAAGAATGGGTATATGGGAACCATCCACTTCAGAACAAGAGAATCAAAATCCATGTTTACTCAGTTCAAATTTTCCCTCCTTCCTTCCGGAAATCTCTTCCAAGTTTCCATTTTTGAAGACCCAGAACCATCGGCGAACTCCGACGAACTTCGGCGATCGAAAACAGTAAATAAGCACGAATCGGCAAACTTCCTTCGTCCGCCGGGGAACTTTCATCGGCAATCAAAAACGCCACTAATGTAGCATCTGACCATACACGAAGACAGCCGGGCAGACAAAGCGTCAATATAAACCGAGTAAAGCAATGGGGAAAGAAACCCACCCTGCCGAAGGCCGTTCAGAAGGCCAAACTCATTGCTTACATCGTACACCACCTAATTCTGAACTTCTGACTCCGAACCCAAAAAGATAGAAGTTTAAGGTAGCATGCTGGTACATACCTAGCACGGAGGATGTCAAGCATTGTCTTATGATTTACCCGATCAAATGCTTTACTCGAGTCAACAAAACAAGAAACACGGTTGAAGAATACTGTAGGAAATACTCCACAATAAAACGAAGTAGAAAAATAGCAAATTCTACACCACAAAACTTGAACCCAAAACTGGAACCATGAAGTTTTGTAGGAATTCACGCAGGATGTCAGCCAAACATCTCTCAGCTATATTAGAAATCACAGTAGCAAGAGCTACGGGACGGTATTTATCATAACTGGTTAAAAGGCCAGCACGATTTTTCAAAACTGGAACCAAATGTACTGACATTAGAGAATCCGGAACAAACCCGTGCAGAATAAACGCATTGAACAGGGCACATAATACTGCACACTTCCTTTCAGAAGCAAATTTCAGGTGCTTAGCAGACACACCGTCTGCCTCCCCCCGATTTAGTAGTATCTAACTTTCGGAGGATAGTACTAACTTCCATCTCAGTTACGGGTTTGATCATGCCAGACGAGGGCAGTAAATGATACTCAGAACAATCACTACCTACTGAAGAAAAAAGAACCTCAAATTTGCATCTCCAAAAATCACAGATGGCCTCATCATCCCCGAATACCCTTACATAGTCTGAGGGAGGACTTGCGGCACATTAAATACTGACCGAACACGAGATCAAAAATCTTTTACTTTACCTTCTAGTAATGATTGTGCCATCGCAATTAATCTCAGGCTTTCACAATAAGATCTCCATTGCTTGACTTCATAATTTCTAGTACAGGCCCAAGAGGAGGCCTACCCAGATGAGCCCAATGTAAAAAAGCACTTCTCGAAATCCCATAGAGACTTCAGGTGACAATTCCAACCTGGAATGTTGGACTTTCTACGATTTTGAGCTCCTACCTTTGAGGGGATAGTACTAGAATTGACAAAAATAAGAATACTCACAAACATTGCATATCGGCTAAATTTCAGCACAGTGTGTGATCATATCACAGTTCTGACCATCACAAGAGAAACAGGGCATGCTAAGGTCGTTTTGGTTGAGCTGATTTTGCTAATTTTCACTACAAACCTCAACGTAAATGGTCGAGACCAAACTCATACTCGACGTTTATGATGAGCACAAGCGGACTGGACACTAGGATGTGATCTAACCAAGATACCATACCTAGTTGACTTTCACTCATTTAAGTATAGGAATTCGCCGGAAGCCTCTGCACATCAATAAACTCAGGTCGTTTCTTTGCGCGAAAGATTGCAGCTCACCAAAGAAGTCAGGACAACAGCGCGACTAGCATTGGAGTTGAAATCACCGATGACACAAAGGTGATCAAACTGGTCAGTCTCAGCTATAGAGTGAATCCTGCAGAGACGATCTTCAAATTCAGTGACATTTTCGGAGCAACGCGTAGGTAGGTATACGTTTACACATTACACACACATTATTTGATCGCGAAATAATCAGGATGGAAGCAGTATAGCGAGATTAGGAGATCTAATTTTTCCGAATGAAAAACAGTATTAACCACAGTGCCAAATGCGATTCTGGATCCAATCCAAAATGTAGCGCCACTGGGTCCAACGTTGGGTCGGTCCCTTTCGGCCTTTCTTTTGGGCAGAGCAGACTTCCACTGGAGCCGCCTCTACTGGTAGATTTCCTTCTCCGAGATAACACTGACTAGGGGTATTCCCTGTACTTGAATATAACGAAAATTAATATATATATTCCACATAAAACTAAAACCTGCCTTTGCGAACATAAACAGATTATTGGTTAATCAAAGTGGAGGATCCCTTTTTGAGATTTTAGCCACTCTGGTTACAGGTCTGATAAGTGCCTTCTCCAAGTGAGGAATGACTGTTAGAGCTTACCGACTGCTACCCCAGATACAGCAAGCTTTAGATCCATCTCGGAACTGGAAAATGATTTAAATTATGTACTGGAAAACGGCGACTTGGTGATGATGTGAAACTTCGTATTAAACAGTTGGCACAACAACGATTATTTTTTCAGTCGGAAACTCGTAGTGTATAAGAAAAGTAAAAAAAAATGAAGTAAAAAAAAAGCTTGGCATATGTCGAAGCATCCTCTTTTCTTTGGTGTGGTGATCGGCTCTCGTGTCTTCCTCCTTAGATAAGCCCTCCTTGTTTCCGGTCGACTCACAGCTTCCCTTTTCGATAATTATCAGAGATGGAAGCGGTGGTCTCATATACTCTCCTCCACCTCCACGCAAACCTCTGCTCTGGTGGCCTCTTCGCTGCCTTGCGCGTGGTGACCACCTCTCCCTTTCCTACACCTCCACGCAAACCTCTGCTGTGGTGGACTCGGTGACCGCCTCTCCCTTCCTCTTTCATGAGTGGGGTGTGTCCTGGTTTTTCTATTGGTACAGGCTTGTTAGACATCCATTCAAACACTAATTCTAAAACAAAATAAGCGCTCGAAGATCTCATAATCACCGTGTAACGCCCCAGCGAGAGAGGGGAATAGATGCGATACAGATTACATATATAACACCTTCCACGAACTAAATTAAACTCCGGCCTGAAATCTATCAGGTTCTCTCCTATACCTTGTTGAACGACGAACAACCGGACTTAACATTGGCATTTAAATGGGCTCTGGATAGCCGCATTGATAGGTTGTTCGTTCTGCAACTCTGGGATGATGCGAACTTGATCAGCTATAAACCGTCGCTTTCCAATACCCATAATCGACAGGTTTGCTTGGTTGAATATGAAATCGCCGCAACTGATCCAACTGGCGTGTTCATATCATATTATTTACTTTAACAGATAAATAACTGGAGACACACATTTGTGTATTATCCCTTGAATCCACTGCGGTCTCTGAAGATTTATACACTGCGTCGCCTACACTATATTTCCCATCACCTTCCTTTACAACCGGCACATAATTTTTATGGTTGCAACAAATCTAGCCTAGTGCGTACCTCACGACCTAGAAATAACTTGGCGGGCGAACTACCTGTACCACTATGAACAGACCCCCTGTAATGAAATAAGAATTTCGGCAGATTTTCGTGCATTGGCGTTTCATCATGGCTGAATATGCGAAGTTTCTGCTCCAGTGTTTGCGCGGTTCTCTCAGCCTGGCCATTTGAACTTGGGGGTGAAACGGAGGGGTAAGCGTATGTTTTACTCCATTCTTCGAAAAAAATTATGCAAATTCTTGGGAGGTAAATTGGGGACCAGATTGTCACTCACCAGTTCAACGGGACAACCATAGCGTCAAAATATAGATCCCAAAAAATTAATAGTACGCTTTGAATCCGTACGGGTCATAGCCACTACTTCCAACCATTTAGAACACGAATCTACCACAATCAAGAACATACTTCCTAAAAACGGACCAGCAAAATCAATATGTACACGCCTCCAAGGTTGCTCAGCTTTCGGCCATTGCGGGACAACTGGTACGAACGATTTCTTTCAAGCTGACAAGACAGACACTTAAGACACCAGATTGCCACAATCGAGCTCTGCGTTAAAACAGTCAACTTGCGAGCGCTGCAACAAAAAAGCACAACTTGCGAGAGTTTTGATAAACATTTTGAACTTAATATTTCGTGTCGTTACACACTAAAAGAATGGTCTACAATAATAAAAAATAATTCCTGTGTAAAACTTCAGCCAATTATAACTAAGCGCGCTAAGTGGATATGTCAACTGATATTTACTTTAGTGACAATTTGTAGGTTCGTTTTCAAGCTTAAGCCTGCCTGAAAAGGGCTTTTGCAAAGAAGGGCCGAAACATCTAGTGCATTTTCTTCTGCCATTCGTCAAGTTTCGGTCATAGCAAAGAACAACCAGAATATTCCCCCACGGGGGTCGGACGGTGTTTCATCCCAGTTTCTCCATGCGTCTGTGCTCTAGACAAGTCAAACATTTCCGGTAGCCCCCCCCCCCTACGTTGAATGTGCTTCGGAAACGTAAGCTGAAGTATTTCGAAGAGTCAGGATCCTTAATACGCGTGCCAAATTTCATCCTCGCTAATATAGAGACTTGAACAGAGCAACTGATATTACACCACACTACAAGTACCCTAAATTTCTGCGCTGTGTCGCTCTGTAAAGTTCATGGAGTTCTAGCTAAATACAAATAATGAAACACAGCATACAAGTAGGCATATCAGAAGTAGATGCTCGAGCAAGGGCCCTAAGCGTCTGCGCCAGACACATACTATTTTAATTCGTTGTATAAGCTAGTGTTTACAGGATACTCGGTGTATGTCCCCCATTTTATCTTTTCTAATCAGGCAAAAACAAATATATGAATGACCTAAAAGTAAGATTGTAAGTATCGCAAGTAAGTTGTCACGTCTTAAAGCACGATTACAACATAAATACATACCTCCAAAGCTTTACTATGTTTTTCAAACCATTCAGGTACTCGAATCTCAGTACTTGCCACAGGCAAAATTTGGGCATGGCTTAATACAAGTCAAACTACGATCGGCTCATTCAGACAAAATGCGCAGCCTAGCTCGACACAGTAAATAAAGTTGGACGCTCTAAGGGAACTCGACACTGTTTTGACAGTAACTATGCTAAAGCCATAAGTGAAACCAAAAGTCCGAACTCTAATACTAATTCGTTTATTAAGTAGCTAGAAAACGCTACTAGTCAAACAGTGCTGAAGATTTCTCAGTTTGTTTTGTCGTTCACCAGCTTACATTCCTGCCAACCCGTATAAAAAGGTGTATAAAATAAAAAAAAAGGTAACTGCCCGCTGCAACACCAGCTCAAATCCTTCAGTCAACTTTAAAGCTCGAAGACCACGGAGCATTTTAATGCCAGCTTTATAGGCCTTCTTTCTAGCCTTCAACGGTAACAGCTTCTTACTATAGTTACCTTTACGCACACCTAACACAGGTCCACTACAGTTACCACGGAAACAGATTCCTTAAACACACCATTGATAGGAATGCGCTGTCTGTTCGGTTTACTAATAGTAACACAAGCCGAAACTTGTTTAACGAAACTAATAGACTTGCGACGATCAGAACGACCACTGTAAGGGACCACTGTAAGGGTGTACGTTCAAGCACTGAACACAGTTAAAACTTTCACTAGCACCAAGTCCAATGTTCATCTGATAAGAGCCAACAGTTGATGGATCCCACAAGATTCACGACTGCGCTTGAATGTAAGATATGGATACCAATTTAGTTGTCCGATTGAAATAGACAAACTGTTAGGGTGATACTGACGGAGAAGTACCTTGGCCTACATGGCCAGTCCTCTCCAAAGGACATAACACCAATACTGACTGTCGGATCCCAATATGGGACTGTCCTCGAGTCCTCCTGGTTATGGGCATGCTCGCAAATCATATGAAATATTAAATGCGCTTAGCCGATGCTCCGCCTTAACAGCTAATCAACTGGGATTAGTGTTGCCACTCGACCGGCACCGCTCCGCGGCGCCGGCCTCGTCAAAAGCGGCATTTCCGCGGCATCCTTGAACCAAAATGCGGTAAAAATCGCGGCATGCCCGAAATTCTCGGAAAACGCTGTTATTTTTTAGAGAGAATGGGTGAAAAATCTCGTTTTAATATGAATGTTGATTCAGGGTCAAGTGAAGTACGGTGAAGATCTTGCGAGAAAACACGTGCTGTCTGTCCTTCTTTTCAGCGGTCAAAGGTAAGGATGGCCCGCTCAGTACGGGAACACACATTTGTCATTCATTTTTTTCGTCAAGTATGAAACAGAAGTAGAAGTGCAGAGGTACCACAGCGTCGACAGGGAAAGTCCACGGTGGAAAAACCTAATAAATGTGAAGTGAATAGTGAAGAAATCAAAAGCGTTTTCCCTTTGGCCTTCAAGCCTATCCAATAGAATAATTGATTGGTAACTAGATTCTCGTATCACAACCCTTTTCGGTTAATCTTTAATGAAAATCAATATCAAAAGCTTCAAAAAGGAACATTCAGATAAATAAGACAAGACAAACAGACAAGATTAATCGGAATTGGACTGATCACGTGTGTGACAAAGAATATCTTTGGCCAGACCATACACAATTTTTTGGTTCAGTACGTTACACTCACGAGAAGAGGCACTAGCCTTCGCAAACCAGAAAAATTGGCAGAAGACAGGATCATTCCGATCGGTACCGACAAAATAGGTATGACTTATAGAGGTAAACACACATGCTGAATTCATATCTAAACTTGGTTTTCTCAGAGGATTAGCTATTTTAAGAGTACAAATTTTAAGGACTCTGGCGAAGACTGGATCCGGCGAAGACAAAACCTAATTGTATGGATTAAATATTGAACTTCTGGGATCCTATCGAAACCTTTGGTCTTGTTTTTCACTTTCACAGAAGCACATTCAGTTATCATATATTTTGCGTCCAGCCAGCCGCGTCGGAGAGCAGAAAGGCCGGACATACTCGACAAGTTCTAACAGGGAAATTGTTAATTCTGAAAAAATCTATATTTCTTAGCTATTTCATCATGGTGATTTTGATGATCTCATCTAGCAAGAATCGGGCTTTCAGAACCTTCAGCAAGAACTACACCTCTGGTTGATACCATATGGTGAATTCGAATTTTGAAATGATGAAGTAACGAACTGGCAACTACTTAAAACACGCAGTTTTGGTAGACAGAAAACAGATCATAGAAGTCACCCACCCCCTAGGATAGGCCAGTACTTTTGGGGTCAGTTAACTCTTTCTGACCTGATGACATCCAAGGCCATAACGACTAGGGGGGAGGTGGGATGCCCCCACTGAATGTTGTCGGCCAGTCGTTAAAAAGTCCACGCGCAGCGCCGCTTTCTTCTTAAAAACAGTCGGTTTCTTCTTGAAAATAGTTGTTTTCTCAAAATCAGCCGATTTTTCGTCACCACAGTCATTTTTCTCAATAATAGTCGTTTTTATCTGCAAAAAAAACAGTCGGTAAAAATGATAAATACCTTGCCCCCCCCCCCGAAACATTTTGGCTAATAACGGTTCTGACAACATCTGGGCTACTTAAATGTAGTTACCACTTACCATCAAACAATCCTGTTAAATAAGACAAGTCTGTCTGGTCCTTTTTGCTAACTTGAAAACACAAACTAGAAATGAACTGTTGGGTTGGGCTGAGCTGACAGAGGTCATGAGATGAACTGAGAAACTTAAACGTCAAAGTTTCGTCAAACCCGCAAAAACAACTCAACCCAAAAATACTTTTTTTTTTACCAAACGATACATTCTCGTGATTTCCAACGGTTTGTCGTCATTCTTTTGTCAAGGGTTTTGCTTACAAGTGATCACAACAAACCCACGAATTAGCGAATTACCTTAAAGTACTAATCTTAACCGAAAAGTAAAAAAAAACTTTTTTGCCGACTATTCATTCTCAAGATCCCCATGTGCCGATTATCATTTTCGCCTCGAGGGTTTTGTTACAAAGGAGTTTCTAACTCCCATAAAGTATGCATCTCAACTGGAAAGTCAAAAACGTACTTTTGAGCAAACGATACATTTCGGCCCATCATCTTTTGTTCCACAAAAGCAATATATAACCAATTCTGAATGATGCATTTGCTTGTGACAGCTCGGAGCTCAGCACCACAACCGATAGCAACTGAAGAGGATAGTCAGACGGGACACCGTCATCGGAAGAGGTAAAAAAAAAAACTGAGTGTGCTGAAATTCCATAAACGCTTAAGGGTGGAGGGATCGCGATCGTAATCCATGGGAATGACAGACAGATATCTACATATTTATTATCAATATCATTCAAAATTTGTAAATTGTTCGAAAATTGTCATTATCCGAATTGTCATCGTCCGGCTATACTTCAGCAGGCTGTACTCCTAGCAGAACTTAGCCCACATTGATCCCCAGGATTTCTCTTCGTTCGACGGTGGCTTTGTCTGACTTGCGCCTCTCCATTCGTGTCCCAGGCGTTTGAAAAAACGTTTGTTTTTTTCTACAACGCTATAACGTAACACAACGTTTTTGTATGCACAACGGTAAAACTTGACAAAACGTTTTCTTGGAGACAACACTTTTGGCACAGTAAACGTTTTTTCACGATTCAACATTTTTGTCATACAAAAACTCCTCTCGTCCAAGACCCGTTGTAGAAAAAAAAAATGATTTTTAAACGCGCTGTGTTGCCCAAAAAAAAGTGTTGTCTACCTGCTGACAGTGTAAGAAAGATTTTGTTTATTGAAAAGAAAAGATACTAGAAAAGAAAAAACTAAGACAAAACTAAAGCGAATAAACTAAATAAGTAAAAAACAAAAGCGAAAAAGTCGAATAGTGTGTTCCCTGGGTAAAAGTACAAAATGTTTCCGTCATTGGTTTGGTGGGCAAAAGCTGTGTCTTCGGGCTTGAGGCAGCCCCACTGCCCACCAAAACTGCTGCCTTCTTCATCACACTCCACCCAATTTTCCTCAAAAATACCTTTTTTTCGGCAGGTGACCTGTTGTGTGCCGAGCTCGGCCCATCAGTACGACTAGCATTGGGAAGATAGATCTTGAAACTGGTGTCGCCAGTTTTTGAATGAGAATCGTCAAGCCGGACTTCAAAATCAACGTCCGACATGGATTTCAATGCTGGTTAGCTTTCGACAGTCGATGATCATTAGGGTCACACGGTCCGCGTAATTTCTTATACTTTCATCCGCTCTCGGGTTAACAATCTCGTACTTTAATTTACTTTTTTGGCTGGTGTTCGCAAAACGAACTTTCAGTATGTCTTAAAGGTCTTTTGGCGTCGCGAATGTCTCTCCTTCTAGTTTGTCCAAAAACGAAATGGCAGCCCCTCTTAGTCTCAGGTACATCATTTGTCTCAACCTTTCTGTCTCTGTTATTCCCGCAATACTCAGAAAATTTTTGACGGATGTGACAAAAGAGTCTATATCCCCTGTTCCATAATACTCCGGCATTTGTCTGACCAGTTCCGTCTGGAGGACATTTTGTTTCCGTTTTGTTTCCTCGGTAATTCCGTTTGTTTCCTCGGTAATTCCGTCGGTCATTTTGTCTGTCTGTTGGTCGGTATGCTAACGTTACACCCTTCTACTACGTTTCAACCCTAAAACCGCCTGTCACCACTGTTGTATCTGAAGATGGACCGTAGGGTAACTGAGGGCGGTAGTAAACAAGGTTTACGTTAACATATAGTGGTTTTATTTCTGACTTACTCTTTATAAAGGTAATCCCAATCCGGATAAATACAATCACGATCGATAACGATAATATACTAAGTCGTGTGTGACTTACAAAATATGAATGACATTAAAATTGATAAACTGAAATCTAAAAGCTAAAACGAAAGTTGAACTCTCAATTTAAAATATAGATAAAAATTAAGAAACAAATCAAGAATTCAAGTTTTATTTAATGACCGAAAATAGGAAACGAGATTTTCTGGTTGACACGCCGGTCCATTAGAAACGTATGTCGCGAAAACAGTTGGTCCAGATTTATTTCAGGAATGGAAGTCCAGTTGAATTTCAGGAATGGAAGGGGGGCTGTCTTCAGGACGGTCCAGGTCTGCAACACCATCTATCTTGTTCGTTTCGCTTTCCGATTCTGCCTCTTTCAGTTTCTTTATCGGATTTTTTTTTTACTGGAGTCATACCACTGTGGGTGGAACTGTTGCATGTGACTTGCCTTCAGTAGCATGAATATCGTCAAAAAATGGTGGGCAGTCAATTACCGCTTTTCCAGATGCAGAGGGTCCTATTCGTAGCTAGTAGGCTATATTTGGGCACAGCAAACCTTTATACTTGTAGCTGCGTTTGTCCCGTGCTCTGTCCCCCAGATCTAAACCTTGTTCTATAAGGTGGTTAGCCACCATTTGCCAAATTCCTGTCTGGGGCTGTCTTCAGGACGGTCCAGGTCTGCAACACCGTCTATCTTGTTCGTTTCGCTTTTCGATTTTGCCTCTTTCAGTTTCTTTATCGGATATTTTTTTTACCGGAGTCATACCACTGTGGGTGGAACTGTTGCATGTGACTTTCCTTCAGTAGCATCAATATCGTCAAAAAATGGTGAGCAGTCAATTACCGCTTCTCCAGATGCAGAGGGGCCTCTTCGTAGCTGGTAGGCTATATGTGGGCACAGCAAACCTTTATACTTGTAGCTGCGTTTGTCCCGTGCTTTGTCCCCCAGAACTAAACCTTGTTCTATAAGGTGGTTAGCCACCATTTGCCAAATTCCTGTCTGGGGCTGTCTTCAGGACGGTCCAGGTCTGCAACACCATCTATCTTGTTCGTATCGCTTTCCGATTTTGCCTCTTTCAGTTTCTTTATCGGATTTTTTTTTTTTATTTGAGTCATACCACTGTGGGTGGAACTGTTGCATGTGACTTGCCTTCAGTAGCATCAATATCGTCAAAAAATGGTGGACAGTCAATTACCGCTTCTCCAGATGCAGAGGGGCCTCTTCGTAGCTGGTAGGCTCTATAGGGGCACAGCAAACCTTTATACTTGTAGCTGCGTTTGTCCCGTGCTTTGTCCCCAAGAACTAAACCTTGTTCTATGAGGTGGTTAGCCACCATTTGCCAAATTCCTTTTGGGTTCCCGCTCTGATACACAGAATACAAGAACTTCTTGCTTATTTCCCGAATTGTGGACTTGCTAAATTCCGTGAGTGTACTCCCTGCATACTCTTTGTAACCAAACGAAGCCCAAAAATTTAAACGTGATTTATTCGTTATCCTCTAAGAAAGATTTTGTTTATTGAAAAGAAAAGATACTAGAAAAGAAAAAACTAAGACAAAACAAAATCCAAAAAGTAAATAAGTAAAAAAACAAAAGCGAAAATCTAGAATAGTGTGTGCCCTGGGCAAAAGTAACAAAATGTTTCCGTCATTGGTTTGGTGGGCAAAAGCTGTGTCTTCGGGCTTAAGACAGACCCAGTGCCCACCAAAACTGCAGCCTTCTTCATCACACTCCACCCAAGTTTCCACAAAAATACCTTTTTTCTGCAAGCAGATAGTGTGCCCCAGATTCCCACTTCACTCCGCAATGCGGCAGACATCTGCATGGTCTTTCACTTTCGTTTTTTGCCGACAAACACAACTGAGTCGGCGAAGCGCGGGTTGGGTTTCCTGCTCCTCCCTGTGTACTTCATTATCGGCTGAGCTGAGGCAGCAGCAGCAGCCGAGAGGGGCGTTGAACGTTTGGGAGGGCAGGTGACGCGTTGTGTGCCGAGCTCGGCTCATCAGTACGAATAGCACTGGTAAGAGAGATCTCGAAAGTGGTGTCGCCAGTTTTTGAATGAGAATCGTCAAGCCGGACTTTAAAATCAACGTCCGACATGGATTTCGATGCTGGTTAGCTTTCGACAGTCCAGGGCTGCAGCGGCCCCGAATCTACACTTTGCACAACGGGTGCAATATTATTTGCTTCAGCCTAGCTTTTCGCTGGAACCAGCGTCTGTCGGCGTGGTGCAAATAGTTTAGGCCGTTTTTCCGTGTCCACTCTGGACCCTGTCGCTGTATTGAAAAGACTCAGCTGAGACGTTCGAACTCGCACTATTATCAATTTTGGCGATGGCACCGGCGCTGTCGCCGACGACGTCTCGTACGTTCAGACGTAGAGCTTTTCAATGCCATTTGGCACGTCGGACGTAATCTTTATTTCGACTCGCTTTCCAGTCATTTGACTGGATGTCGTTGGCCTTTAAAAAAGGGGTATTTCTATCTGCAGGTAACCGAGCCATTACGAGAATTTTTGCAGCAAAATATCACAGTACAACCGTCAAGCTTACATCAAGGACGAAGAGCTTAGATCTAGTTCTGAATATTTCAAAACACTCGACCCAAACGAATGGGATGCCATGTTTGCGGCAACAGAGGTTCTCAATGAATCCGGACATCCCGACGTAAAAAGCAGGAAGACTCATATTCTGGAATTAGTGCTCAACAGAGACTTCTTGTAACTAGTCAGTTTGTTGCGCTTCCTTCTTGGTTGTCTTGAAACATATGTGCCTGTAACTAGCCAGTGAAAAGGACAGTTGCCTATTGTGTAAGCAGCATTGTTTCAAAATTCTCGCCAGGATAACTGTTTTTCTAATTCCGCTCTAAAAAAAAATTATAATTCCGCTCTAAAAATCCTTGATTGAATGATGAAAACTTTATTATGTAAAGATTAGCGGCTTTTATGTTAATATTGCCTAAGAAGAATTGTACAATTCATGAAGACTAATTCATTCGCATCAATGAAGAATCGCCGTATGCCTAGCGAAGAGACAGTAACATCAAAACAACTAACGTTGTTTCTGGTCCGTTTCTGGACCACGAAAATGAACTATCGACGACTTCCCGGACTTCTTCTGGCATACACGATCTTTGAAAATATTCATATACAATCAGGCGCTGGTAGTTAGGATGCCGCGAAGCGAAGAAAATCCGCGATACAGCATGCCTTGCTGCCCAGTAGTTGTCGGGATCATTTTTTCGGATAGAACATCGCATCATCAAGAGCGGGTACAAATCGTCCTTACATAGCACATTTGCGAAAAGCACACGTTGGTTTTTAACTTTTCGAAGCCATGCACGAAACTGACTGGGGCTGGGGTTCCGCTCTCGAACTAGCAGACATGTATCGAGAATGTCAGAGCCAGGTGAAGTACTTCCATCACAGCAAAATTCTTCTGATGGTCGTCGGCAAGAGCCCTGTAGTGCAGGGCCGACCCGCAGCTTATTTCTGTCACCAGGCAAAGGTGGCGGGTGATTGGCTCCCAAAGCATTTCGGTTATAATGCGGCAAGCACTGTACTCGACGTGAATTCACCTGGGACGAGCACTACCCAGTCAATACATCGAAACATAGTTGACTTTCTGCCACCTTCGCTGCACACATGCTTCACGGTATTGTACCTGTATTTGACTTTAAACCCGCAGTAACTACATTTGTAGAGCTTGCCAAGTAGTTCCGGCACGATTGTATGAATACCGGCGTCTTCTTCAATGACCAACCACAAACGATCGCCTAGAAATAAAATCAAATTATGAAATCACATCTACCGCTATTTTCGAATATTAAAAAATGTGCGAATACAGTAAAGTTTATGATCTGATTCTAAAAAAAAAATGCACGGCCTTGTTTGTTTTAAGTCTCCAGTTTTCCAGTCCCATTGGCTTTTAGCAAGATCTCGGCAAAATTAAGAAAAAACGTTCTAAGCATCATTAGCATGATACGCGAACACTTGTACGGAGCATAATGTGCATGGATTCGAATGAATCGCGGTAAATAAAAAGACTAGTGAGTTGTCCTAAGCGGATTCAGAGTTTAAAATCTGCAGTTTGGATCACCAGGTATAAGCAATAATGATGTCATGGAAGCAGAGGCGTCACTACTGGGGGGGTGAGGGGGGACGCCCCCCTCCCCCCGAATGTTGTCGGCCAGTCGGTAAAAATAGCCGAGTCGGCGCGAAGTTGATTTTCCTTAAAAACAGTCTGTTTTTTCATAATAATTGACGATTTTTTTCTAAAATATGATCGTTTTTCTAAATATAATCATATTTTTCGTCAACAAAGTCGTTTTTTCTTTCCGCATGCGGGGAAAAAAATTCCCGGCACTTACTCAGCATCGCGTAGGTTTTGATGACAAATGCTGCGAAACTTGTTTTTCAGAAGTGATAAGCTTCTAGTCAGATTATAATTTTGAGTTATAATTTTTACAATTTCGCGTAATTTTATTGTGTTAAAAACATGACGCAACAAAGCGTTGTTGGGCTTGAGTTGAAAATAAAACATACAAAAAAGCAAAACTTGTCATTAGGGCCTAATGGATGCACTGTGAAGAATCTTACTCGTTTAATTGTGTTTTCAGGTTTAAAAAGTGCACGTAAAATGGCTGGCGATAAGAACACACAATTCAGGTTGGATGCAGGAAGTAAGATTTAAGAGTTAGTTACCTTTGACAATCTCCAAGTTTTCCATGACTGCCGTGAGATTGGCGTAACCGGCGGGGTTGATCATGATGGTTTCACCAGTATGGACGTCTACTTGGCTTGGGGACGAAGGAAAAGTAAATGACTCGTACGGCATGAACTCAACTTCCAGATATTGAAATGATTTCGTCCAGTTCTAATGGCTGGACTGTAGACCGGCAGTTCGTGCACCTGCCTACGAACTGAGAATTTTCACAGCCTAGCTCGTGGCAATACTGCTCTTGCAACGATTCTAGTTGTTTTGCACGGATGTGCTCCTTCTTCTTTGCAGATGAGATATTTCTGTAGCTGTCTTTAAGCAGGGCCTCTTCAGCCTGACTGAATCGTCGAGCGGTCATGTGAGCTGATTTCTCCTTCATGTGGCTGTACAGTTTTCCAACATCGTCGATAGATGTTCCATAGAGCCAGTTTTTGGGCCGGTTTTCGTGGTTCGTCATAACGTGCGTCATGCTATTTTGCGTAAAATAAAGGCACGTTGTGATGATGGACGACGTCGCTCTGTTGTCTGCGCGAAAACTGTAATTCTTGCCAACAACTTGGTTGTTATCAAATGCCACTTGAACCAAGTTGTCTGGCACTTTTATTGGGGTTCTCTTTTTCCGGAAGAAATCAGTCACATAAGTGTATGAACCTCCAGGACCACCCTTCCCAACTATATCTTTAGACCTGTATGATCGTATTGGCAGAGCGCTAAAGATAAGTTATACGGGGAAATTCTGCGGCTGGATATGGAGGCATACTTCCGCCCGATGCTGCTGTTGATCTCCAGCAGTTCCTTGGACGTAAGTGCTTGGTTCTTCCTCCTTGCATTGTAGATTGGGCGAAGAACTGACGCACCGGTTCAGGCCGTTCTTGTAGCCACGATTCAGGACAGTAGGTAAGGATATCGTTTGGAGACAGATTTTTTGGCATTTTCTTCAAATCTTCTAGGATAATTCCTAAAAGTTCGTCACTCATGCTTTTCATCAACGTTGACGAGTCGGCCTCCTGCACCAACTCCGAGACTTCTTGTAACTAGTCAGTTTGTTGCGCTTCCTTCTTGGTAGTCTTGAAACATCTGTGCCTGTAACTAGCCAGTGAAAAGGACATTTGCCTATTGTGTAAGCATCATTATTTCAAAATTCTCGCCAGGATAACTGTTTTTCTAATTCCGCTCTAAAAAAATAATAATTCCGCTCTAAAAATCCTTGATTGAATGTTGAAACCTTTATTTTGTAAAGATTAGCGGCTTTTATGTTAATATTGCCTAAGGAGAATTGTACAATTCATGATGACTAATTCATTCGCATCAATGAAGAATCGCCGTATGCCTAGCGAAGAGACAGTAACATCAAAACAACTAACGTTGTTTCTGGTCCGTTTCTCCCCACCTTCGCTGCACACATGCTTCACGGTATTGTACCTGTATTTGACTTTAAACCCGCAGTAACTACATTTGTAGAGCTTGCCTAGTTCCGACACGATTGTATGAATACCGGCGTCTGCTTCAATGACCAACCACAAACGATCGCCTAGAAATAAAATCAAATTATGAAATCACATCTACCGCTATTTTCCAATATTAGAAAATGTGCGAATACAGTAAAGTTTATGATCTGATTCTAAAAAAAAAAATCCACGGCCTTGTTTGTTTTAAGTCTCCAGTTTTCCAGTCCCATTGGCTTTTAGCAAGATCTCGGCAAAATTAAGAAAAAACGTTCTAAGCATCATTAGCATGATACGCGAACACTTGCACGGAGCATAATGTGCATGGATTCGAATGAATCGCGGTAAATAAAAATACTAGTGAGTTGTCTTAAGCGGCTTCAGAGTTTAAAATCTGCAGTTTGGATCACCAGGTATAAGCAATAATGATGTCATGGATGCAGAGGCGTCACTACTGGGGGGGTGAGGGGGGACGCCCCCCTCCCCCCGAATGTTGTCGGCCAGTCGGTAAAAAAAGCCGAATCGGCGCGAAGTTGATTTTCCTTTAAAACAGTCTGTTTTTTCATAATAATTGACGATTTTTTTCTAAAATTAGGTCGTTTTTCTAAATATAATCCGATTTTTCGTCAACAAAGTCGTTTTTTCTCAATAGGCTAATAGTCGTTTTTGTCTAAAAAATACAGTCGGTAAAAATGACCAGCCAGTCGGTAAATACCTTGCCCTCCCAAACATTTTGGTTAGTGATGCCTCCGCATGGAAGTAGGTTGGATTGGCGGTATATGTACAAAAGGTCCTTGAAACAAGAAATCGAAGTAGAATTCGGTTTCACTATTGGAGCAAGCGGGGAAAAAAATTCCCGGCACTTACTCAGCATCGCGTAGGTTTTGATGACAAATGCTGCGAAACTTGTTTTTCAGAAGTGATAAGCTTCTAGTCAGATCATAATTTTGAGTTATAATTTTTACAGTTTTGCGTAATTTTATTGTGTTAAAAACACGACGCAACAAACCGTTGTTGGGCTTGAGTTGAAAATAAAACATACAAAAAAGCAAAACTTGTCATTAGGCCTTAATGGATGCACTGTGAAGAATCTTACTCGTTTAATTGTGTTTCCAGGTTTAAAAAGTGCACGTAAAATGGCTGGCGATAAGAACACACAATTCAGGATGGATGCAGGAAGTAAGATTTAAGAGTTAGTTACCTTTGACAATCTCCAAGTTTTCCATGACTGCCGTGAGATTGGCGTAACCGGCGGGGTTGATCATGATGGTTTCACCAGTATGGACGTCTACTTGGCTTGGGGACGAAGGAAAAGTAAATGACTCGTACGGCATGAACTCAACTTCCAGATCTTGAAAAGATTTCAGAATGTCCAGTTCTAATGGCTGGACTGTAGACCGGCAGTTCGTGCACCTGCCTACGAACTGAGAATTTTCACAGCCTAGCTCGTGGCAATACTGCTCTTGCAACGATTCTAGTTGTTTTGCACGGATGTGCTCCATCTTCTTTGCAGATGAGATATTTCTGTAGCTGTCTTTAAGAAGGGCCTCTTCAGCCTGACTGAATCGTCGAGCGGTCATGTGAGCTGATTTCTCCTTCATGTGGCTGTACAGTTTTCCAACACGTCGATAGATGTTCCATAGAGCCAGTTTTTGGGCCGGTTTTCGTGGTTCGTCATAACGTGCCTCATGCTATTTTGCGTAAAATAAGGCACGTTGTGATGATGGACGACGTCGCTCTGTTGTCTGCGCGAAAACTGTAATTCTTGCCAACAACTTGGTTGTTATCAAATGCCACTTGAACCAAGTTGTCTGGCACTTTTATTGGGGTTCTCATTTTCCGGAAGAAATCAGTCACATAAGTGTATGAACCTCCAGGACCATCCTTCCCAACTATATCTTTAGACCTGTATGATCGTATTGGCAGAGCGTTAAAGATAAGTTATACGGGGAAATTCTGCGGCTGGATGTGGAGGCATACTTCCGCCTGATGCTGCTGTTGATCTCCAGCAGTTCCTTGAACGCAAGTGCTTGGTTCTTCTTCCTTGCATTGTAGATTGGGCGAAGAACTGACGCACCGGTTCAGGACGTTCTTGTAGCCACGATTCAGGACAGTAGGTAAAGATATCGCTTGGAGACAGATTTTTCAACGTCGACGAGTCGGCCTCCTGCACCAACTCCGAGACTTCTTGTAACTAGTCAGTTTGTTGCGCTTCCTTCTTGGTAGTCTTGAAACATCTGTGCCTGTAACTAGCCAGTGAAAAGGACATTTGCCTATTGTGTAAGCAGCATTATTTCAAAATTCTCGCCAGGATAACTGCACCAACTCCGACTCCTCGAGTGGGACCATGGCTGGAATGTCAACGGCTTCAACGGCCACCATCAATGAGTCATCCAAAGCATCGAGGGGGACCATGGCCGGATCGTCGTCGGCGTCAACTGGCACCATTAATGAGTCATCCAAAGCCTCGAGGGGGACCATGGCCGGATCGTCGTCGGCGTCAACTGGCAACGTTAATGAGTCATCCAAAGCCTCGAGGGGGACCATGGCTGGATCGTCGTCGGCGTCAACGGGCACCATATATGAGTCGTCCAAAGCCTCGAGGGGGGCCATGTCGGGATCGTCGTTGGGGTCAACAGGCACCATCCACGAATCCTCGTCTGGCACAGTGAATGACTCGTTGGCGGTGTGCATCGCTACTAAAGGATTTTGTTCGATTGGCACGGCATGGGGGATTGGTGACAAGCAATCATTTTCGCCACGGGCCAGTGATGCTCTCTTCTTGGGGGTGGACGTATTCCTGCTAGAGGATAGAGATTTATCAGTATTTGTAAATCTAGTCAATTACTTCTTATCCTAAATCGACGATCTGATAAGCTGAAAAAAGAAATTTTCACCCTGTATTATAACCCCTTCCCCACCCCTCAATTTACATAAAAAAAATTCTTGGAATATGAAATTTTGAAATCCACGATCGGTTCAGCATTTAACCGATAGTCAAGAAACAAACCAAAGTGTTGATCCCGGCTATAGCTATTTTTTAAATAAAGTACAACTATTTACTAGTTTTCTCTCTTAATTTTTTTTTATTTGTGTGTCCAAAACAATCCTTTTCTTGAAGATTTCTGGGGATCCGCTTCACCTGACTGGGTGGGAAGTCACGGCCAGTAAGGTCCCAGAGACATAGACGTATTGGACTCTCGCTTTTATAGGTCTAAGCTCTGGGTCAATATTCCACATTGGTTTCCGAGTATTAATGCGGGTATCGGTCAAGGGGCACTGCCAGAGCTTCAGCTTGCTTCGTCAACACGAACCATAGAAGAAATAAGGCCTGCACTTAATATACAATGATCAATTTTCGTCGTATGCACGTTGTGTACATCACATACGTCGGCGCACGTCAGGTACGTCAGTGCACGTGTAAACTAAAAAAAAATTGACAACATGGTATGGGCTCGGGAGAATATCCAAAACATTTCCTAAGGAGGGTAATTGGAATTTAAATCAGGATTAATGTCTTCCAAAACAATATTTTTCTTGAAGATTTCGGAGGATCCGCTTCACCTGAGTAGGTGGGAAGTCTCGGCCAGTAACGTCCCAGAAACATGAGAAACATTCGACGTAGTGGACTTTCGCTTTTTTTTTAGGTTTAAGCTCTGGGTCAATATTCCACATTGGTTTCCGAGTATTAATGCGGTATCGATCAATGGGCACTGCCAGAGCTTCAGCTTGCTTTGTCAACGCGAGACAGAAGAAATTAGGCCTGCACTTAATACACAATGATCAGTATTCGTCGTGTGAACGTCACGTACGTCGGTGCAAGTACGTGTAAACTTAAAAAAAATTGATAACAGGGTACGTGCTCGGGAGAATATCCAAACACATTTCCGAACGAGGGTAATTGGAATTTAAATCAGGATTCATGTCTTCCAAAACAATCCTTTTCTTGAAGATTTCTGGGGATCCGCTTCACCTTACTAGGTGGGAAGTCTCGGCCAGACTCGTGGTGTCAGGGTTACTGTTATAGGTTTTCTGTCTAAGCCATGGCCGTCTAACTGAGTGGCCTGAAAGGAAGGGCTCTTCCTTTCAGCTCGCCTAGTAGTTCCAGAAGTCTTTCAAATCGGTAGCGTCTAATCGAAGGCTTGGGTTTGGTTTAAAAGGTTCGGAAACCGTGTCCCTTTAATTCTGACTTGAGTTTAAAAGGTAAACTAGATAAAGCTATTAGTATAAAGATATGAAGACCCTTCATAACACAGTAAAGTTCATTCTACACAGAAACATTCGACGTAATTGACTTTCGCTTTGTTTTTTTTTTTAGGTTTAAGCTCTGGTTCAATATTCCACAATGGTTTCCGAGTATTAATGCGAGATCGACCAAGGGGCACTGCCAGAGCTTCAGCTTGCTTCAAACAAGAAATTATTTTCAAATAGTAAATATTCAAAACAACTTTTTTATTCGGGCAAGGGGTACCGAGTGTCAGAATGATAGAGCACACGCACAGTAGATGAAATGGAGATTTCTGGGGATCCGCTTGACCTGACTGGGTGGGAAGTCTCGGCCAGTAACGTCCAATAAACATGAGAATCATTCGACGTAGTGGACTTCCGTTGTGTTTTTTTTATTGGTTTAAGCTCTGGGTCAACATTCCACATTAGTTTCCGTGTATTAATGCGACATCAATCAAGGGCACTGCCAGAGCTTCAGCTTGCTTCAAACAAGTAATTATTTTCAAATAGTAAATATTCAAATCAAGTGGTTTTTCGGGCAAGGGATTCAGCAGACAATTTCATAATAATCGTAGGAGGAGAATCTGCGGATATAGAGGAACTAAATTCCAACCAACAAAACGGATTTAAATCCACTTGACACTGACCATTCAGGAGTCCAGGCTTTGACTCGAAGTTTAAAACCGATCATTAGAATCCGAAACTTATTTTGAAGGAAAGAAAACCTTCAAGATCTTATTTCTGATTTATTCTTATAGAAACAATCAAGAAAGGGTCGGGAAAACGTTTGCAATAATTTACAGGTTCAAATTTTCATACGGTCGACAAAAACAAAAACCTCAGCTGCGTTAGCTGTACTTTGGCAGTGGTATTTCGGCCCATCTTGGCAAGCGTCCTCGACACTTGTAAAACGAACCCGCAATTTCGGCTAAACGGATCTAAGCCCACTTGAAACTGACCAATCTGGAGTCCAAGCTTTGACTCGAAGTTGTAAAACCGATCAATAGGATCCGAAACTTATTTTGAGGGCTTCAAGATCTGATTTCTGATTTATTCCTATAGAAACAATCAAGAAAGGTTCGGGAAAACGTTTGCAAAAGTTACAGGTTCAGATATATATACGATCGACAAAAACAAAACGTCAGCTGCGTAGGTTGTACTTTGGCAGCGATATTTCGGCCCTTCTTGTCAAGCATCCTCGTCCGGCTGTCGGGGACACTTGTAAAACGAACCTGCAATTTTGATTGCAGGTACGTTTCTTCCGTTCCTCAACGTTGTCCCTGATGTTAGAACAAATATGGCTGTATAAATGAAAAATAAAGTTGGAGGAGATCCTTAACGGAGCAACAAAGCTTTTGTCGTACGCTTTTAATAATAATGTTTCATGCATAACCTCTTCAAACACAACAGGTAACATCCCAAGTGTTGTTTGTTGAAACCGCTCATCCTTGTGTTGTCTGTAGTTGAAAACAGTCAAAGATCGTAACAAAATCATCCTGAGCGACTCGCAAGAACAAAACGATCCTGCAATTTTGATTGCATCATTTATTATAATGCAAATGCAGCATTTATTATAATGCATTTATTATACAATTGCAACTTTATTATAAATGAAAAATAAAGATAGAGGAGATCCTGAACGGAGCAAGAAAGCTTTTGTCGTACGTTTATAATAATAATGTTTCATGCATAACCTTTTCAAACACAACAGGTAACATTCCAAGTTGTCTGTGTTGAAACCGCTCATCCTTGTGTTCTCTGTAGTGGAAAACAATCAAAGATCGTAACAAAATCATCCTGAGCGATTTGCAAGAACCAAAACACAAGCTGCAACTTAATGCAATTAATATTATTAATGTACAATTATATATATATATAACTATATGTTATTATTATACATTATATATAATTACAATTATACATTTCAAAGACTTGGTAACTGGCGTTTCATCCCCTACGACGTGCACGTATTCCCGCCAATTTCCTAATAATCGTGGGAGAAGAATGTGCGGATATAGAGGAACTAAATTCCAACCAACAAAACGGATGTAAGTCCACTTGACACTGACCAATCAGGAGTCCAGGCTTTGAGTCGAAGTTGTAAAACCGATCAATATGATCCGAAAATTTTGAAGGAAATAAAACCTTCAAGATCTGATTTCTGATTTATTCCTATAGAAACAATCAAGAAAGGTTCGGGAAAACGTTTGCAATAATTTACAGGTCCAGATATTCATACGATCGGCAAAGTCGGACTTTATATATAATTACATATAAATACAGTTAAACATTTCAAAGACTTGGAAACTGGCGTTTTCACCCCTACGACGTGCACGTATTCCCGCCAGTTTCCTAATAATCGTGGGAGGAGAATGTGTGGATATAGAGGAACTAAATTCCTACGAACAAAACGGATTTAAGTCCACTTGACACTGACCAATCAGGAGGCCAGGCTTTGACTCGAAGTTGTAAAACCGATCAATAGGATCCGAAACTTATTTTGGAGGAAAGAAAACCTTCAAGATCTGATTTCTGATTTATTCCTATAAAAACAATCAAGAAAGGGTCGGGAAAACGTTTGCAATAATTTACAGGTTCAGATATTCATACGATCGACAAAGTCAAGACTTTATATATAACTACATATAATTCCAATTAGACATTTCAAAAACTTGGGAACTGGCGTTTTCACCCCCAACGACGTGAACGTATTACCGCAAATTTCCTAATAATCGTGGGAGGAGAATGTGCGGATATAGGGGAACTAAATTCCAACCAACAAAATGGATCCAAGTCCACTTGACACTGACCAATCAGGAGTCCAGGCTTTGAGTCGAAGTTGTAAAACCGATAAATAGGATCCGAAACTTATTTTGAAGGAAAGAAAACCTTCATGATCTGATTTCTGATTTGTTCCTATAGAAGCAATCAAGCAAGGATCGGGAAAACGTTTGCAATAATTTACAGGTTCATATATTCATACGATCGATAAAGTCGGACTTTATATGTAATTACATATAAATACAATTAGACATTTCAAAGTATTGGGAACTGGCGTTTTCACCTCTTACGACCTGCACGTAGTCTCGCCAATTTCCTAATAATCGTGGGAGGAGAATGTTCGGATATAGAGGAACTAAATTCCAACCGACAAAAAGGATTAAAGTCCACTTGACACTGACCAATCAGGAGTCGATGCAGAAAACCTTCAAGATCTGATTTCTGATTTATTCCTATAAAAACAATCGAGAAAGGGTCGGGAAAACGTTTGCAATAATTTACAGGTTCAGATATTCATACGATCGACAAAGTCAAGACTTTATATATAACTACATATAAATCCAATTAGACATTTCAAAAACTTGGGAACTGGAGTTTTCACCGCCTACGACGTGCACGTATTCCCGCAAATTGCCTAATAATCGTGGGAGGAGATTGTGCGGATGCTAAATTCCAACCAACAAAACGGATCTAAGTCCACTTGACACTGATCAATCAGGAGTCCAGGTTGAGTCGAAGTTTTAAAACCGATAAATAGGATCTGAAACTTATTTTGAAGGAAAGAAAACGTTCAAGATCTGATTTCTGATTCATTCCTATAGAAGCAATCAAGAAAGGGTCGGGAAAATGTTTGCAATAATTTACAGGTTCAGATATTCATACGATCGACAAAGTCGGACTTTATATGTAATTACATATAAATACAATTAGACATTTCAAAGTATTGGGAACTGGCGTTTTCACCTCTTACGACCTGCACGTAGTCTCGCCAATTTTCTAATATTCGTGGGAGGAGAATGTTCGGATATAGAGGAACTAAATTCCAACCGACAAAAAGGATTAAAGTCCACTTGACACTGACCAATCAGGAGTCGATGCTTTCACTCAAAGTTGTAAAACCGATCAATAGGATCCGAAACTTATTTTGAAGGAAACAAAACCTTCCAGATCTGATTTCTGATTTGTTCTTATAGAAACAATCAAGAAAGGGTCGGGAAAACGTTTGTAATAATTAACAGGTTTTTGTAATTGTCTGTGCGGATCGGTGGTAATTGGAATTTAAATCAGGATTCATATCTTTCAAAACAATCATTTTCTTGAAGATTTCTGGGGATCCGCTTCACCTAACTGGGTGAGAAGTCTCTGCCAGTAACGTCCCAGAAATATGAGAAACATTCGACGTAATGGACTTTCGCTTTGTTTTTTCTTATAGGTTTAAGCTCTGGGTCCATATTCCACAATGGTTTCCGAGTAATAATGCAAGATCGATCAAGGGGCACTGCCAGAGCTTCAGCTTGCTTCAAACAAGAAATTATTTTCAAATAGTAAATATTCAAATCAAGTTTTTTATTCGGGCAAGGGGTACTGAGTTGCAGAATGGTAGAGCACACGCACAGAAGAAAAAAGGTCATCTTTGTGCCGATGGGCCACGAATCTCCCTAGTATTGGAACATTTGGGTGACATTCACAATACTTCTCGCAAGCCGCCAACATAGAACGTTGGCGACGAGTAGACTTACGAGCTAGTTGTTTGAGCTGTCACTGTGAGGTGTGTTTCGAAGTTTGTTTTCACCCTCTTCCTTTGAAATTAATTTTCCATGATACTCGACTACTGGCTGGAAAGCATGAAAAAATATTGCAGCGAAAAAGCCGTCGCCAGATCCAGTTTTTTGACGGAGAAACCTCAAGCGCCGGCCAAACTTGGCTTTTAACCGACACCAACAGGTCTTCATCGACAGTAACATTCTGAGTATAAGATTTTGCCTTCCTCGACGATCTGAAAGCCTCAAGCATTTCAGAAGAAGAAGGTGCGTGTTTGGTGTAACCGAAACTTTTACACTTCTCTGCCAGGCTGTCAGGGTCACAAACATCAGTTTCCTGAAACTGCCCAATGCCCCTTTTTGGTAACATGCCACCTAAGATATATTTAGCGCGGACAAGCTTCAAGTGTTTGATGTAACGATCCTGCACGGTCTTGATGAAAATTGGGGTCACCTTGGTCGGCAAGATCAGCTCGCTTATGATTGACTTTGTGGGAACAGAACATGACGCGCTTTTGGTAATGGGACACTTTTTTTACTTTCTATGAACGTCAGCCCGTTTTTGCTGAGAAGTTGTGGGAGAAAACAGTGAGACATTTGATCTGGCATCAGAAGCCTCGTCATCAGAAGACAAGTCAGCGATGTCTTGTGCAGGCTCTGCCATTACGGTTTGTGGAACACCAAGGGATTTTGTGAAAAATCCCTGGATCATTTGTCTACCCTTTGCATAATACTCAGCGGCGGCGTTGAAGTAGCGAGAGTCGGCAATTTCTCCGGAATGGGACAGATATTTGATTCTATCGCTTTCGGAGAGGTTGCTCTCCTTGTGCACCTTTGTGATGAGCCTACGAGGAGCTCGGCTAGTTGGGTGCGGTTTCGAAGCAACACGAGCAATGGATTTGGTGAGAAACCGAGTGATATTCTCACTCGCGTTGCCTAAATGTGTGCCCACAGAGGTTAGGAAGATGTTTCCCTTGAATTAGTAATTTCCCTTGAATTAGTAAAATAGTTCAAGGTGTTTCATCTCAGTATCTGTGAATGATACTTAGGCCGGCCCAACCGCGCCTGTCTTGTGCTCTGCGTTCTGAAATTCCGTTTCTGTCCCATGACAATACAGATACAAAAAACTGAAGTAACCCGTCAAGCAGTCATCATCCGTCATAGGTTCCCGTTCGTCTTCTAGCCGCTTAAGTATTGGTATCATCATTTGCTCGACACTGGCACGGGGGCAGATTAAGTCGTCAATAGAGTACTTACTTGTGTCGTACTGCCGTGCGAGCTGATTAGAACTTAGCTCGTTGCCGGCAGCAGTGTAAACCTGAGCACGGACTCCCCCCAAACAGTTCAGTGCAGCGTTCAAATTCTGTGTTTCCAAGGCCACGTAAGTATATGCTGTGTGATGTGCATTAAACCAGTTCAGGAACTTTTGGAAGGCACTGCAATAGTTCAAAACGGTGGCGGCACTGAGGATGCCCCGAGCTTGATCAATGAAGTTTTCATAGCGCGTGACATCCTCCAATTTCTTCCACTTCCGGGATTCGCCTTCCATGATGAAATATAGCATTTTGTTAACCTCCCCCAAAATGCTATAGAGCATTTTTGGCTGTTACACCAGTGTTTTAGGTTTAGCATCGTCTTTTTTATTTTTTCCGAATGATCGCACAGACTTTTCGCTCCTGAGTAAGTGTTTGGCATAGCCTTGAAGCACTGGCTCTGAATCCTCGTATTTCTGATGAAGCCCCTAACTTCTGCAAGTGTCTTTTAAGTAGTTTGCGGGTGATTTTATGGGCACAACCGGAGGAGGTAAATCCTCATCACTGCTTCAGAGTTCTCCTTCGGATGGAACAAAAACAGAACCACAAAGATCTTGGGCAGAAGAATCCCCTTGCTCGACAGGTGGACGGACAGAAGATTCCCCTTGCTCGACAGGTGGACGAACTCGCCTAGAAAGCCTGATACTGGAAGATACAGTAATGGGGATCGGACTAATCGGCCTAATACCGGATGGACTTGGTTCGTCGGGGTCTACCACAACAACAGGGAGATCAGTGGCTTCAATTGGTGAAACACCTGTACACGATGGTGGAAATGGACCAGTGGCAAGCAAAGATGAAAGCTGAAATATAATGGAATCAGCTACCACCTTTGTGGTAACCACCGGATCCCCGGGCCGAGAGAAGTGGATTAAGGTTTTAGGGCCCTCTCCCTCGCCAATGGTAAGGCCTAGACTCCGCATGCTTTCGGCGAGCTGTGACAGAGTCTTACAGTCCAAGACTTTCTTGAACAAACAAGAAATTGGTGCAACCGACTTTTCAGAATTCGAACCTTTTTTTGCTTCAGCAATGACAGCCTCAGCAGCAATGGCGTCCATTGCACATTTGCCTTTGCTCTCTGTGAGGTGTCTTTTTAGATTCGGAAATGCTTTTTTACAAGTGGGACACGTCTTCTTGTTTCTTTTTCGTGGTTTTTGGGGGGATCGTGCTACTGTGTTTTCATGAGGGATACTGTGGAGCAGACTGTCAATGCTGGCTTTATCCTGACGATGCCCTTGGGATTCACCACACGGACCAGACGCCTCCAACATGTGAATTCGGAGTTTTTTAAATAATTTATTACAGCAAGGGCAACGCTGGGCCAAGACCTGGATGTGAAGGATTGTTTCGTTTTTGGTTGGGCTGGTAAACACTTCGTTTGGCTCTGTGTCAACCTCGAAAGTGTCTAGTGCTGGGTCTTGGCTAGATGCCGATGTCACAGCAGAAAAGGTTACTTTTCTCCTTGAGGTGAGTGATTTTCTGTGAGGGGAAGGTTCTGCAGAGGAAGCAGGCTGTGAGCGATTTGGTTTTGTACGCTTTGGTGGTGGAGATGAAGGCAGAGTGGCCAGTTTCTATGCCGTAGTTTCAAGTGTATCGAGGGTAGCCTACTGTCTTTGGTTTTTGTTTTCCGTTTTTTGTCTGGATTATTTTTTAGAGCTGCAAGACTCTGCGGCAGTCTGCAAATTTTCAAACTCATCAAGAGTTGTTTGTTTTTTTTCTATTTTCTTTTTCCATTCCTGATGAGATTTCACGTATTAGATACTGAGTGTGAATAAATCAATATTTTGCTTGAGCAGTAGACACAATATAAATACAAATTTGGGAGTTCAAACATCAAGAGCCATCTGCGGCTCGATATAGAAATGTGGCTCTAATAGATATGTCAAAAGAAAGCAGCAATAGATTTACAGTCACAACAAATCTGCGAATACAGAAATAAATGTGCAAGATATCCGAACTATGTGCTATCTACTCGGTACGATTAATAACTGTAAGCAATCAAAGCAAACAGAAATGTGGCTCTGATAGATATGTGGACAGAAATCAGCAAAAGATTAACAAGCACAACAAATCTGCGAATACATAAATGAATGTGAAAGGTATCTGAAGTACGTGCTTTCAACTGGGGTGTTCAATAAGTGTAAGCCATCAGATAATAATGGTAGCAAACAGAAATAATAGATACGTATAAAGAAAGCAGCAATAGATTTACAAGCACAAACAAATCTACGAATACAGAAATAAATGTGCAAGATATCCGAACTATGTAGAATCAACTGGGTATGATCACTAACTTTAAGCAATCATAGCAAACAGAAATAAGCGGTGTGGAATTCCAAGAATCGTTTGCCAAAAAGAAGTCCGTCGTAAGCAAAACACTAGAGCCAACCGAGTAAACTGTGCGTTATTCAAAATGTGGTTTCTCAAATCTGCGAAAAGTTGCAAACTGTGTGGAACTTGCCTGCAAAACTGCAAAGAAACAGAACAACAGACCAGCAAACTCCGACACAATACACCAAAAACGCCAAGAAACAAGCCACAATATCAAAGAATAACCTGTCAGCTAAAGCGCCGTATAGTGAATGAAAAACTTTCCCCAGAAATTTCAAACGACCTTCTTGGAAGACGTCACTTGTCCCTGATTGGTCCCCCAGATATCGTACGCCTGCACTCAGAAAAATTTTCGTAAGGGAAAAACCGTTCAGGAACAGAAAAATGTTTGCAACAGGCGTTACATTACATCTATGGGGCCGTTTCGACTGGCGTGATAGGAATTTCCGCTAAATTACAGAGATAGGATGTGGCGGGCTAATGTGGGGTCTGTGGGGGTGGTTGATAGGGTTTATAACCCAGGAATGTGGGTTGGGTCTTCAACACCAGACACAGCTAAGCTACAAGTCAACGGAATATATACGACAAATAGTCGTGTTGGTCGTCACCAAACAGTTCTTGGCCACTTTCTCACTAGCAGCAGAGTTCTTCGCTTGAAGCGACTGGTTACCCCGTTTTAGCTTTGCATGCAAATACACGTGCACTGCACAGTCGAACAAGGATTTGCAAACCCCATCGCATAAATTGATTTGTACGATGAACAGTTCGTCCTCAGATCGGAACTCTTAGAGTTTCCTGGAAGTTCAGAAAGTTTGATTTCCTCAAAATGCGCGTCCACAAGTTCCGCTGTCTGTAACACCAGACACAGCGAAGCTACAAGTTAACGGAATTTATACGACAATTACTCGTGTTGGTCGTCACCAAACAGTTCGAACATACTTTTCTAGCAGTCTTTTAGTATTTTCATTTTTTTACACTGCTTGTCTACTCCGGAATAAATCAGTCACATAAGTGTATGGACCTCCAGGACCATCCTTCCCAACTATATCTTTAGACCATGTATGATCGTATTGGCAGAGCGTTAAAGATAAGTTTTTGGAAAATTCTGCGGCTGGATATGGAGGCATACTTCCGCTCGATGCTGCTGTTGATCTCCAGCAGTTCCTTGAACGTAAGTGCTTGGTTCTTCTTCCTTGCATTGTAGATTGGGGCGAAGAACTGACGCACCGGTTACAGAGGAACTTGCCTGCAAAACTGCAAAGAAACAGAACAACAGACCAGCAAACTCCGACACAATACACCAAAAACGCCAAGAAACAAGCCACAATATCAAAGAATAACCTGTAAGCTAAAGCGCCGGATAGTGAATGAAAAACTGTCAAAAGAAAGCAGCAATAGATTTACAATCACAACAAATCTGCGAATACAGAAATAAATGTCCAAGATATCCGAACTATGTGCTATCTACTCCGTACGATTAATAACTGTAAGCAATCAAAGCAAATAGAAATGTGGCTCTGATAGATATGTGGACAGAAATCAGCAAAAGATTAACAAGCACAACAAATCTGCGAATACATAAATGAATGTGAAAGGTATCTGAAGTACGTGCTTTCAACTGGGGTGTTCAATAAGTGTAAGCCATCAGATAATAATGGTAGCAAACAGAAAATAATAGATACGTATAAAGAAAGCAGCAATAGATTTACAAGCACAAACAAATCTACGAATACAGAAATAAATGTGCAAGATATCCGAACTATGTAGAATCAACTGGGTATGATCACTAACTTTAAGCAATCATAGCAAACAGAAATAAGCGGTGTGGAATTCCAAGAATCGTTTGCCAAAAAGAAGTCCGTCGTAAGCAAAACACTAGAGCCAACCGAGTAAACTGTGCGTTATTCAAAATGTGGTTTCTCAAATCTGCGAAAAGTTGCAAACTGTGTGGAACTTGCCTGCAAAACTGCAAAGAAACAGAACAACAGACCAGCAAACTCCGACACAATACACCAAAAACGCCAAGAAACAAGCCACAATATCAAAGAATAACCTGTCAGCTAAAGCGCCGGATAGTGAATGAAAAACTTTCCCCAGAAATTTCAAACGACCTTCTTGGAAGACGTCACTTGTCCCTGATTGGTCCCCCAGATATCGTACGCCTGCACTCAGAAAAATTTTCGTAAGGGAAAAACCGTTCAGGAACAGAAAAATGTTGGCAACAGGCGTTACATTACATCTATGGGGCCGTTTCGACTGGCGTGATAGGAATTTCCGCTAAATTACAGAGATAGGATGTGGCGGGCTAATGTGGGGTCTGTGGGGGTGGTTGATAGGGTTTATAACCCGGGAATGTGGGTTGGGTCTTTAACACCAGACACAGCTAAGCTACAAGTCAACGGAATCTATACGACAAATAGTCGTGTTGGTCGTCACCAAACAGTTCTTGGCCACTTTCTCACTAGCAGCAGAGTTCTTCGCTTGAAGCGACTGGTTAACACGTTTTAGCTTTGCATGCAAATACACGTGCGCTGCACAGTCGAACAAGGATTTGCAAACCCCGTCGCATAAATTGATTTGTACGATGAACAGTTCGTCCTCAGATCGGAACTCTTAGAGTTTCCTGGAAGTTCAGAAAGTTTGATTTCCTCAAAATGCGCGTCCACAAGTTCCGCGGTCTGTAACACCAGACACAGCGAAGCTACAAGTTAACGGAATTTATACGACAAATACTCGTGTTGGTCGTCACCAAACAGTTCGAACATACTTTTCTAGCAGTTTTTTAGTATTTTCATTTTTTTACACTGCTTGTCTACTTTCTCACTGGCAGCAGAGTTCTTCGCTTGAAGCGACTGGTTAATCCGTTTTAGCTTTGCATGCAAATACACGTGCACTGCGTAGTCGAACAAGGAGTTGCAAACCCCGTCGCACAAATTGATTTCCACAATGAACAGTTCGTCCTCAGATCGGCTTCTTAGAGTTTCCTGGAAGTTATCTGAAAGTTTGATTTCCTCAAAATGCGCGTCCACAAGTTCTACCGTCTTCTGAACAAAGTTCACGACTCTGAGACTAGGAGTCAACAGATCACTTTGTGGATTGTACTTTTTTTTGTTATAAAGGCCCCGTGCCTCTCCTTCTCACAAGAAACAAGGACCTCTCAACATTTATCACATTCGTGTCGTTTCAGAATGTTCCTCACCAGAATTCCACTGAAGTATGCTGTACCATTTGTTTTGAGGTCATCTTCGTCAGCCTCGATGACTGGCAAATCAAAAGCAATATTTCTTCTGCTTCCTGGAGCGACATTCGCCAGAGGACCCAAGGGATGCCTTGACTTGCCTTGCCTTGCCCTGCCTTGACAATTTCTCCTTCTGCTTTCTTTTACTATCCCTTTCAGCTTTGATCTCAGATCAGCATTTACAGTCAGCAGTGCAGCCTTTCTGGGAGTTATGATTTTCCGGGGCCTCCCCCTCCTTTTAGGTGTCACAACGGGCTCACATGGTCCGGAATATGTTCGTGAGACTAATCTGCGGTGCAGTTTAGGAGTTCCAGCCACTTCCTGGTTTTCAGAGACAGGAGCACACGAAGCTGAAACCATTTCACCAATTTTACCTCGAGTCCATCCAGAAAAAACGTAGGAAGGAGCTTCAAGCGTCGGGTCGGATACCTTTCTAGTCTCACTGTTGAGGCTTTCACTTTGCTCTTTTGGTTCTTCGACTTCGCGAACCTTAGTCGAGTTTTTGAAGCTTCCACTCTGCTTTGTTGGCTCTTTGTAACCTTTGACAGTGCAAGCTGAAGTTTCAGCTTCAAGGGGTGGGTCGGATACTTCTCTAGCCTCATTGTTAAAGCTTTCACTATCCTGTGTCGGCTTTTCCACTTTCAGATTCTTGGTCACACTTTTGACATTTTGCAAAGCGATTTGACTCTTTCGAGCAGGTATTTCTTGTGCTGAGGGCCCAGCACTATCACTTACTGAAGCAGACGAAACGTTTGCTGTCACAGGACAAAAGACTGTCACTGGGAACAAATGTGGCACCGCATCTGGTCTTAGTTTCGAAGATCGGTCGGCAGGGTTCATGTATTGTATGTGCATCACTGAAGTGGCAAGCACTTACAAGCGCTGATTTAGTGAGATTAGTGTTTCTCAGGTGCAGAGAATCAAGCCATTTGTCCAAAAGTCCTGCCTTTTTAAAAGGTATACAGCGGAATCGGAGACCAGGGAAAACATTGCTGCAGTGATGGTAAATACACAATGATACCGCACATCTGTTGCGGCCCATGATCCTGAAAAACAAACAGGATTTTAAGTTTCAACTATAATAGTGCCAAAAAAGGCATTAACTACAAATAGCAACGTTCGATTTGTTGTACTTTCAGTCATGTTATGCTCACGTTATGGGCCTATTTATGTTCTTTCAGTGAAGTTCGGCTATAAGGTCAAGAGCCTAGACTAAACTTTGGTGTAAAAAGTCGTAGTTATAGTGTCGTGACCGGGCACCAGAATACCTTTTCGGTGTTTAAAGCAGGCATATTAACTTCCAAGCAATCCAGGACTAAAATCTTCAATTAAGACTCAGGGGCATCTCTTTTCACAAGATTCGATGCCCCGGAGACAACCAAGAGATTGAGAATACATTCACAAGAAAAAAAATGTTGAACCAAAAAAATATTTCGGCTGAAGAGTACTAAGTTAATGTTATTCTGTGTTTAAAAATTGCTAGTGGAAAGTCCAAATATCCGACCAGGGGACTGAATTAGTGAAAAGAGGACAGAACTTTAGGCCAGAGTTCATAAAAACTCACAGGTCACAGGTCTGTGGTGTCCGATCACCAGTTAACAATTGGCACTCTGGTGACTCGTCAATAAAAAAAACTCGCCTAATTTACTGTAATGTCGAACCCTGTCAAACAAGTTTGTTTGATAAGGTAGAACCCTGGACAGAACAGAACCCAACCCTGAACAGAAATAGACTGCTGGTTATCATATCATATTGGCTTGCTATATTCATCTGGCTGGATTTTGAGCCTCTGTGCAGCTGAAAATACAAAGACAAAATTGGGTAGACTACTAAAAATGTTGTCACGTGAGGCCTGTGCAGTTAAAAAAAAATTGGAAAGTCAGTCCAGTTTCTTTGGTCATAAAACATTTAACATGCTGTGGATAGTCCAGCTGATCTTTCTTTGTCACTTTTGTTTACTTCTTTGCCTTTTTTGGCACCTTAATAAATGCTCAAATGTTTGCAATATTTCCAAGTTAAAAAAAAAATCGTTGTAACTCAGTCTAGTACACTAGCCCCTTTTCAGGCATGGTGCTCAAACGTCTAGCACCATGCCTGGGCGCTAGACATTCAAGCACTGTACCTTGGATTTCATGTAGGGTGCATGGATTTCAGTATACAGTGCATGCATGAAAAACACAGTTTCTGTCATCACAACTGAGAACCGGCTCGGACAGGGCTGAAATTATTACCATGAATTAGAGAAATCAAAGACAATCCTATCATATTTTTCATAACAAAAACAAAAGGACGCGACTGACGATGGAGATGAAAAACCTCATTTCCTTTTCTACATAGTCAGCGGTTTTTCATGTAGAGTGTCCTGTGCCTCAGCTTTTTCTACCTAGCAGCCAAGCAGAATATTGGCTCTTGGAACCTGCCTGGTGCAGACTACATGGAAAATAGATAGGGTGCTGTCAGATTTTTTATCTCCATCATCAGTCACGTCCTTTTGTTTTTGTTATGAAAAATATGATACGATTGTCTTTGAATTCTCTAATTCATGGTGGTAATTTCAGCCCTGTCCGAGCTGGTGCACAATTGTGATGACAGAAACTGTCTTTTTCATGCATGCATTGTGTACTGAAATCCATGCACCATACATGAAATCCAAGGTACAGTGCTTGAATGTCTAGCACCCAGGCATGGTGCTTGACGTTTGAGCACCATGCCTGAAAAGGGGCTAGTGTACTAGACTGCTGTAACTGTCCTCTTCCTTTACCAGCTCCTTCATCCTAGTGTGAAAACTGTTAATTTCACATCAAGCATATCTGACCTCTTCCTATATTAGGCTGGGTATCAGGATTTCCTGAAATCTTTCAACATTTTAAACCAGTGAAGCACATTTTGACCATGGTAGCTCTCTCCTGTACCACACAAGACAAAGCCAATAAGCAAACTGTACTTACTAAAATCCAAAGCAAAATCCGCTATAAAAAGTCACAATTTTTCTCAAATTTTAGAACAAAACAATTTTCTATTCAGATAGACACGCGACTTCGCTACAGGGTTGCCAAATATTTTTGACCGAGAGTGTCACTTTTTCATCGAAAAAGTGTCATTTGGTTTCATTTCCAAATTAAAAAAGTGTCACAAAAAGTGTCACTTTCCAGATGTTTCCACGATGTTTTGGTGTGTTTTAAGTGACAGTTTTCAAATTTGTGGCAACATTCATCCAGTTTCCGTTTAAAAATGGATATTAAACGCTTGTTTCAAACAGTGGTCGGACCGAAAAAAACATAAGAAATCTGTGTTGAAAGCGAAAACGCCGTTGTCGCTAACAGGGTTGTCACGACTAAGGGGAGGGAAGGGGGGATGCACCCCGAATTTTGTTGGCCAGTCGATACAAAGTAGCCGATCAGCGTGAAGCGCTGGGATAATTCGGAAAAACTGTCGATTTTTCTTTAAAAAATTGTTTTTTCGAAAAAATGGTCGACTTTTGCCAATTTTTCGTCAACACAGTGTTTTTTCCTCAAGAATAGTCGTTTTCCTCTGCAAAAACAGTCGATCAAAGTGACCATCCAGTCGGTAAATACCTTGGCACTTGCCCCCCCCCAACATTCTGGCTAGTAACTCCTCTGGTCGCTAATAGAAGGGATCAGAGAGTCAAGTCGTTGCCCACAGAAACCCCGAATGTAGTCCAAGATAAAAACAAACACAACCTTTAGTTCAGATAAGAGATCAAACTACAACACAGTTTACTTCAATCATGCATAAGTTTCGCTTTTAAGCAATCAGTGTCGAAAATAACCGATGAACCCGTTTTGCGGTCACCCATGCACCTTAGTCGCTAACAGAAATATATATTTCTACAAATTGGATTGCTAATACTCAAAAAGTTTCATAAAAGTGTCGTTTTAGCAAAAAGTGTCACAATTTGGCCTGAAAGTGTGAAAAGTTTCACTGACTCCAAAAAGTGTCATAATGAAACCAAAAGTGTCACTTTGGCAACCCTGCTTCGCTAACGAGCTGAGTGCCGCTACGCTTCAGTCGCGCTGGCATTCGTATCTCCGTAAGGCCCATTAAAAACCGGTTTTGTTACGAGTCTAAACAGTTCCCCATAGTCTTTGTTTGGTTTCTCAAATCTGCGAAAAGTTGTAAACTGTGTGGAACTCGCCTGCAAAACTGCAAAGAAACAGAACAACAGACCAGCAAACTCCGACACAATACACCAAAAACGCCAAGAAACAAGCCACAATATCAAAGAATAACCTTTCAGCTAAAGCGCCGGATAGTATTGTATCCGAATCGCTACTATATTCTGTCAGCCTGATAAGATATGGGCGTAGGAGGTCAAACCTTACAGGCCAGGGGCCCATGGTTTAGACGTTAATAGCTTCCAGACCATTCAATTAATTACCCATTTTTTTTTTCCAAAAACATCCCTCTGTCCTAATCTTCAGACTATATAAATCCACATCTTACGTGGTTACGAAAAATACAACTGACGGCCGAAAGAGCCACCGTGCGCGCGTCGGATAGTATTGTATCCGAATCGCTACTATGGTCTGTCAGCCTGATAAGAAATGGGCGTAGGGGGTCAATCCGTACCGCCTCGTCCTATGCCATGGCTACCTCACCGTACCCCCCCCCCCCCCCGCGTGGGCCCGATTTGCCCAACCTCATCTATCTCCCAACCTTATTGACCCACATTTAACGTACTAATATCAATTGAAAACATTATATTTTATAACTCATACAAATAACGCTGAAAACCCGACGAGCTTATTTGTTCGCTCATAATTCCCGGACAAATTCTCAATCGCAGCCGCGGCATCTCCCTGTTGCTGGAACTCCATTACCTTCTTCCAGGCCAAATAACGCTCTGCTGTTGCGGCCGACCTCCAACCGACGACCGACATAACTTCGGATAGTTCTGACCCTGCCGCTGCCAGCGTGATTGCCCCTCCGGCTCTGAGGCTATGCGGCGTCTCTCCCTCATCCAACCCTAAACTTCCTAATACTTCTTTTAAAGCTCCATAAACGGTAGCATACGGGACTGGTTCATTACAAAATTTTCCGATTTTTATATTTCGAAAGAAATATCCATAATTGAGCTCTAAACCCAATTCCAGAACTAGATACAAATACTGCTCGACCGCCAAAACTGGGCACAGAGCCGCGTCACGCACACGAAAAATCCCGAAGCTATTGACTCCGCCTTGCCGAAGGGTTTTCCCAGCCGTGTGGTTAAATAGCAAACCTTCTTGTGACGGGAAGAACATGATCTCCCGGCTTTTCGTTAATGCCAAATCGGAGGCGCGATCCCCCCCCCCCCGAAGAATTGCACCAAGAAGAAAGCTTTATTCCTTGCCAATCTCAATCTATCTATATTCGCTTTTGCCAAATCTAATCGCTCAGATAAAAGGTCCGATATTTTCTTCAACTTTTGTAAAAAACAACGGATGTGCCTGCTTTGGGACTACAGCTGCGCCGGCTTGCTCGGACTTCGTTGCAAGCAAAAAATTTACCGTCTGCGTCGATTTTGCCGGGTTACCCCTTTCTGACTTCCATCCCATGACCCGTTCATATTTTCCGAGTTGAAGATCGCCGTCAATTGTCCGATGTAACTATCTAAGGTAGCTGCCGCGAGGGTTCTTTTACATTGACAATCGATTTTGACCGTTGCCAAATATGGACAATGCACATTGTGCAAGACGGTCTTCCCGTCTTTTTCCTTCGATATAAAAAAATACACTAAATGCGAAGGTTCACAATCTAACAGACTTAAACTAAACAAATTCATAAAATCACGAAGCTCCGTCCTCAATTTCGCCTTCTTCTGTTCATACTTAGACTGAGCTATCGTCAACTCTAACTCCTTTTTTCGCTCTTTCCATTCGGTCGGGACTATACTAAGCCAATCCACCACCGGTTCACCCTAAAACACAAAATGACCCGTATTTTAAAAGAACTTCTTTATTTCAAAACGAGAACTAAAATTCTAAACGAACGGCCACCAAAGGAACGTATAATCCGACTTTATCGGCCATATGTCCCTTCCGGGACGGGTATAACAAAACTTCTCGGTTCCCGGCCATGCCCAAGCTTAAACGCGCGAACTCAAACTGCCGAAGCAACGGGAACCACGGTACTGCCCCCCCCCCCGACGTCTGGTGTAATCATTGTAACCCTGACACCCGTTCCCCGTAGGTGTGATATCACTGCCCCAATCATACAAAATGGCGGGAAAATATAATAATTTCCCGAAACTGGCAATTTTTGGCTAAAATTTTGGCTCCCGGTTGGGGGTACGGGGAGAAAAACGGTAACTTACGTCCATCCCACCCTTTCCTCACGATCGACGACAAGGCCATCAAATCACAAGTATGCCCTACTTTACCTCCAAATCGATTTTGGGTCAAGAGCCAAATTTTCTCAGTTAACTTACAATGCTGCTTGTCAATTGATCTTGACAACGAGTCTGCGACGTTGGGGGCCGACGGGACGTATACTAAGGTCAAAACAACATTCATGCGGCACACAAGGAGGAAGATTTCTTTCATAACTCTATTAAATTCCCCTGACTTACCACTCCCCACATTTGCGCTCACCACGGCCATATTGTCTACACGTGCCTTCATCCCCGCGTTTGCCAACTCCTGCTCCAACGATTACAATGCGGCCAACAGGGCCCGTGCTTCTTTTTCGTGGATTGGCAAATCCATTAGATCATTCGTAAAGAAGTCCGACAACCCGATAGTTCCTGACGGTTTCACTAGAGATGCCCCCCACTTGTATCCGCTTGCGTCCGTGTACAATTCAATCCACTGGTGAGAAGATTGTCTCCAGGGGAAAACCCGAGGGGATTCTACCAAAAAGGCCCAAAAACGTATTTCGTTCAATACCTCACTCGGGGCTAACGACCACTCGACATTATCTTGCGTCATACGGGCAATTATTCCATGACATTCTTTTGTAAACATCCGCGCATGCGGGAAGGCAGGGGGAAAACTCGCTACTCTCCCCACAAAACGCTGCAGCTCTTTAATCGTAAAACCGTTTCTTTTCAACATATCGATACGACATACCTCAAACTTCTCCACCTTATCCTCCGGGATCGTAAACGCTCCTTGTTCGACATCGATCAAAATACCCAAATAACGCAACTCTTTCTTCGGTTCGGAGTCCGATTTCTCAGACAAATAAAATCCCAACTTTGCCGACATCCCTTTCACGAAACTAACTGCCATCTTTGAGATTTCCTCGCAATCCCGTCCCGGAGGTATATAGTACAACGAATCGTCCAAATACCTCCAAGAAAATCCGCTTGCCTCTCTAAGAACCGTAGGGATTGGCTGGCCTGTCGTATGGTACACAAACGGAGACAACTTACTACCAAACGTCAAGGTCGTATATACATAGTACCACTCTAACGAATCTCCGGGGATATGCACGCAACGCCATCTGCAACCGACGTATTGGTAACTTTCAGGGGTTAACTTTACTTGTTTAAATGCCTTTGCGTCATCTACCTTAAAGAGCAGACCCCCAATCGATAAAAAGGGTTGAATTTCCCCCAGGGTATCCAGCTGGAAGGGGTTATCCCTAATCCAACAATTCAAATGAAATTCGTCCGTGGCAAAGTCTCGGTTTGCTATTCTCGACCGTAAATGGCATTACAATCCTGGAGGGCTCGCACTAACCCACTTTACCCCAAGGCAAAATAGAGCCATTAAGGGTACCCTCTTCTAATTCACGGGTAACAAAAGAATCATGAACATAGATTGAAGCCCCGTTTGGGATTTCCACTATCACTGGTAATCCGAATCATAATACTTCCCGCGATAGGTCCCTCTGAATCGGCGGAAGAAGGAAGGAATGTGTACGCCATTGCTCAACAATTCCAAAATCATTTCGCTATTCTTCAACTCATATGTCGAACACAAATCTTGCCACTCATTGAAATGTTCTAACAGCCCACCAGCTTTGAAATTCTTTGAATCTAAGCAAGAATCGTACACTTTCCCCTTCCAAGCCGACCACGACCGAAAATTCTCCGCTGCTGGGAAAACTTCGGGTGGGGCCACCCGTTGGTCTCGAAAATTCACCGAAATTCAATCGGTTTCGTTCACCTACAATAATTATTACCTCTTAAACAATTTTTGGCGAGGTGCAGCGCGAAGCGCTGCATCAAGGGCGTCTAAGTCCCCAGCCACACTGACTAACCACACCCAAACCGCCTGGTGCAGTAACCACAATAATAGTTATAAAGTTGTTATTCCCAAACTGTTTTTTCATTTGTATAAATTTCAAATTGGCTTGTTTACCATGATAATCAACCCCGCCGAAGCGAGATAATACATCTGTCATAAGCAAAATTAGTTTCCCTGGGCCGGATGTCTTTCCCCTTCCAAGCCGACCACGACCGAAAATTCGACGACGAAAAATTCCACGACGAAAAATTAAACAATTTTTATGTATACAGAATTACAAAATCAGCCATATACACACAAAGGGTCACGTTCACGACACCGCTTACTAGTTGCCGTCACGGGGCCTATCGACGCAAGCCGACGCCAGGTGCCGAACCTTTAAACAAATATGGCATGTGCGAGTTTCCGGATATCGCGGGCGGTACGGTGAGAACCGGCTTCCGCATGGAGGCCTACCCCCTGTTCGCGGTCCGAAATTTAAACCTCACTGGGTTAATCATCTGGCCGTATGCCCCGAACTGTGGTTGCTGAAACTGGCTAGCTTGACCGACAACCGAAGCGATGGCCTTCTGGACCATCTCAAATAACCAATCTCATTACCACTCTAACGAAATCTCTTTACCTCCCGCAAATCCACGAGTATTCCGACAACTATTCACTATTCGCCTCAACCAATAGGGGGCTCAAAGCTCCTCCCCCATCTCATCATACAACCTGGCGATAAATTGACAATCGCGCCACGCGGATTTCTCAACAACTACCACTATTAATTTTCCTCAAGACCTAACCTTTAATTCCATGCTAAACACGTTCCAAAATAATCTCGATCGGTATCGGCCCCCCAAAACAATTTTCACTGATCTTTACATTTTTTATCTACCCTGTCCCTTTCCCCCATACTGCATTCCCCTAATCAATGCTTGCCCGCCCTCTGACGCCGAAAATTCAAAATTCCAAATTCGATACGTGCTAAAAAAAGCGTCCTTTCGAGGGGCTCCAATATTTTCCACACGTATCCTTTTCCATCGTCAAGGCCCACAACAATAAAAACAATCTGACGGGAGGTAACTTGTGCAAAGGTTCTGGCCTCAATCACAAATCAATAAATCTTATTTTACACCAACTACTTCATGGCCGATCTTCACATTTTCTATTTAGCCTATCATTTTTTCCCCGTACTGTATTCCCTTAAATCAATAAACCTTGCACGCCATCTGACGCCGAAAAATTGATACGTGCTCCAAAATGGCGCCTTTCAAGGACTTCAATATTCTTCACACGTATCCTTTTCCTTCGTCAAGGCCCGCAACAATTTAAACAAACTTGACGGGAGGAAACTTACGCAAAGGTTCTGGCCTCAATCACAAATCAATAATCTCATTTTACGCCAACTGCTTCGTGGCTAATCTTCACATTTTTTATTTAGCCTATCATTTTCCCCCATACTGTATCCCCTTAAATCAATAACCTTACTCGCCAAAAAATGTAACATTCCAAATTGATGCGTGCTCCAAAATGGCGCCTTTAAAAAGACTTCAATATTCTTCACAAGTATCCTTTACCATCGCCAAGGCCCACAACAGTTAAAAGTCAATTTTCTTCGTAAAAATTGTTTTAAAGTTACTTACCTACTTCCTGAGTATACACTCAATAATTACTAATGCCTGAATCCCACACTTGGAGGTGGGCTTGGAAAACGAGACTCATTCATGAATCTTGCTTTTGGATGACAGCTTGAGCTGCGACAATGGGGCCAAGTTCCATCAACTTCTCCTTGATGACTTGGACGTCCCTCCAGTAAAATTTGCCAAAGGTTGATGGGTTCTTCCAGAAGCACTTTTCATCAAGTCTCCTAACTGATATTTGGTGGCAAAGTGGAGCGATGCTGCTATGGCCCTAGTTTCGTGGACTCGACCTTCCTGTCCTGACTTGCAGATGAGGGACTGGATCCATAGCGCTATCTCATTCTTGCGCACCTCTCGTCCTAAGTCGTTAATAGGCAGGAAAAGGCGACGTCGTGCATTCCATGTGGATTGGGTTTTCTCTAAGTATACACTGATGTTCCGGACTGGGCAAAAGACCGAATCAATTTTGGGGAACACCAATCTTGGGTGGGCTTCACCAAGTTTTTGATTTTTTGCTAGAAATTCAGGAATGAAGGATATGGACAACTCTTCCTGGGATATCTGGATTGACGTGACATAAGCATGTATTTCCCTGATCCTTCTGCCAGCAGCTAAGGCTACAATGAATGCTGTACCATAAGAGAAATGGGGACCCCAAGAGTCTTCTGAATATTCTAGTAAAATATGCAAGACTTTGGTAATGTCCCATTCCGGTATGTTGGAGGAGTTGGTTTTACCATGGTTCAGATTTCTTAGCAATCTGGAAATTGGCGGGTTGATGGACTCAGACAAATGGCCAGTTATTGAGTAAACAGAGTTAAGTGCAGATCTGTATCCCATAACTGAACTTCGCGATAACCCAGAATGTTCCAAATGAATGAAGAAATCGGCTAAAGCTGATTTAGGAGCCTTGAGAGGATCAACCTGTTTTGAAACACACCAATCAGTGAATCTCTTCCATCTTGCATCATAGATCTTCCGGGTGGATTCTCTATGTGATGATGCAATGCGAGAGGTTGCATCATCAGAAAATCCTTCCGCTCCGAGGGCTCGCTGGATAGTTTGAACCCGTGAAGCTTCCACAGATCCAGATTGAGATGGTGGAAGATCTCTGTCCCGATCCTCTGAGTCAGAAGGTTTTTGCGGACTGGGAGGGATACCGGTGTTTGCGACAGAAGAGAAAGAAGCAGAGGGAACCAGGGCTGTGCTTTCCACAGGGGTGCAATAAGTGTGATCATGCAGTTGGAAGATTCCTTTATTTTCTGGAGAACTTTCGGGATCAGAGCTGTTGGCGGGAAGGCATAGCCGTACATGTTGTCCCAACTGAGGGAAAGGGAGTCCAGCGCAATTGCTTGTGAATCTGGAATCGGACTGACGTATCTGTCCAACTTCTTAGTCAGAAAAGTTGCAAACAGATCTACTGAAGGAAGGCCCCACAGCTGAAAAAGTCGATGTAAGATTGTGGGGTTGATCTCCCATTCTGTTGCTACTGGTTTGCGCCTGGATAACTGGTCGGCAATCACATTTATTTTCACTGGGATGTGTCTGACCTGGAGGTGGATATTTAGAGTCTGGGCTCTTGCTAAGATTTGGAGGGCTAGAGAACTCAAACGAGATGATTTGGTTCCTCCTTGCTTGGAAAGATACGCAACTACTGTTGAAATGTCCGTGCACAAAAGCACTGCTTTCCCTTGTAACTTCGCCTCAAGTTGACAGATTGGCAGATAGTTTCTGTCCTGTTGACCATTGGCCAGAAACGTGGTCTGTTCCACAATGCGCTCCCCATCCATGACTGGAGGAGGCATCTGTAAAGAGCGTCACTTCTGGAATAGGGGGAGAAAGAAGAACTGTGGTGAGGTACCTCTGACTGGAGAGGAAAGGAGACAGAATATTCTGCAGGTCTTGCGTGACTAGTATTCTGGTGTACTCGTTTCTGTACCCAACGGGAGAGTAGGAATTGCTGGATTGGACGCAGATCCCTGTGACCCCATGGAATGAGGTCTGAGAGTGAGACTAGAGTACCGATTAGGCTGAGCATCTCCTGTGCTTCTACAGAGGTGCTCTGAATAATCCTCGAAACCAGTACCTTTGTTGCTTCTACTCTTTCCACTGTCGGGCACACTGTCTGTGTCTGAAGATTTATGGACATGCCGATGAAATCTGTTTTTTGGTTTGGAATGAGACAAGACTTCTTGAAGTTGATGATCCAAACCAAGTTTGTGCAGAGTGCAATCGCTTTCTGCAAGTCTGCCTGAAGCGTTTCCCTTGTTTCTGCTAGGAACAGCCAATCGTCGAGATACATGTGTACGAAGAGACCATGGGACCTGAGGTAACATACAACTGCTTTCAGGACCCTTGTAAATACATATGGGCTTAGGCAAAGACCAAAAGGAAGGGTAGTAAACTGGTATGTGCATCCTTCCCACTGGAAGCGCAGGTATTTTCGGGATGCTTTTCGAATAGGGATGTGGAGGAAAGCATCCTCCAAGTCCATACTTGGCCCCAAAGGGAAATCACTTGCATGCCAGTCTGATGGATTTGGGAGTTTCCATACGGAACTTGATCTTTTTTACAAACTCGTTCAACGCGCTCAAATTGAAAATGAGACGCCCCCCCCCCCCCGACTTCTTTCGAATGATGAAAATTTGGGAACAAAATCCCGGATTCTGTGGGTTTTCTATCCTTTCTATTGCCCCTTTGCTCAATAATTGGTGAATCTCTTCCTGCAGTGCCACTTTCTGCTCTGCTGGGAGAGTGGTCTGAACATGAGGAGGGTGAGTGCGAAGCGGAGGATTTCTTGAAAAAGGTATTTTGAAGTCCTTTTCTATAACCGTTAACACCCGAGGGTCCTCTGTTATGTTCCTCCAATGTGGAAGGAAAGCTGAAAGGCGACCACCAACTAAAGGGGTAGGGGCTATGCTGCGAACTATGGGAAAGGGTGGCGAAGGGATCCTATTGCTTACGAAACATTTTTGGAGTATGAACTTGGGACACGGCAGACGGTTTCTGAGCACTAGAATCCATCCTTGTACGTCTGGGTGGAGGACCTCTTTTGTCTTTTTGGCGTTTTTGGGGTGTGTAACCCCTATCGGATGACAAAGGCCTTGGTCTCTTGAATGCAGGTGTTGAAGACTGGGCTGAGGTTGAAACCGATTTATGGATAAGGTGGGCCATGTTCTGATCATCTCGTCTTTTGGCGACCTCCTTCACTTTGCCATCAAAAAGAGTGTTTGACGAAATAGGAGCTTGTCTCAACTCTTTTTGAAGGTCTGGCTTGTTTCTCAAGTCGGAATAGCGTAGACAGTCGTCTCTGCGCTTGAGGACGGTATTGCCAATCAAGTTGCCCATAACTTGCAGGTTTTGAGTGATGCATGTATTCAATGTTACCAGCAGCGATTGAATATCTTTGTTGTCACCCTCCAGAGCTGAGATCTTCTTCATTGTAGTGGCTAGCAGAAGTTCTGAGGCTGAGTTTACATGAAAGAGGTAGCGGCAACCCTCCTCCATATATTTAAGGAAGTCTCGGCTTTGTTCTCTTAAGGACGACTCAGATGGCGTTCGTAAAGTTCGTAAAGTTTTTCACAAAGTATGCTCCGTAAAGTTTGTCGCCGCTCAGACGGGAATTTGACTTTGATAACATTACGAGAATTTTTTGTGCCGATTTGTTCTAGAAAGAAAAATATTCTAATTATTAGAGATTATTATTATTATATATGAACCATAGATCGATATTTATTAACTCTAAAATCCATTATTGGCCATGGTTAATATCCAGATACAAAAAAAGAACCTCCAATAAATAAATTAGAATAATCATATAACAAAAATAATATAAATAAATAAGTCAGTTCTAAACAGTTTAATTCAATAAGTAATTCTTTCTTCCCTGTCTCACCTGACAAAAAACAACAGAAACAAAATTAATTCATAACAAAAATTGTTCCTAATTATTCTTGCAAAAAAAAGTTTCAAGTTATTCGACCTTGTTATTATTATCATCATTTAAACCACACTAATCATTATCTCATCAATTTTCAGTTTCCTAATCCCTATTTTACAAATTTATTTTCATATCTTGTTTTCCATCTCTTCTCCTATTGGTCAACCTTCCGAACTTTACGAAAAAAGTTAACTAAAGTTTAACTTCTTGCATGCTTCCGTAAAGTACTTTACGCGGGTTAGCGGAGCAACGTTACGAACTTTGCGAACGACTTTACGCACTTTACGAACGCCGTCTGAGCCGTCCTTTAGTATGTCGAGGGTGGCAGCATCGTCGTCAAGCGTTTGGCTCCTTAGATCACAGGGGTTGCTATGGGATTGAAAAATTCTCACCATTTTCCTGTTTGGGGTACACTGGAAGAAGCTGGTGGCAGTCTTAAAGCGGTTCTGTTCCTGAAGGCTGTTTTCCAATTTCTTCCAGGTTGAAAGTGCAGCTGGGGAATTTGGGAACTTAAGCAGAGGATCTTTCTTTGATGGTGCTAGGCTAAGCATATCAATTGCTGATTGTCCAGTCTTCTCTTCTTCTGCTGGTTGACGGGGGCATATTGCTGAGCCACAGGTATCATACACCATTTCTATAATCTCTCTGATTGAACTCAGAGAATCGTCTCCAGTATCTGACTCATCATCAAGGTCTCTCTTGTCCTTTGGGTCTGAGTATGTGGAGTGACCAGAAAGGACAGACTGGTTGTCACTGTCTTTCGATTCGGTTGGGAACCTGAGGGGGGCACTCACTTGAGGAGAACTGTGTTGCAGGGTGTCACCTGATGGTCCTGGTCCCATTTGGTATGGGTAGCCAGGCATAAATGGAACCATCGGGAACCTTAACATAATGTTGCAGCAACGAGTCAGAAATTTCTCGTTCAGCCTCAGAATTATCGTGCTTGAGTACGAGATTTTTCCGTCCCTTTACAGTAAAATTTCCGTTTCAGTGCGAGAATCTTCAGTTCCTTAACATTATGTTGCAGCAAAGAGTCAGAAATTTCTCGTTCAGTCTCGGAATTATCGTGCTTGAGTACGAGATTTTTCCGTCCCTTTACAGTAAAATTTCCGTTTCTGTGCGAGAATCTTCAGTTCCTTCACATAATGTTGCAGTAGCGGGAAAGGAATATTATGTTCTGCATCAGACTTTCCTTTCCACAAAATTATGAAAACGGGAAACTACTGTTACTGAACAGAGTGTAGAATTTACTTTAAAGGAAGATAGAATTTACTTTAAAAGCCAGAATTTACGCGAAGAGAGGTTACTAAAATTGCATTTAATGAATTAATGGAGTAGAGGGCAGGGACGTCACTATGGGTGGAGGGGGGACTCCCTCCAAAGGTCTTGAGAAAGTACTTTCATCAGGCGAAAATTTAGTATGCTTTTGTCGGGCGTCGGTCGACTCGTCGGCACATCGGGTTCTTTTTGCACGCAAGAAATCAAATTCTGCCGACATTATCTGGGCAAAACAAGAATAAATCGAATTCTGTATGTTTTTGTCGGGCCTCGGGTGTTGTCTTTGGCACTCGGGTTCTTTTTGTACATAAGAAATACAAAGTAAATTCACTTTTGTATGCTTTTGTCGGGTGTCGGCTTTTTGTACGTTAGAAATCAAGTTCTTGCCGGGCACAAGACAGAAGCAAAATGTTTTATGGTTTTGTCGGGCGTCCGTAATCTCGTCGGCACATCAGGTTATTTTTCACGTAAGTAATCCAATTCCGTAAATGCTTATCGGGCGCATCCCGAAAGTTTTAAGTTTCGTCGGCACATCGACTTCTGTTTACTCATACGAAATAAAGTTGTTTACAGTCTTGTCGGGAAAACACAGAAGAAATCGAATTCTGAATGATTTTGTTGGGGGTAGGTACTCTAGTCGGCACATCAGGTTCTTTTTATGCGTAAGAAATCAAATTCTACACATTACTCTGGCGCAACCGGAAAGTTTAAAGCACCTATGGCCACCTGACACGTTGTCTGTGTATTCACTTGAACTGGGTAAATAAAAGAACATACGTGAAAAAAATTTAAATCAAGTTCCTCGGTATAGGAGTTACGCGTTTCCACTGCGTAGAGTATACTTGACGTAGCAAAGACTTTGTAGCAACATCTTCCCGTCATCGCTCTTTGGCAGAGAAAACTTCACGTGCCTATTAAAACACAAAGCAATGGGGCTTTGAAAGAGTTCCCAACTTCCAGTACAATTTCGAAAAAAGCTTCTATTAAGAGCAAAAAATGTCATATCTAGGGATAGTAGGAAAATGTAATGGCACATCACAACGCTCAGAGATGAATTTCGGCTGCCTCCTGTCCTCTCAATGTCCTGGCCCCTTTTTTACAAGGTTGAGTGAAGATTGGTTGTTTATTTACATGACTTGTCTTTCTCAACCTTGTGGTTAAGGCCCAATGTTCAGCAGACCTTACTTCTACCAAATATGTACCAGATCTCAGAAGAGGAAAATTATTTCGACCAAAATGTAAAAATGACTCACAGCAGATGGGAATAAATAAGAAGGTTGGTGAAACTGATAGATCTACTATGGAGGTATGCTAATTTTATTTATGAACTTCAGCTGTCTACACCTGGACACCCCTCATTTGCCTATGCGTAGTACCATGCATAGGCTTTGATTATGGCTTATAACAGATTCAGATGGTGTGTTGAACCTTTAGTAATTAATAGCTACCTGTTTAAACAAAGCTTCTGTCAGGAAACTCAACTTGAGAGTTGTGTTTCTTTTTTGAATCTTGAAACTTCTTTTCCATTTTTTAGTGTGAATGATCTTGCAGCAAGGTAAAGTAATTCAAAAGGAGCCACCTGCCGATTCGAATTTAAATCTGTCAGTTGGAAAAAAAACTTGAATTATTTTTATTGTTGTCGATACAGTGTAAAAAAAAACTTGCAGTATTTGGCTGGGATTAATATTATAACTTTTCAGAATAGATTATCTCTGATTCCGATTATTCTTATGACAGTAAAGTTAAGGTTAATCCCAGCAGCAAATACTCAGCAGCAATACTGCATCTTTTTCCGGAGAAACTTTTTACAGTGAAGCCTCTTCATCCTTCTGGACAAACGCTGGCACAGCTAACCCCAAAAATTTTTATACAGACAACTAGCCGGCTGTCAGTTAGGCCATACTGGTGAATTAAGTATTAACCAAGATTCATGCAATAAAGTCCGGTTTAACTGCTCATGTCGACATTGGATGGCGAGCAAACATTCCGAAAGTTTCTTCTGAAAGAACACGAATCACTTGAAGAAAGTTTTATTGCTCTTTAGCTTCAACAGTTTTGAATCATTTTACACCACATTGTGCTTCACTAAATGTCGTTAAATCAGGTGCACGTCCTGGTAAGGATCAACACACTTTTCCAGTGTGACTGCCACTCCAGTCAAGATCCCTATTCTGACAAGGCCAGGGATTTGTTTATTTCTCTGTATAAAAAATCTTCAGTCCGAAAAATATTTGAATAGGGTTGTTTAGTAGTTAATTAAAGATAACACACCTGGGGAAAGAGAATGCACTGAGTAGAATGAGTTTCTGTCATAATAATGACTTGCCCTTGTGTGTTCACTGTCCGAATAGAGACATCGTTACATTCATAGTTTCATCACAGCAAAAACTATTTGACAAAATCTTAATTTTAAATCACTTTAGAATTCCTGCCAATGCTTCATTCCTCCAGTTCTAAGGCGACGTCAAGTCAAGAAAACTTTCCAGGTATTGAGAATCCCATCCTAAATGACAACTACTTTTGAGCAAGAACGGCAGTAAAAAACAAAAGAAGGCAATCAAAATGTTTGTTGTACACTGATAGTCAATGTAATAAACATTCCAACCCTATTCAGCAACTACTTTCAAACAAAAAGGGTAATGATCATTAAAGGAAGCAGAGTAGACTCCACGACTTTCCATGAGGACAGTGATGGTCTGACTAGGCCCTGCTAGAAAATTGATATTGCATACATCTACTTTCGATACTGTTCATACTCATTTCTATCCTCTTTTTTTTCTATCGAAATGGACCCATCCCACCCTAAAAAGGATTCCGTATCTACCTTCTAGTGCCCTTCACTTGCTTGAGTGTTCCTTGACCTGCTAGGAGTCACCATGTTGATCCAGATGACAACTGGTATATATGGTCACTTCGGGCTTGTGAAAATTTTAAATCCTGCAGTTATGGGCATTATTTTGACTTTCCACCGTTTGTAAGATGGATCTAATCTGTTGCCTTTAAGATAGGCAACTACAATAAACTATAAGACTCCTTACGGAAATCTCCAACGCCATTTACCAGGCTGTCTAAGCTTGATATACTTTTTGTCTTTAGTGACCTCTGTTCAGGCACATGGAATCGTCAAATTGGTAAAAAGAAATTTCGTCGCAAATTTTGGAAAAATCTCTAGCTTGCTGTCTGGCGGACTCCTGATTTTTTTTATACCATATGCAAAATTCCCAATAAGGCATACCCAATCCCAGATGCTCTAACTAGGTGGTGGTGTAAATGTAGGCTACTGTATTTCAAAAAGTTCCTTTTGAAAACCTGAAGAGGTTCTGTAAAGAGAGTGATGGTTTCCATTCAAGCAGCAGTGATGATTAGAGAAGTAGCATGCTGAATCCTTTTCCCAGGTTGTTTTTCCCTGTTGTGGAATCCTTCGCTGATTGAAACAACTTGAAAAACAGTCCTGTTTCTTTTTATCTTCACTTTACTGCTTAATTTTTATTTTAACATTCTACAGTAATTTCTTGAAAGCTGCACCTCCTATTTTTTTTTTTTTTTTTTTTTTTTTATATGCACCATTTTCATATGTTTGCTTATTTGACTCTCTATTTTCAGTACCTTGTCTTTGTTTCTTCATTTTATAACAGTCAAATAGAAAGGGAAAGTAACAAACTTGTCATCAGACTGTTTCAGCAATCTCTCTGTCACAAAATCTAACTTGAAAATGTTGTGATTACATAAACTTAAAAAAATCTTCTTCATCCATTTTCTGGTCTGAATGAACTAGCAGCACAGTAAAGTAATTCCTTATTCTGGCTGTGATGTGTTAACTATCATTACATTATAAACAACGTTGGGTGCGTAATATTTTGACAAAAAGTATGTTATTCCGGACTGCTAGGTGCAGCTCTGTGAATGCTTGCAACCTTGAAAACAGAAACAGAGCCAAACAGAATCTAAAACATTCAAACTTTGGATGAAACCTGAGTATATAGGATATGAATTAAACATTTATGAAAAGTGCTTAGCGTAAACATTTCAAAGGATGGTTTAAATATTTTCTTCTGCAGCATTCCAACATTTGATAGTAAATTCAGCATTTCTCTACTGTCTCATTTCATAAATTGTCAGGAGAGTAGACAGGCAGCTGAATTCTGGAAATGAATTAAATGTTTAGGCAAGTATTTTGCAGTAAACTTTGTTTAGATATTTTTTTTTAACATTAGGCTACATTATGACACTCAAAACAAGCATAAATATACTGTCTAATTTCAGAAATCGTCAGGGAGATCAACTGGTAGTGATAACCATACCATCAACTTCAAACTCAGACCCTTCGGAATGATCATGTGAAGTTGACTGAAAGCACTAATATCACTAATAGTGATATGTTTAAGGTTTAACTGAAAAGCCAACTCATTTGTGTGACATTTAAGTGGACACTAAATTATTTGGATTCTGCAAAGGGATTTTTTGATTTTCCACTATCTGCTCTAGTTATGAGGCTCAAAATATCTCCAGCCGTTCCCACAGCGTAAATTCTACTATGATGCGGGAAATTTTAATCTCAACACAAATGCGTCTTTTCAGTGGGCAGTGGTGAGATCGGTGAAGATTTCTTGGTGCCTGAAAAAAAAAATTTTAAAAATCTTTTTCGTAAGGCGTACAGAAAAATTACAAGCGCATAAATCACACGGAAATTCCACTATTTGAAAGTCGATTATTCGTGAATAGCGGAACAACGAAGTAACTCATTTTCAGCGGGTCTTCAAGCCAATTTAATTGAATAAGTATGGGTAACTAGATTGTCCTATCCTATCCCTTTTCGGTTAAACTTTAATAATCAGATGTTTAATAATCACATAATCCCTGATTTTGGGAAAACATATGTCAAACGCTGGGTATATCTAGCCTTTGGTATACCCTCAACCATAAGCTGGATACACTATGCCGAATGCTGGATACTGGGACCAAATTAAATATTGATGATTTGAGTGAAGCCCAAAAATTTACCAATCAGAATTAATATTTATTGTCTTTATATTTTTGCCAACGTTTATTGTTTGTTGTTAATATTTGTTGTTAGTTGTTGGCCCTTTAATGGCTTAAATAAATAAATGATAATATCTAGTGAGGTAAGGTCAGGCTTAAGGTGCCAACAGCTATCAAGTGTTTTGCATAAGGTATCCAAAAACCCAGCATTTGTGGTTGACTGCTGGTTGACTAGAAGGAGGAGCTTATTTGTTCATTACAGCGATCTTTGGAACAGGAATGAAAACAATAATGTGAATGATGCTAGCTAATGGTAAGTGGATAAGATGCTGGAACACTACCGGAGTAGGGTGTTAAAACCAGCGTATCTCTAAGCCGTCTCTAAGTACCTACTATAGATTAGTTTCACCAACCTTATAGCCTACTCTTGTATTGAAAAAAATAGAGGGGTTTTCAAACGTATCCAGCTCAAGTTCTTAAATAAAATTAGCATACCCCCATAGTAGATCTATCAGTTTCACCAACCTTCTTATTTATTCCCATTTTCTGTGAGTCATTTTTGCATTTTGGTCATAATGATTTTCCTCTTCTGAGATCTGGTACATATTTGGTAGAAGTAAGGTGTGCTGAACATTGGGCCTTAACCACAATGTTGAGAAAGACAAGTCAAGCAAATAAACAACCAATCTTCACTCAACCCTATAACAAAGGGGCCAGGACATTGAGAAGACAGGAGGCAGTCGAAATCCATCTCTGAGCATTGTGACGTGACACTACATACTACTATCACTAGATATGACATTTTTTGCTCTTAATAGTAGCTTTTTTCGAAATTGCACAGGAAGTTGGGATCTCTTTCAAAGCCCCATTGCTTTATGTTTTAATAGCACCAGTGTTGCCACTTTTCTTCGGCGCAACCTGTGACATTTGGCAGCAATAATCTGTGACAATCTGTGACAAACGAAAATCCGTCCTTTGAGCAGAAAACCCGTTGATTTTTTCGAGTTTGAGCTGTGTGCTTTTTAGGTAAACGATTTTTGTAGAAAACTGCAGCAAATTTCGTTTCCGTTTCAAGTTTTGTATACTTCATCCCTTTCTCATTTAACTAAAAGAGGAGTGACAATTCAGGTATTATTTCGGTTAAAAAAATTAAATAGTTAGCTTCGAAAATATACTAATAAATCCTCTTCAGTCCAGGTTTGATATCTCTCCCGTGTGTTATTTTGGGCGTAGGTAAGCGAAGAAATTACGAAATAATTCCTCTTTACGATGCTCACTTAAACTCTGTGCACACTCAGTCAGATGTTTCGAGGTGGGTTACCAGATTCTTTCTTCGACCATGACATATCGTATTCAGGTTGACGCGTGCAAGTTTCACGTGTAAAATCTTCTAGGACTGTGTGTGCGCGTAGCTTTAGGACACCGTGTCTTCAAATCGAACTCGTTTTTTTTCATTGACTTAAAAGAACATACAAAAATTAGGTATACTTCGAGATCAAAAAGGTAACTGATTTAAGTACTGTTGGAAAAGTAGCTATGTAATTACGAGACTAAAGTAATGAGAATAAATTAACATAGATAAAACAGGTTGGCTTTGTACCTTGAGCTCCAAGTGGACCCTTGCCAAGAAGGGCCGAAATATGGCTTTTGAAAATTTAGCTTCGGCATACTTAGTAAGTTACGACTTTCCGCCGCGGAGACAGCAAAGAGTGCGGCCGCGGTCTATCTGAGGCGTTTGAACCATTACATCGCTCGCTGAATTTCGAAACAGAGTCGATACATCACACGGCGGATTTCGTAACAAAATCGATTCTAATCATCGAACAAGCATACCGAAGCAGAAATGTTACATTTTTCTACGTTGCGTTGAAATTCACCTGATTACATCCACATTATTGTGTTGCGAGAGCAACACTTTGGTTTTGTCGTGGTTTTTTTTCCTAGCACCCCGATTTCAGCTTATTACTAGAAAGTGGTAAGGGTCTAACCTCTGCGGTTTTTACGGAAAGTGTGGACCTCAGGCCGGATCGATGAATATGACCTTACATTTTGGAAAGCTCCGTAGAACTCTTGCCTGGGGCCAAAAAGGATGGTTTTTGCTTGTCCTCGAGCCAGAGCCTATGGTGTGTGAAGTGAAGTGGAGTTGTATAGCCTATGTTAGAGAGGACTAACTGAAGTTATGCAGCCAAGCTTTTGTTTCATCAAACCATGTTTCTGCTTTCGAGTGGAAAGCTCCGTTCTAGCAGGCAAGCAGACAGGCACCACTTTCAAATTGAAGATGGACTAAAATCTAAAAGTGCTAAATATTTGCGGCAGTTCCCCGGCCCCATAGCCAATATATCTTCTCTGAGTGATAAATATAAAAATTTACAGAAAGAAAAAAGTGGCATTTCCCCACGGGTCCGAAAGTGCTGCCATCTATTGTTTCTGTCCATTTGTGTTCGTGATTTCTGTTGAGTTTATCATTCCATTTTTTGCACTTGGGATTGAGGAAGAGAAATGATATCAGATATGCCTCTTAAACTTTAAAAGTTCTCTCGCTGCTAAAGAAATTAGAGCTTATCCCTTGCTCCTTTCTAAGTGGTGAGATTAGAAAGTTGGCCTACTGCAAAAAAGTCAACTTTTGAACTAATACAGATAGAATTTTTTTTTCAACGGCAATCGATAGACTTTGATGAGCTGATCAAAGTATATGTCATCCGTTTTTTGGTACAAAAATTCCTTAACGAGATACAACAGTTCGAAAGTTTAAAGGGGTTGACAACTTCAGTAGTAAGGTATACACTGAAACCAAAAATAGTCCGATCCCAATTGCGAAACATGTAGGGGACGTGTAAGCAACAATCGGCTGCTAGACCATAATCATCTTCGGTGATGAGGGGTTAGCAATGTTTGCTAGTTGGTGTACCTATTAATCCTATTATTTTTTTTCCGGTGTATTTGATCGTGAGAATCATTTAGTACCATGTCTATTGCGGGGAGATGGACTTGTAAGTAAAAATCGATTGCCAGAAGGCTCATGAGGGGCTAGAAACTTTTGCAGATTGGTGCACATTATATTTGATCTCTATAAATATCTTGTAAGCAAGAATCGGTTGCTGGAATGGGTTCATGAGGGGCTAGAAACTTGTGCAAATTGTTGCACGTTTTATTTGATCTCTGTAAGTTTGAGGGTAAGAAATTAGTCTCTATGGTCTCTAACTATAACTTAGAATTAAGTCTTTGAGGGGTTGACAACTTTAGTGATAGGATACACACTCAAACAAAGAATAGGCGGGACCCAATTGTGAGACATGTCTTGTAACTTGTAAGTAAACTTGTAAGTAACAATCGGCTGTTAGACCATAATCATCTTCGACAGTGAGGAGGGGTCTCCGACTTTTCCTAGTTTGTGTACCTATTTTGTTTCCGGTTTTGTTGATGAGAAGAAAGCTTGGCTCATGTCTATCACGGGGAGAGGGACTTGCAAGTTATAATCGATTCCTAAAGCATTGTCATTTTCATGAGATCCTAGAATGGTCTATGGCGATGGTCTATCACTGTAACTTATAATTAAGTGTTAACGCACGGATACAAAAGATAATAATGTAAAACAACGATATAGTTTCGCAATAATTAGTAGAGTTACATCTATGGTATTTTGACCCTGAAAAGTTATAGATAGCTTTATAATACCAACTAGGTTATATAAGATAATGTTCCAAGTTTTCACCAGTCACGATGGCTACGATTGAAAAGGATAAAGTTCAACTGGCTGCAAAGTCAATTTACTCCCTACTTCCGATATTCTGTTGTTATAGCCAAGTGATTACAGATTGTGTCATCAGTTCAAAAAAAAAATCTTCTTGGATTGGAACATACCATTTTGGAAACCTCGATGGGTTGACAACTTCAGCCTTTAACCGTTAGCGAAGAAACAAACCAAAGTGTTGCTCTCGCAACACTTTAGTCGGCGAAGCCGAACAAAGGTTGCTGCAACACATCACGTTGCCCAGGCAACGTAGGTCTAGTTATGTAACCTGTCAGTGTCAGGTACCGATACACACTAAAAAATACATAAACAAAACTGCACTGCTTGGGACTAGGGGCGCTGGTTGATAATGGACAGATACTAGGCAGTTTCTTTGATCATGCTCATTTCAAAATCATTAAGCGGTAAACAGAATGCTGATAAGTTTAGTTTCCAAACGCAATACAGAAGCATTCTGTCTCCCAGGCCAACTTCGAATCATTTAACTGCACTAAACGGTTACATCAGCTTCGAAAGGAAACCTGTGATCCAGTTACGCTCACAAGTGTAGCTGAGCCTGAAAAGGACTCCTTGCCAAGAAGGGCCGTTAGAGTAAAATTTGGCTGGTAGCTGTTTAGCGCCGACATATACAGAAGCTTATTCAACTGCTTATTCAACAATACAGCACTTGACAGCGGAAAATCAACTTTCAGTCAGAAAATTCAATGTCGTCATCAACGCTCAACACTGAACCTTCATCAACTGGGTCAGCATTGGAAGAAAGGCTTTTTGTTGGAGCTTTAATTTTCTGCCAGTTCCTAAAATTCACTCTCAAAGTGTCCGGGATTACCCATGATGCAACCCCTTCGGCACTGTCGCGGAATATCATTTGCTTAACTAGCATAATATCAGCTACCTTTTGCGTCGACAGATTATTCCTCAAATTTGTTTTGAGGTCATTCAACTGGGAAAACTGACGTTCCGCTGCGGCACTTGAATGGGGAAGCGAGCACAGATGCAGCATGAACTGTGCTAATTCCTGGAACCCTGACCTATCACACCCATCTGACATCTAACTCGGCACCAGAAAATAGACGGCGATGCCTGGTCCTTCTCATGCTCATATTCAGATACGGCTTGTGCTTTTTCAACAAAATCACTCCACTGATTGTCTAACTGATCCTGTTCTCGCTCGATGTTTTCTAAGCCATTCCCAAGGAGGCTTGAAAACCGATGAAGCAGAAGAATTCTCGGGTCCAGATATTCAAGCGACCGTAAGGTTTGATCTTTGAAGTTAAACCGACTTTACATTTGTTTGCAAAGCTCTACGTAAAATGAGAGACAGTTGTCCTTTAAGGCTTTGAGCTGCTTCGAGCTGAGCGAAAACGAGTGAGCATTGGGACCATGATGCAAGTATTCGTGGGGCAGGTAACTTGAAGGAACCAATGGGACACTGAACGGCTCCTCGTATCTGGCTAAGACACGTGAGTCAACGAACCACCGAAGCAAACGTTTGTATGTTGCACGTGAACTCTGCAGCAACACATGAATCTTTGTATCTAGACTCAGGAATTCAACATTCAGTCGGTTTATCTTGGATAGCACAAAAGCAAGGAAGTAAATGTAGTTGCGAATGTTCGGATCTTTCATCATGCTCAGGATGGCTGACGCCTTCTCCTTGCAAGTCTTATCTCCAACAAAAACAAGGGACTCCATTGCTCGAGTATCCTCCTTGCCACTGACTCAGAAGTCCAACGAGTCACTATGTACCGGAGCAGCTTGTGGTTAACAGTCTTCGTGAAATCTTGCATTTCTTTCAGTTCATCAATTCGTTTGGGACTATGCACCACATAGATCACAAGGTCACGGATGAAGAGGTCGAGACCTTTGGGCAGTGTTCTGCTAGCATGAGAAGCGCAGAGGGCAAGGGAATGACTTGTGCATCCCAAAACAAACAACCCAGGATTGTCCTCAGTCATCAAAGCTCCAAGACTCTTATTCACTCCAGTATTCACAGATGCATTGTCGAATGCTACCCCCATCATGTTTTTCGATGGTATGCCAAGTGCGCTTAAGTGGGATAAAATAAGATCTTTCTGGCCCTTACTAGAAGCAACGTGGACGTCTAGGAGAGCTTAAAATTCTTCGCGAATTATATTCTTCGGGTCCTTGTACTTGACTATAATTACAAGCACTTTACCTAAATACTTGTCTGTTGATTCGTCTACTATTATAGAAAATTTGGTTGTCTTAAGCACTTCTGTCAGCATCATGATCTCGTGTGGAGCTATCACCTTTTTGATGATTCCTGTTGTTTTAGTTCTGCCCATGCGAAGATCTTTTGAGATGGTCGAGTCCTGAAAGGTTGTCTGTAACATTGGGATCAGAGAGTCAGCCTTTCGCACAGACACATTTTCTGCAGCAATCCATGCAGCAATGCGAAGCTCTGCGTCCATTACCAGCTGCTTCTTGGTTTGTTGCTGCAGGATAGAAGATTCATGTACATATCTGCGAATATTCACAACACCTTTCTGGTTGTTGATGTTCTCAATATGAAATGATGAAGTGGCATGATCGCGAAGGTTCGATCTACTTCCTCGGACATCTTTGTGGCAAAATTTGCAGTGAGCTACGTTCACAAACTTAGGTGACCTGCATACTCAGTCCTGCAGCAAAGTGTCAGTTTCCCACTTAACAGAATATTTGTCACGGGATATTCCTCTGTCTTTCCTTTTCTTCTTTATTCCCTGTTCCATAACTTCTGATTCTGGATTCGATGATTCAGATTCAGATTCTGAAGGCGAAAGATTAACTGTATCTTTTTGACCATTTTTGGTTTTCTTTCCAGAGATTGTATCTGCCTTGGACACAGCTTTGAGACTAGGTTAGACAGAATACCAAAAGCCTTTTTGTTAGACAGAATGGAAGTATTTATCACATTTTTGGACTTTACTTCAGTTCTTTTCGTTGCAGCCACTGGAGCAACTCCTAAATCAGAATGGGCAGATCTGACTTGCTTTTCTTTTCGATCACTTGACTTTGGCACGACCTTCAGTTTTGGGTTTATCACAGCACTTTTTGTACGCTTTGGTTCCGCTAGAGACGCCACATTTACACCACTGTATTCTGTCTCTGCAGAGCTAGAGTCATGGTCTGTCTCCGATGTCATCACTAAGGCAGTCTTCTTTCGCTTGGGTCGAGGATCTAGTTCGTCAGAGTCACTTGATTCATTAGGTCCGGCATCTCTGTTTACTTCACTTTGGTGGTTGTTCACTAATGTGACACTATCCCTTCCATGTTGCGGTAGTGTGTTGGTGGATGGATCTCGATTGACGCCATTATCGGAACTCACTTCCTGGCTAGCATTACTTGCATTTTGTTGAAAGAATGCTGATATTTTTGGCTGAAGCTTTCCCCAGTAAAAAAGATCCTTACATACCACTTGTCTTGCTCCTATTACAGTTAAGCTTTAAAATCCTTGAATAGCTTGATTTGATAAAGGAAATAAGGTACCAAAAATAAATTGAAAGGTCCCTAAACTCAATAGATCAAATCCAGGATTTAAATATAACACCTCTTAGTCAAATAAACTTGTTTATAGTAGCCCTCCAAACAACAAAACCAGATTTAATTTTTTAGGGCTAAAGAAACTTTGCTGTACCCACTTTATTTTTAAGAAGCACATGCTGAGATATTTATGGTGTCACGTACCAGGGATTAAGCAAAAATGCCTTTAATAGATAGTCTCTGCATTTCTGAATAGCCCACAGTAGGCTATATCAGGCTTGTTCCATTTAAGATTTTTTTCCCAGTTTTTTAGAAGATGAATTACACTCATCCCAGCGCATCCTTCAGAATGGAAAGTCCAGCAGAATTCTTTTTTGTAAGAGTACAGTCGCTATAATTGGCTGCTCTCCTTGCTATATAAGGAGAATATGGTCCTGAATGCCACTAGACTGCCAATACATACCGGTATACAGTATACAACATTTTCTTAGCCAACATCAAATCCTAGCTTGTCAAACTAACAAAGTAAACTATGCTGGAAAAGGGCCAGTCTACCACAAACTGCAAATTTTGAGCTAACATATGCAAAATGCTGGGTATATCTAGGGTTTGATATACCCTACGCCCAACACTGGATAGATTATGCCAAATGCAGGATACTTCAACAACCCAATAATATACTGATTATTTAAATTGAGATCAGAAATCAACTAGTCAGATATTATCTATAGTGGGGTAGGTCAGGGTCAGGGAACGTGTAGGTATACAAGGTTTGGCATAGGGTATCCAACGTTCGGCTATAAGGTATGCCAAACGCTAGATATAACCAGCATTTTGCATAGTTTGTCCAAAAATCAAGGGTTTGTGTTTCAGTTGGTGTACAGTAGAGGCATGCTTATGTGAACAGTTACTTTAATGTGATCAGTGCAGTTTTGGGCAAAATGGCAGAATGAAGATCCAAAATACCTACTCAGGTGTTTTCAGATACGGTACGCTTAATTACCTACTTTGACTAGACACAGCAAGTGCTTGAAAATGGCCAAGTCCAATGTCAACGAACATTCACATAAGCATACCTCTACTGTGATAGACTTGGGTAGCCACCAATGATTTATACACACTCATGTAACCTCAAATTGGCAATTTTAGTGCAATTATTACCTGGTTATGGGTTCTAAATTTCAATGAAAATCACCTTAATGACCTAAGACCTTTTAGGCGCTACACAGAAGTCTCCTTTTTATAAATTTAGGCCTAGTACGAGGTTCTCTTATCAGGGTAGCCACAAAAACTCCTAGTGGCACAAATTGGTGATTTTTTTGTGATGAAAGCATGAATTGCTGTGAATTTTCCTTGTCAGTTTTACCTATCTAAAACATCTCCAAAAAATGTTTGAAAAATACCATTGCATTCAGGACAAAACTGTCTGTTTTGTAAGGCCATCACTAAGATGTCCTAGCTATTTAATATTATTTCTCAATATTCAATGTAAATTTAGATGTAAAAAAAAGTAGCTGAACCTGCCTACAAAAATTTATTTATACTAAGGAGGCAGCCTATAGCAGCAATAGGTCTATTGGACTATAACCTTGATGGTCATATTCATATTTTCTCATCTAAAGCCCCGTCTCCATTACCGTAAACCGACCGTTTTACGGACGGTCAGTAGCCGCAAAAATGTGGTCTTCATTAGTCCCAAATAGCTGAACCTTGTGTTGAAATTTAAAAAACAGTTTCCATGTGACTTGTGATTTTTTGGAAGCCAAACCTCTGAATACAAGGTGTATACATGAGTTAAGGTACTGTACAGGGACTGGCCAAGTTTCATGTCATTATAGGAGTTTTCCATTGCTCCATCTGGCTCAGCTAGGTATTTTCTGACCAAACTCACCAATGCAACACATTGTGCAAACTTCTGCTCGCACAAATTTTGTCATATCACTCTCACTCCATGTCAGTAGACTACTTGTGTGCAGACTGATTGCCATTAGCTGCATTTTTGGCCTTTTCTCTGCAGGTCTGTTAATGCCCCTATTTTCCACTATTGGCCGTTTCTTACAACTTGAACTAATTGAGTATAAAGTATTTTGTAGACTCTGTTGTGTAGAATATCTAGATGACTGGCAGAAATGGAAATGGAACAGTCGGGAGTATTTTCATCAATTATGGATGTTACCTAATGTTGACATACAGTACTACAGGAGGGGTACCCAACCTCGAACTTACATGACCTCGAAATTGGCCTTAAAAATGGGGAAATGAAGTTTCTTTGCAGTCCTAACTAGGTCCTAACTGTCAAGAAGCAAAATCTATGTCACACATCTGCTTTTCGTGGCTACAGCAGGGGCAAATCTAAACAGGTGTTGCCACTCATTTAAACATTACCATCCACTTGCCCCATTATCAACTATAGATACTGCATCCTGACGATGTCTGTGGAGAGATCCTGTAAACGTCCAACCTACAGCTGTGAGCGTCTGGCAGTTAGGAATCAGCTGGGAATATTATTTTTCTAAGGCATTCTAGTCAAACTAAGGCATTCTAGTCAAACTCTTCAAAAAGGGAGACGCGATGAACTGCAACAACTGGAGAGGTATCAGTCTTCTCCCTGTCCCCTCCAAACTATTGGCCTCCATCATCTTGCAACGTCTGCGAAAAGCACTAGATGCAAATCTGCGAGAAGAGCAGCATGGTTTCAGAACTGGAAGATCATGTTCTGATCTAATATTTGTGCTGAGAATGCTTGTCGAAGAATCAAAAGAATGGAACAAGAAGCTCTACCTCCTATTCATTGACTTCGAAAAGGCATTTGACTCAGTTGACCGAGATTGCCTGTGGAGAGTTCTGAAGTATTATGGAATTCCCGAGAAAATAGTAGACATGATTATAGCGCTTTATGAAGAGTCGGAATGTTGCGTAAAGACTGAAAACGGTACAACCAGATTTTTCAAGATTATGTCTGGTGTCCGTCAAGGGTGTGTACTTTCCCCCATGCTCTTTATAATCATAATGGATTATGCCCTGAGATTCGCATCGGGATACGGTGTAAAAGTAAGCAACAAGCAGCTGTTCGATCTGGACTTCGCGGACGACGTTGTTCTTCTCGAAGAGTCTAAGAGCTTGGTCACACTCGGCTCATTTCCTGGCTCATTTCGGCGCCGAAGTGGACACACTAGAGCCAAGAAAAGGCAGCTTTTTGGGTTGCTAAATCAGAAAAAAAGAAAAAGAACAAGGTTCACCTAATTCTGAATGCTACTGTTTTAAATTCAGTAGATCAATTAGAGCGAAACAGCCATTCCAAACATATTACTGGAAGTAGACTGATATTTTTTCTGGTGTTGGTTTCTGAAAAATGTAAATAAGTTTTTTTTGTTCCTCCTGAATAAAAGGAAAAACCTGTGAAAAACACATTAAATGGATGCTTTTCTGTCTTTATCCAGTAGAAAACGATAAACAGATGTGAATGACGGTATTTTGACATCTAGAAACTCTTTACCTTTCTCCCCAAATAACTTAGGTTAATCCTGGGATGTTGAAAGCAAATTCATCACAGTTTACACTCGCCCAGCATAATCAAAACTAGATAGTTGCAAAACTAGTCAAGTTTCAATTTTGCACCCCTAATTGCAGTCTGCTCATTGTCCCCAAGCTGCCCCAAAGCCATCAATTCTCCCGTCCCTTAGGGATTTTCTGAACTTGATCGGCAACCGACCCAAACGGCGCCGTTTTGTAGACTTGTTTTCAGCCGAGAAATCGGCGCCGTTTTAGGCGCCGTTTGTCGAATAGGCCGGTTTTTGAGCCCAGTGTGACCAGGCTCTAAAGAACGGTTGCAGCAACTACTTGACACTATCGCCGAGAATGCAGAGAATGTCGGGCTAAAAATAAACATAGACAAATCGAAGAGCATGGCCATCACAAACTCGCCGCTTGTTCTCCATTGCAAAAACAAGGATCTAGAACAAGTACAGGAGTTCAAATACCTTGGTAGCTGGATTGATTGTGATGGAGAGATTTCGACCGAGATAAAACGTAGAATTGGGCAAGCAACAGGTGCCTTCAATAGATTGAAGCCTATTTGGAGAAGCAACAAATATTCACTGCGACTGAAACTACGACTCTTCAACAGCAATGTATTATCAATACTCCTTTACGCAAGTGAATGCTGGAAAATAAACACCCAACTTGAAAAAAGGATCCTCGCATTTGAAAATATGAGCCTCAGAAGAATCCTGAATATAAGCTGGCAACAAAAAATCACCAATGCAGAAATACGAAGAAAAACAGGTCAGCCTCCTGTCACGGAGCTGCTGAAAAGAAGGCGGTGGACCTACCTAGGACACGTCCTTCGTATGGAAGAGAGCCGCCTTCCTCGAACAACTTATGAGTGGAAGCCAGACGGGAGAAGAAAGCGAGGCCGCCCCAAAAACACAATGAGGCGAACATATGACCGAGATCTGAGGACGGCTGGTACCTCGCTAATACCTGAATGGGAAGACGTCATCGCAGCGGCATCGATGCGAGACGAATGGAGAGGTTTTGTCGACGCCCTATGCGCCACCGATGGCTCTGGAGGAACTAAGGTCTAAGGTAAGGTAATTCTCAGTTCAACAGTTACCATTAAAGTACATCTGAATAGCCTACACCTAATTTCAGAGTCTGCAGCTCTTTCGCAAGTAGTTTAGACCATAAGTGAACTCATTATTGTCCAATTTTTGTCTGCAGGTAGAGGGTCATTTCTGTACACTAGAAGCTATGATGCCGAATTCCGTTTATTGTGCATCGGGTGCATGGTGACGAAGGTGGGAAGATGAAACCCTACAGCGTTTTGACAATTTGAGAGCAGATATCCAAGGAATCAGGTGCTAATTTCTGCTTGAAGCAGAAATGACCATCAACAGTAGCTTCCCTTCATAAATACCGGACTGTATGCCCAAAATATATTCTACAAACTAAACACCACTGCCTTGTTCCAGTTTTCATATTTGCTTGCGGTTCATATCCCGGCCGATGCTGAAATGACATTTGAGATTTGGCAACTAGTGGACAAGAAATTCTTGATTGAAAATCACTAAAAACATTTAGATTTCCCTGGGGGAGGGTCGGGGGGGGACATTGTGGGTACGATTGCAGATGAAGCTCTTACCATATAAAGCATCACATGCTTACCACAGTCTCTTTGCAGATGGATGAATTTCAGAAGAGGCATGCTGCACTACTGTTGCTTTTTCTGCTGTACAACCAGTGATGCTACAGAATATGGAGTCTGGTGCAGTAGCCATGGCAATGCTTTTTTTACTATACTACAGCAACAGGACAGAAATAGAAGACTCTTGAATGGCATGGTTGAAATCCAACAACAAATCGAAGAATTCATCTCTCCAAGAGCATGGATAAAACTACAGTCAAACGATTGGTTGGAAAATGTTTTCGATAGAAAAGATGACAAAGAATTTTTCGTTTATGAGAATGGATTGGACCACATTTCAATGGATTGTGGAGAAGGTTGGACCTCTTATTGAGACTCAAAATACACAATTCCGGTTGGCAATACCCGTGTCAAAAAAAGTTGCAGTTTCAATTTTTGTTTTAGCCACAAATGCTGATTAAAAAACAATTGCTTCATTTTTTGGATTAGGGAGGAGCACAGTTGGACACATTTTTCACAAGTTTTTTGAAGCAGCATTGCTGGTACTTGTTCCAGAACTCATTAAGTGGCCACAGTCAGTTGAAGAGTTCAAAGAAGTGGAGAAAGATTTTAGGAACCTGTGGGGATTTCCTATGACTGTTGGTGCCGTCGATGGATGTCACGTACCAATACATCCACCCAGAATATTTGCAACTGACTACTACAATCACAAAGGGTGGTACAGCGTCAGCATGCTTGTCATTAGTGATGCTAAGTACAGGTGCTTGTGTGTGAAAGCGGGAATACCAGGAAGAGCTAATGATGCCGGTGCCTTCGGGAACACAACCATATACTCAAAAGCAGAGGCTGGAACACTATTTCCTGGACTTGTTGAAAATATTTCTGGGATAGATGTTCCCCTTCATCTTCTTGGTGATTCGGCTTTTCGCCTTGAAAGCTATATGATAAAGCCATTTAAAAACCAAACAATTGACCCAAAGGAGAAACATTTCAATACCCGGTTGTCACGTGCTCGGAGAGTGGTTGAAAACTTATTTGGGCATGCCAAAGCCAGATTTCCTAGAATTGCAAGCAATCTCAACCTTAAATTTGGGACTGAACATAAGGTTTTAAGAGTTGCTCTTGCATTGAACAATCTTTGTACTAACAAAAATATGCAAGTGCTTGATAAGTGGAAAATAGAACTAGATCGTCTGGAGCTTCGATTAAACAACAGGATTCAAAATGGAGTACCAACACTTGGAACACAGCCTCAAGTGCAGCTTAACCAGACAATTGTAAGCCATGATGCAACTGCTATAAGAAGTGCACTAGTGGAACATTTTTGGAACCAAAATCATTAACTTGCCCAGTTGCTCAGGCTGTAGTAAATTACCAGGTTTGGTACAGTGTACTTTTCAAAATAGTTTCAATGTAATCATTGTCTGGTTTCATAGCTACTGTATATGTGATTTATTGATGAAAACCATTTAGAAAATACACATTTCAAGTACTCTTGGAACGTAGAGACTTTTTAGTTCACTAAAAATTAACTCAAATGTCAAACATATAAAAAGTATAAGACAACATCTCACTTATATCCACCGTCCGGGGTACATTACGATAAAACATCAGGTAGTTTTAAATCTTAAAACACGTGGTCAAGGTTGTGGCTTACGAGGAGCCACAGGGTTTGGCAAGCGTGGAAAAATGTGTGGATCTGCTCTTTGAGGTGCAAGACGCACCATCCGCACACTATCAAATTGCGGAACTCCTCCGGGTGCTATTTTTGGATGCCCCATTCGCATGTTACGTGACTGTGGAGCTCCTCCTCGGGGTGCAATTTGTGGATTCATCATTCGCATAGCACTAGGCTGAACTGGAGTAGCATTTGTAGGTTTTACTGCACTGTTTGGCTGAGGTCCGACCACAATGTACTTCGGTTTCACAGATGCATATGGCATACTTGCACTGTTGCATGGCTGTGATACTTCGGTAAAAACTGGCGTTGCGGTGGAAGTTTGCAGCTGTGCAACGGGCTGTGATACTTGGGTATAAACTGGCGTTGAGGTGGAAGTTTGCAGCTGTGACACGGGCTGTGATACTTGGGTATAAACTGGCGTTGCTCCAGATTGACCGACAGAAGCTAATCCTTGTAGTGCCATGCCCACGAAATTTTGATTGCTTGGTGTTTGGAGAACTTTGAGCATGACACTAAATGCTGGAGACTGAAAAAAACGGTCAATACAGAAGACACTGTTGGGGCAATTACTGATGGGGGCACGAACTGATTTTGAGGCTGTACCTGAGGCAAGAATACAGCCATCATGTTTGTCAGCATTGTTTGATTTTCCACAGATGCTTGAACAAGTTTTTTTGCTGTCACTCAAATAACCAAGTAGTTCTCTCTTTACCACAGAAGACTGCTCTGAGTCCTTCTTGTACACACTGAGTATTTCTTGCTGCTTTTCCATCATTTTGCGCATCGTAAACTTCTTCTTCAGTGACTTAACGTGTGCTGTAAAATAAAGATCACAGTGAAAGCACAACTTAGGTAGTGTTCCAGAACTTAAAGGAGGCCCATTATTGAAAAACAACTACCCTTTCTTATTACTCGCAGGATAATCTGTTTGGTCCTTACCCCAACCCCAAACCAGTTGCCAAAAACCGCTGTGACAGGGGCGTTACAAGGGTGGGGGGGTAGCACCCACTTTTTGAGATTTGGTACAGTTTTGGGCAGAGGGCCAACATTTTTGTTGAGCCGAAGGACAAAAACGACGAAAAAGGGACGAAACGAGCCCCCCCCCCCAATTTTCAGATTTATCAATTTTTGACACAGTTTTTCAGTAATACCTACATTAAGGGAATTGTCAAGGAGAGGTAAGGTAAGGTAAGGTACAATTTTATTATCAACAGTAAAACTCAAAATGTCTTGAAAACGTCTGACATGCATGCAGTGGCATACAAAAATGGATTGGACACATTGGTTCATTTCCATACTTGTCCAAAGGACAGATGCAAAATGTAGCAAATATCATAGCTCGGAAACACTGTATCATGTCTGCAGACAATATCTACAACAGTCGTACATATACGGATGCTACTTGCTACTGTCCGTTCAGGTGTCCCTTTATGTACCTAATATAAATCGAAAGTTAAGGTTAATTGTCATTACTGCTACTTGAGAATTTTGAAATTAATTCAGTAAAGTTTCTTACGTGTATCAGACTGATGGGCAGAGGAAGATCCAGAAGCTTCATAGTCATCTTCATCAATAAGCTGCTGTAGATCTGGAAGACAAAATATATATCAATTGCAGAACCATTTCCATGTAATACGCTAGTGAAGCCACAAAGGCCACGAACCAGGGCTGGCCAGGGCCAAGTGGGAAGAAAAGCTAAACCATCAAAGAAGCCTGTCATTTTATCTACTTGCCCTTTCCAGAGAAAACTTTATATCACCCATACATTCATTCGCCGGGCACCGACAAACAGCTTCCCTTGTTCTGTTTCTGCTAACAGTGAAAGCCTTTAAACCATAACCCCCAGGTTCACACCTTTGATCTGTTTTCATTTCCAACCAACATTTTTTTTCCTATATCATGCCTCAAGAAGTGAAAACATACCAATAGCGCGAATGAAGTCTGATACACGCGATCTAAAAGGTGCTATCGAGAATTTTCTCCATGAAGGAAAATTCTTATTTGTTATGCAATAAGTTAAGATTGGTTTCCAGATGCTATTGGTACGAATTATTTCTGAAGGCATGAGATAGAATAAAAATATTTTGAATGAAACTGGAAATATAAAGAAGTGATCAAGTGAGGTGTCTGAAGTGATCAAGTGAGGTGTCTGTTGAATGGTGAAGTAATTTTTTTCTCCCAATAGTTCCTTTAAATCAGGATATACCAACGCTGTTGAGAAGCAAGCAAAGACAAATGTTATTCTTCGTTTCATTCCTATTCTCAACAATATACTTGAGCATATGTATTCCAATTTGTATTGTTGCATATGTATTTGTTACAGCACTATGTAAGAGTCATTAATATTTCATTTGACAGTGTGCTGTTTTCGGCAATAGATGGATATTCTTCCAACTTTGCCTTCAGAAGGGCTTCACATTTGTCTGTTCTGCAGCTAGGGTACATAGACTCCACGTCGAAACTAACCAGCAGTGTGTTTGGGGTAACTGGATAATCTTTTAGTTTCTGGACAAGATCAGGAGAATTTTTGATGAAAGAAATGTGTGTTTGGCCTAAAGGTCGGTAAGCCTTAGCCAGGAATTTCCCAATCGCTTCCGTAGGAGCATTCACATTGGACACAATGGGTCTCAAAGGGTTTCCAGTTTTGTGTATTTTGGGCAAACCATACGGACGAGGGGCTACGCAACCTCTAGGTAACAACTTCTTGCATGTGTATTCGGGAATCATTTTTTTGTCTTTCAATTCTTTCCTGATCTCCTTTGTATATTTTTCGGTTGGATCTTGTGAGAGAACTTCGAAAACTTGAGTGTTTGACAAAAGGGATAGGATCTTTGATTCGTACTCTTCTGTGTCTATCACAACTATTGTGTTCCCTTTGTCTGCTTTTGCGATGACCAGATCCTTGTTCTTTTTTAAATTTCTCAGTATCGACAAATCTTTCAAAGGGGAGTTTTTACTATGCTGTATCACTGCTAGTTTGAAATCCAACAGGGTTTTAACAACCTCTGCTCTGACTTCTTCTGGCTTTTCAAGGTTTGACATACCAAGGAAAATTCCAGATTCGACACCAGTAACTATTTCCGTGTAAGGTATGTCAGGTTTGGGGGAATTTAATTTTATTCCCTTTGAAAGAATTCTGGTTAGTTCTTGTGTAAGTACTTTAGAACTCAAATTTACCACAGAAGGACCCGGGCAAACCTTCGGAACGTATATACCTTGAGACAAGTATTTTTCGTATTTTAACTTTGAAAACTTCTCCTTTAACCGGTTTCGGGACAAAGAAAAATCGTGGTCGAAAGCTTTAAGAGCCATGGATGCAACCTGATCGTGGTTTCGCCAGGACAAGTTGTCATACAGAAAAGAATCCTTATGACTGAGTTGTCTTTCTAGACATGCTCTCTTTGACCGTAAATCCTTAATGACGTGATTCAAAGTCTGAAAACCAAATCTTTCCTGAAACGATGCACTATTTCTGGTGCCTAAATGAAGGTTGAATCGCATCGACTTTGGTAAAAATGTGCTCTCTTTTGCAACGTAGCAAAAAATTCTGCTGGTTGATAACATTCGCGTGTTGTTTCGAAATGGAAATATAAGAAGACACACAATTGGCAATATGCTCCCCCCCCGTAAGCTTGACGAAGATATGGTTTGAAGCCACACTGACCGTCCATGACGACGAGAACAAAACGAGATTTTCGGGTTTTTTTTTATCGATCAGTGGATTATATCTCTTTAAGATAATATTCGAGAGCTATGAAGAAAAATCGAATATTTCGGCTACACTTCCGGTAACCGTCCTCAGCGAAGCAAAATCTTACAAATCCATAATGCAGAAAACAAACACGAGCAGAACGATACGAGGATAAAATGTGTAAAAGACGACGCTAAGAAACCGACTGAAAAGAACGACAATAAAATGCGTAAAAGAACAAAATTAAAACCACATTGTATGTAAAAAAAAACATTCAAATTTGTGTATATACAATTATTTACCTGTACAATTTTCCCGGAAAAGCGCAGAAGCTTTTATGTGGCCAGTCCATATTTATTGCGACAAAAAACCAACCAACCAATATGACCACACTAACAAGACTGGCATCGTTTCAACGGATTTATTCCTGATCGAATGAATTCGTGCCTCCCCTCGGGCGCTAAGGTTTACTTGTTATTTGCGTCATGAATACGAGCTCTTGCAATAATTGCTCCTGTCTTGTGGGTCTGGAATTTATTAAAGTGGGATTTGAACTGACTAGTGGATTAGGGGGTAACACAGTTGCAGGAGGGGGTTTTAAGTGTGAAGCATCATGTTCCAGGAATCGCTCATAAAGAGGATTGATGCGGAACTCACCCGTGTCCCTGTTAATAGCAAGGTTTTTATTTCGTGTTTTCTGATTTCAAACGCCTCTCTTATGAACTGCCTTATCCCTGTTTCCTTTACAAAAATGCTGCTCAGACCTCACTGTATGGTCTGGATTGTCGTAAATGTGCTCTGCCGGAGCGCTCGAAAAATTCTCGGGTCTATTTTGGCAACGGAGACATGTATCAATACTTGTTCTGTGTTCGTGTAGGCGATCTGAGAGGTGCTGGTGAGTCCTACCTACATACCACTTCTCACACGAACATGGAATCCTGTAAATCCCTTGGCAATTTTTGTCGTGTATCGGGTCTTTACCTGAATAAAGGTAGGACGACACCGTATTTGAGGTCTTGAAATACGTATAAATATTGTGTGGACTGAGGATCTTTTTGATTTTATCAGTGAGGCCATGTACATATGGAAGTGGTACGAACACTTTCTTCTCCGGCTTATCTGCAGATGAAAGCGCGGGATTAAGAAACCTTTGTCTTCGTCGTTCAAAAATAGAGTTAATCAGCTTTATTGCATAAAGGTTTCCAAATAAAACGTCACGAAGGTGGTCTAACTCCAGTTCTAAGAACTGAGGTGAACAAACATGTAGGGCCCTGTCCACGAGAGCAATTACAACACTTTGTTTGACCGAGAAATGGTGATTCGAAGAGTAGTGGAGGTAACGATCGCTATGATTGGGTTTGCGGTAGACTGAAAACAATAGGTTCCCGTCCCTTTTGATGATAAGTACGTCGAGAAAAGGTGAATTGTTCTCGGATTCCGATTCCACTGTGAATTTTTAAGGTGATCCAAAAATTTCATAAGTTTTTCCCTCCCATGTTCCCATGCAGTAACGACGTCGTCCATGAAATGCTTCCAGAAACCCGATTGATCAGTACAAGTCTGAAGAGCGCGATTCTCTATGTCCTCTAACTGGAGGTTTGCTTGGATAGGGGATAGAGGAGCTCCCATAGCAAGACCTTCCTTCAAAAATGGTCGATTTCCCGTAAAAACAATTGATTTTTCGTATAAAAGGTCGATTTTTCGTAAAATTGGCCGGTTTTTCTTAAAATCGGTAGATATTTCCTAGAAATCGGTCGGTTTTTCGTAAAATAGGTAGATTATTCCTTAAAATTGGTCGATCTTTTCTGATAGACAGTCGGTAAAAATGACCAGCCAGTCGGTAAAAACACCTTGCGCCCCCAGATATTTTGGCTAGTGACGGCTCTGCCTGTCAGTATTAGAAGGGGGGTGCATAGTAGTAGGTCTGATGTTGTAAAAAAAATAGAATCCCCAGTGGATGATCAGATGCACAACGTAAAAAAATTACCTAAAATTTCATTCACAGCAGTGTAGAATTGCCACTTAACATCTGTTACAGGAGATATTCCAGAGTCCGATTTCTTTGGTTTCATTATGTTGTACTGATCTCCAGGGGCGTCGCAAGGGGGGGTGCAGCACCCCCCACCTTTTTTAGATTCTTTTCGGTGTTTTTGCGATAGCGGAACTATTCGGTATATTTACGGAGATTCGGTAGTTATACGGAATCCCAAATAGGCTATCGGTACAAATCTATTTGGTATAATGATCGGGATTCGGTATAATTCCCAGTATTCGGTAGTTATCACGAATCCGGGGAGAGAATTTACTGAAATTATTTGTTAATTGTTCGATGCCAGAACTATTCGGTATATTTGCATTTTTCACTCGAGTTTGGAAGGATAAAGTTCAATGGTTTCTGTTTTCAAACGACCGTTAGGTTTTTTCGACCTTGGGCATGGCGCCAACGGATGACGATGGTTGTTCGTGGAGCGGTTTCTACTACCAGCCAGTGCTGAATTTTGTTCAAAAAAGCCTCGATGTTGGTGTTGACGAAGAAGTTGTCAGGAAGTTTGCTGTTGAATTCTTTTCCGTTGAAGCGATAATTACGGCTAAGAAGCTATTCTGGTCTTGTGTTTTCACCCCTGAGCTCCCGCCACGACGAAACACGTCTGCTAATCATCTAGCAGACATCACCGATGCCTTCAAACGTTGTGACAATGATAACGTTGAGCTCCCTGATTTCGTTATCAGGTTCCCGAACGAAGTCCCCGTTATTCCTGCCATGGCTTACTTTATCCTGACTAGCCAGATCAATGCATGTGCCAAGGATATTCGTTTCATTGCTGATCGAATTGCAAAACATGAGGGATCCGCTTCTGTCTTTGGATTGTCGAATCCTGCAGTCACGATGCCATTGCCTGTGCACACTGTCATTGTAGACAATATCCCTCCTTCTCTGTGTGATGTCGACTCGAGAAATCAGCATCTCGATTCCGTAGAGGGTCGCCATGGTATCACAAACGTCAAAGCTAGTGTCAGGCAAAACCGTCTAGTTGTACAGACTTTGAGTGCGACATATGCTGATATTGTTGCCAAATCCATAACAAAGGGTCTCCCGCCCGGAGTTACCTCTAAGGTCGTACAACCAAGATTCTTTGGGGTTGTACGAAGTGTTCCAGATCGCATCTCTGCTAGTGATTTGAAGCGTTTGCTTGATGCCGTGGAAGTTTCGCAGATCTCAAATTCACGGTCTTTCAAGGTTGGCTTTGTGGATCAAGCTGCCCTTTTAAGAGCTTTAAAGTGTGGTGTTAAAATTGGTTATGAGCACTTCCGTATCCATGAATTTCATCGCATGCCGAAAAGATGTTTCCGCTGTCAATCCATGTTGTTGCTAGATGTCCACATCAAACAGACTCCCCTAAATGTGCTAGATGCTCTGGGTGTCACGAATATTCAAGAGATTTGCCCTGTAACCTACCCCCCAAGTGTGCCAATTGTGATGGGGATCACGTGTCTTTCAGTTTCCGGTGCCCAAAAATAAAAAGCGCGCTGAAAATAACGTTGTGATGGTTCAGGGTTCAGAAGTACTCCGATGTGTGTCTTTGAACATAGATGGGACGAAAGATAAGGACCTTGAAATCGATAGATTACTCTCGGAAACTGATGTGCTGTTCCTTCAAGAGCATCTTCTTTCCACTACAAGCTCCGACAGTCTTCGCCGTTCGGTCGATCACTATATATTCGTACAACCAGCTAGGAAAACGAGAGGCCGGCCTTCCGGTGGACTAGCTACTTTCATCCGTTCATCCTTTTGCCTCAGACCTCCAACTATTTTACTGTCGGATAGACTGATGCTTGCTGTACAGTTTGGCGATCTCGTACTGGTAAACGCATATCTTCCATGTGACCGTCGAAACCTTGCTTCATTTGGATCTTTTGCTAAATCTTGCAACAAGATTAAGTCTTTCCTTTCAGACATCAGTAGCAAAGGCCTTAAATGGATTTTTGTTGGTGATCTTAATACCAACATCCTGGCTCCGTCAACACGCACTGACTTGTTTGCCGAGTCTCTTCCTAACGGGTACTGCATCGTAGATAAGTCTTTGCCGTATACCTATAGACACAACCGTGGCGGAACCGTTTCGAACCTGGACCACCTTATAGTCTCCCACCCATCTATAGCTGAGGGAATGGTCGTAGTTGACGAAGAAAAATTGAAGATGACCATCTACCATTGACTTTCAAATTGACACTCCCCGCCCATTGTGTCCCAAATACTTCATCTCAACCTCAGACATGGATCAAGAAAAGGAACTGGAATCGTTTAGATCCTGTTCTGTATATAGCTACACTGACCACCCTTTTGACAGCTGTGAAAATTCCCTATCACTTACTCCAAACAAGTCTCCATGTGACTGGCTCCTCATTTGACTTGAACTTCTGTTACTCTGAGATTGTTCACTGCTTGAAGACTGCCGCTAACTCAGCCGTACCTTTCGAAAATGTTAGGGTTGGAACCTGAAAACGGCTTTGGAGAGTTTGTCCGGAGGTGAGGAAAGTCAAAAATCATGCGAAATTTTGGTTGAGAATTTGGATAGCTTGTGGAACCGTGCTTGACCTTAAAAAGAAGACAAAGCGGGATTATAGGAAGTGTTTAAAATCCGCACGTTTAAATGGCGCTGATGCCCCCACCGATCGCAAGACTTGGAAAAAATTGATTCTTTCGGACAAGTACTCTGCAGTATCTCGGTCAAAATTAACTTCTTCCGACTGGATACACCATTACCAAAACTTGTTCAATCAGTGCAATTTTCGTGTGAAACAGTATTTCAATTCGTTACTTTCAAGGTATATCCCTGTTAAAGTGTCTCAGCCATCTGTTTTTGCGGTTTCCAGTCATGCTGTTGAAAAGGCAGTCCGCAGGCTTAAAAAGACTGGATCCATTGATACTGATGGTCTTTCTGCAGAGTTCTTTAAAATTGAATGTCCCGTTCTGATCCAACATCTACAACTACTCTTCCAAATGTTGCTTTCTCAATCTCAGGTTCCAAATAGCTTCCTTGTTGGAACCATAACATCTGTCCTTAAGCGAGATGAAGATCCTGAACTCTGCATAAGTTTCCGTCCAATTACAGTATCTTGCACAATCAGTAAAATTTTTAAGTATGTCCTTCTCCCTGAACTTTTTGAAAAATGTAATTTTGGGAATATGCAATACTCTATATGACTAAGTACAAAACACGCCAGTGATCCTCAGGAAGAAGGAGTAAGCGCGTCCGTAACGACTCAAACTCAACGACTCACATCCTGTGTCAAGCAATCACGGAGCTGCTGTGATACCACTTCTGCCTTTCTTCCGCTAGGTACCCGGAGAGGCCGGAGATTTCGCGGCGGCAATGAGAGATAGTCATCAAGAGTATTGGGTTTTAGGGATGGTATGGGTTGTGCGAATGCTCACCACGTTCTGACGAAAATAATGCGACAGGCCACCCTCAACAGATCTACCGTTCATATTTGTTCCATAGACATCTCTGGGGCTTTTGATAATGTCGTCCACTCTCAAGCTTTATATTCGCTCGCTCGTTCTGGCGTCAATTCTTCTATTCTTTGCCTTTTGAAGTATTGGTATGCAAATTCTACAGTTCGGTTAAAATGGCAGGGTCACTTATCGGAAATTATTCAAGTGAGCCATGGAGTTCGCCAAGGTGGAGTTTTGTCGCCATATATATTCAAGTCTGCGATTTCTGATTCTTTGGACTCTCTTGTTCCGTCATATTTGTTCAAGGAGGTTTCCATCAGTTACATTGCGTATGCTGATGATATCCTTACAGTCAGCCGTAAAAAATCGACCCTGACTAGAAATCTGAAAATCTTAACCAACAAACTTTCGGACAATGGGCTTGAGATAAATTTGTCAAAATGTGAGTATCTCTGTTTCGGTCATACAACAACATCTAAGATCCCTTCTGTTGTAATTGGCTGTTTTTCTATTGTTTCGTCTGAGTCGCTGAAATGGCTCGGTGTTACCTTTAAATCCACGTTATCTTTGACTTGCTCTTCTATTGTAAAAAATGTTTCGAATTCCATTCGGTTTGGTTATGGGCGGCTGGTCCCAAATAGAGGTAAATATTCACGTAAGGCGCTCGGTAGATTATATAGTGCGTTTTGCGCCCCATATGTTCACCATTTTGCCATTCCAATCTGCTCACCCTCCACCAACATCCTGCCCTGCCAGCCCACGATATCATTAGCCAGCTTTTTTTATCCCTGAAACCGTTTAGTGCAAGTGTCAAAATTTTAAGTGTAACAAGGGTGTTTTAAAAGTCTATTTGAAGAATGTAGCCATGTATTATTTATTTTGTTTTGTCAAGTGTTTTAATATGTAACTTTTACTTTGTTATATTGTACTCCGCTATAACCAAAAAGCGGGTAATAAATAAATAAATTTATAGAGATTCGGTAGTTACGCAGAATCCCGAATACGGTATCGGTCCAGAATCATTCGGTATCATAATTCGGATTCGGTAATTTATTCGGTATAATTTTCAGGATCCGGTAGTTACCACGAATCCCTGCTTTTGTTCCAGTTTCGATGAAATTATACCGATATTCGGTACTGTTTACTGTTTCGATATCAAAACAATTCGGTATAATAACCGAGATACGGTAGTTATACAGAATCTCGAACATGCTATCGGTCTAAACTTATTTGATATAATAACTGGGATTCGGTATAATTGCAATTCGGGAGTTACCACGAACCTCAAAACTCGGAAGAGGTCGAGTGAAGCACTGGTTGCAAACAAAAGGATTGATTTATGATCTCATCGATAGTCCGTACTTTTATTTTGGATCTCAAAAAGAAGATTTAATCATGAATGTTTCGAAAATTCCGCCTGCGGCGCTTTTTGTAATATTCTCTATTTTGTGGAAGGGCGCGTCATTTGATTGGGATTTTAAGACAGTTTTATGATTGGGATTTCGGAACATTAAAAGCTAAAATCTGGACGGAAATACTTAAATTTGGCAGGAAAAAGCTAACTTAAAAAAAAATTCGCCTGCGGCGCTCACTCTATGTGATCATGGGTAGTATGGACTATAGGCTAGAGTAGCTGCTGCTGCAGGAACGTCGCTCCTTCCGGTTTCTGGAACTTCTTAGAGCATCGGTATTTAATCCACGGTCAATGATAGAATTTGTAAGATAAGCAGTTAAATTTTAGCCTACAGGAAAAAAAAATCTCGCATGCGGCGCTCACTTTATGTGATCATGGGTAGTATTGACTATAAAACAGTAGCTGCTGCTGTCGGAACGTCGCTCCATTCGGTTTCTGGAACTTCTTAGAACATCGGTATTTAATCCACGGTAAATGATAGAATTTGTAATAAGCAGTTAAATTTTAGCCTGCAGGAAAAAAAAGATTTTGAAAATTCGCCTGCGGCGCTAGATTTATTTTTCTCTTGTGTATAATAGATGGAAGCTATTACTGCAATCGTGCCCGGCAATATATTCGCCAAAACGCCGCTTAATTAAGTTGGCTTATCGTCTTTCATGCTGCCCTTTGATGTTACTTTTCCTGCGTAATCCTTTCTGTTCCATAATTTAAAGCTCGAATTTTCAGTTTATATGATTCGGTAAAATTTTTGAGAGATTTGGTAAAATTTTGGCTCTGCACCCCCCCCCCCACCGAAAATGTACTTGTGACGCCCCTGCTGATCTCTGAGGTAGCCCAATTTTCTCTTAATATCATATAGACTTCTTTCTGGATAGTCAACTGGATTTTTGCTGTGCAAATTCATTGCCATTTCCAGAAAAATTGGATCCTTTGCTTGCATCGACTCCAGCTGGTCATATTTGTCTTTCCAAAAAGCTATTAGTTCTAAGATCTCTCCTGGATCATCAAATTTTGGGGCATTCTTCAATGCATCTTACATCTTTTTGGATGGTCCCATTCTTTAAACTTTTCTTCACCCACAGCTGAATATGATGTGTTTGCAGGATATTCGGCAAACAAGCAGTCTCCACTATGTCCGTTTTACGGTTACGGTGGGGTCAGTACCGCCGTTTTACGGCTACGGCCGTCCGTAGAGGAAAGACCCGTCTTCATTGCCGTGATGGTCAAACGGTCGGTTTACGGTAATGGAGACAGGGCTTAACTCACTTGCTGGGGCCAGGCTGGGGCCCCGCATGCACTCAAAACCAGCTCAAAACCACCAGTTTCATAGAATTTCATTGAAGCACATAGTTCCAAGCTGGTCCCTATATGGACAAAACCCTAACGTCGATGGCTGAACACAGGAATTTCCTTATGTAAAATACTGTTTTCTAAAGAAGATTTAAGATGCTTAGAGGCAAGATAGAGAGGTGATTTTGGCCTCAAATCAAAGCTAAAAGATAGGAGATTCACATTCTGATCTTAAAAGGCTCAGGTTTGATTTAAAAAATTTTTAGTGGCTACCCTACTTTTATACCCCTCCTACTACCACTTTCTGTAGCCTTAATGTTAAGTCACTCAGTAAGGGGGATAACTCCCATGGAACATGAAATTCACAACATATAGCATATGTAAAAGGGTTCACCAAAACCTATAACCCTTACCTGTCAATTTTTCTGATGGTCCCTTCCATGGCAAAGGAACTTTGAATACTTTGATATTTTGGTTGGGTTTTATAAAACTTTAGACATTTACCAGGAAAGGGGTTAAGTGATCTGTCCACTAACTTTGCGCTCAACAATTTATTTTCTAACAGTAGCTCACTAAAAATACGAATAATTGTCGATAAATTTCGCATTTTCAGCTTCATATCTTTCTTTTAACTTCAATGTTTGGTACCTTTCGGAAACCGAACACCGTTAAGTATCTACAAAAATGTAAAAGTCGCAGAATGCAGCGTTCGGTGTTGCCGGTTCCGTTTCCCCAATTGAAAGTTCTGCGAGAATTGGTAACACATGACACTAAGCATCCATTCACACAGACTGAGCAGCTGTAGATGAAGTAAGGTGTTGCCAGTTCCAACAATCACAAAATTCTGGCACGTTTTGTCGCAGATTTCTGCGACATTTTTAGTAAAAGTGCCATTGTCTGCGACAAATGGTGTCACAGCTGTGAATTTGGGGAAAACTCGAAAACCTGTGACAAATGGCAGAATTCTGCGACCAGTGGCAACACTGATAGGCACGTAGAGTTTTATCTGCCAAAGAGCGATGACGAAAAGCTGTTGCTACAAAGTATTTGCTACGTCAAGTATACTCTACGCAGTGAAAACGCGTAGCTCATATACCGAGGAACTTGATTTAAATTTTTTTCAAGTATGTTCTTTTATTTACCCAGTTCAGGTGAATACACAGACAACGTGTCAGGTGGCCATACGTGCTTTAAGTCTTGTCGCAGATCGGGATCTTATTAGACGTAATAAATCAAATTCCGTAGATTTTTGTCAGGCCGATTCCGAGAAAGTTCAAGTCCCGTCCTTAAACCGTTTTAGTGCATGAACAAGTACAGTCAAAGGATTAAAAGAAGACCGACTCTAATAGAGATTGTTTTGACTTGTTCCATGAAATTTTCTTGTTTTAAAGAATATTTTGGTATAATTGGTCCTTGAATTACGTGTCTTTGGACTATTCGACTTCTATTTGACAAAAAAAAGGTCGTTACTTTTTAAGTTACTCCCGTTTGAAGGTTTACTCTAGTTGCCGTCTTTTATGAAACTTGAGCTTTCAAGTGCCGTACAGCAATCCTGCAGTCGATCCGCACTTCGCCCTGCCATATCATTTTTCTTTTAACAAGTTGTCAGTTATGTAGAAATTATGTATTGAGAGGCGTGAGGAATAAATCATTTTATTTATTTATTTAATCGTAATGTCTGTCGGTCTGTCTGGGTTGTGCTACTTTAGGCACATCCACATGAGCTAGGACGATGGAACTTGGCAGGCATATCAAGGACCCGACCAAATTAGCATAGCAGAAATCACTTCCACGATCCGGCCATCATGGGGGGAGCGGAGGGGCGCATCAGAGACCCCACCAGATTAACTTGGAAATTATCATTTTCCCGATTCAGCCACTTTGACGGGAGTGGAGGGATGGGGAATCTGGAAACTAGTAACATGAACAACTTTGGAACCGGTAATCGGACATGCATGAAACTTGACAAGTGTCAAGAACAAGTGTCTCAGATGCTCAGTTTCAAATCCGAACCGGATCCGATAACTGGGGGGGGGATGAAGGGGAACCGGAAATCTCGTGAAAGGCTTCCACATAAGCTAGGACGATGAAATTTGGCAGGCATATCAGGGACTCCACTGATTAACTCTGAAATGAACGTTTCCCCGATTCGGCCACTGTGGGGGAGTGAAGGGATGGAAAATCCGGAAACTAGTAACATGAATAACTTTGGAACGGATAATTGAATATGCGTGAAACTGTGTCAAGAACAAGTGTCTCAGATATTCAGTTTCAAATCCGGGAGGACCTAGAGGTTCGAACCTTCCCAGGAAAAAGAGGAGTTGTAGACCTGCCTTTTTAACTTCTTTTTACTTCAACAAGTGTAAAATAAAATAATAATAAAATGATCATAATGCGGCTGACTAGATGCGTAGCCGATCAATTCATGATGAGGGAAGTTCAGAAAACATTTTTGCACTCAGTTGCTGAATACGAGTAAGTTTTTCCACTTGAAGAAGTACCGTAAAGAATTACACAATAGAGGATTGAAAAAACTGAGCATCATTCTTATTGTCAATTTTTCGGTTTCCACGATTTTTATCTTTCAACTTTTAATATTTAGCATTTTGTGTTTGTGATTTTCACTATCTTAAATGCAAAATCTTATAGCATGAAAACAGCAAAATCATTAAAGGTTTACCTTAGTTAGGTTAGTATAGGTTAGAGTAGGTTAACGTAGCTTAAGTTAGGTTAGGGTGGGTTAACTTAGCTTAAGTTTGATTCAAAGTTGGGGTAGTTTAGGGTAGGTTAGAAGCACGCTTCTAACCATCAGATTCTGAAAGTCCTGGACTGTCGGTACATCTTTCCCTTCTAGCGGATAGCGATGTTCCTTCATCAAGTCGGCGGCGTTGGATAAGAACTCCTCCAGGCTCAACTTGTCCATTTTTCGTCTAAATAGCTAGTGTTGCCAAGTGTGACACTTTTGGTACTTGCTTATACTTTTTGCCTTTGGGTGATACGATGACAAGTTTTCCCTGAAAATGACATCTTTTCATATAAATAACACTTTTTATGTCAGAAAAAAAACACCTTGTCATTTACTTTCTTAAAGCTATGGATTATCGCCCCTCAAAAACATGTATTTTTACTTAGATTTAGTACGCTAATCAATTTCAAGGCTTATATAAAACCTATATAAAATTGATTTCCCCTTGAATTTTGTTATACAACTGTGATCTAACAATTAAGAAATGCTTTGAAAGCATTCGCACAAATTCAGAATAGATATCAATTACTCGAATTCTGCAAACTGTGCAGCGGAATGCGAAAAAAATGCATCTTTTTGTCAGGAATGTTGATACTTTTATGAGTCGAGTAATAGGGAACAGTGTAATTGGCGCCTGTAACTGTTGTAAAAACGTCTGTAGACTGGATTAGCAGTTGGATGGGTACCGTCGGAAAGATAACCTAACGAAGTAAAGAGTCTGAAACTTTTGCACTGTATATGGTGGTGTAAAAGAATATCAAAAGTTCAACTTTTACAAAGTACGACTCATACCCATGAGCAAAGTCAGGCAACTCAATACACAGTACGCGAAGATAAATCACGCGGAACAGTAAAGAACCCTCGGAAACTTTACTTACCGTACAATTCAGATCCTCTTGGACTCAGTTCTGCGTACAGTCGTTGCGTTTTTCGTCGGCACATTTTTGAGTCCGCCGGCACAAACTGGACGTCCCCCCCCCCCCAAAGGTAAAAGGCTAGTTCCCCCTGGGGGGGAATCCGGAATATTGAGTCATGCGTAACCTGAAAACAGTTGATCGGATTTGAGTGAAATTAGATAATTGAACAGAGGACATATCTCTGGTGGTCTTTGTCATGTCCGGACAGGATTCGACAACAATTGGGGGGGATACGTGACCGGCTTAGACTGGAGAGATCGGGATGGAACTTCGTGGGAATAACAAACAGATGCTCTGGAGAAATCCTTTACAAAAAGACCGGATTGGCTCCGGCGATTGTTGGGGGAGTTTGAGGGGGGTCCGGAATTCCGATGATCGCAAGTTATGGTACTTCCAGATGTGCTAGGACAATGAAACTTGGCTGGAATGTTAGAGATTCGACAAGATTGGCGTAGAAATAGCCACTTTCCGAATCCGACCGTTCCCTAAAGTACCAATCTTGACCGCATATTAAGAAAAATACTTTTAAGCAAAATAAACATTTTATGGTCCCCATGAGCCCATTATCACTTTTGGCTAAAGGGCTTTGCTTACAAATGATGTTCTAGCTCCCTTGCGGCAAGGTCGAAAAGTACTTTTAATCAAACGATACATCTCAATTCCTGATCATTCGTGCCACAAGGGTTTTGCATACAAATTTATTTCTATCACCCTTAAAGTGCGCATTTTTAAACAAAAAGTTAAATAAAAACACTTTTGACCAAACGGTATATATAAATGATCACTAAGGGCCTGTTATCGTTTTTGCTTCAAGGGTTTTGCCTACAGATGAATTTCCTTTAAAGTGCGCATCATTACAGCCAAGTTCAAAAATAAAATATTTTTTCTGTAGTTCGTTAAAGTTTAACTGAAAAGCCAACTTATTTGTGTGTCATTTAACTGGATAGACTGAATTATTTGGATTCTGCAAAGAGATTTTTGATTTTCCACTATCTGCTCTAGTTATGAGGCTCAGAATATCTCCGGCCGTCCCCACAGCGTAAATTCTACTATGACGCGGCAAATTTTAATCTCAACACAAATGCGGCTTTTCAGTGGGCAGTAATGAGATTGGTGACGATTGCTTGATGCCTGAAAAAAAAGAAGATAAATCTTTCTCGTTAGGCATACAACAAAAATACAAGCGCATAGAGGCACCACAAATCATACGGCAATTCCACTATTTGAAAATCGATAATTCGTGAATAGCGGAACAAGGAAGTAACTCATTTTCAGCGGGTTTTCAAGCCAATTTAAGTGAATAAGTGATGGGTAACTAAATTGTCCTATCCCAGCCCTTTTCGGTTAAACTTTAAAGTGTGCATCTTAACCGCAAAGTCGAAAAGTACTTTTGATCAAACAATACATCTCAAGCCATGCAAGTGCCATATGAGCTTAAAGTTTAACTGAAAAGCCAACTCGTTTGTGTGTCATTTACTTGGATACACTGAGTTATTTGGATTAGGCAAAGGGATTTTATGATTTTCTACTATCTGCTCTAGCTATGAGGCTCAGAATATCTCCAGCCGTCCCCACAGCGTATATTCTACTATGACGTGGGAAATTTTAATCTCAACACAAATGCGGCTTTTCAGTGGGCAGTGGTGAAATTGGTGAAGATAGCTTAGTGCCTGAACAAAAAAAAATTGATAAATCTTTCTTGTAAGGCGTACAGCACAAATACAAGCACATAGAGTCACCACAAATCACACGGAAGTTCCACTATTTGAAAATTGATTATTCATGAATAGCGGAACAACGAAGTAACTGATTTTCAGCGGGTCTCCAAGCCAATTTAAGTGAATAAGTGATGGGTAACTAGATTGTCCCATCCTAGCACTTTTCGGTTTAACTTTAAAACTGTTGTTTTGTATGGATCTGTTAAAAATCCAGTAACGATATTGTGAAATTAGCCCCGCAATGAAGAAAGGCTCGGGATGCCCCTGCCTGTGTACAACCTTGTTATAATCACATTCCACTGAAAATGCAGCTTATCAACTTAAACAGCATTACTTTCAGCCTACTTCAACTTATTTTCCTCCACTTTCCGAAAGATAGCTACACTGTAAAAACAAAATCTTGTAGGATTTGCTACTGGGATTAATATTGTCTCTATTGAGATAACGTCCCGGAATTCCGCGGTTTGACAGGAATTCCGCGTTAAACTGCGGAATTCCAGGAAACAAGACTCCCCAGGCGGGATTTCCGTTACGTTTTCCGTGCCCGGAATGTTGTTCCAAAATTCCGGACACCTTTACGGGAATCCGGGTACCTTTTTTCCCTACGGGGAATCTTCCACCAGAACGTAACCATCAACAACAGTCATCACAAGGAGTGATTCAACAGGATCAAAAATCCTTATTTCACTCCAAGCTGTGATTTAAGGTAATTTATGGTAATTGATATGTAGAAAGACATGTATCGGATGTCCATTTCAAGTCCAGACCGGATTCGATGAAGCTGGGGGGGTCGGAGGGGGGTCCGGAAACCTTGTGAAATGCTTGGAGTGGAGTGATCGGAATGAAACTTGGTGGGAAGAACAAGCACAAGCCCTATGTAGATCAGCGACAGAACCGAACCGGATTTGGGCATTGTGGGGGAGTTAGAGGGGGGGGGGTCCGGAATTCCGGTGATCGCAAGTTAAGGTACTTCCAGACATGCTAGGACGATGAAACTTGGCTTGAAAATTAAACACTTGACATGATTGGCTTAGAAATAGTTAGTTCCCAGATCCGACCATCCCTTAAAGTACTAATGCTAACCGCAAAGTACAAAAAAATACTTTTAAGCAAAATATACATTTTCGTGATCCCTGTGAGCCCATGATAATTTTTGCCTCAAGGGTTTTGCTTACAACTAAATTCCTTAGAGTACAAACAATACTTTTGAGCAAAATATACATTTTCGTGCTCCTGACGATCATCTTTTTTGCTTCAAGAGTTTTGATTACAGATGATTTTCTATAGCGCCCTTAATGCATTGCCAAACGATTCAGTCTCGTTATTTCCAAGGACCCATGATCATTCTTATCTCAAGGGTTTTGCTTACAAATGATCACAACAAACCCACGAATTGACGAATTCCTACTTTCATCCTCTGACCCAGTTTTGCAAGTGCCATATGAGCTTCCAGCTCTTGTTATTATTCATTTTTGTATTGACTGGTAAGGAACCGGGCGCAGATTTCTTCTCGATTTGTCGGAGGAACGAAATTGAATGAAAAAACGGAGGGCTCTGCGACCAGTAGCACCGCACATTTAAGCTTTTTAATTTAAAAGCCCGCCACTAGGTGAAATCTGCTTCGCCACAGATGTCAAAGGTGGTGGATAAAGATTGTATTATTATAAACAAAAATGCCCGGATCGCAACAGTAGTCATTTTCACGTATCTACAGTAGGCTAGGATTACCGTTTCACAAAAAAAAAATCCATACAAAAGTAGCAACTAAGCTCTACCAAAGAATACTGGGTTGGCTACTACCTAAACGAAAATTCTGGTCGAAAAAAATTATAATAGTTAATAAACATCCATCTCGGTTGACACCAAAATAACAAGGTCAAAGGCCATTTAAGAATAACAACCTCGCTTCGCTCGGAATACCTAAACGGTCATTGAAAATTACCTATCCTAGCTGAAGGCGAAGTAAGCTATGAACAATATCTATCGAGCGTAGCGATGTTGATATTTTTAAATGTCCATCGAGGTTGTTATTCGATGTCAATGAGCTGGAGTTGTTTTAAGTATTTTAACTTTTTCGAACATTTGACTTCATATCATTCTCCTTGGAGGGTGATATGGCTTCATGTTGCTCGATTTTTACAATTGTTTTTTACCGTTTTTCCACTACAAATCGTCAGCGTTGTTATGACATTTGTACTTGCACTCTTTGGTTCAAGTGTCATATAGCGATCGTAGTGGTGATCCGTCTGTCAATGTTCAGCGAAACCATGTTTTCCCGGATTATCTCCAATTATCCGTGTGGTGATAACTTGTGATCCACTTGGCCCGATTCAAAGAAGGCGATATTCCGTGTATTTGTCCGAACCGCATCCGACCACAGGAGGCGAGTGGTGACGATTTTGATGTCCGGACCGAATCTGTCCCCGGTGCGGGGAGCCGGAAGGGGCGAACCTTAAATTTTTGGAAGTATTTTGATGAATGATAAAATCAACTTCCCTTGATGCGTTATTTAATTTTCCGAATCGCATCCGATTTTGGTGGGGGCATTTGCGCATCTTTTAACATGCGCAGGGTACCACTTGGATCGTCCAAAGGTCATGTAACCTAGATGTGTTATTTTGAGGTCCAGACCAGATCCGGCCTCGTCGGGGAGAGTTGAGCGCAGGCCCGTATCCAGGAATATATTTCGGGGGGGTGCCCGCCAAATTATTTCCGGGGGGGGGGTTGCCCACGGGTCGGACCAAAAACTACAAAATATACATAGATCAGAGGTTGAAGCCTACAAAAAACTATTACTTTTGTGGGTTTCGGGGGGGGGGGTCGAACCCTAACACCCCCCTGGATACGGCCTTGGTTGAGTGTCGCCAAAATTTTCCGGATGCTCTCCGGTTCAAGGAATACTTGTTCGGTAGTAAATACCGTAGGTGCGACGTTTGCGTGTCCGTATCGCATCCGACTACGGCGGTGGGATGCAAGCGCAGGCTTATGAACCAAACGGATGAAGGGATTGGGATGAAACTTGGTTTCAGCAAAGGTAAAACAGTCCAAGGTCCGGATACGAGTGTCTCGGTGGGTGATAGAGCAAATGCCCTAAATTTGGTATTTATGTGTCCGAATCGCATTTGAGACGAGGGACGTGGAGGGAAGGTTCTGGAAATTCTCTGGTACGCATAGGGACCAAAAGAAGAGAGTGTGAGTTTTGGATGGTACAAAAGTTACGGACCCGGATGTGCCATTTGAGGTCTGCACCGGATACAGCCAGATACTATTACGTAAATGAAATACTACTCAGTGACTTAACCGTGACAAATCAGCTGATTTATTTGTCATGATACAAGTCCCTTATATAAAATTTCAGTGCATAATCCCGTGACATTGGGATGTTAAATGCTTTGATGGCACTGCAGGATCACTGTCCCTATGGGCTGCTTCTTCCTGACCACTGTAGTGGTTTGCGAACTATGATCTGTACCTCAGTGTTAGAGCAGTGACCTTAAAAGCCGAAGATTCTGGGTTCAAATCCCGGCTGTCTAGGCAAGGTCTAGGAGTAGGAGTACTATTTCCGCGATGCACGTGGGTCTCAAGATCCCGGATTCCCCCTCCCTCCAACCACACACAGATGGTCGGATCCGGAGAAGAAGGTCGGATCGGATTCGAGGTTCACTGTGTGAGGCATCGGGGTTTCATGTAAACGGCACACACTATTTATTCCCTGATCCTCCCCAGCAGAATCAAAACCACAAGGGGCCACTCAAAAAAGCTACAACAGTTCAGCTACAAACGCCGTGAAAGATACAATTTCTTTGCTGCCCGTGGTGTCCCCCTGTGGAACTCTCTAGTGAAGCTACAGTCCAGTCAAAATCCATTGAGGCATTCAAGAAGTCAGTGGACAACGACTGGAAGGACACGGAATGGAAACTCAGTTGGGATGCCCCTGAGTCCACACAGAGGAAGTAGCACCCACCCAGCGACGCTCTACAGGAGGATCACCCCACCTTGTCGCTGGCAAATGCGATTTAAGGTAAATTAAAGATAAGGCTGGAGAAGCATTCATAAATGCGCGGCTAAAAAAAAATGCCGATAATGCCTTTAGTAACCATCGTGATCAACTTGCAATGTTTACCAAAACAAGTTAGAGCTGACAACTTCTCGCTCTAAAAGTACGAAGCAAATTTTGAGAATTTTGTAGCAGTGGTAGGCTATGAGCGTGCATGAGCTAAAGCTCTGTAAACGTCAACCTATAAACAACAACAGTTGAAATAGGTTGACAGTGGTTGCGTTTTTTATGTTTTCTCCATAGATAGATGGGTTAACCTACCTATTTGCCACTATTGACCGTTTTTTCGTCTCGCCGATCGATTCGACTGAGCTCTAATAGTTATAAGAAAAAATGGCGTCTTCCCATCCAGTTCCCATCCCCGGCTGCTATCTCTCCAATGAAAATTTTTAATTTTGCGCCTTGCCAAGAGCGTAGGTCGGTTAGATGGAGCTCCTCAGTCCACAGGCACAGAACCGACTGGCGAATGGAGCAAAATAAACAGCTTATACAAATTAAGGTCGGTTAACCGAAGGGAGAAAACGACTTATAGTGGGAAGTCTTGTAGGTCGGTTAACTGGATGACAGCATAAAATGCAACAAATGATTTGTTTACAACTTAGAATCATTAGCTGTGTTTTTTGCCTTCTTCCTAGGTTTTTTTTTTATCTTGCCGGTCGGTTTGACTGAGCTCTAAAAAACAGCCTAAAAGAAAAAATGTCATCTTCCGGTGCTGGTGCCTATCTCTCCAGTGAGAATTTTGAATTTCGCGCCTTAGCCTACCAACTGCGTAGGTCGGTTGGATGGAGCTCCCGCCTCAGTCCACAGAAACAACCAGCGAACAGATCCGAAAAAAAAACAGCTTACAAAAATTTAGGTCAGTTAACTGAAGGAAGAAAACGACTTCTAGTGGGGAATCTTGTAGGTCGGTTAACTGGATGATGGCATAAAATGCAACTATTCCTTCTAATATGTTGTTTTATTTTCAAGCTTTTTTTCCTCTTTTGGGACTGTTGCAAAGCTTTGGCTGCCACAATCTGGCCAGCCATTGCCTATGGCTACAAACCTGAGTAAAAAAGGGCAACATACCTTTTAGACTTTATTTTACTTAAAGCACAGCTCTTACTAGAAATTATCTTTTCCCTGTGAAAGGGATCAGAGAAAAGTTTTCAAAAATGCTAATACTTTCCACCTGAAATCAGCTATTTTCTTGTTAGTGTTTGTCAACACTATCCAGCCTTCCTGCTCTCCGACACGGCAGCTGGGAGCAACATTTTTGAAAACTGAACGCGCCCTGGTTAAAGAGCTGGCAAACTAAGCAAATAAAAAAAATAAAAAACAGAAGAGTCTCATATCCTTGTGCGTGAAAGAGTTGTCAGTGGACATTGAAATTCCGGCAAACTTTGTGTTGTGTGACAGGCAAAACTCTGCATGGCCGAAAAAGCTCTAAAAATTCGTAGTCACAAGACGAAACATTGGAGAGAGGTGGGGATTTTAGAAACTTGTAATTCCACAAGGGAGCTAGGTATATTATAAAAGGCAGAATAAGGAAGAGAGGTCCTTTAAAATACTGTATGTAGCTTTGAGTAGGCCTACATAAATATTTGCCATGTTTGTATTACTTCATATTTTTTGGCACCATTGAATGTTATGAGACAGTGGAGTAACACACCTCTACTGTAATAACCTACTCTTGCGTCCCAAAGAATTCATTAACTATCGTGGGAATTGTCCTGTTACAAGTTGTTTTTCAGTGTCTGTATTTCATTCAGATACTTGAAAGCTGCTTGAAGGTAGGCTACTTCTATGAAGAACAAATAATCTGGTAGAACCTCTGTCTCCCTATCTCTGTAATACAGGAGGCGTACCTGACCTTGTTTTTACACTGCCTCGATTTTTGCCGCTAAAATGTTAAAAAGAAATATAAAAGCTGTCCTGACAGCAAGAGGCAAAATATGACTTTTTTCAAAGTCACATGTCCAGAAATATTCAAATTCTGAGCCTTTTCTCCATTTTGTAGCTGTTTTGAAAAGCTGTTTTCTGGCTATTGACTTTGCTAACTCTTCCTTTTTCAGAATTTTTCAATCAATAAGGTTAGAATGAAGTAATCTTGTTTGAAAAGAAAAATATGTTAAACTAGAAATATCCAAGCAATATTTAATTATCCAGTATGTAAACCATTTAATTAGCTTCAATCTAGTATTTTTGTCATATTTATTGATTCCTTTTTAAGCCAAATGGATTATTCTGAAGGAAAGACTTCTCTGGAAATTTGAAATCTTGTCAGAGGTTGGATACGGACTTGCGGAGTCAAATATTTCCACATACCCTGCGCGGTGCGAACAAGCGGAGGTTGGGAGCTATGCGGCATGCCACATTTCAATACCCTACAAATAGCTATCGCTCTGAAGCTGTGTAGAAGAAATTTTCAAAGTAAAAGCCAATTGGTTCTCTGGAAGTGCTCCAGAGAGGGCCAACCTGCCTCTTGCACTTATGCAATGGGGTGTCAACTAAAAGCTAGAGCAAGTACCTCTAGCTCAGCTCAGTGTCGGGGTATCCTGTATCCATAGTCGCTGCATGGGACCAAACACTAAGTCTGTCAGATTATTTTTTCTTGCTATGTACCTTATCCTGCTCTATAGTTGCGACTGATCTCATCTGTAGTTATCACTGATATGCAAGATAAGGCCAGAAACTTTTCTATGGGAATAACTAGCAGGTTAACACAAAAATGGTAGATAGCTATCTTTTAGTTAGTGCTTCCAGTCGTCATTCAGGAAATAAGTCTACTTCCAATCCATTGGACAGTCTTGACCGTCCAAATTTTTCTGGCGTCACAAGCTTAAAGCAAACTGCAAAGAATGCTTTTTGTCAGGTTTTACTGTTGGTTGAGTTCCTCAGGTATCCTGATGTTGTATCCATTTCCAGAATCTTCACTTGTGTATACCCAAAGAAGATGTTCTGACCACAGTCAGTAGCCAGAGGAGTGGATTTCTGCTGGTAGCACATCATGCCGGAGGATCACATTTCCATTGAAGTCATCTATGGGTTCGATGTGCATCAGTAAGTTTTCTATTTTTTTTTTCTTTACCTTAAATGGAAAAAACTCTAGGCTTCTTTGGTCTTTAATGACTGACCCTATTCCAGTTAAATGTGATAGATGGAGAGAGCAAATGTCCCAGACAAGCCATTTGCAAGCTCAGACCGGACCCACCAGACTGCATATAAATTTTATCTCTTCGTTGATAGGGTGGTCTTGGGTCTTAGTAGCTTGGCTGAGGGGACAATGCTCGCGTTGTTCCATAGAGTGCTGCTTTAATATCAGTTAATCTCTGTCATAGTCTGACTTTAAGTTGGCTAATTCCGCAAAATACCTTGAGACATTTCTTCACGAAATGGTTCATCCTTGTTCTCGTGCAGTTACTGCAGACAGCCATTAATGGTGTCATAGCCTTACTTCTTGAGACAGATGCTGTCAAGAGTGTCAAGACATGTCGGTTTGGGACATATCTGGTATAGTTCATTGATGAAAGAGATCAGGAAATGGTGTCCGTCAGAGCCATACTTTTTGTGACAGTTGAAGTAAATTAGTTATTTGATGCCTATGTGTATTAAGCTAAAAACTTGAAATATAATCTTCACTCGAAACAAGAAGAACAGGTAAAAAAGAACAAGACAAAAGGTTACACCTTCAATAATCTATCTATACGAGGTATAAGTGCTTTGTGTACATATTTGGAAACCTCCACCATGAAGTTTGCTTATGCTTATCCGCATGGTGAGCAAAGAGATTAGGCACTTGCGAGTAACAGCCGTTATGAAGTGCTGGTTTGAAGATACGATAGCATCTACTACCACGGTCAAAAGTTGTTTTTGCAGTTACTGAGTATCTGGCTAGTTATTGCGGTATCTGATTTGTGGTATCTGGCAATCAGATACCACGGTGCCTACCGTAGTATCTGACCGTGGTATTGCTTTCATTATCACCATTCACCACCACAAGACCCAGGGTTTTTTTCAAATGGCTAGGCACTTGTGATGCGAGTGGATGCAAGTAGTTTTTTTGTAATGACTCCTAAAACCCCGAACTCGACAGCTTTTGCAAAGCAGCTGTAGTATCAGATACCATAACAATTGCAAAAACGATCGAAGATTTAATAGTATCAGATATTGTGGTATCTACAAAAACGCAACTAATTTACTAATATTTTCTAGACTTCATGACACCTGCGTAAGAGGAAAAGGTTCCTGGTATGGTATCGCAGTAGCCAACATACACTTTGAAGCAGAAATACTGTATTTTGAGGTCTTCTTTAAGATAGTTGCGCGTTCAGTTACCACACTGTGCTGATACCCATTATTTTATTTCAGGTGCCCACTCCCACTCCAAAAAGCAGTCGACGACCTAGGCCGTCTGTCAAGAGATGCACAAGGATTGAATAGGCCTGTTACATCCCTGAGTGTCCTAGAAGAAAACCCGAATCAGCTTCTATATGTGTTGTTTGCTCGGTCAGAGGATTCAAGGTAAAAGTCAGGCTTCAGTTTCCGTAATTCTAGCTGTCTTACGCATCCGCACTATCAAGCCAACCCTTCCGGATTTTCATGATAGTGATGATAAATATTTTGTGTTCCTAAGTTTCCTTCTACCTTCCCCCGGTCACAAAACTGTCACTCTTGCTTTTCTCCTACCCCGTTTGTTTGCGTATTTTTTTTATATCTCTTATATGATAGCAGGGACCCATAAATTTCCTGTAATGACTCGCCATTCCAGGGACCCATAAATTTCCTGTAATGACTCGCCATTCAGGGGGCCTGTCAATAAGAGATTTCTGATGCGGTCTTGACCGAACGTCTGAGAGTTCGAGAAACACGCACGGGGATAGAATACGCGAATATCCAAATAGACAAAATTTGGGATTGGCTGCTGGCGCCGTGAGGGGGGAGTCTCTTTGGCGCGCACGTACAATGCGGCAAACAAGAATGCCGATTGACTCAAGCGGGATTTTTGGAAGATAGATGTGGTTCGGTCATCATGTCAATATAGAAGCATAGGAAATGACAGGCCCCCTGTAAGGAAATTTATGTGTCCCTGATGATAGTAAGGTTCTGGAATCTGAGATGTCCAACACCCTGGATTTCCAGAAGTTTTTTGGCCTGACTCTCGGTATCAACGGATTTGTACTTCATAAAAAAAATTACCTTCACGTACAGTGTCTGTAACAGAAATACTTATTCAAGAAGCCTCTGATCAATGTGTCAAAGTTGCCCTCATCCCACCTCCTTTCCTCCGACTTCCAGTGCACCAGTGAAATACTTGCATTCAGCCACGTCGATTGTCGGTGTCGGTGTTGTAAACATCGAGCAGATATTTGCCATCCTTCACGGCTAGTTTGCGTCTCCCAGGTCCTTTCTTACCACTGCCTCGGACCTGTGTCAATGGCTGAGCAACAAAATTCCTCGATAATGAATGAATGAATGAATTTTATTTATAGCCCGCCAAACAACAAAAGAAGAATGGGCGGAGTAAATAAACAACGAGAAAAAAAAAAAAAAAAACTAACAAGAAACTTCATATTAACGTATATACAAAACACTAAAAATCGAACATTCAGCAAACGGCACAGTAGATCAAATATGTACATACACATTCAGGAAGACCGCTTAGAGCTTTTAAGCGAGCATGATCTTCAAGCTCGGGCAGCTGAGTTAAAATATTGCATAATTTATACTCGTTCTCCAGGTATGTATTTCTGGTGTAAAGAGGGAGTCGGAGGAGGAACTTCAGGTACTTGAAGAAAGCTGATCTAATCTTAAGTTTCTCTGTATTAGATAGCCCATTCCACATTGGCGAAACGTAATAAATAACTGGTAAAGCGACTGCAGAATAAAGACGTGACAAAACTTTTCTATTTAGACTGAATTTCAGTGAAGCCACTTTAGCGTAACTTACCCTTAAGCCCGTTGTAACGCTATCAACTATCATTGTTCGGCTGTTTTTTATATTAGTTCCATATGTTACACCAAGGTACTTCAGAGATTGACTTGGACGTACAACATGGCCGTCTACAATTACGACAACACTGCTGTGTAACCCGCACATACGGGACGGCTCGTAAATGAGGGACTCCGTCTTAAGAGCATTGACCGACAACCCAACAGATTTATACCCTTCTACAAGTAACTCAAGATTCATTTGAAGCGTGTGTACATCACTGCTTATCATAAGTAAATCATCGGCATAGCATATAAGGCTCAGGTCAAAAAATTCAAATACAAATCCTCCGGTTATTCTCTTTGTAGTAGTGTGGATCAGAGTGTTAAAAAGCAGGGGACTCAGAACCGAACCCTGTCTTACACCTTTTAAGAGGCGTATAGGCGACGATAAACCTCCATTCGACAGTTTCACACGAACTGAACTATACGAGTACCAATACGACAAAAGGGCTACTATATAAGGGTTAACTCCTTGGTCCAGGAGTGTTAGGAAAAGCTGAGAATGCACAACAGAATCAAAAGCGGCGGAGATATCGACACTACATAAAAATAACGGCAGATTTCGAGCGTGAGCTTTTGCCATGATAATCGCTTTCTTAGATTGCAAGCCTTAGATTTCTTAGATTGCAAGCAAGGAAACAGCAAAAAAAAAGTACGAAGCAATATTTCGTATTGAATAAATGCTATCGTAAACTCCAAATAGTTAATGCCGCCGGGATTGACTGATGCTCAAACAAGTTCAGGGGGTTTCTGCTGTTTTTTCGGTATCGCTTCCCCTTATCCTGAAATCTACGAACCCCAAGTGTATCGTAGATATAAGCAAATATGTGACTAGAGGATTTAGTCTTAGGAATGAAAGTTTAGCATAGTAGTTTTAGTTTATAGAGGTGTAATAGTTTATTTGTAAAGTGAAACGTGTAATACTTGTATGGCCTTTTGGCTGAATAAACAAGCGTTATGTTATGCTATATTGTCGGCTAGTATTCAGATTTTTTGGAAAGAAAATTTGTGGTTGTTTGTCAGTTAATAATCTTCGAACTAACCAAGTCAAATAAAGCCTGATGTCTGTCCTTGCTTATCCAAACATATTGCAGGAGCAAGGAACCTTTCGGGATTTTGAAGGTCGGAAATAAGAAGCTCTTCGTGATGGACAAGGATGGTCAACAGAAAGAAGTCTTTCCTCTGTGCATTCTTGACTTTTACATCCATGAGAAGTATCAGCGATGTGGCTATGGGAAGGTCTTGTTCGACCACTTTCTTCAGGTAAGCTCTTGTTGTATTGCCAGTCGACCACAGCTTAATCATCTAGCAGTTCTGCAAGCTCGATTTCTTTTTGGGACACAGTGGCGCGGGAGCAACAACCATGCGAAGTGCAGTGACGTCGTGAATAGATAGGTAAGTTGAAGCAGCCAAACAAAATTGCGCTCCCGCCTATGGTGTTGGTCACGATCTGCACGTTTGGCGAGGGAGCAACAGCCATGCAAGTGCAGTGACGTCGTGAATAGATAGGTAAGTTGAAGCAGCCAAACAAAATTGCGCTCCCACCTAGGTGCTGGGGTACGATCTACGCGTTAGGAACACAGTGGCGCGAGAGCAACAGCCATCCAAGTGCAGTGACGTCGTGAAATAGATAGGTAAGTTGAAGCAGCCAAACAAAATTGCGCTCTCGCCTATGGTGTTGGGGTACGATCTACGGAGGCGCCAAGTTCAGAGCTGTGTACCAAAAGCTTCTCATGGGGATGATAGGAGCTTGCTTAACTGCCTAGATACGTAAGCTGTGCAGTCGACGTATAAAAATGGATTGGAGGAGCCATTTGGCACTAGCGAAGGACACACAACTCATTTTACTTCTCCTACGTTCCGGGCCAAGATAATTAGTTGCTTTTCTCATCTCAGTTCTCCTCGCGATTTTCATCTCAATTCTCCTATTTTGCGTTTTATGATTATTCTCCTTTTTTGCTTTTTTTGTCAGAATCGAGAATAGGGAAAGCTGCAGGATCGAGAAGTTGCTTCGGTGGTCAATTCTCCGTTCTCCTTCCTGATTGGTCAGCAAAGGGCGGATGTCCAACCGGTATAAGTAGGTTTGGATCAGTGGCTAAACTAGTGTTTTTGTCGAAAGCGAGAAGAGTTAAAATGGTAGTTTATACGAGAATCGAGAACTGAGAACTGAGAATTCAGATAAAAAACGCAACTATTGGTTATTTTTAAACTCAGCTCTGCATTCGAAATGTTGCAGTTTTTAGCCGCTCCTCGGGGCACCTTGGCTTACAGAACAAAAGTATATCTGTATATTGTATTTGACAGTGCAAAAACGGATACGTCAGCTAAATTTTATTCGAGCTATATTTCGGCCCTTCTTGGCAAGGGTCCTCTTCAAGCTCAAAACCGCTCAAACTGGAAAAACGAACTTGTGGAAAAACCATAAAATTTAGCTGACGTATCCGTTTCTGCACTGTCAAATATGATTCGCAGTCAGCTTGGGCTGAAGGAATATTTATATCTGTATATAAATCGTACAATTCCTACATCCGATCTTTCTGACCAATCACCCAAGCGGATGCCCGACTTGAGTAGAGCCAGACTCGACACGCGTGAAAATCGTATATTAAAACAAAGATTAAAAAACGGAAAGTCAGCTACGATGATTGACAGCGATATTTCGACTCGTCTTGGCAAGGGTCCTCGTCAGGCTGTCGCCGGACTGAAAGAAACGAACTGCCAATAGAATATGTTAATTACTAAAGTTTGCTGCTTTGACGCGTAGGTACTTCAAATGCTTTATCAGTTTATCGACAAAATAGTTGATTGGCTAGATGGCGTCCCGCATTGTACCACCTCGAATCAGCATACTTAAATCATCCGTGCCAGTAGCAATGCTCATTCATTCATCAATCTCCCGTCGTGCCCTTTCAGTCATTAAATTTCCATTTATTTTCCAACTTGTCTGAACCGGAAATAGAGTTCAGATGTTGTTTCCGGGCGAACTACTTGTCCGGCAAGAAATAAAGTTCGAAAACAGAATCTATCCCCTATCGAATTGCTAATCAACTGCAAAAAAAAATACTTTTACTTCCACTTCCACCGAATTTCCGGTTTTCACCGTATGGATTCAGGTAACATGCCTCCTTACTTTTTAATATACCTATTCGTATTGCCTAAAGTTCACGATGTTTCGATAAGTGCTTTAAAGTTTAACCGAAAAGGACTGGGATAGGATAATCTAGTTACCCATCACTTATTCACTTGGCTTGACGACCAGCTGAAATTGCGTTACTTGGTTGTTCCACTATTCAGGAATAATCGATTTTCAAATAGTGGAATTTCCGTGTGATTTGTAATACCTCTAATTTGTTGTATGCCTTACAAGAAAGATTTATGACTTTTTTTTGTTCAAGCACTAAGCGATCTTCACCAATATCGCCGCTGCCCACTGAAAAGCCTTGTTTGTGTTTAGATAAAAATTTCCCGCGTCATAGTAGAATTTTCGCTGTGGGGACAGCTGGAGATATTCTGAACGTCATAACTAGAGCAGATAGTGGAAAACAAAAAAATCCCTTTGCAGAATCCAAATAATTCAATGTATTCAACTAAATGACATAAAAATAAGTTGGCTTTTCAGTTAAACTTTAACCACTGCAAGAAATGTCGAAGGTAAAAAAAGGAAGAAACAGCCATATAGCGATCGCAATTTCTGTCCGTCCGTCTGTCTGTCTGTCTGTCGGTCGGTGGTTCGGTCGGTCGGTCAGGGTTTTGCTAGTTCGGGCACTTCCAGATAAACTAGGACGATGAAACTTGGCAGGCATATCAAGGACCCCAAATGATTAAGTTGGAAATAGTCATTTCCCCGATCCGAGCATCGTGGGGGGAGTGGAGGGAGGGGGAATCCGGAATCTAAAAGTATTTATAAACTAAATATTCCTTTAGCCCAAGCTGACTGCGAATCATATTTGACAGTGCCAAACGGATAAGTCAGCTGACTTATCCGTTTTGCACTGTCAAATATAGTATTTGTAACTTTTGAACGGGTAATGGGATCTTAATGAAACTTGATATTTGGAAAGACCTCGTGCCTAACACGACCCATTTAAAATCCGGACCGGATCCCGTGACTTTGGGGGGAGCTGGAGGGGGGGACCGGAAATCTTGGGAAACGCTATGAGTGGAGGGATCGGGATGAAAACTTCGTGGGAAGAACAAGCATAAGTCCTAGATTCATCATTGACATAACCGAACTGGATTTGGGCACTGTGGGGGGAGTTGGGGGGTGGATCTGGAATTCTGGTGTTCCCGCGAGTGCGGTACTTGCTGAGGAATTAGACGATGAAACTGGGCTGGCGTATCAAGGACTCGAACAAACTGACTTGAGAATAGTCATTTGCTTGATGTGACCATCGTGGGGGGAGTGGAGGGATGGGGAATCCGGAATCTGGTGGCTAAATATTCCTTCAGCCCAAGCTGACTGCGAATCATATTTGACAGTGCAAAACGGATACGTCAGTTGAAATTTATTACAGCTGTATTTCGGCCCTTCTCGGCAAGGGTCCTCTTCAGGCTCAAAGCAGCTCAAGATAGAAAAAACGAAACTTGTGAAAATCTTGTTATAGCTCTAAAATAAAATATGACTATCTCTTCAATATAGCTCTAATAAATTCAGCTGACGTATCCGTTTTGCACTGTCAAATATTATCTGGTGGCATTTCATAATTTTTGAACGTGTGATCCGATTTAAGGTAAGGTAAGGTACAATTTTATTGACATCTTTCGAACGATTTGAATGAAACTCGGCAAGTGGAAAGAAGTTTCATCTCAGATGTTCCGTGTAAAGTCCGTACCGGATCCGAAACTTGTTGGGGAGTTGAAGGGGGGCACCGGAATTTTCGTGGAACGCTTAGCGTCGAGGGATAGGGATCGAATTTGGTGGGAAGAACAAGCATAAGTCCTGGATACGTTCTTGACAGAACTAAACCATATCAGGGCTCTTTGGGGGGAGTTGGAGGGGGTTTCCCAGAATTCCGGTGATCGCGGGTTAGGATACTTCCAGATGTGCTAAGGGCGATGAAACTTGGCAGGCATATTAATGACCCAACCAAACAGACTTACGGACCTGACGCAATGCCCTAGGAAAACTTCCGTTTCTGGATCCGACCATTTTCCGATGGAGTTAAGGGAAGGGGAATCCGGAAATTAATGACTTCCGTATTCGATTCGAGTAGAGCTTTTTGGGTGATAAGAACTAATGACCTAAAGTGTAAAACGTGTTTCCGAACCACATGCGGCAATGGTTGGAGGAGTTGGACGGGGGGGGGGGAGGTCTGTAAACCATTTCGCACAAAAAACAAACGAATGGGCCTAATGGGAAGCAAGTTGGACAAATTACCAATTTTATGCGGCCTAGTTTGTTATTCACGGTCCGGACCGGATCCGGCTAGGCTAGGAGGAGGATGAACCGGAAACCGAAAATTTGCAGATATGCTCCGGTTGGAGTCAGACTTGAAGGACGAGAAGAGGAGATGTCAGAGATACGACGTCTATATCTATTCGTATTTGGCCATATTTGGCCCAAGATTTTTTTTTTGGCAGAAGGGTCAAACGAGTGGAGTGATCTGAACGAAACTTGGACAATACAAATACAATGTGCTCTGGATGACATATTTTAGGGTCCAGACCGGACACGGTGGGGGGGGGGGGTACCGAAGTTTCGCGAAAAATGCTCAGACTCAAGCGAAACTTGATAGCCGGCAAGAGAAGAGGCTGTAGATGATCTGCTTATGTGTCTGAACCAGATTCGGTATTTTGGGGGTATTTTGTGACATTCTCATCTACTTTCTTGCAACACCTACTCTTAACAAGTGCCATATTAGCTCGTAGCTCTTGTTTTTATGTAACACGACATGACCCTGCTAAGCCGTCCAGCTTTTCGTTGAACAAGCTCATCCTCAACTCGTCATTTTCTAGGTGTCTGCCGTCCCTTGTGCCGCCCTTGCTATCGATCGACCGTCTTTCAAATTCCTCAACTTTCTGAGCAAACACTACAATCTCAACTCAGCAATTCCTCAGTGCAATAACTTCGTGGTATTCAACGGTTTCTTCCAGTACAATGAAGGTGAGGAACTGGTGCGTTTTTCAGTTGTCACGAACCATTTTGAGCTTAAAAAATTGACAATGGTCGCTGGCGGTCTTCTGAATCTTCTGAACGACCTTACCTTACATTATGACGACGATCTTCCCAGGGGTTGTCTACTCCAGTGGTTCCCAACCTTTTCCGTACCACGTATTCCAGCAGGGTTAAAAAACATTGCGTACCCCTATTATGATGAATGGTTTGTTTCACTATTTGTTACCACACACAAAGACGATATGTACTGACATCGGTTGTAAGGCATAAGTTTGCAAACGATGGGCTATTTGATCTTGAGGACAAGAAGCTACTTACAGAAGCCAAGTCAGAAAACTCAGAAACGAATTGGGCGAGATAATAAAGATACAGACTAAGTTGATTTACTGGACCTTCACGGAACCCTTGCGAGCTTTGTGTACGCTTACCACCGGTTGTACTGGGTATTTAACGAAGTTCAACGAAGGTCGCTGATCATGCGGCGGCCACTGCATGAAAACGAAGTCGAACGGGGGTAGCTGATTATTCGGCGGCTGCTGTATGAAAACGGAGGGGAACGGGGGTCATTGATCATGTGGCCGGTGCTGCATGAAAACGAATTTGGACGGGGTACAGATTTTTTTTCTCTCTAAAAACCTAATTTTGAATATAAACTTTCAAGGTGTTTCGACTCGCTTCGAACTTGAAAGAATGTTAAAGCATGTTTTGGGTTATGAGATGATTAGACGACTGAACTTCATTAGTTATTCGATCTTTCGGTACTTCTTCGCAAGGGTTCTATTCAGGCCGAAGCCCAAAACCTAAATTTGCAATATAAACTTTTCAAAAACTTAAATTTGATTGTAAACTTTTCAGATGTCTTTTCGAGAGTAAAGAAAAGGTCGTCGTCTTTTTCGAAGGGATTGGTCGAACGAACATTCCGGTCATTCTTGACAACGGTTCTTGTCAAGAAGTCGTATCAGGGCCATGGCTAAATATCTAAACTAGCGCTATATACTTTTCAACGTTTAGAATCGCTTCGAGCTTAAAATAATGTTAAAGCTTGTTTTCGGTTCTTATAACATTAATCGACTAAACTTTAGTCGATCTTTCGGTACTTCTTCGCAAGGGTTCTATTGAGGCCGTAGCCAAAAACCTTAATTCGAGATATAAACTTCCTGAAACCTAATTTTGAAATATAAACTTTTCAGATGTCAAGAATAGCTTTTAACTTGAAAGAAAAGCTCGTTCTGTAGGATCGTTCTGAAAGGGCTCTGTTTATACCCTAGTTACAAATCTGAACTTGCAATAGAAACTTTCAAATGTCTATAATCGATTCGAAGTTCTGAATATTAAATCTGTTTTCGATCCTGATAGGATTAATTGACTGAACTGTTTAATCGTCGACGTTTTCGGTAGGTGCGTTTCGTAATTTGAGTCGACCGGTACTTCTTCGCAACCTAGTTTTGCAATATAGACTTTCCCCTAAATTTGCAATATAAACTTTTCTGATGTCAAGAATAGCTTTGAGCTTAAAAGAAAAGCCTGTTCTGAAGGATCGTTCTGAAGCTGTTTCTAAAGGGATTGGTCGACCGAACTCGGTCTTTTTTGGCAAGGGCTCTGTTTATACCCTAGTTACAAATCTGAACTTGCAATCGAAACTTTCAAATGTCTATAATCGATTCTAAGTTCTGAATATTAAAATCTGTTTTCGATCTTGATAGGATTGATTGACTGAACTGTTTATTCGTCAACGTTTTCGGTAGGTATGTTTTCGTAATTTGAGTCGACCGGTACTTCTTCGCAACCTAGTTTTGCAATATAGACTTTCCAAAAAACCTAAATTTGCAATAAAAATAAAGTTGTCAACAATAGCTTTTGAGCTTAAAAAAAAAGCTCGTTCTGAAGGGTTTATTGACCGAACATTCGGTCTTTCTTGGTAAGGGCTCCGTTTATGCCCTAGTTAAAAATCCGAACTTGCAATGGAAACTTTCAAATGTCTAGAATCGATTCGAACTTCTGAATGTTAAGGTTGTTGTCGACCCTGAGGGGATCGGTTGACTGAACTTTTTATTCGTCGATCTTATCGGTACTTCTCGCAGTTCGAGCTCGCAATAAACTTGAATTTTATGCTGACTGCAATTTGGAGTTTTAGCTGCTACGGATTCTTAGCAAGAAGTACCAAATATTGCCTTAAAATTGGCTAACCAGTACGCGTAAAACCATCAAACAATATTCTGAGCATGCTCTGTTCAGACTGGAGCTAAAATTTGAAACAGGATAAACCTGGATCATAAACTTTGCGAGATGACCGCAAATGTGAATTTTACGACCCGCTACGACGTGAAGCAAAGAAGCTTGAAATATCCCTTAATAAATATCTCAGCTGAATAAATGTTTTGATGAGTGCCAATCACATATAATTTCGGAAATACTCCGCCTTAAACGTAAGGCTAGGTTTTGCCAAAACCTAAAAATTTTGGGTCTTCGTTTTGACCTTTTAGCTCAAAACTGCACCATATGCTATGAAGGAAAGCAGGCTGTGAACAGGCTGCATTTTCAGGCACGCAATCCTCAACCTGCGTTTGTCACAAGTGTTTCTTACTGAGCGCATCCAGTGCACATCCTTACGCGGGTTCCATGTTGTCTTATCAGATGATTACCATTGACCTTAATCTGTTAAAGTCTGGATCAGATATTAAATTTTTGGGATCCCATCGAAACCTTTGGTCTTGTTATAACTTACTGGCTGCCCTACATTGGCGAACTTGGCGAAAAAGATAATATGGGTTCACAAGGGGTAACAGTTCGTTGGGATTTCATGGTGTTAGAAGCTTTAAAGGGATTTTCGTACACATGAAGGAATTTGAGTTATATTCCCTTGCCTTATGGTATCCGTTTAATATACCTTTCTTCTCAGTAATTTCCTGCTTGTACAATTGTTTGTTTTTTCAGTTGTCAAGTCACGTCGGGAGTCGGACCAGCTAGCCGAAAGATGCTGGACCGCCGGTTCCTGCGGTCGTCATCCGCGGACATCAGTGACCACCAGGATAGCTGAGTAAGTCCTCCCGTTCTTATTTTAAAGTTTAACTGAAAAGCCAACTTATTTGTGTGTCATTTAATTGGAGACACTGAATTATTTGGATTCTGCGAAGGGCTTTTTTGATTTTCCACTATCTGCTCTAGTTATGAGGCTCAGAATATCTCCAGCCGTCCTCACAGCGTAAATTCTACTATGACGCGGGAAATTTTAATCTCAACACAAATGCGGCTTTTCAGTGGGCAGTGGTGAGATTGGTAACGATTGCTTAGTGCCTGAACAAGAAAAAATGATAAATGTTTCTTGTAAGGCATACAACAAAAATACAAGCGCATAGAGGCACCACAAATCACAATTCCACTGTTTGAAAATCGATTATTCGTGAATAGCGGAACAACGAAGTAACTCATTTTCAGCGGGTCTTCAAGCCAATTTAAGTGAATCAGTGATGGGTAACTAGATTGTCCTATCATAGCCCTTTTCGGTTAAACTTTAAGTGAAATATTAGTTGCGTTTTTGTTCGACTTTTCACTCGCCTTTTCGACGGCTTTTTACTTTTTTTGCGTTTTCGTATAATGGTCCTAAGCACTGTTTGACAATTTTCCGTTTTTGTCAAAAAGGCAAACGCCTACTTTCGCCTTTTCCCTCGGCTTTTTGCAAAAAGGCAAACTTGGTAGGTGACCAAGTTGCGCTCTCCTTTTGGCTTTTTGCCTCGCGAATTTTGTGAATTTACCCAAAAATCCAATAAAAGATGGATTTGACTCAAAGTGATAATCAGTATTTCGAGACTGTGTCAGATTTTAAAAATTAAACATCTGCAGTACAAATAAAATACAAGTAAAATGGTATTTGTCAAAATTGCGTTTTTATCCTAGAAAAGCGAAAAGTCCTTAGTAGTAACGGCGATTTACTAAAACACGATAATGTTAAAAGAGGCCCTGAAGAGGCCTGAAAAAGGCTAAAGGCTAAAGCCGAAAAGGGGAAGGCAAAAGCCGAACAAAAACGCGACTACTCATTCAGTTAATAGCCCACTTGTCTTTTTTTCGGAACTGAGCAGGTGTTCGAGTACGTGTACATGGTCTTTGGGGAGACATATTCCAGGAATTGCTTGGCGTGATAATCATATAATGATATTTGTGGCGCTAAAGGGTAATGTAAACTGAATTTTTTTCTGGCGATTTTTCGGCCGCTCTTGGCAAAGATTTTTCTGGTTCAAGCTAGAAAGACAAGCAAACAGTAGTGGCGTTTTTGATCGCCGATGAAATTTCCCAGGTAGACGAAGGAAGTTTGCCGATTCGCGCTTATTTACTGTTTTCGATAGCCGTTGGAGTTGGAGGCAACGTCCATCGCCTATCGGCGAGTCCTAGACCGATAGGCGATGGACAGGAATTTAGGCGATAGACGTTAGTCGTTGAGCACAAAAACATAAATTAGAAGAAACAGCTACGGCTATCAGCTTCCGGCGAACGTCAAAAACGCCAAAAAGTCAAACGACTACGCTATCGCCGAGCCAATCGGCGATCAAAAACGCCACTAGTGCTTGCTCAAGTGGGTGTCCTTAGAACAAGAGTAATGAAGGCCTGCAACAGCTCTCGTCCACATTTTGAAGTTAATGAGGTTAATGAACTTTGATCGTCACGGTACCACAGCCATACCGAACTGGTATAAATGCGAGAAGGCTTTACTTCGCCCCAGGGGCGGATCCAGCCTTTCGTTCTAAGGGGGGGGGGGGGTGATTCTTACCGAAAAAAGTGGGGGTAGTGTCCTTTTTGTCGGCCACAAGGCTGATTTTTTTCGCGTTAAGTGTCCATGTCGGTCCCTTATATAACGAAAATGTGGTTTTCATATATTACAATAATGCTTACAAAAACTGTACTTGGTCAACTGACAACTGTTTACAAGAAAAATTCAAGCTTCCTGGCTCCACTGTTCGCAAACCTGTCGATTACCCTGTCAATGACTGATATGGATGTCGCGGTGCACATTAAGGAGGGCCAAACCACTGAGTCTAATTTGCCCCATCTGTGCTCTGAGCCAGGTTTTCAGTTTGTGTAAAGTTGAGAAGCTACGCTCGGCAGATGCCACGCTCACTGGAAGAGATATAAAAATAACAAGAAGTGAGCTGACATAAGGATATAGGTCTCTGTCACATTCTGAACAAGGAAAAATACCTCCTTCTGTTTTAACCCGAAGCCATCTACTTCTCCACACATGCGCTTCTGCAAAAATAAGCGTTGCGCTGGTAGACGGCACGGTTAAGCCAAGAAGATTACCGTACATGCTAGAGATCTCTTTGACGGAAGATTGCAGCAAATCATCAGTACAGTTCACAATATTTAATGGCAGCAGTACGGTTAACCGGAAAGATTGTCTCTTGAGAATCGGCTCTTTAAGTCACTTATGACTGAGTCGAGCATAGGTATAAAAACAGCACGAAGATAAGCGTAGGCGTAGTATGAGGAGTATTATTTCGATGAACCTGTCTTTGTGTAATCCTTGGAACTTCAACAGACAATTGGATTTCATCTGACAATTCTTTTACTTGCTGGAATACTAATGCGAACTCTTCGTCACACGTTTCCCGTCGCTTTTCTAGAACATCTAAAAGATCGGAAACGTGGCCATCGGCAGCGCCCAAGTCCAAAGTCTTCTTCTGGAATAGCCGACTAAGAGGCAAGGTCACAGCGAAAATGCTGCGTAGACACTGAAGGGAAACCACGAATTCCGCACTATGCAACGCTGTCGCAAGCGTCTTCGCCTTCGTAGACTGGTTCCAAAGACTGGATGATTCAGGGAAGATTCAGAGCGTGGTTAAAGCAGGGACAACGAGACACGTTTTTAGCTTTTTTTCTTAATTTCAACTACGGCACCACAGTTGTTTGATACCATCATTGCACACCCATCCGTCCCGATTCCAACACAGTCAAGTGGATTCAAACCCATTTCTTCCAAAAGGCTTAGAACTAGCTGGCCAATCACTTTTCCGTTGACAGTCGGCTCTTTGTCTGCAGTGGAACTTTCGAAGGTGGCATGATGAACGTCAACAAAATCGCGTCTATGGTTATCGAAGGCATAGCAGAGCGCTAAACTAAGTTCCGATGAATGTGACACATCTGTTATCTCATCGAAAATGATGCTGTAATACCTTGCTGACTTAACTCTCTCTAGAATGACACCTATACTTCTTTCGTACAACACTCAATCAACTGGTTTTGAGATATTTTGCTGATATAGATAGCATTTTTCCCCGATGTTTTCATTTGTTCCTTTAATTTACTGTCGCCACTTTCAACACGATAAAGTACTAGTTCTCGGAAGTTTCCTTCGTAGGAAAGCGGCATGTCATCCAAGTTTAAGCTGCCATCATCCCGATGGCCCCTCAGTGGAATATTCTGCCTTCCTAGAAATATGATTGATTCCAGAATCGGATTAAGCATCTCTCTTTTTTCTGTTACTTGCTTCATTCGCTGTTCGTTGACGCGGTTATTTACAGATTCTTGCGGAGAATGGTAGGCTCTTAGAAACGACTTTCCAGCTTCTACTACGTCACGATGGTACTGGGAAGTATCATGTACTGTCAGGTCTCCACCTTTTCCCAGTAACTTAGCAAATTTTGTGACAGTCTTTGTGACCAGCTTTTGTAGGGCAACCTGTCTGTTTGAACCCCCGCTAGCCCCAGTTACAAAAAGAGGGCAGTATTTGCAAAAAAGGCCTTTCTGGGCATCAGAATATACAAGCCAGTGGTCTTTCCCCCGCTTTAAGTGAACAGAATTCGGCATTTGGTATCCAATCGGCAGTGTCCATGGCCTCTCCAGAATCGCGCACATCATCCCGTCGTCAATGGCATGTATTGCACCGATGTGGATCCCAATATCGTTTTCCGGAAACAGGGTACGGGGCGGGGTTGTTGTTGGATGATCACTCTGAACGCTTACGACGAAAAATTATAAATGAAAAATAAGTTTTCACGCAGTGAGCTAACTTCTTCAAGCTGGTCACTGGCCACTGAAAAGCCGCATTTGTGTAGAGATTCAGATTTTCCGCGTCATTTTACATTGTGAGGACGGCTGTAGGACTTTAGAGCGTCATACTAGAAAAAATGGTGATGAAAAAAAAAATACCAATGCAGAGTATTCAGTTAAATGATTCAAAAATAAGTTGGTCATTAGTTAAACTTCAAGCCTCCTTGTCATTACTGTGAGCGAATGAATGTTCACCTCCACAAGCATTGGTATATGTTTAGCGTTAAAAATTCTCATTCAACCGGAAGTGCATACTCTCCAAAACTCGCGACCTCCACATCCTGTCACAGTAAACCACAATAGCGAGTTCGAAAACTCTGGGAAGTTGACAGTCTGGGTTAGTTCATCTTATCTGTGAACTGAATTTATCTTTGTGTGTTATTTTCTGCACGTCAGACAACAGCGAGGGCGCCAACTTGTAGCAGGTTGTCTGTTATCACACAGACCCCCATTATACACAATATAGACAGATAGATATATTTAGCGCCGAATTGGCACTATGGATGTTGGTAACATCCTGAAATCTAGGCCAAACCGCTCGTCGCCTGCCAGTGCTGTTTCAAGTACGTTCCCTCTGAAGTTCGGATAAACACGCAACTCGTGAATACGAGAAGACAATTCATCCGTGACTCTTGCCCTGGGAATCGAACACATACTGCGAATCCCTATCACTACCAAAGCCAAGCACAGTTGTTGTAGACCCGCAATTTACACAATCCATGAATATCGTCCTGGAAATCAGGGCTAAACGACTCGTTACCTGCCTTTGCCGTCTCATGTACGCTCTCTGAAGTTTGGAGTAACAAGCAACTCGTGAAAACGAGAAGACAATTCATCCATGACTCTTGCCCTGGGACTCGAACACAAAAACTGCGTACACCCATCACTACCAAAGCCAAGCACAGCTATCGCAGACCCGCATTTTACACCATATCTGAATAACGTCCTGAAAATCTGGGCCAAACCGCGCGTCTCCTGTCTCTGCTGTTTCAAATACGTTCACTCTGAAGTTTGGAGTAACAATCAACTTGTGAAAACGAGAAGACAGTTCTTCCGTGACCATTGCCCTGGGAACCGAACACAAAAACTGCGACTCCCCATCAGTCCCAAAGCCAAGCACAGTTTTTCCTACATTCTTAAGAAGTAGAGGGATATATCTGGGCACTGTTAAATTTGAAAACGAGAAGGCAAGTCATCTATGACTCTTGCTCTGAGAAACGAACACACACACTACGAATCCGTATCACGACCAAAGCCAAGCACAGTTATTATAGACCCGCAATTTACATAGTGTGTGAATATCGTCCTGAAAAAAAAATCGCTTGTCGCCTGTCTTTGCTGTTTCAAGTGCTTTCCCTCTAAAGTTTAAGTAACAAGCAACTCGCGAAAACGAGAAGACAATTCATCCATGAATCTTGCCCTGGGGTTCGAACATAAAGCGAATTCCCATAATTACCAAAGCCAAGCACAGTTATTGCAGACCCGCAGTTTACAAAATCTATGAATAACGTCCTCAAAATCTGGGCGAAACAGCTCGTCTCCTGCCTGTGCTGTTTTCTGTACGTTCCCTCTCAAGTTTGGAGTAACAACAGAAACACTGCGAATCCCCATCACTCTCAAAGCCAAGTACAGTTATTCCTACATTTTCAAGAAGTTGAGCGATCGTCTTCCGGCGACTGTTTATGTGGGCCCTTGTAAATGTGTTATCTGTGCTGTGAATAGACAGCAGGAACGATTTCCCACGTTCATTTTCTGCCGTTGTCACGTACGTGTTAGAACTAAGCTTTTTATCTTTAGCTGCAGTTACAATGTTGATTGATTGATTAATTTGTTTATTTATAAAAAAACGAAAAAGATCACCAGACGAATCCCGGAACTGCCAAAATGCCAAAGGCTCTGAATGGCCAGTTTAGGAACTCAAAAAGAATTAACACCTCTCTAAAGAAGAAACATTGCACCTATCACGAAAATTACTTGCGACAACCCTATCCGCATCATATTGACAAACATTCCAGATAAAAGAACAACAAACAAAAAAAATAAATCACACGAACTCTCAAGACTCAAAAAGATATTTTTCCACATTTTTCTGGAAAAAATAATTTATTACAAGCCATTGGGCCGCAATATTGGACGTAATTGGGCGGGGAGCTCATGTAACCCACTTTCGAGAGGAAAATTTGCTTATCCACTTAGAGTGTCAGTCTTCTGGCCATACTCAAGCTTTCCAGCTATTCTAGTTGCACCTTCACCAAGAAAAACGACAGGCGGGTGACGACTGTTGAGAATATAATCTTTCAGTTACCGGCACCTAATTTTACTCTCTGGGATGAAAAATAATACGCCGGGTTTAGCATTATGCAAAAACGTAAAGCAGAATCGGCCTTCTAGAGTGAATATGAGATTTGCTAAATCCTTCATTTTCAGCTTAAATCGGGGCCCCGTTTATATCAATATCACTATTTCTCATACCAGATTAAAAAGAAACTTGATCGTTACTTTGTTCTAAGGAGGAATATAACTTAACATTCTCAAAGGAATCACCGTGCGTCTCGCGTAAACTGCATCAAGTTTAATGGTCTCGAGCAACTTGAATACTTCTCAGATCTGAATTTATGTACACTGTATCCAGGAATAACCAAGAGATTTCTGTTTTCCGGAAAACCGGATAAATATCAACAACTTTCAAAGCTTGACGGGCACGATAGGCAGAATCACCATCTTCTATCTCGACGCGTAGAAAAGCAGCTGCGTCACAGAAATTCTTCGAATGTCATAGGACTGCTAATATCAGAGGTCTGATGAAGACAGGGTCTCACAAACGGTGAGCTGGGTAAGAGAGCTCGCCAACCGGAAGCGGTTAGGTTGATTTATGCGTAAATAACACCAGTACACCGTGCAGTCCCATGATATCAGTCCTATCCTACCGAGTGCCAAAATTTCCTGGTATTGCCCTGATGTTAAAAGAAAAAAAGTTCCAACCGTGCGGTAAAAAGTGATAACGCACAGCCAGCCGTGCGGTAAAAAGTGATACCGCACGGTTGGTCGGTTCATCAAGCATTTTCCCATACAGCCAGCCGTGCGGTAAAAAGTGATACCGCACAGCCAGCCGTGCGGTAAAAAGTGATACCGCACAGCCAGCCGTGCGGTAAAAAGTGATAACGCACGGTTGGTCGGTTCGTCAAGTTCAACGAGCATTTTCCAACAAGTACTGAAAAATAGAGCCTGGTCTCCAAAAAAATGAATAAAAGACATCACTTTCAGGAGGAAAAACAAAAAAACACTAATTGGGCAGCAGTAAAGTTGCAGTCTAGGCCACCTTGCAGTAGTTATAGCCAACACAAAAAAGCGCCATGCAAAAGTACCAAGTGGATTGATATGACAAACTCAGGATGAGTGCTAACAACCAAGAACCATTAGCCTAGGTAAAGAGCCATGCCTCACCTGTAGATCTTGGAAATTCTCATCTTGGAGCAAATCTGGCTTAGCAAACCAAAATACATACAACCAAAATATCACTTTGTATCTAAACAAGAGCACGCTGCTTTGTTTTGTGATTTTTGGACCAATCACAATCGCAGAACAGAGCGTGTTCACCCTCTAACAGTAGTAACTATTAGTTACTATTTCCGTTCCAGCCTCCCGAAAAGTTACTGCGCTGACCGCTTGAGCCTTCTTAAAACAGTAACTAATGGTAATTATTTGCTTACCACGCTCAGGAGCGTCGTAAGAGTAGTAACTACGCATTTCTGCAACGTGATTGGTTCAATCAGGCCACGGCCTGATATTCGACCGATAAATAAAAAAAAGCGATCCAGCCTAGCGTAGTAACTACGGTTAGTAGGTTGGAACACGCTCTGCGATCAAGCACACCTTCCTTTGGGCCAATCATACAGCTTCTACAGAGGAAAAGAAGAAACTTGGGATTGGACAAGAAAAAACAATCCATGACAGAAAATAGCCCCATTCCCTACTGGGATATGGGAAATTTCACGGATCTGGATGATTCCCAGAAAGACCCAGAGTACCAGCCATCAGGCTGTGAAAATGAGACAGTAACTATTTCCTCTTATTTCCTTTCTATTTCCTGCTAACTGTACTCTTTTTTCTCGAAAATTTGTCTCCAACCTTCCATGTTATACCAAAGTCCACACTTTGGTAATGTTTGTACTATTTAACTGTGTTTGACAGCACATCACCTTCTGCAGGATGAAATTTGACATTTTTTCGAATTGGTGCAACAAAATGTATTTTGCTGAACCGATTCGCACACCTGACTACAAAATTTTACAGCAATATACACCTGACTAAAGATATATATTTACAGGAAAATGAAGACGATAATATGCATCGACCTAGCCTAGACAAGAAAAAGACAAAGAAAAGAACATACAAACTACAGTCAAGCCAAGAAATAGCTGAAAAACTTGCTCAGTCAGTGTCTCCATCAGCAAAACGCCATGAAGTGTTTGTTGAGAAATTGCTTTCAGAATTCCTTCTGGCTTCTGATAAAGACGAAAAGTTTCTTACAGCATATTCCTTACAGGAACTTGACTCAATTCTTGCGAAATTCTGGTTTTCAATCCAAAGGGGAAATGAAACAGAATATCATGCTAATACCCACCGTACCTACCGCTCTGCTCTAAGACGTATTTTCAAAAGGAATGGTCAGGGACCAATAGCAAACTGTGATATTCAAAAGGACACTGACTTCCCCAAATCGAACATGGCATTCCAGTCTGTATTAAAACAACTACAAGCTATTAGCAAGACGACCATCACTCATAAGAAGCCAATAACCGAAAACCATCTTCAGATGATTTTTTTTCCTTTCTATTTCCTGCTAACTGTACTCTTGCTAACTCTACTCACGTTGCGCTCGGGCGATATCAGCCAATCATACAACTACAAGCTATTGGCAAGACGACCATCACTCATAAGAAGCCAATAACCAAAAACCATCGTCAGATGATTTTTTTTCCTTTCTATTTCCTGCTAACTGTACTCCTGCTAACTCTACTCTTCGCTGCGCTCGGGCGATATCAGCCTATCATGCTGCCCGCGGGCCAAATGTTTCCGATATCGCCCTCAGGCCGGGCGATAATATAATAAGAAGCTTGATTTAGCTCAAACTGAATGTCAACGTTTCGCATCAAGGCGCGACTTTGGGTCTTACTTTAGCAGAAGGCATACTATACTATGGTATGCTGGCTCTTTCTTTGCAAACTGGTATAAATGTATTTGAAACGGGATTAGGAGTCTTCACATTCATTTGCAGCTATTATTGAGTTCAGAGAGTGTAATGGTATCTTTACTTTCGAATAATTGTTTAAAACCTTAATTCTTAGGAGGAAAATGGGGACCTGAAGGGACCTCATTATTAATTCTTTATCAGAACAAGTCGACCTTCGGTACGCATAGACTTGCATACCATCCTTTGAAAATGCGACTCGACTTCCAGTTGCACAATGATATGGAGGAGCTACAGCGGTTTGATAGCGGTTATAATAGCGGTAACAAATTGTAGCTTTTAACATTGCTCAAGCCCCAAATCGAATACTATACGAATGGCACCGCAGGCGAAATTTCTGGAATCCTTCATGGTCAAAACTTATATTTGCTCTTAGATGGAAGTAACAGCCACTTACCAAAGATATGCCTGTCATACCAAACAGTGTGGGACATTTTGCTGGAAGTTGGTACATAACAATGCTTCATTTCGACACTTCCCGAAAAACAACACTATCAGCATCTAAGCAAAATCGAAACAAAGTAGAATTATTGGTCTGAATTCACATAGAAATCAAAAGACGTGTTCAATACCGCAGCACCCAATGAAAAATTTGTAGTCGGTGTAGTTGTACGAAAAAGTTGCATTTATTGGTATGCTGTAGTACAGAATTCTATAATCTAATGTGTCTCATATTGGGCTAATCTTAAGCAGGATCATTCATTAGCATCCCACCTTGCTCCACTAGCATCTAGTATTGCTGTAGCAGCATTTAGTAGCATCAGTTTGTACTGCATGCTACTTTTTCTTACAACTTTATATTACTACTTTGAGATATTTTTTATCGGGTAGTGCTATGCATGTCGTTCCACCTTCTCTGAATGTAATGCCGACCTATTTTTCGCAGGCAAACATTACGAAAATCAGCCTGAGTGTATGCTGATAGAGAAAGATTTTGGTACGCAACTTCGGGCTAAAACCTGGGTTATTACTGTACACTGCAGGGTGAAATTCTTGTTTTAGTAACTGCCTTTGTCGTACTCGGGAGCTGAAAACACAGGACTGTTACTCTGACAAACAGAAAACATACGACTAAAAAGTCTATTTCGATCCAGACGACTAGAAACATGCTCTCAACACTGACAATGTGTGGTTGCAACATACGTAACTTATACATACATATACGTAACGCTCCATCTGGGCTAGTAGACTTCGGGCTTGGCTGAATGTGAATTCCAGCTTCGCTGGGATGTGCGTACCAGCTTGGCTAGGGATTTCTGGAGTTACTGCGGTAATGTTCCCCGAGGTTTTCCCTTGTCTCTTATGTCTAGTTTCCTGACCGGTCCTGGGGCTATTGGGCACCCACATTGCCAATATGACCACAGCCCAGGAGCCGTAGCTAATCTCGCCTACCACTCACCCATCCTCTCAAACAAAACTCTCATTCCGGCAAGCTCGAAAAATATAACTGAGAATATGATACTCCAAGGTTTTCATGCTCGGAAAACACAGCTGTAATTCTGAAAGAGCTTTAAACAACATACTCCGAGCTCAGAATATACGACAAAACAGTTCACAAGCTCAAAACATACGACTGAAAGTACGATGATCGGGTGGATGGGGGGGTGGTGGTGTCAACACAGTTTCTTGGCAAACCTGAATTTGCTTCAGACTCCACCAGGCTTAGTTACAGGACTCGCCAATTTTTGGATGGGCGCCCAGTTTAGCTCATTGTCTTTTAGCGTTCTTATGTTTTTTCATTCCTTTCCCCCATAGCGACGCACCTGCTCTTCGTGGACCTCAGGCCCAGGATCTTCATGATGGATTCGTTTCTTCTTTAATGAGTTTCGTTTCTCCTTTACTTAGCCTACAATACTAAATCAGTGATTTGGATTAAGGTCAACCCTGCCAACACAAGTCCTTATGACTTTTCCTTCTTACATTTCAACTTGGGTTTTTGGTGCTATTAAGAGTATTCCTAACGCGTAAAGAATCTGCGAAAACTAGCTTCAAAAATTTTGCGAAGACAAGATCGGACGATGACCGTAGATATGCAGGCACGTACCCTGTACACCTTGCGACAGAAGTGAGCAGCCCCTTGGTACCGTGCGGTCTCGAGATTTTGTGGGTCTCCGAAAGATTGTACATGTACAGAGTCCTGAAACTTTGGCACGGTAAATAAGAATACATTGTGGAGTCTTTTGAGCGTTGATTAGGTCGACGGTCTGGGTAAGTAAAAGAGGAATGGTCTGACCGTGCCCTTTGTGATTTAATCTCCTTAGTTTTGTCATTGCAGTATTTTGTTGACTGCTGTTGAACGGAATAGTCAGCTCAAGTTTTTATTCCCGTACCCCGGTCAAATCAAAGCCGTCTCAGTCTCTCAAAGGTCTCTCAAAACCGTAGCAAAAAATGCTAGGAAGTCATCGTTTCTGAATGGCTTTTTATTTTTTATTTTTAGATTCAGTTTAGAAACGGCTTCTATTTTGCTATGTTATTGCATAGTTGATCGTTTTCGCGATTTTCATTTTTGGTTTAGGTGAGATCTTAATTTATCTGTTTGTTCAGAGTGCATTTTTATCGGTTTCTGATTGATTGTTTTCTCTTACAGTTGTCTAACAAGCACCAATGGATGCACAGGGGACGTCAGACCCCCTAGTCTGCGACAGTCTCCAAACCCGGTGATCAAGTGTGAAACACTCTCCCCTCTCCCTCCGTCCAGGCCCGTGTCAGGGCTGCACCATTCTCCTTTATGGTAGCTATGCAGTTAGTCATAATTAGGTAGACTAAAAGCGTAGTTAGTAGGTAGTCAAGAACCGACAGTACCTTAAGAGAAGTACCATCTTTCTTGGAACCGATAATACCCTACGGGAAGTGCAGCTTCCGTTGTTTCCATAATAAATGGGATACAATCTGTTGTGGATATTCATTTGCTTAGTGCCAACCAAAAGCCATGGTGAAATCTTAACAGAGAATATAAGACCCCCCTTTCTTTATTAAATTACAATCGAGTTATGTTTTTCGCGTTCTGTACCGCACAACTCGTACAGTTCTGAATCTCGTATTGACTTGTACATGGTTCAGTACAACCAGTTAAGGGTATCGGAAATAAATCGAAGCAAGTTTTCTGCTTGAGTTGAGTTTCTCCTACGTTATTGTCGGTTCTTCCTATTTTAGTAGGTTTCAGGGTTTAAATAAAACTACTTTGGAAAGTGGTACCTCTGCGACTGGTCTTTTGTGTTCTATGGTGTGACCAGTTAGTACCAAGGTACGGCACTCACAGTCGGATTTGGGCAGTCTGATGCAAATTTCCTTCTCCGTAATGAATTTTTGACGCATCGCATGCAGGTTTCCCTGTAGCGACGTGAATTTTCATGCGTGTTTTCGCATGCGCAATCTTAACGGACTTTGTGTGCCACCCGATGAAAAATTTGTAGCCTGCGTAGTTGTATGATAGCTGCACGAAACAGTTGTATGTATTTACATGTAACAGTAACGAATACTATCATTTAATGTGCCTCAGACTGGGCTAATCTGAAGCAGTAGAATCCAGGTAGGATCCTGTCTTTGCTAATAGTAGAATGCAGTAACACGGTAGCCGTGACATACAACCATGTAGTAGTATCAGTTCGTACTGCATGCTACCTTTTCGTACAACTTCCTACTACTAATACTTTTAATTTTTCAACGGGCACTTTGCTTTCAAGTGTACCCGGCGGTTTACAAGGAGGAAATTGGTTGCCTCGCTGTTTGCATCTTAGTGGTCTCCTCTATTTGCAAGGAACTTCTTCTTGTACTTCCCTGGGAATATAGTATATTATCAAAAGATCAGGGCATGTTTTCTAGTAGGATTTAGTCTGATCAGTTATAGTATTAATATGAGCTGACGCAGTCTGCACCGAGCAAAACTCTCACCAGTATTTATATGAGCTGCACTGAGGAAACCTCTCACCAGTGTCGCCTGGTTTGACAGTCCAGTTCGGTTAAGCGCGTTTCATTTGTTCAGTATTTTGGCTAAAGAGCCCCTTTGCTCGTGTCACGCATAACTGGGTAAAATTAAGTCGTTTCTTTCTTTCATTTTCTGTTAAAACGGAATGGCCCGAATGTATTTGTGGAAAATTGGACAGGAAACTTAAACGCAGCCCAAGAGATCCCAAAGCCTTTGAAATTTTAACACGTTATATTCCGTTATCATCGTAACTGTCAAGGTGGATTCAGTGCTTTCTCTATATCTGCAAGTATCATTTTGAGTCATGTAACTTGGGTGCATACTAGAATGTTCCTGGCGGCTACCGAGGTGGGGGTTCAGTAATAAAATCGGGGATAGTTCAGTTTCCCAGACATCGACTGTCTTGGACACTTTAACGCTTGGCTTTTCTATACGGAACATTTTAACTATCCAGCCAGGATTATGACCGTGAATGGCAGGGTCTGGATCGTAGATACTAACCTTTATTTTGCCTGCACCCCCCACATTTCTGGGACCGGAGGTGCGTACACGAGCTAGGTTTTTACTTAGTTTGAAAACAGGCACGATATTCTCATGATAGTAAGGACACAGTCATACATAATTATAACTGGTAATCATAGTTGGCAGAATACCCCTCCTACCGTTTCCGAGAGCGGGAGTAAAATCTCATTTGAAGGCTGATCCCAAAAATGTATAACTCGTTATTATAGTTATATTTGGTTGTCAATGTTTTGAAAAAAATTGTCACTGTTTCGACCTTTTTACAAATACAACAGGCAGTTAAAGTGTACTAAAACAAAGCAGTATCGAGTAAACCAATAGGAAATGGTAAATTTCATTTTAAACCACAAGAGGATTCCAGTATTAAGTTAAAAAAAAAATCCCCTGAGTCTTTTGTATCGAATTTTGATCCGTGCTGACCCTGAGGCTGAGGCCTGCGCCTCAGGGTTATCATGCTATCACATCATTCGGGCGACCTCGATGGCTAGTTGGTACTCTGCTCTGTCTCTGGGGACAGAGAGTGAGAGGAACTGAGACTGAGAGAGGTGCCAGTTATTTTTAGTCTGACGGTGAGTGGTTCGTAAATTTGAATTCAGATTTGTTCGGAGAATCTTTCCAGTTCAGCATATTTTTTGTAGGAAACTAAAGTTTCCGTGTTGTAGCATGCAGGTATAATTCTTTAAGGGTGCCATTACCATTAGTTATTTTTTATGCGCTATAAAAAGTCAGTTAGTCACAAAGTTGGTACATATGAGCCTTTAAAGATGTATGAATCGGTAGTCAAGTACAAATGAGCCATTATTGCACCGCCTAAAGTTAAATAACAATAAGAAATAAGAAACATCTGCAGTACCAAAGTCTATACCCTTGCTAGAAGAGAAATTATGAACCGCAAATAAGAGGATAGCTTCTCCTCTAGTTTAAAGGTAGGCGAAGAGAACATAAAATTGGTAACTAAATAATTGAACTGTAATTGTCATTGCTGATTTAGTAAATTTCTTTGGTTTGTTAATCCGATTTATGGAGCGAATGTTTTAGAATCTCTTGATTTTTTCTGGACTTCATACCAAGTCTTGTTTTTGGGGTTCCCACGTTGGTGACTATCATGACGTTTTTCCGTCCGTCTGTCCTTCTGTTAGCACTATAACTCAAATGCGCGATAATTGTACATTTTGTTGCCGGACAAGTATTTCGCCCGGAATCTAATGCAGCCAAAACCGGAAATTTGGTAGAAGTTAAAGTGTTTTCTGAGGGCGATTAGAGCTTCTGTGTACGGGCAGGGAGACATTTTGAATCCGTTACATGCTGGACCAGTAGTTTATCAGTGTGGCAAAAATTTGACTTTTTTAAGATTGAATATTTTTTCAGGACTGGGATTAGGAGTTTCGTAAGGGACAAGTTAAACTGTTTTAAACGGATAATCAGTGCGTGAGGAATCCGTTAGTCTTTTTCTTTTTTATTGTATCGTTATTTACTACCTGGTATCTGAAGAATATTTAAAAGAAAGAACTTTCTACTATCAAAGATACTCCGGTCTTGATCCGCCACAATCTGGGAGATCCGGCTACTGGCTACCCGACTTGAATCGCCATATTCCAGTTCAGCGCTTCCAAGCGGACTTGTTTCTGTTAATCCTCTATGCCTCACCATCACCACCTGTCACAGATATCGTAAAATAGATCCACTGGTTGATAAGTAGAAAACCTGCAATCTGCTTCACAGTTCATGAAGGTTTTGAATATATCTCAGTAGTAAAAAGTGAACGTTACCCACTACCTTGTGGGTCCGTCTTTTTACTATGTCTACACTAAAGTCTACACAAATATGAGACAACGAGGGACTAACAGAAAGTAGTCCACTTGGAGCGCTGAACTGGAAAAAGGCCAATTGTCTGTCCAGAAAGTATTCAACCATGTGTGTTATGTGTTTCCTTTCAGTTGCGGGTTGGAAATAATATTTTGTTGTTAGGCTGTGACTGGGCTACAAGACTGGTCCTCTTGATTACCACTTAATGCATCCAAAAAGCAATCTCATTAATCAGGTTCTGCAATAAAGTGTTCGTAGCTTAGTTATCATCGAATGATCATTTTTGAGTCTACCACAAATGCCTGATTCTGGATCGTTCAGTCGGACCTCAAGGCTTATCATGGCTTACCTCATTTCTAAATCCGTGGCTAATTAAAATAGTTGTGATTTGCGTGAAGTCCAACCCATTTTTTGGCTTAGATATAGACTGAGGGCTTACTGAAGATTTGGCACAGCAGTCGATAATATTAAGGCATTTTTTGAAGATATTCCTGATTCATATGCACTATCTACGGTAGCAGTGTTTTAACGCCACCGCGGTTTTCCGCCACCGTATGTTTTTCGCCAACTTTTAATTCAGGTAGCGCAGGTAGCCTGTGCAGGTAGTTTCAGATTAAAATCTTTTAAATGTGAAAAGGGTGTTTACCGCCACACAGGAAATCTTACGTCGTTAGTTCCTCCAGAGGTTAGGGTCAAATCTTGTCAGACCTAATATTCTGATGGGGTGTCGAGCGCCAACCGGATTAAGTATAAGAGCGATTAAGGGATTATCAGTTAGTAACTGGTCTAAAAGTATTTATAAGAGCAACTGTAACTGCAGAACCCGAACTAAGTGACAAGAGAAATTATCATGGAAATAGTTCAAACAAAGAGTGTCAAATAAAAGGACATTTACATTGTTGACGGTCTTCAAGAGACGTATTTGTGCGGGCGATTTCTCACCTTTTGAAATTTGAATAGTTTGGGGGCCTTGAATTGTTGAAGTTGTACAGTATCTTTAGTTGGACTTAAAATAAATAATTGTGTGAAACATTAAGCTCAGTCTTTGTCTTAGCTAGGATTAACGTAGAGTTAGCGTTGGTGGCGGTAAACACCCTCTTCGCATTTAAGGATTTGGATCTGGAATTACATGAACCAGCTACCTGCACTAATGAGTTGGCGGAAAACATACGGTGGCGAAGAACCCACCAAAATATTTGACCCTTTCGTCTGACCCAACTAATCCTCTTGATGATGCAAGATTTCCTGGGTGGCGGAAAACATACGGTGGTGCTAAACCGCGGTGGCGTTAAGACACCTATTTCCTATCTACCACTTGCCAGTCTTGAACGGGCAGATTGCATCATACCGTATTTGTCATTCCCCAACCAGTTTTTGGAATATCATATGTCGAATGATGAGTGTATACCCCTATCATGGCCTCACCGAAGTAGAACTCAGGCATTTGTCTTAGGCTGTCCTTTTTGTTAAAAGCTATGTCTGTTCAGTAGATAGAAATAGCTTGTTTGGACAGAACTTGTGGATGTGATGTAGATGTGTCTCGTGTATGTGTCATTGGACAAATTTAGCACTGCCTAATATTAGGTTACAACTCAGTTTCTTTTCACTTGAAACGCCCAGAGATATTAGCATAGCACCTGAATTTCCTTTGTGGTAAGAGCCGGGAAAAATTGCAGATTGTTCTAAAGGATTAGGTCTTATTCGCCTGCCGTGTTTTCTACTTGTTTTCTTATTTAAGTTTAACTTTTAGTTTCAGACCAGACCCTTTAATTAGTATAAGAAGTCGGATTTTATAATCGGCCTTTTCGTTCGTTTGGTTATACCTAATTTAATCATCAAAATGTGGTGTTTGTTAACGCGAGTCGTAATAAATCTTTAACCCTTTCGAGGTCCATTTATTTTCGTTTTGCGGAAAAATTTGAAAATGCTACAGGTCGTCATTCCATGGCCATAATTATGATGTTCCTGGAATATTTTCAGATTTTTCCGACTGACCTTTAGTGACCTTTTCAGCTGTAGGCACATGACTACAGGGACCCTAAACAGGTGCGAAATGTATGCGATTTCTACACACTTTAATTATTGACAGAAACATGACAAAATTATTACTAGTGGAAACCGAGAAAACAATTTTTTTCTTTTGAAGGGCCACATAGTGCTACATTGCATTTAACACAAATGATTCTGGAAAAGCCGTGACACCCCTCTAGCTTACAACGATCACCTTTGGCTTTCATTGAATGGGCTGGGAAATGATTCTTTCCGTCATGTCGAACTTCGGCGACAGGACGCTCTTGCTTCTTTCCGTGACTGGAAGGTAGAAGACGGGATACATTGTCAGCAGTCAGTGGTGCAGACAGAGGACTTCCAGCAGTGTTTTTGGCGTAGACGCTCCCGAATCCTGGGGAGATGAGAACCTTGGGCTCCCGCGAATTCTAACTGGTGTGGCATCTAAACCGCCTTGTTCATGAAAACTGTAAATAAAGGCATTCGCTACGTCGAATCGAAATCCGAGAAGATCTTTTTGATCCTTCTTTCGAACACAATGGAGGGGGCAATCTCTCGTGTATTCAAGCCACGAGTTGGCCAACGCTAAGTCGAGCATGTGTTGACAAATTTTCACGGTCCACTTCTTTGGACCAATCCTGTAGAGAGCGATGAGGAAGTCAAGTTTGTCGACTCCAAATATTCCTTCAACCCAAGCTGACTGCGAATCATATTTGACAGTGCAAAAACGGATACGTCAGCTAAATTTTATTCGAGCTATATTTCGGCCCTTCTTGGCAAGGGTCCTCTTCAGGCTCAAAACCGCTCAAGTTGGAAAAACGAAACTTGTGATAACAAAACTGAAGATTCTAGCTTAGTCGACTCCTCCCATGGTGCTACTGTAATGACCCATTATCGCAGGTCTCTAGACAGGAATTCGTTTTTTGGTACTAGTGCACCAGCGCTGGACTACGTCAGTTGAATTTGCTCCAGTGAACGAAGAAGCAAGGTTGACTACACCATTGTCGAGCCATCTGACTAGCCACTTGTACTCAGTCTTCTTCATATTTTTTGTACTCCTCGGTTCGGATGCTTCGTCACAAAGTTCTTCATCACCCTGTTCGTCATTTTCTTCAGGTAAGTTTGCTGAGGACCTTTTCTGTCTTCATCTGGTCTTTGAACTTCAGCGACGTCGTGGTTAGGGTCGTAGGTTTGGTCTTCATCTGACTCACTCAGATCGCTCAGCTCAGAATCTGACCCAAACTCGTCAAATACTCGCTGAATGTCTCGTTCGTTTAGTGACGTCTGCCCTCGTGGTCGAAGTGGTCGCTGTTCTTCATAAATCGGACCTGAAAAAGATCTCACTCGTGCCTTGAAGAAGACATGCGCGTCAGAGAAAAGTCCGAACAGAAGAAATACACTTGATCCAGTGAAGGTCAGTGTAGGCAAACGTACTACAGGAGCGGAAGGCCATGTCTGTGGGAAAGGGGTGGCTAGTCTCACCCCGTGAACCACCCACCATCGAGTCACCATTACCCTAAAAGCTTCGTAATTTTCTCATCCGAAGGAGATCACTGTAGTTGCGCTTACAGAAATTCGGGGGAGATTTATGGTGCCTGTGTGCACAGTACAAAACTTTTGATTTCCTCAACATAAAATACTGATCTTCATCTATTAAAAGTAAAATATACAAGACTTTCCAGTAATTCCTAATAATTATTGGAAATTTCCAAACCTGCATCCTTTGAACCTCCTTCCATCTTGGCGCATTTGACTCGAATGACAATTTATGTGTGTAGCACAGAGGGTGAAACCTGGTGTCACAAGATAGAGTCGCGGCTGAATAATTTTGTGCACTAGATGGCTTACAGCCCTGGCCCTCCACTGCGACCACAGGAAGGAAATTAAGTCTGTAGGCGTATGACTACGCTGGACCTCGAAAGGGTTAACGTATTATTTGTGCTACCTTTCCACCTTTTACCCTCCTAAATTCGCTAATAAGGGCTTGTCAGTGCTTGATGCCAAGGTGAGTAGCTTGTGGTAGAGAGACAAAAATATAATTATTCTTGTTCGCCAAAAACCTGCTGTGGCTTACTCCAAATTTGTTTGGTTATGTCACATGACTAACAGAAAAACATGGAGTTCAGGGTTCGTTATCTAGAATCGCAGTAGAAGGTACAAAGCTATTCGCTTACCTATTGGTAGCAGATTTGATTTGCTGCAGTATTTCAATCGCAGTGGGTACCTTGCGAGCGAGCCTTTTCATGCAATGGGGCGATCTCGAATTTACATACAACTCTTCGTAGGGTCTCTACTCGGCTAAAATTGGATTAAAAAAAAAATCGGCTTTCCGTGCGACCGTATTTTAGATGTGATTGTCTGACAAAGCGTACGCTTTTTTACATAGTATGTAGCGGATCCATGTTCTATTGCACAGAGTATGCATGCTAACTATATTCCAGTTTGAACTGGAGCACAAAAATCCTCTTACATTACATCTGCCAACTTCTCGAAATACCCCACTACATGCGCACTTCACTTACACGTTTAAGCAAAATAGTACTTTACTCGTTTATACCATTGCACAATACTTTACTCGTTTATACCATTGCACAATAATATCATCAAACTGAGTAGGTGCTTACATGACGATCCTTATTCAATTCACGTAGAGGATGGATTCCATTATTCGATATACTTATTACACGACTTTAAAGCAAAGCTGCTACACAAACACGCGATTTGAAATTCTAAGAATGATGAGTAATCTCTCCGGTGATAACGGCAGGAATGTTTTAATAAGAAATGAAGTTATTATAATTGATTTTAAGTTTAAAATTTGAAGTGAGAGCAGAATCTTTATTCTGTTCAATGGTGTAATTAGATTTACGATATCCCCCGGTTTCTTGGTGTTCAATGTTTTCTGAAAAGTTGGTCATCACGAACTTCTGTGGCTATGTACGAGTCTTTATCTGGTAGCGGGTGGTGGTTATCTGGTAGCGGTTGGTGGTAGCGGCCTCCTCTAGTCTTCTCTCTCACTATCTCTATCTGGTTTGTGATGGAAGGATTAAAGTTTATTCTGTTGTGGGTAACTGGCAGCATGAGTGGTAACGTGTTGGAGTAACCATTACCGAAGCTCAGGTTGTAGAAAGCTTCCGCAAATAGCGGAAGCTCCGCTATTTGCTTAGGAGAATTAAGGCTATTGACATGCATCCGTTTTCAAGTCCTGGATTTTTCATAAAAGGTCCCGTTCCGTTTTGTACATAATAGCCTTTGTTGTTGGTTCCAAAGAGTTTCACTGCTTTCATTCCGCCGTATTTACTCTATGCACTGGAGCACAAAACAACGAAGAATATTCTGATGGCAAAAACATTACTGGAAGATTTGTTGTTCTCAGATGAATCCAGCGACGAAGAACACGTGTTTCTGCTGTGTACAATCAATGTATACAGGACTTGTCTAGACATAATTCCATAAGTAAGGGACACAGTTTTCTAGTCCCACTTTCAGCTTAAAACCGGGCAGTGCAAAAACTTACACAAAAGCTAGCGCACCAGATCTCGTCCTATTCCGTAGTACATTTTCATTTTGTTATGGCTGTTAGTCAGCCCTCACAGCCACAGACGTAATAATAAATAATAAAAAAGCGTTATAAGAAATTTTTGGAAAGTTTATTTTGTTTACTTGGGAGAGACCATACAGTTTGTTATTACATACTCTACTATGTGTATTGTTGACATTACTGACTTCACAATGACCATGTATCAATATATATGGTATATATATATATATATATATATATATATATAGTTGAGCCTACATTACTTACATTACTACATTGCTTTACTTACACTACTTCATTAGTATATTATCCTACACTACTTACATTACTTTGCTTGCACAATCAGTAATAAGAGCCATATATTTGTATTGCAATTTGTGAAAATGATGAGAAGCAAATGCAGTCAGATTGGTAAGGGAGACGTCAAATTGGGAAGGGGAACGTCAGATTGGGAAGGGGCATGATAGTCCTAGCTTCACGAAAGTAAGACAGGAAAATAAGACAACTATAAAATCAGAACCAAGGTAGTTTCTGAGCTATTGTTAGTTTTGATAGAGCAGTCTTTGTCAGAAAACGCTTCTTCATTCAGTAATGTATATAAACAACAGCGATAAAAAGTTCCAGACTTTGAAGGGCTAGGATGCCCCAAGGATACTTACAATAATTCCTCGGCAGGAATATCCTCTTCAGTCAGTGTAGGCTCAGGTTGTGGCAGCCCATCAGGAGTGGCCGCCTGGAAATCACCTGGAGCCTCAGCTTCAAGCTTCTCCTCCATTGTGTTGTATTGTGGCTCAAGCACATACTCGGGCTTGTCCAAGTTGTCCACCTCCAAATCACCAAGACTAAGACAAGAGTCTGAAGAGCTGCTTATTTTCCTAAAAAGAATTAATAATGAACTATGATTCTGAGCAAGGTTTGAACATTTCTTGATAATATTATAAATATGAACTATAGGAAATATTTCCCTCAATGCAAACATGCATCAATCCCACTGCTAAGTAAGCAGCTACAGTGTTAGTGGTACTGAAAGGCATTGAAACTCCATCAAATAGGCAGAAACTTGGTGGAGCCACGTGCGTGCCTAAGCTGAAAGCTCTACAACGCCAACCTCAGTCAGTAGCTGCGTCTTTTGCCTTTTATCAGTTGGTCGGTTAACCTACCTATTTGCCACTATTGACCGTTTTTTCGTATCGCCGTTCGTTCGACTGACGTCTAAAAACGGCTTATAAGAAAAAATTGTTTCTTCACGTCGCAGGCGCCTATCTCTCCAGTGAGAATTTTGAATTTCGCCCTGTGCCAAGAGCGTAGGTTGGTTGGACGGATCTCCCGCCTCCGTCCGCAGATCGGTTAACAGACCGGCAAACGGAGCCAAAAAACAGCTTATAAACCTAATCGGTTACCGAAGGAAAAAAACGACAAACAGCCAAACAGATTATCAATTGTAGGCGTAGCTCATCTTTGCCTAGCTCAGCTCATCTAGGGATTCACTGATGGTTGGAGCACATTAGGGCCAGCTGAGGCCTCCCAGCGCGCTGCTTCTCAGCTCTAATTTAGGAATGAGTACCAACCATCTGTGAATCCCCAGATGAGCTTTTGCTCACACAAGCAGCTGGTGCACTCTCAGCATGCCCATCTGCACATGTGGAGAGGATGCCAGAAAAGTCAGATCCTCAGCTGTTTGAAAAAATCCTCCATTGACTGTAGTGTACATGATTGTCCCTAATGGTCTGTCTGTGCAGTAGACACCACCTACTGGGTATGGGTGAAGAAATTTTGGCCTTAGTCAAGTTATTTAATTACCTTGGTAGTGGGAACATCAATAGGACTTCTAATTATCAGCAAACAACACACGTCGTCGAACTTCAAGAACGTGTCCGAAAGCTCCGAAACGAACGAAAATGCTGAATTAATTCAGGATTTAATGCAGCATTTTGATTTCGGACTTAAATTTTCGCTCAATTAATGCGACATTAATTCAGATAAAATTCATTGAAAAATTCAGCAAAAATGCTAAATTTTGTGCTGTATTTTCAAGAAGAAAATGGGGAACACGGCGATTGTTATGGAATACGAAATATTTAAGAAACCAATGAAAATGTTGATTTATAGGTAATGAGATATGTTGAATCCGTAGATTACGCAACCATAACGTAAACTCGACATGTGAATGCCGAACAAGATTTCAACTGAAATCTGGCTAAAGCTGGAATAAGGAAGTACAAATTTCTTCAAATGGTGGTAAGGGGTAAGGACACATGCTGGATCCGTGTTTGATTGTATTGATGAACATTAGTCGTCCATGAGAATCATGAAATAGTTCACGGAAAGTTCTTATGAACTCGCACACGCCTAAATAGCAAATTTGCCTGTCGAAGCATCTCCAGACGTCATACAAGAATTAGACTTACCCGTGTTAGAGTTCCTGGAACAGCATAAGGTTGCATCTGTTATTTCCTTGACGCTGACTGGAAGTAGTCAAAACCGAAGATCCGATGGTAATGTGTATGATTCCTCACACCCAATGTGTATGATTCCTCACACCCAATGTGTATGATTCCACATACACAAATTCAGCCACCTTCTTATTTTGCGTTCACGGGCAACTTCGGTGTCAACTTCCCGGATATCTTGTAACCTGTTACGGATGCAAGCTTCATTTACAAAACAGCATCCCTTTCCTGATCATTATATCAAAAGCCTTGGGGTAGCTCTAAATTCGAGGGGCTACTATCTCTTCAAGCATTCCCGGAACAACCTTACCTATCTGTTTTCCGAGACACTTCAGTGTTGTTTCAGCACCCTTGAGATCTTTCGCGTTCATCATTTTTCGCAACGAACGCATGGATCTCTTCAACCTTCGTTTAGTAGCTTTTAGCTGTTGTTTGCGCGGGGTTAGATGAACTTGCGGTCTTCCCATATGACGTGGTTTTAGAAGTTTCTTCCTAGTTCCTGTTATCTCACCAGATCATCAAACAGAGAAGCTAGATTTTTTCGAGCTCTAGGACTGCTGTGAATTTTTAGTACGAGACTGGAAGACAAAGGGCAGAGGACGGATTCATGCACTTTACTGGCATAGTTGCACCTTCATCACTTAGCTGGGGATCAGTAGTTCTGACACGGATGGTTGTAGCTTGGACATTACTTTCTCCTGTGGTAGATATGCCGTGGCGAGGAGCTTGAGCGACTCTGACAATGTTGATTACTTCTGTCCTTTTACTCCTTTTTATCGGAAGGCATCACGGCGAAGTCGAGATGTCTGGAGACAGCCGGGGTCCAGAAATGCCTCATTTTGAAAATGATCAGGACATGTTCTGTCGTCACTGCTGGAAAACTTATTCTTGACAAGAAGTTCAAGAATGTCAAGCCAGCTCTTTAGTTTAGCCAGGTCGTTGAGCGGTAGTGTAAAGAAACGGTTGTTCGCGCTGTATGCTGGCGGTTGCACCATGGAACTAAGCAGTGAATGGGCATCTCTAGATAAAATCAGTAAATATAAACAATAAATAAACAGCGGTATAAGAAGTAAATATAAGACCAGAACTTGCGCTGGGATCCTAAATTTCCGGTTTTGAGCGGACACCAGTCCACCTACTTGTCCGGTGAGAGAATAAGGCTTTTATAGTTTACTTGTCCGGCAGAAACACAAAGTTAACAGACGGCAACTTTTTTGAAGTCATACCGAGTCCTTCCACTGTAGGGGGGGGGGGGGGGGGGGGGGGGGGGGGGGTAGAATTTTTCGAAAAATGCTCGGACTAGAGTGAAACTTGATAAAAGAAAATACCATAGATTACCTTTTAATATGTGAGAATGGGATTTGACCGGAGTGTTGTTGTGTGGGGGAGAGAAATTCCCTATTACTAGGGTAGATGCGGTTTGAGACTATAGATTAACCCTAGGTTCACACAGAGCAAATCGCGGCGATGAACGAGATTTTTCAATCGCAGCGACAGAAGATTTTTATCGCCTGGATGTTCATACTGAATTTTCGTCGGCAACAGAATTTAACGCGAAAAATTTGAATTACAGCCACGTAACAGGAGACATGGATGATGATGAGTACCATCGCTGTGGACCGTGGGCTTTCGGATCAGTACAGGATATCTGCTTATTCCCTGAAGAAAAATACCTTCCTCGGTAACCTGAACTTTGTAAACAACAAAAATGGCAAGAACAATTCAGCTACAACTGTAAGTAACAAAAAATTATGCAAAAAGAACAGTATTTTCCTGGCAACTTGGAACAATACAAAATTAGCTAGGCTGCAATTTGGCTAAGAACATCTGCTAGTTTAATCACTATGGTTGACGCTCACCAGAGCTTATTTTATACAGAAGTTCCTGCATTTTAAACATAGCATAGTCCATTCTTTGATCATCCATTTGTGAGAGTTTTTTCCCAATAGCTTTAGCAAAATGGCCCTCGACAGTATCGTCGTTTTTTTTTGCTGTTCAAGTAAGAAACAATACTGCGATCTAACTGATCGGTCTCTTCACCATTCTTATCGTCCTTCACTTTCTTGTCCATTCTCTTCTTGTTTATGGGTGATAGAGAACGCTTACTAGTACTTGGTCTGTCCGGAACACCGTCTTGACCAGTTTGCTTCTCCTCTGGGTCATCATTGTCGAGCATATAACTTGCATCCATAAAATGGTCCGTCATATCATCAGCACTCATATTATCCTTTCTCACCGTTGCTCCATACCCGGTGTCAGGAACTGTAAGAACATAGCTGCTAGTATTATTTTTACTTCTGAAGTTGGTTACTGTTTCAGAGTTCTCAGTGGATTTTTCCAGGAACTGCATGAGCTTTAGCCATTTCCAAGGCTTTTTGTCCGGAGCTCCTGCGCCACTTCTTGCAATTTTCTTATGTCGTATGAAACTTATTCGCAGATTCTTCCATTTGTCTTTGTAGTCCTTCACTGGAGAGAAAGACTTATTATTTCTTCTTTTTTCGGATCCCATGCGAAAGCTTGGGATACCGATGCGGTCACTGTATGTATGTATGTATGTATGTATAGATTTATTGCCCATCATAAATGTAAAAATACAACACTGATGGAGTAATAAAGAAAGAAAAGGAAAAGGAAAAGAGACGAATAACTTCTGACAATACAAACAAAACAGTACGAAAAAAGAAACAAATAGGGGCAATCTCATACACGGACAGACATACGGTTATCGAAGGACCATTTCGAAGGTGCTTACACCAATAAGCTGCTTCCGATATCTCTCGTTTCTTTTCTGCACCGCAGACGCTGGACTGGCAACTCCGTACCGCGAGGATAGGGAGCTGTTGCTAGTCCAGAGAGGCAGCCGTAGCAAATATTTCGCATACTTGTAAAAACACTTCCGGATGTCCTTAATATCCGAAGCAGTAAAAAGAGACCAAAATGGTGCAAGGGCGAGCAGATGCGGTACAACAAATGCATTATACACGCTTGCTAGGATACAACGGTTAAATTTGAACTTTAGTGCAACCAGTAAACCGTACGCTTTCCTAGATTTACTAGCAAAAAATTCTTTCAGGAGTTGACGCGTGGCGCGAAGATTTGACCCAATCGGTACACCGAGATACGTCAATGTATCTTGTGCTTGAATCAGGTGTTCACCCAACTGAACATTTGTCGGGCAATGTGAGCGGCGATTGAACACCAGGAACTCAGTCTTGCTCTCGTTGAATCGAAGACCAATACATTTATACTCGCTATCGAGGATTCGAAAATTTTCCTCAATTCCGGACGCTGTTCTACTGATATCGAGGATGTCGTCCGCATAATTAGCTAGCGAAACATCAATACCTTTAAATATACATGTAGTTAGAACTTTCTCTTGCGGCTCGGTAACAGTATTATTAAACAGGGGCGGAGAAGTAACAGCACCCTGTCTAATACCTTTTTTTACTGGAATTGGAGCGGTAAGTTCCACTGTACCAGGTGAGATGGTGACCTTTACTCTGCCATTTAGCTTTTTATACATATCGCGCATCGCTTTGACGACGGAGGTATTTACTCCACGCTTATAAGCAGTCAATAAAATATGCGAGTGTATACCCGAATCGAAGGCTCTAGATACGTCTAACCCAGCAAAATATAATACCTCATTATTTTCGTGAGCATGTAGAAGTAAATTGGCAATCAAATGATGAGCATGGTCGCGGCCTACTCCTTTCTTGAAGCCAAATTGGTTATCCGGTGTAGAACATTTATCAGATATCTCATCAATAATTAATAACTCAAAAACTTTGCACAATACCGGTGACACCGTAATTGGCCTAAAAGAAGTGCACTGGTCGGAGGGCTTTCCCTTGGTGTCCGTCTGTCTGTTGCACTATAACTTTCGAAGGGTTTACACAGACGAAACAAGTAAAAACAAGCAAGCCAAGTGGTAGTTGATGGGAACTTAGGGTTTCCTCTACCAAGTATGACACTGATAGGAATGGGAATGGAAATGTCACAAAAGTCAAAATTTAAAATTGTGTTGTCTAAACAAATTTTAGACAAAACAACGCGTTAACATTCTGAAAATTTTGGGTAAATTTCGCAAAACTTGGATTTTTGTGCTCGGCCTGACAAATTTTAGACAACACAACGCGTTAACATTCTGGAAATTTTGTGAAAATATCGCAAACCTTGGATTTTTTGTTCTCGGCAACAAAATCCGTTAACGTTCTGAAAATTTGTGGAAAATGTCGCATGTTTTTTCAATGTTGCATCAGGATACCGGAAGCTTTGGAAGATTTTGCATTCCTGCTCGACACTCGGTAATAGTCCCCTTCCTGTATATATCTTTCCACTTCCAGTAGGCTAGCTTCATGATCCTCAAGGGAGAAGATGACAGAGTCATACAATAGATAAGAGAGTGGTGGACCTGAGTGGTGGAATCAGAAGTGAAAAATTTCACACAATAGGGGAAGCAGACAAACTATTATCAGTCTTGTGGAAGGTTCACATCTGGTCCAGCATCAAGGAGATATAGTGCAAACAAAACTCAAGGTATCTGCCCTCTTCACACTTAGGAATTCTTCAATCTGCTGGTGACCTCTTATTCCCGTGGTGTTCCCTCTTATTCCCAGATTTGCAGATAACTAAGGGAATGAGAGGTCACCAGCAGATTGAAAGAATCCCTAAGTGCCTCTTCACTAGGCCTATAGGCTTAACTTACCTGATTGTCCAGTGGTTTTATATACATTTCCCCAGGCTTTCAATAATAGCACAGAGTTCTTATGTCCCTTTTCTCGCTTTTGGTACAAAATGGGGTAGAACTGAACAGCAATAGTGGCGTTTTTGAGCGCCGATTAGTTCGGCGATAGCGTAGCCGTTTGACTTTTTGGCATTTTTGACGTTCGCCGGAAGCCAATTGCCGTAGCTGTTTATCTTAATTTCTGTTTTTGTTCTGATCGGCTAAAGTCTATCGCCTGAATTCCTATGCATCGCCGATCGGCCTAGGACTCGCCGTTTGCCGTAGACGTCGGGATTTCGTACGAAGGCTATCGAAAACAGTAGTAAGCACGAATCGGCACACTCACTTCGTCTACTGGTGAAATTTCATCGGCGATCAAAAACGCCACTAATAATTTTTCTAAAATTGAATCATCAGAAGGGTCGTCCATGTTGCTGTTGCGTGCCTAAAATCGTATTGTTTCCCGATTAAAGTTGAATTTTCCCTACATCGAAAATCGCTTGACGAATCAACAGAAATCGCCGATTTTGGCGACGAAAATCTCGGCGATGGCCGATATCGCCTCAGTGTGAACATCTGTGTGAACCTAGGGTAAGCTTTTATGCCTTCATTTTATCTTGCGTCAATTGCGAATATTCGCTGAAAAATTCGGTAAGAAAGAAAAGTTATAAATAATATAGTTGAGATACGGCTATTTGAAAATTTTGGAGGACGCTCTCCAATCAGTCCATACAATATTCTGAGTGACAAAAATTTTAAGTCAAAATTCTACCAGAATACGACTCAGGTGTTATATTTAGCATACGGGATACGGGTATTTGAAAATTTGTCACCTGTAAACAGTGCTTTCTCATGCACTTGCTGTGAGTAAAGTCCACTACCAGTTACGGTCCACTACCAGTTAGGCAAAGTAGCTACTTAAGCATAAAAACACCTGAATTTTTTTTTTTTAGATCTGTATTCTATTTATCAGCCCAAAACTGCACTGTTTAAATCATAATTACAAAAAACAATGTATAAACTAAATAACAAGCGAAGTTACGACTGCAAATCTTAACTTCAAAAAGATCTACGTCAAGGAGCTATAACTTCCTCATATCTTTTCAATAAAAGCCAGGATTCACCTTTAGGATTTTTATTCTGGATTCCAGACAGTCGTTTTCGTCGGACGAATTTAGAAGGTTAGCTGAGCCAAAGCTCCTGGAAGTACGGGGTTCTGTACCCCAGATTCCGGATATCTATTAGGTGTCAAAGAAGCAACGTAATCGAGAGACATTATAAATTTGCTAATGAGTGGTGTAGGAGAATTATGTACCTTGTGTTGTTTTCTTTCCCTTTTCACTTTATCTGATCACATTAGACTAGTTCTCAAGTACTCCAGAGGGTACATAAAATTCATTCGTTCGTTCACTCGTTTTCTTGGGCCTGGATGTCTCAATGATTGAATATGCAAATGCTTCCGACAATGAAAATGACGAAGTGAGTAAATTCGTCAAGATTGTTGTTAAACTTTCCTGTTAATTTCGACTCATTGTGGCCTTTTGGATTGCTTCGTCGGCAAAACTTTATGGGCAAAAAAATGTGGCTGCTCACTTGCCTTCCCACGTAATATGACATCAGGCATTCAGATATGCAGTGCAGAGCTTATCTTTTAGAGTGGCAGTCGCACATCTTGGGTTGAACTTTCCCACGGGTACAGCTCGAAGTTGATCGTTTGATTTTGGGTTCTCGATCTAAATATTATTAAATTGGTTTAGTTTATGTACTTATTGTTGAAACTACTGGAGGACGATCTCGTACACCCTTTGGATCAAATTTTATTGACCGAGTCTGAAGATAGCCCGAGTCCAATCAGTCCATTCAGTATTCTGAGTGACTAAAATGTTGAGTCAAAATTCTTCCAGAATACGACTCGGGAATTATATTTAGTATCCGGAATGGGAAAATCAGACCCATCATGTCCAGTACTTATCAAGGGTGTTTTTGGACAAACACAAATTTACTGACTGATGTTCGACGATCAATGCTTAGGATTTAGCCAGAAATATGTTTTATATTTCTCTGGCTTTTACTCTGTACATCGTTTGTTTCCAGTATGCAGCAGAGGCCGACTACCAAGATATTTTGGGAGGACGTTTTGGATTACTCGTTTTCGCTCTGTTGCTAAATTTGTACCTGATGGCAAGTGTACATTAATAATTGGTAATCCTCTCCAACATATGCTGCACACTGATGAACTAATTAGCAGTTATGATATTGTTTGTCTACAAGAACACCTTCTTTACTGCTACTAGCGTGAATTTCTTACAGCGTAGCTCGCATCATTTGTTGTTCAGTACTAATGCACGTTCAACTTTTGGTCGCCCATCCGGTGGACTCGCATGTTTTGTGCATAAGAGACTAAGTGGATTACAACCAAACTGCATTCATTCCGATGATCGTTTTCAAGCTATTCGATTTGGGGACAGTGTCATTATTAATTCTTATCTTCCGCATAATACACGTAGAGTGCAGTCGCTTAATAATTTTGCAAAAGCGTGCTCAAGCCTTGGATCGCTAATGAAGCTGATTTCAGACCAGTCTCTGAATTATATCGTTCTTGGCGACCTTAATACAAACATCCGTTGTGACTCTACTAGGACAAATTGTCTTCTGGATTCTCTGCCTGATATCAAGATCGTACTAAAAGACTGCGAATATACTTATATTCACAACTCTGGTAGTGTTTCCGATCTTGACCATGTAATTTGCTCATCCCTTCTTGAAATATCTACTGTTCATGTGCATACTGACGAGAACGATATCGATCACTTGCCGGTTTCTTTTAGTGTATTAATTGCGTGTGAAAATTGTGCACCCCCGACGAAACGAAACGCAAAATGGTTTCAACGAAGTAATTGGGATCGAGCCAATATTCCCTTATATATTTCGTCTCTCGCAATGTTATTGAGTCTTATTCGTGTGCCGTATCATTTACTTCAATTGAAAGTTACAAGTGCAAATGCGAAATCTGAGCTAAACTCGTATTACGCTCAAATTCTTTCCGCTATAAAACGTTCGGAGCTTTTATCTGTACCTCAGGAAAGAGTGAAAATCGGAACCCGTCAGCGTATTTGGCGTACTGATCCCGAGTTAAAGTCGGTTAAAAAGCGGGCTAAGTTTTGGCTTCGAATCTGGTCCGAATGTGATCGGCCTAAATATAAGGGTATATATAAGGGCATATAAGAGGCATGTACGTGCAGTCCGGTATAAAGGTTTGGATTTTCCCCGCGGCAAACATGATTGGCAAAATGTTATAAATTCTTCTAAATTGGACTATATAACTAGTAATACTCCGGTTAACTTGATCAGTGTGTCTATGTGGATCTCTCACTATACTTCTATTTTTTCGCGCATGAATAGTAATGTTCATTATCGTTTTGAAAAGATATTATCCCGTATTATGCCACGTAGTCTTTCTCAGCATCAAGTAATACCGATTTCTATCGATGCTGTGCATGGAGCTATTCTTCGTTTGAAATCTAAGTCTGTTGATGTAGACGGGATTAGTAAGAATCATTTAAGAGTTGATTATCCGCCATTGCTGTCTCATTTGCAGTTGCTTTTTCAAATGTCACTATGTTGCTCGGTTGTCCCGGATAGTTTCTTGTGTGGTACGGTCAGCTCTATTTTAAAGCGCGGTAATGACCCGTTTTCTTGTTCTTCGTACCGTCCTATAACCGTTGCTTGCAATCTTAGTAAAGTGCTCGAATACCTTTTGCTGCCTTTTGTAAATTCTAACGTCAATTTTGGAACTAACCAGTTCGGTTTCCAGAGGGGTCTCGGGTGTCAGCACGCGCACAGGGTTCTTTCTTCTCTTCTAGTCGACGCTTCGAAAAAAGGTTATGGCCTCTATATTTGTGCTCTTGACCTGTCTAAAGCTTTTGACTCCGTTGTACATTCTCATGCTCTTTATTCTTTGTCCTCCAATGGTATTAATTTCTCTGTCATTCATCTCCTAAAGTACTGGTATGGGAATTCTTTTCTCCGTCTTAAAACTGGTGATGGTCTTTATTCAGATTCTCTAATTCGCGTAAGGCAAGGTGTGAGACAAGGTGGTGTTCTATCTCCCTCCATTTTCAAACTTTGTGTTTCTAATGTTTTGAATAGTCTTCCGACTACATGTTTTTTTAGGAAATTCTTATGTCTCATACCTAGGTTATGCGGATGACATTCTATTAATTAGTCGTAGCCGGAAGGGGCTTTCAGATTCTCTTAGTTTTGTTGCTTCTTCTTTTTCCACTATTGGACTTTCTCTGAATGTTGACAAATGCTAGTTCCTCTCCTTTAACGTTAAGTCTGCTTCTAGATCATCACTAACTTGTTTAAACTTTTCTATACCTTTGGTTGAATCTATTAGGTGGTTGTGAATCTCTATTACCAGTAATCTACGGTCACTTCGTTCGCGGACAGTTTCTGACGCTAAGCTTAAGCTCCAGATCGGTTACTCCAAAATTGTTGCTAACAGAAGCAAATATAACCGTAAAGCGCTAGCGAAACTGTACTCGACCTATTGTGACCACTCTGTTTTATTTTTGTCTGGGTTGTTTCCAATTTTTCTTAAAAAAGATATCCGAGCTCTCCGCTCTGCATATTTCCGGTACTTGAGATTTTTACTTTATTTGCCGCCGTGGTATAAGAACAGAAAAATTATCCAGAATTTTAGTGCTCCGGATGTAACGGCAAAGCTGGCCTTGCTGCACGAGGGGCTGTCCGAGTCTGCAATTTAAAAACCTTGAGCCTTTTCATGGTCTTCTCAGATGTTTTTCTCGTAGTTAAATTGTTTTTCGTTATCTTTGGTTTCTTTTTGTTTCTAGTTCATTACTCCACTTTTTCTTGTTTGTTGTAGTGGGTTACAAATAAATTATTATTATTACACCTCTCCACCGTCCTCAAGTCTAAGCTCTTAGACCAAGCCTTTCAGTTCTTCACGGATTATAAACCCGGTGTCGGGCTTTACTCCTCCCAGTATAATGTGTAGGCCGTGCTTTTCGATTCCATTTATTCTTGACGTGTCTACTTCCTTGATGCATAGGATAACTATATTTTGTTTCCGCGTAAAATCTGTTAGTTCCTTTTGCCTTTTCTTTTGTCTTAGTCCGTTCACATTTAATGTACAGATCCTGATCATTTTTAATTTCCTGCGGTTTTTTTTTCTTTGGTGCACCTTTTTTTCCTCCCTTTCCACTCAGACTAGCCATCGATGCTTGTGACGCTATGTGTCCGCTTGGGTGTAGGTATAGTCGGCGACTTAGTTTCTGTTTTTTTCTCTCTTATTTCCAAGGGGGGTGATCCCTTGAAATTCTTTCCCACCATTCTGTTTCCGTCTTACCCCGGTCTCTTCCTTGTTTTCAGCGTTCTTTGTGGTTTCTTCACTTTTCTGTTCGATGCTGGCTTCTCCTAACTCTTCTCTATCTCCTTTTATATCCGCTTCTTTCTTTTTCTTTGCTGCCTCGAGGATTAGGTCCACAGCCGTTGAGGGTGGGAGACCCGCGATCTCTTCTTCAATGCTCCTACGGGCCTGTTTGTCCGGCTCCTCCAAAACCATTTCAGCTATTCCCGAAAATTCTCCGCTCGTACCCGGCTGATCTAACATCCGTACACAATACGGCCGGGTTTCCCCACACACTTGTACTCAAAACACAAGGGGGTAGATGCTTGATTTTCGGTTTCAGCTCGAGTCGCCTTTCTTGATCTAGGTGGTCCTTTTCGTTTTGGGCAAACAGCTGCTTCATGTTCATTACTGTGACAAATGTAGCAAGCCTTTGGCTGCCCTTCATAGTATATGAACATTTTCTCTGGCTCAAGTGCCACATACCGATCGCAATTCCGTCTGTCGGTCGGTCGGTCTGTCTGTCCGAATTTTTTTGTCCCACATGTTCGAGTTAAGGTACTTCCAGATGTGTTAGGACGATGAAACTTGGCAGGAAAATCAGGGACCCGACCAAACTAACCTGGAAATAATCAGTTTCCCGATCCGACCATCTGGGGGGGAGTGGTGGGCCGGGGAATTCTGAAAATTAAGTAGTTTTTGTCACACTTTTTCGAGTTGGGGTACTTCCAGATGTGCTAGGACGATGAAACTTGGTAGTTCATACCATCTTCATACATTTGGACTGGATCCGGACACTGGGAGGGGGGTGGAGGGGATTTTCCCGGAATTCCGGTAATGGCGGTTTTGGGGATTTTCACGACGAAATTTGGGAGACGAATCAGGGACCCGATCGAACTGACTTATAAATACAAATTTACATGATCCGATAGTCGTGGGGGGAGTAGCGGGAGGGGGAATCCAGAATATTGAGTCATGCGTAACTTTGGAACGGTTGATCGGATTTGAGTGAAATTTGATAATTGATCAGAGGACATGTCTCTGGTGATCTTTGTCATGTCCGGACCAACAATGGGGGGGGGGGGGGGAATACGTGACCGGCTCAGACTGGGGAGATCGGGATGGAACTTTGTGGGAATAATAAAGAGATGCTCTGGATAAATCACTTACAGAACCGGATTGGCTCCGGTGACTGTGGGGGAGTTTGAGGGGGGGTCCGGAATTCTGGTGATCGCGATTTAGAGTACTTCTAGATGTGCTAGGACGATGGAACTGGGCTGGAATATTAGAGATTTGACAGGATACTTTTAGTGATTTGACAGGATACAAAAATACTTTTAAACAAATTATACATTTTCATGATCCCCATGAGCCCATTATCATTTTTGCATCAAGGATTTTGCTTACAAACGAAGTTCTAGCTCCATTAACGTGCGCATCTGAACCGCAAAGTCGGAACCTTGCCTAACCTGGCACCTTGTCGATACCCTTGAGCAATGGCTCGGTAGGAATTATGAAATGAAAATTTGCTTTTCCAACAGATTTGTGTGAGGTAGTGTCTGAAATCTGAAATCGTTTATTGACAAACCAACTTCGTAGCTTTCTTCAGCAGAAGATGCTAAATTATGCTGGTCACTTACAATAATGAAATAAAATATTTACACTAGTTCACTTTGTTAAAAATCTCTGTAAAAAAGGGCACAAACGAGTTCATAAACCTCGAGGTTCGTCCTTTGACAGGCATTAATCTATTTTGCCGTCTTGTCCTGCTGTTTTTGGGGGCATCAGGGGGGAGCAAGACTCGGTACTTTTCACTTTCTAACAGCTTTTTGCCGAATTTTAGTATCAGTGCTTCTCTCCGGGAGTAGAGACTGGGGATTCTCAACACTGTCAGTGCCTGCTCGTATGATTGGAAGTTAGGTCCCATGATAATTTTCGACGCGCGTTTCTGTACTGCTTCTAGCTCTTCTGTCAGATAAACTGTGTTCTGCACTTGGGGTCCCCACACCGGACAGCAGTATTCTAAAAGGGGGCGCACGTGAGTGAGGTATGCGAGGCGGAGTTCGGGAACTGTGAAACCAAGTCTACGCATTGACACTAAGGTTATCAGTGAGGAATGGCCCTTGCGCACTACGCTTTCGACGTGGTCTTTGAATGAGCAGTCATTGCTGAAAGTAACTCCCAGAATTGTAGTGTTCTCTTGCTCAGAGATCTGGGGATAAAGAATGTAAGCACCATGGTAACAAAGTAGATATGTATGTATGCTTATTTTGTCTTGACAAAGAATTGTCGCAGAAGAAAATGCTAAAACCATCCTTGGTTACTTGCTACTTTACTTGCCAAAAATGTTGAATTGATGCCAAAAGTAGTAGGCTAATATTCGAAGAAAAAGTTGAATGTTTTGGGCAGATTGCTGGTCCAGAGATAATATGCACACATAAAATTTGTTGGAATTTTCTTTCACTGATAAACAGCCTTCAAACCGGTAGGGACTGATTGCATTTTGCTCTACCTTGCTGCTAATTTGTTCAGATAAGGGAATGAAGAAGAGAAGTTTGAAACTTCCAAGAATTTCTGTTAACAGATCTTTTTCAGTTTGATTTTGTGGCAGTAGGATTGAAGAAATATTTACCTCCAGTTAAGTCTACCACAAACCCCTGATTTTTGGATAGCCTATGCCAAATAATGGGTATAGCTTGCGTTTGGCATAGCCTATGCCCAACGCTGGATCCACTATGCCAAATGCTGGGTACTCTAACCCAAAAAAATATTAATGATTTTGATGAAGCTCAGAAATCAACCAATCAGAATTCATTGATATTGGGGTATGTCAGGGTTAAGGTACCAACAGCTATGCAGCGTTTGGCATAGGGCATCCAGCGTTAGGCATAGGGTATCAAAACTCAAGGATTTGTGGCAGACTGCTCCATTTGACTGTTTTATAGGGAAGAAACAAAGCCAAGGTATGAAAAAACAAGAGCTGTAAGCTCATATAGCACTTGCAAGGCTTGGTAAAAGTATGAAAGTAGGAAATTGCCAAATCGTGGGTTTGTTGTGATCATTTGTAAGCAAAACCCTTGAGATAAGAATGACGACGGACCCTTGTAAATCACGAGAATGTATCGTTCGGTAAAACAGTTTTTTTTTCACCTGGCTGTGATGATGTGCACTTTAAGGGCGCTAGAGTGACCGGATCCGGTCCGGTTCTGTCACTGATGTATCTAGGGCTTACGCTTGTTCTTCCCACCAAGTGTCATCCCAATCGCTATATTTTAAGTGTGTCACACAATTAACCCCCCCCCCGACTCCCCACAATGATCGGATCATGTCCGCATTCGAAATGGGACATCTGAAACATGATTTCTCTCCGAATATCAAGTCTCAGTAAGATCCGATCACCCGTTCAAAAGTTGGACAACCTCAGGATTCCGGATTCCCCTCCCTACAGTCCCCCTACGATGGTCAAATCGGAGAAACGAATGTTCTTATGTTAAAATTCTCCAGTCCCCCTACGATGTTCAAATCGGAGAAATGAATGTTCTTATGTTAAAATAAAAATTATGTTAAAAGTCCCTGATACGCCTGCCAAGTTTCATCGTCCTAGCACATGTGTAAGCATCATAAGTCAGGATCACCGGAATTCCAGAAGCCTCCCTCCAACTCCCCCCACAGTACTTGGTTCCGGTCCGGTCTTGTCAGCTATTTATCTGGGGCTTGTGCTTGTTGTTCCCACCAAGTTTCGCCCCGATCCGTCCACTCTGAGTATGTCACACAATTTCCGGTCCCCCCCTTCAACTCCCCCCAAAGTCACCGGATCCATTCCGGACTTGAAATATGACATCTGAGACACGAGGTCTTTCCAATTATCAAGTTTCATTAAGATCCGATTCCGCGTTCAAGAGTTATAAATATGTCAATATTCCGGATTCCCCCTTCCTCCACTCCCCCCACGGTGGTCGGGTCCATAATATGTCTGTCAAGTTCCATCGTCCTAAAATTAGAAGTAAGCTGATTGGTCGATGATTGTCAATTACTGTTGGGTCTCCTCCTTTAAAAAGTGGGATTTATTTGGATTCCTTTAGTTTAGTAGGGAAAATACCTTCATCAAGGCTTCTGTTTATAAGGACTGTAAGAGGCTCAATGATTGCTGGTTGTATTTTTTTTAGTAGTTGCAAAGAAAGTCCATCTAGGCCCGTTGACCTTGTTCCTTTAATTTCACAAATGCATTTTCTTACTTCATCACACGTAACAGATCGGAATTTCTGCATTTCCGCCATTGTCTGTTGTTTCTTTAGTTTTGGAGATGTTACCTTTGTAATTAGTGTTCTTTTTTATTTTGCATTCGACAGTTTATCTTTTATTTTTTGTCCCATATCTACAAAAAATGAACCAAAAAGACTTGAAATATCTTCCGGCGATTTACTGAATTTTTTTCACTAATCAGTTCTTTTATATGATGTTTTTTTTCTGATTTATTTGGATCATTGACCGAATTAATTATCTGCCAAGTTTTCCTGGGGTTCCCGTTCGCATTTTTAAAACTATTTTGAAAATATGTTTCCTTTGCATTTCTTTTTAGCTGGTTTAGCTTTTTCCTATATTCTTTAAACCGGTGAAAATTCTCTTCTGTCGGATCATTTATATAATGTTTATAAAGAGTTTTGCGGTTGTTAACAGAAACGAGAAGTCCCTGTGTCATCAATGGTTTTCTGGGCAAATGCTTACGCTGTGGCTCTTTCATCACAGGACAGTGGCAATTATAACTGCTAGTAATTAAATCAATAAACGCTGAATACGCTGAATCTGGGTCAACGTGGGCTTGAAAAAATTCTTCCCACTGAATATATTTTAAACTTAGTTAAATACTGACTCATCTCGACGATTAAGCCTGTATTTGGGTTCTGACTTTATCTTACTTTTACCCATCAATACATCAGTGAAAGTAGCAAAATGATCAGATGTTTGAAATAATAGCACTTCTGCTGACCTTCTAACAATATTTTGGTGCGATACAAATATTATCAATCAGAGTCGCGGTCGTTGGGGTTGCCCTAGTGGGTATTCGTACTATAGGCAGATACCCATATGACATGCAGTTTGGAAAAAATAACAGATTCTTGTTATTTTGTAACGATAGTAGATCCATATTAAAATCGCCTAGCATTATTACCGGGTACCGATGACCGATGACACAGCAGCTTTTTTTGCTCATCCATAAATATTTCCGTACCACCTGACGGGATGTGATATACCAACGCTATTAAAATTTCCTGATGATTTTCTTTTATCTTGAGACAAAATGACTCAAATACTCCTTCAACACGAACATTAAAATCAGGTATTAGCGAATAATCAAGTCCTTTTCGCACATACGCTAGACCACCTTTCCTTAGTTTTTCACGGTTTAATACTTCTAACGAGAAACCCGTAATATCTAGCATTTTCTTATCCATACTCTCTGTAAGGAACGTTTCTGTCAGCGCTAGAACATCAATCTGATTATTTCTACTAACAACTTCCGATATTTCATCATATGCTGTCTGCAATTACTGACAATTCAAGTGACCAACCCTCAAGTCCGATTTGTGTACCTTTTTCGAGCATTCACTTACATATCTTCATGATATACTATCTACCAATAATTCACTCTGTTCTTTGTCGTCTTCACCTAGCGTTGTGTTAATCAGAGAATCCAGGCAAAGGGGATTTTTTTCAAACTGTTCTAGTCGATTCATCTGTATAACACACTAAATGACCGAGTAAATAATCACTGATCGATTGCGATTAGTCCTCGTCTTGTTACACAACTGGATGAGAAGGATCGGGCAATGCAATTACATCATCGACGTTCGTAATTCGTTTTGTAGTTGACCCGATTTTGGTCATGATTTTTCCGTCTACTGTCAAAACATTCCGATTTCCAACTTTGTCCTTGGTAGCATTTAGGAGGTCTAGCCTTGCTTTAGTCAAAGACTCAGAAATGAAGAGACCTGTTCCTTTTAATTTTTTTCTTGCACCCAGCACTTGTTTTGCCAACAGAACCGTTTTGAAGCTCACCTCAAAAGATGCCCGTCTCCTCTGTCTCGTTGCCAATCTTTCGAACATCACTTATATCGGATATGCTGAGGTCACTAATTTTCAGCTTTTGTTTCATAATGTTCAACAGATTTGATGCCGCCGTTTGTGAGGCTGAAACCTCTTTCACGCCATGCATGACCAGCTTTGTTGCCTTTGCTTCCTGTTTCAAAGAGTCGATCTCACACCATAGTGAATTTACTGACTTTTCATAGGTCGAGATCATTTTTTCGATTCGCAGTAGTGACTTATGGTATAGTTCGAACTTCATGTCGTATTCGATCTTCAAACTGTCGTGGACATCTTGAGTGATTTTTTTCAATTTGAGAAGTCGTAATTCCTGGCATACAGTCCTTTAGTTTTTCTACTTGTTTCGTGATTTCAGCAGATCTGTTGCACTAATATTGGCTTGGTCGGACGTTATTTTGAGCGCTATTTGATCAATCGATTCTCGAAGCGAAGTTGCGTTACTCGAGACACTTCCACCAAGATCCGGATTTTGAAGCATTTCCTTTAGTGCTTTTGCCACTGCGGGCCGTTTGTCGGTTTTGGCCACTTCATAACCAGCATCGTATTCCATTAGAGACCCGGCAGTAACAATTGAGAGTTCGTTTTTACCTCCGTAGCAGAGTACCTGGTACTTAACTTGACCGTCCTTAATGGGTATAACTTTTAGTACCTTCACGGGCCAACTTTTGTATTGTGTAAATCTGCAAAACACTATTTCACCGATTGCAAACATCGTTTTCATCAGTGGGCGGAGACAGAATCTATCACTGACTTGGCGCTTAGCTGTTCTGTCCGTGACTGCTGAATTAATACTGAGACGTTGGTGCAAAAGGCAAAGAAAACGACAGCACGGTTTTCAAACGGTCAAGCATTGGAAAAGCCCTGGAAGTGAACCGGCTTCCATTACCAGGTGATAAAGAGTTGCCGAATACCTCCTGTCCTTTGCCGCACGTCTTTATTGGCGACGAGGCATTCCCGCTGAAAACGAATTTTCTGAAACCATTTTCACGATATGGTGATCTAACCACAGACAAAAAAAATCTTCAATTACAAACTGTCTCGAGCCCGTCGTGTCGTGGAAAATACTTTCGGAATCCTCGCCTCTCGATTTCGGGTGCTTAAAAGTACCATGATGGGTAAACTCGAGACCATCGATCACATTGTGAAGGCCGTGTGCGTTCTTCATAATTACCAAATGGTGACGAATACTGAGAACGGAAACAGTCATTTCACACCTGTCTTGGTTGACCGTGAAGCAAATGGTCAGATAATTCCAGGCTCGTGGCGGCAACAGCCAAGTGGGAACATTTCTGGATACTTTTCAGGCAGAAACGCATTGAAAATTCGTGAGGCTTTTAAAGACTATTTTTGTGGAGTTGGTAGAGTGCCATGGCAAGAAGAGGCTATTCTACGTGGACATTTCTGATTATTTTTCTTCAGTTGATGAATCCCTTTATTCATGTTATTGTGTATGTTTGTGCCAAATTTTTAAGATTTACAATTTGTCTTGGTTAAAGTCTCAGACCCACCTTTAGCATTTTGCAAATTTAAAGTAAACGACGCTGGAACAGAGCTTTTGCGCCCCCTCTCCCTGCAATTTAGGCCTAACTTAGCAATTTGGATATGTCATGTATAGCTAGCTCACTGTTTTCTGATGATATTTCAAAACTTTGCAATGTATGCCTCAGTGGGGCACACCTAATTCTGGACTAGGAACTCGAATCATGAGATATATTACAAACTGAGAGAAAAGTCAAACAAACTAAACTAAAAATAGAATTATTCATGATGGCAGACTGACTTGATCTGCTATCGTCTAACGTTGAAAGTCACTTGCGACAATAGGGCACTCAGACAAAAGGAAGTCGTAATCCCAACTAGCCAAATTAAAAATCTGTCACGTCTATAACCAAACACTTAGGCTAATAAGATCACATACTTTAATGTTTTTCAACCTTTTCCGTCTCTTCCAAAACGATCGAAGCAAACTTTGCTTTTATTCTTGCCTGCACAAGAGGCGTGAAGCTGTCTAACTGCGCAGCCAATTACTGGCAGTATCCATAATTAGGCGACTGCTTTTGGGTCATTGGGCCCTCAACAATATCGTGAAGAGCTTTTGCAGCCTCCTCAATAAGCGCATCTGAACCTGACTTTCCTTTAGCTGCTTCCTTTTTCGATTTCTTGACTGGGGGCTCCGGTCCTGGTGGGGCTTTATTTATTTTCTGCTGGGAACTTTCGCCCAGGGCATCTGCCCCTCTGCCTCCTTGTACCAGAACATAGGGACTGGCATTGCCCTTTGAAGGTCCGGGTGAGGCTGCACTTCTTTGCCGCGGCAAGTTCTTATGCAAGGCCTCTATCCCTTCAAGGCCCTGTACTTGAATAGGGCTGACAAAGCCCTTCGAAGTTCCAGATGAGGCTTCAGCTCTCTGCTGCGGCAAGTTCTTCTGCAAGACCTCTATCCCTTTAAGGCCTTGTACTTGAATAGGGCTGACGAAGCCCTTCGAAGTTCCAGATGAGGCTTCAGCTCTCTGCTGCAGCAAGTTCTTCTGCAAGACCTCTATCCCTTTAAGGCCTTGTACTTGAATAGGACTGGCAAAGCCCTTTGAAAGTCAAGGTAAGGCTTCACTTTTTTGCTGTGTCAAATTCTTAAAGGACCCCTCTTGCTTTTTCTGCCTTTTATAATATACCTAGCTCCCATACAGAATTATAAGCTTCTAAAATCACTACCTTTCTCCATTCTCTCGTTGTGTGCCTACGAAATTTTTGCGCTTTTTTGGTCTTGTCGAGTTTTGCCCGTCACACAATTAAACGTTTGCCGGGATCTTAGACGTCTGCTGACAACTCTTTCACACATAAGGATCTGAGAATCTTTTGTTTATTAACTCTTTTATTTGCTTAGTTTTCACACTTTTAACAACGGCGCGATCAGTTTTCAAATGTTTTGCGCCCAGCCAAAGAGCAGGAAGGCTGGACATAGCCGACAAGCGCTAACAAGAAAATCGCTAATTTCAGGTGGAAAGTAATGGTATTTTCGAAAATATTTTTTCTGATGCATTTCATAGGGAAAAGATCATTTCTAGTAAGAGTTGTGCTTTAAGCCCTCCAAAGCCCTGCACTTGAACAAAGCCTTTTGACGTTGCGCAGAAAACTTCTTCCAGATCATCATCACTTTCTGCCCCCCTTTGAGCCCTTTTGAGGTCCTTCAAAGTTTTCACCACTGGAAAATTTAATTTCTTGCCCTTCCCCTTGGCTGACAGTTCTACTCTTTCTTGTATATTATACACTGGAAGGGAGGCATCAGTAGACTCGTCTTCAATGTTTTACCCGCTGCTTTCCCCAGTTGCCGGAACAACCACAATTTCCTTGCTCACATCAGGAAGATTTCCGCTGGTCCTGAAAAAAAGGGAACCCATTTATCACAATATAACTGAAACAGTTTTACTAAAATGCAAAACCCGGTTGTTACATCCCATTAAGTTCGTTAAGACCCCGGTTTTTACATCCCAAAAGTTGACTCTTAGGACGCACAGAGGTATAAAATCATATAAGCTACATAACAGCAAGCAAACCTTTCTTCTTAGGAACTTGTAAATGTTAGAAGTTCTAAAAAAGTTCTTAAATGCTAGAATGTTGTTGGTCAGCTCTAGAAAAATAGTCAGTAAAATGACCACCCAGTCGGCAATTACCTTGACCCCCCAGACATTTTGGCTAGTAACACCACTGCTAGTGACACTTACTTCCTTGGGTTGTAATATTTGATCAGGAATATCAGGTATCTGAACAATTGCCAACTTAAATTCTCATCCTCTTCTTCATCTCCTCCACTGAGCCTTCCTTCTTTTCTCGCAGAGTAGCGCCTCATAAATTCTCCACGAACATATGACCAAGATCTTCTACACCAGTCCTCTGAAAGTAAGAATTTCTCTATCAAGAACCATTAACATATTTCTTAAGTAAACTGAGATATGTATATTTTAACAGTTTCTTAAATTTGAACAGTGCAGTTTTGGGCTAAATGGTAAAATGAATATTCAAAATACGTGTTAAGGTGTTTTCGGAGGCCCTTACTTCCCAATTTTGGCTAACTGGTTGTTAGCTTTAGTCACAACAAATGCATGCAAATGTCAAAGTTTAAAGACAACAAACATTCGAAAAGCACACCTCTACTGTAGACTGATAGCAACACCCAAATTTAAATGTTAAAGGACACCTGAACAATGAAACCATACTTGAACACACCATGGAGAATGCATTTACAGACATGTATATTATGTATATAATTTAATATATGTATATTGTATATTTTAACAGTTTCTTAAATTTGAACAGTGCAGTTTTGGGCTAACTGGTAAAATGAATATTCAAAATACGTGTTCAGGTGTTTTCAGAGGCCCTTACTTTCCAATTTTGGCTAACTGGTTGTTAGCTTTAGTCACAACAAATGCATGCAAATGTCAAAGTTTAAAGACAACAAACATTCAAAAAGCTCACCTCTACTGTAGACTGATAGCAACACCCAAATTTAAATGTTAAAGGACACCTGAACAATGAAACCATACTTGAACACACCATGGAGAATGCATTTACAGACATGGCCACGGAAAGCATTCTTCTCCTGAGCGTGACGTTTTCAAAATAGGGATGTTCGTTTCTGGAGGTTTGCACATGCAGACTCCAAGACAAAAAGCGCAATTCATTCAAATCTTTTACAGCGCTGGCCGGATCGTATTGGAATTTCTTCTAGATATACGTTTGGGCTAAACTGGTAAAAAAATATTCCAGAAGAAGGGTTGATCGGAGACATTTGTTCATTTCTAAAATTGTTCGGTACTGAAATAAGGACAGATGCAAAATGGAGCAAAAATCATAGCTTGGATACACTATTTCGTATTTGGATTGTGTTTTCTGCAGGCAATGTTAACGGAAGTCGTACAGATAGGGATGATACTTGGTACTCTTCATTCAGGTGTCCTTTAACTAATCATATATCATTAGTTGCGCTGTTGCGTTTTTGCAGATAGGCACCATGTTATCTGTTACCTTGGTAAATAGATCTGCAGTTAGTTGTTTCTGCAGTTGTTCTTCGACAATTGCCAAAATTGTGTTCTGAAGTCATCCCAAAAGATAAACTGATATTCAGTCACATCACTAAGTTCCAAGCTTCTTACAGCCAATCTAACAAAATCGTACTCTTTTGTTGGTAATGATGAAAGTGAGATAACTTTCTCAGATACCATTGTACCTCCGTTGGACTGTGGTACCCAATATCAGATACCCCGACAACTGCAAAAACGCATTTTGAACCCCAAAATTATTCATTAAAATCAGGAATTTGTTGCTCACTAAAGAGTTACCCGATGAAAAATTTTTGGAGCTCGTAGTTGTATGATACAACTTCCCCGTGAAATTGTATATAGTGTCAATGCAACTTTTTCGTCAGATTCTTTACAACTGAACAACTACTTGATACTCGGTTACAACTGAGTCTTTCGGTGCCTCGAATGATACATCTTAGTACCACATGGCCGTGGGAATTGAGCCGTGAAGCGCCACGAATAATACTCATTACAGCTACAAGGTCCATGGGAAATCTTGTTCATACTACTACAACGTCCGTTCTGATTCTCTTTCTTTTTCAGGGCTTATGTTTCCATGCGATTGCATAGCCTGGACCTTGAAGCACCGCATAGCACGCCATGCCATTGTCTTCATTATAACTACATAACACTACGAAAGCTGCTTGCAACGCTCTTCTGGCATCCTTTGAAACTATATACCTCTGCATGCTTCGGTCGCTGTAGCTCTGCTTAGCACTGCATACAGCTGAATATTACTATTTACTGTACCCCCCACCCCTCTTGGACCACCCCCCCCCACCCCTCTTGGACCCCCCCCGCCCCTCTTGGACCCCCCCCCGCCCCTCTTGGACCAGCAACCTCGCGACGTCACGAGGGTACCCTCTCGAAGACTGGAATGAAAGACAACAAATCAAAGTTTCATAGCTTTATTGTATGAATACAAATTTCTTAAAATCGGTAGTGTACAGAATAGTGTATACAAAGAATACAAATGAACACACACTTCTTCAAAACGGCAGTGTACAGAATGGTGTATAAAAAGACTTAAAAACTTCTTCAAAACGGCAGTGTACAGAATAGTGTATAAAAAGACTTATATGAATACAATTTTTTTTTAAACCGGCTAGTGTATAGAACAGGTGTTTCACTCTATACTTCAGCGCTTTCAAGTGGAATAGTTTCTCGAAGTATTTAATTGTCTCATAAATAGAAAATCTTCGTGTGAAAGTGTGAATAATAATTGCGTTTTTACAGATACCATGGTATCTGATGCCACGGTCTGAAGTCGTTTTTGCAGTTACCGTGGTTACCACTGCTTAATAACCCAGGCAGTTCTGCAAGCTCTATTTATTTGTGGGACAGAGTGGGCGGAGCCACAGCCATGCGACAACCAAACTGAGTATTGAACTTCGCAGAAGGAGACGCTGACTGGCGGAATCGGAACAAGCGATGTTACATCTCCCCTGCATTCTCATGAAAAAGTGACACAGGGAAACAAAATTCCGTTCCCGTCAATGCGTTATGAGTTGGATCCACGCGTAGGAGTGTGTACCAAAAGCTTCTCATGGGAAGGATACGAGCTTGCAGAACTGCCTGGGTTATTAAGCTGTGGTGGTTACTGAGTATCTGGCCAGTTATCGTAGTAATTGATATACCACGGTCCCGACCGTAGAAACTGATCGTGGTATCAGAAAAAGTCTTCTCACTTTCATCATCAACAACACAAGAGTCTAGGTTTTTGTCAAATTGGAGGGAAAGAAGTTTGGCACTTGTGGTGCGAGTGTAAGAAAGTATTTATTTTGGGATGACCTGTAAAAGCGTGACTTCGGCAATTGTCGTTTTTGCAAAGCAACCGTAGTATCAGATACCACGGTAACTAGAAAAACGACAAAATGCAGATCCAGTTACCGTGGTATCAGATACCATGGTATCTCCAAAACCGCAACTAATGAGATAACGATGTGCTTTCAGAAATAGCCTGCTTGGAAAGCTGAACTGGAATAAGGCAAATTCACATGTTGTATTGCCCATGTAGATACGAAATACGTACGAAAAATATCAAGAACCAAAACCATCATCACATTTGTCATCGCCGATTTGGGATCATTGAAACCATTAAGGTATTAACATTTTAGATTGCGCTCAACAGAGAACAAGGTCAAGGTCACAAAATAAGCCCTGACACAAAACAAGTATCAAAACCATAATCACAATTTGAGATCTCCGATTTGAGAATTTTTGAACCATTAGGGTGTCAACAACATTTTAGGTTGCGCTGAACAGTAGTAAGGCTAATGAACAAGGTCACGTTCACAAGATAAGCACGGATGCCATCAACCTTTTCGATTGCGCTGAACAGTAGTAAGGCTTCTAGTGAACAAGTTAGATTGCACTGAACAATAGTGAGGCTTCCAGTGAACAAGGTCACGAAGTATGGAAAGTAGGGTATCAATAACCTTTTAGATTGCGCTTAACAGTAGCAGTGCTTCCTGTGAACAAGGTCAAGGTCACAAAATAAGTACGGTCACAAAACAAGTATCACAACCATAATCACAATTTGAGATCACCGATTTGAGAATTTTTGAACCATTAGGGTGTCAACAGCATTTTAAGTTGCGCTGAACAGCTGGTCACGTTCACAAAATAAGCACGGATTGCAACAAGTTAGATTGCACTGAACAGTAGTAAGGCTTCCAGTGAACAAGGCCACAAAGTACGGACACTAGGGTATCAACAACCTTTTAAATTGCGCTTAACAGTAGAAAGGCTTCCAGTGAACAAGGTCAAGGTCACAAAATAAGGACGGTCACAAATAAGCACAGAAACAAAAACAAGTACCAAAACTATAATAACAATCTGAGATCTCTGATTTGAGATTTGTGGAACCATTAGGGTATCAAAACATTTCAGATCGCGCTGAACAGGTAAAAAAAAAAAAAATAGAACGCAGACAAAGGACACGAAAAGAAGGCGTAGAGCCAATATAACCTTTTTGTTCGTCAAAAAAGGATTCGGCCCTTCTTGGCGAGGGTCCCATTCAACCTCAAGGAAGAAAAAAGAACCTACGATCACAAGTCCAGACGCAGCTTCGTTTTTCTAAATTGAGCCTAAAGCGGACTCTTGCCAAAAAAGGCGAAAATATCACTAGACTGATGCGGTGCTGGTTGATGAAGCAGCAATAAAGAACCGAGAGTCATAAAATAACGGATTTGGCTTTTCTTGGCGAGGGTTTCACCCAGGATACAGCTAGAGAAACGAACCTGCCATCACAAATCCAGTCGCAGGTTCGTTTTTCTGAACTGAACCTAAAGAGCTTGCCAAAGAAAGGCGAAAATATCACTGGACTAATGAGGTGGCGGTTGATGAGGTAGCAACAAAGAACCGAGAGAGCTATACAAAGAACAAATTTGGCTTTTCTTGGCGAGGGTTCCAGTCAGGATAAAGCTAGAAAAACGAACCTGCTATTGCAAGTCCAGTCTCAGGTTCGTTTTTCTAAATTGAGCCTAAAGCGGACTCTTGCCAAAAAAGGCGAAAATATCACTAGACTGATGTGGTGCTGGTTGATGAAGCAGCAATAAAGAACCGAGAGTCATAAAATAACGGATTTGGCTTTTCTTGGCGAGGGTTCCATTCAGGATAAATCTAGAAAAAAACATGCGAACGCCAGTCAAATCGCAGATTAATTTTTTTTAACTGAGCCTAAAGGGGAAAAAAGCCATATAACGGCGAGTGAAAAGGCGAATGAAAACGCAACAATTATTATCTTCCCTTTATTTGAAACCCCTATCCCTCCCTTAAATATACAGCTACAGGGCCCACCTACGAACTAGACCTTTCCTAAAGTTCGAAAATATTACAAGTCATAGGTATCCCATCCCTAACGTTTTGGGATTCCCGAAAAGCTGGGCCTCTACTGATACGGTTTCCAGTTTACCAAGCGAGCCAATGGGCCATCAACAGAAGTAAAATTATACCCTGAAGGCCTATATCCTTCTTTCCCAGTGAACGGACCACTGTGATCTTGCTGAGTGGGCAGAATGCACTCAGTCGTGTAATCGTCGATGTCATCCACGCCATTTCTTCCTGCAGCATCAACCCGTACCTCATCAAACTTCATCTCTTGAACCTGCATCACATTAATGTCTTTCACCTTTTTAACCCGTTTGTACGGTTTTCCACTTTCCTTTTGCACTATCTGCTGGCACTTCGCTGATATGTACCTGTTCATGAGGCCAAGCTGCTTTTTTATCTCCATCTCGTTGTGAAGTTTTGACTTCAGATAATCTTCGAACCTCTCTGCAAAAAAATTCTTAATGTCTGAACTCGGTTGCAGCAAATGTCCACAACTATTTAATCTGTTGAACAGATCCAGATATTGTAATTTACAGGTCTGAGACACGTTTTCTTGCCAATTATCATGTTAAATTAAACGCTATGCATGCTTCAATATTCCCGATTCAAAGTCCCTCCACTCCACCCAGGATGGTCGGATCCGAAAGTGACAAATGGCATTTTTCCGCGACCCAATTGTGGGCCACACATTTCTGCCAGATCTTTGGCGGTAACTTCAAATCTTAGGAAATAAAATTCTGGTAAAGTCTCTATAAATAGAACTTTGGGCTTACTTCCTTACCATTCTGTACTAGAAGAATCCCCAGTTTTATGTTTGTCTACTTGTCAAAGTAGATGATTTTATTATTTTGACATGAATTTGCCGCTAAATTTGAATTTCCCGCCAAAATCGAAAACCACCTCGAACAACTGTTTGTCAAATTCGAGCAACAAAAACCTTGTTGGTCGTGGAAACACATACGTGGGCCATACAAATGACCGCGGAAACACTCTTTTCTAGCCACAAACACTTCGTGGGATCGCGGAAAAACGCCTTAAGTCAATCTGGTCGGGATCGACCGACGGAAAAGCGAACTTGTAGCCGAATACTACAAGTTCCATAAAAACTAGGCGATCTGTCCTCGAAATCCGTCTAATGTTTGCGGCGGTTTTGGCTTCGGCCCTTCTGGGCCCAAGTAGAGTAAGTTTACAGCAGATCTGAGCAACCAACAGCATGAAAATTACTAACTTTCAACAGCATATTGAAAGTTCCTGTAGGCTATCTGAGTGGCTCTCAAGATAATCTCGCGCGACTGGTAACATCTAAACGTCTTCGGTAGGAGGAAACATCTAGGAAACACCATAGGATTTTCTATTTGAAAACGAGTCTTGTTATTGCTTCTTGAAAAGCAATATTTCTGACGAGATTGGAGGTCATGCAAAAAGTTAAATTTTCGATTTTTATACTGTTATCAACTTTTTCAGTTTTTTCAACTTTTGTATCAACAAATTTTTCCTACGATCAAGCGTTTCTACTGTCTTTGATTTTGGGTTACGGCCCGCACCAATACTTTTTTCAAGGGACAGTAAAACGGCTACCGGATTAGAAATGCAGACAACTATTAGCTCAAAAGAAACACAGATTGAACAAAACGTAATCAATACCTTTAACGACTCGGTACTGAATGTCAGGAAGTGGGGGCCTGTTTTCGGACCCAGCAACACTCCTGCATCTTTCGCCGGTGACACTGTGTGTCCGAAGTCCCTCCCCGAATACAGCAACTGCCAGCTCCCTAACGAATAAACTGGACGAGCCGTAATTGCCTCTCACGAAGATTAGTTGCGTTCTTTTCGTCGTTCCTCTTCCTTAATTGAACTAAGCTAGTTCTTAGTTTTACTCTTATAAGGCGTTTTATTTGTTCATCCAGTTGGACCTGAAAAACGCCTTATAGTGTACCTTTCCAAATAGATTACAGGCAAGCTTGGTGAGATAGAAAAAAAAAGCAGCTGTGTAAAAACTAGCCTAGGATATGGAGCTGCCATTGTTGCTGCATGTGGGGCAACAGGTTCTGGACCTTTTGCTAGAGGAAGGAAGTGACTCAGACAGTGAGCTCGTTATCGACTGTGCAGTAGAAGATGATGGTTCAGTCTCTGCAAAAGTCAATGTGGCACTCCAGTCAAGTGATCCTCCTACTGCAAAGGTGAGTTTCAGCGCTTTATTGTGAAAACCAGTTGTAGGGTTCTGCATCCACATAGCAAAAGACAATTCTATGTGTGCTGCAAGTTGTGGTAAACCTGCAGTTTAGGTCCGCACCCATGTTAAACAGCCCATCTTCTTTCATGGGGTGCGGACCTAAACTACACCTTTACCCAAGTTGTGTTCGCATCCACTGGCTGAGAAAGAACTGATCTATCCTATCACCAGAAATGACTTCTCTCAGAACACCCTGTTGTGAGAGATGGTCTCTCTTGTTCAGAAACACTCATTTAGCTTGGTCGTGAGCTCCACTACAGGAACAGGACAGTTACTGCAATTTTTTGCTTGAAAAATGTACAAACATTTGACCGGTCCCATTTCACAGTGGGCGGGTTCAACGCGTCAAAGAACTTGATCCTCTAGCAGGGAACTCGGTCTATGAAGATGATGGTGAAGGTGCAGTTAAGGTATGTGCCCAATGAAAGAGCAACATAACCCACATCAGTAACTCCAAGTACCATATTAACATGATAGTAAGTTCATAGGGAGAATTCAGTAGAGCCAGTAGTAGCCTGCCTACCATCTCCTACACCTGATTGGTTGCTGAGTTGCTGGTATGTGAGTCTTAGTCAGCGAGGCTCTTGCGTTGTGAGATGAAGGTTGTGTTAATGTTGTTTTTTTCTTTTCAGGCTAGAAAATGGGCTGAGCACCCCAAAGTACAAGGGTTCAGCGAAGAAACAGTCAAATTGATGAGCGATGAAAGATTCCGGGAACACTTTCGGCTTACTCGTCATTCTTTCAGTGTACTCAAACAGATCATCAGTGAATATGAGGATATTCAGAATTATTTCCCTAATGAATTTTCTTTTTATGATGAAGGTGACGAAAGTGGTAATGAAAGTGCAATGCCTGCACAAAAGAAATCAAAAAGAGAGCCTGTGACTATTGAGAAGGCTTTACTGATAGCTCTTTGGTACATGGGAAATCAAGTGTCTATGCGAGACATAGGAGACAGATTTGGTGTGTCAAAATCATCAGTTCACAAGTGTGTCCACAGTGTGGTTAACATTCTCGCCAATCTTGCTAAAAAGTTTGTTATTTGGCCTACTGCTCCAGAAAACGTAAAAAGCACTCAGCGCAATTTTAGCGAGAAAGCAGGTTTCAAGGGAGTGTTGGGCGCTGTTGATGGTTGCCACATCCGAATAAAGTGCTCTGATCAGGAGCAACAAAAGGCATATTGCAACAGAAACGGTTACCACAGCATGATTTTGCAAGGATGTTGCAATGCAGACCGCCAGTTTACCCATATATTTGTTGGCTATCCTGGTTCCTGTCACGATGCGCGGGTTTTCCGTTCTTCTTCAGTTTACGAATCCATAGAAAGCAACCCGACAGAGCTGTTTCCTGATGATAGATACCATATCCTGGGAGATTCAGCTTACCCCATTAGCAAGTACGTCCTCACGCCATTTAAGGATGTAGGAACCTTATCTGAAGCTCAGAAAAAGTACAATGTTAGACTGTCAAAAACTCGTATTATAATTGAACACGCGTTTGGATTGCTGAAAGGACGTTGGAGGAAGTTAAAGTGCGTGGACTGCAGTCTGGACTTCATTCCATATCTGATTTCAGCTGCTTGTGTTCTTCACAACATATGTGAAACTCATGAGGGCAGTTTTGAAGAATTGTTCGAGAATAATGACCAGTCTCCAGCCCAGATACAGCAGGTGGGACAGATGCCACCAGTCAATATAACTCTCACGCAGCAAACCCGAGACGGACAAGCTAAGCGGAATGCATTTGTGGCCCATTTTCAGAGAAATCCGTAACTATAGTTGCGTTTTTGCGGATACCATGGTATCTATTACCACGGTAACTGGATCTGCAATTAGTCGTTTTTGCAGTTACCGTGGTTTCTGATATACGGTCCACTGCAAAAACAACTGTTGCAGAAATTGCACCTTTCGAAGTCATCCCAAAATAAAAACTGATATCCAGTTACATCACTAAGTGCTGAACTTCTTTTTCACCAATTTGACAAAATTTGATGAAAGTGAGATGCATTTTCCAGATACCACGACCAGATATCACGGTCGGACCGTGATATCTGAATATCTGTTTCCACGGTAACTGTTACCACGACAACCGCAAAAACGCCTTTTGACCGTGGTATCAGATACCACGATAACTGCAAAAACGACTTTAGACCGTATATCAGATACCATGGTAACAGCAAAAACGCAACTTATGTCTCAACATAACTTTCAGGGGCTTAAGATTTCTTGGATGAAATGAGTGAAAACTGAGTTTGTTGGTTTAGTTGCAAGTAAATGTTGATGAATGTATTCTGTCGTTTTCAGAGGAATTCATGACCCTATAGGAATATTTTGAGTCGGTTTATCAAACGGTTCGGTTTATCAAAAATATCAAACCAACAATCAAAAATCGAAATAACAATCGCATAGCATTTAAACCAAACAGGAAACCGAAATGAAATGGAGCCACCTGATTAAGTTTCTGTTTGAGTAAAAAAACAACATGACCCGCTACCCGAATAACAAAAACTCCGCAACGCCATTTATCCCCTTGCACAGAAACATATATACAACATATTTCAAATGAAGCAAAAGTGAGAGGGTATCAAAATGGTCGAAAAAGCTCCAGTAACACAGATGAAAGTAATTTTTACCCTAAACTATCCGATTCGTGTTCGATCAGAATTTATTTTGTTGAGGGTCCCGAAAAACTTAAGCATGTGGCTCATTTAGACAATAAAAATTACAAACGAACAAAAAACATGTACTCAGTCAGAATCTGAATCATCTGAGCTCTCAGATTTTCTTTTTTTCCCTCTTTTACCCTTTCCTTTTTTCTCACAACTAGATGCCAGCTTCTCTATTGCTGAAACAGACGTTCAGCCACGGCGATCTTCTTTTCTTCACGCTTTTCTTTATTTTCTTGGGCTTTTTTATACTCTTCTAGCATACTGCTCCTAAATGCATCTGTTTTAGCCACTCTCTCTGCTTCTCTTCTTTCTATTAGGTCGAGTTTGATTGTGCTTTCTTTTCGAAATGTTATTCTTGACTTTTTGGAGTGTGGCATTTTTGCTGCTGGTGACACAATTTCTTTACCAGAGGTTGAGGGACTATCAGTTACCAAACTCTGCTTCTCAACCATGCTGGTTTCCACTTTACCTCCTCCAGTTTTAGGAGAAGCAGGAATGTCACCTTTTACCTCATCATCCGAAACATAGATCAGATCCATGTTTTCTTTGACCTTGGATGTTGCTTGCGGATGTTGGCCTGACTGGCAAATCTCTCCTGCTATCCACAGTAGCCACTGGGCAGGTGGCATGCGATTTTCCTTCTATCTCTTCTATTTCATCAAAAAAATCGGGTTTGTCTATGGCACCCGCTCCCGTACTTTTCTGGTTACACTTGAACTTTCTATAGGCCTTCAATAAATTGTTGTACCTATTCTGAACTTTGTCTTTCGCTTTCTCACCAAGGAAAAACCCTCTGTTGGTCAGTTCTGCTCCAATTTTGTCCCAGAGACCTCGATTGTGTCCACTGTACTTGTGCACATTGCGTTTCAAGGCGTTAAGTAGGACAAACGTTGCCATTCTACGTTCTCCAATTCTTCTGGCTCCCTTTTTTTCTTCCAGCTGGCCACAATTCAGCTTTTATTGGCTTGTAGTTACCAAGGTTGTCACATTCATCAGGACTTTCCTGTTTTCTATGGCCAGCATCTTTCCTGTCTCCATTTTCCCTCCAGCCTGTGCTTTTGAGAATGGCCATAGCATCATCAGAAGTCAAACCATTTTCTTCCAAATCGTCTTCCGTCCAATACATTTCTTCTCCGTGATCTGGAACAAAAAGAGGCATGTTAATAGAAGCTCTTAACCCACACGAATTCAGCAGTTTGACTGCTGTAATTTTATGGAAGTAAAAAAGCAACCAGATTCCGTCCTACAAGTCATTAAATTGTTTACAATACAATGAACTTGTTCTGCTATTCTTCCAGGAATGAGGGTGTACAAATGAATCAGGCACGACTGTGCTGTGAAACAGACAACAGAACTTGCAACTGGTAAACTGCTCAACTCTTTTCACGAAACAGAACAGCTTTGATGATATCCTTCCACTAAAGATCAGTCTGGAATCAGTTGAAGTTCTCACATAGTCAACGAGTAAGTTCAAAGCGAATAAAAAATGCATCTAAGAAAGATCTGAAGATCAATAGTCTAAGATGGAACAAAACACAGATCAGTACACAAGGGTTAAACCAGAACTAAAGCCAGTCTGCTGAGGTGTCACTGAGGTACCCTTGTTTTCGTCATGAGCACTGGCCGTGCTCAAATCAGCACTCAGATTGGTGATCAGAGCATGGAAAATTGTTTTTTGGCGCTCATGAGTGGGCACAGAACTGCATGAAAAAATATAAAATAATTCAACGTTGTCAGATTCTATGGGAGCTTAGAATGCTTAGCCTGATGGCGCCACAAAAACAGCATCCTGTACTATCGCAAAAACAAAAAAAAATGGAAACGCCTGGAAACACGAGGTGCCAGAAACAAGCTTGAAAAAAAAAACATTCAAAGGTAGAGAACTGGCCGAACATGGTATATTCAAAATTTGCAAATCAGGCTCTGATCGTGGAAGAAACGGTAGTACAAAGTTTATTAGTTATCAAAAGTGTTCCAAAATTTAAGTGTCAAATTTCTTGCTTGTTTACGGCAGCCTGCGTTTCCAGGGGAGTCACGATTATGCTTGTGACACATTTTTACTTACTATTCCTCAAGACAAACAGATCATCCTTGAAATCAACAAAACAGTAAAGGTCTACCATGACCTTTACTGGTCTTGACTCCTGTCCTGTAACAGTCAATTCTTCAGATGAAGCAGCAGCACGAGGGTCCATCGATGACAGGCAATTGCTGAAATTGGGACAGGATATTACTGATTTTGGACAGGCAATTGGCATATTAGGACAGGTTATTACCGAGTTTTCAACGATAAAATGCACAGAAGTGAAAAAAGTCGCCAATAGGGTCACTACAATCGTATTTTTGACTGGAAATTTCATGGCAACGAGTTTATATTTTTGGGTTGCGCAACACAGTTTCTAATCCATTTTTAGAGCTTGACACGACTGTTCCCAGCATTTCTTTCAAATTAGTGATACTTTTTAAGTTGCTGTATGCAAAAGGGGAATTCTCGACTTAAAAATATGCCCAGATAGAGGAAGATGACAGATACCGTGAATGTTATTTGCTCCACATTTCCTTTACGCTTTACCAGAAATACATACTTTTCACACAGTACGTAAACCAGACCCGATATTTTCAACTGTGTAAAATTAGTTCACTTCTGGTTCTGCATCACGGTATCTGTCCTCTTCCTGTAGCCGTATCCTTCTGTGGATGACTTCTTCTGCGGTGATGGCAGTCAGCCTGTTATATAATAACAAAGTCCTTCTCACACTCTACTTTTCACTACACTTTTACTTACAAATATGTCACAATATCCGATTCCAATGATCACTTAACCTTGTTCAGTTGAAGACTAAACACTTGATTTGATGTTGCCTCCCTCATTAACTATTTAATCCTTTTAATACTTAGTAATAACAATTAACCCAACATTACAACAGGATTACAATTAGGAGGACCCCCATGATCAGAACAGAAGCAGACATGACAGGAAATTTTGAATACTTCTGCCAAAAAAGTAAAACTAAGATGTGAAGGAGATCAAAGCTCAGTTCTCCATCCACTGGAAGACAGTTGGATGACGTTTGGATGGCGATTCAAAAAACGCCTTATAAGCGAAAAGTAAAACCATGGCTTTACTCGCGAACGCCTTATTTGTAAAACTAAGAACTGGATGGGCTTTGGATGAGGAAAACGAACGCAACTATTTTGTCGTGAGCAGCTTTCGAGATGAACACGTTGTGACCTGCAACAAAGAAAAGGTCCAAGATTAGCAAAAAAAAAAAAAATTCCATGACGTCTTGTTGTCCGGTTGTCTGCCGAGTGGCGTGTAAGAACTCCTTGACTCATGTCCTTGACTGTGTGGCCCATGCTAGGAATATATGGTATTTCTACAAAACAACAATCTAGATGTTAGATGATCAATGGCTGAGTTTCTGACCTAAAAAAGCGGGATGTGGTCTTCGGAATACTTATACATCAGAGTATACCTAGGATAGTGCATAGCCTTACATACGTGGCCCTGACATGATGTTCAGTTTTAATCGACTGTCAAGCTGATGATGATGATACTTTATTCACAAAAAAACTATTCACAGCATTACTGCCAAATTTGGCGTTTTGTCAGTTACATAAATTAAAACACCAATTGTACAAAAAGCGAAAATGGTTTGTCAGACAGAAATACACAATAAGGGCCGGTTGCAAGGATAAATGACGAACTTGCCGTGTCTCATCAATTTCACAAATTAAAACACTAATGAGACAAAGAAAAAATAATAATTGTTGAGACTGCAAACTTTGCGTTTAACTGTAGGTACATAAACACAAAGAAGCCTAACTGGCCTGAGAACTCCACTTTTCCACCGGAACTACACAAAAAGGGGATTTCTAGAACCGTTTCTCAGCGCAACCCAGAGCCCCAGCAGCAAATAGCTGAGGAGTGGATATCATGCATCCCTTGGGCCCCATCAGCAGACAGAAGAGGAATGTAAAAGGCATAACGACTGACAACAACAAAATTGCTGGTATAAATCCGAAGAATGTCTCTTAAAATAAAAGAATCCAAATTCATGCTTTGAGGGCGGGTTTCAAGAGATGGAACTTCACTTCTTTAATGGTATGTATTCGATCAAGGGTTTGTTATACCACACTGAAATACTACTATTAAAGTAGAGCTGACATTACAGAATATAATCATCTGAACTGCGGAACCCAATTTGCTTACTAATTTCCAAAACACGGCACTCTTCCCTGAAATCTGCATTGCCTTCTATAGCGTATTTTCGCTCTTCAACTGGTTCAAGCCAGCATCCCTCCCATGTTAAGATTATGCTCCGTGCCGAGGGAGGAGACAATATAACATGGGAATTCTTTCGGTCTGGCAAGACACTGAAAACGATGAATATCAAAATTAGCGTTCTGCGGGGCAAGTTAGGATTGGCAATCGCGAAAGGAATAATGGACGTTAAGGAAGATATAAGAAGTGAATGTATAGATACTGACGTCATTTCTACTTTAGAGCTCACCTCGCACTATTTACTGTTTATGTTCCAACATTCAAAAATAGTCGAATACTGTAAAACTAGGCACTGCTAACAAACAATCCACAGCTACGGCCAGTTTAAGCCTTTTTCGAGTCCCAGCAAAACACGGCAAATTCAGATAACCTGTTTTAGACATCAATACGCCAACACTCGTCGGGAGCATGATTTGCATGGAAAATAGTGAAACGCGGCAAATGTGAAAATTAGAATGTAACATATGAAATTAGGGTCTCCTGGTTCAAGAATTAACGCAGTTACTACGGAAGTAGGTTGCATTCGCATTATACGTACGACGGGTTTTGAGCATTGGAAGAACTAAGGATTAGAGAATTCGATCCGGAAATATCAATCGAAAGTCAGTACTTACTGTGCCATCTGCGGATTCGGCGAAAAGGCGAATTGATGCAGGCTTCTCTGTCTCTGGTGTTGACACTGAAAAAAAATATAAGAGCTGAACGCTCATTTGGCACTTGCAACTCTTGCAAGTTGTCGTATATTTGCAAAAGTATTCTTCAAATTGGTGTGATAAGATACAGAAAGATTTTCCGCGTATCATTTCTTGACTAGCTCCAAGCAGGCGGATATTTTATTAGAGCTGTTTAAGAGAAAACAGAATAGATTTCTATGTTTCTTAGTCACGCCCGTAGCCTCCTGATCGCAGTATAGGCTGACTTGTATAGCTCTATTCAGCTTAACTTGAACAATGCAAATCTAACAATGTAATCTACATCCCTCATCGTTCCATCCACTCATTTCAAAATTTTAAATTTCTTGTTTAAGAAACGAATTTCTCCGTTTGAAAAGCCTTCCCAGGACATGGTGCCCCGTTGGAGCACTGTGCCAATTGAGGATTTTATGACTGAGTCACTTAGGTCCACCAGATCTGTACAAGGCCGAATTTAGTTTTTTTTTTTGTTATGTTTGGTCCTTTTTGAGGATGGTCAGGTTTCCACTTATAAAGTCCGGGGTATTGTTTGAAATTTATCGAAACCGCCATACATTGAGAAGAAATATCTTTCTCTTGAAACTATTGAGTTTCATAGATATCGAATAGCTCGTTTGTAATTTATGCGTGCCCACAACAGTCTGAATTCTACCTCCCTTCATTCCCCCTGGATGGTCAATCTGGTCGGGTCCCTACGGACTTGTCCGGTCATTACAACAAATGATACATCTAGGGCTTGTGAAAGTCTCGTCCTGGTCCCTCCATTATAAGCGTACGACAAGAATTCTGCACCCCCAGGTGATCAGGAAACTCCCATCAGTTGCCTGGTCCAGTCCTGACCTGAAACGGAACATCTGGGGAATTTGCTTGCAAACTGTCTAAGCGTCAATCAGATCTGACAACTTGTTCGAAAGTTACGCATGCGACAAGATTCCGGATTCCTTTTCGCTAAACTCACCCTACGATGTTCCTTTCACGGAAGTGACCATTTCCAAGTCAATCTGGGGGACATTTTCGCTTGAACAGCGTTGTTCAATAGGACAAGCCATTATCATGATATGCATTTTCTCGTGGATACCATCCTCGTGAAAGTCATTTTCGCGTGAATAGCAGAATGGGTGACGTCAGAATTGAGCTCAAGACTTGACGTTTGTTCAACGATGCTCGGGTAGCACTGTTGAACAAACCCGCGGCTGCCATAGAGCTCTTGTCGAGCTCAACAAATCTTCGTGAAGATGGCATCATCCAGTGACATTTTCGCGTGGATGGCATCTTTTGTCGAGCTCAACAGCTATTCACGCGAAAATGTCCCCCTGGTCTGGTCCAAGCAAACAAAGCAAAACTCAACTCACCAATTAACTGCCCGGCATCGATAAGGCTGAAGAGTTTATTCAACTTCTCTAGCCCCTCGTTGGCCTTTTCCAGCTTGTTATTTAACTTATCTAGCCCCTCGTTGGCCTTCACTGCGCACCTGTGCCCCCTTCTTGTCGGTCCGCTCTGTCAACTGCTTTATCAAACTGAGTTTGTTATTGTCAGCTTGACTAGGACCCTGGAAAGAAAAATTGAAGTTAGCACGTATTCCACCTCAAATTCGCGATGTCAAAGGGTTTATGACCTTGCAATCTCAGGCAATGGCTGGACTCGATCCGAGTTTATAAATGACGTAGGCTACCTATGGCATTTGAGCGTCCTGTCGCCAAGTTCCGTCCTTATTTCTCAACCCTAAGCGTGCAACAAGATTCCCGATACCCCCGCTTACAATTCCCTAATGCTGTTAGAATCAGTCCGGACATATAAATGGGAACATCTGGGACATGTGCACTCAGCTCCCCCCCCCCACAAATAGGAAGTTTCAAGTAAATCTCGTCCTGTCTCTAATCTGCCTGGCAAGTATATCTCGTAAGGTCTCTAATCTGCCTGGCAAGTTTCATCCTCCTTGCTGATTTAAGAGTACCCTAACTGGTGTTCAGCCAACCGACCAACGTGAAAGCGATCAGTATGCAGAGCAAAGAGTGCTGTGTTCGATTTAAGATCTGAACCTGGAAGCTCTCAGGTTATGTAGACAAGCAAATTACAGTCTGTATCCCATTGTAATAAAATATTACCTTTGGTGCGTCCACCTGCTTCGACGGCGTTTTCTTTGGGGTAGATCGAGGTGTTTCATCCTCAATGTGGGGGACTACCAGCCGTTTTGCCTGCACCGACGCAAAAAATCCTTCAATGCCTTGTTCTGTAAGAAAAGCATCCTAAAGGTATGGAATATGGCAGGAAGGGTCCTCGACAAAAAGAGATAAAAAGTTGCAGTGGGGAGGGGGTGGGCAAATGGGGGTGGGCATCAATGGTGTTTTGAGAAAGGCTTGCCTGAAGGAACTGTCCTGCAATTGAAAGCAAGACTGGATAGCTTTTGGATTTGGAAGAATGTGATAACAAATGTTATAATGAGTGACTGTCTCTGTCATCTTGCCATGAATTGTCTATTTTGGGGGATCGAGACAATGAGCCGTTTGCGGCACGAGTTTCCGCCAGTTTTTGGCCTACCACACAGCATACCTTTAAGTCCCAAAGCCAAAACCTGGGCAGGGTAATAGACATCTGCCTCAGTTGGAAAGAAGTCCAATTTCAGGGGCTTAGAGTAGTATACATTGTACACTATGTTTTTCCTGAAATCGTCCAAATTTCCTGGAAAAAAGTTCTGCACATAATGAACCGGCACAACCGTTCTTCTGTTGTGTGCCGATTCAAATGGCCCTGACCACGATATATAGGCATAATATGGAGTCATTCTGAAAAAAAGAAAAAAAAATGTAAATAAGAGCTGAAAGCTCATATGGCATTTGCATGGATAGTAAGCATGCTTATCAGCTAAGGTTCGCACTTTCAAGGACGGACGTCTCATAACGAAGCATAAAATGTCAAAATTATTTTGTGCAAATTGCGGTTAAGATGCGCACTTTAAGGGGGCTTGAATGAATTTGTAAGCACAGCCCTTGAAACACCTTGAGACACATGATCATGGGCCCTCGGGAATCATGAAAGTGTATCGTTTAGTCAAGAGTTTTGTTTCACTTTGCGGTTAAGATGCGCACTTTAAGGGGGCTGGGAATCAAATTGTAAGCAAAGCTGAGGCACAAATGATCATGAGCCCTTGGGGATCATTAAAATGTATCACTTGGTTAAAAGTATTTTGTACGCTGTGTGGTTAAGATGCACACTTTAAGGCAGGGTCTTCAAGTAATTCTTCAACCGCAAAATGAAACAAAACTCTAGTTCAACAATCCGATCACTCGTTCCCCATTCCCCATAGTGCCCGGATCCATTCCAGTTTTGTAAATTATGTTCTAGGCCTCATGATTTTTCTTCCCACAGACCCTTCCCGGCCTGGTTCCGATCCCACAAAACTAAGCTCATATCAAGCATGTGAAGCAGTCACAGGTTGAAGTTTTGGTAGGCTACAGGTTCTGCCAGGGTTCTGCAATGGGCCTGCTTCGCCTTACCCGAGCCGGTTCATGTTGGGGCGGGAGGATATTTTGGTGAATAGGGCTCGACAGAATTTTATTTCCAAAAGATAGGGAGAGTTTTAAACGACGGGAGTGAAGGGATTGAAGTTGAAACTAATTAAGGAGGGACACGTATGGTACTTTCAGAGCTTTTGAAATTACTAGAAGGGCACGGTATTGCACCCTCTCAACCCACAGACTTTTCATTCATCTATCCTCAGTCTGGGCTAGGCTAGGCTAATAGTAATCAAACAGGATGAAACGGGGCTTCCCCTTACTCTATTGCATGTTAGTGACTGGGTAGCATGGTCGGAATAACAGCAATATCTACCTTAGAGTGGTATAGAGGCGAGTTCGCTGTCCGTCTGCTCCTGGGAGTCTTTAACCGGTATCCTAGTTCAGAACGCAAGCTGCGGGTTGATCCTGGCTTTATTCACAAACATAGGTTGATCTCGTTATACACAGTTCATGTCTTATACAACACGTAAGCACATACAATAAGTCTTCATAACACTGGGTCAATCAGTGACCATATGATATATACGCCACGCGAGTTCTGAGGTCGAGTGACTGCTGTTCTCTGTCCCTAACTTCTTCCCTCTCTCTCTCGCAGGCTTTACCAGTTAAGGCTTTTATAGGCTTAAAGAACGTGCGTCACCGGCCCTGATTTGGTAAACAGTTATCGGAAATCGTCAACCACAATAACAGGATATCTGCTAACCAACTACCGGAAATCGCCAGCCACAATAACAGGATATCGGCATCCTGTTCCCTTAAACGACACACGCTTAGCATTTAGAACTGGGAACCCGGAAATGTGGTTAACCATAAGATAAGGCAACTGCGTAGTACTTTAGTCTCCAAGAGCCTTCAATTGTTACAAAGAAAATGGAATTTTCAATTGAAGTTAATATTTGGATAAAAGTAACAATAACAGCTAAGTTACAGTTCTAGACAGTTCCAATTCTAGTTTTTCTAGGTTATAGTTCTAAGTTATAGTTCTTGACAGTAAGAAAAAATGGAATCATCAGAACCTAAAACAAAACCCTAGTATGCATAAAATGGTAAAAACGTTAAGATCCTGCCCCCTTCTGCCCTAGTTACAGTACATATGTTGTGGAAAAAACAGGTTAATGAGTTCAACTTCAAGGCTACAGAATACAATAATTGGATATAGCAAGGTACATTACATAGCCTAGCACGTTTCAAAAAATTGTTGCTGGTGCAGGTGAATTGGGAAAGACTAAACGCGGGAAAATTTAGTTCAGCGAAATCCCACTAGAGGTGAAAAGGGTTACGACGGGGTAGTTGGTGTTGACTGGAACTTAGGCTCAACTTTTGATTTGTTTGAAGTTTCTGTTAGTTTAAATTAAACGACGCAAGTGATTATGGTGAAACCAAGCAACATCACAGCCATTACAAACTGCTTGATTTTCATCGAGAAGTCTTATCTTGTCATGTAGCAACCCATTATCGCCGATTTCCCCGATCCCGGAATTTCGCGTTAAATTTCAGTTGAATGTAGAGATAGCTTTTACATGTGCAGAGAAACTCGAAACTGAAGTTTGAAGGAGTAATCGCTTCTACAAGAAGAAAAGATTATACAACCTGATACTCAACCATATTGCCCATATCTTTTACAATCAATATTTAGGATTTCACTATCCTAGCATGGATAGGGCTTCTAGAAAAAGCTACAAGAAATCTCTGTTTCCAGACCCTGGGAAGAGACTAAAACAACAGGATGCACGGGACGATTTTCCTTCCAGCTGTAAGTGTTTTTACGGTTAGGCCTAATCAATATAGCTAGGATTCATAACCATGTGCTTTCCACTCAGTTTCTCTTTGCCTACATTTCTGAAGTCTGGCATTTTTCTTGTCCTCTGCTGTTGTTAGCATATAATAAATGTGAGACTACAGGCTACAGCTGTAGTATTGTGATGTAGTTGATTACCTCTCAGTTTAGTTTCATTTGTCTTGTTAAGAAGTAGATTAGAAGGAAAAGTTTAATCTCAATAGACTCCTTTAATAATTTGTAATAAATGTCAATCTCTATTTTCTGACAGCTTCAACTTTTCATCCATCTCATTTGCAATAAAAGCTTCTGACCTTCTGTTTCCAGTTTTCTTTTGCCCCTTGTACATTTATGTGCAGACCAAGTTAACTTAAATAGCTTGGAGGCACCAGCTTTTTGGGATCCCAAAACGTAAGTGGAGGGATACCTATGACATCGCAAAAGTTGTCTGTCTGTCCATCCGTCTGTGAGCACCGTAACTCTCGAAGGGCTGTCGAAGGGAATGAGATATTTTGATGAAACTTGGTGGGAGGATCCTTCACTGTCAGAAGTTTCATAACAGATAACACTTGGGATGCACCGTTTCAACAGATAACACTTGGGATGTTATCTGTTATGAACTTGCAAACGTTATGCCTTGAATGTTATGCGTACCAAACATTACTGAGAAGAGCCGAAAAACCACCGAAAAAGCATCTGCTGACTTTTCCAATATCATGATGATAAACAAAAAAGTCAACAGATATTTTTCCAGCCGTGTTTCGGCTCTTCTTATCTGCATAACATTTAATGCATAAAATTTGCAAAATTATAACAGCTAACATTTTAAGTGTTATCTGTTAAAATTGCGCATCCCAAGTGTTATCTGTTATGAAAATTCTGACAGTGTTTGGGTCAAGGGAAAGGTCGAGTTCGTAGATGCATATGGGCTCTGTAGCCCTACATTTACGGGTGGGGGAGGGGGTTCAAATTAAGGGACGGACACAGTATTTTTAAACATCTAATAAGATAGTCTATTATGGGTTAAGAAGCCGGACAATTAGTTCGCCCGGAATCCGGCAAAAACCTGAAAGTTTGTTAAAAGCAAAAGTTTGTTTTGAAGTTGATTAGATGTTCGATTTAGGGGTAAGAAGGCATGCTGAACACCTGTGTGAAAATCATTTTCTACCCTGACAAGTAGTTCGCCCTGAATCCAGCCCAAACCGGAAAATTTGTTAAAAGCAAAAGTTGTATTTGTAGTTGATTAGATGTCCGATTAAGAGGTAGGAAAAGATGATAAATCCATATATGACGATCATTTTTTAGCCGGACGGGATCCCGCTGAAACCAGAAATTTTTTTATAAGTTAAATTTGTATTCTAAGTTGATTAGATGTTGGATATAGGGATAAGGAGATACGCTGAATTCGTTTTTGAGCTTTATTTTTTCGCCGGACAAGTAGTTCAGGAATTTTGCCAAAACCGGAAAATTGGCATAAGTAAGGCAGGATCGTTCGATCAGTTTTGTTAAAATAGATATGACTTATAGGGGTAAACACACACGCTGAATCGATATCTGAACCTGTTTTTATGGCACTTGCAGCCTCTGGCTCAAGTGCCATATACCGATCGCAATTCCGTCTGTCGGTCGGTCTGTCCGAATTTTTTTGTCCCACATGTTCGAGTTAGGGTACTGCCAGATGTGCTAGGACGATGAAACTTGGCAGGAAAATCAGGAACCCGACCAAACTAACCTAGAAGTAATCAGTTTCCCGATCCGACCATCTAGGGGGGAGTGGTGGGCCGGGGAAATTCTGAAAATTAAGGAGTTTTTTCACACTTTTTCAAGTTGGAGTACTTCCAGATGTGCTAGGACGACGAAACTTGGCAGGAGCATCAGGGACCCGATCGGACTAACTTGGAAACATTCAGTTTCCCAATCCGACCACCCGGGGGGGGGAGTGGAGGGCTGGGGAATCCGGAAAATTGGAGTAGTGTGTAACTTTAGAACGGGTGATCGGATTGGAATGAAACTTAATAACTGAATAAATGGCATACTTCTGATGTCCCGTTTGAAGTCCGGACCGGATTCGACAGATATGGGGGAGTTGGGGGGGGAGACCGGAAATTTCGAGAAACGGTTAAAATAGAGGGATCGGAGTGAAACTTGCTGGGAGGAACGAGCATCTGCTCCAGATAAATTGTTTATACATTTGGACTGGATCCGACCATCCGGGGGGGTTGGAGGGCTAGGGAATCCGGAGATATGAGTAGTGTGTAACTTTCGTACGGGTGATCGGATTGGAATGAAACTTAATAACTGAATAAATGGCACACTACTGATGTCCCGGTTGAAGTCCGGACCGGATTCGACAGCTATGGGGGAGTTGGGGGGGGGGGAGACCGGAAATTTCGAGAAACGGTTAGAATAGAGGGATCGGAGTGAAACTTGCTGGGAGGAACGAGCATCTGCTCCAGATAAATCGTTTATACATTTGGACTGGATCCGGACACTAGCGGGGGTGGAGGGCTGGGAAATCTGGAAAATTGGAGTACTGTGTAACTTTCGAGCGGGTGGTCGGATTGGAATGAAACTTAATAACTGAATAAATGACATACCTCTGATGTCCCATTTGAAGTCCGGACCGGATTAAACAGCTATGGGGGAGTTGGGGGGGGGGGTGACCGGAAATATCGGGAAACGGTTAGAATGGAGGGATCGGAGTGAAACTTGCTGGGAAGAACAAGTATCTGCTCCAGATAAATCGTTTATACATTTGGGATGGATCATGACATTAGGGGGGTGGAGGGGAGTTTCCCGGAATTCCGGTTATGGCGGTTTTGGGGATTTTCACGACGAATCTTGGGAGGCGAATCAGGGAACCGATCAAACTGACTTATAAAGAAAAATTTACATGATCTGATAGCCGTGGGGGGAGTAACGGGAGGGGGAATCCGGAATATTGAGTCATGCGTAACTTTGAAACGGCTGATCGGATTTGAGTGAAATTTGGTGATTGAAGAGAGGACATATTTCTGTTGATCTTTATCATGTCCGGACAGATCCGACAGCAATTGAGGGGGGGGGGGCGAAAATCCGTGACCGACTTAGACTGGTAAGATCGGGATGGAACTTTGTGGGAATAACAAACAGATGCTCTGGATAAACACTTACGGAACCGGATTGGCTCCGGCGACTGTGGGGAAGTTTGAGGGGGGGGAGCCACGATTTAAGGTACTTCCAGATAATCTAGGACGATGGAACTTGGCTGTAATATTAGAGATTTGACAAGATTGACTCAAAAATGACCACTTTCCAAACCCGACCATTCGTTAAAGTAGTAATCTTGACTGCAAATTTAGAAAAATACTTTTAAACTAAATTCATATTTTCATGATTCCCATGAGCCCATTATCATTTTTGCCTCAAGGGTTTTGTTTGCAAATGACGTTCTAGCTCCCTTAAAGTGTGAATCTGAACGGCCAGGTCGAAAAGTACTTTATTTCAAACAATACATCTCAACCCATGATCATTTGTGCCACAAGGGTTTTGCTTAAAAATTTATTTCTGTCACCCTTAAAGTGCGCATTTGAAATGAAAAGCGAAAAAAAACGTTTGACGAAACGGTATACATCAAGGATCCCTAAAGGCCTGTGATCGTTTTTGCCTCAAGGGTTTTGCATACAGATGCATTTCTAGCGCCTTTAAAGTGCGCATCATTACACCCAAGTTCAAAAATAAAATACTTTTTATCTAGCTCCCTTAAAGTGCGCATTTTAACCACAAAGTCGAAAAATACTTTTGATCAAACAAAACATCTCAACACATGCAAGTGCCATATGAGCTTACAGCTCTTGTTTTCAAATGATTAGCTATTTAGCCTTAATCTGTTTCTAATTTTTAAGAGTAAAAATGTTCAACGATTCTGGTGAAGACTGGATCTGGCGAAGACAAAACCTAATTGTCCGGATCAAATATTGAATTTTTGGGATGCCATCGAAAACTTTGGTCTTGTTTCTGTTGCAAGAACATAATTCACTTGACTTTGGATATCCACCCTATGGACATTTACAAAAGAAGTCCATTCTATAGAATGACAAATATTGACCTAATATACTGCCCTAAGAAAGCTTAAATGAGTCTACCTAGCCGGACTTTCCTCTAAGCCTAGGATTGCTTCATCAAGTCTGCCTAGCAAGACCTTATGATTTACCTAAGAGAATTTGCAATTCCATCCAACTGGACATTATTACTGACCTAGAGAAACTAAAAAATTCCACCTAGCTGGACTTACCAAAATTCCCTACAAAATTTGGTCTTGGGTCTTCCTAGCTGGAATCAAGAATAAATAAGGGAGATAATTGAGAACTCGCATAACCTTGATGTCAGCAAGCTACGTTTCCTTCTAGCCGGCATTATTTACCGGGGGTGGAGACTGGGTGGGGCTTCGCGTGTTGCCTCTTGCAGTATTCAGCGTTACCTCCTGAGCAAAAGTGATGAAGCAGCCAGAAAAGGCGGGAAGTTCAAACAGTGCTGATTTCTGCGGATTAGGCTACACAAATGAAAACGACTTTCAATCGGGTCAGATTTCCAATAAGGTGCTTATTTTATCGCGACCTTTCACAAAGACGATGAGCCCAAGGGAATGCGGCATTTGATGACTCAGGGAGCAATTAGGAGCAAACGTTGAGGCACTTGAGGCAATGACCTAACACGCGTCTTTGGTCCAGATCAATAGGATTGGTGCTGGATTGGTGTGAACGTTAGTAATTTTATTTTAGTCTTCTCAGGACTGTAAAGCATCGCTTGTAGAAAAGGTATGGACAACTAAAGGTATTTAGCTGGCAAAAATGTACTGAATGAGTTATTATGTTTTGTTTTTAAATTGTGCTCTCTAGTCTCGACGCAAAATTCAGCTCATATCATTTCTCGTATAGTTGCGACAAACAGTTGACTAGAAATATTTCAAATTAATATTTGCTGATTATGAGAAATCCAAAACGTCCCCATTTGTGATAATAACTTATTATTCTTGGTCAAAATGTATATGATTATCTCGGGTGGTTTATCTATACTGTTATCATGCCATTATCTATGCTATTATTAGTCTGTTATTTCGTCATTGTTTTTTTTTTTTCAATATCATGTTTTTTCATCATTCAAATTTGAATTTTAGGCATAAATGGCGAAATGTACTCAAAGAGTTATTCTGTTTTGTTTTAAGTTGTATTCACTACACAAAATTTAGTTCATACCATTTTCTCGGATAGTTGCGAAAAACAATAAATCCTAGTCTTACACTAATAACTAATTACTGGAAATGATACGGACACGTACACTCAGGATTTGCCAGAGGGATTAAATGAATATTTGTGTATGAAAAAAAAAGAGTGAATTGTTCTTCTCACTTCTCCAGCGACGGATATTCTAACTGACTTTCTAAGCCTAGAGTAAAACATTTGGTAGTACGTCCCTTCCTTTCTTTAAACTTGAACTTTCAGTCCAAATTGCTGTCGGTTCTTTTCTGCCTTTATTTTTGTCTTCTATATTCTCCCCTTCTTCATTCTTGGTATAATCCTCGGAAATCAGCAGTGTTTGAAAATTCCCGCCTTTTCTGACTGCTTCATCACTTTTGCTCTGGAGGTAACACCTAATACTGCAAGAGGCAACACGCGAAGCCCCACCCAGGCTCCACCCCCGGTTTTTGAAACCGGCTAGAAAGGAAACCAGCTTGAGTCGAGTCTTCTCAATTCTCTCCCTTATTTATTCTTGCTGGAATTTAATCCTCTCTTACAAAACCAACTTCTGAATTCTTGCCAAGTGGACCTGAGCTCAAATTCCTGGTAGACTAAAAACGGGCCGCAAAATCAGGGGTCAGAACGTCTGATTCCCGTCTGGAACCGTTTCGGCAAAATATTCAAATTCTACTAAAAACGAGGGTATTTTCCGTAAGTTTTTGAATTAAAAACAAGACCTTATGATTTACCTAACAGAATTTGGAATTCCATCCAACTGGACATTATTACTGACCCAGAGAAACTAAAAAATTCCACCTAGCTGGACTTAGCAAACTTCCCTACAAAATTTGGTCTTTGGTCCATGTGGAAAAATGTCAGCTTTTTCTGATACAAGTACAGAAGTAAAGTATGTATTTTACTAATTGCTGCTAGGCCACATAAAAGTTTGACACCTAACTTGACTTAACTGAAGCTTGGTATACAGGAGACCTGCAACCTCAGGTGATGAAATAGTCAATCTAGCTTTTAGACTATATATGATTTTGTTCAAGGCGAGAATGGTGCCGTCTTCAGCAGACAAGTTGTTGCCTGTCATTTAGCACGAAGTAATAAATTAATGTCTCTTTTTCAGATTCGATACGAGATGCCAGAGAAGTTGAGGAAGGAGGGCTTATGAAGAAGTGAATGTTAAGCAGTTATCAAAAATTATTGTCAGGTATGTATATAGAATATTGATTCACTGGAGAGAAGGTGCCCAGCAGGGATGCATAACCTCCCCAACCTTCCCATGAGCAGCATGTTCAGAAAACTGCAGATTCATTGTTTTTTATGGCCCTTGCACCCATAGTCTGAAGTGCCGTAAAACGGTCGCAAAAAGTTGACCTGTCTGTCTCAGGGATTTCCAAATTCAGGTACATCTAGGCAAGCTAGGACGCCGAAGGTTGGTATACGTATAAGCTACTCAGTTGAAACAGAGCTGGTTGTGATCAGACCCATACATGGTGTAAGGGAAGAAAAGCTTTCTGGATTCCAGCACATCTATGATCTACCAGAACGAGTTGCCGGAATTCAACCAAACTTAGAAGGCTGTAGAACATAGGACCCTAGTTGAGCCTTTCGGGGGTTGGTTTGGGCCCGATCAGACCTCTGTTGGGGAGGGGGTCAGTAAATTGAGCCAGAACCTCCGCCCGGAAGAGTGTTCCAGATTCAGTCAAACTTGGTAGGATGCAAGATCTGAAGTTATAGTTACGCCTTTTGTGGTGCGGAACTCTGAACTATGTTGTCCCTGGTGTAGTAGCCATGGCAAGTGCCATATGAGCTTTTAGCTCCTGTTCCATAAATTTTTGATTCAAATGCGTTGTCGGATTAGTGTCAGAATTTGGGAAAAACTGTATGAACTGCCTCCGAAAGTTTAGCAGTGTTAGAGAAGTTCCCCTTGAAAATATTGTTTTGCTAGCCCTTTGTTGGCTGAAAAGTGCATAGGGCGAGATTTCCTTGCTGGCTTTTGAAGCTTTCGTCAAACGATTGAGTTGTGGTGATCAATTGAGTGACTGCAGTTTCCAAGCAGAACTGTGTTTCTCACTAGGTCTGGCCTTTAATAGCTAAACTAACAGTTCCAGAATCCGCATTTTGCCCCCCCCCCCTCTCCCGTGCAGGGTGTCCCGAGGGGGGACTGGTTTGCGCAAGTCAAAATTTTTCAAATGCACCTGAACTTGATGATTTTTGGAATTTGGCCTAGGCAATGTACCGGAATTTGACAACAGGTCTGCTACAACAGGTGCGTAAATTGAGGGGAGGACAGCAAATGGGACCGTTCAAAGGCTTATTTAAACGCTAAAAACTGATAAAAAAAGGCCGAAAAGTCAAACATTTCTGGCGCTCGGCCAAATGTGACCCGCCAATCTTGACCCATCCCTAGATTTTGATAAAATGACTGCCCTGAGCTACAAATATTGATAGAAGTTTCCGGATCTGTTAAGAGTAACTGATCATTAGACGCATTCTTAAACGCCTTGGAGGTCGTTTTAGTTAAAGAATATGTTAACGTAGAGAATGGACACAACGGTTTTTCCCATCCAAAGCATTGGTTCATCTAATTAGCCATCTTTCGATTAGCCATCTATGGCAACATGGCGGTATATAGAACAAGAGCTGCAAGCTCATATGGCACTTGCAAGCTTTTTAGCTTGTATTCAAGTTATCGTAGTAGGATGTGAATGGATAGTAGGTTTGTCAGTGTGATGGGTTGTTTGGTACTACAGTTACGTTCAAAAGAAATGGTCACTAAGTTATATTTGCTGTTGTATAATATATTTGAACAATTTGTTTTAAATATTTTGACATCTTATGGAAAAATCAGCGAAATTTTCAAGCACTTCATTTTCGACGGTGACGCTCGGGAGGTTCCGATCGCTCCATTCTAACCGTGTCACATCATTTTCGGTTCCTCCCTGCGACCCCCCCCCCCCAGATTAATCGGATCCGGTCTCGACTTGAAATTATATCTGAGACATGAGGTCTTTCCAAATACCAAGTTTTATTAAGATTCAATCACCCGTTCGAAAATTATGAATGTCAATAAAATTCCGGATTCCGGCTCCCCTCCCTCCCCCCACTATGGTCGGATCGAGCAAGTGATTATTTCCAACTTAATTTGGCCGAGTCCATTATACACCTGCCAAGTTTCATCGTCCTAGAACATCTGGAAGTAACTTAACTCCGTAACACCGGAATTCCGGAACCCCACTCCAAATCCCCCCGTAGTGCACGAATCCAGTCCGGTTCTGTCAATGATGAACCTAGGGATTATTTTTGTTCCTCCCACCAAGTTTCCTCCCGATCGCTCCACTGTAAGCGTGTCACATGATTTCCGGTTCCCCCCTCCGACTCCCCCCCACATTCATCGGATTCGGTCCGGACTCGAATCGGGACATCTGAGACATGAGGTATTTTCAAATATCAAGTGTCATTAAGATCCGATCACCCGTTCGAAAATTATGCATGTCACTAAATTCCGGATTCCGGCTCCCCTCCCTCCCCCCACGATGGTCGGATCGGGCAAGTGATTATTTCCAAGTTATAGAAAATCATCTGTAATCAAAACTCTTGAAGCAAAAAAGATGATCATCAGGAGCACGAAAATGTATGTTTTGCACAAAAGTATTGTTTGTACTTTAAGGAATTTAGTTGTAAGCAAAACCCTTGAGGCAAAAATGATCATGGGCTCATAGGGATCACGAAAATCTATATTTTGTTTAAAAATATTTTTTGTACTTTGCGGTTAGCATTAGTAGGTTTAAGGAATGGCCGGATCTGGGAACTAACTATTTCTAAGCCAATCATGTCAAGTCTTTAATTTTCAAGGCAAGTTTCATCGTCCTAGCATGTGTGGAAGTACCTTAACTTGCGATCACCGGAATTCCGGACCCCTCCCTCCTCTAACTCCCCCACAATGCCCGAATCCGGTCCGGTTCTGTCACTGATCTACATAGGGCTTGTGCTTGTTCTTCCCACCAAGTTTCATTCCGATCGCTCCACTCCAAGCATGTCACAAGGTTTCCGGATCCCCCTCCGACCCCCCCCCCCCAGCTTCATCGGATCTGGTCCGTACTTGAAATGGGACATCCGAGGCATGTTGTCTTTTTACATATCAATCGTTTTTTTTACGAGCCAGTTTAATAGATTGTTTGTTCTCAGAAAGGAAAGTAGTTGGCCGGTTTTGTAGTTGGTTTGTCATTCATTTCTTTCGTAGTTTGTCATAAAAAGGGAAAGTAGTTAGGAGTCTTCTTTGTAGTTAATTAATGTGTCATTCATTTCTTGCGTGTCTGGTTTCTCATCAGAAGGGAAAGTAGTTAGTCGATTTTGTTGCTGGTTTGTTTGTCATTCATTTCTTTTTTATTTTGTCATAAAAAGGGAAAGTGTTTAGTAGGCTTTGTAGTTGATATTTTTCATTTATTGCTTGCGTATCTGGTTTCTCATCAGAAGGGAAAGTATAGTTAGTCGGCTTTGTAGTTTGTTTGTTTTTATCCCTCTTATTCTTCCCTACTTTTGCTCATAAGGAAAAGTAGTTAGTCAGCTCGTAAATAAGTACCTGGCGTAATAAGTAACTTTCTGTTTTAGAACATGAGATCTTTTTTTTCAAGTGACTACCATTACTCGGACAGACGTCTGCAGAAGACCACTAACTCCGCAAATCAGTTTTCGAAGTTTCCTTGGATTGATTATTAACTTGAAGTTTTGTTTAGACTTCGCTTTAAATAAATACTAAATTTTGTCTTTGTGTAAGCAACCTTCACAAATCGAATGGAATGGGGCCGAGTAGGAATATATTTTAACTAACATCGTGATCAAACGTTTCTGAAGTAGCCGAGTAGGAAAATATTGTAGCTAATATCGGTATCACATCAAACGCCAGCGAGGGCTTAGTACGACTGGTTCTAGTCAATTAGAGTGAACAACCGCTTCTCGAGCTTAAGCAACCTCAAATATCATGAATAAGGAATCTTGTTGCAACGCTTAAAGGATGAGTGAGGTCAGTGGCCATTAAAGACGAAATCCAAACCTACTGTTTATTTTCTTACCTTCATGTGCTTCTATCTTTTCACAAGAATGCGCCATTTTCGACCGTCAGCCAATCAGGCTTTAGAAGATATCAGGCCGCAAAGGTAAAGAGGGAACTTTCCAAATAGGCAAGAGGTCAGGACCATCTAAAAATTATAAATTTAGTTTCAAATGAAAGGCCATGCTTTCTTCTCTCACAAAAGTATTTTGTTGGCCTTTTTCCCGCAATATTTTGTTTATTATCAATAAAAGAGTCTTTACGCTATAAGCAGGGATTTTCAAATCACAGTTCTCTCTGCTCCTACGCGCGTGTGCATTACCCGTTTTTAGCCTGCGCCTGCCTCCCGCATTGCGTCACAGACAAACACAGCGGCCTGAATCTCGCTATGTGTCAAATCCATAGCGAATGCGTTCTTCAAGCTAGCAAAAAAGAGTAAAAACTTGCAGTTATTACGAAGTGACGAGAAATTGATTTAAATTGAAATCAGCAGGTTTGGATTTTGTCTTTAAAAAGGAAGATATACTACGTGTTCTTTAACTTTTTCTTGCCAGGCTTCCCACTAGCTTTTCAGACTGAACATGCTTTTGCCATATGATGTTACCTTTACGTTTCGCTGATTGCTTTGTTGCACCAATGTTTCGCCAGGATTTACATGATATTATGGGCATGGGTTTGCACTTAGCAGAGGCTCACGAATGCAATGATCTTTCGTGCAGAATGCCCCTTGCCTTGTCACCGTTTAAATGAGGATGCTGGACCCCAATCCGGCAGCCTGCTTCTGCAACTATTGGCACGGAATATGCACGTACTTGCTTATTGTTTGGTTGTTCTGCTTTTGTGCTTTGATGGAACCAAAAGAACGTAAAGGCTGGCGTGCCTCTCTCAGATTGCTTGACGCGCAGAAGATGTGTTTGTTGTATTTTATCTGTAGAACCGCAGGCCCATAAGTAGCCTGTAAAGTTTCGCTTTTCAGAGTGACTGTCAATTACCATGATATAACGCAGAATTGATTCCCAAAAAGAGAAGTTCCGGAAGTCCACGTGGGCTGTATCCCCTAGCCATTTACAGACGAACAGGAATGTGGTGTTCTCATTTCCGAATTTTTTTCTTGTTTAACATCACATACGGAAACATTTTACGCCAAGTCTGAGCCAAAATGGTAATTTTCGTCAAGCGACGGACAGCCAGGGACCTTCTCTTTGGTCGAGGAACATGGAGAAGCACATCAATTCATGACAACACTCTAAAACGTAAAACTTTATAGGGTATTATGGACCCCGGTAGTATGCTGGTGGGACCCTTGTAATTTATGCACCTTGCCTGCGAGTTGCATTGTGTAACGGTAGAAGATTGGGTAGTCGTGGTACCGTACCTTCACAGCACAGTCCGAACTTCGATCTCACAATATAATATCACTTGAACTCCAGGTAGTTCAACAACTCGGTAGCGGGCACTCTGGGGTCCAGTTCAACAGATCGAACCAACACAACAAATTCCAGACTTGGAACCGTGGCACCTTGACAGGAGGCGAGTTACCTTGGGTTCTCTAAACCCTAAGACTAAACGCAAGTTGAAGGAAGATAACTATTTATTTAGTTATTTAACGCATTGACACATAAACATAAACTTTCTCCGATAAGATCCTCGCAGCAAAACTCAGTTGAAGACACAAAACACGAGAGGAGTGAGAGAGAGAGGAAATTCGTATTTAAAATTAAGATTAAAAAGTGAAACTCCGATTCCCCTCAAGGAGCTCTCGGTTCGCAGCTCGAACGGCGCTGGTTGCAGATGTTCCTTTTGCAACCGCTGCGTTGCAAAAGGAAACCGCTGCAGCGCTGGCGTTTCAAACATATCTAAGATTAACAGAATGGGAATTTGATTTTCATATCAAGCTTCGGAACTGGAACTATTAACCGCTACAGTTGCATGTTCATGAAGTCTTGGCATTTGTCTCTTTTGCTTCCTTGTTACTTGCTATTTAATCCAACATGATTCGTGCTTTAGAAAATATGGGGCGTCTTTGCTGTTTGGTTCTCCATCGCCTGGACGTCTGAATCAGTGCAAACGAAGCACCATTACCCACCGAAGGAAAAAGAAATAAGTTGGGACGAAATACAGTACGAAGCAAGTGAGCTCAGGCTTGGTGACGGAGCTTCCAGTGTTGTGTACAAGTGTACCGTTCGCGGTGAGTCGCTCGCACTTAAACTGTACAAGTCGACTAGCTCTGTAAACAGACATAACTTTTTGAAGGAAGCTTGGCTGTTGTCAGCACTCGCGCATAGAAACGTTGTTGAATTGAAGTATTTCTGCACAAGTAGGTGTGCTTTAGTATTAGAGTTGTGCTCTGTAACTGTGCCTGTAACAAACGTGGAACTTCACACAGTACGAGACTTTCTGGACGAAATTTCAGAAAGTACTGGGGTTGGAATGGTTTTGAAACGTTTAGCTGTAGATGTATCGTCCGGTTTAACCTATCTCCACAGTAAATCCGTTATTCACGGTGACATGAAGAGTCACAATATTCTTATACAATGTGAAAATGGCGGCATGGTATCGAAATTGTCGGATTTCGGGGAGGGGAGGAACGCTATAGCGACGGCAACTATGTGTTCAGTTACCAAAACTGAAAAAACGGTAAGAGGGACGGTATCATATGCCAGTCCAGAGCGGCTTGTCGGAGATCGGTCCTCCGCTGCCAGCGATATATATGCTTTGGGTATGGTAATTTTGGAGATAGCCATTCCTTCTATTAGGTATCCTTGGGAAAGAGAGTTTCCAGATTTGATCGTCGATGAGCCAATCGTACAAGCAGTCAAGAGTGGCAAAAGACCATCGCTTAATGGTGTACATGCAAATCTGGCATCGATTGTCACAGCCTGCATTCTTCATGACGCAAAGGAGCGCCCAAGTGCCGAAAGCATTCTTCACCGTCTTGAGGACCTAGAACCGGAAATCTTTGAGCCTGCAACGGCTTTATCTCAAATGTTTGCATCTGACTCTTCCATAGTTCTTGAAAAAGCCGTGACCCAGCAGGCGCTGCTGGACCAACTAGAAATAGAAGACGCGGACACAGGTTTTGCAGCGTCGGGGTCTTCCCATTTGGAGGAAATCAGCAAGAGCTGAAGCTCAGAAGAGCTTCAGCAAACAAATGGATCATTGTGTGGCAGCTTCCAGCTACCGAGTCTTGGGTTTCATGAACTGATGGACCAATCGGTATCACCGACCCTGGACGAAGTGTCATGTTTCTTATCTCAGCCATTACGTTCTTCATCACCATTGCCTGCACTTAAAGCGCAACAAATTCAAACAACGAATAACGATCCCCAAGACTGCGCCAGTACATCAGCTTCCTCCCTAGGTGGTTCTGAAACTGCAAGATCAAATCGAAGTTTGCTGCAACAGCTTGGTGTATCATCCGAGACAGCCGTTCAAAATACTGCTGTGCAGGCCATAGGGGATTCTGAAGGAACAAATATGGATACCAACGGTCCACCAAAGGATCCTGCAAGGGCCTGTCATAATCGGTCCTTTCATCCATCGGTAGTAGTAGCTCAGCATGGAAATACAACTTCAGCCGTCGTCCCATCGGAAGTAGCAGAAACTACAGCAGCCACATTAGGAGCTGTCGTCGGTGCCAACACCATTTTTGAAGCTTTCCAGCAGCTTCTTGCCCCTTCTGCAGTCTGCAGGACCGACTCAGCAAACAGATTATTGCAGGGCAGAGATGATCGACCGACGACGCCCATTCCATCTACTTCGGGTGATAGCGTAGCGCCTCTTGGCACTACCGACAACTTAGTCTGGCCTGCTGACGTCTCCGTTCGATCTACCTTGGGTGCTAGCGTAGCGCCTCTCGGCACTACCGACAACTTGGTCTGCCCTGCCGACGTCTCCGTTCCACCACAGGAGTTTGCTGTCAGCGAAGAGCTACTTCCAAGCCGAGACCGTCACGTTCTATTTACTGGCTATGCTGTTGAGCATTTCAAGATCAGGTCCCTTCAGCCGTTCCAGTTGGCGGCTATTAACCAGGTAAGCAATAAAAGAGATGTTCTAGTTGTAGCCGGAACTGGGATGGGTAAGTCCCTGTGCTACCAGATACCCGCGGTTATGCAACGGGTGTTACTATCTTAGTGGTACCAACCTTAGCGTTGCGTCTAGATCAGGTTAAGTATCTGAAGTCCGCAAACGTTCTTGCTTTCGAAATTGGCTCGGATATGAGCCAGGAAAGCTACGCGGCCCAGGAAAACCTTATATACGAAAAGGTGAAGACCAACCCAGTGATCCTGGCTGGGACTCCAGAGAGTTTTTTGGGTAACGGGACCTACGCAGGTTACGTTAGCCGCCATCAAGAGGAATTGAAAGGACTACTTAATCTGATTGTGGTGGACGAATGTCACTTGATCGAAGAGTGGGGTAATTTTAGAAGCGCCTTTGGTAAGTTGTTTCAGTTACGTCAGCTGAAAGATAATGCCAGTCATGGCACTTACGGCCACCTTGCTGCCGCGCCAAGAAGAACAACTTCTTAAAGATTTACTTCAAGACCCTGCCGTGATACGGAGCTCTGTCAACCGCAACAACATCTTCCTAAGTGTCAAAGCTTACACCCCTCCACCATGGGATAAAAACAGCGAAAAATGGAAGGCTGGATGGGAGAATCTGGCAAAACTCATTGTCAGTGTAATAGATGGTGAAGATGGGCCTGCTATTGTATATTTTGCAAACAAGGATGACGCGGATACCTTATGCCAACTTCTCCTCGGTATGAACATCCGAGCTTCATGCTACACTGGTACGTCTTCCAGCTCGGATAAGGCCCAGATCCACAGTGCAATGTCATCTGGTAGACTAAAAGTCCTCTGTGCTACTCCCGCATATGGGTACGGTATAAATATCGAAAATATTCGGGTCGTCGTTAGAGTTGGCGTTCCCAAGAACATGTCCCTGTGGGTTCAAGAGCAAGGGCGAGCAGGGAGAGATGGTAAGCCAGCGAAAGCCTACCTTTTAGTGGCCGAGCACTCGGACTCCCAGCGTCTATCTTACTGGCTCAGGCCTAATGGATCGTCGTCTGCTGACAGCAAGGATCGTCTGATAGCTGACTATATCGACTCAACGAAGTATGTCTACTGTGGTATGACGGGAATATGCCTTAGGAGCCACCAAATGGCGTACTTTGGCGAGCTTCAGACTGGTACATCTTTGGCGGACGGCGACTGCTGTTCCAGCTGCGTCTCAAGAAAATCGTGCAAAGAATTTGATGGAGCAAACTACATCCGATCGATTCAAGTGTTTTTCAAAATACTTGAACAGCGAGGGATCACAGAAATCGCTGAAGGGCACCTCACATCGTTCTTAGTTGGAAAGGTTGATAAATGGCTCCAGAGCAAGTTGTTAGCAGAAGACTTCAATTCGCCAAGCTTCAGGTGTATACACGACCGTCAGTATGTCCCAGTCCTTCTGTGGCAAGCTGTTTTGACAGGGCATTTACACGTGAACTTCGTTCAGGACTTCTTTGTGCACCCAGTGGTTCACAAACATTTTCGTCTTGGCTCTCCTGTCACCAATGAGGTAAGTCTTGTACGTTTACCCCTGTTAGCTGTTGACAAAGTCGCGACTAAACCGAATCAGAGAAAAAGGCTCGGCCTCGCTGACAAGGTTATAGACCAAATTCAGAACGTGACCGAATGGAAATCAGCAACTGTTCAAAACCTGAAATATCTGGGATTCACCGAAGAAAGCGAGTCGATGCTGTACGTGCAAGATTTTAGGTCTTTCGCGCAGAATAGTGCTTGCCTGAAAGACCCAGACTACCTGCTAAAAGTTTTGCAGATAACAAGGAAACACGCAGCTGTCCCGCAGGTAAGGGACGTAGTCGTAAGGGAGGGCGGTAGCTGAAAAGATTGTCAATGTCAAGATCTGTGTCAACGGCTGCGGCGGAGTGAAAAGCTGTAGTGCTGAAAACTGTGAGCACACACTCCAGAATATCTTCAGCAACAACAATTGCATTTCACACCCCAAGGCTCACTTGGAAAAAGTCGAGTGCAAGGCAAAAATCGTGTATGTGAAACCGACGGACGAAACTGACTACAGACGTTGGTTCACTGTCTTCGCCGACGTCCAGAGTGAAAACGGGTCGCACACCCATGCTCCACCTCGAGAGAACAGGCTAACGCCACAAGTAAGGGCTGATATGACAGAGGCGCTAGAGAAAGATCCAACGATCTCTATATCCGAACTGCAAAAAGGTGTGGGGTTGGCATACATTCCAGCAGAACAAAACTTGGCTGCCGCAAGTTTAGAGCGGGTGAGGAAGGCAATGGACCACACTAAAAAAAACAGCGAACAATACGCTGTCGGTCTTGAGAGGCTCCTAGAGACTGTAGACGAGAGGGCGCAAAAACTCTTAACTTCGGTTCCTCACTCAGACAGTAGAGTGAACGACGACCTGAAGAAGTATGCAGGTAAGTATATGCGATCATATTCCCTAGAGCTAGGTGTTCAGTACTGCGTACTGATGTTTGACCTTTCGTTGGAGTTGTTGGCGACTGCGGTTTTTTGCGTCCCAGACGTAACGTCCCCGACACTTCACTGCCATTTAAGTACCTGCTCAACATAGTGGTCTACAACCCGACAACAGGATGCTATCAAATAGCGGCGCGAGTGCTCATGTCAAACCTTACTGCAGCTGCGTACAAGGCTGCATTCACCGAGGTTTTCAGGCTGGTATCAGAAGCCTATCCCGGCTTCGTTGCCCTTGATCTTATGGCCGTTGTCGACTTCAGCGCGGCCCAGAAGAGCGGGTTCTCGGCTGCACAGATTGCTGCACCTCACCCAGAAGGGTTCAATTCGATCTCGAAAGTGAAGGGATGCACGGTGCATTGGCAGAGAAGCTACCACCAGCGTGCCCAGAAGGTCTGCACCACCAAAGAAGAAAAGGCCCTCTTCATCAGCATCGCGGGTCGTATTCAGTCTGCAAAGACAACTGCCGAATGCGAACAGTATGTTGAGTGGGAAGCCAAAACGCAGTGAACTTCTGAGACTAGTCCCATCCTTGAAAAACTCTGATTTCGAGTTGTCAAAATCCTGGATTGGCGCTACTGATTGGGTCAGTTTCTGGAGCCGTAATAGCAGAAACACGTGGCCAAGTGTCATGGTGTTTCCATCGACTATCGTAGGAAGCGCTGCGCCAAACCAGGGACTAGGAAACCGTTCCAGAGCAACGGATCTTCCGTGGGCCAACCAGGGGCTTCTGCTACTGCCGAGTACCGTCCTCTGGAATTAGGAAACGAAGAGGAGGAGTTGGGACCTCCATCTGATCCTGCTGGGACTACAGCACCCAGTGACGATGTCATTGGAAGGTACGTCATGGTTGACACGAGGGACGATAAGCGGGAATACGGCTACCTTCTCGCCAAAGTTGAAGAAGCCACTGAAGGGGCATTTCGTGCTCTTTACCACAACACGCCCGATTGGCACGTGGAGATCGAGGGTGTGGAAGACCCGGAAACCATGGTTCTCCCGGTTGATTTCGTACCACCACCCGTAAACAAAAAAAAGAGGACTGCCTAGTCGTTGAAGCGGGTTTCTTCTACATTAATTCCTTGAATGATTAGGTTCTTGAGAAAATTTCTGAATTTCAGGATGACCTTAGCTTTACAGTAGCTTCATCGAGAACAAGAGTAGCTTTTTTCTACTCGAAATTCATTGGAGATTCACTCAAAATAAAATCAGACAAAATAAAATTCAAGCAGATTGAAATACACTTAGGTTCCAGATTCGTCCTTTCTCTCAACTCGACTCCATTATGACAATAAGATAAGTTCTCGTTCTTCTTTCCAAAACCTTTCCTTGAAATCAAAACCTTTCAGCCAAAACCTTTCCTTGATCATTAAGACTTGTAGATGAAATATAAGGAAACTGGGACAAGCTAATGTCTGTCATTGGAATTTGAAAAACAATGTTTTTGGATTTGTATCGTAAGGAAACTGGGACAAGCCAATGTCTGTAAATCCGTGGTAGCTTGAAGTGAATATTTTCAATCATCTATTAAGTCCGCGAGACTGCGTTCTTTGTTTATAAGTTTAATGTGATAAATCAGAGACTAGTCTTCTCACAGAGAGCCCTTGTCCTCATACGTCCCTCCGTGTTGTTCTTGTTGACGGTTACTCAATAGTGATACTTGTTGTAACCATCGATTATTTCAGTACCTGCTTTGCATAACGCTTTAAGCGAAAGTGATGTAATTATACATTATTTGATTGTCCCTTTTTTTCTAACTTCCAGTGTTCCTCTCACAGTCTCTAATTCTAAAATATCATGCAAAATGCTGATTTTCGTCTTTCAACAATTCTCATTTTATTATGGTTCCTTCCTCCAGGCAGAGCATAAATTTACTTGTTGTGAGCTGGCGTGCCAGCTGCTCGGTCGAACCGATGAAGGCAAAAAATGCACTATCGAAGGCAAAAGAGGCTTCACAGAACAATAGTGAATTTCAGAAGTTACTACTTCACTACTACTACTACTACTACAAACTCGTCGCAGCGTTAAGCCGCCTGAGGCTGACATACTGGCGAACACTTCTCCTCCACCCCCCTCCTGTTTAAAGCTTCTGCTTTTGCGACCTCTCAGAAAATCTCCAAAGATTTTAGGTCGTTTCTTATTCTCTCGTCCGACCCTAACCTAGGTCGTCCTGCTTTTCTTCCCCCCCTCCCTTTGGGCCACTTAGTAGAACTAATCTAGGGTTTCGATCTTGTCCATCCTGAGAACATGCCCAAGCCATCTAAGTCGCTCTTTCATGATACACATATCGAGTGGACTCGAACCACTTCGTTCGTTTGTCACTTTGTCTCTAAGCCTTATTCCTAAGATTATCCTCAAACAGTTTCTCTGGAAGACGTCTAGCACATCCTCCTCTTCTTTCTTTTGGTTCCCGTTCTGCGCTGTATTTAACTACGCTCATCACTGTTGCCTCGAAGATCCTGAGCTAAGTCACTTTTCTGATCGTTTTTCTCTCCCATACATTTCTAAGCTGGGCGAACACACCTTGTGCCTTTGCTATTCTACTTTCTATATCTTCCCTGCATCCGCCATCCATGGTTATAACACTACCTAGGTACACAAACTTATCTACTTCTTCAACCGTTTCATCGCCTACCTTCATAACACCTTGGGTGGCATCCCCTATTCTAAAGTATTTGTCTGTTTTACATTTATCCTTTTTTACATTTATCTTAAGGCCTAGTATTGCACCTTGCCTGTTGAAAGCATCATGAAACTGGTTACACTCCTGTACATTGTTTCCGAGTAATCCGAGGTCGTCTGCGTAATCTAAGTAGGTTATCATCTTACCTTCCCAACCCTATGACGGTTACCTCTTCTAGCGCTTTACGCAGAACAAAGTCCATCAGAATGATCCAGATGAACGGGGATAAGACACAGCCTTGCTTCACTCCAGATTCCACTTGGAACCAACCGCTAAGCTCATTATCTAACTTTACCGTTGCTTTATTATTTCATAAAGAGCGCTAATGAATTTAACATACTTATCTGGTATTCCATACAGAGGGAGGATTCTGAGTAACCATTGTCTATCCGCCGAATCGAAGGCCTGCTCGTAATCAATAAAGCTAACCACTAATGGTATCTGTAAATCTAAACACTACTTAAGTTACTACTTCAGAGCTGAATTAACTAAACTTTCTTGCATCAACAGTGCTTTGAAACTTGCTGTCAGACACATAATATGCTATTTGTTGTCAGAATGAGTTTCAGCAACTAGAAACTTCGTCATTTTATAGTTCTATCTCTCAGTACGTGATGCCGTGCAATGCACACAGTCAGTAGTACGTCTATGCCACGTCAATAGTCTACAAGTCTAGTGAATATAGAAAGTAGTACCCCTAGGCCATTGAATATGCGGAAAGGATTATTCAAAGTGATATCATAGTTGTTGTTTGGGATTTGACAAGTTCGACCGGTAGGTCATCGCGTCACCACAGTTAGTTGTAGTTTTTTTTTCATGAAGTTAATTGTAGTTGTAGTAGGTAGTATTATTTGTCCGTTCGAGTTAAAGTGCAAGGGAATACTAGACCCTCTAGGGTTATTTAATTTTCAAGTAGGTATTAGATAATTTGCGTTCTCATTTTCATGCTTTGAAACTTGCTGTCAGACACATAATATGCTATTTGTTGTCAGAATGAGTTTCATCAACTAAAATTCGTCACTACATAGGCTGAGAACTTACGTTTTGGGTCCTGTTCATCTGAAGGGTTAACTGTATATTTCTGCTGATTTAATTGGAGTGGTTGACAGTGAAACACCAACTTTAGTTCGTCATTTTATAGCTCTATCTCTCAGTAGGTGATGCCGTGCAATGCATACAGTCAGTAGTACGTCTATATCACCTCAATAGTCTACAAGTCTAGTAAATAGCCCCAGGCCATTGAATATGCGAAAAGGATTATACAAAGTGATACCATAGTTGTTGTTTGGGATTTGACAAGTTCGACCGGTAGGTCATCGCGTCACCACAGTTACTTGTAGTTTTTTTTCATGAAGTTAATTGTAGTTGTAGTATGTATATTTTTCTCATATATTTATCAGTTGTCTATGATTAACTTCCCATCCACGAATGGAGTTTTTCTGTCGAGGTTTACAACTTTTATGAAAATAGTGATTTCATGAAAGCTTTTAGATATCTGGGCAATCTCAGTATGCCACCATTGTAGTGATCCGCATCCTCGGTTAAACATTGCCAAAAACTCTAGTGAAATTTTTTGTTCATGTGGTCACCCCAAATGAAAGTAAATTTGCAGAGATATTGTCTGTAGAACTTGCAAACCTAGGCTGAAAAATCCCATTCTCCGGGTTTTCAGGTTATTCGAAGTGCTTTAAATAGTGCAATCTATAATTGGTAAGCAGTGTGACATATTATTTACCAGTCTGCCATTTCTAGATCTTTGAAAATTTTAGTACTCACCCAGAAAATAGTCTCCATCTCTGTTAGTGCTTTATATTGTGAAGTCCTGTACACTCTCCATTTAAGGCTGTTAACTTAGTTTCATAGTGAAGTAAATCTATGTTCAGTTTTAAAACTGATAAGCAAGTACCATACAGGGGACATACAGCTACCTACAGGTGATCGGTCAACGTTAATGAAGATTCAAACGCTAACAACAAAAAAGAATGTGTATTTCAGCCCACACCGCGGTACCCTGGCTCCCTATGACTTTTAAAACGGATTTCGCTGACATCTAGAATCATTCATTTCCGTAGAGAAATTTAGCCCTCAGAACAGTGATGTGTGATAAGCCAATGGTTTCTTTGACACAAAACACCATAGAATTTCTATTTTCTTTTTTTTTAAACTCAAATGCTTTTCATTTGACCAAAACAGTTCTGAGTGCTGGATTTCCCTACGTAAATGGATGATTTAAGATACCAGCGAAAATTTCGGTTAAGCCATGTTACCGAATGTTACTGCGATGTGGGCAGCTGACGTAAGTTCTCCAGAGCAAATTATAAGTTCTTGGTCAGACTGGCCGACATGACATTAGACTATCGATACAATAGTAGCATTAAGAAGTTTCAAACGTGTTTGGGAGATCCAAGATTCTTTCACCCTTCCTATAGAACACATCAGACGGCCATAACAATAGAATAAAAGGGTCGGTCCATCAAGGAATAGAGCTTCTAGGTATTTCCCAGCTCACGACTTTGATGGAAAGTCCGCCACGAGGTGTTACATCATTTCCGCGAGTGTGCAACCCCTCAATATTCTCCATGGGAAGCTTTTGGTAAATAGCCCTGAAGCGGTGTACTTTTCCGTGCATGCTCCCGCACAAAGATCCACTCTGTATTAACGGCAACAGTGTAATCTGAAAGTCCTGCTACGTGGACTTTTACTGAAAATCTAAGGTAATCTGAAAGTCCAGCTAGGTGGAATCTGAATTAGGAGTCACTAGAACCTTGAATTCAAAGTCCACCTAGCTGGACTCCATTGAAGCCTCTCTTATAAGAGACTGAACTTTAAATTTTCCATTCTATAGAATGGAAATATATTTCCAAAGTCCATTGGGTGGAGTCCCCTTGACTTTGCTAGGTGCAAGGCATTTTTTTAAGAAGCAATATCAGGAAGTGGATGAAATGTAATAGCAAATAATTTATAAGCCCTATGCCAAACGTCGGATAGCTGTTGGCACCTTGACCCTGACCTACCTCACTATAGATGAATTCTGACTGGTTGATTTTTGAGCTTCACTCAAATCATCAATATTTTATTTTTCTATCATGTTACAACAACAAACTATAACGATAGGAGATGTAGACTTCAGGATACCTAGAAGTAGCTCATCTTCCCATTTTAAAAAGTAGTACCTCTTATATCAGAAAGCTTATAACATCTCAAGAGTACATGTTTAGATGTGGATTTTGGTGTTACAGCAAAACATACAAACATGCAACATACTTCAATCATTCAATCAAAAGTTATACTCTCACATCAGTGTAAAAATCTTTTCCATACTAATGCTTATAACAGTACAGCTCTATTGTATTAATTTTAGTTTCCGGATCCTTCAACAGCCATTCCACTGCCACCTTCGATGCCGAACCACAAACCTCTCAACATCAAGAAGAAGCAGTTGTTGAAGTAGTTCCACCTTCTCAACCCATGGCTTCTCAAACCATGACTTCTTTGAGTGATGTTGAACATCAAGAAGAAGCAATTGTTGAAGTAGTTCCACCTTCTCAACCCATGGCTTCTCAAACCATGACTTCTTTGAGTGAGGTTGAAGACCAAATTCCAGGGCAACACAACTTCAAGGTTGGTGCAGCTTATGCTATGCATTCATGTATCCTCTATGCAGCTTTTGCTAGCACTGGCATTATTACATGCACCTCTTACTTAAGCACGGCTCTTACTAGAAATGATATTTTCACGTTAACGCCGTAATATTTTCTCAGAAATGTTGTTGTCCGAAAATCACTTACCACATTACTTGCATCATGAAATTAGCGATTACTCTCCAACGTGGAGACTAGGCCAATTGCTAAAAAGTATCAGAACGAAACGTAAGAACATACGGAAGACCTGATGCCTATCATGCATTCCAAATTGAAAAACAACACCTTAAAGCTTCTTGTGTCTTTATGTGAAAAAAGAGCTGTCGTTAGACACTGAAGCATTTTCTGAGAAGCTTGCAAAAATCGGCTCAGGAGAAAAGGGCTGAAACGTTGTAGGAACAAAATGACGAGATGGGGAAAGGCGGGAGGTTATAGAAGCTTCCATAAGGAAGCTATGTATAAAGTAAAAGGAGGAATAAGCAAGGGGGTCCTTTAAGGTTGCAATAAGGACTTGACTATGACATTACCTGGTCATGAGCCTTTGATTTTGGACAAGAAATACTAAAATGAATAAAATTTATAACATAAGTGACCCTAAACTTGCTATTTCTAACCTGATTAGCAAGTATAACTCAAAAGTCCAGTCTCGCCCCTGGAACAAAATCCTCTAAGTGTAAGTGTATATATTATATATTATCGCCCGGCCCGAGGGCGATATCGGAAAAATTTGGCCCGCGGGCAGCATGGTAGGCTGATATCGCCCGAGCGCAGCGAGGGTGATATCTGCCTACCATGCTGCCCAAGGGCCAAATTTTTCCGATATCGCCCGAGGAATGCAAGGGTGATAATGATTATAACACTAGTACACTGTGCAGTCCCATGATACCTAAAGGGTTTATTTCAGCTTTTTTTTTTTTTTTTTTTTTGCTACTGCCTTGAACAGAGCTTTTTGTGTCAGCTTTTTTTTTTTTTTTCTTTTTTTTTCTTTTTTTTGAACAGAGCTTTTTATTTCATTTTTTTTTTTTTTTTTTTTTCTTTTTTTTTTTTTGAACAGAGCTTTTTATTTCAGCTTTTTTTTTTTCTTCTTTCTTTTTTTTTTTTGAACAGAGCTTTTTATTTCAGCTTTTTTTTTTTTTTTTTTTTTTTTTTCAGTCCCAAGATACCTAAATGGTTTATTTCAGCTTTTCTTTATTCAGAATTGTATGTTATATATATTACCCCGGTGTTAAAAGAAAAAAGTTCCAACCGTGCGATATCAAAAATTATTATCGCATGGCTGAAACGCATGGTTTTTAATAGGAAAAAGTTCCAACCGGTCGATATCACTGATATCGCATGGTTGGAACTTTTTCCTATTAAAAGCCATGCGTTTCAGCCATGCGATAATAATTTTTGATATCGCACGGTTGGAACTTTTTCCTATTAAAAGCTATGTGTTTCAGCCATGCGAGAACTTTTTTCTTTTAACATTTTTGTTATCGCATGGTGATAATGAAATGATGAAATAATGTAATGAAATAACCATGTAATACCAGAAAATTTTTGCACGGGGTAGGATAGGACTGATATCATGGGACTGCATGGGGTGCTAGTGTTATATGTAAATATGTTTAGTTGATGGTAATTGTTTGTCATCGTTGATTATGTTGATGTATGAACGTTTAATGTTTCCTTTTGTGCTTTATTTTTTTCTTTTGTACTACGTCCTTTTTCTTTGTTGAAATGACGGGTGATAAATAAAAAAATAATTCCTTACCCTTGTGGGCAGTCTACTATTGTAGAAAAGAAAACTCAAACATTTTATATATGTGATTCATATTTTGTTTGTTATCCTGACTGAAAATATTAGGACTGAACTTCACTTCAAGCTGTTCAGTTGACATGCAATTGTACTCTGTGAGCTGTTTGAGTCCTTTTAGAGAAATTTGTATTATTTTTCTGGTTTTGTGTGTTGGTTCTTTTTGAGTTGCATGGAAGGAGAAGGTCTTGTAACTTGTAAGCCATTGTGCACCATTTGCTTATAATTGTAGTTTCAGGGATCCGAAGATGACCATCCATTTTCATCACCATCACCGTTTCATGACCTTGAAGAACCAAGTTCCAGTCTGAAAGAAACATTTGATCATTTGAGTCTACCTTTCTCAACATCACCACCTTGTCATCCCATGGACAGTGATTCATCTTTTGTTGAAGATGAAGCTGGAGTTCATGTTGATGACACAGAAAGCGAAGAGGACGTTGGATTTTTACGTGTTGATTATAACTAGTGGAGGGGGTAGGGGTATGGACAGCTCCATCAGTCCCTGACATTGTGTCCCCCCCATCCGTATGTCCAGTTTTCCCAGTACTTTTCCAGTGCCTTCATTAATTAGTATTTTTTATCATTTCATTCACCTCATGGAAACATTGAAGCTTAATATGTGAGCACACAACAACCTATCTCCTTTTTAGTTCTCGATCCTGGTATTTCATGTTTCTTCGCAGTAATAGCATTCCACTCTGGGTTTTTCAGAGTTATCCTCTGTTTTTTTTAGCCTTTTCTGCTTCATGATTAACCCTTAAATCCGATGCATACCTAGCTGAAAAACATGTTACTTGCCCTTGCATGTGCCTATGAGTATACAGCTTTGTCTCTGTCTTTGCTTATATTGACTAGTTGCAGCAACAGAAGTAGGATATTCACGTGCTGCTTGCAGTACAATCTTCAGCAGATTTTTTCGGACAATTATTTAAAAAATACCCATTAAAAAGTCTGCAGCTAATAGCTGCGTTTTTTATCTCAATTCTACTGTCTATTCTATCTTCTATTTTTTCCATTTCTACTCTTTCGCGTATTGTGACTATCGATGCCCGATAAGACAGCTTCAGTCACTTCTCCGATCCGACCACCGTGGGGGGAGTGGAGGGATGGGGAATCCGGAATCTTAAGGCAAGTATAACTTTCGAACGGGTGATGGGATCTTAATGAAACTTTATATTTGGAAAGCCCTCGTGTCTCAGACGTCACACTTCAACTCTGGAATGGATCTGGTGTCTTTGGGGGGAGTTGGGGGGGGGGCGGAAATCGTGTGACATGTTAGAGTGGACGGATCGGGATGAATATTGGTGGGAAGAACAAGCACACGCCCTAGATACATAGTTGACAAGACCGGACCGGATTCGAGCACTGTTGGGAGTTGGAGGTATGGTTCCGGAATTCCGGTGATCCCGACTTAAGATGCTTACACATATGCTAGGACGATGAAACTTGGCAGGCGTATTAGGAACCCGACCAAACTAACTTGGAAATAGTCAATTCCCCGATCCGACCACCGTGAGGGGAGTTGCTTCGATAATGAACTCCTGATCGTACTCCGTTCTCCATCCTGATTGGTGGAAGTTAAAGCCGTATAATATTGCTGGCCGTAAAGCCGAATAATCTTGCTGGGAGTGACTTAATTTCGATTTAACTGAGGAGTTCATGCCCATACAGGCTACATTTCGTTTGTAAATGATCCAGAGAATTTTCTGTCACATTTGAAAGTATCAGAATTTTTGTTTTTGTCCGCAGGAATCCAGGACGAGTCTGCAACCAGCTCCGACGAAGACCTTGGCAACGACGTGGACGACTTCGACCCGCTGCATCCACGGACCACCCTTTCCAAACAACAAGCTTGTGCCAACATCAACAGCTTCGCCTTAAAGCACAAGTTATCGGATGCTGGAGTAGACAGCCTTCTTACTCTAGTGAACGATTTGTTAGGAGAGGCTCTGGTGCCAAAAACACACTACCGCCTACACAAGGTATTTGCGAAAGAACTAATCGAAGCTACGGTCTTGAACTACTTTAATCCTTCCAAAAATTGTGGTAACTGTGATGTTTCTAGGAAGTTTGGTAGTTCGGCCGTTTCTGCTAGTTGTGAGGGATGTGGCGTGTAACTTTCTACGAGAAGTGCGTCCTCCAAAAATATTTTGTTCGTGCTCCCGTTTCTGCCGCAACTTCAACTGCTCATGAAAGAACCAATAATTGTAGAATCTCTCAGCGAAAGCATACAAAACAGGTTAAATGGGGAAATAACTCCCGTGATTGGGATGGGGAAATCTACAAGAGCCTTCTGGCAGACTCAGATTTTAGGGCAGACTCCGACTTGACAGTGGACATTAACACCGATGGGGCTCAGACCAGAATATCAAGTGCCTTTGCCGTCTGGCCTTTTTTTAGCGTTGTTAATGAGCTCCGCCCTGCTCTTAGATTCAGTCATGTTATCATGTTTGCCCTCTGGGCCGGTGATAACCAGCCAAATATGGCAACGGTCCTTCCATTGGCACTCGAGCAGGTCAAAGGTGCTGGTCTAGCCCCATCCTTCAAGTGGAGGGATAAAGATGGGTTTTCCAAAAAGAGCCAAGTTTTTGTCAAAGCATGTTGTTGCGACTCCATGGCTCGCGCAAAGGTCCTGAACATTAACACTCCCGCTGGTTACAATTCATGCAATTACTGCTATGTTCGTGGTGAGTATCTGGAAAACCTTGGGGTGAGGTTCCTCTACCCAATGGGGAACGTACCAAGTAGGTCTGATCATTTAACAATTCAGGATATGATGATGATGATGAAATTTTATTTACGCACTAGACGAGAAGAAATAAATAGTGCAGTACGGATAAAGAAAAGGAAAAACTACACTGAGCTTTCAATAACGGAGTAAATTCACAGGTTCAAAAAATAAACATGAAACAAGAAGAGAGACTAATCGGGTCTAAAAAATCTTCTTCCTAAATGGAATGCGGAAAAATGGCCAAGGGCAGAAACGTGAAGGTCCTGGACAATAGAAGACAACTTTGTACAAGGGTCAGAGGGCAAAAAATTCGCAGTTATACGGGAATTCCTATAACGTCGAGGAAGGTACAACAGAAATTTACAGTATTTAAAATAATAAGTCCGGATACGTTTTAAATCTTTTTGTCTCAGAATGCCAAAAATTCCGGAAAGGTTGCAAACAGAGGGAGAACAAAAGCTGTTATATAAGTTACCAAGGGCTTTTCTGTTATACCTTCCTCTGTTGGGAACGATTTTTCCATATCCGATACGAATGGAATCGTGAACAGCCGAAACAGTGTTATCGCAGATTTTTTTCAGAGACCGAGCTATGGTCATGCCAAGCCATTTTACGGTAGTGGAATTGGGGAGTTTCTCGTTTTGAAAAGAAAGATAGGAATCTTTTTGGCTGTTGAATTTAATGATATGATCGAGGGCAAAAATGGATTCCATGGAGTGTCGATGTTGAATTTGTTGCCCCTCTTCAAAATTCGTGACGGCATTCCCCCCGAAATAATGCACCTGTATTTAGGAATTGTGAGAGGTCTAGTTTCCGTTTTTTACAGTAGCTTGAGCCCAGCACAGAGGCTTATCGCGGATAAACGAGCGTCATCACTGACTCTGACGGGCAAATTCCACCGCAGACTAAGACCGTTAGCAGACGTCAAGAAATGGAAGGCAACAGAATGTGAGATTTTTATTCTGTGTTTTCTCCCCATGACTGGGGGTGCCTTCATGATCCGCATGGCGGTATTATGTAAATGGCCAACTCACATCAAATCTGGCCCTAGACAAGCCAAATAATAATACGAGTAATGCAGATACCAAACCTCAAGCATCTGTAACTACTACACATGAAATCAAGCGTCTGAAAGCCAGGGGTATTCTTATTCCCTGCCACATTGTTGAATTGATGAAAGTGATGGGCTATACGTCCTGCCAGATCATAGCAGGACTGAAAGCAGAATCGCAGGTTAAACAACTGGAACTAAGTTATACAAGAAGACTTGGCTCCAACGTACTCGCCTCCAACACTAGAAAATTCTGATGAAAGAATTAAACTGTTTGGAAACTTCTTTGCGCATGAATCACAAAGTTTTAAGTTTTTTCCTGGTCACAAACAGATGCTTCTGAAGGCCGGTCAGCTTTCTGAAGAAGATGCAAAGAATGCAGAGCATAAATTTAAGGACAGTGAAAAAGAGCAAACCAGCTTCAAAAAAAGAAAGCTGTTTGGGGTCCCTCCAAAACAGAAAGAAAAGAATGCTACTGTGGTAGCTCCTCAGGAGTCTTCAAAATCAATGGTACAGTTATTGTCCTCAAATGTTGTATCAGTGTTGAAAAAATTGGAACTGTCAGTGCCCACTCAGAAAACTGAGGAAGTAACCAAGCTATTTCTGGCTAGTGTTGAAATAACATTGGAAGCACTGAAGAGGACTGTCAGGTGTACAATGTGTTGCAACCTGATGACATGTCCGGCCGTAACAAGTATTGGAATGTGAAATCTGTGACCCGTCATTATTCAGCTGTCCATGGGAAAAATAGGAACCAAGCAAGGCAGAAGGTTCTAAGCATTGATTAAGGTCTGAAAGATTTCTTGTCTCATCAGGAGGAGAAACAGACGAAGGAAATATCAGCTTGTGGTATGGCTGTAGGAAGTCCAGTTACTATTGACAGTGATAGTGAAAATGAAGGGAATGTAGCTCCTGACAAAGTTGATGCCGAGAAGAAGAAGGGAGTGAAATCTCCAACCCCTGAACAAGAGGCAGGAACTTCAAAAAACTGAAAATGGGGAGCAGTGAGCTGCTATCTGCCCCCAACTGGAATTCTAGAGCTTATAGGCAGCCAAAAAAGGAAAAAAATGCAGCTGACGACCTTCAGCCAAAAATTTCTGACTTCTTTGATTTTGTTGACAGTCTAATTAGTGAGAATACTGAAAACGAAGATGTATGATGGTACAATACTGCTCGACTGTACGAAGCGTGTGAGGCGAAGATGGAGCTAAGGTAGCGTGGTTGAGAGTAGCGGGCGAGCGTGATGATAGTGGCGACTGATTTCCTATGACGCGCACCTAGTCTTCCCGAAGGCGATACCAGTTCGTAGGTCAATAACTAAATACATTTATTAAGGGTCTTACTTACATTGGAGATACGCTGATAACACTTGGCACTTAATTCGCTCAGAACACTAATGAACTCAGCAGAACCGAGGATGGAACTCAGCTCAACTCAGAACTGCCTTCCCAACTGCGGGTTTGGTCTTTTTATACCGATTTCTAAATTCCCTCAAGGTCCACTAACGAATAGGATTGCCTTTTCTAACGTTCTAGCGAATCTCTGTCGGACTGAAAGGTTTGGGACCAACAGGGTAAGTTCGTCCAAGTTCTTTTTCTCCTCAATTGGGGAAAAGGTAATAATCTCTTTCAGTCTGGAGAAAAGCGTGGGAAAAAGTAATAATTCTCTTTCAGTCTGGAGAAAAGCGTGGGCGTTAGAGTTAGTCCGAAAATAGAGAGTTGAGGATAGGGCTTGATTAGTAGGTTTTTAACAAGATATTTCTGTACCCTAAGTGTATCCTCACATTACGCCATCCCTCTGAGAAAATTCAAGCTCCCGCGAGAAGAAAAGATTAATTACATTGAAGGCTAATAGTTAAAGCTTAAATACTCATGGTTACAACATTTAAAATCTATGTAGATGTTAACGAGACAACATGTAGTTTACTATTTTTACGACATTAATTTGAATTTTTTTTTTTCTTTTTGTTGAATAATTATACTTTGATTATTGGGGCACGACACGACACTGATTACGAGACGACAAGGTAATATCCACTTAGAAGCGGCGGACGCTTAATACACTTATTAGAATTCACTGACAACACCAAATATCGCCATTGTTCATGGAATGTTCACTATACGGAGCAAATTGTCTCTCCACGGTATTGAGGCTTACTCAATTTTTTTTTAAAAAAATTTACACTTGTCACCACTTTCAATATGTATATACAGGTTGATAATATAACTTCCACTGATTATTCGTCGTCTTCGCTGCTACTGTCGTCTTTCTTGTATGACCTTAACTTCGGATTTTTCCTTCCTTCCGACGATCCTTTAAATCCTCCACGTCGATCGCGCCATCTGAAGTTGTTTTCGGCTCATCATGTCGCTGTTCGCCGTCTGGAACTGCTGCATTTTCCGGAGCTGTTGCGCCATCTGGAACTGTTGCATTATCCGGAGGTGTTTCGCCATCTGGAACTGTTGCGTTCTGTTCGGTTCCATTTCGATAGATGTCGCTTGAAGTGCTGGCCTTTTTTTTGGGGTCGTAGGATGACTGCTGATTTTGCCGTGTTGCAGAAAAACGAGAGGTGGTGATGAGGGTTGGGATGGTTTGGCTTGTTCTCGCATAGTTATCCCGCTCGTTTCGTCGACGGTAGTCGTGGGAGGGACCTCGGTCGGGTGACAGGATTCTGGCGTGGATGTGGTTTGGTTGGGGTCTTACGAAAGGATGGCGTCGGTTTAGTATGCCCTGCGGCCGGAACGAGTTCCTATAATGCTGGTTTTTCATTCCTGTAAATACATTGTTTAGACATTTGTTTCTTCGATAGGGGTAATATCATTCGCTTGAGCTGGCATCGTAAAAACCGGCCAACTTAGCATATTGTTGGGATTCAGTGCTCCCAACGGGCTTTGTTCATTTATTTGGTTGTTTAGTTCTTCCAGCCTTAAACGGTTTCCGATTACCCAATGTTTTAGAAGAGCGAGTTCGTTTGTCCTACCTACTAGGAATTTTATTACGACCATACCCAGGCATGTTATGAGTAGCAATATTATAGGTATGAAGGATAGAAGGATAGTGATCATAAAATCAGTTTTTTGTTTTTCTTTAGTTTCGATAATATTTTGAAGGGTATCCTGTTTCATTTCGTTGTAGCCTATCTCCTCCCTTGGATTGCTTGTGCTGCTAACGTAATTTGCCCACTCCAATTTTAACCATTTCTGCTCGGCTATTTTCGTCGCCGTAATAAGGTTTCGTCCCACTGATACCATCGAGTTCTGGCTTATGTTTTTTATATTATTATCCAAATTCGTTATTTCAATCTTACATTCACGAGGGATGTTAAACTTGTAGGTTCCTAGCAAGGGAAAAATAACTGGGGAATTTGCTGTAAAACAGCTAATATTGATTTGAGATGGTTTTGCTGCGGTTATTAAGATATTATTGCCCGGCATTGACGTCCAATGGATCTCCTGTTGTTTTTTAATGCTTATCCTGCTTTCACACTCTTTTGGTAAGCGTTCAGAGTTCCGGGTAAAAAAATAGCTCGATGATGCAATTTTGTTTATTGGATTTCGGTTGGAAGTACGGTCTTAATTTACAAATTTTTATTTCGTCACCTGTACAAGAAGAGAGAGGTTGATTGGATAATTGGGCGTACCGTAACGTACCCGGTAAATGTGCAATAAATTCATTGTCAATTTTTATTGTGCTCACATAGCCCTCATTAAAAAAAAAACGGGATGGAGTTTATTTGGTAGAGGTCAAATTTGCCGGCTTGCTGAATCAATGGGATTTTGGTCATCAGGTAAATTCTATCGGTCTTAAATATTAGTTGTTTTTCCATTGCCCTAAATTTGTCTACGTCAGTTGATTTTATCGCAAGTTGCGTCCCTATGGGTAGCTTTGTACCTATATCTTGTAGAATTTCCTGTACATTTCTGTTGCTTAGAATCGAGAGCTCAATTTGCCATTTCGTAATTCTTCTGTTAGGTCCTTCAGCTGATCGAATCTGGTCGTAAGAGCCGAGAAAGCTGAAGAAACAAACTGTTGTCCAGAAAAGAATTGGTATTCAAAAAATAAGACTTTTGGAGCTGGGTTTTGGATCTTGTTTAACGCGTCGTGATTAAGATCAATTAGATTTTTACTGAAGGATCTTATCGCGAAGATGGTGATATTTATGTGGTCTTGGAAGTCCAAAAAGGGATGGTCATTTAATTTGCACAATGTCAACAGGAGGGCTTTACTGCTTATGCTCGTTTTGTGTATTATACTTTCTTCCATAATTCCCAAATGACGTACTTCCGATCCCGTAGGCTGGAATCCATTCTCATTGATGACATTCATGAACGTAGTGCTCGATTTCTTTTATAAGGAAATTTGCATATGTGCTTCCGGGGTTTTTCATTTTTCTACGAAGACAATGGAGGCTTTTGGCCAACCTATAAGAGAAATTTAAATTTATCCCATGGACGTACATATATATTTTTCAATCACTGGCCGCAACGCAATTTTTTCATGATTGAGAACTGTAGATGGCAAAGAAATGGGGAGATCGTAATTAGCATAACAACACCGAAAAGATATTTCATCCAGGCCCTGCTATTATTTTCCCTTGGTTGGAACATTTTTTGGTAATATTTAAATCTCTCTTCTTCTGTGGTTGCTTTTTCTTTACCGTTCTTTATCATTTCTGTCAATCTTTTGAGGTCAACGTTGTTCCCTTCAATTTCAATTTTTGCATTTTCCGTGAGCGTAATTGTCTGAATAAACTGTTTTGAGTTGTTTGGGTACAGATTTTGCCACAAAAATTCAGGGAAATTCATTTCCAGCCCAGTTTTTGTAGTTCCTAATTTAACATTTGGAGTGATGGTGACCTCTTTTGTGAACAACTGGCATGCCATATCTATCTTTATTATTCCCACGTTGGAGATGGTTGAGCGAGATTCCTTTTTTGCTCCCGAGTTTGGTGAGTCATGACATATTTGCAGTATTTTTACAGGTTTTGGAACCGCGTAGGCAAATACGTTATTCTCTAGCTGTTTCCAGATTTCGTATTTTAGATTCGTTTTAACCTTTGTTTCGCAGAAGGTTGGTAGTAAATGATCATCCATATTCATAAGTAGGTTTATCAGACATTTTTCTCTATCCGCGCTAAATTTTATATCCGGCCAGTTACATATTAGTTTTGATGTTTGGACGCATGTTGCTAGGTCGTCGGGACTTGGTAACGTGTATTGTCTTTTATCTTGGCTTAGAGCGATGAATTTGGAAGTAGTTATAACTTCTAAAAATAACGATGAGTTTTGTATGGGGATTGGCATGGCTGTTATTTCGTAAATTTGGAAGATGTCGGGTTTTTTGTACAGAGGAACATCCAGGCTGCATAATATTATTCCCTTTTCTATATATACGTCAAGAGTCAAGACAGAATAAAAGAATATAAGATTTTCCGCTGTCGGTTTGATAACTAATGCTAGATCCTTTTCTTCCATCATTGTAGCAGCCGCTTGGAGGATTTTAATTAGCTTATTAGGGGCGATTAGGTCCGTAGTGATTTTTCTGGATGAGATTGACATCACACTATTTTCGATTAGCCTCATGTCTGAATTTAGCGATCTTATTAGGGATCCGATAAATTGTAGGTTGATCAGTAGTCCTAGTTGTCTGTCCGTTTTATCGGTTTCGGCAGTTCCGATAATGGACAAAATTTGCAGATTTTGCAAGATTTCGCTCTGGAATGTTTCTAGGTTGTTAATAATTTCGTTAATTTTTGTTTGAGCTTCTATTGTATGCTCCTGTTGGGCCTTAAAAATCGAAGATTGCAGTTCCAAAATATGCCATATTTGCTTGGTTTCATTCGAGAAGGTTCTGAAGTTGGAATATGAGTTCAGATTTTTGTCATCGTCCTGTGTCATAAAGGCTAATATTCTTCCAAACGCTAGAGTACCGACAAATCTTTTTGTTCTTTTTGTGTTTTTACTGTCCCCAGAAAATACTTGGATTATATTTCCGATCGAATTTGCTAGTTTTTCCGTTTCGTGCCTCAGCTGGGAGAATAGAATACGCAGTTCTTTCGTAAACTTGGGGAAGAAAGCTTGTGTTTCCATTGCTTGAATAACGTATTTATGTTGTCCACTTATTGCCACCGGGGTTTGAATTTTTGACGTCAGAACTTCGTCTTCCATTTTTACGAGTGATAAATTTAAAGCTCTTATCTGTTCTTTCATTTGATGAAACGGTAGGCCGTCGAAATGCACTATCACGTGATGGAATTTGTTCGCGTTCGTTATTATTTGCTGTCCAGGTCGGAAAATCACGCCGTTCAAAATTAAGATTTCTTCACACTGTTGATGCGGGAAGAACGATATCAGCAACAAAGGTACGCCGATGAAGGCCGTTCCGAGCCACATCTAAAAGATAGATCGTTTTAATAATTTTTTTTTTTTTTTTTTTACGCCCTTCATATTTTTTTTCTCCTCTTCCTTGGCTGCGTCTACAATAGATTGCCAAAGCTTGTGCTTGGCTTCGAATGCCGGTAAAACCCGCAGGCAGGGCATTTATCGAACCCCCAGCTGGACATAGGGTTCGGGGGTGCCTCCTTCACTGCCTTCATCAGGCACCCTTTACAGAACAAGTGATGACACATTGTCACCACTAAGTTTTCTGGTAGTCTGCCACAGACGTTTACATTTTAGTATCTGCCTGACCTCTTCCATTTTTCGTTTGAGTCTGCTTATTGATCAGGGTTACCTATAAATAGTCGGCTATTTGCCTCTGGCTTATGGGTGGGTCTTAATTTTTGGTCTACCAACTGTCGTGTTTCTTTTCTCTTGCTCGCCCCGTCGCTCCTCCTATTTGACTTCTAACCAGCACTCTAACTTGGATGTACACCCTCTAAAAGGAAATGGAAAGTTTTTTTTTTTTTTTTTTTTTACTTGTCCGTCCTATTTTTATAACTACCCTCGTGCGATGAAAATACATTGAACTTTGCGGTTGAGTGTTTGCTATACCATGGAATTTAACTTCTGAAGCTACCGGACTTATTTGTGGCACGTTTAATATAGGCTAGCTTATCAAATTTCACTCTTGGTTGTAGTACGCCGTTTCTGCGTATTAAAAAGTAAATGAATTATGACACCAGCAGTGTCAATGTACTTTATTTATTGTAAATTCCTTTTTACAGCTTCTAAAAGTTTCTCCAGGAGCGGATTTGGTCCCGCCGTTAATGGAGAGGTTCTGCACACCGGGCAGGGGGGGGGGGAATAAATCCATCTTCTTTCTCGTGTCGCCCACAGTATTTTAGGACTCCCAGGATTGGTTCCCAGTTTGAAAAGAAGGGCGGGGCTTTTATTCGTTTATGTTCCAGTGGGGTCCTGATTCCTGTAATGAGAAGCACTATATTTCTTGCGTTGGGTTTAGTCTAGGTATCGGTTATCTTTATGGGTGAATTTTTATACTTATTTTCTTTTTTAAAGTTTCACTAAATTTGGCATGACTTGGGGTGGAATGAACTTTGTTTTGTTTTAAGGGAGAATAGGGATTAAGGCGTCCGCATCTTTCAAATTACTTGTTACTCATTATTTCTGATTTCCTCACCGAATTCTGCGATCATTTTAACATTTGACGAGGTTAAAATTCTGTAGCGTCCCTTTAGTTCCACTAGAGTTGGTGATTTCCTAAAAATAAACGTGAAGTCTGGAGTCTTGTCAAGGTGTTCGCATAAGTAGCAGACTGTGCCGGTGGGCAGGTGACTTAGTTCCATTAAGCTGATTACCTCCTTGGCCCTAATAGCCTCGATGTCCCATAGTGGTCGGTTTTTCCTAGATTGTTCTCTGGCCGTGACTGAGGCTCTTACTAAGCTCTTTAATACCTTGATTGATTCGCTAACCGGACTTCCGAGCCAATTCATTGACTCCATTATCAATTTCGCCAATAGTCGATCCTTCTTGCATTGTTTTAAGGGTTTTCCTTGTCCGCGTGGCCCGTATTTTCCTTTTCTTACTTCGATAATTTTTGTTAGAGCCTTTTCCGTAGCTTCTGGCTGACTGAGGGTATCGGTGTTGGGGTTTTCGTTTGTGCTGAGGCGGGGTTCGGATAGGTCGGGCTGGTGCTTAAATTCTTTGAGCGGGTCGATTATTAGATTGGCGTTAGCCTCGATATTTTGTTAATTGTGTCGTCATCATCGAGCAGTCCCGGGCATGGTTGCAGTGGTCTGCCCAGATATAAATATATATCGAAATTGGTTTTTTAGCAGCTTACTTGCGGAAATCGTCAGATTTTGATATTACTTACAGCGTTACAAGCGAAGTGAATTGTTTGATTGAGAGACGAACGAATTGGACTAAGGTTTAGTTTAGGGTCGAGATAGTATTCTCAGTGAAGAATGCAGTTCACACGTGTTGTAGTGCTCCTGGGGTGGCTCCTAGTTGGAGTGACTTCAGGAAAGGAAAGGAGGTACGAGGAATTCGCAGCGGATAACTCGAGACTAGAGGTTGGAAAGATGGCCGGTATTCTCCATGAAATTGCGGCCATTGTCAATGCTTATGCCCGCGGAGAACTCTCAGAAGATGAGGCCAAGGCAGGCATTGACAAAGAGCTCAGACATTGGCCATCGGAAAACACTGAGTATGGAATGGCTGTTCGTTGGGGCAGTGAAGCAGCAGTACTTGCCTTCGCAGCTAGGAACCCTAGATATGACACGGAACGTTCTGTTCCATTCACAACTAGGGGCTGGGGTTATGGATGCAAACTGACTGTGCGCACTGTGAACAAGCGAGACGGACCACTATTTATTTTGGGACGAGCTGAAAAGGGCCTGGACATTCCGGAACTGACAAGCACATCGCGTTGGTCTGAGGGTGGCAACACCAAAGAGTTTTGCCTGTACACCTTGTCCATAAGGTTGCGGAAGGGAGATGACCCATGCGGAGCCATCCAGGCTATGATCAATAGGGCTAGGGACCTAGATGACAGCCGCGAAATTGCTGTCTTGTTGCAAATGAATGGAGTTTGTCTCAACCCACCAACATATGTCTACGAAGCAGATGTTAGAAGAAGCAATCAAGACCATCTTGTGCTAGTTAATGACCCAGATTTCGTAGGATACAGAACGATGCGAGAGGCTTTCTCAGTACCCACACCATCTTGGGGCGTTTCTGAGGAAGTCTCAGAAGACGAAGTTCAAGAGGCTTTGAACATCTATGAGTTGTTCAAAAAAGGAGACTTTGTTGTCAAACCAGAGAGTGGAATTCCTAATGGAGGACCTAAAATCGAAGTGAAGCAACAGGAGGTTAAAAGTGACGGTGCTAAGACTAGGAGTGAAACAACTTACCAAACAGGAAGCAAAAGCAACTCAGGAGTTAAAACTGAGGGTTTTCGGACGGTCGCGGTAACGCACGACGAAACCTAAAGAATAGCACTGTAGACCAAAAGGATGTGAAAAGGAACAAGACCGTTGATCATTTTGAGTCGTTGTCACGATTGTTTATGGAAGGTAAAAGGTACTCCATCTATGAGAAGAAAGAACCTAAACACGGAACCTACCAGTTTGGTAGTAAAGTGTATGAGGAAAACTGGTTCTTTAAGTCCAAGGCAGATAAAAGCTCTGAAAGAGAAGAAGCCTCACGGAAAAACGTCAACAAGTATTGGATACTCATTGACATGGGAGGAATAAGCTTCGCCCGTGAGCTAACAATGTATCTCAGTTGTAAGCTGATGGACAACCCTTTGAATGACGGACACGTTATTGGTGGATTTGTTGGATTTTTCTTGGCAACTATATACATAGTTGGGTTATTTCCAATCAGATTGTGGATCAAAGCTCTAATATGGGGCGTGGTGGCTAGCAGCTTGCAAGCTACTCCTGCATTGATGGTCTTTGTCCTGGGGGTGTATGGTTGGTTACGAGTGAAAGCCGACAGACCGAAAGATTTCGGGGGACAGCTGTACCAGCCGGTGCTGCCGAAGAAGGAGCCATGGTTAGGTGATTGCTTAGGATACGTCTTGATAGTATGTTTTGGAGCAACAACCATTGTGTGCAATTGGGGTTGGGTCGATGAGGAGACTTCTCTTGCCATATATGAAACCTTGGCAGCAATGCTTTGCTTCTACGCTGTTCCTAGAGCAGCAAAGCACTCTTCAGCGATTTACCGAAGTGGTGGATTCATTTTGGTTGTGCTGATAGGGTTCATTGTGGTCTTCTTAGCACCTCCAGGTCTCACCAAAAGATTTGGCAATTCAAGAGAGCAGTTCAAAGGATATCCCACCGCTGCCACCAAATATGATGGTACAATACTGCTCGACTGTACGAAGCGTGTGAGGCGAAGATGGAGCTAAGGTAGTGTGGTTGAGAGTAGCGGGCGAGCGTGATGATAGTGGCGACTGATTTCCTATGACGCGCACCTAGTCTTCCCGAAGGCGATACCAGTTCGTAGGTCAATAACTAAATACATTTATTAAGGGTCTTACTGACATTGGAGATACGCTGATAACACTTGGCACTTAATTCGCTCAGAACACTAATGAACTCAGCAGAACGGAGGATGGAACTCAGCTCAACTCAGAACTGCCTTCCCAACTGCGGGTTTGGTCTTTTTATACCGATTTCTAAATTCCCTCAAGGTCCACTAACGAATAGGATTGCCTTTTCTAACGTTCTAGCGAATCTCTGTCGGACTGAAAGATTTGGGACCAACAGGGTAAGTTCGTCCAAGTTCTTTTTCTCCTCAATTGGGGAAAAGGTAATAATCTCTTTCAGTCTGGAAGAAAAGCGTGGGAAAAAGTAATAATTCTCTTTCAGTCTGGAGAAAAGCGTGGGCGTTAGAGTTAGTCCGAAAATAGAGAGTTGAGGATAGGGCTTGATTAGTAGGTTTTTAACAAGATATTTCTGTACCCTAAGTGTATCCTCACAGATGTTATGAGAGAAATAGAAAAGTTGAAAAAGAAAATAATTGGAATGCAAATGCTACTTTTTCGCAGGAAGGCATCTGACCGAGAGCTTGCTAACAAGACAGTGCTTGAACAGCTGGTGCATGCAGCTGCAATTAATGCCTCAGCTAAAAGCCCCAATGGAGTAAGACATCAAAGTGAAGCTTTACAGAGGTTTCCTGTTACCTTGGGGGAGTTGGCAGTCTTTCTCACTGAAACACAGCTTAACTACTAGGCAGTTGCGCGGAGTCGTATCTTGCCCATAGAAAGATTTCAGCACACATCATTAGAGTAGGCGTTAACCTCCGGCGCTCCCACAGCCAATCAGCGCGGAAAGATCTAGGGTCTATTCCATGAGTGAAAACAGAAATTTCTGCTGTGACCACCGTGGGTGCGTAATGTTATCAGAAGAAAGCAGTGGAGGTCTCACATTTATTGCGCACGCCGCACATGTTGCCTCTTCGGAATCAAGTTTCGAACTGCGAGAGTGACTAGGTTTGACGCAGCGCCAATTAATGTCGCGACGATAGCTATGTGTTGCTTTTGAAAAATGTTTGCGCAACTGCCTAGTAGTTAAGCTGTGCACTGAAAAGAAAACTGATTATTTGATTGGCCGGGTAATAGCTATCACGGTACTGGCAAAGAAGGGAGCTAAGGTATCTAATGAGAACAGTTGTAACGAGTTTGCCTGACTCTGAGAAAAAAGGAGTTTTGTGCACATGGTACTCTCTTTTCCCTTGTGGCATGTTCCTGCCAGTTCCTATATTCTCTCATGGTTTTCACCCCGTGTCATTGTGTTGCGGAGCAACACTACTGCTTTCGTAGTTTTTTTTTTTTTTTTCACCGTGATCAGCGACCTGTAGCTCCGAAGTGGTAAGAGTTAAAAATTTGAGATTTTTCAGAGGGAAGGGAAACGTGAAACAGAGTAAAAAAGTTCCAGAGAAGTTCCTAAAATTTCTAACAGTTTTCCAGAAAAAAAAATAAAACCGTTTTTTTCTTAGAAACTCTGCGTTCGATGTATGGCGTCAAGTTAAGACGACCCTAGCTTCGGAAATAAACTTGTTAGAAATACTGTTATGCTGAACTCACGTAGAACTTTCATTTGTCTCTTCGAGAACCGGAGCACAGAATTCCGTAGCTCTTACAGCTTTCCCGGAAATAATTCCGGAAAAGTCCATCTCGTTCCGATTTTTTTTTGAATTTTCTCAAATTTTCGATTTTGATGTTTCTTATATTTTTATCGAGTAGTGCTATGAAAAGTATGCAAGAAGAAGTGAAGTGTTCTATATACCAAGTTGCTTCGTTCTCTAAGAAATAATTTCCGAAGTTTCGACGTTCTAGAGGTAACTTCTGTTCTGGACCAGCTAGAATTTTTTTTCCAACGCGGTTCGACAGGTCTCGATCTCCTAACAACCGGAGCACAAAATTCCGTAGCTCTTACAGATTTCCCGGAAATAATGAAAAGTCCATCTCGTTCCGATTTTTTTTTGAATTTTCTCAAATTTTCGATTTTGATGTTTCTTATATTTTTATCGAGTAGTGCTATGAAAAGTATGCAAGAAGAAGTGAAGTGTTCTATATATCAAGTTGCTTCGTTCTCTAAGAAATAATTTCCGAAGTTTCAACGTTCTAGAGGTAACTTCTGTTCTGGACCAGCTAGAATTTTTTTTCCAACGCGGTTCGACAGGTCTCGATCTCCTAACAACTGGAGCTTACAATAGTTTCTCCGAAATAAAATTCCTTCTTTGGGTTTTTCTATTTGGAAGTTTTGTCATGCCCTCGCGGCAATTTATATTTTTTGGTGAATTTGGTTTGTTTTATATTTTCCTAGCTTAGACCATCAAAAGTTAAGCAGAAAACTATAAGACGTTATTTCGGTATCTCTTTCAGATTTCCCGGAAATAACTCCCGAAATGTGCGTCTCGAAACATAATACTTCGAATAGGCGTCAAGTTAAGACGGCCCTAGTTTCGGAAGTAAACGTTTTAGAGATAAAATAATTATGAACTCATATAGAACTTTTATTGATCTTTTCGAGAACTGAAGCATGAAATTCCGTAGCTCTTACAGATTTCCCGGAAATAATTCCGGAAAAGTCCATCTCGTTCCGATTTTTTGGAATTTTCTTAAATTTTCGATTTTGGTGCAATTAGGGTATCAACAGTTGATCAGACAGTCAACCACAAAGAATGGAACAATCATCGACCATGTGTATACGGATAGCGATGTGGTGTTGCAGTCACATATTTCAGTTACCACAATTTAAGTTTTGCTGTATTTGATATTTGAACTTTTTCTTATTTTAGTTTCTTGGTTGTCATTATTCATGCAGTGGAAACTGTGGTTTAATTTGTATCGTATTATTCTGTTGTACAGCACAAATTCTAAAAGTTCAATTTGATTTCTAGTTTCAATTGTTTAAAGAAATTCTGGTTTATCTTGAAATTGTAATTATCCATCCTATAAATATTCAGAATTGTCGACTGTGTTATTGTGTTATTCTCGTTTATTTCTGGACCAGCTAAACATTTTACCAAACTCAGTTTAGTAGGAGCTCGAAATAAAACCATATCAAAGATGCTTCAAGATAAGAATCGAAGCCGCATTAGAAAAATGTCCTCTGAAGAACATAATGGAGACAGTTGCTCCGCAACTGTGTCCCGTAGGGCACAGTTGCTGCAACACTTCCCGTTGCACAGGCAACGGAGGTCTAGTTTTATGTTGTCACCATCTCGTCTCCAAAACTTACAAACGAAACCTTGGGCTACCTGCAAACATTGTAAGCCAAATTAAAATTTTGGCGGATGAGTCTGTAAAGAAGCGTAAACAAAAGAGGTACAAGTCGTGAAAATCTCGTTTTATTAAAAGCAGTAATTTATAGCAGTTATTTTTTGTTATTTAATTATGGCCTATATTGCTTAAACTCAGGTAGTAGCTCTCGACGGTTTCCTTTTCTTGAAGCACAACATGCTAACACTTCGATTTAAAGTATTATATTGAGAATCTGTAAGGAAGTGTAACCAAGGCGATAGAAGAGAAGTACTGAAAGTCTCGGTTTGATTAAAAGCAGTTCATCTTTTGTTAATGTTTGGCCACTTAATTATAGCTATTTGAGATGATGTAGTTGTATGGAACTCGGGTAGTTGCTTTCGACGATTTTCATTTCCTGGACCACGACCTACTACATTTTTTACAGAACTAGAGAATCACACTCCATATGGCACTGTGTGGCACTCGTACACCCTGACGGTGAGTTGCCAACCCCTCGGTCCTCCCTCAAGTCATCCAAGGCCCTTCCCTCAAAGTCAAACATGAGGACTTGAGGGAAGCCCTTAACCGCCGAAGACGATCAGCGTCGACGAGGCAAGAACTAAAATTATTAAGTGTTTCGAAAAATACTTCGTCCAGCTAATTCCACAGTTCAAATTCATAAGATCCCAGTCAAAATTACGTGATTTTTTATAGCCTACACTGTCAGCAGGTAGACAACATATTTTTAAGGCTGAGACACTTTTTCCGTAACAAAAACGTCTCTTTTTGTTAATAAGTCTTGTCTTTCTTGTCAGATTCAGTTGAAATTTAGGGTGCAAGTACAGAAGCATGTACATAATAACGCTGTTGCCTTCCGGCATGATTATTCGAACTTTTTTTTTGCGACTTTTTGTGACGTTTTTTTACAAGTGTCTCAGATTTTTTTTTCTTAGCTTTTTTCAAGCTTTGAAACAACATAATGCTTTGGAACATAGAAACTGGGAGAGTCTCGGTTGTTTTGTTAGGATATTGAACTCCCGTCATGATCTTGATGTCTTGGGTACAACTTTTTCTTGCATTAACGTTTTCCGAGGCGTTTTTCCTTCAAAAACAACGCTTTTTCTTGAATTAACATTTGTCCGAGACGTTTTTGCTTAGAGAACAACGTTTTTTTAAAACTGCAACATTTTTCAAACAAAAAAATGAGAATTTTTTTTATTAAAGTATTTTTGTAAAAAAAACGTTTTTCACAATGTCACTCCGCATGTAAATAATTTCATATAAAAGTTGTAAACAGGACATTTGAGCTAACCGAAGACTTTTCTATACGCCTCGATAATAGTTTGACGACGGATTAAGTAGCTGCGGCTTTACGGCAACACCCGCGGCAAAGAAATAGAGCGTTTGGAAATAAAGAAAAGTGTTTTTTTTACGTGAACTCTCGCATGTAAATAATTTTTTCAATTTCTGTTTCAGGGTCAGAGCTGTATGATTGCGCTTCCCGACCCAAGTGTATATCAAAGGCGAGGATCATCATGTGACGTATTGTGTTTATCTGTATAGATGAATTGTATTGTTATGCCTTTTCATATAAATCTTGTTTAGCGCATACACGTTGACGTTGACATGTTAGCTGACCTAGCCCGTTCTTTATACGACTCAGTGATGCTGTGAAGATTAAATAACTTTCCGACAACAGCCGGGGCTCAGAAACAGTGTCTTGACTTTAGACTCTTTTTTGTTGTACATACAACTTCTGAAGGCACAGTGCGGAAATCGAACTGCCCTGCAATATGACGTGGGTAATATACTTGCTACGACACGACAGTTCCAATATAGTTTGACATTCAGGTCAGAAAAATAAGACGTGTGTTATTATACCATGTCCATATGCTGTGTTCAACTCATGGTTCATCAGCCAGATGCCTGCACAACGTTTTTTTTTTGAAGTGACTTTTTTTAAGAAAAACGTTTTCGTTAACTCGCTCCTGGCTGCGATGAGACGAAGTAGATATTTCCGCAAGGGAATGCGAATCAGTCATTGAGCAGTAAACAGAAAGTCAAGATGCTGTTCAGCTCATCAGCCTGATGCCTGCACAACATTTTTTTTTTGAAGTGACGTTTTTTTTAAGAAAAACATTTTTTTTAACTCGCTCTTGGCTGCGATGATTCGAAGTAGATATTTCCGCAAGGGAATGCGAATCAGTCATTGACCAGTAAACATCAAGTCAAGATGCTGTTCAGTTCATCAGCCTGATGCCTGCACAACGTTTTTTGGGAAGTGACATTTTTTAAAGAAAAACATTTTTGTTAACTGGCTCTTGGCTGCGATGAAACGAAGTAGATATTTCCGCAAGGAATGCGTATCAGTCATTGAGCAGTAAACAGCAAGTTAAGATGCTGTTCCTATCTGTTTATACACTTGCATAAGTTGCATAGCTCATAGTTCATCAGCCTGATGCCTGCACAACGTTTTTTTGGAAGTGACGTTTTTTCTTAAGAAAAACGTTTTTGTTAACTTGCACCTGGCTGATGCGGCTTCTCAGCGCAAAAGATAAAATTTAATGTCAGATCGCTGTAATTTGTCTTCTAAAGTGAACCAGCGATTCAAACCCGCAATGTCCGGTGCTCAAAAGTAACACAAAAGAGGTTTCGGACAAATACGACTCGTGTATGTGACAAGTCGTTCCGGAAAGGAGTTATCAAAATGTTCCCAAATTACCTACATACATTAAACCGAGTAATAAATGGCCACGAGAAGCTTAAGACTTTCTTAAAATCATTTTCGGTAACTCCCAGAGCCAGAAAGTACCGTAAAAACTGAGTTAGAGGCACACGGGTCGATGGAAAAACAACGTTTTTCTTGTACCAACGTTTTTTCGCTAGCGTTTTTTACGTTAAAACCACGATAAACATATTTTTCTCATCCAAATGTATAATAAAAGGGTCTGAAATCATCACCTTTTGTTCCCCTATATAGTAGTACATGCGAGCTGATTTTGGCGAACACTTATACTGTGCCCCTCCAAAAGCTCCAAGTTTGCACCCAATTTTTGTTAATTCTATGGTTTGAACGCCTTCAATCCAGTTCGAAGAAGAGAAAGAAAAGAAGAGTTTGCCGACAAAAAATAAACGAAATGTATCCTTTGCTGAGATCCTTCCTGCGGAAGAAGTATCCTGAATACCTCGAGTTTTGTCAAAGTAAGGATTGAAATATCATCTTGTATAGCTGTAGTGAGTTGCTTTTACAGAGATGCGATCTGTGGTAAAACACCATCATCCCAGAATGATGAAAAGAATATTGACTGAATACACCTGAATCTGAATACACAGCCTACTAAAAGCATTCAAATTAGAGAATAGATTGAAAACCTTATTCCATATCCTTAAGACCTTAAGTCTCTCTTCAGTTTGCTTGAGTTGCACTATAGATAGTTATTAGGAGTTTAGTAGAAATTGATTAGGAGCAAAAATGCCAAAGGTCCCATGTGTCAAGCTAGTGAGATGCAAAAGGTGTTCATACTCTTGTGACTCTCAACATTTGCTGGTGAAACACCAGTTTGACAGTGGTCATGGAGAATACAATTTTCATTGCAAATAATCATTTCATTATCAAATAAAAAAATATTGTGGAAACGTCACTTGGATGAGCACATTCTCCTCTCAACTACATGTGCAGCCCGTCTTCCATTGCCAACTCTTCCTGATCTTCCATCTGATCTGAACCCTGGTCCTTCCTCTCTTCAGCCTCCAGGCCCTACTTCTCCTGGTCCCTCTTTGGATACCCCTTTTGATACTCCATCTATCCATTCCATTCTTGGTAAACCTGTTGCTTGTGCAGAAAGTGAAGAAGGTAAGTTTCTTTTGAAGCTTCGCTATCTGCATGATATAAGTGAAACAGCAACAAATGCCATTGTCAAAGGGCTGAAAAAGCTAGTCCCAATTTATCCGGCTAGGTCGCTCAGGGACCAGGATTTGCCTGGCAGGGACCCTGTTCTACCTCTTCCTTTTGAGAGACTCGATTCCGAGGCTAAGCGCCTAACTTTCTTTCACAAGGAATTAAGACTTCCTATTCTTTCCAATGTTTACTTGCGGAATGTTGTTGTCAATCGGCAAAATAAAGCTTCCGTAAAAAAATGTTTTGGGTATCGAGCCTCTTTTGTCGACAACCTGAGTGCAATGCTCAGTGACCAGGAGATTTTCTCATGGTACTTTGAAGAGAAGCTGTACAAGGTACCGAACAGCTTCAGTTACACTGATGGCTCATTCTACAAGGAGAATTTTCTATCGGTTGTCTCAAATGGAATCCCAGAGATTCAAGTGTGTTTGTGGGGAGATGGGCTTGGGATCGCAAACCCAACTGGCAAAAACACAACTCGCCACAATCTATACATCTACATTCTCATCTATAATCTATACTCTATACTATATGGAGCTTGTTGATGGGCCACCTCATTTGCGAAGCAAGCTTTGCTTTGTCCCTCCTCTCTTTTTGTCTACGACAGAGGACCTGAAAGCTGCAGCAGGAGGCTACAACCGGGCCTTAGAAGATCTCGTTGAAGAAATTGCATGCTGTAAGGATGGAATACTTCTGCATGCCCGGGGTGTTAGGAAGCTATTCCAGGTGCGCCTTGCCTATATCAAAGGAGATTCTCCTTTTTCTGCAGAAGGAGGTGGCTTCAAAAATGTCACAGCAAAATTCCCATGTCGGGCTTGTGACATCCAGAAGCACGAAATGAGGGATTTTGATAAACCTCTTTTTGCTCCTTACATTCCGTTCCGTGACGAAGCCGAACATATTGAGAGGGTGCGCATCTTCAACCAGAAAGAGGGTTCTGAAAAAGAGGCGTTTGCGATGCTGTACGGTCTCGGCAACAACATCAGTGCCTTCTGTCACATACCGTATTTCAAAGCAACCAAAAAGTACCCCTTTCATCCGATGCATGTCCTGCTGGAGGGCATCTCTCACTATGACATATCACTGTCTTTGGCCCACATAGCCAAAGAGCTGCGTGTTCCACCCAAGGGAATCAGTGATATGTTCCAAGGTTATTCTCACTACTCTGTTAGCCAGAGAAATGACCGGCCTGTCAAATTCAATGAGAATCGTTGTAAGGAGCCTAAGCCATCTGACCTCAACCAAACTGCGAGTACGATGATGACTCTCACTGAAGTTTTGCCCTCATTATGAGAGGTTTGGCTGATTCCTTCAGTTTCACTGACGAGTATCTGGAGCTCATGATGGTTTTTCGAGAGACTGACCTGGTAACAATGTCTCCACACTCTTGTGAAGACACTGGGAGAATCCTGCACCATCTGATTCACGTTCAGACATCCCTCTTTTTGAGGTTTTTCCCAAACCAGCCTTTTGTACCAAACATGCATTATTTAATGTATTTTCCAAGCCAGTTTTCCTTGTTTGGAAACTTGTCTGCTGTTTCTTGTTTGAGACCTGAAGCTTTTATCCAGGTTCTCAAAGCCAAAACTGTCAAGAACTTCATCAACCCATCTTTTTCATTGATGAAACATGCAGTGGGCTACTGTACTGCGAAGTATCTTGAGAGGGAAGAACAAGGCTGCTCCACTCCAGACTTGGGTAATTGTCCCACTCCATGTCACAGACTCCTCTCTCATATCTCTTCTGGCTTCGTCAGATTCCTCTTTACATGAGAGTGCTGTGGTTTCATTCAGTTGCATGCACAGAGGGATCAGTTACAGCAAAGGAGATGTAATGATCATCAAGTGGGAGGATGATGATTGCACTTTCCCTTATTTGTTCATGGTGCAGTCTTTTATTCTGGATGTTTTTTTTTGTCTTTGAGGGTCTGAAAGTTGTTGGGACCATCGACCATCTTCATCTCCTCCAGTGTGTGCCCACAGAGAAGCTGAGCATTGTGAGATATGCTGATCTTCAGTATCTCTGGCCACAGTTGTGCGAAGCGGAGAGAGATGAGAACTCATTTCTTGTGAGCTTGCACAAAACTGGAAGGACATTGTTTGGTTTCAGTCGCAAGATAAGGCCACGAGAAAAATGACACTTTAGAACCAAATCAAATATTTCATTTCTGTTTCCAGTTTCATTTATTTAAATGCTTCTTGCTTGTAAAATGCCATAGTTTTAGAGTTACACTTTGACTTTGAAAAAGTATAGTGCTGATATCCACCATAAAATACTCTTTTACTGTTACTATTATACACTTCCTTCAAGTTCTCTCCACAAATGTTCAAAACTGTCATAAAAGAAATAATGAAACAGGAATAGCCTACAATGTAGGCTATTCCTGGGATTTAAGATAACACAGGAAATACTGAGTCTCCAATTTGCATCCATTGTAGAATATACAAAGATATAAGGAATATACATTTTGTTCAGGATAGGATAGACCATAAATCAACTAGATGGGTTTCAAGATGCATCAAAGCTTATCTATTCTTTGAGGGCTGTATTTGCTTTCACAGTTAGTACCTGTATTTCAAGCTTCATCATAAATTTCACCAGGGTAAAATACCAAATATAAGGGGAACAATGAACAAGAAATATTTATTCTTTTCTCTGTATCTACAGTTGTTCTTAACCTAGCTGGTGAGTATAGGATATGAATTCAAATGTTGTCTTATCAGTAGTGGCTTATTTTATATTTCGGGAGGCATATAGGTAACAGTATAGTAAGAATATGCATTTGGTGAAGACCCTAAAAATTGTCTGTGCATGTTTTTGAACTTCCCAACTTTCTTGGCCTATAGAAACCAGAGAGAAATTTCACCTTGCTTGCACCACTGTTACTGTTACACTGTTATTGTTACAAATGAAGTGAAGAAAATACAGACAAGTTTCATAATTGTGCACATTGTGACCCACAAGTTGACCTGAGATCTTTTACAGAATCTGGCTATCTAAAAAGTTAACCAATTCTTCACTTTCCATCTCGTTTTTGCTTTTCTTGTACATTCTCCTATCGAAATCTTACTTCATAGAATTTGAGCTTATTTCTGGGGGATGGTTTAGAACAGCCAATCCAGTTGTAGTCGGTCTAGGAACCATGCTCTGTTTCTATTCATGTTCATGCCTGTATCCTTTTTTGTGGTGTTAGTGGTGGGGGGAGTACTGCTCCTTTGGATTATGGTCCTGGTTTCTACATGCTGTCATGTTCTGTAATATAATAGTACTCTTTTTTGCAGAGAATGGGATAAGAAAGGCCAAAGTGTTTATTTTGCTGGAAAAGGCCACAGACGAGAAGCTTGAAAGCTTTGGGCTGGACCTAGGTCAATTCTTGAGATAAAAGAGGAGTTGATTCCACAGTTTAAGGAGATACTGAGACGCCCAAGATTGCCACGCCCCACACTGCAAGACTCATTATCAGTGCAGGACCCACATCAAGTAGTGCAAAATTCAGTGCAAGATTCCAGTCAGATAGTGCAAGAGCCTTCAGTGCCATTTCAAAAATTTGTTCCTTCAACTCCGACCAGTCAAATAGTGCAAGAGCCTTCAGTGCCATTTCAAGAATCTGTTCCGTCCACACCAACAGGCCGAAGAGCTATCCATCCAGAGCGACCTCTCTGCCAGACATTACACAGTTCTCAGAAAGAGTTAGAAAAGTGATAACTGGAATGGAGAGTGACAAACTGCTATTGTTGATACCGACGGTGGCCACAGAAATCCGGAAATACTACTCATCAATGGGATTCAAATGCGGTCTACCCGAAACTACAAAGACATATTGGAACACATGCAGACTTTCCCTGTATTTGTCAACGAAGTTGGAAAGACGGTAAGTGTGCGGTTTTTTTCTTGTGTTTTATGTATCTGCAATTCAGAAAGTTCCCATACCATTTAGACATGTTTCACTTACTTGGCGTGTATATGAAAACTTAGCTTTATAGCCGAATCTCTTCCGTTTTCTGTGTCATTCAAGACAAAAATCCGACTCAAGCGCAGTGATGATATTGTCACCATAGTTATGTTCTAAAAATATGTTTTGTGCATGTTCTTGTTGAGTCAGAGGTATTCATGTCGATCTGTTCCAGAACCGGGCTAGTAAAAAATCTCCTTTTAAAAAATCCGACTCGAGCGCAGTGATGATATTGTCACCATAGCTAGGTTCTAAAAATATGTTTCGTGCATGTTCTTGTTGAGTCAGAGGTATTCATGTCGATCTGTTTCAGAACCGGGCTAGTGAAAAATCTCCTCTTACCTTCTCATTGTGACTTTTGTTGTTTTTGTTTTGCTGTTAAAAAGCCTTTTTGGAAAATTGGAGGGGGGTGGGGCTCTCCCACTCTTATCGCAGAGTGACGCAACCGTACCTACTTCATTGTAGGATAAACTACTAAGTGATTACCAAATTTCAGCAAATGTCGACGGACACAGACTCTAGAAACCAGAATGAACCTTTCATCTTAACCCTGCTATGGTATAATCTGCCTCGTCTATAAGTGACTTATTCTTCGGAGTTTCATTAGGATCATTCGTGCCTTCCCTCCAAGGGGGATGGGATTGCTCGTCTGCCCGAGCCTGCGACTAAGATGCAACTTTCCAGCTTGAGGGGCTGGAGATTGAAGAGAACCCTTGCCTATGGTCGAACATCGGCCGCTCTAATAAAATTTAGCTGAGGTTTCCGTTTGTCAGAATCAAGTATCATTTGCAATCAGTTTTGAGCTGAAGGAATATTTATTTAAAGTTGCCAGGAGTCATTTCGGAGAGAAAGGAGACAGTTGCCTACCTCAGCTATCCAAGGAGGCAGTCACCCACGAAAATAGACAGAACGGTCAAGAAAGGCTGACCATGGACACAGTGACCAGAACCGAATCCACAACAGTGGCCCATTTTATTTACCTATGCTTTATGTAAATATAACTTATTTTGCATGCTGTTAATTACTTCTGTATATCTGGCCGTACCTATCAGTTTTACAACCCAACCATTCAGTGTTACCCCTTGTCAGGTTGTATCCGGACTTTACTCGGGCTGTGAATTGACATTCTTTGTTAGTTACTGGTCTCACTGAAGGGTCTCTTGATGACAAACAACCGTAAGAGTCGATGGCGGTGCGGCCCTTCGGACGCAGAACCCGGAACGCCATCCACAAAACGCGTGCCCAAAAAGAAGCCTTCAGCAGAACCTTCAGCGGTAACATTGCTTCAGCTGGAAACAGTCGACGAGGCTGCAGAGCAGAACCAGACTTTGACGGAGGAGACGAAGGCAGCGATGGCTGGTACAAAACAGCGCCGAATCGGGATCGGGAACCGTCCGAGTTTATGTTGAAAGATTACGTAAGTTAACAATTCGTTATGTTGCTTGTGCATCAACGGCTAAAGTTAGTTATATTTCCCTTGAAGTTTCGCACCTCTGTATACCTTTTTATCCATGAAAAGACCCTCCCCTCAAAAAAAAGCCTTCAGCAGAACCTTCAGCGGAAACATTGCTTCAGCTGGAAACAGTCGACGAGGCTGCAGAGCAGAACCTGACTTTGACGGAGGAGACGAAGGCAGCGATGGCTGGTACAAAACAGCGCCGAATCGGGATCGGGAACCGTCCGAGTTTATGTTGAAAGATTACGTAAATTAACAATTCGTTATGTTGCTTGTGCATCAGCGGCTAGAGTTAGTTATATTTCCCTTGAAGTTTCGCACCTCTGTATACCTTTTTATCCATGAAAAGACCCTCCCCTCTGCAATATTTGACTTTCTTCAAGTTGGCATGCAGGAGCCCATTCTGTATAGACTTTATATATCCTATAGACATATAGGCATACCATATTCACCCTCAAACTCGTTTCTAAAGACTTAAGAGAAAGAGAAGATTGTTCTGATGCCGAGCGTGAGTATTTAGAGAAATTGGGCAGGGCGTATAGAGTGCTACATGTCAGCTCTTTCTGAAATGGTATACGGTTAAACCAAGAATATACTCATAGCGAAATCCGTTGGGTCATAGGGAGCCAGGTTGGCGGTGCAGCAGACCATATGGAAGATGTATAGGCTCTGCAGAGGATAAGTATAAACTTCTTGGTAAAGCAGAATAGAATACAGAGATAAATAGCAGGTTAAGTATATATAATGACCTAAAGTTCTTTCATTTTTATAGCCTTCGGCTCAAGTGTATATAACCCGTCACTTTTCCGTCAAGTCATTCGCTCGTTGATCCTATAGTTAGGGTACTTCCAGATTTGTTATACGACTATATGCAATTTGGCAAGTGCACACTATTCACTTCCCCATTCCGTTCAAGGTCCAGATTGGGTGACGGCAAATTCTCATGTTTTCCAAGGGCCCATGATCATGTGTGCCACAAGAGCTGTGAACAAATTGTTGTAAATTTCCTATACCCCTTGAAGGGTCCCTCAAACGCCGTGAGGTAGAAATTTAGATCGGTCCCGAAGATTGTGAATGCCAGTTAAAGTGTGTGTGGGTGTGTTCGGGGGGGGGGGGAGGTCTTGAAATTCCTGTGACAGTTATAGTGGAGATACCTGGACGGATATAGGCGGACAGGACAATCATCATATGACTCGTGTGTCCGGAATCAGATAGGGTTATGGTATGGCTGTTCCTCCCCTCCACGAGATTGACAACAGGAACTGTCAGGGCCCATTTACATGCTACGTCTCCTTGCAAGTGCCATATGAACTTACAGCTCTTCATTTAATAGCTGATGCAAGACATATTGGACGAGGTGCTAGACGTTGTCCAGAAAACGGAGCTGATGCTGGTTGCGTCTGGAAACTATCTAACGTCCCGATCAAAAAACCGAAATTTCCTGGACGAGACTGACATGCAGCTCAAACTTCAAGATTATTGCTGCCGGAAAGCGCAACTGATGATCTATGTTGACGCTCCAGAAAAAGATGTATGTATATTTCCTCCAACTATAAAACAAACCTGTTTAATATAACTGAACTTAAATGACTTTAAGTATAACTATGACGCCAATGTGACCCACTTCCTGTTCTTAAACCGCGATATCCTATATATAGTTTCCTATGCTATTATACGTTCTGAACGACACCGCTAACGACACCTCACTATAATCTTTCCACTTGCCGCGGTTCACTACAGTTTCCATGCTCATTGTGCTCCGGACAGCTGTGGTTGCGTATCATGTAATATTGATGATCTGAATTTTGCCAAGATATTGCTCCAGGAGCCCTTTACAGTATTCAGATAGCTTTGAATATTGGAACATTAACATATAAAGAGTGCGAGGTGAGCTTTAAGTATAAAATGCAAATTTTAGGTTAGTTATAACATATAATAAGTAACGGTTAGTACTAAGTTAGTAACCGAAAACACCGAACGTGCAGCCGCCAACCAAAAAAGGTTTGACCCGGTTCAAGGCCTAACAGCGAAGCCTGCTCAAGCCGTGGGGGACCAAGTGTTGGTATTGCAACAGCAAGGAGAAACGAAATGTGAAAGGCAATGGTCGGGACCATTTCGAGTAGCCAAGGAAATAGGTAAGAACACCTATGAAATTTCTGGTTTTGGGGGGCGCAAAAACAAAAAGGTTCTGCATACGAATTTACTGAGAAAATTTCATGAGTCGACCCCGGTCTGTTTTGCGAATGTCCTAGTCGAAGCCGACGAAGACGAAAGTCGTTTACCAAGGATCATTACTTTTGACCAAACTGAAAAAATGAATAGAGATAACGTAAACATTAACCCAAATCTTACCGAAGAACAAAAAGAGAGCTTGCTCAAAGTTTTGGGAGAATTTTCAAGCTCCATGTCAGAAATACCGGGTAGAACGAATCTTGCATCGCACAGAATTGTAACTGGAGATTCCAAGCCAATTAGAAAACGGGTATACCGTATCCCGTATAGCCGGAGGGCACAAGTAGACGAAGAGATCAAGCGAATGCTAGAGGCTGGCATAATTCGCCCATTGTTGTCATTCCTAAAAAGCAGGATGGGTCGGTTAGGCTCTGCGTCGACTGTCGGGAACTGAATAAAATCACAGAAAATCCAGATCCGTATCCCATGCCGGGAGTAGAAGATCTGATCCTCAAAATTGGGAAAGCCAAGTACTTGTCAGTCATCAACCTGACAAAAGGTTACTTCCAAATTCCGATGGAAGAAGACAGCATCGATAAAACCGCTTTCGTCACGGACTCGGGTCATTGGGAGTTTTTGGTTCTACCGTTCGGGCTTCGGAACGCATGTGCGACCTTCCAAGCATTACAGGATAGAATCCTAGATGGCGCTCAGGATTACGCGGGAGCGTACTTTGATGATACTATAGTATTTAGTTCCACTTGGGAAGAACACCTACAGCATGTGCGAGACGTACTCGAGCGCCTTGCAACGGTAAAGCTTACCGCGAACCCACGAAAGTGCCGTTTTGGGTACACAGAGCTTGAGTACCTGGGGCATATAGTTGGGAATGGGCGCATCAAAATGTCAGAATCGAACGTGAAAGCTATTGCAGAATTCCCGCAACCAAAAACGAAAAAAGATATGAAGGCTTTTTTGGGGTTAGTGTCGTATTACCACGGGTTCATTCAAAATCGAGCTATGATCGCACGGCCTTTGGTGCAGTTGACGCTCAAATCTGAACCTAACCTCGTAAAATGGAGTAATGAAACCGAGTCGGCTTTTCAGGAGCTGAAGCGTGTTCTCTGCAGCGATGCCGTGCTACGCTGCCCAGATTTGGAAAAGTCAATAACGATACACTGCGATGCGAGTGACACAGGTTAGGGGTAGTTGCCTCCCAAACGTTTAGCGACGGAGAACACCCCTTCCTTTTTTTAAGTCGTTCGCTGAACGCTGCAGAACGAAGCTACTCAGCTGTGGAAAAGGAATGCTTATGCATTCGCTGGGCTGTATCTAAGCTTTACCTCTATGTTGAGGGTCGCGAGTTTAACGTTGTCACAGATCACGCGCCTTTGAAGTGGTTGGAAAGCATGAAAAACACCAATCCTCGCCTAACCCGCTGGGCCATTGCCTTACAAGGCCTAAACATGCGGCTTAGCAGTAGACCAGGGCGAGATCACGGGAACGCAGACAGCGTATCGCGAGCATTCATGAACTCATCTGTTGAGTAAACATTCTTTCAGAGTACATAGCTATGTAAATATGTGTTGTATATAAACATTTTTTTCTCTAGATCAAAAAGAGAAAGAAGCGATCGCTCATTACGCTCAGTTGAGTGGGAAAGACGAAGGTGGAGATTTTCGGAAAGCGGTGGAGGAGCTTATCGTAGACCAAATCGCTGACGATCGTATCAAACAGCTTACCCGTAGACCATAAATGGAAAAAGTCTGTGTGTTCCAAGTAAGCGGTGTGTGGTTAAGAAGGTGGGCGAACCAGGTCCAGTTACTACTCCCGTATCGCTACCGCACCCGCCTGTTCAAAAAGTGTCATCTGCTGGAATCGTCCGGCAGACACTTGTCAGCAGATGTCACCCTCAGTCGTGTAAGCTCACGATTCTTCTGGACACGTGTTCAATAGGAGGTGGAGATGCTTGTCAGCAGCTGCAACTGCCGTCGATTGATCGAAGGAAACTCTTCAAAGAAGGCCTACTAAGGAGACCGACGAGTATCTTCTGTTTTTTTGTGTATGATTTAGTTTAGTATTTTGGGGGGTTAAGAAGGAAGTGATGTCATGATCTGACATGTTCCGTTAATATTATTGTTTTCGCAATTATTATTATGAAGTATCCGACCCCTGATAGCTAAATCTTGCGAACCAATCTGATTGGTCGAGCTATTTCATCCAGCGAAGCTAGGGGAAAGTATTATATTATGAGATTTTTGTAATTGGGATTCAGAATATAGTTAGCTGTCTTGCAGTTAAGATCGAAACCCTGACACTGTGCGATGGGAAATTAGATACGATTTTCTTGATAATTCTGTGTCTGTTAATACACTTTGTCATACTATATACAAGCAAAACTTCTTTTGATACCCTTCCTTCAGAGGCCACTATGCGGATCTGGTCTTTATGTCGGGAGGGTAGGCCTACATATGTATATATATCAATTCTATATAATCGCTCTCAGACAGGCGAATATGGCCACCGTATAACTTAAAGACGTATTTTTGTTCAAAGACGGCCCATGTCTACGCGGCGCACCAGTAATAAGGACTAACAGGTCTTGATCGGGCGTGAAGGTGATTTAGTAAAAAAGAGTCATTTAAACTCGTATTTTTCATTCATTTGTGCATTGTTTTCTGTGTTTGGTGCATTGGTGGTTTGTCATGGCAAATGGAAAGGTGGACTGGCAGAAACCCAGGGACCTCTTTGCTGGGGAGGTGAACGGCAGAACCCTCTGTCTGAATTTTCTTGTGCTGATGATTCCGTTCCATGTTTCCGGTAGAGAGTACTCGCCTGTGTCTCTGTTGATTCCTGAAATTCAGACCCCAAGCTCCTCTACAAAAAAAAACGAAAATCAACCCAACTGCAGAAAAATCTCTACCCAAACAGAGACCCAACCGAGCAGCAAAAACAGCAGCCGTGTCCAAAATGAAATCTCAGCAACCTTTTTAACTCCGAGCTACTCTCCAAAAGGAAGTTCACCAATTTATATATTTAAGACTAAGCTAGAATCTTCAGTTTTGTTATCACAAGTTTCGTTTTTTTGAGCGGCTTTGAGCCTGAAGAGGACCCTTGCCAAGAAGGGCCGAAATATAGCTCCAATAAATTTCAGCTGACTTATCCGTTTTTGCACTGTCAAATATCAAGTAACTCTACTGCAGGTTGCTTAAGCGAGGGAACAGCAGAATAAAGTAGTTTAGGCACTAGGTGGCCACCCACTGCTAAAGACAAAGACTTATGCGTAACGTTAAGAAAACAAAATAAGAAGACAAAGTTGTAATTTAATTTTATTTTCACATTCAACATTTTTGTAATTTCACATTCGTCTTAACATAAGTGTCGGCCATAAGCCGATGTCTGCTTACATATTTTGTAATTCGGTAGAGAATCTTAATATGTCAGTAAGATTGCACATCAGCCGCTAGAAACGACCCCCCCCCCCCCCCGCCTTTTGCTAAGTCGTATAAGTTGTTTATTTCGGCCTCACCGTCGTCCCGGGGCGCTCATTTTAGGAGAAGACTAAAATCCGAGTCGTTTAAACCAGGTTTTATAACCCCGTTAGGTTGGAGACATGATTCTCGGTTTCTCGAACTAAGGGTCTGGACTGGCAGCAACTAGGGTCCACCAAAAGTTAAAGACAGTACTGACTGTTACTATACTGCATTGGGAAAGTTGAAGTGCTTCTGTCGGTCGGAAGCGGAAAATCCGTGTCGTAAATGTTTTTTTGTTGTTTTTTTTACAAAAAGGAATCGGTTTGAGGAAACCAGTTTAAAATTACCTTTTTTCCGATATTTCAACGTAGTTTGACCTACTTCGGTTTTTGGATATGAAAGTAGGCCTTCAGCGTGTCAAATTAACAAATAAAAGCGTAGACGGTACTTTCTTAACTAAACAAAAGTACGTCAAAACTACAAGTGAAAACTACACAACAAAAAGATAAATGAAGCTGAAGAGGAATTTATTTATAGGAATTTCCATTACACGACCAATTTCAGCTGATGCATTGCAGTCAGTTTTAAAGCGTTTCTATTATCTGTTGTTGGTGGGGAATGTGGGCTACAAATGGTGTTACGGTGATGCCATGTGCATTCCGTACGTTTTAGTTATGCCGCCGCTAGGCAGCGTTACTCCCTTCCGTCGCTTGTATCTTTTATACTGTCGCGGCCACTGTTTCTATTATTTATTAACTCTTTGGTTAAGGTGACTCACGCGGTGTGAGTCACCTTCTTCTAAACACTTCTTTCCGGGTTCCCGACCGGGTAACAACTCTTTTCACTTAAAACTGCTCTTTTGTGAGTATTTCTGTCAATAAAACCTTATGTTTATTTACGGACCATAGGTCACTTCTATGAGTCTTAGTTAAGCTCCTTAGAGTGGGCTGGCCTGTAAGGCTTAGTGTATGATGGGTGGTTGATAACCTGTTGTGTGTTCGGTATGCAAACCATAGTGTGAATCGACCAGGGGAATCCATAATGAACCCGTGAAGTTCTGCACGTGAAGTAGGCCACCAACGCCCTAGGCCATCCTGACTCCGATGATTGTATACCTGGACATTTACCATCTTATGTCCGGCTTACTACACCCCTCGCCATAACATCAGGTTGAGAGTGCAAACTCCATATATAAATACGGTCATCGTAACAATGGTCTCAGAAGTGGGATTTGGATTTTCCCCCCACACCATTGTCGTAACAATGATGTAAGAAGTGGATTCTGGATTTTTTTCCCACACAAGTAACGTAATAATACTTAGTATTAAAAGTTTAATTTTGGATTTTCCCCCACACCATTGTCGTAACTATGGTACATGAAGTGGGTTTTTGGAAAAAAAATTCCCCCACAGCTTTATTATAATAATAGGTTAAAAGTAAATTTGGATTTTTTTTGTCGAATAACGTAAAGTAAAATTTTCAGAATTTTTTTTTTTCGAAGAACTTAAAGCAAAACTTTCTGATTTTTTTCGAAAAACATAAACTAAAATCTTTGGGCATTTGTTTATTGTTTGGAATAAACTATAGGTTTAATAGTAAGAATGGCGAATTATTATAAGATTTAAGGGGGAAAATAACTTAAAAATTTAATTTTGGTCGATTTACGCTTTGGTTTGGTTTTACCTTATGACAACTTAGGCCTAAGATCCCCATTTTTCTTGAGGTATGCCCCCAGATAACGGCCCTCCAAAGGTAAAAGTACGTATATGCACAATTTTTCACTTCTCGACTTAATGCCACCACCATACTAAAAAAAATGTGCTGAATCGAATGGTATATGTAAGAAGGCTCTAGTCCAAATATTAACGGAAATAGCATATGGATAAAGTACGTATCTGAAAAATTTCTGGGCGCATCCAAAGGTAAAAGTACGTATCTGTGTAGATACGTACTTTCACCCTTGGTACGTACTTTTGCCTTTGGCCGGCACATTAAAATGAGAAAGGAAACCAAAGGTCAAAGTACGTATATGTCATGATTCATATACATGACGTATAATATGTCATGATCCAAATGTTCGGTACCTTTCTCGTGATTTGAGCTACAAATTTATGGCAGAAGACTTTAATGAAAAATATCCAGCAAATAAAATCTGTGATGAGACATATAGGAAGATTCTTAATGGTATGAAAGTATCATTGTGCATGCCCCAAAGTGACAGCTGTGACATTTGCACACTATTAAAAGAGAAAGTAGGGGCTGCGAGAACTCCTGGTACAAATGGTGAGGCAACCGAGAAAGAGACTGAACTGTACAGAAAGCACAGAGATCTTGTTGAACAGGTTTCAAAAGCATTTTCTGAAGATAAGCAGAAATACGAAAAAGATTCAACTACCATGTTGTTCACCGTGGACCTACAAAAAGTGTTATTGCTTCCCATCATGCACAGCAGAAAGGAGGCCTTTTTTCTATCAAGACTCGTGTGTTTTAATGAGACGTTTGCCCCCGTTAAGGCCACCCAACAAAACCAGAACCTTTGCGTTGTTTGGAACGAATCTCGACAAGGACGTGATGCACCTGATATAGGTAGTGCCTTCCACAAGGTCTTAAAGATGAATAGGGACATCTTGCACTTCATTTTTTATACTGACAATTGCTGTGCCCAGAACAAAAATTGGACAATTTTTAGTGAATTTGTACTGATAGTCAACAGTGAAGGAGGACCTGAAACGATTCGTATCAAGTATCTAGTGAAAGGCCATACGCACATGGGGGCTGACTCCATACACGGATCGATTGAGTCTCGAATTCGAAAAAGGGATGTTCTTGACTTTGAGGATTTGTGCGACACCATAGAAAAAAGTAGAAAATTCACGAAAGCCGTGAAAATGGACATAGAAGACTTTTGCCAGTGGAAAAGCTTAAAAGCTCCTGGCATCGTCATGAAGAACTTGGGCGTGACCATTGATGAGTTCAGTGAGGTCTGTTTTAAGAAGGGAAAAACAGAACTGTTCTATAAAACTAGCCCTGAGGGTGAAGAAAAGAGTCTAAGTTTTGTGCCAAAAAAGCTGGTTAGTACAATCAAAGAGGCAAAGTATCCTTTGCCAGATCCGATTCTTGGCGCAAGGGGGGTAAAGCCAGAAAAGAAAAAGGCCATCTTGGAAAAACTTGTACCTTTTATGAATGAGAATCGCCGTACATTTTGGCGCACTATGCCTTCATCAACAGCTTCTGTCGATTTGCTGAAGCACGGCTGTGTTTCTTAGCTGCCTGCAGTATTTCAGTGATTTCTTTTTATTTTTTTTATTTTTTAACTTCTAATTATTTGAATAAAAAAATGACTTGTTGTACATGCTTCATACGTGGTTTTACCTTCGGTATACGTCATAGATACGGGGTTTTGGGCAGAGTAAAAGTGCGTTTTATGTTTTATACAGACTTTTACCTTTGGGACTTCATTCGAATTCGAGTCTCGAGTCAAAGGTAAAAGTACGTATATGTCATATACGCACTTTTACCTTTTGAGAGCGCCTCTTTATATGAGTAACGGTCCAATGGTAAAAGTACGTATATGTCATATACGCACTTTTACCTTTTGAGAGCGCCTCTTTATATGAGTAACGGTCCAATGGTAAAAGTACGTATCTACTGTTTCAGGCTTCGGGGCAGTAATAATAGAAAATTTTACTTAAAAATATGAAATCCCCATATTTGTTTACCTATTTAACTAATTTCCAGAATTAGCCAGTGTCCAGTTTCACCGTAAACCGTATTTGAAGCTCTCAAAAGTACTCAAACTTTGAGCCGTGATTTATCGAAATAATGAAAAGTGTAGATACGTACTTTTACCTTTGGAGGGCCGATAAGTGAGGCAAGTCCTCTATTTATAAGTAAAAATATGGGTATAATATTTTTATTTTGGGTAATTAAGGATATTTGTTAGGTGAGGTTCCACTAATAGCATGATTGATGGGTGCATTAAGATTGCATTTGCCAAAAGTTTTGTAACTTCTTGGACTGGTTAATAGTTAGTATGACTGTTACATATTATCTTTTGCCCAATATTTATGATACATCATTCCCTGATCAGGAATTTTTCTTTCATGAATTATATGGTATTTTTCACGAGTGGGTTTGGCTTGTTGTCATTGTTGTTTAAGTTAGTCAGGAGTCATGACCTGAGCTAACAACCAGCCTAACAGGTTGGAATTTTGTATGGGAATGGATGTTACGTCCATATTTTCCTGTTATGACAGGAATTGTGACCTGTTCTGACATTACACATGATGTTTATGAATGTGAATATAGTTTAGTGGTACGATTGTGTCCCCTATTTTTTTTTTTAGTTCCTTCTTTGCTGCCAGTACATCCGTTATGTTTACTTTATAAGTGGGTTGGTTAGCGAAGTTGGAGACCCTCCCCCCCTTGTATGCTTGTTGATATGGTATGAGTAGGCCTCACTTTTTTTTCTAGTCAACCTACTTTCCTGGCAATGTATCCCTTATGTTTCCTTAATAAGTGGGTCGTTAGGTTAAGTTGGCCCTCCATAAATATGCCCTATAGGCATATTTATGGAGATGAATTGTGGTGCTATTAGTCCCTGTGTTATTATGTTCCCCTCTCCCTGAGATATACCACCACTGTTCTAAGACCTTTGTTAGAAGGCAAGAAGGTATTAGCCTTTATTATAAGGCTCTGTTGAGAGATGATGAGTCACATTGTGACCATGCCCCTTCACGTATTTTTATTATTCCCCCCTCCCCCTTACCTAATGGGCTATTCTCTTAATGATAGAGATTTGTATATGACAGTGAAGTGATAATGAATGAGTGAATTAAAAAGTAATGTCATAGGTTAAGGACCATGTATCTTTCCACGAGGCTGTATGTTAAACAAACAACGAATAACCCATCTATGTGAGATTTTTTTTTTATATGATATGTAATATTCCAGTCATATTTCCCAGTTTTTTTGACAAAAATATTCTTCAAGAATTAAAATACCTCATAAAATGAGAGATTTATGTGGTAATAATTCACATTTGGTATTTAGGTTAGAAGAGTTGGAACCTCACATATTTTTTTTTTTACAAGTTGTCATATGGTAGTGTTTACTTTATTGGTTGTTGCCCCCATTGTACATTGGTCCCTGGTCAGTCTGCTCTGTTTTTTGTGTTTTTTTTCTCATGTTTTTCGAATCTCACTTATGATTCCCTTTCCCTTGAAAAAGTAAATTTTTCGAATTCAAATTAAATATTAAATTCAAGTAAGAAGTAATTCAAGTAAGAACTTATAATATTTAATTAGAACTGTCAAATTTTTTCTGAAATAGCCTACCTTCGTTCTGAAGTTATTTGTCTAAAATGTTTGTTAAAATCTCTGAAAGTATTGAAAGGCGTTTTGGTCGTCGCTGATTACGACGAGAAATTTGATGATGAATTGACACTTCGGCAAGGCGATATCATCAAAAGTGTTATCAGACATGATGGGGACTGGTGGGAAGGTACCCTTAAAAATAAAAGGGGGATATTTCCTAACAACTTTGTCAAGATTGTTTCAGCGAAAACGGGCCATTACACTGAAATACTCTTTGAAATCGATGGATTAAATTCAGAAGCGTTGGTTCTTTATGATTATGAGGCACAAGGTTACGAAGAGTTGACAATTAGACGCGGAGATACCATCAAAGATGTTGTCAAAATTGACGATAGTTGGCTCGAAGGAACTCTTTCAAATAAAAGAGGGTTGTTCCCAGATTGTTTTGTTAAGGTGGTTCCACACCCTCCCCAAACTGTCGACCCCATCGCGACAAGAGAGATACACGGAGGTATTGACTCATCCCTGTCTTTCGAGCAGGCTGAGAAGATGTTTGCTCGCTACACGGTACTTTTCAGCTACACTCCACAGCATAAAGACGAACTTAGGGGACATTTTCGCGTGAATGGCAGTTGAGCTCGACATCCACGCGACAATGTCACTGGATGATGCCATCCACATGACAACGGGTTGACACAGAGGTAAATGTCATCTTCCTCTACCCGTTCAACAGGGCTAGAGGAGCATCGTTGGACGGGAGAGACACATTCAGCTGGATGGTGACGTCACACATCGAGCTTTACACGCGAAAATGACCATCGAACTGGATGGCATCAACGTGAAAACACCCATCATGATGATGGGACGTAACATCCAAGGGAGCCATCCACGCGAAAATGTCCCCTTAGACTGGTCGCCTGAGACGTCATCTTTCTCATGAATGAATGCGAAAAAGACTGGTGGTTTGGCATCACCAACGGCAAAATGGGCGTCTTCCCATCGATTTATGTCGCTCTGAATTTGTACCAAATGTAGGTGAGCCGACAGTGGCTCCCAATATCTCATGTTCGCCAAGTCTCATGACACAACCACCCGTTTCGTCTGAACATGCTGAAAAGATGTACGAACGCTACACAGTACTTTTCAGTTACGCTCCACAACATCAAGACGAACTGAAATTGGTCGCCGGAGACGTTGTTCTTCTTATTTGTGAACACGACAAAGATTGGTGGTTTGGGATCACAAACGGAAAGACGGGCCTCTTCCCGTCGATTTATGTCGCTCCTGAATTTGTTCCAAATTAAGTTGAGCCTCCCATTACCTCATTTCCGCCAAGTCAGATGACTGAACCAACCGCGCTACTGGGGAAAACCAACGAGCCTAGCTCGGAGTCTAATTCTAATTTCAGGAATCCCCTACCAGTAAACCTAACAGAGAAGTCAGCTGCACCTGCACAGGTTACAGAGAAGTCAGCTAAAGACATGGCTCAGGTGATGTACTCGGACGCGATCCAACATCCTGACGAGTTGGACCCCAAGGAAGTTGACATTTTGGCGATTCTGTCAACGGAATTGGATGGCATGGACCCATTTAAAGGACAAATCAACAGGAGGATAGGAGCGTTCCTGGCCAAACTCCTTATGTTGCTTGTGGTCCCCGCCTCTGTGATCAAACTGCTGAGACCAGAGCGTCCGCCAGAGAAGCCACCCCCTAAATGCGACTTAAGTTTCAGGTAGTATACATCTGATTCTTTGTTTTCAGTCACCTGAAATGGTAATTAATTAATTTCACTTTCAGCTATCTTTTCATTAATCTTTCCAAGGCCCGATCTAACAATAGTCTTTTTTTTAACATAAACCATACCCTGCAATGCAGATTATAAGTATTTTTTTTTTACTCGGGAAATGAGTGTTTTGCGTCCGCTCTTCAACCGCTTTCGAACCAGCAGTCCTTAGTTGATATTGGAGATTCTTATCAGACGCCTGTGTTACGGCCTCACTCTTCAAACCAAACATGTCGTCACGTGCGTTTTGAAGACGAAATACCATAATCCTTCTTGCGCCCGTATTGACCCCGGTTTCGACTGGTTATTTTCCGGCCTCTAATTACACCACCTTGGATTCGTCAACCGGCCCACCCGAGACTCTGCAAGTACCGGCCTCCATCCACGCCCCGAGACGAGTTTCTCCTCCGTTGGTACGCGTATCCCCCCCGTCCACCCAAATTCCCTCCTCTCGATCTGACCCACCACCTTCTAGGCCTCTGTCGCCTGCGGACAATCGTAGTTCGCCGCATGTGCCCCATGATCCGCCGGCAGCTGAACTACGACTGTCTAATGATGGCGTCACGCCAGATAGTAGAAACGTTTTAGGGGGTGAAGCCCCAGACTCGTTCGTTTTACAGGTGAGCCCATCTAACGGCTCCCGCAAACTGGTGTTCTCGCCTATTCTCGGCTCTACTCGAGGATCCACGGACAGTAGCCACAGCCGGCCATCATCTTTTTCTCAGTTAAATTCAGACCTAGATGCGCACTCTGCACATTCTAGTGGGCTTAGTGATAATGATTCAGACAGTGCTGTGACTAACTCTCGTAGAATCTCAACCCCAAATACACAGTACAGGACTCTATTTCGACCAAATGATCCTACTCCGAATACCCCGGTTATTACAGACAGCCGTTTTCGAGGCGCTCTTCGCTTAGAAGAGAATGATAACCGTCTTTTCTACCAATTGGCATTTGATTCAGATTCAGGAGACAGTTAACATTCAAATAAATCATCCCAGGTTTTAGCCCAGCCTTTAACTTCAACAACTTCTAATAATTCGGAATCTAACCTTAATGAATCCCCAATAAATCCGCCGGCTGCTACTTTCCAACGCGACGAGTTCGAGCCGACGCCAACTTCGTCTTGGTATGGGACTCCCTTACCGTCCCCGACGCTGCACGACCAACCCATCTTCATCCCTTCCCCATCCCCCCCCTGGAATCTGCAACGCTTCAGTCCTGCCTATCCCGACTGCGGCAGCGTCTTTCGTCGACCCACTAACTTCTCCTATTCCATCGACCTCCACCCAGCCCATTTTGGAGCTGCGACGTTCGGTCAGGCACCGCAACCCACCTGAGCGGTACGCCTCTCATGACCATAGACATTAAACCTGTCCCTCAGACACGGCGACATCTCCAACCCTGACGTGACATTTATACATTTCTGCGCCAATGTGCCACTTACTCCGCCAGCGGCATATATGCCTTTGCAGCCTGGCCGTTTTCAAACCCTCTACCCTGATGTGAAATCCAATGTATATAGTTTACCGCAATCTTTTGTGCCTGAACAGTTTCGCGTACCTGTGGCCACGATATTTTTAAGGCCCTCATGGCAGATTGCCGACTATCTTGTGTGTTTAGCCTATACGGCCAAGTCCGGTTCGGCTCTCTCCATATTCACTTGTGTGCTTGACAAGCCGTCGCTAGTGTCCCCTCTTTTTTCGTTATTTAATGTTTATGTATTGCCTGTGTGGCCGAGGCCTGTTTAGCCTAAATGTACATTTCTTTGTCTTGCCGACAAGTCTCAAGTTTAAGTTCCTTCTTTGTTATTGCCTTTGTGGCTTATTTTTTGCAAATTATGCCCTTCTGGCCAAGTATTTGCAGATACTGACGATCTCATGATGGATTTTGTGGTACTTCGCCAATGTTATATGTATCATGTTTGTTATGTTGGCCTTCTGCCTCTATATCAATTTAACTTTGGCATTTTGCCGTTATATTAAATTAAGCCTTCTGCCATTATCCAGTTTGGTTAATATTGTTTATTATTTATTATACTTGTACTAGTGTTAAACTTTGCCTTTTTCGCACTTACTACTACCAGATATTTGGTATTGCGTTAGTGTATAAGCACTCTGTTCGGACGGACTATGGCCTCAATGTTTGTTTCAATAGCATTTTCCGTCGTTTGCTGAAGTTGAGCCGCTTCGCAAGCATTTCACAATCTCTTGTTATGAACAGATGCTGTAGCCTACATACAAAGAGCTTAAAAGAAAAGCTACAGCGTCGCTTCTTAATAGGCTGTGGGATTCTGAGAATCCGCTAGTTGTTACTTCTAGCAACCATATCCACCACAGTCTGCCATTGTCGCGACATCTTCTGTCAGTCCACACATTCCCAAGAGATGTGGAATTTTGTTGTTTACTTGTCTTGTTTATTTTGTGTGTTTTTCTTTTTGTATGGTCTTTAGACTGAATTGAAAGATATTGATTGATTGATTGAGTTCCAAAGCCAGGGATCGGTAAAACGTTGAAGGTTAATAATTAATTAAAGCAGGAGCCATGTTCTGAGTGGCAAGGCCATCGTATCAAAGGAATTTGAATAGAACAAAAGTTTTAGAATGTAATTATTACTCTTATATTATAGAAGAAAAACAAAACTGACCTCCGACATATCATCATAGCGAAGAGGAAAGAACAGTGGGTAAGACATTAAAATGTTTTTTAAAATGTCATTTAACATTTTTAAAATGTTTTCAAAATGCCATTTAACATTTGTAATGTGTTAAATGGAAACTAATCTAACATAATAACGCTAACCTTCAAATGGCGGCGGAAACTAGATGTCGCTGTTACAGTTGATCCTGCGGGATACCTTCCCCAACGAGCTAGTTCCAGAGCTCAACTTGTAAAAAAACTTCTCAATCACATACTGGCTATTATTTTGCTGAATTCGACGGTTGGACTGACCGGTCAGAAACTACAGTTTGAACTTCATCATCTGTATCAGAACCCATAGCCGTCACCTCACTATTATCTGCAAAACTCCAATATAGGCTACTTCTAACAAACTAAGCCAGTCACAATGATACAGTTGATCCTGCGGGATACCTTCCCCAACGAGCTAGTTCCAGAGCTCAACTTGTAAAAAAACTTCTCAATCACATACTGGCTATTATTTTGCTGAATTCGACGGTTGGACTGACCGGTCAGAAACTACAGTTTGAACTTCATCATCTGTATCAGAACCCATAGCCGTCACCTCACTATTATCTGCAAAACTCCAATATAGGCTACTTCCAACAAACTAAGCCAGTCACAATGATAGTTCATCACGGCTTAATGCCTGCGCCTGCACTTCCGATCTGTGTTTCGGTTTTTGAGTAACTTAACTTGATATAGCACTAGCGCTAATGAATTCCATAAAACAATGCAATTGGCCGTATTACAGTTCAGCGCTCAAAGTGGACTAGTTTCTATTAGTCCCCCATTGCCTCATAACCAACCCTTGTGTAGACATAGTAAAAAGTCGGATCCAAAGGGTAATGGGTCACTTTCACTTTCCTAATCTGGGATTTCTCTTTGTTTTAGAGGATCAAACTGGAATCTGCAGATACCCGATTTCAAGTTCATTTAAACAGGTGTGCCTGTCTTTACACCAGTTTTACGCCAGCCGACGGGCTTCAAAAGGGTGAATTGATCCGCCTTTTGAGCAACCTCGAACAGTTCGGGGTTGTTTGATCGTTCTTGTTCAGAAGATGAATGACAAGAAGAAGATGCTGAAGGTGCTGGGGGTGACGTACTACCCAGGTGTTCAAACAGGAAAAAGTGGTAAGTCACTAATGATATGAGAAGTTGCTTGATTCTTTCACAGAACTACGAGCAATTTGATGACTGATGCTGCCACTGAACAATCCACACGAACAGAAGATTTAATTATTTTTAGGACGAAAATGGACCTGATTCGATCAGTGTCACCACACAATAGGTATTTAGCATAGTTTTGTTTAATTATACGTGCTTATAAAAAAGCTCTCATTAGAATCAGTGCCTCTGATTCCACTTCAATCTCAAAATTCGAGCAACCTCAAAGTTCGAAAATCCTCAAAATTCGTAACCTCAAAATTCGAAAATTGCTCAAAACCAAAATTGCTCAAAACCTCAAATTTCGAGGTTTTGAGCAACCTCGAACATTTCGGGGTTGTTTGCTCCTATTGGTAGCTTCCACTTCTTTGGCGAGTACAATTGGTTGTATTCGCACTTGAATACATGCAGTTTTACGCCAGCCGACGGGCTCCAAAAGGGTGAATTGATCCTTCAGCTTTTGAGCAACCTCAAAATTCGAAAATTGCTCAAAACCAAAATTGCTCAAAACCTCAAAATTCGAGGTTTTGAGCAACCTCGAACATTTCGGGGTTGTTTGCTCCTATTGGTAGCTTCCAAAATGCATTCTTTGAAATAGGACAGTCTGTCGATAATGTTTCGATCCAAGTTGACACATATCATCATACTGAATAGAACTACAGTGGTTATTTTTTTTCTTTCACAGAACTACGAGCAATTTGATGACTGAGGCTGCCATTCAATTTTGCCGATTTTGCTGCTCCTTCTATGGCGAGTACAATTACTTGTATTCGCACTTGAATACACGCAGTTTTACGCCAGTCGACGGGCTTCAAAAGGGTGAATTGATCCGCCTTTTGAGCAACCTCGAACATTTCGTGACATCGACAAAGATCAGGAAGGAGATCCTGATCATTTGCCGATTTTGCTGCTCTTTCTATGGCGAGTACAATTGCTTGTATTCGCACTTGAACACATGCAGTTTTACGCCAGCCGACGGGCTTCAAAAGGGTGAATTGATCCGCCTTTTGAGCAACATCGAACGTTTCGGGGTTGTTTCAGAGGAGGACCTCCTTCTTGTTCAGAAGATCAATGACAAGCAGAAGATGCTGGAGGTGCTGGGGGTGACGTGTCCTGCGTAGGTGTTCAAAGAGGAAAAAGTGGTGAGTCGCTAATGATATGAGAAGTTGCTTGATTCTTTCACAGAACTACGAGCAATTTGATGACTGATGCTGCCATTGAATAATCCACAAGAACAGAAGATTTAATTATTTTTAGGACGAAAATAGACCTGATTCTATCAGTGTCACCACACAATAGGTATTTAGCATAGTTTTGTTTAATTTATACGTGCTTATAAAAAAGCTCTCATTAGAATCAGTGCCTCTGATTCCACTTCAATCCAACTTTCTTACCAATCTGTTAGATATGTAACTTCAGCATAGTCAAGAAATAATAAAACTGGAGGTCACGATGATACTGTTCATTTCCTGTGTTAGATCGAGGCTCATGATATGGGCTAGGGATCGAAACGATCATTTATTTCATCCTAATGTGGGATTTCTCTTTGTTTTAGAGGATCAAACTGGAATCTGAAGATACCCGATTTCAAGTTCATTTAAACAGGTGTGCCTGTCCTCGAGCCAATCTGGGGGTCGGGCATGGTGTTATCGACAAAGATCAGGAAGGACGTCCTTCAAGATTTCAATCTAATAGTTTTATGATTCATGAATACAATCTAAAAAACCCGATATTAATTTTAAATAAAAAGTATAGTAATTTTACTTCCAAAATTAAGCATGCTAATCATATAGTGTGGTCATTATTTTGTTAGTTATTTGTCTAGTGGTATGTCACAAATTTGTTTGTTCGATTTGGATTATTTATGTATTTATTTTACTCGTCAGTTATGGCGGAAATAAAATAATTGAATTGAATTGATCATTTGCCGATTTTGCTGCTCCTTCTATGGCGAGTACAATTGCTTGTAGTCGCACTTGAATACACGCAGTTTTACGCCAGCCGACAGGTATTTTAATAATAAAACTGGAGGTCACGATGATACTGTTCATTTCCTGTGTTAGATAGACATGCTTTCTTGGATTTTAACTTCTGAGACTCATGATATGGGCGAAGGATCGAAATGATCATTTATTGCATCCTGATTTGGGATTTCTCTTTGTTTTAGAGGATCAAAATGGAATCAGCAGGTACCCGATTTCAAGTTCATTTGCACAGGTGTGCCTGTCCTCGAGCCAATCTGGGGGTCGGGCATGATCACATCGACAAAGATCAGGAAGGAGATCCTGATCATCTGCCGATTTTGCTGCTCTTTCTATGGCGAGTACAATTGCTTGTATTCGCACTTGAATACATGCAGTTTTACGCCATCCGACGGGCTTCAAAAGGGTTAATTGATCCGCCTTTTGAGCAATATCGAAAATTTCGGGGTAGTTTCAGAGGAAGACCTCCTTCTTGTTCAGAAGATCAATGACAAGAAGAAGATGCTGGAGGTGCTGGGGTGACGTACCACCCAGGTGTTCTAAGAGGAAAAAGTGGTGAGTCGCTAATGATATGAGAAGTTGCTTGATTATTTCACAGTACTACGAGCAATTTGATGACTGATGCTGCCATTGAATAATTTGCAAGAACAGAAGATTTAATTATTTTGATCAGAGGAGGACCTCCTTCTTGTTCAGAAGATCAATGACAAGAAGAAGATGCTGGAGGTGCTGGGGGTGACGTGTACCACCCAGGTGTTCAAAGGAAAAAAGTGGCGAGTCGCTAATGATATGAGAAGTTGCTTGATTGTATTTTTGTTTTTAGCAATCCCTCTTAGCTACTTGTCCCTATTGTGCAACTAACTCAGGCTCGAGAAAAGCTGTGTGATGCGCGTCAACTTCCTGAAGAAGAAGAGCATTGACGAATCTACACCTCTCCAAACAAAGAAATCGGTCAAAATACTCGGCATCACATTAATTGACGATCTCTCGTTCGGAGATCACATCAACTAGATCACAGCAAAAGCAGCTGGTCCTCTAAAATCCTTCGCAAATCTTAGAAGGTTTGGAATGACAGAACAACTCCTTCTTTCGTGCTACATAATCTATGTCATACCCGTCGCTCACAGAGAAACACAGCAGTCAACTGGAAACAATTCAGACGAGAGCCTGCAAAATAATTCTTGTGCCAAACTACAAAGGAAGCTTGAGCGAACTCAAGCTCCCAACCCTGGATGAAAGGAGGCATGAAACGTTGATGAAGTTTGGAGCTGACATCCTGAAGTCCCCAACGCACCGAGATATCCTGCCCCAGTTTACTTCAGTAACCCACGCACACAAGACGAGGTTGGCAACTATGAAAGAGGGAAAAGAACTGTTAGAACCCCCGCCTACACACTCGACGACAAGATTCTTAAACTCCTTCGTGCCATACTACGTGAAGCACCACAACGACAATATCCTCAAATCGAAGTGATAGCTCATTATGTGTGTTCTTCGTGTTGCGTCTTTTTGTGTTTTTCTCTTCTCTTGTTTGACGATACCCATGTTATTGCATTGTGATAAAGGGAAAGAATAAAGATTATTGTTATTATTATAGACACAAGTAGCCACGGCTCCCAATTTACCAGTTGATCCCAATAGGCAAAATGGGAACGGTGCAGATGATCAGGTTACGACCCCTCTGAATTGGGCAAGCCCTGAGGGAGGAGCGATCGAGACAAGGCAAGGTAAGCAAAACAGTGACCAAGTAGTGACTCCCACCGACACCCCATTCAAGCCTAGTGCTAGTTACCGCGTATTGGAACTGGCAGTAGGTCTGGGGCAAGTAACAGAGGCCGTAGACAGTATACTACTACCAGTGATATGAACTCAAGGCAGCGGTTCATAAACGAACATCGGGAAAGAACTGAAAATTTTGATCGACTTTGAAGATGCTTGCTCGGAATCCGGGTCGGAGGGTCACGCAAAAGGTGATTAGGTACTAGGGGTGGTCCTCAAAATTCCTACGATCGTATTGCCCACTCTCACAATGCCCACGCTCAGGATGTCCACGGTTCAAAATACACACGATCAAAATACCCACAAGTGAGGTCGTAGACCCTAAAATCGTTCAAAATGCCGACGGATGAACCTATTTTGGGTCACACGCTATAACGGTCTTTCTTCAGAAGTGACCCCTTCAATCTAGAATTTAACAGAGTTGAACACAAAATTACGGTCTGAATATGTAACATTGCCCATTTCTACTATGCAACTTTCAACACTTAAGCATTGTTTTGATATGTCTTTTGCATTTGTTATCGCCGATAGAAGATCGTAATGCGTGGTGGTATCGATGGACACTCTCACTTTGTCACCTTCCTTGGTGCCAACATAGATAACGGTAGCCGGGCTACGTTGGCACTATTCAAGGAATCCGTATGGTGCAAGACCATGGTCTACCTGAACTTGTCAGAGTGGCGTAAATTGTCGAGCATTTAGAGCAGGCAAGAGAGTCCACAACCAGCGGATCGATACTCGACTAGACAGCTTCAGGGGATGCTGTATCTTGCAATTTAATTACGTTCTGTAGTATGTGTAGTACGCAATAAATGAATGAATGAATGAAAGGTTAGGTGATCCTAACGCAAATATTCAAACCATCCATATGTCTTGATTGAAACTTTTTCGAACTTCTCTACCTCCTGTTTGTGACAAACACGGATGAAGGACAGATTAAACGATTTAACAAATTAACGATAAGACTATTGTATACCATAAGGAACTTACCCACTTGAACTTACTATTTTGGACTTCGATTTTGGACCGACTTGTTTTTTGACGAAATGTGGTTTGCCAGAGTCCCAAAAAAATCGAGTCGGTCCAAAATGGATGGTTAGAAATGAAGGAGGGTAGGGGCAAAAATGAGATGGATTTAAGGCGGAAATGGTGCAGCTCGCATGGTTAAATGGGAGCGTTGCCCGTTTGCGGCATACAGTTGTGAGAGTTGGAGGCAAGCTTCCTTTTTATTCAATGCTAGTGACTGTAGGTGCTGGACAAGTTATAAACGTTCACACTTCCAAGTGTTCAGCCAGGGCGACAGACGAAACTGCCACAGATTCAATATATTTGATCAGCCGCAAGGGGAGTCGCTGCGAACTCTCTTGGACAAGCGGTTGATTATTGGATATTCTTTGCCGGCCCTTGCTGACCTTGTGAACTTGCTTCTTTAACGGCTCAGAGAATCAGGCTTTGAGCGAAACTTGGCATAATCTTTGCTGTGGACATCCTACTTGTAGTTTATTTGGAAACCGGGAGAGTGTCAGAAAATCTACAGTGTTCTAAGTGAAGCATTCGGTGGCCCGGACCTTGTGCGTAGTGTTGAGCAATTTATTTCTAACAATTGCGGTCACACCGAGCTAGGTCCAAGGTAGTTAATCTATAGTTTCAAACAAAACTGTGTTTGTTTAGTTGGAATTTATCAATTGCAGCCAAAAGATCCCGAAAAAATTCAACTGGGCAGGAGTGATGAAGATATATATAGAGAGATCTTACAAATCCTGTTGTCTAATTTGATGACGACAATCGTTAAGTACATTTCTTCTTTTTTTGACAAGCTGGACTTTAATTTAATTGCTTAAAGTTTAACTGAAAAGGCAGCTTATTTTTACACCTTATATTTGAATACGATGAAATATTTTGACTCGTCTAAGGGATTTTGTATTGTTTTCAACTGGGTCTCTATCAATAACGTTCAGAGCGTGCGCTGCTTGCACGACCATCCAAAATTCGTCCAAATGCGAAATATTTCAATTTTAACAGCTGCCTGCATTTCCAGGATTAAAGATTCTAAAGTGACAGCAAAGTATCATATTTTTGTATACAATAATACGTCGCGGGGGAAAAATAACCGAGTGGGCATTGGCAGTGACCCTTGCTCATGCGTTCCGTCTTTTATAGGGGATTCACTGGAGATGCTAGATTACGGAGCAGGCAGAGCACCACCTTCGACAAATAGCCCTGCTCTGGAGAGTCGTGCGTCGTTAAGAGCAGCTGGGAGGACCCAAGTCCAGGGCTTTGAACAATACCAACGATTTTTTGAGATGGCAAAGAGGAATATCGAAACGAAAGACGGAACGGCGAATCCATTCGGTTATACCTATACATCTCTACCACCGATGCGACGATGCAGGACCCCGCCGCCCGTTCAGTCCTACAATACGGAAAAAAGGAGGGCTGGCAGCCAACCTTGCAACTTCGTCCACCGAATACGTGGGCTAGCCATCGGCCTACCAAGGACATCCCAACTGCGTAATGATGGCATGATCGATGTGGCAAGCCCGCAATCATCCCTTGGATGTAGGTCACCCCCTGCATCACCATCTTCCCGACCGCCTTTGCCTACCATCCCCCCTCAACTACACAGGACCGCGGAAATTGACGCTGCGATGCAACTCCTATTTGACAGTATCGATTTCGAGAAGGGAATTTTGAGACCTTGTCGGCGCTTCTGTCCCTCCACCAAGCACGACCAGCCAGCCCGAGAAAAGAGAAGCAGTAAGTCTTATTATCTTTTCTTTGTCTTTACAAGTAAAAATACCCCGACGAGTCTTGAACCTTAAGTCCCCGACAAAACTTTATGCAACATTTGATTTCCAATGTACAAAAAGAACGACAGGTCGACCAACATCCAACGAAGCATTATAATTTTTATTCCCTCTTTTTTTGGCGCTCCGCGACGACGAAACTAGTAGACTTTTTAGCATTCATTTGCATATTATGGTTGCTATTCGCATTTCTAAGAGCATGCGACCGTCTCTAATATATGAGCCATATTTTTATTCCCTCTTTTTTTTGGCGCTCCGCAACGACGAAACTAGTAGACTTTTTAGCATTCATTTGCATATTATGGTTGCTATTCGCATTTCTAAGAGCATGCGACCGTCTCTAATATATGAGCCATCTGTATTACATACCACACACTTTTAAAGCCAATCTTTTGCAGTGTATGGTCTTTCGTAGAAATCTTATTTTGAGCGTGTAAAATTAGAGCAGGAAGAGAAAGACGGTGAGCACGATTTTCATGTTGACGGAGAGGCATTAAGTAATGCGGCAAATGAACTCCGGTTTGTTCCGAAGGGAAAATTTGTCACAACAGAGCAGTTTCTTGAAAGCAACAGGGCAAAAATTAGACGAGCAATCGAACGTTACCGGTCTCGCGGCGTGCCATTGGCAGTTCGTCTCAATTTGGCTGCCAGGTTCAGATCCGATGACGACTCTAATGTCAGGCGGCCGGGTCACCTGTGGTCTAACCGACAGCAATTGCTCAGACATGCGGATATCAACTTTTTACTCGATCGGTTGTTCGGTAGCGTGTACGAACGAGAAGAAGTGTTTATGGACGAGCGACGCCGCCTGACATTCGATTGCCCGACCGCTCTTGAACTACACGTTGACGAAATCGCCCCTCCATCGGTTCAACTAGCCGGCGGGTACAAGCCATCGGAAGCTAAACAAATTCTACCAAAAAGTCTCATCACGAAAAAAGGCCGCTTAATCGTGAACCCCTCCATCTCATGAAAATAAATGTTTCTTTTTACAGTATAATCTGCGTGAGGTACAATATACTCCAGAGGCACTTGACGGAGGCTAATTGCAACCGGGCTAGCTTAAATACGTTTGCGGACGGGACCACAAATCCACGATTTTTAGATTTTTCGGGTGTAGAAAACCCATTTTATTTACGTTTCATCGCGCAATTTGATTCTAAAAACGAAGTGTCGATCTGGATAATTACGTATGACGAGTTTCAAAGATCTTTCCAGACTGTTCATGTTCCTACAATGTTTAGGAATAACTTTGAGACCGTCCTTACTCTCCTGTATTGTAAGGCAGACCCCCAGTCCGACGTCGGTCATTTCTTTGGCGTTAAATCCCCTCACACACTGATACATGGGGAAGACGGCAAGTTCAAGGGATATGCCTGCTACTTGAGCCTTCAACGACTATCGAAACACAAGTTTTCCGACCATCTTCTCGAGTGTAGCCCATATGGCTTTCAGCGAGTTTACATGCCATCTCAGAAAAGTAAATTCGTATATTTCAAAAATTATAGAAGTAAAATAGTTTAAGCTTACGTCTCGTATATGTCGTTTCAGACTATAAGGGAACCAACTTCCCAGTTTCTCGGTCCTAACAGTGAACTCGTTAAGAGGCATGCAGTATGTGGATACACCTTGGCCACCGTTGATCGCCATAGTAATATCGTACACGATGGGTCGTATTCGGGCCAAATGTATATGACAGCTTCTGCAAAGAGATGATCCCCTACTCGAAGAGGTTGATCAACACTTTTTGGTTAGGACAAATTTCCCGATGAATAAGCCCGATAATAGACTTAAAAAAGTTGCTTGAAAACAACAGATGCTTTTGTGATGAAAAAATAATACCTGAAACAGAAAAAAAGTACTTCACCATGATCATTTTGTGAAACCTGACGGTGTATTGGAGCGCGAATTTGCTACAGGCAGCGATCGAACACCGACTGGCAATATAATCGGCTAGTGCCATAATTCCTGCAATTTGAACACGAAACAGAAAAGGGTGCATTTCATTTATTCGATGGACTTTTTCAAAGTTGGTTCAGTCTACTTAATACATTCTGTAGTACACTACAACAAGAATTGTGAAAATGGGGTTCCGTTTTGTACATGAAAATAATTCCCAAATCCGGACTATCTGAGTTCATGGCAATTCGATGCAAATGGTATGACGAGATGCCCAATGGTTTCACGACAAAAGGAAAAGAGAAGTTTAAAAAGCATTGGTATGCCATATCAATTCACGACGTTAAGTGCTACCTAGGTGGCAATACTGTCGATGAAGTAGTAGGATCCATTCCCGTTCATAAGTTTACTCCTCTGTATGATCTCTGTAAGACCAAATTTGGTAACACTGACTTGGGTGACATGCTGAAAAAACCACATGTACTACCGAGCGAGTATCTGAGCTCTTTCCAGGTCCTGAAAGGTTTTTTACCCGAACATCGCCACTTCCAGACTGAGAACGTTAGGATCTTTCCGGAACAAGTAGAGGGGGCTAAAAATTTTCTTTGCCCTGAAATGCCAAAAGAAAGGGCAATATTTTCGACTTTGTAGCTTGTTCGACGTGGCTAAGATTGCTTGTGCGTTCGAAGCTTTTCGGAGGCTATGTTTTGCCACCTTCAAACTCGAAGTAGCTGGATACGATTCCCTTCCCTCTTACGCCTATTATCTCATGCTCAGCATGATGCCGGGAAAAAATCCACACTTCGAACTTATAACAGACTGCGAGATTAACGAGCTGTTCCGACGCAGTGCTTTTGCTGGAATCACTCATATAGCCAAACGAGTATCGTTTGCTAATTCACCCGACTTCCCAGAAACTTGCAATCCCTCCATCCCCACTAAGCAATTGGTAAGCGTTGATGTTAATTCTATGTATGGTAGTTGACTTACCCTGCCCCTGCCTGTCAGTGACTATATTTTTGAAGACCCAACCGAGTTCACGTTAGGCCGTTATAGTGAGAAGACAGGGAAGGTCTTATAGTGAGAAGAAGACGTGTCGGATTTTCCTTTCCCTGCAGAAAAACTTTCTGTCCCATACGCTGATCTTGGCCAACACAATAGGCAGCTAGTAGATGCCGGTCTCCCTTGGCATCAGGCGGAAAGGATCAGCCTAAATTTGAAACCAAAGAAGAAGTTTGTGGGCCACATTCGCGCTATCGTAAGATCCGTAGCTCATGGGGCAAAATTCACCAAGTTCCATCGAGATGTTAGCTTCAAGGAAGAACCTTTTGCAAAACCTTTCATGATACTAATGAAAAATAAACGGAAAGAAGCCAAGTCAGGAATACGAACGAAATATATACAAGACTATGTAAACTCGTGCTTCGGAAAACTCCTGTCTAACCCCAGGAAGAGGAGAATGTTGTTTTTTTAGAGAAGATTATGTCAAATACGCCTCTTCACCGAACTTCCAAAATTCAATCATAATAACGAAGACTTTGCACTTGTGAAGCTGAGAAAAAGTAGAATTTGGCTAAATGCACCTTTTGCTCCGGGAGCTACATGTCTGAACGATAGTAAGGCCCTTCTATTAGATTTCCATATGTAGATAAAAAAGAGATTTTCGCACTGTGAACTGCTCTGTTCAAAAACTGATAACGGGATATGGGAGGTGGGTCCCCAGTCTTTCTTTGAGGCCTTAGAGGTTGGTGAAGACTTTCGAAAGCTGATTGACACTTCTAATCTGTCAGGGCATCCTAACTTGCAAGACCCTTCTACTTCATCCGAGCTTTTTTTTTTGTTTAAATCTGAAACTGCTTCAAAACCCATCCTAGCCTTTGTCGGACTGAAGCCGGGCGTGTACTCTCTCAAAATTGGGAAATTCTTCAAGGTCTTTAGGACTCGGTCTCTACCGGTTTTAAACCAAGACCTTGTGCACTATACGCTGGATAGAACCCAAATCAGTCTTCCACCGATATATGACAAAATTATGATGCTTGGACCTAATGGTATTTGTGGACACTACGCTATCTGCGACTGTGCTTCCTGTGTTGAATAAAAAGGCAGTTTGCCCAAACATCACTTTCAAGGAGGAAGTACAAAAGCTGGATAGCGACTATGACGAATTGTTGGGATTGCTAGATACTTTCCAGAAACAGCTCTGATTATAATATTTTTTTTTTTTAGGTTAGGCCTCTCCTGACAATGATCGTCGTCTGTGTCATTTTTTGTGCTAGTGTGATGTTTCTTTTTTCTTTCCAGCCATACTAAGTGCCTTAAAGTGAAATGCTATCTTTTGTATTTCAACCGTCATTAAGTGGAAAATATTTCTTCTCTCACAGCTCGTTTAAGTGCGTTTGTATATTCGTGTTTGTTTTGTAATCTTTTTACCTTAAAAATACTGCCTTTTAATATATGCACAGTTAGTGTAGCATGTGGTATTCGCGAAGTTCATTTTGTTTTTTGTCTGTTGACTGAAATAAAATATTGTTCATGGAAATGTCTTATTGTACAGTTAGATGACTTTCTACAAAACTACAAGATCTCACAAAGTTTTCCACTGTTGTTCACTGAAGACTATGAGTGTTCTCATCAAAAACGGGCAAGGACATAGTGATTGTCTTCTGCCCACCGGATCTTTCCAGTGACACTTCAATATCTTTCTCAGTCCGAAGATGCACGAGTAACGTGCTGGGTTCCGTCGTTGCTGCACTGACAAGACTAGAGAGGCACCTTATTCCACATTCATCTCTAGCTTCCACATTCACTGGGTCGTCCTTTCTTCTAAGGAATCCCCTGTTATAGTCTAACATTCTCACCAAGTCTTGCACGCTCTACGACTGAACCTATATATAGAACAGTCATAGGTAAGGTTTTAGTTGTCGAGTTTATTTGCAAGACAGAAAACACAAGTAGAAAAATACAAAGGATCGATTTTCGCTGTCATGTTTTGCTGTGAAGGTGGAAAAGCGCAAGTACAAAAATAGTAAAGGGCGGATTTTGCACTTTTCCTATTGAATTTCCATATGAGAAATACAGACACAAAAAACTTAAAGGTCCAATTATTCACTCACAGATTTCTTTAAAAGACGAAAAGTGGCAAGTAGAAAAGCGTGAATTGTATTCTATTGTATTCTTGTCTGTAATGAACTTCCTCATAGCTGACTATGACGACCGCTACAAGTTCGTGGACGACCTGTCATTCATCCTGAAATATTTAGTACAAAACGGAGTTGTGACGCCACAATTCAGTTCAGATTTTTTCAGTGTTTTCACAAAAGAGTGCGCGGAGCTAAATCTTGAGATTAATCGGAACAAGTCGAAGATAGTACGCTTTAACCCGCTAAAAAGTGATGTTATGGAGCCAAATATTCCATTCCCACTAACATACAGAGTTACTTTCTCCAATGACTTCAGCTTTGCCGCACATATTGAAAACGTGGTTGCGTAGGTATGCGTAGGTTCAGTGCGAACACAGAGAGTATTAAGTCTGCATACCTAACGTACGTCCACCCCATTCTGGAGTATGCGTGCCCTGTTTGGTCACCGTCAGCACTTAGAACAGTGTATCTTTGTCAGGAGCTTGAATCGGTTCAGAAGCGAGCGGTATCGATTATTTTGGGCCGCCTTGACACCCCCTACGAAAAGGCCCTGGAAGTGCTAGGACTGCCGTTACTCCAAAACCGCTACGAAACTCTGATAATGAGTTTTGGAAAGTTCTTGCTTTCTAAAACTCAGCACCGAGACATTCTACCTCATCAACCTCCACCATCAAGAACGCAAAAACAAAATAAGTTAGTTCCAGTTAAAGCAAGAACAAACCGATATGGTAATTCTTTCGTCCCGGTTTTCGTCGATATGTACAATAAGAGTTAATGTTTCTTGTTTGATTTATATTTACAAGTGTAGTTTAATTTTGAATATGTTGTAAAGAAACGCAAATCAGCGATAGCTGCCAAGTTTTTCTATTAAACCTGTCTACTACTACTACTACTAGTGAAGGTTGAATTTGGATTCACTATTTTTTCAGAGTTCCACTTCTGAACTTTTTGTCTGTGAACAGGAACGAATTTTCTTCTTCTTCGGAGTCTTAGTCGATGAAACTCCCTCTAACACATACTTCGTAAGAATGGCAATGTTGACATATCGCGTTGAAGCTTGCATGGACGTCACAGACAGCTCATATACAAAGGAAACACCACTTGTCCATCCATTCGTCTTTGTGAAATTCGCAAGACGCATTGAAACACAGTTGACAATCAGGATCAAGATGTAGCGGCCTTGTGCACAAGTCACATTTCTCTGAACTCTCTTCTATAACAAGATAGCACGATTGACGATTGACACAAATAGGCCATTTCTTTTTTATCCTTTCCCTTCGACTTTCACAAGGCAAATGACTGTACAAGTCACAATTCTTTGAGTTTTGAACTGTCTGTGGCTCCTAATTGCCTGGTCCAATGGACTGTCGTACAGGGTGATTATGGACGAATGTTGAAGCAATCTCCTGGTGAACGATTATAGAACACCGACTAGCACGGCATTACGGCGTTGGACTTTGGTATAGTCCAAACTCCTGCTACCACTCCTGACCGACCAGCTCATAACAGGTCAACTGAATCTGAGATTGAATTGATAAAGAGCACATAAAGTCATTCCCATCTTTTGAATCACACTATTTACGTTCACATTCGTGCAAGAAGTATTTATCCACGAATCTGATTATTGCCAAGATGCACGATTTGTATAAAGAAAAGTGTAGTGAAGAAAGACGAGAAGCCAGATCCCTATCAATGTACAAAACAGTATTTTACAAACATTTCAACTTGGGATTCAAGCCTCCGGCGAACGATAGCTGTTGTACTTGTGAATATTTTAGAGTAAGATTATTGTCGGAGAACATGACGGAGGAAGAAAGAGCTGCAGTTGTAGAAGCAAAAGAAACTCACGAGAGAGCTTTTAAGTCAGCTTATGAAAATAAGAGAAAGGAAAAAGAACTTGTCAAACGATCAAATGGGGAATCAGAGGTCTGGACCTTTGACCTCCAACAGTACTTGCCAACACCTCAAAGCAAAGTTAGTTTTCTACAAACGGCAACTGTGGACATATATATAACTTGACAATACACTCACTGACTTCAAGAAGCGAGACTCAATGAAAATTCAGAAAACTTTAGTGACTTGTCCCATTTTGGCAAAACGAAATTGTTCAAAAACCTCAGAAAGCAATATGCCAAAATGGGATTAGTCCCGTATCTTCTAAATCCTTTCATCTAGGCAGATTTGAGCAAGTTCATTCGATTCGTCATGAAAAACCAATCTAAGTAGCTATCTCCCATTTTTCACCCTTGCAATTTACTGATTTGATGGAAACAGTTTAACACTAAATTTGCTCTCCTGAAAAAATTGAAAAAGGTGACTTATCCCCTTTTGGCTAACGCCACATAATTATTTGTGTATTCTAGTTCATTGTCTTCCTTACTTTCTTTCATTAAAATTGATTGCATTTCTGTTATTTTGCAGTATTGAACTTGAGATTTTTGGCAACGTTTGTATTAAGATCGGGACGGCAGATGCAGGCCTTGCCACATTAATCCCCATAGACTCAAGTTCCAGCTATGAGATACAACTTGCCAAAGACTTCGCTTTTGGGCATGGAAAACTATGCAATTTCGAGCGAAGTAGAATCCATCAACAGATTGCAAATAAGATTCGAGAAAAGACATTAAGTGTGAATCTATTAAGAAATTTTTTTTACAACCAAAGGTTTATTCTGAATTTTTCACCTACGCAGCACCCCTCCCCGACATCACCAAGAAGAAACAACCAAGCTTGTGAACTGGTCGCCAAAGAGTAGCTCAGACTAAGTGACATGCGAAATCAAAATCTACTTTTTAAGACAAAAGCAAAGAAGGATTAATGAGTAAATATATGAGGTATCTAAGAATAACGTACTTGCATTCGAATTCAACGTTGGAATGTTTTTTCCTTCTGGAACTTAGTTTCTACTAACAGGTAATAAATAAAACAAACATATCTTCGAATCAATCATTTCTTCGTGGCTATATTAGCTATATTCTTATATTCCAAAAGTATGAATACTCCAATATTGGCTTTAAACCTATCCATCTCCTCTAAAATACGAGGTCTATACTCAGTGCACTGTCAGAAGTTTCATAACAGATTGCGCATAACACTTTCAAGAATAAAACCTTTTCACTTCGAAATAAAGTGTTATGACCAATTAAGTTTACACTACTTCGTGCCTAGATCTCCAACAACACCTTCAATTGGTAAAAATACTACACTGTCAGAAGTTACATAACGACAACAGAAGGATGCCCGGTTTCAACAGATAACACTTTGGGATGTTATCTGTTATGTTTCTTTCGTTCCCGTTAGTATTTTTACCAATTGAAGGTGTTGTTGGAGATCTAGGCACGAAAAAGTGTAAACTTAATTGGTCATAACACTTTATTTTTAAGTGAAAAGGTGTTATTCTTGAAAGTGTTATGCGCTATCTGTTATGAAACTTCTAACAGTGTGGTTATCCGCTTTCAAGGATCTTAAGTTAAAAGTATATTACTGCCCTTATAATTCCCGCTTAGAGAGCTAGTACAATTCAGAGTTCTGCCCAAATGTGAGAAATTCGACGGCTATAACTCTTTCGGGCTGTCAAAACACATCTCCAAATGTTTTAAAAAACAAAATCAAAACAAGACTTGTGATTGAATATTGAGTGTTATAAGAAGATCAATGGTTTGTCCTTCGAGTATTGACGGTTTCTTGATTATCTCGTCTTTTAGTTCATTTGTTGTTTTTTTATGAGGAGGTTATTCAGGAGGCGATGTCGCCTTTCTCGGGACCGGAAGATGATTGTTATATTGTATACAGTTGTGTATGATCATGATGAGTTGTATTTTTTTAATTTAGTCTTCTGCCCATCGAGCCTGCTCTCTGCCATGAAGTTTTGTAAATTTCATTATTTGAAAATTTAAATGAACCTGAACCTGGTAAAAGAGGCGGAAGTCAAAAAATGGAGCGAGGAAAGCTAATTACAAAGAAATTTCTTGTGAACAGCAATTTTAACGGGCTAAGCCATCATCATGATATGCGTTTTCTGGGAAATATGATCCTCTACAAAGTCATTTTCGCGTGAATATGTTAACTGATGACGTCAGAGTTAGCTCAACACACGAAGTTTAGTTCAAGGATGCTAGAGTGACACGGGTGAACAAAACTGCGCCTACCGTCGAACTCTTGCCGAGCTCAACAAATGTTCGAGAAGATGGAGCAAAAAGAGACATTTCTGCGTAGAAGCCAATTTCTGCCGAGCTCAGCGGCAATTCAAGCGGAAATGTCCCTACCTTTCTGAACGGAAGATTACTGTCCAGACGGACCACTATCCCTCTTATGGGTAAAATAATACACGGTGTTGACGCAAGGCTCTCCTCCTGGACTTTGGCACAAAATGAACCTCGACCCTTTATTCCGGCTTTGGTTTGGTGGCTGTACAAGTCAAACTAGTTTATTATTATAATGCAAATATCCGAGTCATCCTCAAAAGTGGCAAGAAGAAAGGAAGGCCAGGCCGTCTTTTGCTAGCGAGCAAACACTGAGCTCGTCCGGTTCTTCAAGTGCAAGCTGTGGACTCACAAGGCGACAGTGGAGCTACCAAGTGTTAAGACATGTAATCTTATATCGGAAGATTTTCGTATTAGATAGTTTGATTAGAAAATACATTAGAGGGAGAGGTAGTACATTCTATGGTGCTTTTTTCAGATATAATAGGAGCTTTTGACGAAATTTCGAAGGCGAGTTCGTTCGAATAAAGGAGTAAAACTGGAATGTACATTATCGCCAAAGCTGTTCTTTTGTTTTATTAATGATATAGTGCAATTCATGGTGGATAATTCGGCCCCAATGGTGACGCTTGACTTAATATCTCTATGTATGTTGCTTTTTCGGACGATGTGACAGTGGCGGCGGACTCGGGTAGTAATCTCACAAATCTGATGAATATTTTAAATAGTAAGGAGCTAGAACAGAATGTTAGTAAGACGGCAGTGATGGTGTTTCGGAAATGTGGTAATGGGAAGCACGTGGAGAGGTTTGATTATGCAGGGATGGAAATACAGGTAAAGGACGAATGTCGTACTAATGGAATGTTTTACTGTCATGAAAGTACTTGAGTACTTAAGTACCGTCAAGTACTCCTAAGTTTTACTTAAGTACGAGTATTAAGTACTTCGAAAATTTTATACTTAAGTAGAGTACAAGTACTATGATTTTTTACTTGAGTAATTACTTAAGTACTTTGTACTTAAGTATTTCCCAACACTGGTACTGAGGGACCAGGAAATCCAGAGTTGGCGAGGTCTGGTTAGTAGTTGGGTTTCCATGAGGTTTTACGCAAGGGATAGAGAGACACTGGGGGGAAGTATTCATTTTAAAGTGGGAATGGGTAAGGAAGAGTTGTAATTATTGCTTAGATTACAGGCCCGATAGTTTATCATTGGGGAACCGGAGGAGGTATATAGGTGGTTGAAATGGAACAAGACCAAAGGTTCCGATGGGATCCCAAAAATTGAATATTTGATCCGGATAAATAGGTTTTGTTTTGGCGAGATCCGATGCTCGCTAGAGTTTTTGAAGATTTTTACTGTATTTTGTTTTACACATTGGTATGCTTATCGGATGGGAAGTGTGACATTTGGTCGTTTCAACAATTGGTGGATATTATGGAGAACTGGCAGTTGTTTAATGTCTGGTGTAATTTGTCTGTTATTTTTATATTGTTTTTGTTTATCTATTGGCAGTTGTAATAAAGTTGTTCGTTGAAGTTAAAGGTTGTTTTGGAAGTTGATTACAGATTTTGTATTGGGTACTTTATAGATTTTAGTCCATCTTCAGTTTGAAACTGGTGCCTGCCTGCTTGCCTGCTAGAACAGAGCTTTCCACTCGAAAGCAGAAACGTGGTTTAATGAAACAAAAGACGTGAAACAAAAAACTTCACATAACCCTCTCAGACATAGGCTATACAATTGTACTTTACTTCACACACCGTTGGCAGCAGCTTGTCGACAAGCAAAAACCATCTTTTTTGGCCTGAGGCAAGAGCTCTGCGAAGCTTGCCAAAATTTAATGTCATATTCATTAATCCGGCCTAAGGTCCACACTTTCCGTAAAAACCGCAGAGATTAGACCCTTATCACTTTCTAGGAATAAGCTGAAATCGGAGTGGTAGGAACAAAAAAAACATGATAAAACCAAGAAGTTTTTTTTTAGCAAAATAAAGAGGAGCAGAGGAAATAGGGGAAAATCAAACAGTGACAGTTGTATCTAATTATATATTAGATTTTTGATGGCGTTATTTAGTGGAGTTATTCGTACTGCCATAGCAATTGTACTGTGTTATGAAAACTGTGCTAAGTCCACTTTTTCGCAAAAATGAGTTAAGTACACAGTTCGACTCGGGAAGATCAGTTCTATAGTCTGGTAAATCATGGTAACTGTTGTGAATAGAATCTCCACGCCATCTAGTTTTGTTCAGTTTAACTGATTTCAAACCCGTCGTTAAGTGGCAGATGGAGTTTCATTGAACTGTGCTATCTACTTAGCCACAGCTTCCTGCCTAACGATCGTGATTTTAGCGATGTAGAAAGCGCCCAGAAATCCATACAGAACGTTTACACATGTGACGAATACATGAACGTAATGAAAAACTGCAGGAACAAGAAGCCCTTTTCTGTAGAGAAGATAAGATGACAAGGAAAGACTTTTTGAGGTGTGATCCACTTGGATCCACTTGAGTCGGTGATAGTGAACAGGAAATCCTCTGTAGAAGGTGAAAAAGTAGAGTGGTTGAAAACCAGACAGATTGTTTTAAGAAAGTCAGCACCTTTTGAGATGTGGATGTCACCAAGTTTTGATCAAGATGGTATGAACATACGAAAGAAGGGCCGCAACCCAAGCTTCAACATGGAACTACCGTTGGTCTGGCCGAACGAAAATCGATCATGCCTGCTAAGCTGAAAGATGTCCAAAGTCTCCTGAGCTTCGTTCCAAACGCATTCAAGTCGTATTACCGTAAATTTGTTTCTGCAGCAAATTCCGGAGAACAAGAAGAGGATATTGATGGATTCTCACCTGAGACGGACTTTGATTTTGAAAGTGAAGAACAGTGAACGTTTGCGCAATTTTTTATCTTTTTTGAAGTTGTTTAGTTTGATGAACATATGACTTTTTGCATTTAGCATACTTTTTCAGATCCATTTTCCCAGGAACCGAATTCTGAAAAACTGAGCTATCTTCATTTTCTCGTTTTCATCACTGGTTCTGAAAAATGGCAAGAAAATTGGTATTCTAGTCATAATGAGGAACAATTAACCTATTTATTTTTATTTTTTCCACCGTCGTAGGTCAAAAACTAAAAAAGTTATGACGGATTGAAATCGATTTTTTTCTTTTTGCTCTCCTGTAAAATTGTAAAAAGTGGACTTAGCACAGTTTTTCATAACACAGTACAATTATGAATAAGGTTTGGTTGCTTCTTCCTCTTGTTTATGAAGGGTTGGAGGGTGTCATCTTGCGTCGTTTTGGCACATATTAGTATGAGGATTAATGTCGATAGATGGTGCACTTTTGGCGAAAGTTTTGAATGGGAACGACATGTCTTCAACGCAAAATTCATTTGTTTTGCTGTTTTTAGCATTAGTTTTAAGTGACGTTATGATTGTTTAGCGAATCAGAAAAAAGGTTTCTTGGAGTGAATTTCCTTGGAATTGGGTTGACGTCTTTGTTTCGTTCGTTGGGTTGTTTTGTATTTATTGAACACTTTTTCATTTAAATTGGCTTGAAGACCCGCTGAAAATGAGTTACTTCGTTGTTCCGCTATTCACGAATAACGGATTTTCGGAATTTCCGTGTGATTTGTGGTGCGTTTTGTGCGTTTGTATTTTTGTTGTATGCCTTACGAGAAAGATTTATCATTTTTTGTTGTTCAGGAACTAAGCAATCGTCACCAATCTCACTACTCCCCACAGAAAAGCCTCATTTGTGTTGAGATTAAAATTTCCCGCGTCGTAGTAGAATTTTAGCTGTGAGGACGGCCGGAGATACTCTGAGCTTCATAACTAGAGCAGATAGTGGAACGTCAAAAAATCCCTTTGCAGAATCCAAATATTTCAGTAATTGCCCTGCTTCAGTTCGGGAAGTGACTAACTTAGTCCGTGTTGCAGCGGTTCTGGTTCGGAATAGTGACATATTCCAAATCCAATCCGCATGAACTTGTCGTTAGTGGTCAAGTATCGGAGGGTAGAGCCTGCAACCACCTACTCTTATCTTTTTCTTCTACCACTCTTCCAAACCCAAACCCAATCTCAAATCGGAAATAAGAGAGACTGTTAGTTTATTACTTCTATATAACAAGGGACCCATAAATTTCCTTTACAGGGGGCCTGTCAATAAGAGATTTCTGATGCCCTCCTGACTGTTCGTCCGGTAGTTCGAGAAATACCCACGGTGGTAGAATACGTGACTATCTAGATAGATAAAATTTGGGATTGGCTGCTGGCGTCTTGAGGAAGGAGCCTCGTTTGCGTCCACGCTCAATGAGGCAAACAAGAGTTCCGATCGACTCGAGCGGGGATTTTTTGGAAACTAGATTGGGTTCGGTAGATTTGGCCCCCTGTAAAGGAAATTTATGGTTCCCTGACATAACGGAATATAAACTGCCGCATTGTTGCGATGCGTCTAATTGGTCTTATTATTTGTCCTAATTTCGAACTGGCCTTATTACAATTCAGCGCTTCAAGCGGACTAATTTCTTGTTAGTCCCCCATTTTCTCACAATCAACATTTGTGTAGACATAGTAAAAAGTCGAATCCGTAGGGTAGTGGGTGACTTTCACTTTCTGCTGCTGAGACGTATGTTAAACCTCAGTTACATGGAGAAACTAGTCCGTTTGGGAGCGCTGAACCGGCATTTGGCTATCATACTACAATGTGAACGCATACTCTACGCATCGCTGGTTGTATTTTTATGGCACTTGCAGCTTCGCTCAAGTGCCATATACCGATCACTTTTCGGTCTGTCGGTCTGTCGGTCTGTCGGTCGGTCGGTCGGTCTGTCAGGCCACTCATCTCGAGTTACGGTACTTCCAGATGAGCTAGGACGATGAAACTTGGCAGGCATATCAGGGACCCGACCAAACTAATTTGGAAATAGTCACTTCCCCGATCCAACCACCGTGGGGGGAGTGGAGGGATGAGGAATCCGGAATATTGACGTATTTATAACTTTTGAACGGGGAATCGGATCTTAATGAAACTTGATGTTTGGAAAGACCTCATGTCTCAGATGTCACATTTCAAGTCCGGAATGGATCCGATGACTTTGGGGGGGGAGTTGGAGGGGGAAGTCGGAAATCATGTGACATATTCAGAGTGGACGGATTGGGATGAAACTTGGTGGGAAGAACAAGCACAAGCCCTAGATACATAGTTGAAAAGACCGGACCGGATCCGAGCATTGTGGGGGGAGTTGGAGGGAGGGTTCCGGAATTCCGATGATCCCGACTTGAGATACTTACACATGTGCTGGGACGATGGAACTTGGCAGGCGTATTAGGGACCCGACCAAACTAACTTGGAAATAGTCATTTCCCCGATCCGACCACCGGGGGGGATGGAGGGAGGGGGAATCCGGAATGTTGACGTATTTATAACTTTTGAATGGGGAACCGGATCTTAATGAAACTTGATATTTGGAAAGATCTCGTGTCTCAGACGTCACACTTCAAGTCCGGAATGGATCCGGTGACTTTGGGGAGAGTTGGGGGGGGGGAAATTGTTTGACATGTTCAGAGTGGACGGATCGGGATGAAACTTCGGTGGAAGAACAAGCACAAGCCCTAAATACATAATTGACAAGACCGGACCGGATCCAAGTACTGAGGGGGAGCCGGACGGAGGGTTCCGGAATTCCGGTGATCCTGACAAGACGCTTAGACATGTGCTAGGACGATGAAACTTGGCAGGCATATCAGGGACTTATTTTGCTTACAAATGATCACAGCAAACACGCGCATTGGCGAATTCCAACTTTCATCATTTTACCAAGCCTTGCAAGTGCCATATGAGATTACAGCTCTTGTTATCATAATTTTCACGCTCTTGCGAAAAAAAATTCCGGTTGTGAAATAGAGGTTTAATATATTGAACATTAATTGATTTTTAAAATATATTTTTTTATTTAAGTTGTAATGGACCGAAAAGCGATGTGCCCATCTTGCCGAGCTATCACGAATCCCCGAATGGGGTTGGGGCAGTGCCTCCACTGTTCTGTCACCGTCTTCACATTGGAAGTTACAAAATGTATAGCTTGTGGGAGCTGTTCCACTTACTACAAAGAAGAAGAAGATTGGGGGGCGGTGGCGGGGAGGGTCCAGACTTTGGCCTGTTGGATGTGCGACAGCATTGCATGCAAATTTATCAAAATGCTGAAACTTTAAATGTTCCGTAATATATTTATATTTGAATAAAACTGTTTTCTTTATATAACATTTGACGGTTGGAGATTTGGCTTGTGAGAACATATGCACTGAGTGTGATCGGACTGAATTTGTTTTCTTTTTAATTTTAAATTTTAGCTTTTTTACATGGAAGTGATGGTAAAGCAAATTTCGGCCAGAAATGTACGTTGGGGCAGCCAACTTTTATTTCTTGCTGAGATTTATTTTATTATGATCAGTTCCGTGTGAAGAAATTTAAAAAAAATCTCTTTTTTTATGGCTGTTGTTACGATAAAGAGAATGTTCACTAAGTCCTGGTTATATGTCTGAACTCGCCAAGTCTTCATTCCCTGCCAATTTTTTGCGTTTCTGGTTACTTTTACGGTTGACCGTATGCCGACCGGTTCAGCGCTTCTGAGCGGACTAGTTTTTATTATGGTCCTTACTTCTGCCCTATGTGTGGAGATCTGAATGAAGATGCAGTCCATCGAATGTGCACGCGTTGTGAGTTGGACGAGTAGAGGCAATGGTGAGAATGATGAATATTGATTGTTTTTCGGTGATCATGAGTCTGGGAATTTCTCAAGCTGGCAATGAGGCATTTTCTCAAGCTGGCAAATCAAAGCTTAGGCTGCAAACCAGCGCCTGATTGGAGGAAACGCCAAGGAGGGCAAGTCAAAACCTGGATCAACACCGTTAAATCTGACCTCGAGCCGATCGGCGGTTTCCGGAGAGATGGCCGCAGATGGGACCCTTCATGGCTCAAAATCGTCGCCCCATTAACCCAAGACCGTAACCTGTAGAGCTCAACAGTCTGCCAGATCCTGTCGCCAGGGAGAGCTACATAGCTTGTGTCCTGTCTCAAGTACAATTAAATAAGTATGAGGCATCGTGAGAATTTCATATAGGGATTGTTGAGTTTTCAATATTTGGTTTGTTTGTTCGTTGTTGTTTTCGTTGGGTATTTGTGTTGCCATGGCCCTCGGGCTTTTCTGCCATAAACATCATATAATATGAATCATATGTACAGAGTATATGGATTGCACCAGACAACACATTCCCAAGCTTTAAAAGGAGACCTTGGAATATTTGCCGTTAGAAAATGTAGGCTAATCCAGATGCTTAGATTCTGGCTTAAGTTAGTTGGAATGCCAGAAACTGGATTAGTCAAGGCTGCGTACAGTGAGCTTCTTAAAATGGGTAAGAAAAAAACTTGGCCGTACCAGATTAAAGCACTACTGTATGAAGTAGGGCTATCATTTGTGTGGAATGATGGCCTTGGACCAACAATGGATCACAGCGGAATTATTAAGAAGGTGATTGAGATTTTGCAGGACCAGGAGAGCCAGCAACGGCGGGGCGTGCTTGAACGGTCAGAATCGCTAGGGTTATATAAATCCGTAAAATCTATATTTGGAGCGCAGTATTATTTTAAATTAAATGTGCCTAATAAGTACCTCAGATATTGGATTCAGTTGAGAGCGAATTGCCTAGCAGTGCAAAGGAAAAATAAATTTTTAAAAAGAAAAAATGGAGAACCGAGTATAGTGACAACCTGCCCTCTATGTAATGAAGGGAATGATGACTTGGAGAACTTTTTGCTGAAGTGTCATGAGCTTTCTGATTTAAAGGTGTCTTTGCTTGGGTGGAATTTGCGGCTTCCAGACATTCTGGAGTGTACATCGGCACAATTAATATGCATAGAGTGTAGATTTATCGAAGAAGGAACGAAGTTTCGTGAGAATAGAAGTTGAATTTTAGTTAAACTTTGTTTAATTTAGTTGCTTAATTAGTGTATAACTTGTTCATGTATATGGCCTCTGGCTCTGAATACAGATTATTATAATGTGTCTGTAACATATGGTACAGAAGAGTTCAAACACCGGATATCACGGCGCTTCACGAACAACAAGAGGTTCCTGTGTCTGTGGGGTTGTCAAGTGCTCGGCCTAGGACCCTAACCAAAGCATCATCTCTGTTAAATAAAATTGGTAAAAACATTAGAAGACGAAGAAATGCAGAATAGGGTTGGTACAGTTACAGATTCGGAGACACTAGTAAACTAAAAATTGGATGAAGAAAGTTTCGGACCTGCGTTTTACCTGAAGCTAAATCTACCCAAACTTACCTCACGATGACTATCCAATTTCGAGCGAGCATTCCGACGGTAAACGGGAAAAGCACGTTTGAAAAGAAAAAGCGCGTAGCACCCAATACGAATATGACCTAGCCCATTTTGTTACACGGTGTCGCGATCACGCAAATTTAAGGGAACCTAAAAGCGAGATACGGTTTCTTAACATCTTGAAGAGTACATCTACAGGTTAATCAGTGCATTATGCAGATTGCCGTAAACAGCCTTAGTGTAGTTGATCGGACAAGGGCTGTTTCGTCTTAATTATGCATTGCGATGATAGATGTTATTATATTTTGTTGTTTGCAGATGGCCCTAAGGCTTTTAATACATTATTATCATTAATATCCGCAACACTCTGATTCGAACAGATTCTATGTCGTTGTTAAGAGATTACCAATCCTGAACCAATCTCCAGGCGAGATTCGCCTAGAATAAAGATGTTGCGAGTAAGCAGTCAAATCAGCCGCTAATGGAATCAGAATTGGTTTGGGCAAAATTAATGCCGAACCGTTCGAGGTACAGAAGACCAGAACTTGGGGAGTTATATACTGCCTTTTGCGCAACGTATGAAGACTTACTTGCTGTACTAGATTCTATGCTCAGAAGAAAGGACCTTCGACGAATAGCAGACGCTCGACATACTTCAGATATCTGATATTTCTGCTGTACCTACCACAGGCACACGTGGAACCGCTATTTGGTCCACCGTTTGTTATTTTCTGACCTATTATTGACACTTGTAAACCTCTCCTCCAATTTCTGTTGCGATTGGAAACTTTTCATTTGTGAATGTAAACGCGTGAAGGATAATTTAGGAAAGAAATAACAATATTAAACGTTGGGAATAAAGACTTCAAAGACATGCACATGTTTAGATGCTGTAGGATGTACCCGTAACAACTGTTAGGTTGCTCTGCAAAGGCTTGGGTTCTCCGGAAGAACGAATGTTCCAGCGCGCGTCCAGCAGGTTTTGGGGGTTTCCGCTGGACAAAGGAACATCCTTGCTTCCGGGGCGCGGAGGTTTTTGGGTCGCACGGTAGAAGGAATTTTCACCATACGAGTCGGAAGATTGAGTCTCTTCCTTCGTAGCCGTGGTCCAGAGCAGACCAAAAGATAAGTTTATATTTTATGTACAAGTGTTTAACGAGTGTCGATGTAGCCTTTATATTATCTTCAATATAGTTAGTCGTGTTCGCTTTATTCTGTCCTATACCACACATTAGGGATGTAGTATTATCCCGCATTCGAAGTTCCGCTCGTCCGGCCTACGCTACCATATTAGGTCTCTGACCCCGGCGGACGTTTACGTCACGCAGCTGGGAAGCGTTCCGGTTAACCCTGGACACCCCAGTTAATACAACCCAACCTGTGTACACGCCCTGATATAGGAGATGTCAAAACAGTAATAAAATGGTGTTTTCTAATTTTGTGTTATGCTTTGCGACAAAAGAATGGTTTCTTGCATCCTTTCTTTTCTTCTGAAATTTTTATTCTAGTATTTACGGTATCGATTCGCCACTTGTAAGCTGCTGATACTGGTCGGAAATACTTTTAATTCGTTTTTTATGCGTGAACATCAAGCCAAATGTATTAATTTTGCGACCTCTCAACTACAATGAAATAAAACTACTAAATTATTAGTTTCACAAAAGCGTTTGGGAGGGTGATACATATCCATATCCGGTGGGCAAATGGTATTTTTACAATCCAGTTCCACCCTCGAGATTCAAAAAAAAACTCTTTAAACGGAGGTGGTTCTAGTTAAGTTCTCGGGGACGTGGGGGGGGGGAGGGGAAGAGGCTCTCTTATTCAGGAATCCAAAATAAGACTTCGTTAGCGTTTTTAGTATCTTAAAACCATAGCATGACATAAAATTAACAATAAAAAACAAGAAATGAGCCCCGTAAACTCACGATTCCGCGATCGCACAATGAAAGTAACAAAAAAGCACCATGGAAAGCGTGCAACCGAATTGATCCACCATTTCCGCTTAACGAACCAGCTTTTGACCTTTAAAACAGGCACGCCCTCCAGCCTCTTTACCTTGCGATTACGCCAGCATCTTGCGAACCATGTACTTTAGAATACCGCCGTTCTTGAAATAAGCTAGCTCAACGTCGGTGTCGAATCGAACAAGTACTTGAAATACGGCGCCAGTGTCCATCTGAAATATGATCGTGGTCTGATGGCCGAAAGACAACATTTCGTTTTGTCGTGAGGTTTGTCATAGGGCTGTCTTTCTGTTCTGAATTTGCTTACTTGGGAAGCCTTGGTCCAGAACGAGAGCTACGAGCTCATTATAACTTTTCATGGTAAATTTCCGGACGCCTTACCATTGTTTGGTCAGGTCTAGGCGACCCTCCCCCCCCAAAAGAAAAAACTTATGGTCATTTGTACGAGTACAACAACTACTCACTAATGTAAAAGAACAGGAACTAGCGAAAGTTAAGGGGGATAGACCTGACATCCGTTACGATCGCTATATGGCACTAGATCCGGAAGCTGAATGTAATCGAAAAGTGCGCGATCATCTTTCGGCATTCCAAGTCAACCAGGCTCGGAAGATTGATTTACGCTCACCGATGTTACATTCATAAGGCTTATTTTTCTTAGCTAGCTTTTCAATTCGATGATTCAAAAAAAAAATACTACTTACAGTGACAGAAATGGTCTGGCCCGGTTTAATGTTTTCGTCCAAAAGAATCGAGAACGTTTCTTTCCCGTTCAACCCAAGGGACTCAGCGTTCTGTCCTTCCAAGAACTGCAAGGGAACGATACCCATTCCTACTAGGTTTGAGCGATGGATCCTCTCATATGATTCTGCAATGACAGCACGGATTCCCTGGATAAAAAAAAATTAATAAGTTAGTTCTATTATTTGATAGCATCACCAACATTCCACAGAATTTCACGAAGCAGTAACCCAATTTAGATAGCTTGTTGCCAAATACGACTGGCTGTACGAGTGAAATAGTGAAGATGGGTTCCAAGGCAACGATATCCAAAGGAGTCAGTTTTGTGGGGAGTTGGTACAGAACAGAATAGTAATTTATTCGCTCACACTTTGACGGTAACCAAACCAAAATTGGTGAGTACTGTCATGCACAAATTTGTCAATAAAAACATATACATTTAAGTGCGTGCCAATGGTCAAAAGCTATTTAAAATATCAACAATCTTTGGTATAAAATTATTTTGGTAACGGTTCTGTTTGGCCGCTACTGGTTGTAATACTGGGACCTTCGTAGAGACTGCTCGCTCTTGCCTTTCCCTTACATTGTTGTATGGGTGAGGGAGAAACTCATGGAAGACGGGGTGTGAAATAAGTTTTATACCGATCTCGAGGCAAAGGTTCAGTCTCCGTTTCTCCAAGGTATCAATTTTGTGCGAAGGGAGTAGGGTACTTCTGGGACTTTATGGATAATATGGAGAGCGCGTTTTCGGATTCTTTCATTACGAGAGTTTTGATCTGCAGTTAGACAAAAATGCCACCCCGCGTATGCGTACTCCAATAATGATCTTATGAAAGATGAAAGCGAAATTTGGAAATGTGGAAAAGAAGAAATGTGGGTATTCAAGTAGTCGGCCGAAAGCCGTGTTTTGCTAAAGATCTGTTTTGCTTTAGTCCCGATTCCCAACCAAACATCGACAATACTACATACCAAGCAAAGGCAGACCGTCACAGAGTTTCACATATTCCCAAAAAGAAGGCTGCGGAAGAAATATTCAAAGATCACTGGTTCCCTCCGCCGCACCGTACTCTTTGGCCAAGGTCAGAAACATTAAAAATTGTATAAAACACTTCCGGACCATCCATCTGGGTGTTATCAAAATCGGGAGCCTACACTAGAAGTTTGATAACAGATAGCACATTATTTACATTCTTGTGCAGAAACGTTATAAAATGTTCTACTGTGACCCTTTTAAATGTCACCCTTTCGAGGAACATAGAATTTAAAGGGTCAGAACAGAAATATCCTCAGCATCCAACATAACATTTAATACAGCCATGTGTTACCTGTTATCAAACCTATGATAGCGTAGTGCCCAAAAAAAAGGAAACGCAGACAGATCGAGGAAATGGATCAGGCGACATAAGGTTCAAGAAAAATACGGAACAGGACAGGAAATCTTAGGAACATAAGATAATGAAAAGAAGAGCAGGTTCGTTAGTTAGTGAGTTTATATTTTAGACGTACAGCAGGCCTTTACATCAATCAATCAATCAATCACATTTATTTCCAAATAGCTCAAAAAGCTAGAGTAGGAAAAAACAACAACAATATTTACAAAACACAAAAGCGGAACAATTTACTAATACACTTACAAAATTTTACCAGAAATAAATGACGGAACGAAACTAGGTAAAAATTGGGAAGAGGAATTAGCCGGATATGGAGAACATTGAATTGATTGCCAGTGTTCCTCTCAGACCGACGTACGGACGACGGGTGTCCCTTTACATCTGAGAAACAAGGGAAAACAGCAGCATCTACATGTCAACGTGTTCCGGTAGTGGGAAGTGACTATCTCTTAGAGCGCTATTGGTCAAACGGTACAATTTAGACAACGGCATTGTAAAACTTACTAGAAGATACGGTCCCTTGGCGGCCCAGTCTCGGCTAGACCCGGATCCGTAATCCTTGCCAGCAATGACGATCAATGGAATGCCTTCAGATTTGTAGGTTTCTGCCGCGTCATAGATGTCCATCTATAAATAAATGCAACTTTAGTAGAAAACCAAACAGATAGGGGTGAATTCGCATTGCTTTCTGGCAGGTGAGATATAAATTTTAAGAGCTCGATTATGCAAAGCATTTCATATAATTCCCTTCTGGTAACAGGCAAAAACATCTGGAAGCCAATCCCTATAGATTCCAAAATCTATGATGAGGTCACAGAGAAAACTAATAGGGGCACGCGGTAGGCGAAAATGTTATGGTCCTTGGGGTATCAGCTGAACACATTCTGACATAGTCGGTGCCCACTAGCCCCAGGACCAGTCAGAGCATCGGATAGAAGCGACAAGGGAATTCTAGTTCAGCAGCAGTCAGTACAGAAGTCCCTAGTCAAGCAGGTGCACACATCCTAGCGAAGCTGTAACTAACAGACAGTCAACTAATAGACTTGGTAATCTAGAAGGTAAGGCAAGACTACGGCGTCAATTAAGGGGGTACGGAACCCTAAGCCAAGTTTGCTTGGTTCAGCCAAGTCTCGGCAGCGGCAAACACAAAGCAAGGAGGCGCAAATTGCTTTTAAATCATTTTATAACGACCCTCTCAGTAGCGGACTGAGAGGGTCGTCATAAAATGATGTAAAAGCAATTTGTGCTTCGTGGCTGTGTCGACGACCCTCCGTGAGACACCTACACCAATATTTACATTGTTACTACCTGTGTGTTGCAGGGGACCATCTGAAAGCATATATTAGAAACTCCAGGGAAATTCCATGGATGTTCGACAAGAGAAAAATCAGTTTGCAGACAGATCAGCTTTGTAATAAGAACACTTTTAACAAAAAATAAATTAAATAAACCCAAACATTGACTAAAACAGATCGTTGACTGTTTTTCATTCAAAATCACACCGAACACAGAGCAAACGTCTATTAGCAACAAGACCAAAGGTTTCGATGGGATCCCAAAGGTTAATATTTAATAGACTTCCTGATACAGATCATAGGGTAATATTATGTATAGACATATATATATATATATATATATATATCTCAAATCTACCTATACATTTATATACAGATAAAAATGGCTGACAAACGGATTCAGCAAGTCTCCTCACCCCTATATCGACCCTCTAATCAGCTTGAGCAACATTTTTTACCTTCCGCCAAATTACTGATTTTGGCCAGATTCCAGGCGACCTACTTGTCCGGTAAGAAAATGAACCCCATGTCCTCTTACCCCACTGTCAACCCTATAATAAGCTTCAGAAATAACTTTTATCTTCCGCAAAACTACCAGTTTTGGCCGGATTCCGGGTGAACTACTTGTCCGGTAAGAAACTGAAGCTGAAAAATGGATTCAGCATGTTGCCTTACCCCTATATCGACCCTATAATCAGCGTCAGGAATAACTTTTAACCTTCCTCGAAATTTCCGGTTTTAGCCGGATTTCGGGCGAACTAATCGTCCGGCGTCAAAATAAATTTCAGATTTGGATTCAGCATGTCTACTTACCCTTATGTCGACCCTCTAATAAGCTTTAGGAATAACTTTTACCTTCCGCCAAAATACCGGTTTCGGCCGGATTCCGGGTGAACTACTTGTCTGGTAAGAAAATGATGCTAGAAAACGGATTCAGCATATCTCCTTAACCCTATATCGACCCTCTAATCAGCTTCAGGAACAACTTTTCCTTCGTATACACATTTTTCCGGAATTTGGCCGGATTCCGGTAGAGGGACGTCGCAAGGAAATAAAGAAACACCGGAAATGGAATCAGCAGAATCGAGAACCCCATTGCAGAAACTTTCACTTCCCAACTAGCTCAAACTGACTTTTTCAAAAACTTCAACCCCCCTCCCTCCCCCGAATTTTGAGATACAATGCCCATCTTCGAATTGATCTGACCCTGGTCGCAAGTAGCCTACTTACCAAATTTAAAAAAAACCGGAGCACTCCTTCACGAGTTATCGTGTTTCGGGCAGACGGCCGGACAGACGGACAGAAATACGATGTCATAGGTATCCATCACTTCGTTTTGGGATCCCAAAAAGGAGACTCCATCCGACCACTGTGTGGGGGAGAGGGGGATCCTCTTATAGTTGTAGGATGTATAAGTACCCTGGGGCTCGAAGGATATCGACAAAACTGTGTCCACCAGAGCTATAGATAGTCGCGAAAATACAAGCACCACTGTCCCGACCCAGACTGGTTAGTACAATCGAAATGGGTAATTCGCACCGCACTGCTTAGTCCTGTGCAAGTGCCGTATGAGCTCCTAGCTCTTGCTGGGAGCTGGGTGCTTCCTGAATCCTCTTTTTGTTTGACGGAAAGTAGCGTGACAATGGGTCGTACTAATTTCGGGGTTTCTGTACCTGTCCATGGACTGACGATGCTAGAACCGGGACGTTACGAACTAAAGTGAAGAACGAAGAACGGTCCTGGAAACGGATCAGTCGAGCGCACTAGCATAAAATCAGGTAGGGACTACCCGTACAAAGGGAGGGACCCTTCGGAAATTCTACGGAAATCTTGCTCGTAAATTTATAACAAACAAACCAAGCCCTCGTAAGGTTGTATGAAGTTGTCATGTATAAATATACATTTTTCATTCTTGTACAAAAAGAGTCACGAATTTTTGGTCGTCATAACTCTCCTTTTTATTTCAAAAAGGGAAGCACAGACCTCGGTGCTGAGAAGAGGCAAGATATGCCTCTTTCCAGCACACGGCACATTCACCAAGTGGACTCTTTTTACGGCCAATTTTTATGACTCCCTAAAATCATCAACGTTAAGCTGTAAGACTAGCGGCGGCCTTTTATTCACTCTGTTAAAAGCTACAATGGACAACTTGAAGAGAATGTAAGGCGGTAATTAGCAGAAATCAGGGGACTGAACCAACCACAGAAGCAAACTCGAAATTTCGCTGAGAACATCCTATTACTACTTTTTTTGCGCATCCGTCAATATCAAAAGTGTTTCAATCCCTTGGCCCTCTGTGGCACACTAACGGTAGAAAATTTTTTGTTTTCTTAACTTTTCTCGTTACAGGATTGTCGGCTTCAGATTCCGCTGACATCTTCTTGTAGCCCCGTGTATTTTCTTTAAAATGGCTATTCTGTTGTTTTTTTTTTCTCACCCAGCTCCCTCACAAACTCCAGAAAAGATTTTTCGTTTAGCATGAGAGGCCTATACCTGCTACTCTTCACGCTTAGCGTCATGTTCCCCCTTAACCATGACCTAGGCGCGCCACAAAATTTCAGGGAACCCCCTTCAAATCAAATTTTTCAAATGTCAATTTAGGGCATTATGACCTTGTACCGTCTAGGTATCTTCTAAATTTGCTCCACACGTTTGATCCCTAGGCGCGCCACAAAATGTCAGGGACCCCCCCCCCCATTGTGGCCGAATCTGATTTTGATGCATGAAGGTATCAACCTAAAGCAACTTCTCTTACCACCAATCAAGTCTCACTAAACCTACGCATTTCCGGGAAATGTCCGGTAGTGATCCCCCGCATCTAGCAGGGACCAAAAAAAATGGATCGTACCGTCTAGGTATCTTCTAAATTTGCTCCACACGTTTGATCCCTAGGCGCGCCACAAAATGTCAGGGACCCCCCCCCCCCCCCAACCCATTGTGGCCGAATCTGATTTTGATGCATGAAGGTATCAATTTAAAGCAACTTCTCTTACCACCAATCAAGTCTCACTAAAACCTACGCATTTCCGGGAAATGTTCGGTAGTGATCCCCCGCATCTAGCAGGGACCAAAAAGATGGATCATCTCGGGCATAGAAAATATATGCCTTAACTGCCATCGCTCCACTCGACTCATTACTAGGGTTGCCAACCCCTCCTCCCCCCCCCACCACCAACTCCTTCAACTGCGACTGTCGTATGTCGCATCCTCCCTGGCGTTTGTTTAAGCGCTTGAACTACAAAAAAGTGACAGACCCTGCTAGCAGCACAAAAATACCGACCATCTAAAGTAAACCCACATGCAAGCTACGAAGATTAAAGCTTATCTGAACAAAGATTTGGTTAAATCCAAGCTTGTCTGAAAGTATAAAAGACGCTGATTTCTGAGGGATGAACATCTTACCTCTTTACCGCTTGGAATGTGCAGGGTTTTTGGTCCAGGGTTGGGTACTAGCTTGTTGATTATTCGAACGTTGGCAAAGGTTCCGCGCATCATGATAGCATCGTTACCACGTCGTGCACCATACGAGTTGAAATCCCTCGGCACAATTCTGGTGCAAGAATGAATCAATGTAAAATGAGCAAAAAAAAATAGTTCGTACGATTTGGCAAAATAAACACATCTAGCTTCTCTTAAAACTGATCAAGTTTCACTCAATTTTGAGTTTTTCCAACAAGTACTCCCTCCGACTACCGAACCCCTACTATCCGAGTCACTCAAGACCCAACCACTCATTGGTTCCCAAGACCCTCTCCCACCCGTGACCGGATGTGGTTCGGAAACATAAATGGCACATCCAGGGCATCTTCTCTTGCCAAGAGAGGATTTAAAGGAATAAGGATAGCCTACGAGTTAGTTGACAATTACAATCGAAAACAATACAAGATTTGTTTCAATCGGACCTGAACAGAATGAGGAGTCATGCACATAAACTGGTTCATTGGTCTGTCTCGATAACTTCGGGGAATCTGGACAAAGCCTTACCCTTTCGACTGCAGATATTTAGCTGCCGAGGACGTCCTTGCGATGCTGCCAGCTGGGGAGATGTGGTCTGTTGTGACCGAGTCACCAAGGAAAAGCAACGCCCTCGCTTTGTCGATCGATTTGACTGGTGGTAATTCCTACAAAAATCAATAACTTTAAAGGCGATAAAGATCTTTTTCGAACGTTTTCTTTCTACTCGACTCCAGCATTTTCCGATTGCTAGTGACACATAATCTGAGTCAAAAGAAACTGAACTACAGAAAACTATTGTTCGTCGGGTCAAATTTATTAAACCAAACAGTCAGGGTTCGTGCGATTGCTCTTTCACGTTTTTCCCTGACTTTTCCTTGACTTTCCTGACCTTTTTTGGTGATTTTCCCTGACCTTTTCCAACAAATTCAGTCGAGCCTGCAAGCTTCTCACCTCATTTTCAAGCCTTTGCAAATGCTCGCAGCCTTCCTGCTCGACTATACCCTTCCTTCGTTTGGCCTCTTTCGATTCTAGAGCAACATTGCGCTTTAGGGAGCCGTCACTACAACCGTCACTTTTTACAGAAGTCTCTAGCTTGTTACGGTATCGCTGACTCGAGTCTCGACATCTGGACATGGCGGAAAAGACCGTACGTGATAGCTTGGTGGTGGCACATTCAGTACTCCGCCATGACGCTGAATACCGTCGTATACTCGACGCAATAAAATTAAGCTATCTTCCCTAAGGTTTTCGACTAGCATGGTTTGGTTTAGTTGACTGAGAAACCTGATTCTACCGACGTATTCCCATGACTAAGGATTAGGACTAGTTTCGTAACACCCAACAATTCGCCGACTCCACCAGGGAAATTACTTGGAAACAAGACAGACAGATAAAATTCGTCCAGACGATCGGAAGAAACATCGAATTTATCAAACTGATGAGATAAACCTTCTTCTGAAAGTTCACAGACCGTGCAAAACTGCCTCTTTGATTTCTCGGTTGTCACAGCACTAATCCGACAGTGAGACACTAGTGTTTCCAGAGTCTTTTGCATCTGACTCTCGGCTAGTGAACGCTGTTTCAGAATGATCTGAGGGGCGAAACTAGACACGGACCTGACAAAGTCGTACTTCAAAGGAGACTTCAAAAGAAATTTCTGAACCATAGCCTTCAGAAAGTAACACAATCAGCACGAAACACTGCTATTTCTTTCTTTTGCTTTCGATGATTTCAATTCTTTTTCGGTAGCGAATCCTACGTCACACCTATTTTTCAATACTCCATCGCCCTCCAGATTCTCTTTTGCCAACTGAACCCCTGACTTCGCAACAAATCGAGCCATCAGTTGCCACAAAACCATTTCCACCTCGGGGTAAAGAAAAGGCAACAACGGCTTTGGGCTCTGAAAGCACTTCAGAAAAGGCTCTACATCTGCAGCAACTGTCATAAAACTAAAAAAATGCCGCCAAAATCTATGATATGACTCGTACAATAGCAAAGATTAATTCGACTTCTTCCTGAACAAACAAGCCGTCGTATACGTTGCAGCACAGACTGCAGCACTGACATTAGCTGCGTTCGTTTTCGTCGTTCGGTTCGCCGTTCGTTTTACCGTACGCGTTTTCTTTATAACGTCGTTTGTGAACGGCGTTGAACTACCGAGAATAAGGAGTTTTCTTTGTTCGGTTGAACCGCCGTTTCATTTGTCGTTCTTGAAACGACGAACGGAGGCGGAAAGTCAGTTTCAACATCTCGTTTCAGTAATTAAGCTCGAATTTTCAAAATTCTCGACAAAACAAATTAAACTTGTAAAACAAGTTTAAAAACAGTGGGCCTATTATGCAAAAATCCATTTTTGTACTTTACTATAGCTGCTGTTGCAAATATTAAGTTAGTTCGACTGTTAACGTTTTCGTGTCGACTTCGTTCGTGGAACGACGTTTATAGAACGTGCCAAAGAAAACACTAATATGAAAAAAATTAAACGACGTTCTTGGTACCGACAACTTACTATAGCTGCTGTTGCAAATATTAAGTTAGTTCGACTATTCACGTTTTCGTATCGACTTCGTTCGTGAAACGACGTTTATAGAACGTGCCAAAGAAAGCAGTAATATGAAAAAAATTAAACGACGTTCTTGGTACCGACAGCGACGAACTATCGGTACGAAAAAACGTCGTTTTAATTTGTCCATATTAGCGTTTCCAAACACGGGGATCCTCAACCTAATGTTTGGCTTTTGCTTCACTCAAACCCACCATCTGTTATGGGTAACCATCAGGGCGAAACAGGACTCCAGGTATTAAACATTCCTGTCCTCGATAGCAACCCATTTCGAAGGATAGCCTTTAACAAATGCAAGTACAAACTTACCCTTGTCATATTCTCAAAGAAGGGTGGCTTCTTTATGTATGTACTCTCGGTCTCCCAGGGATACAGATTCCCTTCTGGCACCTCCAAATTATTCCACTGGCAGTTGCCTTTCTGGATCTTTTGGTACACTTCTCTGAACATGGCAGGGATGACATGTTTCCTTTCAACTTCATGGATTTCTGACCGTAGTGGCCAAATTTCCTTAAGGAAGACTGGTTTGCCATCAGCATTGTATCCTGAAAAGACAGCTTTGAGTTAGCGAAAGCAGTGACGCTTCAGAGCATGTTAAAAGACCCTGACTCAGCTTCCAGAGAGAACGGCGTTGGCTCCATCTTACTGTGTGCGCATAAAAGGTACTAGCACAATCAGTCCAATAAGATTTCGCTCTAAAAACATGCATTGGAAATTGCGTCACTATTGGGGAGCCTGCGTGCGATTATTGGGGAACGTGCATGCAATTCACATTAAGTTACGAAAATCTGACTACGTGTGTACATACCTTGAAGCCTCCACAACCCCAGTGTTAATAGTAGGAATAAATCAATGCAAGAATTCAGCCATGGCTTTCTTCAAAAAGAAGGTTGTTTGGAAGCTCAGTATGAATAACTTTTCTTGAACAAGTATGTAATTAATGTTACGCATATCATCCTTTTCTTAGTTCTATTATGACAATCTTTAACAGCATTAGAAAGAGGACTTTTTATATCAAGGGGAATATGGCGTTATATGACTGATGGCTTTTTTTTAAGGTTGAAATGATCTTGTATTAACCTCCACAGAGGTTCAACAAACAGTTTTCCTCTAATACCAAAAGATGGAAGCTGGCTTAAAAAAAGGTAACCTAACAAGGTAGTTGGCCTCTAAAAGGTAGAATTCTGCTGGTAAGGCTCCTGTTGTATCTACTATAAGGTTCTCTCCAACGAGAATTTTGAATGTCACGCCGTGCCAACAGCGTAGGTCGGTTGGATGGAGCTCCCACCTCAGTCCACAGGTCGGTTAACCGACCGGCGAACAGAGCAAAAAAAAAACAGCTTATAAAAACTTAGGTTGGTTAACCGAAGTAAGAAAACAACCTATAGTGGGTAATCTTTTCGGTCGGTTAACTGGATGAAGGCAAAAAACGCAATATTTTCAATTTATTTTTGTGACAAAAAGAGTGCTGAAACAGTTCCAGGATCCTACACTGCTTCTGTCAGAATCTGTTTAGTAGGCTATGCAACTGACGGAATCAGTTTTTTAGCTTAGATGTGCCTGAGATACACCATTTATACTGTTTAAAAGTTGAACCTCTAGAAATCCTATTAAACAGGCCAAAAAACAGACAAGTTGATGTTTTTCTAGAGGTAGCCTAGTGTGGAGGGGGTGATCTCTGTAATAATTTCCTAGTGTCTCTGGAACTCAAATATCCAAACAAAGATTTATTTTATAGCTTTGCTTCTCTGGCTCGCATGAAACTAAGCTTATTCTACATAGGGGATTATTTTTCTCCTCAGTGGCTCAGTAGGAGATTCCCCTTGGCCTTGGGCAGGACAGATCTCCAAAAAGTCTGGTGCCCTGCCCCTAGTGTGGCTAGTGATTAAAAATTTGTGTTTCAGAACATATTCACTGAATAATCTTTCTTATTTCCAGGTGACCTAGCACTGTTGTGACAGAATCGAGTTCACTGCATCCAGCATTGAAACAGTAAAAGCGAGTCAACATCAACACCTAAAAAGAATATAAACAAAGAGCTCCTGTTTTCAAAACAAAAATATGTTTTGTTTTTAACCATTGGCTACATGATTTGTTTCATTTTTTCCACATCCCGTATCTAAAGCCAAAGGTGGACAATGTGAGGACAATGGTGAACAGAGTCTTGACTGAGAGAAGTGGTTCCTCAAAGCAGCCTCAAAGACAACATTCAATAACTTACCCCAAAATGATCTGTGGAAAATAGTGATTTGAAATAATATCACACAGAAAAGGTATTTAATCCATTACATACAGTTGTAAGAGGAGAGGTTCCTACCAAAATTTAACATTAATGGCGGGCGGACGTTGACAGACGTTTCCGCATGCTGTATAGACAATTAAAATACCCGCCAAACAGTGTTGCCAATTGTTGCGATTTTCGGTATCTGATACCAGTATACCACGGTCTAAGGGTCGTTTTCACAGTTACCGTGGTATTTGATACCACGGCCAAAAGGCGTTTATGCAGTTACTATGGTATCTGGCCAGATAAAGTAATATCTGATAACTGATCGTGGTATCTGAAAAATTCATCTTGCTTTCATCATCGCCAACAAAAGAGTCTAGTTTTTCGTCAAATTGGTAGGAAAGAAGTTGCGTCACTCTAGATGTCAGTAGATATCAGTACTTCTTTTTGGATGATTTCTGAAAGCGCAAATCCGGCAATTGCTGTTTTTGCACAGCAACCGTCGTTTCAGATACCAATGTCACTGCAAAAACGACTAATGCACATCCAGTTACCGTGGTAACAGATACCATGGTATCTGCAAAAACGCAACTAATACCGAAGATAACAGAGTTCCCACCTGAAATGGCGGAAAGAGCTCCTAAACGTATACAACAGTCACCTCGAAAATCGGGCGAAGACAAGTGTGCCGGTTGCAAAATCAAGCTAATACCTGAATCAAGTGCTCTCAACTGTGACAGTTGTGCCAAGACACTCGATATCACGCGGTCTTTAGTCTATCAATCGTAAGTTTTCTATTAAATAACTAACCACTAGATGACATCGATATAAGAGAGGGTTTTGCGGAAAGATACTGAACTAACATGTTAGTTTTATTTAAACAAAGCCAGCCCACGACATTATTAGCCAGTTCTTTAATCCTGAACCCGTCTAGTGTATGTCAGTGATCCCAAAACTTTAATTTTAAGAGTTTTTAAAGTGTATGTAAAGAAAGCAAACATGTTTATTCTTTGCTTTGTTTAGTGTTTTAATTTGTATCGTTTACTTTGTTTTCTTTAATTGCGCTGTAACGGGTCATAAATTCACGGTTCACTGTTCTCAGTTTCCATTTCGGCTGATACCGGAATACCACCCTCGACGGCCATTGAAAAATGTCAACCCTTAGGCTCGGACAGATTGTTTTCAGTGACTGTTTCGGTGTTATTTTGTGACACCAACATCGATACCAGAAGTGAAACTTTTGTAGTTTCTTCTCAACTACATTTTTAATTAGACACTTTCAAGTGAATTTCGAAGGTATAACAATAACTCGCTCAATAAGCTTTTCATTAAAGCCTACAGGAATGTCCAACAACTTACCAAGTGGTTCTGTCTCGAAGTCAATATCCACTCGTCCAGCCAGTGAGTAGGCCACAACCAAAAGGGGGGAGGCCAGGTAGTTGGCCCGGGTGTTCGGATGAACACGGCCTTCGAAGTTTCGGTTCCCGGATAGGACACTGCAGCAGACCAAATCGCCCTAAGAATGGTAATGTGTTATGAATAATAAACAGTAGCCTACATATTCGTGGAAACTTAAAAGACTTGTCGCACTTACATTAGTGATTCATACCTTCTACAGTTTTCTCACTAAGAGTGAACGAATGGACGATTTACGACTAACTGCCCGTGGGCATAAGTTAAAGTTTAACTGAAAAGCCAACTTATTTTTGTATCATTTAACTGAATACACTGCATTATTTGGATTGTTACACCATTGTTACGATGACCGTATTTGTACATGAAGGTGCACTCTCAACCTGATGTTATGGCGAGGGGTGTAGTAGGCCGGATATAAGATGGTAAATGTCCAGGTTTACAATCATCGGGGTCAGGATGGCCTACTACACGTACAAAACTTCACGGGTTCATTATCGATTCCCCAGGTCGATTTATACTATGGTTTGCGTTAAAGGATTGATTTGTGTTAAGGGAATTTTTTTTTTTCACTATTAACTCTAGTATGACGTCCAGAATATCTACGGCCGTCCTCACAACGCAAAATTCTACTATGACGCGGAAAATCTGATTCTCAAAACGCGGCTTTTCAGTTGCCAGTGATCAGCTTGCGGAAGTAGCTCACTGCGTGGACACTTATTTTTCGTAAATCGCTTTCGTCAAGCACACAACACAGGTACAAGCGCCTAAAGATAAAACAGATCCGACAGGGAAATTCCACTATATGAAACTGATTACTCGTGAAAGTGGAGGAAGGACGAAACGCATCTTCATCGGGTCTTCAAGGATCAGTGGATTTTAAAGGCTAATGAATGAATGAATGAATTTATTACGTGCAGCCTATTAAATGCATTTGCACAGTACATACAGAGTAAAAAAGGAAATGAAGCGAATAAAGCGAATAATGAAGAAAAGCGCAGAAAATGTTCAATTCCAGAATGTAAGGTCACTTTCTGAAGGAGGCCCGCTATTGCGTGCGACCCAAAAAAGATTTATTTGCGGCAGTCATTTACCATTGTGGTTCCTAAATATTTCAAGCAGAGGTACAAGCGCATAGAGGTACTGCAAATCCGAAAGAAACAAGTTTATTCGACGAAAATCGAGAATAAGAATAGCGGAGGAACAAAGTAACGAATTTTCCATCGGGTCGTCAAGCCAAAGTGAATAAGTGACAGGCATCGATATACTCGGCTAAGTTTGTTATAAATACCTAGATAGGACACACGCCTATCCCGCAAACGAAAAGTGGCGTTTCTCCATAAGCCGTAATGTTAATGTTCGGTATTGTAGCTGAGGCCTATGACGTCGGAAATTAGTTCCGACAGCGGCAACAGGTAGCCCCGAACCTCCGACAAAATGACAGTGGACACAAAAAGTGACCTGACCCCGATCAGGACCAGGCCAGGGGGGGAAGTGGGGGTAGGTCAAAAACACCCGGGGAATCCCCTCAGGCACGCAAAACGAAAAACGTGTTTCCAAAGGGAAAATTGCGAAAGGAGACGAAATTCATTTGTCGCTAATAGGGTTTTCAGACACGGGGAATGCGAATACGGAGTTGGTTTTCGTCCCCGAATTTCCCTTGACCCTTCACGGTCCTAGGGTCTAGACCCTAAATAATGAAATTGCTGTATCGGCCAAGAAACACATGTTTTAGGGGTATTTCAAACATCCTGAATGCGAAAATGGCACTTTTTTTCACTTTAGACCTACCCCTGACCCATTTCCCTAGGGTCTAGACCCTAAAAATGAAATTGCTGTATCAGCCAAGAAACACATGTTTTAGTGGTATTTCAAACATTCTGAATCAGAAAATTGCATTGTTTTTTACTTTAGACCTACCCCTGACCCGTTTCCCTAGGGTCTAGACCCTAAAAATGAAATTGCTGTATCAGCCAAGAAACACATGTTTTAGGGGTATTTCAAACATTCTGAATCAGAAAATGGCATTGTTTTTTACTTTAGACCTACCCCTGACCCGTTTCCCTAGGGTCTAGACCCTAAAAATGAAATTGCTGTATCAGCCAAGAAACACATGTTCTAGGGGTATTTCAAACACTCTGAATCCGAAAATGACATTTTTTTTTCACTTTAGACCTACCCCTGACCCATTTCCCTAGGGTCGAGACCCTAATAAATCAAATTGCCGTATTAGCCAAGAAACATACGTTTTAGGGGTATTTCGAACATTCTGGATCAGAAAATGAAATTTTTTTTCACTTTGGAACTATCCCCTGGCCCGTTTCCCTAGGATCTAGACCCTAAAAATGAAATTGCTGTTTAAGCCAAGAAACACAAGTTTTAGGGGCATTTCGAACGTTCTGAATCCGAAAATGACACTTTTTTTCACTTTAGACCTACCCCTGACCCATTTCCCTAGGGTCGAGACCCTAATAAATCAAATTGCCGTATTAGCCAAGAAACATACGTTCTAGGGGTATTTCGAACATTCTGGATCAGAAAATGACATTTTTTTCACTTTGGACCTATCCCTGGCCCGTTTTCCTAGGGTCTAGACCCTATAAAAAATGAAATTGCTGTATAAGCCAAGAAACACAAGTTTTAGGGGCATTTCGAACGTTCTGAATCCGAAAATGACACTTTTGTCACTTTAGACCTCTCCCTGACCCATTTTCCTAGGGTCTAGACCCTAATAAAGAAACTACCGTTTCAGCCAAGAAACACGCGTTTTGGGGGTATTTCGAACATTCTGAATCAGAAAGTTACACTTGTTTTCACTTTCGACCTACCCCTGGCCCGTTTCCCTAGGGTCTAGACCCTACAAATTAAATTTCCATTTCAATGTTTATAGTATTTCGACTCAGGCAAACTGGCGAGATTTTGACCGTCGAAGCAAGGAAACGACTATCAGACAACAGAAGGAAACTTCTTCGCTCTTGTATATTTCGTAACTTGTGAAGATGTGTTTTTTCATTTTTTGTTGTTGTAATATATTGCTTTGTTGGTGTGAGATACTGAACTACGAGAAATTGACAGCTGCTGAATTATGAACCGAATGTGTTTTTTTTCATGTTTTGTGTTAGGCTACAGTAGATTTTTTCTTGGTTGAGATACTAAATTGCAATAAACTGAATGCGGCTCAGTTATGAAACAAGTGATTAAAAATTAATTTTCTAGGGTCTATACACCAGAAAAAAGGGTTAGGGATACGGAAGGTGAAAACATGTCATTTCCAGTTCAGAATACCCAACGAGCCCCTAGAATATGTGCTTGCTGCTTGGATTGGAAAATCAATTGTCCGAGTCTAGATCCGAGGAAAACGGGTCAGGGGTACACCTAAAATGGAAAATGATGTAACTTTCGAGCTTAGAAGGTCCGAAACACCCCCACAATGTCGACTGTTGTCTGATCTGACAATTTAATTTTCAGGGTCTAGAACGAAGGGAAACGGGTCAGGTGTAGTCTAAGGTGAAAAAGATCTTCATTTTCTGATTCAGAATGTTCGAAATGAAATAAAACGGCAATTTTATTTGTTGGGTCTACCCTAGGGAAACGGGTCAGATGTAGGTCTACAGTAGAATAAGTGTCATTTTCCGATTCAGAATGTTTGAAATACCCCTAAACGTGCTTTTCTTGGCTGAAATGGAAATTTAATTTGTAGGGTCTAGACCCTAGGGAAACGGGCCAGGGGTAGGTCGAAAGTGAAAACAATTGTAACTTTCTGATTCAGAATGTTCGAAATACCCCCAAAACGCGTGTTTCTTGGCTGAAACGGTAATTTCTTTTATTGGGGTCTAGACCCTAGGAAAATGGGTCAGGGAGAGGTCTAAAGTGAAAAGAAGTGTCATTTTCGGATTCAGAACGTTCGAAATGCCCCTAAAACTTGTGTTTCTTGGCTTATACAGCAATTTCATTTTTTTAGGGTCTAGACCCTAGGGAAACGGGCCAGGGATAGGTCCAAAGTGAAAAAAAATGTCATTTTCTGATCCAGAATGTTCGAAATACCCCTAAAACGTATGTTTCTTGGCTAATACGGCAATTTGATTTATTAGGGTCTCGACCCCAGGGAAATGGGTCAGGGGTAGGTCTAAAGTGAAAAAAAATGTCATTTTCGGATTCAGAACGTTCGAAATGCCCCTAAAACTTGTGTTTCTTGGCTTACACAGCAATTTCATTTTTAGGGTCTAGACCCTAGGGAAACGGGCCAGGGATAGGTCCAAAGTGAAAAAAAATGTCATTTTCTGATCCAGAATGTTCGAAATACCCCTAAAACGTATGTTTCTTGGCTAATACGGCAATTTGATTTATTAGGGTCTCGACCCTACGGAAATGGGTCAGGGGTAGGTCTAAAGTGAAAAAAAAATGTCAATTTCGGATTCAGAATGTTTGAAATACCCCTGAAACATGTGTTTCTTGGCTGATACAGCAATTTCATTTTTAGGGTCTAGACCCTAGGGAAACGGGTCAGGGGTAGGTCTAAAGTAAAAAACAATGCCATTTTCTGATTCACAATGTTTGAAATACCCCTAAAACGTACGTTTCTTGGCTAATACGGCAATTTGATTTATTAGGGTCTCGACCCTAGGGAAATGGGTCAGGGGTAGATCTAAAGTGAAAAAAAATGTCATTTTCGGATTCAGAGTGTTTGAAATACCCCTAGAACATGTGTTTCTTGGCTGATACAGCAATTTCATTTTTAGGGTCTAGACCCTAGGGAAACGGGTCAGGGGTAGGTCTGAAGTAAAAAACAATGCCATTTTCTGATTCAGAATGTTTGAAATACCCCTAAAACATGTGTTTCTTGGCTGATACAGCAATTTCATTTTTAGGGTCTAGACCCTAGGGAAACGGGTCAGGGGTAGGTCTAAAGTGAAAAAAAGTGTCATTTTCGCATTCAGGATGTTTGAAATACCCCTAAAACATGTGTTTCTTGGCCGATACAGCAATTTCATTATTTAGGGTCTAGACCCTAGGACCGTGAAGGGTCAAGGGAAATTCGGGGACGAAAACCAACTCCGTATTCGCATTCCCCGTGTCTGAAAACCCTATCAGCGACAAATGAATTTCGTCTCCTTTCGCAATTTTCCCTTTGGAAACACGTTTTTCGTTTTGCGTGCCTGAGGGGATTCCCCGGGTGTTTTTGACCTACCCCCACTTCCCCCCCTGGCCTGGTCCTGATCGGGGTCAGGTCACTTTTTGTGTCCACTGTCATTTTGTCGGAGGTTCGGGGCTACCTGTTGCCGCTGTCGGAACTAATTTCCGACGTCATAGGCCTAAGCTATAATACCGAACATTAACATTACGGCTTATGGCGAAACGCCACTTTTCGTGTTTTTCGGCTTTTGGAATTTTATCCGATTTGTCCGAAAGTTTAACATTGCGGGATAGGCGTGTGTCCTATCTAGGTATTTATAACAAACTTAGCCGAGTATATCGATGGTGACAGGTAAGTATACGGGTAACTCCAATTACAACGAGAACTAAGCAAATGTAGGGGTGAACAGGTAAACGGCCAGTCGGAGGAGATAATTTCGAGGATAGGTTTTCCGGTGTCAGTAGTGGGTCAGGAATTAGCAAACGATGCATCGAAGCGGTTTTGCGCGCAACAGGGTAAGTATATAAATAAGTAAGTAAGTAAGGTTTATTAGACAAGAAGTTGCTAGCTAGCTAATTTGAGGACATGGAGGTATCTGAAGTACTTGGAACGTACGCGCACAGGAGAACCGCGTACAGAAATGACGCTCCAAGAAGTAGTGCTTTGCAGTCGGCCCTATCTTCTGCTCACAACACTTGTGGAAAGAAGACTAACGTTGCGCTAAAATTACGGAATTCGCATGCCCTATCCTAGCTTCCGTGATCTCTTCCCACCCACTTATAAGCTTCCCAAAAGTAGACCCCCTTGGGGAAAATCCCAGAAATTCTCCAAACTAACACCGGTTACTTGTACTAAGGAAAGATACAGTACAAGCGTCGTCCCATCTGCCGTGACCCTTTCTGATTCTCGAAACCAGGAATGAATTTGTGTTATTTATTGGAATGTAGGCATTTTGATTGTGATTAAATTTGTATATATTTTAACATATGTAAATCTATTGCAAACGCTGAACTGACGTAGCCGTCATCTGACCAAATATATTTATGCTGACGTGAAATGCAAATTTGGCAACATTAATGTGAAAGACATTTTTATATTAAATTCCAATCTACTCTACTCTCTGCAGTTGCAGACATTAAACTGAAATACAGAAAACCACATTACCTTTTCGATTGCTTCCACAACAGGGTCAGGCAGCGGTCCAGAGTTGCCAATGCACGTCATACAGCCATATCCAACAATATTGAAGCCCAGCTGATTCAAAGCGGGGATGACACCAGATTCTTCGAGGTAGTATGTGACAACCCCGGACCCAGGGGAAAGGGATGTTTTGACGTAAGGGTTGACAGAGAGGCCAGCCTCTACTGCTTTCTTAGCTAGCAGACCTAAAAAGAAAAAAACTGTTTTAAAATCACAGCTAAGGAGAAAACCATTTCACTATTTAGTTTCACAATTACCAACGGGACAACAAAATCTCAATGGTTTTCCATTATTTCTGAGGATTTATGCGCCCAGTCTAAGAATATATGGGGGGAGGAGCTCTATCTTAAGTTTAACCGAAAAGGGCTAGGATAGGACAATCTAGTTACCCGTCACTTATTCACTTAAATTGGCTTGAAGACCCGCTGAAAATCAGTTACTTCGTTGTTCCGCTATTCACGAATAACCGATTTTCAAATAGTGGAATTTCCGTGTGATTTGTGGTGCGTCTATGCGCTTGTATTTTTGTCAGTAGCGTATATTGGGGGGGGGCGACAGGGGCGATCGCCCCCCCCAAAATTCTTGAAAAAGGGATTTTTAGTGGGAAAAACGTGTGCGAAACACGGGCGACAGGGACGATCCTCACCCGAAATTCTCGGAAAAGGAGTTTTTTACGGTAAAAACGTACGCTAAAATACAAATTGAGAAGATCAATCGAAATTATTTACAGCACGGTTCAGTTATAGATCTCAGAAACAGTTTTTGAGTCGTAATGTGAATGATTACAAGATTGGTGTTGTTTGCACCTCGTTTTTAACAAAATCGTCATTTGGAGTAGAATTTTAGTCTGGCTAGAGGTGTTTTAGTGTTAAAAACGGTCAAAAAATGAAATTTTCGGCCTTCCGGCCGGAAAGGGGGTGGCATTCGGCCGCATATTTTCACTGAGCTGTCGCCCCTCCCGAAACAAATCGGAATATACGCTACTGATTTTTGTTGTATGCCTTACGAGAAAGATTTATCTTTTTTTTTTTGTTCAGGCACTAAGCAATCGTCACCGATCTCATCACTGCCCACTGAAAAGCCGCATTTGTGTTGAGATTAAAATTTCCCGCGTCATAGTAGAATTTTCGCCGTGGGGACGGCCGGAGATATTCTGAGCCTCTAAAGCAGATAGTGGAAAATCAAAGAAATCCCTTTACAGAATCCAAATAATTCAGTGTATCCAATTAAATGACACACAAATAAGTTGGCTTTTCAGTTAAACTTTAAGGTTGGTTTAGGACCTGATGAACTGAAGTGGGCGAGTTTCGGGCAGATGCTTTTCCGGTGGGCGTAAGAAGAAAAATACATTGGTAGAATCAAGTGTGGTTCTGGTCCTTATTTTTGCCCGTTATGCGGAAAGATGGAGGAAGACGTGGAACACTTGGTTTGTTTTGTAGTGAGTTGGGGAGCTAAGGAGAGAAGTTTTTGGTAAAGAGGCTCTTCAAGGGGGGTCTCTGAAAGATTTGATGGGTAGTAAAGTGTTCCAAGAGTTGCGTCGGTTGGGCAGATTCTTGGAGGTGGCCATGGAGCACCGTGAACTTTTTATTGTAGGTTGAAGTTTTGGTAGGGATGGTTATTAGTTATTTGATAGTTATTTAGTTATTAGAATTATGAGTTGAGTGTTGAATATTTGGATTGGTACAGTTGGAGCGCTTATTTATTTTTGTCCCGCCAAGGCCCTAGGGGCTTTTTTGGGAATACGTTCATTCATCCTAAGCCCGGTCTGCAACTCAGCTGAAATGACACGGCGGAAGAAAGGGAGACAAACCATTATCGGATGGAATCCTGATAGACTGTATAGCAAAAAACGAGCTTTGCGTATCATTGGGCGAGAAGGAAAGCTCCCCTGTTTGTATCTCCTAAAAGAGTTCGAGCTCACAACGCTTTGGGAAAGGAGACAAATACTGTTATAATTACGGAATTCGAGCTTTCTCTGACCCCAGGTTGCGTGAACTTTTTCCACACACCTAATGACCCTCCCAGATGTAGACCCCCCCCCCCCCCCCCGCGAAAAATCCCAGAAAGTTCCAAAATTATAGTAAATTGCACACACGAAAGTTAAGGAAAAGCTTCGTTCCATCTTTTGTGACACTTTTCAATTCTAAAGACTAAAAAAGTTTTGGTTTCCCATTTGAACTTGGTTGTGATACTTTACACTCGTATATCTGTTGCTAACGTTGAAATTCATGGAAAATGAAACGGAATAAATGGTGGTCACTCACCCGCTCCCAACATGACAGACGGGTTGCTAGTGTTGGTACAGCTTGTGATCGCCGAGATGACAACAGAGCCATGCTTCAAGATGTATTCCTTGTTGTCGAAGACGAAGGGAATCTGAACGTCAACTTTGTCCTCTGGAAGTCCAAAGCCTTTGAAACCGACCTTAAAATGATAAAATTATTTTATTTCAGGTTCATTCTACTATACGAGGATCCATGCAAAGAAATATAGGTCTAAATATCATCGGAAAAATCTTAGCTGATTTATTCGTTTGGCGCCATCAACTGAGCGAGAGGTTGCCCCCTCTCGATTTTAGTGTACAGCAAGTGCCCGGTGCCCCGTCGGGACCGGCACCAGTTGCCACGTGTCAAAACATCAAAATAAGCATTTTAAGATAATAATAATAATAATAATAATATAATTGCAATAATAAGGCTTTCGCCTCTAAATTTCTCGGGACACTCTACACTCTAAAATAAACTCTAAAAAGACGCGTTTGAAAGATGAATCGCCTACTTTATGGCCGGCATCGCCGATTTCTGTTGGTGTACAGCAGGTGCCAGGGAGTGGGTAACCCCTGGCAACCTCGCTCAAATGACCCTTGTCTACCACAGGTATGTCCCTGTCTACCACAATCCCCTGACTTTTGGATACCCTGCGCCAAACGCTAGTTATATCTAGCGTTTAGCATAGTCTACGCCAAAAGCTGGATACATTATGCCTATTAAAGGAACAGTAAACTTGACTACGCAACTTTCGGCCATCGAATCGCCAGGGGGGGCTTAGATAAATATACAGGGTCTTATTGACGACAGGCCCCCCCTTCTTTGTTATCTTGAACCCCCTCCTTAGTGTTCCAAAAGCTAGCTGGCAGGCCCTTGCCCCTTACGCACTGTAATTATGCACTTATCTACTGTAAAAGTTCGCCTTTTTACATGTAGACCACAGAGAAACGACCTCCCCGACAAGGCGGCCGGGGTTCGATTCCTAGTCGCGGCACACAAACCTTTTGCTTTTGCAAACCTTTTGCTCAGAGTCGAATTCTCGGAAATTGCCCGAAAACTGCAATGGTCGTAACGAGAATTTTTCTTTCTCAATATCGACTCAGGGTACATTCTTGATATGTTAGCTAGCTCCCCGAGTCAAATTTGAGTCAAGTTTTCTGTTCCTTTAAAGCTGAATACCCTATGCCCAACACTGAATACCTGTTGGTGCCCTGACACTAACCTACAACACTATAAAGGAATTCGGATTGGTTGCTTTTTGAGCCTCGCTCAAATCCCCAATATTTTATTGGGTTAGAGAATGCATCATTTGGCATAGAGGATCCAGCGTTAGGCATACGGTATGCCAAACGCTAGGTATACCCAGCGTTTGGGATAGGGTATCCTAAAATCAAGGGTTTGTGATAGACCGGTATGCCCTCGAACTCCCTACACGTATCGCTATGTTCTAGTGTCTTTAGTGCTTTAAACTGCAGAACTGTCAGGTTTCCATTCGCTTACCTTATTGGTAAGGCACTCCTTGAAGTCTTGCCTCATGTTCTCGACTGGCACTCGATCTTGTGGCCGCTTTGGACCGCTGACAGATGGCACAACTGCCGCAAGGTCAAGTTCCACCACTTCCGTATAAACAGGGTCCTCGCTGGCGTCCGAGTAGTTTCTGAACATGGACGACGCTTTCATATACGCTTCGACGATTGCTATCTTCTTCGGATCTCGGTCTAAATTGAAACAAATTATTTATAATCAATCTGCCTTTTTTCCAATTCAGCGCAGCGCACCCAGCGGATTAAACATGAACAGTGATTTCGGTACTAAAACCCTCTCTGTTCCCCGACTACGTAATATCCTCCTTCCTCCTAATCCGCATACAAAGTAGACCCCATAGAAGCGAGACAAAAAAAAATCCCGAGATCAACACCAGTGGTCCCATCACAAGAAGGATATAGAGCAGTTCTCTTCCAGCATTTTTTGTTGCTGTACAGTACCTGATAAGCTTGCAATTTTAAGCGTCTTTTAAAAAAAGAAATTTCGTAAATGTATTTTGTTTATTTATTCTGACGAAAAATCAAATCCTGCGATAACGCTGTGATATTTACTTTTGATCAACAAAGACAAGATGCGTGAAACACCAAAACAAGACTGAAAACTCATAAACTGATAATTTCAGCCAACAGATTTCGTTAAAAAAAAAAATATCAAATAGAAGAAAACTACGGCAAGCTAACAGTAATAACAAAGTAATAAATAACACGCCTTAACATCAGAGTCGGAAACTCGGAAAGAATATTTTCGGCAAACAGTTCCAGCCGTCAATTCGGAGTAGCTTTCCCAGTCGTACTTAAAGGACCCCTCTTGGTGACTTCTTTTGATTTGCTTGGTTTTCTCCGCTTTTTAAACGCGGCGCGTTCAGTTTTCAGATATTTTGGGTCCAGCCGCCGCGTCGGAGAGCAGGAAGGCTGGATAGAGTCGATAAGCGCTAACAAGAAAATCGCTAATTTGACGTGGCAAATAAGGGTATTTTCGAAAACCGATATTTCTGAGCTATTTCATCGTGTAAAGATAATTTCTAGTAAAAGTTGTGCTTTAAGGCGTTTATATTCTGCGATCCAACACAGTGCTGGTTACTCGGAAAGAGTGTTTCGAAGGTCGTTACCGTGGCCCACAAGTGTGTTCACACGACGAACAAGGTTTGTATTTCTCGCTTTGATTTTGGTGGGTTTCGGAGGTGGTTTCGATTTTGTGGCTCGATTTTTGAGGAAAATTCAAATTTGGCAGCGTCCAAAGAAACCACCACTCTTCGACATCACTTCGTTTCGCACTTATTAGTCGCGTTCGTTTTCGTCGTTCGGTTCACCACTCCAACCGTCGATTTACTATAAGCGTTTTCTTTAGAACGCCGCTCATCTCATGAACGACGCTGCAGTTTCATTCGTCGTTCCTGAAACGATGAACTGAGGCGGAAGGTCAGTTTCAAAATCTGGGTTCGGTAATTAGGCGCAAATTTTCAAAATTCGCGAAAAAACAAAAAGTTTGTAAACCAAGTATAAAACAGTTATGCTAAAATCGATTTTTGAACTTTGTTGTGGCAGCTTAAGGTTTTCTTATCTAGTTCGTTCCGGAAACTACGTCTATACAACGTGCCATATGAAAAAAATTACAAAGACTTTTTTCGTGCCACCGACAACGACGACGAAAATACGAACGCGACTAATGACTTTTTAGCGATTTTTCGCCGAAACAAGTGTGTCAGTCAAGCAAAGCTCCAAAGTCCGTCGACAATTTTTCCAAAATAAGAGCAGGGAAAACTTCAAAACTTAATTTTTCCATTTTGGAAGAATCAGGCCAACAGGTTGATCGTGTGTTTCGGACTCATTTTCTTTTGCTTGGCTTTCCCACCTTTTAACCACCATAAGGGTCAATTCGGCTCCCTTTAGTTCTGAATAATGTTGGCTGGCGTGGCGTTAGACTTTTGTGCCAAGATCTGTCGACAACTCTTTCCAAAATAAGGGCATGAGAAGCTTCAAAACTTATTTTTCATTTTAGGGCAACAGGTCAACCTGGATTTTTTTTTTTTTTCGCTTTTCTTTCCCATTTCTCACCATAAAGGGTCGATTCGGTCTCTTTTAGTTCTGAATAATGTCGGCTGAATTTTAAAGAAAGAAAAATTACGGTGGTTTTAAGAATATAGTCATTCCTATCGATTGGTAATGCCCCCCCCCCCCTCCCTTTCCGCCATTACTCTTTCAACTTACTTGTTTTCTTCAAATATTCGATGCTGATTCGATCAACGGGGAAAAACCCAATGGTGGCACCATACTCGGGGCACATGTTGGAAATGGTGGCTCGGTCAGCGATTGACAGGTGTTCGACTCCAGGGCCGAAGAATTCGACGAATTTTCCAACAACCCCAATAGACCTCAAATGCTAAAAATAATGAGAAATCAGTAATTAGAGTGATCGGTCCGACAGGCCCCGAAGAATGACTTATATTAAAGCACCCCTCTCGCTGTTTAGCCTACTGTTTATGTTCCAGTATTCCAAAATGGTTGAATACTTCACAACCATGCTTTAACAAATTGAACGTGTCTGAAAGCTCCGAAACGAACGAAAATACTGAATTAATTCAGCATTTTATGCAGCATTTCGCTTTCGGACTTAAATTTTCGCTCAATTAATGCAGCAATAATTCAGCACAAAATTCATCGGAAAATTCAGCAAAGATGCCAAATTTTATGCTAAATTTTAAGAAGAAACTGGGGAGCACGGCGATTCTCCTAGTATCTCCTAGAATATTTGTCCATCTAGAACAAATTGTGAAATAAACTTATCGTAATGCAAATTTAGGTCGAATTCTCGTCTGATGCGAAAAACTTTACGAACTTTTGCTTATTCTTTTTCTTTTAGCTTATTCTTCCTGACTTAAATTTTGGTACTCTAAAAGTTTTAGAGAAGAAATCAAGGTAACAGCTTTCGGACAACAACGACTGAAGATATGCAGCATTAAATGCAGCATTTACGGAGCTAAAAGCTTTCGGACACGTTCATTACCCACAGCTTCGGCTGTTTTAAGCCTTTGTCCAGGCTCGTTGGTTTCTAGCAAAAACAAGAAGAAATTTACATAACCGGTTTTATAGACGCGCCGGAAGCATGACATCGAAAATAGTGAATCAGGGCAAGTGTGAAAATCAGTGAGTTGTCATTAGGGGGTTAGAATGGCCCATCCAAATTCGGGTCTATGGTTTAAGAACTGATGGAGCGACTACAGAAGATAGATTGCATTTCTGTCATGGTGATTTCTTGTCCTGCATAGCAACCAATTTTGAGCAAGAACTGAAACAAAAATGGAGGAAGTATTCTGTATTTATGGTATTGCGGATGATTACTCGTTATTTATTTTAGTTAAACTTTTTTTTTTATTGTATGTTGTTCCCGAGCATTCGAGATGCCTCTCTGCCGGGAAAGAAGTGTAATTTATTTTATAATTTTTACGTAAATAGATAAACCTGAACCTGAAGACACAAGGATGAATTTTTTAAATGCTGATAATTTAAGGTTACACACAGGTTACACATATTACATTGCTAATTATTCAATGATGACTCATTATGCTTGTGGAGGAAAATTAAGAATCCCGGTGCCGCCCAACCGCAACCAGGGGGTCAGCGAAAGGGTTAGCCTCTTGCGAGCAACAACCTAAAGGAAACGAATTTTTTTACGTTTTTTATAGCCTTTTTATCGGAAAAAAGGTTGCTGGTATCACGATATACATGGAGCATTCTTGAGGCCCCCTTCAAAGGACACGTCGTACTTATGATAGTAATTCATTTTACTTCAGTAGCATTTCTATCCATTCTCGTTCCCGAGATTCTTCCCTTCATAAGTGTAGCCTATGCTATCTCTCTCCTCTATTAGTAACACACTGATCATCACGTTTTCCGCGTTTGTTCTCTTCGCATGACGTATCAGATGCTCGATCATTGTCTCAGAGGAGCTTATTCGTCCGATGACCGGTTATACAAAATTTTGCCAAGATTGTCATTCAAGGCAGGGGAAATGGAAAGAGGCTAAAAACAGCCGAATCCGTGTGTAATTTTCTGTAAGCATATCTTGGTTGTAAAGTGGTCAACTATCCCAGAACATCTGAGAAGATGTTCCTTCAACCAATCACTACCGAGTAAAACAGCCCTATATTCTTTTTTTGCTTGCTTCCTTCTCGAAAGAATCTAGAGCTGTCAATCTAAAGAAGACCATCTGAATTCGCCTATATCTAGTTTCTGAAAGTCCTCCATTGTCTCATTATGAACGACTGGATTTTGACAAACAGCTAGTAAAACATCGAGCCATAAGATCTAATAGCTTTCACTGTCTACTCCATAGACAGGGCGAAACTTCCATTTCTAGGGAAGCAGATAACAGATTTTCTACTCATCAACTTATGATCTATTTTCCTATATCCATGGGCTGAACTGGAATATGGCAAATTTCAAAGCGCCCGAGATTTATAACCAGTGAGATGGCAAGGGTTTTTCATGGCCACCAAGTCAACATGGCCAACAACAATCAATAAGCGATGCGAATTATGGCACAGTGTATTAATTCATGCTTTGTTAAAGCTGTCCACGTAGCTTTTGTTGAATAGCCGTTGCTGCGATTACGTTAAAAAGAAAGTTAGAATTTCCTGCATGCAATCGAGTTAGGAAGCAGACAGTTAACAATGAAATGGTAATCTTAAAAAGTTTCTTCTCTCCCTGAAATCCGTCATTCCTCCGTTCTTTCTCTTCAGTCTCGAATTCTGGAATCCAGCAATCCTCTGCTGATGATTCTGTGTGGTCCGCAAATGCGCATGTCTCTGCCTCTGTGTCAAGCATGGGGGAAAGAAATCTACTGTGGGTTCGACATCCTGATTGAGTTGTGTGTACTTTGTTTGTTGGAAGCTTCATGTCTTCAGCATATTTTTCTCTTCTTAGTGTATGTAAAATGAGTTGTTATGTAGCAGCCCCAGTTGGCTATATTTTTTAAATAAATAAATCAAATAATCCCATCCTCCCTTCTAAGGTGCAATATCCGGGACAGTGTCAATGACGGCACCCCCCCATTAACTTTTGCCTGTTTCTAGGCAGTGAGAAAAAGTTCTTATCTGTGCAGATAAAGAAAATGCGCATTCATTTCATTTAAAACAAAGGAAGACGCATTCAGATTAGAAAAAAATTGAAATTAGAAAAGGAGTTCGATTTTTTATCATCTCAGTTTACACGAGTGCTATAAAATACGGGCTTCATATCGGACACAAAGTTTTACATTGCAGAGATAGAGAACTTTCTTATCTCTACGGATAAATAAAAGGCTCATTCATCCAAAACAAAAAGAGAAACCGTAGAAATGTACTCGCGTAACACGTAGCAGATTAAACATTCACAGTTTTAAAATCTAGGTTGGGTCGAGCCCACAAAACACTTGTAGATATTAGCAAGAACAAATAATCAGATAGAACGTATGTCTTTAGTCGTATGCAGCGACTATGAAAACCCCGACAAAATTGAGCGGACCTGGAGGTATTTACTCTAGCTTTGAGCTGATGTTGATACCCGTTTACTCCTCTTCCGTCTTCACCGTTGATTCTTGCACAAGAAATGTTGAGGGAGGCTAGCAGGAGGCGTACTCCGCGCGCTGACCTGCTCTGGAGCGCGTCCATAGAACCAATCAGCTTTGGCTGCTAGATTTCCTCTTCAGGGACTTGACAGCGATATAGCTATTTGTAGAGGTAACGAAACGTGATGTGGCGCGAACCTAGTAACCTCCGCTCATTTGCGTCGGGAGTAGCCTAGGCCGTATTTTACTCGACTCTGCATGTTTGTATGGCCGAGACAGGGAGACAGCAGTTCTGTCTCGTTACTTGTTCTTGATATTAGTCGATTCAGCATTAATCGCAATGGTAAGGCTTGTTCGAAGGTCCGAAAGGCCTGGAACATTTTGGTCAGGCCAAAATCAGGTAGGGTTTTTCCCTTCCAACAGTTTTCGGTACAGTACACTGCCCATGCAGCTGATCACTGTTACCAATGCCTCGGGGCATAATCCAACTTTAAAACATTAGCTGCGTTTGCAGATACTATGGTATGTGATACCACGGTCTAATGTAATTTTTGCAGTTACCGTGGTATCTGATACCACGTGTCAAAAGGCGTTTTTGCAGTTATCGTGGTATCTGGCCAGTTACCGTGGTAGGCCTACTGATATTCAGATACCACAGTCCGACCGTGGTAACTGATCGTGGTATCTGGAAAAGTCATCTCGCTTTCATCAATTTTTGTCGAATTGGTGGGAAAGAAGTTTGGCACAGTGATGTGACTGGATATCAGTTTTTCTTTTGGGATTACTTCGAAAACCGCAATTTCGGCAATTGTCGTTTTTGCACAGCAACCGTATATCAGATTCCACGGTAACTGCAAAAACGACTAATTGCAGATTATCGTGGTAACAGATATCATGGTATCTGTAAAAACTCAACTATTGTAGCCAAAGCAAGAACAAATTCAAATTTTGTATTTCAAATATTGCAAATTTCTTTTATACCTTCCTCGTCGCTACAGAAACTCCCGCATAATTGCAAACTTTTTACCGTCTGATCCTTGCGCAAAGCTATCCTCCAAAGCTCAAGACCTCAATGTTTCTGCCCTAGACCATTTTAGCACTCTCCATCTGGGAAGACGATTTTTTAGACCGGATTAGTCCCTTTTTTGTGTTTTTTTTTGTTTGTTCCTGTGTATTTACTACGTTATCGAAAGCTCACTGTAATTTTTCCTTTCTTTATTTATACTGCGCTATTTCCTTCTCCTTGTTTTGTGCGTTAATATAATTTCAACATCATCATCAAATAATCACAAGAACCTCCGTCTCCCTATCTCTGTAATACGACCATGCGGAGTCGAATACATGCTCCACACCCTGCCCGATGCAAACGAGCGGAGGGAAGGAGCTACGCAGAACATATCAATTCTTTACCTCTACAAACAGCTATATCGCAGTAGAGCCCCGGAGAAGAACTTTCCTTTCGAACACCGTCTGAGTCGTCCTTAACAGCAGATTGGTTGTCGATCATTGTGACGTCACGCGTGACGCTCTGCAGAGTCGCTGCATGGAACCAAAGACGGATGTTCTATTGCGAGTATTTGTTCTTGCCCAAAGTATGGGATTTGTGTGCAGCTGCCAGGTATTGACGCACTCGCAGAATCGAGGCGTTGATCCTCAAAAACGGTCCCTGGGATTGGGTAAAAACGCTTACCTTAGTAATTGTGAGCACAACGTCGGTAGAGGTAGCGTACGGACTTAATTCTCCAGAAATCTTATAGCCCACGACTTGAGGTAAAACCATGGAGATAGTCTGGCCCAGCATAACAGCTTCCGCTTCGATTCCTTTAAAAGGGAAAATAGCATCAGTAATGACAACAACATCCCAGACTTTTCGGCAAAACAAATCCGATTTCCTGTCTTCTCTCTTGCGGGTTCTACAGCAGCGGACTATTGTATGAATGAATGAATGAATGAATGAATTTAATTCCAAAAAAGCCCAAGGGCCATGGCGGAAAACATAAAAAAAATAACAAAAAACAAAATATCATACACTCCAAAACAAACCAAAAATCAACTTCTATAAAAATAGTACCCACAGCTATCTTCAGGAATCTACCCATGTCAGACCCCACCGTATCCGGAGATGAATGTCAAAAAAGGATATACGAGATTGGCTATGTGATGTATCTACGTCTCGGTCACTCGGAGATCCTCGAAATCCCAGCAGACATATAATTTTCTTACTTGGCAACTAACTGATCGATTAGAGATCTAACAAAACATGATCAAAGGTTCCGATGGGATCCCAAAAATTCAATATTTGATCCAGACAATTAGGTTTTGTCTTCGCCAGATCCAGTCTTCGCCAGGCTCCTAGGACATTTTTACTCTTAAAATTTAGAAACAGATTAAGGCCAAGCAGCTAATCATTAAGAAAACCGAGTTCAGATATGGATTCAGCATGGTGTTTACCCCTATAATCCGAACGAAACGATCCTGCCTTACTTCTGCGAATTTTCCGGTTTTGGCGAAATTCCAGAACTACTTGTCCGGCGAAAAAATGAAGCTCAAAAACGAATTCAGCGTATCTCCTTACTCCTATATCCAACATCTAATCAACTTCAAATAAAAATTTAACTTATAACAAATTTTCCGGTTTCAGCCGGATTCCGGACGAATTATATGTCCGGATAAAAATGATTGTCATATAGAAGCATCTCTTCTTACCCCTAAATCGGACATCTAATCAACTTCAAATAAAACCTATACTTTTAACAAACTTTCCGGTTTTGGCCGGATTCCGGGCTAACTACTTTTCCGGCGAGAAAATAGTTTTCATATTCGTGTTCAGCATGCCTTCTTACCCCTACATCGAACATCTAATCAACTTACAATAAAACTTTTACTTTTAACAAATTTTCTGGTTTTGGCCGGATTTTCGGGCGAACTACTTGTCCGGCGAGGAAATGGTTTTTATATTCGTGTTCAGCATGTCTTCTTACCCCATAATCGACTATCACATTAGCTGTTTAAAAATATTTTGCTTGCCCCTTAATTTGAACCCCCACCCCTAAATGTAGGGCTACAGAGCCCGTCTACGAACTCGACCTTACTCTTGACCCAAAGAAACCTCACACCAAGTTTCATCAAAATACGGAAAGCATTCTTCTCCTGAGCGTGACGTTTTCAAAATACGGACGTTCGTTTCTGGAGGTTAACACATGCAGATATTCCAAGACAAAAAGCGCAATTCATTCAAAGCTTGTACAGCGCTGGTCGGATCGTATTGGAATTTCTTCTAGATATACCTTTGGGCTTAACTGGTTAAAAAAAATTCCAGAAGAAGGGTTGATTGAAGACATTAGTTCATTTCTAAAATTGTTCGGTACTGGAATAAGAACAGATGAAAAATGGAGCAAAAATCATAGCTTGGAAACACTATTTCGTATTTGGATTGGGTTTTCTGCAGGCAATGTTAACGGAAGTCATACAGAAAGGGATGATACTTGGTTTGGTACTCTTCATTCAGGTGTCCTTTAAGCTTACCTTGAAGACTGGAAGACATTGCAATGAGTAGGAAAACGGAGCTATTCAGTTCAACTTTAATAAGATGACAACTTCTCGCCCACTGTTCTCCTTCCCACTGCTTATGATTGTTTTAAAACAAAAAGGTCCTCCCCGGCGGGGAATCGGCGGGGAACCGGTCTCCCGCGTGACAGGCGGGGATACTGACCACTATACTACCGAGGACTTATTGGTGTATTTTGACAATGCTATGGAACGAAATTCTGTGTTATACTATGCTATACGCTACATACTATATAAAACCATACTATATAAATATACATAGGCCTACTACATACTATATAAAACCATAATCGTGCAATAAGCAATGAAAAACTTTGCGCGGTTTTTGTTTGGGGGGGGGGGCAAAACTTGTGACAGAAAGATAGTGAAATTTCGATCCAGAAGTGCAAAGGCAGTTTAAAATTTACATGGCTCGGGAAGCAGATTGCAGATTTTCTACTTATCAACTTGCCGATCTATTTTCTTATATCTGTGGGCCGGTGCTGATAATAAGGAGCTGGGGGACTTAATAGTAAGTGGTCATAATGAGAAACCAGTCCGCTCGGAAGCGCTGAACTGGGATATTGCGAATGATCAGTGACCTTACCTCCGACGCCCCAGCCGACAATCCCCAATCCGTTAATCATGGTCGTATGCGAATCCGTTCCAACAACTGAGTCTGGGAAGCAAAGCCCTTCCTCTGTAAAAACCAAGCGGGCAAGATACTCCAGATTGACCTGGTGGACGATGCCGGAACCGGGAGGGACGATGATCATGTTGCGAAGGGTCGTTGCACCCCACTAAAAACAAAAAATCACTTTTTACCCATTTATGCAACGGATGCGTAACAGGACTGCAGGTTCTTTTCTTCCAGCTAGAGCCTGACGAGGACCCTCGCCAAGAAGGGCCGAAATACCTCGACATGGCCGAAAAGAGACCTTAGTCTTGGAACCGAGGGATACTTACTCCCCAAACCCGTGTATACCGGGTGCCGGTGTCGGAAGGTGCCGGAAGGTACCATCCTATTGAATAGCCTAGTCAACTTTGAGCGTCCTAACCTAAACCAGGAACGCCGTATTTTAAGCTCACAGGTTGTGAAAAACAGCAAACTTACCTTCAGAAATCTAAATCGTTCCTTATTCCTCTCAAACTCCAGATCTTGGTTTCGCTTTAGTGCGTCAGATCTGAAATGTAAAACACAATCATGAAAAAAGGAAGAGCGAACCTGCCTATAACTATGGCCCATGGCTTTCATGGCCCACCTTTCAAGGTTCAACACCAATTTCCCGCCCGAAAAAAAAAATCTCGGGAAATCAGCCAGTCGTATCGTGATTCACTCCAACATCCCTTATCGCCCATTCACCAAATAATCGTCAAAACATGGGGATCTAGCCTATCACATCTCATTTTCACCAAGAAGTTATTTGCTAGGTCAAATTTTGAACGAAAGGAGGTATACATAGAGTAAAACAAAAGCAGTGCAATCAACCGTCAGAGAAAATTTAGCTGCAACTCACTAGAACAGCTGTGAAAATGTGTAAGCTCTAGGCGAATATTTAAGAAGCTAGTGCGTAAACCTGCTCTTCGCTTAGAGAGACGGTTTACGTTTCGTATATTTTTTTTTTTTTACTTCTTCAACTTTTAGTTTCCTTCTTGGGATTCTGGATCTAGATGCTAAAACATGCTACGAAGGCCCTGTGTTTTCAAACTAGTAAGCATGCAATAAGCCAGGCAAGTGCCACAAAACAAAAACATATAAAACGTGTCTACGTGTCTTCAATGAATTTTCAAAAAATAGGGAACAGCGAATAAATTAGCAAGCACTACTTCCGTAGAGGTCCAGGGAGTACCATTCCTCCAGTTTTTCAGTGGGAAAGTTGACGACTGAAGACTTATGTTTTGACGAAAAACAACCCATGGGCTTGTCCGTTTTGTCTTTTTTAGATTATATTGAACTGGATTGTACTGAATTGACTGAAAATGTAAAAGCAAGGCTTCGCTTTCCAGATAGTATGATCTGAGAAGTGACAATTTCTACGTCTATCTGGTAGCGAGGGGCTGCCCACTCTCGATTTTAGCGTACAGCAAGTGCCCGGTGCCGCGGTGCCCAGCCGGTGCCGGCACCGACTGACATCAGCCGGCACCGGTTTCCACTTGTTAAAACGTTAAAATAAGCATGTTTAGAAGCGAAATAACTCAACTTATGGTCGGCACCGGTGCCGGCACCGCTAATTTCGGTCGGTGCCGGCCGGTGCCGATATAGGGTGTACAGCAGGTGCCGGGGAGTGGGTAACCCCTCGTCTGGTAGGTCCCTGATATGCCTGACAAGTTTCATCGTCGTAGTCCACCTGGAGGTACCCTACCTCACGATAAGCGGACCGACAAACAAACAGTCGGAAAATCGATCTGTATGGCACTGGAACTGAATGCTGCGAGTGCTATAATAAAACCAACTAAGAACCGGTATGTTTTACACTATTGTGTGCAGTCTTGCCCTAAGATAAAAAAAGATTTTTCGAAGACTTCAACCTAGCACAAACACTTTATGATGGTCAAAATGCTGTTAAAGTCCTAATCGAAATTCAAAGTACTACAATCAAAGCACAAAAGGGGAGGGAGCGCACATTCAATACTAAAAACTACAAGCGACAGTATGGTGTGACAAAACCAAAAAGCTTCGCGTGCGGAAATATAAATAGCTGGCTAGAAACGAGGGGTCCACCTGTACATGTTGCGGGCCCCTCCAACTCGCCCTAGCATATCAGACTAATACTTCAATTCTTTGCATCATATTGTCGCTTAAGGTACCCAGGCAGGCTAGAAACTAAGGGCTAGCTTATGGACAATCAATACTAACCTACAGGGGTGGTCCCAATGTACAGTATTATCACAGCCGTTTTTCGGAGGCTCATGCCACCTATCGAACAAAAAAGAAAGCCGTAAAGACACTACACACAAGAAGCCTAACACAATCATATAGGTACGCTACCTTTAAAGGACCTTATCTTTGAATTTTTTATCGATATTACTGTTCAATTCTACGTCCGTAATCGCCCGATCCAGTCTATTTTTCGGGATTCACTACTTCGTATGCTATTTTTCGACCCTAACGGCACTACGCTGATTCTAGCATTACCCCTGGTTCAAACAGTTGCTTTGTATGCGACCCGATTTTTCTTCGATTTTCCGACGCAGCCTACGACAGAATCGACAGATAGCGTAAACTGAAGAGAAAATACAATTGAAAGAAAATGAAGAGTTTATCCAAATGAAAATTACCAGTACATTACAGAGATTACAGAACAGACAACAGCGCAAAAAAGAGAGAAAAGGTACCGTACACTTTCAAAATAAATAACCACCTAGCCTATCAGTCCTCAGTCCGAATGTTTTCAATATAGAAGATTAAATTCTGACTGAGAATATATCTTTGAAACAGGAACAATTTTTAAGCACTGTTATCTCAAGAGGTCTACTATTTGATGGCTATATCTGCTCCAATCCAGAAAAAAAAAATGAAAATAAAAAATAAACTTACTTTCCAAAGAAGTCCACTTGAATAGAATGGTCGATAACAAGGTCAGCAGGGCAGATGGGGTTGACCTTTAAGGGGTCGCCTCCTAGTTCCTGAACTACATCTCGCATAGCAGCAAAGTCCACAACTGCAGGCACACCGGTGAAATCCTGAAAACATTTCAATCAAGACAATTGATGATTATCCTCACACAAACTTTTTGGGTTCAGCAAACTTGACTCTCGTCAAGTTCAGGTACACATCGCAAATACAGATGCACAAGATTAATTTTTATGAAAGCACAAAGGGAACTGGAAACAACAAAACAAAACCATAACCTCAACAAGTATTTACAAAAAACTTTCCCAGTGACTCATGGCCATGTTAAGGAATATTCCCAAATGGGCCCTCTAATCCAATGAGATATTGATGATTTGAGTGAAGTTCGAAAAAAAAACAGTTTCGTTATTGTGTTGGTCAGATTACAAAGCATTCGGTGTAGCCTAGGAAACTGTGGGCAGAACATACCCAACGTTTGGCGTAGCATTTAAAAAAGGGATTTGTGGCAGACTGGGAGAATTCTGAACAAAAACACGTAAAACAAACAAACAAAACAAAAATTACCCTTTTTTCTTACATTCTCCCTAGAAACAAGATTTTTACTGAGTTGGACTTTTCGAAATTCTTCCTCCAAGTACATTTACCTCTTGGGTTTGTTTTGTATCCCTGCATCTAAACATAGGGAGTTGTGCACTCCCGCACAGGACACGGTTGTGCCCTTCTTGGGAGCGTTCTGTATGTTTTTTTGTTTGTTTAAGGATTGATGAAATTAAACTGAATTGAAGATGAAAATTGATGAAATTAAATTGAATTGAAATTAAACTGAATTGAAGCTGTAAGTAACAAGCCAAAAAATATAGCCTACCTGAAGAATAACCCTTGAAGGTTTGAAAGCAATTTCCATTCCATGTTGTTGGTTCACCTCCCAGTTCAATATCGTACTAATATCCTCTTTGGTGACATGAAATCCATCACAATTTCTCACAGCTGCTTCCAAAAGAACTCGTATGCTAAATGGCAACTTGTCTGAAAGAGGGTAGGATTTATGTTTATTACTGTAAGACAAGTTTTAGATAATAAGATCCAAGGAAGTATCAAATCCAGACAGAAACAGTGCTGGAAACCCGAAAATGGAAACCAGGAAAGTCTGAGCAGGCAGTGAACTTTGGAAATATTTTTATACCACACATTCTCTCCAAATCCAAATAACTTAAAATGGATCAAATCTTTTTTCTCTATTTTATTTAGTTTTCTGGAAAGTGAAGCTAAGGACCTACATATCAGTATTCATTCTCCTTTCCTTGCATGAGTAGCTATCACCTGTTTTATGATAGCCTCTCAAAGCAACCAATAACCCTGGATAGCCCTCAGTGACTGTGGCTACACTACAGAGCAATGTCATATGGAAAGCTTGTGTGGAACACTATTCTGAAATTTGTTTGCCAAGTAACCAAAGATACAGAAGATCAAGCAGACCCATGAAATTTTTAAAGATGAAGTAACTGTGAACGCAACTCCAAGAGACAATATCAGCGGATTTCAATGTGTCTGATATCCTACAGGGATTAGAAAAGGATAGATCTCTGTCAACTGATGATTCATTGGCAAGGTGCCAATAGTCTCTAATCTCTGGAGAGATTAAAGCAGCAGAAGCTATATGAGCCAGTCAACCACAAACCCCTGATCTTTTATCCCTTGTGCCAAATGCTGGATATATCTAACATTTGACATAGCCTATGCCTAACGCTGGCTCCCCTATGCCAAACGCTGGATACCTGTTGGTAACCTAACCTCGACCTACCCCACTATAGATGAATTCTGATTGATTGATTTCTGATCTTCATTCAAATCATCAATATATTATTGGGTTAGAGTATCCAGCATTTGGCATACTGTATCCAGCATTAGGCATAGGGTATGCCAAACGCTAAATATACCCTGTGTTCTGCATAGGGTATCCAAAAATCAGGGGTTTGTGGTAGACTGATACGAGCTCTTTCTCAGCCCATATGGTGATTCTTCACAGAGCTCCAAGGGACCTTCAAAAAGCTATTACATGCACAGATGTCACTGACAAGGCTAGTTACAACTCTTCCTCTACCATACTAAAACTGAAAACATTCGAAACTGACAATAGAGGGTGGTAAAAGAGCACAACGTGAGCTTTACATAAATTCATGGTACCAACAAATTTTTCACAGCAACTTCAGTTACTTTTATTTCCAGCTTTATTTCCTTCTACTGGAGCCTATGCTATTTCTGTTGGTCTCTATTTCCGTATGCACCCTACAGAATTAGCTTTCTAGCTAAGTGCCTCAGATGCACCACAACCTGTCCAAACTAGTTAAACATGTTGAAAGATGCCGTTTAAAATCATATTTGCTGATAAATGTTTCTTAATTCAGAAATTTTGGCAGTGTTGTGACAGAAAAGAAGTCGCGGCATCCCCCGTCATCACAGTACAAGAGAGTCAATGTTGATGCCTGAAAGCCAAAAAGACAAGGTCTCTGTTTAGAACACCAAATGTTTTTCTTATACTGAATTCATGTTTGTTTCTACAATGCAATTTGCTTTCACATTTTTCCAAGTACCTATGGTTAAACAATGATGGCATGATGGAAACAAAACTCAGGTGACCAGCCGTTACAGTAACAAGTATTTTGGAAGAAAACCGACAATGAAGAGGAAGCTGGCTTTCTTTTGAGATACTATTTACCTTTTTTTGAAGTTTCTGTGGAGATAAAGACATTCAAAGCTGGGCAATGGAATCAGCAAGTTAAATTATAACAGAAATAGTATAGGCTAGGCTCCAGTATATGAAAATCAGCTTGGAAATTACTACTTTATGCCATTTAGAAATAAATGTAATGGTGCAGCATACAAAATTCTAAAGGCATTTGTTGTCACTCTGGACCCAAAAAGACAATGGCAAAACATTTACACATATATATATATATATATGTTTAAAACATTATATATATGAATATACATAGGCTACCTATTATTGTAATTGTTTGCTCACTCCCTTGTGACCATTTTAGCAACAATGTCCAATCGGTAGATAGGGGAGACTGGGGTGAGTCCGGACGTTTTTGACTTCATGGTCTGTGTGAGTCACATTTTTAACATCACAGCTTTCATTTTTACATTAAAAGGAAGCTAAAGCATTCAGCTATAACCCTGATTTTTTTCAGACTCCCTCCTTTTTTAGTTTTTTGGCAAATTCACTTAAAGCTGACCCTGGTCAAGTGTCCGAAGTCACCCCATATATGGGGTGACTTCGGACATACATGGGGCGACTTCGGACAGTATTTATAACAAAGGCAGGTTCAGTGCTTTAATCAGTTACTTTACAAAAATTATTCACACAACTAGTAGGTTCAACTTCTGAAGCATAAAACAAACAGAAAATCCGTTTTCCGGTGTAGGGTTTAGCATGATGTCTATTTCACTGAATAGCCCGAGAGGTCACACCCGAAGACAAGACCTTTAACAGCCCGGCCTGTGCCACCAACAGCTGATGGGACTGGCAGCTTCATCCCACGTCTTCCAAACTTGTTTCCACGCAATAAATTACTATATACAATAAATTACACCTTAAATTAATGTCCGAACTCGCCCCATGAAAAACGTCCGGAGTCACCCCACGTGGACTGATTCGGAAAAAATGGCCGCCAAAAATAAATGGCTGAACAAAATCACTGGTAGCTTGCAGTAATCCTTTGTAAGAGACCCTTCTAAGCACCAGTGAAATGGCGATTTTATACAGATTTTTTTTTCGAACATATCTGTCCATTCCTGTTACTAAAAATATTTCTAAAATCCATAGAAAATTTAGTTTTTACCTTTTGGTCCGTCCTGTTTGCCTTAGAATTTTCTAACTGCCCGCCGAATGTGCGCTACTGGCGTGCGATCTAGTGGTAATTTTAGGGGGAAAATAGTAACAAGCGTTTGGCACAGATGCTCAACGTCTGGACTCGCCCCAGTCCGAACTCACCCCAGTCTCCCCTATGTGCTACTGACAAGACAATAGTAGGTTACTCCCTACCTACCTCATCAAATATTTACCAAGGTTCACTTACCAAATATTTCTGGGCCTAACTTCCTGCAGTCAAAGAACTTTAGCTGCTCATCATCTACAGGAAATGTTGTGAGAGTTGAATGGTACAGGTGCTCCTCCGCTAGAATCCAAAATATATACTTAAAATCACACTCAGCTCAGGGGCATTGCACGTGAGGGGGGGAGAGGTAGATGCCCCTCCCCCAGTGCCAATGTTGTCGGCCAGTTGGTAAAAAAAATAAACGACGATTCAGCAAAAAGCACCACAGATTTTCGTAAAAACAGTCAATTTTTTTCTTGGAAATTGTATGGTTCTTCCTAAAAACAGTTGGTTTTTCTTAAAAACCAGTCAGTTTTTCTGAAAATCAATTGATTTTTTGTCCAACAACTCAATCAGAACTCAATCAAGTGTGAAGTGGTATTATCATCAAAACAGTTGTTTTTCCTGCAAAAACAGTCAGTTTTTCTGCAAAAATAGTCATTTTTTATCTGCAAAACAGTGACCAACCAGTCGGTAAATACCTTGCCTTGCCCCCTCCCAAACATTCTGGCTAATAACGCCTCTGAGCCTGGCTTACTCTTGCTCTTTCTCAGTTTCTTCTGATTCTACGGGAAATTATCGTAAATTTAGGAAATACACGATTAAATAAAGCATTTACATATTAGAAATTAAACTTAGGATTCATTGCGATTAAACTTACCCATTTCAAGAGCACATATAAGACATAAATTGTTCCTGGCTTACGTGACTTTTTCAAGCCCAAACACTCCGATTTGTTTCACTTCTTCTGTAACAAGACAGCGTCGTCAACTGTGTAGAGGTAAAACTCCAATCCGCCCTTCTTCAAGTTCCTATCGGATTATTTTTTTTTTTTGTAAGTAGATGCGCCAGTGTAAAGTGGCAAACCGAAACAACGACACATTGCTTCTTTGAGCGTGTTCCACCCTACTTACCATAGTTACTACGCTAGTTACCGTAGTTACTTCGCTAGGCTGGAACGCTTTTTGAATTTTTCGGTCATATATCAGGCCGCGGGGGGATCCGACCAATCACGTTACAGAGATGCGTAGTTACTACGCTAACTACAACGGAAATAGTAACTAATAGTTACTATTGGTAGAGGGGTGGAACACGCTCTTTGTGTAGCCCACATTTAACTGGGTTTGTTAGGCTATTTCGAGCGTGTTCCACCCTACTTACGGTAGTTACTACGCTAGTCGCCGTGGTTACTACGCTAGGCTGGAACGCTCTTTGAATTTTTTCGGTCAATATCAGGCCGCTGGGTGATCCGACCAATCACGTTACAGAGATGCGTAGTTACTACGCTAACTACGCTCCCGAGCGTGGTAAGCAAATAGTTACTATTAGTTACTATTTTGAGAAGGTTGGAACGGTCAGCGTAGTAACTTTTCGTGAGGCTGGAACGGAAATAGTAACTAAGGGTTCGTTCCAGCTCTTCTTCGTAGTTACTTCGGAGTAACTACGTGTGACGTCACAAATTAACTACTACCTGGAACGGTCGAAGTTACTACGGCACGAGATAATGCGTTTTGTCTCTCATTGCTGCCCCGAGTTCCCTTCTCAAGACGGCTCTTGGAAAGTGAAAGTTAGCTAAGGTGGTCGGGTACTATCTTTACAAAAAGTTACTTCGAAGTGACGGTCTTCCTTGTGCTCCCCGTAACTTTGTGACAAGCTGGAACGGTGAAAGTGACTGAAAAGTAACTATTTAGTAACTTTCGGGCAGAGCTGGAACGCACCCTAATAGTTCCTATTGGTAGAGGGGTGGAACACGCTCTTCGTGTTTCTTTTCGATTTGCTGTTAAATCGAATTTCGTGTTTCTTTTCGTTTTGTTCTTTGGCCTGGCTATGTTTGAAACTCTCTGCCCCTACGTACGTGTACTCTACCCACTCATGTTCAACTATGGCTTCCGACAATCGAGCTGATTGACTTTTCTATGGGGCTTATGTGCGACTTGGTGTAAACCAAAAGCTTAATCCCTTATTCCCACTTCAGATCTCTTATACCAAGATCTAACGTGCGATCGTTCTTGCTTCTCTAGCGCATCTATTCGTCATTAGATTTCAGGAAGGACTTATATTCGCAGTCCTGTTTGACGTTATACAAGAGAAACAGTCGATAGTTTCGGACAGATTTTCTGCCCGAAACAAGACCAGCCAGGTCAAGGGGGGTTGACTTGTGTAAACATAAAGAAGTATTCAGGGGCGGTTCGAATGGGGGGTGCACCCCCCATGCTTCAGATAGTCGTATGTTTTAAGCTTGCCTGTATGTCACTCGTACGTTTAGAGCTTGCCAAAATGACAGAATTAACCGTGAATTACCGGTTTCTAGTCGAATGGCGACAAAGAAGTTTTCTATAGCCTAGTGAGAATGTAAGATTCACAGTTGTGTGTTATCGAGTTTGTCAGAATGACAGTCCTGCGATTGACCTGCTTCTTGTCGTATTTTGCGAACAGATTTTCTAGTCCTTTAGGCTAGTTCTCTCGCCGTTCCCCGAGGACTCCTCGCGGAACCGAAGGGAACCGCGAGAATAGAGGGAGTCACTCCACGCGGACTCCGCGTACAGAAAACAGCGAGAAGACAGGGAAAGCTTCCAAAATGGATTTTGTTCGAAAAAAAATATGCAGTTGACGAAATCAGTCTGGATCCACTTTATTTTTGGTTTTGATTATTCTGTCTGACTGTTTTTAATTAATTTACATTGCACCTAACACCAGCAAAAAAATTATTTTCTGACCGGGAACTGGAATCCGGCCACAACCAGAAAAATTTAGCATAGAGTTTTAAAACCCAATGATATAGTCGATATAGGGTGAGGAGACATGCTGTTGCAGCTTTCGAAGAAACTAAAGATCTATTAGAGATTCGGTATCGGGTAAGGAGACATGCTGAATCCAGTTTTCAACTTTATTTTCTTGACGGATAAGCTGGCAATGTTTGCCAAAACCCGGAAATTTGGATCGAAAGGTTCTCCTCTCAATGTCACCAGCTCCAGGCTCAGGCTCGAACACCCTAATGTCAAAGTCATAAATTTTCATAAGCGCGTCTCATCTGACACCTTCCACGTGAGAACACATGTTAGTTCATTTGGAAACACAATCCCTTCGCGGCAGTCGTAATTCGGTCTCCAATTACAGTATTGTCCATCTTTGTCTTACCAGTATTAAATTAAATTAAATTAAATTTTATTTATAACCCGTCTAGGTACAGACGGAGTATAGTAAAAGATAAAAAAAAAAAAAGAGAGAAACACAACAACAACAACCAAAGTAATTAACATTCACTAAACCGGAACATCATGGAGCTCCATGGGTGGTGACAATTTTCCTTCAGTTTCTTGATGGATCTCAGGACAGCCGCAGACGGATCCGCTATATGGAACTTTTCGATGAGATGGCTGTTCCTTGTCCAGGGGGGGAGGCGTAGCAAATATTTGGAAAACCGAAAGAAAATGGAACGAATTTGACGAAGATTTTCGTTGCTGAAGACGGTCCAGAAAGGGGAAAGATACAAAACGTGTGGAAGAGCAGTGGCATTGTCGGAGTAGGCAAGAATCTTTCGGTTAAATCGCAACTTTCCGGAAACGATACGGGCATAAGCTCCACTGATACGCTTCAGCAAATGGGCTATCAGTAATTTGCGAGTGCTTTTGATTGAATCTCCGATAGGCAGTCCTAGGTACGTCAGACTGGATTTGCTCTGGACTTGGCATCCTAGAAGGTCGATGATCGTTGGCCCACTCGAATGATCGTTAAACATTAAGAATTCCGTTTTTCCCTTGTTGAATTTAAGTCCAATGTCAGCATATTCCGAAACTAGTGATTGGAAAGCACTTTCGATACCATCTGTAACACGACTAAGGTTCAGAATGTCATCAGCATACGCTATCACTGAGCAGTTGATGCCATCATCGACACAAGTGCAAGGGGTTTGCTTCGTATAAACCAAGTAGGCTTGTTTCAACACACTACTGACATTACTTTCATCAATCTTGAAATGTGTTTCGTTTATGATACCTTGTTCAAACACATTAGTGTAATATCAAAATCATACAGTTTCAGGTCCCATTTCATCATTCCCACCCTTCCGCGGAAACACATGTTTGTGACTAATTGACAGCTGAAACCCTTTGCGAAACATGAAACCAAACAAACGCAATCTTACGAAAAGTACTGTGTACAACTACACGAGGTTTTAATTTTGACGAGTGTCATCGTTCACGAACTTAACACATGGGCAATCTGGGCCCCGTTGCAAAATCTCACAAAATATCAAAATATGGGCAATCCGGGCCCAGTTACCCATGAACGGGGAGGGTGGGGGAGGTTCAGTCTCAAGATGTTCTTCGTGGCCAGAGGATATACATATATATCCACAAGTATACAAGAGTTGAACTCGAGACAATGTCGTAGACGAACGTAACTCATGGGAAATCTGGGCCCAGTTACCCATGAACGGGAGGGTGGGGGGAGGGGGGGCGTCAAATTGCTTATCTAGACCTAAATATCCTCGACTATACCAACTTAGAGTTTGATTCCAGTCACGGGTCAAAAAAATTTCTCATGGGCAAATTGGGCCCACTTGCCTATGACCGGGGAGGGTGGGGGGTGATTCAACTCCACATAGATATTCCCAACCCTATGATCCAAAAGCACAAAGGAATTTCATCGCCCTATCTCCAGTTATTGTCAAGTTCTAAACATAAAAAAAAAATGGCCAATCTGGGCCCAATTGTCCCTGAACTGGGTGGGTGTGGGGGGTCGGACCCCCAAAAGTTATAACTAGACCCCAATACCCATAAGTGTACCAAGTTTGAACTTTGATACCTGTTAATTCCCGTCACGGGTAACGAACTTTGCTCCTGGGCAATCTGGGCCCAGTTGCCCTTGAACGGGGGGGGGGGCAACTTTGAAAGTAATTTCTCAGCCCTAGGATCTACAAGTATGAGGAATTTCATCGTCCTGTGTTCAGGTCTGGTCAAGTTATGAACATTATTCACTGGGCAATCTGGGGCCATTGCCCCTGCACCGGGTGGGTGTGGGGGGTCGGACCCCCAAAAGGCACAACTAGACCCCAATCCCCACCAGCGTACCAAGTTTGAACTTGATACTTCCACTGGTTCAAGAGTTATGAGCTCCACAAAATACGGTGAAAACCGGAAGCCGAAAGCTGCTACAGCGCTCGCAATAGTGGATTGTTCCAAGGAACACTCCACTAAAAAATGGTAAAGGGGTTTGGCGAAGACCGGAAATCTACAAGGTTCGCTTGTCTGGATCAAGTAGTCCAATAAATATTCAGTATCTGGGATCCCATCGAAACCTTTGGTCTTGTTTCTGGATGGCCATTACCTTCGTCGGAAAGGACAGTACAAGACAGACAGAAAGATCGGTGATATATAGGCATTAAGCCCCGTCTGCATTACCGTAAACCGACCGTTTTACGGCCGACCGTTTGACCGTTACGGCAGTGAAGACGGGTCTTTCTCTACGGACGGCCGTAGCCGTAAAACGGCGGTACTGACCCCTCCGTAACCGTAAAACGGACGTAGTGAAGACTGCTTTTTTGTCAAAGTCCCATGTAACTGTTTTTCAACTGTTTTTCAAGTCACATATAAACTGTTTTTTAAATTTTAACCCAAGATTCACCTATTTGGGACTAATGTAGTCCATATTTTTGCGGTTACGGACCTAATGAAGACCACATTTTTGCGGCTACGGACCGTCCGTAAAACGGTCGGTTTACGGTAATGCAGACGGGGCTTTAGGTATCCCTTACTTTCGTTTGGAATCCAAACAAGACCAAAGGTTTCGATGGGATCACACAAATTTGCTATGTGATCCAGACAATTGGGTCTCGTCTTCACCAGATCCAGTCTTTGCCAGGCTAATCATCTGAGAAAAACATGATCAGGTAGGCTATACATCTATAAGCCATATATATTTTGACGATACTGACCGAAACTTCCTGCTTTACTTCTGCTAAATTTCCGATTTCGGCCGAATTCCGAGCGAACTACTTGTCCGCGTAAAGTAGTTCGTAAAAGTAGCGCCTACTGCTCCTCATTCGAATGATTACTAACTCCAACCCGGGTGGGGGGTCTTTCGGAACAGCTTCGCAGAAGCCGCTACGCGTCGACAGCGCAAGTTTATAACTGCGACGGCTCGTCAAACTGAAAGCTCAAAGAGCTCCGGAATCAGAATTCTCTCTCGGAATACACTATATATCCGAAACACGCCAGTGAGCCTCGGGAAGAACAAGAAACGTCAGACAAACGAACCCTTCAATCATGTGTAAATCAATCAACAACGTTTGTTGTCGTGACGTTTCTGGCCCTTCGCTGGGCACCCGTCGATTCTTCGTCGATAAGAAGAGTTAGTCACCAACAGTATCGGTTTGCCGTTGGTCTAACGCTCTACGAGGTCATTACGTCGCGGTCTCCAAGGACTCAGCCCACAACATAAATCGTTAGAGTTCATCTTTAAATCCTGTTTTATTATACGACATAATACGATGCACAAAAGCAAGTTTCTATATAACAATTTATCATTATTGCACTTCCCTGAAAGCAATCGCCAACGAATGGATACAGATATAGCATAGCATACAGCATCGGAATGTCAAAAATAAACTTTTTTACAAAAATTCGGAAAAGGTCATCGAAAAGAATCCGATCATAATCCGGTTAGGAAGTGCCGTTTCTAGAATTATGTTATTCGTATTCCTTCCGCCCAGAAAAATGATTTTCAGCTACAACTTAAAGTTTTAGCAGACTAACCAGTTTAGCACCACCATAACTGAGCTATTTCTCTCACCTGTGTCCGGACTTTAACTCCAGGAGGGAAGTAGGACTTAACTGAAGCCAATAGTCAGAAATGCAGGACAACCGATTATAACAGTTGGCGGGGGGGGGGGAGGGGCAAACTCTCCTTTGAATACAGCCAAGTCCGTATCCAGGAATTTAGGGGGGGGGGCGGCGGGTCGGACCAAAAAGGTAAAAAAAGACACGGATCAGACAAGCCTATAAAAAACGATTATTTTTGTATGTTTCTGGGGGGGGGGGGGGGGCCCTAACTCCCCCGTGGATACGGCCCTGCAGCCTATGTTTTATTTTATTTTATGCTTTAGCATTTTATCTTTCGGTCTGGTTAAAACATCCCGCACTGGACGTGGAGCTGTACCCGAAAACGGAAAGCAGTTTTGAAAATCGGACCGGATTTCGTGTAACGACCTTTGACCAAGACAGTGACCTTGCAGAATGGCACTTATGTCTGGAATGGGGATACACTCAGACTCGCCGGATTCCGGTACAAAATCTTTGCCTGCATCCAAGTCCTTCTCTGTTTCCGCGACAACACTCCGAAGTCCAGGTCTAAACCATATAGTCAACTTATAACCACCCAGACATAAACAATCGCCTTAAAACTTCACAGAAATGACACTGACGCGTCAATAATACGAACCGAGGCACTAAACAATTTATGCAACGGATGAAAACAATATTGGTTCCTTTGAAACCTACAAGAAATGGAATTTTCGTTGACCTTAAAAATGAACTGCAGTGCTAAATTTGTAAAAAAAAAAATTTTTGGTATAACCATATCCTTAGATATTATTTTTGTTCCTAGCTTGTGAGTTCCGTCCGCACTGGACCTTGTTTCTTCCAATATTCTTAAACCCAAATCCCCCGCTTATATTCCCATTTACCATACTCCGAACTGATTAGGCTTCCACGCGAAAGATAATACCTCTTCTCACGCCCAATCCTATTGATAAGTTCTTTTTACTAGGTCTGACCTTTTTTAACAGCATTTTTTTTTACTGTGAAACCAAATTATATGTCTAATAACAAAACAGAAGTTACGTTCGTCGCACTCCTAGTAATGTTCTGTTTTTAACTCACCGGGGTCTGGTGTTTCCCCAATAAAGAGTTAGATTTCAACATCTCCCAGTGACTTCTCACTAGAACCTGCGTCCCGACGATGTATCTGGACGCACCGGTGGGGAAAAACTGAGTCCGAAAACGGGTTATAACACCAGTGAATCCGAGAGTTTTATTCCATCGTTCGTCGAAGTTTTGAACAACTGACAAACGTTTTCCCCACAATGTTTTAACTGTTTAATGTTTTATTTTTAATGATAATTTTTTTACTATAGTATTATTATGTATAACCACCTTATTAGATGTTATGTAATTATGATGTACTTGACAAAAACGGCAGGTTCGGCAATCCAATGCTGTGAAAGTTCGTTTTGCAATAAGTATCAATATCAAGAATAATCCAAAAATACATTCCAGGAAAGACCACCGGTGAGTACTACGGTGACAAAGAACGTGGCTAAAAAAGATTCGGGACAGGGAGACGCTGGTAGGTTGGGTAAGATATAGCGGGTTTATACAGAATTATCAGGGAAGTGTACATAATATAGGGCGATTCTGCGACTTCGACTAAGACTCGCTTCGCTCTCCAGAGCTGTTCTCGCGCTCCGCAAGTTTCCACCAGCAGATGCGTCACTACCGGGGGGGGGGGGGGGGGGAGGGGGGGACGCCCCCCCAATGTTGTCGGCCAGTCGGTAAAAAATAGCTGAGTCGGCGCGAAGCGCCGCGATTTTTTAGTAAAAACAGTCGATTTTTGTCTCAGAAATAGTCGTTTTTTCTTAGAAACAATCAAAAGCAGTCGGTTTTTCATAAAAATAGTCGATTTTTCTTAAAAACAGTCGTTTTTCTTAAAATCAGCTGATTTTTCGTCAAACACAGTCGTTTTTTTCTCAATAATAGTCGTTTTTATCCGCAAAAATAGTCGGTAAAAATGACCAACCAGTCGGTAAATACCTTGTCCCCCCCCCAAACATTTTGGCTAGTAACGCCTCTGTCCACCAGTACTTGGAAAGCGAATCCACTTCGCGAGTGGAAAGTGACTTCGGCAAGTCAGCCAGAAGTTGTAAAAGTGCAACTGAGGCGCAAAGACTTTCCGTTAGTTCTTGCGCTCGGCGGATTCTCGCTTTGCTTTTCGGTAATCGAATCCAAGAGATCGCCAGAATCGCCCTTATATGAATCAGTATTATAAGTCTGGTATGCGACGTTCTAAGAAAGGTTGGCTAAACCGTTCCTCGCCTGTGCAATCACGTTTTTTTTTCAAATTGGCGAATTGCTAGTTGCGTTTTTTTTATCTCGATTCTCAATATGATTCTCATGTGTCTTGCGTTTTTGTCGAAAAAGAGAACTGGGAAAGCTTCACGGTTCTTCGGAATCGAGAAGTCACTTCGATAGTCACTTCTCTATTCTCGTTCCCTTCCTCATTGGTCAACAAAGGGTGGATGTTCAATACGTATTAACAGGTACTAACGGGTTTTTACATTAGTTGTGTTTTTACTGATACCATGGTATCTGTTACCACGGTAACTGGATCTGCAATTAGTCGTTTTTGCAGTTACCGTGGTATCTGATATACGGTCCACTGCAAAAACGACTATTGCCGAAATTGCACTTTCCTAAGTCATCCCAAAAGAAAAACTGATATCCAGTTACATCGCGAAGTGTTGAACTTCTTTCTAACCAATTTGACAAAATATGATGAAAGTGAGAAGACTTTTCAGGTACCACGACCAGATACCATGGTCGGACCGTGATATCTGAATATCTGTTACCACGGTAACTGGCCAGATACCACGACAACTGCAAAAACGCCTTTTGACCGTGGTATCAGACACCACGATAACTGCAAAAACGACTTTAGACCGTATATCAGATACCATGGTATCAGCAAAAACGCAACTATTGGGGTTTTTGTCAAAAGCAAGAACTGAGAAAAGCAACAAGTTTGTACGAGGATTAAGAAAAGAAGCGAGAACTGAGAATTCAGATCAAAAACACAACTATTCTTATTTAATACGGGCAGAAGTTACTGTCAGAGGTTTGATTATACAGATGCGCCTCTTTGTGTTGGATATTATGAATAATAACCAGGAGGATCATTTACCTTCAGACTGTTATCTTTCCGTAAAACAGAACAACGAAGACGGTTTCAAATGTAACGGCTTTAAGAATTATGTTTTTACGAAACAACAACAGCAGTTTGATAATAGTTGCATTTTTGCTGATACCATGGTATCAGATATACGGTCTAAAGTCGTTTTTGCAGTTATCGTGGTATCTGATACCACGGTCAAAAGACGTTTTTGCAGTTGTCGTGGTATCTGGCCAGTTACCGTGGTAACAGATATTCAGATATCACGGTCCGGCCGTAGTATTTGGTCGTGGTATCTGGAAAGCGCATCTCACTTTCACCAAATTTTGTCAAATTGGTGAGAAAGAAGTTCAGCACTTAGCGATGTAACTGGATATCAGTTTTTATTTTGGAATGACTTCGAAAAGTGCAATTTCGGCATAGTCGTTTTTGCAGTGGACCGTATATCAGATACCACGGTAACTGCAAAAACGACTAATTGCAGAGCCAGTTACCGTGGTAACAGATACCATGGTATCCGCAAAAACGCAACTAATATTTAACACCACGGTGAATTCTAGGTTCATTCAATCTGAAAGCTCTAGATGACGTATTTAGAACTTATGCTTGTTCTTCCCACCAAGTTTCATCCCGATCCCTCTACTCTAGCGATTTCAAAGATTTCTGGTTCGCCCCTCATACTCCTCCCAATGTCACCCACTAGGAACGGTCACTATTACACATCATACCATACATCTTTATGCTGGTATTTGAACGCCACTCTCCACTTTCAAGTTAGACACCATACAATAACATAAAATGCAAAGGTCGTGCAGTCAATTCGACCTAATCTCAGTACAATGCATGAATCTCACAAATGCAGTAATATATACGTATATACAGAATAATCACGGAATCCCCACTCAATGCTTACTTTCAAGTCACACTTTTTTCTAATGGTCAAAACGAGAACAGCCCCATTTGCAGTTTTGGCCATTGCTAAACCGCGACCTGTCTATCCTACAAAAGGTACCAAACTGTGTCGGCAACAGAGTATTTCAAAAATACTTCGTAAACTTTATCAACAGTTCTCCAATACCAAATTTAATAATTGCCGAAGACAGGTTGTACCATTTTTTAGACATGGGAAGGACTCGACGTATTTGGTGTTTCAAGTCGTCCAAACTAGAATCTTACGTCACCCCTTACAAATAGTAATTTTCCATTTGCCCATTGTTGCACAAATTCATATCAGAAAATTAAAGAAGCGGTCTTTTGCAACTTACTTTCAAAATTATAATTATTTTCATACATTATAAGTCATTTTCTCTGTTGCTCACATATTTACACGAGACAATAATATTTCCACGCTAAAAAGCTAGCAAAGAGATACTGAAATACATTTTTCTTTCATCAATGGCTGCGTTATTTGCCTTTTCTCCATAGAGCGGTTAACCGCTACTGACCGTTTTTTCGTCTCGCCGGTCGGTTCGACTGAGCTCTAAAAAACGGCTTATAAGAAAAAATGGCGTCTTCCCGTCGCCTATCTCTCCAATGAGAATTTTGAATTTCGCGCCGTGCCAATAGCGTAGGTCGGTTGGATGGAGCTCCCGCCTCAGTCCGAAGGTCGGTTAACCGAAGGAAGAAAACGACTTATCGTGGGAAATCTTGTAGGTCGGTTAACTGGATGACGGCAAAAACGCAGGTAATGTAGGGTTGGTCACAAAGACTGAAAGGCGATACTTAGGAGTTTACGAGCTGAAGTTAGCCAACAGCAAAAGGTGAAATGACCGAACGAGCTCAGGTTGACAGCTTCATTCAGCCAGGGCAGACCCCTCCTTCCTAAGTCATAAACATAAAAAAAAGTCAGATGGTCAAAATCAAGGCAGCTAAATAAATAAATAATGGTCCCATAATCCACACATAATAAATACAAACCAAAATAATTACCCCCCTTTTAAGACGTTTGGCACCTACTATGCTAAGTAACTACTTTCCCATAACAAAAATGCACGTTTTTCAGTGACAGAATAATGAATACTTCGTGCAGAAACTCTCATAAGAAGGTAACAGCCAAAGACATTAAGAGTGGAAAGAACTCTCAATAAGTCCCATGATTCGCAAAAACTGGCGGCGTCTAGCGGTTGGTCTATCGTTAAACAATCGCTCTGTTGACATTTCGACCGATCGTTCTGCCAAATTTAATCATCGTCCAACTACAAGTGCCACGTGTGGTTATTTGGAAATCGTCCTGGTTTGCTGAAATTTTTGTTTGTTTAACTCTCACTTTCTTCATTTAAAGTTGGACAAAGGCAAACGCTAGGTAGCGTGCAGCCCAATTTCGGAGATGCGATTTCAGCGGAGCTTTCCAACTGCTAAGGTCTTTGGTAATAGCGTGCGTTGCAAGAAATCACCTCGCTTCATTTGTTTGATTTTTGTTCGGTGCAGACGGGCTAGCCTAGACACGGAACAATCCGGAAGTAATTGCGTTACTTTCGACGACGGGAGTCAACGGCGACTCGTCGTACGCCACATTGGTCACGTAACGCACATGTTTCTTAATGAAAGTTCTAGAGACGTATTTCTTCACGAAGTTTCATTGTTCGATGGTATCGTTGTGCACCCTAGTAACAGTGCCCGATGAAAAATTTGTAGCCTGTGTAGTTGGTAGTTGTACGAAAAAGTTGCATGTATTCATATACAGTAGTACAGAATACTTTAATTTAATGTGCCTCACACTGGGCTAATCTTAAGCAGTGGTATTCAGCAGCATCCCGCCTTGCTCCAGTAGCATCCAGTCTTGCTACAGTAGCATGTACTAGCATCAGTTGGTACTGTATGCTACTTTTTCGTACAACTTCACAATACTATTTTGAGATAATTTTTCATCGGGTGATACTCGTCATCCACGGATAATACAATCAAGCACTCATTATGTTCTTCTCGCGTCCTATTCCTTAGATGGGCCTATTACGGTCTGCCCTAAAACAAAAACTGTATACCATAGCTAATGGACTGGCGGAGAGCCGGGACACTCAATGATGAACAATGAGAGAAAACGAACACTGAACGATGCCTAGCCAATAGCCACACATAGTCCAAGCGCGAAATCTTATGTCTGTAGTACAGCACAGGTATGTTTCTTTTAATACTCCTGTTAATTTACCATCACCCCATAAGTAGTCAAATGGAAATAACAGTATTGATGCACTATTAGCTCAGACTCAACCACCTTTTGACATACAAAGTGAAATTAAATTCTCCTTCTGTTGGGATACGTCGAGTGATTCTTGAAGATAATGCAAAATTGTTTCAATTTTGCTAGTGCTGTGGTGCAGAATAAACGAAAATTGACAGCTATTAAATTATAATTTAAACTGTTTTAATTCAACTGGTGTTTGCGCTGAGTACCCCCACACACGCCACTGCAGTAAGCCTAAGGGGGGAGGACAATTTTGGGCCCTCATCCCAGGTTTATTACGAAGACTCAACATTTTATTACTCATTGGGGTAAATTTAACATAGTTTTCGAAAATACCCCCCCCCCCGAACGGCGCCTCTTAGTTGTTTACAATTTTGGTTCAAGTAACATACCTTACTGTACGCCGACTGTACGTAAATGGGCAGAGTTTAGTGACCGCGGATGACACGGAGGGCACAACTGAGAATACGAGCAATAAACATCAATCTTGCAATTAACATTTTTAAAAGCCAAGAGAACCCCGAAGAAGCTAACCTAGAACAGACTGAACATTTCATAAATATAGACACTGGGCGAAAACATACACTAAATGAGCAAACGTGAATACTGACTTTTGCCGCGACAATGGGAATTGTACAAAAGCCGCGGCACAATATACAAATAAATAAACCTTAACCATAAAGGGAATATGAAGCAAAATAATCTGTACAGAATCACAGTGTGTAAGGGCCGCGATAATACAAGATCTAAGGAGCAGTAGTATAGTGGGGCCCGGGTCCCACTATAGTCACACCTGGTAATAACGCCGGTAATAAGACCGTCTTACAGACGAAACTGAGAAGAAAAGACGCTGAAAACGTAAAAATAGACGAGATGAAAGAATTCATCTCCGCCATTTTTAAACGTAACTTTGGACCAATCACAGACCACAGTCACTGACTATAGCTAGTTTTGTTTACCTATGAGTGAGATGGTGGTAATATATCTCGAATTTCTTCGTTCCAGGTGTGACCAGGATGAAACGTAAGATTGGGTAATAAACAAATAAACGAATCAAATTACATACAGATCTGACTGAATGTGGCCCGAGCTTTAAGTTCACAGATGGGATCAGTAGTCCTAGTCTTAAAGTGGCCCAACACTCCCCGCACCTAGTCCACCATTTAAAGTTTAACCGAAAAGGGCTGAGATAGGACATTTTTGATGAAAATGCGTTACCTCGTTGCTTTGTTATTCACGATTAATCGATTTTCGAACAGTAAACCTTTTCCTGGCGGATTCGTGGTACCTCTATGCGCGTGTACCTGGGTCATATGCTTGACGGTAAAGATTTACGAAAAAAAAAATTCATTCTCTGAGAACTATTTTACATAGCTCAAAATTCAAGAACTGACCGAATCTCTATTGTGGCGGGGGTCTACTCTTAGATCTTGTATTTCGTGGACTAGCAGGGATAAGGGTTTGTCAATATGGCAGGAAAAGTTCGCTTTGGCAGCTGCAGAGAAGACACATATGAAACAGAAGTCTACAGCGACTACAAAACGATGTCGGAAGACACGGACAAATTCAAAAGTTAGGCACGTGGCATGACAGGGCGCAGAGGCATCAGGCGATCGACATGGAATGGAATAAAGTTGGGTGGGAATGCGAAAAACATAAACCCGACTGGCTAAGTAGTCTAACTACATCTATTTATTCTACTGCCGTTCGTTCAAAAATTTTGTTTTCGTTTTTATGACTTTTGCTTCAATTCACTAAGATATTTCTTCTTTTTCGTCTCTTTCTTGTGTTGATAGAATGACGCTGACAGGATAACAAGCTTACACAAATGACGCAGAACAATTTTAGCCTACTGTACATTTTGTGTAGCTTTTCTGTCTTTCTATTTCACTATCAGTTTATTATAGCATCCCGAATATCTGTATCTTTGTTTTAAACTCCAGAGTCACACGCTTTCTTTTTACAGAGGGTTACACAAATTAGTGATAAATAGATAAATATAAAGATTAATAACCCACTGCAATTTAGTCGTTCGAAAGGATGAAGATCAATCAATATTTTAGGATGTCACCAGAAGAATCACAGCGGATGAATCCGCACCTGAACAATCTCCCTCTTCTCTTCCAGACTGTACTTAAACACACTCGCTGATAAACGCCTTAAGTAACATGGTCCGTTGTTTGTGGCAAGATGTGGTTTAAATTGCACCCTCATTAATTAGCGCCCGCTTTGCACGACCTAATTCTATAATCTTTCTTTTTGGTTTCGCATTCCCCTCTCTTCATCCATTCCTCGTCCTAACCCGCAAAATTCAGAACAACAAATCCGCCATGGCCTCATTACTAAACGCCGCTCCCTCCTCCAAGGGTCTAAAGAAATCTTCTTCTTCCTGCGGTTGAGTGGAGGGAGGGGGAGTTGGGGTTAGGGATGTGGAGCGTGACACACCAAGCTCAAAGGTTTCAACGTACTGCACTTTGCTAGGGGTGTAAGAAGCAAGACCGCCTAGAAGGGAGAAAGGGGTTAGAAAAGCACACACAAACAAGGTTTATTACTAGCATAAACTACAGAACTACTTCGTGCAGAAATGCTTATTTAAATTACATCTTTAACAATGGCCCATGATTTGCTTGGAATCAAGCGCACCTTACTGCGGTGATTTTTTCAGGAATGTCATTGATGATTATAAGGAATAAAAATCTTCGAAAAGCGGTTATCGCAAAATTCTGGGCCAACTCAATTGCAAAAACATGCTTTACTGTTAATGACAAGATCTCTAATGATTCTAATGTAGGCGATCAGTTAGGCAATCCGTTGCTCCGCCGTATCCCGTTACGTGATTGGCGGGCGGTCACTCTCTTCTATGATTTACTGTTTGCCCGCCAGGAAAAACAACTAGCCCCATCTATAAACAATCTATAAAAGATTTTGGGATCTTTGCTACTGCGCACTCTACATAAAACGCTTTCACGCCCTTCTATACGAAATAGTTTAGTCTACATTACAGGTGTGGTGCGTGTGGGCCAGGTAGTGGGGTTAAAGTGAATACACACTACGCGAGGCTAGGGGCGATTACAGCTTTCCAGAAGTCCACTTCAGAAGTTTGCGTATCCTTGTGATAAAAGTTATGAGAATAAATATGTTAAGACCCTTTTGGTTATGTTTGACGAAAAGATATCTTTAAAAGGGTCATAACAGACAAATTCTTGGGTTCCAGCTACCCCCAAAAAGTAACTCCTCTCGGCGAAAACCCTCCGGTGTTTGCAGTCAAACTGCAGTTTTTAACAAGATTTCAAATTTCCTATATCTTTGCATTCGGGGGGGGGGGGGGGGGGTACCGGGAGGGTTTTCATCAGGGTGGGGGGTCGCCTAGACCCATAATTCTCCTCACTCAAAACATATAACACAAGGAGCATGTGTTATCTGTTATCAAACTTTTGACAGTGCAAACTTCCAATAATACTTCTGAATGTCTTGAAATTGTTAAGCTTTCCCTTACAAAACGGAAGGCCTTTAGGTGCCACTGCAGATCAATCCCCAATCTGTCAACAGCTTAATCTGCGGGGTAAACAAAAAATTCTTGCAGGATTTGATACTGGGATTAATCTTGTCTCTATTTAGATAAGATTATCTCTAATTCGGATTAATCTTATCCTAGTAGAGATAAGATTAATCCCAGTAGCAAATACTGCAGTTAACTTTAATCCTTACTCGGAGAAACTTTTTACAGTGAGAGTAACATATGGGAAAGTCGACTTTACAGAGAAACTGCCCTTAATTTTATCAAGGAGGGTAGAGGCGAAAACCCTTTATGCTAGAATACATTTTATTATTATTAGTATTATTAAACCCTTACTGCCGATAATTATGCATGAAATCGACAGATGCCGTAGACTCAATGAGGCCAGCCTTTGACTTAAATTAGTCCAAAGTAACTTCTAAGAATTCAAGAGTTCCATGGAAAACAAAAACATCTTCTTACAATACGCTAGCAGACCCCTTACAAGTTCACCAAGGACAAGCGACAAGCCTTAGAAGTCAGGGATTTAAAAAGCTTCACGACCTTCAGAAATTCAATTACATGTCACGTATTTTTTAAAGGGTGCACTAGACTTGATCTATACTTTCCAATGCACTCGAGGGGGTTATAATAAGCCTAACATAGTGCAATTTTTTTTTCGGCAAGTCTTATCGTCTCTTTTATTCCCATTTCTTCTTTTTATGTCTTGCACACTATGAATGAGGATTACAATTACAATTACTATCGTTATTATGCATTTGACGGAGTGTATTTGAGGGGGTCGTTGTGAGTGCCGGTAACATACAAGGAGGGGGCTAGACAGGAAAACGGCGGGCAAAAGAGATTTCAACAGCCTGACGAGAAATATCTCTGCCAAAACATGGTAGCTGAAGTATCCGTTTTTAGCCATTGCTTGAATATACAAATAGCGTGAGGCACAGAACTTCCGACTCAGAGGCTGAGTGTTTGGTAATTACTCTGAATCTACAAGCTGTCTAATCAGAAACGAAATCTTTTACCGCACAAACGGAGAATAGAGTCGTTCCTCCTATTGGTCAGTTTCGCACCTTCCAGTCAAAGCCTGGCTTCCTAATGGCCAGTGCATCTACACTGACTATCCGTTTCAGTTGGGTAGGGTGGAATCCCTCCTTATTACAATGTGCGGACATGAAATGAACCGGACTCTGGGCCTTAAGCTTTTCCATATCTAAGCTAACGACAGTTAACTGGCAGGCAACCGATACCGCACCATAATTTTATAACGATAAGCCCTGAATATTTTTAACAATTACTTTCGTTTTATATCGTAGTGTCGACGTACCAACGTTGTAATGGCTATACATTTATATTATGGCGAGCAAATCTGAACTGAATCTGGATACATGCTCGCCCGTAAAAACGCAAACTGTCTCGCCTCTCAAGACGATATTTAGATAACAAAAACTACCATTAACATACAGAATTACCAAATCTTGCCTAACGGCGATAAACTTGTTGCGCCTGGAATAAATTGGAATAAACTTAAACATAAACAATGCGACCCGAGTCGCACTTACCACTACTATCACCGATGGGCGATATCGACACACTTCTCGTTTCGCTCACTGTGACGATGTCGTCAGTCACTGGTTCTTCGATTAGTATGGATTGTTCAGACGGGTATTCAAACAACACTGTGGCGTCGTCGTTAAACGATATGTTAAGCTAAAAAAAAAAGGTAAGAAATAGTTAAAGGCCTCTCTTGCTTTTCACATTTTTCAGTCCCCCACTGACGACGTACAAGGTTAAAAAATCCTTGTGAATCACTTTATTTGATTTTTTTTTCGCTTTTCAGCGCTAGCCGAGATTTTTCAGGGTTGCATGTTACTAACTTATTATTTTGTCTTGAAAGTCACAAGATAGGCTATGCCAAATTTGATGCCTTTCCGATGTCTCTGCTTTCGATCTCAGTTGCCACATTTAACCACGGCGCGCATTTTTTAAATTTTCCGCCAGAAAAACCAAGTGTTTTATGCGCGAAGCCACGCTTTATGACCGGCAGCGCTGGTTTCGGCCGGTGCCGAGAAAGGGTGTACAGTAGGTGCCGGAGAGTGGCTAACTCCTCGGTCCTTTGCAAACATCAGGAATCTCGCAGTGTTGGCCTATCTGGGACTTTATTGTGCACGTGTGTGCACATTAATCGGAAAAGAATTACCTTGTTTGGTTTGGGTTTCTTCTTGATATTCGATCTTCCATTGATGATGATATTGTCGTTCTCGAATATCACATTGCAGGGAGGAGGAGGGGGCGACGACGAGTTGTCGTCATCTTGTTCGACATAATCCGACGATTCGGCGGCAGACGGGCTGATGAAAGTGATACCGGAATCTTTCTTCTGCAATTTACGTTATGAAATAAAAGATATGAAGTAGAAGTATTACACCAAAGCAACAGAAAATGAAGTAGTTGTAAAATAATTTCAGAATATGTCCACTATAGGTAGAAGCGCTTCAGAATACTCATATTGGCTCGTTCTCGTTAAGGTACAGAAACAGCTTTGTTTCGTCTTTCGTCGAGCTCTACTTTAAATGAACAGTCATACTCTAGTCACGTTGTTTGAACATTTTTGTCTGTGAGAAATTATCGACGATTTACACACATTTTTAACTGCAGATTTAGGCTAAACATTTTTTATTCTATATTACAATTATTCCGAATTACTGTTTTATAGACATCACAGGTTCGCTTTTTTGTCTGTTGAATACAAAGTCAAATCCGGCGTTTTCACTTTCTCTTTCTCACTTTCTTTTTGTCATCCTCGGATTTCTGTTACTCCTGCGCTGACTCCGTTTTCCGATTGGCACGCAGGGACTCGCCTCTATCCTAAATTCTTCGTACGGCCCCTTTCAAGGCCGACAAATTTAAGACGGCCCCTTTCAAGTACAACAGACTCTACTTTGCGATACAACAGGCTTGAAAATTAATTTCGGTTGAAAGGAACAAGTTAAGGTTGGGCTTCACTACCCAGACGCCCCAGAATCTGGGGTCCGGATTATGTGAAGACGGTCCCAAACAGAAATCAAACCAAATGTCTTTTCAACAGTCCACTTTTGGGCATTTTTCAGCACTTCTGTCATTTTCTTAGATTTTACCACCTCAGCACAACAATTTCTCAATTCAAATGAAAACTACTTTCAAATTCCCGCTTCTTTTCACCCAGAATCCGGAAATCTCGTAGATTTTTCTACCAGATTCCCGGACGCGTCCGGGGTGCTTTCAGACCTGTCTTCACTACCCATACCGGTATCGAAGAAAACGGAACCGAGAATCCGGGCGAAAAATCTGGGTAGTTAAGCCCGACCTTTAGGCAATAACCGGCAATCCCAGAATAACCGATAATGTAAAAGAACTTTTGCCATCAGCCAGCTTTGAGTGGATTATCGTGAGCGGGATCAGATTGGATCAGGACCAGTCAGCTTTTATACTTTTCGAATTCGTGGCAACAAAGAGACGATGTATGTCCGTTGCGCGGCTGTCTGAGTGTAAGAGTTACGAGCACAGCGTTGGTCCTCAAAGAAGCCGAGAAATGCATCACTGCCACATGACTTCAGTCATTGCCGCGCGACAGGCTACAGTTAGAATATTTAGCTAAGATTTTTTTTTTTTTAGCCTATTCATTTATAAAATCAGATGTAGCCATGACGACTGAATTCTCAGGCGGCAATTTAATCTTCTGAGTTCCTTATCGGTCTGACCACTGTTTTTTTTCTTCAAATATTTGTCTTGAGGAGACACAAAAAATTCGACATGTTGTCGCCTTTGGGCTTTTTTTCTAAATAAAAGAATCTGTAACCCCTTGGCTTCGTGTTCGTATCTGTCCAATTAGCCTACGCGACTCGGCGATTCTGAAATAGGCTACCTTGCAGGAACGCAATCAATCCTCACTGAGTAACTGGAGCATAATGAGTATTTGACAGTGCAAAATGGATACATCAGCTGAATGGTTTTTCCACAAGCTCATTTTCCAGCTTGAGAGGCTTGAGCGTGAAGAGAACTATATTTAAGATCATGCTTGGCCCGACCTACACTTCGTATGAAGCGGGTCTAGAGAGGCTTGGTCTCTCCACTCTGTCTGAAAGACGACACAAGTTGACAATGGATTTTGGACGTAAATGTTTGTCCTCTGATCTTCATAGATCCCTCCTACCGGATTACGAAGCCCCAAACCCGACTCGACCTGAAACAAGGCTTCGCGCTGCAGCCCGTAATTGTACCAGACTTGTTCGCCCCGACATCCGCTCTACTGACCGGTATCTTTCGTCATTTGTACCATATTTCGTGAAGTATTTCAATTCTGAACTGTGATATATTCGTTATTAATTGTACATACATATAAATATTTTAAGGCAATTATTGAAAAGTGATTATTAAGTTTTAGCCGTGTTAATAATTGTGTGACGATCCGATGCTATAATAGCGAGTAAATATATGAGCTATTCAGGAAATAAACGTTATTATTATTATTATTATTATTATTATAGCTCTAATAAAATTCAGCTGACGGAATATAGCTCTAATAAAATTAAGCTGACGTACCCGCTTTGACCTGTCAAATATGATTCGCAATCAGCTTGGGCTAAAGGAATATTTATAATGAGTGTAGAAAGTCCATTCTTATTTTGGGACGTCTTCATTGACGTCCAAAGCAGAAAGAAATGCTTGATTCCTGAATTTTTGCTTAGTCGTCGCGAAGCCCCAAAACGAAGAGCAGGGGTTTTTGCATGAAGGATAAGTTGATGATCGTTTCAGAAACAAAAAGCCCGGGTCTACATGAAGCCTTCAAGCAAAAAGTGTACGTTGCTCTTACACAATGGGCCCTTTCTAACAATGACTAAAGTTTTAGCCTTGACTCCCGATTTGCACAAAGGAGCAAAATGCCAGCGACCTGTTGGCAAGGATAAACAAATTTGAATTACCCCCACCCAATGATAATAGTTGCGTTTTTGCGGATACCATGGTATCTGTTACCACGGTAACTAGATTTGCAATTAGTCGTTTTTGCAGTTACCGTGGTATCTGATATACGGTCCACTGCAAAAACGACTATTGACGAAATTACACTTTTCGAAGTCATCCCAAAATAAAAACTGATATCCAATTTCATCACTAAGTTCTGAACTTCTTTCTCACCAATTTGACAAAATTTGATGAAAGTGAGATGCGTTTTCCAGATACTACGACCAGATACCACGGTCGGACCGTGATATCTGAATATCTGTTACCACGGTAACTGGCCAGATACCACGACGACTGCAAAAACGCCTTTTGACCGCGGTATCAGATACCACGATAACTGCAAAAACGACTTTAGACCGTATATCTGATACCATGGTATCAGCAAAAACGCAACTAATGTTATCACCACAGAAAGCCGCGCCACTATCGCAAATTCCAAGGATTCCGTAAATCAACACGGTTACTCTAATCATACGAGTCTATTTAAGCTAGCGTAATATCAAGATAATGTTTGTCTGTTCTTCCGAAATACAAAAAGAAAAATTCTAAGACCGGACGTGCTCTCCGATAAGAAAAGCTAATCTCTCCATACATCAGATTAAAGCGTCTAGGGATAAAATTCCGAAAAACTTCTAGTAAATGGTGGCGTTTGGGATTTCTAGGGGAGGGGAGAATTTCCTCGCCCCCACAACCCGACGAAAAATTCTTTGACTGTGTAGTTGTATGGTAGTTGTACGAAAAAGTTGCATGTACTGATATGGAGTAGTATGGAATACTTTGATATAACTGGGTTAATCTTAAGTAGTAGTATCCGATGGCACCCAATCATGCTGTACAGTAGAGTTATGCTTATGTGAACGTTCGTTGACAGTGGACTTTGCCATTTTTATCCACTTGCTGTCTTTAAAGCTAACTACCAGTTAGCCAGAGTAGGTAATTAAGGGCATCTGAAGACAGCTGTATAGGTATTTTGGATCTTCTTCTACCATCTAGCCCAAAACTGCACTGTTCACATAAGCATACCTCTACTGTAGTAGAGTAGCATCCAGTTAGCTAGTAGCAGCATGCAGTTGCAACAGTTACTACTGCATGCTACTTTTTCGTACAACTCCATAGAACTAATTCTCGAGAATTTCCTCGCCCCCACAACTGCGGGAATTTCAGTCGAATACTCATGATGACTAGCTCTTTGCACCGAAGAAGAATCGCTATGTGCCTAGAAGAGGCAGAAACGTCACCACAAAAAACTATGTTGATTGGTTTACTGAGTCAATTTTCAGGAATCTTCTGGGTGATGTTTCTCGTTCTTCCCTATAGGATCACTGGCGTGTTTCGGGCCGGACGGAGGAATGGGGAAGAAGCTCAGTCGCAAACCGTACCGCCAAATCTGTGTGAGTTCGGGGCTGCGGGTTAGAAAGGAGGGAAACGGGGGCGGGTAGAAGATCCTAATTATCTTTCTAACCTTCAAACAGAGACGTCATTTTGCGAAAACCTAGGCGATCCAACGGCGTGGCGTCGTTCCGGATTATTACCTCGGTTTACAAGGGTCAAAGTTTGGTGATAAGATCTTCTTAAATCCACTTTACGCAACTGCCTGTCATGACGATGTCAATTACTTTGTTTTTTATGATTTTTCCTCTGGAACTGCTCCCCCCCCCATGAAATGACGCCCATACTTTCCAATATCTGTTACGCAGGTCTGTAGTCAGAAAAATCATTAATGCTGATTTCAGGGCTTAAATGTATGATTCTGGGTAGGCCTATAGTATCACAGTCTCAGAGATGATTCTAAACCCACAATACAACGAATCTGATCGATTTTTTGTCTTCATTCTTACACTTTCCGTTTTCCCAGTTGCCACTGCCTGGGACCATTTCGCCGGCTCTAGAAGCCCTAGTTGTTTCCAGTGTCTTATCTTGCGGAATGAATGGACCGATAACGTATAATACGCACCGAGGGAACAAGTCGGGCGTGGAAACAAGAGTTGCGTTTTTGCGGATACCATGGTATCAGTTACCACGGTAACTGGATCTGCAATTAGTCGTTTTTGCAGTTACCGTGGTATCTGATATACGGTCCACTGTAAAAACAACTATTGCCGAAATTGCACTTTCGAAGTCATCCCAAAAGAAAAACCGACGTCCAGTTACATCACTAAGTGCTAAAGTTCTTTCTCACCAATTTGACAAAGTTTGATGAAAGTGAGATGACTTTTCAGATACCACGCCTATATACCACGGTCGGACCGTGATATCTGAATACCAGTTACCAAGATACCACGACAACTGCGAAAACGCCTTTTCACCATGGTATCAGATACCATGATAACTGCAAAAACGACCTTAGACCAGATTTAGACCGTATATCAGATACCATGGTATCTGCAAAAACGCAACTAATAGCTCATACTGGAAAGAAAAAGAATTTGGAACTTGACGTCTTTTGCTCGGATTATGAGATGAAATTTAAAGGACCCCTCTTACTTATTCTGCCTTTTATAATATACCTAGTTCCCTTGTAGAATTATAAGCTTCTAAAATCCCCAACTTTCTCCATGGTTTCGTTAATTTGATGAAAGTGAGATGATTTTTCAGATACCACGACTAGATACCACGGTCGGACCGTGATATCTGAATATCAGTTACCACGGTAACTGGCCAAATACCACGACAACTGCGAAAACGCCTTTTGACCGTGGTATCAGATACCACGATAACTCCAAAAACGACTTTAGACCAGCTTCAGACCGTATATCAGATACCATGGTATCTGCAAAAACGCAACTAATAGCTCATACTGGAAAGAAAAAGAATTTGGAACTTGACGTCTTTTGCTCCGAAATTTAAAGGACCCCTCTTACTTATTCTGCCTTTTATAATATACCTAGTTCCCTTGTAGAATTCTATGCTTCTAAAATCCCCAACTATCTCCATTTTGGCCTACGAACTTTTAGCGATTTTTCGGTCGTGCCGACTTTTGCCCGTCACACACCGCAAAGTTTGCCAGAATCTTCAATGTCTGCTGACAACTCTTTCACACATAAGGATATGAGAATCTTATGTTTTTTACTTCATTTATTTGCTTAGTTTCTAACTTTTTTCAGTTTTCACGTTTTGCTCCCAGCCGCCGCGTCGGAGAGCAGGAAGGCTGGACAGGGTCGACAAGCGATATCAAGAAAATCGCTAATTTCAGGTGGAAAGTAATGGTATTTTCGAACAACGTTTTCCCTGATCCGTTTCATAGGGAATATATCATTTCTATTTGTGCTTGAAGAGAAGAAAACCTTTTTTGATATTTATTTATTTCGCATTTTCATTTACCTTCGATATCCAAATCACCATTCACGGGACACTCCCTCGCAAGAAAGTTCACTCATTAACCTATGCCTAAAAACAAAAACAAAATACCTATACAAAAAAATCCACTTACATTATATATCTGCTTGCTGGGCGTGTGTTTCGAATCTTCAACATAAGTAGGCTTGTCCTTCCTATCCACGAACTTAAACACCATCGTATTCTGCTCCTCCTGGTGCCATCTTCCACCCGCTTTTTTCGTCGCATTTTTTGGCTCAGAATTTTCCACCACATTCGTCACGGTAAATTTATGTTTGATTTCAACTGCTCCCTGTCGAGGAGGGTCCTTTTTTTGCTGGGTCGGCGCGGGGTTACTCTTTTTCTCTATGGGGTTTCCGGGGTTGCCCTTTTTCTCTATAGGATTTCCGGGGTTGCTCTTTTTCTCTATAGGGTTTCCGGGGTTGGTCTTTTCTAGAGGGAGTGAAGAGTTCTTTTTCTCTAGCGGGGGTGATACCTTTTCCGGGGCGGGGTTGGGCTTTTTGGGCTCTTGCTTCTGGATGGGTCGGATGACGCCAATTTTTTTATCTTGGGGTTTAGAGGTCGAATTTTTGAAGTTGAAATTCATAGAGACCCCTTCCTTGCGGATGTTGTCTAGGGCTTTGGCGGCGATTCGTTTGGTCTGCGCTCCGTCAGACTCGTCGTCGTCTTCGATCGTCTCTTTCCCGTTCTGTAATAAGACTGTAACGGCAGTGGGCGCTTTAACAATTGTCTCACTTGGTTTTGCGGTTACCCCTTGCGTTCCGGATGTGACACGCCCTACCATTTCGACTTTAAGCGTGGTGGACCCAACCGTTTCCTCTTGTTTTACGGCCGCCTCCACAAGTACCTCCGATGGGTGTGCGAAAGAGAAAGATTTCGCAGGGAATTTCGGTGACTCAATTGGCACATCTTGAGCTCGTGGCGAACTGTTTAACGCTTGGACTTGACTTCTGACGCTACTCGGCTGCGGTGGACGAACCTCCTCCTTTGCCAACTCGCTGCCGACTGCAGTGTCAAAGGTTACGCTCTTGGCTTTTACAGGCGGGTTGATACTTGGCAACGCTGGAAGCGGCGAAGGCTCCTTTTTTAACTCTACTGGGGGTGTGGAGGGAGTCACAACCTTCTCGGAGAGCTTCTGACTAGAATCGGCCATATCGGCTTGGGTGATAATTATGACTTCCTTTGTTCGCGGAGGCGTGGGGATTGAACGCACAGTTTGCCTAATGGGTCGAGCACCAGGGGCGAAGCGAGGGGCGGTTATGACCGGCTTAGGCCCCGAAGGGGCTGGTTTCGTGAACCCTCTTGGTCCAAGCAGGACGCTTGGTGGAGGTGTAACTTTCCTTTGATCGATAGCTTTAAACAGTGGGGGAGGAGGAGGTGGGGTGGAGCTGGGTGGGAGAGGGGGTGCGGGGGAGCCTTCCCTTGATCCTCTCCCTGGCGACTGCTCACGCTGTGGTCCCTTGTCTTCAAATAACTTCTTAACCTGCCTGACCGTGTCGGGGGGCGGGAGTTGGTTATCTTGAACCCCATATCGTGTATTGGTAGAGACGCGTCGAACTTTTGGTACTTCTACCGCAGGTGGGATTTGAGGGGGGAGGATGACGGGGGCTATTGGTGTTGTTGGAGTCTTCACCCCCTCGATTATCATCACTTCCTTGAACGGAATCCGAGGACCGACGCGACCTCCACTGAGTCTTAAATCACTCGTTGAAACGCTGCGTTTGTTCATCAGAATGGGACGGGTTGGCCGAACTGCGGGTTGATCGCGTTTCTTCATCCCAGAATCGACTGAAATGGGTCGGGCGGTTCGGATTGCTGTACTGCGAACGATGGGCTCAGTCGATGTGGGACTTGGCGCAAGGAATACACTTTCGTTCGAATCTTTTTCCAACCAATCCTCAAGACTGGCGGTTCGACGAAGGACTGCAGGCTGATGTCGTTCAGGCTCTCTGACTGTTTTACTGAGAAAACGACTACGCAGTTTGTTCACGATACCCGGACCATAATGGAGTTCTTCTTCTGGTGAACCATACGGTGGGTAAGTGTCGCTGTAGGAAGAAGTGGCTGGAGAAATGATCCGATCGCGCTCTACTAGTTTGTTGGTGTAGGACGCATTTTGTCGGAGAATCCCACGTGGAGGAGCAGATACGGCCGCCATCATACTACAATGGAAGAGAAAGACTTAGATATTTAGAGGACGAGCCAACGAAACAACCCAGCTTCAAATGGGCACCCACAGGAATTTGGGGAAGGTGACAGGAAGGGTGTGCCTACTCTAAAAAAATTGTTGTTAGTTTGTAGCTATGAAATACCGTAAGGTTTAGGCTAACCACGAACAGAAATTCGTCTATCAGATTCTGCTGTTTAACATCTTTCGAGATTTATCCTTAACCATAAGCAGTGAAGTGAATGACAAATGGCCTTTCTTCGTAGGTTTGATCTTTCACCGAGAGTTATGAGGTCTCTGTACTGTACGTATATCCGTCCTTGTCTAGAGTACTCTTGTGCAGTCTGGCATCCGGGACTTACAGACGGACAGACTGACATACTGGAAAGTATCCAGAGGAGTCGTGAAGATTATCCTTGGCCCAACCCAAACCTACAATTCTTATGAAAACGGAGTGGCCAAGCTTGGTCTCTCTACTCTCTCCGGTAGACGACACATACTGACTATGGACTTTGGACGTAAATGCCTGACCTCAGACTTTCACAGAACTATATTACCGGACTATGAAGTACCAAACCGGCAAACCCAACCCTACCGAATACCAGACACAAAGCAGCAACTGTAACTGTCCGAAACTGCTCCTTCGGCCGGATTTGGACCCACGACCTTCAGCTTTAATTGATGATCCTCTACCACTGAGCCACTGAGGGGCTTGTGAAAATAGTTCGCAAACCCCTATAATCGCAAGACAGAACTAGGCTACAGGAACAGTGATCCTACTTGAGGAAAGTTCGTCTATGCAGTTAACATCCGGTACTGGATAACATCAGGATAACATTTCCATAAAGAAAATATTACGTACACGAGGCTCTGCCATTAAGGCTCTGGAGTCCCAGAATTTGAAACTCCTTTCAAAAATGAAAAATACCCCAATGCCACATACTAAAAGTTTATACATCTTTCATTTCAGCAGGACAGAGGGTCGAAGCCGGGTTCGTTGAGGGGCCTGCGACTCCCCGTTCAATCACCTAACAGGGCTCGCGAATTCGGGCTGGTCAAATCTCTTCTTATTCTGAGCCTTCCTTGAACTTGGAACAAACCGCCAGCCAACGGAATACGCACTGCCTGTTTGGCATGTTTCACTATTGCAGGAACAAAGAGATAAATTGAAAAGAATAGACAAGCCAACTCTTCTTGCTACCCACAGTGGACCAGAACTTCCATATTTCTACCTTTTCAAACGTTCTAACCTCGAAAAACTGCAGGGGCGCAGAAAAGAGCTAAGCACCGACTTTGGTTCTGAACTGTCCTCCCTATGAGAAAGTCCAGCAGAAACTGAAGTACTTTTACCAACAAGGACAAAACAATGGAGGACAAAATAACCTTTACCACTGGTACAGAATCACTGACAGATCTACGAGTTATGCTTGAAGGGTGAACCGAGCTAAACAGTCCAGTCATACACAAATCCTCAAATTTTGGGCACGGTACCCCCAATCTGAAATGGAAATTTGTTTTCAAATAGATCTTTATGTGTGTACCATGCCCTTGCTGCATGTCCTGGCCCTGGAGCACCCTGTCGAAAAACTGGGGAAATTTGTTTGACTAAAACGGCCTACCAAAGACCCCTTATTTTCAGGAAGCCTATGCCAAACGGTGGATCTAGCACTTGGCATACCGTCTGCCTAACTTTGGATAGCCTATGCCAATCGCTGGATACCTGTTGGTAGCCTAACCCTGACCTACCCCGCTATAGTCAACTACTGGTTGATTTCTAAGCTTCATGCAAATCACCAACATTTTATTGGGTTGGAGTATCAATCATTTGGTAGGCTGTGCTGCGCTACATCTAGCATTCGGCAAAGGGTATGCCCAAAATTAGAGCTTAAAAAGAAGATTTGAAAATTTTGATATTTTTCGACCAATGTTTATGATTTGTTAGGAGATTTGTTTATGATACTGAGCCCACTAAGTGATTTTCTGTTGGTACGAAGGTGGTGTATGTGGTGTATACAGGGCTGCCACAAAGTCCCTTAAGTCCCTATATCTGGCTTGGTTGGTCCCTAAATCAGTGATTAAGATTTTTTCTCTTAAGATTTTTTTTTTCTGATCAACATTCTTCCACATTAGTTGAATACCTTATCTCGAAGCAATGGAAGCCACTAAAGAAGTTGCAGATTAGATTAGAACCCGTTTCTGGTCTGAAAAGATGAATCAGGTGGTAGAGAGGCATCTGAAGACTTGTTTCTTAGGTCATGCCACTGCAGTGGACGCAAAATCAGAAATTCTTAATGCAATTGATGGTAGCAGTTTGTCTCTAAGCTGCTTACATCGAATAGTGACGACCGAAATGTGAATAAGAACTGTTCAGACTGATGGACAGTGAGAAACGTTATGTAACAGATGGTGACGGACTTTTAGACACTGGCACCTGTAGAATCCACTTGTACACAATGCCTTTCGCAAAACCCTAGAAGAGATTGGGGAGACTTGCTCTGATCTCATTGTGAAGGTGTATTACTTTTTTCGTGGGTCGCCTGGTCGGCTGGAAGACTATCCAAAAATTCAGCAGACAACTGGCGTTCCCAGGTCAAACTTTGTCAAACATATACCAACCCGAGGGCTATCGATTGGTCCTGTTGCTGCTAGGATGATTGAGCAGTGGCCAGCTGTTGTCGAGTATTTTACCGTCTTGATTCAGAAAAATGCGAATTTTATGAGGTAGAACCCATATAAAGAGATTTCAAAACTCGTGAAGCAGTCCAATCTGAAAGCAGAGTTTCAATTCATTGTTGACAGTTTTAGTCTTTTCTCCCGGTTTACTTTGAAGTTCCAGCGCAAAGAACCGTTGGTACATGAGATTTTTACGGAACCGGAGCTTCTTGTTCGGACGCTTGCGTGGCATATCTTGAAAGCCGAAGCAGTTCAGAAATTGTTGGAAGACTTGAGTCCAAAACCGTTCTAAGATGACAAAAACGTGCTTCCTCTGTTGGAAGTTGCTGCCTCTCTAAGTAGTTCAGACCTGTCTCAGAGCTACTGACGAGCTTTCAAAACGAGTGTTTCTGCTGGGTGTTCAGAAGCACTACGCAGCGACTAGAAAGTACATTTTAAAGCAAGCTCTGAACGGAGAATCTTTGTTGTTCCTGAAAAGCTTGTCTTTCTTGCACCCATGCCAGTTTTAAAAGCAAAACTATTAAGACTTAAGTTGCCAGTAAACCGCCCATCCAGTAAAAACTGGTTTGCACCTAGACGAGTTTAAACTTATTCAGATGAGCGAGTTCCCAGTGCCGGCAAGGGTAGATGAGCGATGGAATAGACTTATTGAAGGTGGGAAGAATCCAAATTTGGCTGTCGTGGTGAAGAATACGCTCATTTTTTGTCACGGTTCGGACAGCGTTGAGCGCGGTTTTCCACTGTCTGGAGGATCCTGACTGAGCAGAGGGCATCCATGAAAGAGCGCACACCGAATGTCAAGCTTTTTGTTGCTGACGGATTGCGTCAAGTTGGTGGGAGCGCTCAAAGTGTTTGTGTTACTGAACAATCTGAGCTGAGTAATCTTGAGCGGGACTCTGCTTAAGGTCATGTTTTCGACGAGTTCATGAGAGGGGCTCGGTAGCTTGGATGTTACCTTGTGTTGCAGAAATTCCGAAGGCGACTTATAAAAGTTATTATGGAATGGTATGGAATTCGGTATGGAATTCACTCCCAGATAGTGTTAAGGCGGCTGAACACCAACAATTGTTTAAAAATAGAGTAAAGAAATTTTTGTTGGAGGGGTGAGGAGTCACAATTCAGAGAATGAAGGTATAAGTTACTATTTCTTTTTTTTATTACCTTTATTTATTTATTTTTTCTTTCTTCTTCTTTTTTCTTTTGTGTTATATGAAAAAAAAAATGTTTTTTTGATTAATTAGTGTTGAAGTGAAATTAAGTTATTGTTTGGGTTGGGTTGAAGTAGTTTGTGGTAACCGCCCAGTGCCAGTGCATCTGTCTTCTCATGGGCGTTTACCTATCATGATGGGTTATTGTGTAGTTTGGAAATAAAATAATCTAATCTAATATAATCTAACACGGAACTAGTTTCTAAATGAAATACTTTGCAGATGCTTGAGAGGGTCTAGCGCTTGGAGGCGCTGCTGCGCACATCACATGGGAAGTCGCGAGACCAGCTGAGATTGGATCTGATAGACGAGGCGAAGAAACCAAGAGATGATATCGCACCGCACAAGATTGTGTTGTGTGGCGCTGTGGAATATGCCCAAGCGGTAGAAAAAGAGGTAGGAGGGAAAGAAGCCAAAAAATGGTTTGACTGCTCGGACGCCATCAGATCAGAAAAATTGAGTAGCGGGTTACCTTCGTTAGTAACTGATTTGTATGGAACGGCAAGCGAGAAAGCTCTCGCACAAGCTCTCGAGAAAAGTCGAAAGCGGAACTGGAAGCCGGCGGTAAGCCAAGAAACCCCGGCCAAACGAGCAAGAGGGTATGAACAAAAAAACTGAAAAATTCAAAAAAATATGGACAAACGCCTTATTGAAGGTATCCAGCGACGCGCCACGAAAATAGTCTAAGGAATGCAAAGCACCCCATACCCAGAAACTCCAGAAAGACTCAAAGCCTTTAACATCCCCACAATGACCTACAGAAGAAATCGTGATGATATGATTGCTGCGCACCAAAATTTGAGCAACAACATCCCACCCAACATTTTCGTGCCAAACACAGGAAGAACCACCAGCAGGGATCCGTTTTGGCCGGCTAAAATTGATTTTTACCATACCGGCGGTTTTAATCGGCTTTTATTAATAAAAACCGATTTTTGCCGGCTAAAACTGGCTAAAATCAAATCGCACTGATCTTTTCTATGTATAAATCTTTACTGTTGTTTCTTCATTGTTTTCCGACTATTTTTCAACCAGGTGTAGAGCTAATGCTTGTTCTCCAGCTCTGCCCATCTAGTTCTGCAGGTTTAGAACGCCCGTTCTCGAGCCTGAAGATTATACATACCGACCTTCGTAACAGACTCGGCGTGGAGAAGGCTGAAAAGCTATTGTTCTCTCATCGTAGCCTGGAAAAGGCAGCCTTCTCAAAGGCAGTTCCACCAAGAAAAAAAAAATCAGCTTTGTAGTGTGTGTGCAGGTGGGCACCAGGTACCAGGTTCATCGCTTGCACACCATTCTACAGGTTCAGCCATTGGGGTTACCGACTCTGATTCGGAAAGTGCTGACGACATCATGTTGGGAGACCCCTGAACTAACGAGGAAGTTTTCATTTTATTTTACTATTGAAGTTGAATGTCTGCTCTATAATTTGATTAATGTGACTTAATGGACATTTAACCTTAATTGGTTAATTTATTTCTGCCATATTCGAAGCTGATTTCGTTTTAGTGATAACAGTGCAATGAGGCAATTTTTTCTTTGAGAAATGCAACAAAGAAGTTTTATAGATTATTTGCGAATAAAGAAGTAATCTATATACGAGATCGCTGGGATCAGTTAATTAAGCTTGTTTGAGTTCTTCTAGGTTTCTTTAATACCTGGAAGTATGACAGTCTTAGAATTGCGGAGTGCTACCAAAATCACATAGTAACAGTTAGAAATGCGATTTTAGCCAGTTATTTGATTTTATCCATGCCACTTGATTTTAACCATACCGGCAGAAATCACCTTTTAGCCGGTATTAACCGGCTGGTATTTTAGCCACCAGGGAACCCTGACCACCAGAGCCCAGTCTAAAAAGCTGACGAATAGGCCTGTACTGAATTAAGTCAATTACTTTCCCCTTGACATCTAAAGTTTGTAACATGCCGTTCGCAGTCAAGAGAATGCATCCCAAACCCAATGAGGTGCTACAAATGTCAAGCCTTTGACCACACAACAAAACTGTCGACGAGGAGAAAGATGTTTCTTATGCACTGGTTGCCATTTGTCCCCAGAAACCAGTCCCCATGAACCCCGAAGTCCTGACACGTCCAAATTGCAAAGGGGATCACAAGGCCTCAGATAGGATGTGTGAGAAATTTGTAGAAATGAGGAAGATACTCGAAATATCCTACAAAGAAGACATTCCACCCAATCCATTATGCGAAAGTGAAGGCTCAAATAAATGCACTAGCCTATCTGGCCTGGGAGCAAAACAACAACCACACACGGTATTTCTACCTCGTACTTCCTATCTCACTGTATTTGGTTTCGATATTTCTAGTACCGGTATTTCTAGTTTTCACAGCAAGCAGTTCTTGATACTAAAAACAAAATCCAGTCTGGATATGCTAAAATCGTTGCAAAATGGGTAAAATATAACCGACGACCTCTTGCCAAGCTCTACGCCAATTACTGCGACCACTCGGTCCTTTGCATGTCTGGACTGTACCCCCTGCTGAAGAACAAGGGTGTCGCAGCTATTCGAATTGCATATTTCCGATACTGTGAATTCCTCCTCTACTTGCCAATGTGGTATAAAACCGAAAAATGATTAATAAATTTTCAAGCACAAATTTAACAGTTAAACTTGACGAGCTGCATAAAAAGCTGTCGGTTGCGGCATTTTTTTCCACATCATGTTCTTATCCGTTTGTTTGAAGTATAAAATTTGTATTCTAGTTCAGGTTTTGTTCTTTTTCAGAAGGTTCATTCATTTACAAGCTGAAAATGGGCCAAACCAAGTGGTTGAACCAGCACAGGCATCCGGTAGTGAAGTTATTCGTTTACAAAAGCAGTGTGCAGAGCTGCAACAAACAGTGAGTGAACTATAGCAAATAGTGGTTTACCTGGTTTCAATGCTCGATAAAACATCAGATAAACATCAACTCCAAGGCGAGAATGCAAAATCCATGAAAACAACAACAAGAAACATGGTTAACTAATGGGTAAGAATATCACTTCCAAAGCCCTCGGAACAAGAGATAAAAGCAGTGACATGGATGTCGAGACCTATAGTGTTGGGTTTGAAAAGGCCTATCCCTGGAAAAACTGCAGAAAGCAGCAAGCGAAAATGCCCAGAAAGCACAAAAAACTGCGAGCAGCAGTGAAAGTGCTAAGCACATCGGTAAAATCTCTTAAGCTTGCACAGCTGAATGTCTGTGGCATGAACCCCAGCAAACTATAAGAATAAACATGGCTAAGAGGTTGAAACCTACATAATTATATGCTACAGGAGACATTTTTCTCTGCAGAAAAGCAAACACCCTTCATTCCTGAATTTACAGCTTTTAGGTCGGACAGACCACCAAATGGAGGCCGCCTCCTGCCATACGTATCTAGTGTCTTAGCCTTCAATAAGCCGATGGAACTGTCAGAGAAAAAATTAATATGGAGGAGTTGAAATATAACCGAAAGACCTGTTTGGCTTGCATAAACTTCAATAACAAGCTGTAACTTTGACAAGGAACAATTCCAATAGTTACTTGATAAATCTAAAAAGCCTAAGGTGGCTTAGGAGATATCAACTTCCACAGTCTTAGGTGGGAGAGCAACACTACTGCATCAACGCAGGCAGATGACCATGAAAATATTATACTATGTAAACACTATGGAATATTTTGTAAACCGTGGCTTCGCCTGTCTTTGCCTGTTTGGGTTAAAATGTATGAAAAAGAAGGATGTGGCTAATTTGTGGTCTTGTAATTACGTTGATTACTTTTGTTTGTTTGTTGTAGTGTTAGTATATGGCTTATTGCTGGAATAAGACCTTGAACTGAAATGGAGTTCCCCACTGCACTTAAAACGTTCTCATAACCCCAATACTGAAGTTTGATGAAAACCAGTGGGAAGATTGGAAAAATGATATCCAAGTACAATCAGAGAAAGCTGAACTTAAGTTAAAAGTGGAAGATCTATTCAAATTTGTTACAGATCTGCTAGTGGGCTTCAGCAAAACAAAAATCCGATATAAAGACCCCAAGGGACCAAAAACATTTCTGGTTTAAACACTTCAAAACTTCCCTGGGAAGGAATCATGAATCTTAGACAGCTACAACAGCAATGAAAAAGGTCAAAATCCCTCTTATGACAACAAAAAATTGTTCAATAAAGGGACTACCGAAATGCGAAACCTTATTATGAGGGAAACATCAAAAAGCTGGAAAAACCTGGTGAAAAACAAATTCTCAGCCAATACATCAACATCCAATTTGTGGAGAAACTTTATAAAATACACCGCCATGAAAGAAGGTCGACAGGAGCCAGTGGTCATTGAACCAGGGGATCTCTCTGCGATCAAAATATACCAAAGGCAGATATACTGGATAAGCATTTTTCAGCAGTATCAAGAAGCATCCAAACTAAGCAACCTTACTGATCTGAGCCCCCAAGATCTGGAAATAACCAATCAGACCCTGTTACAGTCGAGGAATTGGAAAAACAGTTGAGACACTTCAAACCTGGTGCTGTTGGTCCTGGCACAGTTCACAACTTGATGCTAAAGAATGTTCCATTTAAAATGAAAGAACTTCTCTTCAACCTTACGAATAAAAGCCTACAGGAGGGATATGTTGCTCCCCTCAGGAAGTAAGCAATCATCATCCCTATACTAAAACCAGGGAAACTGCAAGGCTCTTACCGACCATAGCTCTCACCAGGGGCGTCGCAAGTGCATTTTCGGTGGGGGGTGCAGAGCCAAAATTTTACCGAATTTCTAATTTTTTTTACAGAATCCTAGAAACTGAAAATTCGAGCTTTAAATTATGGAACAGAAAGGATTACGTAAGAAAAGTAACTTTAAAGGGCAGCATGAAAGACAATAAGCCAACTTAATTAAGCGGCGTTTTATGGCGAATGCCACTTGGAGAGTTGGAGAATATATTGCCGGGCACAATTGCAGTATTACAAATATTATTACAAATTCTATAATTTACCGTGGGTTCAATACCGATGTTCTAAGAAGTTCCAGAAACCGAATGGAGCGACGTTCCGACAGCAGCAGCTACTGTAGTGTAGTCAATACTACCCATGATCACATAAAGTGAGCGCAGCAGGCAAGATTTTTTGCTAAAATTTAACTGCTTATCTTACAAATTTTGTCATTGACCGTGGATTAAATGCCGATGCTCTAAGAAGTTCCAGAAACCGGATGGAGCGACGTTCCTGCAGCAGCTACTCTAGCATAGTCAATACTACCCATGATCACATAAAGTGAGCGCCACAGGCAAGATTTTTTTAAAGTTAGCTTTTTCCTGCCAAATTTAACTATTTCCATCAGGATTTTAGCTTTTAATGTTTCGAAATCCCAATCCTAAAACTGTCTTATAACCCTAATCAAATGACGCGCCCTTCCGCAAAATAGATAATATTACGAAAAGCGCCGCAGGTGGAATTTTTGAAATATTCATGATTAAATCTTCTTTTTGGGATCCAAAATAAAAGTATGGACTATCGATGAGATCATAAATCAGTCCTTTTGTCTGCAACCAGTGCTTCACTCAACCTCTTCCGAGTTTGGAGGTTCGTGGTAACTCCCGAATGACAATTATACCGAATCCCAGTTATTATACCAAATAAGTTTAGACCGATAAAATCTCCATAAATATACCGAATAGTTCTGGCATCGAACAGTTACCAAATAATTTCAGTACATTCTCTTCCCGAATTCGTGACAACTACCGAATACTGAGAATTATACCGAATTCCGATCATTATACCAAACAGATTTATACCGATAGCCTATTTGGGATTCTGTATGACTACCGAATCTCCGTCAATATATGGAATAGTTCCGCTATCGAAAAAATATCGAAAAATTTTAGTAAAATTTTGGGCATCTCAAAAAGTTGGGGGGGGTACTGCACCCCCCGCACCCCCCCCCCTTGCGATGCCCCTGGCTCTCACATCCTGCCTTGCGAAACTAATGGAAACTTTACAGGTCCTTTAGCCACTAAAAAAAATTAATCAAACCTGAGCTTTTGAAGATCAGAATGTGATTCTCCTATCTTTTAGCTTTGATTTGAGGCCAAAATCACCTCTCTATCTTGCCTCTAAGCATCTTAGATCTTCTTTAGAAAACAGTATTTTACATAAGGAAATGTCTATGTTCATCCATTGACTTTAGGGTTTTGTCCTTCTAGTAGCCAGCTTGGAACTATGTGCTTCAATGAAACTCTATGAAACTGGTTGATTTTGAGCTGGTTTTGAGTGCATGGGGAGCCCCAGCAAGTGAGTTAGATGAGAAAATATGAATATGATCATCAAGTTTATAGTCCAATAGACCTATTGCTGCTATAGGCTGCTGACTTTTCCTCCTTAGTATCAACAAATTTTTGTAGGCAAGTTCAGCTACTTTTTTTTACATCTAAATTTACAATGAATATTAAGAAATAATATTAAATAGCTAGGACATCTTAGTGATGGCCTTACAAAACAGACAATTTTGTCCTGAATGCAATTGTATTTTAAAATATTTTTTGGAGATGTTTTAGATAGGTAAAACTGATAAGGAAAATTCACAGCAATTCATCCATTCATTACAAAAAATCGCCAATTTTTGCCACTAGGTGTTTTTGTGGCTACCCTACCTTTAGGGCCAAACTGCTTCCACCCAGCGGCCAGAGGCTTTACTAGACAAAAAGTTTTTGGGGGGGAAAAGGTGTTTACTGGCTGGGTGGTCATTTTTACCGACTATTTTAGCGGATAAAACGACCATTATTGAGAAAAAAATGACTGTGTTGACGAAAAATCAGCTGATATTAAGAAAAAATGACTATTTGTAAGAAAAATTGACTATTTTTCGAAAAATCGACTGCTTTTGATTATTTTAAGAGCTGACCGACTGGCCACAACATTGGGGGGCATACCCCTGGCATACCCACCTCCCCCCGTAATGACGCCTCTGCTTCCACCCCTCCTGATTTATTGGAGACAGATTGGAGATCTCCCTGCTTTTTCTCAAATCTCCCAAAAGAAGTTTTCTCTTGATAATATCCTGTTTTTCTTCAGGTCATTCTTGGTTGACTGGAAAAAAAAAATCAAATCAAGCATTTCTTGTCGACTTGTCACTAAAAAACTAGAAAATCTTACCAATGCCAGTGCCAGTGGACCAGAATTCCTATAACATGCTCTTGTTTTCTCAAAAAGCTTTTAATCCCAGGTCACTAAAGTGTCTCTTCACTTTCTGGTCAAGAAAAGAACAACTTTGTCTTTAATGTGTCCACTGTTGATCCACCTTCCAGTTTTTGTGTTTTTATCCGTGTGGTGATGGTGAAGAAGAAAAACGGGAATTTATTTCTTGTGTGCGCGATCTATGAAGCTGAAATATCAGGGAGACGCTAGATGGCGAAGAATGCTCACGTACTTCAGTTTGCAGGGTCCTACCCCTTTTGAGTGAAGTCGAGGGTATTAGGAAAATAGGGAAATTTCCTGAGACTTGGATGTTTGAAAAAAGGTATTCCTTAGGTCGGTTACTTTCGGATGAGAATATCGTCTCTGCTCTGCAATAGTTGCGTTTTTGCAGTTATCGTGATATCTGATATTCAGATACCACGGTCCGACCGTGGTAACTGGTCGTGGTGTCTGGAAAAGTCATCTCACTTTCATCAATTTTTGTCAAATTAGTGAAAAAGAAGTTTGGCACTTAGTGGTGTGATTGGATATCAGTTTTACTTTTATGACGACTTCGAAAAGCGCAATTTCGGCGATTGTCATTTTTGCAGAGCAACCGTGTATCAGATACCACGGTCACTACAAAAACGACTAATTGTAGATTCAGTTTCCGTGGTAAAAGATACCACGGTATCTGCAAAAACACAACTATTGATGAGCTTCGAGCCTGCTGGTGCACAGTTCTTTCTGGGATCCCAAAACGTAAGTGACGGTAAGTGACATGATACCTATTATTTTATAAAAGTTGTCCGTCTGTTAGCACGATAACTCTCGGAGCGGGTACGATATTTTATTCAAACTTGGCTTGAGGACTCTTTGGGTCAAAGTACGGTCAAGTTCGACGATGGGCTCTGTAGCCCTTCATTTAGGGTTGGGGTTTCAAATTAAGGGTGAAAATAATTACTTTTTAAAAGATAATGAGATTGTTGATTTCGGAGTAAGGAGACATGCTGAGCCCAAATATGAAATTTATTTTCTTGCCGTACAAGTGGTTCACCCCTAATCGCAAAACCGAAAAATTTGTGAAAAGTTAAAGTTTAATCTGAAGTTGATTAGAGATTTGTTTAACGGGTAAGGAGACATGCAGAAACCGAATATTAAAATTATTTTCTTGCGGGGCAAAGAGTTGGCCCGGAATCTGGCTACAACCGGAAATTCAGCCTGAAGTTTTAAACCCAATGATATGCAATGTAAAAAAAAAAAAAAAAATCTTGCAGGATTTACTACTGGGATTAATCTTGTCTCTATAAGATTATCTCTAATTCGGATTAATCTTATCCCAGTGGAGAAAAATTAACCCCAGTAGCAAATACTTTTACAGTGTTACAGTTTTTACAGTGTAGTCGATACAGGGTGAGGAGACATGCTGTTGCAGCTTTCGAACCTACTAAAGATTGATTACAGATTCAGTATCGGGGTAAGGAGACATGCTGAATCCAACTCTGAACTTTATTTCCTTGACGGATAAGCTGGCAAAATTTGCCAAAACCGGAAATTTTGGAGAGCAACCGGTTTAATGAATTGAATTATGGTTAAACACGGAAATTTTGATCGAAAGGTTCGCCTCTCAAAGTCACCAGCTCTTTTGCTCTGCATGCAGTTAGACGAGAGTGGCGCTACTGCTAAAAGAAGAAATTCGGTCAAGTGATCTGGAAGTCGATTAGAGATGAAATGTTGGAGTAAACCTGCATGCCTGGTTTAGCGAAGACCGGAAATCTACAAGATTCGCCTGTCTGGAATAAATATTCAATATTTGGGTTCCCATCGAACCCTTTGGTATTGTTCCTTTATACATTTGCGTTCGAGGTCTTTCTGTGAAGTTAGATTATTAGCAGTTCTAGGCTATTGAAGTTGAAATATTATTTCAGCTTCATATTTAATTTGTATAATGCAGCTATAGCCAAGTAAAATTGTACTTTTAGGATCTCACCTTCTTCAACGTGTCGAGAAGAACGAAGCGGCAGGCTGCACCCTTCGCCGAGGACTACGTCGGCGGCGGAATACCGACCCCAAAAAACTCGTCATTTCGTCGGTGTCCCAAGGACTAGCTAGAGACGTATTCTCGCCGTTCACCGAAGACTCCTTCTGAGGAGTCTCGGCGTTTTTGTTTGTCCCAGTGACCAAGGCCGTATCCAGGGGGGGGGGGTTAGGGGGTTCAAACCCCCCCCGAAACCCACAAAAGTAATAGTTTTTTGCAGGTTTTAACCTCTGATCTATGTATTTTTTGTACTTTTTGGTCCGACCCGTGGACAAACCCCCCCCCGAAATAAATTCCGCGAGCAAAACCCCCCCCCCGAAATAAATTCCTGGATACGGCCTGCCAGTGACCCACTCTCCGTATTCTTGCGAGTCCCCAAGGACGGGGAATGCTAAAGTTATCACCACCATCATCAAGAAAAGACTCCCATTCAGATTCCGTGGGGATTAAATTTTGGGAGTTGTAGGTGTTGACACTTTTTGAATAACAGATGCTGGGAATGGTTAATAAGAATCTCCGATATCAGTATTGAGTTTCGTTATGGAATAAAACTGATTTTGAGAATAAGGCATCTATTTCATTGTAGTCATGATTTTTTGTTTGCAAATAATAATACAAATTTAAAATAAAGTAAACATAATCAGAATAAACAAAAGTAAAAATTAAATGGGCCATGACCTTAACAGACTAAAGGACGATCTCGTGATTAGTCTTCCGAAAAGCAAAGCGAGAATCAGCCGAGAACAAGATCGAACGGAAAGTCGTTGCGATTCAGTTACACCTCTACAACTCGCTTTCCACTCGTGAACTGGATTCGCTTTCCAAGTCACTTTGGGGAACTAGCGGAGCGCGAGAACAACTCTGGTAAGTGAAGCGAGTTTAGCCGAAGTCGCAAGAACAGCCGGAAAATAAGCTCGCGAAGCTTTCCAGACCGCCAGAGTCGCCCTTAATTCCGTCACCTGAATAATTCTGTTCGAACAAATCTATTATGGCGGCATTTCCCGTTTTCTCGTTGTTTTCCGTCAGCAGAGTCCGCGCGCAGTGACTCCATCTATTCTCACTGTTCCCCTCGATTCCCGGAGGAGTCCCAGGGAACGGCGAGAATACGCCTTAGGTATTCGACGATGAACGACAGATTATGAATGAGCAAAAGAGCAATGCCGTACAAAAGTGGAAACCGCCATTTATCTGTATAAAACGCACAACATTCAGAGACTTTTCCTCGCCTTTTGTTTTTTCGAAAGCTTGGCTTTTGGCTCTGTCTCAATAGATGGCTCGCTGGGTTTCACCTTCTTTAGGGATTGAGTGATGTTGGTAACGGACCGCTGCCGCTTGGCGGGCTTAACGGGGGTGACAGCTGCAGGTGCTACCTTCTTGACTGCGGGGATGGTTTTTGTGGCGGCAGGTAGAGCCAGAGCCGCTGGATCGTATATCTGAAAGAGAAAGTCTCGCTCAGTCTTAAACCTCACCTCGTACTACATAGTTTTTCTGCACACATGTTCTGAAATCGCTGACCACTATAAAGGAACAGAAAACTTGACTCAAACCCCGGGGAGCTAGCTGACATGTCAAGAATGTACCCTGAGTCGATACTGAGAGTAAGAAAAATTCTCATTACGACCATTGCAGTTTCCGAGAATTCGACTTTTGAGTTAGTAGAAAAAAAAGCAAAAGGTTTGTGTGCCGCGGCTAGGAATCGAACGCACGCCGTCTTGCCAGTGTGTCGTTTGTCTTTAGTCAACACGTAAAAAGGCGAACTTTCACAGTACATAAGTGCATAATTACAGTGCATAAGGGGCAAGGGCCTGTCGACAATAAGTCCCTGTATATTTATCTAAGCCCCCACGGGCGATTCGATGGCCGAAAGTTGCGTAGTCAAGTTTTCTGTGCCTTTAAAAGTAAGCTATGCTTACAGAAAATTACTGGGCTTTGGCTGTTTTTAACCTCTTTCAATGTCCCTTACCTTGGATGACAAACTTGGCAAAATTTGCATAACCGGTCTCCGGGCGAATAAGCCCCGGGGAACAATGATCGGCGCATGCTTAAATTGGTCACGCAAAGAGAACGATCGTGACAAGCGTGATAATCAGTTTACTGGTAAAAGAGGAGACAGGATAGACGTAAAGTATAACGTGCCCTTTAAAGTACACTGAATCAAACAAAAATCTTGCCCACCAAGTTTGTGAGATGGGATCTCCAAGCTCGGGATACAGATTTCTGAATCTAAAAAATCATAGCATCAGCATGGCTAAGTTACGATGTTCCACGTCGAATACTGTTTGCCGACCGAAAATTATTGAAGGACCCCCCTCCAACTCCCCCCCACCACCGTTGTCGCATGCGGTTCGGACATATCAATCTCGTCTCTAGGGCATTTGCTCCTACCACTGACATCAGGACAAGTTCATTCTCCAGCTTGAGCCTGAAGAGGACCCTTGCCAACAAGGACCGAAATATAGCTCTAATAAAATCAGCTGACTTATCCGTTTAGCACTGCCAATGTGGAAATACAGTAGAATAATTTTAAATAAGGACACTAACAAACGCACATTTCTGCAATTGTCATTGTTCAAGTAATGAACTGTTTTAATTCAAAACTTTTGAAGATCCGCGCCTAGCTCCTTACTGCGAAAGTGCAGATCACGGTATTTAGCGAGGGGTTGCCTACTCTCGGTTTTAGTCTACAGCAAGTGCCCGGTGCTACGATGTCCGTACCGGCCTAACCAGCTGGCACCGGTTCCCACGTGTTGTAATGTAAGCATGTTTGCAAGTGTATGTAAGCATGTAGTACATGTAAGCATGTTTAGAAGCGCTTGAAAGATGAATCGCCAAACTGATGGCCGGAACCAGGGATTTCCTAACATTAAATGAATTCAAATGAACTATATTCTTCACATAGCCTACAGGGAATTCATATGGGAATGAGCCAGGCGAAATAAATCAACCGAAAGATGTTTTAGGGAAGAAAATGTTTGAGGTAGAAGAGCAAACCATCATTTTGAATCAAGTTCCGAGCCAAAGAATCGGTGTGCTGCTTAAAAGAGATTTTCATCAAGGATAAGGCCAACAGAATTCAAAAATTCTGTTGATGTTTTTCACTTTCGCAAAAGAACGCAAACATGTTTATTTATTTTCTTTTGTTTAGTGTTTTATTTTGTGTCTTTTCCTTTGTTTTCTTTTACTCCCCTGTAGCTAAAATGCGGGTCATAAATAAACAAACTTTCGAGAAGAGGCATTTCGGGAGACCAGGAGTAGCCTACGTTTTATTTCACACTCTCGTATACGTCTCGTTCCGCTGAAATTTGAGAACTAAACCAACATCAAGCAAAAATGAAACCAAAAAAGAATAGCAGAATAAAATATTCAGAAAACAATAAAATAAAAAACAAGGAAGGACATAAAGCGTATCACCCAACGTTGATGATGATATTGGGGGACTAATAGGATACGAACTGGACAAACTTAAAGGACGTCTCTCACAAAATACACACGGCTTCGGCTGTTTTTAGCCTCTTTTCATGCCCCTTTCCTTGGATGACGAACTTGGCAGAATGTGCATAACCGGTCTTGGAACGGAAACAGTTCCCTGGAAATAACGACCAGGCGAAATAACGACCACTGATGATAATCAGTGTCTTGCTGATCTCGGGAACGAGAATTGATTGAAATACTACTGAAGAAGAATGAATTACTATCATAAGTAGCCTATGACCTGTCCAGAGCAAAATAACACTAGGGAGTAGCGCCAAGACCTATGCTTTCCATGCTTTGCGAACGGGCCATACTCATAACCTCGTCCACTACGCTTGCGGCATTTAGAGCGAAACAAACTTGAGGGTTTAGAAATTTCTGGCAAAGCTAAGATGCGGTCTGCACACATTGAGGAAACAGGGGATGTTGTATATTTTTTTCGCTGTGTTCAGAATATGAAGTTATTGGAGCCAACGCTGGTGCACGACCGATTGGGTTTCAGTAGGGACGTTCAGTATCGTTAGTGGTGCTAGTGTCGCTGCTATTCGAGTTTGTGTCACTTTATTCAAGTCTTGACGCTACTCTGTAGTGTTATTTTGCTCTGGAAGTGTCCTTTAAAGGACACCTGACTGACGAGTACCAAGTATCATCCCTATCTGTATGACTTCCGTTAACATTGCCTGCAGAAAACCCAATCCAAATAAGAAATAGTGTTTCCAAGCTATGATTTTTGCTCCATTTTGCATCTGCCCTTATTTCAGTACCGTACAATTTTAGAAATGAACAAATGTCTCCAATCAACCCTTCTTCTGGAATATTTTTTAACCAGTTAAGCCCAAACGTATATCTAGAAGAAATTCCAAAACGATCCAATCCAATCCAAATAACTTCTGGCTCTTGGGCTCCGACCCTTCGGAACCCTTTCGGCCTGGTGTCGGTTGCTCTTCGTGGGTCAATCACGATGGTTCATAGGACGTCGATGCTTCGGAGGAACTCGATGATTTTCTTGAAGATTCGTCGCTCTTCTCGGGCTGGGCGAACTGCGTCGATAAAATCACCGATAGAGACTGGCCCTCCGGCTGTCTCATTAGTGCTGTTGCACCAGTTGGCGAGCTCTGCGTTAGAGGGGCACTCGAGCACCAAATGCTGTAGAGTTTCGGTGGCGTCGCTGCAAAGCCGGCATCTTGGGTCCGCTGTCTTCTTCCACTGGAACAGTTCTTTGCGAAGAATCAGTGCCATGCTCTTCACTTTGAAATAAGCTCTGTTGTCGTCTGCTTTTCTGAAAATTGGCAGCAAGGGTCGGAGTTTCGTTCCTATTCGGCGCTGGCGGAGTAGGTCTCGGAAAGTGGCTGGCGTTGTCGGCTGGTGTTGCAGGCTATTTGCTGTTGCGTTGGCAATCTTGTCTGCTACTTCATTGTATCTGATGCCTTGATGGCTAGGGATGTGTTGAAAGTCTACTATGACGCCAAGCTGGCCTAGGTCCGGTCAGCGCTGTACAAGATTTGAATGAACTGCGCTTTTTGTCTTGGAGTCTGCATGTGCAAACCTCCAGAAACGAACATCCCTATTTTGAAAACGTCACGCTCAGGAGAAGAATGCTCTCCGTGGCCAAGAATGTAAATGCATTCTCCATGGTGTGTTCAAGTATGGTTTCATTGTTCAGGTGTCCTTTAACCAGAGCAAAATAACACTAGGGAGTAGCGTCAAGACCTATGCTTTCCGTGCTTTGCAAACGGGCCATATTCATAGCGCCGCCCACTACTTTTGCGACATTTAAAGCGAAACAAACTTGCGCGTCCAAAAATTTCTAGTAAAGCTAAGATGAGGCCTGCACACATCGAGGAAATTTGGGAGGCTGTATCTTTTTTGTGCTCTGTTCAGAATATGAAGTTATTGGTCGTGCTGGTGCACGACGGATTGAGTTTCAGTAGGGACGTTCAGTATCGCTAGTGGTGCTAGTGTCGCTGTTATTCGAGTGTGTGTCACTTTTTTTAAGTCTTGGCAATACTCCCTATTGTTATTTTGCTCTGCCTTTAACAAACTGTCAAACAGCATTGCGGCTCCGAACAAGAACAAGAGAATTACTAATTAGAACCAGATCTACCTGACGAAAATTAAAAAAGCCTATGCTTTGTTGCCGACTGGTTGTTTCTAGGCGACTTCGCCAAAACACCAGAAATAAAAGAAGTGCTAAAATATTCGGAGGTCGTAACGATCAGAAAGACATTTTTACGAACGATCATCATGAATATCTAAAATTATAAGGTTTGTCTCTAGTTTCACAAAAGTGGAAATACCGTACAGTATTTTTGAATAAAGACGCTTGATTAAGCACATTTTGTTCTGTTGACTTAACAAGTCACTATTTTTGTAGATCTGCGTTGAGAAGCACAGACCGCAGCAAAATAACACTAGCGACAGGGCAAAATAACGCTAGGGACAGAGCAAAATGCACTCGAATAGCAGCGATACTGAACGTCCCTACTAAAACTCGATCAGTCGTGCACCAGCGCTGGCTCCATTCCAATAATTTCATATTCTGAACACAGCAAAAAAAAGATACAACCTCCCCGGTTTCTAACTCTAAGATGTATGCAAACCGCGTCTTAGCTTTACTAGAGATTTCTAAATCCGCAAGTTTGTCTCGCTTTACATTCCGCAAGCGTAATGGGCGGCGCTACGACTATGGCCCGTTTGCGAAGCATGGAAAGGATAGGTCTTGGCGCTACTCTCAAGTGTTATTTTGCTCTGACCAAGACTTTGAAAAAGTGACACACACTCGAACAACAGCGATACTAGCAGTCTAGCACCACTAACGATAGTGAACGTCCCTACTGAACCTTAATCAGTCGTGCACCAGCGCTGGCTCCCATAACTTCATATTCTGAACAAAGTAAAAGAAAGATAAAAACATACACTTTTTTCTTGATGTGTGCAGTCCGCGTCTTAGCTTTACTAGAAATTGTTAAACCCGGAAGTTTTGTCTCGCTTTAAGTGCCGCAAGCATAGTGAGCAGCGCCATGAGCATGGCCCGTTATCGAAGCATTCAAAGCATAGGTCTTGGCGCTACTCTCTAGTGTTATTTTGCTCTGACTAGCAGAGCAAAATAACACTAGGGAGTAGCGTCAAGACCAATGCTTTCCATGCTTTGCAAACGGGCCGTACTCATAGCGCCACCCACTACTCTTGCGACATTTAAAGCGAAACAAACTTAAATCGCGGGTCTAGAAATTTCTAGTAAAGCTAAGATGAGGTCTGCACACATTGAGAAACTGGGGACGATGTATCTTTTTTTTGCTGAGTCCAGGATATGAAGTTATTCGAGCCAGCGCTGGTGCACGACCGATTGAGTTTCAGTAGGGACGTTCAGTATCGTTAGTGGTGTTAGTGTCGCTGCTATTCGAGTGTGTCACTTTTTTCAAGTCTTGGCACTACTCCCTAGCAGAGCAAACTAACTCTAGAGAGTATCGCGCAAACTTTGGAAAAGTGACACAGAGTCAATCGCAGCGACACTAGCTCCGCTAGCGGGAATGAACGTCCCTACTAAAAACTCAATCATTCGTGCACCAGTGCTGGCTTCAATAACTTAAAATTCTGAACGCAGCAAAAAAAAAGATACAACCTCCCCTGTTACTTCGATGTGTGCCGACCGCATCTTAGCTTTACTAGAAATTTCTAAACTCGCAAGTTTGTCTCGCTTTAAATATCGCAAATGTAGTGTCCGGCGCCATGGGCATGGCCCTTTTGCGAAGCAAGGAGAGCATAGGTCTTGACGTTACTCGCTAGCGTTATTTTGCTCTGGTGCAGACCGACCCAGAGCAAAATAACACTACAGAGTAGCGCCAAGACTCGAATAAAGTGACACACACTCGAGTAGCAGCGAAAATACAACATCCCCTGTTTCCTCAATGTGTGCAGACCGGATCTTAGCTTTGCCAGAACTTTTTTCTCGCCTTAAATGTCGCAAGCATATAGTGGGCGGCACTCTCATAGCAGCGACACTAGCACCACTAGCGGTAGTGAACCTCCTTACTGAAACTCAACCAGTCCTGCACCAGAGCTGGCTCCAATAACTTCATATTCTGAACACAGCAAAAAAAAAATGATACAGTCTCTATCCTGTTTCCTCGGTGTGTGCAGACCGCACCTTTGCTTTACTACAACTTTCTAAACCCGCAAGTTTGTTTCGCTCTTGACGGCGCTATGAGTATGGCCCGTTCGCAAAGCATGGAAAGCATAGGTCTTGGCGCTACTCCCTAGTGTTATTTTGCTCTGGACCGACCAAACGTCCAAAAGACAAATCAAGGTTTCCAGCGGAAATACAGTCTGAATTATTGCAATCTAGAGATTGCACCCTACCCGACGAAAACGGATTTTTCTACATCATCATCACAGGATCATAACAAAAACATTTAAAGGACACCTGAATGAAGAGTACCAAGTACCATCCCTATCTGTATGACTTCCGTTAACATTGCCTGCAGAAACCCAATCCGAATACGAAATATTGTTTCCGAGCTATGATTTTTGCTCCATTTTGCATCTGTCCTTATTTTAGTACCGAATAATTTAAAAATGAACAAATATCTCCAATCGACCCTTCTTCTGGAATATTTTTTAACCAGTTAAGCCCAAACGTATATCTAGAAGAAATTCCAATACGATCCGGCCAGCGGTGTACAAGATTTGAATGAATTGCGCTTTTTGTCTTGGAGTCTGCATGTGCAAACCCCCAGAAACGAACATCCCTATTTTTAAAACGTCACGCTCAGGAGAAGAATCCTCTCCGTGGCCATGTCTGTAAATGCATTATCCATGGTGTGTATAAGTATGGTTTCATTGTTCAGGTCTCCTTTAACATGAGGAGTTGTTTGACATGTTGTTTTGTTTTTGTAGTCGTTGTTTTCCTTCGTTTTGTTTTCCCATACTCCATCTCTTTCTCCTTTGTGTTGTTGATGGGTAATAAATTGCGCGTTTTTAGGTCATCCCAAAAGAACAAAAGCTACGAGCTCATATGGCACTGGTTACGAGTAGAGGGTACAAGGAACTGGACGAGAGGGTCAAACAATACACCCGTCATCCAAAAATACGGTTCGGACCTACTAATAGGATCGGTAATTCACTCGAGTCTGAACGTTCCGACAGTCCCTCCGATCACGTGGGCTAAATGACTGTTCTAACCTCCAAGTTTCTCAGCACAATAAGTCCACTCGTTTGATATTTAAACGTGCCACACGATTTCCGATACCTCCCTCCAACTCTCCTTACCACGGCCGAATATAGTTCGGACTCTTGAACGGGCCATCTAACGCATCTTCTCTTACCGCTTATCAAGTTTCACTCGAACCTGAGCATTTTTTGGATTTCGGTAGCCCCCCCCCCACACACGCACCGTACTACTTACTTGTACTTGTGTCAGGACGCAAGCTGAGCAGCTCTCCCTGGCGACAGCAGCTGACGGACCAAGGCTTGCCATGAATCTTTTAAGTGCCGCAAGCATAGTGAGCAGCGCCATGAGCATGGCCCGTTATCGAAGCATTCAAAGCATAGGTCTTGGCGCTACTCTCTAGTGTTATTTTGCTCTGACTAGCAGAGCAAAATAACACTAGGGAGTAGCGTCAAGACCAATGCTTTCCATGCTTTGCAAACGGGCCGTACTCATAGCGCCACCCACTACTCTTGCGACATTTAAAGCGAAACAAACTTAAATCGCGGGTCTAGAAATTTCTAGTAAAGCTAAGATGAGGTCTGCACACATTGAGAAACTGGGGACGATGTATCTTTTTTTTGCTGAGTCCAGGATATGAAGTTATTCGAGCCAGCGCTGGTGCACGACCGATTGAGTTTCAGTAGGGACGTTCAGTATCGTTAGTGGTGTTAGTGTCGCTGCTATTCGAGTGTGTCACTTTTTTCAAGTCTTGGCACTACTCCCTAGCAGAGCAAACTAACTCTAGAGAGTATCGCGCAAACTTTGGAAAAGTGACACAGAGTCAATCGCAGCGACACTAGCTCCGCTAGCGGGAATGAACGTCCCTACTAACAAGACCAAAGGTTCCGATGGGATCCCAAAATATCAATATTTGATCCAGTTTGTCTTCACCAGATCCAGTCTTCGCCAGACTCCTTGAACAATTTTACTCTTAAAATTTAGAAACAGATTAAGGCCAACCAGCTAATCATCTAAGAAAACCTAGTTCAGATACGGATTCAGCATGTGTGTTTACCCCTATAAGCCGATCGAAACGATCCTGCCTTACTTCTGCGAAACTCCAGAAATACTTGTCCGGTGAAAAAATAAAGCTCAAAAACGAAATCAGCGTATCTCTATACCCCTAGATCCAACATCTAATCAACTTCAAATAAAAATTTAACTTATATCAAATTTTCCGGTTTCAGCCGGATTCCAGTCCGGCTAAAAAATGATTGTAATATGCGGATTCAGCGTCTCTTCTTACCCCTAAATCGGACATCTAATCAACTTCAAATAAAACTTTTACTTTTGACAAACTTTCCGGTTTTGACCGGATTCCGGGCCAACTAATTTTCCGGCGAGAAAATCGTTTTCATATTCGTGTTCAGCATGCCACCTTACCCCTATATCGAACATCTAATCAACTACAAATAAAACTTTTACTTTTAACAAACTTTCCGGTTTCGGCCGGATTCCGGGTGAAGGACTGGTCCGGCGAGAAAATGGTTTTCATATTCGTGTTCAGCATGCCTTCTTACCCCTAAATCGAACATCTAATCAACTTCAAATAAAACTTTTATTTTTAACAAACTTTCCGGTTTTGGCCGGATTCCGGGCGAACTACTTGTCCGGCGAGAAAATGGTTTTCATATTCGTGTTCAGCATGTCTTCTTACCCCATAATCGACTATCTCATTAGCTGCTTAAAAATATTTTGTTTGTCCCTTAATTTGAACCCCCTCCCCCACCCCTAAACGTAAAGCTACAAAGCCCATCTACGAACTCGACCTTACTCTTGACCCAAAGAATCCTCACACCAAGTTTCATCAAAATATCTCACTCCCTTCGAGAGTTATCGTGCTTACAGACGGACGGACAGACAGACGGACGGACGGACAGACGGACGGACGGACGGACAGACGGACAACTTTTGCGATGTCATAGGTATCCCTCACTTACGTTTTGGGATCCCAAAAACTCAATCATTCGTGCACCAGTGCTGGCTTCAATAACTTAAATTTCTGAACACAGCAAAAAAAAAGATACAACCTCCCCTGTTACTTCGATGTGTGCCGACCGCATCTTAGCTTTACTAGAAATTTCTAAACTCGCAAGTTTGTCTCGCTTTAAATATCGCAAATGTAGTGTCCGGCGCCATGGGCATGGCCCTTTTGCGAAGCAAGGAGAGCATAGGTCTTGACGTTACTCGCTAGCGTTATTTTGCTCTGGTGCAGACCGACCCAGAGCAAAATAACACTACAGAGTAGCGCCAAGACTCGAATAAAGTGACACACACTCGAGTAGCAGCGAAAATACAACATCCCCTGTTTCCTCAATGTGTGCAGACCGGATCTTAGCTTTGCCAGAACTTTTTTCTCGCCTTAAATGTCGCAAGCATATAGTGGGCGGCACTCTCATAGCAGCGACACTAGCACCACTAGCGGTAGTGAACCTCCTTACTGAAACTCAACCAGTCCTGCACCAGAGCTGGCTCCAATAACTTCATATTCTGAACACAGCAAAAAAAAAATGATACAGTCTCTATCCTGTTTCCTCGGTGTGTGCAGACCGCACCTTTGCTTTACTACAACTTTCTAAACCCGCAAGTTTGTTTCGCTCTTGACGGCGCTATGAGTATGGCCCGTTCGCAAAGCATGGAAAGCATAGGTCTTGGCGCTACTCCCTAGTGTTATTTTGCTCTGGACCGACCAAACGTCCAAAAGACAAATCAAGGTTTCCAGCGGAAATACAGTCTGAATTATTGCAATCTAGAGATTGCACCCTACCCGACGAAAACGGATTTTTCTACATCATCATCACAGGATCATAACAAAAACATTTAAAGGACACCTGAATGAAGAGTACCAAGTACCATCCCTATCTGTATGACTTCCGTTAACATTGCCTGCAGAAACCCAATCCGAATACGAAATATTGTTTCCGAGCTATGATTTTTGCTCCATTTTGCATCTGTCCTTATTTTAGTACCGAATAATTTAAAAATGAACAAATATCTCCAATCGACCCTTCTTCTGGAATATTTTTTAACCAGTTAAGCCCAAACGTATATCTAGAAGAAATTCCAATACGATCCGGCCAGCGGTGTACAAGATTTGAATGAATTGCGCTTTTTGTCTTGGAGTCTGCATGTGCAAACCCCCAGAAACGAACATCCCTATTTTTAAAACGTCACGCTCAGGAGAAGAATCCTCTCCGTGGCCATGTCTGTAAATGCATTATCCATGGTGTGTATAAGTATGGTTTCATTGTTCAGGTCTCCTTTAACATGAGGAGTTGTTTGACATGTTGTTTTGTTTTTGTAGTCGTTGTTTTCCTTCGTTTTGTTTTCCCATACTCCATCTCTTTCTCCTTTGTGTTGTTGATGGGTAATAAAATATTTCATTCAAAGTGGTAAATTATTTTAGATCACCTTAGCAGAAACACTAGTTGGTGCGAGGTGTCCTTTAAATCACAAGTCGAACTTGGTAAAGTCTCTATTCTAATCTTGACGACGCAAAACGGATACGTCAGCTACACTTTATTTACTTCGGCCCTTCTTGGCAAGGGTCCTCTTCAGGCTCAAGCCACAGAAGAGGACCCTTGCCAAGAAGGGCCGAAATATAGATCTAATAAAATGTAGCTGGTGTATCCGTTTTGCATCGTCAAATATGATTCGCAGGCAGCTTGGGCTGAAGGAATACTTTTATATTCTAACATAGGTGACTCCTTTGAATCTCGCCCAGGTTTCTCAAAGATTACACCCGTTGCGGCTGTTTCCTGCTCCTTGGCTTTGGCTCTGCTGCGACTGCTGCCCCCAGAACCTGCGGCGCCAGAGTTAGCGCACTTTTGGTGTCCCTCTGATCAGTGTGGCAACATATCTCAGCTAGTGTTGGGTGATATTTGGATTTTTTGATATATCGATATTTTCACTTTCGAAAATCGATATCGATATTTCGGTACCATGTTTCGCTATAGTACAGGTCTCGTTTCGCCAAAATTCAAGGACACAATTGTCCTGAAAACTTTGAATAAGTAAAAACTGAATTAAGAAAAACATATTGCTCCGGTTTTGAACATATAAATGTAGCTAAAGTCGCGTTATTTATAGTAATAATAAATATCGAAATATCGCAAATTTGACAGTGCAAAACTGATACGTCAGCAAAATTTTATTCGAGCTATATTTCGGCCCTTCTTGGCAAGGCTCTTCTGGCTCAAAACCGCTCAAGTTGGAAAAGAACTTGTGGAAAAACCACAAGTTTTTGTGAATAAAATTTAGCTGACGTATCCGTTTTGCACTGTCAAATATGATTCGCAGTCAGCTTGGGCTGAAGGAATATTTATCGAAATATCGTTTTCGATATCGATATTTACGTTTCAATATTTGATATCGATATTTGGTCCGATATATCGTTATCGATATTGAATTTCGTCCAACACTAATCTAAGCACCATGGGTTGAACAAGACAGCTTTTGGAAGCTATAGTCCCGGTTTTGTTTGTTCCTTTGTTTATTTCCTCCCTCTTTCTATGATATTTATGGCGGATTAAAATTAGATAGAGATACAGAACGTGTTCCACCCTTCTAACAATAGTAACTATTAGTTACTATTTCCGTTCCAACCTCACGAAAAGATACTCCGCTGACCGTTCCAACCTTCTCGAAATTGTAACTATTTGCTTACCATGCTCGGGAGCGTGGTAGGCGCGGTAACTATGGATTTCTGTAACGTGATTGGCTGGATTACCCCGTGGAGTGATATTTTACCGAAAATTAAAAAATGTGTCCCAGTGCCTTGACGCCAAGAAGCCAAAATTTATGACGTCATGCGTATAGCAACTATGGTAAGTAGGGTGGAACACGCTCACAATATTCAACGAGTCCATGTCCGTACTTACCACTGGCTTGTATTCGATTCCCATTTTCTTCAGGATAGAGATCGTCTTGTTGACTTTCTGTAGGGTCCTCTGTCGGAACTTCTTCCTTGCTTCCGGTGACATTTTTCTGGCCATTTTAGTCTGCAACTCCTTTCGCTTCTTGTTCAGATAACAATTTTTCTCGGCGCTAATGGAAGGGAGGAACGTGTCACGGTGGACTTTTTCAGGGGGAACATATTCGGCTGAAACAGAAAAGAACCTGCGTAAGAGCAGCAAGAAATACGCTAGGGTGTTGCATTACATAATGCTAATGAAATCCGATCTGGTCACAGCAACACTGTACCAAACTGATCGAGGTACAGCAGAACTGAGTTGCGTTTTTTGAGAAAACATGGTAGATGATAGCATGGTAACTCGTTTGTACCATTTTTATGGCACTTGCAGCCTCTGGCTCAAGTGCCATGTACCGATCGCAATTCCGTCTGTCGGTCGGTCGGTCAGTCCGAATTTTTTTGTCCCACATGTTCGAGTTCGGGTACTTCCAGATGTGTTAGGACGATGAAACTTGGCAGGAAAATCAGGAACTCGACCAAACTAACCTGGAAATAATCAGTTTCCCGATCCGACCATCTGGGGGGGAGTGGTGGGCCGGGGAATTCTGAAAATTAAGTAGTTTTTGTCACACTTTTTCAAGTTGGGGTACTTCCAGATGTGCTAGGACGATGAAACTTGGCAGGAGCATCAGGGACCCGACCGGACTAACCTGGAAATAATCATTTTCCCAATCCGACCACCTGGGGGGGTGGGGGGCTTGGGAATGCGGAAAACTGGAGTAGTGCGTAACTTTCGAACCGGTGATCGGACTGGAATGAAACTTAATAACTGAATAAATGGAATACCTTCGATGTCCCATTTGAAGTCCGGACCGGATTCGACAGCTATGGGGGAGTTGGGGGGGGGGAGACCGGAAATCTCGAGAAACGGTTAGAATGGAAGGATCGGGGTGAAACTTGCTAGGAAGAACAAGCATCTGCTCCTGATAAAGCTTTCATACATTTGGACTGGATCCGGACACTGGGGGGGGGGGGGGGTGGAGGGGATTTTCCCGGAATTCCGGTAATGGCGGTTTTTGGGATTTTCACGACGAAACTTGGGAGGCGAATCAGGGACCCGATCAAACTGACTTATAAATACAAATTTACACGATCCGATAGTCGTTGGGGGAGCAGCGGGAGCGGGAATCCGGAATATTGAGTCATGCGTAACTTTGGAACGGTTGATCGGATTTGAGTGGAATTTGATAATTGATCAGAGGACATGTCTCTGGTGATCTTTGTCATGTCCGGACCGGATTCGACAACAATGGGGGGGGGGGAATACGTGACCGGCTCAGACTGGGGAGATCGGGATGGAACTTTGTGGGAATAATAAAGAGATGCTCTGGATAAATCACTTACAGAACCGGATTGGCTCCGGCGACTGTGGGGGAGTTTGAGGGGGGAGGGTCCGGAATTCCGGTGATCGCAATTTAAGGTACTTCCAGATGTGCTAGGACGATGGAACTGGGCTGGAATATTAGAGATTTGACAAGATTGGCTCAGAAATCGCCACTTTCCAAATCCGACATTCCTTAAAGTACCAATCTTGACCGTAAATTTTAGAAAAATACTTTTAACCAAATTATACATTTTCATGATCCCCATGAGCCCATTATCATTTTTGCCTCAAGGGTTTTGCTTACAAATGAAGTTCTAGCTCCCTTAAAGGACACCTGAACGATCCTACCATACTTCCATGAACCCCTCAGATCGTCCTTCACAGTACCGGTACAGAGAAGACGAATTTTTTCGCTCCGTGATTTCGGCGCTATCCACTCTTGAAGTTCTAAGTCTCCCTATGGCGATTCGTTACGACCTCCCGAGACAAATTTAGCGCCAATATTTAAACTGTCATTATCGCATGGATAAACGTACGTTGATAACGCATGGATGGATAAAGAGCGCATGGATGGATAAACGCATGGACTGTTACGGCGTGGACTGTTACAACATGAACTGTTACGCATGGACTGTTACAACTGTTACGGCGAGCGTTACGATCAAGACAAGTCGGAAAAAAGGCTGAAAATTATAGCACGGTGAAACTTCATCCGATTTTAGTCCGGTTTTCGAGAGATAAATGGTAAGCAGTATGTAAAAGTGGCAATTTAGGGTGTTAGACTTCATTCAGATTACCTTTAAAGTGCGCATCTGAACCGCAAGGTCGAAAACTACTTTTTTTTTTATCAAACGATACATCTCAACCCATGATCATTTGTGCCACAAGAGTTTTGCTTAACAATTTATTTTATCACCCTTAACGTGCACATTTTAACCGAAAAGTGAAAAAAAAAATACTTTTTACCAAACGGTATATCAATGATCCCTAAGGGCCTGTGATCGTTTTGTCTCAATAGTTTTTCTTAAAGATGAATTTCTAGCGCCTATAAAGTGCGTATCATTACAGCCAAGTTCTGAAACAAAATACTTTTTCTCTAGCTCCCTTAAAGTGCGCATCTGAGCCGCAAAGGTAACCTTAAAAGTACTTTTGATCAAACACTACATCTCATTAACCCATGCAAGTGCCATATGAGCTTACAGCTCTTCTTTTACGGACTTGCTAAACAATGCCGAGTGACATTGTACCAAACCGATCGAGGTATAGCAGAACTGAGTAAAGCATGGTAACTCGTTTGTACCTTTTATAAGGATCTGCTAAAACAAAGCCGAGTGATATTTTCCTTTTTTGTGTGTCAGTTTGTTATTTAGCATAGTGAAGCAATGCAAATTAGCTGTTAGCTATGATGTTGTTTAAATAAACCTATCTTTCTCTCTCTCTCTTATCTGCATTTGGTCATTTTTGCAACTGTCTCTGATACTACGGTTGATTTGTAAAAAAGACAGTTGCTGAATACGAACTCTTCGAAGTTCCCCAAAAGAAACACTTACACCCTCTCACATCAAAAGTACCAAACTTCATTCCCGCTGATTTAATAAAAAGCTAGGCTCTTGTGCTGGGGATGATGAATGTGAGATGTCTTTTGTAGATACCTCAATCAATTACTATGGTAGGGACCGTGGTTTCTAATATCAGAGTTACTGGCCACATACTTTTGACCGTGCTATCAGATATTAGGTATCAAGGTAACTGCAAAACGCTATTTTGGACGTGGGAAGTTAATTACTGCCTTTTGTACACCATATGTAAATTTTCTTGCTGGAATGCATTGTGTAGCCACAAAGAAAGGATCTTCGAACCCTGGCGACCCCCTCCCCCGGACATCCCACGTATGTAAACGACCTCCCCCCCCAGCCGACTGTGCGAAAACATACAATTCAAAGTGTTGCAACCACCAAGCTATTCAGATCCGAGGAGCGGTCAATCTCTGAAGAGATAATCTCGTCCTTAACAAAGAAACTGATCTACTGAACAATCTATAATGCCAACAGGAAGGCAGAAATGGATCGACACAAGCCGAACCAAACGCCATCATAGCTATTGAAAAAGAAGAAGACTACACAGATAGTCCATAGCCTACCTTTTAATACTCTCTCGAACATCAGGTAGTTGTTCATTGTCTCTGCAGCAATTTTGGCGACCTCTTCTTCTTTGAACTGAATGAAGGCATAGCCCTTGCTCTTCCCAGTCTAAAAAAGAAGACACGAATAAGCATTTTTTAGGCCAAAGCTGCGACTGTTACAGAAGATAGAAAAGATGGAGTCATATGACTCGTATGAAAGAAGGCCGACGACGTTTGATGTATCCCCAGGTCTACGTAAAATAAATAAATATAATTCTGATAAAGGCTTTCACACCTCTTAATACACAAAAAAAAACGCACACATGCTCATTTAGTGACGATTCTGGTACCAGAAATATAACTAAACCAAAGCTCTCTATGGAACTTTGAAACCGGCAGATGCATGCAATCGCCTTTTTTTTCTTTATTCTTTAACCACCTCCGGACCAACTAAACATTCTGAAAAAGAGTTCCACAGGACGGCCACTCTGTTCCCAAATGACCCACGTCCGAAATCTTTGTCAAAGCTTGAATAAACTGAAACGATAGACCCTCAGCTAAATATTCCTTCAGCCCAAGCTGACTGCGAATCATGTTTGACTCATGCAGCTATATTTCGGCCTTTTTTTTCAAGGGTCCTCTTCACGCTCAAACTTGGGATATGGAACTTGTGGGAAACGATTATTCGAACTAGTAGTGGAAATCTATTTTCCACAAGTTCGTTATTCCAACTTTAGCAACTTTGAGCCCAACAAGGACCCTTGCCAAGAAGGGCCGAAATATAGCTCTAATAAAATTCGTTTTTTATTTTTTTTTTTTAAATTTAATAAAATTGCCAAAAAAGACCCTCAGCTGCAAAAAAAGAGGAAGACAATGCACCACACCTAGACGCTCACTTCAGAAAGAGGCTGCAGTCGCAAATTTAATGCTTGCACAGCTATGAAGAATGGCCCAAAATCAGTCAAGCTGAGGGTTTGGCCTACTCTGCTAGAGGGCAATTCTGTATTCAAACAATGGATAAAACAGATATGTCAGCTGTGATGCTTTTGCTGCCAAAGCATTGTAGCTGACGTATCTGTTTTATCCATTGCTTGAATATATGTTTCCCAGTAAGCTTGGGCTAGGGAGATTCTGACGGTCTGGACAGCTCCGCTGGCTTATCCGCTTTCCGAAGCTGTCCTAGTGCTCCGCCAGTTTTAGAAAGTGACGTGGAAAGTGATTCCACTCCATACGTGGATTCGGCAAGCCAGCAAGTAAAGGTGCAACGACTTTCTGTTTGTTCTGGCACTTGGCGGATTCTCGCTTTGCTTTTTGAAAAATGTGAATCTGTGAGATCACCAGAATCGCCCCCAAGTCCAAGCATTTGAGTTTACGAACTGGCAAGATAAAAGCTGTTACTTACTTTCGAGCTTCGGCAAAGACGCACTTTTGAAATTCGTCCGAACTGGGAGAAAAACTTCTTCAGTTCTTCTTCGAAAAAGCCATGAGGAATGTGCCCGACGTAAACTGCACCTCTTTGAACCTTGGTCTTCTTCAGGCCTTTTCCCTCCTTCAAACAAATATGATGCATTAGCTAAATCCCTGCATGCACTTCGGACACTCTGAAGCACCAAACAGTTTTTAATTTGCTTGAGGTGAGGTACAATTTGACTGAAAATGGTGATAATTCCAATGGGATAAAAGCATTGACATGCCACTGGCATATATAAATAATGCTTTGTTAATTACGTAACTGATTTGTAGCACGAAACAAGAAAACCTTAGCTTATGCGTTAACAATCAAAACAAACAATGATTTTAGGACAAGATGATTAATTATTAGAAAATCGATGAATGAACAGAAAAAATAATGTGTTTCATCAATCCAAATAAACAATTCCTCATCTGATTTGGGAATCAAACTTGCATTCACAGATCAACCCTTTTGCCAACCTGTGTCAACCCTATAAAGCCTATGCCTTGTAACAGCAAGTTAGAGATGTAATACTGAACTCATACCAAAGCCAAAGTTCAGGAGAATCATATTACATTGACAAAAAGGATCAGAATTTGAAAGTTATTTATTTAAGGAGAGTTTTTGCGAGATCTTGCAATCACTTTCTGGCAAGCGAAGTGCATCGCGAAATCCGTGAGAAAGCAGTTCCTGAAATAACTTTCCACTTTCCCACTGGACTGATAGCAAAAAAGGTATGGAAAGCTGATATCCCCGGGAAAATGCTGACTTAGAAAATGAAAACACTTAACGGTTCTTTGATTCTCATATATTCCATTGAAGTCACATTAATAACAATTGCCATTTTCTTTATTTATTAGTGATACTTGCACTGTTTTTTTCCACACCTTTGAAATTCCCTCCGAAACACGCAACTTTCCGCAGAGCTTTCCACTAACAGTAGGGCACCAGATATTTTGGAGAATTTCCCTGCTTAAGGGGAATCTCCTACACAGGTGAAAAAGAATCCCCTGTAGAGGAGATGAGGGGGGGGAATAAGTGGGACAAATTTTATGGCATATTCTAGTAAAGTAGACCTAAAAAGCTGTCTCCAGGACCATCACCCTCCCCCACCCCCCACCCAACTCCTTCTAATCCTAAATAACATGGAAAATAACCAAAAAACTAGTATTTATAGGTATTTCCCTTGTATCCAGAAAAGCTTTTGAGTCCAGTCTGCATGACTGCTGTACTTGTAGCACTATTTAACACAATGCCTTACAATTTTGCTGATTTCTTCTTTTCTTGTTGGAGTTTACAAGCACTTTACTTTTTCAGGTGCTTTCACCTACGGTAGAGAAAGCCTTGATACCAGAGAAATCATTTCTTCAATAGATGCCATTTGAGTGGAACAGATCCCTTGGACAGCTGGTATTCCTAAATAAATTCCCTTTCTATTTAGTTAATTCAGTCCAGGGGTTACTCAATTTGGGTGTAATTATTACTTATTGGCCAAATGATTTCTCCAGTATCAAGGCTTTCTCTATGGTAGGTGAAAGCCACCTGAAAAAGAAAAGTGCTTGTAAACTCCAACAGGCAACAAGAAAAGAAGAAATCAGCAAAATTGTAAGGCATTGTGTTCAGCAGTGCTACAAGTACAGCAGTCATGCAGACTGGACCCTAAAGCTTTTCTGGAAACAACAGAAATACATATAACACTAGTTTTTTGTTATTTTACATGTTATTTAGAATATGAAGGAGTTGGGTGGGGGCAGGGTGGGGGAGGATGATGGACATAGAAACAGTTTTTTAGGTCTACTGTACTAGAATATGCCATAAAATTTGTCCCACTTATTCCCCCCCCCTCTCACCTCCTCTACACAGGGGATTCTTTATCACCTGTGTAGGAGATTCTCCTAAAGCAGGGGAATTCTCCAAAATATCTGGTGCCCAACTGACTAGCCTCGTTGAATAACTTTCCAGGAAAGCTGCTTCACTTCAGTTTCCAAAAAGCGCAAAAACAGAAAAACTGGTGTGGAAAGTTCGGCAACTTTCCAAAGTAGAGCAAAAACTATTATAAAGTGATCCGACTTTGCTTTACAGCTCACGAAAACCCTCCTGTGGTAACTATCTTCTCCAAACACAGAATAAGCATTCATTGTTGGACAGTAAACAATAGGCCTATAGATAGAGTAGCCTACCTTTTCCAACTTTTCTCTGACTTCTTTGAGCATTTGCCCCATCGTTTCTTTCTCTTCTGGAGTCTGTCCCAGTCCTGCGATGCTCACAAAGTCGGTTTCTGCCATCTCGATCTGAGAAATTATTTGTTACACACGTGACAGCCAAAATACAAAATGAAAGAGTAAAGAAGTTTTCTTAACCAAATATGTTCGCTGCGGAAAGAAGCTTTTGCTACAATTTTTACTAAGCGAGTCTGGCGAATTGGCTTGGCGCTGGATTGGTTGGCGATAAAGAAGTCCAAAACCAAAACCTATTACGAAAAATTCAATAATTTGTTTTTGAATTGCGAACATGACAAGTCTATTTAATCGAATCTGGCCTATAACAGTTAGAACTTATAAGAACGCCTTTTAATAACGCAATTCTTAACGTTTAGTACTAACAAATTTGCTTTGTCGGCTATTCTTTCGCGGATTGTTGACGGTGAAAACTTTTTCCTTGGAATAAAAGTTGTTAAAAACTGTTGGAGTTGTTTTTTTATAGCTGCATGCCACTGAAATAATATGTACGATTTGACAGGTTGGGGATATTTCAGTGATAGAGGTAGCGTTCCAGTGAAGTTATTACAAGTTATGAAGATAAGAGGAGGGGCAATCGCCATATTGTGGTAGTTATCACACTCTCTGGGACTCTGGAACGCAAATAATAACAACGCGTACATATGTCATCACTCTTACGGGAGTTCCTGCAGAACCGATAGTTATTATCACATATGATGCTTGCGACCATCATAAGTAAATCATAACAATCGTAACAGTCCTGGAACGAAAATAATAAGTGGGAGGAGCCAAATTACTTATTACGGCGGGCTCTTCAACGGCAATAATAACAAGAATAATAATGATTGTAACTAATATTACGTCACTGCTGGAACGCTACCAGAATCAAAGTTCCCAATACTGGGATTCCTGCAAAGTAAACTTAGCATACTAGGCAGTCTGACTTCAAATATGTTGTGAACTACACAACCCTTCTTGTCAAAATGCCAAAGTCTTGGCATTTTGCTTTGATTTACAAAATTCCTCTAGTTTTCCATTCTCTTCCCATACAAGGCAAAGGCTTTTTGAATGCAAAATTTCACAGCACTTGTAACCTTAAATATATTTTTATAATTATAAATTAGCCTATTGGCGTTTGCTAAAACTTTTGAGCCTTTAAATTGTTGGCTTTGAGCCTGAAGAGGACCCTTGCCAAGAAGGGCTGAAATATAGCTCTATTAAAATTCAGTTTACATATCCATTTTGCACTGTCAAATATGATTTGCAGTCAGCTTGGGCTGAAGGAATATTTATGGCCTTTGGTTGAAATAAAGCTATTATTATTATTATTACTTGACAGAACCCTTTGTGTTGGGATATGGGGAGAGATTTTTGAAGGTTCACCGAAGAGTGTATTGTTCCAATTTACCACCACAGGCAATCGGGCATAAAGTTGCTGCATTACAGTCCGACTTCCCCAGAAAAAAAAAAGAGTAGATAGATGACGGATCTTTTTATTCACAAAAACTGTCATGGATTATGTCAAATGCCTTTGCTCAAGTCATAGATATAACCAAGAACAAATAATCTGATAGAACCTCCATCTTTGGTCCCATGCAGCGACTATGGATACCCTGATAAGACTTGAGCAGAGCTAGAGGTACATGCTGTGAGGTGTGAATTGATACCCATTGTACTTCCCTCATGCCGTTGCTCATACGAGGTGAAATACCAGAGGATGCCTTGCAGGTGTGGAGAGCCCGTACTACAGCGCATCACAGGTGACGTCAGTATGGCAGACAACCAATCAGCTGTAAAGCACGACTCAGACGACATTCAGATTCTTCTCCGGAGTTGTAGTTTTTTCGGAGTTGTAATCATTTTGCCAGCTTTTCGGAAAGCGTAAGTACTTCTGTGAATTGGGTGGTTCAAAGATTTCAAAGAACATGCACAATCATCACAATTACAACCAAGCTCACTTTACTTTGTTTTCTAGATGTGATGTGAAGTGTCATAACGGAACTTCCAGAAAAAGTGAACATGGTAAAACTATCCCATTTTCTAACGAGCAGTGTTCTACCACGGACTCTACCAAAGAAAGTAAAGATAGTAGAAGTTGGCCCGAGAGATGGCCTACAGAATGAAAAAGTGGTTGTTCCTACCCAGGCGAAGATACAGTTTATCAACCTACTATCTGACACAGGCCTTCCTGTTGTTGAAGTAACAAGCTTTGTCTCCCCAAAGTGGGTTCCTCAGATGGGAGATAATGCAGCTGTATTGAAGGGTATTGTCAAAAACCCAAGTGTGTCCTACCCAGTACTAGTACCAAACCTAAAAGGCTTCCAATCTGCCCTGGAAGCTGGAGCTGAAGAAATTGCCATATTTGGTGCCGCATCTGAGACTTTCTCTCGCAAGAACATCAACGCCTCTATTGCAGAAAGCCTACTGCGGTTTTCTGAAGTGACTGAAGCTGCCAAAAAATCCAACATACGAATTCGCGGCTATGTTAGTTGTGTAGTTGGATGCCCATATGAAGGCGAGATTAAACCCGAAGCAGTGCTGAATGTTACAGAACAATTACTAGATTTGGGTTGCTATGAAGTATCGCTTGGCGATACTATTGGAGTTGGTACTCCAGGCAGTATTAGGAAGATGCTGTCAGTTGTGCTAGCCAAAGTTGAACCTGAAAAATTGGCCATACATTGCCATGATACATATGGTCAAGCCTTGGCAAACATCTTAGCAGCTGTCGAGATGGGAATAGCAACAGTTGATTCATCAGTTGGGGGACTTGGAGGTTGCCCATATGCCAAAGGAGCATCTGGTATGTATTTTTCTCGGAAGGATGAACAGTTGCGGTATCCTCAAGTGCCATTTCCCGTTCTATCACCGTCGTTGGGACTACAGTTTCTTTGTTAAGCGTGTTCCACCCTTCTAACAATAGTAACTACTAGTTGCTATTTTCGTTCCAACCTCGTGAAAAGTTACTATGCTGACCGTTCCAACCTTCTCGAAATAGTAAGTATTTGCTTACCACGCTCGGGAGCGTAGTAAGCATGGTGACTACGAATCTCTGCGACATGATTGGCCGGATTAGTCTGTGGCACGATATTTTGTTGCAAATAGAAAAATGTGTTACAGCCTTGACGCCAAGAAGCCCGAATTCATGATGTCATGCGTAGTAACTACGGTTAGTAGGGTGGAACACGCTCGTTATCTAATCTTGTTGAATGTTGACTTATCTTACCTTCTTTCAAGAACGGATAATCATAAGAACGTCTCGTCTGTGTCTCAGGCACTGCAGCGGGAAAATCCACGATCATTTTCCGTAAAGGTCGGGCTTCACTACCCAGATTTCTCACCCGGATTCTGGGTTCCGTTTTCTTCGATTCCGGTATGGTTAGTGAAGACAGGTCTGAAACGGTCTGAAAGCACCCTGGACGCGTCCGGGAATCTGGTAGAAAAATCTACCAGATTCCCGAATTCTGGGTGAAAAGAAGCGGGAATTTGAAAGTAGTTTTCAGTTGACTTGGATAAATTATTGTGCTGAGGTGGTAAAAGATATGACAGAAGTGCTGAAAAATGCCCAAAAGTGGACTGTTGAAGAGACATTTGATTTGATTTCTGTTTGGATCCGTCTTCACATAAACCGGGCCCCAGATTCTGGGGCGTCTGGGTAGTGAAGCCCGACCTCAACTGTTCAGCGGGTGCTTACACCCGAGACCTGGTATAACGTATCTCTTGCATAGTGCCAGAGGGCTTGTGTATTGAACCGTGTGGGATCCTGAAGTTTTGGGCACGGTAATAGCGCTCATTCAGGATGGGATTTGGATTTTTTTTTGTCACGGAAAAGATTCGCGTTCTATTGGCACAAAGCTTAAAGCCAACTTATTTTTGTATCATTTAACTGAACGCCCTGAATTATTTGGATTGTGTTGAGCGATTTTTTCGTTTTTCACTATATGCCCTAGTAGGGACGTTCAGAAACTCTACGGCTGTCCCATTACGCAAAGGTTACGCAAATTTGAATCTCAGCACAAACACGGCTTTTCAGTGGCCGCAGTGGTGAGGCCGGTGAACGCACTGCCTCAAACATGTACACTTTCGTCTGTTCCCCAATCCATTTCGTTCTCGATTATTTTCATTTTTCGCACACCGTTTTCGGCAAGCACACAACACAGGTACAAGCGCATAGAGGTACCACCAGGGTACCACAAATCCGACAGGGAAAGTCCGCTATTTAAAAATCGATTATTCGTGAATAGTTGAGCAACGAAATTTTAGTAAATAGGTTGTCCTATCACAGACCTTTTCGGTTAAACTTTAAGTGCTTTTTTCGGGTCGGAGCCCCATGTCAGAGGACGCGATTCGTTCGATTTTATTATCGTCTGTCGACGCGAAATTCTCCTCCCGTCAGAAATAACAAGATATTATCGCTTCTGTAATTGGAGACGATGTTACAGCTTTTCTCTAATTGAAGACGATGCTACAGCTTTTCTCTCATTTCAGGTAATGTCGCAACCGAAGACGTCGTCTACATGCTACATGGTCTAGGCATTGACACAGGGGTCGACCTCCGGAAACTCACAAAAGCTGGCGAATATATCTCGGGAGTCTTGAATCGGCCCACAAGTTCTAAAGTTAGCCGCGCAATGGCTGCAAGGCTCTGATTGGGCAGGAAGCTTGACGAAACTGGTGGGGGGAGGGAGGGGGTTCGGCGATTGCAGCTATAAATGCCATTCTTGAATTTTTGTTTTGTTTTAGAGCGTTCTGCGAAGTAATTCGGCGAGCGTATAACCTTCTGTAGGTCTGGGGGGCTCCCTTGTAAGCAGATCCGGTGGTAAGCGAATCTGTAACTACGTCATATGGAAGTGCAACGAAGTGACCAGAAAGGCTGGTCATAAAAAAAAAGTTTGTGATCTTTTACCGTTTTGTTGGCGGATTGTTTGCTTGAGCTTGAATTCTTTTTTAATTCAAGTCGGAAAGCTTGGAATAAGTATTTTCTCATTATCCTAAACTGCCTTAATTGGGTTTGTCTTACCACCCACCAGCGTTTCGTCAGAAGGTCCCAGTTATGAAATTTAGTCACATATCTTAGCGATAGATGTTTCGAATATTATATTTCATCTTAGCTTAGATCGGATTTTTATTTTAGAATGTAGTTTCTTTTTTTTCGTGTTCAGCGTAAATAGTTTTCGAATAAATGTAATGCTACCATGTAACCCTGTAGAAAAGCAAGAGGCTAGTAGTATGATATCAAGAGGAATCCTTCATCTAAGAGAAAGCTTGAAAGCTAAACTGAAGAGCTCATCGTTTCAGTTTTCCAGCACAGGCTCACGACCGCCCCACTCGTGTCATATCATAAGCCGTTGTCGGCCTCACCAGACATCATCCTTACCTTAGACCTTAGTTTCTCCAGAGCCATCTGTGGCCCATAGGGCGTCGACAAAGCCTCTCCATTCGTCCCGCATTGATGCCGTAGCGGTGACATCTTCCCATTCAGGTCCTAGCGAGGTACCAGCCGTTGTCAGATATCGGTCAAATGTTTGCCTCAATGTGTTTTTAGGGCGGCCTCACTTTCTTCTCCTGTACAAAGGGCGTGTCCCATATAAAGGGCGTGTCCCAGGTATGTCCACCGCTTTCTTTTCAGCAACTCAATGACGGAAACTAGCCTGTTTTTCTGCCTATTCCTTATTGGTGATTTTTTGTTGCCAGCCTATATTCAATATTCTTCCGAGGCTCACTTTTTTCAAGATCCTTTTTTCAAGCTGGATGTGCATCCACTTGCGTAAAGGAGTATTGAAAGTACATTGCTGTTGAAGAGTCGTATTGACTATTTGTTGCTTCTCCAAATAGGCTTCAATCTGTTGAAGGCACCTGTTACTTGCCCAATTCTACGTTTTATCAAGAATAAATAAGGTTTTATTCTTGGTTTTATCTCGGTCGGGATCTCTCCATCAAATCAATCCAGCTGCCTAGGGGGACATTTTCGCGTGGATGCGTTGCGTTCCATCATCATGATGGATGTTTTTGCGTTGATGCCATCCAGCTCGATGGACGTTTTCGCGTGAATAGCTCTACGGCTGACGTCACCATCAAGCTGGATGGATGTCTCCCGTTCAACAGGGCTCATCGAGCTCTGTTGAACGGGAACTCTGACTGTTCAGATTGAAAAAAATACAGCATATAGACAAATTTACTAAAATAGAAATAAGAACTTAAAATAATAATATAACTTGAATTCTGTATTTATTTTTCATTTTTTATTTATTTTTTTTACATGTTTTTTTTTTTTTTTTTAATTGAAATAATTTGTAATTTAATTTTAATTTAGTTTTTCAATTTCATTTTAATTTCTTAATTTTATTTGACAGTGCAAAATGGATAGGCGTCAGCTGAATTCTATGAGAGTTATATTTCGGCCCTTCTTGGCGAGGGTTCTCTTCAGGCTCAAAGCCGCTCAAAATGGAAAAATGAATTTGTATTTTTCACACGTTTTTGACACGAAAAAATAAATAAAAAAATAAAAAATATGTAAAAAAATAAATAAAAAATAATAATAAATAAATACAGAATTCAAGTTATATTATTATATTAAGTTCTTATTTCCCACTGAACACCGGTTGGCGCCGAAACACACCCGGGTGCAATGCTCTTTCCTACAGGTAGATATTTTCTTAACCCATCCAAAGGATGTGTTTTTTCGCGGAAGATGGCATCTTCCTCTGTCACGATTCAGTATCGCGTGGATGCCATCATCCAGAGACATTTTCGCGTGGATGGCATCTTTGGTTGAGCTCAACGGCCATCCACGCCAAAACGCCCCCTAGGTACTTTAACGCTGGACTTTCTAGATCCTTGTTTTAAAATCTTTATCTGTGTCTGGTTTTAACTGTGGACTCTCCAGAATCTGGTCGGGAGGCTGGTTCTAGTTCGCCGTCACCGGTACACGATGAGACCAGAAAACTCCTCATAGAGGAAGCGCCCTATAGGTGACATTTTCGCGTGGATGGCTCCCTTGGACGTTACGTCCCATCATCATGATGGGTGTTTTCGCTTGATGCCATCCAGCTCGATGGTCATTTTCGCGTGAAAAGCTCGACGGGTGACGTCACCATCCAGCTGAATGTGTCTCTCCCGTTCAACGATGCTCGGGGACATTTTCGCGTGAATGGCTGTTGAGCTCGACATCCACGCGAAAATGTCACTGGATGATGCCATCCACACGACAACGGGTTGAGACAGAGGTAAATGTCATCTTCCTCTACCCGTTCAACAGGGCTCGAGAGCATCGTTGAACGGGAGAGACACATTCAGCTGGATGGTGACGTCACACGTCGAGCTTTTCACGCGAAAATGACCATCGAGCTGGATGGCATCAACGCGAAAACACCCATCATGATGATGTGACGTAACATCCAAGGGAGCCATCCACGCGAAAATGTCCCCCTCCTCGAGCCCTGTTGAATGGGTAGAGGAAGATGACATCTACCTCTGTCTCAAACCGTTGTCGTGTGGATGGCATCATCCAGTGACATTTTCGCGTGGATGTCGAGCTCAACAGCCATTCACGCGAAAGTGTCCCCCTAGTGAGTAAAAAACAGAAACTACTAAAGCAGGGTCTCCACTGGCAATCGTAAGCTGTCGGAAGCCATCGTAACGAGGTAACCGCCAATCCAGAATATTTAGCCAACGAGGGCGCGCTGGGTCTGGACGAGCACGGTTTAGGGCGGCCTTACGATAAATGATACTCAATATGACGTAAGTCCGGAACACGCCAGTGAACCTCGGAAAGAACGAGAAACGTCACCCAATCGGATCCTCGGAATCGATTTGAATCCCATGGAAACCAAGCAGCAACGTTTGTTGTGATGACGTTTCTGGCTCTTCGCTGGGCACACGGCGATTCTTCATCGGCACGAGGAGTTAAGTGGGTCCTCCATTGGCAATCGTAAGTCCGTCGTAACCGTACTCGTCAGGACTCGGCGCTTTCTAATTGGCTGAAAACTACCAAAATGGCCGCTTACGACAAGTTATGCCAGTGGAGTGGTCGGGGCCCACTTTAATCATCAAGAGTATTGCCAGTGGGAACCCACCTGAGAGTTCCGCGGACGACCCTAGAGCTGGGGCAAGGATACATTGCACAAAGGGGGAGACATGTAGTGAGGATGGACGAGTGGTCGGCGAAGATGTTAAGGCTCCTCGGGTGTGGGCTGAAGACATTCTGACACCGTAGGTGCCCACTAGCCCCTGGACCAGTCAGGAAACCGGACATAATAGTCGAGAGGAAGTCTCGGGGAATTCTATAGTTCAGCCGCAGTCAATCCAGAAATCCCTAATCAAGCTGGTTCACACATCCTAGCGAAGCTGGAATTCACATATCCAGTCAAGCCCGAGGCCTACTAGCCGAGATGGACCTTAACGATATTAGTTAATTTACTCTTCTGACAAACCATTTACAAGAGTGAACATCATGTAAATGTAAGGTATAAATAACACTAATGGGTCCCTAACTGAATATATATATATAACTCTCACCGTAAATAATAGCAGAGAGGTCCTGCTCGAACCAAGGATGAAAGAGAACTGTTTTGGCTACGGACTTATTCCGTAGCCAAAATACTTCGAATGGAATGAATCAAAACCTCACCTTGGATTAGCACAGCAGCTAGCTGGAGCTTGGTGATAAAGACCCAGTGACCTATTGTCACGATTCCGGGAAATTAATGATGGTGGCGAAAACCGAAGAGATATATAGAAAAGTAGGTGATAGAGCGAGGAAATGACTAGGAGGACTATTGCAGAGCAAAGTGCTATGGGATGTCTCCATAACAGACAGATGTTCTACTACGCATGTCTACGCATATTATCAAACATTTTCGGCAGAAGAGGAAAGTGTGGTAACCTTCAGCTTGTACTAGCAAGATACAAGAAACATTGCGTTACAGAACAATTTATTGATTCATTCTTAAAAAGCACGAACTGTTCACCACCCAAACGTAAAAATGCAATAAAAAAGGTTTACAAAAACTGGCAGAAACACATGTCTCAGCAACGGAGAAATGAGGCAATGTTAACACACGGAGATGTACTGCACCGAGCAAATATTTGCGAAACCAACAACATATAGTCATAGAATAATGACTGGAAAAGAGGCTTCTTAGCAATCATTCATTATTCTAGGGCACAGACGAGGGTTTCACTGCGTGTTAAGGTTAGGATGTTCAGACACAATTGTTAAACAGTCAGAACAATAGCTACCATCACCCCCAAGCCCCACTAAGGTCGAGGCTACATTTAATGCCACTTACAAGAAAATCACTCAAAACGCAAAATCACATTCTTGTTATAGCACAACCTACATCTGAGAAAATCCTAGAAATAAGATGCACAGCATCTCAAAATATTGCACTGGGGCCTCAAACATAATGTTCTACTTCAACTGGAAATATCTCCGGATTACGTTGTCCCCTAAAACCCATACATTCATATTTTTCAAACTTACCCTTGTTCGCGGAGTTGAACGAGAGAACCCAAACCCTCTGAGAACCGAGAAAGTCCAGAAACCCTCTGTTGTCTAAACTAAACGCATCTTGTACTATTTTTAGTCCATGGGCTATCGTTTACGTTATTCAACCCTTTAACACACTCTTATACTAGTCCCAAACATTTTCATTTTAAGTCTAATTCACTGACTTGGAAAACGCGGAGAAGTCACTATGATTATACCCTTGATAGAAATCCCTCGACGTTGCACGGCGCAACGTTGCTTTAAGCTGACGAATTCGGAGGCAGGAGATACCGACCAGTATTCCGAAGATGATAAGAACAATGAACATGGCACCTGAAAGACAAACTGAGTAAGAACAACTTACCCCTTGCGGAAAACTTCATCTGTCAAGAGATTGGGAGGTTAGAAATTTTGTGTAGATTTGTTCTAGATTTATTAGGTTAGGCAGAACCTGTTGTTTTATTTAAAGTAAAATTATTAACAAGCACAGCTGATCCGTTTACTTTATAGCGTTGTCAGCTACGGTTCGCAGTCAGCTTGGGGTGAAGGGTAGTCGCGGGCATCCCGAATATCAACCCCTGACTGACTGGAAAATCCGACAGAATTTCTAGACTCGTTGACAGTGGTCTGGGGTATAACCCTTGAGCCACTTGTTGAACGGCGAAGACTAGGGACTTACACTGAATGAGCTATAATGGGCGACTCGGACGGTGTTTGTTAGGTTGGTAAAGTTTTTCGCAAAGTACGTTCCGGAAACTTCGTCCTTGTTAACTTTCGGAAAATTTTGTGTGGCAATTTATTCTTGAAAACGCTTTGAAATAACATTTAAAATTATTTGACCATTTTATTACCATATACAAAACATATCATCATCTCAGCATTTTTCAGTTTATTCATTCCAAATTTTCCAGTTTAAAATACTATTTTTGATCTCTTCTCCTACTGGTCAACCTTACCAACATTATGAAAAAAGTCAACTAAAGCTGAACTTCTTGCCTACTTCCGTAAAGTACCTACTTTAGTTGGGTTTACAGAACAACTTTAAGAACGACTTGATTTTGAACCATTCGATGTATTTTTTATCCGGCTCAAACCCTGAGACAAATCTAAATGCAGAGTATTGTCTTGGTATTGTGTTATTAATGTTTTGTGTATCAATTTACCGTTAAGAATAAAAAAAAACCTTGAACCTTGAACTTTAGGAACACCGTCTGAGCCGTCCTTAAGAAAACTTGAATTTTCCCTACTGGAAAAACTCCATCTCAGGTGGTATTGAAGCTGTGAGCTCATGCTAACTGGGACGAACTTACCTAGGGCTAATCCGATCTTAGCGGGCGCTAAGCAAATAGTTTCAGCTTCTTCTGGCGTGTTCAGCTTCTCAGCCACCTCGCTGTCACCAACAACTTGTAAGGATTGGTAAAGACTTAGTCTTTCAGAGGCTACTGTGGTTTTGTTAGTCTCATCAATGGATCGTTTGACGATTTCCTTGGCACCTCGCCAGTGACAGGCTTGGTTCTAGAATAAGAAACAATGTTACTATAGCCGGTTGATTTATTTCTTTGTCTTTTAAGACATCTGCACTCATGTGAGGGATGTAGCCGGTTTTGGGTTTCCGATTTTCACCGTTTTTTTTGCTATTTTCATGGAACTATGACAGGGTTGAGGTGCAACTGGGACAAGCCCTAGTCTTGCCCCCCAGCTCCCATCTAAGGGGCGGCTGTGCCAAAGTATTCCACTGACTGGCGTTCATATCCCTATAGCTGCGTTTCTCATCGACGTTTGAAGTTACCTTAAACTCTTGTCTCTTGTTAAATCAAGGTTTTAATTACACTTCATTACAAAATGATGTTACCCGATGAAAAATTCTTTGACTGTGTAGTTGTATTGTACGAAAAAGTTGCATGTATTGATATGTAGTAGTATGGACAGAGGCGTTACTAGCCAAAATGTTTGGGGGGGGGACGAGGTATTTACCGACTGGCTGGTCATTTTTACCGACTGGTTTGCAGATAAAAACGACTGTGTTGACGAAAAATCGGCTACTTTTAAGAAAAATCGACAATTTTTACGAAAAACCGACTGTTTTTAAGAAAAATCGACTGTTTCCAAGAAAAAAATCGACTGTTTTTAAGAAAAATAGCGGCGCTTCGCGCCGACTCGGCTATTTTTTACCGACTGGCCGACAACATTGGGGGGGGGGGGCGTCCCCCCCCTCCCCCCCCTAGTAGTGACGGCCCTGAGTATGGAATACTTTAATCTAAAATGCCTCCGACGGGGTTAATCTTAAGTAGTAGTGTCCGATAGCATCCAATCTTGCTGCAATAGCATCCTGTTTGCTAGTGCATGCAGTGGCAACATTTACTACTGCATGCTACTATTTTATACAACTCCATATGACTAATTCTCGAAGATTTTTCATCGGGTACATAGGGTCAAGCCGGCGACACAAGGCCGATTGACCAAAACCCGATTTTGGTCGCCGCTCACAATTTCCTTGTCCTTCAAATTCTGACCTTCGAACTTGGTGAGCTAGGAAGTTCGAAGTTTGCCAGAAACGTTGATAAAACGGCGACCGTGCAAGGATCGCTGGAGCCTTAAAAACACTAATACTCCGAAAAACGACAAAACGCCAGGAACCGCGGGAAAAACGAGAAACGTCACCCGAACGAATCCTTAAAACTGAATCAGATTATATATAAACCAATCAACAACGTATGCTGGGGACAGTTGTGGTGACGTTTCTGGCTCTTCGCTAGGCACACTGCGATTCTCCATCGGCAGGAAGAATTAGTCATCAAGAGAATTAAGCTGAACGGTGAACTCCGACAGCGTTTAAAAACGGAAACTGAGCAACCGGCTAAGCCAACGGCGAACAAAACTTCGATCAAAACGCAACTTCTAACTTTTGGAACCAGGAAGAGGAAATCTGGCACACGCATAGTCCGTATGTCCTATCTGTGTTGTACCCAGGGTTGCCACATCGACAAATTTTAGAGAGTAATTTTTGGTCGAAAAAAGAGAGTGAATTGAGAGGGAATTTTATTTTGATTAACAAATGTGAAATGGTAACTTTTGGTCGGAATCACTGCTGCAAAAACGACACATCTTATTTGCACGAAAATATGTAAAATAACACTTTTATTCAGAAATCAATGCTGGAAAATTACACATCTGGACATTTTTTGAAATAGAGTAAATTTTGTGTCCTACGTAGGACAAGAGTGACAAAAACAAAATTGAGTGACAATTCACACTATCGTGTCGTGCGACATGTTGCAACCCTGGATATACCCCAATCCCCCAAAGAGGCAACTGGGCAGAGAATGCCCAGTGACTGAAGTTTAACTCAACAAACTATTCACCCTGGTTCACTGCTGCGTTGTATGTGACACGATTTTTCTTTCATTTCCGACGTACGACATAACCGCATGGTTGCTCACACTGCAGCACTGACGCAACAGGAAACTGAGCTTGTCTGTCAAGATGATTGTTCAGGGGGTAAAGAAACCCTCGAGAGATGGCTTCAGAACTACGAAACTGGGGATAATCTTACCCTAGTAATACTCTTTATGACTAAGTCCAGAACACGACAGTGATCCTCAGGAAGAACGAGAAAATGTCTCATTAACGACCCAACGTTGGTTGGGTTAACGACCTGATCGTTGGGCATAGCTGTGATGCCGATTCCGGCTCTTCCACTAGATACCCGGCGATTTCGCATCGGCAAGGAGAGTTAGTCATCAAGAGTATTTAAGTCATAGTAGTTTTAATCGGGTTTAATCAAGGTGGGTCTAGGCTAAAACCCCCCCGGCGAAAACCCCCCCGCCAAAACCCCCCCCGGCGAAAACCCCCCCGTGACCAAAACCCCCCCGGCGAAAACCCCCCCGGTACCAAAACCCCCCCGGCGAAAACCCCCCCGTGACCAAAACCCCCCCGGCGAAAACCCCCCCGGTACCAAAACCCCCCCGGCGAAAACCCCCCGGTACCAAAAGCTCGATTCATTTACATTTAACACGAATCCAAAAAATTTCACTTGACTTCCCGTGATCTTGGTCTAATTCAAATGGAATTCTGGTACAACAAGACAGTGAGCTTAGTCAGTTCTCAGTTGTACTTCCACTGGAATTAGTCCGCCCCTTGCGACGAGGACGCGCTCACTGGGAAAATTTTACAAGTTGCAGCAGTGAAAGTTGCAATTCATACTATTAAGGGGCATTTTTTTTTTTTTTTTTTTTTTTTTTAGTTCCAAGGGAAAACATTTTTTTTACAAGTTTAACAACTAGGCTATTACTTCGGTCCAATTAAGGCTAGGTACAATAATAAGGCACTTTTTTCCGATTATAGTTATGTCAAGATTTTTTTTCAAGATTTTTTTTTTAATACTTTTTTAAAGATTTTTTTGTAAGATTTTTTTTTTACAATTATAACAACTAGGCACTTTTATTGTCTTATATTAATTCGGTCAAATTAAGGCTAGGTACAACAATAAGGCACTTTTTCCGATTATTAAATATGTCAAAAGGTCAAACACAGAAAAAGTCAAACACAGAAAAGTTTCTAACTAGCGATATTATAGCCGATCGATTTTAAATAGGAAAGCCGGTCGCGATTGGGGTAATCAGCCACGATGCTGAGCAATCTGGCATTAAGGGCGGTGGTATCTCGTCTTGGAGGATCGGAGGAATGGCCGCCGTTCAGTTGGGCCATGATGAGGAGGGTGAACGAATGCTCTTTCTTCAGCATTTCAAGGAACCTCCAAAAGTTGGGATGATGGCAAGCAACCGTTGCTTGCATTCTGCGGTGCCATCCCTCAACCGCGTTGTTTGTTCTGGGTAGCTCACAGTTCGACCGGGAACAACGGAGCAGTTTTGGTACCCGTGGGGTTTTGGTATGGGGGGGTTTTAGCCGGGGGGGTTTTGGTACCGGGGGGGTTTTAGCCGGGGGGGTTTTGGTACCGGGGGGGTTTTAGCCGGGGGGGGTTTGGTCACGGGGGGATTTTCGCCGGGGGGGTTTTGGTCACGGGGGGGTTTTCGCCGGGGGGGGTTTGGTCACGGGGGGTTTTCGCCGGGGGGGGTTTGGCGGGGGGGGTTTGTCCGGGGGGGTTTTCGCCGGGGGGGTTTTAGCCGGAACCCAATCAAGGTTTACTCCCGGGTTTACCCAGAAGATAATTTGTGTCCAACCATCCAAGAATGATCTCTCCCGATGCCGTTAGAGCTGTTTCTTCAGTTCGGGACGTTGTTGACACCGCAAATCCTATAACCAAGGTAACTGCGCCCCTATTTGCTGATGACACGACTCTAATGTGTGTTGCACCAACTGAGCAACTACTTATTTCTACAGTTAATTCGGCTATGAATCAATTGTGCACATGGCTAAAGGTAAACCGTCTTGATTTCAATACTGATAAATCCAAATTTGTAATTTTTTCACGGTCTCCGAATTACTACCCATGGATTACGGAAATAATTTTTGAGAAGGGAAAAATCAATCGCACTAGCTTCGTCAAGTACCTTGGAATAAATGTTGACGAGACTTTATCATTTAAAGACCACGTGAAATGTCTTTCTAAAATACTATCACGTAATTTGGGAATTATACGTAAATTAAAATTCATTTTTCCTTCCCATATTTTACGTTTATTATATTTTTCATTGACACACCCGTATATTTTGTATTGTTCATCGATATGGCTCGGTACTTTCCCATCTATACTTCGTCCAATTCGGGTGATACAGAATAACGCCATCAGAGCTTTTTGTGGAGTGCGGAATTGTGAGTCAATGCGGTCAGTATACAGGGAAATAAATATAATGCCTGCAGCTGGATTGCGTGATTTTTATACTCTGATTTTTATTTATAAATATTATAATGGGTACCTTCCAAATTGTTTTGAAGGGATTTTTTGTGAGCGGTCAGATGTTCACCATCACGATACCCGGTCAAGAGGCGATACTAAGGTCCTCGCCTGGTTTCAAGGAGGTCTTCGTTTTCCATTATTTTTAGAGCTTGGAAGCTTTGGAATAAGCTGAGTATGAGTTTAAAGGAACTGAGTAATACTGGTACATTTAAATCACAGCTACGTATGGAGTTGCTCGGTAAGTATACTTTCGAAGCGGATTAAGGAAAGTTTTTTTTTTTTTTTAGTTTTTTTTTTTTTGTTGTTGCCTCGGGATTACGATATTGTGTTTTATTTATTTTTTGTGTGATTGGTTTCGGTACATGTTTTCGCCCTCTTCTCCCTTCGTTTAGTTTTCTTCTTCTTGTTGTTTGGTTTAATGGCACATCCTCGCAAGCAGTGCTTTTGCTGTGCTATTTATGTGGTCTTGATTGTTGATTAATAAAAGTATGTTAAACTAAACTAAACCAAACTAACTGAAATATTTTCTCTCGCCTCCCTGTGTCTTTCCGAAATATCTTACCACGAAATTTCCAGAGGCATCATTTGACCCCCCCCCCCCCCCGCCCACGAAAACCATAAAATTTGCGAGAAACAAAGTGATTTGACAAAATTTTGACAGACAGTTTGTGAAAAGTTCTCTCACCAAACTTTGAACTTTTCAGGCCGAGCTAATGACCTGGAATGCCACCGCTGCCTCTCTAGGGTTTGGCGAAATGACGCCCCTGGAAATTTCCTACTCCCGTCCAGCCAGTGCCTTTCGAAAATTGCCAACTATAAAGTTTCCAACTTCGACCTCTGAGACCGTTGCGGCTGAAGATGAGGACATCCTTAGGTCTTTTTTTTTCATTAATAATAAAACAAAACATATCTCTCGTGGGCAGAGCCCAAATACGATGTTTTTCAGTCATAAACAAAAATAAGTTAAGTTTATTCAATCAAGGCGTCAAATGACGCCTCTGGAAATTTCGTGGTAAGATATTTCGGAAAGACACAGGGAGGCGAGAGAAAATATTTCAGTTCTTGGATGGTTGGACACAAATTATCTTCTGGGTAAAGCCGGGAGTAAACCTTGATACTGCTTTACGAAGCTCGGCACAAAGCTTCTACTGTAACGCATAGTGTTACAGTAGACTGGGGTCAGTTAGGGAACCTTCTCAGCCACTTCTCGGGGGGGGGGGGGGGGGTCTTACAGGAACAAAGGGTGGGGGAAGGAATGAACGGTACATGGGGGGCTGGAGAAGAGAGGAGCCAAAGTTGCGGCATGCTGGAGAATCGAGGAGCCAAAGTTGCGGCATCTTTTGTTGTTCTATTCATTACGGTCGATCTTATAAGTTTCAACTGGATCTCCCGCAATGTAAGGCCCTGGTGAATTACTAAGTTCTGAACAACTTATCATGGGCCCTTGCCTTGACAAAAGGGTTATCACTTACCGGACAGTGCCCATGGCACATGCGCACATCGCATTCTATATAAAGTGCGGGGCTTCCAGTGAAACGGAAGGTTTTCATATAAGCGAAAACTTGTGTTTCGAAGAGACCTGAATCAGACCATGTGCCGCGGAACCGGCTGATGATTTTCTCGTCAACGGGGCATCTGTCGAAGAAAAAATAACACTTAAAGTTTAACTGAAAAGCTACCTTATTTTTGTATCATTCAACAGAATACACTGGGTTATTTGGATTGTATGAAGAGAAATTTTTTGTTTTCACTATTTACTCCAGTATGACGGTCACAACACCTACAGCCGTCCTCACAAAGCAAAATTCTACTATGACGCGGGAAATTTGAATCTCAAACGAAACGCGACATATGAGCGGCCAGTGATCATCTTGCGGAAGGTAGCTCACTGCGTGAACGCTTTTTTTTCGTGAACCATGCAACACAGGTACAAGCGCAGACATGTACCACAAATCCGACCGGGAAATTCCACTATTTGAGAATCGATTATTTGTGAATAGTGGAGCAAGGAAGTAACGCATTTTCATCGGGTCTACAAGCCTTTTTAAGTGAACACGTGATTGGTAACTAGATTGCCCTAGCTCTGCCCTTTTCGGTTATACTTTAAAGTTAAACCGAAGAGGGCTGTATGAGATACGACAGTCTAGTTACTCGTCACTTACTCACTTCAAATTTAACTGAATAGGGATGAGACCCCAGTATTACACATCATTTATTTACTTAAATTGGCTTGAAAACCGGATAAGAATGCGTTACTTCGTTTGTCCACTGTCCACAGATAATCGAATTCATCGAATGAACTTCTTCTTTCAAATTTGCGGTACCTCTATGTGCTTGTACCTCTATGCTTGAAATATATAGAGCAATATCATTTTAGCAATTGTTGAAAAGTAAGCTGGAAATGACAGATATCATCATTCTCTTACCGAGGGGTCGACGACTCTCCCGGAATGGTGTACACGTCCCGAAGGATTAATCCGGAATGGTCAGGATTATTCCGTTATTCCGGTATGGTGTACATCAAAAATGAGAGTCGTCGACCCCTCGTTCGCCGCAGGACAGACCGAATGGGGTGAAATAAATGCGGACTAAATAAAGTTGGTGAATTACCAAACTCGATAAAGAATGGGAGGATATGGAATGGTTAGGAATAATCCGGAATGGTCAGGACTATTCCGTTATTCCGGAGTGGTGTACATAAAAAACGAGAGTCGTCGACCCCTCGTCTCTTACTGTCTTCAGCCATCAATTTTCCGAGCAATTAGCCATGGAAATGCAGGCTTTTGTTGAAACTCAAATTCTCCGCGTCTGAGTGAATTTCGGATTGTCGTGCAGGCGGTAGACGTTCTGATTGTTATTACTATAGACCCTGGTGAAAAAATATAAATCCCTCAGATGAGTCAAAATAACTTGGTGGATTCAAATATCAGATGTAAAATAAGCTGCCTTTTCAGTGAAACTTTAAATTGGAATGAAGACCCAATGAAAATGCGTTACTTTGTTGCTCCGCTAATTCATATAATCGATTTTCATCGAACGACCATTTCTTTTCGGATTTTGTTATGGGATCGACTAAAAGAGCGGAAAAGACTGGCTTCACCTTCCGGATCCACGTAGTGTTGGGCGATATCTGGATTTTTCGATATATCGATATTTTCACTTTCGATATTCGATATCGATATTCCGGTACCATGTTTCGTTGCAGTATACGTCTCGTTTGGCCAAAATTTAAGAGCAAAATTGTTGTAAAAAAGAAAATCTGATTTACGAAGAACATGTTGCTCAAATTTCGTATAGATAAATGTAACTTACGTTGGATGAACTACAATAGTTCTAAATGAACAAATATCGTTTTCGATATTGATATTTACGTTTCGATATCGATATTTACGTTCCGACATTCGATATCGATATTTTGTTCGATATATCGCTATATCGTTATCGATATCGAATATTGCCCAACACTAGATCCACGGAGAATCCGGAAGAAAAATCTGAAAGGAAAAGCTATTTCGTATGCCCGAGTGAAAGTCTACGTAGACTTTAATTTGTGCTTAAATAGGCTACGTGTTACACGAAAAAATGCAAAACAACATAAAACCGTAATAATCCACCCGTGCAAGAAATTGAAATAAAATTAATCTCTGGGAAACGAGTAACGGTCAGTCTTTTCCTAAATATAATTCCTAACAGCTACTCACAAAAGAGTCACGGAACACAACAATGGTGTGCCGCGCGTAACCCAGTTTCTTTCAATTCTTTAAGAATCAGTGGATTCCGGTTTGATGTGTGGGTGGCTTAAGAGGAGAAACAATGGGGCTGGTGGAGGATGAACTTACCCATTGTTGTCTATTAGCTGGATGCGTTTTGTTCCTCCATTGTGGGCATAACAGTCGCTAACCACGATGTCGAATCCGTCTGAAATAATAGTTGATTTTTCTTCAAAAGTTGACGGTTAGTCAGTTCGTGGAATTGACACGCAGCGGTGATCATCAGAAATGGAAGAGGATAGCATCGGATAAGGTTGAATAAACACCGTAAAAACAGTTTTCACTACCCCAAATGGGGGACGAGTGCGAGGTCCCAACCACCAGATTCCACTCCAGATGGACTAGTTTCTGTGAATCCCCAATTGTCTCATATTCAACATTTAGGCAGACATAGTAAACAGTCGGATCCATAAGGCAGTGAGTAAGGTAGTGAACTTTCACTTTGTAATAGTGAGACATAATATGCAAAAGCTCCACTAACAGGGAAGCAGATTTTTACTATGTCTGTGACAAGTGCTGATGGTGAGGCATCAGGGGGACTAATAGAAACCTGGAAAAAAATTGTCAATAAATTATGTGTTAATAATGTAATTTTATAAGTGTTTTAAATTGTGTTTGACCTCCGCTGCTATTTTTGTCATCGACAATGATATTAACGTGAAATAAAGTGAATTTGAAACTTGAAAAAAACAAAAAAACTTGTCCGCTTGTAAGGGCCAAACTGGAATATGGTGAATTTTTAAATGGGAATACAGGTTTCATAGGTAACAAGGCCAAAGGTTTCGATGGGATCCCACAAAAATTCACATCTGATCCAGAGATATCCAGTCTTCGCCAGACTCCTTAAAAATGTGTACTGTTAAAATTTAGAAACAGATTAAGGCCAATGGCTAACCATCTGAGAAAACCAAGTTCAGATATGGATTCAGCGTGTGTGTTTACCCCGGAGAATCTTATCTTATCTTATCTAGTGTAGGCTACTATCTCTGTGAGATGGGTGCTGATAATGAGGGGAGGGGGTGGAACGAGCAAACAGAAGCTAATCCGCTTGGAGCGCTGAACCCCGCATAAGGTCAACTGTGGTTGGTTCGGTTGGAATGCTGAAGAATTTCAATCAATCAATCATCATATTTATTCCTTAATATCATTTGCACAACATGTGGCATAGGACTGTCAAGTGCCGACATTATATGTTAAACACAATTAAAGACTCTGAAATAGCATAAATACAAAAATATTAATGAAAGTAGTTACCCGGAATGGCATAGGACTGTGAAGTGTCGACATTATATGTTAAACACAATTAACGACTCTGAAATAGTATAAATACAAAAAATAATAATGAAAGTATTTACCCGGAAGAAGTTTTCCAAAGCGAAGCATCAATTGCCAGTCAACATGAAATACTATATTTCTTCTAAAAAATTTAATTTATATGGTTGAAAATGCGGGAGGAACTAACTTTTTAGAAACCAACGACTGACGTCATCGTCTAGAAATAACTGTATGAACACACAAATCTGGTGACCCATATGTGCTGATGTGCAAATTAATCTTTAAAAAAAAAAAAATTTGGACCATGTCGCGAGGAAGACTTGCTGGTAAAAAGTGACCCAGTGACCATTTTCTTCTTATGCCACTGGCATGTCTGTCGCTTTTATGCTATTTCAGTTTCAAAAATGTGTCAATAAAATTGTACCTTACCTTACCTTACCCACAGGAATGGCAAAGACTGTCTGAAAAGAATTCTGCACGTACAAAAATCCGGCAACACACCTGTCCTAGTACGTAAATTAATCATCCTGCTGTTTGAATAAAGAACCATGACGTTGGGATATTTTTTGTTTCATATACAGACAGTCGCCATCACATTTATCTATAATTTTGCGTATTTACTTTGAAGCAAAAAATGTGGGTCAAAGAATAAGACAACCTTTGAAACAGGGCAAATGCTGTATAAAAATAATCCTGTCAAAACACAAATATGATGACATTTCTGGGCTGATTTGTAAATTAATCTTACAAAAGAATCCTGTCATGCCATGACCAAGAATTGACTGGTACAAAATTACCCATAGATTTTTTTTTTACTTTCCTAAAGTAAGGATGGCGAAGATTGGCTAAAGACAAATCTCAACGTACACACAAAAAATTCAGGTGACATCTGTCCCAGTAGGTAAATTTAATCCTTATTATTTGGATAAAGGACCGTGACGTGAACTAATTCTTCATTTTCGAACAGTTCGTGATCAGATTCACCCAGACTTTTGTATATTTGTTGCGAAAAAGATGTGGGTCAAAGGACTAGACGAATGGTCTCCTCTAGACTACCGTAAATCCCTATAACATGGCCGATGACCAGAGAAAATTAGCTTCTTAGCGGAAAAATTCTCCATTTCACAATGATTCGGTAAGGTCTTTCAGTTAGTTTGAGTTTAAGTTCCAAATTAGTACTAAGGTCCCTCGATGTGTTGTTCATCACTAATCACACCTATCCCTAGCATGATTTCTCGCGTTCTTGAACAGGAATAAATAAATCGTAAAGCAATCCCAGTGTTGAAAAAAACAAGAGCTGTAAGCTCATATGGCACTTGCATGGGTTGAGATGTAGTGTTTGATCAAAAGTACTTTTAAGGTTACCTTTGCGATTCAGATGCGCACTTTAAGGGAGCTAGAGAAAACGTATTTTGTTTTAGAACTTGGCTGTTATGATACGCACTTTATAGGCGCTAGAGATTCATCTGTAAGAAAAACTATTGAGACAAAACGATCACAGGCCCTTAGGGATCATTGATATATACCGTTTGGTAAAAAGTTTTTTTTTTTCACTTTTTCGGTTAAAATGTGCACTTTAAGGGTGATAAAATAAATTTTTAAGCAAAACCCTTGTGGCACAAATGATCATGGGTTGAGATGTATCGTTTGATAAAAAAAAGTAGTTTTCGACCTTGCGGTTCAGATTCGCGTTTTAAGGGAGCTAGAACTTTATTTGTAAGCAAAACCCTTGAGGCAAAAATGATAATGGGCTCATGGAGATCATGAAAATGTATAATTTGCTTAAAAGTATTTTTCTAAATTCACGGTCACGATTGGTACTTTAAGGAATGTCGAATCTGGAAAGTGGCGATTTCTGAGCCAATCTTATCGAATCTCTAATATTCCAGCCCAGATTCCAGCCCAGTTCCATCGTCCTAGCACATCTGGAAGTACCTTTAATCGCGATCACCGGAATTCCGTACCCCCCCCCCTCAAACTCCCCCACAGTCGCCGGAGCCAATCCGGTTCTGTAAGTGATTTACCCAGAGCATATTTTTCCCACAAAGTTCCATCCCGATCCCCTCAGTCTGAGCCGGTCACGTATTTCCCCCCCCCCCCCCATTGTTGTCGAATCCGGTCCGGGTGACAAAGGTCACCAGAGACATGTCCTCTGATCAATTATCAAATTTCACTCAAATCCGATCAACCGTTCCAAAGTTACGCATGACTCAATATTCCGGATTCCCCCTCCCGCTACTCCACCCACGACTATCGGATCATGGAAATTTTTATTTATAAGTCATTTTGATCGGGTCCCTGATTCACCTCCCAAGTTTCGTCGTAAAAATCCCCAAACCCACCATTACCGGATTTCCGGGAAACTCCCCTCCACCCCCCCTAGTGTCCGGATCCAGTCCAAATGTATACAAGATTTATCTGGAGCAGATGCTTGTTCTTCCCAGCAAGTTTACTCCGATCCCTCCATTCTAACCGTTTCTCGAGATTTCCGGTCTCCCCCCCCCCAACTCCCCAATAGCTGTCGAATCCGGTCCGGACTTCAAATGGGACATCAAAGGTATGCCATTTATTCAGTTATTAAAGGACCCCTCTTGCTTTATCCTGCCTTTTATAATATACCTAGCTCCCTTGTGGAATTACAAGTTTCTAAAATCCCCACCTCTCTCCATTGTTTCGTTTTGTGCCTACGAATTTTTAGCGCTTTTCGGCCATGCCGAGTTTTGCCCGTCACGCAACACGAAGTTTGCCGGAATTTTCAATGTCCGCTGACAACTCTTTCACGCATAAGGATATGAGAATCTTCTGTTTCTTTGCTTCTTTTATTTGCTTAGTCTCCCAACTTTTTAACCACGGCGCGTTCAGTTTTCAAACATTTTGCTCCCAGCCGCCGCGTCGGAGAGCAGGAAGGCTGGATAGTGTGGACAAGCGCTAACAAGAAAATCGCTAATTTCGGGTGGAAAGTAATACCATTTTTGAAAAACGTTTTTTCTGATCCCTTTCATTGGGGAAAGATCATTTCTAGTAAGAGCTGTGCTTTAAGTTTCATTCCAATCCGAACAACCGTTCGAAAGTTACACACTACTCCAGTTTTCCGGATTCCCCAGCCCTCCACTCCCCCCCAGGTGGTCGAATTGGGAAACTGATCACTTCCAGGTTAGTCCGGTCGGGTCCCTGATGCTCCTGCCAAGTTTCATCGTCCTAGCACATCTGGAAGTACCCCAATTCGAAAAAGTGTGAAAAAAACTACTTAATTTTCAGAATTCCCCGGCCCACCACTCCCCCCCAGATGGTCGGATCGGGAAACTAATCATTTCCAAGTTAGTTTGGTCGGGTCCCTGATTTTCCTGCCAAGTTTCATCGTCCTAACACATCTGGAAGTACCCTAACTCGAACATGTGGGACAAAAAATTCGGACCGACCGACCGACGGACGGAATTGCGATCGGTATATGGCACTTGAGCCAGAGGCTGCAAGTGCCATAAAAACGGAAATGACAAAAATTATCAACACAGTAAATAATGGAGGACCTAGAATATCAGAAATCAACAACCTAAAAGTGCTCAAGTAGACACTGTGGGAAATGGGTCATCCTTTCACCCTAGCAAAGAAGAAAAGTAATGTCTCGCGCTTTGCACTCTGAGTCACTCTTGCTTAGGGGATAATTAAAACACAAAATCTCCACCCTTACCACTTAGAGAGTCATTCTTCGGAACACATTTCCCCCTCCCCTTGTCCCCGACCCCAGAGGCTGGCAGCGTATCCAGTTCCTAGCATTCGATCAAGCGCTATCATGCGCAGTACGAGCGAATTTTCGTTCGCTCTTTTTGCGAAGTATTTCAAAACGAATTAAAAAAAACGTAATTCCGAATTTTAACGTCATAATTCGGATCTATATTTTATTAATACTACACTTTTTGAGGACATACAAGTGGAGTTGTATATCATTGAGAACAAAAAAATAAAACGGTCTTTGAAGAACTCTTGCTTATTCTGCTTTTCATAATATACCTAGCTCCCAGGCTCCCATACAGAATTATAAGCTTCTAAAATCCCCACCTTTCTCCATTGTTTCGTTTTGTGCCTACGAAATTTTAGCGCTTTTTGGCCTTGCCGAGTTTTGCCCGTTACACAACGAAACGTTTGCCGGGATCATCAACGTCTGCTGACAACTCACACATAAGGATCTGAGAAGTTTTGTTTATGACTTCTTTTATTTGCTTAGTTTTCACACTTTGGAACCACGGCGCGATCAGTTTTTAAATGTTTTGCGCCCAGCCGCCGCGTCGGAGAGCAGGAAGGCTGGGCATAGTCGACAGGCGCTAACAAGAAAATCGCTAATTTCAGATGGAAAGTAATGGTACTTTCGAAAAGATTTTTTTTCTGATTCATTTCAAAGGGAAAATATTATTTCTAGTAAGAGTTGTGCTTTAACTGATTAAAACCTGTTTCAGTCAATAAAACTTTACTTTTTGTCCTTACTTAAAAACTATTCTGTTCAAATGGGCTTGCCTCCAGCAAGATCAATGGTTCTGTAGCGATTTCAGTGGTTTGATGATGATCATGATGAAATTTGTATTAACGCACTAGACAAGATCAGAGAAATAGCGCAGCACAAAAAAAGAAAACGAAAAATTACACTGAGCTTTTTGATAACACAGTAAATGCAAAGGATAAAAACAAACAAACAAAACACAGCAAAAAAAGACTAATTGGGTCTAAATATTCTTCTTCCCAGATGGAAAGTGGAAGAATAGTCAAAGACAGAAACGGTCCTGGGCAATGGAAGATAACGTGAACGATGTTCACAAGGCACAAGTTCCACAAGTCTCTTGGTGGCTCAGCTCATACCGCGTCGGCCATGAAAGCCGACGGCAGCGAGTTCGAATCCCATCTGATGAGCATTTTTGTTTTCACTGCATACAGCGACTAAACCCTCGACGCCAATTTCCTCCAAGTCCCGGAATTAAATAAACAAAGAGAATAAGTTCAATGTACTCACCGTACTGCGATCGCATGTACAGCATAAGGGTCAAGGGGTCGCCAACTCGAACTGGCCCAGTCACGCGAGGACCAGCAGTTCCATACCCTTGACGTATTTCCATGTGACACTCGGGTGGGGCCAAGGTGAAGACGACGGGGTTTCCTGTGGCAACCCTGCAATCAGAATGATTGGAATGAGGAACAGAGGAATGATTCTGATTGGCTGTTTCCGCTTGACCTCTGGAGCAAGTCTCGGTGCAAAGATCTATTCAGCAATCTACAATTCAATCGCCTATCCTGTGTACAGGGCCGTATCGGGGGGGGGGGGCTAAGGGGATCGACCCCCCCCTAACAAGGCTTTAACCTCTGATTTGTGTCTTTTCTGTACTTTTTGGTCCGACCCGCGGGCAACCCCCCCCCCCCACCGAAATAAATTCTTGGATACGGACCTGCCTGTGTACTGCACCTTCTTGGAGACTTCTCACCAAATCGGACAAAAAAAAATACGGTCAATATTCTACTGTTTTGCTAAATATATATTACGCCTGCATAATGAACGAGATACTTCAAAATTTCCAGTCGTCGTCAACTTAGTGACTCACTAACAGCATTGGATAAACAAATAGAAAAATATAGCCCAAATATTGATCACGACCATGGAAAATCATCTTGGTTTAGTAAAGTTTTAAAGTAAAAGTTAGATTGTGTATTTCGTTGTATTTTAGAAGTTAATTCTCTTTCGTGTTTTCCTTTCTTGTTCTCCTTTTTTCCTATTATTTACTCAGTCTTCGTGCTTTTTGCTTATTTTGACGGAGTTATAAATAAAATCATCATCATCATACAACAAAGAATTACAATCTTCGATCCCAATTCTCCAGGGCGTTGAGATGTCTTGATCTATTATAATATGCAATTCTTCTCCCCTCTCTTCAAAGACGATGATCTTTAACTGAGCAACTCCTCAGCAAAGACGGGAGAACTCGCTGCAGAATTCAAAGGTTGTGTCCAACGTCTAATTAGGACGTGGGCGTAACTATGGGTGGGGGGGGGGGGGGGTCGAAGCCCAATGGCCGTCGGCAAAGACGAAGTGTCATTCGTGCATTTGCCCACCTGTTTTTACCCAATTTGTTCGCATTGGCGCTCGCATGCATAAACAGCAACCTCAGCGTACATTCTTGTACAGTGGATGTATTCATCGCTTTCGTAACGTTGGTTAACTTCGAACTGTGCCAGTTTCATCAACTAACGGTAAAATAAATCGGTACCTTTCTCTCGTCACAAAAGCCCCCTCCCCCCCTCAGGCATCCATGAGCCAGAGCAAAACAACACTAGGGAGTATTGCCAAGACCTATGCTTTCCATTCATCGAGAATGGGATTTACTTGTAGCGCCGACCACTATGCTTGGGACATTCAAAGCGAGACAAACTGCGGGTTTAGAAAATTTCTAGTACAGCTAATATGCGGCCTGCACACATCGAGGAAACAAGGGAGGTTGTATCTTTTTTTTTGCTGTCTTCGGAATGTGGAGTTATTGGAGCCAGTGCTGATGCACGAATGACTGAGTTTTCAGTATCGATAGTGGTGCTAGCGTCGCTTCTATTCCAGTGTGAGTCACTTTTTTCAAGTCTTGGCGCTACTCCCTAGTGTTATTTTGCTCTGCCTTTAACCCTAGTTACGCCCCTAACTGGAGAGATATTTAGCTTCGAACGGTACTATTTTTTTTTCACTTTACCATAATGGAAATCGTCTCCTTACAAAAATATGAGACTCCCCGCGCATCCTTGAACAATAGTAAAGCCACTAACTTTTTTACTTAATTTTCAAAAATATGAGACTCCCCGCGCATCCTTGAACAATAGTAAAGCCCCTAACTTTTTTACTTAGTTTTTACCTATTTTTTCTACTTTTTTTTTTTCAGATTGGCTCCTGCACTCCAGCATTGGCAACCCTGCACAGGTTCTTTCATTGCAGTAGAGGCACTCTTACTCATTATTTCACTTATGTTTCTTGCACTGGAAAATCGTTCTCTTCCTCTCGACACAACAGGAGCCCCCCTCCACTCGCACCTTACCCTTGACTGGAGGAGATTCACTTAATTCGTTTCGCTTGGCGCCTGCACGTCATTATCGCCAACCCCGCACAGGTTCTTTCAGTGCAGTCTCGACACAATGCGAGATCCCCCGCGTCCTTGAGTAGGCCTAATAGTTACGCCCCTAACTGAAGAAGATTTCCCTTATTTTCTTTCGCTTAGTACCTGCACTGCATCATTGGCAATATTGGCATCCTTAATTCTTCTGGCGGTGATTTTTTTTCCATTTTCCGCCAATTTCTTTCGACACAAAACGAACATTTCCCCGAATCCTTGAACCTAGTTACGCCAGCGCGTATGAGAGCCAAGGTATTTTGGAACTTGGGATCCAAGTGTTCTGAGATCCCAAAAAAGGATTCGTAACCAGATGTTTGTATTTCATATTCAGTGAACCTTCAAGTTTCTCTTTGGGCTAGTGCAGAACCATTGTGTATATTTTTTTTTTACTTGTTTTGATTTATTTATTTATTTTATTTATTTATTTAATCTATTAAACGGCCATCTTGGGCCATACTAAACAACAACTAACAATAAATGTTAACAACTAACAATGGGGGTGGGCAAAAATATAAAAACAATAATCTACCCAACATCAAATGCTTTTTTTTTTTTTGTATTAGTTAGTTGATGTTAAGTTATTTAGATGTGTTTATTTACTTCCTTTGTGTTGCCTATTATTTAGCTTTTGCTATTGTGGCAATATTTTCATTAAACCTTAAACCTTAATACAGCTCACGGTTCCATGCCATTCACACAGGTAACCATAGCCGCATGCTTGGGCCCGAGTGATTCTTGCTTCCTTTTTTCTCCTTATTGTACCGGCAAAAATTACTGATAGCAATTACGTTGGAAAAAATGGTAGCCTGTTCTAATCGGACGGAAGTCTTTCGGCTAAGAAGTTAGAAAGAGAAGACCACACTTCATTAAAGTTTAGCCAAAAAGGGCTGGGATAGGACAATCTAGTTACCCATAACTTATTCACTTAAATTGGCTCGAAGACCCGCTGAAAATGCGTTACCTTCGTACTTCGTTGTTCCGCTATATTCACGAATAATCGATTTTCAAATAGTGGAATTTCCGTGTGATTTGTGGTACCTCCATGCGCTTCTATTTTTGCTGTATGCCTTACGAGAAAGATTTATGATTTTTTTTTTGTTCACGCATTAAGCAATCTTCACCAATCTCACCACTGCCCACAGAAAAGCCGCGTTTGTGTTGAGATTAAAATTTCACGCGTCATAGTAGAATTTTTGTTGTGGGGACCGCCGTAGAAATTCTGAACAAATACCTTTGCAGAATCCAAATAATTCAGTGTATTCAGTTAAATGACACAAAAATAAGTTGGCTTTCCAGTCAAACTTTATGGTTCTTTTTTGTTGTATTTAATGCTTCCCTTTTTTCTCCTTATTGTACAGGCACAAATTATTAACAATAGTAATTACGATTGAAAAAATGGTAGCCTGTTCTGATCGAACGGAAGACAAAACAGTGTTTCGACTAGGAAGTTAGAAAGAGAAGATAACGATTCCATTTAATGAACATCTTTTTGTTTCCTAATCTTACGAGTATTATGATTTTATTCAGAAAAGAAAATTAACAGGTAAAAAAGGCGATCACAGTCTCAAATCACAACGTTACTGCCTCCATCCATTAGTTCAGATTCCGAACGCGGGACTTTCTCAGCTTACGTCCGACCTTTTGTGATTCCCGTTGTCGCGACATAGTTTTACTGGAATATATGGAGGTATCACTAAAACGGGCCGAACATTATATCACCATATCAAGTCAGTCAAATCTACTAAGCTACTCACCTAAAAGGAAAAACTAATAACATTATTTTCTCCCGTGTCAACTAGCCTACTTAATTTGATGGGTCAACTATTTTAATTTATTAAACTATTGAATTGCCTATTAAATTGATGGATGTTTGTGCTAGATGGCTAGAATATGATGATGTAGCCTCAATTGTTGAATTTTTTCCATTTTTTATTCCCGTTTATTTCCCTGGAAGGACAAATATTTCAAACATAAATCAATCAATACTGAAATCAATCTATAATCGATACTGGACACACGAACCAATTCTATTGGCCACGACGCAACTGTAATGTTAATTATTACTAGGGTTACAGTAATAATACAGGAAATATTACAGGAATATATAGTATTACAGGAGGGATTACAGACGCAAAAATCTCCAATTAAAGTTTAACCGAAAAGGGCTGGGATAGGACAACCTAGTTACCCATCACTTATTCACTTAAATTGGCTTGAAGACCCGCTGAAAATGCGTTACTTCGTTGTTCCGCGATTCACGAATAATCGATTTTCAAATAGTGGAATTTCCGAGTGATTTGTGATCCCTCTGTGCGCTTGTATTTTTGCTGTATGCCTTACGAGAAAGATTTATGAATTTTTTTTGGTTCAGGCATTAAGCAATCTTCACCAATCTCACCACTGCCCACAGAAAAGCCGCGTTTGCGTTGAGATTAAAATTTCCTGGGTTATAGTAGAATTTTTGTTGTGGAGACCGCCGTAGAAATTCTGAACGTCATAACTGGAGCAGATAGTGGAAAATAGAAAAATCCCTTTGCAGGATCCAAATAATTCAGTGTATTCAGTTAAGTGACACAAAAATAAGTTGGCTTTTCAGTTAAACTTTAAATTTCCGTGCAGTTCTAACAGTCAAGAAGCAAAATCTCACTATTTTCAACAGTCATCTATTTAAATTGCTTGCCTTTTCTTTTGTTGAACCTGGATATTTAGAGAGTGTTCTACCCTTCTAACAATAGTAACTATTAGTTACTATTTCCGTTCCAACTCAGAAAAAATTACTACGTTGACCGTTCCAACCTTCTCGAAATGATAACTATTTGCTTACCATGCTCGGGAGCGTGGTAAGCGTGGTAACTACGGATCTCAGCAACTGATTGGCTGAATTACCCCGTGGAGTGATATTTTACCGAAAATTTAAAAATGCGTTCCAGCCTAGGCTTGACGCCGGGAAGCCAAAATTCGTGACGTCATGCGTAGTAACCACGGTAAGTAGGGCGGAACACGCTCTTGAGGATGTTTCTAGTGTTTGTGAAAAAGTTTTTTTTTCAAAAGATTTTTTGAAAAGATTTTTTTTTTCTACTTTAAAGTAAATATTTGTTTTGACTGCCCTCACACGCACATTCGAGCTGTCATGCAGTAAAAGATAGCAACTACATGTCTTTGGTAACATTTGTGTATTTAACCCATGTCACAAAAGGTTGTTTCAGACAATGGTTAAAGACGGATAGTCAGCTACAATGCTTCGGTAGCGATATTTCGGCCCTTCCTGGCAAGGGTGCTCGTCAATTTGGAATCAAAGAGTATTTATACAATTTGTTTGTCCAACAAAAAATATTAAACTTGAAACAAAAAATCACGGGAATGAATCACGGGAAGAGGAATAATCTCTTCCAACCAACCATCAGTTTCAGCTTCAATGTGGAATTTTTCTCGTGTTTTTAGTCCTTTTCAAGCCAGACGTATAGTTCTGAAGGGAATGCTTTTCTAGACACACGAAACTCGGTTTGAGGTTGGGTGCCTACCCCGAGCCTACCCTGTACTGCGAAGAGTAAAAAAAATATGGTACTCACTCAACGTCTAAAAAAGGGAAAGAGACAGTCTTCCAGAAGTCGTAGCCATACTCGCAGGTGACCTTGAAGTGTTCATCCCATTCTTCCTCAATAAGGGAGTTGTACTGAATCGTTACGGTATTCCACATGAAGTTTTTCTAAAAGAAAGACGATTTGTTTGTTAACTATTGAAACGCTAAGAAAGGAGAACATGATCAACAGGGATTTACCCACTACCTCGTCCCCCCCTCCACTTCCTTGGCTATCCCCGGCAAATCCTTCTTCCATTATAGTTCAGTCAATTCTTATTCCTAAAACTATGAATGACGCACATTAACTTCCGTAGATACTTAACGTTAACGATTTTTTTTTGTTTCTACAACGATCGACTCCCTTCACAGCTACTGGCCGAAGATTGGGAGGGAAGTTGTTGTTTTTTATAATGTTTGTCTGTTAAGGTTTGTCTGAGAAGAAATCACTTAACCAATCAAAGTGAATTCTGAATGACCTAGGTTGGTCACACGGCTCCGATAGCCTGGGTTCCACAGGCTAGTCACAGGGGCAATTTTTAAACAAAATGGAAATGAAGCTCTTGAGGGATCTTTAGTCAGGGGTCGTTGCACTGTCAGAAGTTTCATAACAGATAGCGCATAACACTTTCGAGAATAACACCGTTTCACTTAGAAATAAAGTGTTATGACCAATTAAGTTTACACTATTTCGTGCCTAGATCTCTAACAACACCTTCAATTGGTAAAAACACTAACGGGAACAAAAGAAACATAACAGATAACATCCCAAAGTGTTATCTGTTGAAACCGGGCATCCTTGTTGTCGTTATGTAATTTCTGACAGTGTAGTATTTTTACCAATTGAAGGTGTTGTTGGAGGTCTAGGCACGAAATAGTGTAAATTTAATTGGTCATAACACTTTATTTCTAAGTGAAAAGGTGTTATTCTTGAAAGTATTATGCGCGATCTGTTATGAAACTTCTGACAGTGTGGTTGGATGGCCGTATTCAAACCTGGATTAATCAGTTAAGTTATAATCAAATCCAGAGCTTTTGTTTCATAGCTTTTGTTTCATAAAAAACACCCTCTATCGTGACTTTACCATCAACCAAACAGAGTTCAGGCAACCGGCGAATCTACAGGATGTTCACCCAACCTTATTCGCTGGCCAGTGCGATTTAAGGTAATTTTAAGGTAACAAACAATCCAACAATCTTGTCCCACATTGCAACGCATTTCGGGTAAGATAGAAAAATAAAACGAAAAAAGTTAGAAAAAACTTCGCCGCAAACTGCGCCGAAAGCTTTCGGAAACATGAAGAAATTAGAAGTTTCTAAGTGTTTTTCCGTTCTGGAAGTCATGGAAGGCCATAGATCTATGCTCTGTTTTGAACTTTTTTTGTTTTGCTTTATCCATATTTTCAGGTTGTGGAATTTTTATGGCACTTGCCTTCCGGCCAAGTGCCATATACCGATCACTTTTCCGTCGGTCGGTCGGTCGGTCGGTCGGTCTGTCGGTCTGTCGGTCTGTCGGTCGGTCAGTCCGGTGATCGCGAGTTAGGGTACTTCCAGATGTGCTAGGACGATGAAACTTGGCAGGCATATCAGGGACCCGACCAAACTAATTTAGGAATAGTCACTTCCCCGATCCGACCATCATGGGGGGAGGGAGGGGAGCCGGAATCCGGAATTTAGGGGCATGCATAACTTTCAAACGGGTGATCGGATCTTAATGAAACTTGATATTTGGGAAGACGTCATTTCTCAGATGTCCCAATTCAGGTCCGGATCGAATCCGATTAATGTGGGGGGGGGGAGTCGGAGGAGGGAACCGGAAATCATGTGACACGCTTAGACTGGAGCGATCGGGATGAAACTTGGTGGGAGGAACAAGCACATACCCTAGGTACGTCATTGACAGACCCGGACCGGATTCGTGCACTGTGGGGGGAGTTGGAGGGGGGTTCCGGAATTCCGGTGATACGGAGTTAAGTTACTTCCAGGTGTGCTAGGACAATGAAATTTGGCAGGCAAATCAGGGACTCGACCAGATTAACCTGGAAATAGTCAACTTCCCGATCCGACCATCGTGGGGGGAGTGACGGGAGGGGTAATCCGGAATCTTGAGGTATGTATAACTTCCGAACGGGTGATCGGATCATAATGAAACTTGATACGTAGAAAGATCACATGTCTCGGATGCCCAGTTTCAAGTCCGGACCAGATCTGATGAAGGTGGGGGGGGGTCGGAGGTGGGAACCGGAAAACTTGTGACACGCTTTGAGTGAAGCGATCGGAATGAAACTTGGTGGAAAGAACAAGCACAAGCCCTATGTACGTAAGTGACAGAACCGGACAAGATTCGGGCACTGTGGGAGAGTTAGAGGGAGGGGGTCCGGAATTCCGATGATCGCAAGTTAAGGTACTTCCAGACGTGCTATGACGATAAAACTTGGCTTGAAAATTAGAGACTTGACATGATTGGCTTAGAAATAGTCAGTTCCCTGATCCGACCATCCCTTAAAGTACTAATGCTAACCGCAAAGTACAAAAAAATATTTTAAAGCAAAATATACATTTTCGTGATCCCTATGAGCCCATGATCATTTTTGCCTCAAGGGTTTTGCTTACAACTGAATTCCTTAATAATTCCTTATAAAGTACTAATCGCAACCACAACGTATAAAAAATACTTTTTAGCAAAATACACATTTTCGTGATCCCTATGATCCCTCACAAGTGATTTCCTTAAAGTACAAACAATACTTTTGAGCAAAATATACATTTTCGTGCTCCCGATGAGTTCGTCATGTTTTTTACTTCAACAGTTTTGATTACAAATGATCAAAACAAACCCACAAATTGACGAATTCCTACTTTCATCCTCTGACCCAGCCTTGCAAGTGCCATATGAGCTTTCAGCTCTTGTTATTATTGGTGATGGGAATGAATTACGTCTAGATCATATTAATAGAGGATTAGAGCTTAAGCAGTTGGTAAAGTGCCCTACTACTAGAGGTGGAACCTCGCTGGATGTGATTTCGACGAATATGTCTGAATTTTATGAAGAACCTGTTGCTGGTTCTCCCCTTGGGGGCAGTTACCACTATACATTAGAACTAAATCCTTGCAACAGCGTTAAAATAGAATATACGACGACAGAAACTACATGCCGACCAATCACCGATGAGGGCCTCCTGAAGTTTGGCGACTGGATTTGCCAAGAGAAATGGGAGGCAGTCAACACGGCAAAAGATGTGAATAGTAAAGCTAGTATCCTTCAAACTACATTACTTGAAAAATATCATGAATGTTTTCCGGAAAAAAAAAGTAAAACGACACTCGTCCGACAGGCCTTATATTACGAAGGCCGTTAAAGACCTCATTTTTGAAAAACTGCGGCTTTTTCGAGCTGGTAAGAATGACCAAGCAAAACGTCTAAAAAACAAAATTCGCAAAATTACGAGGAATGCTGCGGCCGATTATTATACCAAAAGGAAAGAACATCTACTAAAGTCTAACCCTAGAAAATGGTATAGTGATGTAAAACAAATGATGGGTAAGTCTCAGAAAGGTGTTGACTTCAACCTCGATGAAAGTGAATTTGAAACTGCAAATAAACTAAATGCTCATTTAGCGTCAATTGTTCAGACTCTCCCTCCCCTTCCCCGGGATGAGATTCCTAATGCAGAACCTGATTTTGATTTCCCCCAAATTAGTGAAGATGATGTAGTTAAAAAACTGAAAAAACTTAAGAGAACTAGTGTAACACCAGTAGATATACCCATAGAGATTATTAAAGCATTTCCAGAAAAAATAAGTGGTCCACTCTCTAAAATTTTTAATGAAATAACGGCATCTGGTGATTATCCCGCAGTTTGGAAGACTGGATATGTTACACCTATCCCGAAAAAGGATTCTCCTAATGATTTTACTGGGGTGCGCCCCATAACTATGACCCCTATTTTCAGTAAAGTTTATGAACAGTTCCTTTCATCCTGGTTGAAAGAAAACATCCTGAAACATGTTGACCCTAAGCAGTTCGGCAACCTGCCAAAAACATCAACAGCACATTATTTAGTTAGTTTATTAGATCGGATATTAAAGAATTTGGATAAACCCAGTACATGGATAAATTTAATAGCAATAGATTTAAAGAAAGCATTTGACCTAATTAACCATAGCAAGCTCATTGACAAACTTTTAATTAAATTCAAAATTCAACCATTCCTAGTTCGACTGGTTGCTCAGTTTCTGTCCAATCGAACACAAAAAACTAAGTATAAAACAGTTTTTTCTGATAGTTTACCAATTTTTTGCGGGGTTCCACAGGGTACCCTGTTGGGACCGCTTCTTTTTTTAGTTATGGTCAACGAGCTTGCTCTGTCTTTCACAGATAGATGGAAATACGTGGATGACCTGTCGCTCCTGGAAGTTTGCCGAAAGAACATAAAGAGCAGTGCAAAAGTCATCATTGACGACATCTGTGAGGAGGCTGTTGTGGATGACATGGTTGTCAACATGGACAAATCTGTCGTCCTAACCATAAATTTTTTAAAAACCGAACCACAGTTTTTCCCATCCCTTCCCAAGCCCCAGCAGGTTGATGATATCAAGCTGCTTGGAATACATATCACTCACGATCTAAAATGGAATAAGCAAGTAGATAGCATGCTCAAAAAAGGTAATATGGCAATCCGGTCACTTAAACTCCTGGCCCGTTATGGAGTACCCACTGACCATCTGTTGGTAATTTTTTTGACTTTTGTTCGTCCAACCCTTGAATACTGTTGCCAGGTTTGGCATTTCGGGTTGACCCGTGACCAGTCGGATCTACTTGAACGGGTGCAGTATAGAGCCCTCCTTGTGGCCTCGAAATCCCCCAAAGTCCCTTATCTCGAATTGTTGAAAAAATTTAATCTAGGGTTGTTAGCACAACGCCGAAAAAAGTTATGTTTTAGTTTCGGTCTAAAAACGTTGGAGAGCCCTGGTCTAAGAGAAATTCTTCCCCCTGAATATCAACCTATTAGGCCGAGACCGGCACGAGCTGCTGCCCAGCCTGTTCCTAAGTTGCAGCCAGTATCCTGTTCCCACGACCGATATAGAAAAAGTTTTGTTCCGTCATTCACGGATCTTTTTAACGGGCATTCCGGAACACCTCCTTAATTTTACCGCATTCCTGTGTGTTTATTGTTATTGAATTGTAAATATTATAATTGTAGATAATATTTAGTGTTTGTTTGGGGTTATTTTTGACCAAATAAGAAAAAAGATGTATGCTTTGTAGATGTTATTTATGATGTAAGGTTTATTGCGAGTTTTATTGTGCGACACATGTAATTTGACCAAATGAAGATTATTTGTAATGTGGCTGTTGTTTTTAATTGTTAAGTTGTGATGATACTGTATACGACGAAAAAATTCTGTGTTCGGCTTTGTCCGTGAAGGAATTTTTGAAAATAAATTGAATTGAATTGAAATTGAATGCTTGATCAGTTTCCAAATATTTTGCATCCAGCTGTCGGAGAGCGGGAAGGCTGGATAGAGTCGACAAGCGCCAACACGAAAATCGTTAATTTCACATGAAAAGTAACGGTATTTTAGAATACAATATTTCTGGGCCAGACGCCGCTCCAATTTGACGCGTAAAACTCATCACCAGAACAAGATTGAAAACTGAAGAATTGGTTCATGCTCAGCCTTGATGATTGGTACAAAGCTAAACAAAATAAAAGTATTTCCACCTCATAATAATCAGTAGTAGGCTATCAATAATCATGTCATAATCAATAATCAGTAGTAACAAATAGCCTAACATTAACCTAATCCATGGCTTTAAATGTTGTATTTGGTCAATGAGGGTTATTTAAGACGTATTACATAAAAAGATTCAGTATTATTTTCCAAGAGCATCTGACGGTAACAGCAGAGTAGCATCGATCATATGAAAATAGACGACAAATGCGTGGTTAAAACACATCTTTAGTTTATGTATCGCCGTCTCCAGATAATTATAAAAAAGTGGGGGACTAGACAGTTGCGTGCAGTAAAGCGACAGTTAATCTTTTTTGAGGGTTGAGCTGAAAATCCGCTTTTAAAGGCTACATACTAGGCTGAGTGTCGACCGCCAAATGGCTAAGACAGTTGTAATATGTGTGTGTAACGCCACGACGTAAATAAATTGATTGACTGATGATAATCAGAAACGCTTCGCTTCGCTTTTGCGAAGAGTTGCAGGCGTCAATCCAGGGTAGGGTTTTCGGTCGTACTTAAGAAGCGTTCAACTGGAACACCAAGAGTTCAGAAATTCTTAGATTGGGAAGTGTCGTAGACTTCACCTCTTCTCTTCCGGTCTGGCATCCCCATGGGTTTAACCAATACAGGGTCTTTAAACTGTGACAGCTCACCCACCGGCGGCACTTCATATTACACGCTTCACCAAAACCCCGCACCAGGCATAAGTTTAGTCACGGGTAGGCTTTCTTTGTTTCTTGAAATATTAAAATTTGCCACCAACTGTAGCATAGAAAATGTTCTAAACAAAGCTCCCGATGATACATCGAAAATCAACTCCCAACTGCTGAATCACTCTTTCTCGTCCCAACAAAAAAATAAAACATTAAACAACACGAAACAATGGTCATGAAACCCTTTGTCCACAAGGGATGCCAACTCTTTTTATCTCCAGAGCTGAAAACAAAACCAAAGGTTTCGGTGGGATCTCGAATTGGATTACAGGACTTCGGCGACTTTGACCCATGGCAGGAACGTTCGGACTAGGCCGGCAACAAATTGACTGTTGCTGTCATCAAGCTTTATTTCTTCTTTTCTTTACTCCCATTACTTTTCCTCACGTATTATCGACCGCACAAGTACTGGTTCGGTTAGGCTTCGGTTTCGTACGGGGTTTGGAGTCCAAGGCATATCGCTCTCTCTATTCCCAAATCTTCCACCCCTACCAAAACGTAAGAAATTCCCAACATTTCCCTGGGGGAAATAAAATCTAAAAAAACCTTATTCTATAAACTTGTTTTTCCCTAAGCCAAACATTTTTGTTGACTGTTTCTCAACAATTCGTGAACCCAATACATTTAAATCTTTCAAATGGTACGTGGTGTGCGGGCTCCCGATGGTTTCCGTTTTTTTGTTCACAGAGAAAAATTTAAAGTCAACGACCTCAAAATCCCGATTTGCTTAAAGTTGTATTATTGTTTGTCCGGGTGCTGAATGGCATCTGTCAAACGGTCGATTAAATCTCCACTGGCGATCGGTTTCGCACGACTATCCGACGCTAAACAGTTCGATTCGCAGATTTCAATCTGTTTCTCGAATTCGACGATTTTCTGGTGCTGCGACTGACGGAATACCCTACTCCATTCTTACTGTTCTCAGGGGCGTCTCGAATGGGGGGAGGGGAGGGATGCCCGTTGTCAGCCAGTCTGTAAAAATAACCGAGTCGGCGCGAATCGCCGCGATTTCCATCATAACAGTTGATTTTTGTCCACGAAAACAGCCGTTTCTTCTGAAAATCGGTCGATTTTTCGTCAAAACAGTCGGTTTACTGAAAATCAGCCAATTTTTTTCAAAACTGTCATTTTTTTTCTTGAAAACAGTTGTATTTTATGCAAAAACAGCCGGTAAAATTTACCAGCCAGTCGGTAAATACCTTGCCCCCCAAACATTTTGGCTAGTGACGCCTCTGCTTTAGATACACTAAATTATTTTGACCCTATCTAAAGGATTTTGTATTTTTTCACCCGAGATTCTAGTAATAACGCTCCGAGTGTGGCGTGCCCTGCTCGTATGACAACACGAAATTCCGGGCAAACTATTTGTCGGGCGAGAAAACAGTTTTCATATTCGTGTTCAGCATGTCTTCTTACCCCAATCGAACATCGTATCAACTTCAAATAAAACTTTTAGTTTCAACAAACCTTCCGGTTTTGGCCGGATTCCGGACGAACTATTTGTGCGGCGAGAATTTCCCTTGACCCAAAGGATCCTTCCACCAAGTTTCATCAAAATATCTCATTCCCTTCGAGAGTTAATGTGCTTACAGACGGACGGACGGACGGACAGACGGACAACTTTTGCCCTCCACTTACGTTTTGGGATCCCCAAAACTGATCTGCAGTCACCTTGGGCTGAACGAATGAAATGGGCTGAAGGAAAACTAAGAACTCCTCTAGTTCAGTTTAAAAACACGCCTTTTTAACAGGCTCATACCGGTTCATCTTTTTCTGTCACAAAACAAGAAATACAACTCGAGCTACTGAATGTAAGAATATAACGGTGTCTGTTTATGCCGAGGACATAATTGCACATGAATCTCAAGAATTACATCCTGACCTGTCAGATGTCTTTGTTCAGTATGAATAGGACCCGTCGTCGGTCACATGCAATTTGTCGGGCACGGCGAATTTCAAAGAACGCCTATGATATGGATACGTTAAAAAACCATGGATTTGTTGCTTCTTTGCCCCAATTTTAGGAACCGAAACGAGCCATTTGCTCAGACGAGACTCGTATGGCCTACTTTTTGGGATCCCAAAACGTAAGTGGAGGGATACCTATGACATCGCAAAAGTTGTCCGTCTGTCCGTCTGTCCGTCCGTCTGTCTGTCTGTAAGCACGATAACTCTCGAAGGCAGTGAGATATTTTGATGAAACTTGGTGTGGGGATTCTTTAGGTCAATAGTAAGGTCGAGTTCTTAGATGGGCCTTGTAGCTTTACATTTAGGGGTGGGGGAGGGGGTTTAAATTAAGGGGCAAGCAATTTTTTTTTAAACAGCTAATGTGATAGTGGGTTATGGGGTAAGAAGACACGCTGAACACGAATATTAGACATTGGACATTTTTTTTAATTTCATCCAAAACATATAAATTAAACAAACAATTTACCATTAACGGCCACCTTTAAGACAAAAAAATCCTGATTGTGGCCGCAATTCTAACCACCATGAATACGCTAGATCATTCCTTCATTTCTTCCCCCTTCCCCCCACAAAAAAGAAAAAAAAATACCCTTGGGGGGGGGGGGGGTTAAAAAAAATAAATAAAAAATAAATAAATACCCTTTCCTCTTGTCACACTTCTTTCTTCTTCAAACAAGACCAAAGGTTTCGATGGGATCCCAAAAATTTTATATTTGACCCAGACAACTACGTCTTGACTACGCCAGATCCAGTCTTCGCCAGGCTAATCATCTGAGAAAATTAAGTTCAGATATACCTGTATAAGCCATATTTATTTTGACGATACTGATCGAAACTTCCTGCTTTACTTCTGCCGAATTTCCGTTTTCGGCCGAATTCCGAGCGAACTACTTGTCCAGCCAAAAAAAGATAGTTCAGAAACGAATTCAGCGCATCGCCTTATCCCTATAAAGAACGTCTAATCAACTTCAAATAAAACTTTAACTTCTAAAAAAAATCCGGTTTCAACCGGATTCCGGACGAACTATATGTCTGGATAAACAATGATTGTCATATACAGATTCAGCGTCTCTTCTTACCCTTAAATCTATCATCTAATCAACTTCAAATACAAATTTTACTTTTAACAAATTTTCCGGTTTCGGCCGGATTCCGGGCGAACTACTTGTCCGGCGAGAAAATGGTTTTCACCATCGTGTTCAGCATGTTTTCTTACCCCTAAATCGAACATCTAATCAACTTCAAATAAAACTTTTGCTTTGAACAAATTTTCCGGTTTCGGCCGGATTCCGGACTAACTACTTGTCCGGTCAAAAAATGGTTTTCACTATCTTGTTCAGCATGTCTTCTTACCCCTAGATCGAACATTTAATTAACTTCAAATAAAACTTTTACTTTTAACAAACTTTCCGGTTTTGGCCGGATTCCGGGCGAACTACTTGTCCGGCGAGAAAATGGTTTTCACTATCGTGATCAGCATGTCTTCTTACCCCATAATCGACTATCACATTAGCTGTTTCAAAACATTTTGTTTGTCCCTTAATTTAAACCCCCTCCCCCACCCCTAAATGTAGAGCTACAGTGCCCATCTACGAACTTGACCTTACTCTTGACCCAAAGAATACTCACACCAAGTTTCATCAAAATATCTCATTCCCTTCGAGAGTTATCGTGCTTACAGACAGACGGACGGACGGACAGACGGACAACTTTTGCGATGTCATAGGTATCCGTCACTAACGTTTTGGGATCCCAAAAATGGGATTTAACCATTCTCTTGAATGATGCCAGACTTACAGCCGCTCTGACCGATTCTGGAAGGTCATTCCAGACGCTCACACCTATGTTCCTGAGAACAAATCCTGCTCTTGTTGTATTTCAATATGAAAACCATTTTCTCGCCGGACAAGTAGTTCGCCCGGAATCCGGCCAAAACCGGAAAGTTTGTTAAAAGTAAAAGTTTTATTTGAGGTTGATTAGATGTTTGATTTTGGGGTAAGAAGCCATGCTGAACACGAATATGAAAACCATTTTCTCGCCGGACAAGCAGTTCGCCCGGAATCCGGCCAAAACCGGAAAGTTTGTTAGAACTTAAAGTTTTATCTGAAGTTGATTAGATGATCGATGTAGGGGTAAGAAGGCATGCCGAACAAGAATACGAAAACCATTTTATCGCCAGACAAGTAGTTCGCCCGGAATCCGGCCAAAACCGGAAAATTTTAAAAGTAAAAGTTTTATTTGAAGTTGATTAGATGATAGATTTAGGGGTAAGAAGAGATGCAGAATCCGTATATGACAATCACTCTTTAGCCGGACATATAGTTCGTCCGGAATCCGGCTGAAACCGGAAAATTTGTTAGAAGTTAAATTTTTATTTGAAGTTGATTAGATGTTGGATATAGGGGTAAGGAGAAACGCTGAATCCGTTTTGAGCTTTAGCTTTTCGCCGGACAAGTAGCCTAGTTCTTGAATTTCGCCAAAACTGTAAAATTCACAAAAGTAAGCTAGGATCGTTTCAATCGGCTTATAGAAGTAAACGCACATGCTGAATCCGTATCTGAGCTTGGATTTCCTAATGAGTAGCTCTTTGGCCCGGCGAAGACTGGATCTGTCTAAGACAAAACCTAATTGTCTGCATCAAACATTGAATTTTTGGGATCCCATCGGAACCTTTGGTCTTGTTTCAAACGCAAACAGAAGAGTCATATTAATGTTTATTATCTAAGATGATCTTGTAGTTTATTAGCCAAATTTTAGGGACAGAAAAAGACGAGCAATAAAGATAACAGTGCTAAAGAATAATAACAAATAAAGTCTAATAAAGTCAACATAGGCTGGGCTATATTATATGTTTTGGATCCAGATTTTTCTTTTTCCATCTTCTCTTTTCTAATCATCTTTAGCAATCTGGTTTTCCCATGTTCAAATTTTTACTTTGTTAGACTTTTTGTAATTTTTCTCCAAATCTCCGCTTAGTGTTTATTGGTTGTTTATGTTGTTGTTGTTTATTTAAACTGTTGTTAGTTAATATGGCCCTTTTTGGACGTTGATGAGTTTAAATTAAGAACAAAATTATTCGTTTTCTTTAGTTTACTAGCCGCTGTTGGCGAAGAAAAAAATATCAATAAAGACAACCAATGATAAGGGAAAACAGTCAAAAGCAAATTATGCTATTACTGTAAATTAAAAAGACAGAAAAAACTTGAACAAGCACAAGTTCACAAAGATAAAAAGAACATATGTATTGTTTCGTAAAAGAGATAATTCAGAAATTAGTGAAAAGAAAGAAAAGCAACAAAAATATGTTTTTACTCGTCAACGTTATTATCTATTTAAAAAGCAGGTCAAGAAAGAAATATCAAGTCATCCCCGTTCTGGGGACAACCAAACAAAAGCACAAAAGTAAAACGGATGGTAATACAATAAAAAGCCTGATCTGTCTTGCTACGTGATTTCAAACACAACTAACACAGCATAAATAATGCTGTTTCTTAAGAAAGATGACAACACATTTCTTTTAAACTGAAGTAGCTAATCAGATCATAACTACTGGATTTAACAACGAGTGCTCACGTCTGAAGTTGTCATCTTCTGAATATTTCTATACGTCAGTGACCGTGCTCTTTTCCCGCGCGTCTTTCCCACATTAACCCACTGTTATATGTCTGTTAGATTTCTGTATGATTCAAAATCCGGGTTCGACCAGAACAATGAGACATGGCCTACAAACTCTAAATCTTCCCAATTTTTGGGATCCCAAAACGTAAGTGGAGGGATAACTATGACATGGCAAAAGTTGTCCGTCTGTCCGTCCGTCCGTCTGTCAGCACGATAACGAATATTTTGATGAAGCTTGGTGTGAGGATTCTTTTAGTCAACGGAAAGGTCGGGTTCGTAGATGGGCTCTGTAGCCCTATGATTAGGGGCGGGGGAGGGGGTTCAAATTAAGGGGCAAACAAAATATTTTTTAACAGCTAATGAAATAGTCGATTAAGGGGTAAGAAGACATACTGAACACGATTATGAAAACCATTTTCTCGCCGGACAAGTAGTTCGCCCGGAATCCGACCAAAACCGGAAAGCTTGTTAAAAGTAAAAGTTTTATTTAAAGTTAATAAGATGTTCGATTTAAGGGTAGGAAGACATGCTGAACAATTATGTGAAGATCATTTTCTACCCGGACAAGTAGTTCGCTCGGAATCCGCCCAAAACCTGAAAATTTGTTAAAAGCAAATGTTTTATTTGAAGTTGATTAGATGTCCGACTTAGGGGTAAGAAAAGATGCTAAATCCGTATACGACAATCATTTTTGATGTACGATATAGTGGTTATGAGATACGGCGATTTCATTTTTGAGCTTTATTTTCTTGCCGGACAAGTAGTTTGCCCGGAATTCGGCCGAAACCGGAAATTTGGCAGAAGTAAGGCAGGAAGTTTCGATCAGTTTCAACAGATTGAGATAACACACTATCTGTTGACATTACAGAATGTTTCCGTTATGAACTACTTGAGTGTTATCTTTTCGCTGACATTAACGTTGCAAACCATATTTAGTGTTATGTTTTAGATAAATGTAACAGTTTAGACTCACAACACAATGTTTCAATGTTAACAAATTCGACAATAACGTAAAGACAACAATTTTTTGTTGTTCGTAAAGACATTTCTCTATCTGTGTCGGAACTCAAAGTGCAACATTGAGGGGGGGGGGGGGGCAGAACTGAGGTGGATGGTGAGTCTTAGGGCGGACGCTCTTCCAGTGGGGATGCGGAGAAAAGTATATTGGTAGAGACAGGAAAGGTACTGGTCCTTATTTTTGTCCAATGTGTGGTATTGAGGGGGAGGATGCGGTACATTTGATATGTTATTGCGAGGAGCTGAAAGGATTAAGAAAGGAAGTGTTTGGCCGGGAGGTTTGGGAGGAAAGGGAATTGGTTTCGATTATGGGAAGTAAGTGTTTTGGTGATCTCCGAAGGCTGGGTAGATTCCTGAAGATAGCTATGACCCACCGTGAACTATTTCTATAGAAGTTGATTTTTGGTTTGTTTTGGAGTGTATGATATTTTGTTTTTTTGTTATTGTTTTATGTTTCCCGCCATGGCCCTTGGGCTTTTTTGGGATTAAATTAATTATTCATTCATGCCGTGGTTGGCTGTACCCGCGCAACAAGGATCGGAAACCTCCTTGCCGTCAAACTTACTTCGAAACCAAGCCGATCTCGAGAGGAGGTTGAGAAAGCTGTTCAATACTGAATACGACTAGCCTACTTCAGAACACTAGTTACATATATGCCCCAAAGCGGTGTTGTAAGTGCCAGTAGCTAGTTCACCTGACTTCGTTTTTCAGTGCTCCCACAAACAGTTTGTGTATAGTGTAGGCCTATATTCAACAATGGCTAAAAACGAAGAAAGTCAGCTACACCGTTTTGAGCTTGATTTTAACAGGTATATGTTTACCAGTCCATGTTTACCAGGTGTATTCAAATAAATAGTATCTTATTTAATAATCTGGGCTATTGCGCATCCAAGTGTAAATGCTATGCAAACTTCTGACAGTTGTAGTGAAAACCCAGTGAAAGCGAGTAAAAATAGACTTTGAATAAACAAACTTACCGTTGGCTGCTTTCTGCTATCCAAATTATGGTTGTTTCCTCCAAGTGTTCCACACCGGTTCAGCTGAATGTAAAATTCGTACCAATCCCGACCAGTTCCGTTGATATAGACGCATGATGAATCGTAGGCAAAACCTATGATGAAATGAAATAAATTCATTCAGCCGTTATTTTTATAGAAGGAATAGGAGGGATTTGTTAGTTCTATAAGTTAGTGTTTTTTTTTTTGCTTCCTAACTGTCTTCGACGACCTCTTCTAGCATTAAACTACTTGGTTAATAAAGTTAACTGATTTATTGATTTAAAGGACACCTGAATGAAGAGTACCAAGTATCATCCCTATCTGTATGACTTCCGTTAACATTGCCTGCAGACAACCCAATCCAAATACGAAATAGTGTTTCCAAGCTATGATTTTTGCTCCATTTTGCATCTGTCCTTATTTCAGTACCGAACAACTTTAGAAATGAACAAATGTCTCCAGTCAACCCTTCTTCTGGAATATTTTTTAACCAGTTAAGCCCAAACGTATATCTAGAAGAAATTCCAAGACGATCCGGCCAGCGCTGTACAAGATTTGAATGAATTGCGCTTTTTGTCTTGGAGTCTGCATGTGCAAACCCCCGAAAACGAACATCTCTATTTTGAAAACGTCACGCTCAGGAGAAGAATGCTCTCCGTGGCCATGTCTGTAAATGCATTCTCCATGGTGTGTTCAAGTATGGTTTCATTGTTCAGGTGTCCTTTAAAAATCTTCTATCACTGATTATGGAGTTTCATAATCCATGGAATTAAAAATATTTTACGACGCAAAAAGGATACGTCAGCTAAATTTATTAGAGCTATATTTATAATATAGAAATTAAAAATAAAAGGGAAAAATTATAGGCGAGGTTCCTCAGAGTAGCCCTAGCCCTTATAGATAGTTGCCTCGTATGTCTGTTTTATTGTTTTTATTATGTTATTTCTGGATGACCGTTGGCTCCTACAGCAAATAATTACCGTTACGAACTTGCTTTGGCCAGAACCAAGTATGAGAGCCTAGGCCCAAAAGTGAATTATGTTTTGTTAGGGGTTGTTCATGTTACCCGTGATGTACACGGTCCAGCGCCTCCAGCCGATTTCTGAACCAGCCGATTCCATGTCAAGTGAGCAACGACTCGATATTTTTTTTCATTCGCTTTTTTGAGGCCTATCATTCGGTAGTGGACTGTCGTTCTACGCAAGCAGGCAAGGGTCCAAAGCTCACAAGAAACAAAAAAAAGTACCTGCAGAGTAGATAACACCGCCAAATGTTCCGTTGAAGTTGACACGAATCTTCATGAAATCGTCCTGACACTGGGCCTCCAGGTCTGCAACAAAGGAAAATAAATATTAGTTCTGATCTGCCAAATCCATTGGGTAATGAACTGACTTAATCAACGATCCGTAACCTTCTTCCCGCTTCGACCACTGACTGCAAAAGAACTGAAGGTCAACACACCCGTCTCTTCTCGCGTATCTTCACTTCTTTTTCGCACATACTAGACGAGAACAACAGCTTTAAGGTAAAATCCGGCAAAGAGTCGGATTTTCGCAGTGGGATCGTAAATAGTAAAATTCGATTACTATTGGTCTTATAACTGAGATAATGAGTAATGAGGAAAATATGATGAAACAATTCGAGTGGAGGCGTTTTCTCGCCGTACCCCAAGGACTCCTCGGGGAATCGAAGGGAACGGCGAGATCAGAGGGAGTCACTCCACGCGGATCCACTTTATATCCGGATCCACTTTATTTTCGGTGTTGTTATCCTGATTGTTTGAATTAATTTACATTGCAACACCACCAGCAAAAATTGATTACCCTCCGAATCTGAAAGGTAAAAAAAAAAGGTAAAGGTGTCAGCTATCAGCCTTGACAGGCCAAGCAGGCGGTGCTGATCTCTGATTCTCGGCCCTCAGCCAGGAAGTGCAATGGGGGGTTGGGGGCCAGAAATCCTGTGCTTTCGCACACCCTTCCTGTCACCTTCCCCGGATTTCTCCAGGTACCCATTTTAAGCTGGGTGAACTTTGGCTTGTCTTACAGAGTTACGCCACTAACCCCCGCTCGAAACCAAACAGTAGGCACAACCGAGACTCGAACAAGGGACCCTTCCCTTGTGAGTTCGACGCGCTAACCATTCGGCCACGGACGGACCATTCGGCCTTCGGCCAAGGGAGTCCTTTTTTATGATGGTGATGATAGTCGGAGCATTCCACGTCCGTGGGGACTCGCGACAATACGGGGAGTGAGTCCCCGGGACAAACAAAAACGCGGGGATTCCCCAAGTGGAGTCCTCGGGGAACGGCGAGAATATGCCTTTGGCTATCTGGCTGGGTACTGAGGTATCAAAAATTCTGTGAAATAAATGACAAAACCGTTCCACTTAATATTAACCTCAATGGCAGATGCATTACTGAATACCAAAAATCCAAGCTTGAACTTCAAATTTATTCCGATATTTAGAACCGTTTAAGCACGACCCAAAGACTTGCGTCATTATCTGCTCCAGAGACGCTAAACAAAAGACTAGTACCTGCTCAGTGTTTAATCAAAGAAAGGTAGTTATCAGCCAACTACAAAAACAAAACGGCACCTTATGACAGATACGGGTACCAAGGTATTCAAAACAGGCTCTGCCAAAATATGTAATGATTTTTTGTCTACTCCCACATTGTTCATGTTTCTGTTTTCTGTTATAATATTCTCATTTTTTAGTCCAGTAAAAGTACGGAGAAAAGTGGGTCGACCCGGACAAAACTGCAACGAAAGGTTTTTTTACACTAAAATGTTCAGAAAAAATCACTGAACAACATATTCAAAATCCGCTAAAATCGCCCGATGGGAACACATTCTAGGGCAGCTTGAAAGGGTGGAGGGCGAAAAAATTAAAGGGGCGAAAAAAAAGTTTTGTTTGTTGTAATATCACATTCGATTCAGGAGTAATGAGACACGCCGAGTCCAAATCTGAACTTCACTTTTTCCCCCGACAAGTAGTTCAACCTGAATCCGGTGAAAACCGGAAATTCGTGTACCGTCGAAGTTAAAAGTTTCTTTAAAAAAAAGTACTTTTTTTTATGAGTAGCACAGTCGGTTTAGACGTAAGGAGAGCTGTTGAGTTCATATCTGAACTTTTGTTTATCCACCTGACAAGTAGCTCGCCCGGTTTAGAGGTAAAAAAAACTGATTTGTAATAGCACCGCCGGCTTAGGGGTAAGAAGACCTGCTCAGGCCAGATCTATCCTCTTTTTGTCCCACCGACAAATAGCTCGCCCAGACTCCCTGCGAGCTCCGGGGCTTGGTACCTGAGTTCCTTATGGGCTAGAAGGCTACTAAAGACTATGTCATTGCAGCACGAGAAAAATAAAACTTAAGAACCAACAAAGGGAAGTCTGGAAAAACTCATATGAATTACGGCATCGTTGGCATCGCCTGTTCTTGGCCAAGCTAGCTTCCTCCTATAAGATTGTCTGTCCGGATTGGACACGTTCTATGCCTTTAGCAGCGTGGTTTCGTTCTATGAACGTGAATTTGCAGATGAAGGTAACTCCTATCTGCAATGAACCCGGAGAAACGGGTATGACAATTTTCTGCTAAAGAACACAGCAACGATCAAGAAGAAACCAGCCCCGAAAAGTCTTCTTCAAGTCGACCCGTGCAAGCACCAAGCAGGTTGTGACTAGCGACACGGTCAAACGCGACGGCCGTAGTTAAGAACGAGCCCCTTACACTTCCAGAGGTTGTTTTCAATGGAATTCGGCCGAAACCGGAAATTTGGCAGAAGTAAAGCAGGAAGTTTCGATCAGTATCGTCAAAATAGATTGGCTTATACAGGTATATCTGAACTTGGTTTTCTCAGATGATTAGCCTGGCGAAGACAAGATCTAGTTGTCTGGATCAAATATTACATTTTTGGGATCCCACCGAAACCTTGGTCTTGTTTTTTCAAGACAATGCCTTTGAAATCTGTCAGTTCGAAAACTTATCTAGATTAGCCTATTATTACCTTGTTTTCTTAAAAAACTTTTGTTTTTAACACTTTGCGGTGACAAACAGTTGGTTCTACCCAAGCCGCCTCGTGGCACTAAAGTATTAAGGAATCGGAATTCATTAGCCTACCCCGCTATGAAATTTACTCGAAGAGATTAAGTTCAAAACAGCAATCACCTCTAAAAGTAATTACTACAGTAATTCCTGACTTCAAACAAAAATCTACCGTTTTTGCCGAAGAGAAGAGACATCGAAATGAAAATAAACTGAGGGGCAGCCACTGTCGGAAAAAAGCAAAAAAATACCTTCACCTATGGTGTTTCGAAAACTTTTTATAATAGCCTGCTTACCTTGTTTTCTTAAAAAAACGTTTCGCAGTGACAAACAGTTGGTTCTACCCAAGCCGCCTCGTGGCACGAAAGTATCGAGGAATTCGGAATTCATGAGCCTACCCCGCTACCAAGTTTACTCGAAGAGATTAAAGTTCAAAACAGCAATCACCTCTATAAGTAATTACTACAGTAATTCCTGACTTCCGATAAAAATCTACCGTTTTCGCCACCCCATGCCGATACAACATGACTTGTAAGGTGCAATTAGCTGATTATTTATGTGGCAATTTCACCGCGTCACCTAAAGAAAAGGGTGCGAAGCGGAAAATCGCGACCTTTGATCGCGTTAAGATTTTTTTCTGATTTTTGCGACGATTAAAGTAACGGAAAACGTGCATAGGAACTCGAAAAAATATACGAAGAATAACATATAACGGTAAATGTGGAATGGCAGTTTCCGCGCAAAGAAAGGGTTGTGGAGACAACCATAAACAAAGAATTTGTGAACCCAACGTATATTGTAACTGAACCTGGAAGCTTGCAAGGGGGATTTGCATAAATAGGGGAAAAAATATAAAGGGAATAAGAAAGGACCCATTTCCATCCTTCTTTTCTTTTGTAAGGTTTATGTAACAGTAGTACACGTTCAATTATTCGAAACATATTAAAGATAATAAAATACTGATGGACAATTCATTTTGGTTCCGTAAGGTCTGTCGAAGGACCAAGCTATAATTACACTTGTAGACTGGATTAAGGAACCTTTCTGAAAATGTATCGATTCCAGCTGCAATATTAAATATTCCTTTAGCCCAAGCTGACTGCGTTTTATCCACAAGTTAGTTTATCCAACTTGAGCGGCTTTGAGCCGGAAGAGGACCCTTGTCAAGAAGGTCCGAAATATATCTCAAATAAAATTCAAATGACTTATCCGTTTTGCACTGTCAAAGCTGCAATATTTTTGGATCTGGAAAAAGATTTGTCAAAAAAACTAATTTGTACTGATTAAAAAACTCACTGGCCATGAAAAGGGGAATTCCCAAACGGGAATACAAAAAAGTACTTTTATGTTTTGAGAACATTCTGCTTCATTCGAGCATTAAAGCTTGTAGCGGTAAAGCATTGATTTTTCAAACTAACACACAGTGCGAGGACAAAACAAGGAACAAAAGATACACAAATTTTAGTCCATTTTCGTGACATTCCGATTCTGCTAATTTCAATTCTATTACTTACAACTTGTACTAATTTAGTAACGGTTAATCGTCAATAGACTACTGATTCAAAAGGCTCTATTATTCGATCAGAGCGGTTTTTCTCCGCAGATTGAATCGGGACTTCTTCAGATTCGCAAGAAATTTTCCAAATCGAGCATGCTAGTATAGATCAACAGGATCGAACGTTGCTGCACTTTCTTTCAGAGGTTTGAAAGTTATTGGTTGAACCATGGAGACTCTTGCTCTTTTATTAATGCTTTTGCTCTTCATTATTAATAATATTATCACTTCATGCCGTCTTTAGCCTACATTTAACGTTACTCTGTAATGTTTTACTGTTACTAACGTTTATTGTGTTGTAAGGTTTGCGCTATAGAGGGGGGGGGGGCTAGGGTTTTCGCAACAGACTCTAAATTATATATTTACTATTTATACGAAAGGTCCAATAGTTCAACCTGAAATCGGCAAAAGAGGAAAGTTTGGTAGACACTTTATCAAATTCGAGTCGCAGATATATTATCCGGAAGAACTGAGAGTAAAAATGTTTTCTTCCAAATCAAAACCACCGCGGGCTGTGATGTCAGGGACACCGTTTTTTGGGATCCCAAAACGTAGGTGGAGGGATACCTATGACACCGCAAAAGTTGTCGTCCGTCCGTCTGTCCGTCAGTCTGTAAGCACGATAACTCTCGAAGGGAATGAGATATTTTGATGAAACTTGGTGTGAGCATTCTTTGGGTCAAGAGTAAGGTCGAGTTCGTAGGTGGGCCCTGCAGGTATACATTTAGGGGTGGGGGAGGGGGTTCCAATAAGGGGCAAGTAAAATATTTTCAAACAGCTAATGTGATAGTCGATTATGGGGCAAGAAGACACGCTGAACACGAATATGATAACCATTTTCTTGCCGGACAAGTAGTTCGTCCGGAATCCGGCCAAAACTGGAAAGTTTGTTAAACGTAGAAGTCTTATTTCAAGTTGATTAGATGTTCGATATGGGGATAAAAAGGCATGCTGAACACGAATATGAAAACCATTTTCTCGCCAGACAAGTAGTTCGCCCGGAATCCGGCCGAAACCGGAAAGTTTGTTAAAAGTAAAAGTTTTATTTGAAGTTTAATAGATGTTCGATTTAGGGGTATGAAGGCATGCTGAACACGAATTTGAAAACCATTTTCTCGCCGGACAAGTAGTTCGCCCGGAATCCGGCCAAAACCGGAAAGTTTGTTAAAAGTAAAAGTTTTATTTGAAGTTGGTTTGATGTTCGATCTAGGGGTATGAAGACGTGCTGAACATGAATATGAAAGCCATTTTCTCGCCGGACAAGTAGTTAGCCCGGAATCCGGCCAAAACCGGAAAGTCGGACACTGGATCTCGCGAAGACAAAACCTATTTGTCTGGATCAAATATTCAGTTTTTGGGATCCCATCGGAACCTTTGGTCTTGTTTCTTCAGCTGTTTATGTAGTCATTTCTGTTCATTTACCAGTGATACCAGTATAGGCTTAAAAGAAAGTCAAAACAATCCCGAGTTCGTGATCCCACTGATCCCATTTGTCTTGACATTTTTCCAACAAAACTTTTTACTTGATCTGAATATGACTTTTACAACCAAATGAGATTTGAAGATGTTACGGCGTTGATTATTCTCAGAAAAGTGACGAACAGACTGATGATAAACTGAGATATAAGCTAAACGCACGCGAAATACTCTAAAAAAATAACTTAAATTATATAATAAAATTTTATATATACTATAAATTATAACTTAAATAAATAAAATATTTTATTATATCTAAAATTAAATTATATATAAATTATAATAAATTATATTATATCTTGGACATATGACCAAGTCCGAAACACGCCTGTGATCTTCGGGAAGAATAAGAAACGTCACCCAAACGAACCCCAAAAATTTATTCAAATCCTGTGTAAACCAATCAGCGACGTTTGTTGTCGTGAGGTTTCTGGCTCTTCGGTGGGCACACGGCGATTCTTCAACGGCACGTAGAGTTAAGGCATCAAGAGCGTGTTCCAGCCTACTTACAGTAGTTACTACGCATGACGTCTTGGATCCTAGCGTCTTGGCGTCAAGGCTGGAACACAATTCAAATTTTCGGCAAAATATCGTGCCGCGGGCTGATCGGACCAATCACATCACAGACATCCCAGTTATCAAGCCTTACTACGCTCCCGAGCGTGGTAAGCAAATAGTAACGATTAGTTACTATTTCGAGAAGGTTGGAACGGGCAGCGTAGTAACATTTCCCAAGAGTGGCGTTTTTGATCGCCGATTAGTTCGGCGATAGCGTAGCCGTTTGACTTTTTGGCGTTTTTGACGTTCGCCCGAAGCCGATTGCCGTAGCTGTTTATCCTAATTTCTGTTTTTTGTTCTGATCGGCTAACGCCTAACGCCTGAATTCCTATGCATCGCCGATCGGCCTAAAGTCGGGTCTTCACCTTCCGGAATGTAGGTTCCCAGATTTTCCGCGATTTTTTTTAATTTCTTCTGCGATACTTAAAAATTTCGGAAATCTGGAAGTTCAAAAGCCCCCTTTTTCCAGATTATTTTGATGTACTTTCGGACCGCTTCATATTCCAGATGCAATTTACAGAAGAAGTCAAAGAATAATCTGGAAGCCCAGATTCCGGAAGTTCCGGGAGGTGAAAACCGGACTTAAGACTCGCCGTTTGCCGCAGACGTTGGGATTTCGTATGATGGCTATCGAAGACAGTAATAAGCACGAATCGGCAAACTCGCTTCGTCTACTGGTGAAATTTCACCGGCGATCAAAAACGCCACTAAGGTTGGAACGGAAATGGCAAGTAATAGTTATTATTGTCAGAAGGGTGGAACACGCTCCACGAGTACTGGCGTCGCTTCGGGAAAACCTGCATGCGATGCGTGAAAAACCTCGCGAGCGAAGCAGAAAATTCGCACAGCGAAAATCGAACTTACGGTTCACACGCGTCATATTCATCTTCCTCACACCATTTCTCTCTTTTTCCCACCGGCTTCCCGGCTTTGTGAACGCATGCGCACTCGGGTCCTGATGCACAATCGCCTGTGAAACATCACCGTGAACGTCCCCCAACACGGGACGTGGGATTTCCAGTCCATGACGTGAGCTCTCTAGCGCATGACGTTGTTGATCTCCTAAGGCGTTAAGGGGTATGCGATGCTGGTCCCCCAGGGCATAGTGGGGGATACTTCTTGCAGTCGTCTTTTCTTGTGTGAATGCGTTTTCGGAAGTGGTAAGGCGAACGCCAAATGGCTGAGTGCGGATGGGGTGCTCGTATTTCTCGGCATCGATTTTTAGTTGCTCAGAGGGGGAGCGTGCGGGGGGAGTGCGGGTTGTGATTTGCTTCGGAATCTCGGCGGGGAAGTGATGGTACTGGACGGGCTTGGGTTTGTCGTCGGAACGGTAGCGACTTTCGGGCTCGAGGTCCTGAAAGTAGAAATATGTGTGTAAAGTGATGATGAAATAAATATAAATAGGAAATGGATGAAATAGCAAATGGAAATTTATTTAAATATTCCTTCAGCCCAAGCTGACTGCAATTCATATTTGACAGTGCAAAACGATACGTCAGCTGAATTTTATTACAGCTATATTTCGGCCCTTCTTGACAATGGTCCTCTTCCGGCTCAAGCCACTCAAACTAGAAAATTAACTTGTGAAAAAACTTTTGAAATATAGCTCTAATAAATTCAGCTGACGTATCCGTTTTTGCACTGTCAAATAGGAAATGTATTTATTTTATTATTTACTTATTGATGACCCGCTTCTTGGGTACATCGAAGCAATAGTTGCGTTTTTGATCCGAATTCTCCTCGCGATTCTCCTCCGAATTCTCCTATTTCGCGTTTTTGGACTATTCAGATGAAGCGAATTCTCCTTTTCTTGCGTTTTTGTCAGAATCGAGAACGGGGAAAGCCTCCGAATTCTGCAGAATCGAGAAGTTGCTCCGTTAGTGAATTCTCGATTCTCCTCTCCCCGTTCTCCTCCCTGATTGGTCAACAGGGTGCGGTGTTTATTATGCACAAACAGGTATACCGGGTGGCAGACGAGCTGTCAAATTAGTGTTTTTGTCAAAAGCGAGAATGGAGAAGCTAGAGGAGCAAAAACGGTAATTTTGTACGAGAATCGAGAATTAAGAATCGAGAATTCAGAACGGAGATTTCGGATCAAAAACGCAACTAATAAGAGTGTGAGGAACTGAATGGGTTGAGACAAGAGGTGTTTGGAGTGAGTGTGTGGGAGTGAGGGATAATTGAGAGAATGAAAGATAAAAGTTTCCAGGCTATTCTGTTTGGAAGGTTCCTCCGGATAGGGTTAGCACACAGGGAACATTCTACATCCCTGTATTTCTAATAATGGCAGTGTTTTTTTTCTTTTGTTGTTTTTGGTGCGATGGGCCTTGTTGGCTTTTATGCATTAAATATCTATATATTTATCTATCTATCTATACAAAAAAGGTGGAACAAATAAATTTGTTTTTAAGGAATTCAAGTTTTGCTATAAATTAGTGTAAGTGACGTTAGTAAGGATTATTGATGTTTTAATAGTAGTTTTTAGCGTTACTAAGTGGAGATCGAGACGTAGCGACTCGCAACTGGTTCACTCCATTGTCAAGGAGTAGGAAAAAGAACGCGGGCATAGCAGAAATATCAAAAGTGAGACTCAAAGGTCGATTCCTATCCTATATTTCCTATCCTATTCCTATCCCTGTGTCCTATGCCATCTTGGTATATTAACGATAGACCCAAATTTAGACTTAATATAGAAGACAAAACTATGTTTCCCCAAATTATCGACTTAGGACTAGTAACTCTTAAAATTTGTCGGGTGATGCTTTTGCACCATCGAACAAGGTCTAAACACGCAAGCTGCTTCAGAAATTTTTTGAACTTTACAGTACAGCAATATTTTCAGAACTATAGACGGCAGGGCTTAAATTAAAGCATTTCCGTGGCTCTTAAAATTAACACTTTGTTTTCCTGACTCTAAACAAGCAATTGGAGACTACTGCGTACATTGGATTTGATTAATATGGTGAACATACAAATTGAACTGGATGGCCATAGCTCACCAAATGCCTATAGGCGAGATAAAAAACAAACAAACAAAAAACAGCCTCTGCATCTCGTCAATTACATTGACAGCGGAAACAAAAGTCGAAGTATTATAGGATAAGTTTTTCGACATCACCTGATGGCAACTTCGCAGTGAAACTATAAGGTTGCCCACGCACTTCACCAAATACGAGGCGGAGATGAAATCTCAATGATCTTTCGCTACCATCTTCGCAGCGAAAACAAAGCCGAAGTTGAATCAGTGTTGCTGTTGCCACCCGACCAAAATTAAGTTTACTAAATTCCGGAGAATTTTTTACTAGATTCTAATAAAATTTACTAACTCAAAATTTTTTTTCGCGGCTGTCGCCGCGACACGTGCATTGCATTTTCTACCTGTTCTACATTTCAATAATAAAGAAATACATCGAAAGACAGTTTATTTTGAGTCACACTGAAAAGAAAGCAGCGAAAATATATCCGACCGCGGACTTGGTCATCAAGAGCAGAAACGTCAAAAATGGGGGCGTCCCCTACCATCGTCGTCGGCCAATCGGCAAAGAACAAATAAGTCGGCGCGAAGCGCCGCAATTTTTCTAAAAGACATTCAATTTTTTCTTAAAACAGGCCAAATTCTAGTAAAAACTGTCGATTTTTCACAAAGCAATTGGTTCATTTGTTTCTATCAGGGACAAAAGACTTAACAAAATGGACAAAGAGTTCCGATCCTTGGTTTGGTTAACAGACAAAATTAAGAACTCTGGAGTGATAAGCAAGAGTGGAGTGGATCCTAATATTTTTGTACATTTCCTCTGAATCTATGAAAAATGACACAACTTCTGGGTTGGACCATCTTTTTTACTAGAAATTGGTATTTTTTACTAGATTAAAATGAAATTTACTAGATCCTCTATATTTACTAGATTTAATTTTTTTTACTAGATCTAGTAAAAATTTACTGCCGGTGGCAACACTGAGTTGAATACACCATCGCCCTTCGCCAAAGATGAGGCGGGGATAGAATCGCCCTGTCCTTCGCCTTCATATTCGCAGCGAAAACTAAGGTCGAAGGGAAATCCGACTTCGCCCTTACTAAACACGATAGCGAACGCGAGATCTCCCTCTCCTTCGCCTTCATATTCGCATCGAGAACTAAGGTCGAAGGGAAATCCGCCTTCGCCCTTACTAAACACGATAGCGAACGCGAGATCTCCCTCTCCTTCGCCTTCATATTCGTAGCGAGAACTAAGGTCGAAGGGAAATCCGCCTCCGCCCTTACTAAACACGATAGCGAACGCGAGATCTCCCTCTCCTTCGCCTTCATATTCGCAGCGAAATTTGGGTCGAAGTAGAATTCGCCATCAATATTCGTCCTCGCTATACTTTCGCCCGCATTTCGCTACCAAAAATTACGTTTCGTCCTCGATTCGAGGTGGAAAATGGCATTCGACGTGGAGATTTTCCGTACGGGTACTATTGTTGTTAACAACTTGATCATAAAAATCGTAGTAATCAGAACTACAAAATAAAATACTCGTTTTGGAGCAAACGCAAATGACCCCTTTATGTTGAGTGCTGTTGTTTTTGTTCATGTACTTTTTACTTTTATCTCTTTCCTTTCTCAGCTTGCTTTATCATACTCCACTAGTTCTCGAGAGCAAAAAAAACTTCGAAAAAGTCATATGCGGATTTTTCCGGTATCATGACGACAAATCTGATAATAAATAAATAAAAATGTGAGATCAAATCAGCCAATAGAACCGCCTTTGGTCCCATGCAGCAACTACAGATACCCTGACAAAACCGAGCTGAGCTGGAGGTACATGCTGAGCTTTGATTTGATGCCCGTCTACTTCCCTCTTCGCCGCTGCGCACATCAGAGGAAAAGTGAGCAGGTGTACTGACCCGCTCTGGAGTGCGTCACATGCGACGTCACAATGCTAGACAATCAATCGGCATTTTACTCTCGAAATTTCTTCTCCGGGGCTTTACTGCGATATAGCTGTTTGGATTCGGCAGATGTCGGCCCTACCTGGTCATGGTCCATCAATGGTCACGAATTTTTGTTTCTACAAGGTCGATTATTACTAACAGTTTCGGCCTCGAAAACAGGGTCGTTTATCTATCAAATGTACGAGATGGATTCGCTACCAAATGAGGTTCATCCGCGGAGGCGAGTTCGCGCCTCTCGTTGTACAGACAGAGAAAACCGGGTCCATCCGCGAAGTCGCGTTCGCTGTCAAGGGACAGCGAGAGAGAAAACGAGGTAGTTTGTGTTTCAAATATACGAGGTCGTTTTGAGGTGAAAAACGAGAGCGAATAGGCAGCGAAAACGAGAGATAAAACGGCCTAGTTTGTGTTTCAAATGTACGAGGCCGTTTTGACCTAGATTCGACGTGGAGATTTTCCGTACGGGTAGGACTCTGGTAGGACTGTATCTCAACATCGTACAGTTTGTACAGGAGTCTACCTACCCGGATCGTGATACCGCAAAATATTCTTGCAAGCTACACAATGATGATGACACATCTTTTGATAACTTGACACAGTCCAAAAACTCTGTCAGTAGGTCCCAGAACTGTCATCTGAATTTGAAAAATCAAGAAAACTGTCATCTTATTTGGACTTTACGGTGCAGTTAATTAAGTCTTTTCATTGCCAGTATGGACCGCTGACTTTTTGCATCGTTTGCATGTATCCTTTTAATACGCCAGCCCGCGGATGGTATACTTAACCCACATACGGTAGATAACCTAATTTTCGGAGTCTTTTCAGGCAATTATTGGTAATTAGCATGATTAAAATTGCCGACGTAAGGCTGTAAGAAAAGAATACTTAATTAATAAATTTGGCCAGCTGTGATTACTTTTATTCAAACATAATTATCTGTTAACATGACTTTTTATCTGAGCTTTGGCCTGTCATTTGGCTTATTTATATGTTCTCATTTATATTCTCACGATTTATTCGTTGAGCGTTTACAAATAATACCTATTTTGACTGTTTCCAAAATTACGAGAAAAATCGTTTATCCGGACGGAATGTAACAATCCGGTTGTTTGTTCGAGCGAGTATGTTAATGGTTATTGTGACAGGACTGTTTTACTTGAGGCGTTATATCGCTGTTTCCCGGGAACTTGTCCCACGGACTCCCTTCCCACGTTCTCATGGGTCCCCGTGATTACCATCACCATTATCAAAAAGGGACTCCTTTTTTAATTCGATGGGGAGTCGATTTGGGGAGTTGCTGATGTTGTTGGTTCTTTGAAAACAAATGTTCGGGTTCGTTGAGTTGCTGATGTTGTTGGTTCTTTGAAAACAAATGTTAGGGTTCGCCTGTGATCAGTAGAAAGTTTAATTGTCGAATAAGACTGGATTATGAATTTTGGTTGTAATAGTGCAATGGTACATTTAATTAAAAAAAAACTCAACGAATGTGAAAGTAAGTGGGTCATAACCGTCATAGACTAATTGCGTCATCTGGTTAAGTCTGGCAATGGACTTGACGTCTGCGAGCTTTCGAAAAAAAACATACGGAGGCATTATCGTTGTTTCTGGTACAGGGAGAGGCTTTCCCTAGTTTTTTTTTGCCACTATAGCTTTTTTTGGTACTTTTTTGCTACTACTGCTACTTTTTTTCTACTACAACAAAATAATAAACAAAAACGATAAAGGAAGAACAACTCACGTAAATTTCGTCGGCAAGCTTAGCCGTCACTTCTTTTTTCGGCCGCGGAACATTTTTTAATTCTTCTTTTTCGTCTTCCTTCACTTCCTCTACTTTCGTAGGTTTTGCTTTCGTAGTGGTAGAGATTGATTGGTTCGTAGGCGTAGGTGTAGAAGTGGTAGTTTGAAGTTTAGTTGTGGTATTGGTGATGGAAGTGGCCACAATGGGGGATATTTCCTCATATATGACCGTGTTGACCTCTGGATAGGTGGTGGAGTCGTCGACATCTTGGGCCTAGGGAGAAAAAGATGTGAGAGCGTCCTATAAGCCTACATGAATTTTTTTGTATGGGTTTTTCGCAAGGAGTTCATGGCAGGGCAACTTCTAAGCGACCAAGTCTGTAGTGCGACGCTTTGTTAGCAGAGATGGGCGAATCCAATCATGGAAAGATTCGAATCCGAATCCAGGGTTAGGTACGAATCCGATTCCAAATCCACCATTCATGCTGAGGATTGGAAGCTGGAATCGAATCCGGATTCGAATCCGACCTTAACAAAAATCAAATCGTGTACATAGGTTACAGTTTAAAAATCAGAGATGACAAAAAAGCACTGATGGTTTTCATGTGTGCTTGTTATAGTATGGTTTCCTCTCGTCAACCAGGAATGAATTTGGGGCTCGCTGATCACAATACCTTGAGCAAAAATTGGGAAAAGATTAGAAACAGGAGCGGATTCGTAAGGTGCAAGGTTTGGAATCAGAGTCCGAATCCGAATCCAGCCTACTAAGCAGAAGATTCGAATCCGGCAAAAGGACGAATCCGGATTCGCCCATCTCTGTTTGTTAGTGCACGCAAATAAAAATGTCAGCAAACTATTTCTGAAAATCAATCGAAGGTTCCAATTGACTGACCACCGCCCTTCACTATCTAGTTTGATAACGTTAGGGATTATCCTCTCCCCGGCACTTCGCTGCGCAACCTCTCCCGGCACCGGCAGGCACCGACCGAAATCAGCGGTACCGGCGGCGGCACCGATGTCGGCCATAAATCAGGGTATTCATCTTTAAAAATGTTAATTTTAGTATTCTAACACGTAGCAACCGGTGCCGGCTGGTGTCAGGCGGTGCCGGCACCGGGCACTTGCTGTACACCGAAACTCGAGAGTGGGCAACACCTCGATAACATTGACGGTAGGTTTGCATTCGTGTGTTAACTGAGAGAAGCAGAAAATCTATGTTATGACGGTTTATATTTCCGTTTATATTATTATGGCCGAGGTATAGTTCATAACTACTTTAGCTGATTCTATATCTATATGTTGTTTCTTACAGAAAGATAACAGAAGTTTGACAGCATTGAACAATAGGATGCGCATCTTGTTTTCAGTGTTATCAAACTTTTGCAGTGATACGCAGTATATGTTTATAGAGTAATTAAAGTGATAATAGCGAAATAGTAATAGGAGTAGTGTTTCTAGGAGCTCGAGCGTCACCAAAACATAAAATTATAGGAATGGTGGTAAAAAAAGGGTTTTAAATGCCAGCTAAATTTTACCTGTAACTGCTAAAATATTCTCAGTTCCCTCTTTGACAAATCGCATTACATCTTTTCGCCTCGAAAACAGGGAAATGGAAATGGCAAATTAAGAACTTTAATATCTGCTGAGAGCCAAGTGTTTCGGCTTTCTTCTGACATAAGAAATGAAATCAAATTCGTCAACCGGTCGGACTTCCGAGTGGGTTTAGGTATACTGATGGACTTGATGAGGATCCATCCCGTTGACGTACAGGCCAAGCTAGAAGACGGGTCCCCCAGGCCCATATTTCGGGGGTGGGGGTTGGTAAAAATTGAGGCGTTACGAATTAATCCGTAGAAAAGAATTGTCTTTTGCTTTGTTTATATTAGTCAATGAACATTAGGCAACACTAAAATTTGTTAATTAAAGACTTTCAATCCACCAAATTGACGACACAAATAAAAGAATAAATACAAACAAGTATACGCCTGTGATTCAAATCCTGAAGTCTTCCGAACAGAAATTAAAAAAAAAACAATACAACAAATACCAACGGTGCTAACACTTACATAAATAGTAGGCTACTTATAGAAAGATAAAGCTTTTGATTCCCTTAAGTTCTGACCGAATATTTTTTGTAATAAAAAGCCCGGGCAACTGCATCCTATCAGGGACCCATAAATTCCTCATCCCTGATCCTATTTAAAAGATAGGCTTAGTAGTTCCCGAAGGTTTAAAAGAAAGTTAAAGAAATTTTTAATTGAAAAAGGTGGTTGAATTTTGTGGGTTGTTGGAAGGGGGTGTAGGGAGGCGGGGAGTGAGGAGGTGGGGTGGGGGGAGGTGAGATGGGGGGCGGTGGTTAGGTTGTGACGAGAGAAACATTTTTCTTTCCTGTTCTTTTCTTTTTTCTCTTTCTTTTTTTCTCTCTTACGTCTTTTTTGAAAATATATTAGATTAGTTTTTCTGTTAGTATTTATTGAATAATTTTAGGTTAAAAGGTGGTTAGAAGATACAGCCACTCACAGGACTTCTGTCTTTTATGTGGTTGTTGAGTTTTTTTTCTATAATGTAGTTGTCTTTTTTTGGTGAAGTAAAAAATATCTGAATCTGAATCTGAATCTGAAAGGTACCGGTATATATATATCGGAACTGAATTTTTTTAATTTTTCTTTAACTTTATTGTAGCCCGTATGTTAATAAAAATAAATACGTAACTTATCAGAAATGAATATACCTGACATAAGCCGTATATGCACACAAACAGAATCCAAATAGCACCCTTCATGTTTTTTCGAGTTCTACCACCCTAGTGGTTGTCTTGAACGCAACTAGAATCCAAATCTCATGTATCTCGATTTCAATGTTTCAAAACGGAAAACGCTACAAAAATCAACCGTTAGACCCTTTTCAAACAAAAGGGACCCAATGAAAAAAAAGACATAGCGCGGACGAGCACGCCATGGTAAAAATTTGAGCCCGCAGGGGACTTTAAACTCGCGACTGGGATTAGCAGCAATTCCTGGAAATTTTACGATCCAGAGAGGATCCAACCTGTGAATCGGGCGAAGCAAAGAATCAAGTTTGATATCTTTGTCAAGAGATAATGGTCCTGACCAGGGAGCAATAAGCGAAAATGAACCATAACTTTTACAAAAGTCGGGTTTCACAACGGTTTTCCAAGAAATATCGCCATCTTTTAAAATAAAAAATTCCTTAACGCTGAGATGCAAAGGAAAATTGAAACTAATTGGCGTTATACATGAAAATAACAAGGGACAAGCTAATTATTGATCAATGACCTGGGTTTGCTCTTATCCAGCCTCAGTGGTTATTTCAGGGATTCAATCCTAGCCGGTATACCTTGCTTGGGCTGGTCTGAGAATATTAAAAACATGAAGAACAGAGGCGTCATGTATGGGGGGGAGCCCCCCCATGTTATCGGCCAGTCGATAGTCTTGAAAATAGTCGGTTTTTGCGATCCCAAAACGTAAGTGGAGGGATACCTATCACATCGCAAAAGTTGTCCGTCTGTCAGTATATCCGTCTATCTGTGAGCATGATAACTCTCGAAGAGAATAAGCTATTTTGATGAAACTTGGTGGGAGGATCCTTTGAGTCAAGGGAAAGGTGGAGTTCGTAGACGGCTCTGTAGCCCTACATTTAGGGGCCTGACCGATGGAAATATGTTGACGACCTCTCAGCTCTTGAGGTTTGTCGGCGAAATATTAAGAGCTCCGCAATGACCATTCTGGATGACATTACCCAAGAAGCTGCTCTGTCACAAATGAAAGTCAACTCTAAGAAATCTTCAATCATGACGATTAACTTTTTAAAAATCTACCCCAGCTTTTCTTGACCCCATTCCCCCAGTAATCTCTGTCAAAAAAAATAAAAAAATTAACCAATGATCTAAAATGGGATACCCACATCAAAAATATTTTAATTTATTTATTTAACTAAATGGACGGCCAACAAGGGCCATATACATCTACAAACACCAACAAAACAAAACAAAATTAGAACAAAACACTAATTCACTGAAGGAGAGAAATTGCAGAAGAGCAACTTCCCCCACGACAACCATATTGGCAGCGTCAGCCTCATGTGCGGCACAGCCAGGACAGCCAGCAACGGATTCTGGGACTCAAGAATACGCTTCTGCAGGGAAGGGCAGAAAAGCGTCTAATTTCTGGGAAAGAGGGAAGGCCTTCACCAACAAACATTGATGACGCACTACAGTTCCACTTGAACCCATGCAACCAACGAAAAGAGTTATTGTATAGGACACGAAAACTGGTTTCGCGCCTAACCCTAATATTAGTTATAAGAGCCACACAGTAAAGCTGAGTGCAGTACATCCTGAAAAGAAAAGTCTTGACGTGCGAGTCGCAAGCCCCAAACTTCCTTATTAGCAGATTAGCTCGAGCGCATAGTGCCCGTGATAGGGCTTTTACATGCAGCTCGTCGCTCAGCGTAGGGGTGAACGTAAACCCTAGGTATTTAAATTCATCCACAAACTGAAGAGTTTGCCCTGAAAGAAAAACTTTGGGAAGGTGATAACAAGCCTCCCCGTGTATTACTGTCCTGAAACTACATATAAAATTTTCTTGCCCTTCTAAAGACCTCCTCCAAATTTATGTTAGTTTTATCAGACCTATTCTTGAATACGCTTGTCCTGTTTGGCACTTCGGGCTCTCTTCAGAGCACACATACCGTATCGAGAATATTCAAAAAAAGGCCCTCATGATTATTAACGGGGAGGGTAAAGTGCCCTACAGTTACCTACTAAAAGGTTCAAGCTGGCTACCCTGGAAGAGAGACGAACCCACCTTAGCATTGATTTCGGTATAAAAACCCTCTCTGTTCCCCGACTACGTAATATTCTCCCTCCCCCCTATTCTCCTATACGTATTAGACCCCAGCGAGAGAAATCCCAGAAAATCCCCAAACTAGCAGCTGCGGCCCCTCTCCACAAAAGATATAGAAGGAGTTTTGTTCCGGCATTTGTTGAGTTGTACAATAACCGATAAGTTTTCTTTTTAGTGTTTTTTTTTTTCTTTTGTAACAAGACTATAGAGTGAGAGTGTTATTTATTCGTTTTTGTATGACGAAAAGGTCAAATTCGGCGGCAACGCTGTGACAGCTACTTTTGAAAAATAAAATCCTATTCTATTCTATTCAATCAATCAATCAATAATTTTATTAACCCATATAGGAATGGCACAGAACGTGCCCATACGGAGTATATGAAAAAAAAAAAGAAAGACCAGTCTAAACTAAATGACTTCTATTCTAAGAGCTTCTCCAGTAAAAAAAGAAATGTTTTAAGTTATTTTTCCTCCCTATTATTCGTACATATCTTTTTCTGGAAAAAAAAGGATGGAAAATGAACGAACAACACCGAATATTAACAAATATATAGACTAGAGGCGTATTCTCGCCGTTCCCCGAGGACTCCACTTGAGAAGTCTCCGCGTTTTTGTTTGTCCCGGGGACTCACTCCCGTATTCTCGCGAGTTCCCACGGACGAGGAATGCTCCGATGATCATCACCATCATCAAAAAGGACTCCCTTTCAGATTCGGAGGGGAATAAATTTTTGCTGGTGTTGGCGCAATGTAGAATTAATTAAAAAGAATCAGGATAAGCAAAACCAAAAATAAAGTGAATCCAGATAAATTTAGTCAACTGAATATTTTTTTTTCAAACAAAATCCAGTTAGAAGCATTCCCCGTGTTCTCGCTGTTTTCCATACGTGGAGTCCACGTGCCCACGTGGAGTGACTCCCTCTATTCTTGACGTTCCCTTCGATTCCCCGAGGACTCCTCGGGGAACGGCAAAAATACGCCTTAAGCTACAGACCAATTACATACGCTAAGATTACTTAAAAATGGAAAGTTTTAGCCTATTATATAGCCACACGGAACTTTCTCGAGATCGATTTCAATAAATTTCAGCTGACTTATCCGTTTTTGCACTGTCAAATATGATTCGCAGTATGATATTTAGTTTAGAAGGCAGTAAGTTTGTTGCTTTTTCATATACAATCCATCTTGTGTCCTGTGAGCATGTAACAAGTTAAAAGTAAAACTCACTCACTTCACCTTAATTACTGTGCTAGGGCATAGCTTGACTTGGTCCAAGGTCCAAGCAAGAAGGTTAGAGGATGTTCAAAGAATCAAAACATACAAAGAAAGAAAATAACAAACAAATTAGCTAGCAAACTGAATCAAGATATATATCTCAACTACGTATAACAGTTAATACAGCTACAACTTAATTATATGACTGAACTATATAGACATAGGCACGAAAAACTTCTGACCCTTCCCTTGTTCTAAATATTCAAATTCCGCGGCGAATTGTCTGAACATCATCACGGAAAAGTTGTCACACTTTAACATGTGAAATTCCCTCCCTGAAGCTGGAAATTAAGATGAAGAAAACATACAGTTTTTAGATTACAAGAATAGAAGTTAAAAGCAATAAGAAACGTTCATATAAATAATTTTTTGGACAGCTTTTGAGCTGATTATTACAGCTGTTTGCTGAGGTGTTAACTGCGCAATTATGTCGTTGGGGAGAAATCTCTGGAGAATTCGCTGCCGCTCGTTTCATTCAAAAGCTGTGTCACATGATCCTTTTTTTTTGAGAAGCTAAAACTATGGCAGCTGTCCTAGATTGGGACTTTAGTGACGTAAATATTTGGATGTGTGACCATGGATATAAAGAATATGCTGATCTGTTTTGTATAAAGCACAAGATTGATGGAAAAGCCCTTCTTCACATGTCAGAATCAGATCTGTCTGGGCCTCTTTTGTCCATAAAGGTGAAAGACCAGTATGTAAAACTAGGAGACTCATGATAAAAAAAATGGGTTCTAAATGTGTGTTTTACCTCTAAAAGGATTCTTACCAATTTGACAAACTTTCACTACTGACCTCAAATTAGCCTACCTACGCAGCCTCGAACTTTGCTGCAATAATGACAAAATGAGACAGTCAGGAACCAAATTTGACTATTTTCAAGAGTTATGAGTTTCATTGTATCTAAATTATTTGAACCTGATGAAAAGAGGGTTTTTCTGGCTACTGACATTGCATTGCTAACTTTTTCATCTGTGTCATCTGAATTGTTCCAGAATTCCATAAAGTCGGGAAGTACATTGTGACATCAGTGATTGAGGACCAAATGTAGGATTTGATTGTCCCTAGGTCTGTTTATAAATGTAAATGTGACATTGTGACTGGCGCCTCACAGTCATGGGCCACTCGGCTCTGTAAGCCTATATATATATTCAAAAATATATTCACTGTTAGGAATAAACTACGTTTTTTTTAGTTCTGAGGTAAAATTGATCTAATGGGTGTTATGTTATGCTTGTATAGAATTCTGGAACAACTTAGATTAGACTCTTTCATCACTTATAAACCGCACAAGGAATTCGAGCTCAGGTGACAATGGGGTGATTATGTTTTCGTCATAAATAATTGCCTGAATTTTTACTTCATTTTGGTCCTGCCTTAGGGCAAAATCCCAGTAAATCCCAGTCTGGATTGGTTTGGTATCCTAGCTTTTGGGCTTTCCACCATTCCATATTTTGTAAAAAATTAATATTTGTGTCCCAAATTAATATCTAATTGATTTTGATGTATTGTAAAAATGAGTTCTGTGTTGGTATTAACATCCTGCGACGATCAGTGATGGTTCATGTGCCCAATGCCACCCTTTTGGTGAATACTGACCTTGAGTAGGCTATGGTAACTCAAGGCAAACAAAGAAAGAAGGCCCAAACATTGTAGACTGAGTACAAATCCCATACCACCTTCTTTCGGAAAGTAGGAAATCATTTTTTTTTGTTTTTGCTCTAAACTGAACTAAAGCAAGTGGCTTTCATAAAACCTATTTTATTTTTACATTTTCCAATCCTCCTGTTTTCAAAATTTCCAGTCTTTTGCACACGTTCTCATTTGTTGTAAAAAAAAAATTCTACTGTAGCCTTCTAACCTCCCCACAAAACTTTTTCTGTTTATATTTATTACTAATAGCTGCGTTTGTTGCACTCTGTGCTGTCTCTGGTGTTTTATCACCAGTGTCTGGTTCTTGTCTTATAATGCGTTTTTGGTTCACCGGTGAGTTGACAAAAACTTGCTAACTTCTCGGTAGAGCCAGGCTCCGGAGCAGGTTCTGGTTAGTCCGCACCAGTGAGGTAAAAATGGACACTGGTTAGTTCAAAATCGGGTTATAAGACTGGTGAGTAGTCACCAGTGGATGCAAAAACGGCGTATAAGAAAAACTGGAGACCACCGGTGAGAAATCCCGTGACAAAGAATGCAGCTAACATCTCCTAGTAGGCCATTTTAGAGAAAGATACACTGAGAGCGTGTTCCACCCTACTTACCGTAGTTACTACGCTAGTTACTGTAGTTACTACGCTAGGCTGGAACGCTTTTTGAATTTTTCGGTCAAATATCATGCCGCGGGGTGATCCGACCTATCACGTTACAGAAATGCGTAGTTACTATGCTAACTACGCTCCCGAGCGTGGTAAGCAAATAGTTACTATTAGTTACTATTTTGAGGAGGTTGGAACGGTCAGCGTAGTAACTTTTCGTGAGGCTGGAACGGAAATAGTAACTAATAGTTACTATTGGTAGAGGGGTGGAACACGCTCTGAGATACACTGAAAGATACACTCTATACACACAAAGATACACTGGTTCATGACCTATTGTTTGGCAGTCTTTGCAAAAAGAGAGAGTTCCTGACAAAGGATAGTGAACCACAGGGGCGTGGCAAAGGGGAGGGTGCAGCACCCCCGTGCCTTTTTAAAATTTTGGGCAGAAGGCCCAAAATTTTACTAAAATTGTTCGGTGTTTTTTCGATAGCAGAACTATTCCGTATATTTGCGGGGATTCGATAGTTATACAGAATCCCAGGTAGGCTATCGGTACAAATCTATTCGGTATGATGATCGGGATTCGGTATAATTGCCAGTATTCGGTAGTTATCACGAATTCGGGGAGAGAACTTACTGAAATTATTTGGTAATTTTCCGATGCCAGAACTATTCGGTATATTTACGGAGATTCGGTAGTTGCACAGAATCCCGAATAAGGTATCGGTCCAGAATTATTCGGTATCATAATTGGGATTCCGTAATTTATTCGGTATAATTTTCAAGATTCGGTAGTTTCCACGAATCCCGACTTTGGTTCCAGTTTTGACGAAATTGAGCTGATTATTACAGCTGTTTGCTGAGGTGTTAACTGCGCAATTATGTCGTTGGGGAGAAATCTCTGGAGAATTCGCTGCCGCTCGTTTCATTCAAAAGCTGTGTCACATGATCCTTTTTTTTGAGAAGCTAAAACTATGGCAGCTGTCCTAGATTGGGACTTTAGTGACGTAAATATTTGGATGTGTGACCATGGATATAAAGAATATGCTGATCTGTTTTGTATAAAGCACAAGATTGATGGAAAAGCCCTTCTTCACATGTCAGAATCAGATCTGTCTGGGCCTCTTTTGTCCATAAAGGTGAAAGACCAGTATGTAAAACTAGGAGACTCATGATAAAAAAATGGGTTCTAAATGTGTGTTTTACCTCTAAAAGGATTCTTACCAATTTGACAAACTTTCACTACTGACCTCAAATTAGCCTACCTACGCAGCCTCGAACTTTGCTGCAATAATGACAAAATGAGACAGTCAGGAACCAAATTTGACTATTTTCAAGAGTTATGAGTTTCATTGTATCTAAATTATTTGAACCTGATGAAAAGAGGGTTTTTCTGGCTACTGACATTGCATTGCTAACTTTTTCATCTGTGTCATCTGAATTGTTCCAGAATTCCATAAAGTCGGGAAGTACATTGTGACATCAGTGATTGAGGACCAAATGTAGGATTTGATTGTCCCTAGGTCTGTTTATAAATGTAAATGTGACATTGTGACTGGCGCCTCACAGTCATGGGCCACTCGGCTCTGTAAGCCTATATATATATTCAAAAATATATTCACTGTTAGGAATAAACTACGTTTTTTTTAGTTCTGAGGTAAAATTGATCTAATGGGTGTTATGTTATGCTTGTATAGAATTCTGGAACAACTTAGATTAGACTCTTTCATCACTTATAAACCGCACAAGGAATTCGAGCTCAGGTGACAATGGGGTGATTATGTTTTCGTCATAAATAATTGCCTGAATTTTTACTTCATTTTGGTCCTGCCTTAGGGCAAAATCCCAGTAAATCCCAGTCTGGATTGGTTTGGTATCCTAGCTTTTGGGCTTTCCACCATTCCATATTTTGTAAAAAATTAATATTTGTGTCCCAAATTAATATCTAATTGATTTTGATGTATTGTAAAAATGAGTTCTGTGTTGGTATTAACATCCTGCGACGATCAGTGATGGTTCATGTGCCCAATGCCACCCTTTTGGTGAATACTGACCTTGAGTAGGCTATGGTAACTCAAGGCAAACAAAGAAAGAAGGCCCAAACATTGTAGACTGAGTACAAATCCCATACCACCTTCTTTCGAAAAGTAGGAAATCATTTTTTTTTTTTTTTGCTCTAAACTGAACTAAAGCAAGTGGCTTTCATAAAACCTATTTTATTTTTACATTTTCCAATCCTCCTGTTTTCAAAATTTCCAGTCTTTTGCACACGTTCTCATTTGTTGTAAAAAAAAAATTCTACTGTAGCCTTCTAACCTCCCCACAAAACTTTTTCTGTTTATATTTATTACTAATAGCTGCGTTTGTTGCACTCTGTGCTGTCTCTGGTGTTTTATCACCAGTGTCTGGTTCTTGTCTTATAATGCGTTTTTGGTTCACCGGTGAGTTGACAAAAACTTGCTAACTTCTCGGTAGAGCCAGGCTCCGGAGCAGGTTCTGGTTAGTCCGCACCAGTGAGGTAAAAATGAACACTGGTTAGTTCAAAATCGGGTTATAAGACTGGTGAGTAGTCACCAGTGGATGCAAAAACGGCGTATAAGAAAAACTGGAGACCACCGGTGAGAAATCCCGTGACAAAGAATGCAGCTAACATCTCCTAGTAGGCCATTTTAGAGAAAGATACACTGAGAGCGTGTTCCACCCTACTTACCGTAGTTACTACGCTAGTTACTGTAGTTACTACGCTAGGCTGGAACGTTTTTTGAATTTTTCGGTCAAATATCATGCCGCGGGGTGATCCGACCTATCACGTTACAGAAATGCGTAGTTACTACGCTAACTACGCTCCCGAGCGTGGTAAGCAAATAGTTACTATTAGTTACTATTTTGAGGAGGTTGGAACGGTCAGCGTAGTAACTTTTCGTGAGGCTGGAACGGAAATAGTAACTAATAGTTACTATTGGTAGAGGGGTGGAACACGCTCTGAGATACACTGAAAGATACACTCTATACACACAAAGATACACTGGTTCATGACCTATTGTTTGGCAGTCTTTGCAAAAAGAGAGAGTTCCTGACAAAGGATAGTGAACCACAGGGGCGTGGCAAAGGGGAGGGTGCAGCACCCCCGTGCCTTTTTAAAATTTTGGGCAGAAGGCCCAAAATTTTACTAAAATTGTTCGGTGTTTTTTCGATAGCAGAACTATTCCGTATATTTGCGGGGATTCGATAGTTATACAGAATCCCAGGTAGGCTATCGGTACAAATCTATTCGGTATGATGATCGGGATTCGGTATAATTGCCAGTATTCGGTAGTTATCACGAATTCGGGGAGAGAACTTACTGAAATTATTTGGTAATTTTCCGATGCCAGAACTATTCGGTATATTTACGGAGATTCGGTAGTTGCACAGAATCCCGAATAAGGTATCGGTCCAGAATTATTCGGTATCATAATTGGGATTCCGTAATTTATTCGGTATAATTTTCAAGATTCGGTAGTTTCCACGAATCCCGACTTTGGTTCCAGTTTTGACGAAATTATACCGAATACGAATATTAATCGGTAGTCTTTCGATACCAAACAATTCGGTATAATAATACGGTAGTTATACAGAATCACGAACATGCTATCGGTCTAAACCTATTTGCTATAATAACGGGGATTCGGTATAATAGGGGGGATTCGGGAGTTACCACGAACCGCGAAACTCAGAAGAGGTCGAGTGAAGCACCGGTTGCATACAAAAGGACTCATCTATGCTTTCATCGATAGTCCTTACTTTTATTTTGGATCCCAGTAAGAAGATCTGATCATAAATGTTTCGAAAATTCCGCCTGCTGCGCTTTTCGTAATATTCTCTGTTTTATGGAAGGGCGCGTCATTTGACTGGGGTTTTAAGAGAATTTTAGGATTAGGATTTCGAAACATTAAAAGCTAGAATCTGGATGGAAATAGTTATTTGGAGGAAAAAGCTAACTTAATCAAAAATCGCGCCTGCGGCGCTCACTTTATGTGAGCATGGGTAGTGTTGACTATACTACAGTAGCTACTGCTGCCTGAATGTCGCTCCGTCCGGTTTCTGGAACTTCTTAGAGCATCGGTATTTAATCAACGGTAAATGATAGAATTTGTAAGAAAAGCAGTTAAATTTTAGGCTATGGTACAGGAAAAAAATGGATTTTGAAAATTCGGCTGCGGCGCTCTATTTAATTTTCTCTTGGGATAATAGATAGAAGCTGTTACTGCAATCGTGCCCGGCAATTTATTCTCCAAGTGGCCTTCGCTAAAACGCCGCTTAATCGTTGGCTTATCGTTTTTCAGGCTGCGCTTTAATTTTACTCTTCCTACATAGTCCTTTCTGTTCCATAATTTAAAGCTAAAATTCTCGGTTTCTAGGATTCGGTAAAAAAAAATTAGAGATTCGGTAAAATTTTGGCTCTGCACCTCCCACCGAAAATGCACTTGCGACGCCTGTTGTGAACCATAATGACAATTTTCAACCATAGTGACAATTTTGAGTCCAAGGTTCAGAGCCATTTGGACTGCGCGAAGCTCATTTTTGTACCTACTGTTATGTGGAAGCCAACATATATTATTTTGTGCAATCAAAGCGATTGTCACTTCCTACAAAGATTGTACCGTATTTGCTTGTAATCAGATTTTAGAAGACAGGTTGTTAGTTAGATTCCTAGCCTAAGCCAGAGTCCTCTTGCATGGAACAGGCATATAGTGTATATTTGTACTTGTGCTTTTAGGTTCTTGGTGATATCAAACGTTTATACTGTGATATACAACAGCTGAAAAATTCTAGTGAGAATGTGTACTCTAGCCCATATAACTGCCCTTGCAAATGTTCAAATCTGCCAGTTCATGAAAGATCATGCCATCAAACTGAGAATGGAAATGACTGCCTAAGAGAAAGATCTTCTTCACTTGGATCGCTGATGTCAGAATGGGAAGGACCAAGTAAGTACTACTTTGTTTCCAAGTGTCTGATTTAAGCACAAATTATAGAAGTAAATATTAGAAGAAAATTGTTTAATTTGTTTGATAAAAAGTATTAACCATTTTCATTGAAAAGAGATTTGGGTAATTCCTCCAATTGAACCAATAAGAGCTTATTTCTGATGCATCTGAGACACCAAGTCTTCCAACAAGGAGGTTTCTTTTTGTAGAGCTCTCCCCTCTTTAATTCGAGCGGAAGACCTAGTCAGGTAACTCGGTGGAAGCATGTAAAAAAAAAAAATATCTTCTTTCTCCCGGGAGAAGGCTAATCTCAAAAAGCGAGCTCTCTCTTCTTTGAGAGGCAACTCAGTTTTTACAGATTTACGATTTGCAGACTCAACCAGCGCAAACAAAAATCGCAAGAGAGAAGAGGAGAACAGAGCTGTATGTTTTGTAGGAGTTTTAAACGTTGGGTAAGGCTATGTTTACCAAAGAATACGACCCGTCTCTCTCTCTTATCGTTCCATCTGTTCTCATTTCTGGTATTTCGAACGGCACTATACTGATTTTTGCACTTGCCGTGAATTTCCGAGGCGGACCAGGCTCCCGCTCATTGCTTCCAAGAAGGTCATTGGTAAGAAAAACCGGTTATGCAAGTTTGCACTGTTTCTCATGAAGCCGAAGGAACCAATTGAGGAGAAAAACAGCCGGAGAGGTGATTTGGAATGGCCAGCCATGTTAGAATATTGGAAGATAAATTGTATTTATGGAAGTATTCACACAAATATGTATCAACAAGGTTTTGCCGATATGGGAAAGAAATGACGTGGCAACTGCTCTGATGGAACGACAGCCTGCAGATATCTGACCGTCCCAACCATTTAAGCACGTACAACAAAAAGAAACAACAAAAACAGGTACAAACAAGATCTATGAGCTCATATAAATGACACGAAAGTAGATTGAGCACGTCACAAAATATACCCTTCTACCCTCTAGGTTCGGACCTAGAAATAGGATATCTAGTTTCACTCGAGTCTGAGCATTTCTGGCATCGCCTCGGATCATCTAGAGCAAATGAATTTTCTACCTTCCAAGTTTAGATCCACTCGTTTGACCCCTAACTGTGCCACATTATTTCCTCCCCCCCCCCCAACTCCCGCTACCGTGGCTGAATCTGGTTCGGACACGGAATCCAAAGCTTCTTATCATACCACCTGTCAAGTTTCACTCGAACCTGAGCATTTCCCCCCCCCCCACCGCCGTGCTCGGATCTGGTCCGGACCCTAAACTAATTTATGTCTACTTTCTAAGTTTCATTCAGATCGCTCCACTCGTTTGACCACTATGCGAGCCATAAAATTTCCGGGACTCCCCCTCCAAATCCCCCCATTTACTTACTTGTACTTGTAACTGGACCAGACGATTGCCCCCTCACCCGGCGTCCACGAGTTGCCGAACGGTGGTGTCCCAGTTGTTCCTATCTTGCGCCAGCTCCTGGGCGAAATTCAGCCAGCAGCTATCCCATCTTCTGCCGAAGTGTCGAAAACCACCTATAGGCTCAAGGTCCTTTCTGACGGTCGTCCACCAGTTCTTGAGTTGTCCACCCGGTCTCCTTCGCCAAGAGGGAAGGGGTTCTGCTAGGAGAACATGTTTGACTAGGCGGTCATTTGAGCGCCGGGGGACGTGACCAAGCCAGCGTAGGCGACGGGATTTAATGACGGCTGGCTCTTTCTATATTCGTACAGCCAGAGGCGTTACTAGCCAAAATGCTTGGGAGGGGGACAAGGTATTTACCGACTGGTTGGTAATTTTTACCGACTGTTTTTGCAGAAAAACGACTATTTTCAAGAAAAAAAAGACAGTTTTGAAAAAAAAAATTGACTGATTTTCAGAGAAACCGACTGTTTTGATGAGAGATCGACTGATTTTCAGAAAAAACAACTGTTTTCATGAACAAAATCAACTGTTTTGACGAAAAATCAAGGCGCTGAATCGGTTATTTTCTACACACTGGTCGACAACATTGGTGGGGGGTGTCCCCCTCCCCCCCAGTCGTGACGCACCTGCGTACAGCGACAAATCCCCCCACTCTGGCCGAATACGACTCAGACACGTAAACCTCAATATCTGAGGTATCCTCTTCCCGTCCAGCAAGTTTGACTCGAATCGAAGCATATCTACCAATTTCTGGTTCCCCCTTCACCCTCCTCCTACCGTGGCCGGATCCGATTCAGACACCAAATAGCGAATCTAGGCCGCATAAACTCGGTTCTGTCCAACTTGCTTCCCATTCTGCACATTCGTTTAGTTTTTGTGCATGTCACAAAGTTTCCGGACCACCCCCCCCCCCCTTCAACTGCCCCATCCATGGCCGCATGCTTGTGGTTCGGACACAGGTTTTGCATACCTAGGTTATCAGTTCTTATCGCCCATAAGGTGTCACTCGAATCGACCCCCCCCCCCAAAGAGCTCCTATACGATGTGGTTCTGTCAAGAACGTATCTAGGGCTGATGCTTGTTCTCCCCACCAAATTCCATCCCGATCCCTCGACTCTAAGCGTTTCAGGAGATTTCCGGTGCCGCCCTCTATCTCCCCCACAAGTACGGTATCGGATCCGGTCAAAAACTGAAATAGAACATCTGAGACGATAGCTCTTTCCACTTGCCGAGTTTCGTTCAATTCCGATCACCCGTTCAAAAGTTATTCATGCAACTAGATTCCGGATTACCCATCCCTCCACTTCCCCTACGATGGTTGGATCGGAGAAACGACTTTTCTCAGGTCAGTCTGTTTGAGTCCCTGCTATGCCTGCCAAGTTTCATCGTCCCAGTACATCAGGAAGTACCGAACTCGCAGGATCGCCGGAATTCCGGACCCCTCCAACTCCCCCACAGTGCCCGAATCCGGTCCGATTATGTCAGAAATATATCTAGGACTTGTGCTTGTTCGTCGAACCAAGTTTCATCCCCCATCCCTCCACGTTTCTCAAGATTTCCGGTTCCCCACTCCAGCTCCCCCTAAAGTCACCGGATCCGGTCCGGATTTGAACTGGGTCGTCAGAGACACGTGGTCTATCCAAATATTAAGTTTCATTAAGGTCCGATCACCCGTTCTGTAGTTACACATTTATACAGTTTCCGGGTTCCCCCTCCCTCTACTCCCCCCAGATGGTCGGACCGGGGAAGTGACTTTTCCCAAGTTAATCGGATCGGGTCCTTGACACATGTGCCAAGATTCATCGTCCTAGCTTATGTGGAAGTGCCCGAATTAGCAGAACCCGGACCGACAGACCGACGGAGGGACAGAAATTGTGATCGCTATATGACACTTGGCCGAAGGGCAAGTGCCATAAAAATACAAATGATTCAAAACTAGCCTAGATACCCTTAAAGTTTAATTGAAAAGCCAACTTATTCGTGTATCATTTTGTTGATACGCAAAGTTCTACTGTGACACGGAAGGTTTGAATCTCAACACAAGCGCGGCTATTCAGTGGCCAATGGTGAACCAGGTGTTCACTGCTCACTGCGCGAATACTTATTTTTCGTAAATCAATTTCGTCAAGCATACAACACAGGTACAAGCGCATTGAGGTACCACATATCCGAAGGGGAAATTCCGCTATACGAAAATCAATTATTCGTGGATAGCGGAACAACGAAGTAACGCATTTTCATCGGGTCTTCAAGCCGATTTAAGTGAATAAGTGATGGGCAACTAGACTGTCCTATCTCAACCCTTTTCGGTTAAACTTTAATCACTAAAACATTAACCGGGTCAGCGTAAACTCGGCCAAAAACTCAAATGTCCGTGATACAGCTTGCCTTTCTGCTGCCTCATACTTTATATTCGTGTCACTGATTCCGAAATCACGCGTGACATCATAATTTTAATGCCACGGTGGTAACCAGGCTTGATCCTCGTCCTTCTTCTGTTGCTCTGGTAAGATTCTCCCAACGAGAAGTGGGATGTTACCGGTGCGTCAACATACGCAGAGGCGTCACCAGCCAAAAAATATATGGGGGGCAAGGTATTTAGGCTACTACCTAAAAGGACAGATTGGAATGTATTCAGTGCTGTTGTTTTATCTGGTATTGATGATATTTGCTCGCTTCCTTTATCGTCGGAAGGAGAGGTAGATAAAGCAATAGAGTCGTTTACAAATTTGATTAAGGTTGCAACTTCTGAATCAACCCCTTTTTTTGGTTCAAGATCGAAAAAGTATTCCAGATGGTGGACTCCTGAGATTGGCGAATTACGTAAACGGTATCGTTGCTCAAGGCGGATACATAAAATTATCTTATCTGCCGAAAGTGAAGAAAATATGAAACTTGCTAAGAGAATGTATAAGAACGCAATTTTGAAAGCTAAAACTGAGGATTGGAAAACGTTTTTGCTACAGAAAGGTAGTTTAGATCCTTGGAATACTATTCATAAGATTCTTAAGTCAAATGGTAGTTTAGCTAGACCGCTTCATCTAAAAAAGGATGATGGATCAGTAACTAGTACTGATTCCCCTCTTAATGTAACGCGTAAAAAAAAATTAATAATGCTCTTTACCAGAAATGGTACATATACGGTTTGAAAATACAGTTAGTAGTTGGCCGATAAAATTCTTTCAAAGTAAAGAGGATCTGATTGCAACCAAGAAACTCCAACCATCGTTTTTGATTTCCCAATTTATTACAGGACATAGTCGTCTAAATTATTATTTATATAGGATAGGTAAGGTTCCATCCCCACTATGCGATTGTGGGGTAATTGAAACTTGTTGGCATTTTTTATTCGAGTGTCCTATATTTAGTCCTCAGCGTGTTCAGATGATAAGTAGACTGATTGAACATCAAGTTGAATTTCCGTTTTGTCTGAGCTTAGTGAGTAATAGTAAGATAATTAGAGAGATAGTACTTAAGTTTATTACGAATACGAAGCGTTTAGAAATTGTTTAGTTCAAAGGCTGATAGAAATGCACCACTGGATTAGTTTTAGTTTTCTTTTTATTTTACCTTTTTATTCTTTAAACGCGATATTCTGTTTTGTTGCGAATGTGTAGTTAGAGGCGTATTCTAGTTTTAGTTTGTAGCTGTGAAATGCCGTGTATCGGTTCAATCACAAATAAAGTACCTACCTACCTACTTACCTACCTACCTGGTCAATGCTTACCGACTATTTTTGCAGAAAAACAACTGTTTTCAAGAAAAAAACCACACTTTTGACGAAATACCGACTGATTTTCAGAAAAAAACGAACATCTGTAAAAAAAAAAAATGTTTTGATGAAAAATCGACTGATTTTCAGAAAAACCGACTGTTTTCATGAAAAAATCAACTGTTTCTATGGCACTTGCAGCTTCGCTCAAGTGCCATATACCGATCACTTTTCCGTCGGTCGGTCGGTCCGGTGATCGCGAGTTAGGGTACTTGCAGATGTGCTAGGACGATGAAACTTGGCAGGCATGTCAGGGACTCGACCAAACTAACTTGCAGATAGTCACTTCCCCGATCCGACCACCGTGGAGGGAGTAGAGGGCGGGGGAATCCTGAGAATTTAGTACTTTTTGTAAAACCCCTACCCCTTTCTTCACACTAGTAGGTCTGCGCGCGGCGTGACGTCACGCTTTGCATCGGATCACTCTGTTAACATCGGAAAGAGCTAGTGCATTCGAGGGTCAAAGGGGTTTGTATATGTGGTGCAGTGTGGGGGAATATGGAAAATTGAGTGTTGTGTAACTTTCGAACGGGTGATCGGATTGGGACGAAACTTAATACCTGAATGAATGACATATCTCTGATGTTCCATTTGAAGTCCGAACCGGATTCGACAGCTATGGGAGAGTTGGGGTGGGGGAAGACCGGAAATCTCGAGAAACGGTTATAATGGAGGGATCGGAGTAAAACTTGCTGGAAGAACAAGAATCTGCTCCAGATAAATCATTTACACGTTTGGACTGGACCCGGACACTGGGGGGGGAGGTGGAGGGGAGTTTCCCGGAATTCTGGTGATGACGGTTTTTGGGATTTTCACGAGGAAACTTGGGAGGCGTATCAGGGACCCGATCAAACTGACTTGTAAATAAAAATTCACTCGATCCGATAGTCGTGGGGGGATCGGAGGGAGGGGGAATCCGGAATATTTAGCCATGCGCAACTTTGGAACGGGTGATCGGATTCGAGTGAAATTTAATAACTGAACAGAGCCTGTGATGATCTTTTTCATGTCCGGACCGGATCCGACAACAATTGGGGGGGGGGGGGTAATACGTGACCGGATTGGACTGGAGAGATAGGGATGGAACTTTGTGGGAATAACAAACAAGTCCAAAACCGAACCGGATTGGCTCCGGCGACTGTGGGGGGAGTTTGAGGGGCGGGTCCGGAATTCCGGTGATTGCGAGTTAAGGTACTTCCAGACGTGCTAGGACGATGAAATTTGGCTGGAATATTAGAAATTTGACAAGATTGGCTGAAAATCGCCACTTTTCAAATCCGACCATTCCTTAAAGTACCAATCATGACCGCAAATTAAGAAAAATACTTTTAAGCAAAATATCCATTTCCATGATCCCCATGAGCCCATCATCATTTTTGCCTCAAGGGTTTTGCTTACAAATGAAGTTCTAGCTCCCTTAAAGTGTGCATCTGAACCGCACAGTCGAAAATTACTTTTGATCAAATAATACATCTCAACCCGTGCAAGTGCCATATGAGCTTACAGCTCTTGTTACGAAAAATCGTGGCGCGTCACGCCGACATGGTTATTTTTTACCGACTGGCCGACGACCCCCCCCCCCCCCCGATACGTGACGCCCCTGAACACAAGACTTGGAATTTTACGATTAGTGCTATAGTGCGACCATGTAACCAAAACACATGTTTTTTTACGTATTTAAAATCATCATACCGCAATCAGTCGGATGTGTAGAAAATAATTTGCCTCTCCAGTCTTTTAGACAGGGATTCCCGTAAGCTGTTCAGCAAGACAGAGCTACCGTATATTTTTCTTGCTCAACGCAACCTTTGTACGAATCTCAGTTTCTGTTGCAGAAGATTGTCTGAACGTTACGGTCACAAGTTCGAAAGCGAAAATCACAAAAACAATAAAAAGGCGTTAAATTTGACTACTGATCTGTTAGACAGTGTTTTGAGCTTTTGATTAGTACCGTAATTAACGAATTCTTTCGCTGATATCCTTTTGTTGCAGTTCGATCTGTGGGTTTTACTTTTGATATAATAACTAGGAGGTAGCGGCAAATAGAGCGTGGAGTGTTCGTACGCCCAAAATCCTGTCCGTTTGCTCGCATTGTTATTATATTTATTTTGAGCAGGTTTGATCGGTTTCAAATTTGAAGCGCTGCTTTTCTGGACAAAGGCACTAGCGGTTCGAGCTCTTTTGTATCGTGCGGTCATTTGAGACCGTCTCGGAAACTGTTTACGCAAATACTGTTTTGGTCTTTGGGTGGGCTTGAAAAAGCGTGCAAAACGAAAATCAGTCGTTGTACTTTAAAAGTTCCTGCTGACTCGACTGAAATGACGTCGCGACATTACACACCTCGGATTGAGGATCCTGATCTTGTCGGTTTCTTGCCAAACGATGATCTGATCAATTTGGATTTGGAATTCCAAGATTTCTGGCGCCATCATCAATTCTGTACAAAGAGTTGAGACTTTTTGCACTTCAAATGAAAGCGCAAAAAAGTCCAGCCGGGAAAAACCTGATCAACCGTCAGTCAAACTCATAGTAAACAAGACTAAATGTATCGATTGGATCCCAAAAAATATAATATATAATGTAGATATATCAATACTTTTTACTTGTAGGCTAATATTTAGAAACAGATCAAAGTTTAAAGTTTCAGGCCCCTCGCGAAGCCCTTCTAGCAACCGATTCTTACTTACAAGTCCATCTCCCCGTGATAGACACGGTACCGTATCGTTCTTACCATGAAATACACTGGCAAAAATTCCGATCTACCAACTTGCATAAGTTGGCAACCCCTCATCACCAAAGATTCTAGCAACCGATTCTTACTTACGATTCCATGTCCTCGTGATAGACGTGGTAGCAAATTGATCGTACCATATTTGTGCACAGGAAACAAATTGTAGGTACACCAAGTAGACACAACTGCTAACCCCTCATTGCCGAAGATGATTATGGGTCTAACAGCCTATTATTAGACCATGAGACCATTAGAAGTCCCCTACTTGTCTCAGTCTGTACCTTACTACTGAAGTTGTCAACCCCTCTAAACTTTCCAACTGTTATATATCCCGCAACCACCTACTCTTTTCCCATATACCAACCCCTTCGACCTTCGATTACACTAGCTCTGTCCGACATTCATAGATTACGCGCTCTGCGGCTCATCCACGCGCAGAGCTATACTAGCGTGAAGAAAAGGGGTAGCCGAAAATTGGTCGACAAATTTTGTGTCCGGCTTTTGCCGGATTCACATTGAACTACTCGTCCGGTGAGAAAATAATTTTCATATTCGGATTCAGCATGTCTCCTTACCCCTAAATCAACTATCTCAGTAGCTTTCAAAAAAAATTATTTTTGCCCCTTAATTTTGAAACCCCTCCCCCGCCCCTAAATATAGGGCTACAGGGCCTATCTACGAACTCAACCTTACTCTTGACCCAAAGAATCCTCAACAAGTTTCATCAAAATATCTCATTCCCTTCGAGAGTTATCGTGCTCACAGACGGACGGACGGACAACTTTTGCTATGTCACAGGCATCCCTCCACTTACGTTTTAGGATCCCAAAAACCAGACATCATCTTCCAGTTTACTAGTTATCTGGGTGTATGGACAGTCACGCCAACTCTTCCAGAAATCATGAAAATTGTGATAGTTAATTTCGCTATTATTCAAAATTTCATAAAATAATGCTCGTTTCGCTCATCTCCCGCTCCCCAATCACTCATCCTTTTTGCATATTTATTTGTCTCCCAGAAGAATCGCGTCTGTGACACCGTTCCAGATTCTGCAACGCCCGGAACCGGATATCTGTGCGGCGGAAAGATGATCAGGGTTTGGGGGCCCGCGAACTGGAGTTCCTGCCTGGAGCTTTGGCACAAGCGGGAAAACCGGGTCGTGTATCCGCACCAGTAGTTGCGTTTTTAATCGGAATTCTCCGTTTTCGCTTCTTAATTCTCGATTCTTGTGCAAACTAGTCTATTGCTACCATTCATTTAGGTTGCGTTCCAGAAACTTAACATTTGTTAACAATCGTAAACTTTATTTCGGGGCGGAGCTAACTGCAGCTTTATCGATCGTTAACGTTTCCCAATTCCACAGTTGTTAACTTTTCCCAACGATGCTCTCCGACCATCGTTACAAAATACTTAACTATCGTTAAGCTCTGGAACGTAAATCGTAGGTGGGCGGAGCTTAAATTTCGGAATCAGAAACCTGGAACGCAAAAAGATAACAACTGTTAACAATTTTTAACAATCCATAAAGGACCTGTCTTACCTATAATACTAACAAAACTACTTTCGTAAATATTCCATACATTTCTAAACCCGGAGACCCGAATTTCTTACGGTACATTCTTACCCCTCTAACAACACCTCGCTGATTTCCTTACTTGCCGTGTTTCGCTACCTTCGATGCGTATCACACTGCAGACGGTTGTCTCCGAGAAGTTTTTCCATCAGAAAAACCGGTTATGTAAATTTTCCCCTGTTTTCGCTATAAGTCAATGGGTCTCGAAAAAGGCTTAAAACACCCAAAGCCGTGGGTAATTTGTTGAAATCAGAGCCTAGTTTTAAAGTATTCAATTATTTTAAAATACTGGAAGTTGAAAAGTAAATAGTGCAAGGGGTCCTTTAAGTTCTGGAACGCAACCCATGAGTTCTGGTAAAAAAAAAAAAGTATTTATGTCGGGGAAGCACCGAGACATTCTCCCACCCGAGGCGCCACAGCCAAGATATGCAACAAGGCACCAAAACAAGTTTTTGCCTTGCAAAGCATCAGCGTCTTCCCAATATAGGCGCTCGTTCCGGCAATATTTTGTACATTACATGAACATGTAGGCCTAAATATAGAGTGACTAATCGCAGTGAAATTGCCACCGAATATGACTACGTAATAAAATTATATGTTTATTTATTTATATGTGAAGCTGTCCATTTATCTGTAAAGATACCTACAGCAAATAAACGTTATCTTAAAACTCGAAAAAACAAAAAACAACAAAGAACTGTTTATATGGATTGGGCATCCACCCTTTATTGACCGATCAGGAAGGAAAACGAGAGTCGAGAAGTGACTATCGAAGCAACTTCACGGTGCTGGCCGGACACTATGTCGTTTTGCGTTTGTTTGAGCTTGCACTACTTTTCGTCCATTCAGAGGAGCAAGCCTACTATGCGTACCGAAATGAAATATGTTTTCGAAGAAACGAATTTTTCGACTAAATTGCTGTTTTTTTTCCAAAGCGAATTTAAAAAAAAAGAAGAAAATTGTAATATTTGACGAAGCAAAACGGATAAGTCAGCTACATTTTTATTAGAGCTATATTTGGCCCTTCTTGGCAAGGGTCCTCTTCAGGAAAAACGGATAAGTAAGCTACATTTTTATTAGAGCTGTATTTCCGGCAAACATTTCCAAGCAGTTTTCCGGCAAGAAGTTCACAAAATCAGATATTTAAGGAAGAATCTTTCCGTGTTTTTCTACAAGTTCATTTTCCAGCTTGAGCGGCTTGAGCCTGAAGAGGACCCTTGCCAAGAAGGGCCGAAATATAGCTCTAATAAAAATGTAGCTGACATCCGTTTTGCTTCGTCAAATATGATTCGCAGTCAGCTTGGGCTGAAGGAATATCTATGGAAAATTGTGGGTTTCGCAGGAACTTTAAGGGTCCTGGACTTGTATCTGGTGGTCTGCAGTAAACCAAAAATTCAGAATAGTTGCTGCAGTAATCAAGGTTTTATTTATTTTAGATCAGACCACTGTCTCCAACTCAAACGCGTATGGTTACGCCACCAATCTTGAACCGAACTACTTCAAAACGGTTCTCAGCGCATTGTACATGACTGCCGTGGCACTCCTGACATCTATCGTGATGGTGGTTGTTCACGACCGGGTTCCAGATATGAAGAAGTATCCTCCTTTGCCTGATTTGTTCCTGGACAATCTGCCACTTATACCCTGGGCTTTCAAGATGTGTGAACTAAGTGGGTTTGCACTCAGTACAATTTGGATTTTAGTGCTACTTTATCATAAACACAGGTAAGAATAGTGAGATGCTGTACAGCCCTGCTAGCAAGCAGCCAGACTCCTCCTCTCACGAGTTGCTAAAAAAGAAAGAAAACGCTTGAACTCCGTTTTACAAGACTTAACGAATAAATCGAATACATTTTTTTCACGCCTTGATACTAAAATATCGGAAAGAAAAAAAGAAAAGTTGGAAAAAAGGGTAGTCTGCTGCATCATAAACACGTGAGAATGGGGATGTGTCGAAAAATCATGCTTGAACCAGCCCGCTCCCAACCAACCCGTTAGGGTAAAAAAAAAAAATCTGATGTTTGAACAAAACGATAATGGATATAGACTGGATCCTTCAGGTCGACGCTGGGATCTCAGGTTGATTTTCCGCAATCAATGAAGTTGATTCCGAAGCACTTTAGGGTTTGCAATGTCTAGATCACCAACTTGTTCAAACCAGAGCTCGGTACGAGCGTGGGATGACCTAGTAGCGTGATTCGGAAGTACATAGCTAGGCGTTGTCAAAATAGCTTCCTAAAGACAAATCAATCAATCAAAATCAGTCAAATTTATTTTCCAAATAAAGCAGAAGAGGAATAAAAAAAATGTTTAAAGATAAAACAGAAACTCTCCTAAGAGCCATTCAGTCTTGGTAGCGCGAACCTCTGCAAGCTCCATAAGAGCGTTTAGCTCTTGTTAGGTAGCCTACCATCCGTTCGCATTTAAATGTTTTCCCCTTAGTCGGTCGATTACAATACAAACAAGACCAAAGGTTTCTATGGGATCCCAGAAATTTAATATCTCATACAGACAATTGGGTCCTGTCTTCTCCAGATCAAGTCTTCGTCAGACTCCTTAAACATTTTTACTACAAAAGTTCAGAAACAGATAAGGCCAAATAGCTAATCATCTGAGAAAACCCAGTTCAGATGTGGATTCAACATGTGTGTTTACCCCTATAAGTCATATTTGTTTTGACGAAACTGATCGAAACTTCCTGCCTAGCTTACTTCTGCCAAATTTCCGGTTTCTGCCGAATTCGGGAACTACTTGTCCGTCAAAATAACTAAGCTCAAAAACGAGTTCAGTTTATCTTCTTACCCCTGTATCGAACATTTAATCAACTTCAAATAAAGCTTTAAATCATAACAAATTTTCCGGTTCAGCCGGATTCCGGGCGAACTATGCGTCCGGGTAAAAATGATTTGTCATATATTGATTCAGCATCTCTTCTTACCCCTACACAGGAGTGTAATCAACTACAAATAAAACTTTCGCTCTCAACAAATTTTCCGGCTTTGGCTGGATTCTGGGCGAACTATTGTGCGGCGAGAAAATGGTTTTCATAATTGTTGCATATTTTATTCAACATCTACACGCTATGGTACAAGCTCCTTTGACATCCATTCAATTACTGGCAATAAACAGACAAGCGCTACAAGATATCGCAATCCCCGTGTAACGCCCCAGGGTGAGAGAGGGGAATAGACGCGATACCGATTACATACGTAACACCTTCCCCGCACTAAATTAAACTCCGGCCTGAAATCTATCAGGTTCTCTCTTATACCTCGTTGAACGACGAACAACCGGACTTAACATTGGCATTTCAGTGGGGTCACGGATTGGCGCACTGATAGGCTGTTCGCTCTGCAGCTCTGGCATCATGCGAATTCGACCAGGAGTTTTAACCGTCGGCTGTAAGCTATCAACCGACGCTTTCGGCCATTGCGAGACAACTGGATGCGGACGATTTCTTTCAAGCTGACAAGACAGACACTTAGACACCAGACTTTCAATGTCCTCGTCGATCTTCGGCCACCACACTCGAAATCTAGCAACTGACTTCATTTTGACCATACCTAGATGGCCTGCATGCAACTCTTCCAGGACATACTGACGATACTTATTCGGTACAACTATCCGAAGGCCTCGAAACAGACATCCGGACTGCATGGACAACTCATCTTTCACGCGATAAAACGGCAACAGATCAACAGGGACTTCTTTCCTATCGGGCCATTTTTTTACCGTAAATAAAATCGAACAACTCTTCGTTTCAACAGCGACGTCAGAAGCACTAACCGGTAAACTTTTCAAGTGACGAACAAGCAATGCGGACGCTTCATCCCTATCAGTGGGATGCGTAATCGCCGAAGTGTTGGGCAATAATCGCGATAGTGCGTCGGCATTCAAATTTTCCGATGCCGGTCTAAACTTAACTGTATACCGGTACGATGACAAAATAATTGCCCATCTTTGTAGACGCGAAGTTGTCATTACCGGGATTCCGGTCTTTTCCCCAAATATTAAGGTTAGGGGCTTGTTATCCGTCCACAACACAAATTTCACACCACACAAGTAAATGTGAAACTTTTTCAGCCCAAAAATTATGGCCAATGCCTCGCGCTCAATCTGCGCGTAATTCCGCTCCGCAGAAGACAACGTTCGCGACGCGTACAAAATAGGGCGCTCAGATTTGTCTGGATACACATGTGACAGTATCGCAGACACACCAAATGGAGATGCATCGGCACATAATATGAGCGGCAAATTCTTATCGTAATGGACCAGCAGATTTTCCCCAACAAGCGCTTCTTTCAACTTACCGAAAGCGCTTTCACACTCATTCGTCCAGTCCCATACCTTACCGTCTTTCAACAGGTCATTTAAACGGTAACACAATGTGGAGATATCGGGAATGAACTTGCGATAATAATTGATTAGGCCTAGAAATGACCGTAACTCATCCTTGTTTTGCGGGCTATCAATTTTGCAAATGGCTTCCACCTTTTTCGGCGAAGGCTGAATACCATCCTTACTGACAATAAACCCGAAATACTCAACTACGTCCGATAAGAAAACACACTTTTCACGCTTTAACTTCACGTTATGCTCACGCAGTTTCTGTAATACCGATCGCAACAATTTTAGCAACTCATGGTCACCTTTCCCGCTCAAAATAATGTCATCTAAAATATGCGCTTCACCGGGAATTTCCGACAAAATTTCGTCCATGACGCGCTGGAAAATAGCACATGCGCTAGACACGCCAAACGGTAACCGTTTATACCGAAATAATCCCATGTGTGTATTAATAGTGGTATACTCACGAGAGTCTTCGTCCAGTTCAATTTGTTGGTACGCACCTGACATATCCAGCTTACTGAACTTACTTCCACCATTAAGATTGCTGAATACCTCCTCTGGAGTTGGCATAGGGTACTCCTTTTCATCTAAGCACTGGTTTATTGTGACCTTGTAGTCACCACAGATTCTCACATTACCGCATGGCTTTAAAATCGGCACTATTGGCGTTGCCCACACGGAACTTTCGACTTTTTCCAAAATATCTTCCTTCACTAAGCGATCTAATTCAAGCTCCACTTTTTCGCGTAGCGCATACGGTCTTTTTACCCCTAAATCGAACATCTAATCAACTTCAAATAAAACTTTTACTTTTAACAAACTTTCCGGCTTTGGCCGGATTCCGGGCGAACTGTTTGTCCGGCGAGAAAATGGTTTTCCAAATGGTCCTATCCTACCCAGTGCCAAAATTTTCTGGTATCGCCCTAATGTTGAAAGAAAAAAAGTTCCAACCGGGCGTTATTATCAAGTGATAACGCCCGGCCAGCCATGCGATATCAAGTGATAACGCACGGTTGGAATATTTTTCTTTTAACATCAGGGGAATACCAGAAAATTAAAACAAATGTACTAGTGTTATAATCATTATCGCCCTTGCTTTTCTTCGGGTGATAGCGGAAAGTTTGGCCCTTGGGCAGCATGATAGGCAGATATCACCCTCGCTGCGCTCGGACGATATCAGCCAATCATACCACCCGCGTGCCAAATATTTCCGCTATCACCCTCAGCAAGGGCGATAATATATAAGAACGAGCCAGCGCTTTACGGATAAAAGTCTGCATAGAGAGAAAAGTAAAAATCGGAGTTATTTTCGGAAAATAGGTAAGAGGTCGTGGTTTTATATGTTAACATATAAAGTTTCCTGAGGATTCTTCTCTTTAAGATTTACTATATGATTTACTAACTATTTCTGTTCCTTAGATTCGTGCTGTTACGGCGGTTCTGTGCCCTATCTGGCTCGATTTTTCTTCTCAGATGCGTTACCATGTTGATTACATCACTATCCGTACCTGGTGCGCACCTCGACTGCTCTCCAAGGGTAAGCCTCTTTTCCTCACTCAACAAATAAAATAATGAGCTGACATTAGATTCCATTCATCAATCAATCGGTCTTTAAATTTTCTGAGGGCCTTATCGTACAGAAAACAAGTAGTATTTCGATATCCATTTCTACACCATATGCCGGAATGTTCGAGAAGATTCAAACTTAACTGAAAAGCCAGCTTGTTTTTGTATCTTTGAATACACTGAATTATTTTGACTTCGCTGCTGGATTTGAGGACGCTGAGAGTATGGACGGCGCACCGACGAGACCAAATTCATGAGCGTGTTCCACCCTACTTACCGTAGTTACTACGCATGACGTCACGATTTTTGGGTTCTGGTTCGTTAAAAAGTGCAGCGATGAGTTCCCCGTCCCGAATAAGGTCGGGAACCGTTCTTGAATAATCCCAATAGTATAATCCTTGAATAATCCCAAAATTGGTTAAAGTTTAACTGAAAAGCCAACTTATTTTTGTGTCATTTGGTTGAATACACTGCATTATTTGGATTCTGCAAAGGGATTTTTTTTTGTTTCCACCATCTGCTCTAGTTATGGCGTTCAGAATATCTGCGGCCGTCCCCACAGCGAAAATTCTACTATGACGCGGGAAATTTTTATCTAAACACAAACAAGGCTTTGCAGTGGCAGTGGCGATATTGGTGAAGATTGCTTAGTGCCTGAACAAAAAAAAAAGTCACATCTTTCTTGTAAGGCATACAACAAATTAGAGGCACCACAAATCACACGAAAATTCCGATATTTGAAAATCGATTATTCCTGAATAGCGGAACAACCAAGTAACGCATTTTCAGCGGGTCTTCAAGCCAATTTAAGTGAATAAGTGATGGTAACTAGATGGTCCTATCCCAGTCCTTTTCGCTTAAACTTTAAAAAATGCAGCGATGAGTTCTCCGACCCAAATTAGGTCGGGAGCCGCCATACAAAATTTGGGTCTGGGGACCCCCGTCCGCCTTCAGTTTCATGTGGCGGGCGCCTCATGAAATATTTCGGGGTAGGATCCGGATTCGTTAAAAAGTGCAGCGATGAATTCTCACGTTCATACAGTTTCACGTCCTTTCGTACGTCCTCAAACTAACGACTTCAAGTGTGGAATCAAACTTGTTTGTTTATGAACAGGTTAATTCGCGCTGGCAGCCTCTGCCCTACCCATTTTTAGTTCCTCACGTGCAGACTAACTTACTATTTTTATTTTTTTTTAGCCCTACGGTGACGTATGGGCCAAACTGTCCCGGGCCTATCATATTTGGACAGGAATGGGTCTCTCCACAAATGGTGTTCGGACATGTGGGGACTACATGTTCTCAGGTCACACCGTCGTCCTAACGCTGCTGAATTTCTTCATTACTGAATGTAAGTACTTTTCAGAATTTACCGAGTCTTCACGGATTCGCTTGATTTGCTGATGTAATGAGCGGATTAGGCTTGTTAACGATTGAACGCGGAAACTGATACTGATGCAGTTGGAGCACGGCTTAATCTTGGTAAAAGCTTCCTTGCAAAAGTGTATAATGCTGTTTCTCTCCCTCATGTTCTATACCTGGTTCCTTTCTGGAACATAGTAACTCAATCAGATAAAATATAAATTAGAAGGGCTTATTTCAAATATGCAAAGTTCGTCATTTGGGTACCGCCTTGGACTAGGGACGGAAGACTGCGGGAGAGATACAGCTTGCCGGATCCTGTTGATGCTGCGATAAACTTTTTCTAAATCCTTCTAACCAGCCTTGGAATGGTTTCTATGGCACTTGCCTTCCGGCCAAGTGCCATATACTGATCACTTTTCCGTCGGTCTGTCGGTCTGTCTGTCGGTCGGTCGGCCAGTCCGGTGATCGAGAGTTATGGTACTTCCAGATGTGCTAGGATGATGAAACTTGGCATATCGGAGGCCCAACCAAACTGACTTGGTCCGAACCGGATCCGACAACTGTGGGGGGAGATGGAGGGGGGTACCGGAAATATAAATATTGTGAAACGCTTAGAGGGAAGGGATCGGGATGAAACTTGGTGGGAAGAGTAAGCTCATATTCTTGATACATCGTTGACATAACCGGATCGGATCCGGACACTGTGGGGGGAGGGGTGGAGGCTGGATTCCGGATTTCCGGTTATCACGGGTTAATGTACTTCCAGATGTGCTAGGATGACGAAACTTGGCAGGCATACCAGGGACCCGACCAGATTGACTTGAAATAGTCACTTCCCCGATTTGACCATCGTTGGGGAGTGGAGGGAGGGGGAATCCGGAATATTGAGGCATGCGTAACTTTCGAACGGGTGATCGGATCTGAATGAAACTTGATATGTGGAAAGAACACATGCCTCACATGTCCCATTTTACGACCGGACCGGATCCGCCAACTGTGGGGGGATTTGGAGGGGGGGTACCGGAAATGTCGTGACACACTTAGAGGGGAGGATCGGGATGAAACTTGGTGGGAAGAACAAGCACATATTCTTGTACATCGTTGGCATAACCAGATCGGATCCGGGCACTATGAGGGGAGGGTGGAGGCTGGATTCCGGATTTCCGGTTATCATGGGTTAAGGTACTTCCAGATGTGCTAGGAGGATGAAACTTGGCAGACATACCAGGGACCCGACAAAATTGACTTGGAAATAGTGACTTCCCCGATTCGACCATCGTGGGGGGAGTTGAGGGAGGGGAAATCCGGAATATTGAGGCATGCGTAACTTTCGAACGGGTGATCGGATCTGAATGAAACTTGATATGTGGAAAGAATACATGCCTCGCATCCTATTTTACGTCCGGACCGGATCCGCAAAATGTGGGGGGATTTGGAGGGGGGTATCGGAAATATCGTGACACGCTTAGAGCGGAGGGATCGGGATGAAACTTGGTGGGAAGAACAAGCACACATCTTTGATACATCGTTAAAATAACCGGATCGGATCTGGGCACTGGGGGAGGGGTGGAGGCTGGGTCCCAGATTTCCGGTTATCACGGGTTAAGGTAGCCTACTTCCAGATGTGCTAGGACGATGAAACTTATTCACACTTGCAGATACATCACGACGCTACTTTTACCTCCACACGTTCGCCTGGGTTCTCAACATGTTCGGCATCTTCTTCATCCTTGCCGGCCACGAACACTACTCCATAGACGTTTTCGTCGCCTTTTACATCACCTCACGTCTCTTCCTCTACTACCACACACTTGCCAACAACCGGACTCTGAAACAGCGAGACTACAGACGAACGCGGATTTGGTTTCCGCTCTTTTCTTTCTTCGAGTCGAACATAGATGGCATTGTCCCTAATGAGTATCAGTTTATCATTCAGAGGCGGCATGTTATGGCTGTGGTGAAGTTTCTGAAGGACTTGTATCTTGATATGACTTTGTTTGTTCATGAAAGGTACAACGAAATGGCAGAGCAATACGAGGTGAGGAAAAGTAAGAAAGTAAAGTGAATTAGTGCACGAAGTCGCTAGTCTGGTGTTTGTGTGCTAGTCCCGATTTTAGGAACAGGGCTGTATTGTTTCGGTAATTTTTTGTAGGAGGTTTCAGACGTTACCTCTCGGTCATCATCCTTTGGACTATACGCACCCCCCCCCCCACCTCGGTCCTTACCTACTCCCCAACGTCGGTCGTTACCTACTCCCCCCCCCAAGGACTTCTGCGTTAAAAGGCTACCCAATTTGTGCCCCAGTGTGGGGATACAAATGTGGAACCTGCACACTTGTAACAGCTTACCCCCCCCCCTCCCCTGGGAGTTGAAGAGGTCAATATGAGATCAATATATGTGTGGGGTAATCAGTGAATTATATAATCCCCTCCCTCCCCCCACCCCCACGACAGACCCTTGCATGGGTAGTGCTACACACAGTCCCGTGTGTCTACGCCATGAGACATGCCCTAACATTAGTGCAATGTTCCTAAACAAAAGGCTACATGCTTGGAGTCGCTGTACAATTGTAGTCAGGGTTGCCACGGTTGGTGGTTTGTCTCCAAATTCGGTCATTTTCATACAAAATTCGAGACAATTTCGCCACAGTTTCTTCTTTTGGCGATTTAGTTCAGCCAGGCGGGTGATTTAGTTGTTTAGCCAGGCGTGATAACACTGATTGTAGCGGAGATCGAGGTAGATACGAGCAGCTGTGTTGAACTTATTTATTTGTGTTTGTATCTATTCAGCCAGTTGCTATTTATTGAAATTACTTGGCTGTTATTTTGGGTTGATCGTCCTTTTTGTCACGGGTTAGGAATTCACGAATTTAGGCTATTTGTTTTTTTGTGTTTTGAATCTCTAGAAGTGAACGATACTCCGCGTATAGGCCTACTGCTGTGCATTGTGTCTGAATCATTTATTGTGCCGCTTACGATTTTTCAGTGCTCTCCGTATAATGGGATTTTGCAGTGTCCGAATTTGTGCAGTCGATCCGAATTCGCAGCCACACAATGAAACCGGATTCCGGTATATTATGTCCTCAACATTAGTTGCGTTCGTTGAACTCCGGTCTGGCTCTGGTGTTTAGTCACCAGTGTCCGGTTCTTCTCTTATAACGCGTTTTTTGGTTCACCAGTGAGTTGATGAAAACTTGCTAACTCGTCGCTACAGCCAGGCACCCCGAGCAGGTTCTGGTTAGTCCGCACCGGTGGGCACTAACCAGACACTGGTTAGTCCGAAAACGGGTTTTAAGATCGGGGAGTAGTCACCGGGCAACGAACGCAGCTATTATTGCACTCATGGCAATTTTCGTAGGCAAATTTCGTAGACATGCACAGATAGTGCAGTTTTTGCATATCGGTTGCGAATCTGTCAACCACCAAAAGTTTGAATCTGTCAAAAGTCAAAGGGGAAATTCGAATGTCTAACCCGTTAAAATTCGTTGGACACGTTCATCTTGTCCGCAAAACCACATTTAAGTTTTACATAGTTCAGTGTGATTTTCTGATTTTTGATTTTTTTTTTTGATTTTCGAACTCGGATCCGGCATTCGGATACGAAATCTGTTGAAACTTTTCATCTCCTCCGATACTCGCATCACGGCGACCAGAGTTGCGTTTTATTTGAAGTTCATAGTACAGCGGGAGCGGATGGCGAACTGTAAGTAGCCGTTTTATTCCTGGCGGACTACGTCAGAAGGTACGCTGAACAACTCCCTGCCTCAGCCAGCGTACAAACTAGCGGGTCCGCTGGCACTCGGCGGGCGGCCCGCTGGCAAATAAAACGACTTCGGGCATCCCGCGCCTTCCCAGCGTACGGCCCGCTGGCGAATAAAACGACAACGGACAGTCCGCTGTACTATGGACTTCAAATAAAATGCAACTCAGGTAATATTACATGTAATTAATATAATACTTTCCAAACACATGGTGTAGCACCACACCACGAGGTGAAGCTAAACAACGCGACACGTATCCATTTGATGTACAGCCAGCCTTCACTTTTGGTACCGAGATTATGGCCTACCCGACGAAAACGGATAGTTCTACACCATCGTCCAAAAAAGCAAAAAAAAAAAAGTTAACATTGTGAGGCATCGGATTTTTTATTCGATACCTAATTATCGGCGTTTGGTAAATACTCTAAACCTATCAGTTGTGGGAAAAGTTTTCCGACCTTTCTCGATTGTTTAAACGCAATATTGGAGCAAAGGTTAATCACTAATGAGATCTTTAAGGTTTAAAACTTTTACCACAAAAACAGGTCTCGCGTCTTATTCATCGCTTTCGGCACCTTCGAGTCAAAGCCTGGCTTCCTAATGGTCAGAACTGCCAATTTCCGAGTCGGATCCGTGTTCGTTGGGTAGGTAATACCTCTATGAGAGCATCAAATTATATTTGTTTTTGCTGTGCTGCCGTTATCGGAACTGAAAGAACCAATCACGCATATCGCGAGGTTTTATCACTGAAGGTTTTACGCGCTGTGAACTATGCAGTCACGCCAGAGCAGTTTCTTGGTGAACACCAGAGCAAAATAACGCTAGGGAGTAGCGCCAAGACTTGGAAAAAGTGACACACAGTCGAACAGCAGCGATACTAGCACTACTAGCGATACTGAACGTCCCTACTGAAACTCATTCAGTCGTTCACCAGCACTGGCTCCGATAACTCACATTCTGAACATTGCAAAAAAATGATACAGCCTCCATTCTTGCTTTCGTGTGTGCAGACCGCACCTTTGCTGTACTAGAAATTTATAAATCCGCAAGTTTGTCTCGCTTTAAATGCCGCTAGCGTGGTGGGCGGCGGTACGAATACGACCCGTTTGCAAAGCATGAAAAGCATAGGTCTTGGCACTACTCCCTAGTGTTATTTTGCTCTGGTGTACACCATGAGACAGGCACGCGATGAAAACAGTCTTCTATGAACGTGTTCCACCCTTCTAACAGTAGTAACTATTAGTTACTATTTCCGTTCCAACCTCACGAAAAGGTTTTTCGCGCTGTGAACTATGCAGTCACGCCAGAGCTGTTCATTGGTTGTACACCATGAGGCAGGCACGCGATGAAAACAATCTTCTATGACTGTGTTCCACCCTTCTAACAATAGTAACTATTAGCTACTATTTCCGTTCCAACTTCACGAAAAATGACTACGCTGACCGTTCCAACCTTCTCGAAATAGTAACTAGTAGCAAAAACAGATATCAGATAGAACTTCTGTCTTTAGTCGCATGCAGCGATTATGAAAACCCCGATGAAACAGAGCGGACCTAAAGGTATTGACTCTAGCTTTGAGCTGATGTTGATAACTGTTTACTCCTCTTCCGTCGTCGCCGTTGCTTATCGCAGAAAAAATATTGAAGGAGGCTGGCAGAAGGCGTACTCCGCGCGCGGGTGCGCGTCCATAGAACCATTCAGCTTTGACTCCTACACTGTAAAAAGTTTCATCGGATAAGGATGCAGTATTTGCTACTGGGATTAATATTATCTCTATTGGGATAAGATTAATCTGAATTAGGGATAATCTTATCTTAATAAAGACAAGATTAATCCCAGTAGCAAATACTGCAAGATATTTTTTTACAGTGTACTTTTCCTCACTAGCGGCTTTCCTCACTAACGTGATGTGGCGCGAAGCTACTAACCTCCGCTCGTTCGTAGCGGACAGGGTATGGGAAAATATTCGACTCCGCATAGCCTAGTCATGAGATAGGGAGACGGAGGTTCTGTCAGATTATTTGTTCTTGTTCATAGTGCGAACACAGGATCAGGATTTCCCGGCCGGATTGACTGCACTCTCACCATCAAGTTGAAAAAATTCAACTTTTCCATTTGGAAGTGATGATGCTGCCGCAAATCCGGGCATGAATTCCAGTCCGGGAGCTCCCGATCCTGATCGTCTGTTCGCATTATAATAGTAACTATATTTGCCTACCATGCTCGGGAGAGTAGTAAGCGTGGTAACGACGGATCTCTGTAACGTGATTGGCTGGATTACCGCGTGGAGTGATATTTTAACGAAAATTTAAAAATGCGTTCCAGCCTTGACGCCAAGAAGCCAAAATTCGTGACGTCATGCGTAGTAACTACGGTAAGTAGGGTGGAACACGCTCAGTATCTGCGTACCTTCAAATTCTCCCTGGCACATTAACTAAGTGTATCCATTACATATCATTTGAAGAAGTCAAATTGTCTATCGTAACCATTGTGTAAACATTGTCGTATTTGTACTGCAAAATAAAATAATCGAAAATATCTCGTTTTTGCACAGACTTCACCATCTTTTCGAGTATATGACTGTCATACTGCACTGATCGGATATACGCGCCCCAAGTCATATCAAGATAACGTAAACATGCGTATTTACTTAAGAAAAGTCAACGCTCAGTGCAGTATCGATTTATGACCTCAAAAGGCACCATACAGGCACATAACCTAGACAGAAGTTTGTCATCGTAAGTTGCGTTATTTACCGCCGGAGTAGCCTACTCACTAGTTGCCTACTACTCACCCAAGCTGACTGATATTTTTACAGTGCAAAACGGATAAGTCAGCTGAAATTTATTTGAGCTATATTTCGGCCCTTCTTGGCAAGGGTCCTCTTCAGGCTCAAAGCCGCTCAAGATGGAAAAAACGAAACTTGTGAGCGGCTTTGAGCCTGAAGAGGACCCTTGCCGAGAAGGGCCGAAATATAGCTCCAATAAATTATAATTAATAAAGTCAGCTGACTTATCCGTTTTGCACTGTCAAAATATCAGTCAGCTTGGGCTGAAGGACCGTTCTCCTGTCCAGTATGATCTGGCCAGGTGACTACGCTTCCACTTTCCCTCGGTGACACCAACGGTCCTAACATCTGATATTTTTTAATTATTTTATTTTTTCAATGACCGACCTATATATTTAGCATCACCTACACTTTCCTTTATCTCTACATGTTATTTTTTTTTAATATTCGTTCTTATTCCTCTTTAAAATGTTGAAATTGTCTTAACTTTTTCCTTCCTTAATATATCCTCTCCTTAAAATTTCTTTCTTTTAATACTTAGTATTTATAAAGATATTATCCGTCTTTATTTTTATAATTTTTGCAACCAAATAAAGAAAGGGGTTTTGTCCTGACGACAATAACAAAAAAATTTTCTCTCCCTCTCTCTGCGCACTTCCTGCGTCAGAGGATGCCCTTCCGTCATAGGGAATCCCTTCTGCAGTGGCATTTTAATCGATCTTTTTCATTTCCGTCTCCGATACCAAAACCATTTAAAAAAAAAAATTAAATCTATAAAACGAATAAAATCAAGATGTTCATTTGATCGTACTTTACATTTAAAATTAATTAGTAATGAAACACTTTTATACAAATACCAGTTTTCTTAAAAAAAAAAAAATCTATTTTGGTTGCCAAAAATAACTTCAAATCTTTATCCCTTTGTTAAAACTTTAAAATTTACCATTGACATAAAATTTATACTTCTCAATTACTTTTTTTCAAATAAAATCTTAAATATGAAAATTTAATTCCAAAATATCATCTACTTTTTACTATTAAAATATTTTCATTTTTGAACTTTCATTAATACTGAATCATCCTCATATTTTTCTCTTTCTTTCCACGCATAATAACAATACGTCGAAATCATGAATATCATTGTCCTTTCTCTTTTCAGTCCATGGTTACTTGAAACATTTATAAGGCTCATTTCTTCCTTGAAATGCCATTTTTCTCCATATTCCATGAATGAACGTATTATTATTTCAAATTTTCCTAGTCCCTCGTTTGAGAAAATGATTTACATCTTCTGTTCCATTGCATTTTTTACATTTTACATTTTCAGGAAAAATTCGGTGCTTTCTTTCTTCTGCTGGGAGAACGTTATGTATTTAGTAAAACGTATGTTGTTTTACTGTCGGTGACAGCATCGATGTGTGGAGGAGATTGAAAGCTCGGTTTGCTTTGCTCTTCGTCTATGCGTTTCTTCAGTTAATTTTATATCCGGTAGACTCGTCTTTTCTCGGTAAAAACTTCGTATCTCTACTTTTGGTGTTTCTTTTACATCAGATTCAACAATTTTTTTTTTCATCTCCTCTATATCCATAAAAACTATTTCTAGGCTATGTGTGTATCCTTTTTTCCCAGTTGTTCTCATTACCATCCACGAATTCAATATTGATTCTTTTTTCTCGGTCATATTTCCAAAAGCTGTCCAGACGAAAAGTTCTCTTGACTTAGCTTCAGGGTTGGTTATCTGTAGCCCTCCTTTCAGTTTCTGCTGGTACATATCTGTAATTCTGAGCTTCGGCGGTTCTTTTCCTTCCCAAATGAAATTGTATATTATTTTGTGAATTTTTTTAAAGTCGCTTTGGAAGGGGTACGACACATTAGCCAAATACCAGATTATTGGCAGGCTGTATATATTTATGTATTCCGCTTTCTGAAAAACCGCCAGCTTGCGATTCCGTCCATAATTAATAGATGCTATCATCCGACCAATTCTTTTTTTCTGTATCTTTTCACGGTTTATTAAATTTTAATCCTATAGGATTTGTTCTCTTTTTTTGACGGTATTCCAGATACATTTGTTACCCCATCTTCCCATTCTGACGTTATTTCCAAAACTTCGCACTTTTCTTTATTTAATTCTAGCTTGACGAGTTTAAAGTAATGTTCTTTATTTATTTATTTTATTTATTTATTTTTATAACCCGCTGAAAAGACAGAATAGCGGAGTACAACAATGAAAAAGAACAAAAACTGAACAAAACACTAAGAAACACTAAAATTCACAAAAGAAGAATGGACAGGCCGTGATGTGCGGGGAGCCTGAGATGGGACGTTGTTGAAAGTTTTTTACTTAGGGCCGAAAGTTTCAACGATATATCCGGAAGCTTGAAACGGGAAATCAGATGTCTGTTTTTGTACCAGGGGGGTTTGAAAAGAAGGAATTTTGCATATCGGTAATAGCAAGAACGGAGGGAATGATAATCTTTTTTCTTTAAAACTGGGGACAGGCCAGAGAGAAATAAAACAGAATGATCAGTGAAACTGCTGTAAAGTTTACCAAGTGCTTTTTTATTGTATTTCCCACGATTAGCAACGATCTTCGAGTATGATACCGGAATCTGAATTCTGCAAACTCGATAGCCGTTTTATTATATTCCTCATCTTTTGTAAACGTGGTTATGTCATCAACAAAACCTCTCGCTTTTAATATTTCATCAAATATCTTAATACCACGTATTTTCATTTCGAGGAATTTTAGAAGTGGATCGATGTATAGTTCGAAGAGGATCTACTTCCCACTTCCGCATTGAACTCTTCAGATACCATGTCGCCCATGACAATCACTTATGTGGTCCCTTTATACAGCTTTCTTATCCATTCAGTGAAAACTGGGGAAAAATCCATAGACTTTCATAATAATGTAAAGTAGCAGTCATCGAAGTTTATCGAAGGCTTTTCCTTATGTCTAATCCCATTATTCTCCAGTTTAGGACTTCGCGCTTTTTTACGGACGCCGACTGCAGTAGCAGGTTTCTGATGCATGCCAGTATGTCCGTGCTTGTTCTTTTAATGAAGCCTCCGCGCTGATTTACACCAAGAATTGATGGCAATACTTCGTTCAGTCGATTTGCAAGCACTTTTGATAATATCCTGTAATCGCATTGCGTGAGTGTAACGGGCCTCCAGTTATTCAAATCTTCTCGGTCTCCCTTTTTTGGTATTAACTTTATGACCTCTCTAGTCTCTATTGTGCTGTGGCCTTTTCCGTTTAGTACTTCATTAAATAGTCTGCAAAAAATCACAGAGAAATCAGTCTTAAAATCCTTATATAGCTCATATGGAAGTCCATCATAACCTGGAGACTTATTTCTATTTGCCTGTCCTATTGCTGCTAGTAGCTCTTCTGGATTTACTTCATGGCAAAGAAGATCATTTTCTTCCTTGTTTAGCTTTTTTATATTTAGTTCTGACAAGAAAAGTTCAAGGTTTGCAAAATCTTCTTGGCTTTCTGGTTTACTTAGTTTGAATGCGTTGTTGTAGAAATTCTTTATTGTGTTGCGAGAGCAACACTTTGGTTTTGTCGTGGTTTTTTTTCTTGCACCCCGATTTCAGCTCATTGCTAGAATGTGGGAACGGAAAGTGTTGCGGGAACTGGAAGCAGCCTATGGAACTGGAACGTTGGACGGATCGGATGATCGGACAGGAAACGACTAACCTCAAGTCAAGCGTCGTCTTGCTGAAATCGGTTCGTTGGGCTTTAGCTGTTGCTCTAGATAGCGTCAGTTACCACCCAATTGCGGGAACTGGAAGCAGCCTATGGAACTGGAACGTTGAACGAGGGGGGGGGGTATCAATATAAGGGTGCAGCTGCTCTAATCAGTCTTGTCGGTTTCACTATCTAACCCTGAAACCAGAGGCGCCATTTGGGGGGGGCAGGGGGGGGGCAAATGCCCACCCCAGATTTTCCAGGGGGGCCCAAGCTTCCACCACAAAGGGCCCTTTGCCGGCCATAATAATCCATTATGCCCAACATAATCCATTCTGTCCAATTGATTTGAAATTACTGCACGCCTATTAACCATTAACCTATTAACCAAAGAGCGTAATTACCTGACGAAGAGTCTTCACTCGACTCATTTCCCGTTTCAGTAAGTGATCTAGCGATCGTCGGACCGGCTAAAAATGACTTTTGGCCTCTGAAACCTCTGAAACTTGACACTAGATGGCGCGCTTTGCAATGCTTACGGAGAAGCCGTTTTTATGGCACTTGCAGCCTCTGGCTCAAGTGCCATATACCGATCGCAATTCCGTCCGTCGGTCGGTCTGTCGGTCGGTCGGTCTGTCCGAATTTTTTTGTCCCACATGTTCGAGTTAGGGTACTTCCAGATGTGTTAGGACGATGAAACTTGGCAGGAAAATCAGGGACCCGACAAAACTAACCTGGAAATAATCAGTTTCCCGATCCGACCATCTGGGGGGGGGGGTGGTGGGCCGGGGAATTCTGAGAATTAAGTAGTTTTTGTCACACTTTTTCGAGTTGGGGTACTTCCAGATGTGCTAGGACGATGAAACTTGGCAGGAGCATCAGGGACCCGACCGGACTAGCCTGGAAATAATCAGTTTCCCAATCCGACCACCTGGGGGGGAGTGGAGGGCTCGGGAATCCGGAAAACTGGAGTAGTGTGTAACTTTTGAACGGATGATCGGATTGGAATGAAACTTAATAACTGAATAAATGGCATACCTCTGATGTCCCATTTAAAGTCCGGACCGGATTTCGACAGCTATGGGGGAGTTGGGGGGGGGGAGACCGGAAATCTCGAGAAACGGTTAGAATGGAGGGATCGGAGTGAAACTTGCTGGGAAGGACAAGCATCTGCTCCAGATAAATCTTTTATACATTTGGACTGGATCCGGACACTAGGGGGGGGGGGGTGGAGGGGAGTTTCCTGGAATTCCGGTAATGGTGGTTTTGGGGATTTTCACGACGAAACTTGGGAGGCGAATCAGGGACCCGATCAAACTGACTTATAAATAAAAATTTACATGATCCGATATAGTCGTGGGGGGAGTAGCGGGAGGGGGAATCCGGAATACTGAGTCATGCGTAACTTTGGAACGGTTGATCTGATTTGAGTGAAATTTGATAATTGATCAGAGGACATGTCTCTGGTGTCCTTTGTCATGTCCGGACCGGATTCGACAACAATGGGGGGGGGCAGAAAATACGTGACCGGCTCAGACTGGGGAGATCGGGATCGAACTTTGTGGGAATAATAAAGAGATGCTCTGGATAAGTCACTTACAGAACCGGATTGGCTCCGGCGACTGTGGGGGAGCTTGAGGGGGGGGGGGTCCGGAATTCCTGTGATCGCGATTTAAGGTACTTCCAGATGTGCTAGGACGATCGAACTGGGCTGGAATATTAGAGATTCGACAAGATTGGCTCAGAAATCGCCACTTTCCAAATCCGACATTCCTTAAAGTACCAATCTTGACCGCAAATTTCGAAAAATACTTTTAAGCAAATTATACATTTTCATGATCCCCATGAGCACATTATCATTTTTGCCTCAAGGGTTTTGCTTACAAATGAAGTTTTAGCTCCCTGAAAGTGCGCATCTGAACCGCAAGGTCGAAAACTACTTTTTTTCATCAAACGATACATCTCAACCCATGATCATTTGTGCCGCAAGGGTTTTGCTTGAAAATTTATTTTATCACCCTTAAAGTGCACATTTTAACCGAAAAGTGAAAAAAAATACTTTTTACCAAACGGTATATATCAATGATCCCTAATGGCCTGTGATCGTTTTGTCTCAATAGTTTTTCTTACAGATGAATTTCTATTGCCTATAAAGTGCGTATCATTACAGCCAAGTTCTAAAACAAAGTACTTTTTCTCTAGCTCCCTTAAAGTGCGCATCTGAACCGCAAAGGTAACCTTAAAAGTACGTTTGATCAAACACTACATCTCAACCCATGCAAGTGCCATATGAGCTTACAGCTCTTGTTCGTCAAAGATCTCTTTATTTCATCAATCTCCAAGAGTTTGCGACAGAACTCGAAATCGAAGTACCTGCTGTGAATGAACCCACGACTAGACCCTCCTCTGTTGGTCAGAAAGGACGACCTCGAAGAACTCAAAAGATCACCAAGCATCTGAAACAATTTGTGACAACTTCGACGCTAGGAAAGAACTTCATCGAATCTGGCAATCGGACTACAACTTTGGCGGATGAAATGAAGCGAGAGTACTTCGAGACTTCGACCGTCTACTAGCCGAATTTGACAGAAGGTTCACAGATAACTTGCCAGTGCTGAGCACACTCGAAGCCTTGGATCCAAGCTCGACCAAGTTTATGGACACAGAGTTGCTCAAGCGTTTCTCTGTTCTTTACGGCGAGCTGGATATCGACGACATTCTTCTCGAATCTCAAGCTGGTATTGCCAAGCGTTTCTTGCTCGATGAGGAGAAAAAGCCGGAAAACTTCATAGACATTGTCAACCATCTTCAGGCATTACCAGTGGCTTACTCAGAAGTAATTAAAGTACTTCGTATTGCTGCCACACTTCCTGTGACAACAGCGAGCAATGAGCGTTTGTTTTCTAGCCTAGAAATAGTGAAAAACTACCTGCGGTCTACAACAGGAGATGATCGTCTCAGTCACCTCCTTTTGATATTTGCAGAGAAGGATTTAGTGAAAACCAACGCATCTAACGCGGCTGACAGATCCATTTTGAAGGAACCTATGAAACTGGAACCCTGAACAAGAACAAATAAGAGCAAGAACCTTTGTCTCCCCATTTCGCTGATGCTATCGTGCGTAGTCGGCTAAAATATGACCAAGTTCCGACCCGAGCGAGCGGACTTATTTATCTCGCTTTAGTTCGATATTTAATTTGGTGCTGTTTATTATTAAAGGATTTTATTAAAGGATCAAATCCGTCTAGCAATAGATTTACCATGTCTCTCTACCTAACTAATCGTTCCATCCGCTTTCGTTTCCTCGCTTCCCATGTCATTTTTGTCCAGCATAACGGCACTACGCTTATTTTTGCCTCTTGAATTGTCCTATGACGGATTGTCCTGTGACAAATTGACCGGACACCGTTTTAATGAGACAGTCGGATTCCCCTGGATCATGCCAGTTCTGAGTTGGTCGTTCGTTGAGAGCCGAGGCGATCGGCAGACGCTCTTGCGAATTCCACCGCCGTAACTGCGAGGGCCATCCACGGCCGGCTTGAGAAGGGATCGGAGCGCCTGTTAAGGCGCCCAAGCCCGACTCTGTAGCCAGCCGCTTCCTGCTACCAAGCCCGACCCTCTCGACTTTCAGCCGGAGAATCTTGCAACAGAGAATCCGTTGCAAGATTCTCGAATCGACGATCCAAGCAAAAATCTGGATTGTCAGATTGTCACAGAAAACGATTTTTCATAGTCTGGATTGTCGAGAAAATGGATTTTGGAGAATCCGGATTCAGAATCGTCAATCTGGATTGTCACGGAAAAACGCCTTAGATCTATTAGTATACAACCTTTGATCTAGTAACGTTCACTGCTTCATCCTATCATCAACGGGCCTTGCCCTATTTACCTTTTCCCCTTCGGGGGTTAAGTTTGAGGAGCGGAAGAAATTAAAGGGGGTAGACATAGGGGCGTCGCAAGTGCATTTTTTCGACCGAATCCTAGAAACTGAGAATTCGAGCTCTAAATTATTTTAGTTTATTAAACACAAAAGATTAAGTACAGAAGAAGAACACCAAAGGGCAGCATCAAAGATGATTAGACAGCTACTAGGCGTCTTTTTGCGAAGCCCACTTGAACAGTATGCTGCCGGGCACGATCCCTATCAGTAGTTTCTATATACTTATACACGTAAGACAAAATTAAATGGGGCGCAGCAGAAAAAAAAATTGTTTTTAAACTGGTGTGTTTTTAAGCTTTTAAACTAAAAAAACTTGATTTCGTCGAAATTTGGTCAAATTTCAGAATTCGTCAGAAGTAGCCTATGTAAACAATTGTTATGGGAATATTTTCGGGATTTGATAAAAATTTGCCAAAATCGGACCAAAGTTTGGGGTTCATACATGTGAACTATTATACCGAATCCTGGCAATTATACTAAATAAATTACCGAATCCCAGTAGCCCAATTATCCAATTTGTACCGATTGCCTACTCGGGATTCTGTATAACAACCGAATCCCGGCAATTACACGGAATAGTGTTGGCTTCGAAAGATACTCATTAATATTCGGGTTCGGTATAATTTCGTCGCAACTGGGGGGATTCGTGGTAACTACCGAATAAGGGCAAATATACTGAACAAATTACCAAATTTCAATCGTGATAACGAATAATTCGGACCGATACCCTATTCCGGATTCTATGTAACGAATCTCCACAAATATATCGAATAGTTCTGGCATAAAAAAGCTACCAAGAAGTCCTAGTAAATTCGTTCACACTATCCGTGATAACTACCGAATCCTGGCAATTATACCGAGTCTCGATCAACCTACCAAATAAATTTGTACCTATAGCCTACTCGGGATTCTGTACCAAACTACGAAATCCCCGTAAATATACCGAACAGTTCCGGTAGTGATACCGAAAACAATAGAATAATTTTTATCGAATCTCAAAAGTTGGGGGTGGGGTTGCCGCACCCGCAAAGAAGCAAATCTATTGTTCCACTTTCAACATTTTTCGCAGCTCCTGCCTTGCCACCTTTCCGAGGCCCACATAGTTTAATTTCTTGATTATTCTCACTCCACCCCTTAACTTTTCAAACTCGCAGACCCTCTGATTAACAAAATCTGCTATTTCTTCTGCCGTGGCCGCTTCACCCTCTTTGAGTACGACAAAAGCACAGGGGTGTTCCCCCTCAACTGGATGGGGGGCACCGACGACTGCTGCCTCTTTAACGGCCTTGTGCTTAACCAGGATGCTTTCCAGCACCGCAGGAACCTGAAAGAAATAGACCCTAGACTTGATAGGCTCAAAGTACACTAGAGTGATCGACTGCTTCGGACACAAGTTAGTCCAAGCACATGAATAGAATTGTAGATCTTCCTACGACTGGGAGCGTTCTACGTATTTCTACGATTGCCTTCTAAATTCCTGCTTTTTATTGGGATCCCAAAACGTAAGTGGAGGGATACCTATGACATCGCTCGCACAGGAAAGAAAGATGGGGGGCTGGCAGTGCGCCCAGAAGAAGTCAGTAAAGGTAGTTCAGGATTACCAAGACTTTTCTAAACCGACAAGAAGTGCTGTGTACCAACACCTCTCGATTCAACAAACTTCAGGCTGATTTTGCTTGTGGCATTTATTTTTAAAGTTTAACCGAAAAGGGCTAGGATAGGACAATCTAGTTACCCATCACTTATTCACTTAAATTGGCTTGAAGACCCGCTGAAAATGCGTTACTTGGTTGTTCCGCTATTCAGGAATAATCGATTTTCAAATAGTGGAATTTCCGTGTGATTTGTGGTGTCTCTATGCACTTGTATTTTTGCTCTATGCCTTACGAGAAAGATTTATCAATTTTATTTTGTTCAGGCACTAAGCAATCTTCACCAATCTCACCACTGCCCACTGAAAAACCCCATTTGTGTTGAGATTAAAATTTCCCGCGTCATAGTAGAATTTACGCTGTGGGGACGGCTGGAGATATTCAGAGCCTCATAACTAGAGCAGATAGTGGAAAATCAAAAAATCCCTTTGCAGAATCCAAATAATTCAGTGTATCCAATTAAATGACACACAAATGAGTTGGCTTTTCAGTTAAACTTTAAGAATTTGTTAGTTTCAAGCAAAGGTTCTTTGAAATTTTAACAGAAAATAATTTGGTGAAAAGAATTTTCCTCCAGTGCGTCACATAACAATAAATCGGCTTTGTGAGTCAGCAATGAAGGAAAATGTAATGATAGGCCTGATTAATACAACGCGTCATTTGATTTTTGTTGTGTCTGCTCTGTTTCAAGTTTTTTTCCTGGATGATCAGTACTTTTTTTTCGGAAAAGGTCACATTACCAAGTTCCAGCTAAATGTGTCACATTTTCTGGATTTCTCGTGAACAAATACAGACGGGCAGACCGTGCTGAATGGCCCAACTTTCATTTGGGATTCGAAAAGACGTTCTGATCCTACCGGACTCCAAACCTGCGGTGCCTTTTGTGGCGTCATTTTATTCGAGTTTGCTTGAAATTTCGCGGCTTGGGCTATATTAAAAGCAAGATTTCGTTGGGGGGAAGTAGTGTTTAATCAGAAAAACGTCATAAGTTACTTCCGAATTTTTTCCTGTGGTGCTCATTTTCATTCTGTCTGATATGAATGAATGAATGATTTATTTGCACATTAAAGCCAACAGGCCATCATGCAACAAAACAATACAAAAAAATCAACAATCTGACATACGTATCCTCACACAAACACATGCTTAATATTTTTTTAATTACACTAAATACTTTATAAACACTATAAACACAACTTTCTCATCAAAAGAAATCTTTCCGGTGTTTCAAAGCTAAGTTGAGGAACTTCCCTACATTTCTTATTTCTTTAAAATCTTTACTTCCCATCATTTTAATAATCCATTTCTTATCATTTCCCCCCACCCCGAAAATCTCCTCCCTTAGTTCCCGCAACTCTATACAATCACACAAAAGGTGGCATACATCCTCATTCATTTCTCCACACATATTCAAAAATTTCACCTGCGGCGCTCATTTTCCTTCTGTCTGGTATTAGCGGGCTGTGGGTTGAGCTATTACGGAAACGAATTCCTGCCAGTCGTATATTTTGAGGTAGTCACCTTCCAAGACCAAGCCGTTCAAACCGTCCCTGAGTCTTCAACGCTTGCAGGTATCACGAGTTTTATCATTAGGCTACATAATGCGACGAAAAGCTGAAACGGGCGGCAGGGTGCCGGCAGGCGCCCAGCACCCCTCCTCGAGTTTTGGGTTAGAAAGTATTAATTACGTTGTGATGAAGGGTAGAGAGAGAGGGATTTTGAGGGCGTCCCCAATTTAAACCCCGACCGTGAACGGAGAGTCCGGCATAATTTACTAGGCCGGACCCGTAGAGAGCGGACGGGGGTATAACTCTTCTTCAGTCGTTGGTTGAATGGCTGAGAGTTGGGAGTCAAAGAGAAGAAAGTGAAAGTGAAAGTAAGAAAAAAAAAAGTTAGCGATGCCCCTGCTCGTCAGTGCAGATCCTGTACACGGGTTCCAGATCCGCTCAAACATGGGTCGAGAACGTTCGATGGTGGGCTGACGCAGCAGTATCAAGCAATACTGGAATTGGAAGCCAAAGACTGGAGACGGACAGCAAGTTGAGATGAGGCAAAATGCAAAAAAAACAAGAGCTGTAAGCTCATATGGGACTTGCATGGGTTGAGATGTATTGTTTTCAAAAGTATTTTTCAACTTTGCGGTTAAGATGCGCACTTTAAGGGAGCTAGAGAAAAAGTATTTTATTTTTTGAAGTTGGCTGTAATGATGCGCACATTAAAGGCGCTAGAAATTCGTCTGTAAGCAAAACCGTTGAGGCAAAAACGATAACAGGCCCTTAGGGATCATTGATGTATACCGTTTGCGTCAAAAGTATTTTTTTCACTTATCATTTAAAATGCGTACTTTAAGTATGCTAGAATTTAAGAGAAACCCTTGTAGTAAAAATAATCATGTGTTGAGATGTATCGTTCGATAAAAAGGACTGTTCGACCGTGGGTTAAGATGCGCACTTTAAGGGAGCTAGAACTTCATTTGTAAGCAAAACCCTTGAGGCAAAATGATAATGGCCCCATGGAGATCATAAAAATGTATATTTTGCTTAAAAGTATTTTTCTTTCTTTGCGGTCAAGATTGGTAGCCTACTTTAAGGAATAGTCGGATTTGGAAAGTGACGATTTTTAATCCAATCTTGTCGAATCTCTAATATTTCACCCAAGTTTCATCGTCCTAACACATCTGGAAGTATCTTAACTCGCGATCAGCGGAACGCCCCCCCTCAAACTCCCCCACAGTCGCCGGAGCCAATCCGGTTCTGTAAATGATTTATCCAGAGCACCTGTTTGTTATTCCCACAAAGTTCCATCCCGGTCTCTCCAGTCTAAGCCGGTCACGTATTTTACCCCCCCCCCAATTGTTGTCGGATCCGGTCCGGGCATGAAAAAGATCACCACAGACATGTCCTCTGTTCAATTATTAAATTTCACTCAAATCCGATCACCCTTTCCAAAGTTACGCATGACTCAATATTCCCGATTCCCCCTCCCTCCAGTCCCCCACGACTACCGGATCGGGCAAATTTTGATTACAAGTCAGTTTGATCGGGTCCCTGATACGCCTCCCAAGTTTCGTCGTGAAAATCCCCAAAACCGCCATCACCGGAGTTCCAGGAAACTCCCCTCTACCGGATCCGGTGCGGACCAATCTCCAATTGTGTAAACGATTTATCTGGAGCAGATGCTTGTTCTTCCCTCCAAGTTTCACTCCGATCCCTCCATTCTAACCATTTCTCAAGATTTCCGGTCTTCCCCCCAACTCCCCCATAGCAAATGGGACGTCAAAGATATGTCATTTATTCAGTTATTAAGTTTCATTCCAATCCGATCACCCGTTAACACTACTTAATTTTCCGGATTCCCCCGCTGTCCACTCCCCCCAGATGGTCGGATCGGGAAAATGATTATTTACAGGTTAGTTTGGCCGGGTCCGTGATACGCCTGCCAAGTTTCATCTCCTAGCACGTCTGGAAGTAACCTAACTCAACAAGAGCTGTAAGCTCATATGGCACTTGCAAGGGTTGAGATGTATTATTTGATCAAAAGTAATTTTCGACTGTGCGGTTCAGATGCGCACTTTAAGGGAGCTAGAGAAAAAGTATATTATCGTTGAACTTGGCTGTAATGATGCGCACTTTAAAGGAACTAGAAATTCATCTGTAAGGAAGACACTTGAGGCAAAAACGATAGCAGGCTCTTAGGGATCATTGATATATACGTATGATCAGAAGTATTTTTCCCCCACTAATTTGCGCACTTTAAGGGTGCAAGAAATTATTTTTTTTGCAAAACCCTTGTGGGACAACTGATCATGGGTTGAGATGTATCGTTTGATAAAAAGTACTTTTCGACCTTGCGGTTAAGATGCACACTTTAAGGGAGCTAGAACATCATTTGTAAGCAAAACCCTTGAGGCAAAAATGATCATGAGCTCATGGGGATCATGGGAATGCATATTTTGCTTAAAAGTATTTTTCTTAATTTGCGGTCATGATTGGTACTTTAGGGAATGGTCGGATTTGAAAAGTGGCGATTTCTAAGCCAATCTTGTCGAATTTCTAATATTCCAGCCGAATTTCATCGTCCTAGCACATCTGGAAGTACCTTAACTCGCGATCACCGGAATTCCGGACCCGCGCCTCAAACTCCCCCCACAGTCGCCGGAGCCAATCCGGTTCAGTTTGGACTTGTTTGTTATTCCCACAAAGTTCCATCCCGATCTCTCCAGTCCAATCCGGTCACGTATTCCCCCCCCCCCCCAACTGTTGTCGGATCCGGTCCGGACATGAAAAAGATCACCACATAAACGCCCTCTGTTCAGTTATTAAATTTCACTCGAATCCGATCACCCGTTCCAAAGTTACGCATGGCTAAATATTCCGGATTCCCCCTCCCTCCGATCCCCCCACGACTATCGGATCGAGTGAATTTTTATTTACAAGTCAGTTTGATCGGGTCCCTGATACGCCTCCCAAGTTTCGTCGTGAATTCCGTGATACTCACCTCCACCTCCCCCCCCCAAGTGTCCGGGTCCAGTCCAAACGTGTAAACAAATTATCTGGAGCAGATTCTTGTTCTTCCCAGCAAGTTTTACTCCGATCCCTCCATTATAACCGTTTCTCGAGATTTCCGGTCTTCCCCCACCCCAATTCCCCCATAGCTGTCGAATCCGGTTCGGACTTCAAATGGAACATCAGAGATATGTCATTCATCCAGGTATTAAGTTTCGTCCCAATCCGATCACCCGTTCGAAAGTTACACAACACTCAATTTTCCATATTCCCCCGCACTGCACCACAGATACAAACCCCTTTGACCCTCGAATGCACTAGCTCTTTCCAATGTTAACAGAGTGATCCGATGCAAAGAGTGACGTCACGCCGCGCGCAGACCTACTAGTGTAAAGAAAGGGGTAGGGGTTTTACAAAAACTACTAAATTTTCCGGATTCCCCCGCCCTCTACTCCCTCCACGGTGGTTGGATCGGGGAAGTGATTATTTGCAAGTTAGTTTGGTCGGGTCCCTGATATGCCTGCCAAGTTTCATCGTCCTAGCACATCTGCAAGTACCCTAACTCGCGATCACCGGACCGACCGACAGACCGACCGACGGAAAAGTGATCGGTATATGGCACTTGAGCGAAGCTGCAAGTGCCATAAAAAGTGTGACAAAAACAAAAACCGACCGACAGACGGAATTGCGATCGGTAAATGGCACTTGAGCCAGAGGCTGCAAGTGCCATAAAACGGCTGCGACTTTTCGAAGATGAAGAGATGCTGCAGCTTGTGCCGGGAGTAGGAGCTGATAGAAGGGATTTACAACAAAGGTTTAGCGACTTCGATGGAAAAATAAAACTGCACCCAGTCTGTGAAAAAAAATTGCTCCACGTTTTAATTGGATAAGCCGTTTTCCCCGACAGGTTATGTGAACCAAAGCCTATGAATATGTTGAACCATTCGAACTAGTTACCGGAGCAGTTCGGCACCCAAACTGTTATTCACTTAAAGTTGACTTTTGTTCTTTCAATTCATCCTGAACAATCAGAACGTTGAAAACCTTGAATAACGGATCCACAGACCCCTCAATACAGCCTATGTTTAACAAGCGAGAAAAGTATAAAAATAAATAGACTAGACCACGTTGCCTGGGCAACGTGAAGTGTTGCGGCAACCTTTGTCCGGCTTCGCCGACTAAAGTATTGCGAGAGCAACACTTTGGTTTTATTTCTTCGCTATCGGTTAAACCAGTAATCGTCAGAAATCACATGGTCACAGGCTATTCCTCAGCGTTGAAAAAACAACAAGAAAAGAACATCGGAAGAAGTGACTAATTTCAATCGTAGACATCGTGACGGATGAAAACTTGGAACAACATCTTATATAATCTAGTTGGTATTACAAAGCTATCCGTAACGTTTCAGGACCATATTGCCATAGATAAGATAAAGATAAGATAAGATAAGATTTATTCCACTAAAAGCACAGAGGCCATGGGAAAAAAATGACACACAAAAAATCTATTAATTATTACGAAACTACCTCATTGATTTACATTATCGTTTGTACCCGTTGCGTAAACACTTAATTCTAGGTTACAGTGATAGACCATCGATATGAACTTTCTTACCAGATTTATAGGAATCGAATACAATGTGCACCAGTTCTAGCCCCCCGTGGACGATTTCTATTTCTGTTCTATTTGAAAACCGGTTGTTTTTAACTAGACTTTTGGATAATATGCAGTTATGAAATCCTAGTTTACGGCCTTACAAAATGCACAAGGCTTCTTTTTAAATGAGGTTCCTTTTGGAGGTACACCAATCGCAGGCCCCTCCTGGAAATGAATGGGCTTCATTACTAAAAGAAAGAAAGTTCGTTACCCTGAAAAAATTATGAGTTTTTAGCCTTCCTTTGCAATTTTTGTCACTTTGATAGTCATTATCTGGAAAATATAGTAAATAGAGAATAAATAATTATTTTAATTTTAAATAAAAAAATCTGAATTTGATTCGCTCTTTCGAATGATATAAGATAATGTTGGATTTACACTAATCCGACTCCTTACAAAAATATAAAATGTGACAGGTCACTATAGGCTAAATTTGCCGTTTTTAGCCTATATGTCGGAAATGCCCCAACGGCGGAGTTTCGCCGAACGATATTCATTTTCAGCGAGATTGAATCTGGCGCCTTGACTATAATATACGTGGGGTTCGAGCCCAAGATTCATCAGGGTTTAACGTTTTTCGGTTAACGCAGAGAACAATCAACCCTATTGTCAGAAGTTTCATAACAGGTAACACAATGATCTCGACAATGATATGCATGTTGCGCAAGTGTTGATTTGCGTCTAAAAGTATGATTAGATACAAAAGATAAAATTATAGACATACCACGTGAAATCCTTTATATTTAACCAGCTCTTTCATCCTCTCTGTGTGATGGACATAGCCGTCTTCAGTATAGTACCCGTAGTCACCGGTTCGAACCCAGCCACCGTCGAGAATCGTCTGCCTTGTTTCCTTTTCGTTGTTTAAATATCCAATCATGTTGCTTCCAGCTTTTATACACATTTCTCCGGGACAGTTAGGTCCCAGTGACTGTCCAAGGGGACTTATGATTTTTAATTCTGCTCCAGGTCGTAGGTATCCCAGGCTACTGAAGTGAGGGTGGTTGGTGTCACGAAGAAGTTCCGGAGGATACACCGTGGCGACTCCGATCTCAGTCATACCTTGGAAGAAAAGATGTTCTTTATGGTCCTTGAAGTTAAACTGAATAGCTAAAATGGGTGAACAGCCTTTGTCGTCGTCCAGCCGACTTAACCGCTGCCCAGAGATTCAGCTAAATCAGTAAATTATTTTTTTTTTCTTTCGTGTTTTGCAGTGTATTTCTTTTTATGAGCTTTCTCGTTTGTTTAGTCTGTGTGTATATGTTGTGCAAATGCCTAATGACTAGGCTGCACGCAATAAAATCCATTCATACATCTCAGCCCTGTGAGCGTGAACGTATATACACTTTTTTTTCGGTTTGACAACCAATATGAGGCACAGAAATATTTCTCTGGAGCAGAGGCGTTACTAGCCAAAATGTTTGGGGCGGGGACAAGGTATTTACCGACTGGCTGGTCATTTTTACCGACTGTTTTTGCGGATAAAAACGACTATTATTGAGAAAAAAACGACTGTGTTGACGAAAAATTGACTATTTTTACGAAAAACCGACTGTTTTTAAGAAAAATCGATCGTTTTTAAGAAAAAACGACTATTTCTAAGTAAAAAATCGGCTGTTTTTACTAAAAAATCGCGACGCTTCGCGCCGACTCGGCTATTTTTTACCGACTGGCCGACCACATTGGGGGGGGGGCGGCCCCCCTCCCCCCCAGTAGTGACGCCTCTGCTCTGGAGTTGGATTAAGTAAGTTTCGTGACATATATTAGGTTCTCAGTGATTTTGTTGTTTGTTCTATATGTTCTTTGCAATGGCACTCGGGCTCTTAAAGCGTTAAAGTTATTAAACTATCACTACTACATTTGACAGTGCAAAACGGATACGTCAGCTGAATTTTATTAGAGCTATATTTCGGCCCTTCTTGGCAAGCCGCTCAGGGGCCCAAGCCGCTCAAGCTGGAACATGAACTTGTTTGGTATTAGGTGGCAGACCACAAGAACAAAGGTTTCGATGGAATCCCAAAAATGGAATATTCAGTGGACCTATTGATCCAGACAGTCGGGTCCTTTAGATTTCGTTCTTCGCCGGACCCCATAAGCATAATAATCTTTCCCCTAACGAATTGATATATCGAATTACTGCCAAACGGCTAACCGGATATATCGGCCGTACCATTTAAGAATGAACTTTTACTTTTACCAAATTTCCGGTTTTGGTCGGATTCTGCGCGAACTACTTATTCAGCGAGAAAACAGATTCCAGACATAGATTCAGAATGTCTGTTTACCCCTGGATCGAAAGTCCAGACGACTTCAGAATAAAGTTTTGTTGCTTGCTAACTTTCCAGTTTGGGCCGGATTCCGGAAGAACTAATTGTCCGGGGAGAAAGTAAGTTTCAGAAATGGATTTAGCGTGTCTCTTGACCTCTACATCGAACCTCTAATAAAGTTCAGATAAAAGAAATTCTTTTCAAAATTTTTCCTGTTTTGGCCGATTTCGGACGAACTAAATAGTTGTCCGGCGACAAAATAAGTTTCAGACATGGATTCAGCATGTCTCCTTATACTCCTAAATTGATCAACTTACTGGTTTTTAAAACTTTTTTTTGCGTCCCTTAATTTGAAACCCACTCCTGTAATGTCCATCTACGAACTTGACCTGTACTTTGACCTAAAGGATCCTCACTGTTATTTCACTGTCCTCACTGCTCACTAACCTCACTAACTTATTTCACTATCCTCACTGCTCAATGTTATTTGGAATTCGTTATTTTTGTGTGTTTCATTTTACTTTGTTTATTCATTCGTTTTTATGGCACTTACCATCCGGCCAAGTGCCATATAGCGATCGCAATTTCTGTCCGTCCGTCGGTCTGTCGGTCGGTCTGTCCGGGTTTTGCTAGTTCGGGCACTTCCACATAAGCTAGGACGATGAAACTTGGCAGGCGTATCAGGGATCCTAAATAATTAAGTTGGAGATAGTCATTTCCCGGATCCGAGCATCGTGGGGGGAGTGGAGGGAGGGGGAATCCGGAATCTTGAGGTATTTATAACTTTTGAACGGGTGATCGGATCTTAATGAAACTTGATATTTGGAAAAACCTCATGCTTCAGACGACCACCTAAAATCCGGACCGGATCCGGTGACTTCAGGGGAAGCTGTAGCGGGGAACCGGAAATCTTGGGAAACGCTATGGGTGGAGGGATTGGGATGAAACTTGGTGGGAAGAACAAGCACAAGTCCTAGATTAATCACTGACATAGCCGAACCGGATTCGGGCACTGTGGGGGGAGTTGGGGTGGGATCCGGAATTCTGGTGATTCCTCGAGTGCGGTACTTCCTGATGTATTAGGACGATGAAACTGGGCTGGCATATCAAGGACTCGAACAAACTGACTTAAGAATAGTCGTTTACATAATTTGACTATCGTAGGGGGAGTGGGGGGGGAATCCGGAATCTTGAGGTAATTGTAACTTTTGAACGGGTGATCGGATCTTCACGAAACTTGATATGTGGAAAGATCTCATGTCTCAGATGCCCCAGTTAAAATCAGGACCGGATCCGGTGACTTGGGAGGAACCGGAAATTTGGGAAACGGTTAGAGTGGAAGGATCGGGATGAAACTTGGTGGGAAGAGCAAGCACAAGTCCTAGATACATCACTGACATAACCGGATCGGATTCGGGCACTGTGGAGGAAGTTGGGGGAGGGGGGGGATTCTGATGATCGTGCGAGTTCGGTACTTCCTGATGTATTAGGACGATGAAATTTGGCTGGCGTATCATGGACTCGAACAAACGGACTTGAGAATAGTCATATGTATGATCTGACCATCGTGGGGGAGTGTAGGGTTGGGGAATCCGGAATCTAGTGGCATTAATAACTTTCGAACGGGCGATCGGATTTGAATGAAACTTGGCAAGTGGAAAGAGGTGTCGTCTCAGATGCTGTGTGTCAAGTCCGGACCGGATCCGATACTTATGGGGGGGGATTGATGGGGTTCAACGGAATTATCGTGAAACGCTTAGCGTCGAGGGATCGGGATGGTATTTGGTGTGAAGAACCAGCATAAGCCCTAGATACGTTCAGACAGAACCAGATCGGACCGGGGCTCTTTGAGGGGAGTTGAAGAGGGTTTCACGGAATTTCGGTGATCGCGTGTTAGGATACTTCCAAATGTGCTAAGGACGATGAAACTTGGCAGGCATATTAGTGACCGACCAAATAGACTTATGGACCTGACACTATGCCCTAGAAAAACTTCTCTTCCTGGATCCGATCACTTTTGGGGGAGTTAAGGGAAGGGGAATCCGGTAATTACTGACTTCCGCTGATTGCGAACGGGTGGTCCGATTCGAGTGAAACTGAATGGATGTTAAGAACTAATGACCTTGATTTCCAAAAAATGTCTCCGAAACACAGGAGGCAATCATGATAGGGGAATTGGAGGGGGGGGGGGTCCGAAAACTTCGTGATATGCATAAAACCATACGAATGGGCCGAATCGGATGCGAGTTGGACAGTGCCGAGTTTATGTGGCCTAGTTTGTTATTTTGCGGTCCGGACCTGATCCGGTCACGGCAGGAAGAGGATGAAGCGGAAACCGGAAATTTGCAGATATGGTCCGATTCGACTCAAAGTTGAAGGACGAGAAGAGGAGATGTCAAAGATGTGAAGCTTATGTGTCCTAGTCGTTTTAGGCCACAGGTGGGGGGAAGTTGGAGGGGGGAGTCCCGGAAATTGTATGGCTCGCATAGGGGTCAAACGAGTAGATTGATCTGAATGAAACTCGGAAAATTGCGAGACCATATGCCCTAGAGATCATATGCCCCGAAAAATCTTCAGACTCGACTGAAACTTGTAAGAGAGCATGCTTTAGATGATCTGTTTTATGTGTCTGAACCAGGTTCGGCCACTGTAGGGGGAGTTTGAGGGGTAGGGGTACCGGAAATAGTGTAGCACTCCTAGGGATCAAACTAGTGGGACGAAACATTTGCCCTAGATGATCCAAGGCGATGCAGGATACGCTCAGACTCGAGTGAAACTAGATGCCCTATTTCTAGGTCCGATACTAGGGGGGTTGATGGGGGTATTTTGTGACGTTCTCATCTTCTTTCTTACACCACTTACTCGTACAAGTGCCATATGAGATCGTAGCTCTTGTTTTTTGTTCTTTTTGTACTCCATCGGTTTGGCTTCGGCTGGTTGATGGTTCACAAATAAATAATTATAAGGGGTTGCATGTGTTGTGTGCCTAATATATATATATATTTTATTTGTAACCCACCAGATACACGAGGTGATAGCGGAGTAAATAGTAGAACAAAAAATATAAACGACCTAAGTGTCGTTCGCAGAATGAAGATCAGGCATTTAGCAAACAGGGGGACTGTGCGTCTTAGGAGCTGTTGAGGGGCTATTAACCCTTCGCTATTGGCGAGTAATAAATATTCTGAGACAGTCGGTGAAGAAAGGTGGATGCTTCGGTGAGCTAATCAATGGCACAAAACTTTGAATTCTTTCTTTCGATTTTCTACAATGATAATCACAGCAGAGCACCCGTGCTGTCTAATGGTGAGGGATTCGCCTCCCGGTACCAAAACCTCCCTGGATAAAGTACCCCAGAACCGAGCCTTCCCCGGCCATAAAAAACAAGAGCTACGAGCTCATATGGCACTTGTTACGAGTAGTGTCATGATGATGTGTTTATCGTCATGACACTCCACGTATGAATGCGTTTATTTGGGATGTAAGTCTAAAGTGGTTGGGGCAATGTTTTAAGCACGTGGAACAGAATGGGAGAAAAGGAAAAAAACTAAATTTTTGGGATCCCATCGAAACCTTTGGCCTTGTTCTTCTAATGCGCGAAAACAGGAAAGGGCACTCACCGTACATTATTTCTATGCCATCCACGCTCGGCAGAATCTCCAGCAGCTTCTTCTTCGACTCGGTAGTAAGAGGACCTCCTGCAGACAGAAATCGCCTTAAGAATCCAAGCTCCCGGCTCACAGTAGACGACAGATTCGCCAACAGTTCATTCAGAGCCAAGGGAGCGCAGAAGACCTGCAACGGCTTATATTTCTCCAAGGCCTCGATAAATCCTTCATGTTTATATGTCTGAAGAAAGATCAATGTGTTAAAATCGATGATCGCACGAAGGCCGAGCATAAAACCCGTTACGTGGAACATCGGTGTTAGAAACATGCATCTTTCATAGTCTTGGAGGTACTGATGCGACAGGATATTTGATACACTCCAGTGGGTGTGCATTATTCCTTTTGGTAGACCCGTGGTACCACTCGAGAAAGGGAGATAAGTGACGTCCTTGTAGACGTCGAAACTAAGGCTGGTAGGGCAGTCGAGTCCATCGTCTTGGAGAAGAGCATCAAGAAGGAGGCCATATCCATGATCGAAGTTGACAACGGTTTTCACACATGGGCAATTCTCCTGGACCACTTTCCCCTTCAAAGCAGTGGAGTCATCAACGACGATGATCATGGCTTTGGTGACGTTAACTTTGTCGGCGACTTGATCTGCAAGACTTGCCGGTTCGGCCATGCTGAAGCGGCCTTTGCAGAGGGATGCTGCTAGAATGGGGTAGAAGAAACGAACGTTGTTCCGGCAATACAACATAAGTGTATCACCCTCCTTGAATCCGAGCTTGGTAATGGCGGATGCAAGAGCTTTGGACTTTGGAATGATATTCCGAAAGTATTCACGTTCACCAGTTGTGCCATCTATCTAAAAAAAAGAAAAGAAAAAAAAAATCATTTCGAGATGCGTGACTTGTCTCATTCAACACTGAAAAGTGCTTTAAGCTCAAATAGCACTTGAACTTGGCCGGATCCGGCCCGGGGTTATTGGCGGCTAGATACCGGAATAAGGGACGCAGAATTTTCGATTGACGTCAGTTGAGGTACTTATTGTTGCTCCATTGTAGCTTACGATCTATCACATCAGTTAAAGTAATAAGCCGCTGAAGTGATAACGGTTACTTTTCTCGAACAAGTATATATGTCATGTATATCCTCCTGGGTCCCACAGGAAGTTCTATTATGACAATGACTTTTATGGAGTTTTAACAAGAGGAGAATTGACATAACAAGCAAAAATATCAAATAACAACGCAAAACGTGCCAACAAATATTACGAAACACTTATTTATAAGCCGGCCAAAGCTTATTTTGCACGAAACTTTGCCGGCGGCCCTCTCCCCTTAGTTACCCGTGCATTGTTCACATTCCCTTTCTGCCCACAAATTTCCATTTTTTGTGTTTGTTTTTGTAATTTCAATTATTGCGGTAAACAGAGAAGTTACCAGCTGAATGATGACTCGAATAGGAGTCGTACTCAGCTTCAGCTGACGGTATCATTGAAGAAGGAATAAAAGAAAGGAATGAAGGAATAATTATTCCGTAATAATAGTATCAGTACAAGTTTTCAAACTCACCAGCCACTCTTTATCTCCTTTCGCCCTTAAATTGTCCTCTAGTGCCTCGAACATCCAATCATGAATGGACGAAACAGGCACCACAGGCCCATCCTCTTCTCTTCGCAGGATATAGTTTTTAATAGACATTATCAAGCGAATATCTGCATGTTGGGCCTTATAGGTCGCCAAACTGAGAGTAAAGCCCGACAACCTAATCTTTTTTATATGTAGCGCAGTAGAGTTTACTAAAGCGTCTTAAGTAATTCGCCAAAGCTTCCCGTTTTTTGCACTGACATTGTTTGCTTTGTAGCATAATTCGTACGTGTTAAAGATGCGAAAAACTGTTTCACTTTGATCAGATTTTATTCTGCGAAGCACTGCGAATAATTATCGACAAATTGCATGTTCGATGTACGGATTGCATGTCGAGAGGTTGCTCACTCCCAGAAACGATATACACCACGTGGTGCGTGGCGTGCGGTGGTGGCGTGCCGGTGGCGTCTAAGTAAGTAAGCTGACACAGACAAACAAGACCTAAGGTCTCCATGGGATACCATAAATTTGAATTTGATCCACACAGTTGATTCTTGTATATACCCAGTCTTCGCCAGACTCCTCAAACATTGTTACTATTGCACTGTTATACGCGCTAGCGGTGGGGCGCTGAGCCAAATACAATACAGTGTAGTTAAATATACTACAACTATTAAAATTTAGAAACAGATTATGGCTAATATCTAATCATCTGAGAAACCAAGTTCAGATATGGATTCGCATGTGCGTTTATCCCTATACGCCATATCAGCTTTGACGAAACTGATCAAAACTTCCTGTCTTACTTCTTCCAAATTTCCGGTTTCGGCCGGATTCCGGAGGAACTATTTGTGCGGGTAGAAAATGATTGTCACTGACGGATTCAGCATGGCTTCTCACCCTCAAACAGGACATCTAATCAGCATCAGTTAAAACTTTTACTTTTAACAAATTTTCCGGTTTTGGCCGGATTCCGGGCGAACTATTTGTCCGGCAAAAAAAAATAATTTTCATATACCTGTTCAGCATGTCTTCTTACCCCTAAATATACTATCTCATTAGCTGTTAAAACATATTTTGTTCACCCCTTAATTTGAACCCCCACAGTAGGCAGTGTAATGAATGACACTAGTGTATTCCCTATCTCAATGCTCTATCTTTTTCTCAACATAGGTTTCCACTTTCCCAATCTAAAACCTAAATGCTCTATCTATTTCTTGACGTGGGATATTTTCTATGACCGTAAGGTTAAATCATATTCTCTTTTGAGGAAATGAAGTGCAGGTGACGAGAATATGTTTAGACTGAAGAGTGTTAACTAGGGCTGTCGAAATTATTTGCCTACCCGCGTTGGAGGGCCGTCAGGAATTTTCTAAAATGGGGTGTTGTCAATTGACAACCACCGGCAGGAAAGGAGGTTAAATTTCAGGTCGAATACCGTCAGTAATTTTTTAAGATGTAAGACTAACTTTGGGCGAAGTTACATTTCTCTGAAAGATGGGGATCATTTAATTCAACAACTTCTTCAGATGGATGAGCTGACAGAGCGCCGGCGATCCGTACGTTCTGACTTGCTGGGAGACTTGACTGCAATGCTACTATGAAAGAGAGCTGGTCCTGGAGTCTCCATAGCGGGAACCCATCACGTTCTAAGACCGCTCAGAGATTTGACTACACTGCTGCCATTGATGTATTCTTCCGACTTGGAGATTACTCAGCCCGGAGACTTGATTGCAATGCTTTGACTGATGTCTTCCTGTGCCTTTTGAGATTACTCGAATTTCAGCGACCTACCAACGGTTGCGACGATAAGGACCCAAGTCAGACCTAGTTACCGTGAAGATGGCTGCTATTCTTAGAGACTAAAGAAGAGGGGAACCTGTCACGTTCGGAAACACCTTGGGGACTTGGCTACAATGCTGACATTGATGTCTTCTTCTGCCTTGGACATAACCCAACCTCAGCAGCCTACTTGACGACTGCGACGATAAGGACACAGTTACACTGTTACAGACCTATAAAAAGTACCAGTCATTTAGAACACATGATATGAGGAGTAGTCTAAAAGTAGTCTAATGATCATGAGGAGTAGTCTAAAAAAACAATGTCGCTGGACACTTTTTCGACTTGCCTCAGAATACCGCAGAACTACCCCTCCCCTTCTAGCAAAATCCGGACGACTACCTTGAGCCTTTAGCGGTGTGACTCTGCGCCTTGTTTCTTTGGTTAGATTTTTGCCAGTGACTTTTGTGGTAAGTAGCCTGATGATAGTGCTTAGTCTTCTCGGTAGCAAGGCCAAAATCTAATTTTGGTATACACTTCTTGAAGCACTCTAGAAGATTTAGTCCATCTTGCTGTGTTTCGTTTACGTAAACGAATGGTCCTTCATTTGCTCCAACTTCACGGTGGGCCGACCTGTAGGCTACTGTTTTTCCTTTCCTTTTCAAAGTCATTGCTTTCTCTTTTACTTCGGGGCTCTGATAGATTGTAAGGTTCCCGAGAGGGACTAGTTTCTGATGTTTCTTCATGGTCGAGCTTGACTTCGATCTCTTCTTGTGGACTGCTCCGATGGTTTCCCTCTTGTGAACATTCAGGAGCAGCAGGCACCTTCATGGTAGGTAGATCTACAGCAGTGTAGCTTGGGTCCTCGTCGTCGAGAAGGTCGCTAAAGTCGGGGTAATCTTAAAGGCGAAAGAAGACATCATTGACAGCATTGAAGTCAAGTCTCCGAGCGGTCTTTGAACTGACACGTTCCATCTTCTTAGTCTCCAGGATTGACAGCCTATTGACAGCCATCCTCTGGGTCTTTAACAGTTTAGCTTGTGTCCTTATCTTCGATGTCGTCAGGTAGGTCGCTGGGGTTGGAGTTATGTCCAGTGCAGAAGAAGGCACCTATATCAGCATTGCAATCAAGCCCCCCAGCGGTCTGTGATCCTGATAGGTTCCCTCTTCTAGTCTCCAGGATTAGCAGCGACCTTCATGGTAGCTATATACAGGCATATGTACCAAATGTAACAGGCGTCTGTACCAAATGTAACGGGACTGGATACATCGACCATTTCCTACTAAGACGCAGAAACGCGGAAAAAAAAAAATATCGATATGCGATCAGTCAGTGTCGAGCATTCATTCCGCGCGGTCGCATGCTCCTGTAGTCAAACTAGTTTGGTGAAAGTTGAATAATATTGGAGATAATATTGGAGGATTATTGAGTGGATCCAACTTTTGGCCGTCAGAGTACGGTGGAAAATCAAGAAGCAGGTTCCACGCTCCACCGGGCCACCGCCAAGGTGATTGCCAACGCTCACGTGGGCTTGCCCTTTTAAAGATAAGTTGATTCCAGTATTTTGTAGAACATGGCAGACAGGTTAGACCGAGTTCTCCAGGAGTTAAAGAAACAGAAAACTTGACTCAAACTTGACTCGGGGGGCTAGCTATCATATCAAGAATGTACCCTGTGTCGATATTGAGAGTAAGAAAAATTCTCGTTACGACCATTGCAGTTTCCGGGCAGTTTCCGAGAATTCGACTTTTGAGCAAAAGGTTTGCAAAAGCAAAAGGTTTGTGTGCCGCGACTAGGAATCGAATCCCGGCCGTCTTGTCGGGGAGGTCGTTAGTCTGTAGTCTACATGTAAAAAGGCGAACTTTTACAATACATAAGTGCATAATTACAGTGCATAAGGGGCAAGGGCCTGCCAGCTAGCTTTGGGAACACTAAGGAGGGGGTTCGAGACGGTTCGAGATAACAAAGAAGGGGGAGCCTGTCGACAATAAGACCCTGTATATTTATCTAAGCCCCCCGGGCGATTCGATGGCCGAAAGTTGCGTAGTCAAGTTTACTGTTCCTTTAAGCGAACTCCGGGAAGACATGAACGGTCGTTTCGCGCAACTGGAAGGTATTTCGTCACAGGTGTCCGAACTCCGGATTGATGTTAACAGCCTGGGAACGAGCATGAATCCTTCATATTCCATGTTGGAAAAGAAGACTGATTCAGCGGTAGCCATGACGGAACAATTGAGTAAGGAATTAAGATTACTCGACACAAGTTGCAGCAGTTAGAGGCAGAGTCAAAAAGCTGCAATCTAGTACTGTATAATTTCTCACCAAATGTGAGGGGAACCAGCCTCCACCATGATATTGTTCAGGCTTTAAACTCCATAATCCCGGATTTTGAACTGTTTATCCGAGATAAATTGCTCAAAAATAAAAAATAAAATTAAGGTCGTAAAAAAATAAATAAACTAGAATTTATAATATAGGTCATAATTCAAATACTGAAGTTTGAATATGAGTTTTTTTAAAAAAAAAAGGTTCTTTGCAGATATCGTGTTTGTAGGAGATAGTTTGTAGCAATTGAGTAAAGTTGGAGTTTATGTGTGTGAAGTGGTGATGAACTATTAAAAAAAAAAAAAAAAAAAACTTGAGTTGCGACGACTCTTCTAAAAGCCGAATCTCTCCTCTGTTTCTCCATATTTCAGACCATTAATATTATCGGCGAAAAAGAACTTTCGCATCCAGTATAATTCATTTTTTTTTTCAATTTAGTTCACTCATTTCAGCACAATTCACTTACCAACTCTTTCCTGTGGTTACATGGGTGCAGATGGGATTTTCATGTTTCGGGTACGTTTGTTGGTGAAGGAGTTCCTTCTCTCCCTGGAATCCGCGAGATGGCGGGAATTCTGGCGGCTGAACCGCAATGCGCCTGTCTCTGTCTGTGTGGCAAGTTTGGGGAGAAGGACTGATGAATCCCCTTAGGGGACGTTTTCGCGTGGATGGCTCTGGTCCTGTCGACCGCCTGATCGTTTTGCTCATTTTCGCGTGGATGGGATCACCCGTTCAGCTCTACAGCCATCCACGCGGTAGTTCGTCTTTGGTAGTTCGGTAGTTCGTCTTTGACACGTCTACCATTTTTTTTTTTTTTTTTTTGTGTAAACTGGATTGTTGTGTAGCAGCCCCAGTTGACCATGTTTTGAAATAAATAAATAATGCTACGTTACACACTGCGTAAATCCGAGCGTATTTTGAAATACGACCGTATTTTACGCACGTGTTTGGGCTTGAAAAGATCTCTAACAACACGGACGTATTTGATAAATCGGTCCATTTTTTATATAATACGTCCGTATCGCTTCTTTTTTAGCTCAAATAACTTGCGTAAAATAAGCTCGGATTTTACGCAAAGTGTAAACCCACCATAAAACATATATTTCAAGTGTCCAAAGGAGGGACATGATCAATAATTCCTGGCTGTTTCAGGCAGATTTAAGCAATAGGTCCCAACACTGTCAGAAGCTGCATAACATATCTGTACATAACAAGGATGGGAAGGATGCGGGGCTTTAAAGTTTAACCGAAAAGGGCTAGGGTAGGGAAATCTAGTTACCCATCACTTATTCACTTAAATTGGCTTAAGATCCGTTGAAAATAAGTTACTTCGTTGTTCCGCTATTCACGAATAATCGATTTTCAAATAGTGGAATTTCGGTGCCTCTATGCGCTTGTATTTTTGTTGTTTGCCTCACGAGAAAGATTTATAATTTTTTTTTGGTTCAGGCCCTAAGCAATCGTCACCAATCTCACCACTGCCCACTGAAAAGCTGCATTTGTGTTGAGATCCCGCGTCATAGTAGAATTTACGCTGTGGGGACGGCCGGAGATATTCTGAGCCTCATAACTAGAGCAGATGGTGGAAAATCAAAAAATCCCTTTGCAGAATCCAAATAATTCAGTGTATCCAATTAAACGAGACAAAAATAAGTTGGCTTTTCAGTTAAATATTTAACAAATGACACTTCGGATGTTAGCTGACATGATTTTCAAGCGTTACGCATTAAAACTTCGTGCATACAAGGAGAGCCAAAACACCACCAGAAAACCTCTGCTGACTTTTTTGTTTCTCGTCATTGTTCCTTTCATGCCGTTTCGGCGGTTTTTCGGCTTATCCGGGCAATGCTTGTTTGCATAATGCTTGCAAAATCATAACATAGTAAAGTATGATAAAAGTAAGATCCGGAACCAATTGAATCGGAGGCTGACCTTAAAGTTTAACCGAAAAGGGCTAGGATAGGACAATCCAGTTACTCATCACTTATTGACTTAAACTGGCTTGAAGACCCGCTGAAAATGAGTTACTTCGTTGTTCCGCTATTCACGAATAATCGATTTTCAAATAGTGGAATTTCCGTGTGATTTGTGGTGCTTGTATTTTTGCTGTATGCCTTACGAGAAAGATTTATCATTTTTTTTTGTTCAGGCACCAAGCAATCTTCACCGATCTCACCACTGCCCACTGAAAAGCCGCATTTGTGTTGAGATTAAAATTTCTCGCGTCATAGTAGAATTTTCGCTGTGGGGACGGCTGGAGATATTCTGAGCCTCATATCTGGAGCAGATGGTGGAAAATAAAAAAATCCTTTTGCAGAATCCAAATAATTCAGTGTAGCCTATCCAATTAAATGACACACACATGAGTTGGCTTTTAGTTAAAGCAGTTGAATCCACCAAAATTCTTGGGATTGTAATTGATAACAACCTTGGCTGGGAATCCCAAACTTCCAAACTGGTCCAAAGGGGAGCCAGTCTCCTCAAGGAATTTGCTCAGGTAAGACGATTTGGGCTGTCCCACAACACCCTCACCAATCTCTACAAAACATACATTCGTCCTGCCCTGGAATATGGATGCCAGGTTTGGCACGCCGGACTAACAAAGCCTAGGATTCGAAAATTGAGCGGACTCAAAAGCGTGCATGTCGCATCATCCTTGGGCACGAGTACACATCCTACGAGGAGAGTCTGGCGTCACTAGCCCTGGTCACCTTATCAAACAGACGGCATGAGCTTCTCATGGCTTTTGGGAGGTCCTGTCTGTCGTCGGAGCTCTTTCGTAACATTCTGCCAGATTTCCAGCCAGCAGCAGAAAATAAACGCCCTACTCGAGGATCAAATTCGGGGAAGCAAAAGTTAAAGCTCCCTCCTGCAAACTGTTGTGTTCGGTATGACCGTTCTTTCGTACCATACTTCTGTAAAAATTTTAACAGTTCTGTGACCTAACTTAATTGTGCATCAAGTGTTTTTATCTACCTCAACTGTTTACCGCGAGTGTTTTTATTTTTGACGTGCCAGTGCTATTCTTTCTTCTGGATATTTATGGCAAAGTAATAAACTTAATTGATTGATTGATTGAACAGACCACATCCCAAGTGCTATCTTGAAATTGCGCATCCTTGTGTTATATGTTACGAAACTTTTGAGAGTGAAGTAGTTACAAGACGAGGGGTCGAGCCAATGAAAGTTAAGCTTCTGCACACTGTCAGAAGTTTCATAACAGATAGCGCATAACACTTTCAAGAATAACACCTTTTCAATTGGAAATAAAGTGTTATGACCAATTAAGTTTATACTATTTTGTGCATAGATCTCCAACAACACCTTCAATTGGTAAAAATACTAACAGGAACGAAAGAAACATAACAGATAACATCCCAAAGTGTTATCTGTTGAAACCGGGCATCCTTCTGTTGTCGTTAAGTTACTTCTGACAGTGTAGTATTTTTACCAGTTGAAGGTGTTGTTGGAGATCTAGGCACGAAATAGTGTAAACTTAATTGGTCACAACACTTTATTTCTAAGTGAAAAGGTGTTTTTCTTGAAAGTGTTATGCGCAATCTGCTATGAAATTTTTGACAGTGCAGTCACAGATTATCAATGGCTGCACTTCCATACGAAGTAGTAGGCTACTGTTGTGGCTTGAAAGCCACGTCCAGTTCGGTTTTATTCTCAACCACGGAGTAAACACATAACGCCATCGAGGCAATAAGTTTTGGTTGTTGCCGCTAGATGGCGTGTGTGCTTTAGCGTCTTTTCGACCTAGCATTACCTGTATGAAACTGATCCGTCATCAGTTTCATCACGTCCGGGTAACACAGCATCCTGTTGAAGTGAGGAGACTTTTATACCCATTCGCTGAGTTATATATTTTATTTATTTGGAGAGAGAAGAGAACGGTGTGTTTGAGCCATAGAGAGAAGAGAACGGTGTGTTTGAGCCATAGGCTACCTAGGACATCCGTCCCCACCCCATCGTTTGCTGATTGGTTTTGAAGGTGGAAAATAAGGTCGGGCGCCGCCGGTCTGCAGAAGAGTTTCTCCACGCTATTCACAGGGTCCCAGTGACCCTATTTAAGACCCAGCCTTGTCAACCACCCTCGAAACCACATCAGCTACTGAATTTAAGTCTACTTTTCAACTACAATGCGGACTGTTCTTTATTTCTTGATTGTCTTCTTCTACTCATCTTTTTCTTCACGGATTTGCCGCTGACAAAAAATGCAACGGAAATGGCTTCTAAAATTTCAAATATCGTTAACATCGACGCTCCAAGTAGCAGACCCATTGCGCCTCCTATGTCACACAATAGAGGAATGGCAGTGTATCCAATCGATTCTCTGATGTCATCGAACGTGAGATCCTGAAAAAAAAAAAGTAAAAGTGTCGCGTCATTCCAGACAAGCATGGATTACTTTTTTCTTGGACAGGTACGTGATGCATTGTCCCATGGGTTTCTGGTAATCTGATATTCTGGTAATCTCCTGTGACTTTTATAGAGATGGACATTACTTTAATATTCACCTCTACGACTACTAGTTGGATATTAACAAGAAAAAATAATCAGATATCGCATGAAGCGACTACGAAAACCCGACAAAATTGAGCGGACCTGGAGGTATTTACTCTAGCTTTTAGCTGATGTCGATACCCGTTTACTCCTCTTCCGGCGTCACCGTTGATTCTCGCAAAAAAACAATCAGCTTTGACTGCTAGATTTCCTCTTCAGCGACTTAACAGCGATATAGCTATTTGTAGAGGTAACGGAACGTGATTTCGCGCGAAGCTAGTAACCTCCGCTCATTTGCGTCGGGAGTCGGCCGTATTTTACTCGACTCTGCATGTTTGTATGACCGAAATAGGGAGACAGCAGTTCTGTCTCGTTGTTTGTTCTTGATATTACTTTGGAGGAGGTGGATATTACCAAGAACAAATAACGAGACAGAACTGCTGTCTCCCTATCTCGGTCATACAAACATGCTGAGTAGAGTAGAATACGACCGACTCCCGATGCAAACGAGCGGCTTCGTGCCACATCACCTTTCGTTACCTCTACAAATAGCTAAATCACCGGTAAGTTGCTAAAGAGGAAATCAGAAGTCAACGCTGGCGAGCAGGAGTATGCCTCCTGCTCGCCTCTTTCGATACTTCTTGTGCAATAGGCAACGGTGAAGACGGAAGAGGGGTAAATGGGTATCAACATCAGCTCAAAGCTAGAGTTAAATACTCCCAAGTCCGCTAAGATTTGTCGGGGTTTTGATAGTCGCTGCATGCGACCAAGACAGAAGTTCTTACTGATTATTTTTTCTTGATATTACTTCAATATCCACCTTTCGTAGAGGTTTAATATGTTGCGTCATTCAGACAAGTATGGATTATTAAAGGTTAACTTTCGACATCGAGGCTGATATTTTTAAATGGCCTTCGAACTTGTTATTCCGATATCAACTGAGATTGGAGTCGATATCCAACTCCATATCTCATATACATGTTATAACATACATTATAACATGTATGTTAACTATTATAACATATATTCATATAATATATACAAAAACAGATTCGTCAGCTGTGACGATTACGAAGCGATATTTCGGCCCTTCTTGAAATATCGCTTCATAAGCATCACAGCTGACGAATCCGTTTTTGTATACATTATATGAATATTTGAGTCTAAGTCAGCTTGGGCTCAAGGAATGTTAACTATTATAACTTCTTCGAATAGAATTTGTTTAGGTAGTAGCCTACTAAATCTTCTTTGGTAGTACTTACTTGCTACTTTTGTAGGGAATTTTTGTTTGGTGAAATGGCAACCCAGGTCTACTCTGGATATGTGAAAATGACTACTGTTGTACCCCGGCAATTCTGTTCTAACAATATCATCTTTATCCAGCACCTATCTTTCACATTTGTAGCGAAGCAGATTCAAACACCTATCCTTTACATCTGTGCGAAGCAGAGGACATCTAGTGGCGGGCTTTTAGAGAGATAGAACTAATCAGCCTAAAAGAAAACACGTGGACTGTTGAAGATTAGAGCGAAATCAAGAAAAAAGACAGTGATAATTGCTCAATAACTACCTTTGGGATAGCAAAGGAAAGTAAAACGTTGTGGTAGGATGTTCTTGAGATGTTGTTTTCGCTGACAAGTTCTTTGTTTTTTCTTTCTGAAAGTTATGTCTTTTATTTAGAGGCCAGGTTCTACTTTTCCGTATTTGAGGAAAAGTGCTCGATGAACTTCTTTGCGGAGGCTGATACGGTTTCGTATCATCCTTTCTGGGGGCTAATACGATACACTTCGATATCGTATACACAATTCCGTATCAGCCTCCACAAAACTCATTGTCATAATATAACTACCTGTGGGACATAGGAAGATATGCAGTATATACCTCTGTTGAGAAAAGTCATAAAGTAATAATTTTTCTCAAACAGGTACCTAACGCATACCACCTAATCTCCCACAGTTATATTCTGGTAATCTCCACTGGCTTTTCTAGACGTGGATATTAAACTTATGTGAAGGTGGATATTAAAGTAATACATTAAAAAGAAAAATAACAGCTAACATCCTAAGTGTTATCTGTTGAAACCGCGCATCCTTGTGTTATCTGTTACGAACCTTCTGACGCATAATATGTAGACCTAAATAAATTACCTATAATTATTTACCTGAAAAAACACTCTTAACTTCCCCTTGCCACTCTCAATGACACTTGTCTCCGTATATGGCAGAAATATATCTTCGCTGCACTGTCTTGGGCAGGTGCAGTTTGAGCTCGACCACCTCCCATAGAATAGTAGATCATCTGCTATGCGCATCGACTGATTGTATGATTCGGGAGTGCTGCAGTAGTTGCCAGGTACTCCTAAAAGAGATTCATACTAAAGTCTCTTAGGGCAAAATGTATAAAAAAAATAATCACGTTTTTTATTACGGTACATTTACACGCTGCGTAAAGTCCGAGCGTATTTTGAAATCCGAGCGTATTTTACGCACGTATTTGAGCTATTTGTATATGAAACGGGCCGATTCTCAAATACGTCCATATTGCTAGAGATCTTTTCAAGCCCAAGTACGTCCGTAAAATACGGACGGTTTTCAAAATCCGCTCGGATTTACGCAGCGCGTAAATGCACCATTACCTATCTTCGGAGGCCTTGGTTCATTTCCCCGTTTTTGCACAAAGCACTCACTCCTCACTGATCTTTTGGCAGGTTTTTTTTATGCACTTGCCTTCCGGACAAGTGTCATTCAACGATCATTTCTCCGTCGGTCGGTCGGTCGGTCAGTCCGGTGATCGTGAGTTAGAGTACTTCCAGATGTGCTAGGACGATGAAACTTGGCGGGCATATTAACGACCCGACCAAACTAAGTTGGAAATAGTCACACGGCAGAAACCTGGCAAAGCTTCGGTCTCGGGTGCGCTTTCCAGAACTAGCTGGTATCGAGTGTCGAGTATTAGCTAAAGCCCGGTGTGAATGGGCCTTAACTCGCGAAGAACGAGTCAAAAGCTTATAATAATAATAATTTATTTCTTACCCACTTACAAAGGGAAAAAGTGGAGTACAAGGAGAAAAAACAAAGAACTACAAATAACACAAAATACAAGAAAAAGAAATAACAATTTAGCAAAAGAGGCGGATAAGACGATTGTTAGGACCAAGACGGATTGGCGCTTCTTCAGTTAATTTCAGTTAATTTATGTCAGATGAAAAAAATGTAACTCTGACTTACTTTCACACAACATAGGTGCAGAACCTTTCGAGTTGCTAAGTAAGGGACAGAGAGACCATATTTGTAGATTTGAGATATATTTTCTTTGTCGATGACCTTGCATACTAATTAAACAAAAACAAATTCTGATTTCCAGTATAACCCTGGCTTGCACAGTACCAACTGCAGGAGTAAAAAATCGAAAGATACTAGATAGATAAGTTGTGATCTACTTTCAAACGTGAAGAAAGGGCGGCCTTACGACTTAAAGCACAGCTCTTAGTAGAAGTAATCTTTTTCCTATGAAATGGATCAGAAAAAAACATTTTCGAAAATACCATTACTTTCCATCTGAAATTAGCAATTTTCTTGTTAGCGCCTGTCGACTATGTCCAGCCTTCCTGCTCTCCGACGCGGCGGCTGGGCGCAAAACATTTGAAAACTGATCGCGCCGTGGTTCAAAAGTGTGAAAACTAAGCAAATAAAAGAAGTAATAAACAAAAAGCTTCTCAGATCCTTATGTGTGAAAGAGTTGTCAGCAGACGTTGATGATCCCGGCAAACGTTTCATTGTGTGACGGGCAAAACTCGGAAAGGCCAAAAAAGCGCTAAAATTTCGTAGGCACAAAACGAAACAATGGAGAGAGGTGGGGATTTTAAAAGCTTATAATTTTGTATGGGAGCTAGATGTATTATAAAAAGCAGAATAAGCAAGAGGGGTCCTTTAAAAGATCAGGGGTATAAGATAACTATACCCTTACCTTCCATATAGGGTAGGAGACACGGAGACATGCTGGCAACAGTTTGGACAAAACAGTCAGCTATACATTTCGACCAGCTATAATCGTGATCCTCCTCGCAAGGTCTCTGTTTCGTGTTGAGGGTCTTGAACTGGGAGAAAAAAAAGTTAATTCATGGATATCTTCATCAGGGTCCAGGTGGTGGCTTTCTGGGGCCATCAGTGGGTAGGCTACTTCACTGATGGTTGAGTTTTCTTAAATTACAAAAGACATAAATGATAATTATTTGAAGCAGCAAACAAGTAATAATTTGAATTTATTGTAAGAGTAAAGTGTAGGAGACGTCTAAAGATAAGAAATTTGAGTTGTAATAATAAAGAAAGTTGCGTAACTGAGAGGAGTGGAGGTGGGACTTAAAACAAGAGCTGTAAGCTCATATGGCACTTGCAAGGGTTGAGATGTATTCTTTGATCAAAAGTAATTTTCGACTGTGCGGTTCAGATGCGCACTTTAAGTGAGCTAGAGAAAAAGTATATTATCGTTGAACTTGGCTGTAATGATGCGCACTTTAAAGGAACTAGAAATTCATCTGTAAGGAAGACCCTTGAGGCAAAAACGATAGCAGGCTCTTAGGGATCATTGATATATACGTATGATCAGAAGTATTTTTTCCCCCACTAATTTGCGCACTTTAAGGGTGCAAGAAATTATTTTTTTTGCAAAACCCTTGTGGGACAACTGATCATGGGTTGAGATGTATCGTTTGATAAAAAGTACTTTTCGACCTTGCGGTTAAGATGCACACTTTAAGGGAGCTAGAACATCATTTGTAAGCAAAACCCTTAAGGCAAAAATGATCATGAGCTCATGGGGATCATGGAAATGCATATTTTGCTTAAAAGTATTTTTCTTAATTTGCGGTCATGATTGGTACTTTAGGGAATGGTCGGATTTGAAAAGTGGCGATTTCTAAGCCAATCTTGTCGAATTTCTAATATTCCTGCCAAATTTCATCGTCCTAGCACATCTGGAAGTACCTTAACTCGCGATCACTGGAATTCCGGACCCGCCCCTCAAACTCCCCCCACAGTCGCCGGAGCCAATCCGGTTCAGTTTGGACTTGTTTGTTATTCCCACAAAGTTCCATCCCGATCTCTCCAGTCCAATCCGGTCACGTATTCCCCCCCCCCCCAATTTTTGTCGGATCCGGTCCGGACATGAAAAAGATCACCACAGGCACGCCCTCTGTTCAGTTATTAAATTTCACTCGAATCCGATGACCCGTTCCAAAGTTACGCATGGCTAAATATTCCGGATTCCTCCTCCCTCCGATCCCCTCACGACTATCGGATCGAGTGAATTTTTATTTACAAGTCAGTTTGATAGGGTCCCTGATACGCCTCCCAAGTTTCGTCGTGAATTCCGTGATACTCCCCTCCACCTCCCCCCCCCAAGTGTCCGGGTCCAGTCCAAACGTGTAAACAAATTATCTGGAGCAGATTCTTGTTCTTCCCAGCAAGTTTTACTCCGATCCCTCCATTATAACCGTTTCTCGAGATTTCCGGTCTTCCCCCACCCCAATTCCCCCATAGCTGTCGAATCCGGTTCGGACTTCAAATGGAACATCAGAGATATGTCATTCATCCAGGTATTAAGTTTCGTCCCAATCCGATCACCCGTTCAAAAGTTACACAACACTCAATTTTCCATATTCCCCCGCACTGCACCACAGATACAAACCCCTTTGACCCTCGAATGCACTAGCTCTTTCCAATGTTAACAGAGTGATCCGATGCAAAGAGTGACGTCACGCCGCGCGCAGACCTACTAGTGTAAAGAAAGGGGTAGGGGTTTTACAAAAACTACTAAATTTTCCGGATTCCCCCGCCCTCTACTCCCTCCACGGTGGTCGGATCGGGGAAGTGATTATTTGCAAGTTAGTTCGGTCGGGTCCCTGATATGCCTGCCAAGTTTCATCGTCCTAGCACATCTGCAAGTACCCTAACTCGCGATCACCGGACCGACCGACCGACCGACCGACCGACCGACAGACCGACAGACCGACAGACAGACCGACCGACGGAAAAGTGATCGGTATATGGCACTTGAGCGAAGCTGCAAGTGCCATAAAAACAAAAACAAAACATAATTTTGTATCTTTCAAGAGTGTATTGTTTGTTTGCTGTGTTTTTATGGCACTTGCAGCTTCGCTCAAGTGCCATATACCGATCACTTTTCGGTCTGTCGGTCTGTCGGTCGGTCGGTCGGTCGGTCGGTCTGTCAGGCCACTCATCTCGAGTTACGGTACTGCCAGATGAACTAGGACGATGAAACTTGGCAGGCATATCAGGGACTCGACCAAACTAATTTGGAAATAGTCACTTCCCCGATCCGACCACCGTGGAGGGAGTAGAGGGCGGGGGAATCCGGAAAATTTAGTAGTTTTTGTAAAAACCCTACCCCTTTCTTTACACTAGTAGGTCTGCGCGCGGCGTGACGTCACTCTTTGCATCGGATCACTCTGTTAACATTGGAAAGAGCTAGTGCATTCGAGGGTCAAAGGGGTTTGTATCTGTGGTGCAGTGCGGGGGAATATGGAAAATTGAGTGTTGTGTAACTTTCGAACGGGTGATCGGATTGGGACGAAACTTAATACCTGGATGAACGACATATCTCTGGTGTTCCATTTGAAGTCCGAGCCGGATTCGACAGCTATGGGGGAATTGGGGTGGGGGAAGACCGGAAATCTCGAGAAACGGTATAATGGAGGGATCGGAGTAAAACTTGCTGGGAAGAACAAGAATCTGCTCCAGATAATTTGTTTACACGTTTGGACTGGACCCGGACACTTGGGGGGGGAGGTGGAGGGGAGTTTCACGGAAATCTGGTGATGACAGTTTTTGGGATTTTCACGACGAAACTTGGGAGGCGTATCAGGGACCCGATCAAACTGACTTGTAAATAAAAATTCACTCGATCCGATAGTCGTGGGGGGATCGGAGGGAGGGGAATCCGGAATATTTAGCCATGCGTAACTTTGGAACGGGTGATCGGATTCGAGTGAAATTTAATAACTGAACAGAGCGCGTGCCTATGGTGATCTTTTTCATGTCCGGACCGGATCCGACAACAATTGGGGGGGGGAATACGTGACCGGATTGGACTGGAGAGATCGGGATGGAACTTTGTGGGAATAACAAACAAGTCCAAACTGAACCGGATTGGCTCCAGCGACTGTGGGGGGAGTTTGAGGGGCGGGTCCGGAATTCCGGTGATCGCGAGTTAAGGTACTTCCAGATGTGCTAGGACGATGAAATTTGGCTGGAATATTAGAAATTCGACAAGATTGGCTTAGAAATCGCCACTTTTCAAATCCGACCATTCCCTAAAGTACCAATCATGACCGCTAATTGGGAAAAATACTTTTAAGCAAAATATGCATTTCCATCATCCCCATGAGCTCATGATCATTTTTGCCTCAAGGGTTTTGCTTACAAATGAAGTTCTAGCTCCCTTAAAGTGTGCATCTTAAACCGCAGGGTCGAAAAGTACTTTTTATCAAACGATACATCTCAACCCATGATCAGTTGTCCCACAAGGGTTTTGCAAAAAAAATAATTCCTTGCACCCTTAAAGTGCGCAAATTAGTGGGAAAAAAATACTTCTTGTCATACGTATATATCAATGATCCCTAAGAGCCTGCTATCGTTTTTGCCTCAAGGGTCTTCCATACAGATGAATTTCTAGTGCCTTTAAAGTGCGCATCATTACAGCCAAGTTCAACGATAATATACTTTTTCTCTAGCTCCCTTAAAGTGCGCATCTGAACCGCACAGTCGAAAATTACTTTTGATCAAATAATACATCTCAACCCTTGCAAGTGCCATATGAGCTTACAGCTCTTGTTGTGTTTTGGGGTGTGTTTGTTTCCAGTTTTTGTTTCCAAAACACTATACTCTATACGACTAAGTCCAAAACACGCCAGTGAACCTCGGGAAGAACAAGAAACGTCGCCCGAACGATGACTGAAATCCTATCTGAACCAATCACCAACGTTTGTTGGGGACATCTGTGGTGGCGTTTCTGGCTCTTCTCTAGGCACATGGCGATTTTTCCTCGGCACGAAAAGTTAGTCGTCAAGAGTATAGTGTTCCCTTTTCGTTGTTAATTTCATAAACATCATAAAATTAGATTATCAGTTCAAGCATATGGCTTACAGAAGAAAAAACTGGACTCTGTAACGCCATTTGTTTCGAGATTCTCACATTTCGAGGATGTGATTCCCGATGAGCACAAAACATTTTTCTCAACATGTGCACTGTAACAGGAAACACTGATGCGATTCCGGGTAGGAAACAATTTGTTCGTGTGCATTTACTCCGTTATCGGAAGCTCATCGTAAGTTTTTCTTTTCTTTCTTTGTCTTGTGCTATTTCCCTTTCCTTGTCCAGTGCCTAACTAAAATTTAGCTGTTATGGGGACACCTGGATGCGATGCATCATGCATCAAAGTCAAAGTTTCGGAACGAATAAGGAAATTCACATCCGACTGCGGAAACCGGAGAACAGACGGAGTCCAGAGTCCAGACTTGTGGTCCAGACTTGCGGAGACCAGACTTGTGGTCAAGAGCAGAGACATGAAGGTCAACTTGGCGTCTTGGTATAAAATTACACTACTACACCGTCAGAAGTTTCATACAAAGAGCCCAAGGAGTTTCAACAGGCAACAATTACAATGTTAGCTGCAGGCCCGTATCCAGGAATGTATTTCGGGGGGGGGGAGAGGGGGGTCGGCCCGCGGAATTTATTTGGGGGGGCCCACGGGTATGACCAAAAATTACAAAAAAGACATAGATCAGAGGTTAAAGCCTACAAAAAACTATTACTTCTGTGGGTTTCGGGGGGAGGCCGGGTCGAACCCCCTAACCCCCCTTGATACGGCCCTGGTTAGCTGTTCTGATTTTCAAACGTTACGCGCTGAAACGTTATTCATACAGGAATAGCAGAACGGCCGCCGAAACGTCTGCTGACATTTTTTTTGTCATCACGAAATGCTTTTTCGGCAGTTTTTCGACTCCTCCTAACATTGTTTGTTTCGCATAACGTTTGCAAATTCATAACAGATAACACCCCAAGTGTTGCTTTTTGAAACTGTGCATCCTTTTGTTATCTATTATGACATTTCTGACAGTGTATTACTACTACACCATCACTAATGGATGACGAAAATAATCCATAATTGGCTTTCGCTGTGAAAGTGAAACTCTGCTTACCGATCGAACGTAGATTCTCAGGTCCTTCCCCCATCCGCGATAAATGGTGCTACCGTGCGTCCGCACATCGATCACTGGCGAGTCCCTTTCGTCGTGAACGAGTAGCTTCCAACCATCGTCCTGGTTATAGACAATCTTCTCAGACTCATCGAGTTTCAAGTAAAGGTTGTTGAAAATGCCGGACAGGCGAACGGCTGGATCGTCTAGAAGAAAGCCGAAAAGACCAATAAGATTCCCAATCCTTACATTAACAGGTGTACGTTAAGGGTCTTTAAGTTCCAAGCGAAATTTGTGGTCATGTTATGTATTGTAACATAAAAATATGTTAATGTGCTATGTGCGTGATATAGCAAATTCTATTCGGTTTGGTTACGGGCGGTTGATCCCAAATAGAGGAAAATACGTCAAGGACTCGGAATTTTATACAGTGCTTTTCGCGCCCCCTACATTCATAGCCTATAGCTGCTCAGGAATTTACCACGTCTTCAGTAGTGTAAGAGATCTGAGAACCTTCTTAAGTACTGTAATTTCTTATACAACTCCCAAAATCTTTGCGCAACCGTAAACTGGTTTCAAAGATCAGTGTTCAGAACAGCACCAATACAATTCGTCGTACATATTAAAATTGCTCCCCCTCCACCAACATCCTGCCCCGCCAGCCCACGATAATCTTAGCAAGGTTTTTATGGCACTTGCCGTTCTGCCAAGGGTCATAAACTGATAACTTTTCCGTCGGTCGGTCGGTCCCACGATTGCGAGTTAGGGTACTTCTAGATGTGCTAGGACGATGAAACTTGGCAGACGTATCAGGAACCCGACCAGATTATTTTGCAAATAGTCACTTGCCTGATCCGACCATCGTGGGACGAGGGGGAGATGGCGGAATTTTGAATTTAGTGGCATGCATAACTTTCGAACGGGTGATCGGATCTCAATGAAACTTGATATCTGGAAAGACCTCATGCCTCAGATGTCTCATTTCAAGTCCGTACCGGATCCGATGAATATGGGAGGATTCGGAGGGGGAGGCCGGAAATCGTGTGACACGCTCAGAGTGGAGCGACCGGGATGATACTTGGTGGGAAAAATAAGCACAAGCTCTAGGTACGTCACTGACAGAACTGGGCCGGATTCGGACACTGTGGGGGAGTTGGAGTGGGGTTTTTTTAACCGTAAAGTACAAAAAAACGTGAAATACAAAAAAAAAACTATACTAAGCAAAAGCAAACGATCCCCATGAGCACATGATTATTTTTGCCTCAAGGGTCTTGCAGAAATGAATTTGTAGCACCCTTTAAGAACCCATCTTAACCGGAAAGTGAAAACAATACTTTTGACTCTACTTGTTGTAGTACGTTTCTTGGTGTAGCAGACATGTCTGACGAGTACAAAAAGTTAACGGTATCAGCACCAGCCGATACAGGCCTAACTAGCGATGCTGATTCCGATTCTCTGCCTCAGCCAGGAACTGCAATGGGGTTGGGGGCTAGCCATCCTGGTGATTCCGCAAATCCTTCCTGTCACCTTCCCCAGATTTCTCCAAGCATCCATTGGAAGCTGGGTGAACTTTTGGCTTGTCTTACAGGCTACGCTACAAACCCCCACCGAAAAGCACCCATTTCCGGCCCCATATTGCCCAAAACCTTCGAATACCTCGAGCTAAAGCCCACAGTCTCAGGTTCTCAATGCCACAAGTGCAAGACAGCAAGAACCGAGCGTTCCTGAAATAGCTCTGTGCCCTCGTTCATTAAAGTCTTTAATATGTGACACATAAATTTATCCCCCATAATATTTTAACTGTTTAAACATAAACCTATTTCCTATTTCCGAAACAGCAAAAAATCTACCTAAAACATTAAACTACAAACTTACACAGGTGGTAGGAATAGCAGACTCCCAAGTAGGTGTAAATTTTCTTCCACCGACCACGATCTGAGCAACGTGTATTTCTTCCGAACCAACACTGCAAGAAAAAAGTTTTTTGAATTTATTTAGGCGGCTTGAACTAAGAGCGTGTTCCAACTCTCTACCAATAGTAACTATTAGTTACTATTTCCGTTCCAGCCTTCTCAAAAAGGTAACTAATAGTAACTATTTGCTTACCACGCTCGGGAGCGTAGTAAGCGTAGTAACTATACGCATCTCTGTAACGTGATTGGTCCGATCAGCCCGCGGCCTGATATTTGACCGAAAAAAGAAAAAAGCGTTCCAGCCTTAGCGTAGTAACTACGGTGAATAGCGTAGTAACTACGGTAAGTAGGGTGGAACACGCTCTAAGCCACCGCAAAATGGGTTTCCTATAGAAAGTTTCCACGCGGCAGGTTCAGAAATTTGTTTTGGGGTCTGCGCTTTTCCGAAATTAGCCGCTAGAAATATAAGATAATAAATATTATTTTTGTTGTTGTTGTTTGTGAATTATTAATGACGTTTTTCAGATGTTTTAATATAATTTGAAGGTTTAAAGATGTGAAGGAAAATGACGAAAATTTTAAATCTCAGAAAAGTAAGGGTAGACAGAAAGTGTTGTATGTAAAATGATGGTGAAAGCGACTAAGTTTAGGATGGAATTTTAACGAGATGATATGTTTTCTTGTTCATCTGCTATTTCCAGGTCCCTACCTAGATCGGACAATCCAAATTTTATAGGTTTTGGGACATGGCTCTTATGATCAGCGATGATACCCTTCTCTCAAAACCCTTAAAGGACCCGTCGTGTCTGCCAATGTAACCTTTACTTCCGTAATTGCATTGATTAATCCTGAAGCCCCGAGCTTCGACCCAGGTTTCCTATGTCACATTCTAAGCTAACGATACCTCACTAACCTTTACCTCGCCGATACCTCACTAACCTTTGCACTTGCCACGATTCACCATTTACCATGCGCATTACGCTCCCAACGAGTGCTCGCTTATCATGCTGGGCCTACTGATGCGTAAAACCAGTTATCTGAATCTTCCAGAGTTTCTGCTAGAAGTCAATCGGCCTGGGAAAAGGCTTAAAGCAGCAGAAGCCGTGGGTAAGACTAGTCTTACAGTGTTCAAATAATTTTGAAAACTGGAACTTAAACAGTAAATAATGCGAGGTGTGCTTTTTGGTTTGGAATCAGATACTTACAGTTGCTCGAAGCTTCATTTATTTATTATTTATTCCTTATAGCTGATTCTTACGTTACGAGTTATTTTTTATCCATGATTCCCAGTCAGTTTAGGATGAAGGAGTATATCTATAACGTATTCAAATAATGCTGTGTCTTATCCATTGCTGGGAAAGTTCGTTTTGCAATAAAGTATCAGCAGTATCAGTAATGCATGAAACCTTGATAAAAACGGATGCGTCAGTTACGATGCTTATGGCAGCGATATTTCGGCCCTTCTTGGCAAGGGTCTTCGGCAGGCTGTCAATCTTCAGGGTCAACGTTGGGGAGAGCGAACCTGTAATCATCTGTAATAATCGTTGACCCTGCAGATTGACAGCCTGACGAGGACCCTTGCCAAGAGGGGCCGAAATAACGCTGCCATAAGCATCGTAGCTGACACATCCGTTTTCTGATTTGAATATATGGTTATTGAATATATGTTTCAAAGTCAGCTTGGGCTCAAGGAATAAGGAGTGTTTATAAGTACATTTCTATTGCTCTGCAATATTTTCGATTCAGAAAAACAAAAAGTCAACAAAAGAATATGGATACACCGGCGCATATTTCCGCAGTGACAACAGCGCAAATTTAAACGAGTAAAGTCTGGTCTTCACCCCCCGGAACTTCCGGAATCTGGGCTTCCAGATTATTCTTTGACTTCTTCTGTACCTAAATTGTATCTGGAATATGAACCGGTCCCAAAGTACATCAAAATAATCCGGAAAAAAGGGGCTTTTGAACTTGATGATTTCCGAAATTTTTAAGTATCGCAGAAGAAATTCAAAAAGAAATCTCGGAAAATCTGGGAACCCAGATTCCGGAAGGTGAAGACCCGACTCAATTAAACGCTTCCCTGAGTCTGCCCGATCTCTGGCAGGGAATGCAGCCTAGTAAATCTGTAACCGACGCAAACTTACCTCGATTAACATCTTATCGGGTTCGTGGCTACCCGCATCCCACAAGTCCTTTCCATTCATACCGTCAAACCCCACCAGCTCAGAAATACTCCAATCGACTCCGGGTACTCCCACAGATGGCGTCGAATTCGTCTCTTTGTGCATCCGATGGCGTAACTCCATGAGATGCGTTACGTTGAACCCGTTTTTGTTGCAAATCGAGATAACGGGGAAGCGTAACGTATCGTTACGCGTTACTCTAACGCTAACGGCGACGGGAGATGATAGGTAGTAAAATATTCGATCTTGCACCTAAATAAAGAAAGGGGGTGAATTTGCAGTTACCAATCTCTCAGAGTGACGACTGCCTCGCGAATGTCAACAAAATAATAAGCACAAGTCGCAGTCATATTCTCACATACTGACTTATACAAGAACAAGTAAGCAACAGATCCTCCGTCTCCCTATCTCTGTAATACGACCATGCGGAGTCGAACAGATCCCTATACCCTGCCCGACGCAAACATCGGAGGGTAGGAGCTCTACGGGACATTCCAATTCGTTACCTCTACAAATGGCTATATTGCAGTAAACCCCGGAGAAGAAATTTCCAAAGTAAAAACCGATTGGTTGTCTATCATCGCGACTACACGTGACATCACGATGTCTTCTTCAGACCCAAGCTGGAAAAACGAGCCTGTGATCCAAAAAGGATGATGAGCAATTTTTTAGTCATTTTGCATTAAAGTTTAACTGAAAAGCTGACTTATTTTTGTGTCATTTAACTGAATACATTGAATTATTTGGGTTCTGCAAAGAGATTTTTTTATTTTCCACTATCTGCTCTAGTTACGACGTTCAGAATACCTGTGGCCGTCCCCACAGCGTAAATTCTACTATGACGCGGGGAATTTTAATCTCAACACAAACGCGACTTTTTAATGGGCAGTAGTGAGATTGGTGAAGATTGCTTGGTGCCTGAACAAAAAAAGTCATAAATCTTTATCGTAAAGAATACAACAAAAATACAAGCGCATAGAGTACCATAAATCACAAGGAAATTCCACTATTTGAAAATCGATTATTCGTGAATAGCTGAACAACGAAGTAACGCATTTTCAGCGGGCCTTCAAGCCAATTTAAGTGAATAAATGATGGGTAACTAGATTGTCCTATCCCAGCCCTTTTCGGTTAAACTTTAACAAAATCAGAGCCAGTAGAACGGTTATTTAGACTGGAGATGCGAGTTCAACGACCAAGTAAGTTAAATTCTCAAATTTTTGGGTCGAATTTCATCGTTTTAACTGATCAAAATTGTTTTCCATTCTACAAAGACAAACTTCTGCTCTAAAAGCTTCACTCGAGCAGTTAATCACAGGTTAGTTTGTCTAGCTCAACCGACATATCCGTTTAGCGCAGTTAAATACGGGCAGCAGCGTACTCTGTACACCGTTTGGCTTCGAGTCCTGCTCCTCTACGTTTCGCGCTGTCCTGCCTAATCCTTATGAAGTGCGTTCGGAAGTGTCTTTTTACGTAAAACCCAGATATAAAGTCTGCAGAACTATTTACCCAACAAAATTTATCCAAAATAATTTATGGAAGCGAAAGCCTTTTTTCGGCAGTTATATTACAAAGAAGAAGACCTAACTGGAACATTTAGGACATACGCTCTTGCTAACTACTAAGTTCCATCGGCAGAGTTACGCAAGCACAAAATGTCCGAGATCCTCCCCCCTCAAACTTCCTCCGCAGTGGCCAGAGCTGGTCCAGACCTGTCAGGACTTATGCTCGGCCAGCACCATCAAGTCCCATCCGGATCGGATCACTCGTTCGAAAGTTGTGCATGCAACAAGATTTCCGGGCCGGAGGATCCTTTCAACTCCCCCGGATCCGATCCGGATCTATAAATTGTATACCTAAAGATTATGATCGTCCTGCCCGCCTAGTTCCGTCCCAATCCGTCTACCCGAAGCGTGCCGCAAGATTTCTTGGACCCCCCCCCCTCCCAGGGGCCGGATCCGGTCCAATTGCCAACTATCAAGTTTCGTCCACATAGGATCATTCGTTCGATTGTTTTTATGCCACAAGGTTCCGGATTCCCCTCCCTATACTTCCCCCGGATGGCTGGATGCGGGAAGCGACAGTTTCCGAGTCAATCTGATCAGATAACTAATAACAAGCCCGGCAAGTGTAATAGCTTCCATCATCTGGAAGCTAACAAGGGATCAACGGAGTGACACATGGACCAGCCACACTACACCTGCTTGGTAGATGAATAAGACTGTTCCTACGGCCCGGTTCTATATGACTATTATAGTGGTTTGCGAACTATCTTGACAAGTTCCTCGGTAGCTCAGTGGTAGAGCAAAGGTCCCTGGTTCAAACCCCGGCTGAGGAGCATTTTTGTCTTTCAGCTCACTACTTATCAAACGTTTTCATGGGACCGTTCCAATCCCCATCAAGTTAAATCTTTGGTTTGATTGAATCTTTGGTTTAAACATATCTTTGCTTCAATTTGGTTGCCATAACGAGGCCCAGCCGCGTAGGCCCTGGTTTGTTTATGAGGCTCTAACACTGGAGGCCTAGACTTCTAAATTAAATTCAAAATTTACTTCGGGTTTATTTGTCATGTTGCAATTCCCTGCAGAACATTCCATCCCCATAAATTCTAAAAAAAAAAAAAAAAACAGGCCCTGAAATTTAATTGGGCTAAAACATCGTCTTCTAAATGGCTAGTGAAAAAATTACAAAGTGCATTGCGCAATGGATTACAACTTCGCACATGGAATATTAAGCAGGGCGGGAATTTTCTTAACGTCGTGGGAGGTATAAAAGAAATGTGAAGTGTTCAACACGTTCTAGATGGTTTTGCCGGAGAATTTCCAAAATACCGGAAATATTGCAAAACAAATTCTCGTTTCATCAGTGACCTGCATTGGATTTCAAAGGACTTGTCGCACCTGCAATGCTAATGCAACCTACTTGACCAACAGCATTTATTAGTTCTTAAACACGGAGACCCAAATTTCATATGTTACATTCTGAACCCGCTAACGACACCTTACTAATCTTTGCACTTGCCGCGATTCATTAGTTTCCACGAGCATTATGCTCCCGACGAGTGTTAGCGTCTCATGCTATTGATGCATGACCTGAATTTTGAGAGATTTTGCTAGAAGTCAATGGGGCTGGGAAAAGGCTTAAAACAGCCAAAGCCGTGGATAATTTGGTAAAAGCTGGGCCCAGCTTTACAGTATTCAGATAGTTTTGAATGTTGGGACATAAACAGTAAATAGTGCGAGGTGTGCTTTAAATGTTTTACATACCTGGAATCCCGACGTCAGAAGGCAAACGATGAGAATAAAAGTCCACATGCTTTTGCGTGGTAACTTCGCCCTCTTTCCGAAGATCGTCTTGAAGCCAGGGATGGAAATTTCTTCAAGATGTCCCTTGATGGCTTTGGAGGAGAAAACTGTGGTATCTTTAACTTCGCTCGACGTCTCTCTCGTCGATTCTCCGGTAGCGAAGACGGGGTTGTAATACCCGACATTATGAGCAGCCGCTGGGTTGGGGGACCAATAGGTGTCTCCGTTTTTTGTGTCCTGATAAAAGGGAGGAAATGAAATTTGGAATACAGTGGATATATAATATAGTCGCTTTCTATTCCCTTCAGGATTCCCTTTTCATAATCCTTCATAATCCCCATTGAACATTCCGGCATATCGCGGTGGAATTGTCCAAACCTCGCAAATACAAAATAGTAAATTGTTCAGGAGAAGGAAAAAACTGATTTGGGGCCGTCTGAAAATCAACGACTCCCTACTCCTGCAAACCTCGTAAAAACATATCAAACCTCGTAAAAACAGTGTCTGAGTGACCGATAGAATTGCAAACCTCGTAAATACGCTAGAATTGCGTACAAACCTCGTAAATACGCTAGAATTGCATAGAATTGCAAACCTCGTATATATGCGTAGGTGGTTAGTTTTTCAGAGATTTGACGACGAAGAAAATTATATAAAAATACAAGGTTTGCACCATTCGATCCGCCATGAAAAATTACATCGGACAGTATAAGAACCTAAGAATCGTAAAAAAGTGTATTTACGAGGTTTGGACAATTCCACCGCGATATTCCCCATTGAACATCCCAACTACCGGTTACGAAATCACCCCAATGGCATTAAACTGCCAGTTATGAATCTCGAATAGTCCCATTGGCTATCAACTGCCAGTTCTGCCAGTTCTCCAGATTCATAATCCCCCCCCCCCAATTTCAGAACCGGCAGTTGGAAGCCAATGGGGTAATTAAAGTTTCAGAACTGGCAGTTGATAGCCAATGGGACTATTCGAGATTCATAACTGGCAGTTTAATGCCATTGGGATGATTTCGTAACCGGTAGTTGGGATGTTCAGTGGGGAATATCCGAGCTTCAGAACATGCAGTATGTTCTCCTTTAGTTTATGGCAGTTCTCTCACCCAATACCCTCTTATAAGCTCGGCCACAAGTCATAACGAACATAGTAGGCTAGTCTCCCCCCCCCCATTTCAGAACCGGCAGCTGGAAGCCAGTGGGGTAATTACAAGACTATATTACGCCCGCTGACTACGACAGACACAAAATTATAAACCTACAGCTTAAACACCAATACAGAAAACTTTATCTGGCTTCCGTACTACTAATAGCTACGTTCGTTTTCGTCGTTCGGTTTGCCGTTCCAACCGTCGTTTTACTATAAGGTTTTCTTCATACTTCAACTGACAAGAATAAGTAGTTTTCTTTGTTTGGTTGAACCGCCGTTTCACTCGTCGTTCCTGAAACGACGAACGGAGGCGGAAAGTCAGTTTCAACATATCGGTATGGTAATTAGACGGGAATTTTCAAAATTCGCGAAAAAACAAATTTAACTTGTAAACCAAGTTTTAAACCAGTGGGCCTGTTATGCTAAAAATCCATTTGCGTACTTTGCTCTGGCTGCTGTTGCAAATTAAGTTAGTTCGACTTTTAACGTTTTCGAACCTAGTTGGTTCGTGAAACGAAGTTTATGCAGCGTGACAAAGAAAACCCTAAGATGAAAAACTAAAAAGACATTTTCGTACTGACAACGACAAAAACGAACGCGGCTAATGTACTCGATGTCCTTGATCGTTCCATCCATTCTTTCGAGATTTAGAATTTAGTTAGTTTTACAGCCCTCACGTGACTGGATAGTCCGACCATATACACCGCCATAAAGCAGCCTAAGAAAAGTCTACAATTCTTTTTGTTGTATCGCCAGGCCCCTAAACATAAATTGACTGGGTCCGCCCTCCGAAAGGAATTCCAGACAACAGGGTATTTATCCTGTTTCATTTCCTTGCTGTCAGCTAATGAGTTACATTCAGTGTTGCAACTTGACTGAAATAAAATGCACTACCCAAATAGAAAAAAATTACAAGAGGAGAAAAAGTAGTACCTAAATAAAAAAAAAATTGCGCGTAGATGCATTGTCGTCCACTGTTGCTATTGCAACCCAATTTAGCATAACCCTACAAATATGGCCTAAATCAAACCTCCGTGAAAAATAGGGGTTTCGCTCAGAACCAGATTAAAATCAAAGTAATCAGATCGAATATGTCAGATGAAATGAGCAGAATACAACTAGGCCCACATGAACATTGACAGGACGGGTATTTTTTTTTCCGAATAGTACTACCTGTCTTAAATGTACTGCATAAGTACTACTTTTTTCCAATGTACTACCAGCCCACTACTTTGAAAAACATGTGCTAAAAAGAGTACAACTGTACTACTGGTGGCAACCCTGGTTACATTCCAGTCTCTGACCATTTGCACCTAAATCGGATTTCAGGTTCTGGGTATTTCAGCGTGGGCGGTATAACCGGATTTCTTTTTATTAGACAGCGATGCACCAATGACGTAATACACGACATACTAAATGACGTTTCGAAGTTGTTTTCTAGTTCAGGTGAGAAAGGCCCAAACTTGCAATATTGGAAAAAGGGGAGCATGTCAGTCGGCAAGTTCTCATTTGGCAATTCCCAGTCGAACAGTCACGCACATGGCAGTTAAGTGAACGGCAAGTCCCTAGGGGACAAGTGCGTTTTAGGTAATCCTGCCAAAGGCAAGGCGGTTTTAAAAGATTAGGCCAATACTCTTGATGACTCTCTCCTTGCCGCTGCAAAATCTCCGGTCTCTCCGGGTACCTAGCGGAAGAAAGGCAGAAGTGGTATCACAGCTGCTCCCAAAGATTGACAAAGGATTTGAGTCGTTGAGTTTGAGGATTGAGTCGCTGAACGTTTACTCCTTCTTCCTGAGGATCACTGGCGTGTTTTGGACTTAGTCATATAGATTATTTAGACCAATGCGATGAAAATCGGAGGCAGGTGGTGTAGGCTGTTTTGTTCCGAGGACTTGGCTGGTTCCTCGGCCAATAGCACCTTCACACTGAAATGTAGAAACAAACACAGGCCCTCGAACGAATAGCTAGCTGGAAGCTAACCACCGTTCATTCAAAGAGAAGGTCGGACGTGTCCACCCAAACATAAGCTGCTCACAATCATCATGGACCGCGAATCAAGCGACATCATCCTTGTAAGACAGATATGCAACGGCGGGACTCTCGTAGCCAGATAAAGGAAGCGGGTCGAAAAGGACCGGATGCTACAGGAGCTAAAGGAACTTCTCTGTTCGTCCTCAATGACTGTCAAGGACTTCGTGGACGGGGCCACACAGTTTTCGCGACTTTCGTTTGTGTATCTATCAATTTCTTGCAAAAAAATTTCTTACTTGATCTATATGTTTGTAACTTGTCAACAAAACTTGTCTTTTGTTGGATTTGCACGTTAAGAACTTGCCTAATGATAAGCTTGTGTAACGGGAATCATCTATCAAGTGAAAACTATCTCGACACAGCGCATGTAATTTTAATTTAGTTAATGTAATAATTGTCTTAAATTTAGAATTTAATTAATTAATTATCAGTTTAGTCTAATAATAGATTTCAGCAGCATTTCTCAATGATGTAGTACACATCTGTGTCTCTATCCTTGCCTTCATATACCTTTTTCTTATTTAATTATCCGTCTGCTTATACAGTTCTAAACCATGATGGTAAAAATATCAATCTAGGTCTACGAACCATGAAAACTGCAACTATCCTTCGGTCTAACGTAAGACGTCGTAGCTATGCGTTATATCAGTTCACAAGAAAGAGAAAAGACTGAATGATAGCTTCGGATACGAAAAATCCTAGCGACAGCCATCCCAATTTCCGGATCCCAATTGACGGGATACCAAATTAAACGCCCGAGGATACGAAAAACAATGAAAAATAAAGACCACAAAAACGAAGAAGAGTCCAAAAGCCCGGGATGATTTTGGACGACAAGGAAGCTGTCATACGATTCTGCCCTAAGGCAGGTTTATGTAGTGGTGAAACTCGAATTTCTTTCAAATTCCTTTCTTTCATTTTTATGGCACTTGAAGCGGTCAAAGATAACGATGGAAAATGTGCCGGAGAAAATGGACAATGGAGACTTTGCAGCATTTGGCAGTACTGCAAAAGCCTTGCCTGTGGACTGTCGGGGGCAGAGAAGGAATTTTTGGTGGATTCGCGAAGAGATTAAAATAAGAAGAGCAAGTTCTTCTAAGAACTGGGATTTGTCTTTTGAGGTCCTTTCAGACTGAAAAAAGCTCCTGCGTACACCGTTCACACGGAGACCCTTATTACGTCGATGAGAAAGCTAAAGCAGTTCTCGATTAAGTAATTAGTTTGCGTAAATCCTGAGTTGAAATTCGTTAAACTTGAGCAACGTAATGGAAGGCAGCATGAGAAGAGGAAGTAGAAATTAAATAAAAATGGATTTGCTTGATTAGAAGATTAACCGATTTGCCTGGGAGCGACCTCAGAATCATGAGAATATACATTAAGTTGCCTTTGAAGAAATTCCGTAATTATACGCTGCCTGCAGGCCCGTATCCAGGAATTTATTTCGAGGGGGGGTGCGTTTGCCCGTGGGTCGCACCAAAAAGTACAAAAAAGACAGATCAGAAGTTAGGCCTATAAGAAACGATTATTTTTGTAAGTTTCGGAGGGTCGAACCCCCTATACCCCCCTGGATACGGCCCTGGCTGCCTGTATGAAAGAGTCGAGTCGACGAAACACAAGGAATTACGGAAGCGTAACTTAAGTTATGCAAACAGATCTGCAGGTTCATTTTTTCCAGTCCTGAACAGCCTGACGAGGACCCTTGCGAAGAAGGGCCGAAATATCGCTGTCAAAGCATCGTAGCCGACTCTCCGTTTCAGCCATTGTTTGAATATGCCCGGCTAATTTTCAATAATTTCACGATCCAAGCTGAAAATCCGGTGAAACTCCTAGCGCAGAAAATGCGGGCGGGAATTTCAGTCCACTAGCATATTTGACAGTGCGAAACGGATAAGTAACCTTGTGTTATGAAACTTGTGTTATCACAAGTTTCGTTTTTTCCATCTTGAGCGGGTTTGAGCCTGAAGAGGACCCTTGCCAAGAAGGGCCGAAATATAGCTCCAATAAATTTCAGTGACTTATCCGTTTCGCACTGTCAAATACGATTCGCGGTCAGCTTGGGCTGAAGGAATATTTATCCACTAGCACCCAAACCTGATCGTGTGTTCCCACTGTAATGTAGGAGGAATAAAAATAACCGACGATTGCACGGCTCGCTAATACTACAAATCATATAGACCCTGTAAAACTTACTTGTTTGTACATTCCCAACACGAATTCCTCATCCACATCCTTTAACCTGTTTGGGTTCAAAACCAAATCACTTCTTCTAGTTGCCCCCTGCCTTCGTTTATCCGGGGTTTTGACGTCATTACGTATTTCTTTGCCCAACTCCGAGCGAGATCCTTCCAGAAACATACTAAAAAGGAAAATTTGTGTGAAACTGAACAGATGTTTCTGCAACAATAAACAAGTGGCACTATACCTTCGCAGGAAAACTACTGAGGAGCTGATTTTGTAAAGGCCTGGTCAACTATGCAGAGACCCAAATTCAAAAACCTCGCAAAGTTTCTGAACAAAACACACAATGAATGACTTTATGAATTTGTATCACGCATTGGCGCGAAAATGCCACAGAAATTAAGAGAAAGAAATATTTTCTTTTATAATAATAATAATTTTATTTTTCACCCATCAAAAAGCACATGGCATAGACAGAGTAGAATGAAGAACGAAAAGAAAGTTTCTTTAGTTTATATTGTTTATGTAGCCTACCCCAGTGGTTCCCAACCGGTGGTACGCGTACCCAAAGAGGTACGCGAGACCCTTTGCAAGGGGTACGCGAAGGTACCAAAATCGGTTTAGTCTGTAGCTTCAAAATCTCGCCTCACTCATTTTGATTACCGAAAGCCTAGTATTACCAGCAGAGGCATCACTACACATCATTATATATATACCCAAAATGTTTTTGGGGGGCAAGGTATTTTTACTGACAAGCTGGTCGTTTTCTTTGCACCGACTCGTTTCTTTTAACCGTCTGGCCGACCACTTTGGGGGGAGGGTGTTCCCAACCCGTACTTGACGTCTCTGATTACAAGCCCTAGTGAAAGTCTGTGAAATAATGATGATTCCAAAACAGCTACCTTACAGCCGTAAAATCTGTTCCTGTGTCAAACAATCTTGTTTCAAAAATGATCGAAGACATTGCAAGTGATATTGTCATTCAGGTTGCGAATTAAGCTAACGAATGTGTTTGCAATGCGGCTTAATAAAAGCACGGAGAACATCAAAACCAAAACAGAAACAGGTATTCCGTATATATTTCTAGACACCCGTATGCCTTATCATTTACGATGATAAATATCGTCTTCTCACGTCCTGAAAAAGGGGGTACTCAACCTTTTCGAACGTTGATTCGGTGTACGCGGTACGGAAAATGTTGGGAACCACTGGCCTACCCGGCTTTTTTCCTTCTCTGGGCGGGTAAATGTATTAAGAGAGGAGTAGGCCGAGACCGGAGAGGTATAACCTGGAAAACTGGCAACACCAGTGTCAAACTTCCAGAACATACGCACTGACGACGTCAAAAGAAAATTATTCGCAAAATTCGCCCTAATGGCAGAAAAATGGCAAAATGCGGGTGAACGCAAGGGGAGTTTCGTAAAGTCATTTCACGTGTTAAATCGTCTCACCAAATCGGGTCAAAATCTGTTTCACTTTGTCTGGATCGATTTCAGGCAGGAAATTTCCGTACGGGAATGACTAACTGAAAGGTCACAGGTTGGAATATCTCCTTAATTTTTTTCTCGTCATTCAATGTAATACTTCAAATGCTTCAATTTCGATAAATGATTGACTGACGAATTAACCTAATATGATATTTACGGCGGTGCTTTAGGTTCCAAAGACTCAAAAAATTTCGAAAAACCAATGTTCTCTCAACTTTTAACTGAAAATGCCAACAATCAAAAGACTCAAAAGAAAGTACTCGGTAAGTTAGCGTAACACAAAATGTCAATCGCAAATTCCCAAGGGGTTCACTGGTTTCAAAACTTTTAAAACACTAAAATGCTAAATTAGTCTTCAGCATTTGCTCACATAAGACAAAAGTTCAGAAGGCCCCTCGCCAAAAAAAACTTGCCGAAACAGTGCAGCAAGTTATCCTAACGAGATATAAATGTGATGGCAAATTTCCAGGCATATGAATTCGTTTCATCGCCGCATTTGTTCACAAAGGGCAAAAATTAGGAAGACCTCGCAAAATAATTGCCAAAAGCTGTAACTTACATCAGATAAAATTTGTATCCAATCGCAGGTTTCCAAACCGGTGCACTAGTTTTAAAACTGTCAAACGAACTTCCCCTGAATAGTATGACACATAATCCAGCGTGAAGAGTCCGTGCTTTCGCAGCACAATTTTGGCTTACTGTAAAAAATGACGACGGAGATCAACCATCTCTTCTAAATAAAAGAATAAACAGGTATCTGCCAGAATAGTACAGCCAACGTGTATATACTGAGCCCTGGGGGCTAGTTAAACGAAGTGAATAGTTCAAAGACAGAGCCATAAATTTTGAAAAGGTGACTCAAATTCTGTTAAGAGACAGCAACAAAAAACGCTCAAGTACTGAACACATGCGCTGCTTCGTCATTCGTTTTTGTCAGTCTCGGTATCTCTTTCAATATGAACGTGGCCGCAGCTTGAAAATCACTGCTAAATTTTCCACAGAGACGTTGGGAAATGTTATTTCAAGATTTGGATAGCTGCTTACTGGAATTGCATGTTCAAGAGTCAAGATTTTCGTACAAGAAATGTTTAGTTTCAAAAGAGTTTGAAAGGCTTCGTGGTCTTGTTTTTTTATGGTATGTTTATTAGTATCACCAGTCGCCTAGTCGCGACCGCTTTCAACCAGACGTTTCGCGCCAGAGTATTTCGAACTTCACGCCCAGTGACACTACACGGACCCCTGAATTTTCCGTGTTTGGCTCTTTTTGACGCGGACTAGGCTCCCGATCATCTTTCCTGAGGATCCTGAACCCATACCTAAACTTTAACTTTCCAGACGGACAAGTAAACTGAAAGATGTAAGGCGAAAACAGGAATTGAAATAGAAGTAAAAGCTTATTCTGAAGTCGATGGGAACATATAAGGGCAATAATACATGTCAAACCTTATTTTCTCGCTGCATAATGTATAAGTAGTTAGCCCAGAATCCAGCAGTAACCACAAATTTAGTAGAAGTAGAAGTTTGTTTTCTGAAGTCAATCGGAGCATCGATATAGGGCTTTGTTTACGGGCCGATAGTCTACCGTTGGGGAACCGGAAGAGGTATATAGGTGGTCTAAATGGGAGAACTGGTCCTTACTTCTGCCCTATGTGTGGAGATGCGAATGAAGATATAATCCATCTAATGTGTACGTGTTTCGAGTTGGATGAGCTGAGGCATGAGATTTTTGGCATGAGAGTGTATGATGAGGAATGGATGGTGAGAATGATGAGAGTGATTGTTTTGCGGTGATTAAGAGTTTGGGAAGATTCCTCAAGCTGGCAATGAGGCATCGCGAGAACTTCTTGTAGGTTTGCTTGTTTGTTGTTTTCTTTTGTTTTTGTCTTTTCGTTGAGTATTTGTGTTGCCATGGCCCTCGGGCTTTTTGCAATAAATATCATATCATATCAATATCATATCATATAGGGCTTAGCCTATATAACATGCTGAATTCATGCACAAATTTCGTTTTTCTCGACCGGAATCTGGCTAAAACCAGATATCTGGTAGATATACGATGTCGATAAATTGACTTGAAAAGGATGGTGTACCCGAGAAATACGATTCGGGAAACTCTTATTCTTATTCAAGTCATACGTGCAACCGATCTTCGAGTATGACTGTCATGCCTGGCACAGCTCCTTAGCCAAGGAACAAAGAGAATCCCTGAAATACTTAAACAATAGCACTGGAACAGTATAAACGGTGGATGAGATGCGTACATTAAAGGTTTGTTTTAACAATGCATTCCGTCATCTACTTTCATATAATCGACGTTACTCTCTTCAAAAGTTAAAAATGATACTGAATCTTTTGATGTGATGAGATGGAAAGCAATAGTTAGTTTTGATGCAAGGATAGAAGTCTCTGAAAATCTCCTTTTAAAGGCCATTCTCGAGAATGCAGAATGACATTCCGGCCATTTCAACCGCCTTTCTCGTCGACTGTGCTATTGCCCGTATACATTTTATGAAAGAATAGTCCTGTTTTAGTGTAATTTTGTTATGTGATGTGTGATATCACAAAGTAAATAAATTGATTGATTAATAAACAAAACAAAGCAGCAAGCAAAATTACTGTTTTAAAAGTTGTCCATTATAATTTGGATGAATTAGAAGACGGATGATTTCAGCTGTCGTTGGAACGAATGAATGGCTGAATCAAGTGAAAGTCTTATCGTCGGATTTGGTCCAAGACGTGATGATGTCATCTGTCCTTGCGCTAGCTCGGGCAACACATCCCGACGGATAGCGGACGGTAAGCAATCCCGCCCGTACTACATAGATACCCCGAGTTCTCATTGAAAACAAAAAGGAATGTGCATACTCAAGTGCATACTCACACTACCATTCTAACTCTCGACCATTACACAACCACTGACGTACCGAGTTTTCTCCAGCTGAACCAACTGGACTCTTTTTCCTCATCCAGTTAGCCTATCGCGCCGTCTAACAATGTGAAAGTGACAGATGTCGTTTCCTGTCATAGCTGAGAACCCCCCCGTTTTTCTTTCCTTGGAAATACGGTAAACGGGAAGGTCACGCAATGCTATCAAGCTTCAACACATAAGACGATCAGGGTTAAGATGACACAATGCGCCCCTCCCCAATATTAAAGTAGAACTGAAAGGTCTGATGTGCAGTCTTTGATTTTCAAAACTACAGGCGCGCGATCCCAAAAAGGAGGCTGTGACTCGAACAGAATTTTCTGTTGTCGTTTGTACCGCCCACAAGTCTGTTTCAGCAAACAACATGGTTTTTGTGGCTAATATTTGACAAATAACTCTCGAGGTGTTTCAGATTTCGTGGATCAAAACGTGGCAGGAAATTAAAATCTATCCGTTAATCCAAGTAATTTTTTTTTAGCTATTTTGGTTAGGCGGATAGAAACAAAACTGATGATCTTTCTAGTACAGAACGGTATCAACCTGTGGGTCAGGCGCCGTAAACACTTCTATCTCGCCTTACAGGTTCAGTTGCCGTCAGCCCACCCACTACTTTCGTACCTTGCTCTTTGGACTTACAGCAGTTTGCACACGGTGGACCGAAACATCGCATATGGGCCGATGCAGTAACGTGTTTTAGTGTAATAAGCTGCATAAGGATTTCCCACGTTATCGTTGCTTCAGCAAGACAACCAAAGGAGGTGGCGATTAGATAAGAGCTGAATAGTCTATTTTCGTTTTTTTCTTAATCACGCCCGTCACGTCCTTGTCACAGTATAAGCTGAGGCGTATACTTATGCAACTTATTACACCAATTTGAACGAATCTGATTGATCCCAGAACTGTTGGTATGAGCAAAAGGGGACAGAATTACGCAATTCAGGACAACGCCCGGAAGCTCAGAACTTGAAATGGTAAGTTATAAACAATAATAATACAAATTAGCTGTCGGTTCAGTATTGTTGAACTTCAGCCAGAAGTGTTCTGAGATAGGTTCACGGGCTTGTTGCAGAGCCTTCGAATACTCTTACGAGTCAGTCCTGACGCATATTATTTACACTCACTGAGTTAAAGTCGTGCTTTTTTTCTGATTTAGTGTTGTCTTTTTGTTATATACTCCGCTTTTTCTTTGTTTGTTGTAAGAGGGCAGCAATAAATTGTTATTATTGTTAAACATATTCAGCAGTTCATCGTTTGCAAAGAAAGTCAACGCTAGAGTTTTGCTGGTTAAAGCACACCTCGCACTATCTGCTGTTTCTGTTCCAATATCCAAAACTAGTTAAATGCTGTAATACTAGGTTCTGCTTTTAACAAATTACACACGGCTTTGAGTGTTATAAGCCTTTCCCAGGCCCAATGACTTCTTGAAAGAACACGGCAAAATTCAGATAACCGGTTTTACGCATCAACAGTATGATATCCGAACACTCGTCGAAAGCATGATACGCATGGAAAATAGTGAAACGCGGCTGCGTGAAAATATGTGAGATGTCTTTAGCGGGTTGGAATGTAACAGATGAACTTCGGGTCTCCGGGCTAAGAAATAATGGATATAACTACGGAAGTAGGTTGGATTAGCATTGTAGGTACGACAGGTCCTGACCTTAACCGTTCCGGCAAGATACCAGTTTCCGTCCATCCGGAAGTTGGTATCTTGCCGGAACGGTTAAGGTCAGTTTCTTTTCCTGTAAGCTGCAAATTTCCGGTTGACTCCCTGCGCAAAATTCCAGTAGATTCCCTAGGACAAATTCCGATGGATCCCCTGATCAGACTTCCAGTAAATTCCCTGAGACAAGTTCCAACACATTCCCCGAGCCAAGTTCCGGTAGATTCCTTGAGCAAGGCTGTTGCCACAGGTAGACGGGAATAAAAATATGATGCAAAAGCTAGCCCATAATTTCACTTGGAATCCCAAAAGACACTCTCATAATAGATTTTTCCAGAAATTTCATTAAACTACAAGAAGTAGTTTAATTTCGATAGAAAAAAGGCGGGTCTAAAATATTTGCCTGAGGCAGAAAAATACTCCAAGAGCCTATTTCTCACTTGTTGGTAATATATAATCAAAGTCAGCACATAACAGTATCATAGAAATTCTGCAGATATGGTCACTAGGGTGAATTCACGATGAACCCTCGTAAAATTCTGAAGACGCACCCCTCCCCCCCATCAGGAAGGTGGCGTGACGCCCCTGATGTCAACTAACAAGATCACATCTGAAGAACGGACCAGATTCAACCAATTCTCCAACATCAAGATCGCCTTCCGAATGTGTCGCATGGTAACTCCTGGAGAGGTAACGTGACCGAATCTGATTAGGCCACAGAACGATTCGCATGTTTAGTGATGGCGGAGAGAATGACGAGCGGTGCGAACACCAGAACATTGGGAGAAGGTTCATTAAAGTTTAACTGAAAAGTTAAAAGTTCAAAGTATTTGCATCTTCTTTTACTATGGGCCAAATTTTCCGCTATCGCCCGAAGAAAAGCAAGGGCGATAATGATTATAACACTAGTACACTGTGCAGCCCCATGATACCTCCTGGCGGAAATTCGGTAAAAAAGCAACTGTTTTATTTCAATCTTTTCTTAAAAATTAATGCTATTATTGCTATTAGCTAGTAACGCCTCTTACAATCTTTGCCAGAAAAAAACGAGTGTAGACGATTCACCTTTTATCCATCATCAAAACGGTTCAGTTCAATTCGGTAGAGAAGCTTCGTTAAGATTTGTTGTGGTACCATCTAGCGTCAGAAATATCTTGAACAACTCTCACGAAGAGTCTATCGCTAGGTGGCTAGACCGTCGATTAAAGGTTGTATGATACGCAGACCTACGCAGCGGGAAGGAGAGTTGACTAGCGTTTTGTGCTTCATGGCAATTTATTTGAAAGATTAAAACGCACTTCTCTTGCTTTTGTTCGGTTTTGCCAAATTCCAGTTGGATTTTATCACATGAGCTATGAGCTAAGCCAGATTTGTTCCAAGATGAGAATTTCCAAGATCTAAGAGGTGAGGCATTGCTGTTTACCTAGGCTAATGGTTCTTGGTTGTTGGCAGGTTGTTGTTAACACCAACCTGAATCAACAGGTTGATTCACCAGCAGGGTGATTCCTCTGGACTGAATTATGGTGTAAAGTGGCTGAAATCAGGCTCTCAAAACACTGTCTTTTTTTGACGGCAACACATGGGAAATTTAAAAACTCTTTTTCCAAGGGCGATAATAGTTGTCGCAGGGCGATAATAGTTGTCGCAGGGCGATAATAGTTGTCGCAGGGCGATAATAGTTGTTATCGCAGGGCGATAATAGTTGTTATCGCAGGGCGATAATAGTTGTTATCGCAGGGCGATAATAGTTGTTATCGCCCTCTGGAACTTTTTTCTTTTAACATCAGGGCAATACTAGAAAATTTTGGCACAGGGTAGGATAGGACTGATATCATGGGACTACACGGTGTACACTGAATTATTTTGACTCTCTTCAGGACAAATTTTTCGCACTAGCTCGTAGGGACTTTGAGAATATGGACGGCCTCCCGACATAACCGGCTCCATAACTGAAACAGAAGAAGAAACGTGATTGTTTTGGCCTCTGCTTTGATCGAGGCCATGTTTCATGCGTAAGGAACGAAATATCAGACGATATTAGACGCTGCAAATATTAGATTGCCAATGAGCCGTTTTTAGTATCTAACTTAATAGGCCTATATAAACCTGGCGAGCCTCTTCAGCCAATTTTCCTACTTCCATTTCTTCCATGCGTCTCAAGAATCTGCTAGACGTAGCCCGGTTGCTCCCGGATCAGAATATTTAAGTGATTAAATGATGGGTGACTAGCTAAACGGATCTTAGCCTTTTTCAATTAAACTTTTGGGCTAAAGTTGAACTTTAAGTCCTACAGAACCACTTCGCCGTCTAATGAAGCCATTTAACCGCCGTCTCCATTAAGCAACATCAAGTCAAATAAAGAATACTAAAAGTTTACTCCTCTGATAGTCGTTTAATTATGTACAAAGCTGTCCCACCTTAATTTCGGTTCTTGGTAGGAGTTGCTATAATTTTGATTTTTCGAATTGTATTTCGTCTAGCCTGAACTTCCCATGTCTTCCAATTCCTTCATTTGCAAATCTTTTGGCACCAGATACTGATTCCTGTAAAATAAAATAAAAAGTTAGGGTAGGTCTACGACTAGTTAGGGTAGCCTAAGTTAAATCGATTATTCTATTGTCCATATAAGAAATGGTACAAAACCTGCCAGTTTGGATTGGAGAAATAAAGACAAGCAAAAGGAAGAAAGAGAAAAGCTTAAACTGAACAAGCCCAAATAAAAACACTATAATATTTACGGCTCTCGCCTAAAAAAGAAATAAACTCGGCTAGGTACTGATCAACAGCCATACAGCCATGCGCAATCACCAAATCACGAAGAAATTTTGTGTCCCCGACCCAACTATGAAGCTAAAAGAAATAAGCGAACATATTCTGCCACCATCCAACCGCCTTCCTGCCCATTGCTCAATGCGCCTGCTAATACAGTAAATGTATTGTTCTTTCTCGTGTTTAGCTGTGCATTTCTTGTTTTGCGTTTATTTATCTTTTGTTGTTGTTGCGGATTTTGCTGTACCATCTATATTTATTGTTAAGCGTTCATTTCCCTTTTTTACTCTGTATGTACTGTGCAAATGCCTTTAATAGGCTGCACGTAATAAATTCATTCATTCATTCATACAAGAATAATGTAACGTAATAGTGTGTTAGTGTTAGTTTAGTGCAAGAACCTAGTTATAGAAACCTAGTACTATAAAATCATTAGTTTCAAATAACTGGACGCTAGTTTGTACTCGAAGACCGTTACGACAATATTTTTGCAACTGTACATTTCTATGTTTCATACTTGTTCCTAGAAAGAGGAGAAACCAACTATCGGCTGCGCCCCACTAATGTTTTTATGATAAATTATTGATTGATTGGCTGAAGCAACCGTAGGTTCGCGAAATTTTGTGGTTGTCAGCAACCGACGCTCCCCTTTGAACCGATGGGGTTACCGATTTGTTACGAAAAACCTGTATATTTCGACTTTCCGGATAGAATCAGGGACAGAGGAAATGTTCTTGCCACGCAGTTTGTGAAAAATAGCAGTAATGTGAGGAAGTGGGACTTCGTCACTAACCCTCACGTCGTTCAGGCGGTGGAAGTCGGTAGCTACAGGGCAACCTGCATTTTCTTCCCAACCAACAACAATGGAGCAAGGCTCGGCAAAGCCACCGGATCAATAACCTTAGACGCATTCTCGCCGTTCCCCGAGGACTCCACTTGAGGGATCCCCGCGTTTTTGTCTGTCCCGGGGACTCACTCCCCGTATTCTCGCGAATAACCATGGACGGGGAATGCTCCGGTTATCATCACCATCATCAAAAAGGACTCCCTTTCCTATTTGGAGGGAATCAATTTTTGCTGGTGTTGGTGCAATGTAAAATTAATTAAAGACAATCAGGATATGCGAAACCAAACATAAAGTGGATCCAGATAAATTTCGTCAACTGCATATTTTTTTTTTTAACAAAATCCATTTTTAGTAGCATTCCCCGTGCTCTCGCTGTTTTCCATACGCGGAGTCCGCGTGGAGTGGGAACGGCGAGAATACGCCTCTTGGAGACCAACATTCGGTCTATTTGAGCCTTTGCAATGTAAAAAAAAAAAAGGGTAAAGGTATCAGCACTAGCCTTGACAGGCCTAGCTGGTGGTGCTGATCTCCGATTCTTGGCCCTTTGCAATGGGCTCCAGATGAATTGGAAGGCGATATCCACGAACTGTCTATGCAGCTGCAACACCAACATCAGATATTACAAACAAATCAAAATCATCCTTGACGAACACGTCATGGTTATCATGAGTAGCTATACGTTCCACGTTCTAGCTGGGTTTTTCAAGAGATGCTTCAATTTGACCATCATAAGAAACGCATCCATCTCGTTGTCTGGCAACAAACCAGAACCCGAAATAACCTTTGTGGATTTTAATGAGTCAGAAACACTCAAGCAAAATATTTTCTTCTCGGAACCGGGCTTCGGCGTTTGCCATGTATATAATGGGAAAAGTTTATTTGAATAGTTTCCTATGAATGCATGGATCACGCCGTCACACGTCATGACAAGTTATTCCGGCAGGACAAAATATTAATTAATAATATTTTTACATCATTATTGTTAAAATATCAATTAATAATATTTCACTTATTTCCTGCGTAGGAAAAACCAAAAACGGACGGTTCATGGTTTAATGGTTTAACTAGGGATAATTACAAATGTCCGCTTTGTTTGACTGGAGAGGACAGTGTTGCCCACCTCCTAGGGCAGTGCCTTTACCAGATCAGTTCGGGCCTGGGGAGCTCTTCCCTGGTATATTGAAGTCGACTAACTACAAAGTAATAAAGTGATGGGAGGTTAGAGAAAATCTAAATAGGAGGTAGTTTATTTTCTGTGTTGTATTATCATTTCGTTTGTGATGTATTATTATATTTGTATAAACAAACACTATTCTATTCTATTCTATCGATTTGCCCCCTACTAGTCGATGGCACACAACTTTTACTGAAGGTTCGCCTCAACACTAGTCCCAGAAACGAGTTCAGGTCGATTTATACGTTTCCAGTTCCAGGGGCGGTTCGAGGGGGGGGCGTGGGGGGGTGACTCACCCCCCCATGCTTCAGAGAATCGTACTCTCAGTCGTATATTTTGAGCTTGTCTGAATGACAGTCGTATGTTTTGAGCTTGCCAGAATAACATAAAGGCAGTTACATAACGTGAATTTTGCCCGCAGATGACATTTCTAGTCGAATGGCTACGAAGATCTTTCCTAGTCGTAATATTCTGAGTTTGTCAGAATGATAGTCGTATATTCTAGCGTGCCAGAATAACACCAGATCGTGAATTTCGCCAGACGCAAATCACCTGTTCCTTGTCGCATTTACGAACAGATTTTCTAGTCGTATATTCGAGACAGTCGTAAGTTTTGAGCTTGCCAGATAAGGCACCTAATCCTGAATTTTAGTCGCAGATGACCTGGTTCTGGTCGTATGGTTACGTATAGATTTTCTATAACTCATATGTCACGAGTCAATCGTATGTTTTGACTGAGCTTGTTAGAATGACAGTCGTATGTTTCGAGCCTGTCAGAATGACATAAATACAGTTACCGAATCTGATTTTCACCCGGTGGTGCACAGTGTGAACACAACTGGTTTTGTACCAAAACCTTTGTATTTTAGCAGAAAACACGTAGCTGATTTTTGAAATTTCAACAGTAGCCTATCTGGTTTTGTGCAAAAGATCCTTATTCTAGAATAAAACAGGTTGATTTTTGGCTTGCGGAGTAAGGTTTGACCATAAACCGGAGATGTACGCATTGCAAGGACGGGCCTGATGATTGCACCATACTGTTAATGTGTACCAACTTCCGGGAAGATATCCTACTCCGTTCTAGAGTTAACGGGGTTACGGACAGATCTGTAGCACTTACTTTTGTTTGGGTTCCGAAAAAGACCCATAAATGTTTCCAAAACTTCGCCTGCGGCGCTTTTCACGGTAGTCTATTCTCTATCTAGTGGCAGAGCGCAGAGCGCTTCATTTAGGTGCAGTTTTAGGCATAAGATTTGAACCATGTTAAAGCTATAATTTGTGCTGGAAGTAGTTTAACTTTTCCCAGAAAAAAGGCAGATTTAAAAAGTTCCGCCTGCGGCGCCTTTCGTAGCAACGCTTTCACTATTTACTTGAAGCGTGGGTCATTCAGGTGGGTTTTAAGCTTGAGATTTTGGGGTTTGAGCAACATTAAAAACTATAAATTGGATGGGAAGTAGTTGAATTTTGCAAGTCAAAAGTCAGATTCAAAAAATTTCGCCTGCGGCGCTCACTTTTTCTTTAGTAAATACGTTAGAGGCTGCTGCTTGGGATCGTAGCCACGTTACAAGCAGAATTTAAATGGGAAGTAGTTGAATTTTGCCAGAAAAAAAGGCTGATTTAAAAATTTTTTGCCTGCGGCGCCTTTCGTAGTAGGCCTATCCTATTAGATTTCTTTTTTCAAGGGTGCATCAATTAGGTGGAGTTTTAAGCATGAGATTTTGGGATCTGAGATACATGAAAAGCTAGAATTTGTAGGGGAAACAGTTGAATTTTGCTCGGATTACAAAAAATTTCGCCTGCGGCGCTCAGTTTAAGTTGTCTTGAGCACATCCGTCAGAAACTGGTACCAAAGATTGGCTGTTTCCTGCGAAAGTTCAAATGAACGTCATGCTGAAACTCATAACCTTTTAAAAATCTATGTTTATATTTCTTGAGCCTGTGGTACTGTGCTTTTCTATTTCATTTTTTTTTTTTAATCGGCATAACTGCCGATTACCTAGTCGTATGTTTTGAGGTCGTCACCCCCCCATGCCCAAGCACTTCGAACCGCCCCTGGGGACAGCTTCCTTTTCTGCCAACCCAATTTCAGACATATTCGCGACAGCCTAACCCTACCATAACTTGCTGTCAAGTAGACGGTGACAGAATCAACCAGATGGAGTTATAACACCTACAGGATCAAATGAACAACAAGGAATCGGCTCCGACCAACAGGTCTGACCTCCAGACAAACAACAATGATTGGTAGGGATGTCCAAATGGTACTCCAGGACCAGGAGATCTAGAGGTGGCAGGTGGAGAGGGTGGCTTCGGGTTCGCTGGGTCTGTAGGCGTTGGTCAAGGAGAGCTGGGGGGGGAGGAAGTTTATTTTAAAGCAGGTCTAACAAGACCAAAGTTTTCGATGGGATCCCAAAAATTTAATATTAACTACGTCTTGTCTTCGCCAAATCCAGTCTTCGCCAGGCTAATCATCTGAGAAAACCAATTTCAGATATACCTGTATAAGCCATATCTATTTGACGATACTGATGGAAACTTCCTGGTGTACTTCTGCCAAATTTCCGGTTTCGGCCGAATTCCGAGCAAACTACTTGCCCAGCAAAAACAAAAAATAGTTCAAAAACGAGTTCAGCGTATCTCCTTATCCCTATAAAGAACATCTAATCAACTTCAAATAAAACTTTAACTTCTAAAAAAAAAATCCGGTTTCAACCGGATTCCGGACGAACTATATGCCCGGTTAAAAAATGATTGTCATATATAGATTCAGCGTTTTTTCTTACCCTTAAATCTATCATCTAATCAACTTCAAATACAAATTTTGCTTTTAACAAATTTTCCGGTTCTGGCCGGATTCCGGACGAACTATTTGTTCGGCAAGAAAATGGTTTTCACCATCGTGTTCAGCACGTTTACTTACCCCTAAATCGAATATCTAATCAACTTCAAATACAAATTTTTCTTTTATCAAATTTTCCGGTTTTCGCCGGATTCCGGGCGAACTACTTGTCAGGGAAGAAAATGGTTTTCACCATCGTATTCAGCATGTCTTCTTACCCCTAAATCAAACATCTAATCAACTTCAAATACAACTTTTACTTTTAACAAACTTTCCGGTTTTGGCCGGATTCCGGGCGAACTACTTGTCCGGCGAGAAAATAACTTTCATATTCGGATTCAGCGTGTCTCCTTACCCCTAAATCCACTATCTAAACAGCTTTCAAAAAATATTTTTTTTGCCCCTTAATTTGAAACCCCTCCCCCACCCTCAAATATAGAACTACAGAGCCCATCTTCGAACTTGACTTGTACTTTGACCCGAAGGATCCTCCCACCAAGTTTCATCAAAATATCTCAATCCCTTCGAGAGTTATCGTGCGCACAGACGGACAGACGGACGGACGGACAGACAGACGGACAACTTTTGCGATGTCATAGGTATCCGTCACTAACGTTTTGGGATCCCAAAAAGGGAGGATTTTAAGGTGTTATTAAGTTTTCGGGGAGATTGTTTAGCATTTGGAGAAAAAAGAAAATATATTGGTAAATTTCCTGATAAGACTGTTCCTTACTTCTGCCCGATGTGTGGGTGTGTGGATGATAGTGCGAGCCATTTTATGTATGAGTGTAGGGAACTGAATGAGTTAAGAGCTGAAATGCTTGGACAAAAAATATTTGGGGAAGAGTGGATGATAAGGTTGTTGAAAAGTAGGCATTTTGGAGATATACGGATGTTTGGGAAATTCCTCCGGATCGGTCTGCTCTCACCGCGAACTGTTTTTTCTTGAATAGATTATTCCCATTTCGTTTTTGTTTTTGTTTTAATGTTGATAATATGCCGTATTTTTTTCCCAATCTTTTGCCATGGCCTTCGGACTTTTGTGTAAATATGTTCTATTCTATTCTATGCTATAGAGCTATATATAACGCTAAGCGGCCGACGGACCAGAAAAAAGATGAACAGGATAAACATTTGCCCCATTACCGCTCGTATCTACAAGGATTAGTCTGTCATTTTTACCATTAACTGTAAGGTCATATTTCTTCAAGAACCCATGCCAAGAATCATCGGGACCTTCGGTTTGTCAGTTGTTTCTCGTGTCAGTCAACTTTCACGTTTCTGACTTACGCTCAATCAGTCCAATATAATGTTCGGTTGAATATAATAATAATCAGTCCAATATAATGTTCCAATATAACAGGGACAACTCGCCACAAAAATAATTGAACATGACCGATCGAATAGCAGGGCATCTTCCACGAACCGTTAACATAATAGAAGATTGGCATCTCAGCTTTATCCAGCTGATAGGATCAAGCCATCCAAGTCTTTAGCATTGCCTGAAATGTTTCAAGACCGAAGAAAATTTGCGGAAGTCGGACGTGGACCGGATCAAGGCAGGATGCTCTCCGCCTCGTCCGAAGAGACAATACTTGAAGATTAACAAGAGAATCGAAAGAATTGTCAATAGGTATAACCCTAGTAGTGCAATTGATTTATTGAGAGGCATTGCCAATAATTATCTGCTCCATTAAAAATTTTTTTCGAATAAATATTAATTGAATAAAGCACTTTATGTTATAAATGTGGCGAGATGTCGCACTGTCGCAAGATGTATGTGTGGCGGCTTGTCGCTGTGGCCAGTTATCTGTGTGGCGAGCTGTCGGTGTGGCGAGCTATCGGTGTGGCAGGTTGTCGCTGTGGCAAGATGTCACTGTGGCGATATGTCGGTGTGGCGAGTAGTCGGTTCCCAGTTGTCGCTGTGGCGAGTTGTCTTGTGGCGAGATGTCCCGACACGGAAAAACTGATATCCAGTCAGTATCTGGAGAAGTGCCAAACTTCTTCCCCACCAAATATTCCTTCAGCCCAAGCTGACTGCGAATCGTATTTGACAGTGCGAAACGGATAAGTCAGCTGAAACTTATTGGAGCTATATTTCGGCCCTTCTTGGCAAGGGTCCTCTTCAGGCTCAAAGCCGCTCAAGATGGAAAAAACGAAGCTTGTGATAACCGAAATATAGCTCCAATAAATTTCAGCTGACTTATCCGTTTCGCACTGTCAAATATTCTTCCCCACCAACTAAAAAAATTCTAGGCTCTACTGTTGGTGATGATGAAAGTGAGATGACTTTTTCAGATACCACGATCAGTTACCACGGTCGGACCGTGGTATCTAAATATCCGGTAACTGGCCAGATTCCACGGTAACTGGCCAGATTCCCCGATAACTTCAAAAGCGCCTTTTGACCGTGGTATCACTGGTATCAGACACCATATGGTATCTGCAAAACGTAACTAATAAAAGGATGAAGGGCCGGTTTTCCGAAAGTTCTCATATTCGAGTGAAACTTGATGGGTGCTACTAGCAAATGCCCTTGACGTGACAACAGTTGCGTTTTTTTTTATCTGAATTCTCTTCGCGATTCTCCTATTTCGCGTTTTCTGACTACTGAGATGAATCCGATTCTCCTTTTCTTGCGTTTTGTCAGAATCGAGAACGGGGAAAGCATCGCAACTCTGCAGAATCGGCAAGTTGCTCCGATAGTGAATTCTCGTTCTCCGTTCTCCTCCCTGATTGGTAAAAAAAAATGGCGGATGTTCAATCCGTATGAGCAGGTATTCACGGGTGGTTAAATTAGTGTTTTTGTCAAAAGCGAGAACGGAGAAGCGAATAGAGGAAAACGGCAATTTGTACAAGAATCAAGAATTGAGAAGCGAGATCTGAGAATTCAGATAAAAAACGCAACTAGTCATATGTCCGAATCGGATCCGGCCTCGGTGGGGAGAGTTTGCGGTTAGCACCGGACATTTCCGGGCTTCTTGTGGCATGCGTTATCCTATTCGGATGGAACGTCCGGACCGTACGAGACCCTTAGCGGAAATACATACTACCTCCCCCTGCAAGTGCCATATGAGCTCTCCAGTTACAAACGACCGTCGGAAGCATGACACGCATCCAAAACAACGAAATTGCAAGTGTTAAAATCAGTGAGGTGTCGTAAGGGGTAGGGTGGGGAGGGGCAGAAATTATTATGCACCGTTCGGGTCTCCGGGTTTAAGCATGGATGGAGCGATGCCGGAAGTAGGTGGCTTTCGCATTACAGAAGCGACGGCTTCTCAGCCGTACTTATGTTTTTTTTTTTTCAACCTCGAAACCTGACTTCCCAGCCGAACCGGTTGCGAACTTTGGGTCGATTTCGACCTCACTTTTCATTTTCTAGTTTTAGTTCTCGAATGCTGAAGTTTCTCTTGGCCGATCTTAATCCACTGTGCATTTCCCCATACACACAAACACGCTCAGGAAAACAGACCCACCTGCGTTATGACATGTTTTGCGTTTTCGAACTCAAATCGAAGGGCATCTTGTAAAGACTTGGCCTCGAAGACTGAGTAGTAGGCAGACTTCTTATCCCTACGCATGCACTCTTGTGGGAACTTTGTCAGGCTCATAGCGAGGTTGACCGCTTGGCCTAGCGCTAGAAGAAAAAAAACAGTCAAAACAAAAACAGAGCTACAAGCTCATACGGGAATTGCTACGGACGCTTTGTACAAGGAAATACATGATGACGGGCGTTATTTAATACATGCTAGTGGCCTGCTTCAAACACAGGTTCCACCCTACTTACCGTAGTTACTACGCATGACGTAACGGATTCTGGCTTCTTGGCGTCAAGGCTGGAACGAAGTTTTCTATCATAGGCAAAATATAGTGCCAAGGGCTAATCGGGCCAATCACGGGACAGAGATCGTAGTTATCACGCTTACTACGATTCCGAGCGTGGTAAGCAAATAGTTACTATTAGCTACTATGTCGAGAAGGTTGGAGCAGTAACTTTTCACGAGGTTGGAACGAAAATAGTAGCTAATAGTTACTATTGTTAGAAGGGTGGAACACGCTCACAGTTTGTAGTCGAATTTTCGAATATCCTTTGAAACCCTGCTGGGTTCCACGATGTTTACAAACCGGTTCGCTATTTTTTGCCTCGCTCAGCCCCCTTGGTTTTGATAAGAAACACGGACAAAAATTGCGTAACCGGGTAATTCAGAACAATGATCTCATCGGTCGCAATTTCGTAAGCCTGATCTGCCTAGACCCGACGAAAAATTTTCGAGAATTAGTCGGATGGAGCAGAGTAGCATGCAGTAGTAACTGTTGCCACTGCATGCTACTACTAGCAAACTGGATGCTACTACAGCAAGATTGGATGCTTTCGGATACTACTACTTAAGATTAACCCAGTCGGAGGCATATTAAAGCAAAGTATTCCATACTACTACATATCAATACGTGCAACTTTTTCGGACAACTACCATACAACTACACAGTCAAAGAATTTTTCATCGGGAGGAGCCAAATGCAAAAATCAGCGTAGGCCTACACCCAGTAGGAAAGATAAAATGAAACAAACAAACTGAACACCATAAACCAGTTTACTCAATCTTATTCGGACATTTGGGTTTCCCCTTGGTGGTTGAAAAGTCATAATTCTCCACTCTCGGTTTGCAGAAAACTGACAACAGATTATAATATTAATTTAATTACAGAAGTAAAATTATAAGAAAACTGTTTCATTTATTTTATTAATCTTATTACCGTATCCCTTTTCAATTAAAAATAATTTATGGGTAAAATGTTTCGATAAATTACCAGGACTAAATAGGCTACCCTACTATTCTGGGACGTACATTATGGCTATAAATTCATGGCGTTCAGTACTCTGCATCTGCATTCTGTACAGATATTTACTAAGTTTGATGTTGATCATTTTTTTTTGCACCGTTAAAAGCTACGCCAACTTACCTGTTCCACAGGCGACAATCCTATTGGCTAAACCAATTTCCAGGGCCTCCTTTGCGGATACAGGTCGGCCAGTAAGAATCAAATCCATTGCGCGGGATAGACCAATAAGAGCGGGCAGGCGGACCGTCCCCCCATCTATTAAGGGCACACCTGAAAAAAAAAACCAAAACAAGTCAAAAGCCTGAGTATGAACGATGACATGTCGGAGTTCAGTCTATGAAGGGTGTCTGGCCAGCGCTATTGGTGACATTTTCATGCTCTTTCATGGTGGTCTTTCCTACCGCGAAGAGCCTGAGCAATGTAAAAGCATGTTTAGAAGCCAGGCTTCACCTTCCAAATTCCCAGACGACCGGGCCTTCCGCATAGTCAAGCCGGTTTTCCACATTTTTATGATAACGATGACAGCTAATTTTGCCATTGTTCAGCATTTCCTAGATGTCCCATTCGCGTTTTAAATATCTCTTACATCCCAACCACACATGTCAATCACTTTCCCTTCCTTCTATGGTATAGTCTTCGGGATCCACTGACCCTTCTAGACTTTTTTTTCTGCTGCAGCTAACAGCTTGGCTTGGCTGGGCTCAAGGGAGGGTCCTTTTGCCTGGAAAATGGCGGTGGTTGAAAGGTCTACGGCGTCCTAGACTTTGATGTCTGCTTTCGTCAGTAGATCGAGGGCATCTCTGTAAATCGTCGTCTCTTCTGCTGCTGGTAGTTTACGGGGCAGGCTTATTGTTGCGACATCTGGTTTTAGACCCAAGGATCTAAAGGATCTAAGGATCTACATCTGCATATTTATTACGTCTCTCGAAGGCACCTTCCAGACATCCGGAATCTGGGGTGGCCAACACCCCGGAATTCCAGATACTTTTGGCCTGGCTTTGCCTTCCAGATCCATTTCGACGAAAACGGTTGTCTGGAATCCGGAAGAAAAATTTAGAAGGTGAAGCCTGGCTTTAAGCATGTGTTCAACCGTTTACTCAAGCTTCCTCTCACTTTTGGCGTGTTACCTGTGCTTGTTTCGAGAAAATGTCTCAATTCCGATGCAGATTGTCTCGTTCGCCATCTGCCTTATGAAAACCGGCTTGGAAAACTACGGTTACCCAGATCAAATTCTGCGTAAGGTTAAATCATCATTAGGTTAAAGACTGTCAAATTCCTGAAAATAAGCTTGTGAAATTTTCCGACGGACGCACGCTGCTCCTGCAAGCAGTTGAAAACGGGAGCAGTAAATTTATTCTCGAGCCGGGCTTATTTCTTTGTAGAACTCCCCTAGCAAGAAGACAGTGATGGCAGAAACTGCAGCTGCTTTCGTAGGCTGAGAACGGAGAGCACTGACCTCGAAAAGCAGCTACACAGAACCACTGTTAACGTCAAGATGGTGAGTATTGGCGACATCGACAGCCTTATCAATAGCAAGTACGACCCTAGGTAGTTTAGCGTAAGAACCAGATATTCTTAAGCTGTTACTTACCAAACCTCCTGCAAAACACTCCCATAACTGCCGTGTCCTCTACAACTCTCAGATCACACATCAGTGCAAGTTCCAACCCTCCAGCAACGGCATAGCCACTGACGGCAGCTATTGTTGGTTTTGATATTTCAAATCTGGATGGACCCTGAAAGAGAACCTATTAGTTCCTCAGTGTGTCACAATAGTAGTAACATGTAGGCTATCTGAAACACATAGGCAATTTGTAAAAAAAAAAAAAAAAAAGAAAGGAAACTACAAGTGCAGATAATTTTTTCTCTCGTCCAATGGCCTTTCTGTAAACAAACACACTGTAAACAACACAGAATTACATTTTTTTGGAATCAGAAAACACGAATAAAATGGAAATTAAAATGCATGTCATTAGAGTAGGGAAAGATTCTGGAAGAGATTCTTGTGTTTGTGCTGTTCTTGTGAAGAATTGTTGACATAGCCCTCGGGCTTCTCAGCAATAAATATCGATCTATTATGGGAAGTAAGTGTTTTGGTGATCTCCAAAGGCTGGGTAGATTCCTGAAGATAGCTATGACCCACCGTGAACTATTTTTATAGAAGTTGATTTTTGGTTTGTTTTGGAGTGTATGATATTTTGTTTTTGTTATTGTTTTATGTTTCCCGCCATGGCCCTTGGACTTTTTTGGGATTAAATTCATTCATTCATTCATTCATCGATCTATGCTGCTTTCATGGCTGTGCTACTTAAGATGCCAGAAGAAATCCCTTGAAAGCTCCCTTCTTCAGCCGACAACGAACAAACTGTTTTCAGCATCATACCAGAACTTATTATTTTATTCTTACGACGCAAATTCCGATTACTCGCTCAACGAGTCAATGCTCTCACGCCCCGCTTGGTGCAGATTCCTCCGTTATAACCCTTTAAATCCCTGGGCAGGGCCGTATCCAGGGGGAGTTAGGGGGTTCACCCCCCCCCACCCGAAACATGCAAAAATACTCATTTTTTATAGGCTTTAACCTCTGGTCTATGTCTTTTTTGTACTTTCTGGTCCGACCCGCGGCCCCCCCCCGAAATAAATTCCTCGATACGGACCTGCCTGCAGCACACACGAAACGACAGACAGAATTGCTCCAACTGGAAGCGCTGTCTCTACAGTCCAACTGGACTCGCATAAAAATGTTACTGCCTTTTCCCCGAACTTGGGTTGTCGTAGAGCCTACGCAGAGTATTGCTCGCCCAAGGATCTATTGGCATTAACTCCTAGGGTAGGTCGAAAGAACCAACTGGTCATCTCTTCGGAGGCTGGGTAGATAAGCCCGAGGGGGCGTTGCTCAGCAATTGCCCTCGCCCAACTGGCCACGAGTTCCAACTGGTTCTCATTAGTTCTAAGATCTCTTTTGGGCTGAATTATTTGGGGCCGGGAATTGATATTGAATTTACTATGCCTGACTATGCGGGCCGCGCATCTCGCAGAAGACAGAAGAAACTGGCGTGGACTAAGATCCGGAACACTGAATTTACAGATTCAGTGTTTATGGATTATCTTATTTTTGGTCGTAACTTGTATTTGCAAACAAATCCATTCGTATTCCCTAGAGACAACCAACCCAAGTCTCCGAAGGTTTAGTTAAGGTCGTGTTGTGTTTAGTCGTCACGGTCAGTTTCGCCACGCTACCCTTAAGGCAACGAGTGACGACCAAAAGCAACTCCATTGTAGGCAGATACCTTCTACATACAGTAACTGGTAGCCCCTTACAAAGACCTTCCAAACTCTAATCCATTTTCACAACACATAATGCTACCACTGTTAGAGGTGGTTGGCTGTACGAGTAGAGTTTTACTGATAAAGGGTATCTTTCACAGCGCATGCGCCGAATTTTACCTTTACGTCAAACATAATCACACGCAAATATAAATATATATATACAATCAATCAGGCCGTCATTTCAGTAACAAATTAGGTGTTTCAGTAATAAATTACAGGGGTTGGCAAATCAGAGTAACCTGAATCATCACGAGCCTATATAAGTACTCGGGATATCCTACCATTGGCCCATACTCTTCTGGAAGTTCAGTTCCTTCTGGCATGCTACTTAGTTCCGTCAGATCATATCCAGCACAGAAAGAGCCTCCGATCCCATGCAGGACAATTGACTTCACTTCGTTGTCTTTGTCTGCTTCCTGAAAAGCTGCAAGGAGCTGCCTTGCAGTTTCATTGTTGACGCAGTTTTTGACTGAAGGTCGGTTAATCCCGATTGTCAACACTGGACCAATCTTTTCTTTGATAACTAAAGCTGTAACAAAACCATATTATCAACATTGGAGCAATCTTTTCTTCTAAAACTAAACCTGCAACAAAAGATCCTTCGAGAGCCCAAGTTCAAATCTTTGTAAACACTGAATACTACTGCTTAAGATTATCCCAGTCTGAAGCATAGATAAATGAAAGTATTTCGTACTACTTCATATCATACAACTACACAAGTGATACATTTTTCATAGGGAATGGGTGTAAACGAATGCCTAGGCATCTGTGCTTGGCTAGACGTGCTTGTGATTGTAATGAAATAACATTAGGCTAAATGTGAGAATTTAAAAAAAATAAAAAAATTCCTTTTTTTCAGGGTGTCACAGGATATCAGGCACCAATCTGGTGAGATATTTCTATTTCCACATGCAATTCCACTCCCATGCAAAACTATGGCAGAAGAAAGTAAAAATTCAGACTAAAAAGCAAAAGGATGAAGAGATTTTGCAGTTTTAGCAACAGTATTTATTACTAATTATTTTTATTTTATGCAAGGTCTGGGGGTTGTCACATTTCTGAAGTTTATCCAAAAGATATACGTAGATACATAGGCACAATAAAGACGAACTTCCTGGCTTAGATTTTGGGTAGGCTACTGTTGGCGAGGTCGGACTAAAAAATTAAAGATGGAGGCTTGAAATAGAAGTTTCAGAGCTCCAATAAAATTTCCTAGCTCATGTAGGCTACTCCTGGGAAGACTAATGTCCTTACAAAAAAAAAAAAAAAAAAAAAAAAAAGTTTCATTGTTTCAGCTTGAAGTTTTCACTTCACTTCCAGCAGCTTTTTATTGTCATTAGCTTTGTACGGTACTGAGGCTACTGTTGATACTTGGACAGGGATGTTCTAACTTTATTATAAGCAAGCTTATTTTGTGTTCGTGCAGCAAACAAATTGGTGAGAATATTTGACATGCAACTGACTTTGCCAGAACCTAGCTTGAAGGTGGCTTAGGTGCAGCCTTAGGAGCAATCAGAGAATAGTATTTACAATTAAGGAATCTTCATGATCATTTTTAAAATTTTGTTTATTCCGGCAGTGATCTTTCCAATCTACTTCTGGACATCACATACAGGCACTGCCACCTTAGCACTCAACGCCCAGACCTTTGGTAGTAGGCACACAAAATAATATGTTCATTCTGGCTTTTATTTTCTATAATTATTAGTTGCGTTTTTGCAGATACCATGGTATCTGATACCACGGTCTAAAGTCATTTTCGCAGTTACCGTAATATCTGGTACCACGGTCAAAAGGCCGTTACATGCAGTTACCGTGCCGGTACATGCAGTTAGGCCGTTACACATGCAGTTACCGTGGTATCTGATATTCAGATACCACGGTAACTGGGAAAACTACTTTAGACTATCAGATACCACAGTAACTGCAAAAACAACAAACTGCAGATCCAGTTACCATGGTAACAGATACTATGGTATCTGCAAAAACGCAAATATTATTCCTGGTATCGGGTCCTCCGACTGCATATGCAACATGTTTCTGGTCCAATTACTTTTTCTGGAATGTGTGGGAACTGAAAACTGAAAAGCCAACTTATTTTTGTGTCATTTAGTAGAATACACTGAATTATTTGGATTCTGCCAAGGGATTTTTTTGTTTTCCACTATCTGCTCCAGTTATGACATTCAGAATATCTGCGGCCGTCCCCACAGCGAAAATTCTACCATGACGTGGGAAATTTTTATCTGAACACAAACAAGGCTTTTCAGTGGGCAGTGGCGATATTGGTGAAGATTGCTTAGTGCCTGAACAAAAAAAAGGTCATAAATCTTTCTTGTAAGGCATATAACAAATTAGAGGTACCACAAATCACACAGAAATTCCACTATTTGAAAATCGATTATTCCTGAATAGCGCAACAACCAAGTAACACATTTTCAGCGGGTCTTCAAGCCAATTTAAGTGAATAAGTGATGGGTAACTAGATTGTCCTATCCCAGTCCTTTTCGGTTAAACTTTAATGAATGCCAAGACCTTCTCCTACTCCTCACTATACACAGATTCAACCAGTAGTGAAGGTCCGGGCGTTCGTAAATCCAAAGAAAGGTGGACAAACACCCGGAAAATCTCCACCCTTTTTTTTTTTTTTACTTAGGCTACTATGTTACCAACGGAGAAATGCCCGAGAAATGCCAGCAAAATCCCCTGCCCTCAATAATTCTTTTTTCTAATACTAATGGGCCCGATGTAGGGCCCTAACGGCGACACTGCTTGTAATGCCAAAGAGAAAATTGGAGAAACACCGGCAAAATAAAAATTACTTACTAAAGTTTGGGGCGTTTGCTGGAAGTGTTTGTAACAGCTGAGAGGAAACTGGAGAAACTTGGGCAAAATCACTGCTTAATATGATGATATTATGTGGAATATTAACAGGCTATAGACTATTACAGACCACCTCTAAAATTATGATTAATATTTCAAAAAATATAAAAATCTGTTTATTTTTACATAGGCCTACGACTAAATTTCTGACTGAAGCTGGAGGAAACTGGAGAAGGCGGTCCCAATAAAAGCCCCAATTACTTGTTTTGTCTTATTTACTACCAAAGGTCTGTCAGTTCCCTGCTAAAGTGGCATGTACTGATGCCCATGACAAAACTGGAGATGTCATCAACAGCACACTGAAATGTCCACAAGAGCACAAAAAATGAAATCGAAAAACTAAAAAAAAATGAAAATCTTGAAGATATTTTAATTTTTACTTTGGCTCTTTTGTAGCTCCAAAATAAAAAAAATAATGTAATTGCTCGCAGGCTGTGGGCTTGGCTGGGGCTATTCAATTCAATTCAACAATTTTAATCCGGTAAGAAACCATAATATACTAACACTAAACAAAAATAAATATAATAACTAGGGAATACCCGAAAATCAACCACAGCCTATGCTGGCTGGCTGCAGTCGCTGCAGTCTGATACATTTTTTTAATTATCTTACATTCAGAACTTCAGCCTCAGGATCAGGTCTTCCTGGCCGGATTTCCATCATTTTCATCATTCAGTTTAAAAATGTCAAGTTTCCTTCTTCAGAATTCTGATCAGTCCCTTGAGTCTAGGTTGAGTCAGTGAACATCTGAATGATCTGACTCTGGTCGTCGAGCCAAGTGTTACGTGCTAACCCCAGCGTACAACACATGTCACAAGCCCCCAAGTCACAATGACCCAAGTTATCACCCAAGCCCAAGGTCCCCCCAGCCCTACCCCAGCCCCTCCTCCTATTATGGGTAATGCCTCTGCTGACCTCACCCAACCCAGACCCAACCTCACCACAAAACCACCTTGATGGCTTGAACTTTTTGCCTAATGCCTAGCCAGAAATGGTCTATATAAATGTGGTCTCTGGAAGCTCAGGATTAAAGGGCTTTAAGGTGCAGCTGTAGGATTTTATCCCTTTTTGCACTGGTATCATCCTGCATCAGACGACCTACTAACAAAGATACCTTCAGAACTTGAGGAACTATACATTCGTGTTATCAACGTGCGGAACATTTTAAAAACTCTGCGGAAAATCAAATCAACGTAGAGTTACTGTGATCTTCAACAAGATGGAAGTAGAGGTCCGTTTTTTGCCCGTTCGCTCGCCGGCAACGGCTCCCGTTGACTTGCCGGATTTGCGGTAGTCAAGCCAACTCTTTTATCTGGAACCCAGAAGAAACATCTGGGACGACTGGAAGGCTTTTATCGCGGTAAGATCTTCCATTATTAGGCGCGCAGTCACGAGGTAACACCCGAGCCGAGCGGGTTGCCATCATAATAGTGGAAAATTTGTTTATCCACCAGATTTCGCTTAAGCCCCGTCTCCATTACCGTAAACCGACCGGTTTACGGTCGACCTTCACGGCAGTGAAGACGGGTCTTTCTCTACGGACGGCCGTAGCCGTAAAACGGCGGTACTGCCCCCTCCGTAACCGTAAAACGGACGTAGTGGAGACTGCTTTTTTGTCACAGTCCCATGTAACTGTTTTTCAAGTCACATATAAACTATTTTTTAAATTTCAACACAAGATTCACCTATTTGGGACTAATGTAGACCACATTTTTGCGGTTACGGACCTAAAGAAGACCACATTTTTGCGGCTACGGACCGTCCGTAAAACGGTCGGTTTACGGTAATGGAGACGGGGCTTTACGCTGCGGACAGACGATCACGGTCGGGTGCTCGTAAACTGCTCGGTACCTTCATCAATTCCTTTCGGAAAAGCTGAGATTTTCAACTTCATGGTGAAAGTGCGGAAAATCCGGCTGGAAAACCGAAAACCTGGTCGTCGATTCGCACCATTAGTTGATTAGAGATAGTGGGCCACACACTCTAAGCAAATCCAGGTATCATTGAATATTGCTTTGGGTCCAGAGGCGTCACTATGGGGGGGGGGGGGGGGCAGGGTACCACCCCCCTCGAACCAAGTAAAGAGCTACACTGGGTGCTCGCAGAGCGCCCTGTCAAAATATATAGACTAAATTGGGCGCTCTCAGATCGCAAAAAAATTAGCTAAACTGTGCTCTCATCCAAACAAGAGCTGTAAGCTCATATGGCACTTGCAAGGGTTGAGATGTATTATTTGATCAAAAGTAATTTTCGACTGTGCGGTTCAGATGCGCACTTTAAGGGAGCTAGAGAAAAAGTATATTATCGTTGAACTTGGCTGTAATGATGCGCACTTTAAAGGCACTAGAAATTCATCTGCAAGGAAGACCCTTGAGACAAAAACGATAGCAGGCTCTTAGGGATCATTGATATATACGTATGATCAGAAGTATTTTTTTTTCCACTAATTTGCGCACTTTAAGGGTGCAAGAAATATTTTTTTTTGCAAAACCCTTGTAGGACAACTGATCATGGGTTCAGATGTATCGTTTGATAAAAAGTACTTTTCGACCTTGCGGTTAAGATGCACACTTTAAGGGAGCTAGAACTTCATTTGTAAGCAAAACCCTTGAGGCAAAAATGATCATGAGCTCATGGGGATCATGGAAATGCATATTTTGCTTAAAAGTATTTTTCTTAATTTGCGGTCATGATTGGTACTTTAGGGAATGGTCGGATTTGAAAAGTGTCGATTTCTAAGCCAATCTTGTCGAATTTCTAATATTCCAGCCAAATTTCATCGTCCTAGCACATCTGGAAGTACCTTAATTCGCGATCACCGGAATTCCGGACCCGCCCCTCAAACTCCCCCCACAGTCGCCGGAGCCAATCCGGTTCAGTTTGGACTTGTTTGTTATTCCCACAAAGTTCCATCCCGATCTCTCCAGTCCAATCCGGTCACGTATTCCCCCCCCCCCCAATTGTTGTCGAATCCGGTCCGGACATGAAAAAGATCACCACAGGCTCTGTTCAGTTATTAAATTTCACTCGAACCCGATCACCCGTTCCAAAGTTACGCATGGCTAAATATTCCAGATTCCCCCTCCCTCCGATCCCCCCACGACTATCGGATCGAGTGAATTTTTATTGACAAGTCAGTTTGATCGGGTCCCTGATACACCTCCCAAGTTTCGTCTTGAAAATCCCAAAAACTGTCATCACCAGAATTCCGTGAAACTCCCCTCCACCTCCCCCCCCAAGTGTCCGGGTCCAGTCCAAACGTGTAAACAAATTATCTGGAGCAGATTCTTGTTCTACCCAGCAAGTTTTACTCCGATCCCTCCATTACAACCGTTTCTCGAGGTTTCCGGTCTTCCCCCACCCCAATTCCCCCATAGATGTCGAATCCGGTTCGGACTTCAAATGGAACATCAGAGATATGTCATTCATTCAGATATTAAGTTTCGTCCCAATCCGATCACCCGTTCGAAAGTTACACAACACTCAATTTTCCATATTCCCCCGCACTGCACCACAGATACAAACCCCTTTGACCCTCGAATGCACTAGCTCTTTCCAATGTTAACAGAGTGATGCGATGCAAAGAGTGACGTCACGCCGCGCGCAGACCTACTAGTGTAAAGAAAGGGGTAGGGGTTTTACAAAAACTACTAAATTTTCCGGATTCCCCCGCCCTCTACTCCCTCCACGGAGGTCGGATCGGGGAAGTGATTATTTGCAAGTTAGTTTGGTCGGGTCCCCGATATGCCAGCCAAGTTTCATCGTCCTAGCACATCTGCAAGTACCCTAACTCGCGATCACCGGACCGACCGACAGACCGACAGACAGACCGACCGACGGAAAAGTGATCGGTATATGGCACTTGAGCGAAGCTGCAAGTGCCATAAAAAGCTGAATCAAGGGCGTGCAGTGCGCCTGATAAAGTCTAAAGCTAGTTCAGGCTTCCCAAGAAACTGAGTTGGCATCATCCCCATGCCTCCGAGAATCGTTATTTTCAGACGTATCTGTTGAGCCCGTCAGTAGCGTTCTTGTGTTTTGAGCTTGGGAATCTCAGTTATGAGAATTATGTTCTCAGTCGTATATTCTGAGCTCGTCCCATTTGTTTCAAGCTCTTTCCGAATTAAAGCTGTATGCTTCGAGCGAATCAGTGATAAGTGGCCGTTACTTCCATCCAGGATCAAAATAGACGTTCTGATCATACAGGATTCCAGAATATGTTCTATTTATTTTATTTATTACTCTTTAGTTCAGCCAAAAGCCATATACTCAACGAAAAACACAACAACAACAAAAATAAATACAAGAAAAAAAAAAATCAAATCTCAGGTCCGAGCAAGTAGATTGCGCCATACCGGCAAATGAAGCATGACAGGAGAGCAAGAGTATTTTATGAGAAAATTCTCGCTATTCCATAGCCTCAAAAACCTTGCTTTGTCAGAAAAAAAGGCAGATTTAAAAAATTTCGACTGCGGCGCTCATTTTCAGTCTGTCTAATGTACGGTCGTCAATAACTGCTGCGGCCCGGGATGGCTGTCCAGCGAATTCCTGTTATTACAAATGATCTTTACCCTGGTTTTAACATTTCTTTAAATTCGTACGATTTTCCGCAAGTGGTGTTGTGTTTCTTGGCGTTTCTAACCGCTATGAATCTTGAGCCATGCCTGATATCCGTCAGTCGTGTACAAAGCAAACAACAATAGGCTGTTTTGCTCTAGTCGTGTATTTTGTGATATAGTCAGTACCCCTTCCAGAACTGCCCCTGAGCTTCGAGTAGTTCAAACTTATAATGGACTATATATCAAACTTATAATAGATATATTTAAAGTTTAACCGAAAGGGGATGTAATAGGACGATCTAGTTACCCGTGACTTATTCACTTGAAGAGGCTTGAAGACCCGATGAAAATGCGTTACTTTGTTGCTCAGCTATTCACGAATAATCGATTTTCAAATAGTGGAATTTCCTTGTCTGATTTGTGGTACCTCTTTGTGCTTGTACCTGTGTTGTATGGTTTACGAAAACGATTTACGAAAAATTCATGTTCAAGCACTAAGCAATCTCATCAAGCTCACCACTTCACACTGAAAAGCTGCGTTTGTTTTAAGATTAAAATTTTCCTCGTCATAGTAGAATTTGCCTTGTGGGGACAGCTGTAGCTATTCTGAACGTCTCTACTAGAGCAGATAGTGGAAAATATCAAAATCCCTTAGCAGAATCCATATAATTCAGTGTGTTCAATTAAATGATACAAAGATAAGTTGGCTTTTCAGTCAAACTTTAATAACCTTTCTATATATTGTAAAACATGTGCTAGTTGAATTCTCAATGTGTATTCGTCCGGTTGCGTTACCTAAAACGCTTGTAGTTATCACGAATGTTGCTATCACATGTTCAACGAAAAGCCAACTGTTGGCAGTGACGCCCCTGCTTGGGCCCACCCAGCCTTTATAAGAGAAGCACGCTTAAATAGAACTAGACAGTCAGTTATGATTCGGATTGTTTGCAGCACCGGTCAAAAAGACGGTATTAGCTATGGGTCGTCTCTTGGCATTACCTTTCTGTCAGGTTCTTATGAACGTTCTTCAAGGTTGTAACTCTGGGCAGTTTACCGATTTCTTTCTATCTCAGATCACTTCACTATTTCTCTATTTATATTTAATTTAATTATAATTTACATTTTCCATTGTAATATATCTGTCTTTCGTACTCGAGCGTTCTCATGTTATAACCTGGGCGAAGAGTTTACCGCGGACCATCGATAAACTGTACACGCCCAAGAACCCCATCTCGGCTCCAAATACTATCAATCAGCAAGTCAAGGACTTCGATTACAGAACTTCGATAAACCTAAAAAAATATAAGACAAAAGTACTCTTCAAGGAGATCTTAACAAAGATCAAAAGATCGAAAACAGTATATACTTAGCCAGAAAATACCCAGCAATTTATTTATCATGAGGAAGACGGGAAACTTCGCAACACTAGTGATGCCTTTTGAGCTAGGTGCCAAGACTACGCGGATTCGCATTCGCTTAGGCCAATTCGTCGTCACTGACGAAACATTCGTGCCGCGCCTTTTTCAGAGCCCACATGATTTTATGTTGTTTTTTAGGCACATATGTTTGACCGTTTAGTATAGTGTAATTAATTTTTTTTTCTGTTGTTTTGAAGCAAACTGAAATAGCCGTTGACTCGGCAGTTACGCTTGTTTTTTGTTTTTTTAATATACATATTGATGTGTATTTATACACTTACGTTGGAATCAGTTAGTGAGTAACCCGCTGTGAGTAAGATTTGAATAAACGATTTGTTATTTGTTGTTCAACTCAAAGTCAGATTTTTTTTTTTTTGCGTCGCGTCGCGGATTCGTGTTCTGTGGGCATCAAGCATTGTGGTAAAGATCAAAGGCGTATTCTCGCCGTTCCCCGAGGACTCCACTTGAGGAGTCCCCGCGTTTTTGTTTGTCCCGGGGACTCACTCCCCGTATTCTCGCGAGTCCCCACGGACGGGGAATGCTCCGATTATCATCACCATCATCAAAAAGGACTCCTTATCAGATTCGGAGGGGAATCAATTTTTGCTGGTGTTGGTGCAATGGAAAATTAACTAAAAATAATCAAAAGAAACAAAACCAAAAATAAAGGAGATCCAGACTAATTTTGTCAACCGCATATTTGTTTTATGAACAAAATCCGTTTTGGACGCATTCCCCGTGTTCTCGCTGTTTTCTGTACGCGGAGTCCGCGTGGAGTGAGTCCCTTTATTCTCGCCGTTCCCTTCGATTCCCCGCGGAGTCCTCGGGGAACGGCGAGAATACGTCTCAAGTGCAGCTGACAAGGATCGCTGGGTGATTTTTGTGAAGCTGAGCGACAGAGCTGTGCTGATCTTGGCGATCTTGCATCTACACTGCGCAAAGCAAAGCGTAGTTCAAATTCGAGCGTTTTTTGGCTCATTTTTGCGTGAAGAAAATCCCTAGAGAAACTGACGGAAGGAGCTCTGATGTTACGCGGAATGTAAACACACCATGATTGGTTAATGGCACCAGACCACGGCGTTTCACAATTTGCAACTAACGCAAAACCGTATTTCATATGCTTTACGAAGCTAAACAAACAAGATAGCTTCAGGGAATTTTGTCTCTGATTATATATGTGTGTTATGCAGTATACTGTAGTACCCAATAAATGAATGAACAACCCCTGAAGTAAACAAGACCAAAGGTTCCGATGGGATCCCAAAAATTCAATATTTGATCCAGACAATCAGGTTTTGTCTTCGCCAGATCCAATCTTCGCCAGGCCAAACAGCATATCATTAAGAAAACCAAGTTCAGATATGGATTCAGCATGTGTGTTTACCCCTATAAGCCGATCGAAACGATCCTACCTTACTTCTGGGAATTTTGCGGTTTGGTGAATTCAAGAACTACTTGTCCGGCGAAAAACTAAACATCAAAAACGAATTCAGCGTATCTCCTTACCCTTATATCCAACATCTAATCAACTTCAAATACAAATTTAACTTCTAAAATTTTTTCCGGTTTTGGCCGGATTCCGAGCGAACTACTTGTCCGGCGAGAAAATGGTTTTCGTATTTTTGTTCAGCATGCCTTCTTACCTCTACATCGAACATCTAATCAACTTCAGATAAAACTTTTACTTTTAACAAACTTTCCGGTTTTGGCCGGATTCCGAACGAACTACCTGTCCGGCGAGAATATGGTTTTCATATTCGTGTTCAGCGTGTCTTCTTACCCCATAATCGACTATCACATTAGCTGTTTAAAAATATTTTGCTTATCCCTTAATTTGAACCCCCTCCCCCACCCCTAAATGTAGGGCTACAGAGCCCATCTACGAACTCGACCTTACTCTTGAACCAAAGAATGCTCACACCAAGTTTCATCAAAATATCTCATTCCCTTCGAGAGTTATCGTGCTTACAGACGGACGGACGGACAGACGGACGGACAACTTTTGCGATGTCATAGGTATCCCTCCACTTACGTTTTGGGATCCCAAAAACAAGGGTACATCCAGAGGCTGCACATCCGAAGAAAACGGGAAGGGGATACAAACAATGATTTAATATTGTGAGGTATCGACTTAGAGACTGAATTATCGACGTTTGGTAACTATTCTGAGCCTGTAAACGGTTGGAAATCATTCCGACTCTTTATTGGTTGTCTAATCGCATCTTTGTAGAAGACTTCTTCAGAAATGAGAGCTTGAAGGCTTCAAACTTTTACTATAAGAAGGAATCTTGCTCCCTATTGGTTGGTTTTCCCTCGATTTGTAATAACTGACCAACGGAATACGATACTACTCCGTTTGCAACCTTTCATTCCTACGAAAATAGTTTTACAAAAAAGTTTCCACAAAAAAGTTACAAAACGTTTCCAGCAGTTTGGCTTATAGTGGTAACCAAACACCGATATTTCAGTCTCAAAGTCGAAAGTCCTATAGTTCCCAATGTTAAATTATTTTGTCACGGCCCTTCGATGATCGTGAAGAAATTTCTATTTTCGTCGCGAAGGGTGCAATCTCTCGATACTAAAGTGGGTCCTCCACTGGCAATCGTAAGCTGTTGGGAAGCGATCGTAACGTGTCGTAAGCGGCCATTTTGGCGGTTTTCATCCAATGAGAGCACGCCGGGTCCGGACGAGCACGGTTACGACGGACCTACGACTGCCAGTGGAGGACCCACGTAACAGCCAAGAGATTATTTCACATATAAGCAAGAGCGGATGGAGACAAGAACCTCTTGCTCTGCCAATACTCTAAGCCTCTGCCAATACTCTATGCAAAATTCCAACATCGTATTCTGTAAATTTACCTGAGGCCTTGTCTACCATTTCTAGAAACCATGGTTAGTGTCGTACGTTGCAGAGGTGTGAGTACAGAAGTTGTAGGTACAATGATAACAATCCTTCGGGTCAGGGATTGCATAGTCGGAGCAAGGATGCACTGGCAGACGTATGTTGACGTATGTATGACAACTTATTCGCAATTTGCTGGATCACCAGGGGCATGTGCGACGTGGACCACTCCCAGGCATAGGGTTTACGCCAGATCGGGAAAAGTATTTAGTCGCAACACAAACAAATCAAGCGTGGTTCCTTCTAGATACTCTCGGACAGAATCATAGCTTTATAATTTAGAGTTCACAGGGAATTCCGGAGTCTCCTAAAGTGCTAATAACTTTGCTCTTATTAGACGCCATACAACGTTCTCGACAAGTAAAGCCGAAACCGAAGCACACATAAATACCGCGAAGATGATGAAAGCGCTCTCTAAATCTTCCAAAGAAAGTGCAACACCAGCAGGTGGATCGTCTGCTTTTTCACATCGCTTCCAGTAATGATATAAGACGTCCCGATTCGTAAGATAGCTGGTTATGCCACCGGAGTTCAACCGCTGGTAAGTGACAGTGTACGGCCTTGTCAGGAGGCTACCTTTTTTAAGGATAACATACCCCGAGGATTGGTAGTACGCCTCCTTCCCCATCCAGTGCACGCATTTGCCCGTAGTCTGGACAGCTGCTCCAACGCAGTATTTCAGTATCAAGCTAGGGGCGTAGAAAGCTGTCCGGCCAAATGCAACTTTCTGCAGTGCGACGGGCAGTGGGTAGATCATGTCACGATGAGTCCGGACGTATTCGGCGATCTTCGAGCCATGGGGGTCGGTAAGGCCAAGGATGTACGTCTGATGGGATTCCGTGAACGCAATGTGGGAATATCCATCAAGCTCTGCAAACACGTTCGGACCCTCTGTTGACGGTGGGAGAACTTGCAATGCAGTTAGAGACCGGATGTAGACAGCGACAACAATAACGGCAGAAACACACCAGCCTCCGCACAGAATTCGTGTTCCTAACTGTGCGGGGGGATCTTGGCCAGCCTGGTTCACATAAACCCCAAATGTGTAAAACAAACTTCGAGTGATGCTCCTATCCTGATGAAGGACACGCAGCTTGATCAAATGTGTGTATACCATTACCGCACCCCACAACATGACCCCGCAATTCAGCGATGCAATAATTAAAGCCAACCAAGCCATTCGGTTAAATGCAGCAAGTGCAAGTAGTGCCTTAGTGCCCTGTCCGGCAATTGGTCGCTTGGTAATGAATGTAAAGTTGTAAAATGGCTCATTCACTGTAAGGCACACATCTGCAATCTGATTCATGCCTGCTGAAACAGAAAGTGCACCAATGACGACCTCGACTGTCTTATTTGCAATCATACCTCTTGCCCCGCTCCACCCACCCGTACGTAGCTGAATCCCTGGAAGTCCCAGACCGGTTATGTTATAACGAAAGCCATATAGCTTTCCAATAAGACGAGCGACATAGGCGTTGCTTCCTTTATAGCTAGAAAGACGGACAGGGTCGCTACTATTCACAAGGACCATAAAAGGGTTGATTTCTACTGTAACGGCTCGGAAAGTTCGTCCTTTGAGCTCCCTGGTGATTTCCTGCAGCGACAACTCTGTCGATTTCAGGCAGTAAAATGGGCTCTTCCTAGGACCAGTCCCCTTCAGAAACCTTATATAGGTGTAGACACCTTCTGCGTAGGAGTTCTCATCACATTTCCTTTTCCCGATGACACAGTCAGGACTGGTAGATAGGACAGTAGTCTTCCGAACGGAATGATTGTGCAGATAGCGTCCGATGACCTTACAGAAGGAGCAGGGACCGATCACCATCACTTCAGCGCTTATTGGGGACGAGGAATTCCATATCAGTTTTAGCTGCTTCGTCCCTGTTTCTCTAATGTGTACGATGGTTGGGGTTTTTGCAATTACTAGGTCCAGTGCTGTTCTGAAGACGTTGTTTTCAAAAGCAGTGGAATGAAGGATCGCGACCTGAAAGAGGAAACACTGAAGATGAATCACAAGTTGAGGTTACCCTTGTCACATCCACAATTCGTCTAACGGATGTGGCTTCTTCTAAGGTGGGTCTGAATAAGTACGAGTCAAAATGGGGGCGTGCGAATTTCAAGGCACTTAAAAGACAGCGCAAGTATCTAGTAGAGGTTAGGGTAATGCATGGTCTTTTCGTTGCTCAGAGTGGCGAAGCGACAACAGAGCACTTTATCAATATTTGTGATGGGTTAAAACAGGTGCGCAAACGCTCAAACGTGGAGTGTGAGGGTATGAATCAATATCTAAGATAACGCATTGCGATTGACATCCAAATTCAATCATCAATGGCCTAACTGTCATTGAATTTACTTATCTAAACAATATTGCCCTAAGGGTGAAGCCATACATTTCTCAACCGTCACCACAAACTGAAATCTTGTTCCTACACGCGGGAAAACATGTTATGGTAATAAAGGTGATCTGTAAAAGTTCCCCTCGGCGATTAACTCCACAAGTTAAGAACTTAAGTCCCTGCACAATCTGGGCCCATTTGCCCACAAACGGGGATGGGAGGGAGGGGTGTAATACCAACAGATACTTCCAGACCCTAGAATCTATAAGTACACGCAGTTTCATTGCCCGAACTCTAACTGCGGTCAATTTATGAATTGAAGTTACTGGGCAATTTCGCCTTAGTTGCCCCTGAACCGAGAGGATGTGGGACCAATTTGGTCCAGTTGCCACATAACCCGCTGGGTGTGGGGTGGAACCCCCCAAAGAGACCCAATTCCAACAAATATTATCTACCAAATTCGAACATGATTCCCATCGTCAGGTCACGAAATTAACTCGCCGAGCAATCTGGGCCCAGTTGTCCACGAATAGGGCGGGGGAGGATGCAATTCTAACAGGTACTCCAAATCTAGGTACACGCAATCTCATCTTCCTAGCTCCACTCGTTGTCAAGTTACGAACATACTTTAGTCACTAGCAATCTGAACCCAGTTACCCTGAATCAGTTGGGTGTGGGGGGCAGGACTCCTAAAAGGCACATCTAGACCCCAATGCCACAATACAAAATGTCTATAAAGTCAAATCAATACAGAATGTCTCTTGTCTCGCCGTTGTGACCAGCTATATAACGATTGTTCCGTTGTTTTTTGTATATCGTTTAACTGTTGCGTAACGTTTTTGTACCAAACTGTATTATGAATGGAACTGAAGGGATTTCAACTTGATACCTGTCAGTGATGCATGTCATCGTCTGCCATCTCAGGTTCTACTATCGTAAACCTGGAACCATTGATAAATATCTACAATACTTCGGAGGACGATGGATTCAAGGGTACTTTACTGTCAAAAGAGTAAAGTAAACCGAGACTGGCGAGGGTAAAGCACAATCCCCAAATTTTAGCTAGCGCCAAAACTAAAATAATTAAGAAATCAAACTAGCGCTTAAATTCGGTGCAATGTACGTAAGCAGCAAACTATGGTTGGGTTACTGATCAGACTGTTGTTAGTCCACCGCAGAGCAATATAACATTACGGACTGAAAAAGTGACGCACACTCGAATAGCAGCGACACTAGCACCACCTGCTACAGAGAACGTCCCTACTGAAACTCAAGCAGTCGTGCACCAGCGCTGGCTCCAATAAAATCTATATTACCAAGCACAGCAAAAAAAATAAAGAGATACAACCACCCCTGTTTCCTCGATTTCTGCAGACTGCACCTTAGCTTTACTAGAATATTCTAAAGCCACCAACTATACTACCTTTAAAGGACACGTCGTACCTATGATAGTAGTTCATTCTACTTCAGTAGTATTTCCATCCATTCTCGTTCCCGAGATTATTCACCTCATAAGTGTATCCTATCTCATGTATTAGCAATACACTGATTATCACGCTCGCCACGTTTGTTTTCTTTACGTGACGTATCATGCACCCGATCACTGTTTATGAGGAGCTTATTCATACTGTGACCGGATATGCAAATTTGGGCTAAGATTGCCACAAAAGGCAAGGAACATGGAAAGAGGCTAAAAACAGCCGAAGCCGTGTGTAATTTTCTGTAAGCATAGCTTAGTTGTAAAGTGGTCAACTATCTGTATCTCAAAACATCTGAGCGGAAACACTACATAGGGCGAAAGATACCTTACCTGATGGGATGACCGCGGATGGATCAACCCCAGTACAGCCGTGAGCCAGGGGGCGATGTACCACACTGGAATCATCTTCACTTAGCCTTTTCGTTGCAATGTCAGAGAACTCGTAGCTTATTTCTGAGTATTGCACTCCTATTTTTCTTTCATTCTCTTCCACCACCCCTCTTGACCTTCTGCTAATGAACTCGTTAAAATTCAACGACAGATTGGGTGAAGATAACCCTTATCAGTCATTGTAATGACACACAAAGACGAAGTTATAGAAAATCATTTATTGTATCAAATGCTAGGCTAGTTCAGGTCCCTTTTCAATTAACATCGAATAAATAATTAGAAAATCACTTTCCTTCATCTCAGTCTTGGAAACGAGGTGGCTCGGGTCTTTTCCAGAACGCGCTGCAGAAAAAAGGAAATGGGAAACAGATCATTCATTCACAATCACTAATTAGTCACTGACAGTTCACATTTCCAATTGCTATCAGCCACGTGTAGTGGCGTTAAAATCTGACTACCATTCTTCCTGCCGCTCATCAGCTTAAAACCTTAAAGTTCAACTGAAAAGCCAACTCATTTTTGTATCATTTAATTGAATACACTGAATTATTTGGATTGTGTCAAGGGATTTTTTTATATTTCACCATATGCTCTAGTATGACGTTCAGAATATCAACGGCCGTCCTCACAACGCGAAGTTCTATTGTGATGTGTAAAATTTGAATCTCAACACAAACACGGTTTTCAGTGACCAGTGGGGAGCTAGGTGAGCACTGCTCACTGCGTACACGCGCACAACTCAGGTACACGCGCACAGAGATACCACAAATCCGACAGGGAAAGTCCACTATACGAAAATCGATTATTTGTGAATAGCGGAGCAAGGAAGTAACGCTCGTGAATAAGTGATGAGTAACTAGACTGTCCCTTTTCGGTTAAACTTAAACATTTCTGCAACTCTTCTACCGTCTTCCTGCTAGGTGGATAGTTCTCACGCTGTCAACTTGATAAACCAAGAACTTTTTTTTGGGATCCCCAAACGTAAGTGGAGGGATAGGCCTACCTATGACATCGCAAAAGTTGTCCGTCTGTCCGTCCGTCCGTCTGTCTGTAAGCACGATAACTCTCGAAGGGAGTGAGATATTTTGATGAAACTTGGTGTGAGGATTGTTTGGGTCAAGAGTAAGGTCGAGTTCGTAGATGGGCTTTGTAGCCTTACATTTACGGGTGGGGGAGGGGGTTCAAATTAAGGGGCAAGCAAAATATTTTCAAACAGCTAATGCGATAGTCGATTATGAGGTAAGAAAACACGCTGAACACGAATATGAAAACCATTTTCTCGCCGGACAGGTAGTTCGCCCGGAATCCGGCCAAAACCGGAAAGTTTGTTAAAAGTAGAAGTCTTATTTAAAGTTGATCAGATGTTATAGGGATAAGAAGGCATGCTGAACACGAATATGAAAACCATTTTCTCGTCGGACAAGTAGTTCGCCCGGAATCCGACCAAAACCGGAAAGTTTGTTAAAAGTAAAAGTTTTATTTGAAGTTGATTAGATGTTTGATTTAGGGGTAAGAAGACATGCTGAACACGATGGTGAAAACTATTTTCTTACAAGTAGTTCGCCCGGAATCCGGCGAAAACCGGAAAATTTGTTAGAAGTAAAAGTTTTATTTGAAGTTGATTAGATGTACGATTTAGGGGAAAGAGGACATGCTGAACACAATGGTGAAAACCCTTTCCTGGCCGGACAAGTATTTCGCCCGGAATCCGGCCAAAACCGGAAAATTTTATGAAGATTTAAGCAAAAGTTTTATTTGAAGTTGATTAGATGACAGATTTGAGGGTAAGAAGAGACGCTGAATCTGTATAGTTCGTCCGGATATTGGTTGAAACCGAATTTTTTTTTAGGAGTTAAACTTTTATTTGAAGTTGATTAGATGTTCTTTACAGGGATAAGGAGATACGCTGAATTTGATTCTAAACTATCTTTTTTTGCTGGGCAAGTAGTTCGCTCGGAATTCGGCCGAAACAGGAAATTTGGCAGAAGTAAAGCAGGAAGTTTCGATCAGTATCGTCAAAATAGATATGGCTTATAGAGGTATATCCGAACGTGGTTTTCTCAGATGATTAGCCTGGCGAAGACTGGATCTGGCGAAGACAAGACCTGAGGAGCATTTTTGTCTTTCAGTTCACTACTTCGACAAGACCTAGATGTATGGATCAAATATTCAATTTTTCAGATCCCATCGAAACCTTTGGTCTTGTTTTTTTTCTCGAGTGCACCTTCAGTCGGACGTACCAGAACTCGTCTCTACAGATTGTTTAATGGCTGCTTACGAGCTATTGCATTATCATGATTACTCCCAACTTGTCAGAGTTATTTACAGGCGAAAGCTTTTTAAAATATTTAAATTTAAAATATTAAATGTTAGGACCGTTGGCGTCACCGAGGGAAAGTGGAAGCGTAGTCACCTGGCCAAATCATATTGGACAGGAAGGACGGAAAAGACACTATACACGACATACAAAAAAAAAAGGCGAAAGCTTTTTCTGTTGCATTATACATTGTTATTATGGTGAGGTCAAGAGGGGTTACATCATTCCCAACGAAGACGGATCCACGTCAACGAAACTGAAAATTAGGAAGCCAGGCTATGACTAAACGGTGCAAAACCAAGCAACAGATGCAAGACTTGTTATGGCTGCAATCTCCCTTTATTTTTACATCTGATATTTGAACACAGAACTATTTTGACTCATCTAAGGGATTTTGTGTTTTTCACCCGGGGCTCTAGTAATAACGTTCAGAATGTGCGCTACTTGCACGACAACTCAAAATTCACCCAGACATGGAGAATCTTAATCTGAAAGCCTGCATTTCCATATGTTACGGACTCTAAGCTCGGAAATTTACGGATGAAAATAGTAGGAAACTGATGATAAGATATGTCTTTTCGTTACATGGCCGTTATTTTTCGAATATGGCTTACCTTTGTAGTTTCTGAACACTTCAGCATAGAGGGACAAGCAACCAAAAATCCGAAAGAATAATTAGATGAAATCAATTATCGTTGGATAGCGGACAAACGAAGTAACGCATTTTTAACGGGTTATCAGGCCTATACGCAAAGTGTAACTAGACTGTCAGATCTCAGCCTTATAATTGTTATGTGACCTAGAAAATATATGACGACAAAAATTCAATGTTCGGCTTCGTCCGTGAGAGCATTTTTGACAATAAACTGAACTGAACTGAATTCGGTTAAACTTTAATTTCGTCACTTTGAACAAGCTTTCTGTGACTACGGTAAAAAAAAAGCCTTCACGTGAGCCCTGGATCTAGGGACTATCAGAAAAATCCAGCAAGATTCAAGTGCTACCATGGTCCAAGTGTCTCCGTCCTTTCAGAAAGGGTCAACCATTCGGCTAATTCTACATGATTCATTGTTTCCTGGCTGATATCTACTTTGAAAAAAAATCGTACTTTGTGTTTCTTTATTGTTGACTTGTTGATCAGCTTCTTAAATCCGGCGGGTCATAAATATATTCATTAGTGGCGTTTTTGATCGCCGATTAGTTGGAAGATAGCGCAGCCGTCTGATTTTTCGGTGTTTTCGACATTCGCCGGAAGCCGATTGCCGTAGCTGTTTATCTTAGTTTCTGTTTTTGCTCTGATCGGCCAACGTTTATCGCCTAAATTCTTGTTCGTCGCCGATCGGCCTAGGAATCGCCGTTTGCCGTGGACTTCGGGATTTCGTTTGAGGATTTGGCGATATTTTCAAAAATATAAACCCGTTTTGTTCACCCAGAAATAACGGCGAACGCCAACGGCTATCGGCTATCGAATACAGTATTAAGCACGAATCGGCAAGCTCATTTCGTCTACTGGTCAAATTGATCGGAGATCAAAAACACAACTATTACTGAAGGCGTCATTTCGCCGGTACTCAAGACTCCTTTTGAGGAGTCCCCGTATTTTTGTTTGTCCCAGGGACTCGCTCCCCGTATTCTCGCAAGTCCCCACGGACGGTTAATATAGTCCAACTATCATCACCATCATTACAAAGGGACTCCCTTTCAGATTCGGAGGGGCCGAGTCAACTTTGGGAGTTGCTAGTGTTGTTGCTTTTTGAAAAACAGATGTTAGGGATAGTTAATAAGAATTTCTGAGATCAATACTGAGTTTAGTTATGGGATAAGACTGTTCTGGGAAAAAACCTTTGGTTTTGATTTTTGTTTGTAAATAACAAAAATGTAAAATTAAGTAAAAATAAGCAGAATAAATAAAAGTGAATACCAGAAAATTTTGGCACTGGGTAGGATAGGACTGTTATCATGGGACTGCACAGTGTACTTGTGTTATAATGAAATAAATACGACGAGTGTGTGCTAGCTGCTTTAAAGTACCACTCTTATTTATTCTGTATTTTTTGTTGTCCCTTATAGCTCCCCTGCGGAATTATAAGCTTCAGAATTCCCGTCCTCCGCCATTGTTTCGTTTTGCACCAACAACTTTGTTGTGATTTTCGAGATTGCACATCAGGCAGTGCAAATTGGTTGCAGCGCTTAGGGTTCGGAATAGTAATATATTCCGAATCCAAACCGCATGAACCCGTCCTTGGTTGTTAAGTATCGGATGGTAGAGCCCGCAACCACCTACTCTTTTCCCCTCTCTCACCATTCCTCCACACCCAAATCCAAGCTTCAAGGCGCGCCGATAACTCTTACAGTAATAATTAAAGGTCATGAAAAGCTTCAAAATTTTATTTTTCATTTTGGAAGAATTGGTAGGCCAATAGATCTATCTTGAGTTTTCGACTCTTTACTCTTTTGCCTGGTTTTCCCAATTTTCAACGACCAGACGACGGCGCGCTTTTTAAATCCAGTATTTTGCGTCAAAACATCCGCTTCGGAGAGCAGGGAGTCTGGACAGAATCGACGCACAACAACATGAAATTCGCTAGTTTCACGGGACAACTTTTAGTATTTTTGGGAAAATGATATTTCTGAATCACTTCATCTTGAAAATCAGTCAATTCACCTCTAGCTTCATAAATATTTGCCTATGCCTATCCCGAAGTATGAGAAGAGGTCTTACCGTAATTAGCGGGCAGGGTGGGGGTGGGCTCCCCTATCTTTTTAGATATCTTGTAATGGTTGGCTGTCTCTTCATATCACAATTCAGGAATACTTCCCAGAGGGTAATCAGGTTCATCATTTCGTTCTTCACTTTGATCAAGTCGGGTCTCTCAAGTTTATCTCTGATCTTTGAAGCTTCCTGAACCATCCATTGCCGTAGTGAACGAAGGTTCTCCTAGAAGAGCACTTCTGTTACAATCTCCTTCTTCTTTTCAAGGCAGATCAGGCTCCCGCTTATTGTTTACGAGGGATCATAGGTCAGAAATAGCCTACTGGTTATTGTGTTTAGAACCAAGAGGGCCGAGCGAGGCTACCCGGAGCGTTAAGGTAAGGTGAGATCAAGAACAAATAATCAGATAGAACATCTTTCTTTAGTCGCATGCGACTAAAGTCGCAAGTAATACCCCGACAAAACTGGGGGGACCTAGAGGTATTTACTCTAGCTTTGAGCAGTTTGAGCTGATGTTGATACCCGTTTACTCCTCTTCTGTCTTCGCCGTTGCTTATCGCACAAGAAATACTGAAATAGGCTAGCAGGAGGCGTACTCCGCGCGATGACCCGCTCTGGAGCGCCTCCATAGAACCAATCAGCGTTGACTTCTAGATTTCCCCTTTAGCGACTGAACAGCGATTTAGCTATTTGAGAGGTAATGAAACGTGACGTGGCACGAAGCTAGTTACCTCCGCTCGTTTGCGTCGGGAGTCCACCGTATTTTACTCGACTCAGCATGTTTGTATGACCGAGATAGGGAGACAGCAGTTCTATCTCGTTATTGTTCTTGAAAGTACAGCCGTGAAAGTACATTTGAAATCCGATTATATTCTATTATATCCTTTTAAGGGTACGTGCCGTCTCGTTTCCTAACACTTATTTAATGCGGAACGTTACGCGTTTACATTATCTTTGGACGAAATTTACCCTTACCAAGACGGGTCGAAATATCACTAGAACAGATCTTAGCCGACGACCGTTTTCTTAGCCGACGAACGTTTAGCAGCATCTGGCCTGATTCGAAGTAAGCTTCGGCTGGAGAAGTGCTTGATGTTTAGAATCCCACCAAGGAGTGTTGCTAGTTTACTCCATCAGTCATTTAGATGTTTAGGCGTGCTTTTAAAGCTCCTGTGCTGACCTTAAAGTTTAACTGAAAGCCAACTTATTTGTATTATTTAACTCAATACACTGCATTATTTAGACCGTGTTAAGGGATTTTTTTTCACTGTTTGCTTCAGTATGACGCTCAGAATCTCTACGGCCGTCGTCAGAACGGAAAATTCTACTATGGCGCGGAAAATTTGAATCTCAATACAAACACAGCGTCTCAGTGGCCAGTGATCATCTTGCGGAAGGTGGCTGAATCGTAAATCGTTTTCGTCAAGCATATAACAAAGGTACAAGCGCATAGAGCTACCAGCAGGATGAAACGGTGCATCACATCCTCTTTGAGTGCCCAGCAAACACCTTAGCGTCCCGAAAACTCCGAAGAACCTGCCACTGTCTCAAATTGCCACCCTCCCTCCAACAAATAGCAGGTATCACCATTCTGAAGATACGAGATGAGGAGCTACTGTACGGCGACATGATCAAAGTCGTGCAGGCAGCAGGAGCGTCCTAGCATTCAAGAAGGATATCGGATGAAAAGAAAGGCAGAAAGGGACCGACAGCAAGTTGGACCCAACGCCAATACAAGTTGAAGGAAGGACTACATGAAAATCGATTGTTAGTGAATAGCGGAGCAACGAGGTAACGCATTTTCGGGTCTTCAAGCTTCTTTAAGTGAACAAGTGAGGGGTAACTAGACTGAACTATCACAGCCCTTTTCGGTTAAACTTTAATCAAAAGATTAAAGTTTAACTGAAAGCCAACTTATTTTGTGTCATTTAGTTGAATACACTGAATTATTTGGATTCTGCAAAGGGATTTTTTTTGTTTTCCACTATCTGCTCTAGTTATGGCGTTCATAATATCTGCGGCCGTCCCCACAGCGAAAATTCTACTATGACGCGGGAATTTTTATCTAAACACAAACAAGGCTTTCAGTGGGCAGTGGCGATACTGGTGAAGATTGCTTAGTGCCTGAACAAAAAAAAAGTCATAAATCTTTCTTGTAAGGCATACAACAAATTAGAGGTACCACAAATCACACGGAAATTCCACTATTTGAAAATCGATTATTCCTGAATAGCGGAACAACCAAGTAACGCATTTTCAGCGGGTCTTCAAGCCAATTTGAGTGAATAAGTGATGGGTAACTAGACTGTCCTATCCCAGTCCTTTTCGGTTAAACTGTAAGGGCAATTTTGGCTAAGACTTGCTTCGCTTTTCTAGGCTGTCCCTGCGCTCCGCCAGTTATGGAAAGTGCCGTGGAAAGTGAATCCTCTCCTTGCGTGGAAAATGACGTGCCAGCGAGAAGTTGTAAAAGCGCAATCGTGCGCAATGACTTTCCGTTGGTTTTGGCGATCGACGGATCCTCGCTTTGCTTTTCGGAAAGCAATAATGTCCGTCCGTGGCCGAATGGGTTGCCGCGTCGAGCTCCCAAGCGAAGGGTCGCTGGCTCGAGTCTCGGTGGTGCCGACCGTTTGATTTAGGGCGAGGAATGTTTCCCCGTAAGACAAGCCAAAAGTCCACCCAGCTTCAAATGGGTACCTAGAAAAATCTAGGGAAAAGCACGGGAAGCGTCGGATGATTTTCCCCTAACCAAGCGTTGCACTCCCGGCTTAGGGCGGAGTATAAGGAGATCGGCACCTGCGCTACACGAACCCTAACCGATTTGCATGCGAAAGTTTGCTTTTTCGGAAAGCGAACCAAGAAGATCGTCAGAATCGCCGTTTACTTACGCGTTCTTCAGCAGGCAATGGCTCATTCATCACGAAGAATCCAATTAACTGTACTGCGACCCAAACTCTGTAGGGGTCTGCGTTCCGATGAAGGTCGGAGGCATTTCGGGTGAGGTATGCAGTGACAGTTTTTAGCTGAAAAAGATCGGAACGTCTACAAATCAGCGATTTTCCGCCCGAAACGACGAGGAGTCGCGAAGCCACCATATCAGCGAGAGCTTGCGAAAGTTGTAGATCAAGAAACATCTCAGAGATCGGTTACGCGGCTCAAGGGCGTTGCGCGGGTTTTTTCATTGAGACGATGGCGACGTGATCACATAGCTAATCCTCTGCATCTACTAAAAAGGAGCTGCTGGCGACACTGATTCGTGAGAAATGAACAAACGACTATACATGCTTTCAATTTTTTCTTGGTAATATAAGTTTCATTCCCTTTAGTTATATCATATCACTTGTTTATCAGTATGTTTTCTAGTGCCTTATGTATGTAATGTATTGTAGTGACAAGTCTCAATTGACTTACCACTTTTGGTGATAATAAATAAATAGACAAATATTGCCTTAAAGCAGAACCGAAACCTGATGCTTTTCACGTCACCACCAGTCCGAATCTTTTGATTTTCCTTTCACAATTCTTTTCATGAATTTATTCTTTAGCGAAATCATTATCTTCTTCAGTGTTCACAATCAAGCCCCGCCTCGCGTCGTTTGTGATTGATTCAGTCGGAGATTTTGCCTATTATTATAGATTTACACAGGGGGGCACTCAGGGCCGTATCCAGGAATTTATTTCGGGGGGGGGGGGGTTTGCTCGCGGAATTTATTTGGGGGGGGGTTTGTCCACGGGTCGGACCAAAAAGTACAAAAAATACATAGGTCAGAGGTTAAAACCTGCGAAAAACTATCATTTTTATGGGTTTCGGGTGGGGGGGTTCGAACCCCCTAACCCCCCCCCCCTGGATACGGCCTTGGGGGCACTGGTCTTAAATTCCAGGGTACTGGGCTGGGTGGGGGTGGGTCCTTTAGTGCTCCAAAAGGCACTTTTCATACCAAGGTGGGGTGTCTAAAATTGTATGTTTATTATTATTTTCATACCTGTTTTGGAGGTGGGGTGCCAAATTTCACTCAAAAACAAGAATTTCTTACAAGAAAAAAATTATTTCATACCAACATTTTCGTTTAAACGAGCAAGACGACTATTCAATCGCTGATTACGACGGAGCGAACTATGTTAAGAAGCATTTAACATCTCATGGTTGTTACCGGGTTGTCACTGTCCAATATATACCCGATTAAAAAAATAAATAACAAAATGAAATTTAACCAGACTGATCGGGATTATTGCAAAACAAGTGCGCAAGAGTTCAGACGTGGAGTGTGAAAGTAAAATGTTTATCACATCCTATATACAACAAGAGCTACGAGCTCATATGGCACTTGTTACGAGTAGTGGTACGAGAAAGTAGAAGAGAACTTCACAATAAACACCCCGCCATTCAAAAATGCGGTTCGGACCTAGAATTAGGATATCTAGGTTCATTCAATCTGAAAGCTCTAGATGACATATTTAGAACTTATGCTTGTTCTTCCCACCAAGTTTCATCCCGATCCCTCCACTCTAAGCGATTACAAAGATTTCCGGTTCGCCCCTCCAACTCCTCCCAGTGTCACCGGATCTGGTCCGGATTTAAAATGGGATGTCTGAGGCACGAGACCTTTCTAAATATCAAGTTTCGGTTAAATCCGATAACCCGTTCAATAGCTGAGCTTGCCACTGGATTCCGGATTCCCCTTTTGTACACTCACCCTCGACGGTCGGATCGGGGAAATGACATTCTCAAGTCAATAGTTCGGGTACCTGACAAGCGTGCCAAGTTCATTGTCCTTGCACATCAGGAAGTACCGAACTCGTGGGATTACTACAAACTCGGATCCCCTCCAACTCCCCCAAAGTGACCGGATCCATTTCGGTTATGCTATTCACTTGCTCTTCCCACCAACTTTCATCACAAACCCTCCACTCTAAGCGTTTCCCAAGATTTCCGGTTCCCCCGTCCGACTCCCCCCAATATCACCGGATCCGGTTCGGATATAAATGGGGCGTCTGAGACACGAGATCTTTCTATACGTCAAGTTTCATCAAGATCCGATCACCCGTTCGCAAGTTAAAAAAACCGCACTTTTCGGATTCCCCCTCTCTCTACTCCCACCCCCCAGATGGTCGGATCCGGGAAACGACTATTCTCAAGTCAACCTGTTCGGGTCCCATACCGGCCTGCCAAGTTTCATCGTCTTAGCGCATCAGGAAGTACCGAACTCGCGGGATCACTAGAAATTCGGATCCCTCCAACCCCCCCCCCACTGTGAACGGATCCGGTCCGGTTATGTCAATCATGTATCTAGGGCTTGTGCTTGTTCTTTCCACCAACTTTCATCCCAATCTCTCTACTCAAAGCGTTTCCCAAGATTTCCGGTTCCCCCCTCCAGTTCCCCCCATGTCACCGGATCCGGTCCGGATTTAAACTGGGATGTCTGAGACACAAGGTACTTCTATATATAAAGTTTCATTAAGATCCGATCACCCGTTCGTAAGTTAAAAATACCCTTATTTTTCTGGATTCCCCTCCCTCCAGCCCCCCCGGATGGTCGGATCCGGGAAACGACTATTATCAAGTCAATCTGTTCGGGTCCCTGACATGCCTGCCAATTTTCATCGTCCTAGCACATCAGGAAGCACCGAACTCGCGGGATCACTAGAAATCCGGATCCCCCCCTAGCTCCCCGAAAGTGAGCGGATCCGGTCCGGTTATGTCAGTCCCGTATCTAGGACTTGTGCTTCTTCTTTCCACCAACTTTCATCCAGATCTCTCCACTCTAAGCGATCTTCAAGATTTCCGGTTTCTCCCTCCAACTACCCCCCATGTCACCGGATCCGGTCTGGATTTAATATGGGAGGTCTGAGACACGAGGTACTTCCATGTATCAAGTTTCATTAAGATCCGATCACCCGTTCGTAAGTTAAAAATACCTCATTTTTCCGGATTCCCCTCCCTCCAGCCCCCCCCCCGGATGGTCGGATTGGGGAAACGGCTATTATCAAGTCAATCTGTTCGTGTCCCTGACATGCCTGCCAATTTTCATCGTCCTAGCACATCAGGAAGCACCTAATTCGCGGATCACTAGAAATCCGGATCCCCCCCCAACTCCCCCAAAGTGAGCGGATCCGGTCCGGTTATGTCAATCCCGTATCTAGGACTTGTGTTTGTTCTTTCCACCAACTTTCATCCAGATCTCTCCACTCTAAGCGATTTTCAAGATTTCCGGTTTCCCCCTCCAACTACCCCCCATGTCACCGGATCCGGTCTGGATTTAAAATGGAAGGTCTGAGACAAGTGGTCCTTCCATATATCAAGTTTCATTAAGATCCGATCACCCGTTCGTGAGTTAAAAATAAGTCATTTTTCCTATTTTTTCCGGATTCCCCTTCCCTCCACTCCCCCTCAGGTGGTCGGATCGGGGAAGCGACTATTTCTAATTTAATCTGGTCCGGTCCCTGATATGCCTGCCAAGTTTCATCGTCCTAGCTTATCTGGAAGTACCCGAACTAGCAAAACCCGGACCGACAGACCGACAGACCGACCGACCGACAGACAGACAGACCGACGGACGGACAGAAATTGCGATCGCTATATGGCACTTGGCCGAAGGGCAAGTGCCATAAAAAGCGTTAGAACCAGGACACTTCACATCCCCAATAGCCAACAAATATTCAAATAACCTAATTTGAAATCATCCCAGTTTAAAAGTTTAAAAAAACCGCATTTAGAAATCCAAAGAAGATCTTTCAAATCTTGCAAGAACGGTGTATGTTTCAATACTGAGCCAGTCCGACACTTTAAACCTCTTTTCCATTAGCAAGGCGATAACAAGTGTAATAAAACCAAATCGTTTTATTGCCTGATACTCCCCTTGTCACAACTTCATTAAGATCGGCATATCATCGATCATATGATAAAACGTCCAGTTTCCGACTCACGATTGAGGATTAAAGTATGCCGCGTGGTCTTATTTGTTGCTATTACACCGAAAGCCGCATCTATACACATATATCTACAAGTACACAAGCGTTGAGATTGAGACATGTCATAAACGAACTTAATTCACCGAAAATCTAGGCCCAGTTACCCATGAACAGGAGGGTGGGGGGGGGGGGGGGTCGCGACCAATCAAATTGCATATCTAGACCTAAATATTATCGATAATACCAACTTAGAGTTTGATTCCATTCACGGGTCAAAAACTTTACTCATGGGCAAAATGGGCCCACTTTCCCCTGTACCAAGTGGGGGTGGGGTTTGGGGCCTGCAAAAAGCAAACAGAGTACCCAATGCTCACAAACCCACCAAGTTTCAACTTGGTGCCTTTTGATTCCTGTCACGGGTAACGAACTTTACTCCTAGGCAATCTGGGCCCAGTTGCCCTTGAACGGGTTGGGTGGGGGAGGTGGAACTTTGAAAGTAATTTCACAGCCCTAAGGATCTACAAGTACAAGGAACAAATTGTGAACATTATTCACTGGGCAATCTGGGCCCATTTGCCCCTGAACCGGGTGGGTGTGGGGGGTGAGACCCCAAAAGGCACAACTAGACCCCAACACCCGCGAGTGTACCAAGTTTGAACTTGATACTTCCACTGGTTCACGAGTTATGAGCTCCACAAAATATGGTGAAAACCGAAAATTACCGGAATTCCGGGAAATTCCCCTTCCCCCCCCCCCCCAGTGTCTGGAACCAAACCAATTGTATATAAGATTTATCTGTACCAGATGCTTGTTCTTCCCAGCAAGTTTCACTCCGATCCCGCTATTCTAACCGTTTCTCGAGAGTTCTGGCCTCTCCCCCCCCCCAACTCCTCCATAGCTGTCAAATCCGGTCCGGACTTGAAATGGGACATCAGCGGTATGTCATTTATTCGGTTAGTAAGTTTTATTCCAATACGATGACCCGTTCGAAACTTACACACCACTAAATTTTCCGGATTTCCCAGCCCTCCACCCCCTCCCCAGATAGTCGGATCGGGAAACTGACTATTTCCTCATTAGTTTGGTCGGGTCCCTGATTCTAATGCCAAGTTTCATCGACCTAGCACATCTGGAAGTACCCTAAAGTCCGGTCTTCACCTCCCGGAACTTCCGGAATCTGGGCTTCCAAATTATTCTTTGACTTCTTCTGTAAATTGCATCTGGAATATGAACCGGTCCGAAAGTACATCAAAATAACCCGGAAAAAGGGGCTTTTGAACTTCCAGAATTTGCGGATTTTTTAAGAATCGCAGAAGAAATTCAAAAAAAAATCTCGGAAAATCTGGGAACCAAGATTCCGGAAGGTGAAGATCCACCTTAACTCAAAAAAGTATGACATTACTACTAAATTTGCAAGATTTCACGGCTCCCCCCTCCAGATGGTCGGATCGGGACACTGATTGTTTCCAGGTTGTTTATATCGGGTCCCTGATACGCATGCCAAGTTTCATCATCCTAGCACATCTGGAAGTACCCTAACTCGAAAAAGTTTGTCACAAAAACTCGGACTGACCGACAGACTGAATTGCGATCGGTATATGGCACTTGAGCCATTGGCTGCAAGTGCAATAAAAACCCCTTGAAAAACTTGCAGCAGACAACCTTCAGAATGCCTTCAGAATAAAACAGTGCAACTCCAAACTCACTCCAAATACAAATTATCATTTATACTTGTACGTTTCAGTATAGAGAGAAAGTATCGCGTCCTATTGGTCAGATATGACGCGTTCCTTGAAGTCCGCGTCATAACCGACCAATAGGACGCGAGTCTTCGTCTTTGTTCACAAACTTTGAAGCCTTCAAACTCTCATAAAACAAGAGCTACGAGCTCATATGACACTTGTTACGAGTAGGCGGTACAAGAAAGTAAATGAGCGTCCAATCTCTCAGCTAAAAGCGTTTCACGAGTTTTTCGGTGCCCCCTCACAAGTATCGGATTCGATCTTGACTTGACACGGAACATCAGAGACGATATTTCTTTCCACATGCCAAGTTTCATTCAAATCCGATCACCCGTCAAAAGTAATGCATGCCACTAGATTCCGGATTAACCATCCCTCCACTCCCCACGCGAAGGTCAGATTGGGGAAACGACTATTCTCAAGTCAGTCTGTTCGATCCCTGATATGCCTGCCAAGTTTCATCGTCCTAGTACATCAAGAAGTACCGAACTCGCGGGATTGCCAGAAATCTGGACCACCCAACTCCCGCACAGTGCCCGGATCCGGTCCGGTTATGTTAATGACGTATCTAGGACTTAAAATTGTTCTTCCGACCAAGTTTTGTCCCGATCCCTCCACTCTATAAGCGTTTCCCAATATTTCCGGTTCCCCCCTCCAACTACCCCGAAAATCACCGAATCCGGTCTGCATTTGAAATGAGACATCTGAGACACGAAGTCTATCTAGATGTCAGGTTTCATTAAGATCCGATCATCGGTTAGAAAATTAAAAATACCTAAATTTCCCGGATTCCCCTTCCTCCACTCCCCCCCCCCCGGATGGTCGGATCGGGGAAACGACTATTCTTAAGTCACTCTGTTGGGGTCCCTGACATGCTTGCCAAGTTTCATCGTCCTAGCACATCAGGAAGTACCGAACTCGCGGGTTCACTAGAAATTCGGACCCCCCCCCCCACTCTCCCACAGTGACCGGATCCGGCCCGGTTATGCCATTCACGTATCTAGGACTTGTGCTTGTTCTTCCCACCAAGTTTCATGCCGAACCCTCCACTCTTAAGCATTTCCCAAGATTTCCTTTACCCCCTCCAACTCCCCCCGATGTCACCGGATCCGGTCCGGATGTAAAATGGGGCATCTGAGACACGAGAACTTTCTATATATCAAGTTTCACTAAGATCTGATGACCCTTTTCCAAGTTAAAAATACCTCACTTTTCCGGATTCCCCCTCCCTCCACCCCCCCCCCCCAGTTGATCGGATCGAGAAACGACTACTGTCAAGTCAATCTGCTTGGGGCCCTGACACGCCTGCCAAGTTTCACCGTCCTAGCACATCAGGAAGTACCGAACTCGCGGGATTAGTAGAAATTCGGATCCCCCCCCCCAACTCCCCCACAGTGACCGGATCCTGTCCGGTTATGTCAATCACGTATCTAGGACTTGTTCTTGTTCTTCTCACCAACTTTCATCCCAAACCTTCCACTCCAAGCATTTTCCAAGATTTCCGGCTCCCCCCTCCAGCTCCCCCCAAAGTCACCGGATCCGGTCCAGATTTTAATCGGGTCGTCTAGGGCACGAGGTATCTCCAACTACCAAGTTTCATTAAGATCCGATCACCCGTTCAAAAGTTATTAATTCCTAAATATTCCGGATTCGCCCTCCCTCCACTCCCCCCACGATGTTCGGATCGGGAAAGTGACTATTTCTAACTTAATCATTTGGGTTCCCTGATACGCGTACCAAGTTTCATCGTCCTAGCTTATGTGGAAGTGCCCGAACTAGCAAAACTCGGACCGAAAGACCGACCGACCGACGGACGGACAAAAATTGCGATAGCTATATGGCACTTGGCCGAAGGGCAAGAGCCATAAAAACCATTAATTTGCAAAATTTGTTATTCCAACAAGAAGAAGCCAGATAACGATTCCAACAACTCTCTGACTCACAGTATCTATCCAAGGCCGGTAATTTAGTCTCAAAGTTGAAAGTACTATACCTCGTAATGTTAATTTTCTTTGTTATAATCCCGAGGATGAGGGTGTAGAAATATCCGTTTTCTTCGGGTAGGGTGAAATCTCTCCTATCTAGCCAGCAAAACTAGTGGCAAGAAATATGAATTTACAAATGCGTGTGAGCACTGGTGTGGTAAGGAAGGATAGATACCTTGCCTTTGTCAGGCAGTAGGCTATTTAAAGACCAGATTTTACATGTTGAGTCTGTGTAATGGGTCATTTTGAAAAGTTCAGGTTTTGGATGTGGGTTGGGGGAGGTCATTTTGAAAAGTTCAGATTTTGGACGCGGGGTGGGGAGGTCATCTTTTGTGTATCAAAGGATCGGGACTTTGCCAATGGCGGTGATGAGAAACAATGGGAAGTTCTGAAAATTTCAGATCGTTGACGTGGGGTGGGGGGGGGAATCATTTGAAAAGTTTAGATTTTGGACGTGGGGTGGGGGGGGGCATTTTGAAAAGTCCAAATTTGGGACGTGGGGTGGGGGTGGTCATTTTAGAAAGTCAAAATTTTGTACGTAGGTCAAGGGGTGGGGTGGGTGGGTTGTAGAAAGAATGACCTATTTAGGAGTGTATACCCTAGGATTTCATACCAGTGCCCCCCTGGATTTACAAACCAATCCAAGACAATATCTGTTGGCAATGTTAGTCTTAGCTTACTGATTACTCAGTGGAGAGATTGTGAGAGACATAAGGCACAGGAACTGATCTATTTTTTTTCTTTCGGAAAATCTTAACCGGAATGCAGCAACCGTGTGTCAGCGGTAGAAAACTGGAACAAAAAGCTCTTCAATGAACCTTTAAAGGCAGTGCTTACCACAGGACTTGGGTTCTCATCCAAGGGACCATCACCAAGGTACTGCTGAATGCACATAAAGGCCAGGCATCGAACTATAAGGAGGCCTCGCGTCCCACAGGTACTTAACATCTGACACCGGAAAAGGACTTCGTGGGGAGTGGCTTTTCCCCCCTCCCACGTGTACAGGGCAGTTTCTTTGACCTAGAAAGAAAATATCAACTTAACGATTCGTCTAGTGTTGCTATTAGAATTTATTTATTTTACAGACGGCCAACGACAGAAACACACTACACTACCTAACTAGCGACAGCCTTTCGACCGACCATCCCCTCGATAGCTATATGATTAGAGCGTCGACCCGGTAAGTCGAATCAGACGGGTCCAAACCCCACCCAAGGTGCACTTTTGTGCTAAAAAGTAGTAAAAAAAAAAAAAAAAAGCCGCTCCAAAATACCCCGCTACTGCGGTACGGTACATTCTTCTGACCAATATTTGTCATCTTTCGTACCCAATTTTATTTCTTGATGTTTGACTTGTTTTATATTATGTGGGCCTATTGGCTATTCATCATCATATATGTGCGTTACATGTATTACGTAACAACTATCCTCTGCCAGTGATACTATATTGAGCTATTACGGAAATAAAAATGTATTTATACATTTTTCAGTTCAAGAAACAAATATCTTCTATTTATGGAATTGTGTGACGAATAGAACCTTTCCGATTCAACTGTTTTGAAATGACTGACGTATTTACGTTTTCAATTTTAGATTTACTCTTCAGCTTCGGATTACAAATTAACATTAATTACAAGTACGACAGGATCTTAAGCAGGAGCAGATCCGAAGACAAAATCTGTCCCACTTACCACTTTCTCCTTAGAAGAACTCCAAATGCCTTCATCAATCACGCCAAGGAGGGCCGAAATGGTCTTTGTAATCGCCGTGTGCAGCGTTGCCATGTCACAGTGACGTTTTGAGCTGGCAATCCGTGTTAGGATATGGAGGAGTTGGACAATATCACACCCAGAGTAGTCCTTATGTCGCTGAGTACAATCACCGATGACCCGAACCACCTATGAATGACACATTCACAATTTCCTTTTCTGTTTATTTGCACTCTGTTTATTTTGTAAATTCCTGCCCCCCCCTCCCCCTTGGACCCGAAATAGTAAAATCGTCGCTACCTACAACATCACTGACCCACTTACGGCCTAGTTAAACTACTTAGACAGAAGTACAACAATAACATTAAGCATGAATGGGAGAGCATTCTTCTACAATAGGATAGTTTTGTAGATAGGATAATGTTGTCGTAGTCTGTGGGTTCGTTCCAGCTCTTCTTCGTAGTTACTTCGGAGTAACTACGTGTGACGTCACAAATTAACTACTACCTGGAACGGTCGAAGTTACTACGGGACGAGATAATGCGCTTTGTCTCTCATTGCTGCCCCGAGTTCCCTTCTCAAGACGGCTCTTGGAAAGTGAAAGTTAGCTAAGATGATCGGGTACTATCTTTACAAAAAGTTACTTCGAAGTGACGGTCTTCCTTGTGCTCCCCGTAACTTTTTGACAAGCTGGAACGGTGAAAGTGACTGAAAAGTAACTATTTAGTAACTTTCGGGCAGAGCTGGAACGAACCCTGTATGTTTGTCTGGTCTCCTCTTATTATAGTGTTTCCTTCTTCTTTTCTTTCTTTATTCCTACTCCGTCTATGCCATGTGCTTTTTGATGGGTGAAAAATAAAATTATTATTGTTATTATTTTATCACCAGGAATGTAGAAAGGGCTGCTGTGTCGGTCTTTGTGTCAAGCGCTTACTAACTATACGTACATGGCGAAAGTGAGTTTTACTGTCCGCCTTGTCCAGAAATAGGAGATTCCTCAAAACAGTCTACGATGCCCTCATTCGGGTCACTGTTGCTTGTTTCAGGGTTTCAGAAAAGCTGGGTAGCGCAATCTTTTCGCTTTCCAGTTAATTTTATTCTCAATTATGGTAGAACGGGTATACGAACATGGCACCTCAACCGGTACAACTGCCCAGGAGGAATTATCATCTACCTCAACGCCTCAATTCACCCAGTTTCAAATGGGTTCCTAGAGAAATCTAGGTGTCACAAAGCGTACATGACAACAAGAATCTTAGGATGAGGAGTTTATCTGTAAATTTAACTTGAAATACTGAACCGCGGACCTATAATAAAGTACCACATCATCGGTAAGAAAGCCATTACTTGGTCCCACAACCGAGTTAAGAAAGCCTTGATCTGATTCCCACATTAGAGTGCTCTAACCTCTAATGGGCTTGTTTGAGGTAGCAATGACGAGATTACAACAGGAACTTTTGTGGCAAGTTTTGTGGCCAAGACAAGATATAAAAACACCTGCCGACCCTAGACCAAGGGAGTTACAGTTAGAGTTCTAAGAGTTCATCTACGAAGAGTCAGAGTTGAGTTAAGAGTGAAGAAGAAAAGTGTTTTGTACCTGTATCCAGATTATACGTAAGTGTTAAACAGAATCCAAACGGAAAGACTACGGACCCCACACGTCTCCGAAGAGTTGACGACGCTACCGAGATCGAGACAGCCTCAGGGCTACGGGTTAAAACATACCATTTGTTTTATAGGGAATATACGGGAAGCGTCAGATGATTTGCCTCCAGCCACGCATCGCTCTTCCAGCAGATGGCGGAGTATCAGGAGATCGCCACCTGCGCTACGCGAACCTTCAATGGCTTGCATATGAATTTTTGTTTGCGTTCTGTTTGTGGCTGATGGGATGGAACCTCTCAGGGCCAGCAGGAATTAGTATCTTGTGTATTCACTTGTTGAACTAATTATTCGGTCGCAAATGTAAGTGGTACATTATTTTTGTATTTTAATTTCCCCCACACGATCATTTAAAGCTTAACCGAAAAGGACTAGTTACCCATCACTTATTCACTTAAATTGGCTTGAAGACCCGCTGAAAATGCGTTACTTGGTTGTTCCGCTATTCAAGAATAATCGATTCTGATAATCGTGATTTGTGGTACCTCTATGCGCTTGTATTTTTGTTTTATGCCTTACAAGAAAGATTTATGACTTTTTTTTGTTCAGGCACTAAGCAATCTTCACCAATATCGCCACTGCCCACTGAAAAGCCGCGTTTGTGTTGAGATAAAAATTTCTCGCGTCATAGTAGAATTTTCGCTGTGGGGACGGCCGGAGATATTCTGAACGTCATAACTAGAGCAGATAGTGGAAAATAAAAAAAATCCCTTTGCAGAATCCAAATAATTCAGTGTAAAATGACACAAAAATAAGTTGGCTTTTCAGTTAAACTTTAAGGAGTATGGAAGTGATCTTGAACCATTGCGTCAGCAAAATTCCCCTTAAACAAGTTCCCAGATGTTCTTGAAACGAAAAATAAAGCTACTTAAAATATGCCAATTTTTAAAGAGTGTATTAGTTAAATAAGATAATTGCTGAGTGATGTGAAGTGTATTGTTAACATTATGTGTTTTGTACGGCCAATTGGCTATTAATTATTCATTCATTCATCAAGACCAAGCCTCACCCAAATTAGGTTTTCTTCGAATTGATGCCGACCATTTTCTTCCTGGCTTTGACTGCCATTCGTAATTTGGCTACTCTTCTGGCTATTCGTCAATCTCTGATCGACCCACTTGGGTAGTTCAACCTTCTCAAAGACTTTGTTATCGCTCGTCTGGGACATCAACTTCCGGTTTCCTCCTAAAACAATAGGGACATGACTTTATAAGTAGTGAACTGAAAGACACAAATGCTCCTCAGCCGAGACTTGAACCCAGGACCCTTCGCTTAAAAGGCGACCGCTCTACCGATTGAGCTACCGAGAGGCTTGTGAACATAGTTCGCAAACCAGTACAATACTCAGACAGAAGCCACACTGTCAGAAGTTTCGTAACAGATAGCCCATAACACTTCCAAGAATAACACCTTTTCACTCAGAAATAAAGTGTTATGACCAATTAAGTTTACACTATTTCGTACCTAGATCTCCAACAACACCTTCAATTGGTAAAAACACTAACGGGAACGAAAGCAACGTAACAGATAACATCCCAAAGTGTTATCTGTTGACACCGGGCATCCTTCTGTTGTCGTTATGTAACTTCTGACAGTGTAGTATTTTTACCAATTGAAGGTGTTGTTGGAGATCTAGGCACGAAATAGTGTAAACTTAATTGGTCGTAACATTTTATTTCTAAGTGAAAAGGTGTTATTCTTGAAAGTGTTATGCGCAATCTGTTATGAAACTTCCGACAGTGCAGCCATAGGAACAGAAGCGTCATCTAAGTAATATCTAGGGACATGAGTAATTCGCCTGGTCAATTAGACGGCAAATCACGTTTGGTGGTAACTTTCTTGGCAAAGGTCCTCTTCATTCTGTAGCCGAAACCCTAACCTTGCGGTAAAACTAATGAAATAGGGACATTCGGTTTATTCGGTAATATCGTAACTAAGATAATACATACAGATTGAAGTAAAACACATCAGAATTCTTCATTTAGCGTTGCTCTATTAAAATAATCAGTATAATACGGGACGAATGACTTGATGTAACGTTGCGTACTAGTCGCTGCTAGCATTTACGTCCAAAACCAGTTCTGCAAATTTTTGCAGTCTCATATTTCATTGGTAAAACTTACAGCAGGCAGCAGGCCAAAACCAGATTTCCCGGCACCCGATGATATCCAAGGAAGTATTGTTATTTACGATTAAAAACAAACCCTGCGTCTTGCGGGTGCTTGAATGGTTTCAAATTGTTTCAGAGCCTTGGTTAATTAAGGACAAATCAAAATATCGTTCCAAACCCGGGTTACGGGAGCTCTTCTATACGAATTAGTCACTTCTAGAGCGTGCTCCACCCTACTTACCGTAGTTACTACGCATGACGTCACGGAACCTGGTTTCAAGGCTGGAACGCATTTTTCTATTTTCGGCAAAATATCGTGCCACGGGCTAATCGGGCCAATCACGTCACAGAGATCGTAGTTGCCACGCTTACTACGCTCTCGAGCGTGGTAAGCAAATCTTTACTATTAGCAGGAACAAATAAGCACAAGAACCTCCGTCTGCCTATCTGTAAAATGACCATGCGGAGGCGAATAGATTCACGATACCCTGCCCGATATAAACGAGCGGGGGGGTAGGAGCTACGCGGAACATCACAACTCGTTACCTCTACAAACAGCTATACCGCAGTAGAGCCCCCCAGAAGAAATGCCGAGATAACAGCCGATTCGTTGAATATCATTGTGATGTCACATGTTACGCGCTGCAGAATGGGTCTAGCACGCCTGATACAGTATTTTCCTCTGATATGCGCAGCGGCGAAGAGGGATGTAGACGGGCATCAACTCCAAGCTTAACAAGTACCTCTAGCTCTGCTCGTCTTGTCGGGGTGTCCATAGTCGACCAAAGACGGAGGTTCTACTGGCTTATTTGTTCTTGCTGTTAGTTACTATTTCGAGAAGGCTGGAACGGTCAGCGTAGTAACTTCTCAAGAGGTTGGAACGAAAATAGTAACTAATAGTTACTGTTGTTAGAAGGGTGGAACATGCTCTTAGAGAATCTGTAGTAAGCAGGCCCGTATCCAGAAATTTTCTTGGGAGGGGGGGTGCCCGCGGGTCGGACCAAAAAGTACACATAAGAAATAGATCAGAGGTTAAAGCCTGTAAAAAACGACAATTTGTGTATGTTCGGGAGGGGGGGATTTGAACCCCCTACCCCCCCCCCCTGGATACGGCCCTGGTAGCACGGTTACCTTGATTCACAACGACTGCGAGGACATCTGACGGGGACGGGGACCAAAGAACCCTCTTCATAGAAGAGAAATGGTGGAATGCAGATTTGGCAGCAAACAGTAGTTTAGAATCTGTCGTGGAACCACAGAGGTAGAAAAGGTATTTCATAAGAGATTTCATGGTTTCTATCTTGTAGGATTCCTAGAAGAAAAGAAAGGTGTAATGAACTCAGGATCGAAACCGCATTGTAAATGGTGGAATGTAGATGTAAACAGTAGCTTAGAATCAGTCGTGGAACCACAGAGGTAGAAAAGGTATTTCAGAAGAGATTTCATGGTTTCTATCTTGTAGGATTCCTGGAAGAAAAGAAAGGTGTAATGAGCTCTGGCTCGAAAACGCATTGTAAATGGTAGAATGCAATAGCTTAGAATCAGTCGTAGAACCACAGGGGTAGAAAAGGTATTTCATTAATTGCCGAAATTGCGTTTTTCGAAGTCATCCCAAAAGAAAAACTGATATCCGGTCACATCACTAAGTGCCAAACTTCTTTCCCACCACTTTGACAAAAATTGATGAAAGTGAGATGACTTTTTCAGATACCACGATCGGACCGTGATATCTCAATACCAGATACCACGATAACTGCAAAACCGCCTTTTGACCGTGGTATCAGATACCACGATAACTGCAAAAACGACTTTAGACCGTATATCAGATACCATTGTATCTGCAAAAACGCAACTGGTATTTCTGAGCCATTTCATCGTGAAAAGATCATTTCCAGTAAGAGCTGTGCTTTAAGCTAGCCTAGTCACTTCCACAGAATGGTTGCAGACTGTGAGCTGGGAGGGCTCCAGAAGCATATTCACTGTGCTGAAAATAAATGTAGTCTATAATATCTATAAAATTATGTTCTCAAACTTACTCGCAGCAGGTTTCCATTCGTAATAGCTCGATGCAGCTCCATGGCAGTAGGGTTTGTACATCCTCTTAGGACTGTCACTGTGCTGAGTAGATAAGCAGGTAAACTTTCTGAAACCGAAATGACATTCAAGTGCACCTGCTGCCTAGCTCAGTTCTCTTTAACCTCCATTTAGTTCATTCCCCGAAGTACAAGTGACCTCACCTCCTATGGAATATCAGTCCAGCAGGAAAAGCCTACTGATCCAGCAAGTTTTCTTACCCCTATCTCGACACTAAACGATAACCGACTAAATTTTTCCTTATACAAATTTTCGGATTTTACCGGATACCAGACGAACAATTGGCCCGGCACGAAAGAAACAACTTCAGATATGGATTCATCAGGTATGTTTACTCCTCTGTACCTCAGAGGTAACCTCCTGATCCGTCGGTTCTGTGATTGCTCAGTTGAGGTTAAGAACTTTCTTTTTCGGGCTTATTGCACTAATATTTTCGGGCTGTCTATTGTTTGTTGTCACACTATTCGTGGCTTATGTGAAATTAAAGTGGCGTACAGTGATACCCTACGTTTCCTGCATAAGCTGCCTCGTTAAGTTAGTGCTACTGAGCTGTGTACTGATTTTCGGTTGCCAAAGTTTGATCAGCTCCACGTTTCTGCTCGTTGTTCTTTGCGTGAGCGTCTCCTGGCATCTGATAATGAGCTTGTTGAAGTATTATGTGCCCCTCTCTTACGCCTTTCATTGCCAATATGGCAAAAGTTGTATGAGCCTCATGATATCGGCTAGAGTATAGCTGTACTTTGCTTAAAGTTTATCTGAAAAGCCAACTCACTTGTGTGTCATTTAATTGGATACACTGAATTATTTGGATTCTTCAAAGGGATTGTTTTATTGTCGACTATCTGCTCTAGTTATGAGGCTCAGAATATCTCCAGCCGTCCCCACAGCGTAAATTCTACTATGACGCGGGAAATTTTAATCTCAACACAAATGCGGCTTTTCAGTAGGCAGTGGTGAGATTGGTGAAGATTGCTTAGTGCCTGAACAAAAAAAACAAGACCAAAGGTCCCGATGGGATCCCAAAATATCAATATTTGATCCAGCTTGTCTTCACCAGATCCAGTCTTCGCCAGACTCCTTGAACAATTTTACTCTTAAAATTTAGAAACAGATTAAGGCCAACCAGCTAATCATCTAAGAAAACCTAGTTCAGATATGGATTCAGCATGTGTGTTTCCCCCTATACGCCGATCGAAACGATCCTGCCTTACTTCTGCGAAATTTCTGGCTTCGGCGAAACTCCAGAAATACTTGTCCGGTGAAAAAATAAAGCTCAAAAACGAAATCAGCGTATCTCTATAAACCTAGATCCAACATCTAATCAACTTCAAATAAAAATTCACTTATAACAACTTTTCCGGTTTCAGCCGGATTCCAGATGACCTATAAGTCCGGCTAAAAAATGATTGTAATATGCGGATTCAGCGTCTCTTCTTACCCCTAAATCGGACATCTAATCAACTTCAAATAAAACTTTTACTTTTAACAAACTTTCCGGTTTTGACCGGATTCAGGGCCAACTAATTTTCCGGCGAGAAAATCGTTTTCATATTCGTGTTCAGCATGCCACCTTACCCCTATATCGAACATCTAATCAACTTCAAATAAAACTTTTACTTTTAACAAACTTTCCGGTTTCGGCCGGATTCCGGGTGAACGACTGGTCCGGCGAGAAAATGGTTTTCATATTCGTGTTCAGCATGCCTTCTTACCCCTAAATCGAGCATCTAATCAACTTCAAATAAAACTTTTATTTTTAACAAACTTTCCGGTTTTGGCCGGATTCCGGGCGAACTACTTGTCCGGCGAGAAAATGCTTTTCATATTCATGTTCAGCATGTCTTCTTACCCCATAATCGACTATCTCATTAGCTGTTTAAAAATATTTTGTTTGTCCCTTAATTTGAACCCCCTCCCCCACCCCTAAACGTAAGGCTACAAAGCCCATCTACGAACTCGACCTTACTCTTGACCCAAAGAATCCTCACACCAAGTTTCATCAAAATATCTCACTCCCTTCGAGAGTTATCGTGCTTACAGACGGACGGACAGACAGACAGACGGACGGACGGACGGACGGACAGACGGACAACTTTTGCGATGTCATAGGTATCCCTCACTTACGTTTTGGGATCCCAAAAAAGATAAATCTTTCTCGTAAGGCATACAGCAAAAATACAAGCGCATAGAGGCACCACAAATCACACGGAAATTCCACTATTTGAAAATCGATTATTCGTGAATAGCGGAACAACGAAGTAACTCATTTTCAGCGGGTCTTCAAGCCAATTTAAGTGAATAAGTGATGGGTAACTAGATTGTCCTATCCTAGCCCCTTTCAGTTAAACTTTAACTGATCCGGGAGTCCCGGCTCCGGGGGAACCATAACTGTCCGGCGAGAAAACATAGTTTAAATACGGATTCAGCATGTTTCCTTACCCCTATACCGAACTTCTAATCAACTCCAGGCAGAGCGTTGCTTTTACAAATGTTCCGGTTCTTGCCGGATTCCGGGCGAACTATTTGTCCGGAGAGTAAATATGCTTCAGATATGGACTCGGCATGTCTCCTTACCTCCAAATCACCTATATCATTAGCTTTCCAAAAAATACTATGTTCAACCCTTAATTATTAGGTTCTGTCGCAGATGGACGTATATAGCCTACTGTCACTTAGCGTTTTGGAATCTCAAAAAGTTAATGAAACAAACAGTAGATTTGGGGAAAGGCTAACTTACCAGGCGTAAAGAGCACCCACTTCTTTGACAAATCAAATGTCCTTCTTCCCTCAAAGTCCTCGGCGATTTCAACATGATGTCGAACGACGTCCTTCTGCTGCGACGCTGATCCATTCTGACTCTGGCTGGAATCCACCGACTCAATCTCTTCAACAGCAGCTAAAATAAAAGACTTTTTTCAGTTGAAAACCTTGAAACCAATAATTTTCTTTTTTTCGTTGCAGCAAGGGTGAGGGTGGCGTTTTTTCACTCACAGAGAGACATCTGTTGTGGTTCACAGAAAGTAACCTTCTGCACTGTCCGAGGCGTACCAGATTAGGAACGTGTCCGAAAGCTCCGAAACGAACGAAAATGCTGAATTAATTCAAATTTTATGCAGCATTTCGCTTTAAAATTTTCGCTCTTGCAGCATTAATTCAGCATAAAATTCATCGAAAAATTCAGCAAAGATGCTAAATTTTATGCTGAGTTTTCAAGAAGAAACTGGGGAGCACGACGATTCTCCTAGTATCTTCCTAGTATGTTCTAGAATCTTTTTCTTTCTAGAACAAACTGTCACACAAAATTCTCGGAATGTTATCTAGAGGCGTATTCTTGCCGTTCCCCGAGGACTCCACTTGAGGAATCCCCGCGCTTTTGTTTCTCCGATTATCATCACCATCATCAAAAACGACTCCCTTTCAGATTCGAAGGGGAATCAATTTTTGCTGGTGCTGGTGCAATGTAAAATTAATTAAAAACAATAAGAATAAACAAGACCAAAAATAAAGTGGATCCAGACTAATTTCGTCAACTGCATATTTTTTTTGAACAAAATCCGTTTTGGAAGCATTCCCTGTGTTCTCGCTGTTTTCTGTACGCGGAGCCCGCGTGGAGTGACTCCCTCTATTCTCGCCGACGAATACGCCTTAGGTCGAATTCCCGTATGAGCGGCGACAAACTTTACAGAGCATACTTTGCGAACTTTACGAACGCCGTCTGAATCGTTAGAGAAGAAAAAAGGTAACAGCTTTCGGAAGAAAAAAATATGCAGCACTTAATGCAGCATTTACAGCCCTTCGGCAGAAAAAAAAAGAAACCGTTAGAAACTTGAGGATTCAATGAATATCTATTAATTTCGGAAACACAAGAAAACTGTATCTACAATACAAAAAAAAATATTTGCCTTATGTTGTTTGTCTCGAAGGACTGCGACTGTAATAACAAATAAAATCTCTACACGTCAAATATCGGACAACGTGATTCACGATTAAACCTGATAATTGTATCACGCACTAAAGAGGTAACAACGGATATAAACGGAAATTGGCTACGATGTTCGTCAGCGATATTTCGGATATTTTATACATATATATTAAAAAATATCAAAAATCTCTAACGAACATCGCAGCTGACTTTCCGTTTTTGGGATCCCAAAACGTTAGTGACGGGTACCTATGACATCGCAAAAAGTTGTCCGTCTGTACGGTCTGTAACTTTCGAAGGGAATGATATATTTTGATGAAACTTGGTGTGAGGGTTTTTTGGGTCAAGAGTAAGGTCAAGTTCGTAGATGGGCTCTGTAGCCCTATATTTAGGGGTGGGGGAGGGGGTTTAAATTAAGGGGCAAACAAAATATTTTTAAACAGCTAATGTGATAGTCGATTATGCGGTAAGAAGACATGCTGAATACGATGGTGAAAACCATTTTCTCACCGGACTAGTAGTTCGCTCGGAATCCGGTCAAAACCGGAAAGTCTGTTAAAAGTAAAAATTTTATTTGAAGTTGATTAGATGTTCGATTTAGGGGTAAGATGACATGCTGAACACGATGGTGAAAACCATTTTCTCACCAGACAAGTAGTTCGCCCGGAATCCGGCCAAAACCGGAAAGTTTGTTAAAAATAAAAGTTTTATTTGAAGTTGATTAGAGGTTTGATTCAGGGGGTAAGAAGACATGCTGAACACGATGGTGAAAACCATTTTCTTGCCGGGCAAGTAGTTCGCCCAGAATCCGGTCAAAACCGGAAAGTTTGTTAAAAGTAACAGTTTTATTGGAAGTTGATTAGACGTTCGATTTAGGGATAAGAAGAACACATTTTCTACCCGGACAACTTGTTCGCCCGGAATCCGGCCAAAACCGAAAATCTTATCTCTATTTGGTATTAATCTTATCTCCGTAGAGATAAGAATATTCCGAGTAGCAAATACTGCAGTTAACTTTATACGGAGAAACTTTTTACAGTGCAGTCAGCTTGGGATCAAGGAGTATTGTGAAACAGGCAGTATATGCCGATTTTTTGTTGTGGGGGGTTAAACGCTCGCAAAAACGATAAAAACTATAAAAAAAACTACAGAAACCGTTCTGTCTGATAAATCAAAGCCCGTGACCTAACATCATTGTCAAGACGAACTTTTCGTCTTGACAATGTAATTGAAAATGTAACCAGAATAGAAGTGGAGGTCTTCACTTATCAATGTAACAATCTAGTAAAATCCTCTTCTCGGAATCTATGTTTGAAGAAATAGGATTTCTATGAGGATTTTAATAGAAATGTCCGTCAGCTCGAGCTTACCCGCTCTCCCCGGGAAACAAAGTGAGCAGATTGTATAATAAAAAACTTTCTGGAATGTTGAACTTACTACCCGACGAAGTAAAAATTGCTTCGATCGTATCATCTTTCATGTATGTCCAACGATTTATTTTCTTTCTCCTCATTGAGGAGCTTGCTCGTCTCGGTTTTCCTCATTTTCTGTTTAATTCTAAAGCTTTTTATGCTTATTCTAACGCAACTTTCAACTGTCTGCTAGGAAGACGTGCTTGTCGGCACAATATCAAAATGAATAATAAATACCTTGCCCTGCTTCAATTTGCTTCATAAGATCCTCGATTCCTGCAAGCCGATCAATGGATGACCTTACTTTTCCTTTTTTACTAGTTTCCCTCTTTTCACTTGCCGCTTTAATCTTCTTGGCTGTAAGCAAACGTTGTATGAGTCATCTTGATGTGATTATCACAAGTGCCTTCCCCTACCTATGCTATGGTGAATATCATTACTCTTTCTTTGGTCACTTAGTCCAAAGCCTGGCAGAAAAGATTTTTTTTCTTTTTGTCTATAAACTTCAAGACAAATTTCCTACAGCAAAAACAACCGGATGCTTTAAGTCCATGGGCCTAGGCAACCCCCCTCCGTACCAAAACCTCGGCCCCCGGCCAAAACCCCCTGAATGCAAATATGTAGGAAATAAGATAACCTTATTGATACTGCAGTTTGAACCGCGAGCACTTAAAGTTTAACTGAAAAGCCAACTCATTTGTGTGTCATTTAATTAGATACACTGAATTATTTGGATTCTGCCAAGGTATTTTTTGATTTTCTACTATCTGCTCTAGTTATGAGGCTCAGAATATCTCCAGCCGTCCCCACAGCGTAAATTCTACTATGACGAGGGAAATTTTAATTTCAACACAAATGCGGCTTTTCAGTGGGCAGTGGTGAAATTGGTGAAGATTGCTTAGTGCTTGAACAAAAAAAAAATGATAAATCTTTCTAGTAAGGCATACAGCAAATGGAGGCACCACAAATCACACGGAAATTCCACTATTTGAAAATCAATTATTCGTGAATAGCGGAACAACGGAGTAACTCATTTTCAGCGGGTCTTCAAGCCAAGTCCTATCCTAGCCCTTTTCGGTTAAACTTTAAGGATTTCCCTAGATACGCGAGTTAAATGTAAACGCGCGACGGCAGCTCGCTGGCCGCTCGCCTCTATATATACTTTTCATAAATATGTTGCATTTTTTTTAACACTCTGTGGGTTGAGTGTGTCCGGGGGGTTTCGCGGGGGGGTGGGGGTAGCCGGAACACGAAGTTCGTATCAAAATTTGGAAACACTAGTTTTAATCCAATCTACAGCTTCTACTTCACGCAAAACTATCCTCTCTTGTGGATCCTCATCAATAGGCCTACCAGCCAAGATTTTAAACATGAAAAATTCTTGTCCCACAGCGCAAATCATTTCGAGCGCGAACAAAAAAATGGAGACACGTTTCGAAAGGATGAACTTATTACTTGCCGATATTTGAAACTCACAGATATTGCATTCCTAATTCTTCAGTGACGATTCACTCTGCTCACGGAAGGAAATTAAGAATCCCGGCATCGCCGAACGGCGTTTAGCAAAGGGATTATCGACTTGCGAGTGGCAACCTGGAGAAGGCAGATGCATGTTTTGTTTTTTTCATAACTTATGGTATATTTTGTGGAACCAAAAGCATGCTGGTATAAAAAAATACAGAGAGGAGTTGGTTCTGGGTAGTAACAGCGTATTTGGAGACCCTCTTAAGGTGAGTAAAAACAAGCTTGAATCACCCCCAATTTGGCAATGCTCTATACTCAATAAAAGCTCGAAAACAATGTTTGTCAGCGATATTTCGGCCTTTCTTGACAAGGGCCCTCGTCAGGATGTTGCTGGAAGATACAAACATGCAATCTTTTCGTTTTCAAATTTTTTTTTCAAAACTTATCCATATTTGATCCATTGTTTAATATATATGTTTCCCAGTCAGCTTGAGCTGAAGGGGTATTTAGGCTATGCTCTGTCATAGTGTGGCAGCTTGTTTCAATTCAATTTCAATTCGATTTATGTTCAGAACGGGAAACGGACAAGCCGAATATTCAAAAAGCGAAGTAAAATACTCTACGAAACCAACATCATCAACTCATCATCAACCCAGAGCTGGTGGACTCGGACTCCGGACTCGTCTCGAGACACCTTTTTCAAGGACTCGGACTCGTCTCGGACTCGTCTTTCACGGAGCTGTCCGTCCGCCAGCCAGAGCTGTGGACTCGGACTCTGGACTCGTCTCGAGACGCCTTTTTCAAGGACTCGGATTTTCTGGACTCGCAGCAGCTCTGCATCAGCCAATACAGGTTCATTGATATAATAGAATAGATAGTGTTTATTCTGCCGCGAGTGGTCCATACACAGAGTTGCAGTATCTCTTACCTTATGAATAAACAATGAGATAATTTTCCGTGTGCACTGCACGAACAAATGTATGGAGTGCCATGCTTGAGGGTTAATGAGCCTGCGCTCAGCTTATTCTCGTTTTGGAGAGATCAAAATGCGAAAAAGCTCCAACCTGCCGGCTAGTCGGTCGTTCTAATTTTTATCCGTTCTTGGTTAAAGCACTCACTGCTTAAGGTAAGATAAATACAACTTACGGTTAAAAAGAAATAAAATTCCCAACAGACTGGTGGGTGACAAACAGTAGCTCACAATTTTATCGAGCATCTCAACCGTCGTTAGAGCGTGTTTACTCCCGTCCACAGCTTCCAACCTCTTATCCTGCGCTTAGAGACACAAAACTGGTTCAGGTCTAAGATTGTCAGATTAGTTGCGTTTTTTGCCTTTTCTCCGTAGGTCGGTTAACCGACCTATTTGCCACTATTGACCGTTTTTTCGTCTCGCCGGTCGGTTCGACTGAGCTCTAAAAAACGGCTTATAAGAAAACATGGCGTCATCCCGTCGCCGGCGCCTTCCTTCCTTCCTTCAAATGTCTGGCACTTGGGTTCCACTCTGGATCCCTTTCGGCCTATCTCTCCAATGAGAATTTTGAATTTCGCGCCGTGCCAAGAGCGTAGGTCGGTTGGATGGACCTCCCGCCTCAGTCCACAGGTCGGGTAACCGACCGGCGAACGGAGCCAAAAAAACGGCTTATAAGAACTTAGGTCGGTTAACCGAAGGAAGAAAACGACTTATAGTGGGAAATCTTGTAGGTCGCTTAACTGGATGAAGGCAAAAGACGCAACTATTGTCACAGAAACCGATTTTTCATAATCTGGATTGTCAGAGAAAACGCCTTTTGGAGAATCTGGATTGTGAATCGTCAATCTGGATTTTCACAGAAAAAACGCCTCAGGATAACTTTTTTAATCCGGATTCGTGCTTGGATTGTCGATTCGAGAATCTTGCAACGGAGCAAGATCGTCGGATCATCGTCTGTACAATCTGGCATTGTAGATTTGCTGTTTCTATCATGAATCAGTTATCTAGGATTACAATCCGGGATTGTCGCGGAAAAACGCCTTTAGTTTCTTGCAATCCTACCTTTTTGGGGTCCATCCTCAGACTTGTTTTTCGCAAACGAATTCGTTGTTTGTGGATGAGGAGGGATCTTGGCTTTTTCTTTCTTTGGTTTTGACTGCAAACCATTCTGGTTCGACACACTTTGACCAAGTTCTTCAACTTCCGCTGAGAATGAAGATTAATTAGAAAAAATAAATAAAAAGGGATTGTCCCATATGAGCCTACCAATCCTGACTAGGACTTAATATCAGCAAACAGCTAACCAAGGTAGAGAAAAGAGCTTTTGTGGCAAACAGTATGTGGGAGGGCAAGAAAATCACTGAGCAGATGGAGAGGGAATCAATAAATCAACCAATCAGAAGGGAAATGGGCAGCAGACAATACAAGGTTTAGTGTCAGGATATCCTAAGAGGTACAGTAGAGAAATCACGGACTCTTCCCCCTGCCATAGACACGTTAAGTTAACTAGGACTTAAAGGTTTTTAGCGAGTTCTCTCGCAACTACATTTTCTGGCTGGCAGTCAACATAGTAAAGAACAAATGGCATACTTTTGCCAAGAAACTCCCCCCTCTCTATCTACTTTTGTATGTATTACCTTTTGCAGAGATGCCAAAAGTGGCCAAAATAACAAACAAAAATTATTGCTATGATCAGGGGGCTCAGGTATGGAGGGGAAGGCCCCCCCCCCAATGTTGTCGGCCAGTCGGTAAGAAATAACCGAGTTGGCGCAGAGCTTCGCGATTTTTTGTAAAATGGTCAATTTTTTTTCTTGGAAACAGTCGATTTTTCATAGAATTAGTCATTTGTTTTAGAAACAGTCGGTTTTCCTGAAAATCAGCCAACTTTTCTGCAAAAACAGTCTGTAAAAATTACTAGCCAGTCAGTAAATGCCTTGCCGGTCCCCCCCCAAAAAAAAACTTTTTGGCTAGTAACGCCTCTGGCTATCATATGGTTTAGTTCAGCGATCACTGACCTTGTCCTTCTTCAACAGCTTTCAGGAGCTGCTCGATCTTGGCAAGTTTCTGGATAGAAGATTTGGAGCTTGACTTCACTTCATTTGCATTTTTTCTGAATGATCCCTTCCTTGCTTGCTTTTCTATACAAGAAAAGACAACAAAATATAGACACAGGTAGTCATTTGAAGTACGGTAACCAGCTTTTCCATAACATAAAGGAAATGCCAGACCTGTAATACTGGTCACCCTTCTCCTATCCAACCGAAATGCCTGAATTTTAGACAGTCCATGCTGCATCTTGGGCATGTAAATCAATTGTCATAGTTTATTTAAGTCAAAACACCAGTGAGGGTAGGCAAATGAATTGGGCAACTAACCCAGGGTAACTACTTATTTTAAAACACCTATACAGTTGTCTTTTGACGTTTGGCGATACTAAATGTTCCAACTCATCAACTTACTTAAAAGTCCCACTGGGGTACAAAACAGGTATCCAACATAAACTCGAATTTCAGATTTCGTAAAAAAAAATTATCTCAGAGAGATCAATATCTCAACCGGCGAATCTACAGGATGTTCACCCAACCTTATTCGCCGGCCAGTGCGATTTAAGGTAATTTAAGGTAATTTAAGGTAAAGTCAAAGAACATGACAAATATCCGACTGAAGCTAAAACAATGCTTACATGTTAATGTTGGAAGAGCAAAATCTTCTCATGAATTACCTCAACCTTATTGCAACCTTATACTAACTAGCCTAACCCAGACCTAACCTTTGACGCCTTTGGCTTTGTCTTTGAAGCAAGAATATTTATGAGAATAATAATAAGAATATTTTAGGCTAAGGGACATAGGAGGCTTTAATATATGTGAATTCCCTTCCAGTTTTCTTCTGTGCATTGCACTTTGGGAACCACTCCTGTAGCTGAATCTTCTTCTTCGAACTGATAAACTATTCATGAAGTAACATTTGAAACTCACCTCCACCAGACATTTTGAATTTCGCGCTGTTTCTGCTTCTGTGCGTTTTTTTAACCAGCGTTGCCTTGCTTCGAAAGTTTTCATCATGGAGTTTAGCTTTGTCCAGCACTTCGAGGATTTACCAGGAATCCCTGATACTGATAGTCTCTTTTGCTTCAGATATACAAGTGTCAGTCCTACCCTGGCAGTCCTACCCTGTCACTAACGTGACTACCACAGATGTTCAATAGCTTATGAAACATAAAATTTATGCATGATCACTATCAATGTAAGATAGATAGTAAGGTACAGGTTAGATACACGCGGTCACCTGGAAATGGGATCGGAATACTGCAGGTGTATTGTTTCTGGAAAAGCCTACATCATGCCGTGGATAAGTTCAAAGCATCCTAGGAAAATTGTTCCTGATCTACAAGTATCAGTTAGCCCCAACAAAAATATTTGACAAATTAGGCAGTCCGCGTTTTTTTAAATAAAAAAACATATCTAGACTGTTTTGCCCTACAGAAGTTCAGAAGGAGGAGGGGGGCGGGTAAGAGGAAAACGAACTGCGAGATATGTCCTCCTTTTCTTCTCCAGTGAGCTTCTTGTTTCGTTGTTAAATAGCTGTTTAAAGTTTAACTGAAAAGGGCTGAGACTGGGCAATCTAGTTACACATCACTTATTCACTTAAAGAACCCCTCTTGCTTATTCTGCTTTTCATATTATATCTAGCTCCCATACAGAATTATAAGCTTCTAAAATCACCACCTTTCTGCATTGTAGTTTTGCGCCCAGCCACCGCGTCGGAGAGCAGGAAGGTTGGACATAGTCGACAGGCGCTAACAAGAAAATCGCTAATTTCAGATGGAAAGCAGGGGCGCCACTATGGGGGGGGGGAGGGGGGGGGGACTCCCCCCCCCCAAAGGTCTTGAGAAAGTACTTTCGTCGGGCGAAGCCCGGCGAAAGTTCACTTGTTTGTCGGCGCGGAGCGCCGGCAAACCCAGGAGAAATAAAATATTGCATGCTTTTGTCGGGCGTCGGTCGACTCGACTCGTCGGCACATCGGGTTCATTTCATAAGCAAGAAGTCAAATTCTGCACGAAATCGAATTTTGTATCCTTTTGTCGGGCCTCGATATTCTCGTCGGCACATCGGGTTCTTTTTATACATAAAAAATACAGAAGAAATTCAATTTTATATGCTTTCGTCGGACGTCGGTAGACTCGTCGGCATATTGGGTTCTTTTTATACGCAAGAAATCGAATTCGGCAAATATCTGTCGGGCAAAACACAGAAGAAATTGACTTCTGAATGCTTTTGTTGGGCGTCGGTCGGCTCGTCGATTCTTTTTATCAGTGATAAATCAGTTTCAGCAAACATTTGTCGGGCGCACCCGGGAAGTTCAAGTATCGTCGGCACATCGTGTTCTTTTTATACGTAAGAAATCAAATTCTGTAAACGTTTATCAGGCGCATCCCGAAAGTTTAAGTTTTGTCGGCTCATCGGCTTCTATTTACATGTAAGAAGTAAAGTCCTTTACAGTCTTGTCTAGCAAAACAAAGAAGAATTCAAATTCTAATGCTTTAGTCGGGCGTCGGTATTATTGTCGGCACATCGGGATATTTTTATTCGCAAGAAATCAAATTCTTCAAACATTTGTCGGGCGCACCGGAAAGTTTAATCGGGATCGGAATCTCATTACACGTAAGAAATCAAATCCGTAAACTTTTGTCCAATCCGGAAAGTTTATGTCTCGTCTGTAAATCGAGATTTTCTACACACAAGAATCAAATTTGTGCCTACTTTCTTCTGGATGGCCATACTATTTCTGCGGATAGATCTGTGATTTCACAGGTAGCCTTACTTTTATTTGAGATCGTCATAAGCGTTTCCACAAAAGTTCGCCTGCGGCGCATTTCGTAGTACTCTCTATTTGAAGAATGGTGTTTCCTTTAGTTGGCGTTCTAGGATTGAAATGCTTGGGGGTTGGAAACATATTAAAAGCTAGAACCTGTAAAGTATAGGTATAGAATAGCCTAAAATTTTCCAGAAAAAAAAGACAGATTAAAAAAAATTCGCCTGCGGCGCTTGATTTAACTTGTTCTGGGTTAGGTCTTTTTAGCGAAAGGTGAAAAGAAAAGCCGAATATGTGAATTTAAGCATAAAAGTAATCTCAGCTAATGCATTACAGTTAGTTTTACACGAAATTTCGCGTGCGGCGCATTTCATAGTATTCTTTATTCGGAAGAACGGTGTTTCATTTACTTGGCGTTTTAGGATTGAAATTCTTGGGGTTTGAAACACTTTAAAAGCTAGAACTTGTAAGCTAAATTTTCCAGAAAAAAGGCAGATTTAAAATACTTCGCCTGCGGCGATTAATTTAACTTGTTCTGGGTACAGTCGTTGGAAGCTTCCGTTTTTAGCAAAGCTGCAATGAAATCCCGAATATGAGAATTTAAACTTAAGAATTTACATTCAAGGACTAATCTCAGCTGATGCATCACAGTTAATTTTACACCGGTTCAATTTTGTGCTGGCGAGAAATGTACGCCGTTGCCGCGAAGCGGCAACGGCGTTTTTTGTCGGCACATTTTTTGAGTCCGTCGGCACAAACTGGACGTCCCCCCCCCAAAGGTAAAAGGCTAGTGGCGCCCCTGATGGAAAGTAATGGTATTTTCGAAAATGTTTTTTCCTGATCCATTTCATAGGGAAAAGATTATTTCTAGTAAGAGTTGTGCTTTAAGAAGCTCGAAGACCCGATGAAAATGCGTTACTTCGTTGTTCCGCTGTTCACGAATAACCGGTTCTCAAATAGCGGAATTTCCTTGTGATTAATGGCACTGAATTTTTGTTGTATGCTTTACGATAAAGATTTATGATTTTTTTTGTTCAGGCACTAAGCAATCTTCACCAATATCACCACTGTCCACTGAAAAGCTGCGTTTGTTTTTAGATTAAAATTTCCAACGTCATAGTAGAATTTACGCTGTGGGGACGGCCGGAGATATTTTGAGCCTCATAACTAGAGCAGATAGTGGAAAATCAAAAATCCCTTTGCAGAATCCAAATAATTCAATGGATCCAATCAAATGACGCACAGATTTGTTGGCTTTTCAGTTAAACTTTAAAGTTTAACCGAAAAGGGCTAGGATAGGACAATCTAGTTAACCATCACTTATTCACTTAAATTGGCTTGAAGACCCGCTGAAAATGAGTTACTTCGTTGTTCCGCTATTCATGAATAATCGACTCTCAAATAGTGGAATTTCCGTGTGATTTGTGGTGCCTCTATGCGCTTGTATTTTTGCTGTATGCCTTACGAGAAAGATTTGTCATTTTTTTTTGTTCAGGCACTAAGCAATCTTCACCGATCTCACCACTGCCCACTGAAAAGCCGCATTTGTGTTGAGATAAAAATTTCCCGCGTCATAGTAGAATTTAGGCTGTGGGGACGGCTGGAGATATTGTGAGCCTCATAACTAGAGCAGATAGTGGAAAATCAAAAAATCCCTTTGCAACGATTGTCACTTTTGGAGACGGTTTGAAAACTCAGAGGTGAAACTTTTTCAGATGGAGCAGTTCTACACACGTCGCGCTTCCAACTGGGCCAACAGCAGGCCCGTATCCAGGAATTTATTTCGGGGGGGGGGGGGGTTTGCCTTCGGAATTTATTTCGGGGGGGGGGTTTGCCCACGGGTCGGACCAAAAAGTACAAAAAATACATAGATCAGAGGTTAAAACCTACAAAAAACTACTACTTTTGTGGGTTTCGGGGTGGGTTCGAACCCCCTAACACCCCCCCTGGATACGGCCTTGGCCAACAGTTTTGTCTTTGACCATTAGCATGGTTGATATAACGCAGGAATCGTGAGATTTGTTATTGGATGCTTACTGCTACTACCAGGGGCGTCACGTATGGGGGGGACACCCCCCCCCCCCAATGTTGTTTGCCAGTCGGTAAAAATAGCCGAGTCGGCGCAAGCGCCACGAATTTTAGTACAAACAGTCAAATTTTTCTTGGAAACAGTCATTTTTTCTTCAAACAGTCGTTTTTTCGTATTATTAGTCGATTATTTTTTTTAATCGTCGATTTTTCTTCAAACCAGTCGATTTTTTGTCAAACAGTCTTTTTTTCTTAAAATCAGTCGTTTTTCTGCAAAAACAGTCGGTAAAAATTACCAGCCAGTCGGTATATACCTTGCCCCCTCCCCAGGGGCGTCGCAAAGGGGGGGGGGGTGCGGGGAGTGCAGCTACCCCCCACCTTTTTGAGATTCGGTAAAAGTTTGGGCCGGAGGCCCGAAATTTTACTAAAATTCTTCGGTATTTTTTCGATAGCAGAACTATTCGGTATATTTACGGGGATTCGGCAGTTATAAAGAATCCCAAATTGGCTATTGGTACAAATCTATTTGGTATAATGATCGAAATTCGGTATAACTGCCATTAATAGTTGGTTTATCGTCTTTCATGCTGCCATTTAATGTTACTCTTCCTACGTAATCCTTTCTGTTCCATAATTTAAAGCTCGAATTCTCAGTTTCTAGGATTCGGTAAAAATTTTGAGAGATTCGGTAAAATTTTGGCTCTGCACCCCCCCCCCCCACCGAAAATGCACTTGCGACGCCCCTGCCCCTCCCCCCAGTATTTTTGATAGCAACGCCTCTGGCTACTACGGCTACTACCGCTAGTGGGAAATGGAAATCAAATGAGGCAAATGTTTGTGCGCTTGACGACGACCAGTGACAATCAAAACGGTCTCGGCGGTCTGCAGCCATCAAAATCTGAGGCAGAGCAAAATGACAGTAGGAAGTAGAAGTAGCGCCAAGACCTATGTTTTCCATGCATCGGAAACGGGACTTACTCGAAGCACCGCCCACTACGCTCGGTAGGCTACATTCAAAGCGAGACAAACTTGCGGGCTTAGAACATTTCTAGTACAGCTATAGATGTAGTCTGTACACATCGAGGAAACAGGGTAAGTTGTATCTTGTGTTTGATATTTGGAGTTATCGGAGCCAGAGCAAAACAACACTAGGGAGTAACTTCAAGCTTCCTATGCTTTCCTTGATTCGTCGAGACATCGACGAGACATTCCTTGAGACATAGTGGAAATAGGGGAGGTTTTTTTTTTTTTTGCTTTATTCAGAATATGAAGTTATTGGAGCCATCACTGGTACACGACCGATTGAGTTTCAGTAGGGACGTTCACTATCGTTAGTGGTGCTAGTGTCGCTGCTATTCGGTGTCTGTCACTTTTTTCAAGTCTTAGCGCTACTCTCTAGTATTATTTGTTCTGATGTGAGGTAAAGGATAAGGACAAGCTGGGACAAGATTATCAGCTTGCTCAATTGGTGCCCATAAGAATGTTATTTCGACCTAGGGTCAAAAATTTGGTAAAAATACCCAAATATTATAAAAATACCCAAATATTACCGAAAACTAAAAGGATTTTCTAGAGGTACGGTAACAGTGAAAGTCGACAATCAGTGGAAATCGACAAGTGTTCAAGGTTTCTCTGCAATAGCTATCCGGTGCATCCACAGCTGCCACAGGCATAACCAGAGCATGTTTTCAATTTATTAAAAAGACGAAACCTTTTCTGGTCGACAGATGAAAACGCAAAACCAGAGACATGACAGTGCTGCTGCTCTCACACGTATTTCTGGCAGCGCACCCGCATCAAAATTTGTTTGGGCTGTATATTTTAGAAATTGCTTGAATTTTATCATTATAGGCTAAGTGGGCAGAAAAGTAGGTATTGTTTCTTGTCACTGTGAAGTTTTTTTTTCTATTTGAAGATCTGTATTATGCCACTTAGGGTCCAGGGGAGATTCAACCTTAGTAATTTGTTTGTGTTACATTCAGTGTTACTGTTAATTGCTTAGGCGGCTTAGCTGCTTAGCATGTTGCCAATACCAAGTTAGTTAATATTAGGACATTACGGTATGCTAGCCTTCTGTATGTGATGCCAGTATTCCCATCCTGTGCATAATGAATTTGTCTTCTCAGCCAGGCTCTGAACTTTTTGACTTGTTATTTAGTTTATTAATCAGTTAATAAGACCTAGGTCAGCCAACCACAAATCCTTGATTTTTTTTACCCTATGCCAACACCCAAAACTAAAAGCAGGTAATAAAGAAATAAATAAACTGTCAGAAGTTTCTTAACAGACAACACAAGGATGCGAGGTTTCAACAGACAACACTTCGAATGCTATCTGTTGAGTGTTGTCGTGACAAATGTTATGCTTGAAATATTATGCATAATAAGCGGTTCCAGGAAGAGCACAAAAATGCCATAAAAGTATCTGCTGGCTTATTGTATTGTTTGTCGTCATGATATCGAAAATTTAGCAGATACTATTTTGGTGGTTTTTTGGCTCTTCATGGAAATGCCTGTTATGCATAATATTTCATGCTTAATGTTTGTCCCGATAACAGATAACATTCCAAATGTTGTCTGTTGAAACCGCGCATCCTTGTGTTGTCCGTCATGAAACTTCTGACAGTGTAGTGTTTGGCACACCCTATGCCAAATGCTGGATAACCCTGACCTGCTCTGTTGTAGATGAGTTCTGATTAATTGATTTCTGAGCTTCACTCATATTATCAATATTATACTGGGTTAGAGTATCCAGTGTTTGGCACAATATTGCATCCGGCATTAGGCATAGGGTGTGCCAAATGCTACAATATAGGTATGATTATTTGAACCTTTATTGATGTTGGACTTTGCCATTTTCATGCACTTGCTGTGACTAAAGTCAACTATGAGTTAGCCATAGTAGGTAATTAAGGGCCTCTGAAAACACCTGAATGCCAAATCTTCGTTCTACCATTTAGCCCAAAACTGTGCGTTTTGTGTAACTGTTCAAAGAAACATATTTCTAGGCTGCTGTAGATATTCCCAACATTTGACATAGAGTATCTGAAAGTCAGGGGTTTTGGCTTAGGTGCAGTTGTGTTGTCTACTTAAAACCAAAGCTATTGAACCTTGAATGTCCCTATGTAACTCCACAGTTGTAAAAAAAAACTAGTGAAATATTTTGAATTAAAGATCTTTTAACCCTAGGCCCATTAATTAAAGAATATATGACTACCAGTTTGGCCATAGATCTTTTTTGTCACCCAAGTTTCATATCTTCTTGACACAGTAAGAATCGCACTCTGTTTGTTAACTTGGTTAACTTGCAGCACTGCCAGTCAGAGGCGTCACTACTGGGAGGGAGAGGGGGGATGCCCCCCCCCCAATGTTGTCGGCCAGTCGGTAAAAAATAGCCAAGTCGGCGCGAAGCGCCGCTATTTTTAGTAAAAACAGTCGATTTTTTTCTTAGAAATAGTCGTTTTTTCGTAAAAATAGTCGTTTTTCATAAAAATAGTCGATTTTTCCTAAAAACGGTCGTTTTTTCTTGAAATCAGCCGATTTTTTGTCAACACAGTCATTTTTTCTCAACAATAGTCGTTTTTATCCGCAAATATAGTTGGTAAAAATTACCAGCCAGTCGGTAAATTCCTTGTCCCCCCCACAAACATTTTGGCTAGTACCGCCTCAGTCAACCACAAACCCCTGATTTTTGGATAGCCTATGCCAAACGCTGGATATGCCCAGCGTTAGGCATAGCCTGTGCTTAACCCTGGACACCCTATGCCAAACGCTGGATAGCTGTTTGCACCTTAACCCTGACCTACCTTACTACAGTTGAATTCTGATTGGTTGATTTTTTAGCTTCACTCAAATCATCAATATTTGATTGGGCCCCAGTATCCAGCATTTGACATAGTGTATCCAGCTTTTGGCATAGGGTATACCAAACGCTGGATATACCCAGCGTTTGGCATAGGCTTTCCCAAAATCAGGGATTTGTGGTAGACTGTACCGCCTCTGCTGCCAGTGCTGAAAACGGCCTAATGTGGTAGTGATGTAGCAACTTATTTCCCCAGTCCTGTGCGGACATACACAAATCCTTGATTTTTGGGCATGGTGCCCCAATTTATCAGTGTTGGGGCATTTCTGTGAAAAAAAAAGGTTTGACAAAACGGAAAACAGAATAATCTAAGCTGTTTTTGCAGTATTACCAAATCTCTTACTTTAAAAAATTGCTTATGAACAGTTTGGATATGAGATGCTAGGCAAAAAAAATTTTTTTTTGCACTTGGTGATAGCTTCTGATTTTTTAATCCTTCTCTCCTTGACAGCCTATATCTTATGTGTGCTCTACTATGGCTGTTTCTGTTAAGTACTTATTATAGTTTTGTTTCAGGACTATCAGGTAGCTGAGTATCCACAAAGATAGAAGAACATGTCTGGGCTTAGTAGCATACCACTTGTTTCAAAAGGAGAAGAGATTGCAGATGATGTAAGCTTTCATGGTTTGATTGATGATGGAAGAGTAGTGTCTATCTGTTGTTGTTCCTAAAATTCTTGTAGGCTAGTGAAATTTGATTGAGTGTTTAATTTTACTGAGGATGGAAGAACGGTGTCTTTCTTTTGTCATTTCTAAAACTCTGGTAGGGTTGTTCGATTATAGGAAACAGGAGCCTCACATTTTTCTTCCATTGATGGGTTTAACAATATAATACTCTATTGTGTGGTCTTAGTAGCAGCAGGCCAGTGTAGAGTTCTATGGCTTATTTTTTACATTATGTTAAATTATTACTGTTTCATCAGGTTCGCTATGTTGATGAAACTATATCACATTAGGGAAGCACTACATAGAAAAAAAACTTTTTTAATACAGTGATTTTCGAGCAATACAGATTTTTTCTGATTATATTTCATACTATTTTAGTTGATGATCTGTCCATCTGTCTGTAAGCACGATAACTCTCGAAGGGAATTAGATATTTTGATGAAACGTGGTGTGAGGACTCTTTGGGTCAAGGAAGAGGTCGAGTTCGTAGATGGCAGAGCTGCTGCGAGTCCAGCAAATCCGAGTCCGAGACAAGTCCGAGTCTTTAAAAAGGCGTCTCGAGACCAGTCCAGGGTCGGAGTTCACCAGCTCTGGTAGATGGGCTCTATAGCTCAACATTTAGGGGTGGGAGAGGGGTGGTAACAGCTAATGAGATAGCCCATTTAGAGGTAAGAAGACATGCTGAATACGAATATGAAAACCATTTTCTCGCCGGACAAGTAGTTCGCCCGGAATGCGTCCGAAACCGGAAAGTTTGTTAAAAGCTAAAGTTTTATCTGAATTTGATTAGATGTTCGATTTAGGGTGAAAAAGACATGCTGAATCCGCTTTGACAATCATCTTCTACCCGGACATATAGTTCGGCCGGATCCGGCTGAAACCGGGAAATTTGTTAAAAGTTAAAGTTCTATCTGGAGTTGATTCAATGCTCGATATAAGGATAAAGTGATACGCTGAATTCGGTTTTTAGCTTTAGTTTTTGCCAGACAAGTAGTTCGCCCGGAATCCGGTCGAAACCGGGGATTTGGCAGAAGTAAGGCAAGAAGATTTGATCAATTTCGTCAAAGCGGATAAGACGTATCGAAAGTACGTTGATTGTTTAGGAGAAGCTCGCACCTAAGAAAAACCGGTTATAATAATTTCGTCCTGTTTTACTAAAGTCGTGGAAATTTTCTTAAAACAGGACATGGATTTTAGAGCACTTCAACTATGGAATATTGGAACTTAAACAGTAAATAGTGTGAAGCGTGCTTTAAACCTTTAAAGTTTAACCGAAAAGGGCTGGGATAGGACAATCTAGTTATCCATCACGTATTCACTTAAATTGGCTTGAAGACCCGCTGAAAATGCGTTACTTCGTTGTTCCGCTATTCACGAATAATCGGTTTCCAAATAGTGGAATTTCCTTGTGATCTGTAGTACTGAATTTTTGTTGTATGCTTTACGAGAAAGATTTATGATTTTTTTTTTGTTCAGGCACTAAGCAATCTTCACCAATCTCACCACTGCCCACTGAAAAGCTGTGTTTGTGTTGAGATAAAAATTTCCCGCGCAATAGTAGAATTTACGCTGTGGGGACGGCCGCAGATATTCTGAACGTCATAACTAGAGCAGATAGTGGAAAAAAAAAAAAAACTTTGCAGAATCCGAATAATTCAGTGTATTCAATTAGATGACACAAAGTTAAATCGGCTTTTTAGTTAAACTTTAATTGAATTTGTTGGAACTTCCAGGTCCTCAGACGATCCAAGTTGTTTCTACCTACACTCGCCCGTCTTTGCCTAATTTCAACATTCCTTGAAGATGGTATTCGGATGTACTTCCAGTGGAATGAGCAAAGAGACTATATGGACATATCCTGGGGCTGCGGTAGATTTTTAGCTACAATGTTCGTAGTTTTTAATATGTGTGGTCAACTTACTGGATGTGTTATGGTCCTGTTCAGATTCCAAGTGGCTTACGCCTGTGCTCTGCTATTCTTCATTGTGATGATGCAGGTAAGCCTGATATTATTTAGAGAGGGAAGGGTTCTTTTTTGCTTCTTGAAAAATAAAAATAATAATTTTGCCTGAAGACAAATAATGATAATAATTTTAATTTGTGCACATGAGAAAGCTGTGACCAAAATTGGCGATTTTGTCAGTTGAGTAGAGGGTGCCAGTTCGTCATAGATTTTCCGTTTTCTGGAGTTGCAGAGGGGCTCCGAGGGCAAAATCTAACGTTCCTAGGACTAGTTCTAAAGCTCCGAGAGCGGTTTATGTCGAGTCCGAAACTCATCCGGGCTCCGAGAGCTATGTCGAAGACGAAACTTGTCGGGGCTCGGAGAGCCATGTTCCGTCGATCGATTTGTATCACAATCACTGCAGGATTTCCTACAACGTGCGATATTGTCTCACACCTTCCTCGCAGATTATTAACTGGAATTTGGGGGAATGAAACAGTGTGTCATGTGCGGGCTGAGTTCTGACTCGTACGGTCTACCCCACTATCATAAAAAAAGCAGTCTGATATGTTCGCCCCTTCTGTGGAAATATTGGCCGTGTTAGTCCGAAACTCATCCGGGCTCCGAGAGCTATGTCGAAGACGAAACTTGTCGGGGCTCGGAGAGCCATGCTCCGTCGATCGATTTGTATCGCAATCACTGCAGGATTTCCTACAACGTGCGATATTGTCTCACACCTTCCTCACAAATTATTAACTGGAATTTGGGGGAATGAAACAGTGTGTCATGTGCGGCCTGAGTTCTGACTCGTACGGTCTACCCCACCATCATAAAAAAAAGCAGGCTGATTTGTTCGCCCCGTCTGTGGAAATATTGGCCGTGTTCCACCCTACTTCCCGTAGTAACTATGCATGACGTAACGGATTATGGCTTCTTGGCGTCAAGGCTGGAACGAATTTGTCTACTTTCGGTAAAATGTCGCGCCAATCGCTTCACAGAGGTTGTAGTTACCACACTTGCTACGCTTCCGAGAGTGGTAAGCAAATAGGTACTATTTCGAGAAGGTTAGAACGGTCAGCGTGGTAACTTCCTACGAGGTTAGAAGGACAATAGTCAATATTATAAGAAGGGTGGAACACGGTCATTTCGTTAACCTCCATCATGGCCCAGGGGCCACTGATGTTGCTGACTGTAATACTAGTGCCTCAACTTTTACAGCCAGAAACTGTATGTTTAGTTTAGTCTGACTCAAGTACTTGGTTTTGGAGTAGGCTGTGGTAAAAGCTAGGCCGTTAGTGAGTCCACAGTCAATATTGTCTGTGGCTGAAGCTAAATGATTTTAACTGGACGCTGAAGACACCCTCACCCACCCAGAGCAGAAACTCAGACCTAGCGAAATTTGAAATTCAGTCAAGAAAGGAACATAAATCTTTTCAGAGTCTAGGGGCCTCGGAGTTAGTATAATAGTGCCACATTAATAGACATATGAAAACCCTGGCGAAGTGGCTACCTTATTGTTCAGCGTAGCACACTTCACTCAGGGGTATTCCAGCCTCCTGCTAGCATTTAGTGAAACGCTAAGCTCGGCCCCTTACGAGTCCGGCCCCCTTATGAATATCCGGAGCATGATCAAGGAGAGAATTTCGAACCACTTACCAGAGAATTAAACAGGAATTATGAACACACAAAATACTGCAGAGATTTGGGAAAGGACTTAGGTGTCATTAAAGGGGAGCGGGGAGGGGTCAGCTTCCCCCTGGCTTTCCAAGGGTGCCCAGAGCCACCCATGAAAAACTAGTTAACCACTAACCAGGTGCAAAACCGAATATGTATATGCTCTTTGTACAAATATATTTCTACTCCAGTCTGTGTGAATATATTGTTTACTTTTCGTATTCGTTCATATGTTGTTAATCACTTAATTAATATCGGTCTCACCTCTGTAATATTTACGTTAAAGACTGTAGGGGGCCTTGGACGACGCCGTTGCCCCCCCCCCCATGTTTCCGCGAAATGACGCCTTTGACAATAACAGATAGTGAACAAAATAGCAAGATGACTAGTACAGTTAGTCTATGCATAAAGCTACATAATTAATTTCGTTAAAAATGCGTAAATTGTCAATGACCGGTAACGAAAAATAAATGCCACTAAGAACTGTTAAACTTGAAGAGGCGAAAGATCAACTCGATCGGAGGAGAGGCCATAGCAAGTACGGTACAAACGAGTTTATACGTCTCTCTCTGTACTATCAACTAGACAATTGGTTAATTCGAATGGGTTAGTTTATGCCAAGCATGTTAATAGTTACCAAGACAGTGGAATGGGATAACAGTATTAATATGGTATTTTTTATCTTTTCTAGACGATCGCATACAGCATTCTTTGGGATGTCCAGTTCCTCTTCAGGAATTTGGCGCTTGTCGGTGCCCTTCTGTTGGTTTTGGCGGAGAGTCGCGCTGAGGCGAGAAGTCTTTTTGCCGGAGTGCCATCTATGGGGGACAACAAGCCCAAGTCCTACCTGCAGCTGACTGGTCGTATTCTCCTTGTATTCATGTTCTTGTCCCTCTTGCGGCTTGAATTCTCATTCTTGCAGGTAAGATCATCTTCGTATCGCACTTGCAGCCTTCTGCTCAATTACCATATACCGATCGCTTTTCTATCGGTCCCCTCAAATAAATAAATAAATGTACTTTATTTCCTTAATAGCTTGTATTGTACACGCTAGCATTGGATCGTCATTTTACAAATAACACATGAGAAAATTACACAATTAAAAAAATTTGTCTAGACGTACAACTTAAGAATTTAACTTGACTTAACTAGGATTAAAGTTTAACCGAAAAGGGCTAGGATAGGACAATCCAGTTACCCATCACTTATTCACTCAAATTGGCTTGAAGGCCCGCTGAAAATGAGTTACTTCGTTGTTCCGCTATTCACGAATAATCGATTTTCAAATAGTGGAATTTCCGTGTGATTTGTGGTGCCTGTATTTTTGCTGTATGCCTTACGAGAAGATTTATCATTTTTTTTTGTTCAGGCACCAAGCAATCTTCACCGATCTCACCACTGCCCACTGAAAAGCCGCATTTGTGTTGAGATTAAAATTTCCCGCGTCATGGTAGAATTTACGCTGTGGGGACGGCTGGAGATATTCTGAGCCTCTTAACTAGAGCAGATACTGGAAAATCAAAAAATCCCTTCGCAGAATACAAATAATTCAGTGTATCCAATTAAATGACACACAGATGAGTTGGCTTTTCAGTTAAACTTTAAAATATTGGGTGAAATAAGGTACAAAAGATTTCAAATAACGATCAGTCGAGTGTATTGGTGGTCTTTCTAGTCTCTGGAAAGCAGCGTCCCATCGATATACTCGGCTAAGTTTGTTATAAATACCTAGATAGGACACACGCCTATCCCGCAATGTTAAACTTTCGGACAAATCTAAAATTCCAAAAGCCGAAAAACACGAAAAGTGGCGTTTCTCCATAAGCCGTAATGTTAATGTTCGGTATTGTAGCTTAGGCCTATGACGTCGGAAATTAGTTCCGACAGCGGCAACAGGTAGCCCCGAACCTCCAACAAAATGACAGTGGACACAAAAAGTGACCTGACCCCGATTAGGACCAGGCCAGGGGGGAAGTGGGGGTAGGTCAAAAACACCCGGGGAATCCCCTCAGGCACGCAAAACGAAAAACGTGTTTCCAAAGGGAAAATTGCGAAAGGAGACGAAATTCATTTGTCGCTGATAGGGTTTTCAGACACGGGGAATGCGAATACGGAGTTGGTTTTCGTCCCCGAATTTCCCTTGACCCTTCACGGTCCTAGGGTCTAGACCCTAAATAATGAAATTGCTGTATCGGCCAAGAAACACATGCTTTAGGGGTATTTCAAACATCCTGAATGCGAAAATGACACTTTTTTTTACTTTAGACCTACCCCTGACCCGTTTCCCTAGGGTCTAGACCCTAAAAATGAAATTGCTGTATCAGCCAAGAAACACATGTTTTAGGGGTATTTCAAACATTCTGAATCCGAAAATGACATTTTTTTTCACTTTAGACCTACCCCTGACCCATTTCCCTAGGGTCGAGACCCTAATAAATCAAATTGCCGTATTGGCCAAGAAACATACGTTTTAGGGGTATTTCGGACATTCTGGATCAGAAAATGACATTTTTTTTTCAGTTTGGACCTATCCCTGGCCCGTTTCCCTAGGGTCTAGACCCTAAAAATGAAATTGCTGTATAAGCCAAGAAACACAAGTTTTAGGGGCATTTCGAACGTTCTGAATCCGAAAATGACACTTTTTTTCACTTTAGACCTACCCCTGACCCATTTCCCTAGGGTCGAGACCCTAATAAATCAAATTGCCGTATTAGCCAAGAAACATACGTTTTAGGGGTATTTCGAACATTCTGGATCAGAAACTGACATTTTTTTCACTTTGGACCTATCCCTGGCCCGTTTCCCTAGGATAAATATTCTTTCAACCCAAGCTGACTGCGAATCATATTTGACAGTGCAAAAACGGATACGTCAGCTAAATTTTACCTAAATTTTTTTTGCCGTGTCCAAAATGAAGTCTCAGCAACCATTTTAACTCCAAGCTACTCTCCAAAAGGAAGCTCACCAATTTAGATATTTAACACTAAGCTAGAATCTTCAGTTTTGTTATCACAAGTTTCGTTTTTCCAACTTGAGCGGTTTTGAGCCTGAAGAGGACCCTTGCCAAGAAGGGCCGAAATATAGCTCGAATAAAATTTAGCTGACGTATCCGTTTTTGCACTGTTAAATATGTTTCCCTAGGGTCTAGACCCTAAAAATGAAATTGCTGTATAAGCCAAGAAACACAAGTTTTAGGGGCATTTTGAACGTTCTCAATCCGAAAATGACACTTTTTTTCACTTTAGACCTACCCCTGACCCATTTCCCTAGGGTCGAGACCCTAATAAACCAAATTGCCGTATTAGCCAAGAAACATACGTTTGAGGGGTATTTCGAACATTCTGGATCAGAAAATGACATTTTTTTCACGTTGGACCTATCCCTGGCCCGTTTCCCTAGGGTCTAGACCCTAAAAATGAAATTGCTGTATAAGCCAAGAAACACAAGTTTTAGGGACATTTCGAACGTTCTGAATCCGAAAATGACACTTTTTTTCACTTTAGACCTACCCCTGACCCATTTCCCTAGGGTCGAGACCCTAATAAATCAAATTGACAACAGAAGGAAACTTCTTCGCTCTTCAGACAAACTCAATCAGACAACAGACGGAAACTTCTTCGCTCTTGTATATTTCGTAACTTGTGAAGATGTGTTTTTTCATTTTTTGTTGTTGTAATATATTGCTTTGTTGGTGTGAGATACTGAACTACGAGAAATTGACAGCTGCTGAATTATGAACCGAATGAGTTTTTTTTCATGTTTTGTGTTAGGCTACAGTAGATTTTTTCTCGGTTGAGATACTAAATTGCAATAAACTGAATGCGGCTCAGTTATGAAACAAGTGATTAAAAATTAATTTTCTAGGGTCTATACACCAGAAAAAAGGGTTAGGGATACGGAAGGTGAAAACATGTCATTTCCAGTTCAGAATACCCAACGAGCCCCTAGAATATGTGCTTGCTGCTTGGATTGGAAAATCAATTGTCCGAGTCTAGATCCGAGGAAAACGGGTCAGGGGTACACCTAAAATGGAAAATGATGTAACTTTCGAGCTTAGAAGGTCCGAAACACCCCACAATGTGTGACTGTTGTCTGATCTGACAATTTAATTTTCAGGGTCTAGAACGAAGGGAAACGGGTCAGGTGTAGTCTAAGGTGAAAAGATTTTCATTTTCCGATTCAGAATGTTCGAAATGAAATAAAACGGCAATTTTATTTGTTGGGTCTACCCTAGGGAAACGGGTCAGATGTAGGTCTTCAGTAGAATAAGTGTCATTTTCCGATTCAGAATGTTTGAAATACCCCTAAACGTGCTTTTCTTGGCTGAAATGGAAATTTAATTTGTAGGGTCTAGACCCAAGGGAAACGGGCCAGGGGTAGGTCGAAAGTGAAAACAAGTGTAACTTTCTGATTCAGAATGTTTTAAATACCCCCAAAACGCGTGTTTCTTGGCTGAAACGGTAATTTCTTTATTAGGGTCTAGACCCTAGGAAAATGCGAGGGGTTGCTCACTCTCCGGCACCCGGTGTACACTCATTCCCGGCACCTCCCGGCACCTACCCGGCACCTACCCGGCACCTCCCGGCACCTCCCGGCACCTACCCGGCACCTCCCGGCACCTCCCGGCACCTCCCGGCACCTACCTGGCACACCCCGGCACCATCCGACTTTGTCAGTTTTTAACCTCTCTAGGGTGAATTTTCCTAAATCAAGTAATATGGCGCTGTCTAGCGTCAAAAGAAAGTACTATAACCGATTAACTGCATCATAATAATCAACAACTATTCACCCTAGAGAGGTTAAAAACTGACAAAATTGGGAAGGTGCCGGAAGGTACCATCCTATTTATTAGTCGGTGTTAATTGGTGCATTAGTTATGTCAGATTATTTACAATAATTACAACATGAACAAATATCGTCTCGATATCGATATTTATGTTTCGATACTCGATGTCGATATTTGGTGCGATTTATCGTTATCGCTATCGAATATCGCCCAACACTATTCCCAGTCGCCTTATAACAAGTATTTTTCTCGTGTTAATACACAAGTAGTTTCATGAATCTTTTAAAGCAGTTTTTATGGCACTTGCAGCCTCTGGCTCAAGTGCCATATACCGATCGCAATTCCGTCTGTCTGTCTGTCTGTCGGTCGGTCCGAGCTTTTTGTCACACTTCTTCGAGTTAGGGTACTTCCAGATGTGCTAGGACGATGAAACTTGGCAGGCTTGTCAGGGACCCAATCAAACTAACCTGGAAATAAACAGTTTACCGATCCGACCATCTGGGGGGGAGTGGAGGGCGGGGGAATCCGGAAAATTTAGTAGTGTGAAACTTCCGAACGGGTGATCCGACTGGAAAGATACTTAATAACTGAATAAATTATATATTTTTGATGTCCCATTTAAGTCCGAACCGGATTCGACAGCTATGGGGGAGTTGGGGGGGGGGGGCCGGAAATCTCGAGAAACGGTTAGAATGGAGGGATCAGAGTGAAACTTCGGGGAAGAACAAGCATCTGCTCCAGATATATGGTTTACATAATTGGACTGGATTCGGACACTTGGGGGTGGGAGTGGAGGGGTTCAGGTTCAGGTTCTTTTTAATAATAAATTAAATAACAAAATGTCCAGAGCCCGGCTGAGAAGACAAATTCGTAATGCACGGGATGGAAAAACTTCTTTAACTAAATACAACATTTATAACTCACTACATGTCATTCATACTAATGGAAATATGCGTGTTCACCCCGTCAGCACCCGGTCTCCAACACCACCCGTTGACACGTCCAGCGAAACCAACAATAAAAAAAAAGATAACAAGAACCAAGGAAAAGTGATTTCAGTCCAAGGAAAGATCCTGGACCGAGTATTCACAATCCCCCAAGTCCAGTATCAACAAAAACCAGGAGTTCCCTGGAATTGCGATGATGGCGGTTTTGGTGATTTTCACGACGAAACTTGGGAGGCGTATCAGGGACCCGATCAAACTGACTTGTAAGTAACTTTACTCGATCCGATAGTCATGGGGGGAGTGGAGGGAGGGGAATCCGGAATATTGAGTCATGCGTAACTTTGGAGCCAGTGATCGGATTCGAGTGAAATTTGATAACTGAACAGAGGACATATCTGTGGTGATCTTTTTCACGTCCGGACCGGATCCGACAATAGTTGGGGGGGGGGGGTAAAATACATGATCGGCTTAGACTGGAGAGATCGGTATGGAACTTTCTGGGAATAACAAACAGATGCTCTCGATAAACCATTTACAGAACCGGATTGGCTCCGGCGACTGTGGGGGAGTTTGAGGGGGGGGGGGTCCTGAATTCCGGTGATCGCGAGTTAAGTTACTTCCAGATGTGCTAGGACGATGAAACTTGGGTGGAATATTAAAGATTCGACAAGATCGGCTTAAAAATCGCCACTTTCCAAACCCGACTTTTCCTTAAAGGACACCTGAACGATCCTACCATACTTCCACCCCTCAGATCGTCCTTCACAGTGCCGGTACAGAGAAGACGCATTTTTTCGCTCCGTGATTTCGGCGCTATCCACTCTTGAAGTTCTAAGTCTCCCTATGGCGATTCGTTACGACCTCCCAAGACAAATTTAGCGCCAATATTTAAACTGTCATTATCGCATGGATAAACGTACGTTGATAACGCATGGATGGATAAACGCATGGACTGTTACGGCGTGGACTGTTACAACATGAACTGTTACGCATGGACTGTTACAACTGTTACGGCGAGTGTTACGATCAAGACAAGTCGGAAAAAAGGCTGAAAATTATAGCACGGTGAAACTTATTCCGATTTTAGTCCGGTTTTCGAGAGATAAATGGTAAGCAGTAGGCAAAAGTGGCAATTTAGGGTGTTAGACTTCATTCAGGTGACCTTTAAAGTACCAGTCCAATACTTTTAAGCAAAATGTACATTTTCATGATCCCCATGAGCCCATTATCATTTTTGCCTCAAGGGTTTTACTCACAAATGAAGTTCTAGCTCCCTTAAAGTGCGCATCTTAACCGCAAGGTCCAAAAGTACTTTTGATGAAACGATACATCTCAACCCATGATCATTTGTTTCTCACAAATTTATTTCTAGCACCCTTAAAGTACGCGTTTTAAATGAAAAGTGAAAAAAAAAACTTTTCAACAAAAGGTATACATCGATGATCCCTTAGGGCCGGTTATCGTTTTTGCCAAAGGGTTGCCTCAAGCCAAGTTCAAAAATAAAATACTTTTTCTCTATCTCCCTGAAAGTGCGCATCTTAACCGCAAAGACAAAAAGTACTTTTGATCAAACAATACACCTCAACCCATGCAAGTGCCGTATGAGCTTACAGCTCTTGTTAGTGGAGTGCTCCTTGGAACAGTCCACCCTTGTGAGCGCTGTAGCAGCTTTCGGCTTTCGGTTTTCACCGTTTTTGTGGAGCTCATATAATAACTCGTGAAGGTATCAAGTTCGAACTTGGTACACTTGTGGGTATTGGGGTGTAGTTATGCCTTTTGGGGGTCCCACCCCCTACACCCACCCGGTTCAGTAGCAAACGGGCCCAGTTGCCCAGTGAATAATGTTTGTAACTCAAAGAATGAACCACGAAATTATGTTCATAACTTGGCCAGAGCTGGACATAGGACGATGAAATTCCTTGTGCTTGTAGATCCTACGGTTGAGAAATTACTTTTAAGGTTGCATCTCCCCCACCCACCCCGTTCATGGGCAACTGGGCCGAGATTGCCCAAGAGGGGGCAGACTCGTGACAGGAATCAACAGGTATCTAGTTAAAACTTGGTAGGCTTGTGAGCATTGGGGTCTCTTTTGCTTTTTGGGGGTCCAAACCCCACTCCGACTTGGTTCAGGGTCAATGGGGCCCAGGTTGCCCATTTTTCAATGTTTTTAACTTGACAATAACTGGAGATAGGGCGATGAAATTTCTTGTACCTTTAGATCTTAGGGTTGGGAATATACATGTGGAGTTGAACCGCACCCTCCACGTTCATGGGCAAGTTGGCCCAAGTTGCCCATGAGTCAAGTTTTTGACCCGTGACTCGAATCAAACTCTAAGCTGGGATACTTGAGGATATATATGTCTAGATACGTACTTTGATGGGTCCCGACCCCCCCCCTCCCGTTCACGGGCAGCTGGAACCCGAACTCGAGAACAGTGGCCTGACAGACCGACCGAAAAGTGATCGGTATATGGCACTTGACCGGAAGGCAAGTGCCATAAAAACTTTGAAGATAGGGAATTTACGAGGGGTTACTCACTCTCCGGCACCCAATATACACTCATTCCCGGCACCCACCCGGCACCTACCCGGCACCTCCCGGCACCTCCCGGCACCTACCCGGCACCTCCCGGCACCTACCCGGCACCTACCCGGCACCTACCCGGCACCTACCCGGCACCTACCCGGCACCTCCCGACACCTCCTGGCACCTCCCGGCACCGGCACCCGGTGTACACGGGTTTGGGGAGTGAGCAACCCCTCGGGAAAATGGGTCAGGGAGATGTCTAAAGTGAAAAAAGTGTCATTTTCGGATTCAGGACGTTCGAAATGCCCCTAAAACTTGTGTTTCTTAGCAATTTCATTTTTAGGGTCTAGACCCTAGGGAAACGGGCCAGGGATAGGTCCAAAGTGAAAAATAATGTCATTTTCTGATCCAGAATGTTCGAAATACCCCTAAAACGTATGTTTCTTGGCTAATACGGCAATTTGATTTATTAGGGTCTCGACCCTAGGGAAATGGGTCAGGGGTAGGTCTAAAGTGAAAAAAAGTGTCATTTTCGGATTCAGAACGTTCGAAATGCCCCTAAAACTTGTGTTTCTTGGCTGATACAGCAATTTCATTTTTAGGGTCTAGACCCTAGGGAAACGGGTCAGGGGTAGGCCTAAAGTAAAAAACAATGCCATTTTCTGGTTCAGAATGTTTGAAATACCCCTAAAACATGTGTTTCTTGGCTGATACAGCAATTTCATTTTTAGGGTCTAGACCCTAGGGAAACGGGTCAGGGGTAGGTCTAAAGTGAAAAAAAGTGTCATTTTCGCATTCAGGATGTTTGAAATACCCCTAAAACATGTGTTTCTTGGCCAATACAGCAATTTCATTATTTAGGGTCTAGACCCTAGGACCGTGAAGGGTCAAGGGAAATTCGGGGACGAAAACCAACTCCGTATTCGCATTCCCCGTGTCTGAAAACCCTATCAGCGACAAATGAATTTCGTCTCCTTTCGCAATTTTCCCTTTGGAAACACGTTTTTCGTTTTGCGTGCCTGAGGGGATTCCCCGGGTGTTTTTGACCTACCCCCACTTTTCCCCCTGGCCTGGTCCTGATCGGGGTCAGGTCACTTTTTGTGTCCACTTTCATTTTGTCGGAGGTTCGGGGCTACCTGTTGCCGCTGTCGGAACTAATTTCCGACGTCATAGGCCTAAGCTACAATACCGAACATTAACATTACGGCTTATGGAGAAACGCCACTTTTCGTGTTTTTCGGCTTTTGGAATTTTAGATTTGTCCGAAAGTTTAACATTGCGGGATAGGCGTGTGTCCTATCTAGGTATTTATAACAAACTTAGCCGAGTATATCGATGGCGTCCCTCTGTCTTTGTCTCGTATTAGGCCTACTATTCGTCAAAGGTAAAAGGTAAAGGTGTCAGCTATCAGCCTTTATAGGCCAAGCCGACGGTGCTGATCTCCGATTCTCGGCCCTCAGCCAGGAAGTGTAATGGGGAGGTTGGGGGCCAGCCATCCTATGCTTTCGCACACCCTTCCTGTCACCTTCCCCGGATTTCTCCAGGTACCCATTTGAAGCTGGGTGAACTTTGGCTTGTCTTACAGGGTTACGCCACTAACCCCCGCTCGAAACCAAACAGTAGGCACAACCGACACTCAACCAACCGAGACACAACCACAACCGAGACTACTATTCGATAGGGTCTCAGAGTCTGGTAGGATGGCACGATGAGCATGTGATGCCAGACACTTGCTCCCGAACGCTATTGTCAACTGGTGCCGCCTTTCAGCAAGGGTTGGCAGGTCAAGCTTGACCAAGCCATCCTCGTAAGAAAGATAACCCGGGCCGAGCATGATCTTAACAGCCCTTTTTTGGATGGCTTCAAGTCTATCGGTCTGTGCGTTGCATTACGAGCATCACGAGCTAGGACACGTCCAGATCTTTTAGGAGGATTAAACTTACCAGGCTGAACAGTCACTTGGAAATCTTGATTGCCTGAATATTCCTTCAGCCCAAGCTGACTGCGAATCATATTTGACTGTGCAAAACGGATACGTCAGCTGAATTTTATTAGAGCTACAATTCGGCCCTTCTTGGCAAGGGTCCTCTTCAGGCTCAAGCTGGAAAATGAATTGTGGAAATGGGAACGCCTTGTGCCATTTCTTATATGGGCAAATCAGATTATTGATTGATTACTACCAGATGATCCCATGATCGTACGGAGTACGGGTTTAAAGTAGCGACTTTGAATGTGGTTGACCTAAGACACTGCATTTCGATTTAACTCCTTCTTTAAATCGCATCTTTTTTTTAGATCTTGCAGAACATTATTGGCTGCGCACTCATGGTTTTAGTGACGGTTGGCTACAAGACGAAGTTGTCAGCCCTTGTTCTAGTGGTTTGGCTGACGGCCTTGAACTTCTACCAGAATGCTTTCTGGACAGTTCCAGCCTACAAGGCCCTTAGAGACTTCCTTAAATATGACTTCTTCCAGGTAAGGGAGCTTAGTTGATTGATCGATTGTCCGTGATAGTGGTTAACACAGATCTAGGATAATATGGACAGACTAAGCTAAGTTTATTTCACTATGTATTTAAAGTCTTTATACGAATTCCACTGAAAATTATAACTAACACCGGAATACTTATTAACATTTTACACATTTATCAGACTCCTCAACTAATTATTTACATTGATTAAATAACAAAGCAAGATATTGAACTTGAACTTACTTAACCCCGTTGAACTTAAACTTGAATTTCCTACTAAAATATAAAATATAATAAACTCAACATTAATCCCTGATTATTTGTTACAATAATAGAATGAGGAGTAGGCTAATGTAAAGAAAAGAAAAAAACGCGAAAGTACTAAGCTAGAAAAGATACCTAAGCTACGGAACCAACATCATGAAGAAAAAAAGGCCGCCAAGGGTTGGATACATATATCAGATTTACTGTCTTTTTACATGAATTCATCGCTTAAGATGCGAATGTGTAAGGTGTTGCTCCAGACCACCGTGGACAGGAGATACGGAATTCCTGACCGTCTGAAAGGCCTGGATACACGCTAAAGGATCCAGCGCCGGATGACCAAGTTTTGTCCTATGTTGAACAGATTTACATACGAAGAAAGGCTGAAGAAGCTACAAATACCGATATAGGCTTACCGGCTCAAATTTGATGGAGGCAGAATTCTTTGCAAACCTACGACAGTCGGCTTATAGAACTTGTCGCAGTCAGTTCAAATACGCTCAGGTTAACGCTGCGAACAGCGATTCAAGAAAGATACCGGCCGAGTGATCCCGAGAATATTAATGTGATTGCTTCACTTAAAGCGTCATAACGTAAGCATTCTAAGCATCCGTCGTAGTATTCAGCGCATCCGTTTGTTAGATTTTATCTAAATTTGGGAGTGAAAATTTGGATATCACATTTGCGGGGGGGGGGGGGGTAACAGGATCTACTCCTGATAGTTTCCTTATCACTTAAACTTACTTCCTGACCAGGTTCTGGTGGTGAGGTAAGACCAGACACTAGTTGCGTTTTTGCAGATACCATGGTATCTGATATACGGTCTAAAGTCGTTTTCGTAGTTACCGTGGTATCTGATACCATGGTCAAAAGGCGTTTTTTCAGTTATCGTGGTCGTTCCGACCGTGCTAACTCACCGTGGTATCTGAAAAGTCTTCTCATTTTCATCAAATTTTGTCAAATTGGTGAGAAAGAAGTTTAGCACTTAATGATGGAACTGGATATCTGTTTTTCTTTTGTGATGACTTCGAAAAGTTCAGTTTCGGCAATAGTCGTTTTTGCAGTGCAACCGTATATCAGAAACCACGGTAACTGCAAAAACGACTAATTGCAGATCCAGTTACCTAACAGTTACCATGGTGTCTACAAAAACGCAACTCATATCACCTAGTAGAAATAATTTGTTTCGTATTCTTAGGCCTCAGCTGTACTATCTTTCCTTTTCAGACATTGTCGGTGGTAGGCGGCCTGATGATGGTAGTTTCACTTGGACCGGGCGGTGTGTCAATGGACGAGCACAAGAAACGTTGGTAGACCCACATGTGACCCCGTTTGTGTGTATCCAGGACCTAGCCGTGATCCTGTGTGACCGGCCGACTGACATTTTCTACATTTTTATGACCAGGTTTTATCGTAATTTAATGAAGATCTTGGGCGGACATATTGGAGTAGATTGTGTGGCAATTTTTAATTGGTCAGTTGGTTTCTGCTATAAGCGTTGTCTTGCCAGGGTGAGACAACACGCTACTTGTTGTCTGTATGAGATCGTACAGTCAGAAATAGTACACGTACATCCTAAAATTCAAGCTGATTAGTACGTTCTTGGTGCCTAGATGGCAGATCCGTCGCACCACGCGAGCTCTGAAGTACAAACAGATTTTGAACTAGATTGCCACGTACGTGACAGAGCTAGTAAATGCTCTGCACTGTCAGAAGTTTCATAACAGACAACACTTGGGATGTTACCTCTTGTGTTGGAAAATGTTATACATAATATGTGATGGATAACAAGCATTGCCAGGAAGAGCCAAAAAAGCATCTACTGACTGTTTTGTTTGTCGTCATGATGTCTGAAAATTCAGCAGATGCTTTTTGGCGATTTTTCGGCTCTTCCTGGTGGCAACGCTTGTTATTCATAACATTTTCAAACATAACAGACAACATCCGAACTGTTGTCTGTTACGCATTGTCTGTTGGAACCGCGCATCCTTCTGTTGACTGTTATAAAACTTCCGACAGTGTAGTAACCTTGAAGCGAACAGCAACAACTCTCGTGGAGTGTTCGGTCTGCTTTTCTAGTTCTTCCAGACAGTAATTTTTCCGTACATAGATGGCGGCTCTGTCACATCACGTGGTTTTCTAGGACAATTTTTTGTTGACAGTGTATTAGTCCGAAATCCAGCGCGTCAGTTGAAAATTCATCCCCTTTGAGTAAGATGATGCTACTAGCAGAAGGCCAGCAGGCATACTGACACCTTAAATGAAGATTATTTTTTTTTAATGAGATTTTTGTTGGTACTTTCTTTGGGCCATTTTGATTCGTTAAGCCCAATCTGATTTCAATTCTATTTTGCATCTGGCGAATCCGCTGAAACATCTGCTTAGCAGCATAAGATAAAATAAAGCATTTTATACTGAAGCTTTTTTGGCAAGGGATACACTCAACTCCGCTATGTCCGCCACCGAAGTATTACCGTAATTTCAAAAGTAAAAATGCCATTATTTTGTGACGACCGTATTTGCAATTTTTATTGTGATGATTGCCTGCCTGGTAAACGAATTTCAAAACCCCCAGTGCTTTGTTTACAGTTCGCCTTTTTTTCTGAAATGAGACTTAAAATAGTAGGTTTTAATGGGGTAATGCGGTTTTTATTTCGTTTTTGACTAATATGGTATTCTACACTTGCATGACTTTTCTATCTCTGTGAGTGTTTTGGTCGGCGTCGTCGATCGCAGTATGCGTCTCAGTTCTTCTCGGCGCCCATTTAGTACCATTGACACAAAGTTTATATCTTTAACTAAGTAACTAGTGCATGAGGTGTACAAACGGAGGGGTATGGAAACGAACTGATTACAAAAACGCATGTTAGAAATTTTCCTTTTATTAGGAGGTATGCTTCTTTGGACACTCCATTTTATATTGTAATACTAAATTGAGAACTAAAATTAGCTAAGAGCCAAGTGTTTTTGTCCTTACTATTCACTATTATTACTGTTCACCTGTTAAACGCTAAAAATATGCTGATTTTAATACACTAACACGTGGAAACCGGTGCCGACACTGGGTACTTTTGCGTATACCATATTCGAGAGTGGACAACCCCTCGTTAGAACTCGAGTGATAAGAATAACTGAAAACGGTGTCAAACCTCATTGCAAAAACTGAAAAAAGCTACTGAGCGCCGTACAAAAAAAACACTTGAAAATTAAAGTTCTTTTTTCAACGATAAACAGCCCACCTTTTTTATTGTAATAATTTGAGGAGTAATTCGATAATGGAGGGATGACCGATTCATTTATGTACTTAGGCCTTAATCATGTTCTTTCAGCTAAATACGTCATCCCCACTAATTCCCTATGTTTATTTTAGTTGCGATGGTTGCGGTATTGTATTTGTTATTTATTTTTTAACTAGCCGTTCAGAATGCTCAAATTTATGTTCGAGTATTTGTATGGATGCTGAAAAATGTGGAAATGACAAGGAAATTGCCTTAAATAAATGGTTTTATGGAATACTAGGAAAGTTATATAGGCTTCTTTCCGAAACCATAAAAGTTTGTTAGAGCTTACTCACTAACAAGCTCATGGATGTGTGTGGAAATTGACGTGCGACCAGGAACGGATAATAACAAGAACAAATAAGCACCAGAACCTCCTTCTCCCTGTCTCTGCAATCACAGTCACAGTACGTTACCCCTACAAACAGCTATATGGCACTAAACCCCAGAGAAGGAATTTCGAGAGTAAAAGACGATTGATTGCCTACTATTGCGACGCGCTGTAGAGCGGTTCAGCACGCCTGCGACACTTGTTCCTCTGATATGCGCAGCGGCGAAGAGGGAAGTAGACGGGCATCAACTCAATGGTCAGCAAGTACCTACCTGTAGCTCAGTTTTTATGGCACTTGCAGCTTCGCTCAAGTGCCATATACCGATCACTTTTCCGTCGGTCGGTCTGTCGGTCGGTCGGTCCGGTGATCGCGAGTTAGGGTACTTGCAGATGTGCTAGGACGATGAAACTTGGCAGGCATATCAGGGACCCGACCAAACTAACTTGCAAATTGTCACTTCCGCGATCCGACCACCGTGGAGGGAGTAGAGGGCGGGGGAATCCTGAGAATTTAGTAGTTTTTGTAAAACCCCTACCCCTTTCTACACACTAGTAGGTCTGCGCGCGGCGTGACGTCACTCTTTGCATCGGATCACTCTGTTAACATTGGAAAGAGCTAGTGCATTCGAGGGTCAAAGGGGTTTGTATATGTGGTGCAGTGCGGGGGAATATGGAAGATTGAGTGTTGTGTAACTTTCGAACGGGTGATCGGATTGGGACGAAACTTAATACCTGAATGAATGACATATCTCTGATGTTCCATTTGAAGTTCGAACCGGATTCGACAGCTATGGGGGAGTTGGGGTGGGGGAAGACCGGAAATCTCGAGAAACGGTTATAATGGAGGGATCGGAGTAAAACTTGCTGGGAAGAACAAGAATCTGCTCCAGATAAATCGTTTAAACGTTTGGACTGGACCCGGACACTTGGGGGGGGGAGGTGGAGGGGAGTTTCCCAGAATTCTGGTGAGGACGGTTTTTGGGATTTTCACGACGAAACTTGGGAGGCGTATCAGGGACCCGATCAAACTGACTTGTAAATAAAAATTCACTCGATCCAATAGTCGTGGGGATATCGGAGGGAGGGGGAATCCGGAATATTTAGCCATGCGTAACTTTGGAACGGGTGATCGGATTCGAGTGAAATTTAATAACTGAACAGAGGGCGTGCATGTGGTGATCTTTTTCATGTCCGGACCGGATCCGACAACAATTGGGGGGGGGGGAATACGTGACCGGATTGGACTGGAGAGATCGGGATGGAACTTTGTGGGAATAACAAGCAAGTCCAAAACTGAACCGGATTGGCTCCGGCGACTGTGGGGGGAGTTTGAGGGGCGGGTCTGGAATTCCGGTGATCGCGAGTTAAGGTACTTCCAGATGTGCTAGGACGATGAAATTTGGCTGGAATATTAGAAATTCGACAAGATTGGCTTAGAAATCGCCACTTTTCAAATCCGACCATTCCTTAAAGCAGTGGTTCCCAACCTTTTCCGTAACGCGTACCCCTAATCAAGGTTCAAAAATGTTGCGTACCCCCTTTTCCAGAACGTTAAAAAGACGATATTTATTATCATAAATGATAAGGCATACATGAGTAGAAATTTGTACAAAATCAATGAGACACTTAAAGCTGCTTTTTAGCTAAAATTTTATGAAATCTCGGCTTTACGTCATTTACAGCAATATTTGTTCACAGTCAGCCTGTTTCTGTGTATGGTTTTGGTGTCCTCCGTGCTTTCATCAAATTGCATCGCAAACGTTTTCGTTAGCTTAATTCGTAACCTGAATGACAATAATTATCACTTGTTATGTCTTGGGTTCTTTTTGAAACAATATTGTTAGACACAGGAACAGATTTTACGGCAGTAGGCTAGCTGTATTCAGGGGCGTCACGCACTTGTTGGCAACACCTCTTCCCCAAACAGCAACGAGTTGGCGCGAAGCGCCGCGATTCTTCGTGAAAACAGTTATTTAAAAAAAAAAAAAAAAGTCGATAAAGTACCTTGCCCCTCAAAATATTTAGGCTAGTGATGCCTCTGCTGGTAATATTAGGCTTTCGGCAGTCTAAAGTGAGTTAGGCGAGATTTTGAAGTTACGAATTAAAACGATTTTGGTTCCTTCGCGTACCCCTTGCAAGGGTCTTGCGTACCCCTTGGGGTACGCGTACCCTCGGTTGGGAACCACTGCCTTAAAGTACCAATCATGACCGCAAATTAAGAAAAATACTTTTAAGCAAAATATGCATTTCCATCATCCAAATGAGCTCATGATCATTTTTGCCTCAAGGGTTTTGCTTACAAATGAAGTTCTAGCTCCCTTAAAGTGTGCATCTTAACCGCAAGGTCGGAAAGTACTTTTTATCAAACGATACATCTCAACCCATGATCAGTTGTCCCACAAGGGTTTTGCAAAAAATAATTTCTTGCACCCTTAAAGTGCGCATTTTACCCGCATTAGTGGAAAAAAAATACTTTTGATCATACGTATAGGCGTATATCAATGATCCCTAAGAGCCTGCTATCGTTTTTGCCTCAAGGGTCTTCCTTACAGATGAATTTCTAGTGCCTTTAAAGTGCGCATCATTACAGCCAAGTTCAACGATAAAATACTTTTTCTCTAGCTCCCTTAAAGTGCGCATCTGAACCGCACAGTCGAAAATTACTTTTGATCAAATAATACATCTCAACCCTTGCAAGTGCCATATGAGCTTACAGCTCTTGTTTCTCGCTGCACGGGACCAAAGACGGAGGTTCTGTTAACTTATTTGTTCTTGATATTAATAAGAACCTCTCCGTCATTGAGCCGAGAAAAAGTACGAGCTCCCTGTTTCTCGACTGTCGAGCAATAAAAACGCGATCCCTCTTCCTCGACTGTTTAGCGGATGCATAATCGTCGGTCTTTTCCCAAATGATTATAAACGACATTGTCCAAATTTTACTGGAACAACGAAGTGTTGATCACCCTTAAGGCGTATTCTCGCCGTTCCCCGAGGACGGGGAATGCTCCGATTAGCATCACCATCATAAAAAGGACTCCCTTTCAGATTCGGAGGGGAATCAATTTTTGCTGGTGGTGCTTCAATGTAAAATTAATTAAAAACAATCAGAATAAACAAAACCAAAAAAAAGTGGATCGAGACTAATTTCGTCAACTGGATATTTTTGTTTCGAATAAAATCCGTTTTGGAAGCATTTCCCGTGTTCTCGCTGTTTTCTGCACGCGGACTCCGCGTGGAGGGACTCCCTCTATTCTCGCCGTTCCCTTCGATTCCCCGACGAGTCCTCGGGGAACGGCGAGAATACGCCTTCAGGCCAGGAAGGTACTAAAAAGCCCGTAAAAAAACTCGGTGTCTCCGTAGCGGTTGCTGCAAGTTCCTACCAGACATGCAGGGTGTGGGTGTGTCTAATAACTCAGTTTCGAAAAGATCTCCTTCTTTCGCCATTGTTTCGTTTTGTTCCTACGCCCTTTTAGCGCTTTTTCGGCCGTGCCGAGTTTTGCGGTCACGCAACGCAAATTTAGCCGAAAGCTTCAAAGTTCCCCGATACTCTTTCACACATAAGAAGTTTCACACTGTTGCTTTTCATTTTGGACCTTCTTTTGTTTTGCTTGGTTTTCCCACTTTTTGGGATCCCAAAACGTAAGTGGAGGGATACCTATGACATCACAAAAGTTATCTGTCTGTCCGTCCGTCTGTACGCTCTGTAACTCTCGAAGGGAATGAGATATTTTGATGAAACTTGATGTGAGGATTTTTTGAGTCAAGAGTATGGTCAAGTTCGTAGATGGGCTCTGTAGCCCTATATTTAGGGGTGGGGGAGGGGGGTTCAATTAAGGGGCAAACAAAATATTTCAAACAGCTAATGTGATAGTCGATTATGGGGTAAGAAGACATGCTGAACACGATGGTGAAACCATTTTCTCACCGGACGAGTAGTTCGCCCGGAATCCGGCCAAAACCGGAAAGTTTGAAAAGTTTTATTTGAAGTTGATTAGATGTTCGATTTAGAGGTAAGATGGCATGCTGAACACGATGGTGAAAACCATTTTCTCGCCGGACAAGTAGTTCGCCCGGAATCCGGCCAAAAGCGGAAAGTTTGTTAAAAGTAAAAGTTTCACTCGAAGTTGATTAGAGTTTCGTAAGAAGACATGCTGAACACGGCGGTGAAAACCATTTTCTTGCCGGACAAATCCGGCCAAAACCGGAAAGTTTGTTATAAGTAACAGTTTTATTGGAAGTTGATTAGATGTTCGATTTATAATAATAATAATATAATATTTATTTATTACCCACTTACATCAGACAGATTAATAGTGGAGTATAAACTTGAAGAAAAAGAAAAACGGAAAAAGACATGAAACAAAAACTAAATTCGACAAAACATTAATCAAACAAACGGATCAAACCGTGGTGAGGCGACAGACGCCGATACGCTGTTTCTGAGAGCTTCTTGTGTAGATCAGTCAGCTTCTCGGTAATATTCGGAAGATAAAACTTTTTTACTATCTTTCGATTCTTGTACCACAGAGGGAGATAGAGAAGAAATTTACAGAACCGGAAATAAGAAGATCGAATATCACTAATATCTTTTTTCTTAAATATAGGGTAAAGCCCAGAAAGGTAAAGAACAGAATGGTCGGAGAAAGTAGAATAAAGCTTACCAAGGGCGACACGATTGTATTTCCCTCGATTGGCTACAATTTTAGAGTAACCAATCTGGATTTTCACTCTAGCATCCCGTACAGCACGCTCCCGAAGGGTTTTAAGATTTTTTGTAAGTGTAATACCCAACCACCGGATCGAATCTACGTGTGGGATAGAGAAATTTTGAGAACTTAGGGATAAGAAGAACACATTTTCTACCCGGACAACTTCTTCGCCCGGAATCCGGCCAAATCCGGAAATTTGGCAGAAGTAAAGCAGGAAGTTTCGATCAGTATCGTCAAAATAGATATGGCTTATAGGGTATATCTGAACTTGGTTTTCTCAGATGATTAGCCTGGCGAAGACTGGATATGGCGAAGACAAGACCCGATTGTCTGGATCAAATATTAATTTTTTGGGATCCCATCGAAACCTTTGGTCTTGTTAACGACGGCGTGTTCAGTTTAAAATATTTTGCGTCCAGGCGCCACGTCGGAGAACGGAAAGGCTAGATAGAGTCCACAAGCGCTAACAAAAAATCGCTAATTTCACATGGCAAGTAACTTTTGAGCCACTTAATTATTGTGAAATGATCATTTCTAGTAAGAGTTGTGCTATCTGGTTAGGTGCCTTGTACGTTGAGCGCCATCAGCCAGAACAGAATGGCTGACGTTCTAGTATGAAGGGGCATTTTGGTTCACATCAACTGACAAACCATATGTTAACTTTGCCAAACCAAATGTTTGTTTCCCAAAACAAATGTTACCTTTCCTAAACAAATGTTGCTTTCCCAGACTTAATATTCATTTTCTAGACCATCTGTTTGTTTCTCAGAATATATATTCGTTACTCAAACCATTTGTTCGTCTTGCAAACCCTATGTTTATTTCTCAAATTCTCTGTTTGTTTCCCACGCAGATCTTGGACTCGGTCAAAATCAGGATCAGCAAGTTTTCGCTCCTAACATTCGCAAGTTGCAAGTTGAACATAACGTTTGGGAAACTTTAAAAACAGCTGATTTCCTATCGGCCGATAGTGTCCATGGTGTCGCCAGTATCGACGTATCGGTGCAGGCTGGTGGGGATGGTAACTACGGATCTCTGTAACGCGATTGGCTGGATTACCCCGTGGAGTGATATATTGATGAAAATAGAAAAATGGTTCCCGTCTTGATGCCGAGAAGCCGAACTTTGTGACATCATGCATAGCAACTACGGTAGGTAGGATGGAACTATATCATCCAAGCTGTTAGAAGTTACATAGGCCCCTGTCCAAAAACAATGCTTAGGTCTCAAATCAAAAGAACCACCTGAATTAGTCAAGAAATTACTAATATAAAGAGAGACAGATAACAGATCAGCAGTATTTAGGGAAAATACAACCTGCCTTTAAAACTAACATCAACAGCCAGGCACTTCTTTACTTTTCATACGCTTCTTCTGCTTAAACTTAAGTTTCTTCCACCAGCCTGCATAGATATAATCGATACGTTGATACTGACGACAACATGGGCACTATCAGCCGATACGGAGTCAGATGTTTTACAAGTTTCCCAAACGTTATGTTCAAATTGCGAGACCTAATGTTTGGAGTCTCCGAGACGCAATGTTAGGGGCGGAAACTTGCAGATGCTGATTTTGACAGAGTCCAAGATCTGTGTGGTTAACATTACGTGGGAAACAAATGGAGAATTTGAGAAATAAAGATAAGGTTTGAAAGACGAACAAATGGTTTGGGAAACGAATATATATTCCGGCAAACAAACAGATGGTCTAGAAAATGAATATTAAGTGTGGGAAAGAAACATTTGTTTTGGAAAGGTAACATTTGGTTTGGCAAAGTTAACATACGGTTTGTCAGTTGATGTGAACCAAAATGCCCCTTCATATTCTAGTTTGCAGCCCCTCGGTAGCCTAGCTTTCACCCAGGAACAGCATTTCCTTCGAATTTCTTTATGGACATTTGCGCCCAAAAGAGGTTCGTTCAAGTTACCGCAGAAACAGACTTCGTGCGTTGAAAGACTTCGCAGCGTTAGGAGACGTGAGGAATTAAGATTTTGCGGGCTTCCGAAGATATGTTTTGGGGTTTGAAACAGACTAATGGACTCGTATATTGTGGTACCTTCACACTGATCGACTTTTGACGGGGTCACAAGACCCCCCTTTTAGTCCCACCCGGATCGGTCGCGTCCAAGATGTGCATACCAAGTTTCAACGTCCTAGCTTACGTGGAAGTGCCCGAACTAGCAAAACTGAGACAGAGGGATAGCTATCCCTAAGACAGACATACTTCACGAATCACCATCGCTATATTTTAACACTATTTAAACTTCTAACACGAATTCGAAAACTGCTGCATTGATGTATACACTGTCAGAAGTTTCATAACAGATCGCGCATAACACTTTCAAGAATAACACCTTTTCACTTAGAAATAAAGTGTTATGACCAATCAAGTTTACACTATTTCGTGCCCAGATCTCCAACAACACCTTCAATTGGTAAAAATACTACACTGTCAGAATAACTTCAGAATAACGACGACAGAATGATGCCCGGTTTCAACAGATAACGCTTTGGGTTTGTTATCTGTTATGTTTCTTTCGTTCCCGTTAGTATTTTTACCATTCGAAGGTGTTGTTGGAGATCTAGGCCCGAAATAGTGTAAACTTAATTGGTCGTATGACTTTGTTTCTAAGTGAAAATGTGTTATTCTTGAAAGTGTTATACGCTATCTGTTATTAAACTTCTGACGGTGTAGTAATAAATATTCCGGATCAGTGCCAATAATGAGTTCTTGCAAAAGCCGCCTTCGTTGCATTCTAGTCGCCTAGCACCTCGATTTCCACTTTTTATTTCGGCGAAAGAATCTTCCAGAAAATGTCTACCATTTCCCACAGAAAATTGGAGCTTCTGTACAGAAGTTGCGAGGTTCTCAGTCCAAGAAAGGCTTCCGTAAACCGCTTCATTCCAGGAAATTACAGAGGTATTAAGAAAGCCCAGAACGGGCAAGGAACAACTATATAGTTGGCGAAGCTCCTGTGAGCTTTTTACGTTGACTTTCGTTGTTGACATGAAAGGTTTGGATAATGGAAGTAGCTTGCGATTTAACCGAGACCTGATTATAACCCTATATTCGTCCTTATTTGGAATATGCTTCACTGGTTTGGCATTCTTCTCTTTCTGTAGATCTCTCTGATCGCCTAGGAAATGTCCAGAAGAGAGCAGCGAGAGTCATTTTCGGAGATTGTAACATTTCATATGAAGAGGCTCTCATTGAGCTATAGGCGTTCCTAAATTAATTGACCGGACACATACCTTTCAAAAAATTTTGGAGCAAAGATGGTGTGTTGTCTGTCCCCCCCCCCCCCACCTTTCCCTCCAGTTGTCCGTGCGTCGGTCCGAGAAGAACACTAGCAATCATTGTTTGCCATATCCTGCCCAGTCTTCAACCCAATTTTTACAGTTTTTTTCCCGCATTTGTTTCAGGTCATTTCTTGTAAACTGTTTTAGTTAATTTGTTGTTTTAATGTCATTCGTAAATATTTCAAATGTCCTTAACTGCTTCGATACCCTTCTAGCTTTAAGCTATTTGGTAAGAAAGTTGATTGATTGGTTGACTGGGATCACACGAACTCCTGCGAGTTTTCTTTTATACGCCCTTCACAAACTCAAATGACGAATTGCCGGCAGATGCACAAGAGAAACAATAACGTCACACGTTAGAACTTGGTGTACGTTATTTGAAGGGGGAATACGCGATTAGGCTTTCGGTTCATACCGAGTCGTGCATTAGCCCCGTGGAAAACTCAACCTGCAGCAGTTAGCACTGAAGTAAACTTGATGAAGTTTCTGTTGTGTAGAGCACACAGAGGCAGGGGGCATTTCAAATAGTTTTAAACATGGCTAGGCCTATGGAGTTGAAAATAGCCAATCAAACCTGGTTAAACGTATATACACCAAGCAGTAATATGTCAATAGTTGCGTTTTTGCAGATACCATGCATGGTATCGCACAGTTACCACGGTAACTGAATCTGCAATTAGTCGTTTTTGCAGTTACCGTGGTATCTGATACCACGGATGCTCTGCAAAAACGAAAAACTGATATACAGTCACATCACTAAGTTCCAAACCTCTTTCTCACCAATTTGACAAAATCCTAGGCTTTATTGTTGGTAATGATGAAAGTGAGATGACTTTTTCAGATATCACGATCAGTTACCACGGTCTGAATATCAGATACCACGATAACTGCAAAAACGACTTTGGACATCCTAGTATCAGATACCATGGTATCTGCAAAAACGCAACTATTGTTTACTTTACGCTAGCACATCGAGCTGCAAAAAATAACTAATTTGGAGGGGATTTCATGAAGGGCGTATACCTTGCATTTCGAGAGCATTCAGTGCAATGTCCTGTCTGATGGCCCTAGACGGGTTTCAGCGGAGATTTGTTCTAGCGCTACTTCGGCCCTTCTTGGGGCCCCATGGCCTCCTCTTGGGGCCTCATGGCCCACATGGCCTCGAATTGGAAAAAAAAATGCCACCTTCTCCCTTTTACTGCAAGAGGCTTCAGGATGTCCTTCGAAAACTTTCACTGCGTTCTTTCTTCTTTACTGCATAATGAAATACATCTTCTATGCTGAACTTTATACAAACTCGAAAAGACACGTGATATGTTCATAAATATGTCAACAAGATAACACCCTAAGAAGGTTCCGTAATTCAAGCAGGACACTAGCCAAGAGGAACAAGAGTGTCAGGTGATAAAATTGGTCGGTCTAGGATGAAACTACTATTAAATTTGTAGGTTTCAGCCAGTCGCAAACTCTCCTGTAGAAAAACTAAAAAAAACTAGAATTTTTCCAAAAGTCAGGTAGCCTAGTTCTGAGGCCCGGGATTGGCTGTTCGATGGGTATTTTTTTCGGTATTTTCGACATGAATTGGCAAATTCCTGTCAAGTTCTGAGATAAACTTTCGTGAACGTATTCTCATTCGTACCTTGCTGAATTATAAAACTAGTAAACCAAAATTATGTAAGTCATCACTAATTCTGAAAGCTTTCGGGGATCTAAAGCATAATTATCCCTCGAAAACGTAGCGCAGGATCAGAATTTTTCATCCGATTTCTTGTGAAGATATGTGGTGAGATATTTGTCTGAGGTATCTTATTTTATCGACAGCATCAAAAATTAAAATTCGAAACCGGTTGGATCACCTTTTACGTTCTATAGAGCTCTGGGGGGTATTCTGTATTCCCTGTCAAACTTTTAAAGCCTAAAGACCGTATCCAAACATGAACTTTTTTTATTCAGGTTTAATCTTTTGCTTCATGGAACCCCACCTTCTGCTGTGACCCATTTCAAGACAAGACTTCAGTAAAAAAAAAATTGTTGTCCCAAATATCAACGCGTTCTGAGCAAGAAAGGAAATAAAAATAGACACTGAAAGTATTCGGAGGATTAACTGTTTACGAGTTGATATCTATAACTGACAAATATTCTAATGCTAATTATCCATAGATGATTTGTTACGCTCATATTATCTGGGATTTAGTATTCTCAGCGTCGCGGAATCCGACATACAAAAGAGTGACAGCCGATGAGCAGAGCGGTTAGAGCCTTCGCAATGGACCACCAGAAGCAAGTGAATGCATGTGCTGCAGTTTAATCACCATTTCTGACACTTTGGCCGAAGGGAAGAGTCATAAGTATGAGGAAAAAGACAGTCGAGTTGGCTTTAAGGAGGGTCTCAAAATACGCTGTTTTTATTTAAACCAGCTTTTGTTTTGGTCTAAATCGTGATCCCAGCATCTTTTCCTTCGGCGAAAGTGCCACAAACACCGAAAAAAACGACATTCACTTCTTTGAAGTTGCTATTCGCGAGTGACTAACCCCTTTGCACACCACCCTGTGTGGTTTAGTGTCTTTAGTTTGTTTCCTTCCATGAGCATAATGAGTTATCATTGGATAATAAGCAATGTAATATCTGCGATTTATATAATAGTTTCATCCTTGCGAGTTTTTTCAATGCCCCCTTTCTTTTTTCTTTCTGTTCTTGCTCGAAAATGGTTGCTATCTAGGAAAAGAATGTTTCACGCTTGATATCTTGGCTAGTACTGATGGAAACCCACAACTGCCCAGAAGACATGGTAGGTCCAAATTGTCAACAGCTGAAGATGGATTAGGACTTTTCATGTTTTGATACTGGCTTTAAAGGACACCTGAACAACGAAACCATACTTGAACACACCACGGAGAATGCATTTACAGACATGGCCGCGGAGAGCATTCTTCTCCTGAGCGTGACGTTTTCAAAATAGGGATGTTCGTTTCTGGAGGTTTGCACATGCAGACTCCAAGACAAAAAGCGCAATTCATTCAAATCTTGTACAGCGCTGGCCGGATCGTATTGGAATTTCTTGTAGATATACGTTTGGGCTTAACTGGTTAAAAAATATTCCAGAAGAAGGGTTGATTGGAGACATTTGTTCGTTTCTAAAATTGTTCGGTACTGAAATAAGGACAGCTGCAAAATGGAGCAAAAATCATAGCTTGGAAACACTATTTCGTATTTGGATTGGGTTTTCTGCAGGCAATGTTAACGGAAGTCATACAGATAGGGATGATACTTGGTACTCTTCATTCAGGTGTCCTTTAAGCAGAAAGTTCGTATTTTCAGCTAGTCTTTAAAGGTTTGTTTTCGGATCCAAATTGCAGAAAATATAGTTTCATCCTTGACCAGAGACATGTACGCGGTGTCGAAAGAAGTGGGATGCCTTACTCATTCCTGACGTCCTGTAGATTTTGGTTTGTTGTGGTCGATTTCCGAGTTGTCGCTCATCGCATCGACAAGGGATGCGAACAGAACCTCTGAAAAAGAAAACAGAGAAGAATAAATAAGCTGCGTTAGCCTTTGGACGTTCACGATTGCAAAAGCCCCTTTTTTTTATGGCACTTGCCCTTCGGCCAAGTGCCATACAGCGATCGAAATTTCTGTCCGTATGTCGGTCGTTCGGTCTGTCTGTCCCGGTTTTGTTAGTTTGGGCACTTCCAGATAAGCTAGGACGATGAAACTTGGCAGGCGTATCAGGGACCGGACCAGATTAAATTAGAAATAGTCGCTTCCCCGATCTGACCATCTGGGGGAGTGGAGGGAGGGGGAATCCGGAAAAATTAGGAAAATTAGGTATTTTTAACTTACGAACGGGTGGTCGGATCTTAATGAAATTTTATTTATGAATGATCCCGTGAGTTCGGTGCTTCCTGATGTGCTAGGATGATAAAAATTGGCAGGCACGTCAGGGACCTAAACAGATTGACTTGATAGTAGTCGTTTCCCTGATCCGACCATCTGGGGGGGGGGGGCTGGAGGGAGGGGGAATCCGGAAAAATGAGGTATTTATAACTTACGCACGGGTGATCGGATCTTATGAAACTTGATATATAGAGGGTCCTCGTGTCTCAAGCATCCCAGTTTTAAATCAAGGCCGGATCCGGTGACAATGGGGGGAGCTAGAGGGGGGCCGGAAATCTTGGGAAATGCGTAGAGTGGAGAGATCGGGATGAAACTTGGTGGAGATAACAAGCACAAGTCCTAGATACGTGATTGACATAACCAGACCGGATCCGTTCACTGTGGGAGAGTTGGGGGGGGGGGCGGATTTGAATTCTAGTGATCCCGCGAGCTCACGCGGTACTTCCTGATGTGCTAGGACGACGAAACTTGGCAGGCATGTAAGGGACCCGAACGGATTGACTTGAGAATAGTAATTCCCCCGATCCGACCATCTGGGGGGGGAGGAGGGGTAATCCGGAAAGTGAGGTATTTTTAACTTGCCAACGGGTGATCAGATCTTAAGAAAACTTGATATGTAGTAAGATCTCGTGTCTCAGACACCCCATTTTAAATCCGGACCGGATCCGGTGATATCAGGGGTGTCGGAGGGGGGAACCAGAAATCTTGGGAAACGAGTGGAGGGTTCGGAATGAAACTTGGTGAGAAGAACAAGCACAAGTCCTACATACGTGAATGACATAACCGGAACGGATCCGGTCACTATGGGGGAGTTGGGGGGGATCCGAGTTTCTAATGATCTCTCGAGTTCGGTACTTCCTGATGTGCTAGTACGATGAAACTTGGCAGGCTTGTCAGGTACCCGAACAGGTTGACTTGAGAATTTCGTATCCCCGAGCCGACCATCGTGGGGGAGTGAAGGGATAGGGAATCCGGAATCTAGTGGCAAGCTCAGCTATTGGCCGGGTTATCGATCTAAATGAAACTTGATATTTAGAAAGACCTCGTGCCTCAAATGTCCCATTTTAAATCCGGACCGGATCCGGTGACATTGACAGAAGCTGGAGGGGGGAACCGGAAATCATTGCAAACGCTTAGAGTGGAGGGTGGGAAGAACAAGCACAAGTTCTAGATACGTCATTGACACAATAGTACGGAATTCGGGCACTATGAGGGAGTTCGGGGTGGTGCGGATTTCTAGTGATCGCGCGAGTTCGGTACTTCCTGATGTGCTAGGACGATGAAACTTGGTAGGCGTGTCAGGGACCCGAACATATTGACTTGAGAATAGTGGTTTCCTCGATCCAACCATCGTGGTAGGAGTGGATGGATTGGGAATCCGCAGTCTAGTGGCATGGCAGTTTTTGAACGGGTGATTGAATTTGAATGAAACTTGGCAAGTTATCGTCTCAGATGTTCCATGTCAGGTCCGGGAGGAGTGGAGGAAGGGGGAATCCTGAATCTTGAGGTAATTACAACTTGCCAACGGGTGATCGGGTCTTAATGAAACTTGATATTCGGAAAGACGCCGAGTCTCAGACGACCCAGTCCAAATTCGGATCGGATCCGGTGACTTTGGCGGGAGCTGGAGGGGGGGAGCCGGAAATCTTGGGAGAGGCTTAGAGTGGAGGGAACGGGATGAAACTTAGTGGGAAGAACAAGCGTAAGTCCTAGATACATCGTTAAGAAAACCCGACCAGAAAATCGACCGACGTAGAAGTTTATTTCCAACCGATTAAATGGTGAAAAAAATCTCAGTTTTATCGGCGATCGGAAGGTTTGACAAGATGACTTATCCATTTAGGACGTGGAAAGCCTTTTACTTTACAAGTGATGTAGACGTTTAATTACCCCACTGAAGTCGGCCAAACCAAAGACCTTAGCTGAGAGAAAGACAAGACTCCATTGAAAGCGTGTTGTTGAAAATCGAGCATGGAGCAGCTCGAGCGACCCCTAAACTAGCGTTTGGACACTGAACTGCAAACGCTAGACGACACGTATACGTTACCACGCGGATCTAAATAAAAGAAGAGTAGTTGAGAGGCAATATTCTTTCGAATGAGAAAATGGCCGATAGCTTTCTGGCTGTCTGGCGTAAATACACTTACACAATGTTTCTGTTACTCTTTAGAAAAACATCACACAATGCGTATTTTAATAAGGATTTTGCAGAACGATCGGTCGGAATGTCAGCAGAGTGGTGATTCAAGAAACTAAAAAGACGTAGGCGAGTCGTATGAAAGAGTCTGTTGAGACTGGAATGTATATAGTGATTGGGTTAGAACAAGTGGGGATAGAAAGGCCTGGATCCGTCAGGAATCGAGAAACTCGCCTATGGAGAATTATGGTCCCCTACCACGCTCACGGTTTGTCGTGTTTTTCTCCGCTCCGCTTTTCCCGGACTTTTAAAAAGACAACTTTTTTAAGACAACGGCTTCAAAAAGGGAAAACAATGCGCCAGGAAAAGGGAAATTAAGTAAAAAAAGATGACGGCCGGGGCTTGTGTTCAGGTTGTGTTACTGTTAAAGTAGGCACTGTCTAGGGAACCGGGAGCCGTACTTTATGTCCTACGGGCTACGGAACCGGTAGTTCTCACGGAAACCAAACCGTAAGAGCTACGATTCCGGGATCTGACGTCATTGACTAAGGGAAACTTGTATGTGCTGGCTCCCGTTCCGGTAGTAAATGGAAATAGCTCACGGAAACTTCATCGTATCAGCTTCTCGTCCGGTAGTCTCACGAAATTATGTACTCAGAAGCTAGGGAGCCGGTAGGTGATACCGGAAACTACATACTTGTAGCTTGTGCTCCGGTAGTATCTACATGGGATATTGAACTCACGGAATAGTTTGGATGAGAGTTAGGATGCCGGGATTTTCACTGACTTAGAGAAAATAACATGGGAAAAAAACTACTACCGGAACCCATATATTGAGAGCTAACGTACCGGTAGCAACAACTATTTGTTTGAAAATTACCAGCTAACGGACACAGATGGCTATGGGCTAGGGTTCCGGTATTGCAAAAAAAAAAAAAAAATCTCACGGAACCATGTTAGCGAAGACTAGGAGACCGGGAGTGAATATTTTAACTCACGGAACCCAATTCCTGTGGGCTAGGGTTCCGGTATTGACAAAAAAAAAAATTTTACTCACGGACCCATGTTATGATGAGTATGAGGTCAGATGTATGAGGTCAGATGTATACTAAAATCTTCGAGAAGATCGAGGGGCGTGTAAGAGGATTAAAACAACGAAGTGTATCACCCTATGGACGTTTAGATATGTCAGAGTAGAAACCCTCGGCCAGTTTGACAATTTTTGGTCTCGGAAGCTGAATATTACTTAGCTTCTTTTCATGATCTCTAAGAAATCGTTATAACGAATTTAGTATAATTTACGGCGTTTGTTTATTGTGATCTGGTTTACATCCTTAATTCTTTGGACTTACGGGAATTAACAAGAAAAAACAGAAAACAAAATACTCAAAGAAATCGATAATGCAAATAATTAGTTTGATTTTTCTACACATTTTCCATGTGCCTGCTAAAATAAAAACAATTTGTTAGATCCATAGTCAAACTATGATCCCAGCCTCCCCATGTCGTGCACTTCCGACCCGCGCCACTAGATGACCCAGCGGTCGGATCGAGTCGTGTCTTCATCTTGGGTCTTGGGTTGTGTTGCGGTTGGGTTGCGTTGCAAGTGCTAGAATGCTTATGATGTAACTCCTTTAAAACGCTCTTTCCCATGATATATTAAGAGTATTTTGTTGCTTCTCTTCTTGTGTCTCGTCGGCAGGGTGAAAGTCTGAAGAGCAGAGGAACAGGTTCAGCCTTCAGGGCTTTTACGCTTGTTGTGGCAAAGTGATTAACTGGGGAAATCTTTAAAAATGAAACATAAACAAGGAAAACATCTTCTTATATTGGTTTAGCTGGATCAATATACCGCATAGACCTCCAGGCACGGCTTCAAGTGAGATAAGGAGCGTGTTCCACCCTACTTACCGTAGTTACTACGCATGACGTCACGAATTCTGGCTTTTTGCCGTCAAGCTGTAACGATTTTACTATTTTTCAGCAAAATATCATGCCACAGGCTAATGCGACCAATCACGTTACAGAGATGCGTAGTTACCACGGTTACTACGCTACCGAGCATGGCAAGCAAATAGTTACTGTTAGTTACTATTTCGAGAAGATTGGAACGGTCAGCGTAGTAACTTTTTGACGAGGCTGGAACCAAAATAGTAACTAATAATTACTATTGGTAGAGGGATGGAACACGCTCAAGGTTTAATCAGTATCTACCGTCTTGCACGGCGGCCACCCAAGCGCTGGGGCCTCTCGTGTACTACAAGCTCTAGGCCTAGCAGAATGTGTTTAGTGTAAGTAAATAAATAAACTTTCATTTCCTAAACAGCTCATTTTGTGGAGCAGTTCAGTTTCTGCGAAATAACGAGATCCAAAAAGATAAGATCGGGCTATTTTGACTATGCGAAACACCTGCTCCATTTATCAAAACTATGCCATAATCACATCCAAATCCAAGGTGCAAGCGTTGACTGAGTTTCATCGTCATCACTAAAAATCATGAACAACTGGGCCGAACCAGTGCACGACATTTTCAACTGTTGACTGGACGAAAATTAATATTGTTTATATCTTTTTAATTGTGTTTTTGTATGTTTTCATTGTCTTCACTGAGCCAGCTTTTAAATATGGCTGGTTATGTACTTACTTCCTTACTCACGGCTAGCGTCGGATCGTTACACAGTTTAATAACTAATAAACATGTAAAACATTTGGAAAATACTGCTGAAGATCCATAATCTAGGATTAATATAAATTTACTATAGCCCTCCATTACCTTCCATTCCATCCCGCAAGTTGATAACTGGAAAGTCTTAAAGCAACAGCAACAGAACGTCATACGGTTTCAATTCCGCTTGAAATACCGAAAAAAAAAGTGGAGGATCGACGTCATCACTGATGGACAAGACTATGTCATAGAAGGGGAAATTACTGAGAAGATGAAGGAACTTTTTGATGGCTTGGCCGGGTGAATGTTAAGCTGCCGTGCCGATTATAAAAGCGTGAGCGCGGAGGTTAATGGCGGCTTTTTCAGGTCATGAACCTATACTGCGTTGCTCGGATATGCAATGATGTAAATGAGTAAAGTTTCGCTTTTAATAAGCGTTCAAACCCGAGACAGGGTCTCGCTCCTGACTACTTTTTTTTACCTCATGTGCGTAAAAATATCTATAAAACGTATTTACTTAAAAAAAAAATCATCGATCGACGAAGCATCAAATTATAGCACCAAAAACACGATAGAGCGTCAGCTGCGCCAACGGTTGGCTACAAGTTTTTCCTTCTAGTTTATGCCCTCTAGTGCTACTGGGTATAAATAAGATTCATTGAATGACAAGTAAATAAATAAAGATAACTTACGAAGAATTTGTGTTTTGGTCGCGTCCGTGATCCTTCCAGTATCAGTCTCGGCATCGAGGTAAACGGCTAAGTTATGCAGTGCCTCCTCGGTATCTCGTGGACCGTCTGAGAAATACGTGTTAGTCAAATATTGAACTTGCAAGCTCTTGAACAACATGCCGAAGAATAATTAGGACTCTATCCGTATGTAATTTGGTAAGGCAAGCTACGTTCGAGCTAGTAGCAAAGTTCCATAAGTAGTCAACGTTTTCCAACGGATGAACCTGCAGTCTAAAACCTAGCCTACACAAAAATTTACTAGATGGCTTCCAAACGCGGGCGCAGCAGGTGCATCGTTTCTAGGCACGTGATTATATCGCCACGGGCATCGTTTCTAGACACGTGTATACTAGCATATTCGGCAACGGACGAACATGTAGTCCAGGACCTAATCTGCAAACAAATTTACTAGGAGGTTTCAAAACGTGGGCGCGACACGCGCACCGTTTCCAAACACGTGCATCGTTTTGAGACACGTGCATTTTAGCCCCTGGCGTATCGCTTCTGTTCCACCCTTCTAACAATAGTAACTATGAATTACTATTTTCGTTCTAACCTCGTGAAAAGTTACTACGCTGACCGTTACAACCTTCTCAAAATAGTAACTAACCACGCTCGGGAGCGTAGTTAGCGTGGTAACTACGATCTCTGTGACATGACTGGCCCGATCAGCCCGCGACACGATATTTTAACGAAAATAGATAAATGCGGTCCAGCCTTGACCCCAAGAAGCCAGGATTCATGACGTCATGCGTAGTAACTACGGTAAGTAGGGTGGAACATGCTCAAAGATCGCAAAATCATCCCAAGTGTTCTGTTGAAACTTTGCACCTTCGTATTATCTGTTATGAACTTCTAACAGTTTGGCTACCCACCTTTGTCCATGCTCTGTTTGAAGAATATCCTCCCGATCTCGTAAAGCATATCCTTCATATCGGGACTTCCGACGCTGGATTCAATACCATTTCCGGCGTCAAACGGTCTCTCAGCAACATAATCCGCATTGACATCCTGGTGCCTCGTTGCTCCGAGACTGTCATCTTCAGCAGAGTCGACGATGTCTTTACCTTCCTCGGCAGGGGCGGCTTAAAGGTAAATCAATTCAATTGGAGATTCTCACTCGTTCTCTCGTGTCATTATCTTTTCTTCGCGTGTCAACCTCTTTTCTTGGCGATGACCACTATTTTTTATTTTAGCGATAGAGAAGCTGTTTTTCTTAGTTTCAGTTTTAAAGTTAAACCGAAAAGGAAAATGTAGTTACAAATCCTTTATTCACTTAGAGAGGTTTGAAGATATGACGAATGCGTTGCTTCATTGCTCCGCGAATCGTCGATTTTCATATAGTAGCATTTCCCTATCGGATTTATGATACCTTTATACGATTGTACCTGTGTTGTATGCTTGACGGAAACGATTTACGAAACACAAGTGCTCTCGCAGTGAGCTACCTTCAGCGAGCTCATCACTGGCCACTGAAAAGCCTCATTTGTATTGGGATTCGAACTTACCTCGTTCAACCTGTCAATTTGGCAGCGTCTGCTGAAAAATGCGTAGGGGTTGTTTTTTGTGTTATTGGATGAGTTTTGTTTTGTGTTTGTAGTTAAGGTTATGGCTTTTGCTGAAATAAAAGATAATTATTATTATATATATAAAGTAGAACTTTGCGTTGTTCGGACAGCTGTAGATATTCTGAACGTCATACTAGAGCAAAGACTGAATAAGAAAAAAACCTTAACACAATCCAAATAATGCAGTGTACTCAGTTGAATGATAAAAAAAATAAATGACTTTTAAGTTAAACTTTAAATTTGCCTCGACTGTGTTGAGGCAAGCGTGATAATCAGTGTATTGCTAGTAGAAGAGATATGATAAACTCATGAAGTGAAGAGCCTCGGGAACGAGAGTGGATGAAAACACTACTGAGGCAGAGTGAATTCCTGTCACAAGTGCAACGTGTCTTTTAACAACAAAGTAAAATCTCGTATCCTGGAACGTAATTAAATTGGTCGAAAGTATTGACCAGTTGACTGGCTCTTGTTGTGTTGGCTGTCTATGTTCCCTCTGCATATTGTGCCTTTTTGAATATATATTTAGGTCGGACATCGGGTTCTTTTCATACGCAAGAAATTCTGCACGCATTTGTCGTGCAGAACACAGGAGAAATCGAATCTGTATCCTTTTGTCGGGCCTCTACAGAAAACCTTCAACCTCTGACCGCTAAACAATCACCCTTCTAAATTAGATTATCGACCGACTATCTGCTGTTATTCGTATCGCAGGCCAAATATAGCCTGGCTTATCAGTTAGATGGAATCATTAGGAAGAGTACCCAGGTGCGTCACAAGCGGCTTTCCACGAGAGAATCCGATCGTGGGAAATTCAGCGAAAATAGAGCAAAGATAGAAAAAGGTAATCCAATAGGACATAGGATCTAAACGGGTCAATTGGATCGGTTGTATACTACAAACGTAGTAATTAAGAACGACTGAAACTTACGTGTTTGATAATGGAACAAAGACAGAATTGGGTAATGAAATAGGACACGAGAGCTAAACGAGTCAGTTGTAACTGGAAGGTTGTGTTAGTAAACAAACGTGGTAATTAAGAGCAACCGAAACTAGCATGTTTGACTGCAGACGAATTTCTCAACTCGGTATCTCGGTCCAAGTGAGCTTGGTTCTCACCTTACCTACTAAAATGTTTATGAGACAATAGGCCTAGTGTTGGCCTGGATTGCAGGGAGCTCTGGCTGGCGTACTTTGGTGACTTGGTCTACCCCACACAAAGTAATAGTAAAATATCTTCTAAAGTCACCCATATAAAAGTGTCGGCCAAACTTCCCTTTTATAATAGGTTTCTCATGTCGTGAGTTGGATTTTCCCTTTTAGATTGGGTTTTCCCTTTTACTTAGCCTCTGCTATTGTGGTTCTCTATTATGTTCCCTTGTAAACTATGTCCTTGCATTTCTCTAACCGAGAATCACCTCTATGTAATCGTTGCCTCAAAAAGCTCTTGGACATTTAGACAGCTCTTCATTTCTGGCATTTTTGTTTGCTGCAATTATTTTTGGTTCGGTGGGTTTTTGGATCTGAACCACAACCTACTTCGCTCCATTTCTGGCATATTTGTTTGTTGCAATGATTATGGGTCTTTAAAACCGTATTTGCGTGGAAACGACTATTCTGACACCACAGCGGCAATTTAAAAGGGTAAAAAAAAAGAAAAAGTCTCACAATCTCTCTATAAAGACTGCGTATAATCGCCCGGTAAGAGCGAGGCTATTCAATACGACTAATCGGCCCCATTTCCTTGGTCTTTCCCAGTCAATTTCAGTTTCCGGCTTTATTATCAAATAAGCATAATCGTTCAGTCCGGTTGCACTATTATCGATTCGCTAGGCCTACCGCCATGGAATGGACAATGAACTCTTTTAGTCAACTAAAGATACAGCGTCACCAACCCGCATACACACGTTTAAATACTGCTGTTACATACGATTAGAACTGGCACAATTACTCAGCAGGGTAAGCAGGGCCGTATCCAGGGGGGGGGGGGTAGGGGGTTCACCCCCCCAAAAAAAAACTTTCACAAACAATCGTTTTTTATGGGCTTTAACCTCTGGTCTATGTCTTTTCTTTTTGATCCAACCCACGGGCAACCCTCCCCCCCCCCCCATAAATTTCTGGAAACGGGCGTGAGGGTAGTTAATTTCGAAGTAGTTCCAAGAAAGGAGGTACTTACTGCCATTTGTTTGGTACAGTTCCTTGATCCCGAGGTCGTTTCTGTCTTTATTTTCTTTTTTTTATTCTTTTATTTTGCCGCTGTGGTGTCAGAATAGTCGTTTTCCACGCAAATATGGTTTTAAAGACTCAAATTGGGACGTTTTATAGCATCATGCTCAACTCCTAGAATCCCTTAATCTTCACCAGCCACATCGATCCATCAAGCAATAGTTCTCATGTCTATGAAATTTATAAATATTCCTTCAGAATTCTTAAAATCGGTCGATTTTTCGCTAAAACAGTAGGTTTTTATGGCACTTGCCTTACGGCCAAGTGCCATATATCGATCACTTTTCCGTCGGTCGGTCCGTTGATCGCGAGTTAGGGTACTTCCAGATGCGTTAGGACGATGAAACTTGGCAGGCATATCAGGGACCCGACCAAACTAACCTGGAAATAATCAGTTTCCCGATCTGACCATTTGAGGGGGAGTGGAGGGCGGGGGTAAAACTGATTCGTTTTTATCACACTTTTTCGAGTTAGGCTACTTCCAGATGTACTAGGACGATGAAACTTGGCAGGAGCATCAGGGACCCGACCAAACTAACCTGGAAATAACCAGTTTCCCGATCCGACCATCTGGGGGGGGGCGGAGGGCTGGGGAAGCCGGAAAATTGAGTAGTATGTAACTTTCGAACGGGTGATCGGATTGGAATGAAACTTAATAAGTGAACAAATAACATACCTCTGATGTCCCAGTTGAAGTCCGGACCGGATTCGACAGCTATGGGGGAGCTGGCGGAGGGGAGCGGAAATCACGAGAAACGGTTAGAATGGAGGGATCGGAGTGAAACTTGCTGGGAAGAACAAGCATCTGCTCCAGATGAATCGTTTATACAATTGGACTGGATCCGGACACTGGGGAGGGTGGAGGGGAGTTTCCCGGATTTCCGGTAATGGCGATTTGGGGGATTTTCACGATGAAACTTGGGAGGCATATCAAAGGACCCGATCAAACTGACTTATAAATAAAAATTTACTTGATCCGATAGTCGTGGGGGGAGTAGAGGGGGGGAATCCGGAGTATTGAGTCATGCGTAACTTTGAACGGTTGATCGAATTTTTTTTTGAAATTTGATAACTGAACAGAGGACATGTCTCTGGTGATCTTTGTCATGTCCGAACCGGATCCGACAACAATTGGGGGGGGGGGAGGGAATACGTAACCGGCTTAGACTGGAGAGATCGGGATGGAGCTTTGTGGGAATAACAAACAGATGCTCTGGATAAATCATTTACAGAACAGGCTTGGCTCCGGCGACTGTGTGGGAGTTATTCCGGTGATTGCGATTTAAGGTACTTCCAGTTGTGCTAGGACGATGGAACTTGGCTGGAATATTGAAGATTCGACAAGATTGGCTTAGAAATGGCCACTTTCCAAATCCGACCATTCCTTAAAGTACCAAGCTTGACGGCAAATTCAGAAAAATACTTTTTAGCAAAATATGCATTTTCATAATCTCCATGAGCCCATTATCAGTTTTGCCTCAAGGGTTTTGCTTACAAATGAAGTTCTAGCTCCCTTCAATTGTGCATCTGAACCGCAAGGTCGAAAAGTACTTTTTTTTTTTTCAAACGATACATCTCAACCCATGATCATTTGTGCCGCAAGGGTTTTGCTTTAAAATTTATTTCTATCAACCTTAAAGGTCATCTGAATGAAGTCTAACACCCTAAATTGCCACTTTTACATACTGCTTACCATTTATCTCTCGAAAACCGGACTAAAATCGGATGAAGTTTCACCGTGCTATAATTTTCAGCCTTTTTTCTGACTTGTCTTGATCGTAACGCTCGCCGTAACAGTTGTAACAGTCCGTGCGTAACAGTTCATGTTGTAACAGTCCACGCCGTAACAGTCCATGCGTTTATCCATCCATGCGCTGTTTATCCATCCATGCGTTATCAACGTACGTTTATCCATGGGATAATGACAGTTTAAATATTGGCGCTAAATTTGTCTTGGGAGGTCGTAACGAATCGCCATAGGGAGACTTAGAACTTCAAGAGTGGATAGCGCCGAAATCACGGAGCGAAAAAATTCTTCTTCTCTGTACCGGTACTGTGAAGGACGATCTGAGGGGTTCATGGAAGTATGGTAGGATCGTTCAGGTGTCCTTTAAAGTGCGCATTTTTACCGAAAATTGAAAAAAAAAATACTTTTGACCAAACGGTGTATATCAATGATTCCTAAGGGCCTGTGATCGTTTTTGTCTCAATAGTTTTTCTTACAGATGAATTTCTAGCGCCTTTAAAGTGCGCATCATTACAGCCAGGATCAAAAATAAAATACTTATTCTTTAGTTCCCTAGAAGTGCGCATCTGAACAGCAAAGGTAACCTTAAAAGTACTTTTGATCAAACAAAACATCTCAACCCATGCAAGTGCCGTATGAGCTTACAGCTCTTGATTCTTAAAATAGTCGGTTTTTCTGAAAATCGGTCGATCTTTCATCAAAACAGTCATTTTTACTTCTGCAAAAACAGTCGGTAAAAATGACGAGCCAGCCCTGCCCCGCCCCGAAACATTTTGACTAGTAACGCCTCTGCCTGAAAATGCAATGAAGTCCACCATACTCACCAGCATCAACAATGCCATATCTGATCTGCATTCTCTTCAGATGAACTCTGACACTCTCTAAGAACGTGATAGCTTCGCTTTGTGATAGCTGGAAAAGAACAAACACTATGAAACCGTGCCTTCCCCCAATACTCATAAAATATTTGTTTGAGAGGCTTCTCGGGAGACAACTCTCGCGAGAGAAACAGGTCGACCAATTCTTAGGGATAGTAAAACAAAAACAAAGAAGTAAAGCAAGAAGACGAGTATCAAATAACATGAACTGCTCTTTCCTTGCATCAGAAAGGACGGGAAAAAGTGCTGGGCGATATTCACTACCGATTATCGGACCAAATATCTATATCGAATATCGAAACGTAAATACGATATCAAAACGGTATTTGTCTAATTATCGTAAGTAATCTAGCATAACAATCTAACACAAAGTAAATGATGAACAAGATGACCAGAAAGGACTGGAAAGTAATGCTGGGCGATATCCTATATCGATAGCGATATATCGGACAAATATCGATATCGAATATTGAAGCCTGAATGTCGATATCGAACGATATTTGTCTAACTGGGATCCCTATTGGCTTCAAATCTCGACGCCATTCACAGAAGACCGAGATTCATGGCACGCCTTGGTCCGTTAGCTGCTGTCGCCAGGGACAGCTGCACAGCTTGCGTCCTGACACAAGTACAAGTAAGTAAGTAAGTAATTATTGGTAATCAAACCAAAAAGTATGTAAACGAAACAGGGCTCCGTCCTAAGAACATGACAAGAAGAAGAAGAAAATCAGAAGAAGGTCCTGCCTTTTCCCCCTTTTTCGCGGCTTTCATAACTAGCATATATCCGGAGCCGAAGCAGTATAAATATTCCTCAGTAAAAATATATAAGCAATATTCCTTAAGCAATATTCCATGAGAAGTATATATATGGAGCAGTGTGATTTTTCTTGGTTCAATTTTTACATTAATCTAAGTTTTTAATGTGAAAGGTTAACTCGAGAATTGTGTGTTGTCATTTGTAATGGGTGAGTGAAAGTTGTGCACTCCCGCACAGGACACGATTGTGCCCTTCTTGGGAGCGTTGAGTATGTTTTTTGTTTGTTTAAGGATTGATGAAATTAAAAAGAATTGAAATTGAAAAAATTGAAAAAAATTGAAATTGAAATTGAAAATTAACAAAAGATGATGTAAAATGCTATTCGACGACTATTTCCGTTCTCAAATTTTAGCGAAACAAGATGTATATGAGAGCGAAAGATGGACATGAAAAACTATATCGAATATCGAAAGTGAAAATACCGATGTATCGAAATTCCAAATATCGCCCAACACTATCGGAAAGATGTTTTCCAGAAGTAGCATATATGTAGCAAGATCGGTAGGACGGGAGGGGAGGAGGCCGTGACCGGTAGGAAAGGGGTGAGACCGGTGAAAGGGAGGAGGGTGCTCGACCGGCAGGGGCTGAAGTGGGGGCTTGAGGTTGCTGACGTTCCTATACTGACAAAGAGCAGTTCCTATACTGACAAGGACGGGAGGAGAGGAGGCCGTGACCGGTAGGAAACGGGTGAGACCGGTGAAAGGGAGGAGGGTGCTCGACCGGCAGGGGCTGAAGTGGGGGCTTGAGGTTGCTGACGTTCCTATACTGACAAAGAGCAACACAATTCGTCTATAACGAGAAGATAACTGTTGACCACAAATTCATCTTCCGCCGATTCTTGTGGACACCAAGCCATGTGATGACACTTCGGGGGATACAGAGAGTCCTTCCAATGCTGCTAGAAACTCATCGGAAACGATCGCTTTTCTTTCCTAAGCTGAGATAACACAATCGAGAAAAGTGATTCCTGATCGACCCACTGGGAAAAACTTCATCGTTGATTAGAACTCAACGGGACGCTACTTGGTTAGGAAAATTACCACAAATGTACTTAAAGTATAAGTAAGTAAGTAAGTAATTTATTTCTGACCCGCCATTTGAAAAGCGGAGTATGTAAAATAAAATACGTGGCAGTAGATAGTTTCAGTTCCAATATTCTACCGTATATTCTTTTGAATCTGTAATGTTTTCTAGACAAGAGCTAGAAGCTCATACGACACTTGCAAGGCTGGGTCGGAGGATGAAAGTTGGAATTTGCCAATTAGGGGGTTGGTTCTGACCACTTCTGAGCAAAACCCTTGAGATAAGAACGATCCTATGCCCATGGAAATCACGGGAATGTGTCGTTATAAATTATTTTATTTTGCACTTGGTTGTGATGACGCGCACTTTAAAGTTTAACCGAAAAGGGCTGGGATAGGACAATCTAGTTACCCATCACTTATTCACTTAGATTGGCTTGAAGACCCACTGAAAATGCGTTACTTCGTTGTTCCGCTCTTCACGAATAATCGATTTTCAAATAGTGGAATTTCCTTGTGATTTGTGGTACTCTGTGAGCTTGTATTTTTGTTGTACGCCTTACGACAAAGATTTAAGATTTTTTCGTTGTTCAGGCACTAAGCAATCCTCACCAATCTCACCACTGCCCACTGAAAAGCCGCGTTTGTGTTGAGATTAAAATTTCCCGCGTCATAGTAGAATTTACGCTGTGGGGACGGCCGCAGATATTCTGAACGTCATAACTAAGCAGATAGTGGAAAATAAAAAAAATCCCTTCGCAGAATCCAAATAATTCAGTGTGTTCAATTAAATGACAGCTTTTCAGTTAAACTTTAAGGGTGCTAGAAATTTCTCTGTAAGGTAGAAGCAGCACGCGCCACAAGCAGAGTCGAGTTGATTCACTGTGTTCGGCAGTCAACAAATGACAACCAATGACAAGAGTATCCAATCAGTCTCAAAGTTTATTTACTCCAGGTTCCAGTGGCTTGAGCTATTTTCGAAATATTAATTTGTTCCACGGGCTTACGGCAGCATTGCCATATGATCAGGTTAAAGCCATGCTAGATCGTGCTGGATTGTCCTTTTCTTGGAACGCGGGATCAGGCCCAGAGTACCACTCCCACTTACTGAAACAGTTCGAACTTGCTGTAAGCGACCAGGAGATACAAAGTTGGCATGGGACAATTCAAACGTCTGAGACAAATTACTGAAGCGAACTTTTCATATGGAATTTTTATTTAAAGTTAAGTCTACCAGCACAGACTCTGAAACTTTGGTTCCAGCTCCGAACAAATTCATTACACTTGGTTTTAGAAAAAAGGTGTTCGAGAGGAGGAAAAATAGGGATGGGTTAATCAGTGATAACTACAGATGTCCGATCTGTCTTATTGGTGAGGGTACTGTTGCCCACCTCCTAGGGCAGTACCAGGAGTCTCCTCTACCGGATCAGTTTGGGGGAGGGTTGCTCTACCCTGGTATATTGACATCGACCAAAGACAACGTCATTAAATTGGTGGTAGAATATGTGAGGAGGAATTTAAATAGGAGATAGTTTATTTATGTGTAGTACGATCATTATGTTTTCAATGGATTGATATATTTGTATGTCGTGCATATACAAATCTGTGTATGGCCCATTCGAAGCTAAATAAACGCTATTCTATACAAAAGTAAACACTAATAAAGATTAAAAACTTTCAAGAAATATGGTACAAATGTCTTTTCATACCGCACATGGTCACATTTTATCTGTTGGACTTTTGGGATCGCCACTGAGGACGCTCTTGCAGATCGTTCGCGAGCGTTCTCAAATGGTGGCGGAAGTACATACTTATGGATAAAGTGCCCAAGCATTTTCTCACCAGAATCCATACACAGTTTCACCCTACGGGACTCAGTTCATCTTTCTGGGGGAGCTCATTATAAGGAACTTTGGGGGATCTTGACATAGTCAGTAGGGCACGCTTCTGCATTTTTTTTTTGATCCGATAAGCAATCCTCGGTAAGACCGAAATGCCAAGCTTATTCCACCAGGTACCTACTCTCGCCCCGAACGCATGAAAAAAGCGGAGGCAGGTTGAATGAGGCTTAATATGAGACAGTTGAGACGGCAAAAGCGGGGGAGAAATCACAAACAGTCGATAGGAATGACTAGCCTATAGTTAGAGCTACAGTTTTTTTTTCTACAAAGTCTGAATACCAGCGAACATTAAAGTTTAACCGAAAAGGAGTGGGATAGGACGATCTAGTTACCCATCACTTATTCACTTAAATTGGCTTGAAGACCCGCTGAAAATGCGTTACTTGGTTGTTCCGCAAATCAGGAATAATCGATTTTCAAATAGTGATTTTCCGTGTGATTTGTGGTACCTCTAATTTTTTTTATGCCTTACAAGAAAGATTTATGACCTTTTTTTGGGATCCCAAAACGTAAGTGGAGGGATACCTATGACATCGCAAAAGTTGTCCGTCCGTCCGTCCGTCCGTCCGTCTGTACGCACGATAACTCTCGAAGGGATTGAGATATTTTGATGAAACTTGGTGTGAGTATCCTTTGGGTCAAAGTACAAGTCAAGTTCGAAGATGGGCTATGTAGCCCTATATTTGAGGGTGGGGGAGGGGTTTCAAATTAAGGGGCAAAAAAAAATATTTTTGAAATCTATTGAGATAGTCAATTTAGGGGTAAGGAGACATGCTGAATCCGAATATGAAAGTTATTCTCTCATCGGAAAAGTAGTTCACCCGGAATCCGGCGAAAACCGGATACAAAATTTGTCGACCCTCGCTACCCCTTGTCTCAGATTTTTATAGCTCTGCGCGGGATCAGTATGGCCCTGCGCGGGGCTGACGTAAGAGAGAGAGAGCTAGTGCGGTCGAAGGGGTTGGTATAATGGAAAAGAGTAGATGGTTCCCGACTGTGCGGGCTATATAAGAGTTGGAAAGTTTATAGGGGTTGACAACTTCAGTAGTAGGGTACACACTAAAACCGAAAATAGGCCGATCTAAAATTGTGAGACAAGTAGGGGACTTCTAATGGTCTCATGGTATGATAATAGGCTGTTAGACCATAATCATCTTTAAAAGTTGATTAGATGTTCTTTATAGGGATAAGGAGATGCGCTGAATTCGTTTCTGAACTATCTTTTCTTGGCTGGACAAGTAGTTCGCTCGGAATTCGGCGGAAGTAAAGCAGGAAGTAAAGCGGAAGTAAAGCAGGAAGTTTCGATCAGTATCGTCAAAATAGATATGGCTTATAAAGGTATATCTGAACTTGATTTTCTCAGATGATTAGCCTGGCAAAGACTGGATCTGGTTTTAAAAGCTAATGTGATAGTCAATTTAGGGGTAGGCAGACCTGCTGAGTCCGTATATGACAATCATTTTCTACCTGGACATATCCTTCGACCGGAATCCGGCAGAAACCAGAAATTTGACAGTAGTATAGCCTAAGGCAGGAAGTTTTGATCAATTTCGTCAACGCCATTGATCTTAATCTGTTTATATGTTTTAATATTAAAAATGTTCATGTAGTCTGGCGAAGACTGGATATCTACAAGACCCAATTGTCTGGATCAAATATTAAGTTTTTGGGATCCCATCGAAATCTTTGATCTTGTTGTTCAGGCACTAAGCAATCTTCACCAATATCGCCACTGCCCACTGAAAAGCCTTGTTTGTGTTTAGATAAAAATTTCCCGCGTCATAGTAGAATTTTCGCTGTGGGGACGGCCGCAGATATTCTGAACGTCATAACTAGAGCAGATAGTGGAAAACAAAAAAATCCCTTTGCAGAATCCAAATAATTCAGTGTATTCAACTAAATGACACAAAAATAAGTTGGCTTTTCAGTTAAACTTTAATGTTGGCTGGTACTTTGTATATGCACTGAGTTTGATATATTCTTTTTGGATTATATTCAAATTCATTCACTGAGCTTAGTGGACACATATTTTCTTCTTGAAAAATGGCGGATTATTAAGCAGACACGACGAAAAAAAAAATTAAATTATAGAAAGAAACTGACACTACTTGGGATTTTCATTACTTTTGTTCGTATACCAGCTAGATGGTTTTCTTGTTGTATTTTCTTGTTAAAATCTATTTCAGCTTGCCAATTTGCGTGCTGCCGAATCGCGTTACTAGACGGACTCACGGTCGCATCGAGACCTGGTTTGAACCAGTGACTTGGAGGGCCGCAGAGTCGCCAAGTGTGTCACTTCTGGCCCAGATTTCCTGGGTGGCGGAAAACATACGGTGGCGCTAAACCGCGGTGGCGTTAAGACACCCACTTTGAAACTAAGGTGTTCGGGTATAAGAATTAATGAAGCGATTACGAAAGTAGGTTACATTGGCATTATAGGAACGATGGGCCCTTTTAAGAAAATGCTCATTGAGTTATCGATGTTTGGCACCAGAAAGCAACCATTCGCATACGTTAAATTATAAGACAACTACACTAAGCCTTATGTGGTTCAGAAGTACACAAGGCCAAACAAATAAATAAACAACAGTCCATTGGCCAGAAGAACGGAAGAAACCAAGGTCCGGGCATACTGGTGATATTGTAATATCCTGTTACTAATGAATGACCTACTGGACTTCCCTTAACACATTTCCGGACGGTGGAGCAACAGGTCAGTTGCTGAGAGAAAAGCAATGTCGCGGGATATCGGCGGTATCCCAATATCCTGTTACTAATGAATGGATTACCCGACCTTCTTTGGAAGTAATTTTTAGAGCGGTGTTGCAACAGACAGTTGTTGTGAGAAAAAGGAATAAATGGTCATCTTAGAAACATCTGTGTATTTTTCACTGTGGTATGCACGATTCAGAGAATGAAGGTATAAGTTACAATTTATTTTTTTTATTACTTTTTTTTTTTTTTCTTCTTCTTTTTTCTTCTTTTTTCTTTTGTTGTGTTATATGAAAAAAAAAATGTTTTTTTGATTAATTAGTGTTGATGTGAAATTAAGTTATTGTTTGGGTTGGGTTGAAGTAGTTTGTGGTAACCGCCCAGTGCCAGTGCATTTATGTCTTCTCATGGGCGGTTACCTATCATGATGGGTTATTGTGTAGTTTGGCAATAAAATAATCTAATCTAATCTGAACCAGTAGCTGTCCGTTGACAAGGTGAATTGGTTTTGCGTCTACGGTAGTCTATTCTATATTTTTACCGTAAGTGAACTACACATGGGCCACACGGTACCACATCAACCAAAAATTAGATTTTGTTAGGGTGCAAGATTTATTTCGGAAGAAGGATATAATGGGCATCAGACTATGTCCGACTCTGCGCATCTTGCCATTTTACCTGATTTTGAGACCCTAGCAAGTAGCAGGCCCAATAAGCGACAAAAGACAGGGAGAAAAAAGACAAAAGAAAGGCGTAGTGAAAAGAGGTGTGAAGTGGATTTAAGGTAGCCAGAAGATAAAAGCGAAGATAAAAGCGAAAAGAAATCGAGAATCCAATTCAATATCCAAGATAAGGGGGAAAGCCGGTGAGATTCTAGAAGATCCAGCTTTGATCAGAAAAGAGATACATACTTTCTACCAGGACATGTTCAACAAGAGCTGTAAGCTCATATGGCACTTGCAAGGGTTGAGATGTATTATTTGATCAAAAGTAATTTTCGACTGTGCGGTTCAGATGCGCACTTTAAGGGAGCTAGAGAAAAAGTATATTATCGTTGAACTTGGCTGTAATGATGCGCACTTTAAAGGAACTAGAAATTCATCTGTAAGGAAGACCCTTGGGCCTTGAGGCAAAAACGATAGCAGGCTCTTAGGGATCATTGATATATACGTATGATCAGAAGTATTTTTCCCCCACTAATTTGCGCACTTTAAGGGTGCAAGAAATTATTTTTTTTGCAAAACCCTTGTGGGACCACTGATCATGGGTTGAGATGTATCGTTTGATAAAAAGTACTTTTCGACCTTGCGGTTAAGATGCACACTTTAAGGGAGCTAGAACATCATCTGTAAGCAAAACCCTTGAGGCAAAAATGATCATGAGCTCATGGGGATCATGGAAATGCATATTTTGCTTAAAAGTATTTTTCTTAATTTGCGGTCATGATTGGTACTTTAGGGAATGGTCGGATTTGAAAAGTGGCGATTTCTAAGCCAATCTTGTCGAATTTCTAATATTCCAGCCAAATTTCATCGTCCTAGCACATCTGGAGGTACCTTAACTCGCGATCACCGGAATTCCGGACCCGCCCCTCAAACTCCCCCCACAGTCTCCGGAGCCAATCCGGTTCAGTTTGGACTTGTTTGTTATTCCCACAAAGTTCCATCCCGATCTCTCCAGTCCAATCCGGTCACGTATTCCCCCCCCCCCAATTGTTGTCGGATCCGGTCCGGACATGAAAAAGATCACCACAGGCACGCCCCCTGTTCAGTTATTAAATTTCACTCGAATCCGATCACCCGTTCCAAAGTTACGCATGGCTAAATATTCCGGATTCCCCCTCCCTCCGATCCTCACACGACTATCGGATCGAGTGAATTTTTATTTACAAGTCAGTTTGATCGGGTCCCTGATACGCCTCCCAAGTTTCATCGTGAATTCCGTGATACTCCCCTCCACCTGCCCCCCCCCCCAAGTGTCCGGGTCCAGTCCAAACGTCTAAACAAATTATCTGGAGCAGATTCTTGTTCTTCCCAGCAAGTTTTACTCCCCTCCATTATAACCGTTTCTCGAGATTTCCGGTCTTCCCCCACCCCAATTCCCCCATAGCTGTCGAATCCGGTTCGGACTTCAAATGGAACATCAGAGATATGTCATTCATCCAGGTATTAAGTTTCGTCCCAATCCGATCACCCGTTCGAAAGTTACACAACACTCAATTTTCCATATTCCCCCGCACTGCACCACAGATACAAACCTCTTTGACCCTCGAATGCACTAGCTCTTTCCAATGTTAACAGAGTGATCCGATGCAAAGAGTGACGTCACGCCGCGCGCAGACCTACTAGTGTAAAGAAAGGGGTAGGGGTTTTACAAAAACTACTAAATTTTCCGGATTCCCCCGCCCTCTACTCCCTCCACGGTGGTCGGATCGGGGAAGTGATTATTTGCAAGTTAGTTTGGTCGGGTCCCTGATATGCCTGCCAAGTTTCATCGTCCTAGCACATCTGCAAGTACCCTAACTCGCGATCACCGGACCGACCGACCGACCGACCGACCGACCGACCGACAGACCGACCGACAGACCGACCGACGGAAAAGTGATCGGTATATGGCACTTGAGCGAAGCTGCAAGTGCCATAAAAAGCCAACGCGCCCCCGAGAGCCGAGTAACTTTCTGGAAGATTTTGAAGTGAGAAAGAAAGTGTCAGAAGAAGAGAATGAGGGTCTAGGGCAGAGAATCTCGAAAGAAGAAATAGAAAAAGTTTTGAAAAGTCTGAAAACCTGAAAATCACCGGGATTTGACGGCTTGACTTATGAGTTTTACAAAGATTTTTGGGATGAGATAAGTGTGTTTTTTGTGGAAGTCTGCAATGAGTTTGTAACTTATGGTTACCCAAAGGAAGAGATGGCCAGTGTTACGCTTTTGCACAAAGGAGGGGAAAAAACAGACATAAGAAACTGGAGACCAATTGCTCTACTATGCTGTGACTACCGAATATGTACGAAGGTTTTGACCAAAAGAATAGAGGTGGTACTAGCAAATATTTTAGGAGAGTACCAACACGGAGGTCTAAAAGGAAAAAAAGCACAGCACATCTTATGTGTTATAAGAGATTTGATTTCGAGAGGAGAGGAAGAAATGAGAAAAATCGGAATACCCCTCGAGTTTTTTGCCCTTGTGAGTGTAGATGTGGTGAAAGCATACGACTCGGTTATCAGAGATCTCCTGTGGACTCTGATGCGACATAAGTTTGGTTTTTGTGATAAATTTGTGAAGTTCTTTGAAAACCTTCATGATCAGCCGCAGATAGTGATAAAACGTAAATGGTATATTTACGGAAACAGTTGAGATGGATCGTGGACTTAAACAAGGTGACCCATCTTCACCAAGTTTATTTGAAATTTATATTGATCCTCTTTTCAAATATATTGAAAAAAGAATTGTGGGTTTCCCTGTGAGCCCACGTTTGAGCATAAAGTCTGCGGCTTTTGTTGATGATGGGACTTTCGTAGCAGGAAAAAAAAGTGATATAAAAGATATTTGTGAGGGGTTAGAATGGTATGAAGGCCATTTTCAAGTGAAGATCCACAGGCAAAAGAGCAATATTTTGGTCCTGAGTAGTCAAGGAGATTTTAGTGATGTGGACTGTGCATTTCTACAGCTGGTACAAAAAGCAAAAATATTAGGAGTCCAGTGGGGGAATTGCGAAGAAAAAAGTTTGGGATGAAAAAGTGAGGCGAATTGAGGGGATGCTGGGGGGTCGTGAAAAACAATTTTTTAGAAGTGTGTTTGAGAGAGCAAGTTACATTAACACGTACTGTCTCCCCATCTTATTTTATTTTGCACCAGTGTTCGAGTTATCTGAAGCTTATGCTAAAAGGATTGAGAGAGCGGTATGGCGGTTCGTGTGGTTTGGTAAATTAGAGAAACTGAGCATGAAAATGCTGTATGTGCCGAGAAAGGAGGGAGGTTTGGGAGTGATTGATTTTAGACTAAAATGTGAATCCTTGCATCTGAGGAATTTGTGCTATTCCTTGGCGAAAGAGGATGAGTTTAGCTGCATGATAAGAGGGTGGCTACTCCCCGTAATAAATGAAGAAAATGAAGGAAACTTATCACGAAAATTAAAAGAAATCCCTGAAGAGCTGAGAAGAGCAGGAGAAACGCTCCGTTGCCTCAGAAAGGGAGGGGGGATGAACAATGGAGTTGATAGTGATGGCATGAAAAGTGTTATAGAACACAATCAAGAGCAAATCTCCAAGTTGAGTTTAGTGCCCAAAGAAAAGAGCCATTTATAGATTTCGGCATATCATTTAAACATTTACACGAAAGTCGATGCGAACAAGATTGCAGGGATATAATGTTCTCAGTAATTCATGGGATTCTCCCATATAAAGATCGCTTAAATAGGATGATAAGGTCAGAAAGCCCCTTGTGCCATCTGTGTGGAGAAACAGTTAGTGACGGTATGAGGCATGAACTAACAGAATGTAGTGAGAATGGAGAGATTTTTTTGAGGATTTTCGAGGTATTAGAGAAAGAGGATGAGAACGTAGCGAGTGTCGAGGATCGAAAGAAAATTGTGAAGTTATGTTTTGAAGTGGAGGATAAACTTAAAGAACGAGCTATGTGTTTCGTGGTTATGTGCGCATGTGTGTATGTGTGGAAAAGACGAAGAAAAGGAGGAGTGAAATTTAGCCGGTTTGAGGCGTGGTTGAAAGGGCTGGTAAAAGTGAATTCGCAGTGTACGAAGTGGTCGAGAACGGTTGATTGCGAGTGGCTGGAGGGTTTAAATTTGCACAGTAAAATTTAATTTAATGATATTTGGAAATAATCGTAAATATGTTAATATAATTTTAATAAGAAAATAATTTGGTTTAAATTTAGTTTTGTTTGATTTTTGTTTTGTTTTTATAGGAAAAGCATTCAAATTTGTTTTTTGTGGGTTTTTAGAAAAAGAGAAATGGTATTTTAAATTTTTGTGTGAGTGTGGGATGATTTCAAGGTGTTCTATTACCGATGTTTTGTTTTTTGTAATAATAGAGCACATTGAAATCATTTTGTTTGTTTATGGGGAAATTTAAAAAGAATTTTTGATTTAGTGTTAAGTTTTAAATTTGGGAGGTTGGTGTGTTTGTTTTTTTATTGTAAAAGAATTCGAGTCTTGTTTTTGTTTTTGAGGTAGTAGTTTTTTGCCACCACAGTAGATGTGCCCTATGGCAGAAGGGCACCTCTCGGCGTGGGTTGTGCTGTTTTTTTTGTTTTTTTTTTGTTTTGTTTTTTGTGTTTGACTCGTTTTCATGTTACAATAATCTTTTTGAATGCTTTTCATTGTGTAAAAAGTAAAGGTGAAAATATTAAGGTAAATGTTAAGTGATATAAACAGAATAGTAAAGATAGAGTTTAAAAAAAAAGGGAAGAAAGAAAATTTTGATGTTTTAAAGATGTGATGAAAAGGGTAAAATGAGAAATAATGGTAAAAGAGGAAATGAGAAAGAATATAAAAAAAATAAAATTGAATGTAGAGATAGAGGAAAGTGTAGGTGACGCTAAATATATAGGTCGGTCATTGAAAAATAATTTAAAATATTAGATGTTAGGACCGTTGGCGTCACCGAGGGAAAGTGGAAGCGTAGTCACCTGGCCAAATCATATTGGACAGGAAGAATTGAAAAGATACTACGCGGCAAAAAAAAAAAAAAAAAAAAAAATCTGAATCGACAAATTATTATTAATTGGACAGAAAAATTAATAGGAGGTTTAGACAGACTAATTTTTTGAAGTATCTTAATCACTTAAATAGATCAGGGTGCCAATAGTATTAAAATCTTGCTAGTCTTTTGAAGGGTTGAGAGAATTTTAATTAGCTTTTGGAAGATTCATCATATAGAATAAAAACGGCCCTCTTTAAGCATTGGATATTATACGAATTAGTAGACACTCGATAGCAGAACTTGATTTTTTTTTCCATGACGTCACTTGGACATCCAATTGCAGTTCTGTTTTGATGTGTAATGCTTTCGTAATTAAAATTAGCGAGTAAAATTAGCGATTTCGCAATCAAAATTAGCAATAAGCCACTGTCAGGGACTCTCGGCAAGACCCAAGACCACAAAGAGCTTTTCCCTTCGATACAGTAGCAGGGTTATACAGCTGTTAATACTCTTGTAAATGACTAGAGGTAGATGGTAGCAAAAGCGATTTCGTCGTTGCATGTTCCTGAGTTTCAATATGATGTGCTCCACCACTACCTTTGCAGTGGAGTTCTTGAAGACATTAGCAAGATTATAAATTTACTCCCTAGGATTGTTATCGCTCTTGTTAATGACCAGACCAGAGGTAGACGGTAGCAAAAGGGGTTACGGCGTTGTTTGTTTCTGACTTTCAACGTACTTTGCTCCGCTGCTACTTTTGTAGTGGAGTTCTTGAACACGTTAGCAGGGTTACAAATTGGCTCCCTAGGATTCTTATCGCTCTTGTTAAAGGAAAGACGACGGCAGCAAAAAGGTTCACGGCGTTTCAAGTTTCTGATTTGCAGCATACAGTGCTCCGCCGCTCTTTTTGTAGTGGAGTTCTTGAAACAGAGTGCAGCATTTTCCACTGCCCAAGTCGCCTGCTTCCAAAATCACCCGTTTCTTTTGATTCCATTTATTTACTGACTAAGTCATAAAATTCCTCAAAAGAGCTGGCGATAGATCATCGCAGGTCATAAAAAGTTCCGAAAATACACAAAGGGAGATTAAAGCAAAGACGTGATGAAACAAAACCACCAAACGCCTCTTCAGGATAGAATCGACCAGTCAGTGACCAGTGACCTTTCCTTTTGTGGAAGAGAATGTCTCTTATTGCGTTTGCTTCCCACACCTTAGTTACTCCCCTTTGAGTGAAGAAAGGGGACGAATCAAGTGCACTTTCTTTGAGCCAAAACTGAAAATAAACGAAGCTCCCGTGGCAAAAGACTTATAAAAAACGTAAGGAAGAAAGTCTTTGAAGTTTGTTCAAAAGGATTTAAGGGAAATGCCACTGTCTACTAGGATGGAACTTGGGAACAGACTACTCTTTGTCATGTTTCTTGTCTTTTATTCGGGATTGCGAGGGGGGGGGGGACAGGTAGTTTGGTTTTTCACGGTGAGTAAAAAGCCAAGTCAAGCAGTAGGCCTAGTAGTCTTCAGTCCATGCGCCGAGTTTTTTAAGACGAAATTTGCGAAGGGAGTACAAGAGAAAAAAGAAAACGAAAACGAGCAATATGTAAATGTAACAAATATATATATTCTATTATTATGTGAATTTGAAGATCTGCGGACCTTCCAACTGGGCTACCATATGATACCGAGCCCTGGTCTAAATTCGTGAGTTGGATGGGGATGTTATATAGTACTGCAAATGCTAGGATGAACTTTCATTTTCCAGCTTGAGCGGCTGAAGAGGACCCTTGCCAAGAAGGGCCGAAATATAGCTCCAATAAAATGTAGCTGACAAATGCTAGAATGCTTCCAATTTGGCTTCTTAAAAGTTGAACTAAAAAGGCAGCTTATTTTTTCATCTGATATTTGAAATACAATTTATTATTTTGACTCATCTGAGGGATTTTGTAGTCTTCACCCGTTACTCGAGTCATAACGTTCAGAATGCTTGCATGACAACCCAAAATTCACCCACGACGCGGAGACTTGGAATTTCAACAAAAGCCTGCATTTCCGTGTGTTAAGGACGCTAAGCCAGCTGAAATTAAGGGATGAAAAAAGTAGGAAAGTGACGTCTTTTTGTCATACGACTGTTATTTTTCGGTACTGCCTTAGCTTTGTAGTTGCTGGAAATAGAGGGGAAAACACATATAGGTACCACAAATCCAAAAGAATAAAAGACAGATAGATCAGTGTATATACAGAAAAGAGCAACAAAAATATAGCTTAAACACCCAGACTCCTTAATTCTAAACATTTGTCGATGTACACGCCCACTCGGGTAATAACGGTAGGGTCAATATTACACAGGATTTCGGGAAGTGACAAATTCCCACCATCTAGATAAGTTTTACGTTAACTCGATGAAATCGATGAGCTGTGGATAGAGGACAAGCAAAGTAACCCATTTTTATCGGGTTTTCAGGCCTATTTAAGTAAATAAGTGAAGTGGAACTACACTGTCAGATCTCAGCCCTGTTCGGTTAAACTTTAAAACTTACCAGTCCCTGCTTCAGGAAGTCCTTAACAGCTTGAGTAACACTGACTTCGTCTCCAGTCCAGAAAATGTATTCTGCCATGTCCCTTGCTGTGTCTTCCGGACTGTCGAAAGCCCAGTCGTCTCCCTAAAGCAAACATAGAATAAGTTGGAGCGAGAACCAACTCTCAATATGGGATTTTCTCACTTCCTGGCGAGTCCAAAACTTTTATCCCCCCCCCCCCACCAAGTTTCATAACTTCCGCTAAAACAAAGTATGCAAAGGTCAGACGGAAAGGTCAGAATTCAGTTTAGTTCAATAACATCTGCACAAGGAGGCGCCATTTGAACAGATACGCTATTGAAAAAAAAATACTCATTCCCACTTGTTCACGCTCCCCCTCCCCTCCAAGTTTCTCAGAATCATAACTTCCGCTAAAACAAAGTATGCAAAGGTCAGACGGAAAGGTCAGAATTCAGTTTAGAAAGTTCAATAAGGAGGCACAAGGAGGCGCAATTTCAACAGATCTGCTATTGAAAAAAAACTACTCTCATTCACACTTGCTCACCCCCCCCCTCCCCTCAAAAACCGTGGTCTTCTGGCTCTCACAAAAGGAAAGGAAAAATGACGTAATGGTCTAGAAAACTGGTTTCCAGCCGTTAAGAACTTTTCAAAAAGTGTCATTGTTGTTGTTTTTTTGTTAAAGACTGTCAGAAATTTCAGAACTCTTACACAAGGATGTGCAGGACCAACGGATTTGAGATAACACGTCATTGCCTCTGTGATAGGTTATTTTTAGTAAAATTAACACTTCTTGGTCATAACAAAAATATTTGTAACACCACCAGAAAATGCGTTATCTCATATATGTGGAAACTCCGCATAATACATCAATTTTGTAATATATAATAACACATAATGTAGACGTTGTAATACTTCTATATATCTCTTATATATCTTCCACATATCTTCTATATATCCGCAAGAAAACGATTTTGACCATTTTAAACGGTTTCTGACCATTTACAAGGATGGAATCCAATTTTCCAGAATATCGACACTTGAATCCTTCCACAGGAACCGGGAGAAGAGAGTTCTAAGTGCTTGGGGGGGGGGGGGGAGATAAAGAAATATGACTGCGAGGGCCAATTTATCTACTGAAGACATCACGAGGCGCGGTGTTTCTTAGGTTACCAAAGCCTTATCAATAAGAACTTTCCATAGCGAAGAACCTTTCCATAAAATGACTTCCGAACTCGTATTCTGGGCAATTAACTGTATCATTAAACACCAAACATTAATGGATCCACCCAAGCATGCTCCAGCAGTCGAGAACTCAGCTGACGAAGTAAGGTACAACAGTAATTGCTAGCACGGATCGAAATAAAACAAAACATCTTGGACTGAATTTGCAACTGATTACTACTTTCCCAATCGAGTACTACTCTTTGATAAATTGACCCATCTACACATTTAGATTCGCATTAAAAAAAATATATCACAATATCGAAGGTATCCCAATTGGTTTGGCGTGGCTTCACTCTGATTCTCGAATCTCGACTCAATCCCGTCTACGGCGACGGAAGCTTATGTAATTTTCCGTAACGTAAACATTTTGCTTATAGATCCGGAGTTGAACTCAATCAAGGAATTAAAGAAATTGAAGCTTTTTTTTTGTTTTTGTTTTTCTTTCGTTGTATGTCTGTTGTCGTAAATTCTCATTTTGGTATTTTGTTTTAGTTACTAATTATATTGGCAGTTCTAAAATTGGTTGATTGGATTAATGATGCATTTGAAGCTGGTCTAATACCCGCAGCTGTGTTTTTGGACATGAAAAAAGCGTTTGATACGGTAGACCACTCAGAGCTTATTCAAGCTCTTGACTCAATTGGGGTTAAAGGCTCAAGCCTGGAGTGGTTTTCATCGTATCTACGTAACCGATATCAAGTGGTTCAGAATGGTTCTTTTTTTATCAAGTAAAAAGAAAATAGAGTGCGGGGTCCCACAAGGGTCAATCTTGGGACCCCTCCTTTTCATTATTTTTATTGATCGAGTGAAGCATTACCTGTCAGAGGCTGGTGTCATCATGTTTGCGGATGACACTTTGCTCTTTCTGGCAGCGCCCTCACTCGATATTTTGTATAACAAAATTGACAATGCAGTTTCTGAATTTTTAACATTTTCTCAACATAATCTGTTAACCATAAATTTTTCAAAAACTTTTTTTATGGTATTTTCTAGACTTTCGTCGAGCGAAGGTAATGATCAAATCACAGTTCAAGGAAATGTGATAAAAAGAGTAACAACAACAAAATACTTGGGATTTTTAATTGATGAAAACCTATCGTGGAAAAATCATTCAAGTGCGATAGCTGAAAAATTAAGCAGAGCCCTTGGGGTAATGCGAAGAATTAAAAATGTGGTCCCAAAAAAGATCCTTAAAATGATTTATTTTTCTATATTTTCTCCATACATTAGCTACGGATGCTCAATTTGGGCAAGTAATTTTGTAACGTGTTTCAAAAGAGTACAAAAACTTCAGAATAAAGCTGTAAAATTATTATCGGAATTTGTTGATTCTGATGAGGTTCCTGCTCATGAGCATTTTAAAAAGAATAAATTAATGTATGTATCCCAAATTCGCGACTATCAAGTTGCAATTTTCTCGTATAAATATTTGAATCAGATGCTTACCCCTGCTTTTGAAAATCTTTTTACTTATAATAGAGATCGTCATTATCATAATACAAGAAATGCGGATAATTTAAGTCATGAGTTTAGAAGCACGACTCGGGCATCTTTTGTAATTCGCCATTATGGTCCTTATGTTTGGAATATATTGCCCGATTGTGTGAAAAATGCGCCTAGTCTTCCTGCTTTCAAGTCACGGGCAAAGAAATTTCTTTTGTCTCGGGAATGAAATTGAAATTGGTGTGAAACCCGATCCAGGTTGTCCATTCTGTTCAAGGTATAGTTCTCCGATTTTCTTTATTTGTTGTGTCTCATCTTCTTATTGTCTTGTCTTTTCATCTTTATCATTCATTAGTTGACTTTTTAGTGTCTGAGTAGCTCGGTATGAGTGTAGTGAATAACTATAATCGAATAACCTCGCTTGCCCTTCCAAGCTTCATTGCCTTTCTTGGCAGGCGAAAGGCAAATAGTGTCTGTCTTTTTAATAAACGTATCTCTACTCTACTCTACTCTATTGTCCTAAAATTCTAGTGTTGATGTGTGTTAGTTGTTTGTTGTTTTTCTTTGTAACGCCTTAAGCTAGGATTTTATCAATAATTGCGTTTTTTTCAGATACCATGGTATCTGTTACCACGGTAACTGGATCTGCAATTAGTCGTTTTTGCAGTCATCGTGGTATCTGATATACGGTCCACTGCAAAAACGACTATTCCCGAAATTGCACTTTTCGAAGTCATCCCAAAAGAAAAACTGATATCCAGTTACATCACTAAGTGAACATCAGATACCATGATAACTGGCCAGATACCACGACAACTGCAAAAACGCCTTTTGACCGTTGTATCAGATACCGCGATAACTGCAAAAACGACTTTAGACCGTATATCAGATACCATGGTATCGGCAAAAAGGCAACTAATAGGCCTATTTTTACAAACAAATCCGAATCAGAAGCGTCGTTTTTTATGCCACTGGCATGTTTGACGCTTTTAAGCGACATGAGGTATCTTTATGTTTGTCATTAAAATTATACACTACCTTAAAAGAAAATGGATTTGCTTAGTTTTCAGTTTAGTTTAAAGGTCATCTGAATGAAGTCTAACACCCTAAATTGCAACTTTTACATACTGCTTATCATTTATCTCTCGAAAACCGGACTAAAATCGGATGAAGTTTCACCGTGCTATAATTCTCAGCCTTTTTTCCGACTTGTCTTGATCGTAACGCTCGCCGTAACAGTTGTAACAGTCCATGCGTAACAGTTCATGTTGTAACAGTCGACGCCGTAACAGTCCATGCGTTTATCCATCCATGCGCTGTTTATCCATCCATGCGTTATCAACGTACGTTTATCCGTGCGATAATGACGGTTTAAATATTGGCGCCAAATTTGTCTTGGAAGGTCGTATCGAATCGCCATAGGGAGACTTAGAACTTCAAGAGTGGATAGCGCCGAAATCACGGAGCGAAAAATTCTTCTTCTCTGTACCGGTACTGTGAAGGACGATCTGAGGGGTTCATGGAAGTATGGTAGGATCGTTCAGGTGTCCTTTAAGTAAATCACTAAGAAATAGCCTGCTAATATTAAATAACACCAGTACACTGTGCAGTCCCATGATAACACTCCTATCCTACCCAGTGCCAAAGTTTTCTGGTATAACCCTGATGTTAAAAGAAAAAAGTTCATACCGTGCGATATCATTTGATATCGCACAGCCAGCCGTGCGATATCAAGTGATATCGCACGGTTGGTTCGTTCATCAAGCATTTTCCCTCAAGTACTGAAAAATAGAGCCTGATCTCCAAAAAATGAATAAAAGACATCACTTTCAGGAGGAAAAACAAAAAACACTAAAAAATAATACAGTAAAAAAAATGTGGGAAAACGTTGTAGAAGGGTCTTTAAAAAAAAATAAAAAAAATGTTGCTTTCCTAGCCGGCCAACCTGGGTTATACCTTGTTACGGTCACATTCCCACTGGAAATGGAACTTGTCAACTGAAACAACATTACTTCCAACTTACTCTAACTTATTTTCCTCTAGTCTCCAGAAGACAGCTATTGAGCAATTCCAACAGTATTACTTTTAATTGTTCTCTGATAAACAGTCCATTAATATCCAGTGTTGCCACTTTTTCTGATGGAACCTGTGACTTTTGGCCAGAAAAAACAATGATATTTTGGCACCTACGAAAGTACGTCTTTTTCACAAACTATTAACAAGAAATCTCGCTATATCATCTTCACAATTACGCCTTAACTTTTATACCTAATTTTTGCTTTTACTGCTAAGGAACCAGTCGCAGAGTTCTTGCTCACTCTGTCGAAGAAACGAAAATGTACGACACATTGCAGAATTCTGCAACCAGCGGCAACACCGGTTTGAGCTTTATCAATTCTATCTACCCTAAGAATTCTGCCCCTAGATGGCATCTACTTCGCCACAAATGAAAAGATGTTGTTAAATAAGGACTTTATACGCCTGGGACACAACAGTAGTCGTTTTCACATTTCCACTAATCCATTTCACTAATCAGAAATACAGAAAAAGACGCTGCTCAGCCAACCCTTCAGCGACAACCTTGCGAAGGTTAAAGATAGCTGACAATGACAGCGGATATATATTTCCTGAAACAACATCCTACTATCCCTTACTATTTTGCGTTACTAGCTACTAGCAACGTTAGCATTAATTTTTATAAAACGATTGAAACAAAACAGTTGCTTTTTTACCGAATCTCCGCCAGGGGGTATCATGGGTCTGCACAGTGTACTAGTGTTATAATCATTATCGCCCTTACTTTTCTTCGGGCGATAATATATAATACTCTTCTAACCACACCACGACGACAGAAATTATGAGATGATTTGGAGAGACCTTAGTTGCTTTTTTGCAGATACCATGGTATCTGTTACCACAGTAACTGGATCTGCACTTGGTCGTTTTCACAGTTACCGTGGAATCTGATACACGGTTGCCCTGCAAAAACAACTAATGCCGAAATTGCACTTCTCGAAGTCATCCCAAAAGAAAAACGGAAATCCAGTTACATCACTAATTGTCAAACTTCTTTCCCACCAATTTGATAAAACCTGATGAAAGTGAGATGACTTTTTCAGATACCACGATAGCTGGCCAGAGATCACAATAACGCAAAAGCGCCTTTTGATTGTGGTACCGGAAAGCACGGTAACTACGAAAACGACTTTAGACCGTGGTATCAGATACCATGGTATCCGCAAAAACGCAACTCTTGTTTTTTGGGGGAAAACGCAAAATTCGCCTTCGATGAGAAAAGTAAGAAATAAAAAAAAACCGCAATGCGGATGCATCGACGTAAGTACAGGTAAAAGCTTACATTGATTCTATCATAGTCATTCCCATCTTCTGATTGAAAATCGTTGTAAAGACCTTGGGTGATTTCACGTTCTTTATTCATCTTCGGAAGACCCCGTTTTACCAACAAAGCTGGAGAGTGCTCTGTCTGACTGTGGTTGGGGTTTGCGACCGGCTCATAAGTCTCCTTGGTTGGTTGAATCATTGATTTAAAAATACCTGCAAATAAAACCATACACATAAAGCTGCGAAAAGGACAGGACCCCTGTTCTGATCATTAAGGCAGGATACCTGTTCATGTATAATTATTTTTTTTCCTTCATTGGCCCATTTCGATGTTTCGAAACGGTTAACTGTTTAGTTCCATAAATTTGATAATGTTGAAGAGAAACAAAAAACAGCAAAGGAGTTGACCGTGAGTATGAATAATGAGTACATAAGCCTAGTTACAAAAATATTTTTTGTACTCTCTATACCCGCTCTGTTGTCAAGTTCGTGAAGACAAGCTTTGAAACTCCACTGCTATCAGACCAATTATTGGTCAGTTCATGGGAGGACAACGAAACAACCCCCATTTTCTATTCACAGCCACACACTCTGATTTTCGGGGGGGGGGGGGGGGTGTACAAAGAAAAGTGATTTTACCTTGTAGCATAAGTTTCTTTCCTTCTGGTTCCTTACTTTTCTCCGCCTTGTTTGAACTGTCGACGGGAACTGAAGGTTTAATGAGAGTGTGGAGCTCGGAGACTTCATCCTAAAGAAAAGAACAAATCATATCTTGTTGGCTATGTCAATGTAGGTTCGTCAATTCGTCAACACTATTTTTAAAGTTTCAAGTATTTATTTCAGGTCATGTCTTGTAAAGTGTATTAGTCATTTTGTTGTCGTTTTTACGTGTTTCGTTTACATTTTATTGCCCCCTTCTAGCTTTAAGCTATTTGGAATTAAATTTGATTGATTAATTTATGTAGGACATAGCTAAAGACAACTCCCAAAAAGTAACTCGAACTCACGGAGAAGCTATCATAAAAGGTTTAGGGGGGGGCAAGGTATTTACCAACTGGCTGGTACTTTTTTTAATCTTCTGTTTTAGAAGAATGTACTGTTTTTCACGCTTCGCTCAACTAATTTTGTGTGTCCCCCTCTGCCTAGATACGTGGCACTTCTGGTCTTCACATGTCATTTGGACGAAGTCTTCCTAGAATATCCCCTGGTTCCACGCAAAAACATGCGTTCTGCTACAGACACGAATCGTCTGACACTAAACCGAAGTCTCGGATAAACTGAAATGTCAAATGGTCAGACAAAAAGCACGCGACTTCGGTGGGGGGGGGGGGAGAGAAAAAACACCAATTAGGCAATTTGATTTATGAAGGGTAAAGCTGCTCTACTCTTTTCTGGAAGAAATGATTGCAAGTCTAGGAACACTGATGCTGCAGCTTATTCTTACCATCAAGGGAGATACCCCTTGTTGCCTTCAAAGGGTCCTGTTAGACTATTGATTGTCCCTATAACGGTTTATAAGTGTAAAGTAAACGCGTCCGGCGTCTCGCTGGCAGCTCGGCTCTATATATAAATATCCAATCAAAAATAGTCTAACAGGCCCCTTTGAAGGCAACAAAGGATATCTCCCTGGATGGTAAGAATAAGGTGGATGCTGCTCTATCGGACGTCAGAAAATCAAAGAAAAATCGTGTCGCTTACAACGCAGCTGTGCGCTTTGTTTGCGCAGGTAACGCAAACAAGGCCGCGTTCGACTTGGCCTTCTCTCCGTCCTGCCTCAGTCCTATCAGCAAAATGCCGTTTTACTTAATTGCCTTGTCCCCTTAATTCCGTTTTATTTGCCCTGTCAGCTGACAATTGTCAGTGCTCTATCAGACAGGACGCCGCGGAGCAAGTTTCGGTCCTGTCTTGGGTAGATATCTCGACTACGGCTTGATATGATATGATATGATGTTTATTGTTGTTTATGTTCGTGCAGTCTTTCAGCTGACAAAGCTAAATAAAACGGCTTTAAACAGTGACAAGTAGTGTTTAGCGATATTTGGATTTTTCGATATATCGATATTTTAACTTTTGATATTCGATTATCGATATTTCGGTACCATGTTTCGTTATAGTAAAAGTCTCGTTTCGCCAAAATTTAAGAGCAAAATTGTCGTAAGAAAGAATCCGGCATGAACTCAAACGTCGAATAAATAAAAAAACTGATTTACGAGGATCATATTGCTTTAATTTCGGGTATATAAATGTAACTTGTGTTGGATAATTAACAACACTTATACATGAACAAATATCGTTTTCGATACCGATATTTAAGTTTCGATATTTGATATCGATATTGGGTCCGACATCGATATATCGTTATGGGAATCAAATATCGCCCAACACTATTGACATGGCGAGACCGAGACTCGAATCGAACGAACCCAAGACAAGCCCGACACGGACAGAGCCCAACAACAAAGAGGTCAAACTGATTTACGAGGATCATTTTGCTTTAAGTTCGGGTATATAAATGTAACTTGTGTTGGATTATTAACAACACTTATACATGAACAAATATCGATACCGATATTTAAGTTTCGATATTTGATATCGATATTGGTCTTACCTCGTATGTTTTGGTGACGTTGACTTTTTCTGAAACATAAGAATCTCCGTGAGCGCATAGTAAATAAAATCTCTCTAGTAAAGACCCATAACTTAATCATGCAGAGATGTTGTCACGTCTCTGTTTTATGTGATAAGAAGATTGCCCAGGAAACAGAAACAATCTCAGCACATTCCTCAAGACATAAAAGGATAGATGGCATTTCAAGGAGCATTCGCTGTAAATGTTTTGTAACTATCAAGAGCTGTGCAGAAACTTCTCACGGCGTAGCTCCTACCACAGGGCGGGGCCAAAGAAACCTGTCACTTGTCACACTTGACTCCTCCCTCAAGGCGGGGACTCCGTGTCCGGCATATCCGTGTGGGTATGGCACATCATGAAAGATCTTTGACAGAATTTTTTTTTGCGATTAAATATCAATATGAAACAAATAAGCGGACATACGTACCGGATTGAATGCACGCGGACTGGAATTCCTGCCAGGATTTTCGGCACCGTCATCATTTCCATACGGAAAAGTTGGGATTTTTTAACTTCATGACCGAGGTGCAGAAAATCCGGCAGAGAAAACCTGACTGTCGGTTTCCGGGATGTGATGTCTTAGACCGAGTGACGATTCAACGTTCGCCACCAGTGTAGTTTACTAAATGCGGTTGTTCTTTAATTTCGGGCAATACCGCATTTAAAAGAAGGATTACCGGACTATGAAGACTATTTGGACACTACTCAAGTAAACGATATTGGTATAGAGAGTCCATTCGGTCTTGAAAGTCGACGTGACCGGTACCGTACGTTTAGTGCCTAATTCCACTCGTCTCACTTTTGCGACTTGCCCTCACTCTTTCCGTGCGCCTAGTGACAACAGCTCAAAAAGCATCGTTACTTCCCATAGAGATAAACACTTACGAAGTATAAACTTAAATGTGCAAACTGCTATACTAAATGTAAAGATTATCGCTTGTCGGGGCAAGTAGAGAAGACCTGCTTTAGCTCAACTTTACGCTACTTTTTGCGACCTGGCTGTGCTTTTTTCGGTTGGTCTATTTCACGTTTTTTGAGAGATTATCTCCGTAAGTTTCTACTCTACCTACCCCGATCTCAAAACAATTATAAGATCATTAGAGCTTGCGGAGTTGCTCATATTTTATCACGGCCCTTTTGAACTGCACGTCCAGTTAAGTCAGAATTTAATTTACGTTTATCGCTTCACCATTGGCTGATAAGACTTTTTCTCATAGATTGTAGATGTAACAGACTTTTCGTACGTCTTTTTCTTTGTTTATCGTATTTCTACTGTCGTACTACTGTGCTGTAAACAATTTGTGAGTTGCAAAATATTCCTAGAGACGAACTAACTCTCCCGCCCTCATAAAAAGTAGGAAGGGGAGGCCGGACTGTTTGCCAGGCTAGACAAAACGACGATCCGAGGCTAAATATGCATTTGGCCTAAGTGTCCTAACAAAACATTAGATGTGGACCCGCCTAGTGTCTGATGCTCAAGTTTCTCGGCTACGATTGACCCATTACGTACTTCTTACTTGTTTGGGATACTTTCTTTCTTCGGCAACTCAGTTCTGTACGGCCATACATTATAAATGACATTATTAGGGAAGGACACCTTCGCAAGAAAACATAGAGCAAAGAGAGAAAATTCCGCCGAACAATGTTTCACTAATACTGGCCTATTCCTAGGATCAAGGATTCGAATAAATATGTTACCTATCGGAGAAGTGACGGGGGCAGACAACGAAGAATGAACTAACAGGCAGCATAGTGAAAACAGGCAGTGACGTTTCATTGTTCCTAAAAAAAAAGACAACTGATTTCTAAAACGTGAAGAGGAATTTTGGAACCTGTCGACAATAAAATCCTGTATATTTATCCAAGCCCCCCGTGCGATTCCATGGCCGAAAGTTGCGTAGTCAAGTTTACTGTTCCTTAAAAGTTGTGCTTTACGCTTACAGATAACTTTGACATGGTATATGACTCGTGTATTTGACCAATACAATATCGATTTGTCGCCTCAAAAAGCCTTAATACAATGATGACGGTGCTTGTGAAAGGTAACTTACGTTCGTTTCGTGTATCCTGCAGTGTTTCGTCTGGCACCTATATCGTTACTACTTGTCTCCGCTCTTCCAGCCGACCACTACACGAAGGAAAAAGGATATAAAGCGCAGGAACAATGGTTTCTTCTATTCCCGGGAAGCTCAAGTGGAGAGATAGATATAGGTTACACGATAAACTACCCGATGAAAAATTCTTTGACGGTGGTTGTACGAAAAAGTTGCATGTATTGATGCAACCTGCATAATTATGGAACAAGGCATAGTGATGATATAGTTGTGGATTTACGTCATGGTACCCGGTCTTCATTTTCAATGAGACCCCTGGGTCCATCTGTTTGGAATGACCTACCAGTGAGCATTAGGGCCCCAGAAAAGATTATTTTCTGGGGCATAAATGTTGAATTTTATTATGGGTGGTAGGGTGGTGAGGGGAGGAAGGGTGGGGCTGGGGAGGGAGAGTTGAGTTTTTATGAGTGACGGAGATTGGATTTATTATTATAGGTAAGTAATTATGTGGACTTTCGCGCGAATGCAAACCCTCATAGGTTTTTCCTCCAGCGCGAAAGTTTTATTTTTTATTTATTTACTTGTGAATGTGAAAATAAAACTTGAACTTGATATGTAGTGGTATGTAATACTTTGATTTAACATGCTTGGTTTTCCCAGTCGCATGGAAAATAGACGTCGACACGAACCAGATCATCGAATGGTCAGAGTGGATGCATGTAGGTAGAGATGTGCCACAGCTTAGTCGGATAAAAGTTGCGAGCACGCTGGACCGTGTACCTTTTGTCTTCTTAGCTTCTTGATTGAAAGTGGGATTATCCTTCGAATGATGCAAGGGATCCGTGATGTTTGGTTAGCAAATGCTCCTAAAGGAGGGCATCCTTAGTTCCGTTGATATACAGCGTAGCAAGTCGGCAGGTGGTGTTTAGCGAAGCCATTGTGGTCTCTTTTTTGCTGAAGTAGCACGAAGGGCTTTGCAGGAGAGACTGCGCGAAACGTGTGCCAAATCGCAATTAGCACATGGAGGATTTTAACACGGGTTTTCCCTCGTGTGTTTCGTGAGCATCGGGCGCACGTCTTGTCGCCGTTGGCAACTTGAGTTTCAGTACGGATGTTCAGGGTGCTAGTGTCGCCGCGATTTCACTTGTGCGTCACTTTTATCCAGTTTCTAGTCAGTTCCAGTATTCCCTTGTGCTATTTCGCTCTTTTGAACATTGGTTTTCGCAAGTTTTCTTACATAGTCAAGTATCCAGGAGTTCTGTTCAACATACAGGGTTGTAAGAGAATAGAGTAGAATACTTAAATCGAGAATGACTGAATGAATCTTCAGTATTAACCCCTCCTCCCATTTCAAAGACATAAAAATACACGTTTGTGGTACCACTGATTCTATCAGAAAAACTAGATGTTTGGACTTGGAGTTATAATCTTATTTAAAAATATGTGGCTTTGGTAATGGAATTCGGTGTGTAATATTCAGTTTTTTTTTGTTTTTTTTTTCTTTCGTTTGATTGTAAATAATGTGATTTGTTGTTTATTTTAGATGTTTAGTTTTGTTCCTTTGTTAGTTGTGAGATGTCGCACTTAATAAATTCATTCATATACCCGACTGACACAAATTTTAGGATAAGAGATCCTCAAAAGATACGCGCCATCTGAGGATAAAATACCTCCAGTGATACGTATCTTTGTATCTTTTTTGACGTCCACGTGATTTTGCGACCTAGGCCTTTAGCTAGGTTAGACTTAGCTAAACTGAGCTATGCTAACCTAAAATAAACTAAAAGTTCAACAATATGCGGTGTCGTATATAGTATGTCGGAAAACCATACTGTCATGACGCACATGTTAACGTCATAAGATGAGGACCTAACATATGACTTGATTGTCCCTAGGACGGTTTGTCAATGTAAATGCGACCGGCGCCTCGCGATATATAGAAACTCAAGTTTATTCACCGATAATAATAAACTACAATTTTTCATGTTCACATCCTCCAATGATACGATAAAAGTAAAGAGTTTTATCCTTGGATGGTACGTATCTTTTTATCCCTAGAGATATATCTTGGACCTCGCGGTGTCAGATACTAGTGATCAAACAATCATGATTTCACATACCCCCCCCCCCTAGAATACAATGTTATGTCAGAAATCAGCAGATTCCTCGATAGATTATTTTCGCTAATATATCGTTACGCCGTTTTTAGCTGACTGCCATACTTCGATTTGCCAGCTTCAACAATAAGCGGAGTTTCTTTTTTCTGATCTATTCGTTGTTATAACTTATTCCGGATTATTTTTGTTGTTGACGAATTTCACATTATCCGTGTTACCTGAGAATCATCAAAAATGTTCTTCGAAAACAGCCGAGATAAATGAAGTAAAGCAGAAGCTTAGGGAAAAAGACTTACTTCTGAGCGAGACGATACAGCTCCTGAGCGACAGTTACAACTTGTACTCTACGGCATTCCCTATGCTATCAAGAGCAAAAATACTTTTGTACATAGGTCCACTTCAACCGATGAGCAGACGTATGTCCAGAAGTACACTTCAACTGATACTTCAGACGAAATGCGAGGAACTACTTCGGTAGAAAAGTCCGTTTCTTCTGAGGCTTTACCGTACCCCGCCGCGACCCCACGGCCGAGGCTGGAAGGAGATCCACTACTGGTCCGTATACCAGAAGAAGATACCGGATCCTCTACCCACCCCCACGCTCAGCAAGAGGAAATCATCTATCCACCTGATGAGATGCACGTTTTCCTCTTGTCAAAATTCCATGGCACCAAGATCAGCCAGTCGTCTTCTGTAATAGATAGATCTCCTTCTGACAACGTGTCTACTGAAGCTGGGCCAACACAAGGAAGTGAATGTATTTATTTAAGAAAATGCCACTGCAAACGAAGAGAGACATGTCGATATACTCATCCACCAGACGTCACCCGAATATGTCCTGATCATATGACTGGGGAGCGGTGTTCCAAATCTTCAAATGACGAGTACAGTTTGCTGCATCCAGTGAAATGCATGAAGTTCCTAAAAGGAACCTGCAAAAGAGGGAACTGGTGCAACTACTTTCACCCCCCAGCACCAACTATCTTCTCGAGACCCTGCAACAACCTACATGACCCAGAAGCAGGCTCAAAAAACGAGTACGGACACCCGACACTACCACCGGACAGAAGACTCAGAAAGTATGGTGCGAAAAACATAAAAAATCGCACACAGATTTTTGTGAATTCAGGTCGAAAAATAACATCCCAGCTTCAGAATCCGCGCGTGACAGCCCCCAACACAGCATGCAACCGACATTTCCGTCAAACCACTCACACCACGCAGCCTGCAACTCCTCAGTGCTTATCCCAGCATTTGCCCAGACGTCATCCTGGACAGTGGAGGCCTCCACCGCCGTTTCCGCAACTTTCAGTCAAGAACAAGTTTACCCCTCTAATTACTCTAGAAGACTAGGCACCAGAACCAACCATACCTCGAGGCAGAAGACACCAAATTTTGACATTCTATGGATTAGAGCTCATAAACAGGTACCACTACCACAAAAAACTAGTACATTGAGCAAACCTGTCACTACCTTGTTAAACTCTAGGTCAAGACATATACCACAACCGAAACAAACTACAAAAAAAGACAGAGTGTCTTCGACTGTTCTACAGCTCTGTCTCCAGGCACATCGCAACATCCCACCCCCCACCCCGAAGAACGTATCAGCACGTGTCCGAACCCCAAACCACAACAAACAGTTCCCAGCAGTCCCATCACCGGTGCCCACAGACGAGCACAGAGTTCCCACAGACGCAAAACCGGTTTCTCGTGCTCCAAGAAGAGACGTACTAAAGAATGTACCCCCTTCTCACAACATCCTGCAGGAACACAAGACTACTGTACCAACAAATCCAACACGACTAATACTACGTGAAGAGTCTACCGTGAACCCATCATATCTGGCCCAAAGAAAAATAGAAATAAAAGAAACTTCGGGAGGGCTGCCAAACCTGTTACTTATCAATGCACAGTCTCTAGGCAACAAAATCGAGGAGCTGTTTCATCTCCTCCACAGGGATAATATAGATCTAGCAGCCGTGACAGAGACTTGGGTAGCCTCAGCAGCCAAAGTAAGATTTGATATGTACGACCGTTTCTTTGTGTACGACGTATATATCGCACCTCGAGTCGACGGTGAAGGGAATCCAGTCAGTCACGGTGGTGGTGTTGGCTCCTTCTGCAAATCTAGTATCAAGAATCGTCTGTTAGAGATCCCAATTCCTAAAGGAAAATCATTAGAGGTCATTTGGATATGGACACGCCCACCTGTCCTAAAAAAGCCATTTGGTTCAGTAGTCTACGGTGCAGTCTACTACCCCCCGAAAGGCCCATACCGTAGAGAGCTAGTAAACTAATTCCAAAACTGCACCGACTGGATACGCTGCAAATATCCGTATTCTGCTTTATTCATTGTACGTGACTTCAATGATATCAGAGCGAACTGGCTGTCTAAAACTCTGGATCTCAATCAAATGGTGAAATGCTCCACTAGAAAAGAAAAAACACTGGACTTAATATTCAGTAATTGCCCGGAGTCCTATAGCGAGCCGACAACTCAACATCCTCTTGGTCTCAGTGACCACCTAATAGTCAGGCTGGAACCAAATAAGCGCAGTGTCTCAAACCTGAAGGAAGTCATCACGTTTCGTCCATTATCTGAGACCAATATTCGAGACTACAAGATCTGGCTTCACGAGTATGAACTGGTCATCGCTACTAAAGCAAGATGACGCGGAGACGATGACTGAAGCATTCCTTGCCACTCTGTGGGATGGATTCTTGGCACATTTCCCTGAAAAACAGAAAAAGATCAAACCACTGGATAAGCCCTGGGTCACTGGGGAGATCAAACGGCTAATTTGCCGGCGAGACAACCTCTTCAAAGAAGGCAACAGGGCGCAAGCTAAAAAGCTTCGCAGCCTTGTGGTGAAACGCTGTAGGGAGGCAAGACGAGTGTATGGTTTACACTCTCTTGAGAAATTACTCAAAACTCAGCCAAATAAGTTCCACAACTCTGTCAAAGAACTGATGGGCCGCAAACCCCCATTGTCGAAAATCCTCAACAATGAAGGAAATCCGCTGGGGCCTGACGAAATTAACACTTACTTCGCAGGGATATGAAGTAAGCACCCACCGCTCGAAAACTTACCTCCTACTGAAGAAAATTCTTCGGAGATCCCCATAATATCTCCAGAAGAAGTTGAACTTCAACTGAGACGCCTTGACTGCAACAAATCCTCCTTTCCCAACGAAGTACCGGTCAAAGTCATCCAGGGTTGCTCCAGTGAATTGGCACTACCTCTAGCTGCAATCTACAACCAATGCTTGGTTGAAGGGAACTTTCCTTCCAAGTTCAAAGAAGCTTGCATCGTACCCATACCTAAAGTTGCCAATCCATCAAAAGCCTCAGATCTAAGACCTATCTCCAAGACTTCCACGTTCGCCAAAGTGTTCGAGGGCTTCCTGTTTAAATGACTATACTCTGACATCGAAGAATCCATAGACGAAAGACAATATGGATTCCGGCCGAAACACAGCACTGTTCACTACCTCGTAATCTTGTTGGATGAAGTGCTCAAGCATCTGGAGCTCCCAGGCTCCTTTGTCGACCTCTTAATAGCGGATATGATCAAGGCTTTTGCCTGCTTAGCGCATGAAGTTGTCGTGGCCGGAGCAACAGAGATGGGAGCACGAAAATTTCTCGTAAGAATGCTAGCAAGCTTCTTAACTGGGAGAGAACAACGTGTGCAACTCGGCGACCAATGCTCGGAGATGCTCCTAATCACTTGCGGTGCCCCACAAGGAACTCGACTAGGTCCACTTGCATTCACCATAGCAGTGAACAAGCCCGTGAAAAACATAAAAAACAGACTCAAATTTGCAGACGACCTCTCACTCCCGATCCTTCACTTCGTCGATTCTTCTGAAATGGTTTTAAAATCCACAATGGATCAGCTCACAAAGCAAACTGAGGAAGCAAAGCTGTCAATTAGTAGAGAAAAGAGCGCTGTACTCCGCATTAATTTTACAAAATCGAAACCATTTCCTGTAGAATTGGAGGCTGACCTGCAAGTCGTCGAGAGTGTTAAAGTCCTAGGACTTACAATCTCTGCCGATGTCAATTGGGGCCCTCATGTGCAGAAGATAATAAAAAATGGTGTGATCCACCTCAGATCTTTTGCATACCTAAAGCGTTTTGGTTTCTCACATGAGGTGCTCTGCACACTGTACAAAACATATCTAAGACCAGTACTCGAATACTGCAGCGAAGTATGGCATGCTGGACTCACTAAGGACCAAGAAGCGAAGATTGAAAGACTCCAGAAGAGTGCCTCTAAAATAATACTCAGCAATGTATACGTCCTATAACAAAAGTCTTTCATTATTAAAAATGGAAACTCTGACCGAAAGACGACACAAATCGCTGATGAAATTCGGGTACCAATGCCTCCATTCTGAAATGCGTAGGCATATTCTCCCAGAATACGCAGAAGCCACCGAGAATCGTCCGATGACACGCTCAAATCTAGAAGCTGGGAAGCGAAAGTTAAAACAACCACCCGTCAAAGCGTCAACAAGATATCTCCACTCGTTTGTACCTTATTTTATTCATCACTATAATGACGCTTTAAAAACATGAAGAAATAACAGATAGGCCTACAGAAAATATTATGAGATTTCGACAACGTATTCTAGTGTTTTATCGTATAATATAAGATAAGATAATCTGTATTTGAAAGCCGTATGGCCATATACAGTAACAATCAACATACATAAATACAACCAACATTCATTCAACACTACTATAATTTCTACGGCGCACTTTCTCTATCTCTTTCATCAATCTTACTAAACTCTAAAGCCCTTCCAACAAAATTCCCTACTGCGATAATATACCTCGGCGACGTCGATTTCAAAATCCCAGGGAGAAAGCCATCATTCCCCTTATCTTATATATCTAGTATTTTATTTTAATTAATTTGACAAACCAATTGTATCTAACTATTCTAATTATTTATTTGTCATGTAGTGTACGATTCCTTTGTCGTTAGCCTATGCTATCCAATGGATATTTTGGTATTAATAAATGATTGATTGATTGATAATTCCTTGTACGCTCTCGAATCAGCTGCAAGTACGTCGGTTATATTTGTACGTTTTTGGCAGAGTTGTAACTTTAGATCAAGAAAACAAAACTTTTTTTCGGTACTGCAAACAACATAGTTTCGTCTGATAGCACCAGAGCAGTCTGCCAGCTACAGAGACGGTTTATTTTAGCAGGCTTGGCCCTCTCGTCACTCACACCTACAAAACGTTTGATTATCGTAGACGACCGAGAGTTTTTGAATTTCTGAGCCTTGCAATATCATGCTCTGAAATCGCCTCTGCCGATACGCCGAAGATTAAATGACAAGCAATGACAAGAAAACGGCTTACTTTTTACTACAAAAAAAGTCAACAAATTCGAAAATAGCTAGTCACACAGTTTTCAATTTTCTGCAAAATCAACCCTGTGGAGAAGCGAAGAGCGAGATTTCCACGCAGTTTTCAAAGTTCTGCAAAATCAACCCTGTGGAGAAGCGAAGAGCGAGATTACCCAAGTGGCTCTGCTGGAAAATATCACCAGAATGCAGTTTGGGGATTGTGGCCTACTTTAAGGCTCCACCTGTGGTAAGCACCCTGGTAAATAACTCATTTCAAGTCTTACCAACACCAAAAAAGAGATGAGAGGCTACACCCCCCCTGTCACCTAAGCTTTCAAGCACCCCTCCAAAAAGACAAATAGTGTCAGACAGCGGCACATCTAGCAACGCAGATGTGCAAGATCAGTATCATGAGAGTCAAGAGATGAACTTCTGGATTGTGGAGTTGTAGCTACAGATAACACCCAAATCGACCCAAAACAAATACAAAAGCTTCGAGCTAGCATCTACAAGCTATCAAAAGAAATGTTTGGGATCCATCTTATTTCAGGTGCAGCCCACATCTACTTCTACGACGAAAAGGGAGCAGAAACACTACTGACCGTCCAAGCCCCAGCTACCATACTTGGGAGAAGTTTTACATTCAAAAAGATAGAGAGGAAAATTAAAGACCTACCAGTTCGTCGTTTGTGGAGTCGAAACCTCCGCTGAAGATCAGCAACTAAAAGAAGATTGTCTCTTCCAGACGACCACCAGATTTGCAGCCAGTCTTTGAAGAGATTGAGACACGAGCAAAAAGACGGAACATTTAAGGAAAGCACTTCAGTCCCGGCGACGTCAGGCACAGGAGTTCCCAGCCAAGCTAATCTTTGCTGAGAAATCCCGAGGGTCAAGCCGTACAGAGCCAAACCACTACAATGTGATAACTGCCTCGCTCATGGCCACCAGGGGTGTCGCAAGTGCATTTTCGGTGGGGTGTTTAGAGCCAAAATTTTACCGAATCCTAGAAACTGAGAATTCGAGCTATAATTTATGAAACATGAAAGGATTGTGTAGTAAGAGCATGAAAGACGATAAGCCAACTATTAGGCGGCGTTTTGGCGAAGCCCACTTGAGAATATATTACCGGGAATGATTGCAGTAACAGTTTCTATCTGTTATACCCAAGAGAAAATTAAGTCGAGTGCCGCAGGCGAATTTTTCTTCTGTATGCTAAAATTTAATTATTTAACTGCTTCTCTTACAAATTCTATCATTTACCGTGGATTAAATACCGAGACTCTTAAGAAGTTTCGACGTTCCGGCAGCAGCAGCTACTGTAGGCTAGTCAATAGCGCCGCAGGCGAGATTTTTTTGAAGATAGCTTTTTCCTGCCAAATTTGACTATTTCCATCCAGATTCTAGCTTTTAATGTTTCGGAATCCCAATCCTAAAACTGGCTTAAAACCCCAGTCAAATGACGCGCCCTTCAACAAAATAGAGAATATTACGAAAGGCGCCGCAGGCGTTATTTTCGAACATTTATGATTAGATTTTCTTTTTGGGATCCAAGATAAAAGTAAGGACTACAGATGATATCGCAGATCAGTCCTTTCGTCTGCGACCAATTCTTCACTCGACCTCTTCCGAGTTTCGAGGTTCGTATTAACTCTCAAGTCCTGGCAATTATACAGGTTAAATTACCGGATCACAGTTATTATACCGAACAAGTTTAGACCGATAGCATGTTCGGGATGCTGTGTAACTACCGTATCCCGGTTATTATACCGAATTGTTTTGGGATCGAAAGACTACCGATTAATATTCAGATTCGCCATAATTTCGTTGAAGCTGGAACAAGAGCCGTGATTCGTGTTAACTACCGAATCTTGGAAATTGTACCGAATAAACTACCGAACTCCAGTCACGATACGGAATAACTCTGGACCGATAGCTTACTCGGGATTATGTGTGACTAGCGATTCTCCTTAAAATTACCGAATAGTTCTGGCATCGAAAAATTACCAAATAATTTTCGTAAATTCTCTCACCGGATTCGTGATAACCACCGAATACTTGCAATTATACCGAATCCTGATCAGTATACCTAATAGATTTGTACCGATAGCCTGTTTGGGATTCTGTATAACTACCGAATCTCATAAATGTACTGAATAGTTGTGCTATCGAAAAAATAACCAAACAATTTTAATAAAATTTTGGCCTCCCGCCCAAAATTTTACCGAATCTCAAAAAGGTGGGGGGGGGGATGCTGCACCCACGCACCCCCCTCCCTTGCGACGCCCTTGATGGCCACTTTAAAGCATACTGTAAAGAAATGGAAAGTAGATGCCACAAATGCAACAAAAACGATCACACAACCGAAACTGCACCGCAGCAGAAGCGTTCTGTAGCAACTGGAAACAGCGGGGACACTTTCCAACAGAGAAAAACAAATGCCCTGCTCACCCAAAAAGAGCAGAAATTCTTCGAATTTCATAGGAGATGAAACTACCATTTGGTATGATAAAATCCAAATACAAAACTTCGTACAGAAGTCACCAAGAGCAAACCAAAGGCAGATCCAACAACCAGCATACCAACCTGGAAACCCGCCCCAACATACTACACCATACACAAACTCATACGGCAACACCCTGAGCAACCAACAACAAGATTACCAGCCTGGAAACCCGCCCCAACATACAACACCAGACCAGCTACTAACATCTCTGGCCCCTCATTTGCTACAATAGTTTCTAAAAGCTCAGCTCACCATGTTGCGAAACCTCGACCAAAGCCGTACAAGCAGAGCACTCAACCACCAGTACAGCAACAAAAAAACCTCGACCGACGTAAAAAAGATCACAACGTTCCTGGCTGTCCGTCATCTCATCAGTTCTACCAAGAATAAATAAGGGGGGAATTGAGAACTCTTATAACCTTGATGTCAGCATCCTAAGCATCTTTCTGTCCGATCCGTATTTACCGGGGTTGGAGCTTCGCGTGTTGCCTCCTGCAGTAGATATCAGTTTTTCTTTTGGGATGACTTAGAAAAGTGCAATTTCGGCAATAGTAGTTTTTGCAGTGGAGCGTATATCAGATACCACGGTAACTGCAAAAACGACTAATTGCAGATCCAGTTACCGTGGTATACCATGGTATCAGCAAAAACACAACTAGTGTTACCTCTAAAGAAAAGGTGATGAAGCAGTCAAGAAAGGCGGGTAGTTCAAAATGTGCTGATTTCTGCGGGTAGGCTATACACAAATGGTAACCACCTTCAATCTTGACCCAGATTTGTAGTAGTAATATCAAAAGACAATGAAGCCCAAGGGAGCATTTTCTCAGGAAGCAATTCCTCACGGAGTAATTAAGCAACTGGTACGCTGAAGCACAGACTGAACACGCATGCGCTTAGTTTAAATTCAATAGAACTGGTGTGAACAGCAGTTATTTAATCTGGTAGTCTCAGGACTGTAAAGTATCGCTTCTGCTGGGAAAATTTAAGGCAATTGGCTGGTCAACGTTAATCAAAGAAATATAGTGTTTTTTCTTTTAATTTCTGCTCTCTCCTCAGAACTTAGTTCAGACCATTGAGAAAAACAGTTTTCTATAAAGTGTTTCTTGATTTAAACTTAATCACTTATTATTATAACTGATAATTATAAGATATCATTCAAACGCTTTTATCTGTAATAACAACTTATTATTTTGGTCACAATGTATAGGAATGTCGTAGTATCTCTGGTAGTTTCACTATACATGCGGCTAAATTTTGCACCATCTTTTCTACTGACATTCTATTTTTTCCATCAATGAGAATATGACACAAAAATTCAATGAATGTTCAAAAAACAAATAATGTCATTCGTTCTTTTCACTTCTCCTGGGACGGACAAACTAACTTACTTTCAAAACTTGGTGTTAAAAACATTTTAAAGTGTCCTTTCCTTCTTTAAACTTGAATCGGCGTTGGGTCAAAATTTCTGTGAATCCCATTTTTCCTTTTCGTCGTCCTTGAATTTCGATATCATCTCAGTGTACCGTAGCCCCTAGCTCTCATATAGTTTCTTCAAACTGGTGGTTGCGGCTCGTTGATTCGTATCCGTTTCACCTATTTTAAATTTGGCGCACTTTTCTTGACGCGATGACCGGCGATCAGAAAAACTATAGCCAATGGACATGACAACACTGCCGAAAGTACGTGGAATAAATATTTCAAAACTATCTCAAATCTCTGGAACTGTTGGTAAACAAACTATAAAAACCGACTGGATACTGAAAAAAGGCGATTTATTGACTGTTAATCGCAGGAAATTCACTCAATTCTGCAAGTGGATTTGCGGCTTCCAGACATCTTGGAGTGTACATCGGCACAGATAATATGCAAAGTGTGTAGATTTATCGAAGAAGGAGCGAAGTTACGTGAGAATAGAAGTTGAATTTTAGTTATATTTTGTTTAATTATTATTATTATTACTTTGGCACTTAACCGAAGGGTAAGTGCCATAAAAATAATAATTATACACTAGTTTAGATATGCCCGATGTGTGGAGATATGAATGAGTGTGTGCGACATATTATGCGTGAATGTAGGCAACGGAATGATTTAAGGAGATAAATATCTGGAGTAAATGAGTGTGATCAGGAATGGATTGAGCAAATATTGAAGAGTGAATGTTTTCTAACTAGAAGGAAAGTGGGTAGATTCCTCAAGTTGTGTATGACTCACAGATAATTGTTTTTATAGTGACTGTTCTAACACTTTGTATGTTTTTTTTATTATTGCCATGGCCTTTGGGCTTTCAGAGTAATAAATATCATATATCACAGATATATATATCATATATCACAGAACAAAAACTTGTAAAACAAGAGCTGGAAGCTCATATGGCACTTGCAAGGCTGGGTCAGAGGATGAAAGTAGGAATTCGTCAATTCGTGGGTTTGTTTTGATCATTTGTAAGCAAAACAATTGAGAACAGACAACATTAATAGGCAGATGACACTGCAAAGCGGTCTTGAACATTCTAATTCGTGTGGTCCGTCATCCAGTTGAAACGATTTTATTGCAGAGTTAGTGGGTGATATGTGTGACGATGTAGAACTTTTTGATATTGAGCTCGCTAAGGCCACACGACTTAGCCTTTTGGAAAACCTTCCAGCGATTGACTACCAGTGAAACAGCTTCGGGTGGGGAATCAACAAACATGGGCGAAGTTATTCAGAATTTCGAAAGCCGGAGAAGTGAAGAAGCTGGGCCACAAAACTCAAATAGGCCTAAGCAAAGAATCCTTTCTTCGAGGCTAGACGTTATTGCTGGTTTTTTAAGAGCATCGCGAAAGCCAGAGTTTGATTGGAAGGCTGATATTGTGATAGAGTTTACTGGTGAAGCAGGGGCTGATGCTGGCGGATTAAAGAGGGAGTTCAGACGTCTTATGTTCGAATCTTTAGCCGAAAAAATATTCGTGGGGAAAGAAAGAATGCAGTTTCAGATAGACTTTGCGAAGTTGGCCGATAGCCTATTTATGGAAAGGCCTTTGCACGGCTATCATATCAAGGTTTAACTTATCCCAAATGTCTTCACCCGTCCGTATACCGGCTTTTATCCGGCCAGGATATAAGTGAATCAGACTTAGATATCTCCGAGATAAAAGATGAAGCAGTACAGAACCTAGCTCGTTAAATAAGACTTAAAGTTTCTCTTAGGAGTAGAATGGCAACAATGAAACAAGGCAAAAGTATAATGTGCCCCTTCTTGGTTGAACAATTTTCTATGAGGTCAAAGAATGTCAATGCTGTTTCCATAATGAAGTGTCTTTGAAAGAATGAACATGCAACTCATATGAACTTTCTCCTGCTATATCTCACTTCTTAGGGGTAACTTTTTAAGCGAATCAAAGACAACTCTCCACAGCATCAGCTAACAAGTTGCCACACAGACATGTCACCACACCGATAACTAGCCACAGCCACACCGACAACAGTTTCCATTTAACACTATACTGAACTACTGACCGCTATGTATATATATAGCGGTCAAGCCGATAGAGTCGTGTCTACAATTCTCAAGGCGGAGATTCTTGGAAAATTTACCGTTCCTCTCTGTGCAATCGACATTTCTGGAGCTTTCGATAACGGGGTACATTCACAGGCTATTGCTCAGTTTTGTCGGGGTATTTATAGTCGCTGCACGTGACTGAACACAGTAGTTGTAAAATATCTGATTATTCGTACTTGTCAGTACTGAGTTAGGATTTAACCCAGCGGAGTTAATAGGGCCTATCCCCCTTATTCCCCAAACATAAATGCTTAGGAGAGACGAGACCCCCCCCCCTAGGTGTAGGCTTGCTGTATTCTACCATAGCCTACTCCAGGACTCCGGGCATATCACCTGTGAAGATATGAATGGGATAACTTTATAGGTAAGCAACTTTACCTGATGTTTGCCTAAAGTTGCTTAGATAGTAGGCTAGCTTGTACAGGCTTGGTAGCCTAAAAATACCAGAAATATTTCCGTTCACATTTGAAGCTTTGTTGTTTGTGTTGTGGCTTCCAAAAGCTTTTGTTGTTGTTGAAAGAGCTTCCAGAAAGCTTCTTCTGCTTTCGGGTTATCTGACTGGCTGGCCAGCGTTGCGTTTTATTTGAAGTCATTTATACGCCAGCGGGCCATACGCTGGGAAGGCGTGGAATGCCCGAAGTCGTTTTAATTGCCAGCGGGCCACCCGCTGAGTGCCAGCGGACCCGCTAGTTTGTACGCTTGCTGAGGCAGGGAGTTGTTCAGCCGTCAGCGTACCTTCTGACGCAGTCCGGCAAGAATAAAACGGCTGCTTATAGTTCGCCATCCGCTTCCGCTGTACTTCAAATAAAACGCAACTCAGATAGACTGGCGAGTCTAAATCTTGAAGAAAATTGATATCCCCAACTTCCAACTTCAATATAACGGCCAATAGTTGCGGCGATAGCCGTTTTGTAAAAGCAAATGTTTCAAAACGAAACGAAATTTCGTAAGCTTTTGAGAAGTGATTTGAGTGGTTTTGAAATTTAATGTTTGAATTGTTGCGCAGTTGGAATGGTTTCGGAAAAATTCATGCAGATGTTTAGAAAAATCAGGAATTTTTCAGGAGTTTGTCAAGATTATTTCCGTGTTTGAAAGAGATTTAAAAAGTTTTAATTGTTTTTAAACGTTTGACTTTTGAAAGGTTTTGCCCCTTCATAGCAGAACTCATGTTTACAGGACCTCTAAGTGGAAAATTGGATGCAGTGAAATGTTCATACTTGCTGATATGGGCTAGTGAAAAGAGAAGAGACTTTTTCAATACATGGACATTAACTGCCATTGAAACGAACAATGTTGTACCATATCTAACGAAGTTTAGTGAACATGTTGAACCACTTGCAAACCCTATATATGCCAGATATTAATGATTCCAGATATCATTAATAGTTCTGTTTCTTCGTGTGAACTGTAACAGCTGTGGTATGATTCTTTGAAAGTTAGTTAGCCTTCTAAAATTGCGTTTTGGGCTAAATGAAGGATAGCCAAATATTCCTGTTTCAGCTACCTTATGTTAAAAGTTAACTACCGATCAAAGAATAGTACCTGTACTGTACGACCTATTGTACCGACAAACAATGAGGTATCCCTTAGCATTAGAATCTTACGTTATCGAACAAGACTCAAAGGTCTAGACTAAATTTCAGCCGATATCTGATAATCCTGAGATTCAGACGTCATGATTGAAATTAGGATTATTGAGTAAATCCATACTGTCGAAAGATACCTCTCGCAGCCTCATGGCACGATTCCAAGAAAAGCCTGAGTATCGTATTTTTTAATAAAATGAAAATGACTCGAAATGAAAAGTTAGCTAGTATATTCTTCACCACTATATAGTCACGTTTTCGCCACCTGTTTCATGGCCTTTGTTGACGAATGGCCCCTGAAACAGGTGTATTTAGGGAGTGGACCCCTGAAAAGGCACATCTAGACCCTAATGCCTATAAGTACATCAAGTTTAAACGTGACCCCTTACATGGTTCACGAGTATTGAACTCCGAAAAAAAAGGTGATAACCGGCTACTTCGGCCGGAAGAGTGTATTATTCGTAAATGAACAGTCCACTGAAACCGGTTAAATTCGCAGAAAGGACAACAGACGAGATCAGATACAGAGAACTCTCTTTTCCCAGAGGTCTCGGAGCTCTTTGCAGGGAATAGGTAAAATATCCTCCCAAAAGGCAGAAATATTAAATAATCCTCACCAGGGCCTTCCACTACGATTCGCAGTGGCCTTTGCATGAATATTTAACATTTTTGGAGAAAAAAATAAACGAATTCCATGCGTTTTGCCTGTACCATGCAATGATAACCTTGGGACTTAATCCCTGGATGGTTTAAAGGCACTGAGGATTTTAGAAATTTCCATTTTCTCGCCCTAGTTGAGTCTTGAGGAAATGCGCTCAAAGAAGAAATTACCAAAACTGAACAGCGTGCAACTGCATATTTTCAAAAGTGATTTGATATATTTATTTCTGTTTGTTTCGAAGCAACCGAAGTTCTGCATTGATTTCTAAACAACAGGTCTGTCGAATGTTATTTTATTTTATTATTTAGAATGACTTTTAGCGTGCAAATGAAACATGTTTTAGGACCTGTAAAGGACAAACAAAGTTAGACCAGACTTGGAGATCATTCTACCTGTCAAGTTTTTGTCCAAGTGGGCAGGTTTCAGGCTGAGCTGACGGTTATTTTCGGAAGTCTTAATAGTCAGTCCTTCAAAATATCCTGTATTTACAAATTTGTAATATTATTATAGAAGTTTGGTTTACATTTTGATTTTTCTTTGAAACTACGCTTCAGGTCTGTGGATTTTTTTTATCCGTGGATACGAAACAAACGCGACAGTGGAAGTACGTTTCATCGCTTAGTAGCCAAAGGTGACAAGATGTATGGACTAAGATACCGACTGAGCAGGTTCGATCCCGCTATTGTGCCAATTCCTTTTGGCCATAGCGGAGATTATCGAGAAAATGTCTAAAGGAAAAGAAACTCACTTTAGCATCGTTTCTGAGGAACACTGAAAACACGATAACTCTCGAAGGGAATAAGGTATTTTCATGAAACTTCGTGGGAGGATCCTTTGGGTCAAGGGAAAGGTCGAGTTCGTAGACGGGCTCTGTAGCCCTACATTTAGGGGTGGCGGAGGGGGTTAAAATTAAGGGACAGACAAAATAATTTAAACAGATAATAAGATAGTCGATTCTGGGGTAAGAAGACATACTGAACACGATGATGAACACCATTGTCTCGCCGGACAAGTAGTTCGCCCGGAATCCGGCCTATACCGGAAATTTTTTTCAAAGTAAAAGCGAGTAAAAGTTGTATTTGTAGTTGATCAGATGTCCGATTTAGTGGTAAGAAGAGATTCTGAATCCGTATATGACGATCATTTTTTTGCCGGGCATATAGTTCGTCAGGAATCCGGCTGAAGCCGGAAGATTTGTTATAAGTTAAATTTGTATTTGAAGTTGATTAGATGTTGGATATAGGGGTAAGGAGATACGCTGAATTCGTTTTTGAGCTTTAGTTTTTCGCCGGGAAAGTAGTTCCTGAATTTCGCCGTAGTAAGGTAGGATTTGCCAAGTAAGGTAGGATAGTTTCGATCGGTTTCGGCAAAACAAATATGACTTATAGGGGTAAACACACATGCTGAATCCATATCTGAAATTATTTTTTTCAGATGATTAGCTATTTAGCCTTAATCTGTTTCTAAATTTTAAGAGTAAAAATGTCCAAGGAGTCTGGCGAAGACAGGATCTGGCGAAGACAAAACCTAATTATTTGGATCAATATTGAATTTTTGGTATCCCACCGAAACCTTTGGTCTTGTTTTTTTTTATAAAGTTCGATTTTAGGATGAACACATCTACCTCAACAAAGCAGCGGCGTGCCTTAAGCGACTTCGATGAATGCCCACCACAATCCCCAATTCTCATGGAAGATGACACCGGCGATTCGCCAAGCGATTCGTGCTACAGCCTCTCGTGCCTGAGGGACCGTCGCTCAATGATTCGACAGACGACTCTCTTCTCGTGGCTGGCCGTAGGTCACCGCAAGCCTCAAGTTCCTTCAACGATATTAAAAACGCCAATATCTCTCATGGAAGCGTCTGACACCGACTTTTCGCTCCTCGTCTCTGAGCGCAACTCACAATCAACTCCCATATCTCTGCTCGAAGCTTCTGCTCCCCTACAGGAACAGACAAACAACGAGTCCGAAACCGACTTATCTCTACTCGGCCCTGATCTGCCGAAATTCCAAGACCTAAGCCAACATTCGGACCTAGAGGAATCCCTAGACGACTCCCTCCTCGTCGATCAAAAGGAACCTTTTCTCGGCCCTGATTTGCCGAAATTCCAAGACCTAAGCCAACATTCGGACCTAGACGAATCCCTAGACGACTCCCTCCTCGTCGATCAAAGGGAACCTTTTACTGAACCAGAAGAGTGGAACCCGATGACCATCTCGAAGATGTCCTGGCAGCGGAATAACAAAACGAAGAAATTGACGCATCCGAACTTTACAATCGTTCGACTTTTATCAAAGAAATGAGAGCAATAATCCTTTCAGACCTAGAGACGATGCCCAGGAAGCTTTTGCCCCCGCACGTACTCAAGTACAACCCTTAAGTATGACTCGCTCAAAGGACGAAAGAAGTTCAAGACTACGTGGTTGAACTCTTTTGACGTAGGCCTGAAAGACAAGTCAAAGACCCTCAAGGAGATACTAGAGACAAATGCCAGCATTGAAATGCTGTACGCGCGGATATGCAAACAGATCATGCCGTACCATTTCTCAGTCAAACTCTGCGAGTACGACTTGTCCAGGTCGAAATACATAGTGTCATGTGACCATGGACCGTACACTCATCTGACCCAGTTTAATAAACTGCTGGCCCAACCCATTGCGACGCCGGATGATTTGGTCAAGGTTGCATTCGACGACCAGCAGGTCATAGGATCCACCTACAACTTCAGTGCCGACAATCCCGACATTTTCACTGATTTCGTGCCAGATGATGATCTGTTGTATAACAGAGTGGAACCCGAAGACCATCTCGAAGATATCATATCATATGCACTAATTTTTGCTCGGCTAAATCATGAGGTCGTCGTACACGAGAATGTATTCTAGTTTATATGGCCTGTTAAAGACCAGGTGCATTTAACTTACCGGTACACCACGGGCAAGGGAGTTTACCGCCAAAGCGTTGACGCAGCCCACCCCTAACACGTGCTGCGTCTGCAGCGGTGTCTATCAGGGGGCGAAGAAGGAGGGACTGTTGATCGCTTGTGAATACAAGCGTTTCAGCAAGTCCGTCAACTACGTCTTACTATGCAAAATTAGTGCTCACGAAAAATGTAGACCAGCTGGTACAGACCCCTTTCTATGTCACCACCACAAGTCAAAACCGATGAATATAAGGAATGAACAAACAAGAAGAGTTGATGATTTTTTTTATAAATTAATTGTTCTGTTTCTTCGTGTGAACTCTAACAGCAGTGGTATGATTCTTTGAAAGTTAGTTAGCCTTCTAAAATTGCGTTTTGGGCTAAATGAAGGATAGCCAAATATTCCTGTTTCAGCTACTTTACGTTAAAAGTTAACTACCGAATAACTGTACTGTACGACCTACTGTACCGACAAACAATGAGGTATCCCTTAGCATTAGAATCTTACGTTATCGACCAAGACTCAAAGGTCTAGACTAAATTTCAGCCGATTATCCGATAATCCTGAGATTCAGACGTCATGATTGAAATTAGGATTATTGAGTAAATCCATACTGTCGAAAGATCCCCCTCGCAGCCAAACGGCACGATTCCAAGAAAAGCCTGAATATCGTATTTTTTTATAAAATGAAAATGACTCGTAATGGAAAGTTAGCTAGTATATTCTTCACCACTATATAGTCACGTTTCCGACACCTGTTACCATGGCCTTGGTTCACGAATGGCCCCTGAAACAAGTGTATTTGGGGAGTGGACCCCTGAAAAGGCACATCTAGACCCTAATGCCTATAAGTACATCAAGTTTAAACGTGACCCCTTACATGGTTCACTAGTAATGAACTCCGGAAAAAAAGGTGATAACCGGCTACCTCGGCCGGAAGATTGTATTATTCGTAAATGAACAGTCCACTGAAAACGGTTAAATTCGCAGAAAGGACAACAGACGAGATCAGATATAGAGAACTCTCTTTTCCCAGAGGTCTCGGAGCTCTTTGCAGGGAATAGGCAAAATATCCTCCCAAAAGGCAGAAATATTAAATAATCCTCATCAGGGCCTTCCACAACGATTCGCAGTGGCCTTTGCATGAGGAATATTTAACATTTCTGGAGAAAAAAATAAGCAAATTCCATGAGTTTTGCCTGTACCATGCAGTGATAACCTTGGGACTTGATCCATGGACGGTTTAAAGGCACTAAAGATTTTAGGAATTCCAATTCTCTCGCCCTAGTTGAGTCCTGAGGAAATGCGCTCAAAGAAGAAATTACCAAAACTGAAGAGCGTGCAACTGCACATTTTCAGAAGTGATTTGACATATTTATTTCTGTTTGTTTCGAAGCAACCGAAGTTCTGCATTGATTTCTAAACAACAGGTCTGTCGAATGTTATTTTATTTTATTATTTAGAATGACTTTTAGCGTGCAAATGAAACCTTTTTTAGGACCTGTAAAGGACAAACAAAGTTAGGCCAGACTTGGAGATCTTTCTACCTGTCAAGTTTCTGTCCAAGTGGGCAGGTTTCAGGCTGAGCTGAAGGTTATGTTCGGAAGTCTTAATAGTCAGTCCTTCAAAATATCCTGTATTTACAAATTTGTAATATTATTATAGAAGCTTGGTTCACATCTTGATTTTTCATTGAAACTACGCTTCAGGTCTGTGGATTTTTTTTTATCCGTGGATACGAAACAAACGCGACAGTGAAAGTACGTTTCATCGCTTAGTAGCCAAAGGTGACAAGATGTATGGACTAAGATACCGACTGAGCAGGTTCGATCCCGCTATTGTGCCAATTCCTTTTGGCCATAGCGGAGATTATCGAGAAAATGTCTAAAGGAAAAGAAATCTGTTTCTAAATTTTAAGAGTAAAAATGTCCAAGGAGTCTGGCGAAGACAAAACCTAATTATCTGGATCAAATATTGAATTTTTGGGATCCCCCTTTGGTCTTGTTTTTTTTTTAATAAAGTTCGATTTTAGGATGAACACATCTACCCCAACAAGGCAGCGGCGTGCCTTAAGCGACCTCGAAGAATGCCCACCACAATCCCCAATTCTCATGGAAGATGACAATGGCGATTCGCCTAGCGATTACTCTTTTATCGTGCTACAGCCTCTCGTGCCTGAGGGACCGTCGCTCTATGATTCGACAAACGACTCTCTTCTCGTGGCTGACCATAGGTCACCGCAAGCCTCAAGTTCCTTCAACGATTCCCTCGTCGTCCTTGAGCGCAGCTTATTAAAAACGCCAATATCTCTCATGGAAGCGCCTGACACCGACTTTTCGCTCCTCGTGTCTGAGCGTAACTCACAATCAACTCCCATATCTCTGCTCGAAGCTTCTGCTCCCCTACATGAACAGACAAACAACGAGTCCGACACCGACTTATCTCTACTAGGCCCTGATTTGCCAAAATTCCAAGACCTAAGCCAACATTCGGACCTAGACGACTCCCTCTTCGTCGATCAAAGGGAACCTTTTCTCGGCCCTGATTTGCCGAAATTCCAAGACCTAAGCCAACATTCGGACCTAGACGAATCCCTAGACGACTCCCTCCTCGTCGATCAAAGGGAACCTTTTACTGAACCAGAAGAGTGGAACCCGATGACCATCTCGAAGATGTCCTGGCAGCGGAATCACAAAACGAAGAAATCGACGCATCCGAACTTTACAATCGTTCGACTTTTATCAAAGAAATGAGAGCAATAATCCTTTCAGACCTAGAGACGATGCCCAGGAAGCTTTTGCCCCCGCACGTACTCAAGTACAACCCTTAAGTATGACTCGCTCAAAGGCCGAAAGAAGTTCAAGACTACGTGGTTGAACTCTTTCGACGTAGGCCTGAAAGACAAGTCAAAGACCCTCAAGGAGATACTAGAGACAGACTTTGGTCAAGGTTGCATTCGACGACCAGCAGGTCATAGGATCCACCTACAACTTCAGTGCCGACAATCCCGACATTTTCACTGATTTCGTGCCAGATGATGACCTGTTGTATAACAGAGTGGAACCCGGACCATCTCGAAGATATCATATCATATGCACTAATTTTTGCTCGGCTAAATCATGAGGTACACGAGAATGTATTCTAGTTTATATGGCCTGTTAAAGACCAGGTACATTTAACTTACCGGTACACCACGGGCAAGGGAGTTTACCGCCAAAGCGTTGATGCAGCTCACCCCTAACACGTGCTGCGTCTGCAGCGGTGTCCATCAAGGTGCGAAGAAGGAGGGACGGTGGATCGCTTGTGAATACAAGCGTTTCAGCAAGTCCGTCAATTACGCCTTACTATGCAAAATTAGTGCTCACGAAAAATCTAGACCAGCTGGTACAGACCCCTTTCTATGTCACCACCACAAGTCAAAACCGATGAATATAAGGAATGAACAAACAAGAAGAATTGATGATTTTTTTTTATAAATTAATAGTTCTGTTTCTTCGTGTGAACTCTAACAGCAGTGGTATGATTCTTTGAAAGTTAGTTAGCCTTCTAAAATTGCGTTTTGGGTCAAAGGAAACCTTTTCTCGGCCCTGATTTGCCGAAATTCCAAGACCTAAGCCAACATTCGGACCTAGACGAATCCCTAGACGACTCCCTCCTCGTCGATCAAAGGGAACCTTTTACTGAACCAGAAGAGTGGAACCCGAAGACCATCTCGAAGATGTCCTGGCAGCGGAATCACAAAACGAAGAAATCGACGCATCCGAACTTTACAATCGTTCGACTTTTATCAAAGAAATGAGAGCAATAATCCTTTCAGACCTAGAGACGATGCCCGGGAAGCTTTTGCCCCAGCATGTACTCAAGTACAACCCTGAAGTATGGCTCGCTCAAAGGCCGAAAGAAGTTCAAGACTACGTGGTTGAACTCTTCGACGTAGGCCGGAAAGACAAATCAAAGACCCTCAAGGAGATACTAGAGACAAATGCCAGCACTGAAATGCTGTACGCGCGGATATGCAAACGGATCATGCCGTACCATTTCTCGGTCAAACTCTGCCAGTACGACTTGTCCAGGTCGAAATACATAGTGTCATGTACCGTACCATTTCTCGGTCAAACTCTGCCAGTACGACTTGTACAGGTCGAAATACATAGTGTCATGTGACCATCGACCGGGGGGATCGTACACTCATCTGACCCAGTTTAATAAACTGCTGGCCCAACCCATTGCGACGCCGGATGATTTGGTCAAGGTTGCATTCGACGACCAGCAGGTCATAGGATCCACATACAACTTCAGTGCCGACAATCGCGACATTTTCACTGATTTCGTGCCAGATGATGACCTGTTGTATAACAGAGTGGAACCCCAAGACCATCTCGAAGATATCATATCATATGCACTAATTTTTGCTCGGCTAAATCACGAGGTCGCCATACACGAGAATGTATTCTAGTTTTTATGGCCTGTTAAAGACCAGGTACATTTAACTTACCGGTACACCACGGACATGGGAGTTTACCGCCAAAGCGTTGAAGCATTGAAGCAGCCCACCCCTAACACGTGATGCGTCTGCAGCGGTGTCGATCAAGGGGCGAAGAAGGAGGGACGGTGGATCGCTTGTGAATACAAGCGTTTCAGCAAGTCTGTCAACTGCGTCTTACTATGCAAAATTAGTGCTCACGAAAAATGTAGACCAGCTGGTACAGACCCCTTTCTGTTTCACAACCACAAGTCAAAACCGATGAATATAAGGAATGAAGAAACAAGAAGAGTTGATGATTTTTTAATAAATTAATAGTTCTGTTTCTTCGTGTGAACTCTAACATTAGTGGTATGATTCTTTGAAAGTTGACACCGACTTATCTCTACTCGGCCCTGATTTGCCGAAATTCCAAGACCTAAGCCAACATTCGGAACTAGACGAATTCCTAGACGACTCCCTCCTCGTCGATCAAAGGGAACCTTTTCTCGGCCCTGATTTGCCGAAATTCCAAGACCTAAGCCAACAATCAGACCTAGACGAATCCCTAGACGACTCCCTCCTCGTCGATCAAAGGGAACCTTTTACTGGACCAGAGGACCTTGACACCTCTTTCACTGATTTCCTGCCTTTCCTGTTGTATAACAGAGTGGAACCCGATGACCATCTCGAAGATGTCCTGGCAGCGGAATCACAAAACGAAGAGATCGACGCATTCGAACTTTACAATCGTTCGACTTTTATCTTATCAAAGAAATGAGAGCAATAATCCTTTCAGACCTAGAGACGATGCCCAGGAAGCTTTTGCCCCAGCACGTACTCGAGTACAATCCTGAAGTATGGCTCGCTCAAAGGCCGAAGGAAGTTCAAGACTACGTGGTTGAACTCTTCGACGTAGGCCGGAAAGACAAGTCAAAGACCCTCAAGGAGATTCTAGAGACAAATGCCAGCATTGAAATGCTGTGCGCGCGGACATGCAAACGGATCATGCCGTTCCATTTCGCGGTCAAACTCTGCCAGTACGACTTGTCCAGGTCGAAATACATAGTGTCATGTGACCATGGATCGGGGGGATCGTACACTCGTCTGACCCAGTTTAATAAACTGCTGGCCCAACCCATTGCGACGCCGGATGATTTGGTCAAGGTTGCATTCGACGACCATAGGATCCACCTACAACTTCGTTGCCGACAATCGCGACAATTTCACTGATTTCGTGCCAGATGATGACCTGTTGAATAACAGAGTGGAACCCGAAGACCATCTCGAAGATGTCCTGGCAGCGGAATGACAAAACAAAGAAATCGACGCATCCGAACTTTACAATCGTTCGACTTTGGTCAAAGAAATGAGAGCAATAATCTTTTCAGACCTAGAGACGATGCCCAGGAAGCTTTTGCCCCAGCACGTTCTCGAGTACAACCCTGAAGTATGGCTCGCTCAAAGGCCGAAAGAAGTTCAAAACTACGTGGTTGAACTCTTCGACGTAGGCCGGAAAGACTAGTCAAAGACGCTCGAGGAGATACTAGAGACAAATGCCAGCATTGAAATGCTGTACGCGAGGATATCCAAACGGATCATGCCGTACCATTTCTCGGTCAAACTCTGCCAGTACGACTTGTCCAGGTCAAAATACATAGTGTAATGTGACCATGGACCGGGGGGATAGTACACTCATCTGACCCAGTCTAATAAACTGCTGGCCCAACTCATTGCGACGCCGGGATGATTTGGTCAAGGTTGCATTCGACGAGCAGCAAGTTCAGTGCCGACAATCACACGTCCTCTTCTATCATAACGAGCTTCCTGTACTTCGGGCTAGAAGCAATCAGGGACAGCCATTCTGCATCACTGTTAACCCAGCGCTGCCACATCAACGGCTTTGTTATACTTACGTTTAGGTTATGTATTTTTGTTTGTATTGCCAAGGCCCTTGGGCTTTTAGCGTAATAAATATCATATCATATGCACTAATTTTTGCACAAGACAAGTGAAGAAAATTTTAGATGAGTGTGGTGTTGGTGATAAGTGGAATGAGAGTATGGGTCATGAGTTGGAGTTAGGGACAGTAGCTGAAGAAGTAAAAAATACACTTAGGGACCAGGAAATCCAGGTGGCAGGTTGACAAAGATAGTTCAAAATCTCTGAGATTTTATACAGAGGCGAAAGAGACATGGGGCGAATGTGTTTATTTTAAAGTGGGTTTAGATAGGGAGGAATTGAAATTAATAATTAGTATGCGTCCTAATATTTTACCTCTGGGGGATAGGAGGAGGTACACTGGTTGGCCGATTGGGAGGATATTTGGAGTAAATGATAGGGCCTGTTAAAGACCAGGTACATTTAACCTACCGGTACACCACGGGCAAGGGAGTTTACCGCCAAAGCGTTGACGCAGCGTACCCCTAACACGTGCTGCGTTATCAAGGGGCGAAGAAGGAGGGACGGTGGATCGCTAAGCGTTTCAGCAAGTCTTTCTTGTATTAAGTGTTTGACTAAAAGATACCATATTTGGGCTATGCCTATGAGAGACTGTATCTTGTTTTACATTAAATGATTTGATTCGATTTAACCGCGTTTTACTATGCAAAATTAGTGCTCACGAAAAATGTAGACCAGCTGGTACAGACCCCAAATTAATAGTTCTGTTTCTTCGTGTGAACTCTAAAAGCAGTGGTATGATTCTTTGAAAGTTAGTTAGCCTTCTAGAATTGCGTTTTGGGTTAAATGAAGGATAGCCAAATACTCCTGTTTCAGCTACTTTATGTTAAAAGTTAACTACCGATCAAAGAAGAGTACCTGTACTGTACGACCTATTATACCGACAATGAGGTATCCCTTAGCATTAGAATCGTACGTTATCGAACAAGACTCAAAGGTCTAGACTAAATTTCAGCCGATTATCCGATAATCCTGAGATTCAGACGTCATGATTGAAATTAGGATTACCGAGTAAACCCATACTGTCGAAAGATACCCCTCGCAGCCTAAAGGCACGATTCCAAGAAAAGCCTGAATATCGTATTTTTAATAAAATGAAAATGACTCGAAATGGAAAAATAGCTAGTATATTCTTCACCACTATATAGTCACGTTTTCGCCACATGTTACCATGGCCTTGGTTCACGAATGGCCCCTGAAACAAGTGTATTTGGGGAGTGGAACCCTGAAAAGGCACATCTAGACCCTAATGCCTATAAGTACATCAAGTTTAAACGTGACCCCTTACATGGTTTACGAGTAATGAACTCCGGAAAAAAAGGTGATAACCGGCTACCTCGGCCGGAAGAGTGTATTATTCGTAAATGAACAGTCCACTGAAAACGGTTAAATTCGCAGAAAGGACAACAGACGAGATCAGATACAGAGAACTGTCTTTTCCCAGAGGTCTCGGAGTTCTTTGCAGGGAATAGGCAAAATATCCTCCCAAAAGGCAGAAATATTAAATAATCCTCATCAGGCCCTTCCACTACGACTCGCAGTGGCCTTTGCATGAGGAATATTTAACATTTCTGGAGAAAAAAATAAGCGAATTCCATGAGTTGTGCCTGTACCATGCAATGATAACCTTGGGACTTGATCCCTGGACGTGGGCAGATAATTTTTCTTGTAGATTCAAGTGTTTGTTATAGTTACGTTTAGGTTATGTATATTTGTTTGTATTTCCAAGGCCCTTGGGCTTTTAGCGTAGTAAATATCATATCATATGCACTAATTTTTGCTCGGCTAAATCATGAGGTCGTCGTATACGAGAATGTATTCTTGTTTATACGGCCTGTTAAAGACCAGGTACATTTACCTTTCGAAAGCCCAGGCGAGCACAACAGTAGCGCCATCTATCTGCAGAAGTTGTACCTGACTATTATGTCAGCTAACCTAGTTTTGGCAGAATCATTATAATGAGCAAGCAAACTCGATTGTATATTACCAATCTGTAGGAAGGCAAATCGTAGCCTAGCTCAGTTAATATCGAAACAGAAGTTGGAACTTGTTTGAGGGGGGGGCCTCCCATGTGACCTCCATCTCAATTTTTTTTTAATGACAGACAGCTATGGGCGCCTTGAAAAACATTCACAGAGGAATTCAGTCACTAGATGTGGCGACTAGCTATCATCGGAAAAAAAAAAGTTCAACAGAATCGGAGCGGATGCTCACGGGATTAGTCATTCTATAACTTGGGTATAGGTCTGCAATCCTGTTAAGTTCAAGTTCGTTTTATTTTTAAACACATTATTTACAGAAAAATAGTCCCCACAGATCGGAGAGATTACCTCGAAGAGATCGGTGAGATTCAAGACAAGTGAAGAAAATTTTAGACGAGTGTGGTGTTGGTGATAAGTGGGATGAGGGTATGGGTGATGAGTTGGAGTTAAGGACAGTAGCTGAAGAAGTAAAAAATACACTTAGGGACCAGGAAATCCAGGTGGCAGGTTGACAAATATAGTTCAAAATCTCTGAGGTTTTATACAGAGGCGAAAGAGACATGGGGTGAATGTGTTTATTTTAAAGCGGGTTTAGATAGGGAGGAACTGAAATTAATAATTAGTATGCGTCCTGATATTTTACCTCTGGGGGATAGGAGGAGGTACACTGGTTGGCCGATTGGGAGGATATTTGGAATAAATGATATGGCCTGTTAAAGACCAGGTACATTTAACCTACCGGTACACCACGGGCAAGGGAGTTTACCGCCAAAGCGTTGATGCACCGCACCCCTAACACGTGCTGCGTCTGCAGCGGTGTCTATCAAGGGGCGAAGAAGGAGGGACGGTGGATCGCTAAGCGTTTCAGCAAGTCTTTCTTGTATTAACTGTTTGACTAAAAGATACCATATTTGGGCCATGCCTACGAGAGACTGTATCTTGTTTTACATTAAATGATTTGATTTAACCGCGTCTTACTATGCAATATTAGTGCTCACGAAAAATGCAGACCAGCTGGTACAGACCCCTTTCTGTGTCACCACCACAAGTCAAAACCGATGAATATAAGGAATGAAGAAACCAGAAGAGTTGATGATTTTTTAATAAATTAATAGTTCTGTTTCTTCGTGTGAACTCTAACAGCAGTGGTATGATTCCATCCAGAGAACACGGAGGGCTCCTCAACATCATTACCGGTGTAATTGTAGCAGCTAATGTAGACGCTGACACCACGAGAAGAGTTGGGCCCGAATTGTAGACGAGATGACTGGGAAAACAGCTGATTCATTTTCCTTCCGGAAGAAAGACAAGGCTGGTACAATGTCAACCAAATCAGCAGTTAAGAACGATGGCGAACGAATTCATATAGATCAAGGGCTTCTGTTCCAGCTCTTAGATAAGGTGGCGAACCGTGAAGAATTCGACCTTCAAGACATTTTGTCGTATGAGCTTTGCACGTATCCCCCATCCCTTTTTGGATCCTATGAAGTTTTACGTCCTGCCGACAAATCATCGCTGTCAAACGCTATTGGAATGGCGTCAGGTGACCATTCCTACAAGCGCTTAGACTCATGCAGTGGCATTGACGGCGGTTGGCTGCTCCAGAAATTGACTTGACTCAGTTGACACGTCTCATCGGCAACGACACCGATCTCTTCTCTTTCTTCCCCATCAAGCCTCTACCACCAACCAAGGCTTAAATTTCAGGTCGGAAACAAAAGCGTAAGCTATGGAATATTTGCTCTTTAAAGGAAAAATTAAGGGACATATGTGGTGCAATTCTATTTCTCCATGACACCACTTCGAGACTGCAGGAATTGGTAAATCTGTTGGACTGTCACTGTACCGGTCCGATCCGTCTTTCCGCGAGGCAGCTAAGGTCTTTATGGACTCGAAGGTTACGAAAGACGAGCTCCTTGCAGCTGGTGAACAAGCTCTTCTGAAAATTTTTAAAGGAAAGCCTGGAGAAACTCTCCTGTCCATAAGACATCGTGTGTTCTTGGCCAAGCTCGCTTCCTCTTCCGCATTTGTCTGCCCTGATCGGATGCCTCCTACACCTTCAGCCGCGAGGTTCCATTCTTTTCGCGTGTATTTGCAGATAATGGAATGGAAAAGCGAGTCTTCTGAGATGAATCCAGGAATTTGCTGATAGTTACATCCCAGTAATGACGGAGAAGAAACCAGCTCCTCAAAGTCTTCTTCAGATCATCCGCTGCAACTGCAAATCAGGTTGTGATACGACCAGATACACCTGCTGTAAGAATGGCATGCACACTTGTTTGCGGAGAGTGCACGGGAACAAACTGTAGCAAACGAACCAACCTTTCTGGAAGAAGAGGAAGTTCAATGTCCTGCTATAATGCTTGTTGTGTTCTTTTATTGTGCTCTCTAATGAAATGATGATTCTCGATATTATGTGATCTAGAAATGACGATTCTCAAAACTGTGATTTATATATGGATGTGTTGGTATTTTTGTTTTCCAACTGTAGGAGAAGTCGATAATAAGAATGATTTTTCAAGTTTCTATTTTTCTAAAACCTAGCCGCCCTTTTTCTTTAGTCTGGTCTTCACAGAGTGATGATGTTTCCGAGTTCCTGACAATTAGCGGAACAAAAAAGGGTGAGGTACTTCTCTACTCCTTTAAATTACCGTGCCAGATTTTCTTCTTTTGCTGTTTGGAGTATTTCAGGTGTAGGCTACATTGATCTGATCTTTGGGTAACATTTCGGAAGAATAACAACTTCCGTTATCGGAATTGTTTTAAGTCGTAGCTAGTTCTTCTTTTTTACGGTTTAATATGAGTTAGAGACACGATATAAGAAAATTAATATCATTTTCGGTTCCAGCGAGTTGATTTGTATCAGAAAGTCGAAAAAGTATTTTTTCACTCATTCCAGCCCCAGGAGATTTTCACGTAGTGCGATTTTAGCGGATTTTGGATTTGTTTTTCAGCGGTTTTTTCGGAGCATTTCAGTGTAAAAAAACCTTTTGTTGCAATTGTGTCCCGTTCATACTGTACTTTTACAGGACTACCAGAGGACTGGAAAACTACATAGATGCTGAAGATCGAGAGGAACTGATCTTGACTATGATTATCATTCCGACTTCTCCCATTTACCCGACCATGGTAGTTCTGGTGTTGGGGTTTGGAGAAATCAGGGGTTTTGGGGTTTTGCGAGATTTCAGACATACAAGGAAATTTTTTTCCAAGGAGATGGCGAGGAACCAAGCTGATGTAAAGACCTTCTCCATAGCTGGAGTATCAGCGCAAATCCCTGCGCCTCTAAAGATGGCTGTAAGAGGTAAGGTCTGGGACATGGTTCAGCAATAACCAGAACGGTTTATAGAGGGGAGCAGCGCCCAGTTAATAGCCGCTATTGCCCTGTTCAAAACCCATCCAGAAGTTATACTTCGATCATTCGCGTATCTGTTTTTCCCATACGTACGGACCTGGATGGACGACACTTACTAGAAAATCTCCTTTAATGATATCAAAGATGAATTCGGAGTTACCCCGACAACGGTCGCTACGGTTGCCAACGCCAACATAACCAAGGAATCTCTGATCCGCTGCCTTGCTAGGGCCCGCTTTCTCCCAGCAGGAACTACCTCAGCGCAACTTGCAAAAACGCTTGGTGCAATTGCGATCAATGCTCGAGTCGCTTAACCTACCATAGTTCTAGACTGAAAGCACGGACAAGTGGAATATGCATTAGAGTCATCGGCAAAACTGAAGGGGGGCATAGGGGAGAAGCTGCTCTCCCATGATTATCCTCGCGCACATGCAAGGTGCTTGTTTCGTTTCTTGTAACGATTAAAGACTTATCGGAAATCGAAAACCTTGTTGTTTAAACCGGGAACTGCTCGTCGCACAGACGAAGAGTTGATTTTTTACGTTTCGTGCAAGTAGTAGGCTATGTTTTGTTGTGTGTTGTTGTTTTCTTTCTTCTTTTTCTTCTTCCTAAGTTCTGTCTTTTCATGATTTGTCATGTGACAGGTTTTTCATTAAATAATAATAATAATAAAAATCCTTGTTACTTTGTCGAAACTACAAACATTTCGTCGGTATGAATCACCCACAACTTTGCTTTGCTCTTTTAACAATATAGACAACTTTAGTCAACCCGGGATTTAAGTTTGACAGCATTGTTTTCTTTAAAGCACATCTGAAAAGCCTTATTCTAATCTCACAGCCTCTAGGAACATCATCGAACTCTCGCAACTAGAAAACAATCGCTTTTATCGCAAGTTGTTCAGGCCATAAGTGAACTTCTTGTTCTTGGGTTTCAGTATAGTGAACACGACAACATGCGCACTTGGAGGAGCTATGAGGCTAAAATTCGTCCGTTGCGCATTGAGATCAGACTATCAGAAAAGGAATCTGCAGAAACACGGAGCAAGTGCTGATTCTAGGTTGCCGCATTTTGTCCATCACTGATCTTATTGTTTGTAGTAGCTGGCTCTGCATGGACATAGTTTGTTAAATTAGCAGCTGTTGTGCTGTAGGTCTGCTACATTAGCGCCTGCACTGGAACCTGAGATGACGACTCGGACTTTTTGTTTTCTTTAACGTGTTTTAAATACTCCCACCTTCTTTTAGCTTGTTCCCAAGGATGACGTGGCACACGTTTCTTCTCCAACGGTTCATGCTCCGAACGGTGACAAAATAACCCTTAGAAACCCTATCCTTTCCCCAACCGAACCCAGTGCTAGTTTTTAATATAAAACGAGTCACCGAGATGAACTTTTTTTTCTCGATAGCGATAGCAACATCGCACACTCTGGGATTTCTTTCTCTTTCGTATTATGAGCTGTCCCATTGTTCGTAATCTAGTCATGCGTTAGCTTTGCCGGCACTTATTAAGGGCGGGGTCAGACGATATGGTATAAAATCTTCGCTTTCATTATAAAACGAACCTGTTGAAAATGAAAGGCTATTGAGAAATTGGCATATTCGTGTGCCTACTGTGGGCTGTGCTATCGGAAACTCGCCTATCCCTCAACCGCAAGAGTTGGAATCATAGGTTTCCTACTTTGATGCATGGCCACGAAGGAGATTGTAGCTTTGATAATCTTACTCTACCAACTGTTCTGCCCCGTTTGCTACTAACTCGTTGATTCTAAATATAGGCCTAGAAGTTCTACTGACCAGTTTAAGTGGCGTACAGATTATTGCGCTGCATGAACATATCCAAAATAACCTATCTGTGCTGTAGCCCTCAGATGACGTTTAGGCCAAATGTTCAAACCATATACACTCAATTCAGTTCCCTATTGGAATATTTTGATGTTCCATTCTGTATGTTGAAATAGCTTAATGAACAAGTTGACTGAAGGCTTTGGGGACGAACTCTTTGACCTATTGCAGGTCTCTGTCCAACTGGCCTCGGTACAATGACGGAGTTCACCTTTAATGGTGTATGATAAGTAATATTTTAGCTAGTAATATTTGTAATATTTGTAATAGTAATGTAGTAATATTTGAGAGCAAGTCAGTAATACTTGTTGGATGGACTTTAATCTGCTGACCTTCTCTCGATCTTTCTCGAACAATGAGATATAGCTGGCCCGTGAGTTGCCACTTAGGGACAATGGTTAACCCTGCCACCCTTTTTATGGCAATTGTTTTTCATAATAGGTGCATGAAATAAACTTTACGTTTCTCAGGTCGAAACACAGTGATCGAGCCATCTCCTGCTGTTAATGACGACTTCGAGCTTAAGACAGCTGACGATGTTGTGTCAGAACCTCTCCCATCAGCTGACGAGATATTGCGAGTTAGTGGACTAATGGTCGAAATATTGACCGTCTGTATCAGACATATCGAGCGACAAGGTAATTCCGGAATTATTTTTCGATAAGCTTCGTCAGCTTTCAGCGAAAAACCATTTTGTATTTGAGCCGAGTTCGTCCGTTCAGCAAACTTTGTCTTGGAAAAATCTGTAAGGCTATTGTCATTCACAGTAAAAGGGAAGTAAAGTGCTTTACCGTTACATTGGCAAAGTTGACTAACAGGAAAAGAAGTGTGTTCACGGCGTAATAGTACATTTTCGACCGTTGAGTTGACGGAGCATCCGCCCAATTCTGTGTTTGCTGGAGTCACTGACATCACGGTGACCGTTGGATTGACAGGGAGGCCTTAGCAATTGTTTGGGCCGAGCACAAGCTGTACTACTACAATGAAGACCACGAAATTAAAGTACAGACAGACCATTTCCCACCTAAGTACCTAGAAAAAATGAAGAATACGAACACTAGATTAATGCGGTGGAGCATGATCTTACAAAACTTTCGTGTCAAGTACGTCGAAAGGCCCGGGACAGCAAATGGTAATGCCGACAGCCTGTCACGTGGAACCTAAAATGTTCCTGTTGTAAATAGTGTATAGCTGGCGTCAGCGAAGAGGCATATGTTATCGCGGCGAAGAAGGGTCAGCAGCTTCTGGGATTAGCGAACAACTTGAGGGGGGGATCGAGGGACCAATTCGTTTTCATGCGGAGAGGGTGGGTACTTGTTCCGGCTCTGGAAGGACACTTTAAGGGATTTCGACTTTCTGTTACTGTAAGACTGCGTGCGGCAAATAATGACGCTTGTCTGGGGAAAACCTATGCTACAGTCTTTGCACATAATGTGCGCGATGTGGCGAGAGATGAGAGAATTGATCTAAATTGAAGCTTCTGTCAGAGGATACTTCGCCTATCGAATCAGGCCACCGTGTGGCTTGTGTCTACATGTGCAGACGGTTCAGAACCCCTACAACGGATTTGCATTGGGGATCCTCATACCCAAGCTTCATAAACAGCACCAAGGCTAAGAAAAAAACCTACAGGCAGTAGACCAGTGCAGGGCCAAAATGTGAGTGATGTAGCCGCGAAGCATGTTGGCCATGTTCCGAAAGAATTTTTCAAACTGGTTGTCTTGTTGTTGGAGTGGGGAAATGACAGACAATGTTGACGTACATCTTCTGGTATCATGCAGTTGACACTGTACCTGCTACTGTGAAGGACTACACTTCGGAGTTCATAGATGCTGAAGATCGTCAGGAACTGGTCTTGACCATGATTACCAATCCGACTTCTCCCACTTACCCGACCATGGCAGTTCTGATTTTGGGGTTTGGGGATGAAACTAGATTTCAGTCATACAAGGAAATTTTTTTCCAAGGAGATGGCGAGGAACCAAGCTGATGGAAATACCTTCTCCATAGCTGGAGTATCAGCGCTAATCCCTGCGCCTCTAAAGATGGCTGTAATAGATACAGTCTGGGACATGGTTTAGCAAGAACCAGAACGATTTCTAGATGGGACCAACGCCCAGTTCATAGCCACTGTACCGTGTTCAAAACCCATCCAGAAGTTATAGTTCGATCATTCGCATATCTGTTCTTCCTATACGTACGAACCTGGATGGACGACACTTACTCGAAAATCTCCTTTAATGATATCAAAGACGAATTCGGAGTTACCCCGACAACGGTCGCTACGGTTACCAACGCCGACACAACCAAGGAATCCCTGATCTGTGCCTCCGCTGCTTTGCTAGGGCCAGCTTTCTCCCAGCAGGAACTAATCCCAGCGCAACTTGCAAAGACTCTCTTGTGCAACTGTGATCAATGCTCGAGTCGCTTCATTCACAGAAGGCGAAGTCAAAAAGGTTCTTGACAGTAAGGGTATTACCCTTGAGAAGGTCAAGCGGAAAAGTGAAGACACTTTAGGGAGAGTGATCCGTGTCAATCGAGATTTTTAGTGTGATGGACTGATTCGAGAGGCAGTCAGATATCTTGGGCTGTACTAACCCAAATACGTATAGTTTACAAGCATATCCGTCAAACAACCCTGGGATTTGCAGTAGCAATCCGACATAGAGTTGAAGCAATAGCTAGGGATAGAACTTGGACTGGAACCCGGAGCTCAACTTACTCAAAGGTACTAGCCCATACGCAGGACTTGTTGAACACGTAGACAAGGGCTTTCAACAAGCGAACTTCCCAAAAATGGCATATGCCGGAGTCTTGTACCATGGTCGATCAACAGAATCCGAAGATGAGAAGGTTAAGTGGAAAAAATACGCTACGGCAGCTATTGAGAAAGCTGTGGGGTCTCGTGACAAGATCCTAGAGGTTCGCTTGATCGTCCAGTTATTACCAAAGATTGATGTAGTTACTGTGATGTAGTTAAGTGGAAAAAATACGCTACAGCAGCTATTGAGAAAGCTGTGGGGTCTCGTGACAAGATCCTAGAGGTTCGCTTGATCGTCCAGTTATTACCAAAGATTGATGTAGTAACGACGTAAATAGGGCTTTGGATACAGCGACAGGGATTATGGACGTGAAAGACCAAGCCTTCATCAACAAGGTATATGAGGTCTTAGAATCAAAGGATTCCACTTGTAACTGGTATCAAGCGGAAAAAGAGTAAAGAGAGGGAGCAGCCCGATTGGCCATTGTAGAAGATTTCATTCAGATCGCAGCTGACATCCAAGAAAGAACAACCGAACAATATGAGGCCTGGATCGCAGCTAAGGTTCCTCCTCATATGCAGCGAGAGGCTCAGCACATTATGATGCGCTAGAAGGCTGAGCTTTTGGCGCAGAGTTCATTGTATTCGTCCATCGAGCAGCGATTCCTAGGTGTCAGTAATCGTTGATTCCCTCTTCTGAAAGAGGAGCTCATCAGTGTTGTGAAAAGTCTCGTTTCAAAAGCAACAGGAGAAGGTCTTGAACAAGAGCTGGAGTAACTGCTTTTGTAGGTTATTAAGATCTGATTGGTAAATCAGCCAAGAAAAGAAATAAATAAAGGTCTAATCGTTACATGAAGGCATCACAACGGAAGCACAACTTCACAGAAGCTGTCCATGGTCAACCAGGGAATAAAAGGAATTACAATAAGCTCAATGGAAGTTTTCAGATGGACAACCACCAAACTATGCTGTGCTTAGATTTGCACTGCACTTAGACGACTTGCCGGAATAGAGAATATGAGTGAATGTGAAAAAAATAGTGTCATCTCCGAGAAAAGTCAGTAAAACATTTTCAGTAATGTGGTCTCTTTTGTCGTTATTGGTACATTTATATGTGATGAGGAATCATTGATGGGCACCATTTCAAATCAAGCCGTTGATGAGATAGTGGCAAAGAGCCTATTGAGTGCAAATGCTTGTTGTTTAAAGGCACTGGAAGCATACTGAAACACACTCCTTTTTCCATGGTTACAAGTAAAAACCATAGAATATATTGCGAAGTAAACAGGAACCGAAAACGGTAACACCGTTCATGTTGAATTAGAAGCTGTTAAAAGATTCTGGTTACTGTTGGCATTTCAATTCGGTACCAAGTCAAATTTCTCTGAGCACATTCACAACTCTACAAATTTAGAAGGTTGGAAAAGTGAAGTAGTGACTAACAAAGATCTCCGGTAACGACGTGATGCTAGATTTCATCCGAATATCCGGTCACAGGTGCCACACAAAACCGAACATCGACATTTTCGAAGCGAATCCCTTTAAGACTGTTAAATCGACTCCCAAAATCTACAAGCGATCTTCATCTTGTAGCTAATCGACAAAACTGCTTGCGCATAATGTGCGCGATGTGGTGCCGACAGCCAGTATTCAGGCGATAATTGTTTTGTAAGTTGGGAAAAACCGTTTGGATGTGCGTGAATTATATTTTGTACAGTACCCCAGTCACATAACACTCTGTAATCATGTTAGCAGTCTCAGCTACAGATTCTGTCAAGAGCGACTGATGCTTCTGGGTCGGTCTAGTACCTTACAGAGCTTCGTAGGTTCATTATGATCTGGACTTACAACGACATTTACAAGAAAATTAGAGCTAATAGCAAATTAAGCTACAACTGAAAAGGAGGAGGAAACAAGGATTTGATGCTTCTCGTAAAAAAAACAGTGAAAATATTTTTCAGCTACTCCAACTCTTATGGCGTGTAGCTACCAAGTACAAGCATGGCTCGATCATCGCTTGGAAAGCCTTGATCATAAAGTCACTTGAGTCGCCGATCACAAAACAAGTTTACTTCCATCGTTGGAACTGACGCGGTCCGTAAATCCTATTGGTATGGGGTATTTCATGATACGGCACTAGCCACGAGGAGATCCTAATTATTGGTGTGGGATACATTGACCCAGACGGTTTGGCTAAAGAGAGGATGCTTAGGGTTATGGAGTCGAAATAAAAAAAGTGATTGATCTGGCCTGTGACTTCATACGATCCATTTATAATGCTGCTTTGGTCGAGACAAATTTTGCCTCGAAGTCGTATGATCGTGCAAGCAACCTGTCTGGAAATTTGAAGGTGTTCAGGCTCAAATAGATCGCCTTCTTGGCCGAGATGTCCCTTATTTTCGATGTCTTGCGCACAGGGGGAGGTATGTTGTTGAGCGTACCTGCGAAGTTTTAACTTTTGCCAGAAATATGTCTAGTGTTCTTCGTCTGCTGTGTTGCTACTTAAAACATTTCAGAAATAAAAACAGATATTAAGAACTTACTACAAAATAGATTTCTTTTTATTCTTGGTGGGATGGACTGGATGGACACTAGTAAGATATCCAACCTCAGTCTAACGACATTGAGAACCCGTTATTTTCAAATATATATTACAGAAATATCGTGAATTTCAGCCAAAGAACAAGTTCTCACGGTCTTTTATAAAATATATTTGAAAACAGAACTAGGTCTCACGCTCTCCTTGGAAATACATTAGACAGTAACAGGTCCTCACAATCCAAAATTTCCTCATTTCAAGTATTAGGAATGCTCGACATCTTCCATACTCCAAAGGAGGATTCACTGTATTGTTGACAACAAGGTAGCTAAATAATTACATATTCTTCAATCAATTGTATTTATACACAAAAAAACAAGCTAGTGCGAGCAATGTACTGGCCATGCAGTCGCTCACCAATATGAAACTCCACAATTCTTCATTCACACGGGAAGTTACACATAATATGAAGGAGGCTCTTCAGGAAATGTTTGACAGCTAAGTTTTAACTATCGACAGCTAAGTTTTAACTATCGATGTCTAGTGATCTTCGTCTGATGTATTGCTACTTAAAACATTTCAAAAATAAAAGCAGATATTAAGAACTTACTACAAAATAGATTTCTTTTTATTCTTGGTGGGATGGACACCAATAAGATATCCAACCTCAGTCTAACGATATTGAGAACCCGTTATTTTCAAATATGTATTATAGAAATATCGTGAATTTCAGCCAAAGAACAAGTTCTCACGGTCTTTTATAAAATATATTTGAAAACAGAACTAGGTCTCACGCTCTCCTTGGAAATACATTAGACAGTAACAGGTTCTCACAATCCAAAATTTCCTCATTTCCAGTATTAGGAAGGCTCGACATCTTCCCATACTCCAAAGGAGGATTCACTGTATTGTTGACCACAAGGTAGCCAAATAATTACATATTCTTCAATCTCAGCAGGATAGTCCCAACCCATTTGACGTGTGGCTCTTTTCTTAACTATTTTTTTTTTCATTTTCTACAGATATGTTGTGTTGTTGAGTTAATCAACAGCGTAGTCTTCGAATTGCCAGAGTTCTAAATATATTTGTTCTTTCAACATAGATTTTCTGGCTCATAATATTTTCCCTTCTTAGATGCCCAAACAAATGGAGACCATCATTCCCCAAGACCCCACCCAACCGACCTTGCCTGCCCCCGAAGATGACTGCGAACGACCCCGCACGACCCAGCCTGACCATGAACATCCACTTGTAACCCTCCCGGCCCAGCCGACCGGCAATCAACCAACCCAGCCTGCTCCTGAAGATGACACGTGCCCACCTGCCCAAGGACCTTCAGCAAACAATTCTTCCCTGTCTGTCCCGAAAGACAAGAAGAAGCCACGTTCGTTTTGGAAAATGTGTCCGTTTTGCCGCCGATCGTTTGAGTTCTAGGAGAAACATTTTTTGGGGAAAAGAAATTCCTGTGGCAAAAACCAGAATGGGACTGGTGGACCGCCGCCGAAGCTAAGCAAATGCATGACGTTGCCAAAGACGTCTTAGAAGAGAAGGCACGCGACAAGTCTTTCTTCTCCGCCTCGCAGGTAAAACCGGCTATTAAAGAGGCCAAAACGCTCCACAAATTTAGCGAGGCTTTGACTGAAATGACCGGTTTCTACTTCGATCCGTAGGAAGTGCCTGACTGCTCTGTATCCCTCCATGCGCCAGGACCAGCGAGCCGAGCTACCGACAGACCTGCAATTTCTGCTGCTGTCTCAGCTTCGTTCATCCCATCTGACGAGCCCAATACTTCTGCGGCTGTGACAACAGCCACGGCGAAGTCAACTGAAACAGCAACTCCAACGAATAGACCATCATCTGAACCGTCGACTTCTGCACCAACAGCCCCGACGAAGATATCGATATCAGCGAGGCCGCAACCTCCTGCTAACCAGTCGCCTCTGTCCGACTCGGATTTCTACTCGAGCGAGCGCTTGGTCCATACTCACAAACCAACAATTTCTCGACCCCATCGGTCAGCTCGTCAGAGCACTGTTAGATTTGATTCAGACCCCGAAGACATCTTCAACAGTGCCGACGAGGGAAGTGCGTACGCCCCAGAGCAGCAACCCGAAGAATCTTCCGAGTCCGATGTCGAGGACAGTGACGCTCATCGACTCAACCAATCCTTCAGCTCCACGAAGGAGTGGAAGTTCAAAGACCCAATTCGATCGGACATGCAAGAAAGGTCTTTACCAGATTTATACTCTAAGAATACAAACACCAGAATACGCTAAAAAGATGGTGTATGGTGTAGATTTGATGAGAAAATTTAAAGACTGGGCTGCGGTGTGTGGTGATAAGGCCACAAAGAAGTAAACGAACCCGTTCGGCTGTGCCCAGAAAGTGGTGTACTTCGTGCTAGAGGGTGGGACAATCTACACTCTGCCGAAAGAATCGAATTGTTTTTCGCCAAGCTTGCTGAGTGCGGCATGCAGGCAAGCTCTCGCAGCAAGTACGTTCAAGCTTTCCAGAGATTCGTCAATTATATCAGCACCCGCGGTATCGACGGCCCGAAGAACTTGGATTTGACTCATCTTAGCTTTGTTCTGAAGGCCCTAGACCATTTGGACAAGAAGCAATCCTCGCTGGCAACCGCGAACAAACCAGCGGACTATCGATCCCAATTCATTCACAATTAAGACTATCTGGAGTTGAAGGCAGGCGTGGAGGTCTTCATGGCCCTGGTGCCGTCGACTTCTGCACCAACAGCCCCGACGAAACCATCGATATCAGCGAGGCCGCAACCTCCTGCTAACCAGCTGCCTCTGTCCGACTCGGATTTCTTCTCGAGCGAGCGCTTGGTCCAGACTCACAAACCAACAATTTCTCGACCCCATCGGTCAGCTCGTCAGAGCACTGTTAGATTTGATTCAGACATCTTCAACAGTGCCGACGAGGGAAGTGCGTACGCCCCAGAGCAGCAACCCGAAGAATCTTCCGAGTCCGATGTCGAGAACAGTGACGCTCATCGACTCGACCAATTCTTCAGCTCCACGAAGGAGTGGAAGTTTAAAACCCGATTCGATCGGCCATGCAAAAAAATGGTCTTTACCAGATTTATACTCTAAGAAAACAAACACCAGAATATGCCAAAAAGATGGTGTATGGTGTACATTTGATGAGAAAATTTAAAGGCTGGGCTGCGGTATGTAGTGATAAGGCTACAAAGAAGGAAACGAACCCGTTCTGCTGTGCCCAGAAAGTGGTGTACTTCGTGCTAGAGGGCACGAAGTGGGACAATCTACACTCTGCCGAAAGAGTCGAATTGTTTTTCGCCAAGCTTGCTGAGTGCGGCATGCAGGCAAGCTCTCGCAGCAAGTACGTTCAAGCTTTCCAGAGATTCGTCAATTATATCAGGACCCGCGGTATCGACGGCCCGAAGAACTTGGATTTGGCTCATCTTAGCTTTGTTCTGAAGGCCCTAGACCATTTTGACAAGAAGCAATCCTCATTGGCAACCGCGAACAAACCAGCGGACTATCGATCCCAATTCATTCACAAACGAAGACTATCTGGAGTTGAAGGCAGGCATGGAGGTCTTCATGGCCCCGGTGCCGTCGACTTCTGCACCAATAGCCCCGACGAAGCCATCGATATCAGCGAGGCCGCAACCTCCTGCTAACCAGTCACCTCTGTCCGACTCGGATTTCTTCTCGAGCAAGCGCTTGGTCCAGACTCACAAACCAACAATTTCTCGACCCCATCGGTCAGCTCGTCAGAGCACTGTTAGATTTGATTCAGACCCCGAAGACATATTCAAAAGAGCCGACGAGGGAAGTGCGTACGCAACAGAGCAGCAACCCGAAGAATCTTCCGAGTCCGATGTCGAGGACAGTGACGCTCATCGACTCAACCAATCCTTCAGCTCCACGAAGGAGTGGAAGTTTAAAGACCCAATTCGATCGGCCACGCAAAAAAATGGTCTTTACCAGATTTATACTCTAAGAAAACAAACACCAGAATACGAAGCCATCGATATCAGCGAGGCCGCAACCTCCTGCTAACCAGTCGCCTCTGTCCGACTCGGATTTCTTCTCGCGCGAGGGCTTGGTCTAGACTCACAAACCAACAATTTCTCGACCCCATCGGTCAACTCGTCAGAGCACTGTTAGATTTGATTCAGACCCCGAAGACATCTTCAACAGTGCCGACGAGGGAAGTGCGTACGCCCCGAGCAGCAACCCGAAGAATCTTTCGAGTCCGATGTCGAGGACAGTGACGCTCATCGACTCAACCAATCCTTCAGCTCCACGAAGGAGTGGAAGTTTAAAGACCCAATTCGATCGGACATGCAAGAAAGGTCTTTACCAGATTTATACTCTAAGGATACAAACACCAGAATACGCCAAAAAGATGGTGTATGGTGTAGATTTGATGAGAAAATTTAAAGACTGGGCTGCGGTGTGTGGTGATAAGGCCACAAAGAAGTAAACGAACCCGTTCGGCTGTGCCCAGAAAGTGGTGTACTTCGTGCTAGAGGGTGGGACAATCTACACTCTGCCGAAAGAATCGAATTGTTTTTCGCCAAGCTTGCTGAGTGCGGCATGCAGGCAAGCTCTCGAAGCAAGTACGTTCAAGCTTTCCAGAGATTCGTCAATTATATCAGCACCCGCGGTATCGACGGCCCGAAGAACTTGGATTTGACTCATCTTAGCTTTGTTCTGAAGGCCCTAGACCATTTGGACAAGAAGCAATCCTGACTGGCAACCGCGAACAAACCAGCGGACTATCGATCCCAATTCATTCACAAACGAAGACTATCTGGAGTTGAAGGCAGGCGTGGAGGTCTTCATGGCCCCGGTGCTGCCGCATCTGTCGAGAAATTTGCTGCTGGACGAGGATAGACAACTCTTGACGGCATACGTATGCTTTCTGGTATCGTTCCTGTTCGGTCATCGGATGGGCGTCTCTGCAAATATGACCGTGAAAGAATTCCTTAACAGGCGATTGCTAAAAGAAGATATGTTTGTCATCCTCGTCAAAAAGCACAAGACCGCCAGCTTGAAGTCCGCTGGTGTTGCCCTCAATTTTAGAGAAGAAAAGGTGTTCAGCGAATATCTGTCCTACGTTAGGCCAGCTCTGGTTAAGCCGGGTTCTCACGTCCCTACAGATTTCTTACTGACCATGACAGGAACAAAAGTGGAGAACGCATCCCAATTCACGCGACGATTTCTTGAAAAGGTTTTCCCGATCGGGCTGAGGACAGGTGTGGGTGTACCCTCTCAAATGACAGTTCGCCATCTCATCGCTTCGATCAACCACAAGACCACCAATAGGACCCAAGAAGAGAGATAACGCACGAATATCTGTGTCACTCGGGTAAGTTTTCATCATTCTGCTTATTATTTTTTAATGTAAATTTCCCTTCCAGTTGAGCTCATCACATAGCTTAGTCCTAAATTGATTTTTAACTTACTCTGAGTTTGATTCAGGGAATAAGCTTCCACTTCTTTGGCATTCATACTAAGATGCTTACATTGCTACTTGCACCTACTTACGAAATGAATTAGTTTGCAGGTCTGTCTTTCGTTAGAATGTTGCAAGTGTATATTTCCTCCTGTAGGAGAGACCTAACCTTTCGATCTGTCTTTTTCAGAAATCACTTCTAAGAAACATTACGAGGCTTGCAAATTGTTGAGAATCGCCGCGAGGGCCCTGTGAAGGCTTATGTTGGAACTCATGTCCGCCATTGCCTCTAACTGTACTCCAAACAACATGACGTCAACAAAAAGTGCATCCTTTGCGCATTTATACGCACTAATATAATACGGACGACGGAACCTGCGGGACGCCTGACTCATCCTTACTCTGGAACACTCGCGATTTAAACTCTTCGATGATTCTGTCTTTTCAGCAATTTCCGGCAAAGTGATCTACCTTTACACATTTTGCGGAACTTGAATACATTTTTTAAAGAGCCCTGACAATTCTCAACTATAACTTTTCACACACAAATCTAATATAAAAGAATTTCTTGGCTTTGAGATGAACTCAGATGTTTAAAGACTAAAGAGATGGGAAGAAAAGCAGGTGGGGGATTTTCTATTCCCTAGACACTTAGATGAGATCGAGTTCTACAGAAAGTATCCAGAGAAACGAAGCTCTAGATTCAAGGCTTTAAAACAAGAGTGGTTTGTCGATTTACTGAGCGGACAAAATGATGGGACCTCTATCATGCAGTGGATGGTCAACAGGGTAAGAAATGTCACTTATGATGAGTCCGGATGATACGGGTCTAGGTTAGACCATGTTCTAGAAGTGGCAAGGCGGTTTCTAGAAGTGCAATCTAGTGCCTTATTCTCTGAAGCTCCAGGGTTCTCCACAGAGGGACTTGACGAGTTAGTTGCTGTCATTTCGAATGATGATGATGTTCTGAGGGTATATTATGACAAGTGGAAAATTCTGAGGATGATTCTGATGATTCAGGTAAGCGACAACAAGCTGGCAGTCAAAGCTCTACCTCTCTTGTTTGAATGGTACTTGTACAAGGGATTTCTTGTACTATCAAACTTCCCTACTGGCCCCATCATAGTACCTCAGACATTTCTATCAGCCATCCTTGACAAAGTGGAATCGTGATTCACGATATTAGTATACATCAAGTGCTCACAGACGACTGAGCAATATAAGAATTTGCCCCTAGCTGAAACGTTCCTGCGGCTGCACTCTATTCTAGAGTCTTCATATGAGGCTCTAGGAAATGACGCTATAAAGCTATACAAATGTCTAGAGCCTATTAGCGTAGGGATAATCTTGCAGAGAGAGAGGAAGGAATTGAATGACTCTGAATTCCTACAAAGAATACTAGATGACAATTTTCGGGAGGGGTCTGTTCTATCAAAATATGCGAGGTACGCACTAGGATTTTATCATCAGTTCTCAGAAGACATGGTGATTTAGCGTCCCTATGCATAATAGAGCTGTACTGTCAGGAGAAAATGCACTACTATCCCATTCTCTTGACAGAGGACTGAATTGCTATATGATGGGCATTGTGCTTCACCTCATATATTGCTTAGGCTTAACAAAACAACACCCCACAAACAACTGCCACGCAAATTAAAGGTTAACCTTGAGCTTAACCTCTCTCTCTTACATAGCCATGTCTTTTACGTTAAACCGATCGACCGCACACCTCCGCCTCCAAACCAAGAGCAATACAAGCAACAGTTGGAAATACTGGACACCAACCTTCAACCATCCGCTGAGGATCAACAGGTAACCTGACCCCTCAACCCCAGCGCAGAGCCCCCACAACTCTCAAACCTTTTGCAGCATCTACCCTAACAAACGGCTGTCGCTGCTGCCAGCGTAGTTCCGCAACCATGGTCAAACCACCCTGCGTTCCAGCCACCAAGCATCGTCGATATTTGTAAACTGATAGAAGAAGAGGAGCCGGGGACAACTGAATCTCCTCGATTTCAGCGCACTTCAGCTGCAAGCCGCAGCCTTACAACTTACCAACCAATTGTCGGACAAACCCCTGTCTGCCCTTCACCAGCCACCGATACAGCTCAACAGACCTCCTCATCCTAAACGAGCCCCAAACCACCACCAAGAAACAAAAACCCTTGGTGGCTTGGGGTTTTCAAGCTTGTTCAAGAAATACAGAAAACGCAGTACTGACTTGTGCACCCTACTCCCAAAACACCAGAAAAAGGCCCTAGCAGACCTCGGTGCTTCCCTCCAACACTATCGAGTTTCATCCTCACATATTTTTTTCTGTTAAGCAACTGCTTGAACTGCCTTGTTTGATTAAAGGTTTGTCAATCGTGTTATGGCCCACCACTGATTACTTAAAGGAGTTCTCAAACCAACTTGCGGACCACCAAACTTACAAAAACCTGACCGCTTTTGAGGCTTCTCAATTTCTGAACGAAACTTCCAGCTGCTGCAAGACCTTGCATCAAAGACTTTTCCAAGAAGGTTGCATTCCGATGTCTCTCTTAGAAGCTTTTAAGGAGCACCCGAAGACAATTATCGGGAGGGGTCTGTTCCATCAAAATATGCGAGGTACTACACTAGGATTTTATCATCAGTTCTCAGAAGACATGGTGATTTAGCGGTCCCTATGGATAATAGAGCTGTACGGTCAGGAGAAAATGCACTACTATCCCATTCTCTTGACAGAGGACTGAATTCTAAAGATGTACAGGTACGGAGTGGCACTTCGTCCATCTGCTGAGGGAGCATCAGAGCGATTAGGGGGGAAGTTTTTCAAGCAATATTGCGTGAGTTACTACTCAAGAGAAGGTCACCTACCTTCAATAGAGGACAATCCCAATTTTCCCAAGATTGGAAACCTGGTAACCTTGTAGAAGGTTCCAAGATACCCCATGAGGACTGGAATAAGATCCGATTCAAGCCTCACGTCGTTTACAATTACTACCCTGACCCAACAGATTTGATTGATGATAAGTCTCAAACCCCTCACTTAGATCACATATATTAGCTATTTGCAAGAGATGCCTTGAACATCATAGAGGAGAAACACCCTGCTGATCCAGAAAAAACCCGGCTAGTGACTGAAATCTTATCTAGAGAAGAGATTGATATCAGAGAGTTCTACAAGATTGTAGAGGAAGGTGGTAGAATCCCTGAAAACTGGGCAGTCATCCAGCTGATGGCGAAGGAAAGGGAATTGAAACTAGAGGCGAGAGTTTTCTCAATTCTGACCTTTGAATGCCGATTGATGGCCTCTGTGCTGGAGAAGAATTGTCTTCAGTAAAAGGCAAGATAGATCTCTTAACATCTCTCAAAGCTCGACCTGGGTGCGTTTGGGTGGCAGTGGTTTTAGACATAGAGCAATGGAATTACAACTTCAGAGACTTGCTTTTGTTCTATCTGAACAGTATCTTCGGAGTTCAGCATTACTCCTTCGTAATGAAAACGTTTTTGGACGCTATCCTAGTTAGCGCAAACAAGTTCCACCCGGATTCCCCGGTGTGTTCACCAATTGGGCCAATCATCTGGGAGGAAATCAGGATATTCTCCAGAAGCTCTAGGCCTTAGCCACAGTGGTCATGCTAGTAGCTGTCTTATCATCATTTCCCTGGGGTATCAGCTCATAGGGCCCGGAGACAACCAAGTGTGCCTGGTTCCAGTGGAACAGACACTGACAGGATAGTGACTGAAGTGAAGAGAGCCATCTCAAAAATGATGGAAGACATAGGGCTATCGCTAAAAATGTCAGAGTCATGGCATTCAAGCGTTCTATTTGCTTACCAGAGGAAGTATGTTTACAAAGGAGTTCCTATTATCTCGGGTTTAAAGATTGCCTGTAGGGGTTTCTCCTCCTTCTCTGATCTAAACGAGGGGGTTAACTTAGGAGTTATGACGGCGATGAATGTGGGTATGGCCATTGCAGAATCGAACTCTAATCCTGTGTTGGATGCATTAATGGCATATCTGGAGGCACTGACCTTGATTACATCCACTCCGTCGTGGGGATCAGTGATTCCGAAGAGTATAGAAGAACAAATGGGTATGACATGGGTCACGTCGGAATTCGGATACCTCCCGTTTTGTCAGCTCAGCTCTTTCATTTTTTCAGGCCACAAAGATCAGTTGTGTGAGCCATTCGGTATGCTCAAGAAGATCTGGCTAATCTACCCAGAACTGAGGGAATTGATAGCCAGTCTTGTTTCCTACGATGTTGCTGTAGTAGATGAACGCAGCAATCTTCAGCTAGTACCATGTCCAGTACTAGGAATTACCGGAAGCTGCTCATATTCCTTCGGATGATTTTCTATATTGTCTGCAACACAATTCCAGGAGAACAAGTCCAAACAAGCAACTTTTTTATGGAAATGTCATAGCCATCAATTTCCAGGTGAAATAGACTACGTAATGAGTATGAATACGACTTCTAACTCCAACAGCAAAAGCCACTTACAGTCTTGCCAGAGAACAAAGTCATATAAAGTATACATGTAAAAAGAAGGAGGTCTCACGCTCTTCTTGCAAATATGTTGGAAAATAATAGGTTGTCACGCTTATCTGGCAAATATATTGGAAAATAACAGGTTCTCTCGCTCCATGGCTGAGAGGAACCATTGCTGAACCTAAACCCATTCTCTTACAGTTTCTTAATTATTTTGGGGTTTTACTTCAAAATCCACGACAAATAGTCCGTTTGCTCGAAAAATTTAGCAACTCTTGTGGCTGAACTTCAACACCCCCAGGTCCAATGCGTCAGTTCCCTGAAAAAATTATAACTAAACTGAGAGGAACCACCAAAGATGCTATATGATGGGCATTGTGCTGCACCTCATATATTGCTTACGCTTCACAAAACAAGACCCCGCAAACAACTATCACGCAAATTAAAGGTTAACCTTGAGCTTAACCTCAATCTCTTTTACACAGCCATGTCTTTTGCGTTAAACCGATCGACCGCATACCTCCGCCTCCAAACCAAGAGCAATACCAGCAACAGTTGGAGATACTGGACACCACCCTTCAACAGTCCACCGAGGATCAACAGGAAACCTCACCCCTCAACCCCAGCGCAGAGCCCTAACAACTCTCAAACCTTTTGCAGCATCTACCCTAACAAACGGCTGTCGCTGCTGCCAGCGTAGTTCCGCAACCCTGGTCGAACCACCCTGCGTTCCCGCCACCAAGCATCGTCGATATTTGTAAACTGATAGAAGAAGGCGAGCCGGTGACAACTGAATCTCTTCGATTTCAGCGCACTTCAGCTGCAAGCCGCAGCCTTACAACTTACCAACCAATTGTCGGACAAACCCCTGTCTGCCCTTCACCAGCCACCGATACAGCTCAACAGACCCCCTCATCCTAAACGAGCCCCGAACCACCACCAAGAAACAAAAAACCTCGGTGGCTTGGGGTTTTCAAGCTTGTTCAAGAAATACATAAAACGCAGTACTGACTTGTGCACCCTACTCCCAAAACACCAGAAAAAGGCCCTAGCAGACCTCGGTGCTTCCCTCCAACACTTTCGAGTTTCATCCTCACATATTTTTTCTGTTAAGCAACTGCTTGAACTGCCTTGTTTGATTACCAAAGCCGACAAAGGTTCGTCAATCGTGTTATGGCCCACCACTGATTATTAAAGGAGTTCTCAAACCAACTTGCGGACCACCAAACTTACAAAAACCTGACCGCTTTTGAGGCTTTTCAATTTCTGGACGAAACTTCCAGCTGCTGCAAGACCTTGCATCAAAGACTTTTCCAAGAAGGTTGCATTCCAATGTCTCTCTTAGAAGCTTTTAACGAGCACCTGAAGACAATTTTCGGGAGGGGTCTGTTCCATCAAAATATGCGAGGTACTACACTAGGATTTTATCATCGGCTCTCAGAAGACATGGTGATTTAGCGGTCCCTATGGATAATAGAGCTGTACGGTCAGGAGAAAATGCACTACTATCCCATTCTCTTGACAGAGGACTGAATTCTAAAGATGTACAGGTACGGAGTGGCACTTCATCCATCTGCCGAGGGAGCATCAGAGCGATTAGGGGTAGTTTGTCAAGCAATATTGCGTGAGTTACTACTCAAGAGAAGGTCACCTACATTCAATAGAGGACAATCACAATTTTCCCAAATCTATCCTACGACTAGTACAGATTGGAAACCTGGTAACCTTGTAGAAGCTTCCAAGATACCCCATGAGGACTGGAATAAGATCCGATTCAAGCCTCATGTTGTTTACAATTACTACCCTGACCCAACAGATTTGATTGATGATAAGTCTCAAACCCCTCACTTAGATCACATATATCAGCTATTTGCAAGAGATGCCTTGAACATCATAGAGGAGAAACACCCTGCTGATCCAGAAAATACCCGGCTAGTGATTGAAATATTATCTAGAGAAGAGATTGATATCAGAGAGTTCTACAAGATCGTAGAGCAAGGTGGTAGAATCCCTGAAAACTGGGCAGTCATCCAGCTGATGGCGAAGGAAAGGGAATTGAAACTAGAGGCGAGTGTTTTCTCAATCCTGACCTTTGAATGCCGATTGATGGCCTCTGTGCTGGAGAAGAGTTTTGCAGAATCAATATTCAAATATTTCCCTACTCAGACGATGACCTCCGCTGGGTCTTTAGTAAAAGGTGTGAACCCTTCTATTCTTGCACCACTGTTTGATATGTATGTTAACTTGAAAGCCGAGCTTAAGCTCCCGTCTAATTTTGTAGGTACTGATTTATCATTGACAAATGTCGTTTTTTCTCCCCGTGGGAATCCCTTGTTGCCTGTCAAGAAGGGAGTTAGACAAGGTTCCGTTTCTTCACCAACTGCTTTTAATAATAGTATTGTTAAGCCACAATCGAAATCTCTTATAACATATATTTTGAATGGTTTGGACCTATCCCTGATAGGTTACGCTGATGATATTTTGAATCTAAGCCGCCTTGTGCGCGGCTTAGAAGAAAATTTTTCGGTATTGCAGAAAGAGTATACAAAAATTGGTCTCGAATTTAATGACACAAAATCCTAAGTTCTTATGTTCAATGATAAATCAGGTGTTAATGTGTCAGTTTGTTTTGGCGGAGCGGTTGTGGAACTTGTTGATTCTATAGTTTATCTGGGTCTGCCTATTGGCAAGTCTATTTTGGAAACTCGGCGGCTATTACTTGAACATTTTAAAAAACAGATAGCTTTTGCTTACAGTCGAATTGTGGCTAATAGGAAAAAATTTGATCGACGACTTTTAGCTCGACTATATAATGCGATGGCGCTTCCGCATTACCTTTATCTGAGTCCTTTTTGGAGAATACTGACAGATGCAGATAGACAAAAGCTTCGGTCAACGTTTTATAAGTTTTGCAAGTTCCTCCTCCGCCTGCCGCCTTGGTCTAGAAACAGGTATATTTCGTATAAGTATTCGGTAATCGACCCAGTCGATGCAATTTCTCGTCAAATTAGTCGTTACAACTCTTCTATAAAGGCCCATCCTTGGGCAAGTGTCCTGAAACAGTAGTTCAAGCGTGTTGCTTTTCGTTGTTTTTTTATATTTGGAATATTGTGTTGTCGTCTTGCCCTTCTCTTTTTTTTTCTTTTTGCTTTACTCCATCTGTCCTGTTTTTGATGGGTAATAAAGGCTATATATATATATATAGATCTCTTAACATCTAACAAAGCTCGACCTGGGTGCGTTTGGGTGGCAGTGGTTTTAGACATAGAGCAATGGAATTACAACTTCAGATACTTGCTCTTGTTCTATCTGAACAGTATCTTCGGAGTTCAGCATTACTCCTTCGTAATGAAAACGTTTTTGGACGCTATCCTAGTTAGCGCAAACAAGTTCCACCCGGATTCCCCGGTGTGTTCACCAATTGGGCCAATCATCTGGGAGGAAATCAGGATATTCTCCAGAAGCTCTAGGCCTTAGCCACAGTGGTCATGCTAGTAGCTGTCTTATCATCATTTCCCTGGGGGTATCAGCTCATAGGGCCCGGAGACAACCAAGTGTGCCTGGTTCCAGTGGAACAGACACTGACAGGATAGTGACTGAAGTGAAGAGAGCCATCTCAAAAATGATGGAAGACATAGGGCTATCGCTAAAAATGTCAGAGTCATGGCATTCAAGCGTTCTATTTGCTTACCAGAGGAAGTATGTTTACAAAGGAGTTCCTATTATCTCGGGTTTAAAGATTGCCTGTAGGGGTTTCTCCTCCTTCTCTGATCTAAACGAGGGGGTTAACTTAGGAGTTATGACGGCGATGAATGTGGGTATGGCCATTGCAGAATCGAACTCTAATCCTGTGTTGGATGCATTAATGGCATATCTGGAGGCACTGACCTTGATTACATCCACTCCGTCGTGGGGATCAGTGATTCCGAAGAGTATAGAAGAACAAATGGGTATGACATGGGTCACGTCGGAATTCGGATACCTCCCGTTTTGTCAGCTCAGCTCTTTCATTTTTTCAGGCCACAAAGATCAGTTGTGTGAGTCATTCGGTATGCTCAAGAAGATTTGGCTAATCTACCCAGAACTGAGGGAATTGATAGCCAGTCTTGTTTCCTACGATGTTGGGCGCTACAGTCGGAAAGCTTTAGGAAATTTGTACAGCTCTTTTTGTGCTCCATCCATTTTATTTCGCTCTGGTGTGGCACATTTTCTACGGAAGAAGGAGTTGCAGAAGATGCTATTTCAAGTATGCGAAGCACCTGCTTTATTTGCCAAAGTTATACCATAGCCACATGCTAACGGAGCGTTTCCAAGTTAAAGATGCAAGCATCACACTTCTGGAAATTTCGTCGGCTCTACCAAAAATTATGGACAACAGGGACCAGCCAGCACATGACAGTCTGCATTCTTTTCTGGCCAATGGATGAAAAATTGTATATTGTATTTGTTGTGTTTTATTTAATTCTTTTATTTTATGTTACGTACTCCGCTTTTCAAATGGCGGGTCATAAATAAATTACTTACTTACTTACTTATTTCTAGTTTTTAAATAGCGAAAGTGAAGAGTGATAGTTAAATTCAAGAGTAGTCATTTGTAACTTATCAAACCTTGATTCAAGAATAGCTATTTGTAACTTGGGGCAAACCTTAATTCAAGAGTAGTCAGTTGCAACTTGAATCAAACCTTGATTCAAGAGTAGTCAGTTCTAGCTTGAACCAAACCTTGATTCAAGAGTAGTCAGAAGCTAACTTCACTCGTGAAAAAACAAAGTAAATAAGCTGGTGTTCTTCTTAGCGAGTTGTCATTCGTATTTTGTAAGTCACATATGACTTAGTCTTTGTCGCTATCGATTGTAATTGTATTTGCCCGGATTGGGATTTTCATTTATACAGAGTAAGTCTGAAATAAAACCATTATATGTTAACGTAAACCTTGTGTCCTACCGCCCTTACTTACCCACCGCCTTACACGCCATCGAGCCACGCTACCCTAAGCATAGTGTCTTCCAATTACAACACTACCCTTGAATTTCCAATAATTACCGATTCAAAGTATATGACGGTTCTATCCAGAGCCACAGTGGTAATGACAAGCACAAAGCAAATTATAAATTGTCAATTCATCAAGAAATGTTTCGGCATTTGCGATACCCACGTCCCATGTTTCTTCTAAAAACAAGGTGAAAGCAGCTGAAATTAAACTGGCAGAGCTGGCACCTTTGCTGAGCATAACATTTCTTTTTCTGCTGATCACATGAATGATATCCACAATACATTTCCCCAGATTCAAAAAATATTCAGGATTGGAGTTTTATAGATTCTTAAAAATGATGTGTAAAAACTTCATGAGGCCTTCTTACTTGGCAGGCAGTTGGTTACCCATGAACAGATACTCAAAATCCTTCTCAGCATATGGCACCCCAAGTGACTATCTTGGTGTCAAATAAAGTGACTACTTAGAAGAAATGGTTCATTGGAATAAGATGATCAGACACCAAGTGTATACTGTTCGGCTGAATTGTTTGAAATCCTACATAACTGCGACTGCTGAGGTCATGATGCGTTTTCCACGTAGCGACCTTATGATTCAGACTTTAAATTTCATCGGCCCAAGGAATTATCTGATTTCGGAAGGAATGAGCGAAATTCCCCCCTTAGCTATAGTTTGGAAGAAATTCACTGAAATTGTAGCCTATGCAGTTGGTACGGAGTGAAGGAGCACAAGATGAGGAATACAACAAAATATCTGAAGAGCATGTGGGTTGAGATTGGACAGAAATATGGTGTCAAATAAAGTGACTGCTTAGAGACCAAGTGTATACTGTTCGGCTGAATTGTTTGAAATTCTACATAACTGCGACTGCTGAGGTCATGAAGCGTTTTCCGCGTAGTGACCTTATCATGCAGGCTTTAAACTTCATCAGCCCAAGGAATTATCTGATTTCGGAAGGAAGGAGCGAAAGTCCCCCCTTAGCTATAGTTTGGAAGAAATTCACTGACATTCTAGCCTATGCAGTTGGTACGGAGTGGAGGAGCACAAGATGAAGTGGCGGCTTATACGTGGGGTGTGGTACAAGTAATTTGATTTGCGTAAGAGCCCAGTAGCTTTAAAAAAAGGCGCGTTTGCGTATCAGGCGTAAACATCCTGTATCGCGCCAAATAGCTTAGTAAACCTAGTTGAAGAGTGCTTATGAAGTTTCCCTAACTGGGCTAGGTTGTACCGTGTTTTATTTTGCTGCCTTTTATGAGAAAATTCTTAGCGTAGTTTCTATGTAAGGTCACTAACTTGTACCGGGACCACGGGTTGTCAGTACCAGGGCTAAAATAATGAAACGATAAGGTTGTGCGAAGTATTTTGATGGGAAGTGACAATTAATCTTTAGTTTCCCTCTGTGTAATTTTTGCAGTATATTCTAGACTGTAACCGATTGGAATCCATACAGTTTTTCCTTCAACAAAATAATTTTGATGTTAAAATGAAACTATCTTCGTTTGGTCCTATGACCTTCAACTGTGAAATCGTTAAAAAGTGTCGTGCTGCAGTTAAATTTGAGGCCATAGATCCACAAACTATGAAGATAGTCGGGTGTAGGTTGGACCCGAAAAGTGTATCCGATTTTCCTAACGGTGACACAGATTTGTTGGTAAGTCAGTTGCTTAGGTTGAAAGTCAGTTGCATGATTATTTAGATGTTGTGGAAGATGAAATACCAGTGGTGATTTTCAATGACACAGATGAAGTTGTTAAGTATAAGCATTCCACTGTGATGGTGTGAAACCACTGAAATGGTACAAATACCGGTTGTGATGGTTGATTTAGTCAGCCACAGTGAACAGGACGGAGAATTCTACGTCTTCTATGAGAGTGATGGTGGGGTGCAGCCTGCCCCAGAGTCAGAGACACAAAGTTAGGTCTGTTAAAAAAATGACTGGATATATGAACTTTTTTAACGACAAAAAATTTTGGAAGATAAGGGTGACCAGCTTGAAAAGCAAATTTTAAAAACGATGAGTTCGTCCCAAGACGCGGAAGAGGCCTATTGTCTCTCGATGGCAGGAGATCTGCGCCAGATGTCTGCATGACTTCTTGCAAAAATGAAAATAGAGGGAGTAATCTTCAAAATCACAAGTGGGGTGCTAACACCAGATTCTCTAAACGTTTTGTAACTTTTTTTTATATTTTTTATCTGTAGCCTAGCATAGAAATGCCCAGAAAACAGTGAAAATAGCTAGTTAATAAGGTTCTGAATTTGCCACGGCAAAGATACAAGTGGCCAGTTAAAATACTCGGAAACGGTTCCTGATTTCGAGTACTTGGTTGTTATGGTTGTTGGATCCTTGCTGTTGCATCCTCTGATTCCAGTCAACAGGAATAACACCTAATGGGGTCTTGATGCCTCATGTTTTTGTAGGCGTGAAGCATTTTCTTTGAGGTGCAACATGAAGAGATCCTTTCCCGGGGGGCTGGATGTCTTAGACAGGAACAAATGAGTGTTTAACTATCGCCTTTCGAGAGCTCGACTTTTTGTTGAGAACACACTCGGCATACTTGCTGCAAGATGGCGAATTTTTCACAGTGACATGGACAGTAATCTAAACACTGTCACATCTATCGTTAAAGCATGCTGATGTTTACACAACTACCTCATGGAAGAAAACTCCAAGTATTGCCCAAGAAACTAGGTTGATACAGTTTCCAGAAGTGGTGACACAGTTCTAGCTACTGCCATGAGTATGACACTGAAATATTTCTTGTAGCAAATTTTACGAGGATAGTCTACAAAATCCGAATTCGAGTATGAGCTGTTCAAAACAAGGCAAGGAGCAAGACAAGCATCCACAACTGCCATGAGTATGACAGTGAAATATTTCTTGTAGCAAATTTTGCGAGGAGAATCTACAAGATCCGAATTCGAGGATGTGCTGTTCAAAACAAGGCAAGGAGCAAGACCCAGATGAGGTGTTTGCTTGGGTCTTGCTGGTGACCTAAACAAACTAAGCGATGAAAAGAGATCATTTATGAAGGTTCAATAACAGGAGCTCCTTTTTAAAGTGTCGACGGATCGTATTCCTAAGGACTGAATATGATATTCTGTGTAAAGTTTACTCGTTCAACCTTGAATTTTTGGGTGTAGTTGTATCTCAATACAAAAACTTATTGTTATTTGTGGGAATATAGAAAGTTTATTATCTAAGTTTTTACAGATACCATGGTATCTAAAGTCGTTTGTGTGATTATATTGTATTAAACAAATAAGGAATTATTCCTGCTTGTACCTGATTTCAAACAGCACTTTCCAGTCGGTGATCGTTTTACATCAGCGTTGATTTCATAGTAACGATATGAACCTGCTGGGAAACAGATACTTTGAGGGTAGAGCAAAAATATAAGATTAACACCCTTTAGTTTACTTGACTATTTTCGTTGCCTGACGGTCCCTCGCAACGAGAAAGGCAGGCTGTAAACACGTCACTTTACCGTAAATTCTCAAAAAATGGTCAGTTGTGTTACCCGCCCCAGAACGGAAAAAAAATGTGAAGAAGTTGCCGAAGGAGGGAAGGAGAAAAGAAGAGAAGGAAAGAAGAGAAAAGGAAAAGTGATGGTGCTAGACTTGCGAAGTGCCACTGATTTGCACATTCCTCGCTATTATAAACCTAGGCACTATGCTTAAAATTTGGATGTCCCTCTTTTGCATGACAAGGTTGATTTTTACCTCAAGCATCCCGAAAAACTGGAAGCTAGATACGGTCCCATTTTCCCAACTGGATCACAGACATCTCAACAGGATTTGTGGGATCCACTTGCTTGTTTCCATGGATAGAGGAAAAGCTTATGCTTATTACTAGTGGGAAAACATGAGTGGAATCACCTATGTAATCGATTAGGAAATATAATTTCTGATGGCCTGTCCATTCAAGTAAAAGCGCTGTTTTGCGATTTCTCAGGTGTGCGACCTGAATTATGTAAAGAGCTTGTTGCAGCAAACAAGAGAGATGATGATGCTCGGGTGTCCTTTTATGGAAAAGGGATAATCCTAACTATTCATGATCAGATAACCCTGGCAACTAGATCAGGTGAACGCTGTGTTATTTTAGACCTGGTCCCAGCATGGATGATCGTAGATGACTGTATCGTGCTAGGTGACTTTCCAGGTGGACCATTGGCAATACCATACGATATGTTTCTGTGCGTTTTAGAAAAGATAGAAGCTCAGTTTGCGGTGAGCGTGTATTCGACAGCAGCCCAGGCGAGCTTTACCAATCCCTCTCTCTCAATCAAGTCAACAATACAAAAGTTGAATAATCTTCTCGACAAGGTTTACCGAGAGTTAGGGAATGATGCCACTCGATTATTCAAGAATCTAGAGGCCCTCTGTGTCGGCACAGTGCTGGAGAATTGTGACCCTCGATCAAACTCAACCGATTTCAAAGATAAGATACTGGAGCAGATGAATGAAGAATACCCCATGTTGACATGGGCAGTGGAGAGCGTAAGTGATTTGCTTATCTCCCTGTACCATGATCACGGAGAGGCAGCTGTTCCATTGATACTAGAGCTGTATGGGTCGGAGAAGCTTCACTATTATCCTATTATGAGAACAGCAGACGGATTGATAAAAATGTACAGATACGGAACATCTTTTCGGGTTATAACCCCAGAGGCTTCAGAAAAATGGGAAGGAGAGTTCGTAAAGCAGTACATCTGCAATTGCTACGCTCAAGAGGGGCACCTCCAACCGACAGAACAGTCCCCTCTCTATCATCCTTGGATTCAATCTGTACTGGAATCAGGAATCGCTCCTTCTATAAAAGAAATGGGGAAGATACCTCAACCAGAGTGGGCCTTCGTGAATTTTATCCCTCATAAGGTCTTCAACTACTACCCAGATGCTATAGATCTCATGGACGACAAGGCAATCAGCCCTGATCTTTTTCACATTTATCAGATCTTCCTAAAGGATGCGCTAGATGTTTTAGGAGAGGTAGCTCCTCAGGATAGACAGAATGCAAGACTGGTCCTAGAGCTTCTCCAAAGACCCGTCATTGGTGTGCGACTTGAATTAGGTAAAGAGCTGGTTGCAGCAATAAAGAGAGATGATGATGCTCGGGTGTCCTTTTATGGAAAAGGGATAATCCTAACTATTCATGATCAGATAGCCCTGGCAACTAGATCAGGTGAACGCTGTGTTATTTTAGACCTGGTCCCAGCATGGATGATCGTAAATGACTGGATCGTGCTAGGTGATTTTCCAGGTGGACCATTGGCAATACCATACGATATGTTTCTGTGCGTTTTAGACAAGATAGAAGCTCAGTTTGCGGTGGCCGTGTATTCAATAGCAGCCCAGGCGTGCTTTACCAATCCCTGTCTCCCAATCAAGTCAACAATACAGAAGTTGAATAATCTTCTCGACAAGGTTTACCGAGAGTTAGGGAATGATGCCACTCGATTATTCAAGAATCTAGAGGCTCTTAGTGTCGGCACAGTGCTGGAGAATTGTGACCCTCGATCAAACTCAACCGATTTCATTGACATTTTCATTTCATTGTCATTGACATTCGAGAACTTTACAGAGTTGTGAGAGATCTGGGAAAGATTCCAGAGGGTTGGGCAGTCATCCAACTTATGGGGAAAGAGAGAGAGTTGAAGATTGAACATCGGGTGTTTTCCGTTTTAACCTTTGAACTCGGATTGATGGCATCCACCTTGGAAAAGAACATCACGAGCAACATTCTGTGTTACTTTGACGAGCAGTCAATGACAATGTAAAGACAAAGATAGACCAAATCAGCTCTTTGGTACCTTGGGATGGATTTGTCTGGGTAAACTCTATCCTAGATCTCTCTCAATGGAATTATACATTTCGAGGATCTACCCAGACGGGTGTTTTAAGAAAGATTGATCAAATTCACGGAACGATTAACTACAAGTACGCCCTCAACACCTCTTCAGATTCTATATTCGTTTCGGGCAATCGCTTCGATCCTCCAGGAACTCCTGATGAGCTCACTACTTGAGTAATCGCGCTGGCGGGAACCAAGGAATCTTGCCAAAGCTATGGACCCTGGAGACCAGTCTAGGGATCAAAATGGTCCTAAATGATGAGCCCTGGGATTCACTCCTCATAGGAGCAGGAGATAATCTAGTCCCGGTCGTGGAATTACCACAATCCGCATCAATGCAAGGATTGCTGATGCACTGGGAGAAATAGGCTTGGAACTCAAATTGGAGGAAACATGGCACTCCTCAGTTCTACTTGGTTACCAACGGAAGTATTATTACAAGACCTCACAATGCACCAACGGGCTGAAGCTGGCTGTAAGAGCATATGCAGGTACGTCAGAATTAAATGAAGGCGTAAACATGGCTATTATGACATCAATGAACGCTGGAGTGGCGCTGTCTGAGGTGTCAATTCAATTCAACGATTTTAATCCGGTAAGAAACCATAATATACTGACACTAAACAAAATGAATATGATAACGAGGGAATACCCGACAATCAGCCACAACCTTCTGGCTCTACGTTTTCACCCAAACAGGCAGCGAGAGCCGAAGCCACGGATTACATAACGCACTAATGATGCAGTTATCGGAAGCCAGCAACCGACTTTTCAGAGAAGTACGATGAACATGAAACAGTTGCGAAAAATTATTAACACGATAATCATAAAACATTTCTGTAGCACTGCAGAAACGTGGGAGACGGTGAAGGAACCGAAAGCTATCATTGTAGGCAACCCGAATATCGCTTAGTCCTTGTTTTGTGTAGTTGTTGATGAACGACAGACCATAAATATTTGGACAAAAAGACTGAAATAAAAACGTCTCCACATCAGATGTGCAGTGACAAAACGTATACAGAACGAAGGGAATGGCGAATATGTATATCATCGTGTAGATTATCACTAAACATGAATCCAAGGTACCGCAAGGTACCTGGATCATGACAAGGTGTCAAGGTGATCATGACAAGGTGTCAAGGTGATCATGACAAGGTGTCATGATCCACTGATAGAACCGTTGTTTGCTTATTTCGAGGCTTACAGACAGTTGCTACTCAAACCCGCTTGGTCTGATGTGACGGGATGTGACGTCACAAGATTGAAGCTACCGATTTGATTCCATTCATTTATGTCGTGACATCTTATCTTGTATTGTATGGATGAATTTTGTATTAGCGATTCATTGCTTTACTCGGGACATAAGGACACACTGACAGAATCCTTTAGCCTCTTGAAGAAAATTTGGGAGCTATTCCCAGGGTATAAGCTGCCTGGCTGACAAGATTAAAAGTAAATTCAGCAGCGAAACAACTGCTGTTTACAGATCAAGCCGCGTGGAAACATAGACGAATTGCATGTTTTTGATCAAGCTTGAAGTGTCTGTGACGCCGGAACTATTCAACAAAACTATGCAGGCTATCCAATGCTGAGCTGAATGATTGATGTTCCCCGTAATGCTTACAGCCCCGTAATGCTTACAGCCATTGTCCTCCGTGCCAGCGTCGAGGAAACAATGGCACCAATTCTTAAGCGACTCGCGGACGAGAGGGAGATCCTCTCTGACGATGAGAACCTTGCCCTAACGGGGTACTTTGGCTTTCTCCTTACCATCGTCACGGGGATTCGTTCCTCCGTCTACAGAGACTGAATTTCTGAAAGCGGAAAAGAGAGACGGGTTCGCAGATATGCTTGCTGAGCGTCACAAGACAGGGATGGTACGCTCAGCACCCGTCTCTCTGACAGAACAAGAATTCAGACACCTTGAACTCTACTTTGCGAAGGTCAGGTGTCGCACCCTCTCCCAAGGTACGGGGCACAAGTTCAGGGGGAATGTCTTCTTAACCTCCAACGGCACACCCCAGAGCAACCCAGGCGAGACGGTTGTGAGATTCTTGAAAAAATATATCCCTCTCATACAGGGAAACCACACCCCGTCAACCGCGATTCCCGAAAACTGATCACCAAAGTTCACATGGAATGTACAATAACAGGCGAAGACCGCGAACACATACTCAAATCTCCACCACTCGGAACACACTGCCGACGTGAGTTATCACGAGAAAGCCTATTACGCGAGGAGTCGCTCGTTGATAGATTCATTCTACTCAAAGTCGACCGGCGTCCCTGCATCCGTCATGGCAGAGGTAGTGGTCTATACCGCTGAAGAGTTGGCTGCAATCTCAGCCACCACCCCAACCCCACAGTCAAAGAGAACCGACACAGAAAGAAAATCATGGACACAGTTTACAGTCATGGAAAATTTCCCAATTACTCGCAGTTCCGGATGTACGTTGCCCTCCAGACAGGCTATACTGGACGCTACTGCCGATCCTGCAGACAGGGCTGACAACACATTCATGAAGTCAGTGCAGGATTGTTACGCCAAGCAAATGAAGTTTGTGAGGGATTCGTTCATCCTTGGTACGATGATTCCGAAAAGGGGAGTGAGTCAAATAACACAAACAGAAGCTTTTTGTCCGGAAAATCTTGCAGAAATGTGTAAGACATTTGGGTACACCAAACATGCCCCCACAACAGCAGACATGCTTCTGGCATACCATAGGTCCAGGAAAGCAAAACTTTACACAAACACAGTAACCGTCCATGATGATCTGAAACTCGCTGTGCAAAGTCAGCTCTGGCCTGGTCTGCAGGTGGCACACTCCAAGATTGGTTCCTGCGACGGGCTTTTCACAAGGACATTTTTTGCTGCGTTTGAGCCCGTCGTCGAATATCACGGCAAGGTGTTGACGAAGGCACAGAGGAAGAAAATTCTTCAGGAAACATCTCAATCTGACACTAAAAAATTACATGATTCTTCGCTCCTCCCCCTCTCCTACGTCGACGCCTGCGAGGATAACTGTCCTTATCATCCAGGGTCGCTATCTTAGGCAGGTTTGCGGCCCATTTGCCCCCCCCCTTGTGCGGACAAGGCAGTTTCTCTCAACCTCCTTTTAAAGGCTGTCAAGGTTTCGAACAAAACCATCTGGCCTGGTCTGCAGGTGGCACACTCCAAGATTGGTTCCTGCGACGGGCTTTTCACAAGGACATTTTTTGCTGCGTTTCAGCCCGTCGTCGAATACCACGGCAAGGTGTTGACGAAGGCACAGAGGTAGAAAATTCTTCAGGAAACATCTCAATCTGACAGATCAAAAAATTACATGATTCTTGTTCGCCCCTCCCCCTCTTTCTACGTCGACGCCTGCGAGGAGAACTGTCCTTATCATCCAGGGTCGCTATCTTAGGCAGGTTTGCGGCCCATTTGCCGCCCCCCCCCCCTTGTGCTGACAAGGCAGTTTCTCTCAACCTCCTTTTAAAGGCTGTCAAGGTTTCGAACAAAACCATCGCCCTCCTCGTTGCCGCCAGGGAAACCTTGGCCGACGAGGAGCTCACCTTCGACTTTGGGGTAAGGCCAGGCCAGTTCAACGAAGGTCACGACAAGGTGTGGCTGGCCAGAGCCTCGGAGCAAGAAGCATTGGCCGAATCCAGGCAGACGGCCCTCGAGTCCAAAGGCTGGCCTGCCCCCTGCCCCGAACCTGCAAGCCTCAAGCGTAAACAGCCACCTGCAGACCGTCCCAAAAAGAAGAAGAAAAAGGACAAAACTCCAGACTCACCCACACACACAGCAAAATCATCCCCCGGACTCTCCAGCATCACCATCTGATGTATACAGCCGGATTTCCAAAAAACAACACAACCGAAAACCCTTCATAACTTCTTTCGTCATTGTCGATTCGCTGTCTGACAAACTGCTGTAATAAGATTATCATTCGAATATTGCCCTTCCATTTGTACAATAAATCGGTTTGCTTGATGGTGACCTGGCCTTACCTCGATAAGGTAACCTGACAATATAAGAACGACTGTGTACTATATACAACAGGTATTTAAATCCATATTCAGCTAAACCAGGCGACAATGAGTGAGGTGGTGCCTCATGATACCCTATGTTGTTTTACAGGCGAAATTCGCCTTTAAAACAACAGGGGGGGGGACCTGGAACCAGGCTTATTTTTATCCTATTAACTGGAAGGTAAATTAACCACTGTTATTCCTCCTACGGGTCCTTGAACTAGAGGTTGGGTCGGCAAGTTTGAAACAGCCTGAAGCTGCATCAAAACAACAGTATCAAATTACAGGGAGCAGTGTTCAAACCTGGGCACCCACTTCAGCACATACCCGAGTTCCGTGTGACCACGAAGACAGTGGCACGAGAGGACAGTAGTCACACCTCTGCATCTTGGTAAGTAACAATAGCCCAAAATCCGAGCTTCTGTACTCAGAACACAGTGTGAGGACAGCTTCGGATAATAGCCGAAATTACTTGTAACCGGAAACGGACACTGAACTATTAAAGGGACATTGCTTATCCATGTATTAAGCTAGCAAGGAATTTTATAACTTTTGTCTCCTAATTTCTATCTTCTAGTATAGCCTATACTTCTCCCATCTGTCATTGACCTTCAATAATTTAAATAAAGTAAAAATAACCAAAATTGAGTGCTACCACTGTGAAACTGGACTGGTTTCTTTGCCGACACCACAAATTCGAAAGAAAAATTTAGGCATTTGCGGATAGGTATTCCAATGGTAAGTGACTGTTTCACATGGCACAGTTTAAGTTCAGCTTGTGGCGTGGATAGAATAGTGGCAGAGTATCAGAACAAGACAGGTCAGGATTCAATATGGGAAGTGCTGGATAAAATGTTGAAAACGATGCTGACAGTAGAAATCAGAAGCAGTGCCTCCAATTCCCCTTGATTAGGTCGTCAAAAGATTCATAAGATCAAAAGAAACGGAGGAACAAACCAGAAGAACATTCAACGGACGAATCGCACCTGAAGAAACCCAGAAGGACGGTGGCCCATTGTCCCATTGTCCATGGGCCATGACGAGTGTCACTAAAAGTCTCCATACACAAGGACAAGAACGAAGCGGGATTGGTGAATATTGCTGTTCCATTTCCAAGTATGAGCAAAGAGGAATTCCTTCGTTTCTTCCTTCTGCATTTCGACTGGTAGAAATAAACTCCAGTCAAACAAAACTGTTAAGAGACTGGAAATTTACATGAGGAGAGAGGGACAAAGCAAAGCTTGTAATGGCAGATGATTTTACTGCAAGCAGAAAAGCACTCGATAGTTTTCTTCTGAAAGAGATCGTCATATAAAACTCAAAAGTTTACTTCGACTCCTCAAAAACCATCATCTACGAGCTTTTCAAAGAATTACTACAAAGATGATTACTATGACGATACTGAGTAAGACGGAAATCACCACAAAGAACTTGGATCCGTAAATTTAACAAACGGGTTACACACAGTTCAGTTCGGAGAAACTGATTTTAAGCGAAAATCGAAGTAGACTAGCCGAAGAGAACGTGGAAACAAGGTGCTACTTCATAAGTGGAAACTGATGTTCCGCGTAAAACTGAACTAATCTAAAACGAGATTTAATAAAAAAAAACTAGTTTTGCGAAGCGGGCTATACGGCAAACGGAATGAAAATTTAAGCTGCCTGGCTGACCAGATCTAAAGTAAATTCAGCAGCCAAACAACTGCTGTGTACAGTTCAAGCCACGTGGAAATGGAGACACTTTGCATGTTTTTGATCCAGCTTAATTTGTCTGTGACACCGAAACTATTCAACAAAACTATCCGGGCTATCCAATGCTCCTAACCTACAGTGGTAATAAGGTGCTTCTTCATATGTGGAATATAAGCAGGGGTTTCAAACAGGGGCATACACCTGCTAAATTTGAGTGATTATCCAATTTCAAGTAGCCTTTATGTTATGTCGTTGTTCCCAATTCTCGCATAGGTATCAAACGGTATATTTTTTACCGCTAGACTGATTTTGAGTAGCTGCGTAAGTAAGTAAATTTTTATGGTTATGGTTTGGCGTTACCAAGACGACATCCTGAAGTTGGACAGCCTGAAGAGGACCATTACCAAGAAGGACCGAAATATCGCTGCTAAAGCATCGTAGCTGAAGTATCCGTTTTATGCAACTTGAATATACGTTATCGAGTTTTAGCATAGGCTAAGTAACACTAATTGTAAGTAAGACTGCCTTTTTGGTGTGGGTTTGTGCTGTCAGAAAAAGACCTACCGAGAACGATTCGATTAAGTGAAAGCATAAGCCGAAGTCTGCAAAAAGTGGAGAGGTTTAATTAAATACCATTTGTTCCTCTTCGTGACACTGTAGGCAAGACTGTTAGTATGTACGATGTTATTTCAACACTTGACAAAGAGAGCCGCACAACAATATTGGGGCATTTCTCATTTTGGCAGCCCGTAACGCCAATAAGCTTATTTCGGTATTCGTGAATCTTGATCTTACTCTGCAAGATCAGTCAAATTCTTATTTTCCTTGTTCTTTCATACAATCTTTTTTATAATTTTTTCGGATTACGAAGTTTTTTGTAGTTCCAATCTAACAGTACTATGGTCAATGGTGGTTTTTGGAATCTCGAAACTTGAATGGAGGGATACCTATGTCTACGTTAAAGTTCCCCGTCTGTCCGTCTGTAAGGGAATGACTCTGACTCTCGAAGGAATGAGATATTTTGTTCAAACTTGGTGTGAAAATCAGTTGGGTCAAAGGACAGGTCAAATTCGTAGACGGGTTCCGTAGCTCTATATTTAGGGGATGTGTAAATTGGCTTTATTCTCTTCTTTTCGATTCAGACTACGTAGCCACTAACTATTTACGAACAGTAACTTGTCCGTGTATATCGTTTATGGTATTAGCGATTTTCAACTTTGAACTTTCCGAAGTGTTGACATTTTGTACATAACAGATGACTTCACCACTGAAAAGACAGCTTGCTGCTCTGAAGGCGTCACCTAACAAAATACGTCCAAATAAGTCAGTAGCCGCAGGCAAAGAAACCGGAGCTCTACGAAATAGAGGTAACACTTCTCGAAACTGGAGGGGAAGTACGCCAGTACTATTACGCCCTCGCAGAAGACGACGTGGGTTCCCTGGCATGCATAGTGATCCTGGCGACGTTTGGGACCGCCAGCCTGAAGCTGCAGCAAAACCGCAGGATAAAATTACAGGGAGAAGTGTTTAAACCTGGGCACCCTCTGCAGCACAAACCCGAGACCCATGTGACCACGAAGACAGTGACCACACTTCTGCATCTTGGAAAGTAAAATTGCCCAAAATCCAGCTTCTGCACTCAGAACACAGTGTGAGAACAGCTTCGGATAACAGCCGAAATTACTTGTTACTCGAAACGAACACTGAGCTATTAAAGGGACAATGCTTATCCATGTATTAAGCTATTATTTCCTAATTCTCTAACTTATTTCTTCTAAGTTCTACCTTCTAGTATAGCCTATACTTCTCCCATCTGTGTAGATTACGAGGTCAAAGAGTTTGGTCTTAGAATAAGAACTGGACACTAGTTTTCCCACGAGTAAACAGCCATAGTTTCCCAGAATTTGACAGATTGCTAGAAACCAACGTTCTTATTCTTTACAGTTGACGATCTTCCCAGCAATAGCCTCCCGAACGAACGAAACTTCGATCTTCTAGCCTATACTTCTCCCGTCTGTCTCTTACCTTGTAGATTACGAGGGCAAACAGTTTGGTTTTAAAATAAGAACTGGATAGTAGTTTTCTCACAAGTAAACAGCCTTAGTTACCCAGAATTTTACAGATTCCTGGAAACCAACGTCCTTATTCTTGATTACCTTCCCAGCATTGGCCTCCCAAACAAACGAAACTTCGACTACGCAAGAAACCCAACAAACCGAAACACACTCATAAGTTTTACTGGTACACTCCCGTCTGTCTCTTACCTTGTAGATTACGAGGGCAAACAGTTTGGTTTTAAAATAAGAACTGGATAGTAGTTTTCTCACAAGTAAACAGCCTTAGTTACCCAGAATTTTACAGATTCCTGGAAACCAACGTCCTTATTCTTAATAATAATAATAATAATAATACAAAGCAAGAAAAAGGCTTTCGCCTCTAATTACCTTCCTCTTGATTACCTTCCCAGCATTGGCCTTCCTAAACAAACGAAACTTAAACTACGCAAGAAACCCAACAAACCGAAACACACTCATAAGTTTTACTGGTACACTCCTTCGAACTGAGAAACTCCCCCAGCGCACACAAACATAACCCACCACCAAGCTGACAGTCGCCGACGAGAGCCTAACTGACACGATAGACACCATGCTATGGCAAAACGCAAACGACAACTTGAACCTCAAACACCTCCACACCTACTGTTTCGTAAATCTGTCTCGTTTATGGACAAGACCAACTTGAACTGCTTTCGATACAAACCTTCAAGGTTTATCCTTACAAGGCCCTGCAAGAACCTGCCACAGTTAAGAGAGGAACAGCTAATCGACCCTACTATCTTGGTAAGCGTGGACGGAACAATCTAAAAAAATGGAGGACGTGCAACCATCGACCCAACAAGTAAATAACTCTCTTACTAATGTTGTTTCCTACCTCCTTAATCTCATGACACTTATTTTCAGAAAGAAGACTATTCAGAAACAGACAATGGATGAAAATGATGATTTATTTAATACCTACTTGAAAAACGTTTACCGAGTCGGCACAAATACTCCGTATATGTGTCTAGATATCGATACGGCTTAATTTGACCCTGCGAAATAGACTACCTCCGGGCTTCTCAGCGGCTATTTACGTATTCATCCATTTTTGTAGCTGTCATCCGACCAAGCCGTAAACGCCGAGGACATACGAACGCTCCAGGAGAGATCCTACATAGCTACCGTGGCCCGCAGAGACATTCTGGGGATCAACGTCGGGTTCCTCCTTTGTTCCATACAGACGAATGACGACGATGCTTCAAGTTTTTGCTGACTTTGTGTACAATTTATTTTGGTTCTTCAAAAGGTTTTTGTTCACTTTGCTTCTGTTCAGTTTCGTGCAGCCGACCATAAGCTAGCATATATTTCTCTTACACATCGCGATTTACATGCTTTGGCTTATGAAATACTGATTTACTATAAAAAGCAGCTTGTCAGAACGAGTTTTAAGTTTCGGATATCTGCCATCTATGAGGGAAAGGAAGATCCAATTGGATTCCTAAGTGGACTGGGAATCTAAATATAAAATAAAAAAATCCTCCAGGCCCTTATCCGCATTCTCGCTTCAAGACAATCATGTTAAGCACAACAAAGACACGACAGATTCCGCTCTACCAAAACCTGTGAAAGAAACGTAAAGCAAGAATGTCAAGCAAACCCGAACACAAGCAGTCATAAAACGCATCGCTGAGAAACGAAGACTTGGAGCAGATACCATGGACTCCTTAAGTAAGACAATTTCAGCAACGCCATCTGGAGACTGGAGTGCATGGACACTCTCCCGTCCCTTGAGCAAGCGAGACACCTTCAACCCCTGAGAAACCAGAAGAAACTACCCTACCGAGACTCAGGTAGACAACCAAATTATTCATTCAGTCATCCAGCAATCTTGGGTCGGGATCACAAAAGCAAAGAGCCTGGAGCCCGGAGCAGGTTGGGGGGAGGGTCTTTGCCATCATCCCATCTGGGAGAACTAGGTGGTGGTCGAATGCCATGGGTGCCGCATGGCGACTACCGCAGCAAAGCCCCCGATAGAAGCTCTGCAAGGAAACTACTTTCTGCAGGCTGGAGACATCTTCGTGGATGCCTGGAAGATTTTTAAATTGGCCGAACCCACCTTGCGTCTTTTACTGCTTACTCATAATACAATTTAATGTGTTCTTAAAAAAATTGTTATCCTATTCCAGAAGTTTTTTCTCTTTTTTTTTTTACTGATGTTTTCATATACTCCAGGTTCCGACCGGAGACTATATACCCTAGGTTCCGACCGGAGACTGGGATCCTTCTGAGACAGCAGCCATGGCTCAACAATTGGGTAGCGGAATTCCAATACATGCATGACGTCACTAGAGTTGAGAAGTAAGCAGACAAGAAAATGGCAAAAGTAATTTGGCAGATAGTTCAAATTCGTGAATCGGGTCTGACTTCGCGTAAATTCAAATTCGGGTCAGCACCTTTGAATCCTTTGATTGTTCTCCAAGGTGATATAAATGGGAAATAAAGACTCCTTGGACTGGATTGTCATAAGTGAAGTCTTTCTTTGAAAGCAGAGAAAGGATAACGAATGTGTGAAGAATGAGCCACTGAAAATAACTCTCAAGAGTGAACAGAAAAATGGCATAAAACTTGAACATTGTAAATGTACGTTCCCACTGACGCAAATATTCGCAGAATAGCCCAGTTTTTCGTCGACCACAAACTTTGCGCCACAAAGCTACAAATTCGCTGCGATTTTTCGGAAATTGCTGTATTTGGATTATTTCAACTACAGCTACAAAATCGCGCAACCACAATCTAGAAAACGGATTCTTATACTGAAAAAATTAATTTCGGCAGTCAGATGCCAGCCAGTTATTTATGAAAAGACCAGCAAAAAACACAAACAGAGGGAAATGGTTCTCAAGGCTTGGGAGAAGGTTTCTTCAGAGGCTGGAATGGAAGGTAAGCAGGCACTTTGTTTGGTATTGTTCCTTCCAGACAACCACTCTCTCGTTGAATAATTTACTATTTTCTGATTGCCACCAGTCAGGCTAGACTGGCCCAGAGCAGACTTAAAACTGTTATTAGACTGGGGTATGTTTTACCGGGATACTTGAAAGTCAGTCTGGTATTAGTATAAGTTCTGGAGTGCTGGACCGCCTAAAGACTGCGTATAACAAGGTTTTTCGGCGTATGTTTAGACTGCCTAGATTGTGTAGTGTCAGTTCTGAAATAGTTACGCAAAATTGTTCGACTTTCCAGGAAATTCTTCGAAAGACCAAATCGTCGCTTTACCTAAGAGTGATTGAGTCGGCAAATGATCTGATTGCTTTTATTGCTATTCATGTTTTCCACGACTTACCATCATGGAAAATCAACTACTGGACAGCCCTGGCCAAACCGTAGTTATTGTTTGTGTTCTTGTTGTTTTTTGGTTAGCGTGTAGATATATGGCTTTTGCTGTAATAAAGTTTCATTCATTCAAAAAATAAAGGACTTTATGAGCTGATTCCTAAAGGTTGGAACCTGTGGTCCAGTCATAAACAAATCATCATTTTTTGGGCATTGTACCACAACGTATGGGCAAGGGGCTCATACGTTGGGGACCATGCCCTGGAGCAAGGGTATGATACCCCCGTATAAATCTGTGGGTACGGTACCCCCATAAAAATTTATTTGAAAAGCTAATTTCCAATTCAGGTTCTCAATTCAACAGATTTTCACGGGTTACGTCAGAGCACCATGCCGTGACGTTGGGGCACCACGCTCAAAACTGAGGATTTGTGTACGACTGTTGTGGTCCAATTCCATCCACCGTTTTGTTGAACCCTGGAGCCTGGTAATACCTGGGCAAAACTAGACTCCAGATAGGCCCAATTGGACAATCCAGCCAGAAAACTGTGGCCATTTCTTGGCTGAAAGTGAGTACAAATCTCATCAGTGACCTTTCGGTACTAGTGTGAACCAGTGATTTTGCTTTTTACAAAAAATAATATGGAAGCATCTGTTTGATATCTTTTCCCTTTTTTCAAGAAAAAAATATTTACTTACATTGCTTTTCTAGTCCACACTACTAAAGGATACCTGTAGATTTTCTTAACAGAATCAGGAATTTTGTTTTGTTGTGATTGGTCTCCTGAATCTAAACCAACCAGAATGATAATTGTTTAAAGCTAGCTTTTCTTGGATCTAGTGTGACCACTTCTGCGTAGAAAAAAAAAGGTGTGACAAATCACTGATTTCTGGCATATGTACAGGAGGATTCCCAACCTCGAATTTATATAAAATCGAAATTGGCCTGAAAATACTACAAACAAACTTTTGTACAATCCTAAATTTACGTTAGGTTGTTCAGGGAGACAGTTAGAACTGCACTGATATTTTCTCTTACCCTTGTTAGGCCAAGTTCGAGGTTGGATATCCCCCTGTACTATTTCTGAAACACCTGATTAAGGCGGATGTAAATTTGTGCATATGTTTTGATTTTATGGTGAGCTGTCAGCAGGCTACTTGCCTTCAAAAGGATTATGAGATGAGTACTAGGATTTGCAACATCGAGTTTACGTCACCCAAGTGTATTTAGTATTTGACATACCCTTGCCTGTGTAGAGCCTGCTTTATCGAACCAGCAACCTTTGGAATTATTCAACATTGTACGAAACAAGATATTAAGGACTATGATTCCCGCAAATATGAAAATCTTTGGAATATTGGTGGTCCTACTTTAAACTAAGTTCTACGCTTAATTGAGCAGATGCCGTACATCATACATTGTTTAATTATGCAAGTTTCTAACTTGGCAGTCATTTAGAACTCAGGTTTTTATTGTGTTTCATGCTTTTAATTCCTTGCACAAGCCCCAAATGATATGAATCTTATGCATACTAGCTGAACCATCTTTTTATTCCAGTTCCTGATTGCCAGAGTAAGTGGAAAGGTCTTTGGGACAGTTTAATTATTTAAAAACACCGGATTGGCATGACAAGAAGTGGGTCAGCGGCCTCTAAAGATAAGAAGCCTAGAAATGGTATACCCATCTCATTTTCCTCTCGGATCATATGGAGAGTCGCGAAACTGATTCTAACTACTCGCCACCTGCAAACTTGCCTTCTGCAAACTCGCCACCTGCAGACCCTTCGCCTGCAAATCCATCACCTGCAAACTGTCGAAATGTAAGAGTTCACTGTTTAATTGGGATTACTGTGCCAAATTTGAAATTTGGTTTTATAAAATACAGATCATCCAACTGCTTTACAGGGAATGTGGTTGTATGAATTTTGGGACCTGTCAACCCAACATACCTATAATGCCAATGCATCCAACTTAGTTTTCCAGTATTCAAATAGTGTTGAATACCGAAATATAAAAATTAAATAGTGCGAGTTGTGCTTTAAAATTTAGCTACGGATCATATGTACGACGTTCCCTTTAAACAATTCATTTCATTCAAGAGCCAAACAGCTTATTACCTTTATTTGCACTTTGGAGCTAAGAAGATCCATGATGGATTATGGTTAGTTTTTTAGTCTGATGGTCTGCTACTGACTTTGACAAGAAAACTCTGGATTGCCATATAGGGATTGCAGAATGTGACCACCACTATCCAGAGGCGCTACTAGCCACAACGTTTTTTTTTTGGGGGGGGAGGGCGAGGTATTTCCCGACTGGCTGGTCATTTTTACTGACTTTTTCTTTGCAGAAAAAACAACTGTTATTAGGGAAATAACTGTTCTGACGAAAATTTGACTGATTTTATGGAAAACCGACCATTTTGAAGGAAAAATTACTAGTTAAAAAAAACGACTATTTTGGAGAAATAGCGACAGTTTCCAAAAAATAAACCAACTAATTTTACGAAAAATTGTGCCGACTCGGTTATTTTTTACCGACTGGCCGACAAACATTGGTTCGTCCCCCCTCCCCCCATATGTGACGCCCCTGCCACTATCTGCTGTATAGGTAGGTAGCATCAAACTGAAATTTTTCTACAAACAACCAATATTAAATGCATCAACTATCTTCACAAAGTTTTCTTATGTCTACGTCTCAAAATTAAAAACGTATATTGCAGGTGATCAGCATTGCTATAACTTCAGGTACACATAGTCGAGAAACCACTGAAATGGTACACATACCGGTTGTGATGGTTGATGAAGGAGAGGTCAGCCACAGTGAACAGGACGGAGAATTCTACGTCTTCTATGAGAGTGATGGAGCGGTGCAGCCTGTCCCAGTGTCAGAGACACAAACAAAATTCTCTGGTCAAAAAAAGACTCGAACTATGAACAATCTTAAACGACCAAAAATTGAAGAAGATGAGGGTGACCAGCTTGAAAAGCAAGTTGTAAAAACGACAAGTTCGTCCCAAGACGCGGAAAAGGCCTATTGTCTCTCGCTAGCAGGAGATCTGCGCCAGATGTCAGCAAAAGATGAAACCCTTGCAAAAATGAAAATAATCTTCAAAATCACTAGTGGGGTGCTGACACCAGTTCCTCTAAGCGTCTTGTAACTTTTTTTATATTTTTTATTTTGTGAAAAACAGTGGTGTTCAAATGGCAAGGTTTTTGAGGATGTGACCGACGGCGAAATTTTTTAACAAATTAAAAATTACAAACAATTAGTTACAAACTAATTTATAACCGGACGTTCGTTAAGACTTGTGTTGTGAACGGACTGTCAACCCCTGATTAAGTGTAACGAATACCCAAGCCGCATTAGCGAAGTTTCACTGTCACTGTTGGTTGGGTGGATGTATCCGGGTGGGGCTGTTGTGTTGATAATAGGTATTTTCTATAGTAGCCAGGGAAAGTGGTTCCAGGAAAGTAAACGTTTGTAAGTGTAATGTTTCAGTAGTTACAAAAGAGTAAGCATATTGGTAGTCAGTTGAGTTGTGAGCCACCGTTGTATAGCACTGTAAGTGAAGGGTTTTGATTAAAACTATTAAACTACTCGGAGTTCATGACAACTTGTAAAACTGAAGCTATGACTTCACAAGTCAGAAGAAATCTAGTCACTTATGGACCCTACTTCCGGGATGATTTATGACGGAACTTCAACAGAGATTTTGTGCTTGAACTTTACCGATACCGGATGCGAGGAGCATTTGCGCCTTTCTCATACTGTCTTGTGCGTTCTAAGATTGAAGATACTTTTGTATGTACGATGTTATTTCAACACTTGACAAAGAGAGCCGCACAACAATATTGGGGCATTTCTCATTTTGGCAGCCCGTAACGCCAATAAGCTTATTTCGGTATTCGTGAATCTGGATCTTACTCTGCAAGATCAGTCAAATTCTTATTTTCCTTGTTCTTTCATACAATCTTTTTTACAATTTTTTCGGATTACGAAGTTTTTTTGTAGTAACAGTACTATGGTCAATGGTGGTTTTTAGAATCTCGAAACTTGAATGGAGGGATACCTATGACTACGTTAAAGTTCCCCGTCTGTCCGTCTGTAAGGGAATGACTCAAATCAGTTGGGTCAAAGGACAGGTCAAATTCGTAGACGGGTTCCGTAGCTCTATATTTAGGGGATGTGTAAATTGGCTTTATTCTCTTCTTTTCGATTCAGACTACGTAGCCACTAACTATTTACGAACAGTAACTTGTCCGTGTATATCGTTTATGGTATTAGCGATTTTCAACTTTGAACTTTCCGAAGTGTTGCCATTTTGTACATAACAGATGACTTCACCACTGAAAAGACAGCTTGCTGCTCTGAAGGCGTCACCTAACAAAATACGTCCAAATAAGTCAGTAGCCGCAGGCAAAGAAAGCGAAGCTCTACGAAATAGAGTTAACACTTCTCGAAACTGGAGGGGAAGTACGCCAGTACTATTACGCCCTCGCAGAAGACGACGTGGGTTCCCTGGCATGCATAGTGTTCCTGGCGACGTTTGGGACCGCCAGCCTGAAGCTGCAGAAAAACCGCAGGATAAAATTACAGGGAGAAGTGTTTAAACCTGGGCACCCTCTGCAGCACAAACCCGAGATCCATGTGACCACGAAGACAGTGACCACACTTCTGCATCTTGGTTAGTAAAATTGCCCAAAATCCAGCTTCTGCACTCAGAACACAGTGTGAGAACAGCTTCGGATAACAGCCGAAATTACTTGTAACTGGAAACGAACACTGAGCTATTAAAGGGACAATCCATGTATTAAGCTATTATTTCCTAATTCTCTAACTTATTTCTCCTAAGTTCTACCTTCTAGTATAGCCTATACTACTCCCATCTGTGTAGATTACGAGGCCAAAGAGTTTGGTCTTAGAATAAGAACTGGACACTAATTTTCCAGCGAGTAAACAGCCGTAGTTTCCCAGAATTTGACAGATTGCTAGAAACCAACGTTCTTATTCTTTACAGTTGACGATCTTCCCAGCAATAGCCTCCCGAACGAACGAAACTTCGATCTTCTAGTAAGCCTATACTTCTCCCGTCTGTCTCTTACCTTGTAGATTACGAGGGCAAACAGTTTGGTTTTAAAATAAGAACTGGATAGTAGTTTTCTCACAAGTTAACAGCCTTAGTTACCCAGAATTTTACAGATTCCTGGAAACCAACGTCCTTATTCTTGATTACCTTCCCAGCATTGGCCTCCCAAACAAACGAAACTTCGACTACGCAAGAAACCCAACAAACCGAAACACACTCATAAGTTTTACTGGTACACTCCTTCGAACTGAGAAACTCCCCCAGTGCACACAAACATAACCCACCACCAAGCTGACAGTCGCCGACGAGAGCCTAACTGACACGATAGACACCATGCTATGGCAAAACGCAAACGACAACTTGAACCTCAAACACCTCCACACCTACCGTTTCGTAAATCTGTACGTGAACTCGTTTATTTACAAGACCAACTTGAACTGCTTTCGATACAAACCTTCAAGGTTTATCCTTACAAGGCCCTGCAAGAACCTGCCACAGTTAAGAGAGGAACAGCTAATCGACCCTACTATCTTGGTAAGCGTGGACGGAACAATCTAAAAAAATGGAGGACGTGCAACCATCGACACAACAAGTAAATAACTCTCTTACTAATGTTGTTTCCTACCTCCTTAATCTCATGACACTTATTTTCAGAAAGAAGACTATTCAGAAACAGACAATGGATGAAAATGATGATTTATTTAATACCTACTTGAAAAACGTTTACCGAGTCGGCACAAATACTCCGTATATGTGTCTAGATATCGATACGGCTTAATTTGACCCTGCGAAATAGACTACCTCCGGGCTTCTCAGCGGCTATTTACGTATTCATCCATTTTTGTAGCTGTCATCCGACCAAGCCGTAAACGCCGAGGACATACGAACGCTCCAGGAGAGATCCTACATAGCTACCGTGGCCCGCAGAGACATTCTGGGGATCAACGTCGGGTTCCTCCTTTGTTCCATACAGACGAATGACGACGATGCTTCAAGTTTTTGCTGACTTTGTGTACAATTTATTTTGGTTCTTCAAAAGGTTTTTGTTCACTTTGCTTCTGTTCAGTTTCGTGCAGCCGACCATAAGCTAGCATATATTTCTCTTACACATCGCGATTTACATGCTTTGGCTTATGAAATGCTGATTTACTATAAAAAGCAGCTTGTCAGAACGAGTTTTAAGTTTCGGATATCTGCCATCTATGAGGGAAAGGAAGATCCAATTGGATTCCTAAGTGGACTGGGAATCTAAATATAAAAATAAAAAATCCTCCAGGCCCTTATCCGCATTCTCGCTTCAAGACAATCATGTTGCCACTCCACTCATCCTACAGCACAACAAAGACACGACAGATTCCGCTCTCCCGAAACCTTTGAAAGAAACGTAAAGCAAGAATGTCGAGCAAACCCGAACACAAGCAGTCATAAAACGCATCGCTGAGAAACGAAGACTTGGAGCAGATACCATGGACTCCTTAAGTAAGACAATTTCAGCAACGCCATCTGGAGACTGGAGTGCATGGACACTCTCCCGTCCCTTGGGCAAGCGAGACACCTTCAACAACTGAGAAACCAGAAGAAACTACCCTACCGAGACTCAGGTAGACAACCAAATTATCCATTCAGTCATCCAGCAATCTTGGGTCGGGATGACAAAAGCAAAGAGCCTGGAGCCCGGAGCAGGTTGGGGGGAGGGTCTTTGCCATCATCCCATCGGGGAGAACTAGGTGGTGGTCGAATGCCATGGGTGCCGCATGGCGACTACCGCAGCAAAGCCCCCGATAGAAGCTCTGCAAGGAAACTACTTTCTGCAGGCTGGAGACATCTTCGTGGATGCCTGGAAGATTTTTAAGTTGGCCGAACCCACCTTGCGTCTTTTACTGCTTACTCATAATATAATTTAATGTGTTCTTAATAAAATTGTTATCCTATTCCAGAAGTTTTTTCTCGTTTTTTTTTTACTGATTTTTTCATATACTCCAGGTTCCGACCGGAGACTATATACCCTAGGTTCCGACCGGAGACTGGGATCCTTCTGAGACAGCAGCCATGGCTCAACAATCGGGTATGTCTTTCTTCTACCTTAGAGGTCACATGAAAAAAAAAACTTTCATGCAGAAGGCTTTTTACAGGCTACACGTTTCAACGGGAATTGAAATAGGTAGCCGTCAATGGTAACAAGGTTAAAACGTGAAGAATCAGTGAGCAAGCGGCACTAGCTTATATGATTTAATTGTTTTAGTTTGCGAGTACGCGTGAAAGCAGCGATGAAACATATTGAGGCTATGACAGAATTGTCCAGGCTGATTGATAATCTCGGCTGATTGACAAGTGAACAGTCCGGCTGATTGATAATCTCTCTGCCTATCTCTATCTATCTCTCTTCCTCGGTACACGAGACCTCTTTTGAGTAATGGCCTGGTGTTGGGTGGAACGCAACGATCTGCGGTCACGTTCCCACACCGACGGGGATCTAGCTACAATTTCCCTGAGATTGTATTGCGAGTTGTCTGTCAATAAGGATGTCTTTTCGCTAGTCCTGTTCTTCTTCAGATTCTGCGGAGAATGCAAGGTACCAGCTGCTTCCCCGATACTTCAGCAAGGTGTTAAGACCGTTCTAACGACAAGCTTGTTCTCTTTCGAAGGAGAGCTGAACGCGGACTTGTTTATCTAAGAAATATTGTCGAGATTTCCGCCTTGCGAGTACAAAACAATACAGACGATGTGATCGGTAGTGACAGCGACGATTAAAAGAGTGATGTGCAAAGCGGAAGTGACGGTGACACTTCTTGCTCTACCAACGGTAGTCTGGTCTCTGAAATCATTCAATGGCGTTGACTGTAACTGAGAAAAACTGAGGCTATCCGGTTTGACCCAGACCCTTTATTGATTAATGTGTGCTATTCATCAGCTGCCGTAGCTAATTTTTGTGGTCATTTTGCAGTTTGTTGCCATGTTGAGAGAGAGTACAGTAGGGTAGCATTTAATTTATAAACGACTTTCATAGTAGTGATGTGGAATTTGCATCACGTCTACATATTATATTAATATTCTCCTCGCCTTGTGCTCGGATAGGTTATTCTCCATGTTTGTCATAGTGTTATTTCCCGATTTTGGATAGTTACAGTGGTAATACTAATGTGCCCAATAGTAATAATTATGTACATGGTAGGGGGATACCTTCTCTAATCGAGGTAGCCACGACGGCGCCAGAGGATTTAGATCAGGTTTCTCTAGATTGCGGGGTAGACGGCCCTAGGATAAGGCAGCCCTATCCACCCCCTCCAAATAATTGGCTACAGAATTTAATTTCCCTATCAATTAACACAATTTTCTCACTGAAAAACCGATTGGAACTGCAAGAAGCTTATTTGACCTTCAGTCACTTCGCAGCACAATTGAAAGATCGGAGAGTGCTGTTGCATACCGACAACAAGACAGCTGTCTCTTATATAAACCGTTAAAAAACGCACGCTAGATAGCGTGTGGAATCTGGCCTTAGTACCTACCGGAGCAGGAACAGCAATATAGATGGGGTATAAATACTCCAGACCGAAGAAGGCAACGTATTGTACTAGAATATGCACTTTATAAACAACCAAGGTTATATGAATTCGACTAAGAGGGCAGATTTTTCTTAAAACTTTCGAGTTCGCAATTTACCTTACCCCTAAATTAACTATCTCGATATTGAAACCCCTCCCCCACCCTCAAATATAGGGCTACAGAGCCCATCTTCGAACTTGACTTGTACTTTGACCCAAAGGATCCTCCCACCAAGTTTTCATCAAAATATGTCAATCCGTTCGAGAGTTACCGTGCACACAGACGGACGGACGGACAGACGGACAACTTTTGCGATGTCATAGGTATCCCTCCACTTACGTTTTGGGATCCCAAAAAGCTAACCAGCAAAAAAAAATGGCCATTAACTGGGCAGTGGGAACTTAGCTTTAAGGTTCATAAGTGGCACTTCCATCCAGAGGCGTTACTAGCCAAAAAGTTTGGGGGGGACAAGGTATTTACCGACTGGCTGGTAATTTTAACCGATTGTTCTTGCGGATAAAAACGACTATTATTGAGAAAAAAACGACAGTTTTGGCGAAAAATCGGCTGATTTTAAGAAAAAACGACTATTTTTAACAAAAATATATTATTTTTAAGAAAAAACGACTATTTGTAAGAAAAAAATCGACTGTTTTTACTAAAAATCGCGGGGCTTCGCCCTTCCATCAGCCCTAGGTAATTCGGTGACAAAGTACTGTAGCAACCCTGTAGCAACGCATAACACGGCGAATAACTACTTTACCACATTCAGTTGTGGTCACTTTTACTCGGGAGAATAAATTGACACTCTCCGCATGGTAGTTGGTGGTATCGAGTTAATCTTTCGCCTTTTACTGTAGATTTATTTGCACGGACCAAACTAGGAAATAACCTACACTAGCAAATGTTCACTGAAGCACATACCGATCACGGAAGCATTTTTAAAACTCACATGCTCATCTCCTAAAACAATTGTAATTTTACTATTCATCCACACCCTCGTGCATAAAATCTGTATGGCGCTCGCCTCAATACAGACATTCACCCACTCACTGACTTCATAAGAATACATTCAGGTTTTCCCTTCTCGAGTTCTCGCCTCCAGGGAGGCAGGGATGTCTCCCCTAACCGACATAAGCGAGCACAGACTCATTCCATGACGTGTAAAATAAATTTAGAGCGATAATGACGAAAAATCAATGAAAGCAGGGACCCATAAATTTCCTTTCATGGGTCCCTGATGAAAGGGAGGAACAAATTTCACTTTATAATTTACACATTAGTACCGTGGCATTTCTTGACCTGAAGTTCTTGACCCTTCGGCCAAGCGCCATATAGCGATCCCAATTTCTGTCCGTCCGTCCGTCGTTCTGTCGGTCGGTCGGTCTGTTCAGGTTTTGCTAGTTCGGGCACTTCCACGTAAGCCAGGACGATGAAACTTGGCAGGCATATCAGGGGCCCCAAATGATTAAGTTGGAAATAGTCACTTCCCTCATCCGAGCATCGTCGGGGGAGTGGAGGGAGGGGGAATCCAAAATCTTGAGGTATTTGTAACTTTTGAACGGGTACTCGGATCTTAATGAAACTTAATATTTGGAAAGACCTCGTGCCTCAGACGACCCACCTAAAATCCAGACCGGCTCCGGTTACTTTGAGGGGAGCTGGGGGGGGGGCGGAAATATTGAGAAACGTTAAGGGTGGAAGGATCGGGAAGAAACTTGGTGGGAGAACAAGCAAAAGTCCTAGATTCATCACTGACATAACTGAATCGGATTCGGACTCTGTGGGGGGAGTTGGAGGGGGGTCCGGAATTCTGGTGATCCCGCGAGTGCGGTACTTCGTGATGTATTAGAACGATGAAATTTAGCTGGCATATCTAGGAGTCGAAGAAACTGACTTGAGAATAATCGTTTACGTAATTTGAAAACCGTGGGGGATTGTAGGGAGGGGGAATCCGGAATCTTGAGGTGGCCTATTTGTAACTTTTAAATGGATGACCGGATCTCCATGAAACTTGATACGTGGAAAGACCTTGTGTCACAGATGACCCAGTTAAAATCCGAACAGGATCCGGTGACTTCGAGGGGAGTTGGGGGGAGGAACCGGCTACCTCAAGATTCCGGATTCCCCCTCCCTACAATCCCCACGGTTTTCAAATTACGTAAACGATTATTCTCAAGTCAGTATCTTCGACTCCTAGATATGCCAGCCAGCTAAATTTCAGGTGGGTCCGGAATTCTGGTGATCCCGCGAGTGCGGTACTTCGTGATGTATTAGAACGATGAAATTTAGCTGGCATACCTAGGAGTCGAAGAAACTGACTTGAGAATAATCGTTTACGTAATTTGAAAACCGTGAGGGATTGTAGGGAGGGGGAATCCGGAATCTTGAGGTAGCCTATTTGTAACTTTTAAATGGATGACCGGATCTCCATGAAACTTGATACGTGGAAAGACCTTGTGTCACAGATGACCCAGTTAAAATCCGAACAGGATCCGGTGACTTCGAAGGGAGTTGGGGGGAGGAACCGGAAATCTTGGGAAACGCCTAGAGTGGAGGGATCGGGATGAAACGTGGTGGGAAGAGCAAGCACAAGCCTCGATACATTAATAATTATTGACATAATCGGACCGGATTAGGGCACTGTGGAGGAAGTTGGGGGGGCCAGAATTCCGGTGGTTCCGCGAGTTCGGTACTTCCCGATGTATTAGGACGACGCAATTTGGCTGGCATATCAGGTACTCGAACAAAACGACTTGAGAATAGTCGTTTGTATGATCCAACGTACCATCGTGGGGGGGTGTAGGGGTGGGGAATCCGAAATACAGTGGCATTATCAACTTTTGAACGGGCGATCGGATTTGAACGAAACTTGGCAGCTGGAAAGAGGTGTCGTCTCAGATGTTCCGTGTCAAGGCTAGGCCGGATCCGATTCTTGTGGGGGAGGGGGGTCACCGGAATTTTCGCAAAACGGTTAGCGTCGAAGGATCGGGGAATTAGATCTGGATGGGATTTGGTGGGAAGAACGAGCATAAGCCCTAGATACGTTCAGACAGAACCAGATCGGATCTGGGCTCTTTGAGGGGAGTTGAAGAGGGTTTCCCGGAATTCCGGTGATCACGTACATGTTACGGTGTTAGGATACTTCCAGATGTGCTAAGGATGATGAAACTTGGCAGGCATATTAGTGACCGACCTAGGAAAACTTCCGTTCCTGGATTCGATCATTGTTGGGGGAGTTAAGGGAAGGGAAATCTGGGAATTACTGGCTTCCTGAGATTGCGAACGAGTGGTCCGATTCGAGGTAAACTGTATGGATGTTGAGAATTAATGATCTTGATAACCAAAACTTCCGGTGAACACTTTGAATGTCTTCTTTAATTTTTAGTGTCTGTCTTGCTTGAAAATCTTGAAATAAGAGGCAAAAGCAGACTACTGGATCTTGATTCAGCACATCAGATTTGGGTACAGTGGGTACAGCATTTAAGTTGAAACAGGGTATTTCATGTTCCTCTTTAAACCAGCTACCCGTTTGATTTTATCAAGATCAAATAATCTGATAGAACTTCTGTCTTAGTCCCATCCAGCGACTAGGAATGCCCCCGACAAAACTGAGCGGACTTAGATGTGTTTACTCTAGCTTTGAGCTGATGTTGGTACCCGTTTACTCGTCTTCCGTCTTCGCCGTTGCTTATCGCAGAAAAAATAGTGCAGGAGGCTGGCACGAGGTGTACTCCGTGGGCTGACCCGCTCTAGAGCGCGTTCATAGAACCAATTAGCTTTGACTTCTACATTTCAGCGTCGGTTTCAAAGCGATTTAGCTATTTGTAGAGGTAACGAAACGTGATGTGGCGCGAAGCTACTAACCTCCGCTCGTTCGTAGCGGCCAGGATATGGGAAAATATTCGACTCCACATAGTCATATTACAGAGATGGGGAGATGGAGGTTCTGTCAGATTATTTGTTCTTGATTCTATGCAACTAAAGTGGTGCATGGACAGTTGTGCGAGCAACGCGGAACTCTACCATAGATTTTTGCCGATATATTCGCCGTTCTAATCTCGTACGGGCTAGTCAAACAGTGTACTGCACAGATTATTTCGTGGGTGCCAACAAATAGATGATTTACCTTTTTTTCAGACAAATGGTCTAATCCTGGGATGTTTACCCACAAATATCTTTTGAAAGACCTGACCTTAACTAGAGGGTAATGAAGACTGATCGGAAATTCATAAGTACCAACTGCGGATGCGGATTGTCCCCAGGGGACGCCGTCCCCAGGATCAACATTCCGCATCTCTGGCAGATATTTCAAAGGTCATATCCCAGAGGGAATTGACTTCCTCCCAGATTACCATGACAAAGATGGCTTGGTTTCTGTCATGCCTTGGATGTCGGCGTTCATGCGATTCTGTCGTAGGTTGAAAATTAGGGTAAATACCGCGCTACTGATAAGGCAGCAGGGGAGGGGGCAACGACAGTTTTAGCAGAAACAATTCATGATTTATCCTCAACTCGAAAGATAACAAAATGCGCAAATTTCACAGGGCGACCGGGTATACGACAATAGGCTCTTCGTCCATGACGGGAAAAATACACATTCAATTTAGCAGGTACACAACTTTTTCTATTCCTACCAAGCAATTTCCACTAGCACCCAACTTAGGGGGCCTTGGGAGAGGAGGGCTCTGAGCTACCCAATATACGCCTTGGCAAGTATGTGCTGATCTAGAAACCATACTCCGATCAAAAAATTCGTCAATACGCAGTCCGTTTTCACGTCCTAGATGGCAGGTACATCTTACAACGCGACCTCTTTGTTAGCTTTTTGTTACAATTATGACCCACGATTCGAGGTTCAAAAATTCTTGACAGTGCGGCAGTCGGCCATCTAGCGTGTTTCAGGATAGTTGAGTACAGAGAGGATGCGTTCTCAGCACCTTGATGGCAGATGCATCTAACCACGTCGTTTCGTTACTGCCTATGGATCGTTGCAATGTTAAACAATGATCCTATGTGATGTGTGCTACCAAATTTACAATGCTTATTACAGGGATTTTTTATTTGAAAGGAATTAATTCGGAGGCAGTCGAATCGGCAATTTTTAAATCACCCCCGTCCAGGCTGCACTAGTTCAAACCAGGAATCGGTAGGGCGAGGGACCATCTAGCCAGAGATGGCCGAATGCAGATTCGAATCCAGGATTCGTTATTTTGGCCGGATTCGAATCTTCTGCCTGTCAGGCTGGATTCGGATTCAGACTCGGATCCAAACCCTCAATTATGAATCCGGCTATACTTCTAGTCTACATCCTTCTAGTTTCCGTTTTCAAAATTTTTACACAGTGGTCTTAAGCAGTACAACTTTTTGGTCTCCACCACCAACCATCCTCAGTGATTTATCATTTTATCTTAGAAATCAGTGTTTTTGTCACCTCTGATTTTTAAACTATAGGCTAACCCGTTTTTGTTAAGGCCGGATTCTAACTCTGGGCATGTAATGGTGGATTCGGAATCGGATTCGTACCTAGCCCTGGATTCGGATTCGAATCCTTTCATGATCGGATTCGCTCATCTCTGCATCTAGTTGTGCAACTCGGATGCACCTCCACTGGTCTACCCCAAAATACATCTGGGCAAGAAAATTAAACAAAAACTTTTAGCAGGTATATGAATAAATTGTCAGTGTCTTTTCATTTTAATAATTTGGTCTTAGGATTTTAACACAAAACTGCTCAACACCAGCCTTATTTCAAAGATGATAAGTTGTGAACACTGAGCTACTCAATGCTCTCCGACCATCTTATTCCTGGGCCGATTAGATTGACAGAGCTGTTGCTGTAAATGGGCGGATTTGATTTTCTTTTGCGAATAGCATGATGCTGGCTGGTTAATGAATCCTCTCGTATTTTAAGTCATATGACTATCCGCAGGGACCCATAAATTTCCTGTAATGACTCGCATTTCAGGGGGCTTGTCAATAAGAGATTTCTGATGCGCTCTTGACCGAGCAATCAGATAGTTCGAGAAATACCCACGGGGATAAAATATCGCCTTGAGGGAGGAGTCTCTTTGGTCTCACGTCCAAGGAGGCCCGGGATTGGCTTTATCTGAGCAAGGCCGATTCGACCCAAGTGGAATTTCTGGAAACTAGGTGAGGCTCGGGTAACATAGCAAAGAATAGGAAATGACAAGCCCCCTGAATGGCGAGCCATTAGGAAATTCATGGTTCCCTGCTATCCGTCATGTAATGCGGTATTTCTGTCCAGCCCAAAGGTGCCGCTCTGATCTTTATGTTTACCTGTTTAGCTCTTATAAAGGCGGACAAGGCTTCAGATTATTATTCATTTTGCTTAGTGTGTGATCGAAGCCAGGGATCCGGGCAAGTGACTCGAAATAGCCAAAGCTGTGCGAAATTTATTTAAAACACAAATTATCCTGAGCAACGCAGTGAGACGTATCTGCCATCTGTGCGTAACCCAGTGAATCTTCTGTAGCGTTAAGATGGGCATATGAGGCCCCCTCTCTCAAGACGCCACGGACCCTTTCCTCCGCCTGAACATATCACAGAAATCATGTTTCATGGTGGGTTTCCACACTACGTAAAATCCGAGTGTATTTTGAAATCCTGGCGTATTTTACGCACGTATTTGAGCTTCAAAAAATTTCCAGCAGTATGGACGGGTTTATATACAAAACGTACCATTTATCAAATACGTCCGTATTACTAGAGATCTTTTCAAGCCCAAATACGTGATTAAAATACGTTCGTATTTCAAAATACGCTCGAATTTACGCAGTGTGTAAACGTAGCATCAATGTTCAAGGAGAAAATACCGTCTTCTAGGTTCTACATATTTGAAAGTTCGTCCCCACCGTACTCCGATTTTCTTTTCCCGATAACTGAGATCACAACAGCTAATTTCCTAGAGCACTTCACGAGTCTGTCAGCCTTAAACTAATTTCCCACCCCTCCCCTCAAACTTAACTTACGGTTGCTCAATTGACGTCATCCTAGAAACCCCCCGTCAGCATTTTGTTTAGGAGGTTTTTGCTGGTCCATTTCGTCTGAGCATTTTTGCTTTTGGACATAGCTGGGTCGAGCATCTGCCGTTTCGCTGAGGGTCCCATGATGCCCGGAACGTTGAAAAACCGAGCGACGGGATCTAGGCAGGTCGCGACGACCTCTGGTGATGTGATTGTTCTGCAAAGGATAATCTAAATGAAGGAAAAATATCACATAGATGGCGCTTCTAAGAACTGGCTTTGTAAAAGCTTAGAGCCAAGTCACACTTGGCTCATTTCCTGGCTTTTTGGGTTGCGAAAGTAGAAAAAAAGAAAAGGAACAAGATACAACTAATTCTGAATTAATCTGAATGTTGTCGTTTTCGATTCAGGAGATCAATTAGAGCGAAACAGTGTGTATAATTATGTAACAGGAACCCTAATTGACCCCTAATTGCAGTCTGCTAATTATCCCCAAGCTGCCACAAAGCCCATCAAATCTCAAGTCCCCTAGGGATTTTCAGTTGTTTGGCTGTTTTTTTTGGCCCAATGTGACCAAGCTCTTAGCGCTTCAAGCCCCCCCCCCCCATTAACAGCTCAATCAGACAGACAATATACACTGTAAAAAAAATCTTGCAGTATTTGCTACTGGGATTAATGTCGTCTCTACAGAGATAAGATATATTCTAATTCGGACTAATCTTGTCCCAGCGGAGATAAGATTAATCCGAGTAGCAAATATTGCAGTTAACTTAAATCCTTACTCGGAGAAAGTTTCTACAGTGTATAGGTTAATGAACGGAAAAGAGAAGCTTTCAATTTTTAGACTGAAGCAGAGCAAAACAACACCACGGAGTAGATCCAAAACTTGAAAAAAGTGACACACGGTCGAATAGCAGTGACATTAGCACCACTAGCGATAGAGAACGTACCTACTGAAACTCAATCAGTCGTCCACCGCAGAGCAAAATAACGCTAGGGAGTAGCGCCAAGACTTGGAAAACACACTAGAAGAACAGCGATAATAGTACCACTAGCGATAGAGAACGTCCCTACTGATCATCAATCAGTCGTGCACCATCGCTGGCTCCAATAACTTCATATTCTGAACAAAGCAAAAGAAAGATAAAACATCCACGTTTTTCTTGACGTGTGCAGACCGCAACTTAGCTTTACTAGAAATTTTTAAACCCGGAAGTTTGTCTCGCTTTAATTGCCGCAAGCATAGTGGACAGCGCTATGAGTATGGCCCGTTTGTACAGCATGGAAAGCATGGGTCTTGGCGCTACTCCCTAGTGTTATTTTGCTGTGGTCCACCGGTGCTGGCTGCGATAACTCCATATTAGCCCGAAAGTTTGTCTCGCTTTGAATGTCCACAGCGAAGTGCAAGGCAAGGCGCTACGAGTAACGCCCGTTTCTGATGCATGGAAAGCATAGGTCTTGGCGCTACTTCCTAGCGTTATTTTGCTCTGGACTGAATGGTAGTGAAGTTTCGCCAGATTTCAATTCCGCACAAACCCGCTTGAACCGAAACCACGGCAGACTGAAACATCGATGGGCCGACTGTCTTCACAAATACTTGAAGCAGCAACATAGACGTCACCGACACGCCAGCGCTAGCTGCTGATTGTACTGAATGGAGGAGGCTGATACCCCTCTCTACGCTGAGCCCAAGGTGCGATTTTCACTACTTTGACTTAATAGTTAAATTCGCAACTTTTTTCTGCTGAAGGATTATAATTAAATACATATCCTAGCAAGTTTGTCTTTATTCTTTGTCTTTATAGACATGGTTTAAGTCATATAAACTGTATCCGCGGTAAATTAAAAGTTCCTGTGAACGGCAACTGATCGAGCAGCAGAAACATTAATGGAAATATATGTTCGACGAAGGCCTGGACAGTGCTATTCGTGTCATTGGTACTTTAAATGACCCATAACGTATCTATGATGATGATTCGCGCTACTTTCGTAATACTCTATCCATCCCTATTCCTGTGATTCGGCATTTCGCAAATGTATTACATCCCCACCCCCCCCTATTCGCAATATTGGAAATAAGCTGATTTTTACGCTTGGGGCGGTCCGTATCCGTTCAAAGTTTGGATCATCGCTACAGAATAGCTTATAGTTGGTCAGGAGACCGGTTATGCAAATTTTGCCGCGTTCGCCGCGTCCAAAACCAGCCGAAGCCACGCGTAATTTGTTGAAGACAGAGCCGAGTTTAAAAGTATTCAGTTATCTTAGAACATCTTGGCGGAGACGCTACGTGGCGCGAGGCGTCCTTTAAAGAACACGACGTACTTAGTAATTTATTCTACCTCAGTATTATTTCCATCAATTGTCGTTCCAGAGATTCTTCCCTTCATAACTGTATCCTATCTCATGTATTAGCAATACTTTATCACATTTGCCACGTTTTTTCTCTTCACGCGACACATCATGCGCCCGATAATTGTTTCCAAGGAGCTTATTTGTCCGGACCAATTATACGCAAATATTGTCAAGATTCTCATCCGAAGCAAGGGACGTGAGAGGAGGCTAAAAACTTTCTGTAAGTATAGATAGTTAGTTGAAAAGTGGCCAACTATCTCAGAACATCTGAACAGAAGTACTATGTGCGAGGTGCCCTTTAAGAAAGGAAGACAACTTACTTGGTTGGAACTTTCAGATTCTCGACATACACGGGGATGTTTGGTCTCTTGTAAACCTTCGGCCCTAGTCGGTACTGCTTAGGTAGCTGAGGGGCTTTTGGTCTTATCCCCCCAACTTTTCCCCCGACCAAGGCATCTGACGCGGTGTAGCGACACTTCTTATTCAAAATAAACTTCCTCTTCCGAACAGGTGGCTCTGGCTTCACATCCGGCTCGCGTTTTACTGCTAAGGCAGGGGGTGTGGTATTTTCCTGGTGGGGCGTGTTTAGTTGCGCTTTAAAGTCCAAGGTACGCTCACAGTTCTGGCGAATCTGAGTGTAACATCCAGAAGCCGGTGAGCTCTCGTACGGAGCTCCACTGTCTTCATTCAAAGTAGAAAAAGCGCCTCTATAAACATCTAAAAGTTCATCCGTACTCGTTTCCGATTGCAGAGGGTTGCTCCAGCCCTGCCTTCCTAAGGCGTAGCTCGCGCCCGACGTTACGCTCATAACTTCATCCTTAAAGTCCATTACAGGGGTATTCCTCCCCGAACCCCTTGGAGTAAACATACCAAGTTTAGTTCCACAGACATCAACATCCACAGTACTACTGAAGATTAACATCTCACGATCCTCGCCTTCCCCTTCTTCACAACGGGAGTGACTAGGGGGCGCTGTGACCACAGGTAGAGAAAGCGTGGTAGGCCTTGGCGATGCCTGGTATGTGGGGCTCTGATGGTATGTCGGTACCACCTTTTGCTGTCCGTCCTTCTGTGCTATGCAGACCTTTCCAACATATTGGGCAACAGGAACTATGGCTGGTGCTTGTCCCCTTTTCACTGGCTTGACTACACAGCGTAACTGGTTTTCCTCCCTACTGATGACATGTTTCTTCTTTGAGGCCAATGTTTTTTTAACCAGGTTCACGGGACTACTCTGGCTATGACTTAGGGCTTCCAAAACAGATTTGGGTCTATCTGCTGCAGCGATCGATTGAGAGACTGTCTGCACGGGCTCCCTGATACCCAATACAGTAGCTCTTTCAAATCCTACAGTGTCCCAGATTGCTTCTGCACTTTCCATCTTTTCAGGTACATAATCACTATTTGCAGTAAGTTGGGGGGCAACATCTGGGGCAGAAGAGGTCACACTTGCAGGCACTGAATCAGGGGAAAGCAAGGGTTGAGACTGACCCTCCTCTGACGTGTCTAGTCCTTCTACTGAGTCAAAGAAGTCCTCAAAGTCGATATCACTAGAATCATGGGCATTCCCTGCTTGACTGTTGAGTACCAAAGTGTTGAAGTCAATCTCAAACTGACTTGAGGGATCACAGGGGTCAGCTGGATGCACTATGGATCCAACCGAAGGAGGGGACTTTGCGATAATAGATTCGGAGCTTACACATATCGGACTCAGGTTTGTCAACATATAATGATGTTCAGCGCTTCCATTAGGATAGGTATCAGCTACTTTTCGCGGGTTCTCTTCTGCAGACTGATCCTGCTCAGTTATTTCCTGAAGTTTATCATTCGATACGTCCACCATTTGTGTAATTCTCTTGCCGACCTCAATTTGGTCACTGGTTTCTTCATAAACCATACCCACTCCATTGGTGACGCCTAGATCTGCCTGTGTTTTCAAGCCGTCCGTGGAAGCCGAGTTCAACATCTGCTCAGAGTCTCTAGTAACAGAGTTGTCAATTGGAGCTCCCAATTGTATACTATCCCCAGTCACCACTGACTTCAAGTTTGTAATCTCACTCGTCACCTTACAAGATTCGGGTGCAGATACGGTATGCTCGCCCATATTTTCCTCTAAGCCTCTAGCCGTTGTCCCAGATCGGCTTTCTGCAAGGTCACAAACAACTGCTGAGCTGTTTTCAATAGTTTCCTGGGTTCTACCGGGACAGATCCGCGAGAGGTCTAAAGGTGAGGGAGCCGCTACTAGTGCCTCCGTACCCTGGTTCTCTGGCAGGTCAAAGAGGGAACCGCGAACCGACAATCGTCCTTCCAAATCGCTCTGCAGAGGGAACATGGCAACACTGCGTCTTTCATCTGGGGTAGGGTCAAAAAGTGAGCCCTCATTTTGCAGTTGGATTTCATTGTGAACTAGTGGACTCGGTTCAGGCCTGAACGGATCTAAACCAAGCGAGTGTAAAAGGTCACCCATGCCATCCGAGTCTGCTGGTTGGAGATCAACGGAACAGGCTGAGGTGTGTCTGAAGCGTTCAAGATCCATAGGTGAAGACATCCTGTCCTCTCCAGCATCAGATGTTAAATGTGAACTAGTGGAACTTGAGTAGCTTCTATCCGCCCTCGGTACATTAGGGATGCTGGATACAGACGATGCAGGACTAGTTTGCGTGGATGATAAATGACAAATGGCTGATCTTGAGCTGGCCAGACTAGGTACTGACTGCAGGGATGAGGAACCTGAAACAAAGTTATGGTCAGGTGCTAGAAAAAGAGCTACGATATGGCACTTGCAACGGGAAGATTGTACAAGAAGTAAATAGTTGCGTTTTTATGCCAATTGTCCGTCATCCAGTTAACCGACTTATTTACCACTAAAAGCCGTTTTTCGGCATCCCATCCAGTTCGTCCGACGACACAAAAAACGACTTATTTCGCATTCTCCAGTATTACATGAACAATTCGAATTTCCTGCCTGAGAACGAACGTAGGTCGGTTGGACGGAGCTCCAGCCTCAGTCCACAGGTCAACCGACGGACAAACGGCGACGAAACAAGAGCTTATAAGGATTTAGGTTGGTTAACCGAAGGAAGACAACTGCTTATAGTTGGAAATCCTCCAGGTCGGTTAACTGGATGAGAATAAACAAGAGCTGAAGCTCATATATATGACACTTGCAAGGCTGTATCAAAGGATTAAATTAGGAATTCCTCAATTCGCAAGCCCCTTGAGGTAAGAATGATTATGGGTCCTTATAAATCATGAGAATGGATCGTTCGTAAAAACTATTTTATTCTTGCATTTGGCTGTGATGTGATGGTTGACTTGATTTTGTTCGTTTCGTGTTTATTGTTTGTTAATTTGTGTTTTATTTGTATTACTAGTGAGTGTTTGTTTTTCCAATTCCCGCCCATGTTAGCCTAGTGCTATTAGGGCTGAAATAAAGTTGATTGATTGATCGATTGACCCCCCCCCCCCCCACGATGGTCAGATCGGGAGCTGACTATCCTAAGCCAATCATCTGAAGTCTCAAATGTTCAAGCCAATTTTCATCATCTTAGCACATCTGAAAGTAGCCTACCTTCAAACGCGATCACCGGAATTCCGGACCCCCTTCCACCCCCCCCCCCCCCCCAGTGTCCGAATCCGGCCCGGTCCTGTCTCAAATATATCTAGGGCTTGTGCTTGTTCTTCCCACCAAATTTCATCTCGATCGCTCCACTCTAAGCCACCTCCGAGTCCCCCCCACATTCATCGGATCCGGTCCGGACTCGAAATGAGACACGAGATCTTTCTAAATATAAAGTTTTATTAAGATCCGATCACCCGTTCGAAAGTTAAATCCACTCCCCGGTGGTCGCATCGGGAAAGCGATTATTCCCAGCTTTGATCGGGTCCCTGATATGCCTGCGAAGTTTCATCGTCCTAGGACTTCTGGAAGTACCCTAACTCGAGAACTGTGCACCGACAGACCGAAAAGTGATCGGTATATGGCACTAGAGCAAAGCTTCAAGTGCCATAAAAACGCAGGTAATGAGGACATGTAATCGCGCAAACTGTTTGAGGTCCTTATCAAAACCAGAAAATATTAATACCAAACGAATCGCAAGCTGCTGCTCCACTCAAATCTACTCTCTCTTCTTGGCCACCGTCAACACCAGCCAAGGTTTAAGACAGGAAACACGCTTCTCCTAGATAGCAACCAATTTCGAACAAGAACAGAAATAAGAATGAAAGGAGACACTAAAAGAAACTGGTGTTCACAGCGTTGTTGAACCGCATCCAGGCTGTGAGCACGGTGGTCAGCCCCTTCCGAGTCGTAGTCTGAAGGACGTCGCTATACGTTCGGATCGTTCAGTGTTTATGGCACTTTAATGAACGGAAAAAGTTGTTTTTATCAACACATACAAAGAGGAGTTTTTCTCAAAGCAAACATTTCACTATTTACTGTTCATGTTACAATATTCTGTTACAATATTTACTGTTAACCTAGGCTCTGCTTTTAACAAATTATCCGAGGCTTTGGCTGTGTTACGCCTTTTTCCCAGCCCCATTGACTTCTAGCAAAAATCGGGAAACTTCAGATAACCAGTTTTACGCACCAATAGCATGATACGCCAATACTCGTCGGGAGCATAGATGCGCCTGGAAGGTAGTGAATCGTGGCAAGTGCAAAGATTTGTGAGGTATCGTTAGCGGGCTTAGAATGTTACATATGAATTGTGGGTCTCCAGGCTTAGGAATTAATGAATGCAATTACGGAAGCAGGTAGCATTGGCATTATAGGCACGGCGGGTCCCTCAACTAGAAAAAGTATACTCCCCCCCCCCCACCTGCCTAATAGCCATCTTAGCTGTCACATCTCATTAATAGTGACGTTAATTAGCAACAGATTCTATAGCTACAAAAGTTCACGAGCTAACGGCCAAAAACAGTTTGGCTCCATCCCTATAGTGTAGCTAATTTGATACCATAACTGGATTCTCTTCAGATAAAGCTGATAATTTAATTTAAAGTTGACAAAAAGTTGAAAAAATTTTGCCTACGGTGGAAGTCAAATAGGAGCAATAAATTGTGAACATCAGATCAGCTCAGAGCTCTTCTGCTTTCTTGAAAGAAAAGAAATAAAGAAATTCTTTTCTTGCGATCTTTTGTCTCTTTTCTAACTTTTGCTTCTATTGGGTTATTTCGAAGGATCATGAAAGTAATATAGAACTGTTGCGATTCTGGGGGTTAAAGAGAAAATGAACAAAAATAACAGTTACTGGCTTTAATTTGACCTTATTTTGCTTAAATTACTTTTTAAGCTTCGAACTGTGTTAACCTTGCAAGCTCTGCTCTCACAGAACGAAATAATCATTCGGCTTGAATTACTTCATTGAATGACGACAGCTCGAACCAATATACTAAAATAATTGGTACCAAGTATCGATAACGCTAACAGAGTGGGCCTACGGAGACCCCGTCTTGAGTCTACCTGCACCCCGCACAGTGTACCTTTTACGGGATACTGAGTAGGTTCAGAAAGAGCAACAAGGATCATTCTCTGCAGCCGCGACATACCATACGATCAAGCCCTTGCAAAAATGAATGTATCACCGCTAAACGTGCGGCTGGATCATCTGATAATACAGTTTGACAAATCTGATCTTGCCAGTACACACGACAGATCACACAATTACCGGAAACAGCCCTCCCAACCATCGAACTTGGCAACAAAATAAGCTAACAACCCCTAAAGGCTGAACAAATCAGTATGGAAAAACCTGTGTTTCCTTTTTCACATCAATAGTTGCATTTTTGCAGATACCATTGTATCTGATACCACGGTCTAAAGTCGTTTTTGCAGCTACCGTGGTATCTGATTTTTAAAAGGCGTTTTGCAGTTATCGTGGTATCTCGCCAGATACCACGGTCCGACCGTGATATCTGATTGTGGTATCTAATCTGGAAAAGTCATCTCACTTTCATCATCACCAACGATAGAGCCTACGATTTTGTCAAATTGGTTGGAAAGTTTGGCACTTAGTGATGTGACTGGATATCAGTTTTTCTTTTGGGCTGACTTCGAAAAGTGCAATTTCGGCAATTGTCGTTTTTGCAGAGCAACCGTGGTAACGGATACCACGATAACTGCAAAAACGACTACTTGCAAATCTAGTTAACATGTTAACAGATGCCAAGGTATCTACAAAAACGCAACTAATGTTTAGTGCGAAGTCATGGTGCTGGGCTTGTGTATGAAACTGAAATTTGTCATGCTACGATGGTTTCTAAACATACTGATTTCTATCTCCCATCCATTCTCAATATGAAAAAAATATTACCTGATATTTGTGATGTTGTCTCGCAAGAGTCGTTCCTTTTCCGTCTCCGCCTAGCGACTACATCTGACACCTTTCTTTTCACTATCCAAATTGCGGCTGAGTCATTGGTGCCAATGGGATATGGACACTGAAAACAAAGTTCTTCAGTTATAATAATAAACAAACACAGCTGAGTCAAGGACAGTGGCCAAACTAATTGGTCTCACAAACAGTAGATGATAGTAAGTCAGAAGAATGCCTATACGGTGGATTTTGGTGTGGTTAAGTGGCGTCCTCGTCGCGCCCCTGGGGGGTTGGGAGTTACGCTTGGTACTTTTTGCTTTTGCTTTTTTTGTGTTTTATTTACTTCAGTTTGCTAGCATTAGTAGCATGGCTTGCACTAAGCTTTGGCCCCCTGGATAGGAACACGATGTCTCCAATGACCCAGGTCAGCCGTGCATCATGGTGTTCATGCCCATGAATGCCACTCTTAGCCCACAAACCTAAACTTACCCCACTCTGGCAAGGGCTGGCAGCTGGGTGCTGTCCATGACCTGGACCCAGGGGAGTCGCAAGGGGGGAGCAGCCCCCCCTCCCTACCAACTTTTTAAGATTCGTTTAAATTTTGGGCCAAAGGCCCAAAATTTTACTAAAATTATTCGGTATTTTTATCGACACCACAACTATTAAGTATATTTACCTGGATTTGGTAGTTAACTAGTAATACAGAATCCCAAATTGACTATCGGTACAAATCTATTCGGTATAATGATCAGGATTCAGTAAAATTGCCAGAATTGAGTAGTTATCACGAATCATCCAATGTGTACTGGAATCGTCGAGACGATGGAACATTTGCTATCAGAACGCCCCTGGCTTGTGAGTAAGAGAGCAATTTTGGTGAATAAGGTTTTTCACTGTTTGTCCAGGTTAATACCAGGAATATTTTGTGATTCGGAGGGTTCAAGGAAGCGGTTTAATGGCAGATCCTCTCTGCCCTTTGTGAATGTGTCCCAAACAGGACTGCCATCTGTGGTTTAAGAATCACTCCTTCGTTCAATTTAGTTGTTAACTGTTTAAATATTTACAAATCTGTTCATTTCATGGTCGACCCTGCCAAGCCGAGGTGATCAATAAGCATAGCCTGCACAGATGCTGTACAGGAGGGGTACCTGACCTCACCTCGTTTTTACACAACCTCGAATTTTGCCGCGAAAATGTTAAATGAAATTCCATTCTGTCCTGACAGTCAACAAAATCTGATTTTTTTTTTAAACAGTTATCCTTCCTTCCTTCAACTTTAAATTGGCTTTGGGTCTGGCTTGGAGCCAATCCCTTTCCACCTTTATTTTCTTCTTCTCATCTGATTACTGTTGAACGTCATGCAATAGAACGATTTTCATCATCTGTTTGTATATCGTCACTTTTTTCTGTATCGGGAGTGAGGGGCTTCGCGGGTTGAAAGGTAGTTTTAACTTTTGGCTAGCCGTAAGTCACGAAATATTTGAATTATTTGCCTTTTCTTTGTTTTGAACATGCTTTAAAAAAAGGGATTAAAAAGGCCGCGTTTTTTTTAACTCCATTTTCCTTATGCTGTTCTCTGTTCTGCCTATAAGCCCATTTTTTTTTCAGTGAGTTTCAAACTCGTTGTTACAAGGTTTTTACAAAAAAATGCCTATTGCACCTATTTTAAACTGAGGGGACCTGGAGGGGACAGTAATTAAAAATCACCATTTGCATATAATCTCCAGGGGCGTCATTTGGGTGGGGCAGGGGGGGGGGCAGCTGCCCCCTTGTTTTTCCAAGGGAGCCCAGAGCTACCCAGGAAAAATATCCAGAAAAATCAGTTTCTCATGGGAACTAGGACATCTGGTTGCATTATTTCAGTAGACCAAGGTCACTCTTGAAAATTAAACCCTTTCTAATCTGAGATAATGACCCATTGTTCGAGGATGGATTGTCTTCAAGGTGTGTTTGAGCCTTGGTCAGTCATGTGTCTGGACTCTGCACATGGGATGGGGAGAGACATCATCTTTTTGTCACATGCTGTCCAGTACCACTTTATGAATTTTTTTCCTGGATAGCTCAGGGCCCCCTTAGATATTCAAATGGGGGGAACACCCGATGGAGCACAAAATAAAACTGCAAGAAGGGGAGAGGGTCTGCAAACACTCAGTCAGTTTTTCTCTCAACCAAAGTTTGTTTATCTTGTACAACAGTAAGAAAAGTTTTAAATCAATGTTTGATGTCGGTTGCAGCAAAGGCTACTCTGGTTAGTAAACTTGAGGAGAGGACTGATTTTTCTTCTTATTTCAATATTGTAATGTTTCAAATATTGTAATGTTTTCAATATTGTAACATTTTTGGAGGAAACTCCTCAAGACTACAAGTCCTGTTCACTCTTGTCAAAGCTCACTCCCTTGTCCAGCATTGACCAAGAATTTTGGAAATTGGTTCCCGAGTCACTGAAAACAGGCAGGTCCATTCCATGACACCCTTTTTCTTCTTCATTAATTTCTGTTAATTTAAAAAAAAATGGGTGCTTTTATCCATTTCTGCAATTTTGCTGAAGGGCCTGTTCCAGAAACATAGCAGAACAGGATGAGAACAGTATACAGAACTGAGGTTCCTATTCCGTCGATCATCCAGCAGAACGGAATGAACAATGAGATACAACTCTTTCTCCAATTTGCTAGAAACGGACAATAGCACTACGGTGCTCTACCAAAAAACGCTCAAAGGAGAACGGAGAACGGGATGTTTACAAAAATGCGGCTAAAGAGATTTTCTGGATTACCTTTAGTAACTCTATCTTTTTAATCACTCTGTAAATCATGGCAAGCAAATCAAGCTCAGGTAAAAATGAGATGATACTGTCTGAAAATAAATAATGTTAAAAGTAAAACTTTTTTCCCCAATATGTAACCATTTTATTAACCTCAATCTAGCATGTTTGCCATAACTATGTGTACCTTTTTAAGCCAGATAGAACTCTCTGAAGGAAAAACTTCACTGGAAAGTTGAAATATTGTTCAAGGCTGGGTACCTCTCCTGTACTGACTACTGTAGCCTACTGCAATCAACAGGAGAAAAAAATCCTACAGGACTAAACAGTTTTCAGCAGAGCAAAATAGCTCTAGGGAGTAGGGAGTGATGACAAGCTGTATGCTTCCAATGTTTTGAAAACAGGTCATAGTCACAGCTCATCCCACTATGGTCAAGGCATTTGAGGTGTCAAAACTTCAGCAAGCGGTCTTTTCAGGCAGGGGCGGGTTGAGAAAATTGTAGCACTGCTAAGTTGTGGTGTGCACATCGAGGAGACAGAGGTTTATTTTTCTGTGTTGAAACAATGGAAGTTATTCAGGAAGCGCGGCTGAGTGCTAATGATAAGTGCATTTTGTACAACTTTCTATTTTAGCAAAAGAACAACAAAGAAAATATTATCAGAAACCCATGAATAATACCTTGTGTTTCCTATGAGAGCGTTAGGAACAATTTTATTACGGCACAAATTTAATCGCAAAATATTCCTCAGCAACGAAAAGTAAAACTGGATAAATGGCTATTTACAGACCAAAAAACCTTGTGATACCTTGAAAACCTTAAACTTGGTTGCGTTAGTAACAACATGATGCTTAATACCAAATACCAAACTTAATACCAAAAAACACAATTTTCAAATTTATCAAAGAAAACTAAAAACCTGAAGACGGTACAAATTGAAGATAGGCATAGCTTGACGACGTCAAAAGACAACCTTGATAATTTAAAACTCAAACTCAACAAAGACTATTTACAGTATTTCATCATTGGTCTTACGATCGATCAGTTGGTCTTCGAATTTCACCAAATAATGGAAACGCATTTGGAAGAAATAAGACAAAAATTTATCTTTGGGTAAATCTGGGCATCGAAAGGATAAAAATCCAAGTTTTCTGCTGTTTTTGCAAGATCGGTGAACTAGTCCAGGTCCCCATTTCTGTTCAATTCCATGACTTCTATATACAGTATTTATAATTAGGCTATATCATGGGCAAAGCCTACTACTACTTCTCTTATTCACAAATTCTGTTGCCTCAATCTATCAAGACGCTATAAGTTTGCTCCGAGCTCCGCACAGAGCCAGCGTTGGTCAAAGACTAAACTAGTTTCAGCAGGGCCGGTCTTTTGTCACTTGTGCCACAAGCAGTGTTGCCACTGGTTGCAGAATTCTGCCATTTGTCACAGGTTTTCGAGTTCTCCCCAGATTCACAGCTGTGACAAGATTTGTCACAGGAAATCACACTTTTGCCAAAAGTGTCGCAGAATTCTGCGACAAAGCTAGCCAGAATTGGCAAGAAAAGCAGCACTGTACTTTATATCTCGCCATTTCTGTGTTTTATGGCACTTGTCTTTTGACCCCATAAGCTAAGACGATGAAACAAGAACCCTAGGAAATGTGAAATGGGAATGTTCTGCGAAACATTGTGGTATGCGTAAGTTGATATCAGGTGATCCAATTGGAGTAAAACTTGATGAGTGGTAAAAGAAGATGCCCTAGATAATCTATTCATGTGTCCGAACCGAATTCAGTCACTGTGGTGGAGCTGGGGGAGGGGTCCCGGAACTGGTGCGGATCATCTAGAGGTCAATTGAGTGGAGCGATTGACTGAAACTCGGAAGATAGAAAGTTAATGTGCCCTAGACGATCTAGTTTGGGGTCTGGGCAGGATCCGACCACAGTGGGGTGGGAGGGAGGGTAGTACTGGAATTTCCTTGAAAAGTGCTCAGATTTAAATGAAACTTGATGGTTGAAAGGAGAAAATACCCGAAAAAACATACAGGATTCGAGCAGGGTGGGAGGGAGGGGGTTAGATGGTGGATTCCGGAACATTGGTGGCATGCTCAGGGATCGAAGGGTATTGCTGTTCAGATCAAACCTGGAAGGTACAAAGGTCATATGCTTTAGATAGTGACCGGATTTGGCCTCGGTGGGGAGAGTTGGAGGGGGTACCGGGAATTCCCCAGAAATGCTCAAACTCAGGTGAATTTTAATGGGTTGTACGAGCAGGTGCCTAGATATCACATTTTTAGGTTCGAATTGTATCTTTAACTTCGGGGAGTTTGAAGGGGTTATTTTGTGACGATCTCTTTCAGTTACTTGTTTCACATACTCGTAATACTTTTGTGACAGTCTCGTTCAGTTACTTGTTTCACATACTCGTAATAAGTGGCACATTACCTCGTAGCTCTTGTATTAAATACTTGTCTTGTCTGAGTACCGAAGTACCAAACAAGTAAAAAAAATTGATTATAAATCTGAAAAAGAGAGATTTCTTGTTAATAATATGCTTTTTTAGCAGCCTAGTATAATGAAATAAAAGAGTTGGGTGCAATTTAGTGCATTGGACAATTTTTTTTTAATCAAAGATTATGAGAGTTAAGGGCATTTTCGAAACCAACTGGTTTGTATTTTTGAGGTTGTACTAGATCAAGTCTCGGATTCAAACACGACTTAGCCTGTGAAAATAAGTCAATCAAAAACGCACCTCTTCAACCCAAAAATCTTTCGAGTTTAGAAAAAAGGACCAACTTTCCGTGTGCCACAGATTGTCACTGATTTTTGCGGCCAAGTGTCACAGGTTCCGTAAAAGAAAAAGTGGCAACACTGGCCACAAGGGCTACAGTTCGACTCTATGTCACTTTATATAAGATTATAAGTTTTTACAGTAGAGGTAGGCTATGCTTACGTGAACGTTTGTTGACTTCGGATTTTGCCATTTTCATGCACCTGCTGTGTTTAAAGCTAACTATCATTTAGCCAAAGTAGGTAAGAAGGGCAGCTGAAAACACCTGTACAGGTATTTTGGATGTTGAGTCTACCATTTAGCCCAAAACTGCAGTGTTCACATTAAAGTAACTTTTCACATAAGATAAGCATACCTCTACTGTACTCCCTAGAGTTATCTTGCTCTGGTTTTCAGATACAGCTCAAGAGAAACTTACCTGAGGGTTTTCACAAAGGTAAGCAGCCTCTTCAAAGTTCAACTGAAATGCTTTCAGTTTCCAAGGCAGTCCAAGCTTGCAGCACAACGGACAGCTCACTGCCCTACGACTAGCTGTGTCTGACATTCTTGCGTGCAAAATTACTGTCTACAGTAAGTTTTCACAGTATTCACAATAAGCCGGTATTGAAGCAAAATTCCGAAACCAGTGCGGTGATTTTTATGCTCTTTTCTTCTGCTACGTTGACTCGCGAAACGCCGGTGCTGCCACAGCAAAGAAATCACTTCAATCGATTCTGACAAATGCGCTAGCCGTTAGATGGCATTGAGAAACGAACACAATAGAGAGATTGCACCATACCTAAAGAAAACGGACGGGAGAATAACAAAAAAATTTAACATTAGGAAGCATAGGACTTTCAACTTTGAAAGTAAATTACCGGCCTTGGATAGCTGCTGTAAGTCTGAAAGTTGTTGTAATTGTTATCTGGCTTCTTCTTGTTGGAATAATACAACTTTTGCAAATTAATGTTCTTTTTTATGAGAGTTTGAAGGCTTCAAAGTGTGTAAGCAAAGAGGAAGTCGCATCCTATTGGTCGGTTGTGACGCGTTCCGTGAAATGCGCGTCACAACCGACCAATAGGACGCGAGCCTTTGTTGAGCTTTTTCTTTGTTGACAAACTTTGAAGCCTTCAAACTCTCATAAAAAAGAACATTAATTTGCAAAAGTTGTACTGTTCCAACAAGAAGAAGCCAGATAACAATTACAACAACTCTCTGACTCACAGCAGCTATACAAGGCCGGTAATTTAGTCTCAAAGTTGAAAGTCCTATACCTCGTAATGTTAATTTTCTTTGTTATGATCCCGCCGATGACGGTGTAGAAATATCCAGTTTCTTCGGGTAGGGTGAAATCTCTCTATAGGCGTTTTTCCGTGATACAATACTCTATATGACTATGTCCAAAACACGCCAGTGATCCTCAAGAAGAAGGAGTAAGCGCGTCCGTAACGACTCATACTCAACGACTCACATCCTGTGTCAAGCAATCACGACGATCTTTGGGAGCAGCTGTGACACCACTTCTGCCTTTCTTCCGCTAGGCTAGATACCCGGAGAGGCCGGAGATTTCGCAGCGGCAAGGAGAGATAGTCATAAAGTGTATTGTGGGCCACACACTTCTGAGTGTTTTTCTTTTCACACTTCTCTTTTCGAGCCACAATCGACCCACAAACTGTTTGTGGGAGCACGGAAAAACGCCCTAGGTTTCCTCATAGTCGATCGGAAAATGTCAAATCAGTAAAAAGAATTCAGATCCGATTGACCGACCGTTTCCGATTGATCGTCTGTCGGCCGTGTTTTCATAGTGAAAATTCTTATCGTGCTCTATTGTTGAGATCAGCATTACAAACCTATGCCTTTCCACCGTCAGGAGCAACGACCGAAGGAAGACGCATATCACAAGTCGCACTATAGAGTTACGTTTTCAGCTATCGTAACAGAGCAAAAACGTGTTCTTTTGAAGAAAAGTAGTTTCTTTAGGTTCCAACAAAGTAGAACTCTAGTGCTTGCTTAGGCAACCCTGACGACGCTGCTCCTCTTCTCGGCCAGCTGGCGGACCCAACCTAGCGATCTGATTGGCTCTGCATCAGGGAGAATAGAGCCGAGCTCTATTTTCCTTATTCGCCTTACTACAGTGCGACCCGAGGAAAAGAGGAATCTGTAATGATGTGCACTTTAGGGGCTCTTGAAAGTTAGTTTGGTGGGGTCCCTAATATGCCTGCCAAGTTTCATCGTCCTAGCACATCTGGAAGTACCTTAACTCGCGATCATTGGACTGACCAACGGAAAAGTGATCGGTATACGGCACTTGGCCGGAAGGCAAGTGCCATTAAAAATCGTGTCGCATCAGTGGGAACCAAGGTTTTAGGATGCGCTCCGTAAAAACGACTTGTGACGTTGAGAATCAGAAAAAGAATGACATTGACGTCAGAGACGGGCGAATCCGAATCCGGGATTCGTCCTTCTGGCCGGATTCAAATCTTCTGCTTGGCAGGCTGGATTCGGATTCCAAACCCTGAATCTTACGAATCCGCTCAAACTTCTAGTCAACATCCTTCCAGTTTCCGTCATCCCAATTTTTACACAGTGTGCTTAGCTTACGAAATCCAACTTTTTGGTCTTCACCACCAACACACCTCAGTAATCTATCACGTTCTCTGATTACCTTAGATATCAGCGCTTCTTGTCAGTTGTCACCTCTGATGCTTAAACTGTAACTTATGTACATGATTTGATTTTAGTTTAGGTCGGATTCGAATCCTCAGCACGAAATGGTGGATCCGGATTTGTACCTAGCCTTGATTCGGATCCGAATCCTCTTATGATCGGGTTCGTGTTGACGTTGAGAATCGCGAGCCTGAAAATGCAGCTTAAAGTTTGTCCAAAAAGGGCTAGGATAGGACAATCTAGTTACCCATCACTTATTCACTTAAATTGGCTTGAAGACCCGCTGAAAATGAGTTACTTCGTTGTTCCGCTATTCACGAATAACCGATTTTCAAATAGTGGAATTTCCGTGTGATTTGTGGTGCCTCTATGCGCTTGTATTTTAGTTGTATGGCTTACGAGAAAGATTTATCATTTTTTTTTTTGTTCAGGCACTAAGCAATCGTCACCAATCTCACCACTGCCCACTGAAAAGCCGCATTTGTGTTGAGATCAAAATTTCCCGCATCATAGTAGAATTTACGCTGTGGAGACAGCTGGAAATATTCAGAGCCTCATGACTAGAGCAGATAGTGGAAAATCAAAAAATCTCTTCGCAGAATCCAAATAATTCAGTGTACCGAATTAAATGACACACAAATGAGTTGGCTTTTCAGTTAAACTTCAAACTGTAACTTATGTACATGATTTGATTTTAGTTCAGGTCGGATTCGAATCCTCAGCACGAAATGGTGGATCTGGATTTGTACCTAGCCTTGATCCGGATCCGAATCCTCTCATGATCGGGTTCGTATTGACGTTGCGAATCGCGAGCCTGAAAATGCAACTTAAATGTTACAGTTTCTCGTTACTCTTTTGAAACTCTGCTGGGCTTCTGAAAAATTAGAAACCCGTCCCGACTGTTTCACCTCGCTCGCCATTCTCTTTCCCGATTTTACACTTCATCAGTGTATCCTATCTCCACTATTAGCATTACACTGATTATCACGCTTGCCACGTTTGTTCTCTTGACGTGACATATCAGCCTCTCGATAACTGTTTCGGAAAAGCTTATTGGTTCCGGAGACCGGTTATGCTAATTTTGCCGAGTTTGTAGCTAACTTCTTCAGATGAAGTGTGAAGAGAATGGACCACGACCGTCTACCAAAAGTCTCCCTCGAAGGAACCATAGATGGATCCCGACCCCGAGAAGACCTCGTAAGAGGTGGATCGAAAACTTCGAACGAAATCGCATCGTAGAGTTGAATCGAGATGCACACGACAGAACAACATACCGAGCCCTAGTTCATGCCCTGTCGAAAGGGGTGGCCCCAAAACGTCCCACGAGGATGGACGGGATTTAAGTAAGTAAGTAAGTAAGTAGCAAACTTTCGCATGCAAACCGGTTAAGGTTCGCGTAGCGCAGGTGCCGATCTCCTGATACTCCGCCCTCGGCCGGGAGTGCAATGCGTGGTTGGGGGCGAATAATCCGACGCTCCCCGTGCTTTTCCCTTGATTTCTCTAGGTACCCATCTGAAGCTGGGTGGACTTTTGGCTTGTCTTACGGGGAAACGCCACTAACCTTCGCCCTAAACCAAACGGTCGGCACCACTGAGACTCGAACCAGCCACCCTTCGCTCGTGAGTTCGGCGCGTTAAAGTTTTGCCAAAATTTTGGCGAGTTTGTCATCCAGAGCTAAAAACAGCCGAAGCCGTGTGTACTTTTCTGTAAGCATAGCTTAGTTGTAAAGTGGTCAACTATTTCACAACATCTGAGCAGAAACACAATTCGAGGTGTCCTTTAAATCCCGGAGGACGGAAATATAACTATAGAACAATGGATAGACCAAGAGCAAAATAACTTCTTAGCAGAAGAACATTTATCTCTGCCTGCGAGCAGCCAACATTTCCCTTTCATCCATAGTCCCGACTCGACCTGCTCCTACCACGTACGCTTGGCCACAAAGCTGACCGTAGTCGAGTATTCACGTTGTGGGAATAGAAGAGTGTCGGAGCTCGGCTCATAACGGGAGTGGCACACAAAGGGTCAATGCGTACTTCCACTGGGATTCGGGAAGAGATTTGGTCTCTTAAAGATATTTATTTTGTTCTTGGTTAAGCTTGTGAGGAAGTATCAATTCGACTGTTTTATTCTTTACAAAATGACGCTCAATTCTTCTGCAACGCGTTTTTCTTGCAAGCGGCTAAATTATTTTATATTTCGATCTCTTTAAAAGCAAATCGACAACAACATCTAAAACAAATAACATAATAAAACACTCCTCTGTTTTAAATGGCAAGGCCGAACCAAATCAAGCAGTTTATGTTCAAGCGAATAATATCACAACGAAAGATTCTAAAAGCGGATTATTTCAGATCTTTTCTTAATAACCAGACGGCGGTAATAAAACCGAATCTCAGCTCGAAACACGCGATACAGATGCCACTCAGTACAGTAACTACCTTCCCTAATCTGTGATGGTACTTTAAATATACAGGATTAGCGCTCGAACGTAAGAGCTCTGCTAGGTCAGTGATCCGTCCTTATAACATGAACACATTGCTCAAATAAACGGCGCGTTAGTCAAACTGAGAGATGCCGTTGGTACCCCGTGCCACCTGGCAGTCCACCAGCTCGAACCCTTTTAAAGCTACTGCCCTGCCCCATTGCTGGAAGCACCGAAGATAGGAAGATACGCCTCTAGCCAGAGGGCGCTTTCATACCGCACACCCTTAAAGCATTTCAAAGTTCCCCGCGAAAAAAACTGACTTCGCGCGCTTGAATGGGTAGATATTTTTGCTTTTGGTCGGCTGGATTTTCAATGCCCTGGATCAACTCTCAGGACACTTAAAGGGTGTGACTGCTCCGGCATTAACAACAATAGATTTGCCAAGTTTCTGAGTGCCAGATTCCATTCCCGGGAGATGAGTTTCTCACTCAAACGAACGGGCTCTCAAATGAATGCAGCCACGACCTGAAGGCAACTGACTGCCAACAGATACGCCCAGAATCTTTAGCTTCTTCAAGTTTAGGACCGGCTACTGTGCGCAGAGCTAATATCCTGTGGCAATGATTTCGCTATTAAGCCGAGTTCATAGCAGCTAAAATCGTGCAAAGGTCGTTCCCAGGCGAACTTGCAAACGAATAAGTAGATGATAAATGGGTAGCGAACAACAAAAGACGAACTCAAGATGTTATTTAACTTATTAAGCTCTTACTCCTTTACAGCGTATTGCCACGGTCAGAACAGGTGTCCCAAAAACGCGGCTCGAGAACGGACTTCACCCCGTCTCTGGCTTACCATACGGAACTACTTTTGCTGCTAGTGTAATCCGGAATTTCATCTACAGTAGTGGCGGGCTTAAAACAGGCGAGGTGTCAAACCGCGGTTTTGCGGATTTCGGCTGGAATTTGGGAATACCACTGGATGACGGGCGCGGAATCCGCGAGCGGGCAGGCGATGCGTTTAAATCCGCGGGCTTTGCTATTTGCTTTTTGGGGGTAGATTTATCGTCGCACATTTGCTGCCATTGCTTTTTCAAAGTGCCAAAGCTTCTCTGATCTTTCGGCTCAACTACTTTAAGTGGGCTCTTAGGTTGCTGTCTAGCAACCGGCGCTTTCAGATTTTGTTTTGGTACCGGCTTTACAGGGGGGACTAGGGTTTGCGGGCGCCGTTTTTCTACGTGTTTTGGGCTGGCTGGTGGCGTGCTGCGGGTCGAGCTCTTGCTGCTTGTGCTTGCAGTTTGGCTAATACTCTTCTTCTTCTCCGAGTCGATTCCGGCAACGCAGATGTTCAAGTTGAGGCGAATGCCGGAAAGTTGGCTGAGACTGGCGAGAAGTTCTTCCATGAGATCCCGCGTTGCTGTGTTGCAAGCGTAGAGGAACGAGGTGGTTTTGTAGTGTCGGCGAAGAACTGATTCACGAGCGGTGAGGTTCTCCAACCACCAAGCCAGACCACCCATCCTATAAGAAAAAAGTGACAAGTGAGTCAGACAATCCCGCGAGAAAGGAACAGCTCCCCTTCTCTCCTTAACTGGATGTAAGAATCAATCCTACGCGGGGGGGAGGGGGGAGTACCGTCGGAGAAGGGGCCCAAGTTTGGCTGCACCCCTCCGCGCCTTATGTCCACACTTCTCTTTCTCAAACTTGAAAAGCAAGGGATTTTCGGGGGTGATATCAGTTTATATTGGGTGGCTGGTAGCCAAGTGCGAGTTCGGTCTACAAACCATAGGACGAATTGACCACCGGTTTCCATAATGAACCCGTGATGCTCTGCATGTGTGATAGGCCATCCTGAACACATTATGCCATCCTGACATGGATGACTGTAAAGCACCTTGCATATTAACCATCTTTTGTTCGGCTTACTACACCCCTCGCCATAACATCCGGTTGAATATGCAATCTTCACCACACAAATACAGGTTGCGTTCCAGAACTTAACGATTATTAGCTTTTTGCGTTCCTGATTTCTGATTTCGAAATTTAAGCTCCGCCCACCTACGATTTCCGTTCCAGAGCTTAACGATTGTTAACTATTTTGTAACGATCGGTGAGCATCGTTGGGAGAAGTTAACAATTGTAGAACTCGGAAAAGTTAACGATCGTTAAAGCTGCGGTTAGCTCCGCCCCGAAATAAAGTTGACGATTGTTAACAATTGTTAAAGGCACAGTAAACTTGACTAGGCAACTTTCGGCCATCAAACCGGCCTGGGGGGGCTTAGATAAATGTACAGGGACTTATTGTCGACAGGACCCGCCATCTTTGTTATCTCGAAACCCCTCCTTATTGTTCCCAGAGCTAGCTGGCAGGGCCTTGCCCCTTATGCACTGTAGCTATACGCACTCATGCACTGTAAAAGTTCGCGATTGTCTGTGTTGTCAACATACAGGGTTGCCACTTTGCTAAAATAAATTCACTATGCAAAAGGAAAAAAGTAATACCAAACAAGAAAAGTACTCAGAACGTGTTGCTGGTTCAGTCACCTTGGAAATAAAACCTGACAACTACTTTTTTCTTAAAATCTGCTGCCAAAGTAAAAAGAAAGTTCTATTGTGAGCACAATTGTACTACCGGTGGCAACCCTGTTGACATACATTATATTACTTTGTTTCAAAAGGCCTTTGGGTCAAAGATCGTGGGTTGGAGTCCTACTCCCGGCACACAAACCTTTTGCTTTTTTTTTTTTTTTTTCTATTAACTCAAAAGTCGAACTCTCGGAAACTGCCCGGGAACTGCAATGGTCGTAACAAGAATAATTTTTCTAACTCTCAATATCGACTCAGGGTACATTCTTGATATGTCAGCTAGCTCCCTGAGCCAAGTTTGAGTCAAGTTTTCTGTTCCTTTAAATATCAGGAACGCAACCACAGTCTCCGCAACAACGTCTTTTTTTTCAGGCCACAAATCCATACTGCATTGCTCGTATACACACGACACAAAGCATGCCAAGATAATGTAAACACGTAACGTTACGCAGACAGTCGGAACTTTGCTCCCTATCCCCCTCTGCAAATTATCCCCTAGTAGTGCGCTGGCCGACCCCTTGATCGAGATGACATCATTGCTATCCATTACACATGCGTAGTTTGAACCGACAAAATTTAAGAAAGCTTGATCTAATTCATTGTTATTTTGATCCATTGTCGCGGGGATGCTCAAAGTTTAACCGAAAAGGGCTGGGATAGGACAATCTAGTTATCCATCACTTATTCACTTAAATTGGCTTGAAGACCCGCTGAAAATGCGTTACTTAGTTGTTCCGCTCTTCATGAATAATCGATTTTCAAATAGTGGAATTTTCTTGTGATTTATGGTACTGAATTTTTGTTGTATGCTTTACGAGAAAGATTTATGATTTTTTTTTTGTTCAGGCACTATGTAAGTTTCACCATTCTCACCACTGCCCACTGAAAAGCTGCGTTTGTGTTGAGATTAAAATTTCCCGCGTCATAGTAGAATTTACGTTGTGGGGACGGCCGCAGATATTCTGAACGTCATAACTAGAGCAGATAGTGGAAATTCAAAAAATCCCTTTGCAGAATCCAAATAATTCAGTGTATCCAATTAAATGACACACAAATAAGTTGGCTTTTCAGTTAAACCTTAAAGGAGCTGGGCCCATAGGCAGGTTGTATGGGCAAATGGGCCCAATCCTGACCTAATTAGGTCAATAAACGAACTCAAAGGGCCCTTCTCGAAAGATCGTGAATAAATATTTACTTAAGAAGGCCAGCAATAAACGCGTGGAAGCGCAGGGGTCCTTCGGGAAGACTCTCTTCACTTGACAGCCAAAGCACAAGCTCGCTGAACCATGGGGCGCTTGGACCTGTAATGTAGTAAAATTAACCTTAGCCTTTTTGGAAGTAGTGAACTGAAAGACAAAAATGTACCTCAGCCGGGATTTGAACCCAGGACCTTCTACTTACAGGGCAGACACTCTAAACCATTTGAGCTACCGAGGGGCTTGCAAACAGAGTTCGCAAACCACTACAATAGTCGGGTACAAGCCGGCCATAGGAACAGTGATCCCGGCCGAATGCAAATTTATCTAATCAGTTCACATCCCCAAGTCAGGGAAATTATAACCTTAGCCTTAAAGCACAAGTGAAACATGAATGCATTCTATTCAATTTCTTCTGCCAAATCCTCATCTCTGCCCAATGCGTCGCTAGTCGAATGGAAATCTTCAGCGCGAATGTGAGAGATTGTTGGGGTGGAAAGAAGAAATTTTGGGACAATTTTGGGAGAAGAAATGGGTTGAAGTAAAAAGAAAAGTGGATTCGTGGGTGTGTGAAACTGAGTGGATTGAGACAAGATCTGTTTGGAGTGAGAGCGAGTGGGTCACTGACAGAGTGAAGGAAAGAAGTTTCCGAACTATTCAACTGCTTGGAAGGTTCCTCCTGATTGGAACTAGCACATACAGAAAACTGTATATCACTGTAGCTTGGAGCACAATTACAGTTTTTAAAAATAAATAAATATAATGCTGATCAATGCTTTCATGCCTCTTGCTTCAAAAAAAGAACACAAACTCATTTACAGAAAAATTTTGGTACCAGAAATCTAACTAAATCAAAACTCTACGGAATTTCGAGACCGAAAATATGCTATCTACAGCTTTAAGACGAGAAAGTCAGGATCCCTGTTCTTCTGGTTTTCTTCTTCTTCCTAAAGTCAGAATCCCTGTTCTTAGGTTATGTTTTACGTTTTACCTTCTGTCTTGGTGCGATGGCCCTTGTTGGCTTTTCTGCAATAAAATCCCAATCTATCTATCCATCTATCATTAACACCTTGATAGGTGGGGTAACCTCGAAATCCGGGGTAGATTCCGGTGACTCAAAAACATACCTTTGCGGCTAGCCGCTTCGACCACGCGCCACACGGAATTCTGTGCTTCACCGAAAAGTGTCTTCACCGACTGCTGAAGACCGTCACTCATCAGCTGATACAGGGCAGGAGATAGCAGACCAATGACGATTTTGTTCACATTTTTCAGTGTGACGTCATCGATGACGACATTCTGACTGGTATATAAGGCGCTGGGGTCTTCAAAAAGCGATAATTCGCGGATGACTTTGTCGGTCGCTGAGATTGTCTGGTTGATGATAGCTGGAAGAAAAGAAGGTCTTGATTAGTTTATACTGTCCATATTGGTAGAAGCGAACAATTACTGCCCCTTGCTGCTCCTTAAAGCTCATAGCACGTTCAAGTTTTTCACGACAACCTCTAGGCAGCAGGGCGTGGGTATGCTGAGCACTTAGGTCTCTGAGGAGGCTGGTTGCTATAAGATAAGAGTACGTCTAAAACAAACTAATCGGAAAACTATTTTGCATAGTGACAAACCCTCTTTTGCAAAAGTACACATGCACTGGTTTGCAAGATTTCTTACTAGCATATTTTTCAATCACCTTTGTTTTCCGGTGAGACATCACCATCCGATTCAAAAATTATCACTTCAGCAAACGGCAATACCAATGAATGTCAATTTACAGCCGTAAAATGAAGCAGAAATATTTTCTGATGGTAATCTCTTTTTCAAAATCTTTATGTTCCTAAACTTCATATCTCAGTGTCCAAGACAAAGAGCGGAGGGATTTTAAACGCAATAACGCTTTTCTTTCATTGTAATCCTTTCAAATTTGATTCACTTGTAAATCTAATTTCTTAATTCAAAAAGTAAAAAGACTTCATTCTCCGCAAAAATTACCCGTTTTCGACTTACCTTTTTTCTTCATCATCTCGACGGGCGAGAGCTCTGCTTCCATGTAGAGATCTTGGGGATCGTCGTAAGGTGACATCAGATTAGGGAACGGTTGACAAGGCAAACTAGTCCGCCATTTCGTTGACTGCTAGGGATAGAAAGTGCAACCTTAGAGTTGATCTGACGAGTTGATCTGTCAATTCTCAGCTAAATTATGGCCAGACGTTATTATTTAAGAGACTTGTCAATCCCTGAATTCCAAAAAAGATTTGGTCGTGACGTAGTGCGGCGATTTTCTCGTTGGCTATTGATATTCTGCCCTTACGTTATTACGTAAGAGCTTCGTCTATCGCTGAATTCTTCTATAGTATCGACCGACGAAAACCAAGGGCGATAATGATTATAACACTAGTATACTTGTTTTAATTGTCTGGTATTCCCCTGATGTTAAAAGAAAAAAGTTCCAACCGTGCGATATCACTTGTTATCGCATGGCTGGATGTGCGATAACAATTGTTTTCACACGGTTGGAACTTTTTTATTTTAACATCAGGGGAATACCAGAAAATTTTGGCACTGGGTAGGATAGGACTGGTATCGTGGGACTGCACAGTGTACTGGTGTTATAATAAGAGACTGACTGGTCGTGACGTAGTGAGGCGATCGCAAAAAGACACTTCTAATCGCCGTCTCAGAGAAACAGATAGACGGCGGACCGATGCACAGTAGCTCGGAAGAGAAAAGAAAATTTCTTGCGAATAAATGAATGAATGATTATGCCTTAGGGCATAAGTACAATAGAAGAGTAAAAATATGAAGAAAAAAAAACTCGAGTGTTTCGTGGTTTCAGAACTACTGAGCAATCAGGCTTCCGGGCTCTAAGTTGAGAGTCCTTCAGCTGAGCTTTAAAATTTCCTCTTTTCTTCGTCAGTTAAACCAAGCCCCGTATCCGATGAGTCTTGCACTTACTAAGACCACCCGATGATACTTTGTTCAAACGGTGTCTCAAGTCAGCCCCTCCCCCACATCGGGTCGGAGAAGCGCTCAGAAGCCCAACGAAAGCTGAGATTAATAATAATATTAATTGCTATTATTTTTCAAAGCAGACCTCAAACCCTTCGGAGGCTTCAGGAAGTACGAGAGACGATGGGACACGAAATGGCTATCCATGCCAGCTACGCAAGACCACGAAAACTGGAAGGAAAGAATATCGCCAGAGTGACCCTTCAGTCGAGCTTTAAAACTTCCCTTTTCTTTTGTTATCTAAATCTCACTCCACCACAACTACCCGCTGACGCCAACTCCGCGTTTTAAATGGGAAAATACCAATTTTTCTTCATTGTTTTACAATTCACAAAGTCGGTTACGTTGTAAACCGCAACCTCATGAGTTTATGAGCAAAACTGCTCACCAGCAGTCTGAATTACTTAATGACTATCAGATCACGGCCATGCCAAACAACCGAACTGAATGGAGGGTACGACTTACTTTGAAGAAATTACATGAAACTAAATGAATAAAAAATTAATAAATACAAAGTTTCACAAGTAAGACCGTTTCGCCTCTTACGATTACTAGGAGCCTGATCACTGTAAGATAACGGTGCTCTTTTCTGGAAAGTCGATGTTGTGCGTGTGTGTGTGGGGGGGGGATCCTCGGAGATGTTATGATGGCCCTATGCACATTGGTATTTGTATCTCCTTTACTTGGTTGACGTTGTCCTTCATCTATTCACATCACTTTAAAGACGAAGTGAAGGGCTCAAACTTTTTACTGGATCATGTACATTACTCTTGGCACTTAGTCCTTTTGTTTATTTTCAAGTTGCTGGCGTTAGCAGCATTGTCACAAAGATCACAAACAAATCACAGCACAATCGCAAGAAGGCTTGGCTCCTCCATGACTGGTTCCCACGGAGCTGTTTCATTTGTATTTCGCCCGAGTTTTTCAACTGAAGCCCTATTTACACATTGTATTTACACATTTTATATGACTTTACGAGCGTGTTCCACCCTCTACCAATAGTAACTATTAGTTACTATTTCCGTTCCAGCCTCACGAAAAGTTACTACGCTGACCGTTCCAACCTACTCAAAATAGTAACTAATAGTAACTATTTGCTTACCACGCTCGGGAGCGTAGTTAGCGTAGTAACTACGCATCTCTGTAACGTGATTGGTCGGATCACCCCGCGGCCTGACATTTGACCGAAAAAATTCAAAAAGCGTTCCAGCCTAGCGTAGTAACCACGGTGACTAGCGAAGTAACTACATTAAGTAGGGTGGAACACGCTCTACATCAAGAATTTTTTTTTGCTCATTACCACGGGCCCACCTACTGTTTTGAGCGTGTTCCACCCTACTTACCGTAGTTACTACGCTAGTAACCGTAGTTACTACGCTAGGCTGGAACGCTTTTTTATTTACTCAGTCAAATATCAGGCCGCGGGCTGATCGGACCAATCACGTTGCAAGAGATGCGTAGGTACTACGCTAACTACGCTACCGAGCGTGGTAAGCAAATAGTTACTATTAGTTACTATTAAGGTTGGAACGGTCAGCGTAGTAACTTTTCGTGAGGCTGGAACGGAAATAGTAACTAATGGTTACTATTGGTAGAGGGGCGGAACACGCTCTTTGTCTCTTTTCTAGCTCCTCACACTGTCAAGACGAAGATTTTCAATAAATTCGTGATAAAAGAAATCGCGTACATTTCGCGCAGAATTTGGAAATCAGCCCCTTCAGCTGTGTCTTCAGTAGTTTCTTAGTGGATAGTGGGATTAAAAAAAAAAACGAGTTTTTCTTTTTTGACTTATATTTGACAGTGCAAAACAGATACGTCAGCTTAATTTTATTAGAGCTCTCGAATGTGAATCGCAGTCAGCTTGTGCTGCATGAAGGAGTATGTTTTGACTTGTTCAGGCATTACAAACCACAAGAAACAAGACCAAAGGTTCCGATGGGATCCCAAAATTTCAATATTTGATCCAGACAATTAGGTTTTGTCTTCGCCAGATCCAGTCTTCGCCAGGCAAAAAAGCTAATCATTAAGAAATCCAAGCTCAGATATGGATTCAGCATGTGCGTTTACCTCTATAAGCCGATCGAAACGATCCTAGCTTACTTCTGTGAATTTTCCGGTTTTGGCGAAATTCAAGAACTACTTGTCCGGCGAAAAACTAAAGCTCAAAAACGGATTCAGCGTATCTCCTTACCCCTATATCCAACATCTAATCAACTTCAAATACAACTTTAACTTTCGAAATTTTCCGGTTTCAGCCTGATTCCGGACGAACTATATTTCCGGCTAAAGAGTGATTGTCATACACGGATTCTCCATCTCCTCTTACCCCTAAATCTATCGTCTAATCAACTTCAAATAAATCTTTTACTTTTAACAAATTTTCCGATTTTGGCCGGATTCCGGGCGAACTACTTGTCCGGCGATAAAACGGTTTACGTGTTCTTGTTCAGCATGCCTTCTTACCCCTACATCAAACATCTAATCAACTCCAGATAAAACTTTAACTTCTAACAAACTTTCCGGTCTTGGCCGGATTCCGGGCGAACTAATTGTCCGGCGAGAAAATGGTTTTCATATTCGTTTTCAGCATGGTTTCTTACCCCAAAATCAAACATCTAATCAACTTCAAATAAAACTTTTACTTTTAACAAACTTTCCGGTTTCGGCCGGATTCCGGGCGAACTACTTGTCCGGCGCGAAAATGGTTTTCATATTCGTGTTCAGCATGTCTTCTTACCCCATAATCGACTATCACAATAGCTGTTTAAAAATATTTTGCTTGTCCCTTAATTTGAACCCCCTCCCCCCCCCCCTAAATGTAGGGCTACAGGGCCCATCTACGAGCTCGAACTTACTCTTGACCCAAAGAATGCTCACACCATTAACTTCGAGAGTTATCGTGCTCACAGACGGACGGACGGACAGACAGACAACTTTTGCGATGTCATAGGTATCCGTCACTAACGTTTTGGGATCCCAAAAAAATACTAACCTGTGATTTCTTTTTCTGGTGATGCATTTGATTCCCTCCTAACCGATTCAACTGCTCGGCGAAGCTCACTGCTTTCTGAAGTTTATGAATTTCATCCTCCAAAACATCGGTTTCAGGGGGAGTGCCGGCAACGCTGGAAACGGGGGTCGCTTTCAAGGGAGTATTATGAGGGGGAGACAACTCAACGAGCTTTTTCACCAATTTCTTTTTCTGATCCATCAGTGCAGTGGCGATCGTATCCGCGTGGCTTTTGATAACAAGCATGCGAGAGACACGGTCTCGGATGTCCCTCCCTTCCTTCTCCTTTGCAACGCAAACTCCAAGTGTCTGAAGCGTTGATTCAAGGCGGCTTAATTCAGCTTTTAGGTGAGAGTTCGTCTCGCTAAGATACTGAACCAAGTCGTCCTGTTCGTCCTGCAGTATGGGGAGGGAGAGGCGATTCTTATGCTTGGACCTCCTCGTATGCGATTCAGATTTAGCTTTGCGTAGTATACCCCTCGGTGGTGGGGGGCGCGGCGGGGGGATACCATCGTCATGATAGGGTAGAGAGGCAGTACGCTCCGGCAAGGGGGGCGGTTGGCAATAATCGCTACATGGAGACAGAGGGTAGCTACCGTGCGGCGAGGGGAGCAGAGGGGACGACCCTCCAGATGGGTTGCTGCAGAAGGTAGACGAGCCTCTATACCCCGATGAGGGTTGAGTGCTGGTGGTTCGGGCGGACGCAGAGCTAAACCCAGAGCTGTTCATTCTGAAAAATCGAGGGGTTTCCTTCGCGTTGGTGACGTCACAGCTTTTGGGTCGCTTCTGCTTCAGGTCGGTTTGGACAGCCTCGCTTTCATCCTGCTCGGGGATTTGTGACAGAATTTCTTGCATTTCTTTGGGCAGGAGAACCTTCAGACTCTCCCAGTCCTTAATATGCTTAAAGCTCTTTGCACTCTTAGCCTGCTCCAAGTCGTTACACGAAAACGGCCGATTTTTCGCATCAGGTTTTCGGCTTTTCCTCTTACTTGACGGGGAAGCGATTTTCGGCGCCTTGTAAGCCATAGGCGACAAAACGACTTTCTCCTTTTTGTCACACAGAAACCTGAGATCCGGAAGGGTATAATTCGGGAAAACAACGACAACCGGTTTGCTTTTTTCCTCCGTATTTACCGCTTTATCAATTAACGAATTTGTCATGCTCGTCGCTGCGTCTTTAGTAACCTTATCGATCGTCTGCGCCGCATAGTCTTTGGTCGCCGTTTTCGGGAAAGAGAAGGATGGCTCTTCATCTGTGCTTGGAAGAGGCGCTGTGCCAAACGGCTGAATTTTCGCGATCACTCGGTCAATACTGCTGTTGTTGTTGCTAATTAGACTACAGTCCGCGATTTTCTTTGGTGATTTGGTAAATACTTTGGCATCGATTACTAAAGAACTGCTGTATTCACTACTCTCGCTTGCTTCAGTCTTTTCCTCTCTTTCTTCAACTGACGAATCGTACGCCTTGTCGTCCACACTACTTGGATACTCTTCTATGAAGCACTCCCCACCGTCGCAGCAGACTTGGTCCGCCAAAAGGCTATCCTCCATACTCTGGGAGTCCTTTTCACTGTTGCAGTTTTGCACATCGCCGTATCCCTTCTGACGCATATAGATCTGCAGGAGGGAGAGGTTATCTCGTTTCATCTCTCTTTCGGGGCTCTTATGCTTAGTAATGGAATTCTTCATTAAACAATGCTTATACAAATTGGGAAGGCTTTTGGTTTCGGCGATATCATTCCCGTTCTCAGAGTCGTGTTCAGATGTGCAGCTATCCACCGTGAGTCTGGGGGCGCGGCGCGGTGGTACTGGTGATTTCTTGTAGCGAATGGGAGAGCGCTGGTTGGGCCACGTGCCGAATCGGAGGTTTCTGATTGGTGAATGGCTAAGACTGGAACCTTCGGACCACTGGGCGCTGTCGGATGTGCCGCCGCTGGTGCCGGATGAAGCTAAAAAAAAAAGAAAAAATTAAGATAAAACAAACTTATTCGACCGAAGCCGACGGCCGATATTTTGTTGTTGTTGCTGTGCGGAAATCTGGGCTCAAATTTTATTAGGTGACAATTCTGCTCTTATTAGCAACGTTCCCATGCGCCAACATAAGATCAATCAAAAACTTTAAATCTGACTTCTGCTCTGTTCACGTAATCCTATTTATTCTCTTGCAATATCTGTTCCTAATGAGGGCCATGACAAGAATGGCCCAAATATTGCAAAGAAATGAACGTCTATACTAAGATTTTGAATGTAATTGAGGCCTATTTGAGGCTAAAATCCGTCCGTAACATAACATAATACACATGCTATTTCCAATCCCTTCCGAGATAATAAAGAGACTTAGAAGCAGTAAAATAATCTCAGTGTTGCTGGGCAAATGCTAGACAAAGCTTTGCCATTAGTAAAGTATGCTGTTTCTGCTTTAAACCAACCATACTGTACATCTGGGTTACCATGATATTACATATGAAGAGGCTCTAATTAAACTGGACATTCCTAAATTAATTGACCGCAGAGATGTTCTTTCAAAAAATTCTGGAGCATGTGTCGTCCGTTTGATTTATTTTGTTTCTGTGTATTTTGTAAATATTTTTGTATTCCTCTTCTAGCTTTATGCTATTTGGAAACAAATCTGACTGATTGACTGATTCCCAGGTAATTATAAAACTTCCTTCTGAAGTCCGTTCCAAACTGTCACAAAGTATGACAAGCTACATATGCATTTTCTAACGGGAGATTATTCGGTAGTCTCTAGCCCCCTTTGCAGGTCACCTGAAGTTCACCTGAATGAAGTTCGGTACATCTATCATCCAAAACCCATTTCACCGCGATATCCTCCCACTTGATTTTTTCCCCTCCCGAACTCATCTTCCTCGACAAACTGCCGACCCTGTGCCTCGTTTAGAGCCGGTGGTAGCTTTGTGAACAAGGTATGCTCAGAGTTTCGTCCCCTCGTTCGTTCGTTGACACAACTCGGAGCGCATTTGAACGTTAATTTTTTATTATCATTTATATTTTATTAATTGTAGTATATTGTGTTATTGGCCATATGTATGTAGATTTTTGTTGTGACGGAAAAACAACCCATCGGCTTGTCGGTTATGTGTTTTTAGATTAAACTGAATTGAACCTGTCACTACTTTTGTGTGATTCCGCGAAGTCCTAAATTCCTTCCATAAGAACAACGAATCAACTGTAAAGAACTGTCAATGTCATATTTGTGAGTTTCAGATATGAAACTGTAAACAGTATATCCTTGCAAATATTCCGAAGGTCTTATTTTTATGTTCTGTCTTGCTCAAACGTGCTGCTGTTTAGGACAGAAACTTTTGGAACCTGCTTTTTTTTTTCGTTCGGTTTCAAAACAGAAGTTCAGCTTGTCTGAAGCAAAAGCTGAATACTGGATTAGGATTCAAAAGTCCATGTCTGGATACAGCCTTTAAGCTGGTGAACCATTTGAGCTTTCCCTTCAACCTAAAACGCTAGATACCCCCCCCCCTCCCGTACGACCACAACAGACCGGAGGAACTTAATTGACTCTAATTCAATAACTAACTTAAAAGAATTAGCCAAATGCTTTAGAATCACAAGACGAAGACCACTTCCGTTCCATGTTCAATGAATAGCGGCTCATGCTCAAAGAGGATTACGGCCGACCAGATTTCTTCGAATCGGAAACTCGATATTCTTCCAAACCATTTCAATTGCCGACGGCTAGAATCACGAGTTGTGTGGCCAACATAAACAAGCACGACAGGAAGACACAAATGGGGTGGGTGTACAGATCTTGACCGGGTAAGTCGAGATCCTTTCTTTCTTTCTTTTCTTTATTTTTGTCAAAGTTTTTGTTATTGTTGATGTTTCGTTTTGAGGGTAATTAGTCCCTTACAGGTTCGCGTCTGGGCATTGAAGATTCTAGTTTTTTTAATAAACCATTCAATCACTGGTTTTCCGGCTGAAACCGAAAATCAGACCGGAAAATTTGTCTTTTCAGAAAAAAAAAGGAAAATTTCCCAACATTGCGAACTCAAGCAATTCGTCCGAGACCATTTTCGCGCGATAGAAAAACGACCAGAAAAGCAACTGGGGTCACTGTTAGAGGACGGATGCGAGATCGCAGCCCTTTCCCCCTCCAACTTTGAGACAAACTGAATATAGCCTCGGCGAAGCCTGCTCAAATCAGTGAATCACGGCTGGGTTCTCACATAGTCCGAGACGCTCTTCTGGCATGAATGTTAGGATCCACTAAATGATAATAGTACTAGTACAGACCGGTAACCGATTTTGCGGATGGGACTGCAAATATTGGGGTAAGACTGTGAAACTCAGACGTTCCGAGACCATGCCTTGAACTATGAATACTATCAGGGACCCATAAATGTCCTTGTCATTTCTATGCTTCTATATTGATATGATGACCGAACCATCCAGTTTCCAAAAATCCCCGCTTGAGTCGATCGGCATTCTTGTTTGCCTCATTGGACATGAGCGCCGAAGAGACTCCTCCCTCAACGCGCCAGCAGCCAATCCCAAATTTTGTCTATCTGGTCTTGAACGTTATTGGACCGTGGGTATTTCTCGAACTATATCCCGTGCGCTCAAGATAGCAATCAGAAATGTAGGCTATGGGTCCCTGATACTATTTTTTTTTTTTATCCTTCTCCCCCCCCCGTTCTGACGGCGTTCCTCTCCAAACATTTCTCACAATGTGAAAACCTTTGTGATATCAAAGCTACATCCACATACTATGGGACCAAAGCTTGCAACAGTGACTAGCCTACTTTCCAATAAATCCACATGAAGAGAAGAGTTTCCTCATAAACTTATCATACCCCCTCCCCTCGTCGCTCTCCTACTCTAGCAGTGTTCGTCTCCAGATTTTTCTAACAATGAGAAAGCTTTTGTGACGTCAAAGCAATATCCACATACTATGGGACCAAAGCCTGCAATTCTGTGACTACTTTCCAGCAAAATCAACATGAAGATGAGAGTTTTCTCACAATCATCTTGCAATCCCCCCCTCCTCTCTCTCCCAATCTAACAGTGTTCGTCTCCAGACTTTTCTAACAATGAGAGAGCTTTTGTGACGTCAAAGTGACCTAGATATACTGGAACAGAGTGCTTTTGATTGCTTTCTTCTCAAGACCATTATCAACCGTTGAAGGAAGAAGAAAGGAAGATGAACGATTATAACTTCGACAAAAGCACCTGCAAATCACCCGACCAGAAGTGCCATCTTTTGTCATAAAACTTCTAGAAGTCAACAACTATCACGTACTGGAGGGCTGACTTCGCCTTTGGCAATGAAGGGATGTTCAAATACGAGGGAGATATTAGCGAACGAGAACTTAAAATCTAAGTTCATTCTCGGCCAAGAAGAGGATAAGAAACAATTGAGACGAGTGGAAACTCCATGAAATAGCGAGTGGAAACTCCATCAAATACCCAAAACAACAAAAAGTTCAGATGGCAATCCATTTTTTTTTCTATTTTTGCAACATCAAAGTCCCTCGAAATCATGAGCGAAAATCCAGGGTCAAAGGTCTTTGGCTTTGCACAAATTCGCAAAGCCTGAAAAACATTAAAACCGGGGAGGGCCAGGAATCGGCTCTACCAGCTCCTGCATTTCGTAAAAAAAAAAAAAATCCAGAAGACGAGTCTCCAAACGTTTCTAACAGTGAGAAAGCTTTTGTGGATGTCAAAGCTACGCCTAGATTACCTAGAATATATTATAATAAATTAGTTTTTGCTGTTTTTTTCTCAGGCCATTATCCACCGTCTAGGAAGGAGAAAAACAATGTATTCAATTACATATACGGTCCGAATAATCTCTATTAATATAGTATTTTAATTTTTTATATTTTTCTTTAATTTCAAGAACGCTTTGGGGGTGTTAATTTTGAGGGAAAAACGTAATATCGGCTCGTCCAAGATCTGGAACAAATATACAACAAATAACAAATATACTTACACTGCTGGGGCTTATTATTCTACGAAAGGATTATAACTCTTGGAAACATACTAGCAAGTTTGACGGTGCTACACGGATTGGTCATTTCAGTTCAGATATTATTTCAATCTTCTTGGCAAGGGTTCTCTTCAAGCCGCAGTTTAAAAAAAACTTTAAATTCTAAGACAAATTGTATTTTTATTTTCAAATTTTAAAACTTTTAAGCTTCGGTATTCCATCAAACCATACTGAGCGCAATCATTCTTGGCTCAAGCGAGAAAAATCAGCCTGCGATTTTTTAGCTTGAGCCGGAAGAGGACCTTTGCCAAGAAGGTTATTAATTGTCGCTATAATCAATCTTAGCTGATCCATTAAAGGACGCCTGAATGAAGAGTACCAAAAATCATCCCTATCTGTACGACTTCCGTTAACATTGCCTGCAGAAAACCCAATCCAAATACGAAATGGTGTTTCCAAGCTACGATTTTTGCTGCATTTTGCATCTGTCCGTATTTCAGTACCGAACAATTTTAGAAATGAAGAAATGTCTCCGATCAACCCTTCTTCTGGAATATTTTTTAAGCAGTTAGAGTTTAACCGAAAAGGGCTAGGATAAGACACTCTAGTTACCTATCACTTATTCACTTAAATTGGCTTAAAGACCCGCTGAAAATTAGTTACTTCGTTGTTCCGCTATTCACGAATAATCGATTTTCGAATAGTGGAATTTCCGTGTGATTTGTGGTGCCTCTATGCGCTTGCATTTTTGCTGTATGCCTTACGAGAAAGTTTTATCATTTATTTTTGTTCAGGCTCTAAGCAATCTTCACCAATATCACCACTGCCCACTGAAAAGCCGCATTTGTGTTCAGATTAAAATTCCCGCGTCATAGTAGAATTTATGCTGTGGGGACGGCTGGAGATATTCCGAGCCTCATAACTAGAGCAGATAGTGGAAAATCAAAAAATCCCTTTGCAGAATCCAAATAATTCAGTGTATCCAGTGAAATGACACACTAATGAGTTGGCTTTTCAGTTAAACTTTAAGCACAAACATATATCTAGAAGAAGTTCCAATACGATCGGGCGAGCGCTGTACAAGATTTGAATGAATTGCGCTTTTTGTCTTGGAGTCTTCATGTGCAAACCTCCAGAAACGAACATTCCTATTTTGTAAAACGTCACGCACAGAAGAAGAATACTCTCCGTGGCCATGTCTGTAAATGCATTCTCCATGGTGTGTTAGTCCTTTAAGCGCATTCAAATATATTGTCTAGCTTCGACCTGAAGTGGACCCTTGCCAAGAAGGCCGACATATCGCCCAAAAAATATCAGCTTTTCTAGTCCGTTCAGAACCATCAAGCATGATCCGCTGACAATTTGGAAAGAAGGATTACTTGAGATACAAGCGTTCCAAGTATCAGCCATAATCGCAAACGCTGTCGCTCGTATACGCCTGTCAATCGTCATCCGACATTTCCCGTTTTGCACCAGTGATTTTTACGACGAGACAGCTTCTCCAGGATTAACTAAAATTCTACAAGTCCGGAAAATCTTCCGAAGCCTTCTTATCTCTCAGTCAGGGGTCGTCAACGCTCCAGCTGTGACTGTATTCCTCAACTTCGTCACGGCATAGAATAGCTAAACAACCTCCCGTAATATTTTACCCGCCGTCTGTTCCCTTCACCCCTCCCGCCGTCCATGCGTCGGTCTGAGATGATGGCTAGAAGTCGCACTTTCGTCTAGTCACTTTTTATTAAAAAAAAAAATATATCAGCATTTATTCCGAGATGTTTGTTTTGTAAATTATTATTGGTAAATACCAGCCTAGGGCTAGTGTTGTGGCTAATTTTATTAATTAATTTGTTGTTCCCTGTATTAATGTCAACTGCAAACATTTACTGCTTTAAAGCCTCCGGGGATCTGTTTTCCCGATGCAACATTTGTCGCCTGTGTAGTTGTCGAAGAAGTTGTATGCAGTGATGTATGGTACAATACAGCTGTGCGTATGTTTAGCCGTCGACAAAGTTGTATGGAAAAAGTTGAGTAGTAGCCTACGCATCCAATATTGCTTTAGTAGCATTCAGTGGCAACAGTTCCTGTTATATGCTACTAAGAGCGTGTTCCACCCCTCTACCAATAGTAACTATTAGTTACTATTTCCGTTCCAGCCTCACAAAAAGTTTCTACGCTGACCGTTCCAACCTTCTCGAATAGTAACTAGTAGTAACTATTTGCTTACCACGCTCGGGAGCGTAGTAAGCGTAATAACTACGCATCTCCGTAACGTGATTGGTCCAATCAGCCCGCGGCCTGACATATGACCGAAAAAAGAAAAAAGCGTTCCAGCCTAGCGTAGTAACTACGGTGACTAGAGTAGTAACTATGGTAAGTAGGGTGGAACACGCTCTAAGACTTCACTGCTACTTAATAATCTACATCAATCGAAAACTCTTTTTTTTTTTCACGTGTACTTTTGTTTGTCCTAGGTCGTCCCAAGTTGGTACTTTGCACACGGAACTCCAATGTCTGCAGTGACTAGCTTTTCTATTTGCTTTTGAAGATAGACATTACAGAATGTCACATAACTAATTTATCTGACCGGCAGACCGCTGAATTTCTGACAAGTGGAAAGGAAGGTTAGAAATAGGCAAAGAGGGTGGGACGTTTATCGAGTTCCAAAACTAAAGGATGATTTAAACAGCCTACAAATGTTAGTAACCTAAAGGTAAAACATTTACCAGCAGTCACTATATGTAGGTGGTTGGGCCAGTTAATGTAGTAACAATGCTAGATTGGAATAACGACGGCTTTTCGTAACCACTGGTGGTTAACACGGGGGAAGGTTGTATCATAACGCATCTACCTTGGAGCACACCTAGCACAATGACGTCGATGGCCCCTCAGTTTTCACGGCCCGTGAGCATTTTTTGCCCGGCATAGCTTGGGCCTCTCCCAGAATTTCCCCCAGCACTACAGAATAACTGCGATTCTAAATCCGCACTCACAAGATGGAAAATGCCACTGGGTCCTGGACTGTTGTTGGGAAATGTCAAAAGCTTCAGGGGAAATTGTTTTAATGAGGAGCCAGTGCACTGGAAAAATGTTCAGAATATTAAAACTTTTCGGTCTCTGCACCTGGGCCATACATATGCGTGGGGGAGGGAGGAATTCAAAGCATAGCACAGATATTTTAAAATAGTTTAACACTTAAAAAGTAGGCTCTGCTTTCAAAAAGTTACCCACGGCTTTGGCTGTTTTAAAACCTTTTCCAGGCCCGTTGACTTGTAGCAAAAACAGGGCAAAATTTGTATAACCGGTTATTCTCATGGATAAGCAGATTTAAATGACAGCTAAGAAGTGTATTGATGCTATCTTGAACATCAAATTTGAAACTAATATACGATGTGTTACCATGTGTAACACATACCTATGTGTTACCATGGATTCTGCAATGACTTAAGGCACTATTCGTTGGTCAGGTCATGACCTTGTTTTCCCCCCGTGGTCTGGACACGTGCCGACATCTTTTGGGTTAAATTTAGAACGATGAGACGCTTCCTGTTATCGATGCGTTTCGAACAACAGTTAGACTTGTTAAGAGGGGTCGGTTATGTTTTAATTATATTGACAGCACCGCCTTTCAGGGGCTAGGAACTTGAGCAGGCTTTCCATAATGCGGATCAGCCAAAGAGTAAATGCAGCTAAGAGCCTTGAGCCCAAAACCAAGAACTGATAAAACAGAACGACCAAGTCGAATTGTAGCTCTGACGCACTTCTACCTCCCCAAACGAAAAGCAACTGCGTGCAGGTTGTACGCTCTACCGCAGAAAAACTCTATATGATCGGTTATTCCACAAAACGGTTCCCGCGGGCTCGCTCATTTAAGGGCATCACCGTAGACTTGGTCACTCCTGGAAATTTACTGTAGGCCTACACCTATTTTGGGAGTGAACATCCCCCAGGTTCCTGTCAAAACTGACGGTAAAATTTCGTAGTCAACTATCCCTACAATCGACTTGCCTAGCCGAAAACCTTCCGTGCTTTATTGTGTCCAATATTAAAGCCGATTTGTTTTTAATATATAGGGAGTGAACATCCCCCAGGTTCCTGCTAAAACTGACGGTAAAATTTCGTAGTCAACTATCCCTACAATCGACTTGCCTAGCCGAAAACCTTCCGTGCTTTATTGTGTCCAATATTAAAGCCGATTTGTTTTTAATATATAATTAATCCAAGTCTACACGCTATTCGGGGATCCGACAGGGCAGATCTTAATGAAGAAGGACCTGACCATGAACACAAGAAAACAACCAAGAAACCAAAATGGGCTGAAAATGGGGTTTGTAAAGGCCAACGAATGTACTGAAATAACTCGAATGTACTGAAGTCACTCGCTAGTACCGAGCGAGAACAGTCTAATTGTTATTCGCAGGTATTGGTGAGTGGCTCGTTGTTTTTATTTTCGGCTTTGAATTCTTCCAATTTTGGTTTTATTTTTTGGTTTCATGTTGGTTTTCTGCTTTGTTTCGGTTTTATCGTTTTTGATCGGCGTCCTCGTTTTGGCATTTTTCATCAAAATTTTCTGTCTGCGCTGAAGAAGGGAGGCGGTTGTCCTCCCGAAATATTCGCTGTTTATTTCAGTACATTCGTTGGCCTTTACAAACCCCATTTTCGTTGGTTTCTTGGTTGTTTTCTTGTGATATGTCAGGCCAATGTGGTTTACGAAATTATCTACCTGACCATGAAAGCCAATGATCCGGACGAGGATGATGATTGTCTTTTGTATTACGATTTCATGTGTGCTGTTTTTCATTTTCTTTTTTTTTTTTGTCATACGTTTACACTGCCAGACGATGGATGGCATATAACACATGGATGGGCCGTTTCAACAGAAACCTTTTTGGATAACGGTCGTGTTACAGAAAATGCATGTTATGAGCCGTTCCGAAAAAGCGTCAGCTTTTGGGGGGTGATGTGGTTATTTCTGTGATTTTCGAACAAACTCCGTTTACAATTTATAAAAAAAATCCAGCAATTAATTGAAAGAGATGACTCACCTTGGTTATATTCTCCATCCGAGCCTGCGGAGCCCATCATCCCCTCGAAGGCGATCTTGTAGTTAGTCTTATTGTCCCGACAAGCAAGGGTCAGGACAAGGTCTTCCTCCTGCTGGTCCTCGGCTGGGACGTCCCTCCCATCTTGACGGAACTGGGGATACGCAGCGTCATGATAGGGTGAAAACAGGGGACCACTCTTGTACAAAGACACGTCTGTCATGCTGCTTGCGTCGTCCTAAAGACACGAGACGAGACTATGTTAGTTGACGACTAACTACGGCTCAGTGGATGGGGGGAGGGGGTGAGTAAAGTGAAAAACTAAGAACAGGCACTTGTGCACGAAACAATTCATTGTTTTAAAGTGACAGATCTAGAAAAGAATTAGCATGCAATGGAATGTGCCACGACGCTTGCACCTTCACGCTTGTCCTACTTGCCACCTTGAAACTGAAAATCCCTAGGATTTTTAATGTTCAAAAATCTGTTACAAGCTTGCAATCAGGGGCGTCACGACTGGGGGGGGGGGGGACGCACCCCCAATGTTATATTTGACAGTGCAAAACGGATAAGTCAGCTGAAATTTATAGGAGCTATATTTCGGCCCTTCTTGGCAAGGGTCCTCTTCAGGCTCAAAGCCGCTCAAGATGGAGAAAACGAAACTTGTGAACACTTGCGGTTTTGCCCTTGCCAAGAAGGGCCGAAATATAGCTCCAATAAAACTTATCCGTTTTGCACCGTCAAAATAAATATGATTCGCAGTCAGCTTGGGCTGAAGGAATATTTACCCCCAATGTTGTCGGCCAGTCGGTAAAAATAACCGAGTCGGCGAGAAGCACCACGATTTTCCGTAAAAACAGTTGATTTTTTCATGAAAATAGTCGTTTTTTCTGAAAATCAGTCGATTTTTCGTCAAAACAGTCGGTTTTCTGAAAATCAGTCATTTTTTTCAAAACCGTCGTTTTTATCTTGAAAACAGCCGTTTTTCTGCAAAAACAGTCGGTAAAAAATTACCAGCCAGTCGGTAAATACCTTGCCTACCCCTAAACAGTTTGGCTAGTAACGCCTCTGCTTGCAATATGTTTAAAAATCTATTCAAGCTTTCAAAAGCTTATCTCTCATCATGAGGTCATTCACACGTTCTTTTGATTCTTATTCTTTTATTTATTTTGTAGCTAAAGTATTTTTCGTTGTAGCCAACATACTTTCTTTCTCTTTTACTCCATCATCTTCACGTTCTGTATATGGAGTGGTTTAGAAATAAATGGTTGTTAGTGTCGTTACTACAGATATGAACAGGATGTATACTGGTTGAAGTGTAGGCTACAGGGGGCAGGAGAGAACAAAGTCAACTAGGGGGGGGGGGGGCGGGTATATCGTGCAAGAGATATAATTGAGTTAATGGAGAGTCATAATGAGTTAATGGTGCTTATTATTTTTATGAATAAACTGAACTGAACTGAAGAGAACGTGTGCTGAAGCTTGTGACAGACATATTCGTGGCGCGGGGGGGGGTCTGGTAAAAACGATTAAAGAGGAAGTATTATCATGATAAAAATAATATGAAAAAAATATTTGTGTTAAATTTTAGCACAGGCTAAAAGTATTTTGTTTCGACTTTTATCTTTCTGCGACACAAAAGGATTAACACGACGTAAGCTTTAGGTTTTCGAAGACTTGTAGGAAACAGCACAACAAAGGGTTCATAACATCGCGCCAAGGAAGTTAATCACACGAGTAACAAGGGGGGAGGGCATAATACATTTAACTTGCATTCACACTTAACACTTATCGGAATATCGATACAATAAATCCCATCGAGCTTGTCCATTAGTACCATCAAAAATGATTCGCAATCAGCTTGGGTGAAGGAATACTTACGTACTTACTCATAACTGTTAAAAAAAAGTGTCCTTTCAGAGGACGAAAGTTACCTCAAATAAACCTGCACAACACAATACTATTTTTATATTCATATAATATACACAAAAACGGATTCGTCAGCTGTGATGCTTATGAAGCAATATTTCGGCCCTTCTTGGCAATGGCAAGGGTCCTCTTCAGGCTGTTATTCTTCTGGACCAACGCTGGGGAAGGAAACAAACCTGTAATCAGGTTGGTCCGGAAGAATAACAGTCTGAAGAGGACCCTTGCCAAGAAGGGCCGAAATATCGCTTCATAAGCATCACAGCTGACGAATCCGTTTTTGTATATATTATATGAATATATGACTCTGTCAGCTTGGGCTCAAGGAATATTTAATACTTTTTTTTACGAGGGGTACTTTCAAACACGGCCTAAGCTTGGCTCCACATTATATTCAGACAGACATGGCGTCTCCGAGCAGAAATAGTTCGTTTAGCGCGTTTCAAACTCTATATCAATATTATTTTTCCCGCTTCACCGAGCAAATGATCTTGGTGATGATGATGATTTATTTAAAACGATCTTTCACAGTATAACTGCCGAACTTGCATTTTTTTTTGTCATGTGCATAAACAGCACAAAATATAACTGAATATAGGGGTAAAAAATGAGGTAAAAATAGCAAAAGAAACAACAAAAAGGACTACAATAATAAGATGTTCACGATGTCAACGATGCCGTCACAAAACTGGTTTTTTATCTTTCTGTTTTGAGAAATATAGAGAGAGACTGGTTTAACTGAAAACTATCGTAGCATACAGCTAATTTACAGTTTCATAACAACCAATAAAGGCAGCTTTCTGTATTACAGCGCCATATAATTCACACAAAACTAGCTTAATTTTGTACTGGGTAGGCCTGGCTTAAGGCGGAGGGGCGGGGGCAGTATGGATACTGGAAAGACATTTTGGAACCTCAGGGGTGAACGCTCTCGTCCTTTTCAGACACAGAGCTCATGCGACTTCCACATTCCACAAGAAATTGTCACCCACAGAAAGCTTTCTTATGGGCTACTTTTTTCGTCTTGTCCGATTTCCGGGTTAAAAAAAATATTGTTATTATCGCAGACGCAAGTGTACACATCACGTTACTTCATAACCATCCCTTCAGTACAAGCTGCCTGCGAATGAATTAGTCTGCTGAAATTTCGGCTTCGCGATATTTCGGCCCTTCTTGGAAAGGACCCCCTCGAGGTCGTAGTTAAAAATCTAGACTGAAGGAACCTTCCAAAAAAGGGCCAAATTATCGCCGAACAGAGTCTTTAGTTGCGCTTTTGTTCGCCTTTTCACTCGCTGTTTCGACATTTTTTTTTTTTACATGTTTTGCGTTTTTCTAGAATGGTCTTAAGCACTATTTGACGAATTCCCGTTTTTTTTTTTACAGTAGAACAGTTTTACAGTTTACAGTAGACCTACAAGTAAAATGGCATTTGTCAAAACTGCATTTATTCCAAAAAGCGAAAAGTCCTTAGTAGTAACGGCGAGTTTAAAAACTGCGAAAGCGTTTTCAAAATAGGCTAAAAGCTAAAGCCGAAAGGGGAGACTCAAGCCGAACAAAAACGCAACTATTCAATGCATTCGCAATACCACACCGAGGGGTTACCCACTCGCGGGCACCTGCTGTACACCCTTCCCCGGCACCGACCGAAATCAGCGGTGCCGGCACCGGTACCGGTCATAAATTAGGCAATTCACCGTTTGAACATTTCTAAAGATGTTTATTTTAACGTTCAAACACGTGGTAACCGCTGCCGGCACCGGCCGGGCACCGCAGCACCGGGCACTTGCTGTACACTAAAATCGAGAGTGGACAACCCCTCGTACCATACATGACGTCATTCGGTGTTGGGAAGTACCTACTTGTACTTCAAGCAGCCTACTACTTGAGTACAAAATCGAAGCACTTGGGTTATACTCAACTACAACTTTCCTGGAATACTTGATACTTATTACTTAAGTAAGTTTGGCTGAAGTTTCAGGCACCAATAAATGTTAAAGCACATTCTGCTTTGGTTAGGCGATGTTAAATTTTGTTTCAAAGCCTTGTTCCAAATCCTACTTGATGCTTACGTATAAAATTTAAAGTACTTGAGAACAAATTTAAAGTGCATCTCCCAACACTGACGTCATCCCATTCACTCACTTTTCAACACAGCACCCGTTAATAACTACGGTCATCAATTCTTACCTGAGAAGATTGCACACGATTAAATGAATCAACCATTCCATCTTCAGGCTCATTAAATGCAGTCACAAGCTCGCCGTCACTCTCAACCTGAAGAAAAGAAGAATGTCTCACCCTGTCTTCCACTTTGTGGATATCAGTCCACATGACACACTGCGTTTATTCCGCCGGTCTAGAATGTTTGTACTAATTGATTTTCCCGGATATTCACAACTATATATCTTATTTCATGCCACTTTCACGTAAACCACTGGGAATCGGTGTTTTAAAACGACACTAAATCAAACTGGTCGACACTTTTTTATATCAAAATATAGCGAGCTAAAACGCTCTTACTGAATCGAAACAAGGAAACTGTTTTCCAGAAAATCCTGAATAGGTCTTTAACTGCTCAGGCCGGTTTCCTGACACACTCTGCTGGAGTTCTAAGAGGTTCCTGGACGCGCAACCAATCGATCCTCCGTCTACCAATTGCCTTTCTCATTTTTAAGAACAAGAGGGAACGAAGCCTGGAATGATGGTCCGGCAAACGAGATGGTAAACAAAGAATTTTGACAAAAACAAATATGATCAGGCACCCCAGACTGCAAATGTAGTTTTCTTTGGCATGAGATGTAATAGATAAAAGGAAGCTGGCATGTTTAAAGTTAGAATTTTTTGTACACTGAAGTGAATCGGGGGAGTGGAGGACGTGAACAAAATATAATATATAACAAGATTGAGCTATCGTGGCCCACTGCAGTACGACTCGATATAGGCCTACTGCATACATATTTCTCATTTGGTTTTTAGGAAGTATCATAGACGATGGATATAATATAACTGATTCATTTAGCCTAAAGACCATCTCCTTTACGATCAGAATTCAAAGAAACAAATCTAAACCGTAGGCTACACCCATTGCACATTCATTTGTTTTCATTTTCTTTTTTAACCCTTGTTTGATTAATCGGCAAAAATGTTTTGTTTTAATTTCAGCTATTCAGGATGCCGGGTAACCGAACGATGTTATACTCTTCATTTTGTATTTGTATCTTTATTTTTTTTTATTTTATTAATTTACTCCACTACTTTTGTTTTTGCATAAGTGAGTAACACAAATATTTATTCTTTAAAATAACTCGGTGTCCTTACTCTTCATACCAGATTTCAAGAATCTATGGCTACTAACAAAACCCTTCCCAGGAGAAGAAATGACACTTAGAGGATACGAAAATACAGAGTTGCATGCCAAAATCTCTAAGGGATGGGCGAAACTTAGAAGTCTTTATGTTTTCGGGAGACTTTTAGAACAGAATCAAGGGAGACATTAGAAGTCCGATAGGCTTGAAGAACTTTGAGAATTTCCGGACTAGGAGGACACCTTCAGACAGATTCCCAACAGGTGAACAAACTTAGGATTTTTTACTAAAGTTTTCGGAATGTCACTAGTAAGATGATAATCAGCGAAAAAATGTACATCTTAAAAGCCACTGCAATCGCTGCCGTATGAATCCACATATAAGAATGTTGGCATGTCAACTTTAAACTTTATGATAGGCATATGAAAACTTTGTCTTGTGGCGCGATGGTGGTTTACAGATTCTTTTATATTTTCGTGCGTGTTTCTTTTTAAGTTTTGTTCAGTTTCTGCCACTTCTTGCCCTCGGCCTGGGCAAAGATAATTATAATCAGTCAGAACAGCAGGTCGACACGTAGGCTACGTACTGACCAGAGAAGATTTAAAGTTCAACTTAAAAGTCAGCTTATTTTTATATTTTGGATTCGAATTCACTGAACATTCTTGACTCTAAATTTGAACAAAAGCGTGCGTTTCAAGTCTAACGAAATGAAGCTCAGGAAATGCAATCCAAGATTGTAAGATCACTTCTGAAAAAAAAACCTGCTACTGCGTGCGACCGAAAAAAGATTTACTTCTGGCAATATTTGACCCATAGTAGTTGCTAAATGTACCAAGCATAGACGTACAAGCACATAGAGATACAACCCATCCAGAAGGAAAAGTTCGTTTGATGGAAATCGAGAATATTAATATCGGTGCAACGACGTAGCGAATTTTCATCGGTTCTTCAAGCCTACTAAGTAAAAAGGTGATGGGTAACTAGAATGTCGTATCTCGGCCTTCGGTCAATGGGGGGAGTGGGGCAGACGCAACAGACAATGAAGGCCAACTAAGAGCGTGTTCCACCCTTCTAACAATAGTAACTATTAGTTACTATTATCGCCCCAGCCTCGTGAAAAGTTACTACACTGACCGTTCCAACCTTCCCGAAATAGTAACTATTTGGTTATTTTCATTACACTCAGAAGCGTAGTAGGCAAGCGGGGTCGCTGTCGCTACCGCAACACGTCAGTTGGCATAAACGTCAGTTCGCATACACCAAAAATCTGACAGTTCGCCTACATGTCAGTTCCCATACACGTCAGTTCGCCTACACGTCATTTCGCCTACACGTCAGTTCACATACACGTCAGTTCACCTACACGTCAGTTCGCCTACCGTCAGTTCTGATACACGTCAGTTGACATAAACGTCAGTTGACATAAACGTCAGTTGACATAAACGTCAGTTGACATAAACGTCAGTTGACATACTTTACAAATCCGTCAGTTCGCCGACACCTTAGATCACCTACACGTCAGTTCGCCTACCGTCAGTTGACACAAATGTCAGTTGACATACACGTCAGTTGACATACACGTCAGTTGACACACACGTCAGCTGACATACACGTCAGTTGACATACACGTCAGTTGACATACACGTCAGTTGACATACACGTTCAGTGTTTCCCTCAGTGTTTTCGGTACCCTTTCGGCAAAGATTAGGATTCACTGGAACATTCTGGTCCTTCACCTTGCGATGCATGTTACGCCCTTTTATACGAGTAACTATGTTTCGCTTTATATTTTGCAGTTTCCGTATGACTTGTCTCAATCAAAACCTTCGCAACAGCTTGTTCTGACTGAATAACTTTACATCCGTTCTTTCTTTAGTGACGTTAGCTGCCAGAAGGGATATGTCAACTGACGTGTATGTCAACTGACGTATATGTCAACTGACGTTTATGTCAACTAACGCTTGTGTGAAGTGACGGTAGGCGAACTGACGCGTAGGCGAACTGTCAGATTTTAGGATTAGGTGAACTGACGTGTAGGCCAAGTGACGTGTTGGCCAACTGACGGTAGGCGAACTGACGGTTGGTCAACTGACGCGTGGGTCAACTGACGTGTTGGTCAACTGACGTGTTGGTCAACTGACGTGTTGGTCAACTGACGTGTTGGTCAACTGACGTGTTGGTCAACTGATGTGTGGGGTGAAGTGACGTGTTGGTCAACTGACGGATTTTTGAGGGCCAACTGACGTGTATGTGAACTATCGGAAAATGTTGGCGTTCTGACGGAATTCTGTGGCGAACTGACGTTTAGGTCAACTCACGTGTTGCGGTACTGACGGGACCCCGGCAAGCGTGGCAACTACGAATTTCTGTGACGTGATTGGCCCGATTAGCCCGTGGCATGATGTTTTGCCGAAAATAACAAAAAAAATATTCCAGCCTTGACGCCAAGAAGCCAAAATTCGTGACGTCATGCGTAGTAACTACGGTAAGTAGGGTGGAACACGGTCTAAGCTATCCCTATTGTATTCGTCCATCCTCGAACAGCTCTACTGAAAGCGGACGAGTTTTCTGCTAAGCTGACTCCCGCCAAGGAGTCGATGTGGGGAAATACAGAATCGATGCTGCATTAATGGAACAGGCAAGTTGGGGTGAGATTCTCCTCTTTCCTCTTTACAACCAGGGATCACTTCTAAGTGGGTGGGAAGGGGTAAATAAATTGTCTATGAGTCAATTAGAAGAGTCATAGTTACCACCCACACCCATCGGGTGGCAATGTCCAGGAAAATCACCATGTTTACTAATAATCAGTATTTCGGGAAAAACGGGAGCGGCACAATTTTTTCTGGAAACGCGCAAAAGCTACTTGCACTTACAGCCGGACAAGATTTTGCATTCGAAAATACATAGGCGTAATTCGCGTCACTATGAGTGTGTTCCACCCTTCAAAAAGAAATTAACTATTTGTTACTATATTCGTTCCAACCTCGTGAAAAGTTACTACGCTGATCATTCCAACCTTCTCGAAATAGTAACCAACAGCAACTATTTATGGGCGTGTTCCACCCTACTTACCAGTTACTACGCATGACGTCATGGATTTTGGCTTCTTGGAGTCGAGGCTGGAACGAATTTTTCTATTTTCTACAAAATATCATGCACGGGCTGATCGGACCGGGATATGGCCAATCACGTCACAGAGATTGTAGTTACCACGCTTACTACGCTCCCGAGCGTGGTAAGCTTCGTTACTATTAGTTACTATTCCGAGAAGGTTGGAACGGTCAGCGTGGTAACATTTCACTAGGTTGGAACGAAAATAGTAACTAATAGTTACTGTTGCTAAAAAGTGTACGGAACACACTCTTTATAACTATTAGTTACTATTTCGTTCCAATCTCGTGAAAAGTTTCTTCGCTGACCGTTCCAACCTTCTCAAAATAGTAACTAATAGTAACTATTTACTTACCACGCTCGGGAGTGTAGTTAGCGTGGTAACTACGATCTCTGTGACGTGATTGGCCCGATCAGCCCGCGCCACGATACTTTGATTAAAGTAGAAAAATGCTTTCCAGCCTTGAGACCAAGAAGCAGGGATTCGTCACGTCATGCGTAGTAACTACGGTAAGTAGGGTGGAACACGCTCTATGGGGAAAACTGCATCCGATGCGCCGAAATTACGGATTCGTATCCGACTGCGAGAACCGGACTGTGTGCACACGTACCGTAACTCACGTCAAAAAATATAAAAAAGCCCATGCCCATTTTCAGATTGTGACATTTATTTTCAGGAACGTTCCACAGCGCATGTACGCACGTCCTGCGAAAGAGGGATATACAAAAGATGAGATTAGGCTATGCTATTTCAGATATGACACTGCTTCATTTGTCAAAAGTATGCCATAAGATGCAAGCTTTACCCTTTTGGAAGTTTCTTCGTCCCTACCAAAAATCATGGACAATGGGCCTAACAAGCGCATGACTTTCTAAACTGTAACTTGGTCGAAGACTGAAAAATTTTATTTTTTATATGTTTTATTTCTTTTCTTTCATACGCTCCGTTTTTTTAAGTGGGGGTCACAAATAAATAACTTACTTGCAACTAAGCCGGAGGTACGTGGTATGTGAAACTTATTGCAGGGATCTGGGGATTCTAGGAAGTGAGCATCGGCTACGTCATTCGTCTACGCCAGTAAAAATCCCCCCTGTGAATATCACAAGAAGCTCTTCAAGCACTTCGTCATATCAAGCGTAGACATTTGTTATCATCAGTTAACCTTTTTGTAAATGGTGGCAGGGGTTAGTCACCCTCACCCTTCAAATGAGAAGGGCTTCCCTCTCATAGGCTAATTACCGCAAGTTCCTTTAGGGACGACAGTATAAATCGATTATATCAAGAACGACTATTAGTACGAAACCTAGCTGCACTAGGACCACTAAGATTTATATGCTAGGTTGGATATAAGAAACGTCAAATGAAAGCAGGCCCGTATCCAGGAATTTATTTCAGGGGGGGGGGCCCACGGGTCGGACCAAAAAGTACAAAAAAAGACATTAAATCAGAGGTAAAAAAACGAGTACTTTTGATGGTTTCGGGGGGGAGGGGTTCGAACCTCCCCTGGATACGGCCCTGAATGAAAGCATAGATATACCCTAGACGCACTTCCAAGGTTACAAAAAAATAGGCCTACACTAAACTTTATGGAATTTTAATACCGGTAAAAGCTTTTCAACAGCAATCAGAGTTTAGATTTTCATCTCGAAACGGACTTGTGATTAAACAAATCTTCACACATTAAAGCACGTATGGCCACCTGACCCGTTGTTTGTGTATTCACTTGAACCGGGTAAATAAAAGAACATACCTGAAAAAAATTTAAATCAAGTTCTTCGATATAGTAGTTACGAGTTTTCACTGCGTAGAATAAGCGTCTCCTATGAGCCCTTTGTAGCAACAGCCTCCCGTCGTCGCTCTTTGGCATTGCTTTGGCAAAGTATTCTTCAAGTGCCTAGTTAAAAAACACAAGCAAAAGAGCCAGAAATGTCTTATCTAGTGCTGATCTAGTGATAATAGTGAATTTAGTGGCACATCACCATGCTCAGAGAAGGATTTCGACTGCCTCCTGTCTTCTCATTGTCCTGGGTCCTTTGTTACAGGGTTGAGTGAAGATTGGTTGTTCATTTATTTCACTGATCTTTCTCAACCTTGTGGTTAAGGCCCAATGTTCAGCACACCTTACTTCTACCTACTTACTATTTACCAGATCTCAGAAGAGGAATATCGTTGTGACCAAAATGCAAAAATAACTCTCACAGAAAATGGGAATAAATAAGAAGGTCGGTGAAACTGATGATAGATCTACTACATATGGAGGTAATGCTAATTTTATTTATGAACTTAATTAAGCTGGATACATTCGAACACCCCTCTTTTTTTTCAGTACAGACTATAAGGTTAATTTGAATGCTGATTTGAACACCATACTCTAGTAGGGTAGCCACAAAAACACCTAGTGGCAAAACTTGGCAATTTTGTTGTAATGAATGCATAAATTGCTGTGAATTTTCCTTATCAGTTTTACCTCTCTAAAACATCTCCAAAAAATATTTAAAAAATACCATTGAAATCAGGACAAAATTGTCTATTTTATAAGGCTAACAGTAAGATGTCCTAGCTATTTAATATTATTTCTTAATATTCAATGTAAATTTAGATGTAAAAAAAAGTAGCTGAACTTGCCTACAAAAATTTGTTGATACTAGGGAGGAAAAGTCAGCAGCCTATAGCAGCAATAGGTCTATTAGACTATCACCTTGATGATCATATTCATATTTTCTCATCTAACTCACTTACTGGGGCTCCCCATGCACTCAAAACCAGCTCAAAATCACCCAGTTTCATAGAATTTCATTGAAGCACATAGTTCCAAGCTGGTCACTAGATGGACAAAACCCTAAAGTCAATGGATGAACATAGGCATTTTCTTATGTAAAATACTGTTTTCTAAAGAAGATTTAAGATGCTTAGAGACAAGATAGAGAGGTGATTTTGGCCTCAAATCAAAGCTAAAAGATAGGAGAATCACATTCTGATCTTCAAAAGCTAAGGTTTGATTATTTTTTTTTTAGTGGCTACCCTAACTCTAGTAGTGTTCCCGCATCTTATTGACTTATCATTACTTAGCATCATTAACATTGTTTTATTCCTGTTCCAAAGACCGCTGTAGCCTAATGAGAAAATAAGCTCCTTCATCCAGTCAACCACAAACTCCTGATTTTCGGATACCCTATGCCGAACATTAGTTATGCCTTGCGTTTGGCATAGCCTATGCTAAACCCAGGACACCCTATGCCAAACACCAGATAGCTGTTGGCACCTTAACCTTGACCTACCTCACTGGAGATTAGTTGTGATTGGTTAATTTTTGGGTTTCACTCAAATCATCAATATTTTATTTGGTCCCAGTAACCAGTATTAGGCATTCCACCGTTTGGCATAGGGTACCAAAGCTAGGTATACCAGCGTTTAGCATAGGATTTCCCACACAGAGGCGTCACTACTGGGGGGGGGAGGGGGGGACGCCCCCCCAATGTCCTTGGCCAGTCGGTAAAAAATAGCCGAGGCGGCGGGAAGCGCTGCGGTTCTTAGGAAAAACAGTCGATTTTTTCTTAGAAATAGTCATTTTTTCTTAAAAACAATAAAAAACAGTCGTTTTTTGTAAAAATAGTAATTTTTTCTTAAAATCAGCCGATTTTTCGTCAACACAGTAGTTTTTTTCTCAATAATAGTCACTTTTATCCGCAAAAATAGTCGGTAAAAATGACCAGCCAGTCGGTAAATACCTTGCCCCCACAAAAAAAAAAACATTTTGGCTAGTAACGCCTCTGTTCCCACAATCAGGGATTTATGGTAGACTGCCTCCCTCTCATTATTAAACATGTCACTATTAGCGATATTAGTGCTTTCAGTCAACTTCAAGCGATCATTCCGAAGGGTCTGAGGCTGGTCTGAGTTTGAAGTTGATGGTAGGACATGGTTACCCATACAAGTTACTTGATGGCAAGGAAAAGAGCTGCCTGTTGATCTCCCAGATGATGAGACAGGACAATTATACTTGTTTTGAGTGTCACAATAATGTAATGTTACAAAAAAAAATATCTAAACAAATTTTACTGCAAATACTTGCCAAAAAATTTAATTCATTTCCAGAATTCAGCTGCCTGTCCACTTTCCTGACAGTTTATGAAATGAGACAGTAGAGAAATGCTGAATTTACTGTCAAATACTGGAATGCTGCAGAAGAAAATATTTAAACCATCCTTTGAAATTTTTACGCCAAGTACTTTCCATAAACGTTTAATTCATATTCTATATACTCAGGTTTCATCCAAAGTTTGAATGTTTTAGATTCTGTTTGGCTCTGTTTCTGCATTCACAAAGCTGCACCGAGCAGTCTGGGATTAAATACTTTTGTCAAAAGACATTGTTTCAAAAGACATTGCACCCAACATTGTTATAATGTAATGATAGTTAACACATCCCAGCCAGCATAAGGCACTTTACAAATTTCTTGACTGTGCTGCTAGTTCATTCAGATCAGAAAATGGATGAAGAAGATTATTTAAATTTATGGAAAAACAACTTTTTCTGTTAGATTGTGTGACAGAGAGGTTGCTGAAACAGTCACTTGTTCTCTGATAACTGGTTTGTTATTTTCCCTTTCTCTTTGAATGTTATACAGTCAAGAATCAAAGACAAGGTACAGAAAATAGAGAGTCAAATAAGTATGGAATGGTTGTGGATTAATTGTGTTAAGAATGGTGCATGTAGTCCTAAGGTTCAGTAGCCTACAGTACAACTGAGTAAGCGTGCAGCAACCCTGTAAATTCTTTTTTGAAAAATATTGAGGATTTGGTTAAAAATTTAAAAGAAAAAATAGGAGTTGCAGCTTTTAAGAAATTACTTTAGATGTTAAAATAAAATTAAACAGTAAAGTCAAGACCAAAAGAAACAGGACTATTTTTTTAAGTTGAAGGATTCTGCAACAGGGAAAAATGGCCTGAGAAAAGGATTCAAAATGCTACTTCTCTAATCATCACTATTTCAGTTAGAATTTCTGTGACAGAGAGGTTGCTGAAACAGTTACTTGTTCTGAGGTAACAAGTTAGTTATTTTCCCTTTCCATTTGACTGTTACAAAATCAAGAAACAAAGACAAGGTACTGTACTGAAAATAGAGAGTCAAATAAGCATACATATGAGAATGGTGCGCATAAAATTCTAAAAAAAAAACAAATTTGCAAAAATAAGAAAAAGGCAAAACTAGGAGGTGCAGCTTTTAAGAAATTACTGTAGATGTTAAAATAAAAATTAAGCACTAAAGTGAAGATAAAAAGAAACAGGACTGTTTTTCAAGTTGTTTTAATCAGCGAAGGATTCCACAACAGGGAAAAATAACCTGGGAAAAGGATTCAGCATGCTACTTCTCTAATCATCACTGCTGCTACTTTTGCTGAAGCTAGTGAAGGCAAATCGATGGAATGGAAACTGTCACTCTCTTTACAGGACCTCTTCAGGTCTTCGATTTGATTTGATTTTATTTATTGCTAAATTACATAATAATCCATCATGATAGGTAACCGCCCATGAGAAGACATAAATGCACTGGCACTGGGCGGCTACCAAAAGGAATTTTAAAAATACAGTACATTTACACGACCATTAGGCTTGACCTGCACAACTATAAATGAGATCTGATCGGTTGATTTCTAAGCTTCACTCATAACATCAATATTCTATTGGGTTAGTGCCTAGTTAGAGCATCTGGGATTGGGTATGCCTTATCCGGCCTCATCCAGAATTTGGCATATGGTATTAAGAAATCAGGAGCTTGTAAATGAGATTTTTCCATAATTTGCGATGGGGTGATGGGATTTCTTTTCAGCCATTTGACGATTGCATGTGCCTGAACAAAGGTCACTAAAGACAAAAATTTTACCAAGCTTAGACAGAAGGGTAAATGGCCTTGGGGATTTCCGTAAGGAGTCAAAAATAATCAAGTCCTATCTTATAGGCAAGGCGACAGATTAGATCCATCATACAAAGGGTGGCAAGTCAAAATAGTGCCCATAACTGTACGATTTAAAATTTTCACCAACTCAATGTGACCAGATATACCAGATGTCAGCTGGATCAGCATGGTGGCTACTAGCAGGTCAAGGAACACTCAAGCAAGTCAAGGGTACTAGAAGGTAGATACGAAATCCTTTTTAGGGTGGGATGGGTCCATTTCGATAGAACCTAGTCAGACCATCACTGTCCTCGGCGAAAGTCTTGGACTCTACTCCGCTTTCTTTAGTTTTCATTGCCGTGTTTGTTTGAAACTAGTTGCTGAATAGAATAGGAATGTTTAATACATTGACATATCAGTTTATAGATGGCCCCCCTTACAAACGTTTTGATTGCCTTCTTTTGTTTTTTACTGCCTTTCTTGCTCAAAAGTAGTTGTCATTTAGGATGGGATTCTCAATACCTGAAACGTTTCTTGACTTGACCTTGCCTTAGAACTGGAGGAATGAAGCATTGGCAGGAATTTTAAGTGATTTAAAGTTAAGATTTTGTCAAACAGTTTTTGCTGTGATGAAACTATGAATGTAGCTCTGGTTAATAGAGAAAAAATGTTTTTTGTGCCAATGGATGTCTCTATTCGGACACTGAACACACAAGGGCAACTCATACTTATGACAGAAATTCATTCTACTCTGTGCATTCTCATTCCCCAGGTGTGTTCTCTTTAATGCTTAAATTCGAGGAGCTTATTTGTGCAGAGAAATTTTGCCAAGACTGTCTTCCAAGGCAAGGGACATGGAAACAGGCTAAGAACAGACAAAGCTGTGTCTAATTTTCTTGAAGTGTTGCTTAGTTTAAAGTGAGCAACGAATTCAGAACATCCGAGCAAAAACACTACCAAGTACGAGATGCCCTTTGTCCTATGCAGTTGAAGTAGAGGATTGACGAGAAATACGGAAGCAGTATTACTAAACAAGCATATTCAAATATTTTTTTGACTGGAGATTTTTGATGCAGAGTAATAAACAAATCCCTGGCCTTGTCAAAATAGGGATCTTGACTCGTATTCTTTGGAATGGCAGTCACACTGGAAAGTGTTGATCACTACCAGGAAGTGCACCTGATTTCACGACATTTAGTGAAGCACAATGTGGTTTAAGAAAATTCAAAACTGTAATAAAAACAATAAAATTTTCTTCAAGTGATTCATGTTCTTTCAGAAGAAACTTTCAGAATGGTTTTTCGCCATCCAATGTCTACATGAGTAGTTAAGCTGGTCTTTATTGCATTAATCTTGGTTAATTCAGTAGTATGGCCTAACTAGACAGCCACCTAGTGGTCTGTATAAATCTAGTTGCTGGGACGGTTCATTTTATGAGCCTCCTTTGGTAGTCGAAGTTGGGATATAGTGGATGTAACAGAAAAATCTGAGTCGAACCTTCCAGTGCAGGACAAGCTGCTACAATGCTAATTACCATGTTACCTAGGTCTTAGGGCATTCACTAAGCCTCTCCAAAGCTATGGCTATTGATCACATTCTTGAAAAGTTTCTGTCACAATATGAATCTCCTGTAAGATATCTTAGGATGGTAAAGTCTTAAAATTTTGAGGTAAGCTGTGCCAATGTTCGTCCAAAAGGATGAAGAGACTACACTGTAAAAAGTTTCTCCGAACACATATGCAGTATTTGCTACTGGGATTAACCTCATCTCTACTGGGACAGTCTACCACAGATCCCTGATCTTGGGAAAGCCTATGCCAAACTCTGGGTATATCTAGCGTTTGGTATACCCTATGCCAAACGCTGGATACACTATGCCAAATGCTGGATACTGGGGCCCAATCAAATATTGATGATTTGAGTGAAGCTCAAAAATTAACCAATCAGAATTCAACTGTAGTGAGGTAGGTCAGGGTAAAGTTGCCAACAGCTATCCGGCGTTTGGCATAGGGTGTCCAGGGTTAAGCATAGGCTATGTCAAACACTATGCATATCCAGCGTTTGGGATAGGGTATCCAAAAATCAGGGGTTTGTGGTTGACTGTACTGGGATAAGAATAATCCGAATCAGATATGATCTTATCTGAAAAGAAATAAGATTAATCGCAGTAGCAAATACTGCAAGATTTTTTTTTTACACTGTACCAACCAAAAATAAAAATAATTCCTGTTTTATTTTTCAACTGACAGATCGCAAATTCAAATTGGCAGGTGGCTCCTTCTGAATTACTTTACCTTGCTGCAAGATCATTCACACAAAAAAATGGAAAAGAAGCTTCAAGATTCAAAGAAGAAACACAACTCCCAAGTTCAGTTTTCTGACAGAAACTTTGTTGATAGCTATTGATTAGTAAAGGTTCAACACACCATCTTAATGTTTTATAAGCCAGAATTAAAGCCTACGCATCGGCAAATGAGGGGTGTCCATGTGTACACAGCTGAATTTAATAAATAAAATTAGCGTACCTTCACTGTAGGGTGAACTCGGGTAAGTCCGGCCACGGGGTAAGTCCGGCCATTTCACCCCTCGTCTGTGTTTTTTTGTATTTACTGTGGCTAACTAGCCTCTTTTCATCCTTAAGGATAGCACTTGGGAATAGTGTCGGAGATTTCCACAATTGTATTTACCTCGCGGAGTTACAACAGGTTGAAAATTTGAGGACGGCCATTTTTATGGTTCCAGGGTAGGGGACTTCACTAAAGTCAGTTTTTCTTGGAGATGCAATCAGTTACAGCTGCTTACAATCTATGGTGATTGGAGAGTTGCCCAGAATATTTCCACATTTTTCTCACTTACCTCCTTTCTTCACCAACCTCCTTATTTATTCCCATTTTCTGTGAGAGTTATTTTTGCATTTTGGTCACAACGATATTCCTCTTCTGAGATCTGGTAAATAGACATAGTAAGTAGGTAGAAGTAAGGTGTGCTGAACATTGGGCCTTAACCACAAGGTTGAGAAAGATCAGTGAAATAAATAAACAACCAATCTTCACTCAACCCTGTAACAAAGGACCCAGGACAATGAGAAGACAGGAGGCAGTCGAAATCCTTCTCTGAGCATGGTGATGTGCCACTAAATTCACTATTATCACTAGATCAGCACTAGATAAGACATTTCTGTCTCTTTTGCTTGTGTTTTTCAAAGATTTTCACAGTGACGATCTTTGGTGTTTTTTAACTAGGCACTTGAAGAATACTTTGCCAAAGCAATGCCAAAGAGCGACGACGGGAGGCTGTTGCTACAAAGGGCTCATAGGAGACGCTTATTCTACGCAGTGAAAACTCGTAACTACTATATCGAAGAACTTGATTTAATTTTTTTTCAGGTATGTTCTTGTATTTACCCGGTTCAAGTGAATACACAAACAACGGGTCAGGTGGCCATACGTGCTTTAACGTCATACTTTTGCCAAGTTCTTCAATCAACAACAAACATAAAAGATGGATACGAGGTTTTATGCTCGTCAACGTTTTGGCACTGTCTAAATTCTTGGCGCCAGATAACTCTGCTTCTCCGTCCAACGCTCCTAGGTTCAGAGACTCAGGATGCACTTTGCGCTCTTTTTATTAGTCCTACTGCGATGGAACCAGAATGATTGCTCTTGGTGCCCGTGTCCCCCAGATTCATACTTGTTGCCATGGCCTTTTGGCTTTTTTGAGCAATTAAGTCTTATCTTTTCTTATCTTATCTTAGTCGATGCACAGTTGCTAATCCAGAATCTTTAAAGGAACAGTAAACTTGACTACGCAACTTTCGGCCATCGGATCGCCTGGGGGGCTTAGATAAATATACAGGGTCTTATTGTCGACAGGCCCCCCCTTCTTTGTTATCTCGAACCCCCTACTTAGTGTTCCCAAAGCTAGCTGGCAGGCCCTTGCCCCTTATGCACTGTAATTATGCACGTATGTACTGTAAAAGTTCGCCTTTTTACATGTAGACCACAGAGAAACGACCTCCGCGACAAGACGGACGGGGTTCGATTCCTAGTCGCGGCACACAAACCTTTTGCTCAAAAGTCGAATTCTCGGAAACTGCAATGGTCGTAACGAGAATTTTCTTACTCTCAATATCGACTCAGGGTACATTCTTGATATGTTACCTAGCTCCCCGAGTCAAGTTTGAGTCAAGTTTTCTGTTCCTTTAAAGAGCCCCTCTTGCTTATTCTGCCTTTCATATTATCCCTAGCTCCCTTATGGGATTATAAGATTCCGAAATCCGCGCCTTTCGCTATTGTTTCGTTTTGTTCCTACGACTTTTTACACCGAAAGCTTCAAGGTCTGCCAACAACTCTTTCACAAATAAGTACATGCGAAGCTTCAAAGTATTATTTTTCAATATGGGAGACATAGAAGACCATCAGGTCCAGTTTCAGTTTCATTTGACTATATTTAAACACACAAAAAATACATCGGTAACACTCCTGCCAGGAAAGCACAAAAGGAGTGCTTGGCTAGGGCAGGGAAATAACCTGTATTAATTATTCAACAAACAGCATCAACTAACTGAATACCCTATACAAAAAAAAAAAAAGGAAAAACCTGTGGTTTCAACTTTGAAAAACAAACTAACAAGAGAAACAAGGAACAATAAAGAAAAAAAAAAAAGAAGAAGAAACGGGGGGGATCTAAAGGAGGAAAACACTAAACAATTTTCCTGAAATTTTCCAGATCAGGTCTACCTTCCGTTTTGACTTCTTTTGTTTTGCTTGGTTTTCCCACTTCAACCAAGGCAATACGCGTTCAATTTTCAAAAATTTTGCGTCCATCCGCCGCGTCGGAGAGAGGGAGGCGTGACAGAGTCGACAAGCACTAACAAGAAATCGCTAATTCTCGCGGAAAGCAATGGTAATTTTTAAAGCGTTATTTCTAAACCATTTCAACATGAAAAGGTCATTTTTAAGTAAGAGTGCTTTAAAGTAGAACTGAAAACCTACAGGCCTACTCATACTGTTTCAACAATTCATTATTCAAGAACCAGCGTCATCGCCTGTCCGCATGGTTTCGATCTTAAAGGTCATACTAACTGTCGATAAGAACCTTTTGCGGTAACTGAGGTTTCGACTAAACAGTCACGCGACTCTGCTCAAAAGATTTTTCACCTCGTTTCTCCACAACGCAATATACGAGACTTTTCCTCTCCGTTTTGGTGGTAAAAGTTTGAAACCTTCAAGAATCGAGATCTTATTTCTGACCAAACTTTGCTCCAAGAATGTGACTAAACAATCAAGAAAGGGTCGTTTCCAACAACCTACACACCGATAACTCGACCGATAACACAGCCTCAAGTTGGAAAAACCTGCTATGCATCAGTTCCTTTGCAACTGTTTTTTTTTTTAACAGGAAAATTCAACAGGAACTTATAATTTTTTAAATAAACTTAGTTTTTTGACTGTGTGAAATTTTATCTGTCCATTTTTCCGTGTTCGAAGAGACATTAGATCCATAAAATAAAAGGACTGTTGTTGGAATTGCCCATACACGCTTCTTACTGGAAGTATTCTTTGCTGTGCCGCAGGATACGTAAGTAAAGGTAAAAGGTGAGGTATCAACATCAGCCTTACTGTGGGCGCTGATCTCCGATTTTCTGCGATCAGCCAGGAAGTGAAATTTGGTGTTCATGGACTTTCACGCCCTCCCCCCCCCCCCCCCGAATGTTGTCGGCCAGTCGGTAAAAAATAGCCGAGTCGGATTTTTCTTCAAAACAACCGTTTTTTTTATTGTTAAGGTGTAATAAAGTGAATTTGAATTTGAACAGTCGATTTTCCGTCAAAACAGTCGTTCTTTTCTTAAAAACAGTCGTTTTTTTTCGCAAAAACAGTCGGTAAATACCTTGCTTCCCCCCAAACATTTTGGCTAGTAACGCCTCTGTCCACTGACCATCCCGGCCACCACAGGATAGTCCACCAGACGCTCTACCTTCTTACCTGGAGTTCCGTAGATACTAGGGCTGAATGCAGGTCTTCCGATCGGAAGGTATCGATGTCGATTTCCGCCAGGTTCACGTCCAACGTCCTCGAAAGAGCGTCGTACTCCGCAAGATGGCCGACAAAGGAAGTCTTCTTGTTCTTCTGCGAGGAGACGACGGCGTCTTCCTTGAGCTGATCCTTTTGGTAACTCCTATAAGGGATCAAATTCTTATCGGCCATTCCGGCTAATATATCAAATTCTATAACTCTGTCCTCGAATTCGACAGATCTTTCTCCGTTATTAGATCTTATTTGTGCTTGAGCTTGTATTAAACTTTGTATATTTCCTGTGCCTATTTTGTCAACCTTTATTCTTCTAATGCACATAATACGCCTTTGAGTTGTGCGTAATAAATCATTCATTCATTCATAAAGAATAAGCCCCGCCCATTGCTTAAAGAATAAGCCCCACCCATTGCCAGGCCTTGTGTTAGGCCTTATCGAGGGCCATAAAGAGTTAATGGTGCTGATTATTTTTAAGAATAAAATTAAACTGAACTGAGAACTGAGCTGAACATTTGATTCCGGGGAGAGATTTGGATTGGGAGAGCGGGGATCAGGGAGGGAGTGGGTAAATGATGTGACGAGAGAAGGTTGTCAATAAAAGGTGAAAAAAATTACTCTGCACAGGCCATGGCTTCTTAAGAGTGAATGCGTTTTTTTTTTTTTATTATGTTGAATTTGTGTTCGGTAAAAATAAATTAAAAATTGAAACTGAAATATGCTGTTGAAAACTTGTCGAGTATTGTCTAAGACTTATGGGCTAACGGGTAAGATGTATACATAGGTAGGTAAGTTGTAACAATGGTTTCTCATGTTTTGAAAGACTAGGCAAAATGGCACTTTCTTTCCTCTATTGACGCGGACAGATGGCCATTCTCTCTTGGCCAGATTTTCTGCACTTTCATCGTGATGCTAAAAAATCTCAAATTTTCCATACGGAACTGATGATGGCGCCGAAAATCCTGGCAGGAATTCCAGACCGCGAAAACCCGACCCTGATCGTCTGTGCAGGGCATACCCCTACCCCAAAACGAGCTTTCTGAACTACCCCCATCTATGTATGCCTCAGGCTTCTGACGTATGGCTATACTTGGATGTTCTTCCGGAAATCACAAGCTGGAAACCAACTAGATGGACATAAGCCAAAATTTTTATAAAACAATGCAGACTTGTGTGGCTAAAATACAGTTAAAGTAAACTTTACTGAGATACAGAGCTTAAAAGTCTTCTTAGGCTCTTCCATAGTATTTTAGTGTCTATAAATTAAAAGTTTATAAAACCGTCAGCAGACTATTTGATTATAATTTGAAGAGAAGGAAGAGTGAATGATATTCTGTTATGTTCCATATCCAAATACAGACCCCCCTCCCTCCTCCCGTCAAGATGTATTAGCTTACGCTTTGCCCTTACGACAACCTACCGGCTGGAAACTGGCAGAGTTTAACAACAATAAGAACTGAGGGGTTATCCTTTCAAAAGTGATCACACAAATTTTCAAAAAGGTGTCTGCCGTTGGGCATTAGGAAACAAATTCGCCGTCCCGTGAACGGACATTGTTAATCCATGAGAGGAATTATTAATTTAACCCTCAAAACGACACTATATAAGCTGCTGACAAGATTAAGCTAATAAATTCGTGTGTTATCATTTATAAGACAGATTCCTCTAGTAAGTTTAAGAACCGTCACATTCTTTAGGTTTCTAATATTCTACCTAAGAATGTTTCACAGAGTAGTAGGGATCTGATCCAAGTAATTCCTCTGCAAAACGTATTCTTCTTCTGATTCACTTTAAATCGCTCTACAGATTTTCACCCATAAATTCTTTCTAGCTGGAAAAGGTGAAGTGCCCAGATAGCTTGAATCTGGGCGATATGTTACCGAGGTCAAAAAATTTCAGAGAACTTTACTACAGTTAGTTCTGTATTTGACAGTGCAAAACGGATATGTCAGCTGAATTTTATTAGAGCTATATTTCGGCCCTTCTTGGGTACGGTCCTCATCTTAAAGCTAAGCAAGAATCTTTAGTTTTTTTTCACAAGTTTATTTTCCAGTTTGAGCGGTTTGAGCCTGAAGAGGACCCTTGCCAAAACTAAAAAAAATTCTCCACTTTCAGATAACTTAATTTGCAGTATGTTGCATTTTAGCGTTTTAATCCTACATCGGATTTTAACTATCCAAATTCGGATCTTAATTCTCAGAATTCGGAATAAAAATCTCCGAATTCGGTGATGAAAACTGCTAAAGTCTGATCAGGGACCCATAAATGTCCTGTAATTGCCAAAAAGAGATTTCTGATGCGCTCTTGACCGACCGTCCGGTAGTTCGAGAAATACCCACGGGGATAGAATACGCAACTATCCAGATAGACAAAATTTGGGATTGGCTGCTGGCGCCTTGAGGGAGGAGTCTCTTTGGCGCTCACGTCCAATGAGGCAAACAAGAACGTCGATTCGACCTAAGTGGAATTTTCGGAAAGTAGGAGTTGGTCGGGCAACATAGCAACATAGAAGCATAGGAAATGACAAGCCCCCTGAATGGCGAGGCACTACATGAAATTTATGGGTCCCTGGTCTGATACAGGAGAGACTTTTTACAGTGAAGAAGGGCCAAAATATAGCTCTAATAAAACTGAGCTGACATATCCGTTTTGCACTGTCAAATATGATTCGCAGTCAGCTTGGGCTGAAAGAATAGTTAGTTTTGGTGCTGAAACGTTAAAAAGCTTTAAATGAACAATATATTAGTTGCGTTCTTGTTCGACTTTTCACTCGCTTTTTCGACGGCTTTTTACTTTTTTTGCGTTTTCGTAAAATGGTCCTAAGCACTGTTTAACAATTTCCCGTTTTTATCAAAAAGGCAAACGCCGACTTTCGCCTTTTCCCTCGGCTTTTTGCAAAAAGGCAAACTTGGTAGGTGACCAAGTTGTGCTCTCCTTTTGGCTTTTTGCCTCGCGACTTTGTGACTTTACCCAAAAATCCAATAAAAGAAGGATTTGACTCAAAGTGATAATCAGTATTTTGAGACTGTGTCAGATTTTAAAGATCAAAAATTTGCAGTACAATTTAAATACAAGTAAAAGGTATTTGTCAAAATTGCGTTTTTATCCAAGAAAAGCGAAAAGTCCTTAGTAGTAACGGCGATTTACAAAAACGCGAGAATGTTATAAGAAGGCCTGGAAAAGGCTAAAAGCTAAAGCCGAAAAGGGAAAGGCAAAAGCCGAACAAAAACGCAACTATTGGTTGTATTTATTTTTCCTGCCAAGGGGTTGCTAACTCACCCTGATTCCGCAAACCACTGATAATCTGTGTTTCCATCGTTCGAAGTGAATGACTCCTGCAGCTGGGTGGCTGGTGGCGTCGGTACGAACTTTGAGCGGAAAAACCGCTCGCTGCTCATTCTAGTAGAGCAAACTGTAACAAAAAACGTAAGACGTTAAACAAATTGAAGCGTTAAGGTCGGGCTTCACTACCCAGATTTTTCGCCCGGATTCTGGGTTCCGTTTTCTTCGATACCGGTATGGATAGTGAAGACAGGTCTGAAACGGTCTGAAAGTACCCCGGACCCGTCCGAGAATCTGGTAGAAAAATTTACCAGATTCCTGGATTCTGGGTGAAAAGAAGCGGGAATTTGAAAGTAGTTTGCATTTGACTTGGAGAAATTATTGTGCTGAGGTGGTAAAATCTAAGAAAATGACAGAAGTGCTGAAAAATGCCCGAAAGTGGACTGTTGAAGAGACATTTGATTTGATTTCTGTTTGGAACCGTCTTCACATAATCCGGACCCCAGATTCTGGGGCGTCTGGGTAGTGAAGCCCGACCTTTATTTTTTACCACTCGATCTAGCAAAGCACGTCGCTCGAACTTATTTCTCTTCTTTCTATGACGTACTTTGAAATGAAAACTTTGATAAGGATGAATTCTGGCAAGTTCCTAATGGCATTTATGATCCCGGAGGTCAGTGACGGAAAAAACTCAAGACGGTAGAAGAAGTAATAAAAATAAATAAGGGAAGTAATAAAAGAAGATAGAAGAAGCAGGAGAAGGAGCAATAGCGTTATCGTATGCGCTCACGTACGCAAGGTCGCGATTGCCCCTGTTGGGGCCAGAAACGAGTTATCAAAGAAACATAAGCTTCAATCCAAGCAGGTTGACGAAGATTATCAGAGATCGAGCAGCTGGCGACGAACTTATCTAAAAGACGACCAATTAAAACTGCGCTGAACTCTATTTATTTTTTGTCCATTCCTCATTACTAGTCCTGTTTCGCTTTAAAGCCGTTCTTTTTATTCCTGTTACTCCTGTCGAGTCGTGACGTTTTAATCAACCTGGACTGCGTTTCAATAAAGCTCGGATTTCCAGATCTGTCAGGAGTTGCAATCTTCCCGATAACTGCATAAATTGCTTTTAAGCAAACAGGATTGATAAATGAACCATGCTAGTGAAGTACTAGGAATGATTTCATAACTTTAGTAAATAAAACGTGGCTTAAGCCGGACCGGGATAGGGCACCATTGGTTGTCTGGTGGTCTTCATCACATGAGTCATCGAGTTTAGACGTTATAGAAGTCAAAGAATGTTTTATTACCGAATTTTTTTTAAGTTAGGAATACCATTTAAGTTTTTGAAGTATTGGATTCAGGTGCGAGCAAACTGTTTACAGCTTTGATGGTAAAGGCGTTGAATTCTGGGAAGGGTCCGAACTGGGTTAGTCTTTGTCCTATTTGCCGTGTTGATGGGGATGGTCTGGACCATTTTCATTTCAGGTGCCAGAAGCTTTCGCATTTGAGAGGTTCACTGTTTTGTGAGAATGGTGAGCAGCTTTTTGCTATGCTACAAACTTCGTCAGCAAGACTGATTTTTTTTTTTTTTTTTAGCAATCTAGTGTACTAAACACCCGGGCTGAGAAGTACGGTTTCTTAGTTTCTAGTAGTCTACACTGGTTGTTTATTTGTACTAAATATAGCCTTGGGTTGTTCAATACCAATTTTCAATACAGATGATTAGGCTATAGTGTTTCTATGAGGTCTTTTGTTTGATATATATGAATATGAGAACCTATTGTTGTAAAATGTGCATTTCCTTGTGATTCTCTCTCTGTAATGTACTCGCCGATTTCGACGGATATAAATAAAGGTAGCGTTCCAGTGAAGTTATTACAAGTTACGATGATAAGAGGAGGACCGAGCGCCGTACTGCGGTAGTTATCACGCTCTCTGGAACGAAAATAATAACAACGCGAACATACGTCATGACTCTTACGGGAGTTCCGGCAGAACCAATAGTTATTATCACTTGATGCTAGTGACCATCATAAGTAAATTGTAACGATCGTAATAGTCGTGGAACGAAAATAATAAGAGGGAGGAGCCAATTTACTTATTACGGCGAGCTCTGGAACGGCAATAATAACCAGAATAGTAACGACCATAACTAATAATAAGTCGCTGGAACGCTACCAAAATAAAAAAAAAAGTATTCAATTCCAACGACGTCAAAAGCAAGATGAATTTCAGAATTAAGAGACCCACTAGTTCCGCCACATTCTCCTATTAATCCTCACATTCCACCACTAAATCCATCAACACAACCAGAGTGCAGCACTGCGACTAGTTTCCAAGCCAATTTGTCCCACACCACATTCCCAGATTTGGAATATCAGGAAGAAACACTACAAGAGATCGAACAGCAAGCCACGGCGCACGAGGGTCCGCTCCACTCCACATACAACGAGGGGATGCCAATTTTAATAATGAGAACAGACACTCTTTCGTTAGTCAAAAGCTAAGAATATTCTTTGAGCCAAACCAACCCGAATCTTTGTCCTTTCCTACGAATTCACCAACACTTTTTGGACAAGACGAACAACGCTTTGTTGACTGTGCAATCTTTTTTATCTTTTACAGATTTCAATTTACAGGACAGCCTTGGTATATACACTTCTTCGTAAATATTATAATCTGCTCCCCCCCTACCAGCCTAGCTCCCCCCCCCTCCTCACGACATTCTTAGCCATTTTTGTTTTCGATCCAGAACCCGTTTAAAGGACACCTGAACAATGAAACCATACTTGAACACACCATGGAGAATGCATTTACAGACATGGCCACGGAGAGCATTCTTCTCCTGAGCGTGACGTTTTCAAAATAGGGACGTTCATTACTGGAGGTTTGCACATGCAGACTCCAAGACAACAAGACCAAAGTTTTCGATGGGATCCCAAAAATTGTATGGTTGATCCAGACATCTAGGTCTTGTCTTCGCCAGATCCAGTCTTCGCCAGGCTAATCATCTGAGAAAACCACGTTCAGATATACCTCTATAAGCCATATCTATTTTGACGATACTGATCGAAACTTCCTGCTTTACTTCTGCCAAATTTCCTTTTTCGGCCGAATTCCGAGCGAACTACTTGCCCAGCAAAAAAAGATAGTTCAGAATCAAATTCAGCGTATCTCCTTATCCCTATAAAGAACATCTAATCAACTTCAAATAAGACTTTAACTTCTAAAAAAAAGATCTGGTTTCAACCGGATTCCGGACGAACTATATGTCCGGGTAAAAAATTATTGTCATATACAGATTCAACGTCTTTTCTTACCCTTAAATCTATCATATAATCAACTTCAAATAAAAATTTTGCTTTTAACAAATTTTCCGGTTCTGGCCGGATTCCGGACGAACTACTTGTCCGGAGAGAAAATGGTTTTCACCATCGTGTTCAGCATGTCTTCTTACCCCGAAATCGAACATTTAATCGACTTCCAATAAACATTTTGCTTTTAACAAATTTTCCGGTTTTGGCCGGATTCTGGACAAAATAATTGGCGGCGATAAAATGGTCTTCACCATCGTGTTCAGCATGTTTTCTTACCCCTGAATCGAAGGTCTAATCAACTTCAAATACAAATTTTGCTTTTAACAAATTTTCCGGTTTTCGCCGGATTTCGGGCGAACTACTTGTCCGGCAAGAAAATAGTTTTCACCATCGTGTTCAGCATGTCTTCTTACCCCTAAATCAATCATCTAATCAACTTCAGATAAAACTTTTACTTCTAACAAACTTTCCGGTTTTGGCCGGATTCCGGGCGAACTACTTGTCCGACGAGAAAATAACTTTCATATTCGGATTCAGCGTGTCTCCTTACCCGTAAATCGACTATCTAAATTCTTGCCCCTTAATTTGAAACCCCTCCCCCACCCTCAAATATACGGCTACACAGCCCATCTTCAAACTTGACTTGTACTTTGACCCAAAGGATCCTCCCACCAAGTTTCATCAAAATATCTCAATCCCTTCGAGAGTTATCGTGCTTACAGACGGACAGACGGACAACTTTTGCGATGTCATAGGTATCCGTCACTAACGTTTTGGGATCCCAAAAAGCGCAATTCATTCAAATCTTGTACAGCGCTGGCCGGATCGTATTGGAATTTCTTCTAGCGATGTACGTTTGGGCTTAACTGGTTAAAAATATTCCAGAAGAAGGGTTGATTGGAGACATTTGTTCATTTCTAAAATTGTTCGGTACTGAAATAAGGACAGATGCAAAATGGAGCAAAAATCATAGCTTAAATTGGAAACAGTATTTCGTATTTGGATTCGGTTTTCTGCAGGCAATGTTAACGGAAGTCATACAGATAGGGATCATACTTGGTACTCTCCATTCAGGTGTCCTTTAATGTTGTCAAAATAGTGTCTCACATTCAATTTTTGCAAATTTTCAAACTGTGTGCACTTACAGAACCTGAACACGTTAAATTATTCTTCATCGTGTTTTATAGTTCGTTTTTGTATTACTCCGCTGAACCTAACAAGCGGGTAATAGATAAACAAATTTTATTGTTTGCTGAGGAAAGGTTACTTGCTAGATGTCACCGCTCTAGGGAATGGATGGGTTTTGTCTGTATCCAGTAATGAATGACCGCCTGTAAGTTGTATTTGTCGTTATTATCTTCTGGCCATCGAGACTATTCTCCGCCATGAAGTGATTTAAGATTATTTGTTTCCAATATTTGAATATTAAGAGCGTGTTCCACCCTTCTAACAATAGTAACTATTAGTTACTATTTCCATTCCAACCTCACGAAAAGTTACTACGCTGACCGTTCCAAAATTCTCGAAATAGTAACATTAATAACTAATAGTAACTATTTGCTTACCATACTTGGGAGCGTAGTTAGAGTGGTAACTACGGATCTCTGTAACGTGATTGGCTTAATTACCCCGTGGAGCAGCCGTAGAGTGATATTTTACCGAAAATTTAAAAATGCGTTCAGCCTTGACGCAAAGGAGCCAAAATTCGTGACGTCATGCGTAGTATCTACGGTTAGTAGCGTGGAACACGCTCTGAATGAGCCTGAACCTAAGAAATCAATCAAACAAACCTGGAATACTTTTAATTCAATTTGGAAGTCCAGACAGTCCAGGGCCCTAATGGCAGAGTCCACTGGAGAAATCCAAACAAAGGAAGGACTATGGCGCCTTGAGACGGAAACATTCTAAGTATGTGGACTGGATGACAAAAATGTTGCTGGGCGGGAACTGACTTTCCGGTCGCCGGTTCAAATCCAGAACGGAGAATATTTTTGTCCTTCAGAGCACTACTTAACAGGAATCTCACCTGCTTGTCTCTAAGGGAAAAGGTTACTGGAAAATCGTATTTTTTTTTCCTATGGCTACTGTTAGTTGTCTACTTTCTTACAAAATATATTTTTTTGTCAAAAACTGAAATTACCGTAACTTCGTCAGCCATAAATTATAAGGTACCAAAATAAGTAGGCTGCAGTGCCATTAAACCAGCACTTAATTTTAGATGTTAATTTTGATTAAACTAGCACTAGATGTCTCAGTTTAAACTTCCTAGAGACAGGATCACGAAACAAAGTACATCATGAAAAGGAGCAAATTAATCTATTTCCAACTGCAGAGACGGAAAATTGAGTTCTAAGCAAGGATGCTTACTCTCAGGTCCAAGAATCATGGGACCTGACCTGACTAAGTTTTCGACGTAAGCAAGAATTGACCATGGTCCCGAAGGTCATTTCGCTTCTGTAAGCGTAACGTCCCTCCCAGTGTGAGGACTGGCACAGCCGTACGAAAGTCACTCAGCTTCCAAGACGGCCGCTGTTCGCATCCGCGTAACCCCATCCGTCATTTAGGTTCACCGTGTGCTTGTTGCCAGAGGCAAAGTATTTAGGGAGGGGTACCCGATGAAAAATTATCTCATAATAGTAGTACGAAGTGTACGAAAAGTAGCATGTAGTACCAACTGATGCTACTACATGCTACTGTAGCAAGACTAGATGCTACTAGACCAAGGCGAGATGCTACTGAATACTAGTGCTTCAGATCAGCCAGGTGTGAGGAACATTAAATCAAAGTATTCTGTACTACGGCATATCAATATATGCAACTTTTTTGTATACAACTACACAGGCTACAAATTTTTCATCGGGTATTTGTGATTCTCAGTGTCAGCGGCAGCCAAGTCTCTAGGGAGGATACGAGTCTCGATCCCCTCGCAAACATGCGGAACTGGGGATAATTAATGATCCGCATGCGACAAGGGTTGCAAACAGGCGTGGAATTGTCTCCCACGAGGACGACTGCAAACAAACATCCCATCCGAGACCGTATTATTCCCTCATCTAGTGGAAGAAATTCCCTGACCCAAAGAGCATGTTCTACCCTTCTAACAGTAGTAACTATTAGTTACTATTTCCGGTCCAAGCTCACGAAAAGTTACTACGCTGACCGTTTCAACCTTCTCGAAATAGTAACTAATAGCAACTATTTGCTTACCATGCTCGGGAACACCAGAATCTAGAAGAATATTTCAAACAAGAATATCCCCCCCCCCCGACCATGGGCAGCTTCGCGTAATAACTCCTAGTTAAGTGACGACATCTTCAATATGGTCTCCATCACCCCCATGGCTATTAAGGCCTCGGTCAGCTGGCTTGAATATTAGTTGAACTGATGTAAATGGTTTTAGTAGTTGAATAGTAGAGTTGTTAGTATTTGAACTGCTGCAGATGGGATTTCGATTGTGTCCTAACTAGGTAATTCACCTGAAACAACAAGGCCGAATGACCAAACCTATGAAACCTATGACCAAACCCTTTCTTTGTGGGGCATATTTTGCCTGGGACAATTTGTGCCCGGAACCTATTCAACTGGGATGATCAGACGGGGAATTTTTTGTCGGTACATCTCACAGCTAAGCCAGCGATACTGTCGCTTCTGCAGCTGTAGAATCACTGATATGTCAAATAAGTTTAACCGAAAAGGGCTAGGATAGGACAATCTAGTTACCCATCACTTATTCACTTAAATTGGCTTGAAGACCCGCTGAAAATGAGTTACTTCGTTGTTCCGCTGTTCACGAATAATCGATTTTCAAATAGTGGAATTTCCGTGTGATTTGTGGTGCCTCTATGCGCTTGTATTTTTGCTGTATGTTCTACGAGAAAGATTTATCATTTTTTTTTTGTCCAGGCACTAAGCAATCTTCACCAATCTCACCACTGCCCACTGAAAAGCCGCATTTGTGTTGTGATTAAAATTTCCCGCGTCATAGTAGAATTTACGCTGTGGGGACGGCTGGAGATATTCTGAGCCTCATAACTAGAGCAGATAGTGGAAAATAAAAAAAATCCCTTTGCAGAATCCAAATAATTCAGTGTATCCAATTAAATGACACACAAATGAGTTGGCTTTTCAGTTAAACTTCAAAAGAAAGCACAAATCGAATAAAATGCTTTTTGAAACCTAGCCTACTTAAGGGCCAAAAAAGGTACCAAGAAGGAAGATTATGTGTACCTCCGAAATCTAGGGAGGCATGCCCTCCTATGGCGCCTCTGGTTGGAATACTAACTGAAATGTTGAACATGTTCTAACTCGTCTGTCTACCACGCAAAAACCTGAGAGCTGGGAAAATGACGTAATTCTACACATGTTTACAAACACTACTCTGATTCGGATGACTGCATAAAACTTGTGGAAAAGTTATACGAAACAAAAACCGCACACAGTTACAATGAGTGACTGTTACACACGGTTAGACCTCCGCCTCAGTAAATACATATTGACTGCGAGAGTCACTATCAGCAAGCTTAATCGAGGAATTCAGCCACTTTGCAGCCGCTTACATTAAATGCTGTCGCAGTTTGTGTGAGGCGCAGACTATGTATCTACCAGAGACAATCCATGTACTGCCGCTTCAGTTTATCGTGCAATTGTTCTAAAGTATACCATAAGGACAAAGATTATGTAGCCTACACCTAGGTGCATCCGACAATCAAGTCTCTTGTGCCCGAAAGGAAGGGAAACTAGGCTAATAACTTTCATTGAACGTGCGTGTTGTCGAAAACGGGGGCGGGGGGGGCTTCATTACATTGTTTGCTCGATTGTCTGTTACATTTCAATTCAGCTTAGATTTGTTGTTTTTACGCCATAAATATATATACGATTTTCCAGCAATTATACTGACGTTTCTACAGTAGAACTTTCTATAAGTTTATTATTAGCCTATCGCGTTACAACCGTATGACGCATAAAAGTAACCTGAGAACTACTCTGTCAGAAGTATTCCTTCGACCCAAGCTCACTGCGGATATTGCTAAATCAGATCCCAACTACAGCCCGACGAGGACCCTAGCCAAAAAGGGCCGAAATATCTTCGAACAAAAATATCAGCATGAAAAAACAGAAGTAGGACCAGGAACAGTCAACAGAAGCATGCGGAAGTTCAAAAGAGAACGCCGTGAGTGTTAGTTTTGCTAAGTTTTTAAGCTGTTGTTAAAACTTCCTTGCGCTTACTTCTGACCCCCCCCCCTCCTTGAACTTTAGCAAACGGATGGACCAAACTGAACACAGAGAGCGTGTTCCACCCCTCTACCAATAGTAACTATTAGTTACTATTTCCGTTCCAGCCTCACAAAAGTTACTACGCTGACCGTTCCAACCTTCTCAAAATAGTAACTAATAGTAACTATTTGCTTACTACGCTCGGGAGCGTAGTTAGCGTAGTAACTACGCATCTCTGTAACGTGATTGGTCGGATCACCCCGCGGCCTGATACTGGACCGAAAAAATAAAAAAGCGTTCCAGCCTAGCGTAGTAACTACGGCGACTAGCGTAGGAACTACGGTAAGTAGGGTGAAACACGCTCAGAGTCAGTATACGGCCCTTAAAGAACACCTCGCACTACACAGTGTTCTACTAAATGTTCTGAGAGAGTTGACTACTTTAAAACTTAGCTATGCTTCCAAAAAATTACACAAGGCTTCGGCTGCTTTTATAGCCTCTTTCCATATTCCTTGCCTTGGATGACAAACGCGGCAAAAATTGCATAACCGGTCTTCGGACTAATAAGCTTCTCGGAAACAATGATCGGCCGCATGAATATAGAATAGATATTTACTCAAAAGCCTGAACGCCATGGCAAAACAAATATAGTGTTAGCACTGGATTGAGTAAACATACTAACAGCGTACAAAAAACACGCACACACACACAACAACGCCACTATTGATACAAACAGACAGTAAAAGAATTTCCAAGGTTTATTATAAAGCACGTATGGTCACCTGACACGTTGCCTTTGCACTCACTTGAACTGGGTAAATAAAACAACATACCGAAGAGAAATTTTAAATAAGTTTTTCGGTATAGGAGTTACGCGTTTCACTGCGTAGAGTTTGTACGTGGCGTAGCAAGACTTCGTAGCAACAGCTTCCCGTCATCGCTCTTTGGTTGGCAGAGAAAACTTCACGTGCCTAAATAAAGCAATGGGCTTTGAAGTTCCCAACTTCCAGTGCAATTTCGAAAAAAGCTACTATTAAGAGCCAAAAATGTCATATCTAGTGATAGTAGTGAATGTAGTGGCACATCACAATGCTCAGAGATGGATTTCGACTGCCTCCTGTCTTCTCATTGTCCTGGCCCCTTTGTTACAGGGTTGAGTGAAGATTGGTTGTTTATTTACTTGACTTGTCTTTCTCAACCTTGTGGTTAAGGACCAATGTTCAGCACATCTCACTTCTACCAAATATGTACCAGATATCAGAAGAGGAAAATCATTGTGAGCAAAATGCAAAAATGACTCTCACAGAAAATGGGAATAAATAAGAAGGTTGGTGAAACTGGGTGAAACGATTGATCTACTATGGAGGTATGCTAATTTTATTTATGAACTTCAGCTGTGTACACCTGGACACCCCTCATTTGCCTTCAAGATCCCTTTTCTGACAAGGCCAGGGATTTATTTATTACTCTGTATAAAAAATCTTCAGTCCGAAAAATATTTGAATAGGGTTGTTTAGTAGTTAATTAAAGAGATCACACCTGGGGAATGAGAATGCACTGAGTAGAATGAATTTCTGTCAGAAGTATGACTTGCCCTTGTGTGTTCACTGTCCGAATAGAGACATCCATTGGCACACAAACATTTTTTCTTTATTAATCAGAGTTACATTCATAGTTAGGGTAGCCACAAAAACTCCTAGTGGCACAAATTGGCGATTTTTTTTAATGAAAGCATGAATTGCTGTGAATTTTCCTTATCAGTTTTACCTATCTAAAACATCTCCAAAAAATATTTTGAAAATACCATTGAATTCAGGACAAATTGTCTGTTCTGTAAGGCCATCACTAAGATGTCCTAACTATTTAATATTATTTCTTAATATTCAATGTAAATTTAGATGTAAAAAAAAGTAGCTGAACTTGTCTACAAAAATTTATTGATACTAAGGAGGAAAAGTCAGCAGCCTATATCAGCAATAGGTCTACTGGACTATAACCTTGATGATCATATTCATATTTTCTCATCTAACTCACTTGCTGGGGCTCCCCATGCACTCAAAACCACCCTTTTTCATAGAATTTCATTGAAGCACATAGTTCCAAGCTGGTCCCTAGATGGACAAAACCCTAAAGTCAATGGCTGAACACAGGAATTTCCTTATGTAAAATACTGTTTTCTAAAGAAGATTTAAGATGCATTGAGGCAAGATAGAGGTGATTTTGGCCTCAAATCAAAGCTAAAAGATAGGAGATTTACATTCTGATCTTCAAAAGCTCAGGTTTGATTACTGTTTTTTTTAGTGGCTACCCTATCATAGTTTCATCACAGCAAAAATTATTTGACAAAATCTTAATTTTAAATCACTTTAAAATTCCTGCCAATGCTTCATTCCTCCAGTTCTAAGGCGACATCAAGTCAAGAAAACTTTTCAGGTATTGAGAATCCCATCCTAAATGACAACTACTTTTGAGCAAGAACGGCAGTAAAAAACAAAAAGGAGGCAATCAAAATGTTTGTTGTACACTGATAGTCAATGTAATAAACATCACAACCCTACTCAGTAACTACTTTCAAACAAAAAGGGTAATGATAATTAAAGGAAGCAATATAATATTGATGTTATGAGTGAAGCTCAGAAATCAACCAATCAGATCTTATTTACAGTAGTGCAGGTCACCCCTAGTGGTGGTGTAAATGTATTTTAAAGTTTAACCGAAAAGGGCTGGGATAGGACAATCTAGTTACCCATCACTTATTCACTTCCTTCCTTCCTTCTATGGTATAGTCTTTGGGATCCACTGACCCTTCTAGACTTTTTCTTGATGCAGCTTGGCTGGAATTGAGAGACTGGGCTCAAGGGACGGTCCTTTTGCCTGGGAAATGACGGGGGTTGAATGGTCTACGGTGTCCTAGACTTTGATGTCTGCTTTGACGGGTCTTGAAGACCCGCTGAAAATGCGTTACTTCGTTGTTCCACTATTCACGAATAATCGATTTTCAAATAGTGGAATTTGTGGTAGGCTACCTCTATGCGCTTGTATTTTTGCTGTATGCCTTACGAGAAAGATTTATGATTTTTGTTTGGTTCGGGCATTAAACAATCTTCACCAATCTCGCCACTGCCCACAGAAAAGCCCCGTTTGTGTTGAGATTAAAATTTCCCGCAACATAGTAGAATTTTCGTTGTGGGGACGGCCGTAGAAATTCTGAACGTCATAACTGGAGCAGATAGTGGAAAATAGAAAAATCCCTTTGCTGAATCCAAATAACTCAGTGTATTAAGTTAAATGACACAAATATAAGTTGGCTTTTCAGTTAAACTTTAAAAAGTCCTTTTGAAAACCTGAAGAGGTTCTGTAAAGAGAGTGACAGTTTCCATTCCAGCAGCAGTGATGATTAGAGAAGTAGCATGCTGAATCCTTTTCCCAGGTTATTTTTCCCTGTTGTGGAATCCTTCGCTGATTGAAACAACTTGAAAAACAGTCATGTTTCTTTTTATCTTCACTTTACTGCTTAATTTTTAAGCTGCACCTCCTATTTTTGCCTTTTAATTTTTTATTTTTTTTTTGAATTTTATATGCACCATTCTCATATGTTTGCTTATTTGACTCTCTATTTTCAGTACCTTGTCTTTGTTTCTTGATTTTATAACAGTCAAATAGAAAGGGAAAGTAACAAACTTGTTATCTCAGAACAAGTAACTGTTTCAGCAACCTCTGTCACAAAATCTAACTTGAAAAAGTTGTGTTACATAAATTTAAAAAATCTCCTTCATACATTTTCTGGTCTGAATGAACTAGCAGCACAGTAAAGAATTCGTAAAGTTCCTTATGCTGGCTGGGATGTGTTAACTATCATTACATCATAAACAATGTTGGGTGCGTAATATTTTGACAAAAAGTATGTAATCCCGGACTGCTAGGTGCAGCTCTGTGAATGCTTGCAACCTTGAAAACAGAAACAGAGCCAAACAGAATCTAAAACATTCAAACTTTGGATGAAACCTGAGTATATAGGATATGAATGAACATTTAAGGAAAGTGCTTAGCGTAAAAGGATGGTTTAAATATTTTCTTCTGCAGCATTCCAACATTTGATAGTAAATTCAGCATTTCTCTAATGTCTCATTTCATAAATTGTCAGGAGAGTAGACAGGCAGCTGAATTCTGGAAATGAATTAAATGTTTTGGCAAGTATTTTGCAGTAAAATTTGTTTAGATATTTTTTTTTTTAACATTAGGCTACATTATGACACTCAAAACAAGCATAAATATACTGTCTCATTTCAGAAATCGTCAGGGAGATCAACAGGCAGCTATTTTCCTTGCCTAAGGGAATGTATGGATCAAGTAACATGTAGGGGTTACTCAGACCCTTCGGAATGATCACATGAAGTTGATTGAAAGCACTAATATCACTAATAGTGATATGTTTAATAATCACAAATCCCTGATTTTGGGAAAGCATATGTCAAACGCTGGGTATATCTAGCGGTATACCCTAAACCAAACGCTGGATACACTATGCCGAATGCTGGATACTGGGACCAAATTAAATATTGATGATTTGAGTGAAGCCCAAAAATTTACCAATCAGAACTAATCTTTGTTGTCTTTATATTTTTGCCCACGTTTATTGTTAGTTGTTAATATTTATTGTTAGTTATCGTTTAGTATGGCCCAAGTTGGCCGTTTAATAGTTTAAATAAATAAATAATAATCTCTAGTGAGGTAAGGTCAGGGTTAAGGTGCCAACAGCTATCTAGTGTTTTGCATAAGGTATCCAAAAACCCAGCATTTGTGGTTGACTGCTGGTTGACTAGAGGGAGGAGCTTATTTGCTCATTACAGCGATCTTTGGAACAGGAATAAAAACAATAATGTGAATGATGCTAGCTTATGATAAGTGGCTAAGATGCTGGAACACTACCGGAGTAGCGTGTTAAAATGAGCACATCTCTAAGCCGTCTCTAAGTACCTACTATAGATTAGTTTCACCAACCTTGTAACCTAGTCTTGTATTGAAAAAAAATAGAGGGGTTTTCACACGTATCCAGCTTAAAGTAGTTGATTCATGTGGGCCGAGAAGGTGGGAGACACTATCATTTTATGATGGGTCGAATATTTACGAACACACTGTTACCTTTATTTTCTCCAAAATCTTAATGGTATCCAAGGTTATCCACAAATTACTTTCACTCTGGAAAACAAGGTCGTCAACTCGCCATTAGGCCTACTCATTAAATATTCACTGATCTCCTGATGTGGGTCAGACCTATACTAAAATCTTTGAGAAGATCGAGGGGCGTGTAAGAGGATTAAAACAACGAAGTATATCACCCTGTGGACGTTTAGATTTGTCAGAAGTAGAAACCCTCGGCCAGTTTGACAATTTTTGGTCTCGGAAACTGAATATTATTTAGCTTAGTTTCATAATCTCTAAGAAATCGTTGTAACGAATTTAGTATAATTTCTGGTGTTTGCTTATTCTGATCTTGTTTTACATCCTTAATTCTTTGGACTTACGGGAATTAACAAGAAAAAACAGAAAACAACATACTCAAAGAAATCGATAATGCAAATAATTAGTTTGATTTTTCTACACATTTTCCATGTGCCTGCTACAATAAAAACAATTTGTTAGATCCATAGTCAAACTATGATCCCAGCCTCCCCATGTCGTGCACTTCCGACCCGTGCCACTAGATGACCCAGCGGTCAGATCGAGTCGTGTCTTCATCTTGGGTGGGGGGTTCTAGACGTTGCAAGTGCTAGAATGCTTATGATGCAACTCCTTTAAGTTCATAAATAAAATTAGCATACCTCCATAGTAGATCAATCGTTTCACCCAGTTTCACCAACCTTCTTATTTATTCCCATTTTCTGTGAGAGTCATTTTTGCATTTTGGTCACAATGATTTTCCTCTTCTGATATCTGGTACATATTTGGTAGAAGTGAGATGTGCTGAACATTGGTCCTTAACCACAAGGTTGAGAAAGACAAGTCAAGTAAATAAACAACCAATCTTCACTCAACCCTGTAACAAAGGGGCCAGGACAATGAGAAGACAGGAGGCAGTCGAAATCCATCTCTGAGCATTGTGATGTGCCACTACATTCACTACTATCACTAGATATGACATTTTTGGCTCTTAATAGTAGCTTTTTTCGAAATTTCACTGGAAGTTGGGAACTTCAAAGCCCATTGCTTTATTTAGGCACGTGAAGTTTTCTCTGCCAACCAAAGAGCGATGACGGGAAGCTGTTGCTACGAAGTCTTGCTACGCCACGTACAAACTCTACGCAGTGAAACGCGTAACTCCTATACCGAAAAACTTATTTAAAATTTCTCTTCGGTATGTTGTTTTATTTACCCAGTTCAAGTGAGTGCAAAGGCAACGTGTCAGGTGACCATACGTGCTTTAAGGTTTAACCGAAAAGGACTAGGATAGGACAATCTAGTTACCCATCACTTATTCACTTGAATTGGCTTGAAGACCCGCTGAAAATGCGTTACTTGGTTGTTCCGCTATTCAGGAATAATCGATTTTCAAATAGTGGAATTTCCGTGTGATTTGTGGTAGGCTACCTCTAATTTGTTGTATGCCTTACAAGAAAGATTTATGACTTTTTTTTGTTCAGGAACTAAGCAATCTTCACCAATATCGTCACTGCCCACTTAAAAGGCTTGTTTGTGTTTAGATAAAAAATTTCCGCGTCATAGTAGAATTTTCGCTGTGGGGACGGCCGCAGATATTCTGAACGTCATAACTAGAGCAGATAGTGGAAAACAAAAAAATCCCTTTGCAGAATCCAAATAATTCAGTGTATTCAACTAAATGACACAAAAATAAGTTGGCTTTTCAGTTAAACTTTAAGGTTATTATATCCACTTATTATATTCCGATATTTGAAATTCCCAGGTTAAAACATTGCTAATTTTTCTCTGCTGATTTAAAATGCCCATGGAAGGGAATTAAGAAACATGGCGTCACCCGACTGCGAGTCACGCGATGAGAACAAACGTGGTAAGCACAATGAGAACAACCAGAACAACCTGGGGGGATTAGGGGTTGGTTCACCCTCCCCCCCCCGAAACTTACACAAATAATCGTTTTTACGGGCTTTAACCTCTGGGTCATGCCTTTTTGTACTTTTTCTTCCGACCAGCGGGCAAACCCCCGCCCTCCGAAATAAATTCCTGGATCTGGACCTGTGAGATAGGATACACTTGCTGAAGAGTATAATCTCGGGAAGGAGATGGATTGAAATACTACTGAAATAGAATGAATCACAATTACGATGTGTCCTTCAATGAATCCTACCTTCTTTTCCACCTTCTATGGGAGGGGGTGAGCGCCGTTTCGGTCCTTTCCCACGCTCCTTAGGCGCTCCAATCCCCTTCTCGTATCGCAATAGTACACTGTCGGTAAATCGAACGTCCCCCTCCGATACGCTCACAGAACTGGGAGTCCTCTCTTTGGCAAATCGAACACACTTAACTGGTAAATTCTTTCCGGGAAAATTCGAGACTCTATCGATGCAGCGACCGAAATATTTCGGTCGGACATCGGATTTTGACGCGTCTAAAATCCGGGGTCGACACATACTGACCCACGATCAAAGTCCAACTTAGAAAGCACCTAAGGAGTTAGATCGAAGGGAGAAGACTGAAGATACAAATGACAGTAAAAACCGTCCAAATGTTTTCTGGCATATGTTCTAGGACGAAGCTACCGTCACGTAGTCACTTGGTAAAGGTGACGATGTTATTTGGGAAAGATGTTTTACTTGTCAGTATTCCAGAGCCAGTGGACCGAAAAACAACGATTTTTGCCAAGGGGTATTTTCGACTCCGGAAATAATGGACTGACAATATTAGTCACCTGCTGAGTTTCGCACTCACTCCTGTGGTCTATCTTTCTATCACTAAGTGAAGACAGAACAGTGAAACTGATCAAGATCTGATGTTGTGCATGCGACCCTCTCTTGCCTTTTTTCATCTTGATACTGGTTGAGTAGCCTAGGTTATTTATATAGTTTAGTGCAACTTCTTTTCATACATTTATCATATTTCATATAATTATAATTCAATTCATTTTTTATTTTCATCAATCCTTAAACAAACAAAAAACATACAGAACGCTCCCAAGAAGGGCACAATCGTGTCCTGTGCGGGAGTGCACAACTTTCACTCACCCATTACAAATGACAACACACAATTCTCGTCTTCACCTTTCACATTTTTTTTTTCTTTCATTTTTAGGGGTAGTACAAGCAAGTACAAGTTCAGTCAATCAAGCAAACAAGAGCAGCTAGGTTGCTGGAAGCAAGAAGTGATAAAATCTTGTGTCGGGGGTTGATGTGTGGTTTCTTAGTTTATCGCTAAGTGAAAATAAAAAAAAAGTATTTACAATTTATATCAAGACATATTCACAAAACTGTGATCTGATGTGTGCATGTGAATGATGTGACCCTCTCCTGCGTTTTTACATCATCATATGTTAAGTGGATTAGTGAGAGAATGAAAGAGACAAGTTTTCAGCCTATTCAACTATTTGGATGGTTCCTCCGGGTCGGATTAGCACACAGGGAAAAATACATATCCCTATAGATTCAAATATAGGCACAATGTTCATGTTTAATATATTTTTTTCTTGTTGTGTTTGGTGCGATGGCTCTTGTTGGCTTTTTTGCATTAAATCTATCTATCTAAAACAGACTAGGTTGTTCTTATAGATAGTAGTTTGTTTACTTTTTATTTGTATCTTCGTCTGTACTCTGTGTTAAGTTGTATTTACCAAGTTTGGCTATAAAATGTGCTTAGCAAAGTTTTCTTTCGAGGATGATACTTGTCAACTACCACCCAAATTTTTCTGCTATGGATTTTAAGGGACAAGTTTTTTGTATAACTGTATATATTCAATTTATTTTAATCCGTTAGAAGTATTTAGTGCCAATTCGGCGCTACGACTTGTATGTACTTAGAAATTATCGATCATTTTATAAAAATAAAACAACATTTTTATGAAAAAAAGATTTTTCAAATATCTATAATTTTTTGTCGTCTCGCGATGAAAGTGTGGTTCACCGTCCGAATACTCGCGTTGCTTGACTTCCGGCTCTGAGCCCGGAAAATTATTTCCGCGAAAATAATTAGACTGAAAAATCACACTGAAAACTGACGTCCAATATTGTGATATGTCTAGGTTGATTTGCCTTTTAGCTGCCACAGTAGGCCTACTCAGAAGAAGTGTCATTACCAAAAATTTGTCATTGCTCCTATTTTTTATCCGATATTTATATATATTACATTCCTATTTACATCATAACAGATCCATCAAGGACCTTTTTCGCTCCGAAGTGCAAATCAAGGTAATTTCCATGGTGACGAAAATTCGATTCTTGAGTGAAATATTTGATACGATCGTCACTAGGGGACGTCACGCGATGATTTTCAACAGCCAAAAACCGATGACGTTTTGACAGAACCTAGCTTAAAGCTTAGTACCCACAAAACGCGTACCTGTTCCTCTAACAAAAGCGACGCAAATGAATTCGACTTGGAGTTGAACGGCGCGGCACGAATTGTGTTGCCTGACAACGCGGTGTCATTTCGCTTGCGATGCCAGATTCGCCTAGCAAACGCGAATATCTGTGGGCACCTAGCTTAAGACGGAATTTTTTTCAGCCTGAAATTATGCCAATTAGCCGAACTGATAGGGCTAATAATTTCTTATGCAACGGGGCTGTCCCTACTAGGAACCTGCTTACAGTGCGAACACACCATCAGGATCGGGAGCTCCCGGACTAGAATTCCTGCCCGGATTTTCAGCACCATCATCACTTCCCTATGGAAAAGTTTAAACTGACGATGAAAGTGCAGGAAATCCGGCCGGGATGTCCTGATCGTGTGTTCGCACTTTTAGTGAAGATACAATATTAGCAGAACCTACAACTGCATCCAAAACAGCAGCCGGCTGGACAGAAGCGAACTGAAAACCGTAGCAACAGGGATTCAACGTCAACTTCTAAAGCTTGAGGCATCAACAGTCAACTCGGCCATGTCGCTAGCAACTGCGAGTTTCTGTAATTAACGTCACAATACTCGAGGAAACAGAGACTTACACGCTTTAAATCGTTCCCACAAGGCCATGTCTCTACTGTCCAAGTTCTTCAATCCTTCATTCACCAAATACCACCACCACAGACCAAGCATATTCTCCACCACCCATAGGTGTCACTACTAACTACCGGGCCGTCAGGGGGGTAGGGGCCCCTGGCCCGAAGAAATAAACGGCTACTTTTCTATGCTAAGCACTACTTAAAAAACATCGAAAAAATCGAAATTCCTCAACAACACGACAAAGAGGCCGCGTTGCAATGAGGTGGGAGAGTTGATTCTGGCATTGGGACCCTGGAACGCGTTCCAGTCACAGAGCTAGCAGACCTTAAAGGACAAGAGACAGTTCCTAACCTCAACCTCAAATCAAACGACGTAACCGAAGATGTAATTACACAACGTCAGAAGTATTTCTTGAGTAATTCTGGTTATTGAGTTAGCAGGCCTTAAAGAACAGCAGACAGTGCCGAACCTTCAGGTAAGTAGGACTAAGTACAGAAAAGATTGCCGATTTGAATTTAGTAGGCCAGAATTTGGCGGTTTGATTATTCCGAAAAGTGTGCCCCACTGCACAAAAATGTGACCGCACAACATTGCACAAGCCCCAAAACCTGCATACACCGATCATCCGCGGGGCGCAACCTACAGTGCCACAAACTGACAGCGCGACGTCTACAGGCCAAGGGCCGTATCCAGCGGGGGGTTAGGGGGTTTATCCCACCCCCCAAAACATACAAAAAATTTCTTTTTCGTAGGCTTTAACCTCTGATCAACGTTATCGCCTTACTATCTGGTATGAGGTCCGACCACGGGGTCCCCCCGCCCCCTGAAATAAATTCCTGGATCCGGGACCTGACATGCCTGCAGGATTTGTTGCGCAAAGAGCGGTTTCAGGTGTAGTAATCGATCATTTCTAAACACCCGTTGAATTGTGGAATTCCGTCTCTGAACGACCCTAGTCAATGCACATCTTCTGTGTCAACCTTTTTATGATTCGCAGGGTCCATGTTTGTTTAGACAGTGAACAACTATGTATATTGCCTCCTATACTTTAACTCAGCACAAGATTCTCTGGTCACGGCTGTATCCAGGGAAAATAACACAGCTCCATTTTGCATTCTATACCCCCCCCCCCCCAAAAAAAAAAAATCGCTTATAAACCGCCAATTCACTTCTTATAAGCAGCCCTACGGATCCAGAAGAGTAGGTAGCAACCTCTAGCTCTCGAAATCAGAAGCTCTGTGGTTCGTGAATAGAGTAAACTACTGGAAATAGCCCTAGGATAAAAAGCGGGGAATGACGTTAATGTAGAAGGGTGGGTTGTCGCGCGTGTCATTGGTAAGAACGAGGGTAAGAACAGTTGCAGACGGACGCATCAATGAAGAACAGCCCTGATCGGGTCACGTCCCGGACATCCGAGGTTCAAATTGTTTTTGCTAACTCTCTAGCTTTTTTCCCGGAAATAAACAAACTGGTATATGTTTAAACAATATCGCTTTTTGCCAAGAACAGGTGTAAATTTATAGCGAGCACGATTGCCAATAATAAACTGCATCGCTTCTCCGATACTGTAGCACGCGGTAGGTTTACTTGAACATCTTTCTAAACTTGGTTTTATTATTTTGCCTGTAAAACCGTCAAACGGAAATATTACATTGTATGTACCCACTCATCAGATACAGCGTCAGCGTAGCTATACAAAATAAAGAAAGTAAAAGGCACGAATGAAAACACTAAACAGAACAAATAATTAAACATGTTAAAAAAAAGTGCATTGAGGTTGCAAAAACAGCTGAACAAAAGAACTAAAGATTCAATAAGATAAGAGCGCGGGGCTTTGACTTGATTTTGTTTTACGTTGAGTATCTTTTGCGCTCAGGTCTGTGCTCACTCCTAGGATTCTTAGGAGAAGTTCAAAGTTACGTAACGTCCGAAGTAACATTACTGTAGTTCTAGCGTAACGCGTCGTAAGAAAAGATTCAGCTTTAAATCAAACCAAGAAATATGTAGCTAACAAATTCTACCCCGTTCCCCGTCAAACTATCCGCCCTTCAGCAACGAAGCAAAGACACAACATCAAAATCTTCTTATACTCGAATCAGTTTTATCACGAAGTTTTAGGGTCCACTTTCAGATTTTCTTCGAATTTCCAACGCATCCCTTTTCCCGAGCCAAGCAAAAAAATGTGCAAACAAAAATCAGCCATATTTGATTGCTCCACTACTACTGAATTGACAACAGCAATCTATCCCCTCCTTTTCTGCGGAGAACGCTCGAGGGGTTGCCCACTCTCGATTTTAGTGTACAACATGTGCCCGGTGCTGCGATGCCCGGTCGATGCCGGCACCGGTTCTCACGTGTTAAAACATGAAAATACGCATTTTTAGAAGCGTTTGAAAGACGAATCGTCCAATTTATTGTCGGCACCAGTGCCGGCACCGCCTTATTTCGGTTGGTGCCGGCTGGTGCCGGGAAAGGGTGTACAGGTGCCGGGAGTGGGTAACCCCTCGAGAACGCTATTGTTTCTGAAGAAAATCTGGCCCGAAAAAATCAAACCCGGTTCGGAGAAATGTGGCAGAATGTCTGGGCTAGAATAAAATCAAGCTGGATTTTGAGAAATTCCGGCAGCTGAATAGGCTGGGCAGAGGAACCGAGCTTAAAGTTCTGCGATCTACATTCTGGTGAGTTCCTACTGCCCAGATTCCTTTTCGCCAGCCGAATTATTGCAGAGATTAGTTAACACCGGCCGAAAATTCTATCAGAATTTCACGCGATTTCGGCTGTTACGAAGGGTCTAGGCAGAAAAGAAGCCCATAACCGTAATTCCCTGACACGAAGACATAAAACACATACTTTTAAGGCTCAAACTGGGTTTGATTTTTCTGACCAGAAGAAAAATCTGGATAGATTTTCTTCACAAATCACGGTGTTTTCATCAAAACCTGTTCTCATGGCAGATTTTATATCTAGCCGGGGAAAAAATTATGGGCTGGAATAACAAGCTTTTATTTCATGGCGCTAGATAGATGGCTCCGCTGATATTTATTCTGCTACATTTCGGCACTTTTCTCAAGGGTCCTATTCAGGTTCAGACTAGAAAAATGAGCCTCTAGAATAAATCTCAGCTGACTTTCCCGTTTAGCGGCATCAAACATAATTCGCAGTTAGCTTGGGCCGAAGGAACACTTTAATAGTATTTCCCATCTATCATCGTATTCATCGTTCCCGAGATTCTCCACTTCCTAAGTGTAGCTTATCCTATCTCCTCTATTAGCAATACACAGACTGTCACGCTTGCCACGTTGGTTCTCTTTACGTGACAAATCCCGTGCCCGATCATTGTTCCCGAGGAGCATATTCGTCTGGAGACCGGTTATGCAAATTTTGCAAAGATTGTCATCCAGGGCAAAGGACATCAAAGGAGGCTAAAAACAGCCGAAGTCGTGCGTAATTCGCATAGCTTAGTTGTCGAGGGGTTGCCCACTCTCGATTTTAGCGTACAGCAAGTGCCCGGTGCCGCGGTGCCCAGCCGGTGCCGGCACCGAGTGACATGAGCCGGCACCGGTTACCACGTATTAGAACCTTAAAATAAGCATGTTTCGGAGCGAAATCATTCAACTCATGGACGGCACCGGTGCCGGCACCGCTAATTTCAGTCGGTGCCGGCCGGTGCCGACATAGGGTGTACAGCAGGTGCCGGAGAGTGGGTAACCCCTCGTTAGTTGTGAAGTGGTCAGTATTCCACAACATCTGAGCAGAAACACTACGTATTGCGCCCCGGTTAGACACAACCACTTCCGATTTTTAATTACTTAAAGGACACGTCGCACTAATTAGTCTTTATGCTCCAATATTCAAAAATAGTTCATTCAGTATGGTACTTTAACACTAGGCTCTGCTTTTGATAAATTACCCACAGCTTTGGCTGTTTTAAGACTGTCTCCAGGCCCATTGACTTCTAGCAACAACATGGAAAAAATCCGGTAACCATTTTTTTCTGACTTGCCGAGACCGATATGCATCGAAAGTAGCGAAACGCGGCAAGTGTGAAAATAAGTGACGTGGGGGGGGGTAGAATGTAACGTACGAAATGCAGGTCTCTTTGTCTAAGAACTGATGAAGCGATTACGGAAATAGGTTGCATTGGGATTAAAGTTACCGGTCTTTTGACGCGACTGAGGTAGGGCGCTAGGGTAACTTGGAAGAGCCAAGGATCTTACCTTATTTTCCGCAAAATGTGCGACTTCATTCCGTTATACGACGCAGAAACCGACTCAACTCGATACTCTCCTAGAAGAAAAGAGTAACTTCATAAGAACTGCAATCCTTCAAATAATATCTTGAGAAGATTTCAGACACGACCATCCTACCAACCCACGCGAACAATCAACTCTTGTCTATTTTCTACCAGTTAAAATAATGGTATGATTATTTTCCCTTTTATTACTTCCCTTTTATTTTCCCTTACACTAAAAATGTTCTGGTCTTAATAGTAAGGTAAGTAGTCTAAGTACAGTAAATACTGTAAGGGTCAATCACGAAACAAATTTATTCATTCTTTGAAGGACGATGGGGATGCAGCTGTACCATAATTAAGACAGAAGACGCTGAAGAAAAGATTCAGTTTAAAGTTTAACGTTATAATTTTTCATTGACGAATCACTGATTCGTTTGACTGTGCAGAAACGTAACTGTAAATAGTAGCCTATCTGCCTGATAAAGAAAACCAATATTTGTTGTTGTTTTGAATGTAGCTGACGTATCCGTGCTGCGTTGTCAAATATAGTTGTTGTTTTTTTCTTAATACCGTAAGAAATACTTTTGAACAATAAATACTGATTGACTGAAAAGGTGTCAAGAATTCAAAAAATCAAACAGAACACCGGCCAGGAGTAGAAACTCATAACGACACAAGGCTGCTTATCATTTACCTCCCTAAGAAGCGGTACAACTTATATCCGATATTCAACATGGCACTAGTCCAGTATAACTTCCGCAAAAAACCGATCCCCAAATTCCACAAGAATAAAGTAAGTCACCTCAAAGAGAGTAGGAGGACTCGGCTCACGCAAAATTTCCATACTTAGAAAAACGGAGCTCCGACAGTCGCAAATCGATTCAACAACTTGCTTCCAAGCGGGAAGCATGCGCCCCTTCTTTCCAGTAAGACGTGTCCGTTCCGCGGGCAGAGGGAGCGATCCCAGGTTGCAAAAGGTGTCCGACATACCCATTATTTCCTAGCGTAAATTTGTACGGGGAAAAACCGTAAAGTTTTGCTTCTTTGTTCACTGAAAACACAACAAACTCCAACATGACTGAACTTACTAACGCACTGTCAGGATTTTGATTGAGTTAAAACAAGGATGCGCAATTTCAACATACAACACTCGGGTGTTTTCTGCAAGCGTTACAGAATGGTATGACCTGACCTGTTTACGCAAAGCTTGTGTTGCTTCTTCACAACCGCAGCGCAAGACTTGCGTAGCTCAGCAAGAAAGCAGTGGTATCATCTTTCAAATACAGTAGAGGTATACTTCTTTGAACGTTAGTTTACTTTGAACAGTACCATTTTGACCCACTCGATTTGACAAAAGCCAACTATCAGTTATTCAACGTAGCAAATCAGGGACTCCTAACCTGAATGGGTGTTTTGGGTCTTCATTTTACCATTTAGCCCAAAAAACACTGTTCACGGTTAGCCTAACCAATGTCCAAAGAAGCATACATCTACTGCAGGCATACGTCAAAGCTCTATCTTTCTTTGAGCTTTGCTTCCTAGAAAGTAATGCTATCTAAGAAGGCAGACGTCAGAAAATGACCGAATGAAACAGCTGGGTCTAGGCTAAAACCCCCCCGGCGAAAACCCCCCCGGACAAAACCCCCCCGCCAAAACCCCCCCGGCGAAAACCCCCCCGTGACCAAAACCCCCCCGGCGAAAACCCCCCCGTGACCAAAACCCCCCCGGCGAAAACCCCCCCGGTACCAAAACCCCCCCGGCGAAAACCCCCCCGTGACCAAAACCCCCCCGGCGAAAACCCCCCGGTACCAAACCCCCCCCGGCGAAAACCCCCCGGTACCAAAAGCTCGATTCATTTAGATTTAACACGAATCCAAAAAATTTCACTTGACTTCCCGTGATCTTGGTCTAATTCAAATGGAATTCTGGTACAACAAGACAGTGAAGCTTAGTCAGTTCTCAGTTGTACTTCCACTGGAATTAGTCCGCCCCTTGCGACGAGGACGCGCTCACTGGGAAAATTGTACGAGTTGCAGCAGTGAAAGTTGCAATTCATACCATTAAGGGGCATTTTTTTTTTTTTTTTTTTAGTTCCAAGGGAAAACATTTTTTTTACAAGTTTAACAACTAGGCTATTACTTTGGTCCAATTAAGGCTAGGTACAATAATAAGGCACTTTTTTCCGACTATAGTTATGTCAAGATTTTTTTTAATACTTTTTTTAAGATTTTTTTGTAAGATTTTTTTTTTACAATTATAACAACTAGGCACTTTTATTGTCTTATATTACTTCGGTCAAATTAAGGCTAGGTACAACAATAAGGCACTTTTTCCGATTATTAAATATGTCAAAAGGTCAAACCCAGAAAAAGTCAAACACAGAAAAGTTTCTAACTAGCGATATTATAGCCGATCGATTTTAAATAGGAAAGCCGGTCGCGATTGGGGTAATCAGCCACGATGCTGAGCAATCTGGCATTAAGGGCGGTGGTATCTCGTCTTGGAGGATCGGAGGAATGGTTTCCACCTTTAGTGTACACCTTTTTTTTCCACCTTTAGTTATGTGTTATTTTCCCCGGGGGGTTCTGGTACCGGGGTGTTTTGGTACCCGTGGGGTTTTGGTATCGGGGGGGTTTTAGCCGGGGGGGTTTTGGTACCGGGGGGGTTTTAGCCGGGGGGGTTTTGGTCACGGGGGGGTTTTCGCCGGGGGGGTTTTGGTCACGGGGGGGTTTTCGCCGGGGGGGTTTTGGTCACGGGGGGGGTTTCGCCGGGGGGGTTTTGGCGGGGGGGTTTTGTCCGGGGGGGTTTTCGCCGGGGGGGTTTTAGCCGGAACCCGAAACAGCTTTGGAGTATGACGTCAAAAAATTCCTGGATGAAGTAAGTGGAAACAAGCTTTCCTTCCAAGTGCTAGAAAAGCTTCTAGCGTGTCAAGAATAAATTCGGCCCATACTCTAGTAGTTCTTTCATCGCGATATTTTTTTTGTTTTATTTTTTTTCAGTAGATTACTAATGGACTTAGTTAGTATTGTGGTTCGATATACATGCCTGACGATAGTCTTTGTTGTATAATGTTCTTCTTATATTTAAAGAGCCACGGAGAAAAATACGGGGAAATATTCGAGTAAGGCACTAATGAAACCAGTTTTCGCGATTTACTATATTTATTCCATCCTATTCGGAAGCTTCCCCTACAACAATAGCCAAAATGAGAACAACTCAAAAAATGAACGAAATAAATAACAACCCCTAGGAAGCTCCATGGCTCGTTACATACGGGTGAATACCGATAAATTAGCCAAATAAACGAGTATCTTGAAACATCAAAACTGAAAAAGAAAAACTGAAAAAATTTCGTATTGCCTCATCCTCGAAATGCATGTCCAGGTAGCCTGCTTGTCGACCTCCCACAGCCACAAAAATTTCAACAGGTAGCCTAAATGAAATAATAAGTAAGAAAAATCGGTGTATTATATTATAAGTGATTATGGCTATTCTAACAGCAGTACTTCACGTTAAATTTAAAAATACCTTCTTCACAGTTATGATGGACATAATTAATAAAACATGAATTATAATTGATACGGCTGGTTGTGTTAAACCTTTTAAGTCAGCTGAGAATCCATTCTGACGATATATGTCGGCCCTTCTTGGCAAGGATCGTCATCAGGTCGGATCATCAGCTCTTTGGTCAGAACATTTCTTACAACAAAAATGAATAGCCTAGTGAAATTCCATGTCGATATTCACAAGCTCTTTGTTCAAAACATTCCTTTCAAAATACTAGGCCTGTCAACATAGTGCCATATAGCGATCGCAATTTCTGTCCGTCCGTCGGTCGGTCGGTCCGGGTTTTGCTAGTTCGGGCACTTCCACATAAGCTAGGATGATGAAACTTGGCAGGCGTATCAGGGACCCCAAATGATTAAGCTGGAAATAGTCACTTTCCCGATCCGACCATCGTGGGGGGAGGGAGGGGAGCCGGAATCCGGAATTTAGTGGCATGCATAACTTTCGAACGGGTGATCAGATCTTAATGAAACTTGATATTTGGAAAGACGTCATGCTTCAGATGTCTCATATCAAGTCCGGACCGAATCCGATGTATGTGGGGGGGAGTCGGAGGGGGGAACCGGAAATCATGTTAAACGCTTAGAGTGGAGCGATCGGGATGAAACTTGGTGGGAGGAACAAGCAAAACCCCTAGATACATTATTGACAGAACCGGACCGGATTCGTGCACTGTGGGGGGAGTTGGAGTGGGGTTCCGGAATTCCGGTGATACGGAGTTAAGTTACTTCCAGGTGGGCTAGAACAATGAAACTCGGCAGGTAAATCAGGGACGCGACCAGATTAACCTGGAAATAGTCAGCTTCCCGATCCGACCATCGTGGGGGGGGTGGAGGGAGGGGAAATCCGGAATCTTGAGGTATGTATAACTTCCGAACGGGTGATCGGATCATAATGAAACTTGATATGTAGAAAGACAACATGTCTCGGATGTCCGATTTCAAGTACGGACCGGATCCGATGAAGCTGGGGGGGGGTCGGAGGGGGATCCGGAAACCTTGTGACATGCTTGTAGTGGAGCGATCGGATCCGAATGAAACTTGGTGGGAAGAACAAGCATAAGCCCTATGTAGATCAGTGACAGAACCGGACCGGATTCGGGCATTGTGGGGGAGTTAGAGGGGGGGGTCCGGAATTCCGGTGATCGCAAGTTAAGGTACTTCCAGACATGCTAGGACGATGAAACTTGGCTTGAAAATTAAAGACTTGACGTGATTGGCTTAGAAATAGTTAGTTCCCAGATCCGGCCATTCCTTAAAGTACTATATGCTAACCGCAAAGTACAAAAAAAATACTTTTAAGCAAAATATACGTTTTCGTGATCCCTATGAGCCCATGATCATTTTTGCCTCAAGGGTTTTGCTTACAACTAAATTCCTTAAAGTACAAACAATACTTTTGAGCAAAATATACATTTTCGTGCTCCTGATGATCATCTTTTTTGCTTCAAGAGTTTTGATTACAGATGATTTTCTATAACTTGGAAATAATCACTTGCCCGATCCGACCATCGTGGGGGGAGGGAGGGGAGCCGGAATCCGGAATTTAGTGACATGCATAATTTTCGAACGGGTGATCGGATCTTAATGAAACTTGATATTTGGAAAGACCTCATGTCTCAGATGTCCCGATTCGAGTCCGGACCGAATCCGATGAATGTGGGGGGGGGTCGGAGGGGGGAACCGGAAATCATGTGACACGCTTACAGTGGAGCGATCGGGATGAAACTTGGTGGGAGGAACAAAAAGAATCCCTAGGTTCATCATTGACAGAACCAGGTTCAGGTTCATTTAGTTTTCAAATAATTACAACAAATAATTTCACAAAAACTTCATGGCAGAGAGCAACCGGACTGGATTCGTGCACTACGGGGGGAGTTGGAGTGGGGTCCCGGAATTCCGGTGTTACGGAGTTAAGTTACTTCCAGATGTTCTAGGAAGATGAAACTTGGCAGGTGTATAATGGACTCGGCCAAATTAACTTGGAAATAATCACTTGCCCGATCCGACCATAGTGGGGGGGGGGGAGCCGGAATCCGGAATTTTATTGACATTCATAATTTTCGAACGGGTGATTGAATCTTAATAAAACTTGGTATTTGGAAAGACCTCATGTCTCAGATATACCATTTCAAGTCGAGACCGGATCCGATGAATGTGGGGGGGGGGTCGGAGGGAGGAACCGAAAATCATGTGACACGGTTAGAACGGAGCGATCGGAACCTCCCGAGCGTCACCGTCGAAAAGGAAGTGCTTGAAAATTTCGCTGATTTTTCCATAAGATGTCAAAATATTTAAAACAATTAAATTGTTCAAATATATTATACAACAGCAAATATAACTAAGTGACCATGTCTTTTGAACGTAACTGTAGTACCAAACAACCCATCACACTGACAAAGCTACTATCCATTCACATCCTACTACGACCGGACTGGATTCGTGCACTACGGGGGGAGTTGGAGTGGGTTCCGGAATTCCGGTGTTACGGAGTTACGGAGTTAAGTTACTTCCAGATGTTCTAGGACGATGAAACTTGGCAGGTGTATAATGGACTCGGCCAAATTAACTTGGAAATAATCACTTGCCCGATCCGACCATAGTGGGGGGAGGGAAGGGAGCCGGAATCCGGAATTTTATTGACATTCATAATTTTCGAACGGGTGATTGAATCTTAATAAAACTTGGTATTTGGAAAGACCTCATGTCTCAGATATACCATTTCAAGTCGAGACCGGATCCGATGAATGTGGGGGGGGGGTCGGAGGGAGGAACCGAAAATCATGTGACACGGTTAGAATGGAGCGATCGGAACCTCCCGAGCGTCACCGTCGAAAAGGAAGTGCTTGAAAATTTCGCTGATTTTTCCATAAGATGTCAAAATCTTTAAAACAAATTGTTCAAATATATTATACAACAGCAAATATAACTAAGTGACCATTTCTTTTGAACGTAACTGTAGTACCAAACAACCCATCACACTGACAAAGCTACTATCCATTCACATCCTACTACGATAACTTGAATACAAGCTAAAAAGCTTGCAAGTGCCATATGAGCTTGCAGCTCTTGTTGTTTACCATGAAGAGAAAGAGCCAGAACCTCCTACTGCTCCAATGTTATCCATTCAAAAATTTTAACACATCACAAGAGCTTCAAAGCACACTGAGGCCATGTAAACCATGAAGAACAAAATACTCTCGAGCGAATTAAGTGACCACAGTCCAAATTGGTCGCACACCTACTTCAATGTATTGTTTTGTGAATTACGGGCTTCTGGTGATTTCAATTTTTTTGAGAACTAAAAACCGCGATTTCGGAACTAGAACAATTCAAGGATTATGAAAGCTTATAAAAATGTAGTGACAGAAGATTTCATTTTCAGAATTCCACATGGAAAATACCATCGTTTAGTCGCTCAGATTTGTTTGTTGTTTGTTGACAGATCCGTCTAAACTCAGTCCAAGTTGCAAACAATATCTAAATTTTTTAAACAGATTTAATACAGATCATAGAGATTTTTTCACACAAGTACAGCATCACGCAAATCGTTCGCCTCTACATAACGCCACGTTGTGCTCAAGTTGTAGCCAAGTTGGGTCTTCCCACATCGTGTATGTAGATCACCTGATTGAGACACTAATTAAATCAATCAACGGAAGTTCTGCCAGCTCTGAAGTGAGCGATATCGTCATAACATCATAGGGGCACATGTGTAACACCATAGAGATAGTGTGATCACACATATGGTAACACGTGTGTTACATCTTCCGGTTACGATAAAACAAAGTGTTGGTAAGTCAAAGTATAAGGAATCCTTTGGCTGTGAATCATTTGACGAGTACCCCCTATTTAGCCTGTCCCAAATTTGGGTATTAGTAAAAAAGGACTATTTGTTCTTCTTCTCCATGTCTGATGGAACAAAAGTTGAGATTTTATTCCAGCGCCATTTCGGCCCTTTTTACCAAGGGTCGTCTTAAGCTCAACAATTCTAAGTGGTAAACTACCAAAGACATAAAAGTTAAAAGTTAGACATAAAAGTTATAGAGACAACGAAAAACTGTCAGAAAGAAGACATAATCTTATCATAGCCACCGAATTTTAAATTCTCGATATCACCAAGAACGAGTAAGCTAATGGAACCTCCGTCTTTGGTCCCATGCACCGACTATGGATACCCCGACAAAACTGAGCAGAGCTAGAGCTACTTGCTGAGCTTTGAGTTGACGCCCGTCTACTTCTCTCTTAGCCAGTGCTTCCACTTGCTCCTCTTCAAAAATCCTGCCGGAAACCCCAAAAATCCTGAAAAATCCTGCTAGGAAAGTAAAAAATCCTGCCAAAAATCCTGCCGAAAAAAAAAATCGTTTCCATACTCTAGTTGAAGGGATTGTTGTGAGAACTATAGTCGGAAGATTTGACCAAACGCAGCTGAATATATCGTCTCTATCGTTTGGGAGGATCAAGGACATTTTTGCCGTAATTGCTGAATGCACATTAAACGACTACTGTATATAGGCCCTTAAACAGGGGTTCACTAGCCTTTCACCTTTGGAGGGGGGCGTCCAGTTTTGCCGAAGGGACTTAAAAAATGTACCGACAAAGAGCGCCGCAGGCGAAAATTTTAAAATACGCCTTTTTTCTGGCAAAAGTTTACTTACATTTTAGCTTTTAGCGTGGTTTAAACCCCCCCAAAATGCCAAGTTTTCAACGCCAACTATATGACACTTCCTACTTTTAAATAGTGAATTTATCACAATAAAATGCGCCGCAGGCAAATTTTTTTGGAAACACTGATGATCAAAGTGTCTTTTTGCGGCAGTCCTTTCTTTATTTTTATTAAAAAAGAAATCCTGGGAAGTCCTGAAAAAGTCTGAAAATCCTGCTAAATCCTAGATTATCAAAAATCCTGAAAAAAATCCTGCCGCTATCCAAAAATCCTGAATAATCAGGATAAATCCTGCAAAGTGGAAGCACTGCTCTTAGCCACTGCGTGTTGAGAGAGCTCTTAGCCACTGCGTGTTTTGTCCGTACCACTGGCAGACATTTTTAACACGATCACAGAAAGTGGATGCTACCCTGACCCCTGGAAGCAGGGATTCGTGACCCCGATTCAGAAGAAGGGTGCTGAGGGGGGTTTCAATGGGGTTCGTCCGATCACTCTTACCTCAGTTTTCTCTAAATTGTACGAAGGCTTTCTGACCGATTGGCTTAAGTCAAAGATTGAAGAACTTATTGATCCAAAGCAATTTGGTAATCAGCGTGGCCTCTCTACTACCCACTATCTTGTAAGCTTACTGGATACAATATATAAAAATTTGGAAAACCCTGATGTTTGGCTAAATCTACTTCTAATTGACCTCCAAAAAGCTTTTGATCTGATTAACCACAATGTTTTAGTTGAAAAACTCCTAAAGGAATTTCATGTCGATCCTAACCTTGTTAGAATAATTGCTTCGTTCCTTTCCAATAGAACTCAATGTGTAAAGTATAAAAATTTCTATTCAGATCTCCTTCCAGTTTACTGTGGCGTACCCCAGGGTACTCTCCTTGGCCCGCTCCTATTCCTGATCATGATAAATGGACTTGCGACTGAACACCCTGATCGCTGGAAATTTGTTGACGATATGACCCTACTAGAAAAATGCCGGAAAAACTTGAAGAGCTCAGCCATGGAAATTATGGAGGATATTACCAGCGAAGCTGCTCGGGACGACATGTCTGTCAATGCCAAAAAGTCAAATATCATGACTATCTGTTTCTTGAAGAGTACGCCCTCGTTCAAGCAACCAATCCCTCCAGAGATGTCTGTCCAGCAGTGCAAGCTCCTCGGTATCACCATCTCGAGCGATCTAAAGTGGGAGGCCCACGTCGCCAACATCACAAAGCAAGCTAATTTGGCACTTTCTACGCTTAAATTTTTCTCCAAGTTTTCTTGTCCTAAAATCCAACTTTTAAGAATTTATTCAAGTTTTATCCGCCCTATCGTTGAGTATTCTTGTCCGGTTTGGCATTTTGGTTTAACTGTTTCTCAATCTAATTCAATAGAGTCAGTCCAGAAGCGAGCATTAAGAATTATTTATTGTCAAGGTAAACTCCCATATCACTTCCTTCTTAAGCATTTCCAGCTCACAACCTTATCGGAGAGAAGAACCCTCCTGTGTACCCGGTTTGGCAATAAAGCCATGACAGATCCCCGTTTCCAAGATTTATTCCCCCCGCCTTTTCAACCCTTACGATCCCGACCTCAAAGACTCAACTCCCAGAAAGTCCCCACCCTTCAACCTCTCCCACCAATCCACGAGAGATATAGGAAAAGCTTCATCCCGTCGTTTGTAAATATTATTAACCAGTGATTTAGGCTATTTAGTTTTTTGTTGTTGATTCATTTTATTGTCGACGATTGGTTTTAACCTGAAAAGTTAATTACCTGACGTGAAGCGCAAGTTCGGCGCCATGCGCTGTGATAGTCGTTTTTTAAATTAAAGTATCTCTCTCTCTCTCTCTCAAGACCGTAGCATAGTGACGTCACAATGTTAAACAACCAATAGCCGCTTACTCTCGACTTTTCTTCTCCGGGGCTCTACTGCGAGCAGCTGTTTTTAGAGGTATCAAATTGTGATTTTCCGCGTAGCTCTTAACCTCCGCTCGTTCGCACCAAGCAGGGCATCACGAATCTCTTCGACTCTGCATGCTCGTATTACAGACACCGGGAGGCTGAGGTTCTTTTGCTTATTTGTTCTCGATGCAATAGGCCCATAGACACATTCTTAAGGCCCGCAAACACGACGCAAGAACGAACAGAAACCCAAACTTCTTCCTTCCTCCACCAACACAATCGTCACAGCAGTATCCAATGTTTTATCGAGCAGTTTAACTCTTCTTAATCTTTTATTTTCGTTTTACATCCCTTGTGTAATCGTCAGTGATGACGATTAAATATTATTTACACACTAGACAAGAAAAAGGAAATAGCGCAGTACTGAGTTGCAATATATGTGATTGACTGTTTGAGTGTAAAGAAAGTATTTACGATCACAATTATTTGCTTGACTCACCATTATCACAATTCCTTGACAAAAAAAAAATGAATTTTCGCCTTCAGAATTGCCGTAGCTTTTCGCAGTCAAGCAATGATGACCCTTAGTAACTAGGCTACTACTAGAAACTGGGGTGGCGTTCCAGCGACTTATTTTTAGTTACGATCGTTACTATTCTTGTTATTATTGCCGTTCCAGAGCCCGCCGTAATAAGTAAACTGACTCCTCCAACTTATTATTTTCGTTCCTCAACTATTAAGATCGTTACAATTTACTTATGATGGTCGCGAGCATCGTAGCCTAAGTGATAATAACTATCGGTTCTGCAGGAGCTCCCGTAAGAGTGATGACGTATGTCCGCGTTGTTATTATTTCGTTCCCGAGAGCGTGATAACTACCACAATACGGCGCTCGCCCCTCCTCTTATCATCGTAACTAGTAATAACTTCACTGGAACGCTTCCTGGAACACTCAAGTTTGGCAAACCGCAGCCTACTGTTTTCTTGTTTGCGAGGTGAGACGTATGATTCACAAATCAGAATCATGGAACATGCAATAACGCGTCATTTCCTCTCTTTCATTGTGCCGAAAAAAAAATCAAGACGTCATGTGAATAAAAAAGAAACTAGGAGGTTTTAATAATTAGATACTCCGGAAATGACATTCAGGGCCGCAAATTATTTCCAGACCAAGACACATTGCGAAATAAAATGGAATTAGTTCCTCAAGAGATCTACCAAACTGGACCATCTGCAATGGGAAAAAAGCACCGATGGGACAAGACTTGACTTGACTTAATTCCCATCCAGCCTTGGTAGCCGTCTCGGGAGGTTGCAGTCGGAGAAGTTCTCCTTCCAGCGCTTCGGAGGGCAACCCCGTGGACGAGAACCGTGAATGCGACCTTCGAAAGCGATTTTCGGCAGTTGGTCATTGGACATACGCTGGACGTGGGACAAGGCCCTAGTCTAAGGCCTTTCGGTCAGCTGACGTAAACACACACAAAATCTGGCCGACACTGCTGGAAGTCCAGAAACCGAGTGCACAACCATGCCTACACTCAAACAGGAAGTCCGTCCAGCACATCATCAATGCCAACAAGACAGGCTTGTCTACCTCTATTTTGTTTCAGCGGCTTTGACACAATGACTTCACACATAGCAATTCGCTTATCTTTATAGCCCTGAAAACAAGAACAATCACCGCTTTTCCCCAAAATCTGCAGTAAAAAAAATGGTCCTTAAAGTGTCACTGACATTGTTACTTGCGATACAAGCCAGTTACTCCGGTAAGAAAGAAACAAAAGAACTTAGTCAAAGACACGTATTAACTCGTTAGCCTTCTTTTACAGCATAGTTATCTAACATTTTTTCCTCAACATTTTTTAGGATTAGCTGGAATACCAAGACGATATGCAGATTACCCAGATAGTTATATATCATGAAATGTTATTTCATCAATTGGTAGAATTATTTCTTTCCTAGCAACTTTAGGATTTATTTTCTGCTTATGAGAAGCAATAGTAATGAAGCGTAGAAATATATTTTCATTAAATTTAAGTTCAAATACTGAATGAAATCATCCTCAACATATGGTCGACGACCTTAGTTGGAACCAGAGATGGAGATTGTAAGTCAAAGCAAGGACCCATAAATTTCTTTACAGGGGGCCTGTCATTTCCTATGCTTCTATATTTATATGATGACCGAACAATCCAGTTTCCAAAAATCCCCGCTTGAGTCGATCGGCATTCTTGTTTGCCTCATTGGACGTGCGAGCCAAAGAGACTCCTCCCTCAAGGCGCCAGCAGCTAATCCCAAATTTTGTCTATCTGGTCTTGAACGTCATTGGACCGTGGGTATTTCTCGAACTACATTCCGTGCGCTCAAGATAACATCAGAAATCTCTCATTGACAGGCCCCCTGTAAAGGAAATTTATGGGTCCCTGGTAAAAGCAAGTATGTAATTCTACTGACCCGAAAGTTCAGATGGAATTAAAACGAGAGTGTACCAAACTCTTCATACTTTATTTCCTCTAGAATAAGATATTAACAAATTATCCACTTGCTGTTCCTTTAGCATTTCTGGTTGAACTTCCAATCATTTTGTGCATATTTGTTTACCGAAGGCTCATACTGAAGCATTACAGGTTCTATAGTTTTAGCTAATGTTCTTATGAAGCTGGGAGGATACTGCTTCATTTAATTCAAACTCCGATATCAGGAACATTTAGCCTAAATTTCCTCCTCCAATATATGTATCAGAGCGTTGCCTAAAGTCTTCTGTACCATACTTTGTTAAACATTTTAACTGTTCCTAGCTACGGTATGTAACTTTGACCTGTTCTTTTGTTCTTGATATAATTTTTTTATGAGCTGAGTGTTTTTATTTAAACGCCCACATTTAAATATTGACCTATCGAGTTGATTGCTAGTGCTAGAAGTGTCTATATTTGAACTGACATATCCAAAGCTATTTTTATACATTTAAAGATATTACGGATTAAACCATCATTCATTATTCAAACTTTTAATTATCTTATTTGCAGCTGATAGTTTTTACTTTTTATAAAAGAAAAAAAGAAGAGAATGCAGAATATCTCCAAACTATTTACGACTTAAAAAATGAGACCACTGACATGGAATGTCTAGTCATATATAGCCTCGTCTTGCGTAGGAGGTTTTCTACGACCCGATTCACAGAAACTGTCAGATCAGAAACGCCGTGTTTTCGCATGATGTTAGGTGTCTCTCGTCCACGGAAGACGACCAGGGAGGAGCTTCGCAAATGGTTGTCGCTATATCCTGTACAAACTGAACTTGTACATTCTCATAATCAGAAGACCATATTCGGAGCATTCGATTCACCAACATTACTGCCGCTGACCAGCCCCAGCCGTAGGCCGTAACTTATGCCGTTAACTTTTTTTTTATTTAAAAGACGTTTCATTCAACTTTCTGTTTATTTAAAAGCCGTAGGCTCGTCGTAGTGGTAGGCTATCCGATGGTTTCGTGAGATAATATCTCAAATTCTAAACGGAGTTATTTTTCGTTTTGGATTTCTGTCGTAATGTAGCGATACGGCATTAAAACCGTTCGACTATTGCTGCTCGATTCGCTCGTACAAAAAGAAAATGTTCATCGGCAATGACGTCATTATTCATGAATAAAATGATAATATACAGTTTTGGGATAAAACAGATGGATGAAAGTTGGTGAATCGGACCCGGCTTTGATCATTAAGTGAGAACTATTTCAGATGAGAGTCTGGGAACAGATGCAGTACATAAACATAGATACCACAGAAGAGCTTCTTCCGATGGAAAGATAGTCGGCGGGACAGAAGCCCTGCAAGGGGAATTCCCCTATCAGGTAGGTTGGCTTTCAAGGAGTAGGCTTCTTTGAGTTTTCCTCCTCTGCCAAGATGAAAACCTTCCCTACAACACTAAAATTGTGGCCTTATATGCTGGCTCACAACCGGTTCCACCACTCAGCAACACGCTTCTGAATATAAAGAATGCAGAAGCTCCTAATTCCTGGAAAAGAGATGAGGTCTTTCCCAACATGCCCTTTGGCTCTCTTAACCGTTTTCAGTTGGAAACCAGTAGGCTACGAGTATACTCAAACATCACAGGATTATGCAGAGTTTCGGAAAGGTCCGGAAAACACGGAACTTCGGAGCTTTAGTCTATTTATTAATGTCCTCTTACGGCCCAAGAATAAAAGAGAAATTTCTTTCAGAAGGTAGTTTTAGAATCGTTTTCTATCTGCCAATCCTACTTCAAAATTTGGGTATCCTCGAAATCTCAAAATCTGAGTAACCTCGAAGCACTAATCAGCATGGTACTTAAAGAATGTTAGACCTCTGAGCTTAATAGAATTTATCATACGATACCATACATCTAGGTTTCACTACAGAAGATTGGGTTTTTCGACTATCACCACTTCTGCGGAGGAACAATTATTGATGAATCTACTGTCATTACCGCAGCCCACTGTACTGATGGCTTTATGTAAGTAGCCCAAATTAGCAACATTTACCCACAGCTTATCTCCTTATTGGCCATGCACGGTGGTGTATTTGGAAGGGATTGGGGGGAGGCTCAGTCATGCACAAATCCTCAATTTTTGGGCATGGTGCCCCAACGTCAGGGCATGCCCCAAGGTATGGGCATGGTGCCCATACGTTGGGGCACCATGCCCTGGAGCATGGGCATGGAACTAGCATGGCACCCCCATGATATTTGGCTGATCTGAGATTGATTACATACCTAAATAGGGCCTTCTTCCTCTCCTAGACCACAAGATACTTGATCGTATGTTCTATCTAACCTCTTTTTCCAATTTTAAAAATATTGGGGAACTTCCAAGAAATTTAGCCATGAATGAATTTCCCCTTTTTCCCTGGAAATGGATAGGTAAACTAATAAGAAAAAGTGGTCTTCATTAAATGCTAAATTTCTTGGAAGTTCTCTAGTATTTTTAAAATTGGAAAAAGAGGTTAGATAGAACGTAAGATCAAGTATCTTGTGGTCTAGGAGAGGAAGAAGGCCCTATTTAGATATGTAATCAATCTCAGTTCAACCAAATTTCATGGGGGTGCCATGCAGGTGCCATGCAGGTGCCATGCAGGTGCCATGCTAGTACCATGCCCATGCTCCAGGGCATGGTGCCCCAACGTATGGGCACCATGCCCATACCTTGGGGCATGCCCTGACGTTGGGGCACCATGCCCAAAAATTGAGGATTTGTGCTTGACTGGGGAGGCTAGGATCTCAAGAATGAGATAAATTCAAGGGAAAATGAAGAATACTTTCTTTTAACGTTTTTCACACAGCAAAACATTTCTTAAGAAGGTCCCTACAAAACTGAGGGTTTATATTCAAAAGCAAGATATGACTATCAACTAAAGGCAACACTGCTAAAAATGTTAAAAGCATTTCCGAACCACATTTATGATGAATGGATAATCTAGGTTAAACTTCAAAGATTCTGATTGAGAAGGTCTCCTGGTTAATAGTTATCACTGCTTTCAGAGAAATTCCGAGACAACTGTTCATAGTAGCTGGAGAACACAGTCTGACAACACAGAGTGGATGGGAACAGCGGAAACAAGTCCAAAAAATCATACAACATGAAAGTTATGATCCCTCAACACTGAAGAATGATATTTCAATGCTGAAACTTGTAGAGCCACTGAAGTTCAATAGCTTCATTGGTGCAGCCAATCTGCCACAGCCCAAAACGGAGTATTCAGATGGTTTGCTGCTTACAGTAACTGGGTGGGGTACAACTTCAGTAAGTGCCATTTAGATTTACTGTATGCTTATATCATAGAGATTTGTAGCCAAAAGCAGGCCAAAAGGACTATATTAGGCCTGGCTATACAACATACCTCAGTTGCTCGGTTATTTACAATGATGCTAGAAGAGTTAAGATATTTTGGCAGCTCATCTCCTCTACAGTTGGAGCACTGACAAAGTCACTGTTTTGTGTCAATTTGACAACAAATACAGGATACCTTGCTATTTGCACCACCTCTATATTCATCCAATTTCCACAATTTCTTTAAACCTCTACACTTACCAAATGTGTGAAATTGGGCCTTGATTAGAAGCTCGAATTATTATCTACAACGCAATATTTTTCCCTTTTCCTTGAACAAAGTTACAGCATTGCCAAATGCCTTTCTTGGAAACCCTGCTGACCATTGCCCAATTGTTTTTCGATGACATAATGAAGTAACGATGGAGTAAGTCGATGACATTTGATACCAATTAATTTTGTCAGGATGGATGTATTTTGATGTTCTACACGCGATCCTTGTGATTTCGTCTTTATTTACACATGTTTACTGGGGTGGCACAAATGTATGGGTGGCACAAATAGCAAGGTATCCTGTAGCTAAAACATTTTTTATTTATTTATGCCGATCGGTAACAGAGGGGCAATGCCAACCAACTGAATTTTTAGGAAATTGGTAATTTTTTTCGGGAGATCTTTGGCTGTTTAGTTTTTGGGCAAAAATTAAACCACATACTGTGCCATTTCGATATCACACTTAACTTTAAACTCACTTTCTTGTCGAGAGATTTGACAATCCTTATCAAGCTGATAGGCATACCCATCTTAGCCTAATTAGAGTAGTTGCATTTTTTGCCTTTTCTCCATAGGTCGGTTAACCTACCTATGTCCACTGTATGTCCACTCTTGACCGTTTTTTCGTCTTGCCAGTTGGTTCGACTAAGCTCTAAAATAGGGTAGCCAGTAAATTTTTTTTTAATCAAACCTGAGCTGTTGAAGATCAGAATGTGATTCTCCTATCTTTTAGCTTTGATTTGAGGCCAAAATCACATCTCTATCTTGCCTCTAAGCATCTTAAATCTTCTTTAGAAAACAGTATTTTACATAAGGAAATGCCTATGTTCATCCATTGACTTTAGGGTTTTGTCCATCTAGTGACCAGCTTGGATCTATGTGCTTCAATGAAATTCTATGAAACTGGGTATTTTGAGCTGGTTTTGAGTGCATGGGGAGCCCCAGAAAGTGAGTTAGATGAGAAAATATGAATAAGATCATTAAGGTTATAGTCCAATAGACCTATTGCTGCTATAGGCTGCTGACTTTTCCTCCTTAGTATCAACAAATTTTTGTAGGCAAGTTCAGCTACTTTTTGGTACATCTAAATTTACACTGAATATTAAGAAATAATATTAAATAGCTAGGACATCTTACTGATGGCCTTACAAAACAGACAATTTTGTCCTGAATGCAATGGTATTTTCAAAATATTTTTTGAATATGTTTTAGACAGGTAAAACTGATCAGGAAAATTCACAGCAATTCCTGCATTCATTACACAAAAATTACCAATTTTTGCCACTAGGTGTTTTTGTGGCCACCCTATCTAAAAAACGGCTTATATGAAAAAATGGTGTCTTCCCGCCGCTGGCGCCTATCTCTCCAGTCAGAATTTTGAATTGCGTGCCATGCCAAGAGCGTAGGTCGGTTGGATGGATGGAGCTCCCACTGGCGAACAGAGCAAAAAAAAACAGCTTATAAAAACTTAGGTCGGTTAACCGAAGGAAGAAAATGACTTATAGTAGGAAATTTTGTAGGTTGGTTAACTGGATGATGGCAAAAAATGCAACTAATGTTTAGCAGTTTAGCCTAGAATCGTCCTGGCTACTTTACTAAAGTACAGCTTTACTAGTCTAAAGCTAAAGTACAGCTAAAGTAAAACAGCTAAAGTACAGCTTTACTAAAGTACAGCAGAGTACTTTTAGGGCTGCATTAGAATGGACATCATTTATCTTTGGTAAAGGATGAATGCAAATCTGAAGGATAGTACTGTTTCTTAAAGTCTGTCTACGAAAAACTCACCATAAAAAAAACAGTTGTCACTACGCCATGCCCTTAAAGTATTTCAAAACTTCTGCGCCACCGCCCTCAAGTTCATCTACTCTAGACCTGGTAGTCATCGAGGTGGAGGAAATCTCCAGTCCATCTACGTTATTAATTTAGTAATCTTGACCTTCAAAGTGAACTATTTCAAGTAATAAGCCTTTACTTTACTAAATATGGTTACATGTTTTTGCGTTTTTAGTTTTGTTACATTTTTGTATTGAAGCTTCTTCATATCATCAAAGAAAGCTGAAATAATTAGAGAATGGGTTTTCCGTCTTCGACTATTATGTCTCTTATAACAGCGGCATCTATGAAGCGATCAAATCAACTATAATCGACTTGTGCAGATGGCAGAAGCACAGCTTTACGCACAGCTCTCGCTGTTTTCGAAGGCAACTGTGCTATTAGTAGGGGAAAGATACGGAAAAAAATGGTCGAACCAGGAAAAAATTGGTACAGAAATTATTTTTGCACCACTATGTTCAGAAAAGAGAGCTCTACAACATATCAAAAATCTAAATCTCCATCCCGTTGCGAAATTCCCTTTTTTTCACGTTTTTTTGCGCCTATTTTTTAGATATTTCCAGAATCCGAGAATGAGGAACCGTGAAAAGAAAAGTAGTTTATTGATGGTTTCCCTTTTAAGAAACGATTGTTTTTGTGCTCTTTTATTAGACAGAAACATCACGTTTAATCATTTAATTCTTTTTTATGTTTTGTTTTTGTTTTTGTATGAAGTAAAAAAAAAAAAAAAAAAAAAATCAAGCGACACACGATCACGGGGTATTTTTCGAAGAGGAGCACGAATTTTCGGTTCATTTTTCCCCATCTGAACAAATAGCCTACCGGCGTTCCGAATCCATTTCTTTTCCTTTATTGGTGACGACATTTTCAACCAGCTGGAAAGTCCCTTCTGATATTCACTTTCTGTTACACCATGCCTTGATCTTACACTCTTTTCAAAGTTGCTTCAGTCTGCTGAGCCTTGTAGAGCCACCTATCTGCAAAAAAACTCCTCAGATGGAAAGTATTTTGGAGTCCGAGCAGAGATTTAACACAGGTGCGTTTTTGTTTGTTTTTCTTGCCGATGCTTTTGTAACGTAACTACTAGGAAGCGGAAAGGAATCGGAGGAAGGAAATATAGAAAGGAAAGAAGACTCTACGCTCGTCCTACCTCTCTTTTCTGACACATATTTTATCAGCGCCATCTGTCTGAAAAAAACTTAAGTACAGCAAACAAGTCGCTTGGTTACTCGACAAGTGAGCAGCACCGCGACATGAGTTCCAGTAGAAAGGAGCGTGACTTCGACGATACCCAGAAGCTCGTCGGATACTTCGGAGAATCTTCTCCGTTCAGAGGTGATAATCAGCTTAGAAACATTGCCAACGGCATAACTTCTTCCCAAGATGTTAATGTTGACGAGGCCGATGTGGCTGGAAAGTTGATTCTAAGTAAGATGACGGGAAAAACCTTGAAGGAGCAAGTCTTCAAGAAAAAAGACCAAGTGACCCTAATGAATGCCAAAAAGGCGGGGTCCTCTGTGGTAGCGCACATAGATCCGGCGCTCCTTTTCCAGCGGTTTATAATAGTAGCCCAACGAACTGACCTCCGAGAAGAATACTTCAAGTACGAACTTTGTACGATTCCTCCTTCTCTTTTCGAAAGCGATGGCCTTATGAGAATAGCAAATAAGCCAGAGCTTGCAAAAGCGATCTTTCAGGCTTGCGGGATTGAGACTCAGTCACCCTCAAGACCTGCTTCTGCGTGTAACATCGTCTTGGATGGTGGTTCTCTTCTACATCGAGTTCCATGGAAGGTAGGGTCAACCTTCAAGGTCATCTTTGCTTCATACGTCCATTACGTACAAGCAAGGTACCCTAGTGCGATCGTTGTGTTTGACGGATATGAAGGTGGTCCAGCAATCAAAGATGCTACCCATTTACGTCGAGCAAGGATGGTTGGCCGCCAAGTCTTTTTCACCGAAGAGATGACCCTCTGCATGAAGAAAGAAGAGTTTCTTTCATGTAAGACAAACAAAGGACGTTTCCTGAAGCTGCTCGGCAACCATTTGGAAGCCGTTGGTTTCCGAATTTTCCACTCGGAAGGAGACGCCGACGTTCTGATTGTAGAAAAAGCCGTAGAAGCTGCTAGTCTTACAGACACAATCGTGGTTGCTGATGATACTGACATCTTGGTTCTTCTGATCAGTCGATCAGATTCGCGTTCCGGGCGTTTATATTTCTCACCTGAAGCTAAGTTTGGCGGTACTAGTTCAGCTTGGGATATTAGTGAGATGAAGCAGAAGCTAGGAACAGATGTCAGCAATCTGATACCGTTCTGTCATGCCGTGCTGGGTTGTGACACAACCTCTCACCTTTACGGAATAGGAAAGGGCAAAGCCGTTCAGCTGCTACTTTCCAACAAGAGTTTCAGGGACAGCGCTGCTATATTTGGCGACAAGCTCGCATCGCTTGACGATATTGTGGCAGCAGGAGAGCGAGCATTGTTGATACTGTACGGTTGCCCTGATGTTTCGAACCTGGACACTGCCAGAAAGCTAATCTGTCACAGAAAAGTGAGCACTGCCACCACTTTCGTGCATCCACAAGAACTGCCACCGACTCAGGCAGCAGCGAAGTACCACTCGCTACGTGTCTACTGCCAAGTTCAAATCTGGCTCGGGAACCCAGTAGACCCTTTACGCCTGGGATGGAAACTGCAGGATAACGAAGTTTTTGCGCCAATAATAACAGATCTCCCTCCCTCAGCTGCTGAAAATTATCAAATGCTCGTGTCGTATTGACGGCTGTGATAGTGAAAAGTGTACCTGTAAGAAAAACGGACTTGAGTGTACTATAGCCTGCCGTACCTGTAAGGGAAGCTCGTGCAACAATTCGAAGTTTCAAGAAGAAGAACTTAGTGAAGAAGAATAACAGTTAACTGTGATGATGAAAAATCTAGTTCCTATATTTTGATGATGTGCAATTTTTATATATTTGAAAAATAAGATAAAAGCTTTTCTCTGAACACATTAAGTTAGAACCTACCTTGTCTCATGGTGTTTGGCGCTGAGGTGTTTCGTCATTCCTGTTTATTGTTGTTTAGTCTTTTTTTTTTTTTTTTCTAAGCCTTTCGTTTACATAGCCAAATAGACTACAACGCTGGTAAGAGTTTTTTTCCCCAAAGACACAGTTTTTTTCCCCATTTTTTTTTTTTGCTGATAAATATTTTTCTTTTGGTCAGGTAACGAAATGAGTATCAGAAATGAATTCAGAGCCAAAAGCTGATCTAAAAAGATGTGTAAAACATTATAGTTTACGTTTTTAATTTTTTTTCCCGGTTTTTGAGAAAATAAATAAAAAAACATTAAAAAAAAACAATTTCGCATCGAGCTAGAGATTTAGATTTTTGATATGTTGTTAAGCATTTTTTTCCGGTCCGGATGGTGAAGAAACCATTTCTGTACCAATTTTTTCCTGGTCAAAACTTATTTTTCTCCTACTATATTGCCTATTGGGCTTGTTATATTATAAAGGTATAAAACTCACGTAAAGAAGATGAACTATAAGCAAAATACGATATATGTATATACTTTATAGCCCGTTACATTCAAATAGAACAAGAAGGGGGTAAATGAAAGAAAAGTAAAAAATAGCTGAAAAAAGACAAATAACGATCTATGTCAACACTACAAATGAAAAAGCCTAAAGGGACAGTTAATCATTTTGTCATCCGTTGGGTACAAGGGTAGCGTTCCAGCGACGTAATATTAGTTACGATCGTTGTTATTATTGCCGTTCCAGAGCCCGCCGTAATAAGTAAATTGGCTCCCCCTACTTATTATTTTCGTCCCACGACTGTTACGATCGTTACAGTTTACTTATAATGGTCGCGAGCATCATAACTGATAATAACTATCAGCTCTGCAGGAACTCCCGTAAGAGCGATGACGTATATTCGCGTTGATATTACTTTTGTTCCAGAGAGCGTAATAACTACGATAATACTGCGATCGCCCCTCCTCTTATCATCGTAACTTGTAATAACTTCACTGGAACGCTACCAAAGTATTGGCAAGAACTCTTGGTATTGGTAACGACGGGTGTGCGGGAGTTCAAATGACTTTCTCAACTAGCTTTTCCCGAGGGGCTGCTCACTTCTGTCGCAAGGTGTACATGGTCCCTGCCTCCGGTCTGCCTCCGTGCCTCCGGCCTGCCTCTGTGCCTCCGGGTCTGCCTCACGAAATGGGCAAAATCTCGGGCAAAATATAGGACATGGAGCAGCGCAAAAGCGGTGTAAGGCTTTGCCAGTGAGCCTTGTTTGACCTTGTTAGCCACGACTAAAGCGTAAGGAGTAGGCTTTATGTTTTTTCTCAGCGTTTTGTAAAAGAAGTGACCGAATTTCTTTTAGGGTTCAGGTATTTGAACGATTTTGCCAAACTAGGATTGGAATTACCAAGCTGAACTGGTAGCCTATGCACATTTTGTCTAGATCATTCAAGACCAGTAGGCTACTTACGGCTTCGAACCCTTGACTTTGAGTCCCGACCAGCCTGTACTCCGCCTCTAGAATTACGCCCTTCCTAAAATTCCTTCCGGATTAGTTCTTTTTTGCCGCTAGATGTGCTAGTAAAGTAAACAATGACACGTTACTTCTTCGCGTACTTTTAACCAGGTTTGTTCAGCTATTTTTATCTTTAATTTTTGCCTGTTAGGCCTGGCCATGTTTAAAACTGTTAAATGCCTCTGCTTCTATGTGTGCTGTATACAGTGAAAGATGTTGATAAAGTGACGGTATACTTGTACAGTTTTCGCAAACAGGAGCAAACGAACGAAACTGAATTGTGGCAACGAAAGCAAATGAAAAATGTATACAACTTTCTTGAAAGTCCTTCCTGGGTTAAAAAAAAAATGATGTCCGGAGCTGCCCCAGCCATGTCCGAACCTGCCCCCAGTCTGGGGGCAGGTCCGGACAAAACTAGCTAATAGGAAAATTGAATTTGTACAGATAAATGTTGCAGGTAACAAAATTCTACAAAGCAACAGTAACAGCTAAGACATGATTCTCGACACTCGAAAAAAAAAGGAATCAACAGAACCTAAAACGAGATCTTAGTATGCAAAAAAAGCAAAAACGCAACGAACCTGCAATAAAAGAAGGAATTTCGTAAAAGGAGAAATGAGATATAGGGCTAAACTCATATACTGAATACATATATGAACTTGGTTTTCTCAGATGATTAGCCGTTCGGCCGTATTTGTCAATGAAACACCACTATGGTATCATTGATATTTCTCTTCAAGCGGCTGATTAGTGATAAATAGTACTAGGTTTAAAGTTTAACCGAAAAGGGCTGGGATAGGACAATCTAGTTATCCATCACTTATTCACTTAAATTGTCTTGAAGACCCGCTGAAAATGCGTTACTTCGTTGTTCCGCTGTTCACGAATAATCGATTTTCAAATAAGTAGTGTTTTGTTTATTGTCTAGTTAGTGTATGAAGTTGTGTTTGTTTCTTTTCAATGTTTTATTTTTCCTTTCGCTTTTTTTCCATTTTTGTAAGCGGGCAGAAATAAATATATATATATATAGTGGAATTTTCTTGTGATTTATGGTACTGATTTTTTGTTTTATGCTTACGAGAAAGATTTTTGATATTTTTTTTTGTTCAGGCACTAAGCCATCTTAACCAATCTCACCACTGCCCACCGAAAAGCTGCGTTTGTGTTGAGATTAAAATCTCCCGCGTCATAGTAGAATTTACGTTGTGGGGACGGCCACCTTTATTCTGAACGTCATAACTAGAGCAGATAGTGGAAAATAAAAAAATCCCTGAATTATCCAAATAGTTCAGTGTATTCAGTTAGATGACACAAAATTAAATCGGCTTTTCAGTTAAACTTTAAGGGATCAGGCGAAGACCTGATCTCTACAAGACTCGATTGTCTGCATCAAAAAGTCCAATAAATATTAGATATTGGGATCCCATTTTGGTCTTGTTGATTGAACATTCAGCGCGCTATTACTGAAAAGATCGGGGGAAGTCAGAGACCCTTGCCTCCGGGCACTTGCTATAAGCCATTTCTTTATTGTTTTTTAGTCTGGCGGTACGGCGTCACCAACGTTACAGAAAGTCAGTGTTCCAGTCGTATCCGACACCCGTTGCCGGGATGTCTATACCAGCCTAGCAGAAAGCATGATCTGCGCAGGTTACGAAGCAGGCGGAAAAGACTCTAGTCAGGTACATACATGGTTTTGATTTTTACTGCAGCTAAATCGACTAAACTCAAAAGGTCTGCTCTTCGTCTCTCCTTTACTCCTCTTTCCGATCCGATTTCACATGGTTACTAAGAAAGTTATGCTCTCGTGGGGCGCTTTCGTTAAACGTTAAACTCTAACGAAATCACTATAGACTGGGGGTCAACTTCCATCTCCTATAATCTGTCTCCAGTTCCTTACTGTTGTCCGTTTACTAAAAGTAGCCGAAAACGAAGAGCAGGAAATGGAAAACGGGCGAAAGGGATTAGTTATCCCTTCTATTTTTTCTGTCAAAATGTTTTGTTACTGACTATCATTTTTAATGTTTTCATTCGTGGCTTTTTTTTTACTTTAGTGGGCCCTCCACTGTCGATCGTATGTCCTTCGTAAACGTGCTCGTCCGCACCCGGCGTGCTCGCATTGGCTGAAAACCGTCAAAATGGGCGGTTACGACACATGACAATCCCAATCGCCGCTCACGATTGCCAGCACAAGCTGTGATTGCCAGTGAAGGACGCAAATAGTTTGGTAGTAATGGTAGTAAAGGAGACTCGGGACTAGATTCACTAAGAAACAGGCGATTAGTTAGTATGGTTAGATATTGGGAGAAAATAGTAAACTTCCCTAGTGTGAGGCTAGTGAAAGCAGCGTACCTGGAGTCTTTAAAGTTTAACTGGAAAGGGCTGAGAAAGGACAATCTAGTAACTCATCACTCGTTCACTTAAAGAGGCGTGAAAACCCGACGAAAATTCGTTACTCTGTTGCTCCGCTATAAACCGCTCCGAATAATCGATTTTCATATAGTGGAATTTCCTGTATTTTTCAGGGTGACTCTGGAGGCCCTCTCGCACAAACTTTCACTTCAATCTTGGTTGGAGTAGTATCATGGGGAGAAGGTTGTGCTAAAGCAGGATTCCCTGGTGTCTATACCCAGGTTTCTTACTTCATCGAATGGATCCAAAGAAACAGATAGACATCCGTCATGTTTTAATTTGTCTTCTGGCTATTTCGTTACTACGTTAGTTCGTAAAGATGCATGTGTCTGTCAAGAATAAACAATTGCGCTTTCTAGGCTTTCTATAGCTGCCTTTCCTTACCTTTCTTCGCATCTGTCCTTGATGCGACACCATTCCGAACCACTAACACGTAATGGTAATTATGTTCTTTTGGTCAGCTTGGATATTAGTACATCACCTATGAAAGATCTGCTCAGAACATCACCCACTTTCTGTTTTCCATTTTCTCCAGTAGTTCGCCCGGAATCCGGCCAAAACCGAAAAATCGTTAAAAGCAAAAGTTTTATTTCAAGTTGATTAGATGACAGACTTAATGGTAAGAAGAGACGCTGGATCTATATATGACAATCATTTTGACCCGGACATATAGTTCGTCCGTAATCCGGTTGAAACCGGATTTTTTTTTTGTAAGTTAAAGTTTCATTTGAAGTTGATTAGATCTTCATTATAGGGATAAGGAGATACGCTGAATTCGTTTCTGAATTTTTTGCTGGACAAGTAGTTTTCCCGGGATTCGTTCGAAACCAGAATTATGGCAGAAGTAAAGCAGGAAGTTTCGATCAGTATTATAAAGGCTTATAGAGGTATATCTGAACTTGGTTTTCTGCTTACAGATGAATTTCTAGCGCCTTTAAAGTGCTCATCCTTACAGCCAAGTTCAAAAATAAAATACTTTTTCTTTTCAAGTGCGCATCTGAACCGCACAGTCGAAAAGTACTTTTGATCAAACAATACCGTAGATCTCAACCCATGCAATGCAAGTGCCATATGAGCTTACAGTTCTTGTTTGGTTTAGTCGGGGACGTTTTGGGGGATCCCAAAACGTAAGTGGAGGGATACCTATGACATCGCAAAGGTTGTCCTTCTGTCCGTCCGTCCGCCTGTCTGTCCGTCTGTGAGCACGATAACTCTCGAAGGGAATGAGATATTTTGAAGAAACTTGGTGTGAGGATTCTTTGTGTCAAGAGAAACGTCGAGTTCATGATGGGCTAGATGGACAAAAAATATTTTTAAAAGCTAATGAGATAGTCGAGTTAGGGGTAAGGAGACATGCTGAATCCGAATAAGAAATTTAATTTTTCGCCAGAAATATAGTTCACCCGGAATCTGGCAAAAACCGGAAAGTTTGTAAAAAGTAGAAGTTGAATCTGGCTTTGATTGGAGGTTCGATTCAGGGGTAAGGAATCTTAATATAAAAATCGTTTTCTCGCCGGGCAAGTAGATCACCCGGAGTCTAGATATTTGGCTTGAACTGTTAGAGGCCAATGACACTGTAGTCAATATAGGGCGAGGAGCAGCTTTCGAACATGTTAAAGGACCCTTCTTGCTTATTCTGCCTTTTATTATATACCTAGCTCTCTTGTGGAATTACAAATTTCTAAAATCCCCACTTCTCTCCATTGTTTCGTTTTGTGACTACGAATGTTTAGCGCTTTTTCAGCCATGCCGAGTTTTGCCCGTCACACAACACAAAGTTTGCCGGAATTCCCAATGTCCGCTGACAACTCTTTCAGACATAAGGATATGAGAATCTTCTGTTTTTACTTCTTCTGTTTGCTTAGTTTCCCAACTTTTTAACCACAACGCGTTTAGTTTTCAAAAATTTTGCTTCCAGCCGCCGCGTCTGAGAGCGGGAAGGCTGGATATTGTCGACAAGCTCTAACAAGGAAATCGCTAATTTCAGTTGGAAAGTAATAGCATTTTTGAAAAACGTTTTTTCTGATCCCTTCCATAGGGAAAAGATCACTTCTAGTAAGAGCTGTGCTTGAAGGATAAACAAAAATTTTATTCGATCGGTTTAAGTCTCTGAAGTCTCGACCGTCGTTTAGTGGGTCAAAAAGGCAGAATGTTCGCGACAACTGTCAGGTGAACAATTTAATACAAATTTGTCAACCAGTTTTTTTTTAAAACCACTTGACCCCTCCATCCACAGAAGTGATAACTCTGCATCATGACGTAGCGGCTCTTTGTTGAGTCTGATGCACAGCCTATATACTGTATATAGTATATAGGCTGTGGTCTGATGCAAGAAGCTATTGAGAATTGAGATTATTTTATTTGAGATAGTCGTTTTAAGTCGTTAGTCGACAAATGATTAAGCCGAAACTTAAAATTTGGTTGAAGCTCGATTATAGATTCGGTATTGGGGTAAGGAGACATGTTGGTGTGAGGATTCTTTGTCTCAAGGGACAGGTCGAGTTCGTAGATGGATTCTGCAGCCCGTCACTTATATTTAGTGGCAAAGAGGGGATTCCGAATTAAGAGTAAAACGAGGGGTTGTCCACTCTCGATTTTAGTGTACAGTAAGTGCCCGGTGCCGCAATGCCCGGTCGGTGCCGGCACTGGCTGAAATAAGCTGGCACAAGTTGTCACGTGTTAAAACATCAAAATAGGCATTTTTAGAAGCGTTTGAAAAATGAATCGCCTAATTTTTTGTCGGTACCGGTGCCAGCACCGCCAATTTCGGCTGTTGCCGGGAAAGGGTTTACAGCAGGTACCGGGGAGTGGGTAGCCCCTCGGAGTACAACCTAATAACAACCAATGAAAAGCGGATAAGTCAACTCAATTTTACACAAGGGTCCTCTTTTGACACATACTATAGGCCAGATCCGGAATTAATTTCGGAGAGGGTCTTCCCTGCAGATCGGACCTAATAGCAAACAGTACTAACAAGACCAAAGGTTCCGATGCGATCCCAAAAATTCGATATTTGATCCAGACAATTAGGCTAGGTTTTGTCTTCGACAGATCCAGTCTTCGCCAGACTCCTTGAACATTTTTACTCTTACAATTTAGAAACAGTTTAAGGCCAAATAGCTAATCATCTAAGAAAACCAAGTTCAGATATGGATTCAGCATGTGTGCATATCCCTAGAAGCCGATCCAAACGATCCTGCCTTACTTCTGCGAATTTTCCGGTTTTGGCGAAATCCAGAACTACTTGTCCGGCGAAAAAAATAAAGCTCAAAAACGAATTCAGCATATCTCATTACCACTATATCCAACATCTAATCAACTTCATATCAAATTTTAACTTTTAAGAAATTTTCCGGTTTTAGCCGGATTCCGGAAGAACTATATATCCGGCTAAAAAATGATTGTCATATACGGATTCAGCATCTCTTCTTACCCCTAAATCGAACATATAATCAACTACAAATAAAAATTTTACTTTTAACAAACTTTCCGGTTTTGGCCGGATTCCGGGCGAACTACTTGTCCGGCGAGAAAATGGCTTTCATATTCATGTTCAGCATGTCTTCTTACCCCTAGATCGAACATCTAATCAACTTCAAATAAAACTTTTACTTTGAACAGACTTTCCGGTTTTGGTCGGATTCCGGGCGAACTACCTGTCCGGCGACAAAATGGTTTTCATATTCGTGATCACCATGTCTTTTTACCCCATAATCGATTATCACATTGGCTTTTTAAAAATATTTTGCTTGTTCCTTAATTTGAACCCCCTGCCCCACCCCTAAATGTAGGGCTACGGAGCCCATCTACGAACTCGACCTTACTCTTGACCCAAAGAACGCTCACACCAAGTTTCATCAAAATATCTCATTCCCTTCGAGAGTTATCGTGCTCACAGACAGACAGACGGACGGACGGACGGACGGACAGACGGACAACTTCTGCGATGTCATAGTTATCCCTCCACTTACGTTTTGGGATCCCAAAAAGATATAAATAAGAAGTCAAAATCTATAAAACATAATTTTTTTTTTTTTTTTCGAAGGTGGTTTCAAACTCCACTGTACAAATCAAAGCTTATAAGCTTTGATTTGTTTCTAAATTTTAAAAGTAACAATATTTAATTGTATGGATCAGATGTTAAATTTTTTGATCCCATCGAAACCTTTGGTCTTGTTCAGGGGGACGTTTTAGTTGGGGCCGTTTTGCTATGGGGCCGTTTCGCTGCGTGGGAGCTTTTTGTCTCGAAGACGTTTCTCATAGGCAGGGGTATCACGTATGGGGGGGGGGGGTAGGCCCCCGAAACGTTGTCGGCCAGTCGGTAAAAACAAGACCAAAGGTTCCGATGGGATCCCAAAACTTCGATATCTGATCCAGACAATTAGGTTTTGTCTTCGTCAGATCCGGTCTTCGCCAGACGTCATGAACATTTATACTCTTAATATTTAGAAACAGATTAAGGCCAAACAGCTAATCATTAAGAAAACCAAGATTCAGCTTGTGTGTTTACCCCTACAAGTCGATTGAAACGATCCTGGCTTACTTCTGCGAATTTTCCGGTTTCTGGCGGAATTCCGGAACTACTTGTCCGACGAAAAACTAAAGCTCAAAAACGAATTCAGCGTATCTAGTTACCCCTATTTCCAACATCTAATCAACTTCAAATAAGAATTTAACTTATCACAAATTTTCCGGTTTCAACCGGATTCCGAACTAACTATATGTCAGGCAAAAAAATTATAGTCATATACGGATTCAGCATCTCGTCTTACCCCTAAATCGGACATCTGATCAACTTCAAATAAAACTTTAACTTAACAAACTTTCCGGTTTTGGCCCGATTCCGGGCGAACTACTTGTCTGGCGAAAAAACGGTTTTGATATTCGTGTTCAGCATGCCTTCTTACCCCTATATCGAACGTCTAATCAACTTCAAATAAGACTTCCAGTTTTAACAAACTTTCCGGTTTTGGCCGGATTCCGGGCGAACTACTTGTCCGGCAAGAAAATGGTTTTCATATTCGTGTTCAGCATGCCTTCTTACCCCTAAATCAAACATCTAATTTACTTCAAACAAAACTTTTACTTTTAACAAACTTTCCGGTTTTGGCCGGATTCCGGACGAACTACTTGTCCGGTGAGAAAATGGTTTTCATATTCGTGTTCAGCGTGTCTTCTTACCCTATAATCGACTATCACATTAGCTGTTTTAAAATATTTTGCTTGCCCCTTAATTTGAACCCCATCCCCCACCCCTAAATGTAGGGCTACAGTGCCCATCTACGAACTCGACCTTACTCTTGACCCAAAGAATGCTCACACCAAGTTTCATCAAAATATCTCATTCCCTTCGAGAGTTATCGTGCTCACAGACAGACGGACGGACGGACGGACAGACGGACAACTTTTGCGATGTCATAGGTATCCCTCCACTTACGTTTTGGGATCCCAAAAACCGAGTCAGTTAGAAGCGCCGCGATTTTTTTTAAAAACAGTCAATTTATTTGTAAAAACTATCGATTTTCATTTTGAAAACAGTTTATTTTTCTTGAAAACAGTCAGTTTCTCGTAAAATTAGTCGATTTCTTTTTAAAAACAGTCGGTTTGTCTTAAAATCATTTTTCGTCAAAATAGTTTTTTTTTAAACAGTCGGTTTTTCTGCAAAAAAAAAGTCTGTAAAAATGACACTAAATACCTTGCCCCCCCCCCCAAACATTTTGGCTAGTAACGCCTCTGCTCACAGGTCTCATGGGGACGTATCAAAAGGCGTAATCTCGGCGTTCCCCGGGGACTACTCGGGGAATCAAAGGGAACGGCGAGAATAGAAGGAGTCACTCCACGCGGACTGTGTTCTCGCGAAACAGCGAGAACACGGGGAATGCTTCCAAATCGGATTTTGTTCGAAAATAAATACGCAGTTGACGAAAGTAGTCTGGATCTACTTTGTTTTTGGTTTCGTTTATTATTTTTAATTAATTACATTGCACCAACACCAGCAAAAATTGATTCACCTCCGAATCTGAAAGGGAGTCCTTTTTGATGATGGTGTTGATAGTCAAAGCATTTCCCGTCCGTTGGGACTCGCGAGAATACCGGGAGTGAGTCCCTGGGACAAACAAAAACGCAGGGACTCGTCGAAAGGAGTCCTTGGGGAATGGCGAGAATACGCATAAATACAACACATTTTCACGAGTGGGAGCCGAGGCTCCAGGTTTCTACTTTTGCTGAGTTATCATCATCCAAATCATAAAGCCATTGGGAGCGATGTCAGCATCGTTCCCTTTCGGCCTAAACTAAGTTAAGGGCGATTCTGGCGGTCTGGAAAGCTCCGCGAGCTTATGCGCCGGCTGTTCTTGCGACTTCGGCTAAAAGCCGCTTCGCTTTCCAGAGCTGTCCTGGCGCTCCGCTAGTTTCTGCGAGTACTTGGAAAGCAAATCCACTTCGCGAGTGGAAAGTGGTTTCGGCAAGTCAGCGAGAAGTCGTAAAGGCGCAACGACTTTTTGCTTGTTTTTGCGCTCGGCGGATTCTCGCTTTGCTTTTCGGAAAGCGAATCGAAGAGATCGCCAAAATCGCCTTTTAGCTCTAAGGAGGGTTTTCGTGAGTTGGAAAGCAAAGTCGGAATCACTTTCCAGTGGTATTCGCGCTACGTCGGGTCTCGGGACGTTGCCGAGCTTTCCCACCCGGTTTTCGCGCTTTGGAAACCGAAGCAGCTTTCCTGGAAAGTGATTCCACGAAGTTAGTGGAAAGCTCCGCGGAAAGTTGATTTTTTCGGCGGGAATTTCAAAAGTATGAAAAAAAAACAGTGGAAGTATCACTAATAAATAAAGAAAAATTGCAAGCGTTGTTAGGATGACTTCGGTGAATTGTATGAGATTCAAAGAAGTACTAAAGTGAACCATATTTATTCGAAAGAGCTTGTAATTCAATATTTTTCCGGCGACGTCAGCTTTCCATGCGTTTTCGCGATCCGTCCAGCGGGAAAGTGGAAAGTGATTCCAGGAATCGCTTTCCCACAGTTTTCACGATGCGCTTCGCTCGCCGGAAAGTGATTCCGAGATTTCGCGAAAACCCTCCTCTAGCCAGGCGGTTTTGAAACCGACAGCGCGCGAGTTTCAAATTCAACGTTGAACGTGCATCATGGTATGTAGACTCCCTTTAACAATCTCCCTTTAGCAACATGCGCAGGAAGATACACACATACGGTTTGCTCCAAATGTATTGTTCCAGAGAATAGTTAATTATGGTTTTGAATCCTGGCCAGGCTAATCTGAAAGTAATGCAGCCTGACTCTGCAAAACCTGTGGCAATTCATCATCTGAATCCAACCTCAAAAGTCAAGCGAAGCACCTTATTTTGAAGTTCAATTACTGTCATCAGGTTTCATTTAAAATTCATTACCAGAGGCGTTTTTCTGAGGTCTCACAAACAGTTTGTGGGTTGAACGTGGCTCGAAAAGAACATTTCCGCAGCCTTTATAGTGTGAACACACGATCAAGATTTCCCAGCTGGATTTCCTGCACTTTCATCATCTGGTTGAAAAAATTTCCTCTTTTCCACATGGAAGTGATGATGGTGTCGAAAATCCAGTCAGGAATTCCAGTCCGGGAGTTCACAATCCTGATCATGTGTTTGCACTGTTAGTGCGGCCTACAAGTGTGTTTCCGTGACCAACAAAATTTTCCTGGCTCGCTTTGTGGCTCAAATTTGAAAAAAAAATGCAGGTGGCTGTCGATTTTGTGGCCTGATTTGGGTGGGAAATTTGAATTTATCAGCAAAATAACATGAAAACAATAAAATTAAAAACTTTCTGAAGTACCTGGTCATATTTTCAGACATTTGAAATTAACGCCCAAAAAATAAACAAATCGGCGTTTCGGCGAGTTTCAACTTGTGGCTTGACCGTGTGGCACAGAATCGTGTTTCCGTGAAAACACTCAGAAGTGTGTGGCCCACAATTGTGTCGTGGAAAAACGCCTAGGTTCCTAGATATCATGGAAGAAATCTTTTAACTGATTGTTTTTTACCATTATAATAGATAATTCAGCTATGGATGACCCCGAGCAGAAAAGTGGTGGGGAATGTAATCTTTATATTGGGAAATAACAGATTACAAACTAGAGTTCAGGCGGAGCACAGGAGGGGTAACTGACCTCAAATTATGCAACCTTGAACTTTGACGCAAGAATGTCAAAATGAGATTTCTATGCAGTCCTGACAGTCAGGAATCAACACCTGACCATTTTCAACAGTCATGAGTCAACAGTCAACAGTCTACCAATATACACAAATTATTTGCCTTTTCTTTGTTTTGAACATGCTTAAAAAAAGGATTTTCTGGTTGCTGACTTTGGTAACTCTATCTTTTTCATCACTTTGTAAATAGCCTACGGCAAGGAATTCAAGCTCAGGTGAGAATGAGGTGATTCAGTATGAAAATGAAAATATGATTAATTAGAATAATTGAGGAAGAATTTATTTTTTTAAGCGTGTAAGCCAGTGTATAAGCTTCAGTCTAGTATTTTGTTCATGTTTTTTAGTTCCCTTTTAAGCCAGATAGATCTCTGTAAAAGACAGACTTTTCTGGAAATTTGAAATTTGATCTGAGGTTGGATACTCCTCCTGTAGTTTAAGCTCGGCTGACGACTGCACATTTACCAGATGACAAACATTAAAGGATTAGCTTTTCAGAAATTTGTTGTTTGTCAAACCTTGAAATATTTGTGATTACAGGACATTAGGAAGTTCTTTACCCCAGTGGCGGGCAAAGCAGTACCTGCACAGAAGTCTAAGGTTTTGAAAGATGAAGATGAAGAAAGCCCTGTACCAAAGAAGAAACATATCAAAAGGGCCATCATTACTGACTCAGGTATGCTGGGCTTATACTGCTTTTGTAAACCACCATTTGCAAAATATGTTTGTGCATCTGAATTTCCCTGCTTTGTATCAAAAGGAATTATAGTAGAGTTCTAATGTTAAAAAAAAACAGACCCTTCTGTTCCAAGTTTTGTTCTGTACCTTTGAGAGTTCGCCTTTGACCAAGAGCTTCTTGAGAAGTTGGCACATGGATTCCTTAAATAAAGGATACATTAAGCGACCTTAAGCTTTGTTTCCTTAGATTGCAGTATGTGCTATCCTGATGAATAGCTTGCAGTTGATGATGTTGCCTATTTCGGGGTTACATCTTCAGAGGCGCTCCAGTCTTTTCGCCATGGTTGTGCGTGCAAGTCTAGGTTAGGCCTCTTTTCAAATCCGGATTGTTTCGGACAGGGCGTTATATCAGTTCAATCAATTCAGTTTATTTTCAAACCATTCACGGACTAGCCGAATTTTCGGTTTTTTGTCAACAAAAATAACTGTATCAAGATAAAATGACGTCAAACGAAAAATGAATAAATACAACAACAACAACAAAACAAGATACTCAGACCGCAAAATAGGAACAGCTTGATTGGGGACGAAGTGGCTCAAGTGAAGAGCAGGATCTTCGGAACAGCTTACAGGAGTGACCCCTGGTCCCCGATTGTCAGTCGACAGAAGAGGGGTGGGGGACGCTTAGAGAAAGATTTGGGAAATTCCATGCGAAAGATTTGCAAAGAAGCAGTCAAATCAGCCGCTAGGCTAATGGAATCAGAATTGGTTACTGCAAAATTTTGCCGAACCGTTCGAGGTATAGCAGACCTGGGCTCGAGAAGTTAGAGAGAGAAAGAGATCGGTATATTTTGAAACTATCGTAGCATAGCTAAACTCAGTTTCTTAAAAATAATAAATAACAAACAAATACTAGGCTACTGCCTTTTGCGCACCATATGTAAACTTCCTTGCTGGACTGTAATCTATACTCAGAAAAAAGGACCTTCGACGCATACCCTCGACATACTTTAAATATCTGAGATTTTTGCTGTACTTACCACGGGGCACGCGGAACCGCTACCTGATCCGCCGTTTGTTAATTTGCGACCCATTGTTGACGATTGAAAACCTCTCCTCTAATTTGTGTTCTCCGATTGGAAACCTACCTGTCCATGACTCCATCAATGTGATTCTAAATTAGTGAATAACCTTTATGGAATTTCTTTTTTGAGTGTTTTGTGATTATTTTATGTTTCTTTAGTCCTTTTCTACTGCACTTGTATCCTTCATTCATTCATTCAGAGTTGACTGGTGTGAATATGTTAGAGCTATCGGATCCACAGCAGTTCGATGGCTGGGCCAAAGGTATAATTGGGTGCTGTAGGATGATAATGTTTGTCATCCCTAAGTTTTTTTTTTCATTTTAGATGAAGAAGATCCTATCCCCAAGTCAAAGAGCAAAGGAAAACATACCCCACCAAAGCCAGCAGAAAAGTTGAAGCCCATCGCAATAAGCGAGGACATTTTTTCAACCAAGAAGAGTGACAAATTTACTGGCATCAGGGATAAGAAGGTAGGTTCCCTATAATATTAGGTGTTAAGAGTCTGGTGTGCAATATAGTTGCTGTGTGTTCAAGCTGCCAAAAGCTGTTTAAAAAAAAAATACAACAAAAGCAAAATGCAAACAAAGTTATCCCATGCAAACCATTCCGTGGACAAACCATCTAATGCTTCCTGTGCTTTCCCTACACTGTAAAAAGTCTCTCCTTTATCGGACATTTTTATTCCTAATTCGGAGAATTACAATCCGAATTCGGAGAGTTATTTTTTTACAGTGTAGATTTATCAACGTACCCGTTTTACAGTTGGGTAGCCTGCGGCTAGTCTTACCGTTGGTTCACACTGCTGCGTCTTATGCGACACGATTTTTATGGCACATGCCTTCCGGCCAAGTACCATATACCGATCACTTTTCCGTCGGTCAGTCGGTCAATCCGGTGTTTACGATTCAGTTCAGTTCAGCTTATTCTCAAAACCGATACAACGGTCAAGCCGATTTGGTGGTTCTCGCCCATATTATCACTAATTATGTAAAAAAGATAATTCTAAACAAGTTTAAATATATCGAAGACTTGCCAAACATAACACAGAATATTCAAATCTATATAGGCTACAATTAATGATGCGAGTTAAAAAATTTGACGAAGCCGGGAAGAAAACTTCTTAGATGACGAGTCGTTGTGTGTTTAATTGGCTGCAATTTTTACTTCCAGATGCGCTAGGACGATGAAACTGGGCAGGCGTACTAGGGATCCGACCAAACTAACTTGGAAATAGTCACTTGCCCGATCCGACCATCGTGGGGGGAGGGATGGGAGCCGGAATCCGGAATTTAGTGGCGTGCATAACTTTCGAACGGTTATCGGATCTTAATGAAACTTTATATTTGGAAAGGCGTCATCTCTCAGATGTCCCATTTCAAGTCCGGACCGAATCCGATGAATGTGGGGGGAATCGGAGGGGGTGTCGGCGGAACCGATACGCGTTGAGTGGAGCGATCGGGATGAAACTTGTGGGAGGAACAAGCACAAGCCCTAGGTACATCATTGACAGAATCGGACCGGATTCGTGCACTGTATGGGGGAGTTGGAGGAGGGTTCCGAAATTCCGGTGATACGGAGTTAAGTTACTTCCAGGTGAGCTAGGACGATGGAACTTGGCAGGCAAATCAGGAAATAGTCAACTTCCCGATCCGACCATCGTGGAGGGAGTGGAGGGAGGGGGAATCCGGAATCTTGAGGTATGTATAACTTCCGAACGGGTGATCGGATCATAATGAAACTTGATATGTAGAAAGACCACATGCCTCGAATGTCCAGTTTCAAATCCTGACCGGATCCGATCAAGGTGGGGGGGGAGGTTTGAGGGGGGAACCGAAAACCTTGTGACACGCTTGGAGTGGAGCGATTAGAATGAAACTTGGTAGGAAGAACCCTGCTGTTTTTTATGGCACTTGCAGCCTCTGGCTCAAGTGCCATATACCGATCGCAATTCCGTCTGTCGGTCGGTCTGTCGGTCTGTCGGTCGGTCTGTCCGAATTTTTTTGTCCCACATGTTCGAGTTAGGGTACTTCCAGATGTGCTAGGACGATGAAACTTGGCAGGAAAATCACGGACCCGACCAAACTAACCTAGAAGTAATCAGTTTCCCGATCCGACCATCTGGGGGGGAGTGGTGGGCCGGGGAAATTCTGAAAATTAAGGAGTTTTGTCACACTTTTTCGAGTTGGAGTACTTCCAGATGTGCTAGGACGATGAAACTTGGCAGGAGCATCAGGGACCCAATCGGACTAACTTGGAAACATTCAGTTTCCCAATCCGACCACCCGGGGGGGAGTGGAGGGCTGGGGAATCCGGAAAATTGGAGTAGTGTGTAACTTTAGAACGGGTGATCGGATTGGAATGAAACTTAATAACTGAATAAATGGCATACTTCTGATGTCTCGTTTGAAGTCCGGACCGGATTCGACAGCTATGGGGGAGTTGGGGGGGGGAGATCGGAAATTTCGAGAAACGGTTAGAATAGAGGGATCGGAGTGAAACTTGCTGGGAAGAACAAGCATCTGCTCCAGATAAACTGTGTATACATTTGGACTGGATCCGACCATCCGGGGGGGGGAGTGGAGGGCTGGGGAATCCGGCAAATTGGAGTAGTGTGTAACTTTCGAACGGGTGATCGGATTGGAATGAAACTTAATAACTGAATAAATGGCACACTACTAATGTCCCGTTTGAAGTCCGGGCCGGATTCGACAGCTATGGGGGAGTCGGGGGGGGGGAGACCGGAAATTTCGAGAAACGGTTAGAATAGAGGGATCGGAGTGAAACTTGCTGGGAGGAACAAGCATCTGCTCCAGATAAATCGTTTATACATTTGGACTGGATCCGGACACTAGCGGGGGGCAGGGCTGGGGAATCTCTTTCAACTGTTTTTGACATTTTACAGCGAGACCTCTCCGAAGTTAAACTTTCAGTAAGCCGTACGAAGAGTGTTGTACTCAGAGTGTCTTTTTTAAAACGTGAACTTCCTGAGATTGAGGATATAGGTCTTGAGTCCAAAACCACAGTTAAACTCCTTGGTTTGTTGATTGACGATGACCTTAAGTGGAGTTCCCACGTACAGTATGTTACTCGGAAAGCAGCACCACTTCTTAAGTCGTTTGCGGTTCTGAGACGTTTTGCTATCCCGACGCGAGATTTACGCAGTATTTACTGCACGTACATCCGACCTTGCCTGGAGTATGCTTGTCCAGCTTGGCACCCAGGACTCACCAACGCACAGACTGACAGACTTGAAGCCATACAAAAAAGGGCTGTTAAGATTATTCTCGGCCCTGGTTATATTTCTTACGAGGATGGCTTGGTCAAGCTTGACCTGCCAACCCTTGCTCAAAGGCGGCATCAGCTGACAATAGCGTTCGGGAGTAAGTGTCTGGCATCACATGCGCATCGTGCCATTCTACCAGATTTTGAGACCCCAGCAGATAGTAGGCCTAATACGAGACAAAGACAGAGGGACGCTGCTTCCCAGAGACTTGAAAGACCACCGATACACTCGACTGATCGTTATTTGAAATCTTTTGTACCTTATTTCACGCAGTATTTTAATTCTAGCTAAGTCATTATATTTTAATTTGTGTGAATTGATAAATTGTTTACTTGTGTAATTTCGCATGTGTTATTTGTAAAATGACGATCCAATGCTAGCGTGTACAATACAAGCTATTAAGGAAATAAAGTACATTTATTTATTTATTTAATCCGGAAAATTGGAGTACTGTGTAACTTTGGAGCGGGTGGTCGGATTGGAATGAAACTTAATAACTGAATAAATGACATAGGCCTACCTCTGATGTCCCATTTGAAGTCCGGACCGGATTCAACAGCTATGGGGGAGTTGGGGGGGGGGGAGACCGGAAATATCGGGAAACGGTTAGAATGGATGGATCGGAGTGAAACTTGCTAGGAAGAACAAGCATCTGCTCCAGATAAATCGTTTATACATTTGGGATGGATCATGACATTGGGGGGGGGGGTGGAGGGGAGTTTCCCGGAATTCCGGTTATGGCGGTTTTGGGGATTTTCACGACGAATCTTGGGAGGCGAATCAGGAACCCGATCAAACTGAATTATAAAGAAAAATTTACATGTTCTGATAGCCGTGGGGGGAGTAACGGGAGGGGGAATCCGGAATATTGAGTCATGCGTAACTTTGAAACGGCTGATCGGATTTGAGTGAAATTTGGTAATTGAAGAGAGAACATGTTTCTGTTGATCTTTTTCATGTCCGGATAGATCCGACAGCAATTGGGGGGGGGGGGGGGCGAAAATACGTGACCGACTTAGACTGATGAGATCGGGATGGAACTTTGTGGGAATAACAAACAGATGCTCTGGATAAACACTTACGGAACCGGATTGGCTCCGGTGACTGTGGGGAAGTTTGAGGGGGGGGGGGAGGTCCGAGATTCCGGTGATCACGATTTAAGGTACTTCCAGATAATCTAGGACGATATTAGAGATTTGACAAAATTGACTCAAAATGGCCACTTTCCAAACCCGACCATTCGTTAAAGTACTAATCTTGACTGCAAATTTAGAAAAATACTTTTAAACCAAATTCATATTTTCATGATCCCCATGAGCCCATTATCATTTTTGCCTCAAGGGTTTTGTTTACAAATGACGTTCTAGCTCCCTTAAAGTGTGAATCTGAACGGCCAGGTCGAAAAGTACTTTATTTCAAACAATACATCTCAACCCATGATCATTTTTTGCCACAAGGGTTTTGCTTAAAAATTTATTTCTGTCACCCTTAAAGTGCGCATTTGAAATGAAAAGCGAAAAAAAACTTTTGATGAAACGGTATACATCAAGGTTCCCTAAGGGCCTGTGATCGTTTTTGCCTCAAGGGTTTTGCATACAGATGCATTTCTAGCACCTTTAAAGTGCGCATCATTACACCCAAGTTGAAAAATAAAATACTTTTTATCTAGCTCCCTTAAAGTGCGCATTTTAACCACAAAGTTGAAAAATATTTTTAATCAAACAAAACATCTCAACACATGCAAGTGCCATATGAGCTTACAGCTCTTGTTTTAAAAAACAGCAGCCTTGTCCAAAATGAAATCTCAGCAACCTTTTTAGCTCCAATCTACCCTCAAAAAGGAAGTTCACCAATTTAGATATTTAAGACTAAGCTAGAATCTTCAGTTTTGTTTCCACAAGTTTTGTTTTTTCCATCTTGAGTGGCTTTGAGCCTGAAGAGGACCCTTGCCAAGAAGGGCCGAAATATAGCTCTAATAAATTTGAGCTGACGTTTCCGTTTTGCACTGTCAAATAAGTTTCCCGGAATTCCGGTGATGGTGGTTTTTGGGGATTTTCACGACGAAACTTGGGCGGCGTATCAGAGACCCGATCAAATTGATTTGTAAATAAAAATTTACTCGATCCGATAGTCGTGGGGGCAGTAGAGAGAGGGAGGGAAAATCCGGAAAATTGAGTCATTCGTAACTTTGGAACGGGTGATCGGATTTGAGTGAAATTTAAAAATTGAACAGAGGACATGTCTCTGGTGATCTTTTTCATGTCCGGACCGGGTCCGACAACAATTGGGGGGGGGGGGGGGGGGGAATACGTGACCGGCGGCGTGGAATGGAGAGATCGGGATGGAACTTTGTGGGAATAACAAACAGATGCTCTGGATAAATCATTTACAGAACCGGATTGGCTCCGGCGACTGTGGGGGGAGTTTGAGGGGGGGGTGGGTCCGGAATTCCGGTGATCGCAAGTTAAGGTACTTCCAGATTTGCTAGGACGATGAAACTTGGCTGGAATATTAGAGATTCGACAAGATTGGCTTAGAAATCGCCACTTTCCAAATCCGACCATTCCTTAAAGTATCAATCTTGACCTTAAACTAAGAAAAAAACTTTTTAAGCAAAATATACATTTTCATGATCCCCATGAGGCCAGTATCATTTTTGCCTTAATGGTTATTCTGCTTACAAATGAAGTTCTAGCTCCCTTAAAGTGCGCATCTTAACCGCAAGGTCGAAAATCACTTTTTATCAAATGATACATCTCAACCCATGATCATTTGTGGCACAAGGTTTTTGCTTAACAATTTATTTGTGTCACCCTTAAAGTGCGCATTTTAACCGAAAAGTGAAAAAAAAATACTTTTGACCAAACGGTATATATCAATGATCCCCAAGGGCCTGTTATCGTTTTTGCCTCTAGGGTTTTGCTTACAGATGAATTTCTAGCGCTTTTACAGTGCGCATCATTCCAGCCAAGATACAAAATAAAATAGCTCCCTTAAAGTGCGCATCTGGACCGCAAAGTCGAAAAGTATTTTTGATCAAACAATACATCTCAACCCATGCAAGTGCCATATGAGCTCACAGCTCTTGTTGTGTTTGTCGTTGTCAGTACCAACGAGGATTTCAGGCAGAAAACATCCGTGTCCTATAAAGCAACCAATTTTGGAGCAAGAACAGAATTAAAAATGAAAGGAGACGTAGAAAATATTTGCAAGGATTAACTTTCATGTTGATATTTAAATATCACATTGCTATTTTTCAATGATGATTCGCTGTGCTCCTGGAAGAAAATCAAGAATACCGGCGTCGCCTTACGGCATTTGGTTGGTGAGGAAAAGGGTTAGCCACTTGCCAGTAGTGACCTAAGGAAATAATGTGTGTCTTGTTTTTTCACTGTTTGTGGCAGTTTTATTTAAGGAAAGGTTGTTGGTATTATGACGTGCAGAGAGGAGTTTCAAAGCAGAAACAGTATACTTAAGGTTTAACCGAAAAGGGATGTAATAGGACATAGGACAGTCTAGTTACCCATGACTTATTCACGGAAATAAGCTTGAAGACCTGATGAAAATCCGTTACTTCGTTGCTCAGCTATTCACGAATGGTCAACTTTCAGATAGTGAAATTTCCTTGTCTGATTTGTTGTTTGTGGTTTAAATGCTTGACGTAAATGATTTACGAAAAATAACTGTTCATGCACTGAGCCACCTTCCTCGAGCTGATCACTGACTACAGAAAAGCTGCGTTTGGATTGAGATTCAAATTTGCCGCGTCATAGTAGATGTTCTAAACGTCATACTAGAGCAAATAGTGAAAAATAAAAAAATCCCTTAACACAATCAAAATAATGCAGTGTAATAAGTTAATTGATATAAAAACAGGTCGGCTTTTCAGTTCAGCTTTAAGGTCATCTTGAAGTAGATGGCCGAGTTTTCTTACTGATGGCTTGCGAATTATCTGTTCATACAAAATATTTTCTAGGAACTTGACAAGCTACCAAAATTGGAAGAGAAGTCGGACTCGTTATCGTCAAAGTTATCCGAAAAGGTGAAGAAGGAGAAGGAAAGCAAACATGAATCCAGACAGAAGTCCAAGGAAAGATCCAGATCTCCAGAAAAGTCCAAGAAGCATCAGACAGAAAAAACCGAGAAGCCAAGATCTGAAAAATCCAAGGACTCTACTTCCGAAGTGTCGAAGTCGAAAAAAATAACCCCCGAAAAGCCGAAATCAAAGAAGGTCGAATCGGACGAAGAAGACATTTTCGACATTTCGGCCATCAAGAAACAATCAAAGTCCAGCGAAAAAACGCCAGGAAAAGAAACCTCAAAATCAACCGGATCCGCTGAAAAATCAACAAAAAATTCGGCGGGGCACAAATCCAGCAAGAGAAAGGGGGACTCGTATAATCTTGAAGTGACGCATAATGAGAAAAAAGTAAAGGCGGAACCGAAGCTGGAACCGCCGGAGCCCTGTCAGGAAGAAGAGGACGAATCTGGGGAGCAAAAGAAGCGACACTCGTTCAATTATCAACAGTATTTGCACAGAGAGGGACCCAAGAACCCCGGAAGCAAGGAAATACCCGAGGTAACTATTATTTTTTTTGTTTTGTTTTTTTTTATAAGCGGAGGTGAAGGCCTAAACTATTACGTTATTTCTCGATACCAGCGTCATCGTAAGCCCCTAGTCTCAATCTTCCTTTCCCGGTCATGTCCGTATTAGTAGAACTGTCAATGCGCTCAGTCTTTTTTATGGATAAACATCCTACATGACTAATTATATAGATGCGTCAAGTGAGCCAAGAGTATGATCTCGTTTCCCGATCGTCTCCAGGGAGACGACCGTAAAAGATAGATACGGATACTTATAAAATATTTCCATCTCAAGGGCGTATTCCCCATCAAAATTACATTTGGATTTGTTTGGTTTTCACCATGAGACCCGCCAAGTGGGTCCTGGTTTGTCTAGGTGGCTCCGACATTGGAGTCCTAGACTTCTGCACTAAATTCAAAAAAGTTGTTCTTCGTTCATTAGTCACGGTAAAAGTCCCTTGTATAAAGTGCCATCTATGTATTATAGATACGGACCTCTAGCCATGAAAGGTTGCACGAGACAAATATATTTCTTTGTTCCGTGTTTTTGAAATTTTTAAATAATATAACGTTTCACCATTTTAGGGAGCAGAGGGCTGCTTGACCGGCCTCACCTTTGTCGTAACGGGAGTCCTTGACTCCCTAGACAGGGTGCAAGCGGAGGAGCTAGCAAAGAAGTACGGAGCCAAGGTCACACATGCTGTGAGCGGGAAGACGAGCTACATCGTTGCAGGGGAGGGAGCAGGACCGGCAAAGCTTGAAAAGGTGAATTGAGAGTCGAAGTACTGATGTTAGGCTACGACTTTCTTTATTATATTTAAAGGACACCTCGCACTACATAGTGTTTCTGTTCAGATGCTCTGAGATAGTTGACAACTTTACAACTGAGCTATGCTTACAGAAACTTGCACACGTCTTCAGCTGTTTTTAGCCTCTTTTCATGACTCTTGTCTTGATGAAAATCTTGACAAAATTTGCATAACCGGTCTTCTGACGAATAAGCTCCTCGGAAGCAATGATTGGGCGCCCGATACGTCACGTAAAGAGAACAAACGTGGCAAGCGTGATAATCAGTCTATTGCTAACAGGGGAGATAGGTACACTTATGAAGGTTTAGAATCGGGAAGGAGAATGGATGAAAATACTACTGAACTAGAATGAATTACTATCACAAGTACGATGTATCCTTTAAAGGCCTATTATTGATACTACTTAATATCCTAAAGGCAAACTAAAGTCAGTTATAACAAGACAGGCACAAAACAAACAAAAACAAAATCAAGCCTTTCCCATTAGTAGCATTTTTTGTCAACCATCTTTCACGGCCCTGCTTAGTTTTTCCGTTTTTGCACTAAGCGCTTACTCTGGCTAACACTCAAAATGCCCAAGGTCACAATGCCCACAACTCAAAATGCCCACTAAACATGCCAACAATTCAAAATGCCGACGGCTCAAAATGCCCACGACCCAAAATGCCCACGGCTTAAAATGCCCACGGTTCAGAATGCCCACGATTGGATTATTAATTTGATTTGTTCAGTCCATATTAAACTTGAATTAGGGGTGAGTGAGCAACGGGAGGAGTAGACCAAGTATGAGAATGACGATGACCGTATGTTGACTTGGTATAATCTCAGTTATAATATAAGACTGGTTAAATATTTACAAGAAACTTGTGTATTGCCTCGTGGTTAGATGCCGCAAAAGCGCTGTGCTTTCTTGAGGAAGCCTCTGACTGATAAGTAACTTTTCTTTAAGAGCTTTAACTTGCTAGTCTTTTCGGATCATTCTTCAAGAAACAATAAATAATTCCTTTCAAAACCTTTTCCGTGGTTAATCCAATCCCTTGTGATCTCGTTGTCCCAGGATGATTTTGGCCTCTCCTGTGGACAGTTTCAGCCGTCGTCATTTGAACCAAGACGATATTAGCCTCCCCTGTGACCATTTTGAACTGTCGGCATTTTGAGCCGCCGGCATTACAGACGATTTCGATTTCGGGTGTTCCACCTGAATTGTGAGCATTTTGAGTCATGGGCATTTTGAGCCGTGGACATTTTAATCGTGGGCATTTAGATCGTGGGCATTCTGAGCGTGGGCATTAATTGTGAGAGTGGCCTAAAGATCGTGGTGATTTTGGGAACCACCCCTTACTCTTACTGCTCGCTTGGCGGTTTTTGACCAAGCCATTTGTCCTTTCTGCCCAGGCCTGCGAAGAAAGATGATTGACAATAACTCCGAGTTGAGTCAACCAATCTACTCAGGAGAACGGTGCCAGACTTCTCTGTACCAAAAAACGGTCAAATCAGCAGAAAGGACAGAGGATTTGAGAGAAAGGCCTGTGATTTCTCTTGGCAAAAAACGCGACTGTTGTTTTTAAGCCCCACCCATTGTTAGGCGGCAACCTTATGGTGTTGCTAGAAAAGTGAATGAAGGTTGGTGAAATAGGTGAAAGTCAGAATAGAATTAAATAAACGATAGTTAACCTCTCAGCTCTTCTTCGAATAATGTAAGGATTTCTCCCAGCTCAGTGAGACTAAGAATTAGACATGTCGAATGACTTGGAGAAACAACAAGGTTGGTATAATGATTGAGTACAAGAGTAGCTATTATTCAGTTATTTATTTTTTGTCTCTTTTACTATTTGTTATTTTTTAAGGCCAAAAACCTTGGAGTAAAAGTAATCAACGAAGACGATTTGTTGGAAATGATCAGAACCCGTCCTTCCGCTTCTGGGGCGCCTCCCCCAGCCTCCAAAACGCCTAAACGGAAGAAAAAGGAAGAAATTGAGGAAATGGAATCTCCTGTGGCCAAAAAAGCCAAAACTCCAAAACGGGCCGAAAGCCCGCCCACCAAAAAGCAGAAAACAAGCCCAAAAGTAGAAAAGCAAGATGAAAAGAAAGTGGAAAGGAAAACTCCCGTAAAGGAAGCCAAGAAGGAATCGTCCGCTATTACGGTAAGCTAAATGAAGGCAAGAACCTGTGAAGTTACGCCTATTACTATGCCTACTAAGTTACGTCTGGTCATCATCCATACCGGACCTACTGATATTACATTATAGGTGTATTCTCGCCGTTCCCCGAAAACTCCTCGGGGAATCGAAGGGAACGGCGAGAATAGAGGGAGTCACTCCACGCGGACTCCGCGTACGGAAAAAAGCGAGAACACAGAAATGCTTCTAAAATGGATTTTGTTCGAAAAAGAAATATGCAGTTGACGAAATTTATTTGGATCCACTTTATTTTTGGTATTGTTTATCCTGATTGTTTTAATTAATTTTACATTTCACCAACACCAGCAAAAATGGAATCCCCTCCGAATCTGAAAGGGAGTCCTTTTTGATGATGGTGATGATAATCCGAGCATTCCCCGTCCGTGGGGACTCGCGAGAATACGGGGAGTGAGTCCCCGGGACAAACGAAACCTCGGGGGACGGCGAGAATACGCCTTATCAGAACTTCATAAGAGATAACACAGGGTTGCGCAGTTTCAACATATGACACTTAGGATGTTAGCTAGCTGTAATGATTTTCGAACGTTGCGCATTGAAAACGTTATGCATATAAGAGCCGGCGCCGGAAAAACATCTCCTGGCTTTTTCATTTGCGTCATCATGATATATGAAGTCAGCAAATGTTTTTCGGCTCTTCCTGGCAATGCTTGTTATGGATAAGGTTTAATGCATCACGTTTGCAATTTCGTGACCGGTTCAGTCAACCCATCAGCATTCCTTGAAGCTATACCCACCAAAACTAAAGAGGAAAATCGGTCAAAGTTCATTTTGTGACCGTGCATGCCCCAGGCATGGAACGGTTTACCTGAGGAGACAGTTTCCCAACCAAATTTACTCTCGTTCAAGCTTGCTGGTACACCGTTCAGTTTTAGCGCCTATGTTAATCCTTTTTGGTGTATCTTTGTTGTAACAGTTTATAGTGCAGTGTTGTTAAACAATAGTTGCGTTTTTGATCCGAATTCTCCGTTCTGAATTCTCGATTCTGAATTCTCGATTCTCGTACAAAATTACCGTTTTTGCTCCTCTGGCTTCTCCATTCTCACCTTTGACAAAAACACTAATTTGACAGCTCGTCTGCTACCCGGTATACCTGTTTGTGCATATTAAACACCGCACCCTGTTGACCAATCAGGGAGGAGAACGGGGAGAGGAGAATCGAGAATTCACTAGCGGAGCAACTTATCGATTCTGCAGAATTCGGAGGCCCTCCCCGTTCTCGATTCTGACAAAAACGCAAGAAAAGGAGAATTCACTTTATCTGAATAGTCCAAAAACGCGAAATAGGAGAATTCGGAGGAGAATCGCGAGGAGAATTCGGATCAAAAACGCAACTAATAGTTCATGTGTTTTGTAGGGAGAGAAGCTTCGGCTTAACCTCTTTTTCTATCAATAAATAAATAACATGTCAAGTGTTATCTGTTGAAACTGCGCATCCTTGTGGTACCTGTTAAGAAGCTTCTGACAGTGTAGGCTACTCAGTGGCCAATAAGGGCCACACACATGAAAATAAACACTACTGTTAATATTTTCTGACTAACGTATCACACAGGCGCGAAGACTATTTATGCTTGTAGCTGAAAGAGAAGGTGACAAGTAAATCTATGTTGTTGTTTTTTACTTTTATTTGAACCCTCGCCCATATTTTGTAAAGGCATCATTTCGCCTCACAGATGCGAAGGGCTATTTACGCTTGTAGCTGAAAGAGAAGATGACAAGTAAATCTATGTTTTTTTTACTTTTATTTGAACCCTCGCCCACATTTTTTTAAGGCAGCGTTTCGCCTTTAAAATTCCTCCCGTGTCCGGATTGCTCCTTTGCTTTATTCTTGAGCTTGCCTAACGCCAAATAGAAGATTATTCGGGAACCCGTCAGTTCGCCCACCCGTCAGTTCGCCCACCCGTCAGTTCGCCCAAAAATTCCGTCAGTTCGCCCACTTTTTCCGACAGTTCGCCCACCCGTCAGTTGGCCCACCAAAATCCGTCAGTTCGCCCACCCGTCACTTCTCCTACCCGTCAGTTCGCCCACCCGTCACTACGCCCACCCGTCAGTTCGCCCACCCGTCACTACGCCCACCCGTCAGTTCGCCCACCCGTCACTACACCCACCCGTCAGTTCGCCCACCCGTCAGTTCGCCCACCCGTCAGTTCGCCCACTCCTAAAATCCGTCAGTTGGCCCACTCTCGAAATCCGTCAGTTGGCCCACTCCTGAAATCCGTCAGTTCGCCCACTCCTGAAATCCGTCAGTTGGCCCACTCCTGAAATCCGTCAGTTGGCCCACTCTTGAAATCCGTCAGTTGACCCACCCTTGAAATCCGTCAGTTGGCCCACTCCTGAAATACGTCAGTTGGTCCACTTTTGAAATCCGTCAGTTGACCCACCTTTGAAATCCGTCAGTTCGCCCACTCCTGAAATCCGTCAGTTGGCCCACTCTTGAAATCCGTCAGTTGGCCCACCTTTGAAATCCGTCAGTTCGCCCACTCCTGAAATCCGTCAGTTGGCCCACTCTTGAAATCCGTCAGTTGGCCAACTCCTGAAATCCGTCACTTTGCCTAATTTAAAAATCTGACAGTTGACCCAACTTTGCCGAATCATTAAATCCATCAAAAAGGGCCGCGAACCCAGGGGAATTGTCAGCTCAATTCGACCCTGTCATTAAAGTCCGTGAAAGAAAGGCACTCCATCCCAGGAGATTACTCAGACGGAGACGACCTTTCTCGTTTAATTAAGGTCAAGACGAGATACCTATGGGTGCAACTTTTATGTTTACGTAAAGAATGATATCAAAATGGGTAGAAGAAGAGTATTAAATTAAAAAGCGCCGCGACCCCAGGGGGTTTAATCAGAAGAAGCCGACAATTACGAAAACATTTAGACAGACATATCAAGATCTTGTTGCGAGATTCTGCGGCAAATTCAGTCGAAAAGCTAAAAGATGAAAACAAAAGTAACAAGACCAAAGTTTTCGATGGGATCCCAGAAATTCAATGTTTGATCCAGACAATTGGGTCTTGTCTTCCAGGCTAATCATCTGAGAAAACCAAGTTCAGATATACCTCTATAAGCCATCATCAAAAAGTGCCACGACCCCAGGGGAATTGTCAGCTCAATTCGACCCTGTCATTAAATTCGGTGAAAGAAAGGCACTCAGTCTCAGGAGATTACTTCAGACGGAGAAGACCTTTCTCGTTTAATTAGGGTCAAGATGAGATACCTATGGGTGCAACTTCTATGTTTACGTAAAGAAGGATATGAAGATGGGTAGAAGAAGGGTATTGTATGAAAAAGCGCCGCAACCCCAGCTAGAGGTTTAATGAGAAGGAGCCGACAATTACGTAAAGATTTGGTCAGACATATCGGGAGCTTGTTGCGAGATTCTGCGGCAAATTCAACTGGAAAAGCTAAAAGATGAAAACAGAAGTAACAAGAGCTGGAAGCTCATATGGCACTTGCAAGGCTGGGTTTGAGGATGAAAGTAGGAATTCGCCAATTCGTGGGTTTGTTGTGATCATTTGTAAGCAAAACCCTTGAGATAAGAATGATCACGGGTCCTTGGAAATCATGAGACTGTATCGTTTGGTAATTGTATTTGGCTGTGCGCACTTTAAGGGCGCTAGAAATTCATATGTAACCAAAACTCTTGAAGCAAAAATGATGACGAGCTCACCGGGAGCACGAAAACGTATATTTTACTCAAAAGTATTGTTTTTACTTTAAGCAAAACTCTTGAGGCAAAAATGATCATGGCCTCATCTAGGGACCATCTGTTTAAAGCACAACTCTTTTTGCTCAACTCTGGAAGTACCGTAACTCGCAAACACCGAACTGACCGACAGACCGACGACCGACGGAAAAGTGATCGGTATATGGCACTTGGCCGGAAGGCAAGTGCCATAAAAAGGAAAAATAGAGTAACGAGCAGTGACAGTTTTTGATTGGCAAATACAATGTAAAGTAGTTTACATGGAAAAGGAAAGTAAAAGCATATTAGAAATAATATAATGCAGGACTTCAGTGCCAAGCTTCCGTGTACCAATCTCCTAGTATATCTGCAAGCTATCTGCAATGTACGAGTCTCAATTCTGTACGGTGAGTGTCCTCTTGTTAGTGGGAAAATATTTTTCCCAAATTTACGTAGCCCACAACTAAATTTAAATAGCTCATCAACGTTATGTGATTCAAGGTGTGTAAGAAATATCAATTTCTTTCGCCGCGTCTTTCAACCCAGCAACCCGAATATTCAAAAGCTTTTTCAAAACATTTCGTAGATTCGCACAGAACAGCTTTTCCAACCTTAAAGTTTAACTGAAAAGCCAACTCCTTTCAGTGCCATTTAACTGCATACACTGAATTATTTGGATTCTGCAAAGGGATTTTTTGATTTTCCACTATCTGCTCTAGTTATGAGGCTCAGAATATCTCCAGCCGTCCCCACAGCGGAAATTCTACTATGACGCGGGAAATTTTAATCTCAACACAAATGCGGCTTTTCAGTGGGCAGTGGTGAGATTGGTGAAGAATGCTTAGTGCCTGAACAAAAAAAAATTGATAAATCTTTCTCGTAAGGCATACGGCAAAAATACAAGCCACAAATCACACGGAAATTCCACTTTTTGAAAATCGATTATTCGTGAATAGCGGGACAACGAAGCAACTCATTTTCAGCGGGTCTTCAGGTCAATTTAAGTGAATAAGTGACGGGTAACTAGATTGTCCTATCCTAGCCCTTTTCGGTTAAACTTTAAGCCACTTGTGCCGTCAACCACGGACAAGCCCAGGGTCGCTGACTGCAATATCTATTGCCAATTTGGGGCCAGGATTGGCCCGAAGGGGCGGGGGTGAGTGGGGGTGGCACTCGTCAAACACAATCTTCGAGTCGTTTGAAAAAAATTTAATTTCGTCGTAAATCCGTCCCAGTCAAAGGCAAGCCGAGTCGTTTAAACCAGGTTTTTCAGGAAATTTGGCAGTAAAGCAGGGAGTTTCGACCTGTATCGTCAAAATAGATATGGCTTATAGAGGTATATCTGAACTTGGTTTTCTCAGATGATTAGCCTGGCGAAGTCTGGATCTGGCGAAGACAAGACCCAATTAATTGTCTGGATCACATATTAAATTTTTGGGATCCCAACGGAAACTCTGGTCTTGTTACTTTTGTTTTTATCTTTTATCTTTTCTAATTGAATTTGCCGTAGAGTTTCGCAACAAGCTCCCGATATGTGTGACTAAATGTTTACGTAATTATCGGCTCCTTCTGATTAAACCCCTGGGGTCGCAGTGCTTTTTTATATAATACCCTTCTTGATTTGAAAAATGTCATGCCCCTTTTTCCACTTGTAGTCAAAGTTTGACCACAGTCCGTGCACGCTATCTTGTCTCTCGCGTCCGGCTTATATTTTTCCTTTTTATAATCTCGCAACAAGCTCTTGATATGTGTGACTATTTGTCTATTGAATTATATCTATTGTATTAATTGTCGGCTCCTTCTGATTAACCCCTGGGGTTTACTTGGTTTTCTTAGATGAATAGCCTGGCGAAGACTGGATCTGGCGATAAAAAGACCCAATTGTCTGGATCAAATATTAAATGTTTGGGATCCCATCGAAAACTTTGGTCTTGTTACTTTTGTTTTCATCTTTTAGCTTTTCCAATTGAATTTGCCGCCGAATCTCGCAACAAGCTCTTGATATGTCTGACTGAATAATTGCGTCATTGTCGGCTCCTTCTGATTAAGCCCCTGGGGTCGCGCTGCGGCTCTTTTTCGAATAGTACCCTTCTTTTACCCATCTTCATATCCTTCTTCACGTAAACATAAAAGTTGCACCCCTAGGCATCTCGTCTTGACCCTAATTAACCGAGAAAGGTCGTCTCCGTCTGAGTAATCTCCTGGGATTGAGTGCCTTTCTTTCACGGACTTGAATGACAGGGTCGAATTGATCTGACTATTCCCCTGGGGTGGCGGCCTTTTTCATGGATTTAATGATCCGGCAAAGTTGGGTCAACTGTCGGATTTTCAAATTGGGCGAAGTGACGGATTTCAGGAGTGGGTCAACTGACGGATTTCAAGAGTGGGCGAACTGACGGATTTCAAGAGTGGGCCAACTGACGGATTTCAGGTGTGGGCCAACTGACGGATTTCAGGAGTGGGCGAACTGACGGATTTCAAAGGTGGGTCAACTGACGGATTTCAAGAGTGGGCCAACTGACGGATTTTAGGAGTGGGCCAACTGACGGATTTCACGGGTGGGCCAACTGACGGATTTCAGGAGTGGGTCAACTGACGGATTTCAAGGGTGGGTCAACTGACGGATTTCAAGAGTGGGCCAAGTGACGGATTTTAGGAGTGGGTGAACTGACGGGTGGGCGAACTGACGGGTGGGCGAACTGACGGTAGGCGAACTGACGGGTGGGCGAACTGACGGGTGGGTTAACTGACGGGTGGGCGAACTGACGGGTGGGCGAACTGACGGGTGGGCGAACTGACGGGTGGGTGAACTGACGGGTGGGCGAACTGACGGGTGGGCGAACTGACGGGTGGGTGAACTGACGGGTGGGCGAACTGACGGGTGGGCGAACTGTCGGATTTTAGAAGTGGGCGAACTGACGGGTGGGCGAACTGACGGGTGGGGGTAGTGACGGCGACCCGATTATTCAGTGAACTGCAGTCACCTGCACTCGCAAGCGAATATTTTCTTTGTTTTGCAGGCGTCACAACCCGCTTCACCGGATGTCATCGCCGCACAGTGGGTTGACAAGTACCGACCCACTACCCTCAAGCAGGTAGTGGGACAACAAGGGGATAAGAGCTGCCTGAACAAGTTAGTAAAGTGGCTTCAAAACTGGCATAAATACCACACAGGAGAGAAGAAACCACCTAAACCGAGTAAGCCATATTTTTCCTCTTTTTAAACCATAATCCACTCATCACAGGGACGATAGTCAAATAACCTAATCTTTAAGCTTCTACCCTCAATAATATATTAGTTAACATCCTTTATCATCTTCTCGATGTCGTTATCTTGTCATGACGTCAGTAAGTAGAGAACTGAAAGACAATAAAGTGCTCCTCAGGCGAGATTTGGACCCATGACCTTTGGCTTACAAGGCCACTGCTCTACCACTGAGCTAAAGAGGGCTTGTGAACTTGGTTGACGTCTCTCGTACAGGGATTATACGGCCCATCTGTGCAGATGCCATTTTACGCTTCCCCTATACCCATTGTTCTATATAGTCTTAGAGGAACATGAGAAAAACACCATTGGATCCGTAAAAGAACCAAACAGCCATCCCATGTACAACTTGCTTTTTCTTTACCTCCCTAGCTCATTGTTATGTTGGCTATTGCTGTATTTATCACATATTTATCTCTATTATTATTCGTTGATGTATTTACATGGTTTATTGCTATCAAAATTGCATTCCTTTCTTTTTCTTTCTTGGCGGTTCGACATTCGTTTACGTTTTTATGGCACTTGCAGCTTCGCTCAAGTGCCATATACCGATTACTTTTCAGTCTGTCTGTCGGTCGGTTGGTCAGGCCGCTGTTCTCGAGTTGGGGTACTTCCAGAAAGGCTAAGCGACGAAACTTGGCAGGCGTATCAGGGACCCGATCAAACTAACTTGGAGATAGTCACTTCCCCAATTCGACCACAGTGGGGGGAGTGGAGGGAAGGGGAACCCGGAACCTTGAGGAATGTAATATTTCGAACGGGTGATCGGATCTTAATGGAACCTGACATTTGGAAAGACCTAGTGTCTCGGATGTTTAATTTCAAGAAGAATGTGGGGGGAGTCGGAGGGGGCACCGGAAATCTTGTGAGACGCTTAGAGTGGAACTTAATGGAGGAACAAGCACAAGCCCTAGACTTATCAGTGACATGACCGGACCGGATTTGGGCAATGTGGAGCAGTTAGAAGGGGGGGGGGGGGTCCGGGATTCCGGTGAATGCGAGTTAAGGTACATCCAGATGTGCTAGAACGAAGAAACTTGGTTTGATCATTAGATCAAACCAAGTTGACATGATTGGCTTAGAAATAGTCAGTTCCCTCTCCGACGATCGTGGGGGAAGTGGAGGAAGGGGAAATCCTGAATCTTGAGGTATGTATAACTTTTGAACGGATGATCGGACCTTGATGAAACTTGACATTTGGAAAGATCTCGTGTTTCAAATGTCCTATTTAAAGTCCGGACCTGGTCCGATGAATGTTGGGAGTGGGGGTGGAGGGAAGAACCGGAAATCTTGTGAAACGCCTAGAGTGGAGCGATCGGGATGAAACTTGGTTGGAAGAACAGGCACAAGCCCTCGATACGTCAGCGACATAACCGGACCGGGTTCGGGCACTGTAGGGGGAGTTGGAGGGCGGTCTGGAATTCCGGTGATCGTGAATTAAGGTACCTCCATATGTGCTAGGACGATGCAACTTGGCTTGGACATTAGAGACTTGACAAGATTGGCTTAGAAATTGTTACTTCTTTTTTTTTTTTTTTTTTTTTATTAAGGATAAATAAGCGGATACAACATTTCATGCGCGAGCAATTTGGTAGATCTTTGTTACTGTACATACAAAACAAGGACAACCAATACATAGACTTGTAAACAACCGATAACGTATTACATCAGCTGATTGTACTTTTCCAAAAATCGAGGTACGAAACTATTGCGGTATCGCTCGGTTCTACAAGAGATAGGCGCGAGTTTTGGAACTTTCGTAGCCGCATCTCGTTCGGGTCGGCTTCTTTCGGGAACATGAGGGGGAGGCAGGAAATGGCGATAAGTGGGATTACCAAGGAGTTTCAGTCCAAAATTTGTACAAAGGTGTTCCCTGCGCGCCGATAGGGTAGGAAGATTAAATTCATTCAGAAGGAATGAGTACGGCAATTTACACCCACCGTAAATAATTTGAAGGGATCGCTTTTGAACCCTCTCGATCTTATCTGATTCGCACTTAGTTAGCCCATAATGCCATCTTCTAAGATCCAACTATCGCGTAAAGTACTAATACTAACCGCAAAGTACAGCAAAATATATATTTTCATTATCACCATGAGCCCATGATAATTTTTTGAAAAACCAACTCCTCTATTCAGTTTGTTTTACAAGCGAAACGCTCCGCGTTTACGCCATATTTGAAGGGTATACCCCAATTTTGCTTGTCCACGTTTTTGGTATCCATAAAATACTATTCTGTTCTGTTCTAGGTCCATGGGCTAAGGACGACGACGGTGGCTTCTACAACGCGGTCCTCATCTCGGGGCCGCCTGGGATTGGTAAAACGACGACAGCGCACGTAGTGGCCAAAGAGCTGGGCTTTGACGTTGTTGAGATGAACGCTTCGGATACGAGGTCCAAGAGACTGCTGAAAGAGGAAGTTTCGGAGCTGATTTCGAACAGGTCGCTGGCTGGATATGTCCACGGTACGTTTCTCATAGTCAGGTCGTCTCTCATGCCGAGGACGACTCATGTGGGCCTGTAGGCCACATGAAATGTTAATAATTTAAATAAAAAATCTAAATTGAAAACGTATAGAATAGGGTGAATAAGCATGTAAGTATATTTTTAACCTACAAAATGTTTTAATACGAAAGAAAATGGAGTAAAGATAGTAGAGAAAAGAAAAAAAAAGAGGACAGAAAAAGAACTTACAAAACCACAAAAAGTAAAAAATACTCAGTTTTGGTCAGGAATAGAAAACTGGTTCTACGGTGGAAGTGCAGGGCTTAAATGGAAACTTAAAGGGCTATTTGAAATCCTGTCGAATTTTGAAGAGCTTTGTACTGACATTGAATTTGTTAGTTCAAAGTAATTCAAGTATAGTAAAAAGACCAAAGGTTTCGATGGGATCTCGAAAATTTAATATTTGATACAGACAACTAGGTCTTGTCTTCGCCAGATCCAGTCTTCGCCAGGCTAATCGTCTGAGAAAACCAAGTTCAGATATACCTGTATAAGCCATATCTATTTTGACGATACTGATCGAAACTTCCTGCTTTACTTCTGCCAAACTTCCGGTTTCGGCCGAATTCCGAGCGAACTACTTGTCCAATAAAAAAAAAAAATAGTTCAGAAACGAATGAGAGAGAGAAAGGGATAGGTTTATTTATACAACGTCATAGCTCCTTATCCCTATAAAGAACATCTAATCAACTTCAAATAAAAATTTTCCTTTTAACAAATTTTCCGGTTTCGGCCGGATTCCGGGCGAACTACTTGTCTGGCGAGAAAATGGTTCTCACCATCGTGTTCAGCATGTCTTCTTACCCCTAAATCGAACATCTAATCAACTTCAAATAAAACTTTTGCTCTTAACAAATTTTCCGACTTTGGCCGGATTCCGGGCGAACTACTTGCCCGGCGAGGAAATGGTTTTCACCATCGTGTTTAGCATGTCATCTTACCCCTTAATCGAACATCAAATCAACTTCAAATAAAGCTTTTGCTTTTTACAAACTTTCCGGTTTTGGCCGGATTCCGGGCGAACTACTTGTCCGGCGAGAAAATGGTTTTCACCATCGTGTTCAGCATGACTTCTTATCCCATAATCGACTATCACATTAGCTGTTTCAAAATATTTCGTTTGCCCTTTAATTTAAATCCCCTCCCCCACCCCTAAATATAGGGCTACAGAGCCCGTCTACGAACTCGACCTTACTCTTGACCCAAAGAATCCTCACACCAAGTTTCATCAAAGTATCTCATTCTCTTCGAGAGTTATCGTGCTCACAGACGGACAGACTTTTGCGATCTCAATAGGGACCCGTCACTAACGTTTTGGGATTCCAAAAAGAGTTGATTTTTAACCCATAATTCCACAAGGGAAAACAAGTGTAATAAAAGAAAACATCGAATTTTGCTAGGTTGTCATTGAAACTACAACAATTCTCAGTTTCAGCAAAAATGGCTGCATGGACATGACTTCGAGCTGAGTGGCTGGCTATTAGTTGCGTTTTTGCAATCTGATACCACGGTAACTGGATCTACATTTTGTCGCTTTTGCAGTTATCATAGTTGCGTTTTTGCAGATACCATGGTATTTGTTACCACGGTAACTGTATCTGCAAATAGTCGTTTTTGCAGTTACCGTGGTATCTGATATACGGTTGCTCTGCAAAAAACGACATTTGCCGAAATTGCACTTTTCGTAGTCATCTAACAACTTCAAATAAATCTTTTGCTTTTAACAATTTTTCCGGTTTTGGCCAAATTCCGGGCTAACTACTTGTCCGGTGAGAAAATGGTTTTCACCATCGTGTTCAGCATGTTTTCTTACTCCTAAATCGAGCATCTAATCAACTTCAAATAAAAACTTTTACTTTTAACAAACTTTCTGGTTTTGGCTGGATTCCGGGCGAACTACTTGTCCGGCGAGAAAATGGTTTTCACCATCGTGTTCAGCATGTCTTCTTACCACATTCTCACATTATCTGTTTCAAAGTTTAGTTTAAACCCCCTCCCCCACCCGTAAATGTAGGACTACAGAGCCCATCTACGAACTCGACCTTACTCTTGACCCCAAAGAATCCTCATAGCAAGTTTTATCAAAATATCTCATTCCCTTCGAGAGTTATCGTGCTCACAGACGGACAGACGGATGGACGGACAGACAGACGGACAACTTTTGCGATGTCATAGGTATCCGTCACTAACGTTTTGGGATCCCAAAAACTGATATCCAGTCACATGTCACAGATCGTCATGTCTTTAATATTTATTATTCGAAGAAACCTGGAAACCTGTTTAAAACATACCAATCGTTTTACACATCAGAAAGTACCAAACTTCTTTCCCAACAGTTTGACAAAAATTGATGAAAGTGAGACGACTTTTGCAGATATCATGATCAGTTACCACGGTAACTGGCCAGATACCATACGATAACTGCAAAACCAACTTTCATGGTATCTGGTACTACGGTTGCTGTGCATAAACGACTACCAAATTTGCGATTTTAGTAGAGGAGAAGGGGCCACGATCGGCAGGGCCCAGGTTCGTCTTTTTTGTTTTAAAGGCGAGCCATCTTTCGAAAAATTCTGAAAGTATGGCTGGGACGTTGTCTCAGTTGTTCCGGATATTTTGATTGTAACTTCGATGCTCTCTGTTCAATTTTGAAGTTTGTGTTGAGCCAAGTTGTTTCAAGCCGTTACAATGAAATTTTTGGGATCCGCAAAATGTTGAAAAGTCGGCATAAGATATTTGCAGAAGAGAAAACTGTTAACTGTGCCGATTTCAGGTAGGCTTGACCTGGTAAGTACCGTTGTTGAGATCAACGGCATCTCTTATTTCCGTCTGAAACTATATTTTTCCCGAAAGGTGGCGAGAATCCCAGGTTCGGCCCCTAAACCCAGGCCTTCGTTCGGCATGCAATTATCCATGCAATCCTCCCCTGCCGAACGTGGGCCCCACATGCTGGAGTAGTATAACAGTAATATGCATCGGCTACATAATATTTGCAGGTCCTAGGTTTCCATTCCATCCTTGAGCGGGAATAAAAAATAAATAGTTTGTTTTTAGTGTGGATACAGTGTAATAAGATAATTTGTGTAAGCCTTCACAGTTATTTCAGAAGTGTCAGACATCCTTTTTTTACTTTTCCAAAGTATAAACTTCACTTTCACAATATCAGACATTACAAAACCACTTGAGAGATGGTTCGCCATTGGTCCTAGTGCCGAACCTGGACCAGTGTATGCCGAACGTGGACAGGGGTGGGGCAGGTTCGGCACTTTTGACCAACTTCAGGAAAACCACTTTTGCTGACAGCACGATAGGAATCGGAAGGATTTATTTTTTCCTAAGCTAGGCAAGATATGAGCAAACAACACTGAATCGCTAAACTTCAAAAACACGCGGAAATGTGCCCTGCAAAAATACTAATCCAAAAAAGTGCCGAACGTGGGCCCTTCTCCCCTATAGTCATCCAAAAATAAAAACTTATTGGCTATCAGTCATACCGCTTGTGCTAAACTTCTTTCCCACCACTTTGACAAAAACTTAGGCTCTTGTGTTTGTGATGATGGAAGTGAGTTGAATTTTTCAGATACCACGATCAGTTACCACGGTTGGGACCGTGGCATCTGAAAACCAGATACCACGGTAACTGGCCAGATACCACTATAACTGCAAAAACCTTTTGACCGTGGTATCAGATACCAGATACTAGAAACCAGGTATACTACACCACGGTAATTGCGAGAACGACTTTAGTCCGTTGTACCAAATACTATGGTATCTGCAAAACGCAACATTGATTGGCGATGGCGGATGTGGCCTGTCACATTTGAGTGACTCTCACTCACTGTTCCAGTTATTGTTGTACATAGCGCGCCTTGTTTTTATTTTTCTCTTCTTTTCTTGTGTCTTATTCGCGGCGTTTGTCTTATTAAAATAAATTAGGATAAATTAATAGTAATAATACTTGTGTTCCCCTAGGTGATACTAGCAAGAAAGCATCAACGAACCACCTACTAATCATGGACGAAGTAGACGGCATGGCAGGCAATGAAGACAGAGGCGGAATTCAGGAGCTGATTCAGCTTATCAAATCTTCCAAGATTCCCCTCATTTGTATTTGTAACGACCGAGCCCACCCGAAAATCCGAAGTCTCGTAACCCACTGCTTCGACTTGAGAATGCCGAGGCCCCGGATTGAACAGATTAGAGTAAGTACGATTTCCTCACAGTTCTCCTGTTTCGCGTTTTTTTTTTACTGTTAAGATGGAGCCAATTCTCCCTTTCTTGCGTTTTTAGCAGAAACGAGAACAGGGAATGTTTCGTGATTCTTCAGAATCAAAAGTTGCTTCGATAGTCACTTCTCGATTCTCGTTCCACATAGTCCTTGAACATTAAGGGGTAGTTATGGACAGAAGTCGAAAATCTTCAAAACATTACGAAACTATCATCAAGAAAACTGCAAGAAGAGAGAGAGAGAGAGAGAGAGAGAGAGAGAGAGAGAGAGAGAGAGAGAGAGAGAGAGAGAGAGAGAGAGAGAGAGAGAGAGAGAGAGAGAGAGAGAGAGAGAGAGAGAGAGAGAGAGAGAGAGAGAGAGAGAGAGAGAGAGAGAGAGAGAGAGAGAGAGAGAGAGAGAGAGAGAGAGAGAGAGAGAGAGAGAGGAGAGAGAGAGAGAGAGAGAGAGAGAGGTTTATTGACACAACAGTCGTAGGTCAGTGGCTAATTTTATGTTGTACTACAAAACATGTTATTATACACTATTATACAAAGACGTAAAAAAGGGCATGAAAGAGTTCTGGTAGCGATTTGTCTGAGCACGCACAGGCACAAGTTTTAGCCTCTGTCTCGTACGGCTGACTGTCGGGGCTTCTGGGGGTAAAATGTCACGGTGGGCAGGGTTAGACAGCAGCATTTTGCCAAATATCAGTATAAGGTCGTCCATCTGGAGCTCTAGACTTTGGAGTTCAAGGTTGGCGAGGGCATCGTGGTAGGAAATGTCTCTATTACTCAGAATCGTGGATCTTACGAGAAGGACATTTACTTTCAAGGACAATTCCCTGTTTCCCATTTTATTTAAGGCACTAGCCCGTCCACTAATTGAATATGGCAATGCAACCACAAGGCCCTTCTGTAACAAGGACATTACCGCCATTGAACAGGTTCAGAGAAGAGCGACAAAAACAGGGCCAGCCATCCGCCATCTACCTTACGAAAGTCGGCTCGAAAAATTACGTTTACCCAGTTTGACTTACAGATTTCTCAGAGGTGATTTGATCGAAACTTTTAAGATTTTTCATAGCTACTATGACAACATAAGGCCTGATGATGTCCTCTCCTTCAACCGCAACGGTCTCAGAGGACACAGCTTAAAACTGCAAGTTGAGAAATTTCGAAGGGACATTGGAAAATGGAGCGTCAAAACAGAATGGCTGAATACTGGAATCATCTCCCTGAAAGTCTCGTAAAGGCCGAAAATATTAATCATTTCAAAGCTGGTTAAATTATCACCTGGCCGAAATTCAGTTTAGCGTACAGATAAATTTATAGAGGCGAATGGCCTGCAAAGGGTTGATGTTCAATTTGTATTAACAGCTAATTGTTTTTCTTTTGTGAAAAGCGAGAAGTGAGAAGCGATAAAAACGAAAACGAGAATTAAGAAATGAGAAGCGAGAACTAAGATTTCAGATAAGAAACGGAACTTATAAAAACGGGGTGTTACCATAAAAAGATGCTCGCCTGGAAAAAAAAATTCTAACGATCAGTATTATCAGTAGCCTATGATGGGAATCTTGAATAAAATAATGACTTAATGATTAAATTTAAATGTGAGCTTCGTTCGTTTCTTCCAGTTACAGCCTGAACAGGACCCTTACAAAGAAGGGCGCTGAAAAATATGCTAGCTACTTTTGAACCATTTGTTAGACATAATTGTTAATACTATTAATTAATCGTAATTATAATGCTTAAGAAAAATGAAAAATAAAACCGCGACACTTCCGTTAAAAAACGTCACGTAAAGTCGCAAGATGAAAGTTCGAATAATCATTTCAAAAGGTAACAGCATTAATAGATACTTGCTTCTCTACTTGCACCCACTGAATCTGACCAAGTATACCGGAGTTATAAGCAAATGGAGACCTTTTTTATGCAAAAATGTATCAAACACAAAAATATGTTGTATACCTACTGACGGTGTACCTATTCTAGGCCTTGATTTTGTCCATTTGCTTCAAAGAGCACATTAAGATCAAGCCGGAAGCCATTGACGACATGATTCGAGGGACCAACTTCGATATCCGACAAATCATCAATAATCTGTCCATGGTTGCCGCCGCAGAGAAAACCATCACCTCGGAGGGAGCGAAGAAAGATTCAAATGCTTCCAAAAAGGACCTCAGATTGGTAAGCATCAACAGACCAACTTTTACACATAAGATATTTGCTGCTAGGATAGGCTGTAGCCTACACGGCAGGCATTTCTTCCGACGGAGCCTTTGACTAGGAGCTACAGTAAAGCTCAAGATACCTGAGGCGTATTCTCGCTGTTCCCCGAGGACTCCTCGGGGAATCGAAGGGAACGGCGAGAATAGAAGAAGTCACTCCGCGAACGGAAAACAACGAGAACACGGGGAATGCTTCCAAAATCAATTTTGTTCGAAAACAAAATATGCAGTTGACGAAATTAGTGTGAATTACACTTTATTTTTGGTTTTGTTTACTCTGATTGTTCTTAATTAATCTTACATTGCATCAACACCAGCAAAAATTGATTCCCCTCCGAATCAGAATGTGCGTCACTGGAAACTCAAAATTTCGACCGTTAAATGTTTGCAGGACTTATTCCTCATCGTCGCTCGTCTGGAGAAGATCACACGTCTCCTCCGGGCACACGCCACAAGCTAAGATCTCACCCGTTGATCCGCTATCACTACTCTGCGATCCTTTAATGTCTTCAGAAGCGTTGACTAGGATCTTCACCTCTCCCTTGTGAAGCTCTTTGAAGATGTCCTCAATGAAGCTGTATTCTATGGGGCAGGGCTTTGTTGGGGTGGGGGAGTCGTTGGTGAAAGCCCAAACGGGGGTTTCGTAATGGCGAGGATGATTTTCCGACTCTGGGCTGAGCGCGACGTAAACTTTCTTAAGAAGGGGCGACGTTTTGGCGATCCGTTTGAAGACGTAGTTCAGGAGGCCGTAGTCGAAGGTCCCTTGGAGACAGATAAAGAAACTGAAGAGATGGGGGAGGTCGAGACCGAGGAAGAAGTTGAGGAGGGCTTCAGGGTCGTTGAACATGACGAGAGCGTGGCGAATTTGTTTAGACCTGAAAGATGAAGTTGCGGCGTCGGACAACGTAAAAAGTCACGCGCTTCTGGTGAATCCCATTGGCTAGTTGCCAAGTTTCAAGTCCGCCAAATTTCGAGCAATAAAATTTAAAATCATGTCGAGAATTGAATCTTTTTGTTCGTGGAAACTGACTTGTGGGCCACACAGACCAATCGCGGAAACACTCTGCACCCGCCCGATACTTAGCAGGCTTCCGCAAATTTGGTTATTTGGGACGTCGCGTGAATTTCAAAGGCACCGATGAAGATGATGAAAATCAAACCTAGCAAATATATATGTACTTCTGAGTGCAAATAATAACTTAACTATAAAAAATGTCAAACCAAAGCCAACTTTTAATTTTTTTTTGTCAGTTACTTTTGTACCATCTACGGCGTCAGAAGACTTGCTACGGTTTTGCATTAGTTTCATAACCCATCCTAAGCATCTCATCGGAAGAAAAAAAGTTAGAAAGGAGCAGCAAATTGCATAAAAAAAATGATTTATTATTTGTGTCAAAAGAAAGCTAAAACACCTGGCTCTTTCCTAATATTAAGTTTCTGATTTTATTAGGCTATTTCAATTTGAATGTTTTAGGGGTGAAAATAAAACAAAGGTAGACTCAAATTCAGAGAAGTATAGAGGCATACGTCTAATGAAAAAATTACTCGGTTAGTTAATGCTTAAACGTTGTAAAGACGAAAATTAACGAATGCAACTAATCTTTAGCACATATCTTACCTGATGTATCCTTTTAGCTCCACGGTAGGATTGAAGTACACCACTTGAAGTCCAACCACACCTGGCATTTCCTTGATGAAACTCTGCCATCCTTGTTCCAGAAGACCGATTCTCAGAATAATGTAACTGATCGTCACCCTTGACTTGTTCTTTATCACCTCCGAGGCTTCTGAGCCGCTTTCAAGGACCATTCCGAGAAAGTTGAAAGTGGCTTCCTTCGGCAATTTTTCCAATGCTCTTCTGAACGAGCTGGCACCAATGATGGTGCTCGTCGTAAAGGCGCGTAATTTTGTGAAGATCTTCTTCTCCTTTGATTTGAAAAGATTGTCCAAGAAATGCGTGTCAGGGTATGAACCGATAGGGCCCGTCTCAAAGTTGATCTGCAGGTATTGAAGGTCTTGGTATGTCAGTAGATGGAGGCCCAATCGGTTTACAACGTCTCGTCGAACTTCTGTTGGAAGCATGTCCAATGTTGGTAGATGAAGCTGCAGTTCAGTTATAGGGGTCAGCGTCTTGTGAGATAAGCGGAAAAGGGCGTTGACGCATTCGTCGACCCCCAAACGGAGTATGAGTCGGTTCATCAATATTCCGTTGGTAACGGCCGCTTGAACGTCCGTTGAGTTTTTTATTTCGTGCCAACGGTCCATGATAGCGTGAGATGTAGCTTGGTCAAGGGTCTAAAAACAACTGACGAGTAAACAGTTGAATGTGCGGTCAGTGGCTGTTGTGGTAACGGACTCCTTTACTTCCGTTGGATGTTGAAATTCTTGGCAGTTTTCCCATGGTGCTGTTAGGATGTTGCTTTAAAGCAACATCCTAACTTTAAGAACCTAGAAATTTAAAATATAACGAAGGTAAATTTTAATAATGTTGCTTTGGTATAAGAGATACAATATTCACTGCGTAGTATCAGGCGTGACATAATAGACCGCACAGAGTTCGTCCCCTCTCATTTGACACAAATAACGCTTCGACTGACCGCGCTACAACGCTGTTTTGAATTTTACCGCGTCAGTTGCGTCAAATGAAGCTCGGTTCTTACGTTGTTGGCAGTCGAATGCCGGGTAGTCTCGGAAAAAATGGAGAGTCGTGGAAATGCGGAAACCAGGTCAAAACCAGGTTGGATAAGCCACGTCGGCGAACTGGATTGTCCCAGTTGGTGTTGGAAGCCAGGAAAATAGTGTTAAAGCCGTCACGCTGCGTATCGTTGATTCTACCTTCAGAGGCTTTCAGGTATAATCATACGGACGTAGCCTCGCACCACTGGCTGCTCGACCAAGTGCACGAACCAAATGTCCAAAGGGGGTATCTTTAATACAAATCTCTCTACTTCCCTAAACTTGTTTTCACGCTTGCCGTGTTTGCTTCTTTTTTAAACACGTCAAAGCTTCTTAATGTTTATTCTCAGAAGTTCATCGTCAGAAAAAGCGGTTGTGCAAATTTGGCCGTGTTTGTCATGCAACCCAGTAGGCCTGGAGAGCGGCTAAATGGCCGAAACCGTGTGAAATTTGCAAAAAAAAAAACGGAGTCGAGTTTGAAGTAGTGAATAGTCTTATACCTTAGTTGCTCCAGAGCCATCGGTGGCGCATAGGGCGTCGACAAAGCCTCTCCATTCGTCCCGCATTGATACCGCAGTGATGGCGTCGTCCCATTCTGGTACTAGCGAGATACCAGCCGTCCTCAGATCTCGGTCATATGTTCGCCTAAATGTGTTAATGGCCTCGCTTTCTTCTCCCGTCTGGTTTTCAATCATAGATTGTTCGAGGAAGGCGACTCTCTTCCTTACGAAGACGTATCCCAGGTATGTCCTCCGCCTTCTTTTCAGCAACTCAATGACAGAAGGCTTTCTGTGTATTTCTGCATTGGTGACTTTTTGTTGCCAGCTTACATTGAAGATTTTTCTAGGACTCATATTTTCAAATGCGACGATCCTTATTTCAAGCTGGTTGTCGATTTTCCAATATTCACTATCGTAAATGAGTATTGAAAGCACATTGCTATGAAGAATTGTAGCTTCAGTCGCATTGAATATTTGCTGTTCCTCCAAATAGGCTTCAGTCTGTAGGAGACACCAGTTGCTTCCCCAATTTTACGTTTTATCTCGGTCGAGATCTCTCCATTACAATCAATCCAGCTACCCAGGTACTTGAACTCCTGGACTTGTTCTAGATTCTTGTTTTGCAATGTAGAACAATTGGCGAGTTTGTGATGGCCATGCTGTTCGATTTGTCGAAGTTTATCTTTAGCCCGACATTCTCGGCATCTTAGAATACCCCAAAACATTATCTGGTGCTAGTTTCGTTCTTTAGCTAGTTTTATATAAGTTGTGTTTTTGCAGGTACTATGGTATCTGTTACCACGGTAATTGGATCTACAATTAGTCGTTTTTGCAGTTACCGTGGTATCGGATACAAGGTTGCTCTGCGAAAACGACTATTGCCGAAATTGCACTTTTCGAAGTAATCCCAAAAGAAAAACTGATATCCAGTGACATCATTAAGGGCTAAACTTCTTTCTCACCAGTTTCACAAATAATTTGATGGAAGTGAGATGACTTTTCACAAACCACGGTCGGTTACCACTATCTGAAAATCAAATACCACGATAACTACGAAAACTAACTGCGAAAACGACTTTCGATCGTGGTATCAAATACCATGGTATCTGCAAACGCAACTATAGTCTTTCAAGTTCCTCGCGCAAGCGCGATTATTCTGTTCAGAAAGTCCAGTTCGAAGAGCTTGAAGACGACTTTTGCGAACGGTCAAATTCAAACCGGCGAGATAACCGTTGGATTTCGTTTATGACATTACCGGTTGAAGATGGTGGGTGTGTTGAAGATGGTTGCTCATTTTTTTTTTCTGTGTGCTCGGTATTGGTTTGTGTTTTTTAGTTGAAGGTTGAAGCATGCGTGTTTTTGTTTTGTTGAGCTTTGGAGGCTTTACGGCGGTATGTGCGGCAGGACCGCGCTTCGTACTTTCCGCTAGGATCTTCAGTAAAATGTGAAATGCCTGTTACTCCTTGCGTCATTTTGTTCTGGAATCTCTGAGTGACAACTGTTCTATCTTTTGGAATCTCTGAGTGACAACTTGATTTTCACGCTTTTCCATAGGTCCCAACCTACATAGGTCAGGGAATTGTGTCACCCTTAGATCTGGTTCTGTTTAGATCCGACCCTGGGCCCTTGGTCCTTGCCCCATATGACTTACCACTACTCCCCGGGGCAACAACCCCCTGGAAACAGTTAATTAGTTTTGAACATAGTGTGTAGGTTTTCTGTGTATCGAATGTAACAGATATGGCTTTTTTGGCTGATCACAATGTATTTCATTTAAAGCCACTAGCCTACAACAATCAAAATGTTAGGTATGGTGAATATTTACCCTGTTGTAAAGTATTCATTCTGGATTGGACAGCGGTTGTGACGTAGCGAATCCGTATCTGACAATGTACGAAGCATCAGTCTAAATGCAAATTGCTTCAGTTCGCTTGGTCAGGTCAGTGAATGATTAGCACAAACGTCAGGAGATTGTAGTATTCTGGCGGCTTCCGAGAGCTTAGTGGCAGTTTTTGTTTCTTTGTTTGTGTGTTTATTACTCTTTGCCTGTTGTTATACCATTGATAGCGGACTAAAATTAGATAGATAGTGCTCTAATATATATATATATATAAACCAATACTATGCCGCATTTGAATAGGAGTTAAAAAATGATTATTTCTTTTAACCCGTAGTAAGTTTTCATGTAGGCTACTTTTCATGTACATGTACTTTTTGGGCTTCGACTCCACCTCCTCCTGGTGACGTCAATATTTTTAAACCACTTAGCGAAACCTACGATTTCTAACAACAGCAAATTTCCTTTAAACAACTACATCTAAAGTAGTCTAAATCATTTCTCCCACACTCACCTAAAATTTATTAAATTGAAAAGTTAGTTTTAGTATTATCATTACTCACATTAGTTGATACAGTAGATACAATTTTTCACATCCTCAATTGAAAGTACCTTCACACATAAATTTTCAACCCCAACTAATTCACAGATCCATATAAACAAGGATAAAAAGGAGATATGGTAAAAAAACAGTCTGATACAGTATACAAATATTTGACCTCGACCAAAAAAGAAGCTAGCATAATCACGTTTGATCGACGGTTTGAATTGTTCCGCGTCAGTTGTGGTTGCGTTCTTCTTAGGCGTTTTTCCGTGACAATCCAGATTGACGATTCACAATCCGGATTCTCCAAAATACGTTTTCTCTGACAATCCAGATTATGAAAAATCGTTTTCTGTGACAATCGACAATCCGGATTCGTGCTTGGATTGTCGATTCGAGAATCTTGCAACGGAGTAAGATCGTCGGATGGCGTTTGTACAGTCTGGGATTGTCGATTCGCTGTTTCTTTGACCAATCAGCTATCCAGGATTATAATCCGGGATTGTCGCGGAGAAACGCTGCTTGGGAGGGAATCCACATTCTCAACATCCCTACTAAAGACAACTGTGGACATAATCGAAAATCCCCAACGGGAGTCAAAAGCGACTTATGTAAACTACGTGACTTATGGAGTGACCTGTGTAAACTACGTAGATGTTACTATAAATACTGTAAATACCTCCTTATCTGCCTCTGTCGTATCGAAATTGAAGAATAATCCGAAAATACAAAGCTCCCATATAACTGAACTCTAGGAGCTTCATGATAAGTTATCTGCACAAGCATATCAACGGCATACTCCATATCACGGGCTCATCCGTTGGTTCTGTTGACCTTTTCTTGTTTATTTTATTGTAGGCTGCTTATAGTGTTGTTTCTTTTCTGATTTTTATTCTGTTTCTTTCTTTTTCTACTACACTATCCTCACATTGTTTTTGTGCAGTGGGCTATAAATAAGTTATTATTATTAGTATAATAATTTGTTGGATTCAAATCTGAGATGTAAAAATAAGTTGCCTTTACAGTTAAACTCTAATAGTGCGAACACACGACAAGGATTTCCCGGCCGGATTTCCTGCACTTTCATCATCAAGTTGACAAAAATTAAACTTTTCCATATGGAAGTGATGATGGTGCAGAAAATCCGGGCAGGATTCTCGGATTCTCGCACTACAAGGCAACGGTGAAAAATCTTCTGGGAAGATGGTGTGAACCAGTCATACACAAATCCTAAATTTTTGGGTATGGTGCCCCAACGTCTGGACATGCCCCAACGTACGGGCGTAATGCTCATACGTTGGGATTTGAGATTGCTTTATTTGTAAAAAAGAAAAAAAAATCAACAGATGTTTTCCTGAACTGCCAACATGCCAAAGGCTCTAAGCGGCCAGTTCAGGAACTCTCTAATTAAGAAAAATTTCATCTCTTAATAAAATCACTTGTCACAACCTTATCCGCGTCAAACACGACAACAATCCAAATATAAAGAGCAAGAAATATATAAAGTAAAAGACCCCAACTCTCAAGACTCTAGAAGATATTTTTTCATTTTTTTTTGTCTGGAAAGAGCTCAAAGACACCGATCCGTTTATACAGTTTGGCAACATGTTCCATACTTCTACACCAACATGTCGTAACGAAAGAGCTCCTCGATGTGTATGGCGTATTTCGGTCAGCAGCAGATTTCTCTCAGAAGAAGTTGTTGGGTATGAATGTTACTCTGAAGGTACTCTGGGGCACCATGCCCTGTAGCAAGGGCATGGTACCGCCATACAAATTTTGCTTGAAAAGCTAATTTCCATTTTAGATCCTCAATTCAGTAGATTTTCTTGGTGTACCATGCCCTCCCTGCAGGACATGGTGCCCCAACGTATAAGCACCATATCCATACATTGGGGATGCCCAGACGTTGGGTCACCATGACAAAAAAACTGGGATTTGTGTATGACTGGTGTGAGCTCTGTAAGCCTTTTCATATCTATTTCGTATTTCAGGGACCTTGGGATGTAATCCAGAAAGTATTCTCGGCTGAACAACACAAAGGAATGACCATCCATGACAAGTCGGATCTCTTCTTCCAAGATTATAGTTTGGGACCTCTATTCGTCCAGGATGCCTACCTCCAAGTTGTGCCGCATGCTGCAAAGTAAGTGCCCTACACTGTAAAAAAAAAAAAACTCCGCCTTCAGATAACCTAATCTGCAGTATTTTTCTTTCTGACGTTTTAAAGGAACAGAAAACTTGACTCAAACTTGACTCGGGGAGCTAGCTAACATATCAAGAATGTACCTGAGTCAGTATTGAGAGTAAGAAAAATTCTCGTTACGACCATTGCAGTTTCCGAGAATTCGACTTTTGAGTTAGTAGAAAAACAAGAGCTGGAAGCTCATATGGCACTTGCAAGGCTGGGTAAAAGGATGAAAGTAGGAATTCGTCAATTCGTGGGTTTGTTGTGATCATTTGTAAGCAAAACCCTTGAGATAAGAATGATCATGGGTCCTTGGAAATCACGAGACTGTATCGTTTGGCAATGCATTTGGCTGAGCGCACGTTAAGGGCGCTATAGAAAATCATCTGTAATCAAAAGTCTTGAAGCAAAAAAGATGATCATCAGGAGCACGAAAATGTATATTTTGCTCAGAAGTATTGTTTATACTTTAAGGAATTTAGTTGTAAGCAAAACCCTTGAGGCAAAAGTGATCATGGGCTCATAGGGATCACGAAAATGTATATTTTGCTTAGAAGTATTTTTTTGTACTTTGCGGTTAGCATTAGTACTTTAAGGGATGGTCGGATCTGGGAACTAACTATTTATAAGCCAATCATGTCAAGTCTCTAATTTTCAAGCCAAGTTTCATCGTCCTAGCATGTCTGGAAGTACCTTAACTTGCGATCACTGGAATTCCGGACCCACCCCCTCTAACTCCCCCACAATGCCCGAATCCGGTACGGTTCTGTTACTGATATACATAGGGCTTGTGCTTGTTCTTCCCACCAAGTTTCATTCCGATCGCTCCACTCCAAGCATGTCACAAGGTTTCCGGAACCCCCTCCAACCCCCCTCCCAGCTTCATCGGATCCGGTCCGGGCTTGAAATGTGACATCCAATACATGTGGTCTTTCTACATATCAAGTTTCATTATGATCCGATCACCCGTTTGGAAGTTATACATACCTCAGGATTCCGGATTCCCCCTCCCTCCACTCCCCCCACGATGGTCGGATCGGGAAGCCGACTATTTCCTGGTTAATCTGGTCGCGTCCCTGATTTGCCTGCCAAGTTTCATTGTCCTAGCCCACCTGGAAGTAACTTAACTCCGTATCACCGGAATTCCGGAACCCCCCTCCAACTCCCCCCACAGTGCACGAATCCGGTCCGGTTCTGTCACTGCTGTACCTAGGGGTTGTGCTTGTTCCTCCCACCAAGTTTCATCCCGATCGCTCCACTCTAAGCGTTTAACATGATTTCCGGTTTCCCCCTCGACTCCCCCCCACATTCATCGGATTCGGTCCGGACTTGACATGGGACCTCTGAAGCATGACGTCTTTCCAAATATCAAGTTTCATTAAGATCTGATCACCCGTTCGAAAGTTATGCATGCCACTAAATTCCGGATTCCGGCTCCCCTCCCTCCCCCCACGATGGTCGGATCGGGCAGATGACTATTTCCAAGTTAGTTTGGTTGGGTCCCTAATATGCCTGCCAAGTTTCATCGTCCTAGCACATCTGGAAGTACCCTAACTCGCAAACACCGGACTGACCGACCGACCGACAGACCGACGGAAAAGTGATCGGTATATGGCACTTGGCCGGAAGGCAAGTGCCATAAAAACAAAAGGTTTGTGTGCCGCGACTAGGAATCGAACCCAGGCCGTCTTGTCAGGGAGGTCGTTTGTCTGTAGTCTACACGTAAAAAGGCGAACTTTTACAGTACATAAGTGCATAATTACAGTGTATAAGGGGCAAGGGGCTGCCAGCTAGCTTTGGGAACACTAAGGAGGGGGTTCGAGACGGTTCGAGATAACAAAGAAGGGGGGGCCTTTCGACAGTTAGACCCTGTATATTTATCCAAGCCCCCCCCCCCCCAAGCGATACGATTGCCGAAAGTTGCGTAGTCAAGTATACTGTTCCTTTAGTCCTCCATCGGATTTTAACTCTCCGAACTCGGAATAAAAATCTCCGAATGCGGTGACGCACAATTACTGAAGTCCGATATAGGAGAGACTTTATACAGTGTGGTACCCATTGCTGTCTTTACCCTTAGGCCGGTTAGGCCGGTGCCGGTGCTGGGGGCCAGGGGAAACGAGAGGCCAAGCAGCCGGTGTAAATTGTTGAGAAATCAGGCTAAGGTTGCTAGCCGTATTACCTTGTTCAATACGATCCAGGTGTATGACTAGCCACGTTGCTCAGATGTGACCATTGTCTGTGCTTGACCAAGAATCTATGTGCTAATGTGCTGGCGTTTTTTTCGTTTTTGGGATCCCAAAACGTTAGTGACGGATACCTATGACATCGCAAAAGTTGTCCGTCTGTCTGTCCGTCTGTCCGTGTGTGCGCACGATAACTCTCGAAGGCATTGAGATATTTTGATGAAACTTGGTGGGAGGATCCTTCGGGTCAAAGTACAAGTCAAGTTCGAATATGGGCTCTGTAGCTCTATATTTGAGGGTGGGGGAGGGGTTTCAAATTAAGGGGTAAACAAAATATTTTTTGAAAGCTGTTTAGATAGTGGATTTAGGGGTAAGGAGACACGCTGAATCCGAATATGAAAGTTATTTTCTCGCCGGACAAGTAGTTCGCCCGGAATCCGGCCAAAACCGGAAAGTTTGTTAAAAGTAAAAGTTGTATTTGAAGTTGATTCTAACTCCAAAGCGGAGCGCCCTAGCTCCGCTTTCGAGTTAAACTGGGACAGACGTCTCGCAAACGCCTGGGTTGACCGACAATAAATAACACCAGTTGATGTTTTGCTTTCGCCGGGTTTTGACCGAACAAATTTTGAGTGATAAAGAAGAGTTAGTGGTTGGGGTCTTGGATAGTCTATGGATTGTAGATAAGAGAGATTTTCTGTAGAGATGATTGTAGAGTAATTCTACATAGATATAAAGAGATAGTATGTGGAGATCTTTCTGAAAACAGTCTATGGATTATCCAAGACCCCAATGACTACGATTTGTGAAGAAGGTGCGAAACAATATCGCACGTTGTAGGAAATTCTACAGTGATTGTGATACAGATCGATCCACGGAGCATGGCTCTCCGAGTCCCTACGATTTTCGTCTTCGACATAGCTCTCGGAGCCCGGATGAGTCTCGGACTCGACATTGACCGCTCTCGGAGCCTTAGAAGTCGTTCTAGGAACGTTAGATTTTGCCCTCGGAGCCCAAGAAAATGCTCTCGGAGCCTTAGAAGTCGTTCTAGGAACGTTGGATTTTGCCCTCGGAGCCCAAGAAAATGCTCTCGGAGCCTTAAAAGTCGTTCTAGGAACGTTGGATTTTGCCCTCGGAGCCCGAGAAATTTTTTGAAATGGTTAACAAAGCCTTCTCTGAACCCCTGGGAATTGGAAATAGCTACTGGAATGGCATCTCAGCAAAGGCTAATAAAATGTGTGCCCCCAAGTCCCAAAATTTGGGCTTCTGTCTTCACGATTTAAACAGAGAGACGTTTAGACGCTTTTAGCACAGCGGACAATTGTCCACTCAGCTTTCGCTGTATTCTGGAGGCAGCACAGAAGGTTGTTGAGGTTCAAGATGAAAAAGTAAAGGAAAAGTTTATTTAAAAAAAAAAAAAAAAACTAACTGGCGCAGTTCATATTGTGTAAGGGTTTGGAGTTATTGATTATGATCTTAGTCTAAAGTGACGGTGCGTCATCAAATTGGAGGTGAGCTCGGACTCTACTGTAGCATCAGCCCTTTGCGCTGCTCAACTTAATGTCACAGACTGCCTGTTTGGTAATAATGTTGGAAATCGTCAATGTCGCTGGCAGTACGAGACCCCCCCCCCCCTCCCCACAACTACCGGAAGAGGCAAGGCCAGGGCCGCCAAGAGAGGTTCAGATTCCAAAACGCCTAAAAACGGGACTGCGAGTAACCGTTATGTACCCTATAGAACATACCCTGAACTTGTTTTCCATGATTTTCTCGTATTTTACTCGGCAGTCACAACGTTTGGTTGATAGCTTTAAAGCTGGGAGAATCAGTGGGTTCATCATCAGTGGGTTCATTGGAAGCCAGTAAACTATACTGATGCGAATTTTGAGTATAGTATCTTTAGGATACAAGATACAACTTGAGACAGAAGTTTCAGTTTGGCTGAAATGTAAGCGAAAAAGAACGAAGTTGATCTATTGTTGCCCAAAGAGGTTAATGTCCGAGTGTCTGATTAAACGACGAAGGAAGTGCTATGTACTTCTCTAGTACCTATACACGGTCAAGGTAATGGTTCTTCCAGGTTCAGTGAATCTCGAAGAATTGAACAAAAGCGTCAGGTATTACCATTTTTAAATGGAAAGCTTTCAGATTGCTGTTCTGCTAATGAGAAAATTCGGTTTCACGTCCTCTGTGGACCTGGTTGATTTGTATTACTTATGCCCTGTTTCTTTAAGACCAGATGTGGCTTTGTTTTGAACTAGAATGCTTTTATGTGTACACCTGCATTCCAAATTAGGCCAAACTTGGCCAATCAGCGGCTCCAAGGCTGTTGACAAAGCTATAGAAACCTGTTTTTTCAACCCTCCGTGGAAAGTGTCATTTGTCGGTCGTCGACTTGGATGACTCACTACTTCTTTGGAAAGTTATTTCACGATTGTCAAAACAGCGTTTGGATTGCAGTTAAATTGTTTTCAAGTTGGTTTGTGATTCACCCTGAGTTTAGTCAGTTTTGTTACCAATGCAGAGGATATTATTTTCGAGATTCGTATTGGGTTCAAGATCCATTCATTTCTCTGCCGGAACGGAACAGTTGAAAAGTTCGAGAATCGGTTTCGAACCTGCTCAATCAGGCATCCACAGCGATTCAACAACCGGCTGAAATGCTATGAGTTTTTGTTTCAACCTTCCCAGCAGTTAAAATAGGCCCATTATTCGACCGGAAAACTTAGTTTTTTAAGGTATAGCTCTAAAAAACGCGCGAGGCGATATTAGAGCAAACATTATCCTGACAGCTGTCGTGTGTTTCGAGCTTCAATGGTGGCCAGGCATTCCTGATCATTCCGCTAAGTCGATCAAACTTAGGCTTGTGGATAAATACTTGTATACATAAGCATCAAAATACGATGGGAACTTTGAGTATTCCATGAAAACAGCTGCAGACGAATGGTCAGTCGAATAAAAGCAGTCTATCGAGACTGAAAAATTGTGCGTACCATGTAAAAGGCAAACATTTCAGGCTGCGGTCGGACAATATCATTACAGTAGCATATATAAATAAAATGGGAGGTTCCTAACCTTAATTATGTGATGATTTCGCAAACAAAATCTGGCAACTAGTGTTCCTTGAAAAGTGAGGGATATCGCAAGAACATATCCTTGGGATTATTAATCTCGCTGATAAAGCATCAAGAAAATTCGACGCAGGAAAGAGAAAGGAAATTGGATTCAGGAATATTTGAGATTTTGAATTTTTGTTGCCTCAATCCATGGAGATTTTTGTTTGCAACAAGATTGAACTTCCAAGTCAACCCATTTCTTTTTTGGAAGCCAGATCCGGAATGCGTTTTAGTAGTTGGCTTTTCAATGTCTTTGAGCTCTCGTTTTTTCTATGTGTGTCGACCATTTACCTTGCTTTTGAACACCCTTCAGAAGATCGATGCAGATCAGGCAACTAGCATATTGATTTTCAAATACCACTCAAGTCTGGGGCCCCCCGTTACTCAAGATTATAGTAGGTCGCCTTATTCTGTTACCAAATGGTACTTAAACTGTTTCTTTGCCGCCCGTTTTAAGATATGCGGTTGGTGCCGTCTCCGCCAAGGCCTTGACCCCCAATGATATTCCTCTCAAACGATCGCTGTCATCATGGATGCTGGCGGCTATCAACGAAGCTCCAGTTCATAGTTTATATTGGAAAAAGGGGTAAATTATTGTGAGAAGAACAGAATCAACTTCTTGGAATCAGCTCTGCCGGAGCTCCTTTGGGAGACGCTAATTTTCCTGGCAGAGCTATATAAAGCTCAATACGGTGAGAAGTGCTTTATCGGCATTTTCAACACGCCTTGACCTATTTGTTTAATGCTATAACGTAATCACCAGAAAATGCTCTCCCCAGGTTTTCCAGCGCTTGAAAAGTTAATCGCCTACATGATCTGTTCAGATTACCAGCTTGGGATATTGAAGGCTTTCTGCTAAACCAACTTATACAAAATTAGAGGTTTGGCTGAAGGAGTACAGTTCTTGGCCACTTTCACAGTAATATGTTTCACAAGGAAGATGGGAGTTTTGTCTTTCGAGTTAACGTTTTATTAAACGCGACGAAACCGGGTCACCGTAAATCTGCGGTTTTATTTCGGCCATTTCAAGAGTGTCTAGTTAGACATCTACGTAAATATTCGTATGGAATAGTCGTATAAATAGTCGTAAAAAGTCGTACTGTGAATAGTTAGGATTGACATATCGCAAACTTCATAAAGTAGCACCGAAATCATCCGTTTCCAGGAGGATAAGAGAAGTTCTGGCATTTGCGGGAATATATTCCAGCATTTATGATGCTCATAGCACCAGGTGCGCGCTGGCAGTTTAAACAAGAGATGTCGATGTTGATCAAATTGTAAAATATATCTGCTTGATCAATGTGAAAAATTTGACACGCTTACTATATGCCGATTTAACCTGGCCAGGGGTTATCTGCTTTTTGATTTGTTGTTTTATTTGAGAAATTATTAGTAACAAGCCTTTATATTGGAACGTAGGCCAATGTACAAAAACCTTTGGTATGATATTCACACGTTGCTTGGTTTATATGTGCATTGATTCAGATAGGTTGATGGGTTAATATGTGTATTGTTTCAACCCATGATGAACTTTAAAATCCCAGTTTAACTCGAAAGCGGAGCTAGGGCGCTCCGCTTTGGAGTAGAATTTGTAAATTAAACGAGAACTTACCAAGTTTGAAGTTTGATTGTAATTCTACTCCAAAGATGGAGCGCCAGCGTAGCTGAGAGTTTAACTGCCCACCCGTTCCCCTCCCTTGAACTCTCAGTTTTTTCATCATGGGCTCAAACAATCCACATCTTTTATGAACTTTAAATACTGGTGTTATTGTCGGTCAACCCAGGCGTTTGCGAGACGTCTGTCCCAGTTAAACTCTCAGCTACGCTGGCGCTCCATCTTTGGAGTAGAATTACAATCAAACTTCAAACTTGGTAAGTTCTCGTTTAATTTACAAATTAAATGTTTGATTTAGGGGTAAGAAGACATGCTGTATACGATGGTGAAAACCATTTTCTTCCCTGACAAGTAGTTCGCCCGGAATCCGGCGAAAACCGGAAAATTTGATAAGAGCAAAATTTGTATTTGAATTTGATTAGATATTCGATTTAGGGGTAAGTAAACGTGTTGAACACGATGGTTAAAACCATTTTCTTGCCGGACAAATAGTTCGTCCGGAATCCGGCCAAAACCTGGAAAATTTGTTAAAAGCAAAATTTGTATTTGAAGTTGATTAGATGATAGATTTAAGGGTAAGAAAAAACGCTGAATCTATATATGACAATCATTTTTTAACCGGACATATAGTTCGTCCGGAATCCGGTTGAAACCGGATTTTTTTTTAGAAGTTGATGTTTTATTTGAAGTTGATTAGATGTTCTTTATAGGGATAAGGAGATACGCTGAACTCGTTTCTGAACTATTTTTTGTTTTTGCTGGGCAAGTAGTTTGCTCGGAATTCGGCCGAAACCGGAAATTTGGCAGAAGTACACCAGGAAGTTTGATCAGTATCGTCAAATAGATATGGCTTATACAGGTATATAGCCTGGCGAAGACAAGACGTAGTTAATATTAAATTTTTGGGATCCCATCGAAAACTTTGGTCTTGTTGACTCATGAAAAGGGGCAAAAACCCATGTATTCTCTCTAATATTATAAGATGTTAATGCTTGAAAAAAATAATAGATATCTGAACATTAAAATATCAGTAAACCACATTTCGATGCAGCTTCTTCGTATCTGGATGGTTTTCGACTGCTGTCACGCGCCAAATTCAAAAGAATCACCGAATTAGGGACGATATTCTCCTTACGAGGAGTATTATCGACCGCTTTTGCTTTACCGACGATCCGCAACCGGATACGTTCTGCTCTTTACCGGTTTACTTTAGTCCGCCGCTCATACGCTAATGAGTGTCCTAATAAGGCTTAGTCTAATCTGTGTTAGGACGAACCTCAGCAAAATAGTATACCTAACGAGGACTGCTTTCGTCCTACGGCTGGAGAGTCCAGAGTAATTCAGTCTCTCTAGAGATAAGCTTCGTCTTTGCCCGGCTGTCGTTGTCTTGATCTGGGTTACATTCATCCACGCGCAATCTCTAAATAAGGATTACTTTCATCCAGGAGGAAATGATACCAACTAAGGAAGTTTTTCATCTTTATCTGGTCTTAATCCTGGTGGAACGATTTTATCTTATTACAGATCAGCGTTATCTGAGTAGTAAATACTGCAGTTAACTTTAATCCTTATGCGGTGATTTTTTTTTTTACAGTGTAGTTAGTAAAGATTGGTACCAGAAATGTATTTTAAGGGATTGCAGTTTAGAGGTTAAGCTAAGTGTTGTGAGATGATGGAAATGGTTGTGTAGTTATTGTTGTTGGAAAGATATTTTTTTTTTTTAGTTTGGTTGAGAGAAGAATTTGCATGTGTCACTGTGACGGTTTGAGGTTTGAAGGACATAAACAAGAAATAAAATTAAAAAGAAAGTATTAGGGGGAAGGATAGTAAATGTGATAAGTGACGTGAATAGTTTAAAAGTGGGTAAAAATAGATTTAAAAAAATATCACTCACCCACTTTCAGCAGTTGGACAACTTGTACAAAAGTTAAACAGTAATGACAATGTTAACCACGAATAGAAGAGCATTCGTCTACAATAGGTTAGTTCTGTAGATAAGTAATGTTGTCGTAATTTCTATGTTTGTCTGTTTCCCTCTTATTGTAGTATTTCCTTCTTCTTTTCTTTCGTTGGTTCCTACTCCGTGTATGCCTTGTGCTTCGTGAAGGGTGAAAAATAAAATTAAAATTATTTTTGTTGTTATTATTTCTAGTGTATCGATCCTTGCTGAGACAAGAAGTTTCTGTTAAAGTCATAGCACTCATTCGGGTCGGGAATTGCGTAGTCGGAGGGAGAAGGGAAAGACGGATGTTATTCTACTCAGTATTATTATAGGTACTTGGTATTAGTGTCTGACTACAACTGGTTCTCATCGGGGAAAGTATATTGGATCCATTTTTTTTTTTTTTTTTTACATTAAATCCTAACTTACCCCAATCTTTCTTTATTAATGTCATCTGCATTAATATTATTTTACAAAAACTATTTTTCTAGGAATATTAAATTTAACTACTATAGCCTACTTTACAACTAATTAAATAAATTGTCTTCGTTGTGATGAACCTAATTAATTTTTTTAAACCTAATAAACCCCAAAAAAATATGGCTTTCCACGCTTAAAAATTCAAACAGTCAAATTTTATAGGGTAATTTTCTTGACCTAAACGTGCGCTCTTGTCTGAGTTTCGGCTTTTTTTTTTCAGGAATGATCAGAAGAAGACCTTGGATCTTATGAGTCGTGCTGCTGACAGCTTGTGCGATGGTGATCTCGTGGAAAAGATCATCAGAAACAACAACGCCTGGAGCCTCCTACCGGTTCAGGTTAGTGCGAGGGGTTGCTCACTCTTGACTTTAGTGTACAGCAAGTGCCCAGGTGGTGCCGTGGTGTCCAGTCGGTTGCTACGTTTTATTAGAGCATTAAAATCAGCATGTTTCGCAGCAGGATCGCCCAATTTATGGCTGGCTCTGCTGATTTCAGCCAGTGCTGGGAAAGAGTGCACAGCATGTGCCAGGGAGTGGGCAACCCCTCGGGTTAGGTTTGTTGACAAACAAATAATGCTTCTAGTCTTTTTTGCTAGTGTTTTTATTCGTTTCTACCAAGAACAAATAGTCTGACAGAACCTCCGTCTCCCTATCTCTGTAATGTGAATATGTGGAGTCGAATATTTCCCCATACCCTGTCTGCTACGAACGAGTGGAGGTTAGTAGCTTCGCGCCACTCACGTTTCGTTACCTCTTCAAGTAGCTAAATCGCTGTTTAGTTGCTGAAGAGGAAAAAGTAATAATAGTCGTTTTCATCCGCAAAAACGGTCGGTAAAAATGACCAGCCAGTTGGTAAATACCTTGTCCCCCCCAAAAAAAATAGTTTGGCTATTAAGGCCTCTGACTCGATGTGCTGTAACGAAATTCTAAGTGATGATTATTGTTATATTATAAGTTTACTTTTGCAGGCCATGTACTCCAGTGTTATCCCCGGTGAGATCATGGAAGGTCATTTTACGGGCCAAATCGGGTTCCCACAGTGGCTTGGTAAAAACTCAACCACAGGGAAGAATGATCGGCTACTGCAACACCTTCAGATGCATATGCGTTTAAGGTAAGTCATCCTGTTTTGCATACCCCGATCTTCTGGAGTGGGTAAGGGATCTTTTGCCATGTACAGATTGCACTCTACCCGACGAAAACGGAAAAATCACAGTTAAAAGAAAAAAAAATGCCAGCCGCGCCGAAAAACGAGGAAGTCAGGATCCATGTTCTTTTGGTTTTCATCTTCTTCCGTAAGTCAGGATCCCTGTTCTGAGGCAGGATCCCTGTTTTGGTTTCGTCAACAAACCCGGCTCCTGCTCCTACTACAGTAGAGGTATGCTTATGTGAACAGTTACTTTAATGTGAACACTGCAGTTTGGGCTAAACGGTAGACTGAAGATCCAAAATACCTGTACAGGTGTTTTCAGCTGCCCTTCTTGCCTACTTTGGCTAACTGGTAGTTAGCTTTAGACACAGCAAGTGCATGAAAATGGCAAAGTCCGAAGTCAACAAACGTTCACATAAGCATACCTCTACTGTACTCCTACTAGCACTTTCAGCTTCGATACTAAATTGGCCTGTAAGTACCGTGCTTGACAAATTTTGCCGATCTTTGTTTTGAAAAAAAAAAAAGTTTAATCGGAAATGTGTTTTAGAAGAATTCAAACTTTTACGACTAAATCGAATCTCGCGTTCTATTGGTCGGTTTTTATGGCACTTGCAGCCTCTGGCTCAAGTGCCATATATCGATCGTAATTCCGTCTGTCGGTCTGTCGGTCCGTCGGTCGGTCCGGTTTTTTTTGTCACACTTATTCGAGTTAGGGTACTTCCAGATGTGCTAGGACGATGAAACTTGGCAGGAAAATCAGGGACCCGATATAACGAACCTGGAAATAATCATTTCCCGATCCGACCATCTGGGGGGGAGTGGTGGGCCGGGGAAATTCTGAAAATTAAGGAGTTTTGTCACACTTTTTCGAGTTGGAGTACTTCCAGATGTGCTAGGACGATGAAACTTGGCAGGAGCATCACGGACCTGATTGGACTAACTTGGAAACATTCAGTTTCCCAATCCGACCACCCGGGGGGGGGGAGTGGAGGGCTGGGGAATCCGGAAAATTAGAGTAGTGTGTAACTTTAGAACGGGTGATTGGATTGGAATGAAACTTAATAACTGAATAAATGGCATACTTCTGATGTCCCGTTTGAAGTCCGGTCCGAATTCGACAGCTATGGGAGAGTTGGGGGGGGGGGAGACCCGAAATTTCGAGAAACGGTTAGAATAGAGGGATCGGAGTGAAACTTGCTGGGAAGAACAAGCATCTGCTCCAGATAAATTGTTTATACATTTGGACTGGATCCGACCACCCGGGGGGGAGTGGAGGGCTGGAGAATCCGGAAAATTGGAGTAGTGTGTAACTTTCGAACGGGTGATCGGATTGGAATGAAACTTAATAACTGAATAAATGGCACACTACTTATGTCCCGTTTGAAGTCCGGACCGGATTCGACAGCTATGGGGGAGTTGGGGGGGAGACCGGAAATTTCGAGAAACGGTTAGAATAGAGGGATCGGAGTGAAACTTGCTGGGAAGAACAAGCATCTGCTCCGGATAAATCGTTTATACATTTGGACTGGATCCGGACACTAGCGGGGTGGAGGGTTGGGGAATCCGGAAAATTGGAGTACTGTGTAACTTTCGAGCGGGTGGTCGGATTGGAATGAAACTTAATAACTGAATAAATGACATACCTCTGATGTCCCATTTGAAGTCCGGACCGGATACAACAGCTATGGGAGAGTTGGGGGGGGGGGACCGGAAATATCGGGAAACGGTTAGAATGGAGGGATCGGAGTGAAACTTGCGGGGAAGAACAAGCATCTGCTCCAGATAAATCGTTTATACATTTGGGATGGATCATGACATCAGGGGGGGGGTGGAGGGGAGTTTCCCGGAATTCTGGTTATGGCGGTTTTGGGGATTGGGACGAATCTTGGGAGGCGAATCAGGGACCCGATCAAACTGACTTATAAAGAAAAATTTACATGATCTGATAGCCGTGGGGGGAGTAACGGGAGGGGGAATCCGGAATATTGAGTCATGCGTAACTTTGAAACGGCTGATCGGATTTGAGTAAAATTTGGTAATTGAAGAGAGGACATGTTTCTGTTGATCTTTTTCTGTCCGGACAGATCCGACAGCAATTGGGGGGGGGGGGGGGGGGCGAAAATATGTGACCGACTTAGACTGGTGAGATCGGGATGGAACTTTGTGGGAATAACAAACAGATGCTCTGGATAAACACTTACGGAACCGGATTGGCTCCGGCGACTGTGGGGAAGTTTGAGGAGGGGGGGGGGAGGTACCCCCCCCCAGATTATCTGGATTATCTAGAAGTACCCCTCAAAGGGGTACTTCCAGATAATCTAGGACGATGGAACTTGACCATTCGTTAAAGTACTAATCTTGACTGCAAATTTAGAAAAATACTTTTAAACCAAATTCATATTTTCATGATCCCCATGAGCCCATTATCATTTTTGCCTCAAGGGTTTTGTTTACAAATGACGTTCTAGCTCCCTTAAAGTGTGAATCTGAACGGCCAGGTCGAAAAGTACTTTATTTCAAACAATACATCTCAACCCATGATCATTTGTGCCACAAGGGTTTTGCTTAAAAATTTATTTCTGTCACCCTTAAAGCGCGCATTTGAAATGAAAAGCGAAAACAAACTTTTGACGAACCGGTATACATCAAGGATCCCTGAAGGCCTGTGATCGTTTTTGCCTCAAGGGTTTTGCATACAGATGCATTTCTAGCACCTTTAAAGTGCGCATCATTACACCCAAGTTCAAAAATAAATTACTTTTTATCTAGCTCCCTTAAAGTGCGCATTTTGATCACAAAGTCGAAAAATACTTTTGATCAAACAAAACATCTCAACACATGCAAGTGCCATGAGCTTACAGCTCTTGTTCATTTTTGCGTCATAGCCGACCAATAGGAGCAAAACCTTGAAGTATCCTGAAAATACATTTCCTGATTACCGTGTTGAAACAGTCAGACAATGTTGAAACAATAAAAAAGGATGGGGAAATCAAATGCAGGTATTCACAAGCTTAGCGCATTTATCAAACGCCCATAATTCAGTCTCAAAGATGAAATTCCTATATCTCGCCGTTTTCAGTTCTTCGTTTTAGCGTTTTGATGATGGTGAGAAATATCCTGCAATGAATTCTCCTTGAGCCCAAGCTGATTGGGAAACATATATTCAGACAATTAGGCATGGGCACTGTTCCTGTTTCCTGTTCCTGTTCCTGTTTCTTTCTTCCTGTTTTACTGTTTCCTGTTTTCTTTTTTAGGGATCAAAAAATAAACAGAAGAGCTGTTTTAACCCAGCGTTTTTTTTTTTGTTTATCCCTAAAACAGAAAACAGGAAACAGTAAAACAGGAAGAAAGAAGAGGAACAGGAACAGAAAACAGGAACAGTGCCCATGCCTACAAACAATGCATAAAACGGATACGGTACTGCAGGTTCATTCCTTCTCCAACGTTGTCCCTGAAGTTTGACAGCCTGACGAGGACCCTTGCCAAGAAGGGCCGAAATATCGCTGCCAAAGCATCGTAGATGACGTATCCGTTTTGTGCATTGTTTGAATATATCCTGCAATGTCTCTATAGTTCTCGAAAGAGTGATCCGCTCTGAATGAATGAATGAATTTATTCCCAATAAAGCCCAAGGGCCATGGCGGGAAACATAACACAATAACAAAAAATAAAATGTCATAGGCTACACTCCGAAAACAAACCAAAAATCAACTTCTGTAAAAATAGTTCACGGTGGGTCATAGCTAACTTCAGGAATCTACCCAGCCTTCGGAGGTCACCAAAACGCTTACTTCCTTGATAGTTTGCAAGAACAAGTAAAGTGGATGTTACATATGCCATGTAAAGATCCAGCCACAGGGGAGTTGCGGGGGGGGGGGGGCGAGGAAGTTAAATTGCCATGGGCGCTCACTCCCATAGCAAATAGATAAAACCATAAAAATCTGCTCATATGCTTGATGGCCAGCTTCAGGAAGTTGACCGAAGTCTTTAAAACACACCCTCCCACTATTTACTGTTCATGTTCCAATATTAAAAATTTCTGAATACTGTAAAACTAGGCCATAATTTTAACAAAGTATCCACGGCTTTGGCCGTTGTAATCCTTTTCCCAAGCCCATTGACTTCTATCAAAACTCGGCAAAATTCAGATAACCAGTTTTACGCATTAATAGCATGTTTGACAGTGCAAAACGGATACGTAAGCTGAATTTTATTAGAGCTCTATTTCGGCCCTTCTTGGCAAGGGTCCTCTTCAGGCTCAAAGCAGCTCAAGTTGGAAAAAGGAAACTTGTGGAAAAAAAAATTAGGCTAGACCGGAAAAGCTCTGAAACGTCGTAGTTCAATAGGGGAGCTAGGAATATTATAAAAACCAGAATAAGTACGAGGGGTCCTTTAACGGTTAGAAGAAACACAAATACCAGCATAAGAATTTTAGGACAAGGTAATCGCGAAGTTGGAAAAAACTTCCAGTTACTAGGGCTGATAGGCGTCATCGTTGCCTAGGCATCTGTAATAAGACCTAAGGTTTCGATGGGATCCAAAATATTTAATATTTGATCCAGAAAATTTGGTCTTGTAGATATCCGGTCTTCGCCAGACTCCTTGAATATTTTACTATTAAAATTTAGAGACAGAAGAAGGTCAATGGCTAAGCATCTGAGAGAACCAAGTTCAGATATGGATTCATCATGTGTGCATTTACCCCTAGGCTACACTTTGACGAAATTGATCAAATCTTCCTGCCTTACTTCTGCCAAATCTCCGGTTTCGACCGGATTCCGGGCGAACTACTTGTCCGGCAAAAACTAAAGCTCAAAAACGAATTCAGCGTATCACCTTACCCCTATATCGAACATCTAATCAACTTCAGATAAACTTAAACTTTTAAATTTTCCTGTTTCAGCCGGATTCCGGCCGAACTATATGTCCAGGTAGAAAATGATTGTCAAAAGCGGATTCAGCGTGTCTTCTTACCCCTAAATCGAACATCTAATCAACTCTATATACAACTTTTACTTTTAACAAACTTTCCGGTTTTGACCGGATTCATGACTTCTCCCTTGACCCAAAGAGTCCTCACACCAAGTTTCATCAAAATATCTCATTTCCTTCGAGAGTTATCGTATTTACAGACAGACGGATGGACAGACGGACAACTTTTACGAAGAAATAGGTATTCCCAGGGTATCCCTCCGCTTTCCCAACACGGATCCCAAAAAGTAGTTTTGATATATTTTGTTTATCTATTTCAGGATAACTGGAGGAAAGGGTGCCGTGAACATGGACTACGTCCAGTACATCCGGGATGCAATCCTTCATCCCCTTGTGAACGAGGGAGCCGATGGGGTTGGCAAAGCAGTCGAAGCCATGACCTCATATGATTTGATACGAGAAGATTTGGAAGATGTCATATCCCTTGCAACTTGGCCTGATAGGAAGGATCCAATGGGCGGCCTTGATAGCAAGGTAAGGAGAGATCTTATTTTCAAGAATAAAATAAGCATCTTGTAATTGTATATATCGTCGTTCACGCATTTAGGGGCCAAGCGCCATATTTTTTGAAAATAAGCTATTGATACTAGGGCTGCGGATCTTAACTCCTTCATCTACTGTAAATTTGGCAGTCATACGACAAGTCGCTCCCAAGATAGTTTAGTTGCTCAAAAGGTCTAACTGGCACTAGAACGGTAAAAAAGAGCTAAGCGACATTTTTTTTTTTAGCACAACAGCAACATACAAAACGTGGTGAAAGAAACCTATGCCAAGTGCCATTCGTTACAACGCGGAAGGGACACCAAATACAAGGACAAAACTCTATCCACTGTAACGAAAGATCACTTTCGACATAAAAATCATCAGTATCGTTTATCGGTATTTTTCGGATGTTCAGAAGAATTTTTTTTTTCCAGCCGATCATCAAAATAATCATCTATCGATAAAAAAAGTCAAGGGTTCCACTGTAATGAAAGATGCTATCGACGAGAAAATCTTTAAGATCGGTTGAAAAAAAAAAATCGTTTGGTTTCTTCTCGGGAACATTTTGAAAAATGTCCCTTGACCCCTTGATGCGTGACAGCGGCGATATGTACGATTTAGTATATAGGCAATGTATGAAAAAGAGAGAAATGAACAATATGGGAAATTTGGATCGAAAAGTGAATATTTAAAGAAGTTGTATGTGTCGAGTGAGGGTGTTATCAACCAACACCCGTAATCGCCATCACTATCAAAAAGAAGAAGTGTATTTTGAGAGCATGTTGCTTACTGATTTGTCCGTAATGTCGGAGCAGGTGGAGCTAGGTTTTTGGAATGTTAGCTTAAGACCTTGACAAGCGTATTCTCAGACTTGGATGAAATGGTAGCAGTCTGAAAATAAGCTATACTTATAGATTCCTGTCACGGGTCACTAACTGGCCTCTTGGGGAATCTGGGCCCAGTTGCTCATGAACGGGGTGGGTGGGGGAGGTCTAACTTCATAAGTATCTTGCAAGCCCTAGGACCTAGAAGTACAAGGAATTTCATCTTCCTATATCAGCTCTGGTCAAGTTATGAACATTATTCACTGGGCAATCTGGGCCCGATTGCCCCTGAACCGGGCTGGGGGGGGCGGACCCCGAAAAGCACAACTAGACCCCAATACCCACAAGTGTGCCAAGTTTCAACTTGGTACCTGCACTGGTTCACGAGTATTATGAGCTCCATAACAAGAGCTACGATCTTGTATGGCACTTGTTAAGAGTAGGCGGTACAGTGAAGTAAATGGGAACGTTACAAAATACACCCGCCATCCAAAAAGGCAAAAATACGGTTCGGACCGAGTAATACAATATGTTGTTTCACTAAAGTCTGAGCATTTCCGGCATCGCCTGTGATCATCGGGGGCAAATAACTGTTCTGTTCTAACTTCCAAGTTTTACAGCCCAGTAAATCCACTCGTTTGATCTCTGGACGTGCCGCAGTATTTACGGTACCTCCTTCTGACTCCCCTTACCTGGTGGCTGGTATTAAAATCCAGTTTATTCGGTTCCGAGCACCCAGCAGTTGGCAGCAGTGTTGCGACACTGATTTTTGAATTGTACTAGACATAGATCTAAAAATGTACTTTCTGGAAAAAAAATGTACCAGACGCGCAACTGGAAAGTAAGACTACGTCTGCTAGAAAGGAAAAGTGCCACCCAGATGTAATAACAGAACAGCTGGGTTTCAAAAATAATTTAAAGATTCAAAGAATCCCATTTATGTTTATGTGGAAACTTCGTACGAAGGTGAATAAATACTCTGAAGATTTCAAGGTCACTAACTAAGTGGTTTTGAGGTTTGCCGCTATCATTTCACTCTTTCGTCCTGCGAAGTTACACTTTCCGATATTTATAATCCGAGACAAACGGCATTTTTTTGGACATCCTACAATGCGTAATGTCGCCACGATTAGACCAAGTCCGCGACCGAGTTCCGGCTTTTACAAATGCTGCTTTCTTAAATATATCGTTACTAATCGTTAACACAGTGATCACCGAGCAGAGCAAAATAACACTAGGGAGGGTCCCTAGTCTAGGGAGTAGCGCCAAGACCTATGCTTTCCAAACGGGCCATACTCATAGCGCCGCCCACTACGCTTGCGGCATTTAAAACGAGACTAACTTCCGGGTTAACAAATTTCTAGTATAGCTAAGATGCGATCTGCACACATCAAGGAAACAGTGGAGGTTTTGTCTTTTTTTTGCTGTGTTTAGAATATGAAGTCATTGCCCATTGGAGCCAGCGCTGGTTCACGACCGATTGAGTTTCAGTAGGAACGTTCAGTATCGCTAGTAGTGCTAGTGTCGCGTCAAGACCTATGCTTTCCATGCTTTGCGAACGGACGCTTGCGGCATTTAAACCGAGACAAACTTGCGTGTTTAGAAATTTCTAGGAAAGCTATCAGAAGCGGCCTGCTCCCATCTGTTAAATATGGGAGGTTGTATTTTATTTTTGCTGTGTTCAGAATGTGAAATTATTGGAGCGAGCGCTGGTGCACGACTGATGGATGATGGACGTTCACTATCGCTAGTGGTGCTAGTGTCGCTACTATTCGAGGATGCGTCACTTTTTTCAAGTCTTGGCGCTACTCTCAATCGTTATTTTGCTCTGGTCTGTGATCACCTCGGTGACACAAAATAACACTAGGGAGTAGCGCCAAGACTTAAAAGAATTGACACACATTCGAATAGCACCGACACTGGTACCACGAGCGACAATAGCGATAGTGAACGTCCCTACTCAAACTCAACAAGTCATGCACCAGCGCTGGGTCCAATAACTTCATATCCTGAACACAGCAAAAAAAAGATACAACCTCCCCTGTTTCCAAAATGTGGGCAGACCGCGTCTTAGCTTTACTAGAAATTTCTGAATCCGCAAGTTTGTCTCACTTTAAATACCGCAAGCGTAATGGGCGGCGCTACGACTATGGCCCGTTTGCGAAGCATGGAAAGGATAGGTCTTGGCGCTACTCCCTGGTGTTATTTTGCTCTGGTAGCGCCAAAGCTTGGAAAAAGTGACACACAGTCGAACAACAGCGATACTAGCACTACAAGCGGTAAAGAACGCCTCTACTGAAACTCAATCAGTCGTGCACCAGCGCTGGCTCCAATAACTTCATATTCTAAACAAAAAAAAAGACAAAACCTCCACTGTTTCCTTGATGTGTGCAGATCACATCTTAGCTTTACTAGAAGCTAGCTAGCGTAGTGGGCGGTGCTATGAGTATGGCCCGTTTGAAAAGCATAGGTCTGGGCGCTACTCCCTAGTGTTATTTTGCTCTGCTCGGTGATCACTCTGTTAACGATTAGTAACGATATATTTCTAACAGTGATATTTCGATATATCAATATTTCAGTTTCTGTATCGATATTTCGGGACTATATTTCTCTCTCATATACGTCTCGTTTCGCTAAAATTTAAGAACGGAAATTATCGTCAAAGCATTTTGCGTCATCTTTTCTTGAAAACTTCGGGTAAGGCCAAAATTGAATCCCTAAGAAACATGTTTGCTCCAGCTTCGGATATATAATAATTAGTTATTAAAGGTTTACTTCAGACATCGAGGTTGATATCAGAAAATATCAACGACACGGCCATTAAAAATAACCTGTCCGAGCCGAAGGTGATGGTCATGACGACAAACAAACAAAAATGTGTTATCTGTTATGAAATTTGTGACAGTGTAGGATTGGTGGTTATGGACCATAAGTTATCTCCCTTTCTTCTTCCAGTTCCACTCCGTCACGTATACAGTTCCACTTGACAAAAGCAAGTAGGGAAAAAATAAAAACAGAATTCTGAAAAAGAGCAAATTTGGCCCTGAGGCCGCTGAAACTTCTTTCGCGTCATAGAGTACCACCCCAGCATCTTCTACAGGTTTATTATCTTTCATCGTCCGCGCTTGGAGTATTGTTGCCCTGTGTGGTATTGCGGTTTGACGATTGGACAGTCTGAGCCTCTTGAAAAGATCCAGTATAGAGCACTGCTCATTGTGTTGCGAGAGCAACACTTTGGTTTTGTCGTGTTTTTTTTTTTTCCTAGCACCCCGATTTCAGCTTATTCCTAGAAAGTGGTAAGGGTCTAAACTCTGCGGTTTTTACGGAAAGTGTGGACCTTGGGCCGGATTGATGAATATGACCTTACATTTTGGAAAGCTCCGTAGAGCTCTTGCCTGGGGCAAAAAAGGATGGTTATTGCTTGTCCTCGAGCCAGAGCCTACGGTATGTGAAGTGAAGCGGAGTTTTATAGCCTATGTCAGAGAGGACTATCTGAAGTTATGCAGCCAAGCTTTCGTTTCATTAAATCATGTTTCTGCTTTCGAGTGGAAAGCTCAGTTCTAGCAGCCAAGCAGGCAGACACCAGTTTCAAATCGAAGATGGACTAAAATCTATAAGTGCAAAATACGTGCGACAGTTCCCCGGCCCCACAGCCAATACATCTTCTTTGAATGATAAATAGAAAAATTTACAGAACAGAAAAAGTGGCATTTTCCCACGGGTCCGAAAGTGCTGCCATCTATTGTTTCTACACATTTCGGTTCGTGATTTCTGCTGAGTTTATCAATCCATTTCTTACACTTGGGATAGAAGAAGAGAAATGGTATCGCACATACTTCTTAAACTCTCACTGCTAAAGAAATTTCAGCTTATACTTTGCTCCTTTCTAAGTGGTGATATTAGAAAGTTGGCCTACGGCAAAAAAGTCAGCTTTTGAACTAATACAGATAGAATTTTTTTTTCAACGGCAATTGATAGACCTTGATGAGCTGATCAAAGTATATCCCATTCGTTTTTTGGTAGAAAAATTCCTTCATAAGATACAACAGTTTGAAAGTTTGGAGGGGTTGACAACTTCAGTAGTAAGGTACACACCGAAACCCAAAATAGTCCATCCCAACTGTGAGACATGTTGGGGAATTGTAAGCAACAATTGGATGTTAGACCATATCCGTCTTCGGCGATGAGGGGTTAGCAACTTTTGCTAGTTGGTGTACCTATTAATCCTATTATTTCTTTCCGGTTTATTTGATTCTGAGAAAAGTTTGGTACCATGTCTACCACGGGGAGATGGACTTGTAAGGAGGAATCGGTTGCTAGAAGGGATTCGTAAGGGGCTAGAAACTTGTGCAAATTGATGCACATTTTATTTGATCTCTATAAATCTGATTGTAAGAAAATTAGTCTCCACGGTCTGTAACTGTAACTTAGAATGAATTCTTTGAGGGGTAGACAACTTAGGTGGTAGGGTGTATAATGTTCCAAGTTTTCATCAGTAACGATAGAAAAGGATAAAGTGCAATTGGCTGCACACTTTAATTTTATTGATCTCTATAAATCTGAGGGTAACAAAATTAGCGTCCATGGTGTATCGCTGTAGCTTAGAATTAAATTAAGTGTTTACGCATTATTTTGATCCTGAAAATTTACGGATAGCTTTATAATACTACCTAGGTTATATAAGGCAATGTTTCAAGTTTTCACCAGGCACGACGTCTACGGTTGAAAAGGATAAAGTTCAACTGGCTGCAAAGAATTTAGTCCGTACATCCGATATTCTGTTTTTTTTTTCAACGCTGAAGGATATCCGTATGATTACGGATTGTGACATCAGTCCAGAACAAAAATCTTCTTGGAACATAAAATTTTGAAAACGTCGATGGGTTGACAACTTCAGCGATAGCGAAGAAACAAAACCAAAGTGTTGCTCTCGCAACACTCTAGTCGGCGAAGCCGAACAAAGGTTGCCGCAACACTTCACGTTGCCCAGGCAACGTAGGTCTAGTTATTTTTTACTTTTACTTTGCGAAACTCCTGACTCCCTTTCGAACCCTCAGGAAAAAAACAAGTCTTATTTTCGACCAAAAGCCTGGAGACTACTCAGAATTCAGACATCCTCCCCACTACCTGCACCTCCCTTTCTCAGAAAAAAATACTCGTTGGAATGGCGACTCCTGCCCAACCTAAACTCCAGCCTCTGCGAGTTTGTTTGTTTTTATTGGAGTGTCCCTTGGAATAATCCACTATTGCGAGCGCTGTAGCAGCTTTCGGTCGGTTTTCACCGTATTTTTGTGGAGCTCATAGCTCGTGACGTGAACCAATGCAAGTATCAAGTTCAAACTTGGTACACTTGTGGGTATTGGGGTCTAGTTGTGCCTTTTGAGGGTCCCAAAAGGTTCTGGGGCAATTGGGCCTAGATTGCCCAGTGAATAATACTAATAACTTGGCCAGAGCTGGACATACGATGACGATGAAATTCCTTGTACTTGTAGATCCTAGGGCTGGAAAGTTACTTTTAAAGTTACACCTCCCCCACCCAGCCCGTTCATGGGCAACTGGGCCCAGATTGCCCAAGAGTAAAGCTCGTAACCTGTAACAGGAATCAACATGTATCAGCTTGAAACTTGGTAGGCTTGTGAGCATTGGGTCTCTTTTTGCTTTTTGGGGGTCCTAAACACTATTCCCACTTGTTTCAGGGGCAATTGAGCCCAGATTGCCCAATTTTTAATGTTTTTAACTTGACAATAACAGGAGTTGGGACGATGAAAGTTCTTTGGCTTTTAAATGTTAGGGTTGGGAATATATATGTGGAGTTGAACCACCCTCCCATTCATGGGCAAATGGGCCCAAATTGCCCATGTGTTAGGTTTTTGACCCGTGACTGGAATCAAACTCTAAGTTGGTAAACTTATATATAGGTCTAGAAACGCATTTTGATGGGTCCCGACCCCCCACCCACACTCCCGTTCATGGGCAGCTGGGCCCAGATTTCCCATGAGTTAAGTTCGTCTATGAGAGGTCTCAAGTTCATCTCTTGTATACTTGTGGTTATATATGCAGGCTATAGATGGGGGTTTTGGCGTTACAGCAACAAATCAGACCACGCGACGGAAACTGCACGGTTTTGTCATATGCTCGATGATATGCAGTTCTTAATGAAGTTTTGACGAAGTGGGTATTAGGCTGCTACGGTTGGCTTATTGCACTTGTTATTACCTTACTAACTGAAAAGAAGTTTAAAGGTTAGGACTGGCTGGCAAAAAATTGAAACGTTGACATGAAATTGAAATTGTTCATGCAAAATCTTCAAAATTTCTTTGGAAGCTTTTAAATTGGGATGATTTCAAATAAGGTTATTTCTATACTTGTTTGGTTATTGGGGATGTGAAAAGTCTTAGTTCTAACGCTTTTTTTCATATAAGATGTGATCAACATTTTACTTTCTCACTCCACGTTTTTTCCATACACATTTTCCATACGCATTATGGTCCCGACGAATGTACGCGTATCATGCTGTTGATGCCGAGTATTATGTATTATGCCGAGTCTTTGCTAGAGGTCAATGGGCCTGAGCAAAGGCTTAAAACAGACAAAGCCGTAGTTAATTTGTTAAAAAGCAGATCTTAGTTTTAAGTATTCAAATAGTTTTGAACATTGGAACATAAACAGTAAATACTGCGAGGTGTGCTTTAAAGTTGGCAATTGCTAAACTTTGAGCATACATCTAGTTTACATGGAAAGTGTGTTGAAAGGAGCTGCTTTCATATCCCTGTCCCAACTGCCGCAAAATGGACTGGACCTTTAATCGATTTTTGCTCATCGTAACTTTTACCTCTCAGCGACCCAATTTTACCTTATGCTTCTGTTTTAGGTTAAAGCGGCTTTCACTCGCGCCTTAAACAAGGAGGGTCATTTGAACCCCTATGCAGATTTGAAGACCACGAAAGTTAAGGGTGGTGGAGGAGGAGGGGCCTACGACGAAGAAGGCTTAACGGCGGAAGATGAAGAAGCACTCCTAGAAGAGGGAGACGAAGAAGAGGATGACGTCACGAAAGATTCAATGATAAAGGTAAGGGTTCTGTTCTGTAAGCCTCAGATCGAGTTGGGACTTAAGCGTGGCTCACACTCTTTGTGTTGCATTTTCCCGCAGCTTCAAAGACACTGCGTCGCTGACGGAGAAGTTGGGATTTAGCAACGTTGTAGCGGCCAGGCGTAACGAGACGTAGCCCTACTGTTTTTGAACAGAGAAGCACGACGCCTTTTTTTTTTTTGAATGAATGAATGAAGGGTTTATTTAAAAAAAGCTAGAATCTTCAATGCCCAGAGGCGAACCTGTAAGGGACTAATTACCCTCAAACGTTTTTTAAACACAGAAACGTCATAGTTGCGTTTTGATTGAAGTTTTGTTGGCCGTTGGCCTTGCCGGTTGCTTAATTTCCGTTTTCAAACGCCGTCAAAGTTCACTGTTTTCTTAATTAACGTTTTTACGACTCCGTTTTTCTCGGTCGGGTCGCTGTTGCATGCACCGTTGATGCAAACTTCGAACTTGCTCGCTCACCAAGTTTGATGTTCAAAGTTTGAAGAAGAATTGAAACAAGAAACAACATGGAAGATAATGATACAGATTTAGAATTTGTCCAGTATACAAAAAAGATTAGTGACAAAGAACAAGATGAGATAAAGTGCCAAAATGCTAAATTTCGTTTTTGATAAGAGTTAACGTTGACCAGCTACAACGACAAGGGAACGGCAACCGGCGACCAAAAAAGGTGTTTAAGGGGAGACCTTCTAATTTAACGGTAAACCCAACTTCGATCTTAATCACTGTGAAGCGGGAGTTCCCGCCCCGTCATAAAAAAATCAGGTAAAACCAAATAAAGATAAAAAAAAGATAATTATCGACTCGGGACTTTTACAAGAGAAAATATATTCATGAAATAAGCCTCTTAAGCCACGTTCACAAGCATGCCTAGCCAAGCGCGCGGATGCCTAGGCCCGTGCCCATGCAAGCTTAGCCAGGCACCGAGTTCTAGAGCCTAGAACTCGGTGCCTAGCCTAAAATCTATGCTTAGGCATGTGTGTGAAACGGTGATGCTAGGCAAGTGCCTAGGCATCCGTGCTGGGCTAGGCATACTTGTGAACGGGGCTTTAGTTTACGGCAAACTTATAGACCAGGACATCCAACGAAGATATGTATTTTGGTGGGAAGATAGTTACGGTCGAAACTGGAGCTATCCGCGACCCGTGACTGAACAGAAAAAGAAATAAAGGATATGAAACCCTGGTTCCGCACCGGTAGCCTCACGTATAAGATCTGAAAGAAATAAGCCTACTTATACGGTTGAAGTTCCTTTGAAGCTACTATACGAAAAATATGTAATCGTACTTCTAGGTTCAACAGTGGTTCAGGTTCATTTATTTTTTTTGAATATTTTTACACACATAATTTAACAAATACTTCAGGCAGAGGGCAAAGCACGAGTGGCACGGGAGTGATAAATGAAAAACAATTACCTTCTTCAAAATACAAGAAAAAACAGTAGTACTCACCAGTTCAAACTCACAATTTAAGGTAATAACAATAAAAATCATGGACAATAATAATTATTTAATAAATAGCTAGAAGCAACAAGAGGGGCGCATCCAGCGTTACAGCAACAAAACAAAATCCCTCCCAACCCTAAAACTAAATAAATAATAATAATCTACAATTCATTTAATTTGAAAGTGCCGGAATAAACCCCATGGAGGCATGTAGGCAGCTAAGATTGTGACCCCGCCCCCAGTTGAACAGAAACCGCTGTTTATTAGATACCCTGTGCCAAACCCTGGGTCCGTATGTCCACCGCTGGGTAACATATGCCAAACGCTGGATACCTGTAGGTAACTTAAAGTTCAATGGGCGGATCAGACAGTCATGATGCCACATTACCACCCCTAGAATACAATGTTATATCAGAAATCAGCAGATTCCTTGACAACTTATTTTCGCTAATATAATGTTCCGCCGTTTTTTGCTAACTGCCATACTCCGATTTTCTAGCTTCGACAAATATAAGCGGGGTTTCTTTTTTCTTACCTATTCGTTGTTATTATATACTCCGGATTATTTGTATTGTTGACAAATATTCATATTAACGGTGTTACCTGAAAATTCCCTGTAAGCTCTGGAATCAGCTGGTGATATTTGTACAATTTTGGCAGTGTTGTAACTTTACATCCGAAAAACAAAACTTTTCATCGGTATTACAAATAACACAAAGTTTCGTCAGATAACACTAGAGCAATCTGCCAGCTACAGAGACAGTTTATTTTAGCAGCCATGACACTCGTCACTCGGCTCTACAAAACGACAAAATTAATAAAAGGATGCGCAGTCGTTTCTATATAATTTCTAGTCAGCTTGTACTGAAGGAGTATATGTTTATATGTTCCTCCGCAGGCTAAGAGAAAAAAACTGCAATCAAAGGGCTAAGAAAGTTCCGTACTTCAGACTGCAGGTCCGTGTCCAGCACCAGCCTAAAGAGGACCCTCGCAAGAAGGGACTACATATCGCTTAATAATATCCTAGCTGATGTGTTCATACATTTTTTATACATGAGCAGTATTTTTGTTGGTTTGCTTCTTGGCAGCTGAAGTCAGCTAAAATAGTTTTCTTCACAACATTTCGTTTCATTTTGGCAAGGTCCTCTTCAGGCAGCAGCTAACAATCTAGATTAGCAATTACTCACTAAAGGTTATTATTTCACCTTTATAGGTGAAAGCGAAGCCTCGAGGAAAGGCTGGTGAAACCTCAGCTGGAACTGGCAGGGGAAGAGGGAAACCCGGTGCAAGCACCAGCACCAGAGGTCAGGCGAAAGGGTCCCGCGGGAGAGGTAGGGGAAAGTAGGTCCTTTCAGATTTTTCTTAAAATTTTTGTATATACAAGATTATTCATAAGTGAAAAATTAGAAGTGTTACGATATGCAAATGCCTAGTAAACAGTGATTTCAAACGTATGCACACAAATATGAACTTGTTTCAGAAACTTGCTTCGTACTTTTATAAAGGTACAGAGGAGAGGATTTGTTTGAAACGCGTCTGTAATTCCATCCTTGAAGTTTAACTGAAAAGCCTACTTATTTTGTATCATTTAACTGAAAATACTGCATTGTTTGGATTGTGTTAAGGGATTTTTTTTTCTTTGTTCACTGTTTGCTCTAGTAGGACGTTCAGAATATCTACGGCCGTCCTCACAATGGAAAATTCTACAGTGACGCGGAAAATTCGAATCTCAGTACAAACGCGGCTTTTCTGTGACCAGTGATCTCGCGGAAGGCAGCTCACTACGTAAACACTTATTTTTTCGTAAATTGTTTTTGTCAAGCATACAACACAGGTAGCCTACAAGCGCATAGAGGTGCCACAAATCCGACAGGGAAATTCCAGTATATGAAAATGGATTATTCGTGAATGAATGATTTGTTTGCACATTAAAGCCATCAGGCCATCATGCAACAAAACAAAAGTGAACAGTCTTACATGCGTAAATACACACCAACAAACTAGATTCAGAGATTGGGGAATCTGATCGTGAAAGGATTCGAATCCGAATCCAAGGCTAGTTGCGAATCCGATTCCAAATCCGAACCCACCATTTCATGCTGAGTATTCGAATCCGGGATTGAATCCAACCTTAACAAAAATCAAATCATGTACATAAGTAACAGTTTAAAAATCAATGGTGACAAAAAAACACTGATACATAAAGCCAATGAGACAATCTGTAAACCATATTTTTAGGTTTTCAGATGTGCTTGTTATAGTATGCCTTAAGCATGGTGCGTAAAAATTGGGAAAATATTAGAAATTGGAGCGGATTCGTAAGATTCAGGGTTTGGAATCCGAGTTCGAATCCGTATCAAGCCCGACAAGCAGAAGATTCGAATCCGGCCAAAAGGGCAAATCCTGGATTCGAATCCGGATTCGCCCATCTCTGACTAGACTGTCCTATCTCAGCCCTTTTCGGTTAAAGTTTAAAGCGGTTGCGTCTCGAAAAGAGTGTTTCCGCGGTCTTTTGTGTGTCCCGGCTTCCGCGACCAACAAGGTCTTGTAGCTTGAGTTTGACAAAAAACAGAACTGTTGAGGTGATTTTTTATCTTTTGGTTCGATTTTGAGGAAAATTAGAAAAAAATAGAATTTCGCGTCTAATGCTTCTCCACACTGTCAGAAGTTTCACAATCAACACAAGGATGCGCATTTTCAACAGACAGCACTTAGGATGTAGTTTGTTGTGATTTTGAAAACGTTATGCGTAATAAGCATTGCCAGGAAGAGCCGAAAAACGCCGAAAAGCATCTGCTGACTTGCCGATGCTTTTTCGGCGTTTATCGTGGCTACCAATAGGCTCTATGATTTTCGCGTCTTCTTCTTCTTCACAATTTGGCGTTTCTAGGCGATGGTGGAATATCGCCCTAACACGGCACGTATATCCTTCTCCTTATCACTTCCACAAATCAAAATATACTTTCACTTTTTTATGGTTATCAGTGAACTTTCCATTAAAATCCAACTTATCAGTCAATTATACCACAACATAAAATTCAATCTTTAACGTAAAGGGAAGATTCTCAGACTCTTCATCTGAACAAAATTTAACCAAACAACACGAATCATTAAAAATAAACAAGAATGACATCCTTATTCCTTAAAAACACTAAATAAACTTTTAAACACTAATAAAAATTTAAGATACAAGGATGTCATAAGAGGAAGAAAAAAAAGAAAATAAAGGAATGATTCATCCTGCCAATATACAACACGGCTGTTCAACCTAAGTCCACATTAATTAAATAAAAATCGTGAGTCCAACACCACTATCTGTAAACGAATTTCAGACCGTCTCAAGACTTCCACCCATCTGGATAAACTAAGGGGAAAAAAATATTAAAAATTAAAATTACAGCCTGTGAATTAGTACTGTAGAGGCTAAAAACAGGTTTTTGGGATCCCAAAACTTAAGTGGAGGGATACCTATGACATCGAAAAAGTTGTCCGTCTGTCCGTCCGTCCGTCCGTCCGTCTGTCTGTGAGCACGATAACTCTCGAAGGGAATGAGATATTTTGATGAAACTTGGTGTGAGCATTCTTTGGGTCAAGAGTAAGGTCGAGTTCGTAGATGGGCACTGTAGCCCTACATTTAGGGGTGGGGGTTCAAATTAAGGGGCAAGCAAAATATTTTAAAACAGCTAATGTGATAGTCGATTATGGGGTAAGAAGACACGCTGAACACGAATATGAAAACCATTTTCTCACCGGACAAGTAGTTCGTCCGGAATCCGGCCAAAACCGGAAAGTTTGTTAAAAGTAAAAGTTTTGTTTGAAGTTGATTAGATGTTTGATTTAGGGGTAAGAAGGCATGCTGAACACGAATATGAAAACCATTTTCTTGCCGGACAAGTAGTTCGTCCGGAATCCGGCCAAAACCGGAAAGTTTGTTAAAAGTAAAAGTTTCGTTTGAAGTTGATTAGATGTTTGATTTAGCGGTAAGAAGGCATGCTGAACACGAATATGAAAACCATTTTCTTGCCGGACAAGTAGTTCGCCCGGAATCCGGCCAAAACCGGAAAGTTTGTTAAAAGTTAAAGTTTTATTTGAAGTTGATTAGATGTCCGATTTAGGGGTAAGACGAGATGCTGAATCCGTATATGACAATAATTTTTTTGCCTGACATACAGTTCGTTCGGAATCCGGTTGAAACCGGAAAATTTGTGATAAGTTAAATTTTTATTTGAAGTTGATTAGATGTTGGAAATAGGGGTAACTAGATACGCTGAATTCGTTTTTGAGCTTTAGTTTTTCGTCGGACAAGTAGTTCTGGAATTCCGCCAGAAACCGGAAAATTCGCAGAAGTAAGCCAGGATCGTTTCAATCGACTTGTAGGGGTAAACACACAAGCTTAATCTTGGTTTTCTTAATGATTAGCTGTTTGACCTTAATCTGTTTCTAAATATTAAGAGTATAAATGTTCATGGAGTCTGGCGAAGACCGGATCTGACGAAGACAGAACCTAATTGTCTGGATCAGATATCGAAGTTTTGGGATCCCATCGGAACCTTTGGTCTTGTTGTAAATGCTTTGGAGTTAGTCTGCTACCTAACACACAACTAAACGAAAATGCTTTACTATATGTCTTCAGGTGACGCTTTCTTAGCTTATCTCTTTGGGTCCCGTACTTTTTACATGTCATCAGTATGTGTCTCACATCCTCTAGCACACCACACTCATCACAATTAGGGGAATCTAGCTGGTTCCACTCGAATAGGGTCGCGTTTGTTTTGGCATGGCCAGTTCTCAATCTGAAAATAGGTGCAGCAAATCTTTTCTGTGGGTGTAGGGGCGTCGCGACACCTTCCTGATAGGGGGGGTGCGGCTTCGGAATTTTACCGGAATTTTTCTGGATTTTACCGGAATTTTTCAAGATTTTACCAGAAATTTTCCTTAGTGAATATCTCTACAGGCACCGGCGTCACTACTAGGGGGGGGGGGGTGTCGACACCCCAAATTTGTTCGCCAGTCGGTAAAAATAGCCCGAGTCGGCGCAAAGCGCCGCGATTTTGAGTAAAAACACAGTCAATTTTTCTCTTAGAAATAGTCTTTTTTTCTTAAAAACGGTCGTTTTTTCTTAAAAATAGTCGTTTTTTCTTAAAATCAGCCGATTTTTCGTCAACACAGTCGTTTTTTCTCTCAATAATAGTCGTTTTTATCTGCAAAAACAGTCGGTAAAAAATGACCAGCCAGTCGGTAAATACCTTGTCCCCCTCAAGCATTTTGGCTAGTAACGCCTCTGTCTGCAGGAACTCTAGAATACTGTTGTGTTCTGACTTGGATTGTGTGTTACAAACAACGGTAAACAAAGACAGGCTCGTTGAAGTTTAACTGCAAAGGCAAAGCTTATTTTTACTTCTGATATTTGAAAACACTGAAATAGTCTGACTCTTTCATAAGTAATACAAAAATTGAGCAAATGAATTGAGAAATGAATCTGATACTTTCTTTTAATTTTCGGCTATGGCTTTCATTTCTAGTTGGTAAATATTTCAAGCAAATCTGGCTAAGGACAATCTCTGTTAGCTCAGCAAAAGGGGAAATAATTTTTCGGATAGTAAGCCGAAACTGGTGATGCTGTGTTCAATAGAGGCCGACCATCGTCTTGAGAGTCTGTTACTAATCGCATGTGAAACCGATCTAGTTGACGAACGTTAAATTTTAACTAAAATTCACGAAAGAATTCGAATACCATATTTCTTCAAACTTTTTTTTTTGTTCCGAGGCTGTCCTGGGGACTTCCGAGATCATGTCGGAACAAGGCTGACTTGTGAGTCGAGAAGGCTGTCGAATCTAGAGTAGATGGTACTGTGATTTTATTCCTGGAACAATATTTGTAGCTGGAAATGGTGTAAATTTTGGTAAGTTGCCTAATTTTTGAAAGCTACAGAAATTTTGGAGATTACCGGAATCACCCAGTGAACGTCCAGGTACGCTGTTTTGTCCGTCTGCACGATTCACTCTGATAAGTTGTGCTTCGGGGTCATCCCTGTAAGCGGTAAGCAGCAAAATTCCGGTAGATTCCCTGAGCCGAATTTTGGAAGATTCCGCGGGGCATATTCTGGTAGATCCCCTGAAACACGGTCCAACAGATTCCCTAAGTCAAGTTCCGGTAGATTCCTTGTGAAAGGTTTCGTTAGATTCCCTGAGCGAAAATTCCGGTAGGCTAGATTCCCTCAGCCGAATTCTGGTAGATTCTGTGGGGCAAACCGGTAGATCTTCTGAGACACGTTCCGACAGATTCCCTAAGTCAAGTTCCGGTAGATTCCTTGTGAAAGGTTTCAGTAGATTCCCTGAGCGAAATCCGGTAGGTTCCCTGAACAATAATCCGGTAGATTCCCTAAAAATCGTCAAGTTCAGGTGAATTTGTCAAATTGTAACTGGCGCGGCTTCGACACACCAGTCAAAATTTACCGGAATTTTTTCCCACAGGCCTTCTGGGGGGGGGGGTGCAGCACCCCCCCCCCCACACCCCCCCTCGCGACGCCCCTGGGTGTATCAGTCTTTTTGGTATGACTTCATAGTCATACAGACCCAGGTACGTGTTGTTGCTACGTTGTATGTGGTCTGGTCTTGTTTCAGTTCGGTATTGGTAGCTATTTTTATGAAATTTATCAATTCTTCGAGGGTAGGCAGTACCTCTAGCTTTTGACCATTCTTAGAAGCCCATTTTGCAAGCTGATCGGCTGTTTCATTTCCGCCGATCCCGACATGAGCTGGGACCCATTTAAAGAGCAGTTCAGTTCCTCTATGTTTGATCTATTTCGCCAACTGTTCTATTTGAATGAGAGTTCCTCTGGCTTTTTCCTGGGGTTGCTTCATAGATGAAATCGCTATGCACACTTTCCCACGATATGAGATTTGTTTAACATATATTAGTGCTTGCAATATTTGCATTTAGTTCACACGAATAAATGGTTGCTGATCATTGTGTTCTAAACATTACTGACATTTTTGTGACACTGTCATACACTGCAAAACCTGCCTCACCGTTTTGATGTTTGGAGCCATCAGTGAAAATTGAGACACAAGGTTGTACCTCACTCATTTCAGTTTGCAACTTCACTTTTAGCACTGATGGGGGCATCAAACTTTTAGGGCTCTCTTCTATCAAGATGCAATCCTAGGCCACTTGTCATTTCATTAGTTTCGTCGAATTTGAGTAAAAGTGGGTTTGGGTCTTCAGATGTGAGCAAAGTCTTTCAAATCTTTTCACAGCTGGTTGGTTATTCGTGGCGTAGGGTTCATCATCAGTAGTAGCGGGGTGTGAAATGATATCTCGGTATATAATATCAGGGCTGGATCTTGGAGAGCTCAGTTTCTTTAGGAAATATTTGGCTGATACAAATTCTCTTCTTTGGAGAAGTGGTATATCTAGTTCGTTTCGGAGAGCAGGTACAGGGGTGGACTTCAGAACCCAGATAATTCTCCGACAAATCTCGTTCATGGTGACGTCCAGCTTAGAGAGCAGTGAAGTTGATGGTGATCCGTAAGTGACTGCACTAAAATCAATTCTCGAGAGTATCACGTTTTGGACTTGTTTCCTTAGTATAGAACTATGGACACCCTTTTTATACCAAGTTAGAGCATTTAAGAAGTTAGCTCTAGCTTTTAGATTACCACAGAGGTGGTCAATGTGAGGTTTCCAAGTTAGTTTCTTGTCGAACACTAGTCCAAGATATTTGACTTGTTCCTTGACACAGACCAATTCACTTCCTAGATTCACTTTAGGGTTCTGTATTGGCCCCGCTTTTTTAGAGAAAAGCACTGATTCTGTTTTTTGGTGTGAAAATTTCATAGCGTTCATTTGGGCCCATTCAAGGAGCGTGTTTAAGGCTTTTTGGGCATAAGTTCGTATCTCAGTAGTATCTTTACCTTCTACTGCTATTGCGATATCGTCTGCATATAAAAACAGTTTAGCACAAGGGACACAATCACTGCAAATGTCACTGACAAAATAGCAAACAGTAGTGCACTCAGGACACCTCCCTGTGGAACACCACTAGAAATGCCAAATGAGGATGATACACAATTCTGGATCCGCACCGCAACAGATCCACCAACCAAGAAATTACTCAGCCAGTTTACTATACTTGGCTGGATTCCAATTTTTTTGCACTTTACCAGGAGGATTGGGATGTCAACTTTATCGAAAGCTGAGTTCATGTCTATGAACACAACGTAGAGCATTTTTTCTTTGTTGAATGCTTTTCTAATCTCATGTTCTAGTCTGACCTGAGCATCTTCTGTCGATCTACCAGGCATAAACCCAAGTTGTTCTATCTGTACCTTCTTCTTTATAGTTGGGAGAATCCTTCCTTTAATGTGCCTTTCCATCAGTTTAGCAAGGCAAGAAGTAAGGGAGTGGAGGTATTTTCAGAAAAAATTTCTGTGACAGTTTTCTGCCAATTCTGAAATGATTCTCTCTCTAAGGTCTTTCTCATAGAACTTTTCTCTGAGTTCATATTTCTATTATTTTCTTCTGTTGGGTTACGCTTGAATCAATTCTTTGCTTTCTTTCTCGCCGCCCGCACAGCTTCACATTTACTGTTCCATCCAGGGGTTGAGTTGGTTTTCCGGAGTCTTGGTTCTTCAAATTTGAATACCTTCTTACTGCACTCAACAAGGATTTCTGTCACTGTCCTGCATAGCTCTTCAACCTCCATTTCTGTGTTAGCTTTACCTGCTTCTTGTTCTACAAGGTTTTTCCATTCCTCCCACTTATGTTGTAGGAATTTCCAGACTGGTGCGGGTGTGAATGCATCATTGTGTTCTCCATGGTCAATGGACGTAACGACAGGGGTATGGTCACTGTCAGAATCATAATTATTCCCTACATTCGTTTTTACACCAAGATCTGTTAGGTCTTAGTGTTGACATTTTACCGGTATGGGGTATTCATTCTGGTTCCAACGTCTTTGGGTGTAACCAGCACAATCATGTTTTCCAGGTCTAGTATAATATCTTCAAGGTCAGCTGCATTTGGTGATTGGGCACTATTTGTTTCCCACATTGGGCTATGGATGTTGAAGTCTCCTGCAAGTAACTTAGGGTGGTTAGTATTTTTTAGAATCTCCTTTACCTGATTTTTATCAAAGTTTTGTGTTCTGTTATTGTAATAGTTGATTTGTGTTAAAGTTGAGGTCCCTCGTGTTACTTCAATGATACCATATTCATTCTTTCCTTTTATGATACCTTTTTGCAAGATCTCTTTGGATGGCAGGGTATTTCTCACAAGTGTCATAAGTCCACCTCCATGTCTTTCTCTATCCCACCGGTAGGCTGTGTATCCTCTTATACAGGGGGTTTGTTTTTCTGGGTTGAGGAGGGTTTCCTGGAGTATCATGACATCGGGTTTTAGTCTTTTGGCCATATTTCTTAGCTCCTTTACTTTGTTCATATTCATCCCATAGATGTTAAGTTGGATAACATTAAGAGATTTTTTTCTCAGGGCTTACGTCTGTCTTCCGAGTTTTCAGATCTTTTGTTTGACTGTATCTTTCATTTTTGCCTGGTGATAGCTGTCTTTTGGTGTTCGCTGCGTCAGTCTCCATTTGGGTCGCCGTCACTACGCCCACCCGTCAGTTCGCCCACCCGTCAACTCGCCCACTTCCAAAATCCGACAGTTCGCCCACCCGTCAGTTCGCCCACCCGACAGTTCGCCCACCCGACAGTTCGCCCACCCGTCAGTTCGCCCACCCGTCAGTTCGCCCACCCGTCAGTTCGCCAACCCGTCAGTTCGCCCACCCGTCAGTTCGCCCACCCGTCAGTTCGCCTACCGTCAGTTGACCTAACCGTCAGTTGACCCACCGTCAGTTGACCCACCGTCAGTTGGCCCACTCCTGAAATCCGTCAGTTGGCCCACTCCTGAAATCCGTCAGTTGGCCCACTCTTGAAATCCGTCAGTTGACCTAATTCTGAAATCCGTCAGTTGGCCCACTCTTGAAATCCGTCAGTTGGCCCACTCTTGAAATCCGTCAGTTGACCTAATCCTGAAATCCGTCAGTTGGCCCACTCTTGAAATCCGTCAGTTGACCTAATCCTGAAATCCGTCAGTTGGCCCACTCTTGAAATCCGTCAGTTGACCTAATCCTGAAATACGTCAGTTGGCCCACTCTTGAAATCCGTCAGTTGACCTAATCCTGAAATACGTCAGTTGGCCCACTCCTGAAATACGTCACTTCGCCTAATTTAAAATTCCGACAGTTGACCCAACTTTGCGGGATCATTAAATCCACGAAAAAGGGCCGCGACCCCAGGGGAATAATCAGCCCAACTCGACCCTGTCATTAAAGTCCCCGAAAAAAAGAAACGCAATACCAGGAGATTACTCAGACGGGGACGACCTTTCTCGGTTAATTAGGGTCAACACGAGTTGCCTATGGGTGCAACTTTTATGTTTACGTAAAGAAGGATATGACGATGGGTGGAAAAAAAAAGGTATTCAGACAGGTTGTATTAAACATTTGAACTTGGTAACGAGGATCTTGCTAGTTCATACACACGCACATTGAAAAGTTTGTTCATTGATGTGGAAACAAAACGAAACAAGAGCTACGAGCTCATATGGCACTTGTTACGAGTAGGTGGTACAAGAAAGTAGAAGAGAACTTCACAAAACACCCCGCCGTCCAAAAATGCGGTTCGGACCTAGAATTAGGATATCTAGTTTCACTCAAGTCACCTCCAAGTTATCGCCAGCCTTCCAAGTTTAAACTCAAGAAATCCACTCGTTATGAAATAGGAATAATAAAAAATTATCCCTAGGCGTGCCCAGGATTTCCGGTTCCCCCCTCCGGCTTCCGCAAAAGTCACCGGATCCAATCCGGATTTGAACTAGGTCGCCTGAGACTTGGCATCTTTCGAAATATCAAGTTTCATTCAGATCCGGTCACCCGTTCGTATGTTTTTTTCCGGATCCCCCCTTACTCCACTCCCACCAAGATGGTCAGATCAGGGATCTGGTCCGGTCCCTGATATGCCTGCCAACTTTCATCGTCCTAGCTTATCTGGAAGTGCCCGAACTAGCAAAATCGGGACCGACTGACGGACAGAAATTGCGATCGCTATATGGCACTTGCCCGTACTTAGATTTAGTTAACAGTGTACTCTTACTGTGACAAATAAACAAGAAGTAGAATTTGTATTATATTCAGTTGTCATTGAGAAACCAAGCCAGGGCCCTTATACAATCCAACATTAACTTCTGGTTTATTTTTCACAGTAATACTCTCTTGTATCAAATCCGACCTTTGCATTCAATTGATAAACACGATAAAACTCCGCAACAAGCATATGGTCAGATATCCGTACCAAGACAGTCTTCTTGAGACACGTACTCGTTGTCCTATGACTAACGTGGAGAGGAGGAAAGACTGTATAGAAATCCTTCAGTTATATTATTTGTTAAAACTACAAAAGACTACACAGTTACGTGAATATACACTTTTAAATATACGGAGTATCCTTCAAGTATATAGAGACCTGCCTCAAGAACTGACTAGAAATATGCAGTCTACGTACATAAGCATGAAAAACACTGAAATGGATTATTATTCAAATAGATGGAGGAAATACTTCGTCGCAAACAAAACATTTATGTACACAGAGATAAAAATCGATCCCACGGGGTTGAAGGGGGGTATTTTGTGACGTTCTCACATACTGTCTATCCCCCAACTACTCGTAACAAGTGCCATATGAGCTCGTAGCTCTTGTTTTTACTTTTAAGCCATAACCTTAGAGTCAACGTTGGGGAGGGAACAAAACTGCAATTTGCAATAGCAAAATTTGCAGTTGCAGGTTTGTTTCTTCCCAAAGGACTCTGAAGATTTGTAGCCTAACAAGGAGGGCCCTTGCCAAAAAGTGTCCGAAATATCGCTACCGACTTGGTGTGAGGATTCTTTGGCTCAAGAGTAAGGTCAAGTTCGTAGACGGGCTCTGTAGCCCTACATTTAGGGGTGGGGGGAGGGGTTTTAAATTAAGGGGCAAACAAAATATTTTTAAACAGCTAATTTGATAGTCGATTATGGGGTAAGAAGACATGCTGAACACGATGGTGAAAACCATTTTCTCACCGGACGAGTATTTCGCCCGGAGTCCGGCCAAAACCGGAAAATTTGTTAAAAGTAAAAGTTTTATTTGAAGTTGATTAGATGTTCGATTTAGGGGTAAGAAGACATGCTGAACACTTATGTGAAAAGCATTTTCTACGCGGACAACTTGTTCGCCCGGAATCCGGCCAAAACCGGAAATTTGGCAGAGTAAAGCAGAAAGTTTCGATCAGTATTGTCAAAATAGATATGGCTTATAGAGGTATATCTGAACTTGGTTTTCTCAGATGATTAGCCTGGCGAAGACAAGACCCGATTGTCTGGACCAAATATCTAATTTTTGGGATCCCATCGAAACCTTTGGTCTTGTTTCATAAGAATTATATAGTGACGAGCGGCTAGCGAGCCACCGTGTCACGTTTAGATTTAACTCACATGTCTAAGATAAATCCGTAACTGGTCGCATCAAAACTGTAGTTTCTAATGAGATTTGCTCATTCCTATATTGTGTACTTTTTTTTTTGGGGGGGGGGGACAAAGGTACCGAGGGGGGTCACCAGAGGATTGTTATCACCGCTGGGGGTCTAGCTGCCTCCTCTAAGCTTTCTAAACCATATTATATTTTCGTTTACGAAGCCGGTTGCTACTGCAAGAGCGATCATGTGCCTGACGTGCTTTGTTACTCAACTCCACTGCCGATGATCTGGGTAGACTGACTAGAAAAAATCCGAGTCTGTTGCAGGCTAAACCTGAACCTTCTTGAACACCATGTTTCACGAAGATTACTGGATTTTTTTTTTCAAGAATATCCTCTTAATATATGGGATCCCCAAACTGGCAATAGATGCTGCAGTCAGCAACCCTAGGTTTATCCGTGGTTAACGGCACAAGTAGCTCAAGGTTGGAAAATTATGTGCGAATCCACGAAAATGCAAAGTAGCTTTTGAATATTCGGGTTGCTCGGTTGAAAGCCGTCGGCGAAAAAAAATGATAATTCTTACACGCCTATAATCTCATAATTTAGCTTAACACCAAATGTAATAATAAATAAATAACATTGATGACCTATTTAAATTCAGTTTGTGGGCTACGTAAATTAAGGAAAAAACATTTTCCCCCTAACAAGAGGACACTTTTCGTATAGATTTGAGACTCGTACATTGCAGATAGCTTGCAGATATACTTGGAGGTGGTACACGGAAGCTTGGCACTAAAGTCTGCATTATATTATTTCTATTCTGCTTTAACTTTCCATTTCCGTGTGAACTACACTGTAAAAAATTTCTCCGAATAAGGATGCAGTATTTGCTACTGGGGTTAATCTTATCTCTACTGGGATAAGATTAATCCGAATTTGGGGTAATCTTATCTCAATAAAGACAAGATTAATCCCAGTAGCAAATACTGCAAGATTTAAGTCGTATTGCCAATCAGAAACCTTCACTGCTCGTTACTCTAATTTTCCTTATTTTACTTTTCTTTTCATCTAATAGATTTAGAATCTCGCAACAAGCTCCTGACAGATATTTACGTAATTTTCGGCTCCTTCTGATTATTCCCCTGGGGCCGCGGCGCTTTTTCATATAACACCTTTTTTCCACCCATTGCGTAAACATAAAAGTTGCACCATAGGCATCTCTTGTTGCCCCTAATTAAACGAGACACGTCATCTCCGTCTGAGTAATCTCCTGGGATTGCGTCCCTTCCCGAAGACTGCCCGTGAATTCGTGTCACTGTCTTTTTTTCGTTGATTGTTTCCACATCATTGAAAAAAAAAAATCCAATGTGCGTGTGTATGAACTAACAACATCCTCATTACCAAGTTCAAATGTTTAATACGACGACCTGTCTGAGTACCTATTTTTCCACCCATATTCATACCCTTCTTTACATAAACATAAAGTTGCACCCATAGGCAACTCCTGTTGACCCTAATTAAACGAGAAAGGTCGTCTCCGTCAGAGTAATCTCCTGGGATTGCGTCCCTTTCTTTCGTCGAGTTGGGCTGATTATTCCCCTGGGATCGCGGTCCTTTTTTCATGGATTTAATGATCCCGCAAAGTTGGGCCAACTGTCGGAATTTTAAATTAGGCGAAGTGACGGATTTCAGGATTGGGCCAACTGACGGATTTCAGTAGTAGGTCAACTGACGGATTTCAAGAGTGGGTCAACTGACGGATTTCAGGAGTGGGCCAACTGACGTATTTCAGGATTAGGTCAACTGACGGATTTCAAGAGTGGGCCAACTGACGTATTTCAGGATTAGGTCAACTGACGGATTTCAAGAGTGGGCCAACTGACGGATTTCAGGATTAGGTCAACTGACGGATTTCAAGAGTGGGCCAACTGACGGATTTCAGGATTAGGTGAACTGACGGATTTCAAGATTGGGCCAACTGACGGATTTTAGGAGTGGGCGAACTGACGGGTGGGCCAACTGACGGGTGGGCGAACTGACGGTAGGCGAACTGACGGTAGGCCAACTGACGTGTGGGCGAACTGACGTGTGGGCGAACTGACGGGTGGGCGAACTGACGGGTGGGCGAACTGACGGGTGGGCGAACTGACGGGTAGGAGAAGTGACGGGTAGGCGAACTGACGGATTTTTTGGGCCAACTGACGGGTGGGCGAACTGTCGGAAAAAGTGGGCGAACTGACGGAATTTTTAGGCGAACTGACGGGTGGGCGAACTGACGTGTGGGCCAACTGACGGGTTCCCACTTTGAACACTGTCTATCGGAGGACTTATGGTCACCGGCACAATTGACACACTTTAACACTTGGGTCTGCACTGAGAGCTGTTTCTGTGGGCAATCTTCCAAGAGATGTGGTCCTGTACACAGAAGAATCGTTCACCTCTTCTACAGCTCAAGGCAGTATGACCAAACCTCTGAAATTTATAACACCTCATAGGGTTTAGCACATACTGGTTCACAATGAACGGCATATTCCACACTGTTATAGACAAAGAGAACTGGGTGTCTATATCGAAACCAATGGTCAGCACATGGAACTCTCTGTTCTTTTTACTCTTGAAAGTTTGAGTTTTTGGTTTGATGGGCTCCACTTTCGATACATTTGCAATACCTTCAAGTTCGCTCACTAGGTCAGCTTCGTCTGCAAGGTCTTTTTCTACGAAGAGAATGCCTTTCCTCTTTCTGATCTCTCTCCCAGTTCATGTAGCATTATTTTTTCGGAGGAAGAGGAAGTTTTGATTGTTAAATTTGAGCCCTTTCAGGGCTAACATCCACTGAGCTATCTCCTCGTTCAAACATGCAATCTCAATTACACCTTTTTTTTTTTTATTTATTTTTTTTTTTTTTAAGCGCAAAGTTTGCCGAAATGTTCAGTGTCGCTGATAACTCTTTCACCTTTAGACCTTTAGGTCCTGGTCTGGGTAGAATCGAACCAAAGTGGCCTTTACATGGATGGTTCTGAAGTGCCTTGATCAGGGACCTAGCGAGGAAACCCCTACCACTAGAAGGGATTCGTTTTAATCTTGCTAGATTTGATTCATCATCTTCAAGATCTATCAGAGGTATAACTGAGTCAGGTATGCCACCACCGTCAACACTAAATACGTACAGGTTAAATACACTAAGTTTGTCAATACTAGGCCTATTCCCCTCACCTCCTCCAAAACTGAGGGCCATTTCAAATCAATCACGATAAAGCACACAATAATAATGTCAAAGAGGAAAGAACACTGATAACCCACACCAACAACACACTCAAAAAGTACAAGGGCAGGATGCCACCACAAAAAACAAAACAGGTGGTAAACCAAAAATTTGAACGATTAGAAACATCAAATCTTTTCTTCCCCCAAACTTTTCGCGTCTTTAATCCTGCAAATACAGGCTTATTTTCAAATTCAAAATCTCTGCGTCTGGAATTTGGGTTGTCGTTCAAGCAGCGCACATTCGGAACGTCATTACTAGAGCCTTGGGTGAAAAAATACAAAATCCTTTAGATGGGGCCAAATGTTTCAGGTCATTCAAATAGCAGATGTAAAAATAACCTGCCTTTTCAGTTAAACTTTAAGTATGTGTCTACACCTGACATGTTGGATCTTTACCCAATTTCTTTTCAGTTAAACTTTAAGTATATGTCTACACCTGACATTCAGGGTTGGGACAAGTACTTCAGATTTGTGCTTGGATATGAAATATCAAGTATTTCTAAATTTTGTAAGTATCAAGTACAGGCTACTGTCAACATGTGTTCTAAAGTAGGACTTGAGTTTTAAGTAGGTACATGACTTGTATTTGAATAGTGCTTCAAGGGTTCCGGCAAAAAAAAACCCGGACAACCCCCCCCCCCCCCCGGTACCAACCCCCCCCCCCCCCCCCCCCCCCCCCCCGCACAAAAAAGACGGGTATGCAAGATTAGATTAACTGGTAGGTAGAGAGTAAGAGCAGAATTAACTTATTTCGCAAACTTGACTACAATGTCTGAAGTACATTGGGTATCAGAACAATGATAAACAAAGGGAGTGTAAGGCGAAGGTGAAGGTTGATGGTGACAGACTAATTGCTGAAGTCACTAAACACCCGCATTCAACTGAAGCTGTTGTCAGTGAGGTGTTAAATGTGAATGATCAACTCAAAGCCAGTTAAACTCAGTGTAACGATCCCCCCTGCAAATCCTTTCCCAATGCCTCCCCCTTCTTGGCGAAGAAGCTGCAGTTAGGATGCCACCCATTGGTGCAATGTGAAGCTCTCCTTGCCTGATTGCTCTTTAGTTATCTCTGATTAATACCAGAAACTCGAAGACGGGCAGTAAGTGGAGCGATACCTATGACACCGCAAAAGTTGTCCTGCTTTCCGTCTGTGAGCAGGATAACTCTCGAAGGGAATGAGATATCTTTATGAGACTTGATGAGAGGATCCTTTGGGTCAAGGGAAAGGTTGAGCTCGCTTTGTGAAATGTGAAAAGCAGAGTTCTGCGTCCCTTGTCGCATGATTTGTGTCGTATGTCGCATGACGCCAAATTTTGCGCGAAATCGCAGCAGTGTGAACCAGGGGATTTTCAGTGTTTTTAAGAAAAAAACGACTGTTCTGACAAAATATAGAAAAATCGACTGATTATAAGAAAAATACCGTTATGAAGAAAAAGTCGACCATTTTTACGAAAAACCGACTATTTTGAAGAAAAATTGACTGTTTCCAAGAAAAAAAACATTGGAGGAGGGGTGCCTCCCCCCATACGTGACGCCCCTGCTCCTGACACACGCTACCTGGTAAGGCGTTAGGAGGTGCCGGCGAGCCCAGAGTAGTCGAGACCACTGAACTACGCTCCATTGTGGAATCATCAACGACTGAACGTTCAAGTAAGTAATTACACCGTCTTCCAGCTTTAGAGACCAGTATGGCGTTTGCCTGCTAGTTTTATTACTTTTATTAGTCCTTGGTGTCCATCCTGACCGAACGGTTAGCACGCCAAACTCGTTAGCGAGGGGTCGCTGGTTCGAGTCTCGGTGGTGCCGATCGTTTGGCGTAACCCTTGAAGACGAGCCAAAGTTCACCCACCTTTAAATGGGTACCTAGAGGAATCCGGGGAAAGTGACAGGAAGGGTAACCACCAGGATGGCTAGCCCCGAACCCCCCATTGCACTTTCTGGCCGAGGGCAGAGAATCGGACACCATACCGCCAGTTAGGACAAATCATAAATCTTTAACTGCAGTTTTGACTGCGAGCACTTTAAGGATTTTCCCTCGACTCGCGAGTTAAATGTAAGTGCGTGACGATGGAGCTCTGGCTGCTAACCTCTATTATACTTTTCATGAAAAAATATAATTTTGTTTCTAAAATTGTATCAGAATGTCTAGACATATCCGGGGGGATTTGGCACCGGGGGGGGGGGTAGCCCGGTTTGTTACCACAAGTTCTTTTCCAGCATGAGCGGTGTGAGGCTGAAGAAGTCCCTTGCCAAGAAGGGCCGAACCAGTTCTAATAAAATCCAGCTGATGTATCCGCAAATATTATTAGCCCAAGCCCCTTTAGCTTTCATTCGGGAACAGCTTTGACCTCGAGTTTCGTTTAAAACACAAGTTTGCACTAGATAAAATTCTGTTCCAATAGAATAGAATAGAATAATAGAATAGAATATATCTACACAAAAGCCCGAAGGCCATGGCAAAACATTGGAAAAAAACAAAAAACACGGCATATTATCAACATGAAAAACAATAACGAGATGGGAATAATCTATTCAAGAAAAAACAGTTCGTGGTGACGCAGACCGATCCGGAGGAATTTCCCAAACAGAAGGAATTTCCTGACCTACTGAAACTCTGAAACTCTGCTGTATTTTGCAGAATTTTGGCGTGCAAAATTCGGGGGGAAACAAATGCGAAAATAGGTCGGTGTGAGAGCATACCTTTAGCAACGCGCAAATTTTACCGAAACTTGTATCGATGCTAATGAGGCTTCGCTGCGTATGATTAGAATACCTTTTGTATGAAGTTAGAGTTTTAAAGTCTTGGTAACGTTAAAAATGAATTTCCATTCCCTGTGTGCTTTCACCAGTCGGCCCACTAATTTAAAGTTTAACCGAAAAGGGCCGAAATGGGACACTCTAGTTATCTATCACCTATTCACTTAAATAGGCTTGAAGACCCGATGAAACTGCGTTACTTCGTTGCTCCGCTATTCACGAATAATCAGTTTTCAAATAGTGGAATTTCCTTGTCAGTTGTTTGGTACTTCTGTTGAACGAAAACGATTTACGAAAAATAAGTGTTCACAGAGTGAGCTACCTTCCGCAAGCTGATCACTGGCCACTAAAAAGCCGCGTTTGTATTGAGATGCAAATATTCCGCGTCTTAGTAGAACGGTCGTAGATATTCTGAATGTCATACTAGAGCAAATAGTGAAACATAAAAAAATCCCTCATCACAATCCAAATGAATCCAACGTATTCAGTTAAAAGATACAAAAATAGGTTGGCTTTTCAGTTAAACTTTAAAGAAGGGCTATTGCACAAACATATTTTTTATTTATTTCTTTAGTGGGATCTTAGCATACGTCAGTGCAGTTCTTGGAAATACTTACACTCCATAAACCACTCTCAAACTTCAACCATTATTCGTGTATGTGATGGAGGGGTTAAACCAACTGTTTGAATTATTTCTGGCACCTCGACTCGTAATACCTCAGTATTAGCGCCCCTTTCCTTTTCTTTGCCCCCCATTTCCTTCTAGCGAGGGATCCGCGTCTTCATTAAAGGTCCATTGTGCGTATCCCTGAATCCCCCGACCTCTCCTAGCATGAGCTCCTTTCACGTGCTCTGATTGCGACAGGTTGTTCCCGTTCGAAAATACACCTATCGCGACTTAGCGGCGCAAGAACTAGTTGGATCCCGGAGCCACTCCGTGGGATCCCTTAGAAAAGTATCCTGGCTTCGAGCGTAGTATCCGACAAGGTGCTTCAAGATCACGTATGGGGATTTGTAGTTTGGATACGCAACTTTGGTGACAGTGAATGGAGTACAAGTGAAATTCTGGAAATAATTTGGTAAGTGATAATGAATGAATCTTTTTATTTACCCACGTCTATAGAAATAGAAATAGTGGAGTACATGTAGAAAAGAAAGAACACAACTTAAATTACATTACAGCTTTACACTCTGAACAGATTACACTTCTAACAAACGGACAGACCGTGATGCGGAGAAAACGCCGCGACCGACAGATTCCTATGCAGCTCGTCAAGGTTAACAGTTATGTCTGTTACTGAAAATTTATTAATCATTTTTCGGTTTTTATACCAAATTGGCAGATAAAGGAGGAGTTTACAGTAGCGGAAGTATGCGATTCGAATTGTAGCTACAGCCTTTGTCTTAAAGACGGGGTAAAGTCCAGAAAGGTAAAGGACAGCATAAGTGTTCCTTTAGCCCAAGCTGACTGCGAATCACACTTGACTGCATTAAACGGATACATCAGCTTTAATGCAGTCGAAATATCGGTCGAATCAAATTCAGCCGAAGTAGGTATCCGTTTAAAATATCAAAATACGATAATAGCTTTTCTAGCGCCAAAATGACGAAGAATAAGGTTAAATTTGAAAATGCTGTGGAAAATAAAAATAGATAGAGGGCCAAAGATAGAGACGCAAGGTCGAATGACAAAACGAATAGATACAATAGTTGTACGTTTACAAAACAGATCCAGACATTTCCTAATCTTGAACCAGATAAATCACACAAGTCTTTGTCTTTGCGATCAGGCGAAAGGGGAGGCGAAGAGGTGTTTCATACTGAAGGGGGGGGGGGGTTGTAGGCGTTATTTATTGTAATTAATGTAATAAATTTATTACGGTCGTCTATTTTATTTTTTCCTTCTCCCTCACAATGGAGTGAGTCAATGCGAGTGCCTACGTCTCCCCTCCACTCCGTAACGTTACATACTATTATCCTACCAATAAAATTACTTACTTAACGTCGCTTATACACTAATTTCCTACACCCGTCTGTGTAAAAAAAAAAAAAAAAAAAAACTGAATCCATCTTTCTGCTCTGTTTTACTACCGGGTAAATGGTACGACCAAAATCGGATATGGACTTGAAGTTTCGGAAAGTAAAATTTATAAGGTGGTTTATCTGTAGTCGATGTGCGTCGTAATTTGACCCCAATCCTAGTAATCTTACCTGGGCACAATTAACGTGTTTATGGGATCTAGCGAAGACAGAAACTCCACAAGACCCGATTATCTGGATGAAGAAGTCTAATGCGTATTCACCTTGGGGACACCATCGAAATCTTTGAACTCGTTTCATTTGCAGTCCAGACAATAGAATAAAAAACACTGCCACGAGAACATCTCTTCATGTTTGCAAAGTAAAAAAACAAAACAGAATTTTGTTGCAGTCTATGAGAATTCATAGACTAAATGTTGTTTCACATACATAAACATGCTGACTTATAACATGATATTTGATCTGAAAAATAAAGTGGCGTCTATAGTGGACAAATTATCAAGTAAAAACTTCTTAGCCATGTTTTTGAAATACTTCAGATTATTTGCCAACTTTTGCCAAATTCCAGACCCTCATGGGACCACTATATTTTGTAGAGAAATTATAACCAGTTAAACGACACTATTCAAGCACATTATTTATTAGCTGCAGATCTTGTCTCAAGGTCATGTAATTCCTGATGACGTAAAAAAAAAAAAAATCATACATGACTTTGGTAGAAGCTTAACATCAAACCGATAGATAAGCTCAGCAATACCTCATTCCCTTAGTCTCCAACTTAACATGTTTTGTCTACAAGAGTAAGCGATGTACTTTCGATTCGTTACTATTTCTTAGGGCTCCGTTACTTACTATAATCTCAAAATTTGGATTAGAGATTTTGTGCAAAGTACTTTACCGATAAACAGAGGCCCTGGTAACCCAGAATGTCCCTTCTGGGTAATATGCCTGAGAGGACGGAAGACGAAACCTTTCAAAGGCTGAAAATCAGGGGCGTCATTTGGGTGGGCAATTGCCCTCCAGTAGCTTTCCAAGATAGCCCTCAGCCACCCGTGGGCAAGTTGACCAGAAGCGATCCGAAACAGTGGCCCATTGAATGCACGTAAACTAAATAAGACACTTTCTAGATACAGTTCTTGAACTTATTTTGCATGCTGTTCATTAATTCTGAATTTATGGTCTTACCTATGTAAGATACGCATTTAAAAATGCCAAGGGGGCCCGCGCCGACGCCATTGCCCACTTCTAGGTTTCCGCATGTTGACGCTTCAATCAATCAATCAATCTTTATTCGCCAAAAACATTCCTTACGGTTTTAACAAAAAACCGTAATATTTGTTCTCTCGTCAAACATAACTATATACAATAGTGCTTTTACGTAGTCAAATATTCATTAATTACACAAAAATAAAAATTGCAACAAACTAAAGCGCCAAACTTCAAGAATTAACACAAAGAAAGGGAAAGAATTTTACTTGAAATTTCGCGTTGAAAAAACTCACAAAGGAGGGACAAAACTTCTTTCGTACCGCGTATGAATTGGGTTGGATCGTAGAGTTGCGCTGCCATTCTCTGTGGCCTTGTACGGTCGGGAATCTCGGGAGGGAGAAGTATGTGACGATGAGTGGGGTCTTCCAGTAGTTGGTCACCAAACTTAGTAGAAAGTTGGTGTCTACGTTTTGACAAAGATGTGAGGCCACTCGTTAAGAAGGGAAATGTATGGGATTTTGGGGGATTTCGATATTACTTTTGATATTACAACATCGATGGTTTCACTTAATGATATAGATTTCCTAATGTCTGATCATATGTGGGAGGAAGAGAATGGAGGAATGACGTAAGTTTTTAGCATACCGTCGAAGCTCGGGTAAAATCTAATTTGTGTCAGAAGCAGATGCTCTGGAGCTCCTAGACTAATTCAAGAGCACTTGAAGATTGATAGTCCGAATGACATGCTTTATCAAGGAACAGCAGTAAGTGCAGTTCTGGGTGGATAGCTGCTAAAGGACCAGGGATTTCTGTGTTGAAGAGAAAGTAACTTCTGCACGACTAGTTCAAGGCTTTATATTCAATATTCCTTCATCCCAAGCTGGCTGCGAATCATATTTGATACTGCAAAACGGACGCGTTAAAGCTGGAAAATGAACTTATGGAAAAACATCTAAAGATTCTTTCACCTCTATCTTCTGTTTTGGACTTCTTTTGTGTTGCTTTACTACTTTTAACAACGGCGCGTTCAGTTTTCACATATTTTGCGCCCAGCCGCCGCGTCGGAGAGCAGGAAGGCTGAAAACAGTTGATATTAAGCGCTAACAAGAAAATCTCTAATCTCATGTGGAAAGAAATAGTATTTTGAAAAACAATATTTCTGAGCCATTTCATCGGGAAAGGTTATTTTTTTGCAAGAATTGTGCTTTAATCTCTTTCTCTTTTTGCTCAGATGCATTTGCGCATTATATCGTCAAAATTATGGCGTCGGAAGTATTTCAACAGTTTTGCTTCCAGTACCGTTCAAAACATCCCAACAGACGAAACATAACATTCAAAAATAAACAGCAGGCGAATCCGATTTCAGTATTTCTTCTAAATTGACCCGAAACACAACATATCGTTCTCATTTGACTGTTGTTTTTAGGTCTTCAGTTTGCCACGATGTTTCCTCGGAAGTCAAATTTTCGGATTTTGGAAATAATATTTATTGTTTTGCTTCTCCACGGGTAAGTTATTTGGAATTTCTGTCTCCTTGAATGTGTTGTACTTGGCTTTGGTGTTGTTAGTCCGTGAAATCCGACGCGGCAGAGGATCTCGAAAAAGCGCACTACAATTGCAACTATTATAGCGTGTTCCACCCTTCTTACTGTAGTTACTATGCATGACGTCACGGATCCTGGCTTTTTTGCGTCAAGGCCGGAATGTATTTTTCCGTCTTCGGCCAAATATCGTGCCACGGGATAATCTTGCCAGCCACGTCACAGAGATCGTAGTCACCACGCTTACTACGCTCCCGAGCGTGGTAAGTAAATAGTTACTATTAGTTACTATTTCGAGAAGGTTGGAACGGCGTAGTAACTTTTCACGAGACTGGAACGGAAATTGTAACTAATTGTTATCGTACTATTGTTAGTAAGGTGCAACACGCTAGCAGTCATTACGTATTTTTACATCCTGTTAACCATGTAATTAGTTACTGATTAATTTACTGAAAATCTGACAGTAAACGAATGTCGGAGCACCAACACAGGGAAAGAAATTTCGGTCACGGTTAAGATGGATGTGGGGGAGGAAGCTGGTAACCAAAGAGAGGGTTCTGCTGGGGATAGTTGCAGATTCTTTTAGGCTTAAAAAGCGAGCTAGGGGCAGCCAATGGGCCTAATTGAAAAGGTGGTGTAGCTACGGTACAGAATGGATTCGTTCCCCCAAAAGTACCAATTAAATTGTATGACACAGCAAACAAGCATTTTAAGCCCGAATTCCTAACAAAAATACAACGTGCGACTGTTAAACGTCTTCTATTAAACGGACATTTTACAGCTGTTTTGTCAATAATGTATATACAACGGACGTAAAACCAACTAATCAGCGATCACATATTGTCTTCCCGACCTCTACTTCAACGACATCTACTGGCAGCTAGGAATCATTATAGGGGGGCACAGGGGTATAGGATTTTATTATTTTTACTTTTTCCTTGTGACTCCCTACTTTTTGGGCCAAGTTCCCCTTCACTAGGTTAAGCTAATCAGTAACTTCAATAAAATATTTAAATTGAGAGTCGTTCCGTTGAGATGAGTTGAGATGACCCAGGGCGGCTTTGGTGCCCCTGGACAACATGCAAAGATGCCCTTTGCTCTATGGTTTAAATTCAAGTTCACTCCGGCCCCCTTCCCGCCGTTTAGCGCTAGTAATGAAGAGTCCCTACGGACTAGTTTAACCCAAATTTCTGACTACCATTCCCTCTCTGCTGCTCATCAAGCATTCCCTGATTTTCAGCGTCGCTTGCGGAAAGGACGCTAAGATGAACTACAGAGAACGAGAAAAACAGGTCCTAGATCACATCCTCAAGCCGGAAAATTACGACAGAAGAATCCGACCATCCGGAATCAATGGGACCGGTAAGATCTTCCTTTTGTTTGCCTCAACTTTCTGTGACGTCTTTGGAGATCTGCGGTGGAAGTGAGCAGGTATTGCTGAAAAGGAAAGGTGTTTGGAGATGATTCAAAGACGACACGGGCAGATTAAACGACTTGATGAAGACAATGAAGTTTTTTACGCACTGAAACAACGAAAGAAAATAGCGAAAGGAAAAAACCAAAGAAAAAAGTAAAACAAAAATTACAACGAACTTTGGATAACGGGGTGAAGACCTGAAAAACAAAAAGGGGAAAAGGACTACGCGGGCCAAAAAAATCTTCTCCCACAATGGAAAGTGAAAAAATTGTCAGGAGCAGAGATGTGAAGGTCATGGGCAACAGGTGTCAATACAGCGCAAGAGAAACTGCCAAGTATCGTCCCAAATTTTCACACTCATCTCCCCCCAGCCCCCCTGTCGAACCACCCCTGACGGCAACGTAAAGACCCCTTCAGACTGAGACGTAAAAATTCCGTTATGCTTCCGTGATCACTCCTGTTACGTCAAATCTTTCTGGCGTCAGCTTAAAAGTTCGGAATTTATTTTTTTCTTCTCAGCTTCTGTCGTTTGGCCGAAGGCAACTTTTTATCCTTCTTTTCTCGTTATATAAGGTCTATCTTGGACAAAATAGCCAATCTTTAAATCAAGCAAATCTGTCTGAACTTGTTTCTCCTTCTTCTGTTTCCGTTGCCCGACGCTACGTTTCTTTTGTTATTTACAATATGTTCGCAAGATATTAACGTCACCAGAAACTACGTAAACTTTTTACGTCGAGGTAACGGCTCGGTGTTAATTACCTTAATTTGCACTCAGGATCAAATTAAGATCTGAAGATTTGTTGAATTCGCTCCCGAGTTGATGAGGTGGTTCTCGTAGTAGGTATCAGCAGGATGGGACGTCCCACTCATATTTCAATTCAGTCTTTATTAGTGACCCACTCTTTCTCTAGCGCCTTCTTGAATGCGTAAGGAGTGCAGGCTGATCCTTTTGTTTTGAATAATTCCAACAACAAATAATCTGATAGAACTTCTGTCTTTAATGCCATGCAGTGACTATGAATACTCCGACAAAACTGAGCGGACTTAGAGGTATTTAATTTACTCCAGCTTTTAGCTGATGTTGATGCCCGTTACTCATCTTCCATCTCGCCGTTGCTTATCGCAGAAAAAATCGTGAAGGAGGCGTACTCCGCGCGCTGACCCGCTCTGGAGCGCGTCCAAAGAACCAAGCAGCTTTGACTCCAACTTTTCCTCACCAGCGGGTTTACAGCGATTTAGCTATTTGTAGAGGTAACGGACAGGGTATGGGGAAATATTCGACTCCGCATAGTCATATTACAGAGATAGGGAGACGGAGGGAAGACCCCAGTCCCAACCTTCTTCTAGACCTAGAATTTCGAAATTAGCTGCTACCCCCCCCCCCCCTCACCCTATCTTTTATTCGGTTTGCCTGGTACAAGTCCAGTACTGCAGCAGCAAAACCGCTTACATACTAAGTCCATAGTTTTCTATGAAATTTTTAAACCTTTACAAAGATCAGGTCGAGGACAGCTGTTCGTGTGAAATGTAAGATCGTGAGTTATCCTTACGTAGCCACTGTCTTTATTTTATTTTATTACAATTCAATCATTGTGTTTTCATTGTAAGTCCCTGCTTTTTTTGTGAAATTTGGGACAACAACAAAAGACAAATATAAAACTTATTAGAAATAGAAAATTATCAAAAACAGTAGCGACGTTTTTGGAGCCGATGTTTTTCTTTGCAGCCAGCTCCTTTCTTTCTTGAACGATGGACGTCAAAGGAAAAAAAATGGTTTTTCTAGAGGAAGACCGTTGATTGGCTTGGTTTTTTTTTGTCTTAAATGTTGACCTTGCTAGCAAAAAGGATGTAGAATCCCGATGAGAAGCTTGCGAAGGTGATGATGGTTACTTCCGGTTCGGAGACTCGGGAGCGAACCAGTCACCTCTTCTGTACTGTCATTTCCACTCCTTGTCCAGTCGTTTCTTGAAAGAATCGGACCTTTTGCTGGTGACAGACTCTTCTGACAAAGCATTTCACAAGGAAATTTCTCTGTAGGAGAAAAACTGCTTTCTGGTCTAGTCTACCACAAACCTCCGATTTTGGGATATCCTGTGCCAGCCACAGGGTATCCGGGGGTTTGACATATACTGTGCCGAACGCGGGATACCCTATGTCATACCTTACGGGTACCCTACCCAACAAAATATTGACGATTTGAGTGAAGTTCAGAGATTAATCAAATTACGATTCGTTTAAAGTGGAGCGGCCACGGTCTAGTAAGAGTACCCAAAGGGACACAGCATTTGACATAGGGTTTCCAGCATTAGGCATTGGGTATGCGAAATCGTGGATTTTTGGTAGACTGGTTTGACCCGTTTTAGTGTGACTAGCTTTGCGCTTACCTTACCTTACCTTAATATTCGAACTTCCTGGTAGATGGGCCTGCCGTGGTAAGAATCAACCTGCTATACCGGAGCTTTTCTGCAATTAACGATAATGAGATGGTAAGTTTAGGGAACGCAGGTTCCATCAGTGTAGTCAGCTGTAGACTAGAAAAATAACTCGTGTTTCTTTTGCACGGCATGGCAATCTCCTGTTTTTTTCGATTAGTTAGGATTTGAACTAGTTTTACATCTGGAAGATCTAGGCGTTTATTTGCCAAGGCCTCTCAGCTTCATGTAATGTTACGCAAGACGACCATTCTTTGGAGCCAAAATACCCAACTTAAAAAAAAACTTCAGGAAAAAAATTCAGAAAAGTCTTCCCTTCAAAGACATCTGCTTTAAAAAAGAACTAAAAAATATCACATAAAAAAAGAAATAAGCGGAAGAATAAGTGCTGGAAAGTAAATTCTTCTTCAGTTTTTCTGAGTAAGTATATTTTTGTTTTCATACAGAACCACCCCATTCTCACCTGAGCTCGAATTGCTTGCCGTGATTTACAAAGTGATGAGAAAGATAGAATTTATGAAGTCCAGAACCGCAAATTCCCTTTTTAAGCGGGTACAAACAAAGGAAAAATAATTTGAATATATTTATACTCATAATTATTGAAATGTGTCAGAGTTTGCTTATTGACGGTCAGGACTGCTTGAAAATTTCGTTTTAAAATTTTTGCGCCAAATTTCAAATTTGCGTAATTCTAGGTCAGTGACCCCTCCTGTACTGAGCGTGAACACAGGCCATAGATCATGTCAAGATAATGCAAAAGCGTAACGTTCCACTTAAACTGGGTGTTAGGAACTATAGTGGTGTTTCTTATTGCCGATTAGTTCGGCGATAGCGTAGCCGTTTGACTTTTTGGCGTTTTTGACGTTCGCCGGAAGCCGATAGCCGTAGCTGTTTCTTCTAATTTCTGTTTTTTTGCTCATCGGCTAACGTCTATCGCTGGTCTATCGCCTAAATTCCTGTCCATCTCCTATCGGCTTAGGACTCGCCGATAGGCGATGGACGTTGCCTCTAACGGCTATCGGCCATCGAAAACAGTAATTAGGGACGAAGATGCAAACTTCCTTTGTCTACCGGGGAAATTTCATCGGCGATCAAAAACGCCACTTATGACAGGGCTCGCTCCGCTCTGCTACTTTTTAAAATTATTGGCATAATTCTTTTGCGTGGCCCCAATAAGCCACCATGCCGACACTTTTTGTACTGCTATTTTTTATTTTTATTTTTACTTTTTGGGCTATGGCTCCTCCTCCACTTCGTAACGCTAAATATTTCCTCAAACTCCTTAACGTCACCTACTCTTTTCAGAACAAAATAACCATACAGACTTTAAACTTTTCTGGTTATTTAACTGTTTTATTATTTATTTAGTATCCAATTACCAATCCCAAATTTTGTTTATCATTTCTGCTTGTAATTCTTATTAATTCTTATTTTCATTTAGTAATTTGTATTTTTTACAAATACAGATATATGTTTTGTCTGCAACTGCTACTTATGCTTCAAGAAAACTCAGCGCTCAGCGGAGTATCGATTCCTGTCTCCAGTAGTAATTAAAAAATACCTTCTATATTTAAAAAAAAATTACAACCCTTCCTGGCTGTTTTAGCTCGCGCGGTCCCCTTCCTTTCGAGAGGTTGCCCACTCCCGATTTTAGTGTACAACAAGTGCCCGGTGCAACGATGCCCGTTCGGTCCCGACATCGGCTGAAACAAGCCGGCACCGGTTATCACGGTTGAAACATCAAATAAGTATTTTTAGAAGCGTTTGAAAGATAAATCGCCTAATTTATTGTCGGCACCGACGCCGGCACCGCCTATTCCGGCTGGTGCCGGAAAAGGGTCTACAGCAGGTGCCGGGGAGTGGGTAACCCCTCGCTTCCTTTGGTGGGAAACACGGAGAAAATTGCATAATCAGTCTTTTGATCATGCACTTCTTGGGGCCAATAAGCGGGAGCCTGATTTTCTTTGAAAAAAGGCCACACATAGCAAATGCAAAAATCGGTGAAGTGCAGATGGGTTGGATGAAAACCGATATCTGAAACCTCAGAAAATGAGAATGGATGGAACAACTCGGGATGTAGAGTGACTCAGTAACGTATGTAAAACCGGTGCTCTAATTTATTATAAAGAAAAGGAATTATGGAATTCACAGTAAAATTGGATTTCGTATTTAATCCCGCTGGGAGATTTGGAATGTCCGTAATGAGCGAAGTTTCTTGGCACTTACATACCCTGGAATACTCGTCTGGAATATTCATAATGAGCAGAGTTTCTCACACTTTCATAAATCAGTTCACCGATTCAGATGGATGTCCAGAAGCTAAAAGTCTGTTTCCGAAATTAGTCGTAGCATATTTAGAGCGGAGTGGTGATGAATGGAATAAGTTGTATCATTTCATCCCTAATATTGAATCTCTCTATATGACCAAGTCAGAAACATGCCAGTTAACTTCGGGAAGAAAAAGAAACGTCACCCAAACGAACCCTCAAAATTGAGTAGAATCCTGTGTAAACCAATCGGCAACGTTTGTTGTCGTGACGTTTCTGGCTCTTCCCTGAACACACGACGATTCTTCATCGGCACTAAAAGTTAGTCATCAAGAGTATTGCAGGTGCCATAAGCAGTGGAACCAGGGACCCATAAACTTCCTGTAGTGACTCGCCATTCAGGGGGCTTGTCAATAAGAGATTTCTGATGCGCTCTTGACCGAGCGTCCGGTAGTTCGAGAAATACCCACGGGGATAGAATAACGCGACTATCCGGATAGACAAAATTTGGGATTGGCTGCTGTCGCCTTGAGGGAGGAGTCTCTTTGGTGCTCACGTCCAATGAGGCAAACAAGAACGCCGATTTGACACAAGCGGAATTTTTGGAAAGTAGGAGTTTGTCGGGCAACATAGCAACATAGAAGCGTAGGAAATGACAAGCCCCCTGAATGGCGAGGCATTACAGGAAATTTATGGTTCCCTGGTGGTACTAAGAAGAACAAATGGCAGACAAATTGCGATTTCAAAACTTTTTCGTCAAGACTTTTGGTGGAGACAAACGACTTCAAATAGCGTTGGGAGTAATGACTAATTAATTATTTGTTTGTTTTTATTGCCCAGAAGTAAAATAATATATAAACAATAAACTATGCAATTCAGCAACACTGTAAATACTATGAAAGAAGCCAAAAATACACAAGAGTTAAGCAAAAAAAATTTGATCGTCAACGTCTGAAAGAATGGGTTACAGGTTGTGGGGTATGAATAATTATTTATTTATTTATTTTTACCACTCAGAACTCAGTAGTTCTGAAACACAAAAATATATTTGCTATAGTCAATTAATCCATCAGCTACACTGTAAATACTATAAAAGAAGCCAAAAGTACACAAGATGTAAAACAAATAATTTGTGATTCTCAACGTCTTAACATATTCACTTCTAAACCTAGTATCTCTAAACCCCGCAGGTTGTGGGTTGGGAGGGCTTCAGAAGATTCTTTAAGACTAAAATAGGGTCTTTTGCGTTAAAACTTTGACTGTAGACACGTCACAGATTTGTTGTTGGAAAAAAGTACTTGTGGTAATCAACCGCGGTGAACAACGACCGAAGTATATTTTTGTTATATTGCCCAACGGAATGAATGTGGATACCAAATGCCTTACGAATTCTTTCATGGATATGGTGACAGGTATAGACATAACGATGCATATCGGATACCTAAGTACGTCACGACGTCACATGCAGCCACATGCAGGAAAACTAATTCCGTTACCACAGTCAAGACAATCACTGTCACTAACACTGTTAAAAAAAAAAAAAGACCCTTTTCTGACCAGGCATTAGGCGTGTAATGAATGGTTATATTGCGCAACATTACATCGATGAACTGTTGAGGTAGTTATAATTGTATCATTTGCTTAGACTTATGATTTGATTTTAGATGGTCCAGTTTTGGTCCGAATCAACATGCTACTGAGGTCTATTAGTCAGATCGACGATTATAAAATGGTAAGTCTGGACCAGCATGCGCATCCTGCAAGCCATGTCCATTTATTTTTTTCGTGTATTGGCAGTTAAGATCACTTGTGCGTTTGCTCGTTTTTTCTCATTTCCTCAGTTTCTTTTTTACAGTTTTTCTGTTTCAGTTTGTCTATGTGTCCGGAATTGGGGATTAAACAATAAAGCCTAGTTCGTGTTACGGGCGATTATCGCTTGGCTTCGCCGGATTCATTAAAAGCCTTGTGAACAGGGCCCAGGTTTGTGTCCAATAAAAAGCTAGAGAAAAAACACCTGTTAATTTGAGTCTACACCGAAAATACTGGCAAGTTTCGTAAAACCTTTGATGACTTTTTCACTTGTGTTATTTTCCATAGGGAAAAGTTGCGCTCAACGTTTCCTTGACTTTTTAAGTCATGGATGAAAATAGTACGAACCGTGAACACTATGTTTCAGAATAATTCAGAATGTTTAAAGTTTCTGAATTAAGTTTCTCAGATGAGATTAGTTCCTGCGTGTGTAGGGAGGGGCAAACATCTATACTGAGCCTAGATCTCGAAAAATAAATTTATATTTCCTTCTTTCTGCAATAAAATAAGCATTGAATTGCGGGAACACTTTATGAAGATACAACGGTCGGACAGGACGAGTAGCCTACCATGGCTCAGCCTGCGTGTCCGACGCAATATTCTTTTATTTTTTATTTTTTAACACTGGTTTTTATTTCTAGGAATACAGCACGCAGTTAACCTTTCGCGAGGAGTGGGTAGATGAGCGTCTGAACTTCGAAAAGTTTAATGGTAAGTCTTCGTTTTTGTGTTTTCGTCTCCAATGGTTCAGGTGCAGTTTAAAGTTTAACTGAAAAGCCAGCTTGTTCTTATATCTTTGATTTGAATTCACGGAATTTTTTTTTAACTCTGCTTCCTCGATTTTCTTTTTTCATCTTGGGTTTTAGTACTGAAGTCCAGAAGATGAACTGCTGGCTCGACAAGAGAAAGTTTATCCATACACGGAGAATTCGAAATTTCATCAAAAGCGTGTATTTCAATGGCTAATGACGCGAAGCAAAGGAAATATTCAGTTTCAGATTAAATTGTAAGGTCACATCTGATGAAAGCCCGCTATTGCGTGTGACCCCAAATTTTGTTCGCCAATCGTGTTGCTAAATGTTTCAAGCATAGAGGCATAGAGGTACCGCTATGTTCATTCGACGAAAATCGCTTATATGAATAGCGAAACAACGAAGTAACGCATTTTCGTCGGGTATTCAAGCCTCTTTAAGTGAATAAATGATGGGTAACTCGATTGTCGTATCTCAGCTTTTTTCGATTAAACTGAAAGATCTAATGAAAGTAAACGTGGAAGTAAAAGGTGGCTTTGATAAAATTTAACCTCTCGATCATGAGGTGGAGTCGTCGATGTCCCTCGCATATCTTGGACTTCCTATTGGTAGAGACATGAAGTCCACTCGAGATCAGTGCTTCCACTCTCTTTATTTTCAGCCTTTTCTACTTACCAAGTTTCGAATCTACTTACCTATTTATTTACTACTTATTTTCCAGACATCTTTTTGTCTGGAAAATACATCTCCTGAAGAGAGTCATTTGTTATAAGAAGTTACAAAATCCCTGTATCTTAGCAAACAAGACCAAAGGTTCCGATGGGATCCCAAAAATTCAATATCTGATCCAGACAAATAGGTTTTGTCTTCGCCAGATCCAGTCTTCGCCAGACTCCTTGAACATTTTTGCTGTTAAAATTTAGAAACAGATTAAGGCCAAACAGCTAATCATTTAGAAAACCAAGTTCAGATATGGATTCAGCATGTGTATGCCTTACTTCCGCGAATTTTCTGGTTTCGGCGAAATTTCAGAACTACTTATCCGGCGAAAAAATAAAGCTCAAAACGAATTCAGCGTATCTCCTTATCCCTATATCCAACATCTGATCAGCTTCAAATAAAAATTTAACTCATAACAAATTTTCCGGTTTCAGCCGGATTCCGGGCGAACTATATGTTCGGCTAAAAAATGATTGTCATATACGGATTCAGCATCTCTTCTTACCCCTAAATCGGACATCTAATCAACCTCGAATAAAACTTTTACTTTTAACAAACTTTCCGGTTTTGGCCGGATTCCGGGCGAGCTACTTGTCCGGCGAGAAAACGGTTTTCATATTCATGTTCAGCATGCCTTCTTACCCCTACATCGAACGTCTAATCAACTTCAAATAAAACTTTTACTTTTAACAAACTTTCCGGTTTTTGCCGGATTCCGGGCGAACTACTTGTCCGGTGAGAAAATGGTTTTCATATTCGTGTTCAGGATGCCTTCTTACCCCTGCATCGAACATCTAATCAACTTCAAATAGAACTTTTACTTTTAACAAACTTTCCGGTTTTAGCCAGATTCCGGGCGAACTACTTGTCCGGCGAGAAAATGGTTTTCATATTCGTGCTCAGCATGTCATCTTACCCCATAATCGACTATCACATTAGCTGTTTAAGAATATTTTGCTTGCCCCTTTATTTGAACCCCCTCCCCCACCCCTAAATGTAGGGCTGTAGAGCCCATCTACGAACTCGATCTTACTCTTGAACCAAAGAATCCTCGTACCAAGTTTCATCGAAACATCTTATTCCCTTCGAGAGTTATCGTGCTCACAGACCGACGGACAACTTTTGCGATGTCATAGGTATCCCTCCACTTACGTTTTGGGATCCCAAAAAGAGACATATTTTTGAAATTTTTGCCTGCGGCGCATTGTTTGGCCAAAGTTTCCGAAATTGGAAATTAAAGCTAAAATTGTCTGTAAAATTTCTGACAAGTTCAGTCAAAATTTCTACTTACTAAATACTTATTTTTAAGAGGAGCCTACTTATTTCAAGAGTGCTCCGAGTGGAAGCACTGATGGACTTATCAGCTAGTTTTCACTTAAAACTCGTAAAGCATACAGAATACAATCGTACCGTGTAAATCGAAGTATAACCGACAGGTCTTGGCCCACCTCTATTCGAATTTTTTAAATCCTCATCTTTTGGCACTATCCGCATTTTTGGCCCATATTTACAGCGACTGATGCGAAATGCATCCGATCAATTTATTTTAAGTATGCTAAGTTTTTACTGAAATTGCCACTTTGGATCAGAAACAATCATGTTGCGACAAAATACAGTCTTACAGATCCAGTTCAGTAGATAAAAGACCGGCGTGATCGGTTGGCGGCGGGCCTGGACAAGTCATAGTTTATATCCTGTTATGGTGTAATTTAGTTTGTGTGTCTTTTGCGTTTTATGTCCTTAATTAATGTAGATTTGTTGTTTGTTCTTATTTTTTTTTTTTTTTTTTTTCTTCGTTATTTCATATTTCATTTGATAAATTTTTTGTCATACAAATGGGAAATAAATTTATCGTCATCATCATCAAACTACCATTCCCTTTTGTTAAGGATCATGGTAGCAGATTGGGCCCGTAAATCGGTACAAAAGTTTCTACCAGATCTGTAGTAAGTAAGTAAGTAAGTAAGTAATTTATTTACACTTACACAGTAGTTTAGTACTACTGTTGGATTTTGTAGTTGTTCGGAAGAGTTGCGCAAACATTCCAGTTTATCCCGAGGTATATTTACAGAAATTGTGTTTACACAGGACCCCGGAAATGGGGTCCTGTGTATACATATACAAAATGGAACGAAATGGTCTTGGCAGAATGTAGAATAAAAAGTTTCCTCCCGAAGTTGTGTAATACTACCGTTTGATTCAGTTCCCTGGAACGGTACAAAAAGATTTCAGTTCGTCCACAGGAAAACGCACACAGAATTGCGAAATTATATGTAAATAGAACCCCGGAAACAGCGATCGGCATGTGGCCAGATCGTGAGGGTATGACTAATAACAAGAGCTAGAATACTCTATGTGACAAAGTCCAAAACACGCCAGTGATCCTCAGGAAGAAGGAGTAAACATCTCCGTGACGACTCAAACTCAACAACTCACATCCTGTCTCAACCAATCATGGCGATCTTTGGGAGCAGCTGTGATACCACTTCTGCCTTTCTTCCGCTAGGTACCCGGATAGGCCGGAGATTTTGCTTCAATAAGGAGAGATAGTCATCAAGTGTATTGCTATTGCTATTGGATAGCAGCAAGAACAAAGAGCGTGTCCGAAAGCTCCGAAACGAACGAAAATGCTGAATTAGTTCAGCATTTTATGCAGCATTTCGCTTTCGGACTTAAATTTTCGCTCAGTTAGTGCAGCATTAATTCAGCATAAAATTCATCGAAAAATTCAGCAAAGATGCTAAATTTTACGCTGAATTTTCCAGAAGAAACTGGGGAGCTGGCGATTAAGGCTAAATTTCGGTATTTTAGAAGTGTCAGAGAAGAAATAAAGAACGTGTCCTTTTAGTGCTGTAAATGCTGCATTTAATGCTGCATATTAGGTAAGAGCTTTCGGACGAAAAAAAAAAGTGCAGCATTAAATGCAGCATTTACAGTCCTGAAAGCTTTCGGACTCGTTCATAACCTCCGTCTCCCTGTCTCTGTGATACGACCATGCAGAGTCGAATATATTCTAATACCCTACCCGATGCAAACGAGCGGAGGAGGAGCTACGCAAGACGTCATAATTGTTATCTACAGACAGCTGTATCGCGGTACAACTCCGCAGGATAATCCGAACCCCGTCTGAATCGTCCTTTCTGCCATGCTGACGTCACATGTGACGCGCTGTAAAGCGTGCTCTCCGCGCCTGCAAGGCATCCTACCATTTTTCACCTCGTATGAGCAACGGCGTAGAGGGAAGTAGACGGGTATGACGGCCCTGATGTAACTGTACGGCTGGAAAGTTCGAATGTCAGAGCAGCATATTCGTTAATTTATCTTGGTTTACCGATCGAGAGGTCGATCAGAGAGACCAGAGCACACAACATATTCGAAAAAAGATTGCTGCAGCTTATGGTTCCGCATTGTGGCGAATAAGTTGCGTTTCAACCGTCTTATTCTCGTCACGATTTTTAACTCGGTGGCCCTGCCTCACATTTTATATATCTCACCTTTCTGGCGAATGTTAATTGTAGTTTGTTCGTTCACACTTTCACCGAAAAAAGAATCCTGATAAAGTGTTGTAGTTTGTTCGTTCACACTTTCACCGAAAAAAAGAATCCGGATAATGTGTAGTTGTCCTTTTGTTTATGTACTGTAACTGTAATATTCATTATAAAAACCAAACACGCGAGAAAGGGTAACCGGCAGGGCCGTATCCAGGAATTTATTTCGGGGGGGGGGGGGGGGGGGGGTTTTGCTCGCGAAATTTATTTCGGGGGGGGGGGGGGTTTGTCCACGGGTCGGACCAAAAAGTACAAAAAATACATAGATCAGAGGTTAAAACCTGCAAAAAACTATTACTTTTGTGGGTTTCGGGGGGGGGTTCGAACCCCCTAACCCCCCCCCTGGATACGGCCTTGAACCGGCCTGGTTACCCTTTCTCGCGTGTTTGGTTTTTATCTGGCGGGTTTTCGGGTTGATCTTTGCCAATACTCCATATGACCAAGTCCAAAACACGCCAGTGATCCTCAGGAAGAAGCAGTTAGCGCCTCCGTAACGACTTAAATCCTGTGTCAAGCAATCACGGCGATCTATGGGAGCAACTGTGATACCACTTCTGCCTTTCTTCCGCTATAGGTACCCGGAGAGGCCGGAGATTTTGCAGCGGCAAGGGGAGATAGTCATAAAGAGTATTTTCAGTGTGTTTGTGGGACAGGTGCCCGTCTGCGAATTCTTATTTACGTACGTAATTAGTTATATGTCAAATAGGTTTGTTCTTATTGTTGTAGGCTACTGGGTTCTTGACGTTGTCTCCGGCTTTTACCCTTTACTTGTATTCATTTCAAATGGATACATTTGTAAAAAAGTGGTCAATTAATTCTTGAACCTTTTTCAGTTGGAACGTTGAAGTACTTGACACTGACGGACCCTACTAAAGTTTGGATGCCGGACTTGTTTTTCGGAAACGAAAAGGAAGGACACTTCCACGATATCATCGTACCGAATGTCTATGTCCGAATATTTCCAAAAGGAGACATCCTGTATTCTATTAGGTACGTTGTCTCTGTCACACCACATTTAAAATCCCCCACCTCCACCTAGTTGTATTTTCAGGCTCTTGGGATCGGATAATTCGAATTCACCACCAAAACTTTAGTTTTAGTTCATTCAAGTTATCAGTCAACGGGTTGTCGGCGAAATGTCCCCGGCGAAGTGTGCCCATGACAAAACCTCCTCATGGCGAAACGTCCCCGTGACAAAACGTCCCCGTGACTAAGCGTCCCCAACCAAAACGTCCGCTGGCGAATCATCCCCACGGCGAAACGTCCCAGACAAAAAAAGTTAGCAAAGATATGATAGTAGCCTAGTTAGTTTTAGGACTTCAAGATCGAAGTATACAACAGGCCCCGCATTCTCGGAACGGATTAATTGAAGACCACATCATGAAGAGATTAAAATAGTATGTAATTTTGTCGTTTTCAGTTACATTTAATCGGTTTATGTTTGAGCTCTATCCAATTGCTCTTAATTTTGTTCGTCAATATTGTTAAATAATCATGTTCTAATTTTAATAAGTATTTCTAGGCTCTTGGGATCGGATAATTCCAATTAACCATCAAAACTTTAGTTTTAGTTCATTCAAGTTATAAGTCAACGGGTTGTCGGCGAAACGTCCCCGGCGAAGAGTGCCCATGACAAAACTTCCCCATGGCGAAACGTCCCAGACAAAAAAAATAGTAAAGATATGATAGTAGCCTAGTTAGTTTTAGGACTTCAAGAAGTAATCTTCAGACCCCGCATTCTTGAAACTTATTAATTTAAGACCACATCATGAAGAGATTAAAATAGTATGTAATATAGCATGTAGTTTTGTCGTTTTCAATTACATTTAATCGGTTTATGTTTGGGCTCTATCCAATTGCTCTTATTTTTGTTCGCCAATATTGTTAAATAATCATATATTTGATGTTCTAATTATAATTAATTATTTTTTTGTCATACATTTCATTCATTATTACAGAGTATTACTGCCTCTCTTTAAGTTGTTTCTGTCAGAAGTACTGGTTTGTTCAAGTTATACATGTTTCTCACCAATCTCAAGGCGGGGCCGCGCGGGTCGCTTTTTGATCTTTGAGAATACCTGAAAAGTCGAGCAGGATTTCAAAAGAAACCGTGTCTGGTGAGGCCGATGCTTCAACTGACCTAGAATGATCAGTTATAACCGGGATCGACTAAAAAGAGGCACGGCACGGCACGACGTAGTGTAGGAGGCACGAGTACTAAAAAGAGGCATGAAAACTAAAAGGGCCCTTTCAGGCTTCAGATTGCAGAGGGGCAGGAACAATGTTTTAGCATGCCTTTTTTAGGCTCTGGAGTTACGAACTCCCACTTACTTGTCTACTATACGCTAATCTCTTTTTATTACTCGTGCCTTCTGCGCCAGGGAAACGATAGGTTACATATCTTGACAGACGTGTCACCCATCAGCTCTTCTCTGGGCATTGAAAAGTTTTCTGCGCAAAAAAAACATTCTGCGCCCCCATGTAGGCTTTTTCGAAATTGTCTGATCTTACATCATGAGCCTGAAGACCAAGTTAAACTTGAAAACCTATCCTTGGGGACGTTTCGCCATGGGGACATTTCGCCATGGGAACGTTTCGTCATGGGAACGTTTTGCCATTTGTGCGTTTTGTCGTGGGGACGTTAGGTCATGGGGACGTTCTGCCACGGACATGATTCGCCGGGGACGTTTTGCCATGGAGACGTTTTGTCGTGGGGACGTTCCGTCATGGGGACGTTATGTCATGGGGATATTTTGCTACGGGGACGTTTCGCCGGGAACGTTTTGCCATGGGGACGTTCCGTGGGTAAGCCCAGTTAACATCTGGCTCTAAGGACGTTGTGTGCGAAGTCTATAACGAAAGTGAATAGTTAATAATAATAATAATTGTATTTAAAAAAGCCCGAGGGCCCATATACAAGTACAAATTGTTAATACTCAAAGACATAAATATCTATAGCCTACAACTTATCTACGGAAAGCTTTATAAAATCTAGCGCTCTAAACACAAACATATAGAGCGTGTTCCACCCCTCTACCAATAGTAACTATTTCCGTTCCAGCCTCACGAAAAGTTACTACGCTGACCATTCCAACCTTCTCAAAATAGTAACTATTTGCTTACCACGATCGGGAGCGTAGTAAGCATAGTAACTACGCATCTCTGCAACGTGATTGGTCCGATCAGCCCGCGGCCTGATATTTGACCGAAAAATAAAAAAGCATTCCAGTCTAGCGTAGTAACTACGGTAACTAACGTAGTAACCACGGTAAGTAGGGTGGAACACGCTGATAAATCTTACTTCTCGACTGGGCGGAAGTACTGCACTTCGGGGTACCAAGGAGTTTCGGGATATCCCAACCGGAAATCTCCCCACGGAGATCCGAAAGATCTACCCGCTTAAACAATTACCGATATCCCCCTCTTCACCACCGCAAAGAGAACACGCATCCCATCCGGATTATTTTTCTTTCTATCAAAAACTTTATTTCTACCATGCTAGCGCTGTTCTATACCAATGTTGTGTTCTTCGACAGTGGCAACTAACAGCAGCGAAACTGTAAATGAAAGTCCAGACCCAAACCTGAACTTGTCAGTCCTAATCCAGTTCAGCTTTTGCTTCATACAAACCCACCTTTCGTTTTGGCAACGTACGTCAAGTACAGAGAAGTTTCCAGGCATCAGACATTATTGGGCTACGTAGCAATACATTTCAAGCAAGAAAGAAAAGGAAATGAAATACTCAAACTATTCGCAACGGGCTTCGCCATACTAAAGTACTTTCTCAAGACCTATGGGGAGTCCCCCCCATAGTGACGCCCTGATCTTAGTACTCAGTGGAGCAGAGGCCTTGCAAGTAAACAAGTTTTGATGGGATCCCAAAAATTTTAGATTTTAACCAGACAATTGGGTCTTGTAGATATCCGGTCTTCGCCAGACTACTTGAACATTTTTACTATTAAAATTTAGAAACACATAAAAAATCAGAACCTCCTGTCTTACTTCTGCAAAATTTTCGGTTTCAGCCGATTTCCGGGCGAACTACTTGTCCGGCAAAAAAAGCTTAAAAATGAATTCAGCACATCTCCTAGCCCCTACATCGAACCTCTAACCAACTTCAGTTAAAGCTTTAACTTTTTAACAAATTTTCCGGTTTCAGCCGGATTCCTGGCGAACTTTAAGTCCGGGTAGAAAATGACTGTCATATATGGAGTCAGCATGTACTAGTTCCACTCGCATCCACTCGCATCATTACACTGTCATAACAGATAGCGCATAACACTTTCAAGTATAACACCTTTTTACTTAGAAATAAAGTGTTATGACCAATTAAGTTTACACTATTCCGTGCCTAGATCTCCAACATCACCTTCAATTGGTAAAAATACTAACGGGAACGAAATAAACATAACAGATAACATCCCAAAGTGTTATCTGTTGAAACCGGGCATCCTTCTGTTGTCGTTATGTAACTTCCGACAGTGTAGTATTTTTTACCAATTGAACACTTTATTTCTAAGTGAAAAGGTGTTATTCTTGAAAGTGTTATGCACGATCTGTTATAAAACTTCTGACAGTGTAGTTCCAACTTCTTTCCCACCAATTTGAAACAAACCTAGGCTCTTCTGTTGGTGATGATGAAAGTGAGATGACATTTTCAGATACCTCGGTCAGTTACTACGGTCGGGACGTGGTATCTGAATATCAGTCTTTAACTGCAAAAATTACTTTAGACCGTGACATCAGATACTATGGTATCAGCGAAAACGCCACATTTGATATCTTTTTCGATTATCTTGGAAAGTTTCAGCACCAACACCCTCGGCCCGCAACACGAAACCTCTTGACTTTCCGACAAAGACCTCCTAATAACAACTTCGTTTCGTTCACTTGGAAACTGAAAGAAGGCTCTTCTGCCCAAACTCTATTACCCCACTCCTGAGTTTGGCGTTGGCCCATTGTTCCTTGGAAAATCCCATCCGTGTAAGATAGAAAAAAAATAGCGACCGAAGGATCGTTGTGAAGGGAACTAGCTAGACGACTGATCTGGATTCTGATAAGCCTACATTGCTGCTCTGATAAGCCTACACTACATTGGTAGGCAATGAACCAGTTCTAGGGACTGTCGGCTAGACCCAAAAGGCTCATCCCTTCTTCACATTAGCCGGTTTATAAGGTTGGTATCCTAGGATTCTTATCGCGCTTGCTAATGACCAGGGTTGGAGCGTAGGGATCGATCTGGATTCTGATAAGCTTACATTGCACCCGATTTTCACTACATTGATGGGCAATGAACCAGTGCTAGGGATTTTCGGCTAGACCCCTGCTCTCAAAAGGCTCATCCCTTCTTCACATTAGCCGGTTTATAAAATTGGTATCCTAGGATTCTTATTGCTCCAACCAGGGTTGGAGTGTAGCCAAAAGGAATATGGCTTTGTAGGTTTCAAGTTGAAGACACCGTGCTCCGCAACTGCTGTCTTGAGTTCCCATGCAGTGAGGTTCTTGACAGTAAAATCATCTTGGTGGATTGACTGCTTATTCCTAAAGAGGCCGGTGGTAGATGAGGGGGTCTCCACGAGCCTGCCATAGTGTGACTAGTCTGGCTTATTACGTTCTTTCAAGTGTGTTCGGTTGGGTCTTTGCATTAAATTGTGTCGAGTATCTTCTGTGGACGGGTGTTCGTTTGACGGATGTTGCTAGTCTGCATGGTGCCGGCCTGGTGACTGGCGTTTATGTCAAATGACGAATCTTGATTGCGCCGGTCCTAGTCTTTTTCAGTGGCAGGCCTGGAACTCCAGGGGTGTCAAGAACATTCAAGCTCTCAAGAGCTCTCCCCTTCGTCAAAATGGTAGGGTTTGTAAAGATGATCTGATATGAATCCTATGACTCTAATAGACAGAGGTACGGGGCAGCCAAGGGGACCCCACTTATTTTACAACAATTTCGTATATCATATGATCATATACGGTAACCTATATGAAGTTTTAAAACTCCAATTTCTCTACATCAGAACATCGTAGGTTTTTGGGATCCCTAAACGTAAGTGGAGGGATACCCATGACTTTGTAACCAATGGGACCAAATATACACGTTAAAGTAGTTGATTCATGTGGGCCGAGAAGGTAGGACACACTGTCATTTTACGATGGGTCGAATATTTACGAACACCAAGTTACCTTTGGTTTCTCCAGAATCTCCATGGTATCCAAGGTAATCCACAAATTACTTCCACTCTTGAAAACAAGTTCGTCAACTCGCCATTACTCATTAAATATTCACTGATCTCCCGATGCGGGTCAGAGTTATACCAGAATCTCCGAGAAGATCGAGGGGCGTGTAAGAGGATTAAAACAACGATGCATATCACCCTGTGGACGTTTAGATATGTCAGAAGTAAAAACGCTCGGCTAGTTTGACAATTTTTGGTGTCGGAAGCTGAATATTATTTTGCTTACTTTCAAAATCTCTAAGAAATCGTTATAACGAATTTAGTATAATTTACGGCGTTTGTTTACTGTGATCTGGTTTACATCCTTAATTCTTTGGACTTCGAGAATTATCAAGAAAAAAACAGAAAACAAAATACTCAGAGAAATCGATAATGCAAATAGTTACTTTGATTTTTCAACACATTTTCCATGTGCCTGATACAATAAAAACAATTTGTTAGATACATAATCAAACTATGATCCCAGCCTCTCCATGTCGTGCACTTCCGACCCGCGCCACTAGATGACCCAGCGGTCGGATCGAGTCGTGTCTTCATCTTGGGTCTTGGGTGGGGGGTTTCTAGACGTTGCAAGTGCTATAATGCTTATGATGCATCTCCTTTAAGTCACCGAATTTACCAGGGACGGAACGAATGCGATGAAATCAATGCGGACTGAACAAAAGTTGAATGAATTGCCGAATTCGATAAAGAATGGGAGCCAACAAACACGTTAAATCACCCAGTTTGGAAATGTGGCTACAAAAGATTTTATAAAACGGGCATCTGTCCGTCCGTCCGTCTGTCCGTCCGTTCGTCCGTCCGTCTGTCAGCACGATAACTCTGGAAGGGAATGATATATTTTGATGAAACTTGGTGTGAGGATTCTTTAGGTCAAGGGACAAGTCGAGTTCGTAGATGGGGTCTGTAGCCCTACATTTAGGGGTGGGGGTTCAAATTAAGGGATGAAAAAATATTTTTAACAGCTAATGAGAGAGTCGCTTTAGTGGCAAGAAGACATGCTGAACACGTATATGAAAATCATTTTCTCGCCGGACAAGTATTTCGCATGGAATCTGGCAAAAGTAAAAGTAAAAGTTTTATCTGAAGTTGATTAGATGTTCGGTTTAGGGGTAAGAAGACATGCCGAACCCAGGTGCGTCACGTATGGGGGGGGGATGGACAACCTCCCCCAACGTTGTCGGCCAGTCGGAAATAACAGAGTCGTCGCGAAGCGCCGGGGTTTTTCGTAAAAAACAGTTTAATTTTTCATGAAAACAATCGGGTTTTCTGAAAATCAGTCGATTTTTCATTAAAACAGGAGGTTTTTTCTTGAAAGTAGTCGGTTTTTCTGAGAATCAGTAGATTTTTCGTCAAAATTGTCGTTTTTTGTTGAAAACAGTCGTTTTTTCCTGCAAAAACAGTCGGTAAAACTGACAAGCCAGTCGGTAAAAACATTGCCCCCCCCCCAACATTTTGGCTAGTATTTTGCAGAAGTGAGGCAGGAGGTTCTGATTTTTTAATATGTTTCTAAATATTAATAGTAAAAATTTTCAAGTAGTCTGGCGAAGACCGAATATCTACAAGACCCAATTGTCTGGTTAAAATATTACAATTTTGGGATCCCATCGAAACCTTTGGCCTTGTTTACTTGCAAGGCGTCTGCTCTCCTGAGTACCAAAATTTCTTGACAAAAATGAGGATCAAACACCAGACTGATTTGACCGTAATGCCTCAAAAGAGCTGTGATAGATTAGGGGGTCCCAAAAGTTGCACAGGACTGCCACTGAGTTCCCCCTATACTTGTGACGGGTCTGGTTTGTGACGATCTGTATACTCTTTATGACTAATTCCAAGTTACGCCAGTGAACCTCGGGAAGAACGAGAAACGTCGCCCGAACGATGACTCAAATCCTATGAATGAATGAATGAATGAATTTAATTCCAAAAAAGCCCAAGGGCCATGGCGGAAAACATAAAAAAAATAACAAAAAACAAAATATCATACACTCCAAAACAAACCAAAAATCAACTTCTATAAAAATAGTTCGCGGTGGGTCATAGCTATCTTCAGGAATCTACCCAGCCTTCGGAGATCACCAAAACACTTACTTCCCATAATCGAAGTCAATTCCCTTTCATCCCAAACCTCCCGGCCAAACACTTCCTTTCTTAATACTTTCAGCTCCTCGCAATAACACATCAAATGTACCGCATCCTCCCCCTCAACACCACACATCGGACAAAAATAAGGACCAGTACCTTTCCTCTCTCGACCAATATACTTTCTCCGCATCCCCACTGGAAGAGCGTCCGCCCTAAGACTCACCATCCACCTCAATTCTGCCCCCCCCCCCCCAATCCCAACTTGAAATATAATTCTTCTCCCCATGTCTCTTTAGCCATACCATACAACTTCAGAGAGTGGTGCTCTGATACGCCCCCACTCTCAGAACACTCTCAGAAGTTTCAAACAGAAGGATGTGCGGTTTCAACAGACACTGCGTAACAGACAACATTTCGGATATGTTGAATGAAAATGTTATGCATAACAAGCGTTGCCATCAGGAAGAGCCCAAAGATCGCTAGAAAACATCTGCTGAATTTCCGATAACATGACGACAAACAAAAAAGTCAATAGAAGCTTTTTTGGCTCTTCCTGGCAACGCTTGTTGTTATGCATAACATTTCATCTGTAACGTTTTAAAACACTACAGAGAAGATCCCAAGTGCTGTCTGTTACGCACTGTCTGTTGAAACCGCGCATCCTTCTATTGTCTGTTATGAAACTTCTGACAGTGAACCAATCAACGGGGTTCGTTGGGGACAGCTGTGGTGACGCTTGTGGCTCTTGCTAGAGCACTATGGCGATTCTTTATCGGTGTGAAGAGTTACTCATCAAAAGTATTGTGATTTCTCCCTCGTCGCGAGTCTGGGTTGTCAAGGCTGCTGGGGACGAGTCTCCGCCTTAAGGGAGGAGTATCCTTGGCCCCGCCCTGGGGGAGGAGCTACGTGATCAGATGTCGCTGATGCGGCCTACGGCCGAGACGGGGTCGTGTTGTCAAGGAACAACCCAGAACTACTGTTCGGGAAAAAGCCATGTCGATACCCCTAACGATCAAAAGGCCCAAGGAGGAAACGAATCTTGACATCTCTGTGAGCAACAGGTGCTCTTGAAAAGTGTTTCTGTGGTGGGAAAAGTCTTGCGGAAACTTTCTTAATTGGAGAATCGTGTTTCCAACGTCGATACTGAACCAGAAAGTTTCCAAGATACCTGAAAGTTTCGCAGCTTTAGGGTTCTGTTGTGGCGATTAAGGATCTCAAGGACAATAATCCCGAAGTTAGCGAAAGCTAGGGAGGGTGGCTGGTTGGTTTCTTGTTTTGTTTTATTGAAGTTACTTTAAGCAAGTTGAGGTGGATTCACCCAGGCAAGTAGATTGAATCAGGTTCTTGGTTGAACGTACCGTTGTTACAACGCATGAAGTCATGAATTTTGGCTTCTTGGCGTCAAGGCTAGAACGCATTTTTCAGTTTTCGACAAAACGTCATGCCACGGGGTCAATCGGCCAATCACGCTACAGAGTTTCATAACCTGTGCAGGTGGGTTTTTACACTGTCAGAAGTTTCATAACAGATAACACGAGGATGCGCGGTTTCATCAGATAATGCATAACAGATAACACTTCGGATGTTTTCTGTTGTGTTTCAAAGTGTTATGCAAAATAACCGTTGCCACCAGGGAGAGTCGAAAAACCGCAAAAAAGCATCTGCTGAGTTTTCCGACATCATGACGACAAACAAAAAAGTCAGTAGATGCTTTTTTGGCTGATTTTGGCTCTTCCTGACAAAGCTTCTTATGCATAACATTTCATGAATAACGTTTTTAAACACAACAGATAACATCCGAAGTGTTGTCTGTTATGAAACTCCTGACAGTGTAGACTGTGATACTCTTTGGTTCGTAACCCGAACGGAAATTCTATTTCAGAAAAATAATAATTGATGAATAATAACTTGACTGAGCATTGTTCGTCAATAAAGTTAACACAAGGCTTCAAACATTGAAGTGCGTCAAGGTCCTCAGGAAGAAGAAGAAGAAAATTAGAACAGGGGTTCTGCCTGTCCTCGTTTGTTTTCCTCGTTGTTCTCGTTTTGATATGCACTGAGTCGGTGTTTGGGGTATCATCGCTAATTCATCGCTAATTATCACAATAAATTATTAAATAATTATCACAATTATTCACAATCATCACATCGCCAATTCCGCAGCGCCAAGAAGTTAATGTCATTTGTTATTCTGAAATCCGCAGTAATTGGTTTTGCGCTCATATTGTGAGTAGTTGGTTCTGCCATAAGATTTGCACTCTATAGTGAGCAAAATAAATTGACAGAGCGATCCCTCGCAGAGGCGTCACTACTGGGGGGGGACGCCCCCCCCCCCAATGTTGTCGGCCGGTCGGTAAAAAATAGCCGAGTCGGCGCGAAGTGCCGCGATTATTAGTAAAAACAGTCGATTTTTTACTTAGAAATATTTTTTTTTTCTTAAACACAGTCGATTTTTAATAAAAACGGTCGGTTTTTCGTAAAAATAGTCTTTTTTTCTTAAAATCAGCCAATTTTTCGTCAACACAGTCGTTTTTTTCAGTAATAGTAGTTTTTATCTACAAAAACAGTCGGCAAAAATAACCAGCCAGTCGGTAAATACCGTGTCCCCCCCCCCAAACATTTTGGCTAGTAACGCCTCTGCAGGACCCGTGACCCCTGTTCTAATTTTCTTTTTCATCTTCCTTAAGCGCGTTGAGAGACAGAAGCCCTATCCGCAATCCGCATTAACTCAAGAAAAGCAAAAAAAGTGTAAAAAAAAATCCCCTCTGTGGCATCGAAAAACTTCCAGAATCAGGAACATATTAGAGCATAGAGAAGACCCTTGCCAAGAAGAGTCGAAATTTCACTTAAATAAATCTCGGAGAAGTATCTCCTTATGGCTTTATGGCTTTCTACTTCGGTATCATACAGGGTAGAGCAGAGCAAAACAACACTATAGGGAGTAGCTCCAAGACTTGAAAGAAGTGACACACACTCAGATAGCAGCGACACTAGCACCACTAGCGATAGTGAACGTCCCTACTGAAACTTAATCAGTCGAGCACGAGCGCTGAATCCAGTAACTTCATATTCTGAACATAGCAAAAAAAGATACAACCTGCCCTGTTTCCCCGATGTGTGCAGACCGTATCTTAGCTTTACTATAAATTTCTAAATCTGCAAGTTTGTCTCGCTTTAAATGCCGCAATCTTAGTGGGCGGCGCTATGAGTATGGCCCGTTTGTGAAGCGAGGAAAGAATAGGACTTGACACTACTCCCTAATGTTATTTTGCTCTGCAGTCAACAGTTATTGAAAAGTTATAGGCTACGCACTTCTAGATGATGCGTGTCGACGATTCGTTTCATTCCATAGCTGATGCCTTGACGGTTTTGTTAGATTGTCTCTTCTCTACTTGGATCGATTCTCATCAAGTCTTGTTGCTTCTAAAGAGGAACTTGCATTCTAAGACACGTATCGTCTCACTATAGCCCTAGTCATGACCCTAAGGTCCAAGGGAATCGTTCCCTTAATTTCCTTAGGGTCTTACAAGCTTGGAGATTGACTCCGTAGTTCGCCAATTTGGTATGCGAGATGTGTCGGTTCTTTAAAGCTCTTCGGATAATGGGATAGGTTTTCACGGTGTTACTCATTTATTGCAGTATTGGGCATATTGTGTTTCTTCTGTAAATATTATGGAACGAAGAATCTTCTCGCTGTGACTGTGGAATTAGCACTGACAAATCGAACTAAAAAAAAATAAAGTCCGGTCTTCACCTCCCGGAACTTCCGGAATCTGGGCTTCAAGATTATTCTTCGACGTCTTCTGTAAATTGCATCTGGAATATGAACCGGTCCGAAAGTATATCAAAATAATCCGGAAAAAAGGGGCTTTTGAACTTCCAGATTTCCGGAATTTTTTAGTATCGCAGAAGAAATTAAAAAAAATCTCGGAAAATCTGGGAACCCAGATTCCGGAAGGTGAAGACTTAACTTAACCCTTTTTTCATGTCAAACCATCGGCATTTGTCTTAAGGGCGGCTCAGACGGCGATCGCAAGTTTCGTAAAGTTTTTCGCAAGTTATGTCTCGTAAAGCTTGTAGCCGCTCAGACGAGAATTTGAATTGTTGTTACGAAAGTTTTGTGCAGAAGATTATTATTTAAAAAAAAACAAGACTGTGGGTATGTTCCAGTCCCGGTAGTAACTACGCAGTTGATCGCTGGAACTGAACAAGGTTGGGACAGCTGTTATAACGTGAAAGTTAAAAATTCAAATCAAGGCTAAGATTAATTTAAAAATCATGATTTCTATTTGTTTGTTAAAGTCAAGCAAATAGTTGGATGACCCTTAATCAAAGAGTATCGCTACTTTTCATGAAATTTCTAACAATGATCCTTTTATTTCTCTTATTACGCATTTCCTGCTCGGATTTTCGAAGCTATACCAGTACAGAAAGGATGAACTCCACTTCCAATACTCTTGGAGCGTGTTCCACCCTACTTACCGTAGTTACTACGCTAGTAACCGTAGTTACTACGCCAGGCTGGAACTCTTTTTTAATTTTTCGGTCAAATATCAGGCCGCGGGCTGATCAGACCAATCACGTTGCAGAGATGCGTAGTAACTACGCTCCCGAGCGTGGTAAGCAAATAGTTGCTATTAGTTACTATTTTGAGAAGGTTGGAACGGTCAGTGTAGTAACTTTTCGTGAGGCTGGAACGGAAATAGTAACTAATAGTTACTATTGGTAGAGGGGTGGAACACGCTCTTGATGACTAGCTGTTGGTGTTGACCGAATAATCGCCGTGTGCCTAGCGAAGAGCAAGAAACGTCACTGGCGCGACAGGCAACAGACGTTGTTGATTGGTTGACACATGATTTGAATGAGTTTGAGGATTCGCCTGGGTGACGCTTCTCGTTCTTCCTGAGGTTCATGGGCGTGTTTCGGTTTCGTGTTTAGACCTTGAGTATATACTGTAAGGTCGTCGTAGTCCAGCTAGTTCGAAGTGCTCTGATTGGCTGAAAATCGTAAAAAATGGTGGTTACGACACGTTACGATGGCCTCCGATAGATGACGATTGCAGGCAGAGACCTCCCCCCACCTTAGCAGTGGTAACTATTTCTAGAGGGTATCGGTTGTGTAATTGTACTAAATTTATTCGTACTACACAAACTACATAACACAAATATATGGCGGGACAAGATCCCCTGAAGCTATTTTGTTGGGATCGACTACCTATACACTAGCCGACATTGAAGATAATCACATTACAATAATCACATCACACTACAAGCATAAGTAAACTACACAAACAAAAATATATTGACGGCAAAAAAATAAAATAAAAATGCACCGAAAAGGAAAAAGGGAAAGGAAAATAATAGAAAAAAATGGATCAGGGAACTAAAGAGAGTATTGTTTATTCGCAGGTTTCGATCGGGGAACTAAAGAGAATCTTGTTTAGTCGCATGTTTCGATCGCTGGTGGTATCTTATCGTAAATGACTGTCGGAGCATAAGTGTTACTCAGTCTAATCTGACCAGTCATGATTGATAATGGTACTGAATGTGTGGAGATTTATTCCAGCGGTATTTCGGTCCTTCTGTACAAGGATCTTGTCTGAGATTAAACGCAACTAACTTACCCGTTTAGCACCATGAGTTGTCTTACGATGAGGTTGGAGCTCACCCTATCCAGGGACGTCACGTATGTGGGGGGGGACACCCCCAATGTCTTCGGCCAGTCTGTAAAAAATAATCGAGTCGGTGCGAAGCGCCGCGATTTTTCGTAAAAAACAGTCGATGTTTCTGCAAAAACAGGGTCACTGGAAAACCGGAACACCGGAACCTCCCTTTACCTAACCTTTTGGTTAGGTTAGGTAAGGTTAACCTTTTTACCTAACCTTTTGTGGCGGAGGTTCCGGTGTTCCGGTTTTCCAGTGACCCCAAAAACAGACAGTAAAAATCACCAGCCGAACATTTTGTCTAGTAACGCCTCTGAGCATATCATTTTGCATTGTGGTAAATAGCGCTATGAGAAGATTAATTCAAGTGATATTTCGGTCCTTCTTGGCAAGGTCACCTCTGGAACAAACTCGGCAAATCAGCCAGTCCATCAACCAAGTTGGTTCGAGGTTGGAATCAAATGCAAAGAAAAACATGCAAAACTCTCCCATGTCCTCCATTACTTTGATGTTGTTATCGATCTCCTGATTCTGTTCGTTGTCCCTACTTGAATACTTTTTTTCCTTTTTAGGATTTCGCTAACTCTCTCTTGCCCGATGAATTTGAAGCTTTACCCACTGGACAGACAGACATGCTCTCTGAGCATGATCAGCTGTAAGTATGTCCCTTATAGCTAATTTATCATAATGACGGCTCAGAGGGCGTTCGTAAGGTTTGTAGTTTTCGCAAAGTATGTTCCGTAAAGTTTGTCGCCGCTCAGACGACACCCTTAAAGCAGAAATATAAAAATGCTATTCTGCAAGAGATACAGTGCTTACCATCCCTACAGCCTTTCTGATTCTTCCAACACACGAAAAAGACATGAAGACAACAAGTAAATCCAAAGAGACACGCCAGGTTTCAGTTTGGCCTTATTACAGTTCAGCGCTCCAAGTGGAGTAACAGTCCCCTATTTCCTCAGGCTCAACACTTGTGTAGACATAGTAAAAAGTCGGTTCCATAGGGTAATGGGTGACTTTCACTTTCTGCTGCTGAGACATATGTAAAATCTCAATTACCCGGGACGCAAATGACAGGTTTTCCACTACTAACCTGTGGATCTATTTTAGCATGTCTGATCCAGGTGCTGACGGTGAGGCTAACAGAAACTAGTCCTCTTGGAAGCGGGGAGAGGGAAAAGAAAATTCCGTAAAAAAACAAGCTAACTAATCCAATTTTCTTTAAAATAAAAAAAGAAAGAGTAGAAGCAACAACTGTAATTGTGAAAAAAATTAGCAGTTACATAGCATATTTTTATCTTTTCTAATTGCCGACGCGTCCTCTGAGGGATGGACGTTAGGTTTCTGCGCGGTTTTTCTCTCGAACCGAAACAGCAACAATAAAGAAAAAGGCAGTCGTACTTGAGTTGTGGGGTCGCGATCACTTTGGAAAGGTAAACTGAAAGTTTATATTTCATCTTTAAATATAGGACTACAGAGCCCATCTTTGAACTTGACCTGTACTTTGACCCAAAGAGTTCTCGTGCCAAGTTTTAACAAAATATCTCAACCCCTTCGAGAGTTATCGTGCTAACAGACGGACGGACGGACAGACGTACAACTTTTGTGATGTCATAGGTATCCCTCCACTTACGTTTTGGGATCCCAAAAACAAACTCTTCAAATTATTTGGTATCATCATGTGTAGCCTATCATATCAACATATTTTCAGTTTCTCGATTTTACATTATCGAATTCTGCTGTGGATCTCATATTCTATTGGTCAACCTTGTAAACTTAACGAAAAAACTTTTTCCGTTAAGTACTTTAACGCTTACGGAACAACTATACGAACTTTTCGAACGACTTTACGCACTTGACGAACCGTCAGTTAATGTTAAGTAGCCTAATTGGTTTGGAACGTTAAAGGATAAGTAGCAGTAGATATTTTTCTGGTCAAGTCTTCTGTATAATAGTACGATAGTATTGTATAGCATAACTTAAAGTCCACATCAAAGCCTGGGCATTTGAGTCTTAATCTAATCTTCACCTGCTTGAAACAAATTTGCAGCCTACTCTCTCGTCGGTCAATACAAGCCAAGATTTCAAGACATGAAACATTCTTGTCCTATTAATACCAACCAATTTTTATCAAGAACCAAAATAAAAATAAAAGGAGACATTGAAAATATTCACTAGGATCAACTGCATTCGTGTATGTAGTTTTGCTTACGTTGCTTCACGTTGCTTCCTTCAGTGATGATTGATTTAGCTCATGGAATCGGCTCATGGAAGGAATTTTACAATCCCGCCCGTCGAATAGTTTTAGTTATAGTTATTGAAAAGGAATTTGAAGAACAAACTTGAGTTAAAATTAGTAGTAATAAAGATATTCGTTTGTTTTTAAATATGGAAACTAAAATTATAAGCAGTAAAGAGATTAAGATCTGACAAAGTAAATCTTGAAAGAGTAGATGCCACACTTGTGTCGCTGAGAGGAGGAAAAAAAAATGTAAGAAAAAGTAAATAAGTAAAAGAGCAAAAAGCTTTTCAGAAAAAGACCTGGCGTTACGGAAGGAAGAAGAGTGAAAGAAAACGCGGAAGTTGAGAATCACTTTAACCTAGCGTGTCCGAAAGCTCAGGTGTTTACGAAGGACAGTTTTTAAAAATTCTTCTTCTTCTTTTGTGTTTTGGCAATGGAAATCTAATTGGAAACAGGGCGCCGACTTTCGGGCTTTTTGGCTTGTAATTATTCGAAGGTTGGAGATGTTCCCTGTGTGAATTGTGTTTAATTGATTACTATTGGCATCCCGATGAAAAATTCTTTGACTATGTAGTAGTATGGTAGTTGTACGAAAAAGTTGCATGGAATGGTATGTAGTAGTATGGAGTAGTTTGATTAGTGATATATAGTAGTATGGAATACTTTCATAAACATGCCTCCGACTGGGTTAATCTTATGTAGTAGTATCCGATAGCATCCAGTTTGCTAGTGGTATCATGTAGTAGCAACAGTTACTACTGCATGCTATTTTTTCGTACTACTCCATACGACAAATTCTCGGATATTTTTCATCGGGATCAATCAATCAATCAAATTTATTTCAACCCTAATAGCACTAGGCTAACAGGGGCGGGAATTGGAAACTAAACACTCACTGACAATGTACGAGTTCGTTCCTGAATTCGTATTCTTTCACTATTTTCCCCGTAACTTCATTTTTAAAATGAATGCCAACCATGTGTCCCTCAGGAATTTCTTGCGGAAAGATTTAAATATTCTATTAGACTTTTAGCTAGATATTACGAAAATCTCCCGGATCCTGTTCCCTTATTCATAGTCTTAGCATACACTAATCGCGTTAGAAAACCTCTTTGTAGCTTCGAGCTGAGACTCGCGGGGGGGGAAGAAAGAAAGAGGAAGGAAATAAAGAGGAAAAGAAGAAAGAGGTGAAAATATACTAAGTGCTCAAAGAAGGTCGTCTATATAGTGGTGTGCGATATCGACACATCGATATTTTTGCTTTCGATAATCGATATATCGATATGGATATTTCAATGCCATGTTTCGCTATAGTATACGTGTCGTTTCGCCTAAATTTAAGAGCAAAATTGTCGTAAAAAAGCATTTTGCATCAACTGAAACCTTGAATGAATAAAAACTGAATTACGATCCGAAGAACTATTTTTCCAATTTTGTATATATAAATCTAACTTTTGTTGATTATTTACAATAACTATAAATGAACTAATATCGTTTTCGATATCGATATTTACGTTTCGATGTTCGATATTTGGTCCGATATATCGTTATCGGTACCGAATATCGCCCAACACTAACAAGACGTGGAAGAAGTCTACTGGCTTGAAGTCGCGATTTCTTCTGCAGGGCATATTTAAGCAAAGCAAGATTCTTTGGGTTAGCGTAAATTTGCGATTTGTCGCGTAAAGTCGGGTTTAAAGGGTTCCTCACACTATTTACTGTTAATGTTAAAATTCATATTTTAGATACACTGTCGGAAGTTTTATAACAGATCGCGCATAACACTTTCAAGAATAACACCTTTTCACTTAGAAATAAAGTGTTGTGACCAATTAAGTTTACACTATTTCGTACCTAGATCTCCAACAACACCTTCAATGATAAAATACTACACTGTCAGAAGTTACATAACGACAACAGAAGGATGCCCGGTTTCAACAGATAACACTTTGGGATGTTATCTGTTATGTTTCTTTCGTTCCCGTTAGTATTTTTACCAATTGAAGGTGTTGTTGGAGATCTAGGCACGAAATAGTTTAAACTTAATTGGTCATAACACTTTATTTCTAACTGAAAATTTGTTATTCTTGAAAGTGTTATGCGCGATCCGTTATGAAGCTTCTGACAGTGTAGTTAAATAGCCTACTTTAAAACTAGGCTGCGCTTTTAACAACTTCTTTGGCTGTTTTAGGCCTTTCTCATGGCACATTAAACATTGACAAATTTACATACCGGATGCAAGATTCAGGAAACTGGACTTTCACAACGACATGCGAAGAAGTTGAAACAGAAAAAGATGAACGCAGATGTGCTGGCAACGTGAAGATTCGTTTGAACTAATCATATCCAGAGCAAAATAACACTAGCGCCAAGACCTATGCTTTCCGTGCTTCGCAAACGGGCCATAATCATAGCGCCTTCGACTAACCTTACGGCATTTAAAGCGAGACAAACTTGGGATTTAGAAATGTCTAGTTAAGCTAAGATGCGGTCTACACACATCAAGGAAAGCGGGGAGGTTGTATCTTTTTTTTTGCTGTTTACAAAATATGAAGTCACTAGAGCCAGTGCCAATGCACGACTGATTGAATCTCAGTAGGGACGTTCACTATCGCTAGTATCCCTGCTATTCGAGTTTGTGTCACTTCTTTCAGGTCTTGGCGCTACTCTCTACTGTTATTTTGCTCTGCTCAGATTCGAGAGCTTTGTGGGGGTGGAAGCATGTAACCTTGTGATGTGCCGTACACCCAATCTGATTCGAAATAAACTTGAAAGACGTCAAGAACATATGTTTCAATAAGCCAATTGCAGGAGCGGCCAAATGCAAACGCGATATTATCCTTTGACTCTGGTTTTCTTTAAGGCAGGGCACTCCGAAGGTTAGAAAAGTTAAATTCGATCTAATAGCGGTGTATAGCAAACGGTGTTCGTCTTTTTCCGGCATTACTAAAACATGTTTACCACATTTTAGATGGTTGGACAACAGACGATCTCGTTTTTCTATGGCGGGATGGAGACCCTGTTCAAGTGACAAAAAACATGCATCTACCCCGTTTTACTCTCGAGAAATTCAACACTGACTACTGCAATAGCAAAACCAACACAGGTAAGGCATAGATTATTTGTATGTCTTATTTTACCACAAAACGTGTAACTACACTGTCAGAAGTTTCATAACAGATCGCCCATAACACTTTCAAGAACAACACCTTTTCACTTAGAAATAAAGTGTTATCACCAATCAAATTTACAGTTTTTCTCCAGCAACACCTTCAATTTGTAAAAGTACTACACTGTCAGAAGTTACATAACGACAACACGAGGATGCCCGGTTTCAACAGATATCGCTTTTAGATGTTATCTGTTGTGTTTCTTTTGTTCCCGTTAGTATTTGTACCAATTGAAGTCGTTGTTGGAGATCTAGGCTCGAAATGGTGTAAACTTAATTGTTCATAGCACTTTATTTCTAAGTGAAAAGGTGTTATTCTTGAAAGTGTTATGCGCTATCTGTTATGAAACTTCTGACACTGTAGACCTGTCACTATATCAACTAACAGAAATTTTAAAGGAGCCCTAGGCACTTATTGTAGCTTTTTAGATCATCCCTATACCTATGGAATACAAGCGAGGTCACCACCCTTTGACATTGGTTCGTCTTGCAACTGCAAACTTTTGCGCTTTTTCGCCCTGTCCGAGTTTGCCGGTCAAGCCATATTAATAAAACTGAATCGTGGGGTCCTTCCTCTTTTCACTGACATCATGTAAAAAATAAAACAGAGCCAATTACTTCAAAAGTTAAACATCTCTAACGAGAAGAAGGGGCAAACCTTTTTGTAGATGTGACAGAGCAGCCGACAGTTTCGTCGGCAGCGGGTGACTTAGGTTGCATCCTTGAAACCTAGATGATGCATCGTAAATCTATTTGAATGATGTCTGTTGTACTTGAAAATCCATTTGGCGAATTTGAGGAAATAAATTTTTGTCCCGGATTAACTTGTCCCCGCATTTTCAAATTGGGTGGTTTAACGTGTTTATTGGTTCTCCTTTCTTTATCGAATTTGCTAATTCATCCAGCTTTTGTTCAGTCCGCATCGATTTTACCACATTCGGTCCGTCCCTTCGTAAATTCGGTGATTTGTAGTTTTTGTCCCGGATTATAACTCCTGTCAGTTCTTTGGAGGGTTTAATGCACTCAGTCCTTCTCCAATTTCTCGTGTTTATCCTTCTGCTCCTTGCGTCCCATCGAGGCACAAACATCAGGTCTTCTTTTGCCTTGTTTGTTCTCCACTCGGCCAAATATTTGCGTAGCGAAGAAGCAGCTTTCACAAGAAGATGAATGGGAATCCTGCATCGGCTCGTTTGTTGATTCGAATCACGTTTTACTTGTATTTTGTATTCCGTGTAATCAGGGACCCATAAATTTCCTTTACAGGGGGCTTGTCATTTCCTATGCTTCTGTGTTGCTATGTTGACCGACTGTCAGTGTGGACGTGCGCGCCAAAGGGACTCCTCCCTCAAGGCGCCAGCAGCCAATCCCAAATTTTGTCTATCTGGTCTTGAACGTGATTGGACCGTGGGTATTTCTCGAACTATCTTCCGTGCGGTCGACATAGCATCAGAAATATCTTATTGACAAGCCCCCTGTAAAGGAAATTTATGGGTCCCTGGTGTAATCAAGAAAAAATAAGCCAATAGAATCTCCGTATTTGGTCACATGCAGCAACTACGGTATAGTGTTGTTTTGCTCTGAACTAAGGATATCCCGACGAAACTGAGCTGAGCTAGAGGTACTTGCTCAGCTTTGAGTTGATGCCCGTCTACATCCCTCTTCGCCGCTGCGCGTATCAGAGGAAAAAGGGACGTGCAGTTTGTCATGTGTGACGTCACAATGATAAGCCAATCGGCTTTTACTTTGGAAATCTTTTCTCCGGGAATTTACTGCGATGGAACTGTTTGTACAGGTAACGAATTGTGATGTCCCGCATTGCTCCTACTCCTAGCCCTTTGCATCGGACAGGGTATAGGGATCTATTCGACTCCGCTTGGTCGTCTTACAGAAACAGGGGGAAGGATGTTCTGGTGCTCATTTTTTTTGTGTAATCACGTGTTCCTCGGAGGGCTGGCGGTTTTTCGTTTAAATATTCAAGGACCCAAGGTCCGTTGTTTAGTTAAAGCAGAAATATAAAAATGCTATTTCTGCAAGAGATACAGTGCTTACCATCCCTACAGCCTTTCTGATTCTTCCAACACACGAAAAAGACAAGAAAACAACAAGAAAATCCAAAGAGACACGCCAGGTTTCAGTTTGGCCTTATTACAATTCAGCGCTCCAAGTGGAGTAACAGTCTCCTATTTCCTCAGGCTCAACACTTGTATAGACATAGTAAAAAGTCGGTTCCATAGAATGGGGGACTTTCACTTTCTGCTGCTGAGACCTATGTAAAATCTCAATTACCCGGGACGCAAATGACAGGTTTTCCACTACTAACCTGTGGATCTATTTTTTAATGTCTGGTCCAAGTGCTGACGGTGAGGCTAACAGAAACTAGTCCTCTTGGAACCGGGGAGAGCGAAAAGAAAATTCCGTAAAAAACAAGCTAACTAATCCAATTTTCTTTTAAACAAGAAAATAAAGAGTAAAAGCAGTAACTATGGTCGTGAGAAAAATTACCAGTTATATAAAATTATTCTATCTTCTCTATTTGCGGGCGTAATCCTCGTAGGGATGGACTTTCGGCTTCTCTGCGGTTTATTTCTTGAACCCCAACAGCAACACTGCAGAAAAAGGCAAACATACTTGAGTTTTGGCGTCGCGATTGCTTTGGAAAGGTAAACAGAAAGTTTATGTAGCATCTTTAACTAACAAGGATCATCCGATACCGTTGTGACTCAGCTATCTTCTCAACCCCCCCCCCCCACCGTTATAACTTCCCACGGTTTGCGCTGGATCACGCACAGCTAAGGCAAAAAGTAGATCACATTTTACTCTCTATGAATGAATGAATGAATGAATTTATGAATTTAATTCCAAAAAAGCCCAAGGGCCATGGCGGAAAACATAAAAAAAAATAACAACAAACAAAATATCATACACTCCAAAACAAACCAAAAATCAACTTCTATAAAAATAGTTCGCGGTGGGTCATAGCTATCTTCAGGAATCTACCCAGCCTTCGGAGATCACCAAAACACTTACTTCCCATAATCGAAGTCAATTCCCTTTCATCCCAAACCTCCCGGCCAAACACTTCCTTTCTTAATCCTTTCAACTCCTCGCAATAACACATCAAATGTACCGCATCCTCCCCCTCAACACCACACATCGGACAAAAATAAGGACCAGTACCTTTCCTCTCTCGACCAATATACTTTCTCCGCATCCCCACTGGAAGAGCGTCCGCCCTAAGACTCACCATCCACCTCAATTCTGCCCCCCCCAATCCCAACTTAAAATATAATTCTTCTCCCCATGTCTCTTTAGCCATACCATACAACTGAAAATTTAAAATCGGTTTGGTTTAAAACAAAACATAAATAAAATGGAACGCAGTCCTTTATTCTAGACCAAAAACGAAAGCAAAGTTAAAAAATTTCTGTTTGATAAAGAACTTGTTTGATGTAGCCAGTTTCCGAATTTCGTCAGACCCCGATTGACACATTTGTCCCATGAGAAAATAAAGAAGACGTTAAGTCGCCTGGAAGCGGAATTGGCGTAAGTGAAGAACACAAAATTTCGAGAAAAACGCGGTTGAATGTTTGGAACCTTGCAGAACAGAAATGGTTGGAGTAAAAAACGCGAAAAAATTACATGCTAAAAAGCATGGCATTATAAAGGGGTGGTGACAATTTCCAAGTAAAATATCAAACAGTTTCGGCACAATAAATTGCCAAAATACTGTTACGTCAATTGGGTTTTAACAGTTGGTCAACTTGTCAGATACGTCAAAACCGGTTCAAGCGTGTTAAACACCAGACATGCGACTTACGGTAAAACTGACCTGTAAGGTGTGATTACAAACTGAGTTAAACTTTTAAAGAAATTCAGACATAATATATTAACCAATGGATATAAAAGAATGTTAAGAAACGGGTACAGTTAAATGTCATAATTATGCCTTTCGCTTTTTGGGATCCCAAAACGTAAGTGGAGGGATACCTATGACATCGCAAAAGTTGTCCGTCTGTCCGTCCGTCCGTCCGTCCGTCTGTCCGTCCGTCTGTGACAAGTAGTTCGTCCGGAATCCGGCCAAAACCGGAAAGTTTGTTAAAAGTAAAAGTTTTGTTTGAAGATAATTTCGTAAACCACATTTTTGGTTTTTTGGTTGTTTTCTTGTGAGTTTTGTTTGAAGTTGATTAAATGTTTGATTTAGGGGTAAGAAGGCATGCTGAACACGAATATGAAAACCATTTTCTTGCCGGACAAGTAGTTCGCCCGGAATCCGGCCAAAACCGGAAAGTTTGTTAAAAGTAAAAGTTTTATTTGAAGTTGATTAGATGTCCGATTTAGGGGTAAGACGAGATGCTGAATCCGTATATGACAATAATTTTTTTGCCTGATCCGTCCGGAATCCGGTTGAAACCGGAAAATTTGTGATAAGTTAAATTTTTAATTGAAGTTGATTAGATGTTGGAAATAGGGGTAACTAGATACGCTGAATTCGTTTTTGAGCTTTAGTTTTTCGTCAGACAAGTAGTTCTGGAATTCCGCCAGAAACCGGAAAATTCGCAGAAGTAAGCCAGGATCGTTTCATTCGACTTATAGGGATAAACACTCAAGCTGAATCCATATCAGAACTTGGTTTCCTAAATGATTAGCTGTTTGGCCTTAATCTGTTTCTAAATTTTAAGAGTATAAATGTTCATGGAGTCTGGCGAAGACCGGATCTGACGAAGACGAAACCTAATTGTCTGGATCAAATATCGAAGTTTTGGGATCCCATCGGAACCTTTGGTCTTGTTTCCCCTGCCTTGATGTGTGACAGCTTTCTCTTCGGGACAGCTCTCAACTCTAGCGTTCGTGGAACTGGGCGGTTTACTTGAAACATCTTTGGCAGTTTCACCTAAATTCTCACCATCCCTTTATAATGCCATGCTTTTCAGCATGTAATTTTTTCGCGTTTTTTACTCCAAACATTTCTGTTCTGCAAGGTTCCAAACATTCAACCGCGTTTTTCTCGAAATTTTGTGTTCTTCACTTACGCCAACTCCGCTTCCAGGCGACGGTTTTCTAAATCTTTTCTTCTAAAAAGTACAGGCGAATGCGCAGATACGTCAAAAAGTCCTCTATTAGGCTCTATTAAAAGCGCATAACTGATACGTCAATTACGCTTCCAACAGAATGAAAATAATGCAAGTTACGTCAAAACGGTTTCGACTCGTAGCATTGCATGGGAGTGCGATACGCTAAAACGGAGTCCAGATTCAGAAAGAGCACAAAATTTCACACTAGATAGCACTGTTAACTCAATTTCGCTTAGAAGTGCCTAATACGCCAATTCCGCTTCCAGGAATTGTGCCAAACTTTGGCATTGTAAAGAGAGTTTTTTTAAGCGGAACTTTTGGTTCTTGCCGGATTATCCCGTCAAACAGAAGAATGAAGCATTGATGATGTGGAAATTGCAGTCTCCCTTAATCCTCTTTATGACTAAGTCCAGAACACGCCAGTGATCCTCAGGAAGAACGAGAAAATGTCGCACTAACGACTCAAACCCAACAACCCAAGTCCTCTGTCAACCAATCACGGCGATCGTTGAGGACAGCTGTTTTGCCGCTTCCGGCTCTTCCGCTAGGTACACGGTGATTTTGCATCGGCAAGGAGAGTTAGTCATCAAGAGTATCGACACTCCACGCGATCCGATGACAGCACTTTGTGGAGTATTTTGCGCGTATGTCGTAACGGTAATTATTCCGTTTTCGGTTCGGAATTTCCAGTATATATCCAGCCGTCACTCCGGCGAGTGACGGCTGGATTCGGGGTTAGGATAAACCAAGAACATATCTTGATTAAAAACTTTCCCTTTGACACTCCTGTGGTATCAACCTTTTTCTTCGAACAGTTTTTTTCGTTTCCAAATTTCCGGTTTGCATCGGATTCCGGACGAACAATCAACCCAGTAAGAAAGCGTGACGGATAAATCGATTTAGTAAAATCGTAAGAAAACAAGCGGATAGCTCAACTCCCATCGAACCTCGAAAACAACAAAACGGCACTGCCGATTTTGCAGTTCTCGTCGCATTCCGGTCAACTTATGTCGATCCGGTAAAAAGAATGGGGTAGGCGGATCCAGCATGTACTGTCAACCTTCACATAGACGCATTAATTAGCTCGACAAAAATATGCTCATGTCTCTGCTCGGATGTCCTGAGGTAGTTGACCACTTTAGAACTAAGTTATGCTAACAGAAAATAGCACACGGCGTCGGCTGTTATTGTCCTCTTTCGGTGTCCCTTGTCCTGGGCGGACATCTTGGCAACATTTGCATAACCGGTCTCCTGACGACAAACTCCCTCGGAAACAATGAGTGGGCGCATGGTAATAGAAAAAACGTTGCAAGCGTGATAATCAGTGTAGGAAACAGTTATGAAGTGAAGAATTTTGGGAACGAGAATGGATGGAAAAACTACTGAAGTACACTGTAAAAAGTTTTACGACACTTTCCTCTAAATTCGACACTTTTTTCCCATTTCCAATCCCATATGGCGCAGACACTTTATTTCCGTGGTAAATAAACGTTTCTACGTTTCAACAGTTGTGGCAAAGCAGTTCTCGCTCATTCAACATTTTCCGTTAACGTTTTCCCTCGGCCCGTAGCAGTTTTTTAATCTTCCGACAGTTTTAGAAGGCGTACAACACTTTATTTCCGTGGCAACTCAACGTTTCTGCGAATCAACAGATTTGGAATAACAGTCTTTGCTCATTCAACAGTTTCTATTAACGTTTTCCCAGGTTCCCCAGCGTTTTCTGTTGTACGACAGTTTTAGGAAGTTTTAGGAAAAGTGTATAACACTTTATTTCCGTGGCAATTCAACATATCTTGGTTTTAACGCTTCCTGATTAGTCGTTTTCAACCATGCCGACACTTTCTGTCAAGGTTCCCCAGCGTTTTCTGTTGTACGACAGTTTTAGGAAGTTTTAGGAAAAGTGTATAACACTTTATTTCCGTGGCAATTCAACATATCTTGGTTTCAACGCTTCCTGATTAGTCGTTTTCAACCTCGCCAACACTTTCTGTCAACATTTTTTACCGGTATGATTCCAAGACTGATGCATGCTGCAGCGGAGTTACAGCTGCAAAAGTGGAAGTATTATACCGATAATATCAGTTTTATATAATATTTTTTTTATTAATTTGAAATTTTAAAAATAAATTTTAAATAAGCAACTTTTCTAACGCCTCGTTTAAAGGAATTTAAATGGATCAGTTCAGAGCCCCAATGGTCCCAATAAAGTCTAGCGTCCTTGTCAGCCGCAACCATAGCCTATAACATTAACGGGAGTCCTTGAACACACGTGTAAGAATTAATTTTGATTTATTGGTTTAGATCAAACAACTGACAGAGAAATAAATTAACACAAAAGTTATAGTCGGCAAAAAGCACTTCGATTATATGTGTCGAAAAATTGAAATTGCACTTCGAATATAGATATGTTTATAAGATAGGCCTAGATGTCAACTTTTAAAAATTAAGTGGCAGTAGCCTATATCCCAAAAAATCATATCTTCGCTTCAAGGGTAGGCCTACGATTAAAGATAAAGCGTTGATCAAGTCTAAAGATAAAAGGGCTCACAACGTGAAAACTTGAATTGCAAAGGTAAGACGGGAACATAGGAATATTCATGTAGATACCAATTGTTGCTGAAACTGCCTCCATCAGGGTTTTGAAGTTCAGTCGGTCTCCAAACACGAAAACTGAATTCTCTTTGTATGCTGCTTTGCATCAATTTCAAACGGTTGCATCCCTTCCACCAAAGCAGCTTCCGATCTCAAGAGGGTTACCTAGACAAAAAAAATCCATTTGACCCAAAGTTTTTTTTTTTTCCAAGGATACAGCTAATTACATTTATTTTGTTCTGCCCTTATCAAAAGAAAAATTCCATCACCTTTTAACCCCCCACCCGGCTGCCTAAAAATACAGTTGAAAGATTGGACTCCGGATCTTGCCCACACTATATCCAACGTTAAAGTACACAATACCTAATTTTATTTCAGTGGATTTACACTTAGTCTTTAACTTGTCTTTCCACGTGAGTAATTGGTTACTGCACAAAAATCTTTTCCTAGCAATAGTGCGAACACACCATCCGGAGTTCCCGGCCAGATCTTCTTCACTTTCATCATAAGGTTGAAAAATCTCAACTTTTCCGTATGGAAGTGATGATGGTGCGGAGAATCCTGGCAGGAATTCCCCGACCACCCGACCCTGGCCGTCTGTTCGTAACGCAACCACGTAGAGGAATTATGGTCGTTCTTCGGGGTGATAATAAACAGCTGACCAAAACATGGTCATTTGTGCTTAGACGGCGAAAGATTTGCTGGAGAAGCCAGTAACGGCGTGTAGCCTATTCTTTCTAAAACTGGAGATACGAAAGGTCTGAATAGTTTTGCACCTATTTTCTTCGCATTTTCAAAGCCTGAAACCAAGAAATAACATTGGGAAATTCTGAGACTTTTGGCTAAACTGGCTTACTGACTCTCTAACTTCGAGCGTTCGAATCTTGATCAGGACAAAACATAGCCTATGCCCAAAAAAGGTAATAGGTCAGACTATAGTATTTCCCATTACCGTGCACGTCGTCATCATGTTATTCCGCGAAAAAAAAAATTATGTAAAGAGAATTCAGCGACTGAAATACACAATGGGCATGGGGACAAAGAATGAATGGACGTAGATACTGGCACGGATGCTTTAAAGAACTATTTCAGAACGATTTATGTGAACTGTTTAAACAGCAAGTCTAGATCTGGCTTACTTTAGTCAATTAACGTCATTTCTTCATCATTCAGGCACTACCATCACATGACGCAATCTTTAACTTAAAGGACCACTCTTGCTTATTCTGTCTTTTCTATTATCTCTAGATCCCTTTTGAAATTAAAAGCTTCTGAAATCTCCACCTTTCACCATTGTTTCCGTTTGTGGGCTACCTACGCATTTTTAGCGTTTTTTCGGTCGTGCCGAAGTCACGAGAAACTTCAAAATGTTGTTTTTCACTTTGGAAGACACGTTACACCGTCAAGTCTATCGTCTGTTTTGAACTTCTTTTATTTTGCTTGGTTTCCCCACTTTTCAACCATGACACGTTCAGTTTTTAATTATTTTATGTCCGGCATTTGAGTCAAAATGCGGCAAGGATGAATAGAGTCGACAAGGGCTAATTTAACGCGGATTCAATGTGGGACGTGATGGCATTTTCGAAAAACAATAGTTGCGTTTTTGCAGATACCACGGTAACAAGTTCTGCAATTAGTCGTTTTTGCAGTTACCATGGTATCTGATATACGTTTGCTCTGCAAAAACGACAATTGCCAAAACTGCGCTTTTCGAAGTCATCCCAAAAGAAAAACTGATATCCAGTCACATCACTAAGTGCCAAACTTCTTTCCCACCAATTTGACAAAATTGATGAAAGTGAGACGACTTTTTCAGATATCTATATCTGCAAAAAAGCAAATATTATTTATGAGCCATTTCATCGTGAAAAGAAAATTTCTAGTAAGAGTTGTGCTTTAAGAAACAATATTCTTATCTTTACCTCTCCTCTGATTCGGCCTCCCAGGTCAGTCGTGAAAGACGAAAGCTTTGTCTTTTGTAATTTAACTCGCATACGCGTCACTCCATTGACGAATTCATTAGTTTCAGCGTCGGTTTCTGCATGGCCTGCGACACCGACCTCCGGACATTCCGGCACGATGTTTCCGATCTAGAAAGAGAGGGAAGATTTATAAACTTGAAAAGGTTTCCTGTGGCTACCGGTTCGTTCACTCGACGGGTCTAGGCGACCTCCCACCCCCCCCCCCTGCCGGTACCACCCTCTCCCGAAATGCGAGTGTGTCGCGCCTCTGACTGCGAATTTTCTTTTTCCCACCCCTTCCTTTTAAGGATTTTTCCGGTCGCCATGTGAGTGTATTTCGCGCCACTGACTGTGAATTTTCTTTTCCCCTGCCCTCTTCCCCTCTCAGAAATTTTCCGATCTCCATGTGAGTGTGTTTCGCGCCACTGATTGAAAAATTTCTTTCAACCTTGCGACCCCCCCCCCCAACCAATCCCCCCCGAGCGAAAACATATAGGAAATACGAACTGAAACTGCAGTTTTGACCGCGAGGGAAGGAACAGCCCTAAAGGAACGCGTGACAAACAAAGATAGGCTCGCTGGCCGCTCATCTCTGTATAGAGTTTCACAAAATGTATTTTTATTTCTAGAGTTTTATCAGACATGTTTCCTGGGGGGGGGGGGTTACCACGGTGGTACCCCAGGGTGAAGGGTGTTACTGCACTCTTTTTTTTCTGAAGAAAGGTATTTCCTATTATCAGCCACTCAATGGAGCAAAATTGATATTGTCCAATTATTTGAAACTGATGGTAACTAATAGCAACAGCATAAATACTCCTTGAACCTAAGCTGGCTGGGAAACAAATATTTGTAAGGATAATTATTGCAGACTCGTTTCTTCAAGTCCAGAAAGAGCCCATAAACATTACAGCTGACTTTCCATTTTTAGCCATTGTTGATTGTTGAATATAACCTATAGGCTAGTACAGTCTACCGCACAAAACCCTGAATTTTGGACACCCTATGCCCAATGCTGGCTATATCTAGGGTTTGGCTTGGCCTCTGCCTAAGGCTGTATACCTGTTGCCTGTTGGTACCCTAACCCTGGCCTGATCCAATATAAAGGGGTTTTGATAGGTTGATTTCTGAGCTTCGTTCAAATCATCAATATCTGATTGGGTTAGTAATGCCAGATGTACCTAACATTTGGCAAAGGGAATCCGAAAATCAGGGGTTTATGGTAGACTGGGGCAACAGCTTTCGTAAAAGAAAAAATACAAGGCCTGTTGCTATTGCTAACTGAAGTGAAAATTCTCTAAAAAATTAATAAACTTACGTAGACTACCCATACTTTTGCAGCATCCAGGAAAGGTCCAACTGTTACTTATACAGGCTCCATGCAGTGAGATCTTCTTCCTTTAAAAAAAATAGGAACATTTACACAAGGGTTAATAAGTCGCATGTCTGAATCTGAATGTTATTAATGTTTCATCTAGCCTACTTGTGATTGGCTAGTCTCCAAGAAAAATATTTCATTGCTCTCAACTCTCCAGCAGCATTCTCACAATGCAATTTACTCCCAGTCTGTTCCAATTATTTGCCTTTTGTCATCGCTTTAAACCTTCTTAAGAGGTGTATTTCTGTTGTCAACTCTTTCTTTTTCATCATTTTATAAATTAGTACACTATGGAATTTGAGCTGAGAAGAGAATGGGATGGTCCTGTGTGGAATTCAGCATTGTTATAGCTTCAAACTAGTATTTCTGTAGGCCTAATTCTTTAGTTTTTTTTTATAAACTAGACAGATCTCCCTTAAATGAAAACTTTTATGGAAATTAAAATTTTTATTCAAGGTTGGATACTCCTCCTGTAGCCTACAAAAAAGCATTACATAATGTGCACTAGAAATCAGATCATTCTGAACCAATCAAGTACACAAGGCCCTTTTTTGATACCCATGCTCAAACCCTGGGGTATGCTCGCAGGTGTGACCATGGTACTCACACATAGCCTATTTGAAACCCTCATACACCAGAAGGGTAGGCTACTAGTATATGAATTTCAAGATAGAAATGAAGACTTGGTTTGTTTAGTTACAAAAGGACTGTAGCCTATACTAGTAGGCTACGCATCTAGCCAATATTCTGAGCCGCGGGAGCACCCGACCAACAAATCAGTTGGTTGACGACGGGCGCGGAGAACGCACACTCGGGAACTATACATTATGAACTTCGCTAAGCGGTACACATAGTCAGTCACTATGTACCTGATATTGATTAGACCTTTACTTTTATTTTAATTCGTAAGTGTAGAGTATAAATTGTATATATATATTTACTGACGACTGAACGAATATTTGGCTTGTCCGCTTCCCGTTTTTGAAGTAAGCTGAATTGAACTGAAGATAAGTATTAGTACCATGCTCACAAGGGTTTCAGCATGAGTACCAAAAAGGGGCTTAGTGTACTAGATTGTTTCAAACTCCTCTTTTTGGAGGCCTCACACAATCTGAACCTGTCCACAAGACTGGAGCAGGATCAGAGACTTTAGACTGAATGTTTTAACCTAACTATTTCATCCTGTTATGGATCTATCTCCTGTTTCATATCTGTTTCAAACTCTATGAGTATGACAGTGCTTACATGATTGTCAGAGTAGGCTACGAAACTGCCATTATCAGTCCAGAAAGAACTCATCCTAGGCCAGCCTAGTCAAACTTGACTGGAATCGTGCACTGGTGCATATAGTAGCCAAAAAGGTTAGGAACAGTAGGCAGCCTCGACCAGGTCTGGAGTGGATCTAGAGCAGGTCTAGAGGCATGTGACATTGTGGGAAATCTTGTGGGAAATCTTGTAGGTTGGTTAACTGGATGATGGCAAAAAACGCAACTAATTACAGGAGCGGTGGGGCAGGGGTGGGGAGGGGAGGAAACCACTACTGCAATACTTATAACTTACTTTTTGGAGCACCAACCATCCAGGCACCAGCATCTTTGTCTGTCAAAAGAAGGTCCATGGCCACAATGGGTCACTGGCATGAGAAATTAATCAAATCCAAAAACAATCCCACTTGGGATTGCCTTTAACGAATAACGGCTCCTTGGCAGTATTCACCTTTGGTATTCACAGTCTTGAATATCTTTAGAGAAGAAGAACACAGAACACTCAGATTCTAATCCAAATCTCTGGCACTTGGGCACCAACCCTTCCGTCCTCTGACTCCTTTCCTTCCTTTCGAACTTTTTTCGAATTAATTGAATTCTCTGCGGGCTGCGCTGCGACTTTCTTTTTCTTGAAAATTCCCTAATGTTCTCTTTCTGCTACTGAAAAATCTTCGAAAAATATCATCTTTTCATCCAAATAAGGCCAAAATTATTATGAAATATAAAAGAGAAAATTTAAGTATTTTTGTTTAATTTTTTGGCTGATATCGTAGCTTTTTTTTACACCTTTGTACAGCACGAATCCACAGAAAATACAACCGAAATAACATCAGGTCACGCAGAATAGCCAGCGTGATAGCCAGAGAACACAGCAGTGAGTTCCTTCTTATAGTTTTCTTGATCTGAGCTTCCAGCCAAAGCTAAACTAATCAGATGAAAAGGCGATTCTGAAATTCCAGAATTTATGATAGATATTCCCTGGATATTCCTTCAGCCCAAGCTGACTGCGAAGTGCGAATCATCTTTGACAGTGCAAAACGGCTACGTTAGCTACATAGGCGTATTCTCGCCGTTCCCCGAGGACTCCACTTGAGGAGTCCCCGCGTTTTTGTTTGTCTCCGGGACTCACTCCCTGTATTCTCGCGAGTCCCCACGGACGGGGAATGCTCCAATTATCATTACCATCATCAAAAAGGACTACGTTTCAGATTTGGAGGGGAATCAATTTTTGCTGGTGCTGGCGCAATGTAAAAATAATTAAAAACAATCAAGATAAACAAAATAAAAAATAAATTGGATTCAGATAAATGTCATCAAGTGCATATTTTCTTTCGAACAAAATCCATTTTAGAAGTATTCTCCGTAATTTCGCTGTTTTCCGTATGCAGAGTCCGCGTGGAGTGACTCCCTCTTTTCTCGCCGTTCCCTTCGATTCCCCGAGGAGTCCCCGGGGAACGGCGAGAATACGCCTTTCATTAGAGCTATATTTCGGCTCTTCTTGGCAAGGGTCCTCTTCAGGCTCAAGCTGGAAAATGAGCCTGTGAAAAACACAATTCAAGATTCCTCCTTAAATATTGTGAACTTCTTCCCTGAAAACCGCTTGGAGTTAAAGCTGGTTCTGTGATTTCATTTTGGACGCGGCTGCTGCTTTTGCTGCTCCGTTCAGTCGTCGAAAGGGTAGAGATTCTTTTGCATTTTGGTTTTGGAGTCCCATGTCTTTTCTTCGGGTACTTGTCTGGGCGATTTGAAGTTCCGTACTTCGGGTTCAGATATTCCGTCAGCCCAAGCTGACTGCGAATCATATTTGACAACGCAAAACGGATACGTCACTCCTAGAAATGCTGATTTTGCCACGTGGCAACCGGTGCCGACTGTTGTCAGCCGGGTTCCAGAACCGATCGGCTACCGTGCATTTGCTGTACACTAAAACCAAGAATGGACAAACCCCTCGTCTAGAACTCGATTTGAATTTTGGAAGACACTTGAACGAAGGAAACTTCATTTCAAATTTTCATTGCACCAGATTGCAATAATAGTTTAAAAAACTAGCAAACATGAACTCAAGAAAACGAGTTAAGGCCAATTCTTTCGAAGAATGCGACATAGTACAATTAAGCTTCAAGATGACAAAGAACTGCAGCAATAAGTTTAACATGATGCATAGGCTGTTACAATAAGCCTGACATAAACGAAAGAATTCAAGATAAATGCGAGCGTTTAACCTTTACACTTTTAGCGATGGATTTCCTGCACTGGAGTGACGTCAGGCCCAACCGCACAAAATCTCTAAAATCCATTCGACTTCGAGTTGAGATGGGACTTAAGACCCTATCATGTGCATAGGAAACCTTGATGTACGTTTTTGTCGAACATTGTATGGCTCGGAATTCTAAAGTGAGGGTCAATTCCCTGAAATTAGTTTTGTGGAGTATAAGCAATCGTGCACCTGGCAGTTCCAGAATCCGCGCCAGGCGCTTGTGCCATGTTGAAACGGTACTCAGTTCCATTTGTGGAGCAGTGAATGGCCCTTACGCTTTAAAAATCATAGTTGCGAACCCCTTAATCAGCATAGCAACAAGCTAAACAATTCAAACAATTGTTAGAAGTACAACGCTTTCTTGGACGCAATCAGTTTTCAGACCCGAATGGCTCAACATTTCCGAAGGCGCTGACATTTTCGTCGGACGACACCATTCTTCGGAACTTCTAACACTTTCCAAAAAGATCTTGTATCGACGAATATACAGTCACAACACTTTTCTAAGCTGCAGACATTTTCCGCAGATTGAAGTAACGACACAAATTTGTGTGTAACACTTTCTTACATTTTAAGACACTTTCCAAGGTTCAACTACTCTTTCTTAACCCTACCACGACGTTTTCTTATTTTCAACATTTTCTGTAGTATGTGTTCTCTCGCTCTACAGACGCTTTTTCAGAACCCAACATTTTCGTGGGAAAAGTGTTGAAAGCAAGACATTTTTTATGAAAATGTCGCTTCGCAGACACTTTGTTGGGACAACAGTGAGATTTTCAACAGATTTTCTTGAAAGTGTTGTGATGGCGACGTTTTCTAGAGAAAGTGTCGTAAAACTTTTTACAGTGTAGCTATTATGAGTTCCACGTGTATATAAGGCTATAGAGCCCACGAACGTAATGAGATTCATCTGCACCAGCTCTCATGAAAATATTATAATGTATCCGAGGTGCTAAAGGACGGATGGACTGACAGATTCTGATGTCGTAGATTACCATACGTATCTCGTCACCATCGTGTGCGATCCCATAATGTTCGAGACTCGAAACAGAGCAAGAATACAACAGCTAGATAGTGGAGGAAGGACCTCTTTCTACCTTTCGTTCTATTCTGGTTTCCGGATTTCGAACTTTCTATGTTATTTGTATCCGCCCTAACGACACTACGCTGACTTTTGCATCTACCGTGTCTCTTTCGAGGCAGACCAGGCTCAGTTATGGTTTGAAGCCACACTGACCGTCCATGACGACGAGAACAAAACGAGATTTCCGGGGTTTTTTATCGATCAGTGGATTATATCTCTCTAAGATAGTATTCGAGAGATATGAAGAAAAATCTAATATTTCGGCTACCCTTCCGGTAACCGTCCTCAAGATCGATAAAAAAAACCCGAAAATCTCGTTTTGTTCTCGTAGACCAGGCTCCTGCTTATAGTAGTAGTGAACTGAAAAAATATTATTTTTGGTATCTTAAGTGCTATTTCCCCTACAAATTAAGTCAGGAGACCCCGACATTTGGGCCCTTGACAGACTGTGTGACTCTAACATCGGAGTCTCTAAATGAAAATTAAAATGCTTTCTGGTTTGTTTGTCACGGGAAAAGTCCCTTGTACAAGTTCCTTCATCGCACAAATATCTCCTGCATATTGTTTTTGAGGAGCTTATTGGTCAGAAATATCAGTCATGCAATTTGTTCCGTGTTCCTCATCAAAACCAAGCGGGACACGCGAGGTGGAAGACAGCCGGGTCGGATTTTAATCTGTGAGACACAGTTTCAAAGGAGTCACGACGTGCGTTAGAATATTGAAATAGAAACTGAATCAACTTCCACTTGTTCTATAATAGGTTCTCCGGGATTCTGATGTCAAGTGAAGATTGGCATTTATTCAGCCTGGGCCAACCGAATAGAATAAGATCAACTTGACAGGTCATTTTATGGACAGGGGGTCAAGGAACTCTTCCTGGCCCTTTGTCGAAGAAGTGGCAATTCACTTAAAACTAGGAATGGAGCCCTTCCCGAGCCCCTGTCAATAAAGATGAATTCCGCTTAGGACTCTAGAATTCATTTGGAAGGAAAACTTTATTGCTGATCATGCACAAACAGAAATTTCTGTCTGATTTATGATAATGTAATCCGTCGAACTGCCTGTGGAATTGATGATACATCCAACCATCGCGCAAAGTGCTAGGGATAGAGAGAGAAAGAGAATTTATTAATGGGAAAGGAACGTGAACTAATATGAATCGGAGACGTCCCGTCATGTTTCCGCCGGTCCTAAGGAGAAGAACCCATGAAAAGGGGTTGTCTGCTGAACGTTCCCTCCCAAAACGCCTGCTAGCAGAACGTCACCGAAAAAAGTGCCTTGACAAACCATCCCCAACCAAAACGTCCTCTCTATAAAACCTCCCCGGCTAAAATCAGAACTCGGCCCCAAGGAAAATAAGACCAAAGGTTTCGTTGGGATCCCAAAGGTGAATATTTAAAATGGACTTTTCATCCAGACAATCGGGTCTTTTGATTTTCTGTTTTCGCAAGATCGCATAAATATTTTGTTGGTCCCCAGTTCAGATACCGATTCTGACGATCCAGTAACTGCTAATCGTAAACCAATAAAATGCTCTGATCCAACAGTTTTGTTCATTCCGAAATTCTCGGATACCCGATTCCGTAGTAACAAAAAACAAAACAAGCATTGTAGGTTCCTGGTAACAGACGGACGGACGGACAAACTTTACGAAGTCAGATATCGATCCCAAAAAGGTTAAGAATAGCGTATTTTCATAATCCAAGCTTTTTGTCAGACCTAGGGGCGCCGCGACCAAGGTTGACCAGGAAAGGAATTCGGGATTACTTCACATTTACAAAAAACCTTAAAAAAAATACAAAATTTATGCTTGGGAACATTTCGCCATGGGGACCTTTTTTCATACTTAGGTTTTTCTCGGGTTTTTCTCGGTTTCGGTTTTTAGGTTTAGTTTAGGTTTTTCTCGGTTTCAGGTTCTCAGTTAAGCCTAATAAACTGTCGTGTAATGGCATTTAAGTTGTACAACAATAACCACGCAAAACCAAATCCTTCGGGAGGCAAAAAGAACAAAACCAAACAAGAACTCATATTTATAAATAGGACAATTTTGTTTAGTGTATTTAGCAATATTGTTGTTGTTTATTTTATTGACAAACCATTTCACTCAAGCTCATTCCAGGCCCCGGATCATCATGTAAATTGGAAACCCAGAACGCATGTTTACATATAAGGTATAATTAAAGAGACAAACTATACAGCACCCACAGTGAAGACCCCTGTGGTAAACAATTAAGCTAGGCGATGCACTTTCTGTACCAAAGAAAAGGGGATTCGACTAATGATGGAATAAACAATGGTAATAAAGACAGTGCATACAGACAAGACTAACGGTTGGATTAGAACTTGCTGGCCAGCTGTGGAAATTGAATGAGAATCTGTGTCCTTTTTCCCAGATAGATTCCGTGATATGGATTTTGTATATCGCAGAAACGAACAGAGGAGCTGATAATTCGACTGTTTAGGGTGTCAGCGACGCCCTGTCGCTGACAGATAGACCCCTGCCCCTGAAATGGATCAAGCCTTCGGGATGCTCACTACTCAAATTTTAACAAAGTTTGGTGAAGAAAAGAAAATAGTGCATCTCTTCAGTTTAACAAAGTTTTGAGGTCTTTTAAAACCGTGTACAAAATCCAGCAATAAACATTTCTGCTAAAAGCAATAAAATGCTTTTTCTCCATATCCATCGTATTTCACGTTCAGTATCTTCGTGTCCTGCCAAAGAAGGAGGTTAAAGGGGTTGAATTGGAAGCACTCTAGCATTTGCAACATCCTGATCCCCATCCCAGTCACAAGTACAAACCAGCACTTGGCAGGATCGTGGGATTTCACTCAAATAGCGAGCTCACAACAGATCTTAACAAGAAAATCAGACAGATGGAAAAACGGTTAAGATAAGTGACATAGAATCGTGCAAATTTTGTATCTATCACGCTTATCGTGCAGTACTTTATCGATCAGAAGCCACACTGTGCTTTCCCGATTTTGAATTTTCTGCTGTTTCGGTTGTACTGGGGATTTAAAAATCACATAAATTGGCGGGCAAATCGTTGGCATTCAACTTTCATAGATTTGAATGTATTCATAAAATTCTTCACTGTTTTTTGAAAGTTGACGATAGCGGCATGTGCGACTCCAGAAATAATTCTTTACCTTAGTTGGTCCTGGCCTGGTACCTATTGTTTCCCTATTTAGAAAAAAAAAAAAAAAAAATTCAGTGTTGTAGACAAACTTGTGTCGGGAAATTTCGGGATAGTAGGTCTATAACCACAACCTTTTACTATTATTAGCTGGTAATTTGGGATATATATATAGAAAGAAACTTCAACGAAAAAAACTTCATCATGCATTTGATTTGGCAATACAACAGGAGGGCATGGAGAACACAAAAGACAAACAAACAACACGAAAAAATATTTTTTAAAGTTTCAGGCACTGGTTACAGTTCTATAACACCAGCACACCATGCACTCCCATGATATCAGTCCTATCCTACCCAGGGCCAAAATTTTCTGGTATTGCCCTGATGTTACAAGAGCCAGCCGTGCCGTAAAAATTGAGCCGGGCGGTAAAAACTGAGCCGGGCGGTAAAAACTGAGCCTACGGTAAAAACTGAGCCGATCTCCAAAAAAATGAATAAAAGACATCACTTTCAGGAGGAAAAACAAAAAAACACTAAAAAATAATACAGTAAACAAAAATGTTGGAAAACGTTGTAGAAAAGTCTTTAAAAACTGAAAAAAAATGTTGCTTTAATAGCCAGCCAACCTGGGTTATACCTTGTTACAGTCACATTCCCACTGGAAATGGAACTTGTCAACTGAAACAACATTACTTCCAACTTTCTCTAACTTGTTTTCCTCTAGTCTCCAGAAGGCAGCTATAGAGCAATTCCAACAGTATTATTTTTAATTTTTCTCTGAAAAACAGTTCATCAATATCCAGTGTTGCCACTTTTTCTGATGGAACCTGTGACTTATGGTCAGAAAAAAACAATGATATTTTGGCACCTACGAAAGTACGTCTTTTTCACAAACTATTAACAAGAAATCTCGCTGTATCATCTTCACAATTACGCCTTATAACTTTTATACTTAATTTTTGCATTTACTGCTAAGGAACCAGTCGCAGAGTTCTTGCTCACTCTGTCGAAGAAACGAAAAAGTATGACACATTGCAGAATTCTGCAACCAGCGACAACACCGGTTTGAGCTTTATCAATTCTATCTACCCTAAGAATTCCGCCGCTAGATGACATCTACTTCGCCACAAATGAAAGACTTTTATATTCCTGGGACACAACAGTAGTCGTTTTCACATTTCAACAGTAAGCTAGGGTTGCCATTTCACTAATCAGAAATACAGAAAAAGACGCTGCTCAGCCAACCCTTTAGCGACAACCTTGCGAAGGTTAAAGATAGTTGATAATGACAATGGATATATATTTCCTGAAACAACATCCTACTATCCCTTACTATTTTGCGTTACTAGTTACTAGCAACTTCAGCATTAATTTAAAAAAAAAAATTGAAATAAAACAGTTGCTTTTTTACTGAATTTCCGCCAGGAGGTATCATTGTTCTGCACGGTGTACTAGTGTTATAATCATTAGCTTTTCTTCGGGCGATAATATATAATATTCCGAGACCCTTTTTACGATTATATGCCACATGAAACATTCACCGTTTCCTCGAATTTTGATATGAACAAAATTGGAATCCCTTTTCCCTGAACTTTCTCTTTTGATTTCCGTATTCATAGAAAGACAGGTTATTTGACATCGGAAATCTTCGTTCTTCTGATTTCTTTTTAGAGTGCAAAGGGCGGAAAGGAGAAAAGAATAGCTGTCACTTAATAGGACAAGGAACAAGTGATTTTTTTTTTTGAAATTTGGCGATCGAGACAAAATAAAACAAAATTTCAACGCTTGCTCAAGTCCGATAATATAATATTAATCTTTACATAAAATGTCACCGATGGAATAGAAGAAAAGAAAAAAATAAAGAAGAAGTAGTATATACATGTATATATATATTATGTGTATTGGTGCCTTGGCGTAAGTGGTAAGAAAAGAAACAAAAGCTGAAAGCTCACAATATGTCACAGAAAAGCTAGTAAGCTTGTACTTGAGCTAAGGGTCGCATTGTAAAGGATGATGGTTGGGGATGGTACGGCCTGCGAAAGTACATCTAATTACAGCACCTTTTTGTGGTCCTTAAAAGATGTGTTAAGTCTGTTGTGATTGTCAATCGAAAAAGTATTTCTCTTTGCTTTTCAACCCGTCCCAGATCTAGGCCAAACAGAAAAGATACAGTGCAGACATGAACAGAATTTCCAAGAACCATCCATTATAACCACCCAAAGTCACCGAGTCCAATCCGGACATGTGACCGAACATCTAGGACATGTATGTGACCATATAAAACTGTCCTCTTTTTGTGACACACAAACATGCATGCGCCATGCGGTTAAGATGCACACTTTACGGAGGCCAGGAATTTATTTATAAGCAAAAAGTTTGAGGCGTAAATGACCATGGGCCCTTGTGGAACATGAAAAAGTATGATCTGGCCTAAAGTATTTTGAGCATGTGTGGTTAAGATGCCCACTTTAAGGTAGCTAGGTTTCATTTTTAAGCAAAACCCTTGAGATTTGAATTGTCATTGGTCCTTACGAAAATGTGTCATGGTCCCGTCGCGTCCGGACCTGAATCGGTCTGATATGTGTTTCTCAAGTTTTATCCAGGTGGGATAACTCGTTCGAAGGTTATATGCGTTTTCCGAATTCCCCATCCCCCCCCCCCTGGATGTTCGATCCAGGGACTGACAATCTGCTAGGTCAGTCCCGTAAGGTAGCTAACACGCTCGATCAGTTACGTTGTCCTAGCCCATCTGCAAGTACCATAACTGGCGTGTCACAAGATTTCCGGTCATCCCTCCACCCCCACTCCCACCTAGGACGTGTGCTGTCTTGCCATATATCAACTTCCATCCTAGTCGGGTCGGATTTTCTCGGAAGTCCCCCCACAGTTCTGCCTCTATGGTTGCCGGATCCGGTCCGGAATAAAAAATGTGACCATCCGAGACACATGCTCTAACCAGCTGTCAAGTTTCATTCAGATATGATCATTCTTTCGAGAGTGCATGCCTCAAGATTCCGGATTCCCCCTCCCTCACTCCTCCCAGGATGGTCGGATTTATCTGCCAAGCTCCATCGTCGTAACACATCTGGAAGCACCCTAACTCGCTATCACCGGACCGACCAACGGGAAAGCGATCGATTTTCGATTCGGCTCAAGTGCTATAAATGCACAAACGGGAGGAATCAACTTAATTACAGAACTTAAAAAAGCTACCGTCAGGAACCATACCGGTCTCTTAATCTCCTGGAAGCACGACATCCAATCTGGCTCACGCCAGCGTTATTCTATTTGCATTTCCAGACATCTCAACACCTCGCTCCACACGCAAGTCCTCTAACTCGCGACATTCACACATCAGTTCTAATTCAGAGTTAAGATGAACCCGCGTCTACGGGTTCAGCATGTTTCTTACCCCTAAGTCGACTGTTGTATCATCTTGCACAAAATATTTGTTTCATCCCTTAATTACCCCCCCCCCCCCTCCCCACTCTTAGACAGAAGGCCACTGAGCCCATTTACGAACTTGACCTGTACTTTGACCCGAAATGTCCCAGCCGAGTTATCGTGCCAGATGTACTCCAGACAGACGGACAGACAGACGGAAGGACAAAGGTCATAGAGTGGTCATGAGTCACTACGTTTCGGGATCCCAACATTAGCTTTGCCCTGAGACCGAGAAGTGCGCGAAATGGTTGATTCGAAACTAAGGGATCGACTAAAAGCAGGAATGGAAAGGAAAGAGAAAACCAGGAAAGGCAAGCCATGGTGCAAGAGAAAAGCAGGCAAGATACTAAAACCAGGAAAGGCAATAACAAAACGGGGAAAGAATTTACCAGACATCGAGGATTCGAAAAAGTGGCAAGCTGCGTCCGTGCCTTTCCTCTGTTTAGTATCTCGTGATGGGTCAGCAACTTACATTTTGTATAAGTACACCTTTTCCTCCTTTTAGTATCCTGTTGGTAGGCAACTAAAATCATACTAGTCCAGCGAGGGGTCGGCCAATTGGATATTTGAAGTACACCTTTTTCTGCTTTTAGTATCCTGTCGGTAGGCGACTACTGACTTGTTGTGAGGATTCACACTTTAAGCAGGAAAAGGTGTACTTGAAACATCTAAGTGGCCGACCCCTCGCATGCTTTTAGTCGCCTACCGATAGAATACTAAAAGCAGGAAAAGGTGTACTTGAAAAATCTTATTGGCCGGCCCCTCGCATGCTTTTAGTTGCCTACCGACAGGATACTAAAAGCAGGAAAAGGTGTACTTCAAATATCCAATTGGTCGACCCCTCGCTGGAATAGCATGATTTTAGTTGCCTATCGACAGGATACTGCAAGTTGGAAAAGGTGTACTTATACAAAATGTAAGTTGCTGACCCATCACGAGACACTAAACAGAGGAAAGGCACGGAGCAGCTTGCCACTTTTTCGAAACTTCGATTTCTGGTAGATTATTTCCCCTTTTTCTTGCCTTTCCTGGTTTTAGTATCTTGCCTGCTTTTCTAGTGCACCATGGCTTGCCTTTCCTGGTTTTCTCTTTCCTTTCCTTTCCTGCTTTTAGTCGATCCCCGAAACTAATCATGGTTGGAGGTATGAATGAGTGTCTTTGGCTCCTTATGTGAGTATGTAGGGAATTTAACGATTTTATAATAGATTTGGAGTAAATGAGTACGATTGGGAATGGATGGGGCAAATGTTGAAGAGTGAGATTCCTCAAGCAGTCGATGATACATAGAGATAATTTTTTGTTCAGATTTTTGTTTGTATTGACATGGTCTTTCGGCTTTTATCGTAATGAACATCATATCAAAAATATAAATAATAATATATATATATAAGTATAATACAAATCTCATCATCTCACGGGAGTCGCGGCCTGTCAGGCTAGTTGACATCAACCCATTTATCTTTACTTTCAAACCCCTTCGACGATTATGTTGGCTGTCTCAAATCATATCTTCTGTCCAAGAGGTAATTCAGGTTAGCATTTAGTGCTTTGTTATCTTCCTTTTTTCCATTACCAGACTTTACAATCGTAATTCAATCTTTAGCTTTGGCTTCATCATGAAAATTTGCCAACAGGCAATTTTGAGTCACTCCTTACTAAACTGTAATGAGTGGCTTCAGTGGGGAAGGGGGGTTCCTTTTTTGTATGTTTTTTTTTATTGTGGGGGACCTGAAAATGAGCAAACATTCCAGTCACAAATGGTCTGCGAGTCCTTTATTTGAAAGTTCTTTAGTCATGAAATATTTGTAGGGCAAGCCCTTAGGACCCGTTATATCTATACTACCAACTCACTACATTTTCTTAAGTTATTTGACCAATCTACATTTCAGATGATGTGGAATTCGCATATCATTTCTGTGTACCCTAATGGCACTACATAGATTTTTGCATGTACTGTGTTCAGTTGTTTTCAGGCTTTCGATTATGGTTTCCGACATGCTCATTGGTTAGAAAGACCGATTAATCTTACTTGTCCGTGTTCCTGATCGAAGCTGGTAGGCGAGCGCGGCTCAAAACAGCTGAAGCGTATTGTAATTTCCTAAAAGCAAATCATGGCTTCAAATGGGCTGAATAGGTTTAAATATTTGACCATAAACTGTATCTTCTACGACCTGTGCTTTAAGGCTGTCTTTTCGCTTTAAATTCATGTTCTCATAGTAGCCTATTCTTTAGGGAAAAAGAATTTACATCCCCCAAAGTAGTTTGATTAGAGGTCCGCATAATCTTTAACTTTTATTTTCTTTCTTCCAGGTGAATACAGCTGTTTAAAGGTGGATCTCCTCTTCAAGAGAGAGTTCAGCTACTACTTGATTCAGATCTACATTCCTTGCTGTATGCTTGTGATTGTTTCTTGGGTATCATTTTGGCTGGACGCCAACGCTGTCCCCGCACGCGTTTCACTGGGTGTAACAACGCTGTTAACGATGGCAACGCAAACAACTGGCATCAATAATTCTCTACCTCCTGTTTCGTATACTAAGGTAAACTAGTTTCCTATATTTAGTGACTGTTTTGAGGAACCAGCAACCATAATTCAGCTGGTACACATAAATAGTAATTGCTTTTCTATGAACAGCAATTCCGCAGAGGAAAACAAGTAGGCTAGAGTAAAACGAAAGAAAACATAAACAATAAAAGCTACGAGCTCATATGGCAATTCCGAGCATGTGACACAAGAGAGTATATGAAAACGTCACAAACAGGGCCGTATCCAGGGGGGTTAGGGGGTTCAACCCCCCCCCCCCCCCCGAAACATACGAAAATAATAGTTCTTATGGGCTTTAACCTCTGATCTGCGTCTTTTTGTACTTTTTGGTCTGTTGAGTCATTTGAGCTGTTGAGTTTGAGTTGTTAGTGCGACGTTATCTCGTTCTTTAATTCTGATGATCACTGGCGTGTTTTGGACTTGGTCGTATAGAGTATTCATGAAGTCGCCTACATCACGCGAATAGTGGGCTGGATAGTCGGAAGGCGTAGAACCGAAAATCTTTGTCGCAGAAAAACAATAAGATAGGATTAGCGGTTATGCCAAATACACGAAAACAAAGACAAAAAAAGTCCCCCCCCCCCAAACTTCCGTACGGTACGGAAATTTTCCATCTGAAACCCGAGAAAGAAAATAACCTGAAATCGGGTTAAAATCTGTTTCGCTTTTTCTGCGTTGATTATAGGCGGGAAATTACCGTACGGGTGTTGTAGCGTAATTCCGAGCGTTCTAACTCTTTCCAAGTCAAAGACTAATTCTTTGTTCCAAGTTTATTCACATACTAACTCACAAAACGAAACAAATGAATTGACTTTCTAATCAGTAACACCCCTCGAGCGTCAACACCGGCTGAGGGGTTTGACACTCCAACAGCGGGCCTGAAAGCACCTATCCCCATGGCTAGGGCTACCCTAACGAACCTCGCGAACTGTGTTATATGTCCAAAACAACTATTCCCCATGACGATGCACATCCAGTCTTCATTTAATCCCCTTCAGTTCACGCTCTCAGGTTCGCACTATAAATGTCTCTGTTCTGAGCATTGCATTGACTTTCACGGTCTCCGACCGGTGATAAGTAAATCAGCAATTATTTAATCCATAATATCTATAAAATGTGTAAAATAGCCTTAGGATGTTTCATGGCGTGTCAAGGGTTTGTCAAACAATCGAATAATAAATAAAAGTATTAATACAGTATCAACAAAGAATGGCTAGAGAATAATTAATATTTTTAATAAAATGTGGTACAAAGTCGACTTCAGGTACCGATCAGATGAATATCTACCAGACGGAGTGACGAAAGAGGAATTAGTTGCTTCTTGAGATAATCACCTTGACACAGAATCGATTTTTCCTCCCAAAATTAGTTCAAGTTCTGTTTAATTTCCGTTTCTATAAGAGCATAAAGAGCCAATTTGGTGGAGAGTAGGCTAAATGGAAATGAACATAAAGCTGTTAAGTGAGGACGATAATACATCTGTCCTAGTAATACGGCGTGAGTGGAGAAAAGACCTTCGAGGGAACCCACCTTCCTAAATCAACATAGGCCTATTCCGCTTGAGTAAGCCTATCAACACTACCTAATTGAATGACTGCATCACACCCCAGCAGACCTAGAAGGATGGCAACAGGGGAACATCCGCACTTGAGCTGATTATTGATTCAATTACAGGCCATTGATGTTTGGACGGGGGTGTGCTTAACCTTCGTCTTCGGTGCTCTGCTAGAATTTGCTCTTGTCAATTACGCTTCGAGGTCAGATGCGCATCGGGAGAAATTAAAGAAACAGAGAAGGCAGTGGGAACTGGAGCAGGCAGCGGCACTCGAGGCCGCGGCGGCACAGGCGGCTGCCGCAGCGGCACATGAACACTTGGAGGACGGCATATCTCCTGGCTGGAACTTAGGAATTGTGAGTTACGCATTTTCTTCAAGTAGACGTTTATAACGTGGCTCAGTCCTACACAGCCTCACAATAGCGCGAAATGCTCTAAAATTAGGGTACACACCCGACATGATGGCACAATGCATGAAAGTTAGAGCACAGTGCACTGGAACGAAGGGGGGCAGTAGGTTTAAGGGAAAGTCGGGGCATACCGAAACTGCCTCAGCAAAAACAATCCTCTCAAGAACTCCCCAACAACTCCTCGTTTTCGAGTCTTCAAACAATTAGCGCTTTTAGGAGCACCATAGATTTATGTCGGAGGTCTTATCGTATTTTATGTTTTTCCGGTGTGCGTGAAAACGGACCCTGGGAAGCTTGGTAGAGTGCAAAGTGTGCCTTGAACACTTCAGAAATGTGTGTTATCACACTTTTCAACTTATTTTGTTCTGTCGTCTGGGTGTGTTCTAACCCCACCAATATCGACTGAAGATACCGTCGCAATCCGTATCTCTTCATTCAGGTTGTCATTACGACAAGACGGGACCGTTGAGCATTTATGACGAGATAAGCGACTACACCGTCAGAAGTTTCATAACAGATAGCGCATAACACTTCCAAGAATAACACCTTTTCGCTTAGAAATAAAGTGTTATGACCAATTAAGTTTACACTATTTCGTGCCTAGATCTCCAACCTTCGATTGGTAAAAATACTAACGGGAACGAAATAAACGTAACAGATAACATCCCAAAGTGTTATCTGTTGAAACCGGGCATCCTTCTGTTGTCGTTATGTAACTTCTGACAGTGTAGTATTTTTACCAATTGAAGGTGTTGTGGGAGATCTAGGCAAGAAATAGTGTAAACTTAATTGGTCATAACACTTTATTTCTAAGTGAGAAGGTGTTATTCTTGAAAGTTTTATGCGCAATCTGTTATGAAACTTCTGACAGTGTATAGGTCGCACTTATAATTCCAATGAAACCTACTTCCGTAACAAGTCTTAGAAGCCGAGACTAACATTTCATACACATTTGAACCCCCAACAGCGGTTTTGCTGATTTATTCCATGTTTCACTATTTTATCATACACCCGACGATCGTTTTAGAGAAGCTCCGTCGTCTGAACAAACATTTATGAAACTTTTCCCTATTTAGCCAAAGCTATGTAATATGTTTCACAGGGAACACTTCATATGGGCTTGCCCCCAGATTTCATGTGAATAGTTTTTTTGTGATTTGCCATTACCTTAAATTGCATGAAATCGCACTTAGGCTGTAAATCGCACAATGCAGTGTAGCCTGTTGACGTCGCCGGTGCTGACGGTAGTTGGCGTTGAATCTTTCTTTCCAGTCACTGTCTACTCTATTCTCTTGAAAGAACATCTGTGGTCTCGGCCATCACTGTCTCCTCGCCACAGGGGGACAACCCGGTTTTACAAAGAAATTAGTTGCGTTTTTGATCTGAATTCTCGCTTCTCCATTCTCGCTTTTGAGTTTTGATAAAAAAAACACTAATTGTGTTGCCAACCCCAACCCCCCAGTTGTGTGCTGCCAACCCGGTATACCTGTTTATGCATACTGAACACCCGCACTCTGTTGACCAATCAGGGAGGAGAACGGAGAAAGGAGAATCGAGAATTCACTATCAGAGCAACTTCTCGGTTCTGCATAATCGCGAGGCTTTCCCCGTTCTCGATTCTGACAAAAACGCAAGAAAAGGAGAATTCGCTTCATTTGAATGGTCCAAAAACGCGAAATAGGAGAATTGCGAGCAGAATCGCGAGGAGAATTCGGATTAAAAACGCAACCATTGTATCGCTCCGGTTTCTTGCTGAGAGATTACTTTAGCTTCAATGAGTGTCATCGCGTCCTGGTGGAACAGAGCAAAATAACACTAGGGAGTAGCGCCAAAACTTGAAAGAAGTGACACACACTCGAATAGCAGCAAAATAGCAGTGACACTAGCGATAGAGAACGTCTCTACTGAAACTCTATAGGTTTTGCACCAGGGTTGGCTCCGACTTCATATTCTGAACACAGCAAAAAAGAGATACAACCTCACCTGTTTCCTCGATGTTTGCAGACCGCATCTTAGCTTCACTAGAAATGTCTAAACCCGCAAGTTTGTCTTGCTTTAAATGCCGAAGTGTAGTGGGCGGCGCCACGAGTATGGCCCGTTTGAGAAGCATGGAAAGAATAGGCCTTGGCGCTACTCCCTAACTTTGTGCTAAAGGCATCTTTTTAACATGATCATCAAGGCAGCAACTTTTAAAAAAATTATTAATTTTAAAATTATTAACTTACCATTCTTGTGGAAGCTATTGGTAGGAGATTGGAACACAACCCATCACATTTTCAGCCGGCGGTCATTATTGTCACTTTCCTTTTAACCGTAAAATCTGGTTTGTCACACGTTTCGTTGCGATAAAATGCTGTTATGGATACTTTAAGCAAGAATAAATAACGAGACAGAATTACTCTCTCCCTATCTCGGTAATACAAACATGCTGAGTCGAGTAAAATACGACCGACTCCCGATGCAGAAGAGCGGGTTCGTGCCACATCACGTTTCGTTACCTCTACAAATAGCTAGATCGCCGGTAAGTTGTGAAAGAGGAAATCTAGAAGTCAACGCTGATTGGTTCTGTGGAGACGCTCCAGAGAGGATCAGCGCGCGGAGTACGCCTCCTTCTCGCCTCTTTCGTTATTTCTTGTGCGATAGGCAACGGTGAAGACGGAAGAGACAGACATCAGCTCAAAGCTACAGTAAATACTTCCAGCTCCGCTCAGATTTGTCGGGGTTTTCATAGTCGCTGCACGGACTAAACACAGAAGTTCTTACTGATTATTTGTCTTGCTTTAAGTCACGAAAAATGGATCTCCTCGCCCGCTGTTCAGTGAGCAATTTAGCAGCGGTGGTGTTCATTAGCTGTTGCGATAGCAGGGCTGTAGTTCGCAATAACGTTCTGCCGTTTAGTGCCAATCGTTAATGAGAAAGAACGAACAAAAAAGGCTATCACCATCAAACGCATTATAAGGGTTCACTCTCATAGGAGATTAATACAGTTTTATCGGCCCCTGAGGAAACTTCTGCGATATCTTGCCATGCTTAAAGCAGAACTGAAACCCAAACAGTTAATTTATTTATCAGTAATCAGCGACATTGACAGATATTAAACTCTCTGTTTACCGTTCGCAGTAGTCATTTGGCATTCGTTGTGTCATTCTATTGTCTCCCGGAGAACACCTTCGCAGCGACCAAGGGAGCCCCATCACCTGGAGATAAGATATTGTGAAATATCTGGGCAGCCAAAGACGTTTTTTCGTATATTGTTGGCTGGACGGTCTTTCACAGTAGCAGTAAAGTAATTTCTTTTGTGTAACGAATATTTAAACTGGAATAGGTATTTACATTAAGGGAGTTTTATTTCGTTCTTTATGTCTAAACGAACACTTGGCTCTTAGCTGATAATAATTCTTGATTTATTATTTCCATTCGATTGTTTTAGAGGCGAAAAACCAACCTAATTTGATCTAAAATTAGAGTAGTGTTCAAAGAAGCTGTCTCTACTGTACTTGCAGATCCGACAAAAAGTAGGTCATGCTTTGCATTACTGTAGGCAGATAGGAAATTATATGGAATTTCATGTATGAAGCACTTAGTTTTACCTGACCAAAAATGTTGCCCCTCAAGGGGATAGAGACTTAATTTCACGATAGGTAACAGTTTCACAGTATTCGTTGCTTCACTGTCATCCGGATGAGCACGTTAGCGCTTATAAGTTGGTATTATTGTTTTTCTCTTTCTTTTTTTTCTCTTTTTTCTCTCTACAGGCCTATTATTTTGACATCTTCATTGCTACATTGCTAGTGGGTTCGACATAGCGAAATACCGCAATATACCATGAGAATCACTTCGTTCTTATGAAGACGAAAACAGTTATATCATTCATTTTGTTACATAGATAGCAAAACTGTTTACTGAAGCCCTTGGGGCATGCACGTAAAGTATAGCATTTGCATACGGGCGAACTTTTAATCAACTCAACTTTAAATTCAAGGAATTAACTTCACCCTTCTCAAACTAAACTTTCTACTTTTAATTGTCTTACTTATGTGGTCTAAAATGCACCAGAACTGCACATAATAATAGGATTTGAACTGTTAAACAGGATCTGTATAACAGATCTGTTGCTGACATATCAGGTGGTTCCCAAAATTACCACGATCTTTTGCCCACTTTCACAATGCCCGCGATCAAAATGCCCACGGTTCAAAATGCCCACAGCTCAAAGTGTCCACGACTCAATGCCCATGACTCAAAATGCCCACAATTCAGATCGAACACCCGAAATCAAAATCGTCCGAACTGCCGGCGGCTCAAAATGCTGACAGTTCAAAATGGTAGGCTATCGTCAAAATGCCGACGGCTGAAACTGTCCACAGCGTAGGTCAGAATCATCCTGGGACAACGGACTACGAGATTATAAGGGATAGGATTAACCACGGAAAAGGTTGGCTAACTGCAAATTGTACCTTTCCACCTAAAACTTGGAATCAGCATGACTATGACGGATCTCGGACCACGTTGAGGCCTGGCATCGAATGCTCAACGGACGAATTACAGCCCGACCACGTTTATTTAAACTTCTGCGAGAAGTTCAGGACGAGATGGAATCGGACCTGCTCCAGAGCGGTGCTGGAGCCGTTCAGACGCAGAAGCCGAAGAATGATCCGACAAGACCAGCAAGTTCAAGCTCTTAAACAAAAGTTTCAAGGGGGTTCCTTATCAGTCAGAGGCTTTCTCAAGAAAGCACAGTGCTTTTGTGGCATCTAACCACGAAGGAATGCACATGTTTGTTGTAAATATTTGACAAGTATTTTACTATAATTGGGATTATACCAGTTCATTATACCATCATCGTCATTCTGATACTCGGTCCACTCCTCCCGTTGCTCACTCACCCCTAATTCAAGTTTACTATGGACTGACCACCTCAAATAATCCAGTCGTGGGCATTCTGAACCGTGGGCCTTTTGAGTCGGTGCGAATTTTGAGTCTCGGGCATTTTTAACCGTATGCATTTTGAGCCGTGGGCATTTTGAGTTGTTGGCATTTTTAGTGGGCATTTCGAGTCGTGGGCATTTTTAGTGTTAGCCGACATATCTATGCCATGCATAAAGGTCCTGCGTGGATCAGGGGATTTTCTCGGGATCGACTAAGCAGAGGCACGGCATGGCGCAGGAGGGGCGGGAGTAATAAAAAGAGACTAACAAGAAGTAGAAGAAGACAAATAAGGGAGAGTTCGTAACTCCAGAGTCTAAGAGAAGGCACGTTAGAACATTGTCCCTGCCTCTCACTCTGAAGCCTGAAAGGGCCCTTTATAGTTTTAAAGTTTAACTGAAAAGGGCTGAGAAAGGACATTCTAGTTACCCATCAATCATTCACTTAAAGAGGCGTGAAAACCCGATGAAAATTGGTTACTCCCCTGCTCCGCTATTCACGAATAATCGATTTTCATATAGTGGAACTTCCCTGTCGGATCTGTGGTACCTCCATTCGCTTGTTCCTGTGTTGACTGACTGACGCAAAAGATTTACGGAAATAAGTGTTCGTGCAGTGAGCAGTGATCACCTAGTTCAACGCTGGCCACTGAAAACCCGCGTTTGTGTTGAGATTTAAATTTTCCGCGTCATAGTAGAATTTTGCGCTGTGAGGCGGCCGTAGATATTCTGAACGTCATACTGAAGCGAATAGTGAAAAATAAAAAAAATCTTTGTACACAATCCAAAGAGTGTAATGTATTCAATTAAATGATACAAAAACAAGTTGGCTTTTCAGTTAAACTTTAATGTATCTTTTTAGTACTCTTGCCTCCTACACCATTTCGTGCAGTGCCGTGCCTCTTTTTCGTCGATCCCGATTTCTCATTTGGATTTGATCGGTCACATCCTCGTTCCGGTTTGTCGTCTCCTTGAATTTGACCTCTACGTTTTTCGTGAGGACTTCCAAAAATTATTTACTTCCGTGATGTCGTGAAGGTACTGGAGCGGTGCAATTCGTTTACGGCCACGGTTGACTAAAGCCGATCGTAATTATCAATCCCCCGGGACTTTTGACCTGTCGTATCTTACTGGAACCAGTGATGGGGAAAATCTTTCCACGATTACTTGGATGCCGGGGCAACACGTCCTTATAGATAATTTGCCTGAGAGCACATAGACTTGCTGCCAAGGATTCAGGGATGGATGTTTCAAACGGAAGCACCGGATTGGAAGGGGGGTGCGACGGTTCAAAGGCCAGAGGACCTCTACTTCAAAGCAGACCTGATGAATGCAGCTGTAAAGAAAACCGTGAAATCGGTGGTCGCCGAGCTGTTCGTATCAGTGTTTCTTGTACCGTGAACAAGGCTAGACGTGTCTAGACAAGCTTTTCGCCGAAAGGCATGATGGATACGAATCCACAAACAAATTTGCTGACTATCAACTAAATTAAACTTGCTTACTCGAATAAGGCCATATTTATAGCGTAGAAAATAATTTATTAGCTCTTAATGTCACCTATTGTGATCCCGAGAAAAAAAGTTGTTTTTCTTGTTCCCCCCCCCCTCCCGAAAGGGATTAAACTGTCTCTCATTTGTGCTTTTAAGACGATGAATGCAACCTAAAGCAATTTAGACATCACTCAATGATCTGTTGTAAGTAGTGAGTTAGATAGGTTTAATCAGAACCCCTTCATATGGGCCCAGCCAGCGCATGACACTCTACATTCTTTTCTGGACGATGGATGAAAAATTGTATATTGTATTTGTGTTGTTGTGTTTTATTTAGTTCTTTAAATTTATTTTACATACTCCACTTTTCAAATGGCGGGTTAGAAATAAATTACTTACTTATATTCTTACTTATATAAAATTTTGTTTGGTTTTCACCATGAGACCCCGTCATATGGACCCTGGCTTGTTTAAGAGGCTCCGACATTTTAGTCCTAGACTCGGTTAAAAATTTACTTTTGGTTTATTTTTTTTACTGTATCAATACCTAGTAGAATATTCCATCTACATGATATATAAAACTCACAGACAATTACACTGCTGACTATTCACTAATGATTCATTCTGCTTACGGAAGGAATTTAAGAATCTCGTCATCGAGGTGGGAAAAGGTATTATCCACTTAGAAGATCTTTGCACTCTGGTGGAAATAAAAGGTTACTGATATAACAGTGTACACAGAGGAGCTGTTTTTAAGAAGGTATAGTCAGTACTTGGTCCCGATCTTTTAAACTTGCTCGCGTAATGAGAAGAAACAGAATACTCTTTATGAGCGTGTTCCACCCTACTTAACGTAGTTATTACGCATGACGTCACGAATTTTGACTATTTTGCGTCAAGGCTGGAACGCTTTTTAAAATTTTCGGTAAACGTCACTCCACGGAGTAATCCAGCCAATCACGTTACAGAGATCCGTAGTTACTACGCTTACTACGCTCCCGAGCATGGTAAGCAAATAGTTACTATTAGTTACTATTTTGAGAAGGTTGGAACGGTCAGCGTAGTAACTTTTCGTGAGGATGGAACGGAAATAGTATAATTAATAGTTCTATTGGTAGAGTGGTGGAACACCCTCTATGACTATCTCTCCTTGCCGATGCAAAATCTCCGGGTACCAGCGGAAGAAAGAGAGAAACGGCATCACAGCTGCTCCGAAAGATCGCCGTGATTGCTTGACACAGGATTTGAGTCGTTGAGTTTGAGTCGTTACGGAGACGTTTACTCCTTCTTCCTGAGGATTACTGGCGTGTTCTGGACTTTGTCATATAGAGTATTGGTGCCAAGTCAAGACCACTGTACGGTAAAAGGATCATTCCTAAAAAGAGTTATGCTTTAAGCGGACGAATCTGTTCGAAAACTTATTCAACCTTTCATTCTAGCCGATGACCCGACTTCGACACGACCACTTCCCACTAGAAAAAACACGACAATTCGAGCTTCATATTCCCCATAGGCCAGATGGGTGCGTTCGATCCTGGATCTCCAAATTTCCATCCCGGTCGAAGCGGATTGATGTTATTTCAAGGATTATCTTTCCAGTGGTGTTTGCCCTTTTCAATCTAGTGTATTGGTCGACATATCTATTCAAGGAAAGTGGGGAGGAAGAGTGAATGGAAAGTCGAGGAAAGAGACTGATGGACTTTCAGACTGAATGCTTCCCTCGGGATAGCGAAGGCGGCTTGTTTTGCGCGGCAAGGGACTCCTAGTTAATGTAGATCTCTGCAGAATCAGGAATACCAAAGAAGTTGAGTCGCGTCCGTAGCCGCTGAACATTTGCCGAAGAAAAGATTATCATCGAACAGTGTGTGAAATGATTACGAAAAGGAGATAACTTAAATGCTCATTAGCGTCGTTATATTTTATACAAATTCAGAATATTCAGCAAGAGCCTTATCTTTGAAACTGAATGAAAATTTGTATCTTAAGTTTGTGAGGAACTCACTAATTCACAAGAGTAAGTAAAACTAACTTCTGTTTTTGATAAGTCTTGCTATGAACGGTAACTGCAAGGAGTGATTTGTCTGTGAGATTTAACAGAATTTGGATTCCAAATTTGAAACTCGCGCCCTCTGCTTTTCTTTTGTGAAGACCTACCGGCGTTAAAGCAGACAGAAAAGTGTGCTACTGTTTCAGTGCAAAAGTTCTTCCGTGCGACTCGATATATGATTGACGCGGTGTACTGGACGTATTAGTTGCGTTTTTTATTTCGACTCTCCTCGCGATTCTCCTCCCAATTCTCAAGCAAATTCTCCTTTTTTTGCGTTTTTATCAAAATCGGGAAGCTTCGATAGTCAATTCTCGATTGCCCTTTTCTGTTCTTCTTCCTGATTGGTGAACGAAGGGCGGATTTTCAACCCGTGTAAACAGGCTTGTAGGCAGTAAAACGGATACGTCAGCCGAAATTTATTAGAGCTATATTTCGGCCCTTCTTGGCAAGGGTCCTCTTTAGGCTCAAAGCCGCTCAAGATGGAAAAAACGAAACTTGTGAAAGCCGAAATTTGAGAAACGAAACTTTTGGTTTCCACAAGTTTCGTTTTTTCCATCTTGAGCGGCGTTGAGCCTGAAGAGGACCCTTGCCAAGAAGGCCCAAAATATAGCTCTAATAAATTTCAGATGACGTATCCATTTTGCACTGTCAAATATGATTCGCAGTCAGCTTGGGCTGAAAGAATATTTAGGTTTTAGGGGGTGGGTGTCAAAATTAGTGTTTTTGTCAAAAGCAGAATGGAGATTATGGAGAAGCGAGAAGAGCGAAAACGGTCATTTGTACGAGAAATCGAGAACTGAGAAGCGAGAAGTGGAAATTTTAGTCAGATCAAAAACGCAACTATTATTTTTAGCCTGTTTCGGTTGCAGTTAACTGAGCTGCTGAGGCCGCGATCGAAAGAAACAATTTTGTTTCGTAAAGTTGTATTTTTCGAATGAGGAAGATTCTGACAACTCTTTTATATCCTGCCAATCACACAGTGAATTACGGTAATTTCCGCTATCAAACGAGCTGGAGCTTTTCCCAAGCGTATCTGGTTGTATCGAGGAATTTATTTCGGGGGTGGTGGTCGCCCTGCAGGTCGGAGCTAAATCTATGCTAATATTAAAACAAGAACATAGATCAGAGGCCAACAAAAAAACGATTATTTTTCGGGGGTTGGACCCCCTGGATACAGCCTTGATTTTCTGTAACAGCGATGGGATGCTTTAATGTGTATTCCAGATGTAATATCGTTGCCATAGAATAATTCGCCGAGTGCTTCGTTTATTTATTTATTAAAAGAACAAGGGGATCAGCTAGTGCTTCTCTTACTGTAAAAATACATATACAAGGAACGCTCTCTGGATGACAACACTAAACTTTGGCACAGATAAAAAAAAAAAAAAAGAACTGGAAGATATTTATATACGCGTTAAGCTGCGTGCACAAACACAGGATTTCGCATGCGACAATGGCATCACTATGATGAAACCTGCATGCCGTGTATCAGAATTTCGGAGCGAGGAAGGAAATTTGCATCCGACCGCAAAAATCGGATGTGTGTGCACGGACCTTTAGTAACCCGTTCCATAACTGGCACGCGCGGTACTTTTACTTTTACTTTTGGCCGACTTTCCTGTTTATCGTTAACGCAAAGCACTTAAACGAGTGCTGACGGGTAAGAACTAAAAAAAAATTCCGTATTTTCAACAGAGTGGAGGCTTTAAGTCTTCATAATGTCTGTCGCGAAAAGACTCCAGTGAGGGAAACGATGAAGGGTTGGAATGCATCTTGATTTTTGTATTTTCGTCTGCTACAGCCACAGGTACGTCTTCCGTGACATTAGAAGAACAAGAAGAAAGGCGGAAGAAGTAGAAGAAGAAAGGGTGGAAGCGTGGCAATGTCCATCAATACAGCGGAACAACAAATCTCGCTAGATCGTTCCATACGAATATATAGTAGGTCAGGGGAACACTTTCGAAAGTTCTTTCGGATTCTATCGAGCTGAGAAGCTGATTTGAGTTAGAAGATATTATCACCATTACGGGAAAGCTTTGAAGTTTAACTGAAAAGGTAGCTTATTGTTACATCTGACACTTGAAGACGATGAAATATACCTTGGGTCATCAAAAGGATTTTGTGTTTTTTAACCCGGGGTTCTAATAATAACGTTCAGAGTGTGCTGTGCTTGCACGACAACCCAAAATTCATCCAGAAGCGGAGAATTTGAATGTCAACAAAAGCCTGCATTTCCAGGGCTAAAGATGCTAAGCTCGGAAAAGTTACGCCTGTAGAAATTAGGGAAATTATTATATAAGATATATCTTGCTAGGAATCTGACAGTTTTTATTTAATTTTTTGGCAATGGCTTACATTTGTAGTTGGTAAATATTTCAAGCGTAGAAGGACAAGCACATAGAGGTACCACAAATCCGAAAGAAGAAACTCATACGATGGAATCGATTATCTATGGACGTCAGACAAACGAAGAAACTCATTTCTGTCGGGTTTTCAGTCCTATTTAAGTAAATAAGTGATGTCTAACCAGAATGTCGGATCTCAGTCCTAGGCCTATTCGGTTAAACTTTTAGAGGCATTTCTTTACGAAGTGTCCGTAGTGTACTTTTCTACGATAAGGGATAAGAAAGTTGTGCAGTTCAGTGCGAGCATGTCCCTCTGGTGGTGTTTACAGTATGGAGTACAGCGCATAAATGAAACTACGGGCTAGATTGGTCGGCTTGCCGCAGTCGTATAGACCTTGCTCAGTTTGTTTACATGGTGCTCATTTTCTCAATACATGGAATTTTAGCATTTTTCTTCCAAATTTTCTGTCGGCGCCGAACAAGGGATGATGTTATCCTTCCGAAATATTCGCTTTGTCTTTTCAGTAATTTCATTGACCTTTAAAAAATACCATTTTCGTCCGTTTTTCTTCTGTTTTCTTGTAATACAAGAATCACATCCGGCCAATTGCTTGCCGTCTCCAGTTCTTATTTATCATAACGCAATCTTCAAAATATAAACTATACATACTACCGTTCGTCAACTTCCATCCTGAAACCTCGAAAGGTTTCTGCTTCGATCTTGTTGGAACGTATAGAAAATCTGCAAGACCAATTGACTTTATCGGGAAGTTCGACAAATGTTTCCCTTTGGGATCCCATCCAGGTTTTGGTCTTGCTTTGTAATGAATTAGCCGGGACGTGCATCTTAAACTGGGAATATTTTTTACCCGGGGTTGTTTTCTCGTGGGGACCTTTTTTTTTGGGGGGGGGGAGTCCTGCTGAGTATTTAGGACATCTAGTGTTCGTCAAACAACCCAATTTTAACTGCTCAATCTAGGAATATTGCCGTATCTGTAGTTTTGTTTTGGTTAAACGTGGTTATCCAGGTAGTTCTGCTGGCCTTGCCAAATGCTCACAGTCCCCAGCTCTTATTCGTCATTACGCACTCCTCAAATAAGAATAGTATGTGTAGTAGTATAATATAATAGCAGCCACGCTTTTTCATCGTCCACATTTTTTCTTTACGGATTTCGGAAATCTGTAGATGTCCGTGGCGTTGGACTCACCAGATTAAAAAAATATGGAATAAAATAAATAAATAAACAATGGGTGGGATAGGGGAAAATGGACAGTGATTGAGAGTTCTGATTCGGAGGCAAACAACGGGAAAAGTGTCTATCATCATTCCGGAATGGCGTAGTTGTCCGGAAGACCCAGATATCTGGTAATATAGAAGTTGAAGCCTTGCTTTGACCCTGATTGACCCAACCAGTCTGTGATGTTGTATATACATTTATCTTTGAAAGCTTTATAGGCTATTTGGTGCTAATCATATTTTTGCTGCGTGCTAATTTTGTACATACTCGGCTAAACGGGTGGTCAGTAGTGAATCATTTCTTCTGCACGCTGTAGTCTGACTAAATCTTCCCCTGATCACCTCGTACTAGCTCATTTCTTAAACGTTGTTCCTGACAGTGGTCAATATGTATGGGAATTTAATGGAGATAACGAATGTAGCTATTTTTGTAGTAAATGATGTTACAAGTATTAACAGTCGTAGTTAAAGTCAGCCAGATTCTGGCTTCCGAACGTAAAATATTTCTTGTCCCTTCATGAATGTGGTACTGACGAAATACTTTCAGATTGCAAGAATGTGAAAGTATTTCCTCACTGCACCAACAAACCTTGAGTGAGCTCGGTCACTGTTGGTCCCCTTGTTCTACACACTGATTGGCAACGAGACTATGCTAGTGGCTGTCGGCTTGACCCCAGCCTTTAAATGGTTCTCGCTTTCATCACATTAGCAAGGCTATCGACTTGGTCTTCTAGGATTCTCATCCCGATTGCTAATGACCACAGCAGAGGGTAGCCAAAGGGATGATAACGTTGTAGGTTTTTAAGTTTCAAGATACTGTGTTCCGCCACTGCTCCCCGTAGTTCTCTGGTCGAGTTATTGACAGTAAGTAAAGTTACTTGAGTGGATTGGTCGTTCATTCGTCAAGAGAACCAGCTATAGAAAAGGGTATCGTTAAATGTCCCCGGGTCTGCACGAGAAGGCACTGCATCACGAATACTGGCCCAAGAAAAAATTAGATGTAAAAAACTCACTTACATGGCATCGACAAATACGGACAAGACCAGAATCATCCTAATCGGCCACAGTATCGGGGAATCCGAAAAGGTTAACCTGTTTTTGCACGGCGAACGAACATCTTCGTTCAAAATTAGTCGCGAGCTACACTATATCAAGAACGTAAAATGATGAGAACCTTTGTCTCACAGCCGTTGCGAGAATCCAAGATTACGTTCCGCAAATTGCTGATCCTATGGCCGAGACATTGCATAGAGAGACTGCACCATACTCAACGAAACGGAACAAGACCTAAGGTTTCGATGGTATCCCAAATATTTAATATTTGATCCAGACAATTGGGCCTTATAGATATCCGGTCTTCGTCAGACTCCTCCAGCTTTTCCAGCTTTGCGTCCGATAACTATGGTAAATAAACACTTTGAAGTATTAATAAGCTTAGAGTATTTGCTAAACGGCCTCAGTTAAGTCTTAAAGTTGAAATTCCTACATCTCGGCATGTTAAGTTCTTCGTTCTTCCTTTTCCGGTGACTGTGACTGTAAGACATCTCCGTTTTCGTCGCATAGGGTGCAATCTCTCTATATCATGCGTATACTCTTGGTGACTAACTCTTCGCATCGATGAAGAATCGCCGTGTGCCTAGCGTCAGTGGCGCGACACGCAACAAACGTTGTTGATTGGTTGACATAGGATTTGAATCAAGTTTGAGGATCTGTTTGGGTGACGTTTCTCGTTCTTCCCGAGATTCACTGACGTGTTTCGGACTTAGTCATATTGAGTGTTGCATGGGACCATAAATCTAATGCGCTGAACATTGCAAAGGCTTGAAAATGCAGAAGTTTCGGGGCACAGTGATCGCGCTCATTCGGATCGAGAATGGCATAGTCGGATCAAGGTTGCATTGGGAAATGGGAGACTAATGTTCTACTACAGTACTATAAGTTCTTGATTATATACGCAGCTTTTCATGGCACGAACCACTCAAGACGTTTAAGGAACCTCCGCTGAGATCACTAGGGCACAGCAAGATCTTCGTGGAGCATTCTTTGAAAAGCACCGACGATAGTCAGATCTTTCCAGCTGTTTTGTTTTTTCCGTCCCCGAATTAACTAACATACTCCTCCAGGAATACTAATCAAGTCTGTCATAAAGAACAAAGAAGCTGACAAGCTAATGCTGTCGAGACGGCAAAGTGTTTCCAAAATGAAGTCGTGACTACACTTCCAGGTTAAATAAGATGTAGCTAAGCAAAAGGGGCCGGAGCCTAGAGGAACAGACAGTGCTTCGTTTAAGCCGCGTTCACAAGCATGCCTAGCCAAGCACAGATACCTAGACGCGTGCTCAGGCGTAGCCAGGCACCGAGTTCTAGATCCTGGAAGTTCTAGAGCTTGGCCCAAAATCCGGCAAAATGCTATAGGTACGTGCCTAGACATCTGTGCTTGGCTAGACATGCTTGTGAACGGGGCTTTATACAAGCAGGGCAAATTTACGCATACGACAGCGTTTAGAAATGATTCGTTAATCAGTTGTGTTTGACAAACCAAAAGCCCCGTTCACAAGCATCCCGCCCAGCCAAGCACGGATGTCTAGGCACGTGCCGATATAGCATTCACACCCATGCCTAGGCACACATTTGGGGCAGGGCAACGATGTATATCGCGGTGGAATTGTCCAAACCTCGCAAATACAAAATAGTAAATTGTTCAGGAGAAGGAAAAAACTGATTTGGGGCCGTCTGAAAATCAACGACTCCCTACTCCTGCAAACCTCGTAAAAACATATCAAACCTCGTAAAAACAGTGTCTGAGTGACCGATAGAATTGCAAACCTCGTAAATACGCTAGGATTGCGTACAAACCTCGTAAATACGCTAGAATTGCATAGAATTGCAAACCTCGTATATATGCGTAGGTGGTTAGTTTTTCAGAGATTTGACGACGAAGAAAATTATATAAAAATACAAGGTTTGCACCATTCGATCCGCCATGAAAAATTACATCGGACAGTATAAGAACCTAAGAATCGTAAAAAAGTGTATTTACGAGGTTTGGACAATTCCACCGCGATATAGTACGATAGAAACAGATAGAAGTGACCAGAAGGCATTCGCTATACTGGAAGAGTATATGAGCCGATCATGCTCACTCGCTGGTGTAAGAAAGAGGGTATGGGGTTGTCAGCTGTGAGCTCCTTGATGTGATATTACAAATAAAACACATGGAATAATGGAAGATTGCTTCGTCGTGAGAGAACTTTACTGGAACTTTACTTCGGCTAGGTGATCTGAGAGGGATACATGTCAAAACAGCGAAAGCAAAATGTGCGAAATTCAGAACGATGAAACATAAGACCGCGCCATGCAAAAATAGTGACAGGGCAAAACTTCGAAAGCAAAAACCGCGCCGCACAAAAACGATACGACGATCAAACCACGGGAAATTCCTCGAAATATAAAAACAACAACAAAAGAACGGGAGCCTTGGGGATCATGAAAGTGTATCATTTGCTTGGTATTTTTTTGCACTTTGCGGCTAAGACGCGCACTTTAAAGTTTAACTGAAAAGCCAACTTATTATTGTGTCATTTAACTGAATACACTGAATTATTTGGATTCCGCAAAGGGATTTTTCTATTTTCCACTATCTGCTCCAGTTATGACGCTCAGAGTTTCTACAGCCGTCCCCACAACAAAAATTCTGCTATGACGTGGGAAATTTTAATCTCAACACAAACACGGCTTTTCTGTGGGCAGTGGTGAGATTGGTAAAGACTGCTTAATGCCTGAAAAAAAAAAATCATAAATCTTTCTCGTAAGGCATACAGCAAAAATACAAGCGCATAGAGGCACCACAAATCACATGGAAATTCCACTATTTGGAAATCGATTATTCGTGAATAGCGGAACATCGAAGTAACGCATTTTCAGCGGGTCTTCAAGCCAATTTAAGTAAATAAGTGATGGGTATCTCAAAGATGATCGTTTCTTAAAAGTGTTTTTGGGATCCCAAAACGGAAGTGGAGTGATACCCCCACTTACAAGTTACCCGTCTGTCCGTATGTAAGCACGATAACTCTCGAAGGGGTTGAGATATTTTGATCAAGCTTGGCATGAGGACTCTTTGGGTCAAAAGTACAGGTCATGTTCGAAGAAGGGTTCTCTAGCCCTATATTTAGGGGTGGGGTAGGAGTTTAAAATTAAGGGAAACAATTTTTTTTTAAGCTAATGAAATAGTCGATATAGGGGTCAAGAGATATGCTTAATCCGAATATGAAAATTAGTTTCTCGCCGGACAAGTAGTTCACCAGGAATCCGGCCGAAACCGGAAAATTTGTTTAAAGTAAAGTTTTATTTCAATTTGCGTGTAAGAAGACTTGCTGATATATGTCAATCATCTTCTCACCGGGCGTATAAATCGCTCGGAATCCGGCTGGAACTGGAAAATTTGTTGAAAGTAAAAAGTTTTATCTGAAGTTGATTAGAAGTTGGATGTAGGGGTAAGGAGACACGCTGAATTCGCCCGATTCTGTCAATGGTGTTTCTAGAGGTTGTGCTTTTCTTCCCACCAAGTTTCGTTCCAATCTCTCCACCCTGAGCGTGTCACACGTTTTTCGGTTCCCCCTTTCTACTTCCCCCAAAGTCTCCAGATCCGGTCTGGACTTGAAGTCTGACATGTGATCAATGAGATTTTGCCAAAAGTTGAGTTTCATTAACAAAAAAAAATGACCAGATCCGAGGGAGTTGTTCGTTGGATTCTTTTAACTGTTACAAAGTAATAAATAAAAGAGAAGAAATAGGAATCAACCCCCTACACGGCTTACCGACGAAATGTCTCATGACAAAACGTCCCCTGGCAAAACGTCCCCGGCGAAACGTCCACGTGGCGAAACGTCCCCGTGACCAAACGTCCCCGTGACCAAACGGCCCCGTGACAAATCGTCCCCGTGACAAAACGTCCCCGAGTCAAAACGTCCCCATGACAAAACGTCACGGGGCAAAATGTCCCCAAGCATAGATTTTTAAGTTGGCCTCGATCTTCAGGTGCGTGATCGAGGTAACAACTTCAGAGTGTGCATTACAGATGTGGGAACATTCATTATAAGCAGGAAAGGTCGGACATATGACCGGTTGTTTCATAAATATATTGTTTACAGTTAAAATATGTAATGTAATATGCCTTACAATTGACTCGTAACTGATCAGTTTTACAATCTGAGGAGCACCAATTTGCTCCTCAGAGAAAGGGGAAGCCCGCTGTGGCTCAAAGAGAGTCAAACAAGGAAAATGCAAAAATAAACGTCGGCCGCTATGCTGGATAAAAATGACATGGGAAGCGAGGAAACGAAAGCGGATGGAACGATTAGTTAGGTAGAGACATAGTAAATCTAGGTTGGACGGGTTTGATTCTTTAATAAAATCCTTTAATAAAAAATATCACCAAACTAAATACCGAACAAAAGCGAGATCAATGAGTTATATCGCAGCGTAAACTAACACACAAATAAACCAATTAAATAAAATGTAAAACGAAAACTGACAAACTACTAAATCTTTGCGCTTTCTTTAAGAAATGGCTATAGCTGGGATCAACACCTTGGTTTGTTCCTTGACTATCGGTTAAATGCTGATGTAGTTAGCCCATCGTGGTTTTCAAAAGTATATATTCCAAGAACATATTTTTTCTGAACTGATGACACAATCAGTAATCTCATAGGCATAGCTATCCCTCAGCGATGAAAAAAAATTCTATAGCCGGGGACGTTTCGCCATGGGGCCGTTTCGCCAGAGGGCGTTTTGATCGGGGACGTTTTGTCGTGGGGACGTTTTGTCATGGGGACGTTTTGTCACGGGAACGTTTCGCCGGGGACGTTTCGAATGGGGACGTTCTGCCGACAACCCCCTACACAATCTGTCAATTTAAAGACGTAACTGTTCTAGTCAACTCGTTTGTAGCTTCACTCTTTGTCGGACAAACATGTCGTCTCTGGTCCTTGTTGATGATCTTCTGATTGACTGGTGGCACGTGAAAGTAAAGTGTTTAATTATTTTGCGGTAGTCCGATATTTCCAAAGCTTTTTTGAGTAATTTTACCTGATGCAATTCATTAGCATTTTTATGGCACTTGCCTTCCGGCCAAGTGCCACATACCGATCACTTTATCGTCGGTCTGTCGGTCGGTCAGTCAGTCCGGTGTTTGCGAATTAAGGTACTTCCAGATGTGCTAGGACGATTAAACTTAGCAGTCATATTAGGGACGAGTAAAGACCATCCACTGCACGCTCCCTCCCTAAATAACTCCCCCTTGTACAAAACATTTATTTTTATTTTTTAATACATTTATTTCCCTCATTTGTTAGCCTCCTGTGTTCCAATTTTCGACCGACCCCAAGTTTGCTGTCCGGAAATTATACCGATTTCGTAACGTATACTATTATGCTTCACCTCTTGAAAGCTATATGGGGCCGCTCCCTGTTTCTAAACAGTTTCAGTCGTGTAAGCCCCACTGGAACACTGGCGCTAGAGACTACATTATTCCTGAAATATTCATGAGAAGGGACTGCGAAACGGGACGTTCTCCGATTTGCCTGAACTTTATTAAAACGGTATAGCTATTTAAACTGGGCCCGAAATTGGATTAGAAGCCACCGGGAACAACTAATGAGCAGTGGGGAAAGCATACAAAGGAACGGATTTTCCTGGTTGTGACTAAACTTAGTAGCCTGAAGATTGGTGTTATTACCAGTATTTGTTTTGGAAATGGGCAATATAAACTGGGGTCCAAACAAAGTTTTGACAGAAAAACACAAAGAGAACTGGCAAGCCGTTCAAAAATAATTTGAATAATCTTTCAGAAAGATTGAGGTAGAAAGAAAGTAACAAAAAATACTCCTTAAGTCCAAGCTGACTGGGAAATATATATTAAGATAAAGGATAAGACGGATACGTCAGCTACGACGCCTTGGCAGTGATATTTCTGCCTTTCTTGGCAAGGGTACTCGTCAGGCTGTTGAACGTCAGGGACCACGTTTTTGGGATCCCAAAACGTTAGTAACGGATACCTATGACATCGCAAAAGTTGTTCGTCTGTCCGTCTGTTAGAACGATAACTCTCGAAGGGATTGGGATATTTTGATGAAACTTGGTGGGAGGATCCTTCGGGTCAAAAGTACAAGTCAAGTTCGAAGATGGGCTCTGTAGCTCTATATTTGAGGGTGGGGGAGGGGTTTCAAATTAAGGGGCAAAATAAATATTTTTTGAAAGCTGTTTAGATAGTGGATTTAGGGGTAAGGAGGCACGTTGAATCCGAATATGAAAGTTATTTTCTCGCCGGACAAGTAGTTCGCCCGGAATCCGGCCAAAACCGGAAAGTTTGTTAAAAGTAAAAGTTTTATTTGAAGTTGATTAGATGTTTGATTTAGGGGTAAGAAGACATGCTGAATACGATGGTGAAAACCATTTTCTTGCCTGACAAATAGTTCGTCCGGAAATCCGGCGCAAACCGGTAAATATGTTAAAAGCAAAATTTGTATTTGAAGTTGATTAGATGATAGATTTAAGGGTAAGAAAAAACGCTGGATCTATATATGACAATCATTTTTTAACCGGACATATAGTTCGTCCGGAATCCGGTTGAAACCGGATTTTTTTTTTAGAAGTTAAAGTTTTATTTGAAGCTGATTAGATGTTCTTTATAGGGATAAGGAGATACGCTGAACTCGTTTCTGAACTATCTTTTGTTTTTGCTGGGCAAGTATTTTGCTCGGAATTCGGCCGAAACCGGAAATTTGGCAGAAGTAAACCAGGAAGTTTCGATCAGTATCGTCAAAATAGATATGGCTTATACAGGTATATCTGAACTTGGTTTTCTCAGATGATTAGCCTGGCGAAGACTGGATCTGGCGAAGACAAGACCTAGTTAATATTAAATTTTTGGGATCCCATCGAAAACTTCGGCCTTGTTAATTATGAAGAATCTTGCAGTGTTTGGTCATGTGGAACCTAGAAATAGGTCCATTTTGGGATCCCAAAATATTAGTGACGGGGTACCTATGACTTCGTCAAGTTTGCCCATCCGTCTGTCTGAATGTCTGTCTGCCCGTCTGTTAGCACGATAGCTAAATATTAACACAGACCGACACTTTTCACAAGTAACAAAAGCCGATTTAGCACAACTAAGTGGTTAGTGGAAACACTTTTCTTCTAGAAGACACGGGGGATAGTTAAGACAAAGATAGAAAACCTCCAAAGATCGACTCAAGTAAATAGGCACTGTCAAATATTGAGCTTTTTTTCCAACTTTTTATTCATACACTACTAAATATTTCGTTTCTCTTTCGTTTTTCTTCTATCAGCTATTTCGACACTTTCACCATTTTGACTGAAGTTGTACTTCCGAATAACGCCACTAGATCACTCAATGGTCTTTCCCGAGTCTTACCATGAGCTGCGTTTTTGAAGATTCAAAAACTTCTTCAGCAACCGAGCTGTTCCTCTATGGAACAACCTGTCTGTTTGAACCCACTGTCACCACACTGTCAGAAGTTTCATAACTGATTGCGCATAACACTTTCAAGAATAACACCTTTTCACTTTATTTCTAAGTGAAAAGGTGTTATTCTTGAAAGTGTTATGCGCTATCTGTTATGAAACTTCTGACAGTGCAGCGAAACACCAGACTCGACGAGGACTGGTGCGGGCAGCCTTGGAAAGAGAACTGGTGCGCCCCGGGAGCAGCAACGAGAAAATAGCACGGATACAACATCCTTATCGCTTGCAAGTAAAATTTAAGGTAATTTAAGGTATCTTTTTTTCTCTCCTCATCTACTCAGTGGCACAAGTGTGACACCTACTATTTCCATTTTTGCTTTAAAATTCTATTCTCTTCACCATTCTATACTTAATTTAATATTTTCCTTAATATTTTCATCTTTACTTTTTACAAAAAAAAACAACTATATACAGTGGTATCTGATACCACGATCAAAGCCGCTTTTGAAGTTACTGAGTATCTGGCATGTTATCGTGATCACCACGGTTGCCAAGTGTGGCCTTTTGGTGCTTTTTGACACTTTGCGTCTCTGGGTTCTGATTTTCTGATGGAACCTGTGACTTATGGCTGGAAAAAACTAACGACATTCTGGCATCTAGAAACTAGGTCCTTTCACCGACTATTAACGATAAATCTCGCTTTATCATCTTCATAATTATACGCCTCAACTTTGCTTCATTTTTGTATTTACTGGTAATGACCAGGTCGCAGAATTCTTGCTCGCTTTGTCGAAGAAACGAAAACGTGTGACAAATCGCAAAATTCTGGTTTTATGGGGTGGCCCCTGTTCACATGTGTTCATTGTGTTTGATAATAAAATTATCTCTCTCTATGCTAAAGTTACGGATTACCGCCCCCCAAAACATGTACTTTCCTTTGACTGAGAATAAAAAAAAAAAAACTTTGAAACCTTGTCTCATTTTCACTGTGCGAGAAGTATCCGCGTTTTCGTTGGATTGGGTGAAATCCCTCTAGACGTAACCACATTTTGAGCTGAGACCAAACTCTCAAAGCCAAAAGTGTTATCCCTCGCAATATTAGACTCTTTGTTTGTACTTTCCCGTTTTGTATCGGGTAAGCTGAAATCCCCGCAGAACCTTCGCGTTGCGCGCAGAGCAATGAGCCAAAAACAAGAGCTGTAAGCTCATATGGCACTTGCATAGGTTGAGATGTAGTGTTTGATCGAACGTAGGTTTTCGACTTTGCGGTTAAGATGCGCACTTTAAGGGAGCTAGAGAAAAAGTTTTTTTTTTCAACTTTGCTGTAGCCTAATGATGCGCACTTAAAAGGCGCTAGAAATTCATCTGTAATCAGGTCCGGGTCTGTCACTGATGTATCTAGGGCTTGCGCTTGTTCTTCCCACCAAGTGTCATCCCAATCGCTATATTCCAAGCCTGTCACAAAATCACCCCCCCCCCCCGACTCCACCATATTGATCAAATCCTGTCCCCACTATGGTAAATCGAAGAAACGACTGTTCTTAAGTGAAAATTGTAAAGTCCCTGATATGCCTGCCAAGTTTCATCGTCCTAGCACATGTGTAAGCATCTTACTCCCCTCCTGTCTTGTCAACTATGTATCTAGGGCTTGTGCTTGCTCTTCCCCACCAAGTTTCATCCCGATCCGTCCACTTTGAACATGTCACACAATTTCCGGCTCCCCCCTCCAACTCCCCCCAAAGTCACCGGATCCATTCTGGACTTGAAGTGTGTCGTCTGAGACACGAAGTCTTTCCAAATATCAACTTTCATTAAGATCCGATTCCCCGTTCAAATGTTCTAAATACGTCAACATTTCGGATTCTCCCTCCCTCCACTCCCCCCACGGAAGTGACTATTTCCAAGTTAGTTTGGTCGGGTCCCTAATACGCCTGCCAAGTTCCATCGTCCTAGCACATGTGTAAGCATCTTAAGTCGGGATCACCGAAATTCCGGAACCCTCCCTCCACCTCCCCCCCCCCACAGTGCTCGGATCCGGTCCGGTCTTGTCAAGTATTTATCTAGGGCTTGTGCTTGTTCTTCCCACCAAGTTTCATCCCGATCCGTCCACTCTGAACATGTCACTCGATTTCCGGTTCCCCCCTCCAACTCCCCCCAAAATCACCTGATCTATTCCAGACTTGAAGAGTGACATCAGAGACACGAGGTCTGTCCAAATATCAAGTTTCATTAAGATCCGGTTCCCCGTTCAAAAGTTACAAGTACGTAAATATTTCGGATTCCCTTTCCCTCCACTCCCCCCACGGTGGTCGGATCGGGAAGTGACTATTTCCAAGTTAGTTTGGTCGGGTCCCTAATACGCCTGCCAAGTTCCATCGTCCTAGAACTTCTGGAAGTACCCTAACTCGCGAGATGAGTGGCCTGACAGACCGACGGACTGACCGACCGAAAAGTGATCGGTATATGGCACTTGAGCGAAGCTGCAAGTGCCATAAAAAGCACCTTTTTGCTGGGAATGTCGATACTTTTATGAGTCAGGCTCTTGGTAACCCTGGTTGTAATTAACAGTGGTATCTTAAAAGTCATTCCACTGTCATCATCTCCAACACAAGACCATAGGCTTTGTGAGTGGATGTAAGTATTTCTTTTTCGCGTTAGGCAGTTTGTCCTTTCGCAGAGCAGCCGTAGGATCAGATACCATGGTAACTAGAAAATCAACAAAATACAGGTATATTTACTATACTATCAGAAACCATAGTATCAGCGAAAACACAGCTATAGTTTTCACGAACGACTTGAGCATGGGGGTGCCATAATGCTCCCATATTAGCTCCTGAATATGGCCTAAAGAGAGTTAGCCTGTTGTGGCATCGAGACAAAATCAGCAGCAAAATTTTGAAACTAATTTCTTACACGCTACTTTATCACACTACTAATAAATTGTTCAAATAGGCGTAAGAAGGTGCAATACACTTGATGACTATCTCTCCTTGCCGATGCAAAATCTCCGGCCTCTCCGGGTACCTAGCGGAAGAAAGGCAGAAGTGGTATCACAGCTGTTCCCAAAGATTACCATGATTGATTGAGACAGGATGTGAGTTGTTGAGTTTGAGTCGTCACGGAGACATTTACTCCTTCTTCCTGAGGATCACTGGCGTGTTTTGGACTTAGTCATATAGAGTATGCGTCGTATACGGATTCCTCTTTTCCACGGGACGCGCTCTAAGAAGCTATGTAAGTAGAATAAACCCTGGTTCTACTTTGCAGAGCCAATCAGATAGCTTTGTTTGGGCTCCGCCAGTGGCCCGAGCTAAGATACCCTTCGCCAGGGTTGCCACGGGGAACACAAAAGTTCACTTTGTTTGGAAGTTGAAGTAACAATTTTTAGTTTTTACAACATAATGGTCGTCAAATTGTACTCGTGTGCTTCAAGTTAGTGCTGAGAAAACTTTTTCTGATCTTTGGAAGCTCCAATAATTGTATCAGTGTGACAACACCGAACATCGCACGAATATGAACCTTTACTTTCAGTTTGAACAAGGTTGTGTAACAACGACGTAACCATCAGGTGCAGCGCTATGCAGCTTATTACACCTGTTTGAACAATGCTCGAAGGAGTTGCATCATAAGTATTCTAGCACTTGCAACGTTTAGCCCCCCCCCCCCACCCAAGACCCAAAATGAAGCCACGACTCGAACCGACCGCTGGGTCATCTAGTGGCGCGGGCATATGGAAATGTGTACAAAAATCAAATTAATCATTTTGCATTGTCGATTTCTTTTAGTATTCTGATTTCTGTTTTTTCTTGTTAATTCCATTAAGTCCAAAAAAGGAAGGATGTCAACTAGATCACAATAAACAAACACCGTAGATTATACTAAACTCGTTATAGTGATTTCTTGAACATTCTGAAACTGAGCTAAACAAATTCAGCTTCCGAGACCAAAAAATGTCAAACTGGCCGGATGATTTCTTCTTCCGACATATGTAAACGTCCACATAGTGATACACTTAGTTGTTTTAATCCTCTTACACGCCACTCGATCTTCTCGAAGGTTTTAGTAACTTTTTTAACCTCCGCCGGGAGATCAAAGAATTGTTAATTAACAGTTGCGACCTTGCTTTCAAGAGTGAATTGTGTTCAAGTAATTTGCGGATAACGTAGGCTACCGTGAGGATTTTGAAGAAAACAAACGTAACAGTGTGTTTGTAAAAACCCGACCCATCGAAAAATGATGGTGTCTCCCCTTCTGGACCCACATGACTTTAAGAAACCAGGAGCTAAAATCAGACCAGGTGTACTCAATTTCTTACTGCCGAAGTCGTAGGTGATGGACGATCTACGCCAGATCTTATCTCAGTTTCCAAGAGACGGTCGTCGGGGCAACAGTGATGGCGATCAACAGGGAAACAGGAGACTCAAGGGAGCGTGAGATGTCGACCGAACCGGGTAATATTGATTGGAGGAAATAATCTTTATCATTATTTATGCGGAAAACGTCTCAGTGAGGAAAAGCCCACAGTCCTTGCAAAATGGGCTCGAAGCAAGCTTAAAATATCAGCGAGTAGCCTACACACTTAGGCTGGAGATTTTGTTTTAGAATGAAGTGGATACTGATACATTAAGTGATGAGCAGCCCGAGGGCCATTGCAACAATAAAAATAAAAATCTCCTCCAGAATATTTTCCGACTCTGTTGACCTATATATTAGTTTCGTATTTCCTTATTCGACAAATCTACTTCTATTTTATTGGTGACCATTGGTATCCCTAACTTTCATTTCTTCATTTATTTTATTTATCCTAAGAAACGACCAACGAGGGAAAAAATGACAATAAATAACAAAAACACTCGCATAATGATAAACGACAAAGAACAGCAAAACAAAATATCAGCACATCAACCTGGGGAGAACCCACAATATAGTATTTGGGGTTCCAAGCTAAGGTGCAGTGAAGATAAACTCTTTTTGACGTTCCAGGGTTCAACGGAAACCAAATGACGACATTACCAACACAAAAGTGCAGGGTTTGAACCAGAGAAAACTAGTGCGTATAATTCGTCAATAATTCAATCAACGTATAATCCAAAAGGGGTTTTCACACTTAGAAGCCAAGAGCCTTGCTTTATGCTCACCGAAATATCCGAATTTTTATTTTTGTTTATGTACTGTTGTTATTTATTTATCTTCTTCAGCCAGAGCCATATTAATAACGAACAAACACACATTAACCATTACATATTAAACATACCCAATAAAGTAAACAAATGAAAAATGAACGAACCACAAGTAGACTTGAAAATTAGGTCAAAAGTTGATTGGAGCAATTAAGTTATGCCACCGTAAGTAGGGGTTCCCTATGACGGAAGGGCACCCTTCCTGCGGGAGTTGCAATTATTTTTTGTTTTTGTTTTTTGTTTGTTGGGTGCCTGATTGGAAAGTCTACTTTTTTGCTGCTATAATTAAAATATAAAATAATATGGGTATTAAAGTATAAGGGGAAAAATGAGAAGAAATAGAAAGAAGTTTTTGTTATATATTGAATTTAATGTTTATTAATGAAATTAAGATTGTTTAAAATTTAGTGTAAGTGACGTTAAGTAAGGTTTTTTTGATGTTTTGATATAGTTTTTAACGTCACTGAGTGGAGGTGGAGACGTAGCCACTCGCATTGGTTCAATCCATTGTGAGGAGATCAGGAAAAGAAGCTGCGCGGGCCTTTAAAAAAAAAAAAAAAAAAAAAAAAAAGTTCTTCACTCAATTTTTCCGCAAAAACAGTTAAAGTTGAAAAACTGCAGTAGAGAGAATTTGGATCAGGTTTTATCAGACCTCAGAAGGCGGCTTTTCAGCGACAAATTTTTTATCCCTCGCTTAACATCTTAGAGGTATAATTAGTTGATCAAAGACCCCCTCGAAAAGTCCCATTTTTATTTCTTTCATTATGAATGGTCAGCCTGGCTTCAAGCCATCTAAAAATACACCAGTCTCTCAAAGTGTTTCGCCCAAGGCTGGCCTTTTGACAGCCCCTCGAGTAGAGATCAAAGACGTGGCATTACAGCTAATATTACATGCAAAGGAAATATCCCTCGGGCTCCCGATGTTAAGCCGGAAACTGTTTCGATGTCTGGTTGGACCTCCGGAAATTGTTGTCCCGAAGCGAAACAAAGTGGAGGGGGGATTGGTATTCCTTGAAGAAGGAGTGGAAGTAATTTCGAAATGAAATTTGGAAACCTTATTCGTTCCACGTAGGAAGGCAGAGTAGAAGCATAACAAGCTTGGCAAAATAGGCTGACAGTTAAGCTTAGAAGGTTTCGCAAAAGCCTTTCTCCAATGTTCAGCAAAAACAAAATTAAGTAGACGTCTTGGACAAAATAAATAAGACCGAAGGTTTCGATGGGATCCAGTTTATGTTTTGACTTTGCTTTCGTCTTGGTCTTGACCCCAGCAATGCCTACAATAAATCTTGGCAATAGTAAATCCGACAAGACTTTGGGCATAAATGACAAAGATTATGACGAAGGTTAAAGGAACAGTAAACTTGACTACGCAACTTTCGGCCATCGGATCGCCCGGGGGGCTTGGATAAATATACAGGGTCTTATTGTCGACAGAACCCCCCTTCTTTGTCATCTCGAACCGTCTCGAACCCCCTCCTTAGTGTTCCCAAAGCTAGCTGGCAGGCCCTTGCCCCTTATGCACTGTAATTATGCACTCATGTACTGTAAAAGTTCTCCTTTTTACATGTAGACTACAGAGTAACGACCTCCCCGACAAGGCGGCCGGGGTTCGATTCCTAGTCACGGCACACAAACCTTTTGCTTTTGCGAACCTTTTGCTCAAAGTCGAATTCTCGGAAAATGCCCGGAAACTGCAATGGTCGTAACGAGAATTTTTCTTACTCTCAATATCGACTCAGGGTACATTCTTGATATGTTAACTAGCTCCCAGAGTCAAGTTTGAGTCAAGTTTTCTGTTCCTTTAACAGACAGGCCCGTATCCAGGAATTTATTTCGGGGGGGGGGGGGTGCCCGCGGGTCGGAACAAAAAGTACATTAAATGCATAGATCAGATTTTAAAGCCTACAAAAAACGATTACTTTTGTGAGTTTCGGGGGGGGGGGGTTCGTACCCCCTAACCCCCCTCCTGGATACAGCCTTGTTAACAGACTATGTAGACTAGACCATCAAAATCTTTTCACAATGTTCGTTCTTCTAGCTCTGCTTCGGTTATTACTGCTTTTCTTGTGGACGGCTCTTACTGCTCTGTGACCGGTCTCGGTAGCCTACTGTAAATTATTAGGCTTATACTCTAGATGATGGTTATACTCTATACGACTAAGTGAACCTCGGTAAGAACAAGAAACGTCACCCGAACGATGACTCGAATCCTGTGTAACAGCGTTTGTTGGGGACAGGTGTGGTGATGTTTTCGGCTCTTGACTAGGCACACGGCGATTCTTCATAGGCACGAAGAGTAATTCATCAAAAGTATTTACGACAGAGGGGCTCAATAAGAATTATAATAATACTAATAGTATATACTGCAACCAAAAAGGCTTTCGCATCTACAGTTACACTTACAACTTTTATTTACCATATATTTTAAATGTTTATCGATTTAGCATTAACCGCAACTCGAGCAAGGCTGTTGTGAAGACAACAATTCTGTTTGAAAAATTCCACTGATGCAAGACTTTCCGGAATCGTGATTCTGCAAGCTTGAACGCCCGCCCCCTATTAAGAACAAATAAGTACCAGAACCTCCGTCTCCCTATCTCTGTAATACGAACATGCGGAGTCCAATAAATCCCTGTGCCCTGCCCGATGCAAACGAGCGGAGGGTAGGAGCTACACGAACGTCGATTGGTTGTCTGGACGCACTGCAGAGCGCAACTCTGCTATGGGCAACAGCGAAGAGGAAAGTAGACGGGCAGCAACTCAAAGCTCAGCAAATACCTCTAGCTGAGCTCTGTTTTGTCGGGGTATCCATGGTCGCTGCAGGGGACCAAAGACGGAGGTTCTATTGGATTACTTGTTCTTGCCCCCCTAAACGTTCACCTATTTACGCGGCTACCGAAGGAAGGCAACGAACCCTTTCTTTTCGGGGAACAAGTGAGTGATCCCTCGTCTGGGGGATTCTTCTCGTCTCTTTACCGATTTGCAAGCCCGTATCTCTTCATTTGGACCCTCCCCGCAAAAAAAAAAATGGTTTCCCCTTAGTGAAAACTGCCAAATCTAACGGAAAAAGTCTGGAAAAAAAAATGCTTAGGTTACTTTTCTGAAAAGTCGGAGAAATCTTTTAAAGAGGAAAACCCGGTGCTAGAGGAATGATAAAGTCAAGTCAAACCTTCTTCTTTCTCACGATGTCATAAAAAAGGCAGATTTCACGCAGCTTGCGGCGTTTCTTATCGGGCTGATTTTTAAATCACTACAACAAGCTTCCACCAAAAATTCAAATTTGTTATCCTGCAAAATGAAAGAACAAGGCCAAACACTTCTTTGTACCCACTTTCATGCCCAAGTAGCTTCTTTCAGACTCTCCCCCCCCCCAAAAAAAAAGCTTTTCTCCGGATGAAAACGTTGCCAAAATTGAACGGCCACATTCTGGAGGGTTGAATCGGACCTGTTCTTAAAAGTCCGATTCAACCCCTTTCTGCTTGGATCGAAACATCTTCAAAGCATTTACCAGTTCCTAATGTCTTCGTCTCTGTGGTATATTTTGCACAGTCCTACTTTTCCAGTAAATGAAAACTCTTTTAGCTTTGTGATACTACATATTCTCGATGTCTCTATTTGTGAAGGAGTTATGAAGTTATGTGAAGGAGTTATGGTAACAATAGTTGCGTTTTTGCTGATACCATGGTATCAGATATACGGTCTGAAGTCGTTTTTGCAGTTATCGTGATATCTGATACCACGGTCAAAAGGCGTTTTTGCAGTTGTCGTGGTATCTGGCCAGTTACCGTGGTAACAGATATTCAGATATCACGGTCCGACCGTGATATCTGGTCGTGGTATCTGGAAAACGCATCTAACTTTCATCAAATTTTGTCAAATTGGTGAGAAAGAAGTTCAGCACTTAGTGATGCAACTGGATATCAGTTTTTCCTTTGGGATGACTTCGAAAAGTGCAATTTTGGCAACAGTTGTTTTTGCAGTGGACCGTATATCAGAAACCACGGTAACTGTAAAAACGACTAATTGCAGATTCAGTTACCGTGGTAACAGATACCATGGTATCCGCAAAAACGCAACTAATGATCTTGAAGCTTTCGACGAAGTTTGATGCCTGACTGGCAAAACTCGAAGTCGCTAATATATATTATCGCCCTTGCTGTTGGTGATAGCGGAAAAATTTGGCCAGAGGGTAGCATGATAGGCTGATATCTCCCGAGCGCAGCGAGGGTGATATCTGCCTATCATGCTGCCGAAGGGCCAAATTTTCCGCTATCGCCCGAAGAAAAGCAAGGGCGATAATGATTATAACACTAGTACACTGTGCAGCGCAATAAGCGCATTCCTCTGGACTGAATTATGGTTTAAAGTGGCTGAAATCAGACTTTCAAAACACCGTCTTTTTTGGACGGCAACACATGGGAAAGATACAAACTCTTTTTCCAAGGGCGATAATAGTTGTTATCGCAGGGCAATAACAATTGTTATCACACGGTTGGAACATTTTTCTTTTAGCATCAAGGGAATACCAGAAAATTTTGGCACTGGGTAGGATAGGACTGATATCATGGGACTGCACGGTGTACTGGTGTTATAAGTTGCTAACGAAACGATGGCGATAGATGGGGATTTCAGAAGCGTATAATTCCATAAGAGAGCTAGGGAAAATACAATAGGCAGAACAAGCAAGAGGGGTCCTATAACTTGAGACCCACTCCTCCACCCCTATGTAGAGGATTGACTAAAAAGAGGCACGGCACGGCACTGCGCAGGAGACACGAGTAATAAAACAGATTAGCAAGTAGTAGAAGCAGACAAGTAAGCGAGAGTTCGTAACTCCAAAGTCTAAAGAAGGCACGTTAGAACATTGTTCCTGCCCCTCCCTCTGAAGCATGAAAGGGCCCTTTCAGTTTTCGTGCCTCTTGTTAGTACTCGACGTGCCTCCTACACTTTGTCGTGCCGTGCCGTCCCTCTTTTTAGTCGATCCCTAAATATAAGGCTTTGGGACCCATATTCGAACTTGACCTGTACCATGATCCTCACTCAAAGCTTGGACAAAATCTCTCAATCCATTCGAAAGTTATCGGGTTAGTAGACGACCAGAAGGATAGATGGAAATAACTTTACGAAGACATAGGTATCCCGTCACTGTCGTCTTGGGATCCAAAAAAATTAAGCAGCTTTACTGGAGATATCCTATTCCGGGGCTACTCCTTAGGAATTGCTCGTGGGAAAAAGATAGATCTGGGATTTTATTTTGGACACGGCTATGCTGTTTGGCTGGGTATTCGACCTGGGAAAGATTTGTCCTCGTTTTGATTAACTTTGGTTTTGTTGTTAATTGTCCGCAAGTAGTCCCATGATTAGTTAGTTGTTCACGTGTTCATTAATAAATATCATCAACACTCTTCCTCGCGTGGTTTCAAGCAGGTCTTCTTTGTCAGTACTTTATAGAGCTTCTGAGCTTTGGAATACGCTCAGTTCTTTCTTTTGTATTTGATAGATTTTTTTATTTAGTAGGCTAATTTTTTGTAGGCTTAGTCACTTATGCAAGTGTGTGTGAGCTTGACCTATTACCTACCTAAAATCCATTTAAATTTGAGCTACGTATGGAGTTGCACAGTAATAGTTTTCGAAGTTCGAAAAACCTTTTGCAAAACCTTTTAAATATTCTTAATGAATATCTAGACAAAAAGAAGCTGACCCTGAACGTTAAAAAAACTGAAGTTGTAATTTTTTCTGGAAAGGCCAAAAAGCAAGATCAAAATTGTGTCAAATTTTATTTCAATGGGATAGAGTTGCAGCAGAAAACAAGTTTTAAGTATCTAGGTATGATCCTCCCCAGTAATGGTGGGTGGAAAGAACACATAAAGGAAATGGTAAAGAGAGGGAAAGCAGTGTCATCGGCGATTTTGAGAAATCCAAGTGTTTCAGGGATAAAAGAGCTCAAGATGCAAAAACAAATTTTCGCGACTAAAGTTCTTCCTACAATCCATTACGGCGCAGAACTTTGGGGTTTCGATGCGGCAGTGCAACTTGAATCGCTTCAGCTGCAACACTACAAGAGAATTCTTGGAGTTCACATTACCACTCCTACACAGGCTTTGAAAGGAGACCTTGGAATATTTTCGCTAAGGAAGCAAAGGTTAGTCCAGATTATAAGGTTTTGGATCAAGCTAGTTCAATTACCAGAGGAAAGGCTGCTGAAAGGTGCGTATTCATTTTTGTTACAAGAAAGGAGAGCAAGATCGTGGCCGCTTCAAGTAAAAGCTCTCCTGGACCACGCAGGATTGTCTTATGCATGGAATGAAGGATTAGGCCCGACACAAGATCAGGGAGACATTTTAAGGAAGTACGAAAAGATAACCGAAGACCAAGAAATCCAACATTGGCAAGTAAAACTCCAAACTTCAGAAACTCTTAAGTTGTATGCTGAAATAAAAGATGTGTTTGGTTTTGAGTATTATTTTAAGCTGGGACTGGATCCTGCTACTTTAAAAATTTGGTTCCAGCTCCGATCTAACAGCCTGCCGATCCTTAGTAAAAAGAAACTTTTCAATAGGAGGAAAGCTGGCACGGGAGAGAATTACCTTTGCCCTCTTTGCAAGGTGCAGGAGGAAGATTTGAACCACTTCCTCTTAGAGTGCCAAGCGCTTTCGCATTTGAGAGTAAACATTTTTGGGGGAGGGTTGGTATCGCTTCCCCGTATCCTGAAATCTACGAACCCCAAGTGTATCGTAGATATAAGCAAATATGTGACTAGAGGATTTAGTCTTAGGAGTGAAAAATTAGCATAGTGGTTGATAGAGGTGTAGCCTACTGGTTTATTTGTAAAGTGAAACGTTTAAAACTTGTATGGCCTTTTGGCTGAATAAACAAGCGTTATTATTATGTATGGAACGTCACTAGATTTGTATCTATATTTTTATTTATTTGTTGTTGTTTTGTTGTTACGAGCATCACAACACATGCAATTCTTTGTTAGTGTAACAAATTTGTTTGTTTTATTTGAATACATGGTTCCACCCTCCAATTCTTATTTGTCAGTGGTGTGATATGCAGTCATCAATAATCATAATACCACACTGTCAGACGTTTTATAACAGATAGCGCATAACACTTTCAAGAATAACACCTTTTCACTTAGAAATAAAGTGTTATGACCAATTAAGTTTACATTATTTCGTGCCTAGATCTCCAACAACACCTTCAATTGGTAAAAATACTAACGGGAACGAAAGAAACATAACAGATAACATCCCAAAGAGTTATCTGTTGAAACCGGGCATCCTTCTGTTGTCGTTGTGTAACTTCTGACAGTGTAGTATTTGTACCAATTGAAGATGTTGTTGGAGATCTAGGCACGAAATAGTGTAAACTTAATTGGTCGTAGCACTTTATTTCTAAGTGAAAAGGTGTTATTCTTGAAAGTGTTTTGCGCGATCTGTTATGAAACTTCTGACAGTGCACATCCTCGCAAACAGTGCTTTGGCTGTGCAACTAACTGGTTCTAGATTGGTTTGTAATAAAACTCTTCTACTACTACTAATACAGATATAACCTATAACAAATAACCTAATAGAACCTTTGTTTTTAGTCCCATGCAGCGACTATGAATACCCCGGAAAAACTGAGCGGGCCTACAGGTATTCACTCTAGCTTTGAGCTGATTGATGTTGATTGATTGTTGATACCTGTTTACTCATCTTCCGTCTTCGCCGTTGCTCATCACAGAAAAAATAGTGCAGGAAGCGTACTCCTCGCGCTGAACCGCTCTGGAGCGCGTCCATAGAACCAATCAGCTTTGACTTCTAATTTTCCTTCACAGCGATTTAGCTGTTTGTAGAGGTAACGAAACGTCTTGTGGCGCGAAGCTACGAACTCCGCATAGTCATATACAGAGATAGGGAGATGGAGGTTCTGTCAGATTATTTGTTCTTGATATAACAGCAGAACTACTTACCAGTTGTTGGTGGAAGGGTCTTGTGGATGACAAAGCTGTAACGGGGCCGTAAATATCGATTTTATTATGGACTCTAGGCGGAATGTAGGCCACTCTTCCTTCGTTAGTTGTCTTCAAGATCAAGAGTCTCTTCAAGATCGCTGTATTAAAGGACCATTTACTTATTCAGCCTTTTATGAATTCGTTGGCTCCCTTATGGAATTATCCCTTCAGAAATCCGCACCCTTCGCAATTCTTTCGTTAGCACCTATGACTTTTTAGCACTTTTTCGGCCGAGCCGAGTTTGCCAGTCAAACGGCGCATGCTTCGCTGAAAGCTTCAGGATCCACCCGCAATTCTCTAAATAGTAGGGACATCAGGAGCTTCAAATTTTCAAAAGAAAAAAAGTAGAAAGAATCACGCTAACCTAAAACAGGAGACAAGAACAAACAGCGTACTTCAGAAAAAGGTACAGGCTGCTGGGAATCCAGCGACCGCAGAAACTTTTCCCTACGAATGTTATTGGCACCCATGAGATCAAGAACACTATATTTAACAAAGTGAAATATTTCTCGCCCAAACAGGTACTTCAAGCAAAAACTTCGAAATTTCAGAAGAAAAAAGTATAAATAATCACGCTAACCTAACAAACAGGAAACAAGAATAAACAGCCTACTTCAGAAAAGCCTGGTGCAGGCTATGCTTGGGTTCCAGCGACTGCAGAAACTTTTCAATACGGATATTAATGACATCCATTTGATCAACAACACTATATTTAAAGTTTAACTGAAAAGCCAACTTATTTGTGTGTCATTTAATTGGATACACTGAATTATTTAGATTCTTCAAAATGATTTTTTGATTTTCCACTATCTGCTCTAGTTATGAGGCTCAGAATATCTCCAGCCGTCCCCACAGCGTAAATTCTACTATGACGCGGGAAATTTTAATCTCAACACAAACGCAGCTTTTCATTGGGCAGTGGTGAGATTGGTGAAGATTGCTTATTGCCTGAACAAAAAAAAATCATAAATCTTTCCCGTAAAGCATACTACAAAAATTCAGCACCATAAATCACAAGGAAATTCCACTATTTGAAAATCGATTATTCGTGAACAGCAGAACAACGAAGTAACGCATTTTCAGCGGGTCTTCAAGCCAATTTAAGTGAATAAGTGATGGATAACTAGATTGTCCTATCCCAGCCCTTTTCGGTCAAACTTTAACAAAGCGAAATATTTCTCACCAAAAGAGGTACACTGTAAAAAGTTTCTCCGAGTAAGGATTAAACTTAACTGCAGTATTTGCTACTGGGATTAATCTTATAATCCGAATTAGAGAAAAGATTATCTCAGTACAGACAAGATTAATTCCAGTAGAATTACTGCAAGATTTTTTTTTACAGTGTAGCATACTTCAAGCAAAAACTTCGCAAACTTGAAATAAACAAGTCTTACGGCTTTCTTTTCTTTCAATGAAGAAAGCACCCAAGGCTTTCAAACGTGGACAAAATTCGTGGTCAAAAACCACTGTGGCCACAGTTTTCAAATATTTTGTGTTTAAGCTCCACTTCGGAGGGCGGCAAGTCAGGACACGAATCGACAAGTGCCAACAAGAAAATCGCTAATATCACGGGTCAAGTATTTTTTTTTAAACGATTGAAACACAAAAGGATATTTCAAAACCATTTTGTCGTTATAAGATTATTTCTTTAAAGTTTAACTGAAAAGCCAACTTATTTTCGTATCATTCAATTGGATACATTAAACTATTTGGATTCTGCTAAGGGATTTTTGATTTTCCACTATCTACTCTAGTAGTGACGCTCAGAACATCTACGGTCGTCCCCACAAGGCAAATTCTACTATGACGCGGAAAATTTGAATCTCAACACAAACGCGGCTTTTCAGTGGCCAGTGGTGGGCTTGGGTAAGGACTGCTTGATGCCTGAATGCATATATTTCGTAAATCTTTTCGTCAAGCATGCAACACAGGTACAAGCGTAAAGAGGTACCACAAATCCGACAGGGAAATTCCACTATATGAAAATCGATTATTCGTGAACAGCGGAGAAACGAAGTAACGGATTTTCATCGGGTTTTCAAGCCTCTTTCAGTGAATAAGTGATGGGTAACTAGACTGTCCCATCTCCGCCCTTTTCGGTCAAACTTTAAAGGAACCTTCTTGCTTATTCTGCGTTTTAGTTTATCCCTAGTTCACTTATGGAGTAATAAGCTTCTCAAATCCCCGCCTTTCGCCATTGCTTCGTTTTTTACCAACGACTTTTCAGCGGTTTTTCCCCCTCGTCGAATTTTGCTAGGCATGCACGCAATCTTCGCCGAAAGCTTCAAGGTCCGCCAACAACTCTTTCACACATCAGGACAAGATAGGTTTCAAAGTGTTGTTTTTTGTTTTGGAGACAGGGTAGGCCATCAGGTTTATTATCTGTTTTTCACTTCTTATGTTTTGCTTGATCTTCCCACATTTTAACCACGGCCCATTCGGTTTTTAAACATTTTGCGTCGGCCGCCGCGCCGGAGCGAAGGGAGGCTGGATGGAGTCGACAAGCGCTAACAAGAAAACCGATAATTCACGTGGAAAATAATGATTTCATCATGAAAAGATCATTTCTATTAAGAGTTGTTCTTGAAAGATTGGTCGTCAAAAGCTCTTGTGTTTGTGTGAAAGTATGAACAAATGATTATGTGCCCTTGGCTGAACAAAGCGAACTTCTCCTCTTATGAGTTCTTCTCGTTTCCGTGACTTTCTTCTTCGACGGCAATCACTTAGGCCTGCGAGTTCAAACGAGGAATCCTGTTTCCGGATCGGAAGATGAACGGGTTTTAATACGTGATCACGATTGAAAGGGAGCTCATCGAACCGGAAAATTTGATTTCCGGGGAAACGTCAAGGTAGACAGGCTGACTACTTATCACGTAACAGAAGCCCCCCCCCCCGTCGTGTGAAGACGCGTTGATCTTTGCTCTGTCTCCCTAGATGCATCGTTGATCTTGGTCATATTGTTCAAGAGCAATTATTGTTGTTCTTTATTTATCATAATTAAAAATTGAATAAGAATAGGCTATCCATAAATAAGCTAGACAATGTCGATGTCAAACAAACGTCCCCATGAAAAAATGTCCCCCACCAAAACAGACTAATGCAAAAATATGAGAATAACTTGTTTTTGATTTTAAGATTTTCATGACACCCCGCCTTCTGTCAAAGCGGGTTAATCAGAGTTGTCTGCATAACGTCCTCGAGTAAAATATCCCCATGAAAAAAGGTCCCCCTCCAAAAAGAACAACAACAGCAGACTAATGCTGGACTAATGCAAAAAAATTAGAATATCTTGTTTTTGGATTTCAAGGCTTAATGAGACCCGGCCGTCTTTCAAAGCGGATCAGTTTAAGACCACGTCAACAGTTCAAAATACATCTCATTGATCTTGTTAAAGGGTCCCTGTTACCTTTATTACTGCCTCTTTTTACATCCCTGATCGTTCCATTCGTTCTCATCTAGAACTTAGAGTGCCAATTTTATCCTGTCTAAGGCACTACGATTATTTTTTACATTCTCCCCGTTTTCAAGCCCTCTTTTCAAGCCGATCAGGTCCGTTCCCTTCCGAGGAGCTTGTTGGTCAGAAATATAGGTTGCCAATGAGGTCAGCATGCGAAATATTTCAAAACGACAACGTACGAACTAATTCCTTGCTCCAAACTGTTTTGAAAAGGTATTTCTGTGACCAGTTAATTTATGAACTTCTAGCTTTGAGAATTTGTGAATGAATAAAGATAAAGGTGAACTATTAAATCTGTACTTGGGGAAGTTTCGCCGCGGGACGTTTCGCTGGGGATGTTTTTCGCAGGGACATTTCACAACTAAGCTCTAAAATCACATTTTCAAGAAGGTTTTGAAAATTAGGCTTTGCGCCCCGCGTTCGATTCACTTCTCAAGTTAACTGAGGTCTGAGATCCTCATTTAGACGTTTTATTTGCGATTCTCGGTTAACTGGGAGCGTTCGATTCATCAACGTCGACGTGAAGGTTGACGAAAAGTTAACTTTCAACGACGTGGAGAAATTGTCAGTTGTCTCAAGTTAACCAAGAAAGAAAGTGAAAGTCAAAATGATTCTTGCTCGGTCGACTTCTGGGTCGACTTCTTACTGAATAAAATGGCAGCAGAGAAAAAAGTCAACTCTGGGGTTGACTTCTGCGAGTCGAATCGAACGCGGCTCAGAATTGTCCGACCCTTGAAACAACGCAGTCCCTCTGGCTTGAATTGGTGACGACGCACCAACTTCAATCTCAGGACCTACTCGGTGATTTAGGGGAACAATTCCACATTAAACAAGGATTCGAAAAGGGAGGATCTCCGAGATTTATTTCCAACTGGAAAGACCATAACTTGCAGAAGAAATAAAGGAAATACGACCACTAAAGCACGAAATAAGGAATAAGAGAAAAGCCATTGCTTTTTTCGCCATTAAGCTTAATATGTTGTCTTGTATTTGTCTGCTAATGAGACAGGCTTCCATGATCCCGTCTTAATTTGCCGCAGGCTTCTGTAGATTCTGGGAACATTTTACGATCCGCTTTCCATATTACAATTGTGATAGTGCCTTCCCTCCATCGCATACAAATTCTTTAGAGGAGACTTGACTGAGTCATTTAAATTAGTCGATGGAAGTTTTGACAAGTTTGAAGTGACCTATTTAATAAAATAAAGCATCAAGATTCCGTAAGGACACTTATCAGTGGAGCTTTGGTAACAGAGTTGTTGAGCGGTTTTGCTGAATCAATCAATTGTTTCAACTGGACTATGGATGGGATTTTTAACTCAAATCCGTTCGATTACTTCCTAATTTCTCAGAGTTATTTAGAGCCGAAAGTCGTCTCTGTTGCTTTATATCATTATTATTATTATTATTATATTTCCCCAGCCCTTCTGAGGAGCGAGCCAACAAACCCCTCTGATGATCTCACTAGTGTCAAGAACCCAACTTGAGAACTCGAGTGAGCAGTGGCTGAGCACAATATTCTGAAACCTAGGGACGTACAAGTCACCTCCCTTTGGCTACCCTCTACCACTGGTCATTATCGAGAGCAATACGAACCCTAAGCGACCAACTTGACATTCCTTGAGAATAAATTCACAAAATCAGATACTTGAGCTAGAATCTGTAGTTGTTTTTTCCACAAGTTCATTTTCCAGCTTCAGCCTGAAGAGGACATTTGCCAAAAAGGGACGAAAAATAGCTCTAACAAAATGTAGCTGACGGATCTGTTTTGCAGTAGTGTGCTTAAGGTTTAACCGAAAAGGGCTGGGATAGGACAATCTAGTTACCCATCACTTATTCACTTAAATTGGCTTGAAGACCCGCTGAAAATGCGTTACTTCGCTGTTCCACTATTCATGAATAATCGATTTTCAAATAGTGGAATTTCCTTGCGGTTTGTGGTACTCTATGCGCTCGTATTTTTTATTGTATGCCTTACGAGAAAGATTCATGATTTTTTATGGCACTTGCCTACCGGCCAAGAGCCATATACCGATCACTTTTCCGTCGGTCTGTCTGTCGGTCAGTCCGCTGTTTGCGAGTTAGGGTACTTCCAGATGTGCTAGGACGATGAAACTTGGCAGGCGTATTAGGGACCCGACCAAACTAACTTGGAAATAGTCACTTGCTCGATCCGACCATCGTGGGGGGAGGGAGGGGAACCGGAATCCGGAATTTAGTGGCATGCATAACTTTCGAACGGGTGATCAGATCTTAATGAAACTTGATATTTGGAAAGACGTCATGCTTCAGATGTCCCATATCAAGTTCGGACCAAATCCGATGTATGTGGGGGGGAGTCGGAGGGGGGAACCGGAAATCATACTAAACGCTTAGAGTGGAGCGATCGGGATGAAAGTTGGTGGGAGGAACAAGCACAACCCCTACGTACATCACTGACAGAACCGGACCGGATTCGTGCACTGTGGGGGGAGTTGGAGTGGGGTTCCGGAATTCCGGTGATAAGGAGTTAAGTTACTTCCAGGTGGGCTAGGACAATGAAACTCGGCAGGTAAATCAGGGACGCGACCAGATTAACCTGGAAATAGTCAGCTTCCCGATCCGACCATCGTGGGGGGAGTGGAGGGAGGGGGATCCTGAATCTTGAGGTATGTATAACTTCCAAATGGGTGACCGGATCATAATGAAACTTGATATGTAGAAAGACAACGTGTCTCGGATGTCCCATTTTAAGTCCGGACTGGATCCGATGAAGCTGGGGGGGTCATAGGGGGAACCGGAAATCATGTTAAACGCTTAGAGTGGAGCGATCGGTATGAAACTTGGTGGGAGGATCAAGCACAACCCCTAGGTACATCACTGACAGAACCGGACCGGATTCTTGCACTGTGGGGGGAGTTGGAGTGGGGTTCCGGAATTCCGGTGATAAGGAGTTAAGTTACTTCCAGGTGGGCTAGGACAATGAAACTCGGCAGGTAAATCAGGGACGCGACCAGATTAACCTGGAAATAGTCAGATTCCCGATCCGACCATCGTGGGGGGAATGGAGGGAGGGGGGATCCTGAATCTTGAGGTATGTATAACTTCCGAACGGGTGATCGGATCATAATGAAACTTGATATGTAGAAAGACAACGTGTCTCGGATGTCCCATTTCAAGTCCGGACTGGATCCGATGAAGCTGGGGGGGTCGGAGGGGGGAACCGGAAATCATGATAAACGCTTAGAGTGGAGCGATCGATATGAAACTTGGTGGGAGGAACAAGCACAACCCCTAGGTACATCATTGACAGAACCGGACCGGATTCGTGCACTGTGGGGGGAGTTGGAGTGGGGTTCCGGAATTCCGGTGATACGGAGTTAAGTTACTTCCAGGAGGGCTAGGACAATTAAACTCGGCAGGTAAATCAGGGACGCGACCAGATTAACCCGGAAATAGTCAGCTTCTCGATCTGACCATCGTGGGGGGAGTGGAGGGAGGGGGAATCCTGGATCTTGAGGTATGTATAACTTCCGAACGGGTGATCGGATCATAATGAAACTTGATATGTAGAAAGACAGCGTGTCTCGGATGTCCCATTTCAAGTCCGGACCGGATCCGATGAAGCTGGGGGGTCGGGGGGTCGGAAGCGGAAAATTTTTGACCTGCTTGGAGTGGAGCGATCGGAATGAAACTTGGTGGGAAGAACAAGCACAAGCCCTATGTAGATCAGTGACAGAACCGGACCGGATTCGGGCATTGTGGGGGAGTTAGAGGGGGGGGATCCGGAATTCCGGTGATCGCAAGTTAAGGTACTTCGTAATTCAGTGACAGAACCGGACCGGATTCGGGCATTGTGGGGGAGTTAGAGGGGGGTCCGGAATTCCGGTGATCGCAAGTTAAGGTACGGTACTTCCAGACATGCTAGGACGATGAAACTTGGCTTGAAAATTAAAGACTTGACATGATTGGCTTAGAAATAGTTAGTTCCCAGATCCGACCATCCCTTAAAGTACTAATGCTAACCGCAAAGTGCAAAAAAATACTTTTAAGCAAAATAAACATTTTCGTGATCCCTATGAGCCCATGATCATTTTTGCCTCAAGGGTTTTGCTTACAATAACATTCCTTACAGTACAAACAATACTTTTGAGCAATATATACATTTTCGTGCTCCTGATGATCATCTTTTTTGCTTCAAGATTTTTGATTACAGATGATTTTCTATAACTTGGAAATAGTCACTTGCCCGATCCGACCATCGTGGGGGGAGGGAGGGGAGCACTACTATCCATTCACATCGTACTACGATAACTTGAATACAAGCTAAAAAGCTTGCAAGTGCCATATGGGCTTTCAGCTCTTGTTTTTCTGTTCAGGCATTAAGCTATCTTCACCAACCTCACCACTGCCCACTGAAAAGCCGCGTTTGTGTTGTGATTAAAATTTCCCGCGTCATAGTGGAATTCCCGCTGTGGGGACGGCCGCAGATATTCTGAACGTCATAACTAGAGCAGATAGTGGAAAATAAAAAAATCCCTTTGCAGACTCCAAATAATTCAATGTATTCAATTAAATGACACACAAATAAGTCGGATTTTCAGTTAAACTTTAAACGTGGGATCTGCTAAAAAGAGGCACGGCACGGAGCAGGAGGTGCGACTTATAAAAAGAGATGAGCAAGTACTAGAAGTAAACATTTAAGTGAGAGTTCGTAGCTCCAGAGCCTAAAAGAAGGCACATTAGAACATTGTTTCTGCCCTTCACCAGGGACCCATAAATTTCCTGTAATACCTCGCCATTCAGGGGGCTTGTCAATAAGAGATTTCTGATGCGCTCTTGACCGACCGTCCGGTAGTTCGAGAAATACCTACGGGGATAGAATCCGCGACTATCCAGATAGACAAAATTTGGGATTGGCTGCTGGTGTCTTGAGGGAGGAGTCTCTTTGGCGCTAATGTCCAATGAGGCAAACAAGAACGCCGATTCGACCCAAGCGGAATTTTGGGAAAGTAGGAGAGGGTCGGGCAACATAGCAACATAGAAGCATAGGAAATGACAAGCCCCCTCAATGGCGAGGCATTACAGGAAATTGATGGGTCCCTGCCTTCACTCTAAAGCCTGAAAGGGCCGTTTTAGTTTTTGTACGAATCAAGATCAGCAAGATAGCATTGCGATTGCCATGTAGATTAAATCCTCAAACCCATAATAGCAACTCCATTTGCTTCTACTCTTCCAGCCTAAGAGTCAACCATACAAGTGTCAACCCTAGCCATAAACTGTAGCTTTCAGTTTGTTCAGTTGTTTTCACCCCAACTTCCACTAAATGTACACATTACGGAGTTTCTGCTTAGCGATAGTCGGGAAAACTTCTTGCTGTCTTTAATTTATGGTGGTGCCTGGAAGTAAAGTTTTCGTGAAAAATTATGAAGGGACCATCGATCAACTTCTTGTACATGACTTGGCGAAAACCGTGAACTGCAAGCGCAGATCCTTCAACAATCCATCTTCTCTTGGTGCCGTAAGTATTCCAAAAAAGTTTCTCAAAAAACGATATCGTACAGAATACATTTGAAACTTTTAGAATAAGTAATTTGTACCATCAAGTAGTTTTTAGTTTTATAATTATAGTTTAATGAATAATTTTTATTATCTTTTTTGTATTGTTATTTTATTTAGCTTACCTCGTTTACCGTTTGTATAAGTTTATTTTCTTATTTATAAAACTAAAAACAATATCATTAAAACTGAATTGTTAAAAATAATTTTATTTTTATAAATTAAAATAAGATACATCTTTACTCACTAATAACATAGACTACATGAACAAACATTTTAATGCAGTTCTTATTATACCTTTGACTGCGCTAATGCCCGAATGGGCCTGCGGCAAATTAATTCCTACATATTTTTTACCGCGAATTACGAATTTTAAGATCCGTTATAAATCACATAATGAGCTCGGAAACATGATTATGTCAAAAAGACAGCTGTCATTTACTCAGAACAGCTTTTTTTGTCCATTTTATGGACACAATGTATTCTACGCCCATTTTTGGGGGGCTTAAATAGATTCAGGATAAGTTAAATACTGCGAGTTTGCTACGTGTCTGTGAGCGTGTTCAACCCCTACATACCGTAGTTACTACGCATGACGTCACAGATCCTTGCTTCTTGGCGTCAAGGCTGGAATGCATTTTCTTTTTTCGGCAAAATATCGTGCGACGGGCTAATCGGGCCAATTACGTCACAGAGATCGTTTACTACGCTCCCCAGCATGGTAAGCAAATAGTTACTATTTCGAGAAGGTTTAAACGGCCAGTGTAGTAACTTTTCATGAGGTTGGAACCAAAGCAGTAACTAGTAGTTACTACTGTTAGAAGGGTGGAACACGCTCGTGTCAATCTCTACATCCTAAGGGCCAATGCCGTCGTTCCACGCTTTATGAAAGATATAAAGCCAGGCTTCACCTTCCAATTTTTCTCCCTTGTTTGGTTTTGGCTTTGGGTTCACCTTCATTTTCTTCTTCTCTTTTGACTATTCTCGGGCGTCGAGCGATTGTAGGATTCATATCATCTAGCGCCGCTTCTTTCCCCATCGGGAAAGGCGGGACGTCGGTACAGGGGCGTCGCTAGCCAAAACTCGAGGGGGGGTGGCTGGGCGCCTGCCGGCGCCCTGCCGCCCGTTTCAGCTTTTCGTCCCAAATGTACCCTATTGATAAAACTCGTGATACTGCAAGCGTTGAAGACTGGAATGCCTAGTCGTATCTCCGAGCTCAGGGACGGTTTGAACGGCCTGGACATGGAAGATGACTACCTCAAAATATACGACTGGGCTCATTCGTAGTAAGAGGAACTTGTTTTCGTAAAAGCTCAACCCACAGCCCGCTAATACCAGACAGAATGACGAATGCATATCAGACGGAATGAAAATGAGCGCCGCAGGCGAAATTTTTGAAGTAACCTATGACTTTTTTCGGAATAAACACTACTTCCCCCCAACAAAATCTTGCTTTTAATATGACCCAAGCCGCGAAATTCCAAGCAAACCCGAATGAGATTTTCAAAATTCGGATCAAAATTTTTTTTGAAGTCCGGTAGGGTTAGAACGTCTTTTCGAATCCCAAATAAAGTAAGGGCCATTTAGCACGGATCTGCCCGTCTGTCTTTGTTCACGACAAATCCAGAAAAAAGTGACACATTTAGCTGGAAGTTGGTAATGTGACCCTTTCCGAAAAAGAAGTACTGATCATTCAGGAAAAACCAACTTCAAACAGAGCAAACATGTTCTTAATTTACAGTTAAAAAACAAAACAAAAATCAAATGACGCGTTATAATAATCAGGCCTGTCATTACATCTTCCTTCATTGCTGACTCACAAAGCCGATTTATTGTTATGTGACGCACTGGAGGAAAATTATTTCACCAAGTTCTTTTCTGTTAAAACACAAAGCACCTTGCATGAAACTAACAAATTCTTGAAAATATACGCCACAAGCAAAATCAACCTGCATTTTGTTGAATCGAGAGATGTTGGTACATAACACATCGTGTCGGTTTAGAAAAGTCTTGGTAATCCTGAACTACCCTTACTGATTTTTCCCGGGTGAACTTTCAGCGCCCAGTTTAGCTGAATTTGTATAGTCGGGCGCTCTGCGAGCGCCCAGACTACCACAAAGTTTTTGCCCGGGCTCTCTGCGAGCGCCCAGACTAGCTCAAAGTTTTTAGGCGGGCGCTCTACGAGCGCCCAGATTATCTCAAAGTTTTTGGTCGGGCGCTCTGCGAGTGCCCGTTTTAGCTTTTTTCTTCCTTCGAGGGGGGGTGGTACCACCCCCCCACACCCCCCCATAGCGACGCCCCTGCGTCGGTAATCTGTTGTAGGTCTGGTGGGAGTTTTAGATGGTGAAACTCTTCCGAATTCCACATCTGCTGTCCGTTTTCGTCGAGCTGGATCGCTGGATCGGGAAGATGAAGCCAGACCAGAAATGTCCGGGCATTGTAAACCGCAGATTCAGCAATACTCTACACTGTAAAAAAAAATCTTGCAGTATTTGCAACTGTGATTAATCTTGTCTTTATTGAGATAACGGTATCCCTAATTCGGATTAATCTTATCCCAGTAGAGATAAGGTTAATCCCAGTAGCAAGTACTGCATCCTTATTCTGAGAAACTTTTTACAGTGTATATGACTTTAAGTCCGAAACACGCCAGTGAACCCCAAGAAGAACAAGAAACGTCATCTAAATGTACGAACCCTTAAAACTGATTCAAATCCTGTAGGGCCGTTCTCAAAGTCTCAAACCAATCACTAATCGGCAACACGTTTGTTGTCGTGACGTGTCTGGCTCTTCGCTTGGTACACGGCGATCCTTCATCGACACCATTTTCCTTCCGCCGTTCTCCGTTTTGCCTATAAGCCCGTTTTATGTTGAATGAGTTTCAAACTCGTTCACCGTTGAGGCTGTTCCAAAAAACTTTGTTTAATTTGTTGTCTGTTACTTATTGATTGCTGCTGCTGTCTTTGAGGACCTCTTCTAGGTTCGCTATTCATATAATCAATTTTCATTGAATGATTTCGGATGTCTGGTGCCTCTACTTGCTTGTACCTCTATGCTTGAAATATTTAGCAACTACAGCGGTAAACGATTGCCAAAAAAAAAAAAACTGTTTTTGGTACGCAGTAGCGGGCTTTCTTCAGAAGTGACCTTAACAATCCGGAATTTAACATTTCCTGAGGTTGCGTTCCAGAACTTAACGATTGATTGTTAACTTTTTGCGTTCCAGATTTCTGATTTCGAAATTTAAGCTCCGCCCACCTACTGTTTCCGTTCAAGAGCTTAACGATTCTTAACTACTTTGTAACGATGGTCGGTGAGCATCGTTGGAAAAAGTTAACAATTGTACAAAGTTAACGATCGTTAACGCTGCGGTTAGCTCCGCCCCGAAATAAAGCTGACGATTGTTAACAATTGTTAAATATAGGGAACGCAACCTGAGCTTCGCTTCATTAGCCATTTGAAATGCACGCTTTTGTTCGAATTCCAATCCTAACGTTGTCTTGTTTAGCCAGCAGCGCAACGTTACTACTAAGCCGCAAGATGAAAAATTAAAAATCCCTTTGCTGATTCAAAATATTCAGTGTGCTCAAATCCTACATATAAAAATAAGCAGGTTTTTCAGTTAAACCTTAATAAAGTTGACTGATTGTGATGGTCTGACGACTTGTCAGGGCATGATGAAGAGACCATCCTTTCCTAGTTCACGATCGTAGGGTGGTCACGGGGAGGAACGAAAAGACGCACTAAGCTGTTGGGTTCAAGGTAGGCATGGTGGTTAAACTGTGATGATAGCCTGACAACTGATCAGGACATCATGAAGAGACCGGTCTTGGCAAATACCAGTGAAGTTGTTAGCAGCCGAACAGCTAAGTCATTTAGTGTCAACTAGTTGGGTATGCACTCGAACAAAAGTACTTAAGTTGAACAAACATTTATTGCTGCACAGGTAACATAAGCCCCAGCTTTAAAGTAACATATAAAGCCTTAAGGCCGCTTCACACTGACACGTTTCAAAACGACATCTATTTACAGTTAAGGCAGTATTTTCACAGACTTGAGCACAACATGCAAACTGAGTATGATAAATAAGAGGTCATTTGCCTCCAAAAAAATAGTACAGGAATATCCCAGACTAATATGCCCGTTATAAGCTGGCTCCAAGCCATAGGTATAAACACGAAACGTTCAAGGAATAACACACTTTCAGGAATCTTTCGACCCGATTCCAGGGCCTTCAAATTCATGACTAAACATTTACTCGAAACTGAAGCGAGATTAGGATAAGACACGCTAATAACTTAAAACTGGGAATGAGAAGGTACAACTAAACGAAATTCATAAAAAAAATTCAACAAAGGACCCGCAATTTTTCGACGATCATCCAGCGATAATAAAGCAAGATTTTTTTAAATTATCCTTTTATACTGTCGCAGGGCCTGCATTGTCTCTTCTACCAGCAAGGTGCCGGGGTGGTGTAGAGGAACCCAACCCGGGTTGAATACAAGACACTGTAGCGCACAGAGTGACATGCCCTTTCAATCACGAGCGAAGGTGGAAAAATCGCGTGCCCTTGCTTACCCTGAAACCCATAAGAATGCAACGAACTACCACAACGGCCAGCAGTTTCAACGAACCCGCAAAAATGAAATGTAAATTTGCACTTGTGCACCACTGTCCACATCATAACACTCAACACAATTTGTACTCCGGGAGAATTCAAGCTAAAGCTTAATGCATACACACAGGGGAAACAATTTTCGAAAGGTCGGACCTTCTCCAGGGAAAAAGCTCTATCGCTTAAGTTTCCAAAACAGCGCAACCCCCCGCCCTTACTGAGTGCTGAATAAACCTTCAACCTGACAAAAAAGGTGGGTTGGTATACTGTGTGGGGTCAGTAACTGGAATATTTATCTAATCCCGTGACATTGGGATGTGACCTGCTTTTACGAATCTGCTTTTGGCAGGACCACCGTTCCTATGGCCCCCTCCTATCTGACTACTGTAGTGTTTTGCGAGCTGTGTTCACAAGACCCTCTGTAGCTCGCAGTGGCCTTGTAAGCAAAAGGTCGTGGGTTCAAATCCCGAATGAGGTGCACTTTTGTCTTTATCCATTATCCATTATCCTTTTGTATTATCCAGCTGTAGCGTTATTTACCAACTGTTAAGCGGTACATAGGTAAAGGCAAGAGACCGGTGTTTTAAAATTAAACGCGGCACTTACGCTCTTATGCTCTTTATGCCATGGGTAAAACCGTATTAGAAAACATTAATCCTTTCTACTTCTTGTAGGCTATTCCCGATGGAAAATTAACTAAAATAGTAATATGAAGTTGTACTAAAAAGTAGCATGCAGTACCAACTGATGCTACTACATGCTACTATAGCAAGACTGGATGCTTCTGGAGCAAGGCGGGATGCTACCGAATACTACTGCATATCAGTACATTCAACTTTTTCGTACAACTACACAGGCTACGAATTTTTCATCGGGTTATTAGACTGATTCCGGCATTGGTGTGCACTTTTTTTCATTTTCTTAAAATACTGAAATAAAAGCTAGGTGAACCAATCAGCGGAGCACAAAGAACACGGGCGAATCAGCTCACTGGAAACCACTGGGCACACGTGGACTCAAAACGCCCGACTGGCCGGACACACTGAACGTAAACAAACGTGCTAGACGTATAACTGACAGTGAACTTTGAACACTCAGAGGCTTTCAGTTCTACTTTAAGAGGCTGAGTGTCGCTATTTCAGAAGTAGTGTTCACGAGAGGAATGTTCAGATAACACTGGCGGGTAGCTTGTCAAGGCAGTCGGGTTTCCGTGTCACGCTACCCTTTCGGCGGGCTAGCGTGCCCGAGACATTCACTGGGTTTCCTTCAGGACACTTGTTTGCTACAAGTAGGTCAATGACGTCATTGGCATTAGAAGCCCGGGCGAAGGAGAGGGCAGAACGACCCTCGTGATCGAGCAGGAGGGGGTCGGCGTTGTGCTAGAAGAGAACAATGAAAAATCAGGCTGGGCGACCAAAGAAAGAAAGCAAACGGAGAGTCCTGCTAAAACAAGGATCCTATCCTCAAAAATTCTGAAACTTGGGAAGGAAGAAAAACATTTGCGTCAGAACAGGGTTGTCAAGTCCCGTCAGCGAATCTGGGCTCCCCCCACACGAAAATAACCTATGCTAGTAGCTTCTGCTTCTGGTGGATACTTGGAACAGAGTCGGACAATGATATAGTCGGGATACTTTTGGCTAGAACAGATTGACATTATTCACGTGTGTTTAACTTCAGATCCTCCCAGCTCAAAGATATAGAACAGCACTCCCCTTGTTTTCATAGTCAAATGGCCAAGTGAAAAACAGTGTCGAAATGGCGCCAAGATCTCTTTTTAGGGATGCCAACGCCTTCAGCGAATAACAACTTTCTTCTATTTAGTAACAGGAGCTTTTCTCTTCCTCTCAAATCCTTTCGAGCCACTCAAAAGAAAACAATCCCAATTCTTCATATGTAAAGCACACTCGGGAAAAGAGCTTTTGGGACCGGAAATTTTCTTAAAAATACAATTTCGATCCGTAAAGAACACATTTTTAATCACTAGATTTTCCACCGCATCAGAATTTCCATACATCTGAAATGTTCTCCATTGCATTACTTGAGGGGAGCCAAACTCCCGAAATCTGATATGCTAGACACAGTTCGGCTGTCCTCTGCCAAAACCTAGTAATTACATTTTGAATGATTTTTCAGGAAACGCAAAAAACTGGAAATTACCTAAAATGTTCACAAAAATAAATCGCTAGTATTTAATATAAACGTAGATGCTAGGTTTTGAGCGACCTGTTCAGTACGGACTAGGTTTTGGCATTGGGATTCTGGTGAAAATGTGTCCCGCGCCTGTAGATACTAGACTTGTACCGAAGAAACTATGTAAGATAGGAAAATTCTGATTACGCCGTTCGATTCGCCGGGGTGGAATTAGTGGCTGTCAATGTTCAACCCCAAATCAATTTTTTTGTAGTAGGCTAGCCTATCGTAACTGGGTTTTGGCAGAGGACAGCCGAGTTGGCAACTGGAGATTCGGAGACAATATGTAGGAAATAAATTGGGGCGTACTAGTCTTTACTTTTGCCTTATTGCCCTGAGAGTAAAACTTTTTGGGGGAAGGTCGGTATCGCTTCCCCGTATCCTGAAATCTACGAACCCCAAGTGTATCGTAAATATATGCAAATATGTGACCAAAGGATTTAGTCTTAGGAGTGAAAGTTTAGCACAGTAGTTTATAGAGGTGTAATGGTTTATTTGTGAAGTGAAACGTGCAAAATCTTGTATGGCCTTTTGGCTGAATAAACAAGCGTTATTATTATTATTATGTTAAAATGAGAGTGAAATTTTGTTGCCTCTGAATTATGAATGTCGCAATCTAAAGGACTACTTTTGAAGACATGTAAGAAAAACCTAGATGGGTCATAAAGTAATTATGTTTCGGTTTAACATTTTAATTATTAGTATATATTTATTTATGACCCTTCAAACTGAAGAGCATAAGAATTGGAAACAAACAAGAAAACGATTGTATAAATAAGAAAAAACGCACCAACACTACAAAAATATAAACAGACCTACATTAAAAAAAAAAATAAAAGTCTTAATAATGCAGTTCTTATAAATTTTTAAATTATTCAAAAATTATTAAACAAGCACTATCTGTACGAACTGTATTTCTCCACAGTGCTTTGTCTAATGTATGTCAGTCTATCCCGAAACAAAAACCTTCAAACTCGAGACAAAAGTTTGCTGTAAGAAGTTAAACCCCACAGATCGGGTGTAGCGACTCCGACCGACTCTTCAATCTTATTTGAGAATGGGGTAGGGTTCGGTAAGAACTACAGTCCTAGAACAGGACCCCGCCATCAGTTCTCCAGGTTCTCTTCCCGTATCCATAGTTCACACCATTCAGGAAATAAGAAACTCCTCGAAATTCATTTCAAATTTAACAGGGCGAAAAAGTAAGTCAGTTTCCAAGTCCTTTACCCGGAGATTCCCCCTCCGAAAAATTCTAACGTTTAGCTTCAGGCCAGTTGGTTTGCAAGGCGTTACAGGAGCAGATTACACTCGCTTTATGCTCAGGGACTAGGGGAATATGTTTGCCTGAAATGAAAATTCACAACGCTCGCCTTTCGGCTTGAATAAAAAAAAGTGCTTCGCTGAATCCCGATGAAATATTCTTTGACTGTGTAGTGGTACGGTAGTTGTACCAAAAAGTTGTATGGAATGGCATGTAGTAGTATGGAGTAGTTTGATTAGTGATATGTAGTAGTATGGAATACTTTGATAAACATACCTCCGACTGGGTTAATCTTATGTAGTTGTATCCGATAGCATCCAGTTTGCTAGTAGTGGCACGTAGTAGCAACAGTTACTACTGCATACTACTTTTTTGTACTACCCCATACGAGTAATTCTCGGATATCTTTCATCGGGATGGTCACCGGGCGATCGGAAAAAGGTAATTTTTTTTTTGTAAACATAACTGCAGCCGAAATTCTTTATTTTAGCTTCTTTTTTAATTTTTTCACTCAATCCTTTCCCCCATTTTTTCCCCTGTAGCGTCCAATCCGAACCAGGATTCATTGCGAATTTTCGCTTTATGCTCGGGGCTAGACAAATTCATTTCAGTGGATGCTCGCCGTGCGAAAAAAAACGTTGCTTAAAATAACGGTCGTAGTCCCATTTTTAAGTTTCCGAACTTCCGTAATTATTCCGTAATATTCCTTTCTCCGTGCTTCGCTAAGGGGGGCGCGCGGCTAAACTATATCTAATGACTTGCACCAATTTTTTTAGTTCCTCTCTGTTACCATTGTCTATGCTACTAAACGGTACTTTTGCCCGCAACATCTATGGTAATATAATTAATGTCCATGTTTCTAATCTCAGCAGGCCGAAGTTTGGGTATATAAACAATACTAATCATTTACTGAAAAAGGAAAATAACGATTGCTGCTAAACGATGCCACGAATGTTGGCGTGCCCTTTCAGTACATATCAATCACCTCTTAAACCGACGCTCTTTAATCTCTTAGGCCTGCAAGCTTTGGCTGCAAAAAGCTCTGTACCGGTGCTCACTGACATCGTGAACAAATGACTGTTCTACTTTTTTTTCAGTTTTTGCTTATTTTTACCTGATAGATAGATAGATAGATATCGATTTTATTCTTTCCGAACTATCATGGTAAAAGCCAAATTTGTCGAAATCGTCAATGTATACAAATGTAAACACTAATAAAGATTAAAATGTTCACGAAAGACGGTACAAATGTCTTTTCATATCGTACATGGTCACATTTAACCGGTTGGAGTTTCGGAATCGCCAGTGAGGCCGCTCTTGCAGGTCTTTCGCCAGCAGTCTCAAATGGCAGCGGAAGTATAGACCTATGGATAGGGTGGTCAAGCATTTTCTTACCAGAAGCCATGCACAGTTTCAACCTACGGGACTCGTTTAAATTTCTGGAGGAGCTCATTATAAGGAATTTTGGGGGATCTTGACATAATCAGTAGGGCCCGCTATTTAGTCTATTTAGCCGGGATATTTAGTACTTTTACGTACATGAGCAAAACCCCCCAAGTTTGATAGATAAACTGTGAAAGCTCGTTTTAAATAAATCATTATTTACGTCTCCAGGTTAATTACTTTTGCAATTTGTGGAAGTGGCTAGCTTCTCCATAATCCTTTCATTTAAGAGGTATTTAGCAGAGTAGAAAACTTTAACATTTTTTTACGATTCTCATTTCTCAAAACCCGCTCGTTTGTAGCTCAGCTAATCTCCATGTGTAGGCTGTGAGCCTAGGCTAAACCTGCATTTTTCTTTAATCCGCGGTTCCATCCGCTTTCAAATGATCCGCCGAGCATAGATAGCGAGAAGTGTTCCATTTCCAGAGGAAATGAAGCAGGGCGACACAGAGCTTTTCAGAATTCGAGATAAAGGTGGAGACAACTCAAGGCTAAATCACGCCCCATATACTGACTACAAGACACAACTGCAGTGACGTTAAATTACTTTTAGCCCTATTCTTTGTGCAAAAACAGATGGAAACACAAAAAGATCAGTACAGTTTCCTTGGAAACAGAAATATCGTAAAGCAGTCTCTCTAAGGGACTGATACTAAAAACGAACACAATCGTTCCCATTACACGGACGTACTTTATTTTTATTGCCTCCCCGTCTTACAATTTCATGGAGCTAAATTGCTCCATCGCTAACAACGGAGGGAGTGGGGAGGGGCACTGACGTGTTTTTATATTAGTTGGGTTTTTGCAGATACCATGGTATCTATTACCACGGTAACTGGATCTGCAATTAGTTGTTTTTGCAGTTACCGTGGTATCTTATATACGGTTGCTCTGCAAAAACGACAATTGCCGAAACTGTGCTTTTCGAAGTCATCCCAAAAGAAAAACTGATATCCAGTCACATCATTAAGTGCCAAACTTCTTTCCACGAATTTGACAAAAATTGATGAAAGTGAGACGACTTTTTCAGATACCACGATAACTGGCAAGATACCACGGTAACTGCAAAAACGACATTAGACCGTGGTATCAGATACCATGGTATCTGCAAAACGCAACTATTGAATATCTTATTTCAAGAGTTTCTAGCGAAATGCGGGAATAATTTAGGGTTAATAAAAAATTCAGGGATAATCGCAGGTTCCCCTTTCCTTTTTTTTCAGCCTGGAGAGGAACCTTACCAAGAAGGGCCGAAATAAATCACAGCTGACTTTTCCATTTAGCCACACTGAACATGATTCGCCGTCACCTTGAGTTAAGGGATATTTATGCACTTATCGTTATTAGTTCACCCGGCCCATGACATAGCTAGTTCCGTCTACAACAAAGATTGAAGGGAATCATCTGACGATGAGCTTCGTAAACAAATAAATAAATATAACGATGATTAAGGCTTTCACGCCCCTTACTTCACAAAAAACACAAACTCATTTAGAGCAAATTTTGATACCAGAAATCTAACCGAAAAAACTTTACGGAGGTTTGAGATCGAAAGCCTGCCTTCCAGACGAATGCTATCTACAGCTTTTTTGAGCCGTGTCTCCGCACCGATTACATCGTCTGGTTGGGAATTCCACGGATGTTTTTTAGATTAGATTAGATAGTGTCAAAATTTAGAGTCACTCCTATAAGAAGAACTTTTAAACATCCTTGCCTTGGCAGAACCTGTCGTCTTTTGCCTCGACTGCCCCCCGTCTCTTTCCCAATACTTTAAAACCGCTCTGAGTAGACGTATGAGCTCCTTCTGAGGATACGCAATTTCCCCAGGAGGTTTAATTAACTGATAGGGATCTTAGATCTTGTAAGACCCTCTGAATTCTGTGGTAAATTGAATTCGAGACCTTAAACAAGGGACCTTAGTCGTCCGCGGCTGTAAAAGGATGTCAGAATGCGAGAGGATTCAAATTAAAGACGGGGGAGATATGACAGAGTTTCAAGATCTGGAAAATTGTTCTGTGATAACAAGGGTTTAACCATTTGTCTGGGTAGCTGTCAAGCCCTTTGGGGCTTTCTTAGCAGGTGCTGCAAAATGTTTTGGATATAGCTATGTGTAAAATAAAATTTAATATAATCTAATCTAAAAAAATCCGTGGAATTCGCGACCAGACGATGTAATCGGTGCGGAGCCACGACTCAAAAAAGCTGTAGGTAGCATTCATCTGGACAAAATGTTTTCGATCTCAAAGTTTTTTTATTCGGTTAGATTTCTGGTATCAAAATTTGCTCTAAATGAGTTTCTGTTTTTTTTTTTGTGAAGTAAGAGGCGTGAAAGGCTCAATCACCATTATATCTATTTATTTGTTTACAAAGCTCATCGTCAGCTGATATCCCTTCAACCGTCATACAACAGATAAAAGGTAAGGTAAGGTACAATTTTATTTACAAATATACAGAAACCTCATGTTTCTTAAAAGCATGAGACACGCCAGTGGCATAAAAAACGACGCTTTACCAATTCTGATTTGTTTGTAAAAATTATTAATAAAATCCTAACCTAAGGCATTGTAAAGAAAAAACAAACGAACAACTATGACACATCAACAAATAAGATTTTAGGACAATTTTAGATATTGGCATCAAGTCTTAACTTACCCATAACAGAAGCTGAACCAACGCGACGATGCCAAGTGCTCCTGCTAAGTGGAGGGAGCGCCGTCCGTCTGTTTTGGCGACTAGGCAGTTGACGTCATCAGGACTAGCATGAATAAGTAGGCTGTAGACCGACCGGATGTCAGAGCTAAAAATAATCGAAAATCCATATAGTAACCATAAAGAATACCAGAAATAACCATACAGAACCATATTTGATTGAGTTATTTATAAAACGAAAATAACAAGACCAAAGGTTCCGATGGGATCCCAAAAATTCCATATTTGATCCAGACAATTAGGTTTTGTCTTCGCCAGATCCAGTCTTCGCCAGGCCAAACAGCTAATCATTAAGAAATCCAAGCTCAGATATGGATTCAGCATGTGCGTTTACCTCTATAAGCCGATCGGAACGATCCTAGCTTACTTCTGTGAATTTTGCGGTTCTGGTGATATTCAAGAACTACTTGTCCGGCGAAAAACTAAAGCTCAAAAACGGATTCACCGTATCTCCTTACCCCTATATCCAACATCTAATCAACTTGAAATAAAAAATTTAACTTTTAACAAATTTTCCGGTTTTGGCCGGATTCCGGGCGAACTACTTGTCCGGCGATAAAACGGTTTTCGTATTCTTGTTCAGCATGCCTTCTTACCCCTACATCAAACATCTAATCAACTTCAGATAAAACTTTAACTTCTAACAAACTTTCCGGTTTTGGCCGGATTCCGGACGAACTACTTGTCCGGCGAGAAAACGGTTTTCATATTCTTGCTCAGCATGCCTTCTACCCCTATATCGAACATCTAATCAACTTAAAATAAGACTTCTACTTTTAACAAACTTTCCGGTTTTGGCCGGATTCCGGACAAACTACTTGTCCGGCAAGAAAATGGTTTTCATATTCGTGTTCAGCGTGTCTTCTTACCCCATAATCGACTATCACATTAGCTGTTTAAAAAAATTTTGCTTGCCCCTTAATTTAAACCCCCTCCCCCACCCCTAAATGTAAACTACAGGGCCCATCTACGAACTCGACCTTACTCTTGACCCAAAGAATGCTCACACCAAGTTTTGTCAAAATATCTCATTCCCTTCGAGAGTTATCGTGCTTACAGACGGACGGACAGACGGACAGACGGACAGACGGACGGACGGACGGACGGACAACTTTTGCGATGTCATAGGTATCCCTCCACTTACGTTTTGGGATCCCAAAAACAGACGAATCCCGGAACGGCCTTCAGCCAGATTAGTGGCTTGAAATATTTAAACTGGATTGCTATACTTTTAAGGTAAACCTTTTTCGGATTATTACACTAGTTATATAATTAAGACATGTTTTGATAATTTCTAAACTCTGAACTCTGAACATTACTAATAGGGTTCCTGACTACACTTATACCTGACTTCTACATCTGTAAATAGTCGTTGTTGTTACAATAGACGTTATTGAACGTTCGACTGGAGGAATCGGCGTGTTAGATAGGGTCTTCCCAACAGAAGGTATAAGCAGTAGGCTCGACGCACAAAAAAAAAAAGTAAAACCGGTGATCCACTTGAAGTGGTCGAATTCTTTTTTCCGTCTTATTTCCAGGCCTAGTTCTCTGTTAGTTTGGGAGAGACGGGGAGGAGATACGAGCGGTACAAGAGGGAAGCCACGATAAAGAGAGAGACGCCGCTGAACTGCTTAAATGTTGTAGAACCCAAAACTAGTCATTTCAGCAAAGACATTCACCCCGTCCTGTGCCCGACTGCCCTACGAATTGGTTCTCTCACTTCTCTGACGGTATCACAGTCCTGGGAACATAATCTTCAACTTGACCAGATTCAAAAGTTCCCTGAACAGAGGAGAGTATATTCCACTTAGGAACAGATCAAACATTCGCAAAAGCAACTCTGCGCGGAACAAACTTCCGCGTATGATAAAGTTACTGAGTAAGAGAGCCCTTGGGTCCAGAGGCGTCACTACTAGGGGGGGGGACGCCCCCACAATGTTGTCGGCCAGTCGGTAAAGAATTGCCGAGTCGGCGCTTCGCGCCGCGATTTTTAGCAAAAACAGTCGATTTTTTACTTAGAGATATTCATTTTTTCTTAAAAATAATCGATTTTTCTTAATAACAGTCAGTTTTTCGTAAAAATATTCGTTTTTTTCTTGAAAATATTCGTTTTTCTTAAAATCAGCCGATTTTTCGTCAACACGGTAGTTTTTTTCTCAATAATAATCGTTTTTATCCGCAAAAACAGTCGGTAAAAATGACCAGCATGTCGGTAAATACCTTGCCCCCCCAAATTTTTTTTTGGCTAGTAACGCCTCTGCTTGGGTCACCTACAGCGCGCAGTGACGCAAATTCGTTCCAGCTGGAACCGTAAGGTAGTCGAGAAGTTCGGCGTCCAGACGTCATTCGATTTCTGGAAAGAACGCCGGCTTCTCTACTCTGTATCTTACGTCATCCAACTCGTCGTCATTCATGATATTTCCACGAATTTTCTTGGCCCGATTAGAAATTGTATCGACAATTCCTTTGTTGATCTTTAATTTATCTGTGTTCTTCCCTTTGTGGTTCTACACCATTGATAAAATTAAATTTTGCTTAGGCTATTAAGAATTTATTAATGATTTTTTTTAATTATTATTCAGAATGATAATAGATATATTCATTAACCCTATTTACTGAAATGGAGCCACTGATCGGAAATCCAAAGATAAAAACACTAATCTGCACTTTCTCCGGAACGACCCGTAGCTAGATTACAACGTATAGGTGCAACATATACAACGTACAACATGTAAGTGCAACCAGGGACCCATAAATTTCCTTTACAGGGGGCTTGTCATTTCCTATGCTTCTATATTGCTACGTTGAACCGATCCAAATCTAGTTTCCAAAAATCCCCACTTGAGTCGAATCGGCATTCTTGTTTGCCTCATTGGACGTGTGCGCCAGAGAGATTCCTCCCTCAAGACGCCAGCAGCCAATCCCAAATTTTGTCTATCTGGCCTTTGACGTGATTGGACCGTGGGTATTTCTCGAACTATCTTCCGATCGGTCAAGAGCGCATCAGAAATCTCTTATTGACAAGCCCCCTGTAAAGGAAATTTATGGGTCCCTGGTGCAACATATAAGCCTATTTAGTAATAAGGCAATACTCTGTTAGATTTTTTTTTTTATTATCTCCGTCTTCGAAGGTTATAAGCAACTATAATAATCGCGACTTTCGCACCATAATCCAGCCGTACACATGCAGAGATGGGCGAATCCGAATCCGGATTCGGATTCGAATCCAGGATTCGTCCTTTTGGCCGGATTCGAATCCGGATTCGAATCTTCTGCTTGTCAGGCTGGATCCGGATTCGGACTCGGATTCCAAACACTCAATCTTTCGAATCCGCTCAAATTTCTAGTCTATATCCTTCTAGTTTCCGTTTCTCAGTTTTTACACAGTGGTTTTGGCAATCCAACTTTTTGATCTTCACCCACAAACCATCATCAGTAATCTGTCACGCTATCCGAATACCTTAGACATCGGATTCGAATCCGGATTCGATTCCGGATTCGAATCCTCAGCATGAACTGGTGGATTCGGATTCGGAATCGGATTCGCACCTAGCCCTGGATTCGAATCCTTTCATGGTCGGATTCGCCCATCTCTGTACACATGCACATACACACAAATCCTTAGGGAACCAAACCGACGTCTCTCTTTCTTTACTCACAATTTCCTCCATCCCCTCCTCCCCCTGACAAAGAAGCGTCTCCCAAATGACCCTTTATTTCGTCCTCATCACGATTGTCCTTCTACGTGATAAAAGTCGCAGTTTTCTTACAGGTAGATTCCTCTGAAAGCACCCCCCCTCCCCCCGGAACTAAGTGGCCTGTTTCCCCAAAGGCCGCCTATCACGAATGATATTGACAGAGAGAGAGAGAGGAATTTAGAGAACTATTCTGACAGACGGGGCCCGCAGTCATTTCAATTAGAACAAGGTGGAAAGGGGACACTTAAGGCAGAAATTCATTTCGCAAAAGCAAAGTTTCGAACCTTGCATAATCGAACTAATCGTGCTAGATGCAAAGAGAACAACTCAGGATACATAATTTGTACGTCTGCAGAAAAGTGAAAACTGACTGATGCAGTGTTTCGTTGGACCAAGAACAAATAATCAAATAGAACTTGTGTCTTTAGTCACATGCAGCGACTATGAAAACCCCAACAAAATTGAGCGGACCCGGAGGTATATACTCTAGCTTTGCGCTGATGTTGATACCTGTTTACTCCTCTTCCGTCTTTACCGTTGATTCTCGAAAATAAATGCTGAGGGAGGCTAGCAGGAGGCGTACTCCGCGCGCTGACCCGCTTTGGAGCGCGTCCACAGAACCAATCAGCTTTGACTGCTAGATTTCCTCTTCAGAAACTTAACAGCGATATAGCTATTTGTAGAGGCAACGAAACGCGATGTGGCGCGAAGCTAGTAACTTCCGCTTATTTGCGTCGGCAGTCGGCCGTATTTTACTCGACTCTGCATGTTTGTATGACCGAGATAGTGAGACAGCAGTTCTGTCTCTTTATTTGTTCTTGGTTGGACGTCGTTCTTTTTTTTTACTTTTTAAATTCAAGACGGTAAACTACAAACAGGTTAAATCACACAAGCAATGTGGAGAATAGAAATTCGTACGTGCAAGTGCAAATTCGTACGAAGAACATGATAAAAATCAAATCACGAAAAAACATATCATTACAGTCGGACTGGGAAGACACCGGACAACCACAAGCTGACGTCACAGCAGGATCTGGGTTACTGGTCTAACCAGGGACCCATGAATTTCCTGTAATGACTCGCCATTCAGGGGGCTTGTCAATATGAGATTTCTGATGCGCTCTTGACCGAGCGTCAGATAGTTCGAGAAATACCCACGGGGATAAAATATTGCCTTGAGGGAGGAGTCTCTTTGGTCTCACGTAAGAGGAGGCCCGGGATTGGCTCTATCTGAGCAAGAACGCCAATTCGACCCAAGTAGAATTTCTGGGAACAAGGTGAGGCTCGGGCAACATAGCAACATAGAAGCATAGGAAATGACAAGCCCCCTGAATGGCACGTCATTACAGGAAATTTATGGATCCCTGGTCTAACCCAATAACCCCAACTATTTAATTTTGAAGAAAAAGTTCACAAACTTTTTGTCTTGTTTTATGTATTATATTTTGCACTCCTCAGTTTTAAGGGAAATGAATGAATAAACAAATACAAGGGAGTTCAAACTTACCGACAAACGGCATCGACGATTTGCTGACCGATCGGATGGGCAGGGGAGGGGTGTGTTGCAAATTCCTTTCTCTCATACTTGGCTCTGATCCAACGTTCCTTATCGTCTCTCGACGCAGTAGGTCCGGGTTTCTGCTTCCTCAGATCAACCCTCCCCTCCCAAACCGAGTTCGCCAAGTCATTACCAAGGGAGAGCATTACCGATAAGGTCGTCGGCCTGAAAACAGATGGCGTTACCAATTAATGTCTTGCTGGATTCTAGCAGAGACACTTTCAGACAACGTTCGGGAATACATTCTTAAAGCACACCTTGCATTAACTACTGTTTATGTTCCAATATTCGAAACCATCTGAATACTGTAAAGCTAGGCTTTTCTGTTAACAAATTATCCACGGCTTTGGCTGTTATAAGCCTTTTTCCCAGGCCCATTGAGTTCTAGTAAAATCTCGGCAAAATTCATAAAAACCGGTTTTACTCATCAATAGCATGGGACGCGAACACTCGTTAGGAGAATAATGCGCATGGCAACTAGTGAATCGCGGCAAGTGCAAATAGTGAGGTATCGTGAGCGGGTCCAGAATGTCACATATGGAATTCGGGTCTCCGGACTTAAGGGCTAATGAATGCTGTTACGGAACTAGGTGGCATTTGAATTATAGGTACGAAAGGTCCTTTAAAGTATATGTGTGCATGGACTGGATGTCAAATTGACATATTTCGGGTGACATTCGGGATTTACTTTCCACACCTGGATCCGCTAACTGCTAACTGGACATTCCTAACTGGACATTCCTAGATAGCCAAACAACACTTTTTCCTGGATTTTTTTTTTTTTTTATCTTCACAGTTATCGTAAAAATGAGGAGATGCTGAGCTTTCACTTTTCCGTAAGAAAGAGATATAAAAAGCTTAGAATTGTTCACGAGTGAGACGGTTTAAAGGGTCACATACTGGAAACTAAAGACAAAAGTTTAGAAAGACCAGAACTGAACAAGGCTTTTTTGCTGGATTTTTTTTTATCTTCACAATTATCGTAAAATGAGGAAATGCTGAGTTTTCATTTTTTCCGTAAGAAAGAGGCATAAAAAAGTTCAGAGCTTTTTATGAGCGAGAAGGTTTACACGATCACATAATAGGAACTAGAAAAAAAAAACTTAATAGATTAGGAATTTTCCGAGCCAGAAATTATTCACAGACAAGTTGAGAAAGACCAGAAGCGAACTACGATGGATTTTCTTTTTCTCTTCCCAATTATCGTAAAATGAAGAAATGCTGAGTTTTCACTTTTACTGTAAGAAAGAGGTATAAAAAGTTTAGAATTTTTTAAGAGCGAGACGGTTTACACCAACCATCACATAATAGGAGCTGGCACTGAAAATATTAGGAATTTCCCGAGACAGAAATTATTCACAGACAAGTTGAGGAAAACCAGAACCCAACAACGCTGAATTTTTTTTTATCTTCACAATTATCGTAAAAAATGAGGAAATGCTGAGTCTTCACTTTTTCCTTAAGGCTCAGAAAGAGGTATAAAAAAGCTTGGAATTTTTTAAGAGCGTAACAGTTTACACGGTCACATAATAGGAATTTTTTTAAAGCACACCTCGCACTATTTGCTGTTTATGTTCCAATATTCAAAACTATTTGAATACTGTAAAACTAGGCTCTGCTTTAAACAAAATATCCACGGCTTTGGCTGTTTTAAGCCTTTTCCCAGGCCCATTGACTTCTAGCAAACACTCGGCAATGTTTTACGCGTTAATAGCATGATACGCGAACACCCGTCGGGAGAGTAATGCGCATAGAGAATAGCGAGTCGTGGCAAGTGCAAAGATTAGTGAGGAATCGTTAGGGGGCTTAGAATGTAACAGATAAATTTGGGTCTCCGAGCTTAAGAATTAATGGATGCAATTCCGGAAGCAGGCTGCACTGGCATTTCAGGAACGGCGGGTCCTTTAACAGTTAAGGAATTCCCGAGCCGGAAAGTATTCACTATCGAGTTTAGGAAGACCTGAACAGAAGAATGGGCTTTAAATAAAGGTTTTAAGTAGCCTCATTACCATCGCACGGAGGTAGTACAAAAAAAAGAAAAAAGAGAAAAGTTTTCCTTTTTTTTCTTTACCGAATATCAAACAGGAGTCAGGGAGGTTCGAAAGCTTTGCTGAAGAAATATAATTAAACGTGGTCAAATTAAATGAATTTTAAGTTCAGCGTTGAGATGGTGGTAATCATTGGGGGACTAATAGGAATAGAACCGCTAATAAGGAATATAATTTAATGCAAATTTAATTTGATTCAAAAACTTTTGCTCATAGTTGCTGATAATGATGGTCAATAAGGGACTAATTGGAATTAAACCGTACGGTGGCTCTGAAGCGGAGTAGCCTATAGAGAATCAAAGTTAAAAAAAAAACTATAATCTAGACAAAATACTTTCTGATGAGCAAAACCAAAACTCTGACATGCCCTTCGACAACTTCGAAAGGACTCCATACATCTTCCATCCTTTATTACACCTAATCCGACTTCTTTGAAGCGAACACCCCGGCGTTAAAAAAAAATAAAAAATGCAAAAGACATTTCCTCCCTTCAATATATTTTCCTTTGAAATATCAGTTAAAAAAGAGAAGACATCCGAAGTTCCTAATTTGTCGAAGTGACATCCGTCGCCTACAAAGCAGAGGTTCCATCGCTGAAGAGCTTAGTAATTTTTTACCGTGTGGGTGGGAGTTCTTGGTTTAGTTAATACTGGTGGCGTGGTTAGCAGAGAAGACGGTGGTCTGGCCTTTAAAGTTTAACCGAAAAGGGCTAGGATAGGACAACCTAGTTACCCATCACTTATTCACTTAAATTGGCTTGAAGACCCGCTGAAAATGAGTTACTTCGTTGTTCCGCTATTCACGAATAATCGATTTTCAAATCGTGGAATTTTCGTGTGATTTGTGGTGCCTATATGCGCTTGTATTTTTGTTTTATGCCTTACGAGAAAGATTTATCAATTTTTTTTTGTTCAGGCACTAAGCAATCTTCACCAATCTCACCACTGCCCACTGAAAAGCCGCATTTGTTTTAAGATTAAAATTTCCCGCGTCATAGTAGAATTTACGCTGTGAAGACGGCCGTGGATATTCTGAGCCTCATAACTTGAGCAGATAGTGGAAAAACAAAAAATCCCTTGGCAGAATCCAAATAATTCAGTGTATCCAGTTAAATGACACACAAATAAGTTGGCTTTTCAGTTAAACTTTAAATATAAAACTGATTTTTGCTTGGCATTCATAATAGACGTATTGTCTTTTTGTCGTCTATATTGTTCGATATAAAGATTTTTGCCTAACGAATGACGGATTAGTTCCGCATTGTAAAAAAGGTTGACAAAACTGCAGTTATAACAGCCCTCACTGTCCCCATCCACCGAATTGACGGACATACTGGTCCATTTTTTTCGACTGCACAACACAACTTATGGCTCTCACATACTGAGGGGGGGGGGGAGTGCTTTCGTAAACCTAGCAGTTCGGATCCACACCATTCTCAAGCCATGACAACAACTAACCTACGAAGTTTTCAGCCCTAGGACTTTTTTTCCATTCTAGTTCGAGGCGAACATATAATGGAACTTCGAGAAAGTTTTGTTTCTCGGAGGTTTCCGGAAACTAGAAAACGGTAAGTAGAAGGTTAAGTGCTGAAAAGCCTTAACTTATGGTAAGTCGGACTGCAAAAAGAGAATCGAGAATTAAGAGGCAAGTTGTTAGGGGGAAGTAATTGGAAAACAGAAGTGTAGGCTAGGCATTTCTAATTGGAGAGCAAGAACACAATGAGAAACTTTCAGACCTTGAGGGGGGGGGGGGAGAGTGGATGCCAGTTGCAGGCGACCGAGCAGGGAAAAGGATTAATAGTTAACATAAAATAAGAAGAGCATCTGCTGCTATTATCCGATTATGCGGATCTACCATTGAAATGTTTCATGTTCGCTTCATATGGCTGTTGCACTTTTCCATTCTTTTCGTTTTTATCAATCATTCAATTTATTTATGACCCATCTCAATAAAAGGAGGGCGAAGCGCCCTAAAGATGGAGTAGCAAACAAAATAAATAGATAAAAGAAACACCAACACTAAAAAATATCAACAAAGACTATTAAATAAATATTGATACAGAAGAACGTAAATCCCGTAGCCGTTTATGAATACCCAGAAGTTGGAGATATTATGCGGAATTTACTCATCAAATAACTATTCCCAGTTTTAATTCGTCTATCTTGACTTCCTGCTTTTAAAATTTTCTGCAACATCACTACATTTCGTTTTATTTCTACCAGTGATTCTCTCCCATTTAAAACTTTCAAGTAAAGACTTCCATGGGAAATTAAGTAATTTTACTACCCGATTCACATGGAAATACAACGCGCTGCAAACCTTTGAACTGTTGATTTGTCTGTATTTTTCATTTGTTTGTTAAACTCCAGGAGCCAAAGTAAAGAGAGTAAGGGTTACAACCGCAACAGAGGGTGTACTTACGTCCACTCATCGAGGTCCAGCGACCGGACTCGGGAAATGTGAGATCCAAGGTTTCGGTGGATTCCGGAACATTCTATGCAAATGAGGGTTCCCAAGTTAAGACTGGCCCAATCCGGATCTGTGAAGAAAAAGAGAAGTCAGAAATGTGCATACATAGAGCGTGTTCCACCCCTCTACCAATAGTAACTATTAGTTACTATTTCCGTTCCAGCCTCACGAAAAGTTACTACGCTGACCGTTCCAACCTTCTCAAAATAGTAACTAATAGTAACTATTTGCTTACCACGCTCGGGAGCGTAGTTAGCGTAGTAACTACGCATCTCTGTAACGTGATTGGTCGGATCACCGCGCGACCTGATATTTGACCGAAAAAAATAAAAAAGCGTTCCAGCCTAGCGTAGTAACCACGGCGACTAGCGTAGTAACTACGGTAAGTGGGGTGGAGCCCGCTCATAGTAACAACATTTATAATTGGTATATAGCTACCCGTCAACATAGGCAGGATTAGCCTTTGCCGGTAGTCCCAAACCCCCACCCGACTTTCCTACCTCGACCCTTATCCCCAAACTAGAATAGTCTCAACGGGCGAAGAAGTCGTTATGGACAGCTTGCAAGTAAAATATATTCCAATAAACTAAAACGAGGGTGTTGAAGAAGATGAAAGATTAAAGTTTTCTGAGTTTGACAAATTTTGGTACGTTACTTGAGGTTTGCAACAGATCATGGAAAAAGGTTCTGATATCACTGGGGATTAGTGTTGGTGGTGTTCGGATTAGCAGGCATTTATTTTTGCGTTGATGGTGTCATGCCACTCGGGCTTTTGCAAATTAATTTTAACTTTTTATTAACTTTTAACTTTAGCATACGAATGTGGCATGGTGAAAACGCTAGATGGGAAACTACAGCAATCACCAGAGATCGCGGCCAGCAGAGCAACGGCGCACTCTATAACCCTGATCCTGAATAATCTCTTCGGCATTTACGGTTCCGGGAACTTTCTGGGACACGAACTTGATTAAAATTCGTTTATCTTCTCGTCAGAAAAATAGGAAGTTCTCTGTGTGGTGAGTGATTGCCCTAGGACGCTGGCCGAGATCAAATCGGAAGAGATTTGTAAGACCAAAAGCCAAATTCTGGTGTGCAACCAATTTCTAACTTCCTAATTTCTAACGAGGTCGTGTCCCTCGCGAAGGATTGGGAAGACCCCGAAAATAATAGCAACTGTGTTCAGCAATCCTCCCTTTCTTCTTCAAAATTTATTTAAGTTTTTGAACAATTTTTTATTGATTTCGGTATTTCTTTTCTACTTTTGTATTATTGCCGTCACCATTTTCGTGTGCAGGTTATAACCTGACTGTAGCCGGTCCGATGGACCAGAGTTTGGAGTCATTTTGGTGTGCTTATTGGTGTGGTGTATTTATTTGTATTAGCATCAATTTTGGTAGAAAATAAAACATTCATTCATTCAATACTGTCGCCCGGAAACAAACAAATCAAAATTGGTCCTTATTCGAAACGGTGAGGCTCAGTGTGTCTTAATCGTCATCTCCGTATCTGGCAAGAAATTATGAGAGAAAAATGCTTGCCAATCACCAAGTCAACCGCCACTGAGAAAGCCCCCCCCCCCCCCCCCCCCCCCCCCCTACTACCCCTCTGCGAATGATAGCTTATAAATGATCACAACAGAAAGAAAGCACGCCATAGGGAATTGGCCTTATTACAGTTCAGCGCTCCATGCGGACTAATTTCTTGTTAGTCCCCCATTTTCTCACAGTCAACACTTGTGTAGACATAGTAAAAAGTCGGATCCACAGAGTAGTGGGTGACTTTCACTTTCTGCTGCTGAGACGTATGTAAAACCTCAATTACCTGGGTCGCAGATGACAGGTTTTCCACTTACTAACCTGTGGATCTATTTTACCATGTCTGATCCAAGTGCTGATGGTGAGGCATAGGAGGATTAACAGAAACTAGTCCGCTTGGAAGCGCTGAACCGGCATATGGCCAATTCCACCGAAAGTTTGAAAGCTTCGCGACTTGTAAAGGACATAAAAGATTCAAATGAAAGTTCGAGCTTCGCGCCCCTTGCATCCTAGACGTGCGTTTTTCCGAAGGAGAAATCATACAATGTTCATACCAAACAACAATTTATTCAAAGTGAACACACAACTGGAAAAAGGACGACAGAAAATCATTCCTTTCCTCTGAAAATGTTTTTTCCGAACCTGTCAAAAAGAGAGGACAGGCAACAGATTGTCATCTACAAAACCAGGCACAGCAGAGAGAAACAGGAACAGTGAGATACTAGGCACAGCAGATGCAACCTATAGGCAGTAGCGAACTTCTGAGTAGGAAAACTAGGCAGCTACCTAGGGTCTCAACCTCGGAAGGAAGTTGCCAAGGGCCGAAGTGGCAAATATAAATACTATAGTGCGTAAAAAAGTGTAGTTGGTACTTTATTTCATTTCCAAGTCCATTTGTCATTTCAAATTACAGTACGTCAAAGGACACCTGAATGAAGAGTACCATTTATCATCCCTATCTGTATGACTTCCGTTAACATTGCCTGCAGAAAACCCAATCCAAATACGAAATATTGTTTCCAAGCTATGATTTTTGCTCCATTTTGCATCTGTCCCTATTTCAGTAACGAACAATTTTAGAAATGAACAAATGTCTCCAATCAACCCTTCTTCTGGAATATTTTTTAACTAGTTAAGCCCAAAGGTATACCTAGAAAAAATTCCAATACGATCCGTCCAGCGCTGTACAAGATTTGAATGAATTGCGCTTTTTGTCTTGGAGTCTGCATGTGCAAACCTCCAGAAACGAAAGTCCTTATTTTGAAAACGTCACGCTCAGGAGAAGAATGCTCTCTGTGGCCATGTCTGTAAATGCATTCTCCATGGTGTGTTCAAGTATGGTTTCATTGTTCAGGTGTCCTTTAAGTAAACACAAATTTGATTTTTTTAATTCAGTTCTAATTTATTTTTACCAAACACACATTCAACAAAATCCTTAAGAAAACGCATTCACTCTTAAGAAGTCTCTTGGCCTGTGCAGAATGATTCTTTCACCTTTCACTGATAACCTTCTCTCGACTAACCTTCTCGTTTCACTCATAATTTCTCTCGTCGTTACTAAATTACAATCATAATTTACCAGACGCGTTTTAACTTTTTTCATTTTTCAGCATGTTTATTTTGCACGATTTTAAAAATTATATAGGTCACGTTCAATTTATTGTATAGGCTATAGTGTGGTCATTATTTTGTTAGTTATTTGTCTAGTGGTATTTGTCGCAAAGTTGTTCGTTCGATTTTGATTATTTATGTATTTATTTTACTCGTCAGCTATGGCGGAAATAAAATAATTGAATTGAACTGAATTTAATTGAAAAAAAGGTGGTTCCGACTCAGGGGCTAAGAGTATCCAGGTCTAACTCGGAAATCGAGCTGCCCGTCATCTAGCGTTTGGTCTTTGCTGAACTTGCAAACAACAACACGTGACGCGTGTCGTTCGATAGTAGTTGCGTTTTTGCAGATACCATGGTATCTCATACCACAGTAACTGAATCTGCATTTTGTGGTTTTTGCAGTTACCGTGGTATCTGATACTAGGCTACTGTTGGTTTGCAAAAACGACAATTGCCGAAATAGCGCTTTTCGTAGCCATCCCAAAAGAAAAACTGATATCCAGTCACATAACTAAGTGTCAAATTTCTTTCCCACCAGTTTGACAAAATCCTAGGCTCTACTGTTAATGATGAAGAACGTGACCACCACGACCAGTTACCACGGTAACTGTCCAGATACCACGGTAGCTGCAAAAACGCGTTTTGACCGTAGTATCGATACCGCGGTAACTGCGAAAACGACTTTAGAACATGGTATCAGACACCATGGTATCTGCAAACCGCAACTGAAGATTTTACAGAACGATCGGTCGAAATGTCAACGGAGCAATCGTTTCAACGACAGATCAACTGCTAGGACGTGCTAATTATCGCGACTCATGGGCTTATGGCAGTTTCCTGTCTTTCCACTCCAAAATTCTTTGCTTTGACCTTACCATAGAGAAGAACATGTAAACTTACTAGGAGAGTCGCAGTCCGCGCAGCTGAGGTTACCCGGCACATTCCTGATGCTTTGAATTTGAGTGGGATCTACCAGCGAATTCAGCCTTGCCTTTGACTTGCTGCTTTCGTTGCCCTGAAAATAAAACAAATACAATACAAATACAATGCCCCTCTGTTGCAATTGGTTCTTTTTCTATTTTATCGTCCGAGTCGCTGAAATGGCTCGGAATTACCTTCAAATCCACATTATCTTTAACTTGCTCCTCTATTCTAAAAAGTGTATCAAATTCCATTAGATTTGGTTACGGGCGTTTGGTCCCAAATAGAGGAAAATATTCACGCAAGGCGCTCGGAAGGTTGTATAGTGCTTTTTGCGGCCCATATATTTACAACTGTTCCGGAATTTACCATATCTTAAGGAAAAAAGATGTAAAAAATTTGAGAAGCTGTTTCTTTAAGTACTGTAAATTTCTGATGTATCTTCCAAAATCCTTCCGTAATCGTAAATTGGTTTCGAATTTTAATGTCCAGGATAGTATCAATACACTCCTTCGTTCACATTCAAATTTACTTACCCTCCACAAACATCCTGCCTTGTCAGCCCATGAAATTATTGGCCAGTTTTTCAATCCTGAACCCGTTTGATGTGCTTGTCATTGTGTAAAATTCTGTAGGTCTATTTAGTGTGCTGTTAATTATATGAAAAGAATGTAGTCATGTTTATTTACATTGTCTTGTTTAGTGTTTTAATATGTGTATTTTCCTTTGTGTATTTACTCATACTCCGCTGTTATCAAAAAGCGGGTCACAAATAAATAAATAAATAAATAAATAAAATACAATGCCACGGCAATTTCCCACGTTCTGTATCCTTCCCGTTTCCGAACCATCTTCAATAACGAAAATCGAAATTCGTTCAATTTTCTTTCAGTTTTCCAAATATTTGCTACGCCCTCTTCCCCCCCCCCCCCCGGACAACTAACAGCCATCTCACTGAAAAGTCCCGTATTGCTGATCCGTCTGCGGCTGTCCTGAGACCCATCAACAGACTGAAGCAAAGTCCTAATCACCCATGGAGCTATTGGAGCTCCATGATGTTTCGGTGTAGTGACTTTTAATTACTTTGGTTCTTGTTGTTGTGTTGTTTCTTTCTTTTTTCATTTTCTTTTACCATACTCCGTCTCTACCTAGACGGGTTACGAATTCAATTCAATTCAATAAATAACAAGAAATAAGAACAAGGAACACTAAGGTAATTAAAAAAGCGAAACAGTTAAATTACAACCTTAGCATGCTTTATTATATTTACTATAAGTTTTCTTCATGTTATGAGGTATCTGTAATTTATTTTTCCAGTTTATTTTATATTTTTACGACGAAAAGAACAATTGTGTTCTGAATTTGAAATATTACAGATGGATCCTGAAATATCACGATAATGGATCTTCAATTAGTCGTTTTTGCATTTATCGTGGTATCTGCTCTACGGTTGCTCTTCAAAAACGACAATTGCCGGATGGCACCTTTCGAAGTCATCCCCAAAGAAAACTGATATCCAGTCACATCACCAAGTGCCAAACTTCTTTCCTACCAATTTGACAAAAACTGATGTAAGTGAGATGACTTTTTCAGATAACACGATCAGTTACCACGGTACCACGGTAACTGGCACCACGATAACTGTAAAAACGCCCTTTGACCATGGTATCAGAACGATAACTGCAAAAACGACTTTAGACCGTGGTATCAGATACCACGCAGATATATCTGCAAAAACGCAACTATTTATCCCCTCAAATAACAAGATTGACCGCTACAGTTCCCTCAGTTCCGAAGTCCGAGTAATTCTGACACACTTGAGGAAAACATACCATTTGAAAACGGGATGCTTTCAGCAGAAATGATGAATTCATTCCAAAGGCACAGAACTTAAGAGCTTGTGACGTCAGGCCCTCAATCACACAATGTGAAAAACGATTGGGAGAGAACTATTAGGAAGTAAAGAGGGAATATACTAAAAAGGAGAGCCACCCATCATAAATCGTCTGAGGGAGATAACCGCTGGAAGATGAAAATAGGAAGGATTATGAAAGTATCGTACAGAGGCCAAAGCAAAACTGCCAATTTATTAATTACACTGAGTATAAGGCACACGAGAAAACGGATGACTACAAATAGAACAGTAGCAAGTCTTGTAAGGTTCATCATCGCTCTATCACCACACAGCTGACCGCCTCAACCGCATGTAACGTGGGGAATACAAATTCTAACACCCTCTAGGATGTGGACTTAGGGTGTGAATAAGGGTAACACATCTGTAAGGGGCTGTAACGGAGAGATCTGTGACCAGTCAGTGACAGCAGAAGAAAGGTGCAAGTCGGGGGGGGGGGGGCAAGTTTGCTAGCCCTCCGGTTAAGCCTTAAAGGAACAGTAAACTTGACTACGCAACTTTCGGTCATCGAATCGCCTGGAGGGCTTAGATAAATATACAGGGTCTTATTGTCGACAGGCCCCCCCCTTCTTTGTTATCTCGAACCGTCTCGAACCCCCTACTTAGTGTTCCCAAAGCTAGCTGGCAGGCCCTTGCCCCTTATGCACTGTAATTATGCACTTATGTACTGTAAAAGTTCGCCTTTTTACATGTAGACCACAGAGAAACGACCTCCCCGACAAGACGGCCGGGGTTCGATTCCTAGTCTCGGCACACAAACCTTCTGCTCAAAAGTCGAATTCTCGGAAACTGCCCGGAAACTGCAATGGTCGTAACGAGAATTTTTCTTACTCTCAATATCGACTCAGGGTACATTCTTGATATGTTAGCTAGCTCCCCGAGTCAAGTTTGAGTCAAGTTTTTTGTTCCTTTAAGGTAACAGTACGCTGTTGCCGACAAACCCCCTTTCAAAATCCCGATGAACTATCTCCCTATTTACTTTCTCCACTGTACTTCCCCTCTCACTTCGTTTTTATCTCTATTCCATTTCACTTTTTCCCCTTTTAATAAAGAAAGAAATCCGGGCTCCCTTTCACATCATAAGTGAGAACCGATGTTGGAAAATATCAAAAGTAGGGAATAGCCTCCGTGGCGTAAAAAAAACATGTCCAGGGACGTACTAAATATAGCGTGCAAGTGACATGGGGGGGGGCAAGAGAGGGAGGGCACTGCAGATCTTGTTTACCTGCAAAGAGCTGAGGATTTGGCCTTCGATGGCTGAAACCCACTCGTCACGCTCTTCAAAGCTGGATGCCTCGAAATGCCACGTCTTGTTGTCTAACGATACGATCTGGAACTCGAAACCATCGGATTCTAAAAAGCAAAAATATGAGTTGCCTTTTTGCAGATACCATGGTATCTGTTGCCACGGTAAGTGGATCTGCAATTAGTCGTTTTTGCAGTTACCGTGGTGTCTGATACACGGCTGCTCTGCAAAAACGACTATTGCCGCAATTGCACTTTTCGAAGTCATCCCAAAAGGAAAACTTGTAGGCTATCCAGTCACATCACTAAGTGCCAAACTTCTTTAAGGCAGGATCGTTTCGATCGGCTTTTAGAGGTAAACACAAATGCTGAATTCATATCTGAAAGTGGTTTTCTTGGATGATTAGCTATTTGGCCTTAATCTGTTTCTAAATTTTAAGAGTAAAAATGTTCAAGGAGTCTGGCGAAGACTGGATCTGGTGAAGACAAAACCTAATTGTCTGGATCAAACATTGAACTTTTGGGATCCCATCGGAACCTTTGGTCTGGTTTCTCTCGTCTCCTCTCGACCCGGCCATTCCACGGAGATTTTTTTTTTCGCAGTGACGTATCGATCGCACGAGCCAATCACAGACAACTTAGTCAATATTCTCTTCCGGGTTTCCGAGACGGAAATGCAGCCAAAGCAAAGAGAATAATTTACAGGCCCTGCAATAAACATTTTGAGGATATTTTCTTACTGGAAGAGAAGCAAGATTCGACCCAGACCTGCATTACTGTATCATTCATTGACGGAAACAAACCCCAGACAACTATAAGCCCGAGACTATTCCCTTGTCTCACTTAAAGTCAGAATAATGACCCTTTCAAGCCCTGGATAGTCCCGTCTCGCCCCAGCCCATTCTTCTGTCGGTCCCCATTCAATCCTACGACAATCAGTGCAAAACCATTGGACGGCTTATCCCGTTTTGGCTCCATATCCCTCTTATTCTGATTGTACAGCTAAGATTTATATATTTCCCTTTGCCCTCGCTGGCCTATTGCCCTATCTTAACCTTAATTGAAAAATTCGGGGCAGAAGGGTCCAACCGGAGACTGAAGGAAGTCTGGAAACCGCAAAGAAAAAGAAAAATCTAGGGATGGAACAAATGGGGTCTGACATAGAAACAAATCCATAAAATGTTCGGACAGACGGATCTAAAGTGTAAGCAAAAAGTTCATGAAGGAATGAAACATGAAATGATAGAATGCGGATACATTAGTCCGGTAATATAATGCAGTCACTTTTCAAGATCACATACAGAAAGGTAAGGAATACAACCAAGAACAAAATAAATAATAACAAAAGTTCCGTCTCCCAATCTCTGTATACGACCATGCGGAGTCGAAGATATTCTGATAACCTATCCGATGCAAACGAGCGGAGGAGGAGCTCCGCAGAATATCATAAGTTGTTACCTCTACAAACAGCTATATCGCAGTAGAACCCAACGGAAGAATACGAACGCGGTCTGAGTCGTTCTTTACAGCTGATTGGTTGTCTATCAATTGTGGGCATTGTGGCGTCATGTCTAACTGGCAGCAGACCGGGTTCTCCACCCCTACAGACATCCTACGGTTTTTTATCTGGTATGTGCAGCGGCGTAGTAGACGGGTATCAACTCAAACCTCACAGCAAGTACCTATCTCCGCTCAGTTGTATTCGGGTTTCCACAGTCGCTACATGGGACCAAAGACGGAGGTTCTGTTGGATTATTTGTTCTTGATACAACTTAGGAACATGGAGGAAAGTAAGGACAGCTAAAGTTCAATCCAGGATTAGAAGGAAAAAGTTTGAGACAAAGATTTTTTGTTTCGTCACAAGAGCAGATCATATTTGTTGAGAAGTGCTGAGCATGGCTGAGAGGTGTCATAAACGTCAATGAAAAAACAAGAACATGGAAAAAACTGGATCTTGAGACAGAGGTATGTTTTGTTTCATCACAGAAGCATGCGTGCACGTGTGGAGAGCAGAAAAAAATGAAAGATAATATCTGTTGAGAAGTGCAAGATTTGTTTTGTATGTTTTCAACAGCAGCATTCAAAGTCCGTTTTTTGTGAGGATTTCGAAAAAAAAGTGAGTTAGAGAAATGTTTTGTGAGAAGTTTTGAAGGTGTTCTATTACCAACGTTTTGTTTGTAAGGAATTCGAGTATTGTTTTTTATCTGTATTTTTCCATCAGAGTAGAGATCCGTTTGGAGGAAGGGAACCTATCGGTGTGAGTTGAGTTTTTTTTTTTTTTCTTGTTGTTGTTTCTTGGAACCTAGTCCCATCTCACAATAATATTTAAATCGTGTTGTATTACCAAGTAGGTTTGTTTTTGTAATAACTAAAATTAAGCTCTAAAAAGTTAAATTAAGATTATACAAGAAGTAAAAATTTAAGTAAAAAGGAAAGAGTCGGTGTCACAGTTGTGTCACTGGAAGGAGAGGAAGAGATCAGAAAAAAAGGATCTAGCACAAAAATAAACATGAACAAAAAACGGAGTTTCATTCTTAACGTAGTAACGTCTAACTCTGTAGAGCGTATCGTGTACTTATTTGTCATTAGGAGAGCCAAGAAATAAAACCACCTGCTGCAAGCTATGATCAGACGCAAATACACTTCTTTCCATCTTTCCCGCTTTATCAATATCTATGAACGGATCCTCGCAGACGAAAAAAGTCAAGAAAAACTTGGCCCACAAACAGAGAAATGACTCGAATCGATCCACCTTGGAAAGTGGCGAAATTAGTTTTCTTTCCGAAAAGGGGGGTTCCCCAGGCAACGATTCCTCTAAAGTCTCAAGTCTGTAATCATATATCCTAGGATACCCGACGAAATTAGAAGCACCTTAGCGACATTACCAAGGACCCACAATAATCAAATCGACCCCTTCCAATATGGGGGAAAACTTCAGATCACAGGAGGAGGTTCCAGACGCTATATTGAATTACATTGGTTCCACAGGCCACATTAATTATAACTATTATGAGGGGGGATTGTTCGGAAAAAAGGTATACATTTCCAGGAACTTTTCTTCAAGGGGTGCAGATTCCAAGACTCTCGATGTACACGCAGACTAAGATATCTGACCTTAAGCTTGAAGTCTCGAAGTTCAGTGATTTATACAAAACAAATGCCAATCTAGCTTCCTTTGCAAAGGCAAACAATACTGTCTCAATACGAAAGAAGTGATCCTTGTTTTTTTACACAATCTGTGGCAAACTTCTCGTCAATCAACAAATTTGCTTGCAAGAGTTAGAGATTCTTAAATAAAGTCAGCGATCAGGAGGCAGGACATGTTCCAAACTGTTTGCAACGTCTGAAGCGAGTTTTCGAAATCGCTATTTTTCTTCTTTGATCTTATATCTAAATTAGCCCTTAACTGTATATAGCGCCCCACCTCGATTGGGGAAACGCGGTAATCTGGCCAAAGCTCTAAGGGCACAACCTATTAACAGCACACATACAAGCTTAACATTCCCACGCACACCCCAGTCGAAGACTGGGCTGTTAATTTTTTCCCTGAATAGAAAACTAATCAAAGGCACGCAACTGACACGTGTCGTATATACTTAGAACCTTAGATAATAAACGCCTGAATAACCAAGACACGCAATTTACTCCCGAGCCTCGCACTCCCTTTCCCCAAGGGATACAGAAGAATTACGGAGAATCCTTAAAGTTTAACCTAAAAGGGCTAGGATAGGACAATCTAGTTACCCATCACTTATTCACTTAAACTGGCTTGAAGACCCGCTGAAACTGAGTTACTTCGTTGTTCCGCTATTCACCAATAATCGATTTCAAATAGTGGAATTTCCGTGTGATTTGTGGTGCCTCTATGCGCTTGTATTTTTGTTGCATCCCTTACGAGAAAGATTTATCATTTTTTTTTTGTTCCGGCACTAAGCAATCTTCACCAATCTCACCACTGCCCACTGAAAAGCCGCATTTGTGTTGGGATTAAAATTTCCCGCGTCATAGTAGAATTTATTCTGTGGGGACGGCTGGAGATATTCTGAGCCTCATAACTAGAGCAGATAGTGGAAAATAAAAAAATCCCTTTGCAGGATCCAAATAATTCAGTGTATCCAATTAAATGACACAAAATTAAATCGGTTTTTCAGTTAAACTTTAAAGCACTAGTCGCAGATGACGCAGTTTCTATTCCAATATTCTAACAGACGTGACTCCTTTGAAGCGCTGATGGGTTAAACCAAGAACAGATAAGCACCAGAACCTCCGTCTCCCCATCTTTGGAATACGACAATGCGGAGTCGCCCTGTACCCTGCCCGAAGCAAACGAGCGGCAGGTAGGAGCTACGGGGAACATCACAATTCGTTACCTCTACAAACAGCTATATTGCGGTAATGCCCTGAAGAAGAAACTTCCAAAGTAAAAGCTGATTGGTTGTCTGGATGCGCTGCAGAGCGGGTCAGCGCGCCTCCTTCACTAATTCCTCTGATATGCGCAAAGGCAAAGAGGGAAGTAGACGGGTAGCAACTCAACGTGATCAGCAAATACAACTAGCTCAGCTCAGTTTTGTCGGGGTAGTCATAGTCGCTGCATGGGACCAAAGACGGAGGTTCTATTGGCTTATTTGTTCTTGGTTAAAACAAGATAGCAAACCCGTCCCAGGTGTTCAGACTCGGGAAACACAGAAAAAACTTGCGCAACCGGTATTTACGACGCATGAGCTCCAGCTTTATTTCTGTTATTTTGTATGGCTGTGTCTATGTCTTTTACAGACGGTCCACGGGCCTTTTTTTGTTGTCGTAAACTATCTGTATATATTTTCCTTGTCTGTTTCAAGATGTTATCATGCTTCGGTTTTTAATCAACATTTTGATTGCCACATATTATGATACGTGGAATACAGATAGGCTAGTTTGTGTGAGAAAGCGAAAACAGCGTCTGAACATTTGGAACAACAACAGGAGCCCGAGACCCATTTATTATTTATGAACAAGTTTAGAGGTTTCAAAGAAAACGTAGACGGTTGCGGGGGGGATCAAGAAGGGAAGTTGGTGGGGAGTGAGTGGAACAGGGAATAATAATTCTCTTCCGTGAAAAAAAAAAAAAAAATGTGACACCATTCGATATCACATACTTACTCCATCGGTTCGCAGCTTGTTACAAAATAAAGATATTAATGCATTCGCTGATGGACTTTTTTGCCTTGTGCAGATGACCAGTTATCAGGTTTTAGGATTAAATATTAGCATCCTCGGTTTCCTTATAGGCTAAGATTTTTAATTTAATTTTCTTATAGAAGAAAAAAAACTTAACTGCTTACCTTCAATCTCATTTTTATTCCCACTGCTTTTCATTCTTCTGTGCCTTTTCTTCACATTCGGTGTTTCCAAACGGTGGGAGTCCTCTGTGCTCAGTTCCTCACTGCAAAAAAAAATAAAAATAAAACGATTGATCAGGTCTGTATTTCCGTCCAAACTTCATTCTTATTTTTCTTTTGGAGTAATACAGACGAGTGAGTACCTACGCAGCAAGCCGTACCGTAATGCTTTCTTGCCCTTATCATTTTCCGACCATACAACACGAAGCTTCGAACTGGACATTCGACGTGGCAAAATTAAACCAGATAGTAGATGACATCTATGGTGCTCATTGCCAAAGGCGTTATTTCGCGGAAAGCTTGAGGTGGGCCAGGGCGTCGTTCGGGCCCCCTTGACATTTTCAAATGCAAATCATACACAGGTAAGACCAAAAATACCGAAGTAAATCTTAGATATGGAATATTATAACGGGTCTCCATCTCGGATTCGCTTGTGATCAACTTGTCGACGGTCTGCCTTTCTTGCCCATTTTTTCATGGGGTGGCTGTGGGCCCCCTTGGAAAGCTATGGGCGGGCCCCAATGACGTCCTTGCATCTATCTTTCTAATCCGCTTGATCACGCCCATTTCGCGAAAAAGGAGACTGACATGTTCTACTGAACGGTTATTTTATTCCAACTGAAATGAATTCAAGCGATGTAGCATTCCGCAGTTCCTCTAATGGACCGGGAGAGAGCTAAGGATCTCACAAGAAAAATGAGAATCAAGATTTATATCCATCTTTGAGACGTATAGAACTGCCAAGAGATTTAGCGCCTAACCGAGAATAGAGGGAGTAACAGATAGCCCGAGATAACGAGTTTTCAGATACTTCTTCACAATCATTGATCGTCGACACTAGGAGTTCACATGATTGGAAATATTGGTCTTCCGGACCTTTTCGGCGTTGGGGGTCGACTACATTCTGTATGATCAAGGAACTCATGAAGACAGTAGTGGCGTTTTTGATCGCCGATGAAATTTCCCCGGTAGACGAAGGAAGTTTGCCAATTCGTGCTTATTTACTGTTTTCGATAGCTGATAGCCGTTGGAGGCAACGTCCATCGCCTATCGGCGAGTCCTAGGCCGATAGGCGATGGACAGGAATTTAGGCGATAGACGTTAGCCGTTGAGCACAAAAACAGAAATTAGAAGAAATAGCTACGGCAATCGGCTTCCGGCGAACGTCAAAAACGCCAAAAAGTCAAACGGCTACGCTATCGCCGAACTAATCGGCAATCAAAAATGCCACTAGTAGCTTATTTCACTGGGAGCCCTTCAACTCCCCCCCCCAGAAAAAAAAGAATTGTCACCGTTTCGGCGAACGAGAATGCGGATTACTGTTATACCATACAGCGCGATGTATTAGTTAGTATAAGCAGGGACCCATACATTTCCTGTAATGACTCACCATTCAGGGGGCTTGTCAATAAGAGATTTCTGATGCGCTCTTGACCGAACTTCTGATAGTTCGAGAAATACCCACGGGGATAGAATACGCGAATATGGGATTGGCTGCTGGCGCCTTGAGGGAGGAGTCTCTTTGGCCTCACGTCCAATGAGGCAAGCAAGAACGCCCAAGCGGAATTTTTGGAAACTAGGAGAGGTTCGGGCAACATAGCAACATAGAAGCATAGGAAATGACAAGCCTCCTGAATTGAGAGTCATTACAGGAAATGTATGGGTCCCTGGTATAAGGTGTAAGCACCACTCATAGCTGAGTAGTTCAAGAGCAGGTAAAGCAGTACGAAGCTTCACCAGTACTTCATCTTTCTATCTTATCGATTATTGGCACTATGCAACATTCCTGTTCATGATAGCCTACTTCTCACTGCCCTTTGCCGACAAGAGAAATAGGTCTACGGTTTCAACTGCTTAGCCCGTCCAATGGAGTGAAAGAAACAGAGGAATGGAAAAACGGCGATTAAATTTTATGCCGCGCTGCCAGGAAAGTAAAATGGAGTGCATTAGTCAAGCTTAAAGGGAGACACAGTGGAGCGAAAAACAGGCGAATTACTGGTTGTACTTCCGAAACACTATTTTTAGTAACGGTACGTGAGGGAGGACAAAAATAAGCGATCGGTTGTAAACTTTGGAGTGTGCAGTTTTACCCGTGACCAGGGTTGCTACACCGGTTGCATTTTTCGTGGTACTAAAAATCGGAAATAAGTTTTATTTTCTTGAAAAAGTGCTATTTTAACAAACAAAAAATGCGTTGCAAAAACGTGATGCATCATTATGAAAATTAAGGAGCGCACTGTTCCACTGATTAATTCTGTGCTTTTAAAGCAAAAAGCAGTCGGAACAGAACAAAAAGTGTCCTTTTGAAGAAAACTGGGGAGCTGGCTATTAAGGCTAAATTTCGGAATTAGAAGTGTCAGAGAAGAAATAAAGAACGTGTCCGAAAGCTTTTATTGCTGTAAATTTCGGACAAAAAAATAAATAAAAAAGCAGCATTAAATGCAGCATTTACAGTCCTGAAAGCTTTCGGAAACGCTCAATGAATGCAGTTACGGAAGTTGGTTACATTGGCATTATAGACACGACGGATCCTTCAAAGAAATAAAAATCAAACATACATACTAGTAAAGATTCAAGTAAGATCAGAGATGGGCGAATCCGACCATGAAAGGATTCGAATCCGAATCCAGGGCTAGGTAGGAAAACGAATCCACCATTCATGCTGAGGATTCGAATCCGACGTCAACAAAAGTCAAATAACGTAGGCTACCATAAGTTACAGTCAGAGGTGATAAAAAGCACTGATATATAAGATAATCAGATAACGTGAGAAATTACTGAGGATTGTTGGTGGTGGAGACAAAAAAGTTGGATTGCCTAAGCCTACTGTGTAAACATTGGGAAAACGGAAACTGGAAGGATGTAGACTAGAAATTTGAGCGGATTCGTAAGACTGAGGGTTTGGAATCCGAGTCCGAATCCAGCCTGACAAGCGGAAGATTCGAATCCGGCCACAACGACGAATCCTGGATTCGAATCCGAATCCTGATTCGCCTATCTCTGATGATGATAACTGGGGATGATCGCTATGAACTGGAATATATAGAACGGATAAAGCATACCTGCCGTTAACAGCCTTTCCTTCTTTCAAAACTTCGTATGCCGTGAGGAGGACCCGATCGCTCTTCTTTTCCTTCCCCAACAAGGGCAAAGCGTAACCTGGAAGGGAAATGGCTTTTTTAAAACTACTTTTTTCCTCAATCCATTTGCTCCTCATGACAGCAGAGGATCGGACTTTCGCGTTTTCCTGAATCAAGACACGCCATCACCAATGAAGCAAAAACGAATCACCAGTACCAAGAACAAACTATCTGATAGAACCTCGGTCTCCCTATCTCTGTAATATGACTATGCGCAGTCGAATATTTCCGCATACACTGTCCGCTATGAACGAGCGTAGGTTAGTAGCTTCGCGCCACATCACGTTTCGCTTTCGTTACCTCTACAAACAGTTAAATCGCTGTGAAACCACCGTGAGGAAACGTAGAAGTCAAAGCTGATTGGTTCTAAGGACGCGCTCCAGAGCGGGCCAGCGCGCGGAGTACGCCTCCTGCACTATTTTTTTCTGCGATGAGCAACGGCGAAGACGGAAGTCGAGTAAACGGGTATCAACATCAGCTCAAAGCTAGAGTAAATACCTCTAGGTCCGCTCAGTTCTGTCGGGGTATTCACAGTCGCTGCATGAGACCATAGACATATGATTATTTATTGTTGCCAGTACCCATTAAAATACAGGCTGGGACGGAGACTTTATTGCAAATTGTTTTTCCCGCCATGACCCCTCAGGGCATTTAGGGAAAGTGAATTAATCCAAGTCATTTATTCATATCGTTCCAAAATATTTAATTTTTCCGTGAAGCCTAGACGAGTTTTTTCTTCGAACACCCTAGGTTCTCTTTCTAAGGATTTAAGGACCTCTTTCGACACCAATCCAATTTCGGAAACAAAGTCCCCAGATCATATTCATTCTCCTTTTTTTTCTATAAGGAAAAACAAGCTTCCATATCTCTCAGAAGTAATAGCGAGACTCCCAATGGTATTTGCCCAATCCCAACTTCGCGAACACACTAGCGAAAGATAGGAAATGCAAAAGCGCTGCCATCTTTATGCGTTTACAGAAACTAGTGGCCCCGCGTATCGAAATTAAAGAGGTTAATTAATACAGCGGATATGCGGGAGGTTTACTATTGATTATGTATGGTTAAAGTTTAACTGAAAAGCCAACTTATTTTTGTGTCATTTAGTTGAATACACTGAATTATTTGGATTCTGCAAAGGGATTTCTTTGTTTTCCACTATCTGCTCTAGTTATGACGTTCAGAATATCTGCGGCTGTCCCCACAGCGAAAATTCTACTATGACGCGGGATATTTTTATCTAAACACAAACAATGCTTTTCAGTGGGCAGTGGCGATATTCGTGAAGATTGCTTAGTGCCTGAACAAAAAAAAAAGTCATAAATCTTTCTTGTAAGGCATACAACAAATTAGAGGTACTACAAATCGCACGGAAATTCCACTATTTGAAAATCGATTATTCCTGAATAGCGGAACAACCAAGTAACGTAATTTCAGCGGCTTTTCAAGCCAATTTAAGCGAATAGGTGATTTGTAACTAGATTGTCCTATCCCAGTCCTTTTCGGTTAAACTTTAAGGATGATTAATACATGAATAATATGAAAACAACTTTGCCTTTTACTTCTGAAAATTCTTAATCGTAGCCAACATTGTTCGTAAATACAGAAACTAGTGCAATGTGCTTTTGGAACATGACATTGCAAACCAACTTTGTCTCTGATTGGTTTCTAAATTCCGTACTAACGACGCGAAAGGCGGGACTTAACTGCGAAAAAAACTTTCCATGGGAAAACTGAACTCGGCCAGAGAGCGAAAGTAAGAGAATGACTGTCAGCGGAAAATCGAAAATAGGCGGATTCATGATGAGGGAGAAAAAAGGGTTTATTAAAAAAAAAGGAACTCTTCAACGCCCAGAGACTAGCATGTAAGGGACTATTACCTTAAAAACATCAAGAATAAAAAAAAGAAAGAAAGAAAGAAAAAAGGAGCTGAATTTACCCGGTCTGGGACGCCCAACCAAGAATGACGAAGAATAACGGAATAGCATTAGAGTGTTAGTTCTGCTTGAAAGGCTTACTGAAAGCCCTTTTCAAACGCTAGCAATCGCAAAGAATTGTCGCAATTCAACTCGAAAATTGCGGACAATCAGACAAATCCATTCCCACTGATGGACTAGACACGTCTGACGAAAACTATCGCAGAAAGTGCTGGTTATTGGTCAATTTTGGGGCGATTCCTGAGGACACCGTTGAAACATGGGAGTAGATTTTTGGAATAGGGAAATACCATAAATGTGTTATTAGAGTAGAGAAAGATTACAAAGGAGTTTTTTCGTTTTCTTTTTATGCTTGAGATTTTCGTTTGATTTATTAATTGTTGCTATGGCCCTTGGGCTGCTCAGGAATCAACAAATCTATCTATCCATCTACATCCAGCAACATTCAGACGTTCCCGGATGGAGTGCTAATGGGGTTGAATGAGTACGTCATTCCCTCATCTGTGTGAAGGGTGAAGTCCGCGTCTTAGAAAAATCACAGGACCACTAAGCGGACAACCTGGTCGAAAGTCGAACTGCGAAGCAGGAACATGCTTCTCAAAATAACGTACATCACTTCTTTCTTAAAGTTTAATTGAAAAACGAGCTTATTCTTTTATCTTGGACCTGAATGCTCAATTATTTTGTACTCTGATAAGATATTTTTTTATTTTCTCATCTTGGGCGATCAGAAGATGCACTGCTCGTCAACCAGACAGAATTCATCCAGACGCGGAGCATTTGAATTTCAACAAAAGCGTGCATTTCTATGGCGAATGAGGCGAGGCTCAGCAAATGTTCAATTTCAGATTAGTAGGGTCACTTCTGAAGACAGCCCCCAATTTCGTGTAACACAAAAAATAATGTTTTTCAGCAATCGTTTACCCTTCTAGTTGCTAAATATTTCAAACATAGAGACTAAGGTACCACACATCCAAAGAAAAGGTTCATTCGATGAAAATCAACCATGTACGAATAGCGGAGCGACGAAGTAACGCATTTTCATCAGGTCTTCAAGCCTATTTGAGTGAATAAGTGATGGGTAACTAGACTTTCGTACCACTGACCTTTTCGGTTAAACTTTAACTATCGCATTGATTTATGTCCTTTCAGACGCATCTCATTTAACCACTTTTTCGGCTCATCCCTAGGATTTTTTCGGTCCTCTTGAATTCTCCCTCATCCCTATCCATTTCTATTAATGTTATCTCTCCTATATTTTGATCCATTTCCATTACTTCTTCCCTTCATATAATCTGGTCATTCCTTTTCCCGAAGCAAGACCCAGTCTTTTCCGGAGCTATTTTTGCGCGGACGTATTAGTTCTTATTGAGTGATAAATGGGGAAGTCAGATTGAGTGAAAGAAATACTCTAGAACTTGACTTGCTCCTGACGAAAAGCAGTATAAAAAGCGGAATTAATAATAAATTTACTTTCAAAGGCATAATTAACTGAATAATAATTAATTAGCTTTGGGTTAACAATTTCTTAATATTGTATTTGTTGTGTTTTATTTAATTCTTTTATTTTATGTTACATACTCAGCTTTTCAAATGGCGGGTCATAAATAAATTACTTACTTACTTACTTACTTATAATAACTTTCCGTCCGAGTAGCTTGAAACGGTTTGACAGTTATGACGGGGAACCCGGCCATTTTTAAGGGTTTTCTGAATTTTACTGTTTCTCATTTTTTTAAATTATCAAGTCTAACGCGATCATCGGTTGTCAATCATAGCAATAATACAATAAAACAGAAAAAGCTCTCACCGCTAAGTAACTCTGAGAAAGTAGGAGTAACGATACTGAGCAGAGTTAAAAATCTCAAAACTTAGCCACAAGTAACAACTGATAAAGCCCATGTGGTGACATCTTTTGTATCCTTCCATATCCTCTTTGAGGTAACTGTCTTCAGAATAACTGTGTTGTTTTCCTCGTTTTGTTACATTTCGCCTTTGTATTTTTTCTTTGCTCTATAAACCGCATTATGAAGAACTGATCCATCAACTGAAATAACAATGTCAGCGTGTTTATTTGGGAAGTCGAATGCAGCTCCTTAAAGTTTAACTGAAAAGCCAACTTATTTTGTATCAATTAATCGAACACATTGAAATATTTAGACTCTGCTAAGGGATTTTTTTTATTTTCCACTATCTGCTCTAGTAGTGACGTTCAGAATGTCCACAGCCGTCACCACAACGCAAAGTCTACTATGACGCGGAAAATTTGAATCTGAACACAAACGTGGCTTTTCAGTGGCCAGTGGTGATCTTTGTGAAGACTGCTTAGTGCCTGGACACAAATTTTTCGTCAAGCGTACAACACAGATACGAGCGCATAGAGATACCACAAAGCCGACGGGGAAATTCCACTATTTGAAAATCGAATATTCGTGAATAGCAGAGTAACGAAGTAGCCCATTTTTGTCGGGTCTTCAAGCCTATTTAAGTGAATAATTGATGGGTAACTAGATTGTCCTATCTCAGCCCTTTTCAGTTAAACTTTAATTAATATACTCGTCAATGACTTAAAAATAATTTAAATAATTTATCCCGGCAAATATGGCCATTGCCAGGAGATCAGGCTACCGCCGGTTCCAGCCACCCTACCGCCTTACACCGCCCTGTTCGTGTGCATCTTTCTTCCTTTCTTCTTTTTTTTCACTCCACTTGTTCTCCCTCTGGAACTTGTGGGTATCAAATAAGTTATGATTATTAGTACTGCGTCTTCTCCCATTATTATGCTTCAGCTCTGTCTTACTGACGTCACAGGGTCATTCAAACCCACAATCTGTTGCCGCCTATTTCATATGGCATTAAACTTTATTTCATATCTCCCATAATTATTTTTAATTTCGAAGGGTACTAACGCAGTCAGTAAAAAAGCCCTTACTACCGTTATAGACGCTAAAGCTTGTAAAAAAGGGCCGCCTATAGAAGACTGGGAAACAACTTCTAACAAAGCTGAACAGTATACATACTTCGCCATACACTGATCAGCTCTTAAATTTTTATATTTAGTCATATTACTTCGTTTCTTAAAGTTTAACTGAAAAGCCAACTCATTTCTGTGTCATTTAATTGGATACACTGAATTATTTGGATTCTGCAAAGGGATTCTTTGATTTTCCACTATCGATCTGCTCTAGTTATGAAGCTCAGAATATCTCCAGTCGTCCCCACAGCGTAAATTCTACTATGACGCGGGAAATTTTAATCTCAACACAAATGCGGCTTTTCAGTGGGCAGTGGTGAGATAGGTGAAGATTGCTTAGTGCCTGAACAAAAAAAAAGAAAAATCTTTCTCGTAAGGCATACAGCAAAAATACAAGCGCATAGAGGCACCACAAATCACACGGAAATTCCACTATTTGAAAATCGATTATTCGTGAATAGCGGAATAACGAAGTAACTCATTTTCAGCGGGTCTTCAAGCCAATTTAAGTGAATAAGTGATGGGTAACTAGATTGTCCTATCCTAGCCCTTTTCGGTTAAACTTTAAATTTCAAGGTGATTCTTCAATGTCGAGGTGAAAGGCTCAATAGTATCCGTTCAGAAGAAACAAAATCCTTCTGATAAGGCTACACATAATTAGTGTCTATTTTCTTTCGTATTTTTCGTTTATAGTTTATTCGAAGCAAAAAGTGGAGAATTAAAAGACAAAAATGCTCTTTAAGAGGGAGTTGAATTCGTTTTTTTGTCGACTAAACCTTTTCAGAAAATTCGACTGCGTTCCACTATTGTTAAGCGTTACAAAAGCATTACTGCCGTCTGATATGTTTAATCACATTCATCATTCATTTCAATAAAAATAAGAACCCGCTAATTATCTAGTAATCTTTGAAGTTTAGCGTGCAATGTTCTAAGTCTAGCTGAAACAGCCCAGACACAAAAAAGGTCAACCACGCTCTTCAGACGCCATCTGACGTTCTTATCTTAGTTCCTTACCTCCACCAATAGATAGCGTGCTGACTCCATCCATCACATTCGCATTTCCGTTCGGTTGACTAGAGGGGGTAGGGCCAGCGGGGGTGGGTGGGGCAATCATCGTCGTCCTGGACCCTCTTGGCTTTTGGCCAGGGACCTTTACAGTTACGTATTGAAGTGAGATCGCTTTACCATGGATATCTTCCATGTAATCCTGGAAAAAAAAACCCATCAGATTTTACTTCGTACGAATATTTTTCGTTGTAGTCATATTACTAGGGCTAGATCTTCTAGTGGCATAACAACATTTATACGCTGCGACATAACTGGTGACGACCTAATCAGTTGAGATAACTCGCAACCTTTAAAGTTTAACTGAAATGGGCTGAGATAGGACAATCTAGTTACCCCCACGTATTCACTTAAAGAGGCTTGAAGACCAGATGAAAATGCGTTACTTCGTTGCTCCGCTATTCACGAATAATCGTTTTTCAAATAGTAGAATTTCCCTGTCGGATGTGTGGTACTGTATGCGCTTGTACCTGTGTTGTACGCTTGACGAAAAGGATTTTTGAAAAATAAGTGTTCTCGCAGTGAGCTACCTCCAGCAAGATGATCACTGGCCACCGAAAAGCCACGTTTCGATTGAGATTCAAATTTTCCGCGTCATAGTAGAATTTTGCGTTGTGAGGACGACCGTAGTTATTCAGAACGTCGTTCTGGAGCAAATAGTGAAAAATATAAAAAATCCCTTTACACAATCCAAATAATGCAGTGTACTCAGTTAAATGATAGGAAAATAAGTTGGGTTTTCAGTTATACTTTAAATGCATTTGCCAACGCTAACAGGAAAACTGCAGACGATTCAAAAGAGCGTCTCTAACCAGAAGACGGTTCCAAGCACAGGCCAGGCCGTATTTCAAATTCCACATACATAAATTAGTACAACGAACTTGAAAAAGGTAGCAAGAATAAATATTTAAGACGAAAGAGGGAAAACAAGCCCAAAGATTTTCGTGGGATCCCAAACTGGGATATGTCTTGACTTTCTGAAACCAAGCGATATCGGTTTGCCAGGAAAATGAAACCGACAGCATTACTCACACTGAAGACGGCAAGTTTACTAAATCCAAACTCATGGCGTTTTTTGCCAGATAGACTAAAGTAGGCTATTCCAAGCATGAAAGTCCATTTTGTTTTCAGTAAGACGAAATACCTATTACACGTCCAAAAGTATAGCGGGCAGAGGATCATCTACTTTCTGTGGCAGATGCACGCCATCAAGCGGAAACCGAGGAACTTTATAAGGGGCAGAAGGTCACAGAGAAAATCATACTATCGGGGGGCAGTTCAGTTACTATGAAAACGTTTCATGGACCCTTAGTTAGCGTTCCAAGTTACGATAATAAGAGGGGCGGCAAGCGCCGCACTGTGGTAGTTATCACGCTCTCTGGAACGAAAATAATAACAACGCGCACCTACGTCATCACTCTTACGGGAGTTCCTGCAGAACCAGTTATTATCACTTATGATGCTCGCGACCATCATAAGTAAATTGTAACGATCGTAAACAGTCGTGGAACGAAAATAAATATGTGGGAGGAGCCAATTTACTTATTACGGCGGGCTCTGAACGGCAATAATAACAAGAATAGTAACGATCGTAACTAATAATAAGTCGCTGGAACGCTACCTTATTTATAGCAAGCAGCTTACTTGTATACTTGGATGGTACTTCAATTTCCCATCATCGGAGAGTGTGACGTATTTCTTTTTCCAGTCTCTGTTTAAACCCGTACTCCTTTTGTACAGCACTCCTTGTCTAATGGGAATAGCGCGGCCACTTCCAACTTCAGAATTGACACCGGAGTTTTTGTTTGACTTCTCCTTTGTCTTGTCATCGTCTTTTTTCGACGAGGGGGTAAAAAGGTTGGATCTTCTCCTACTCTTCCTGGAAAATAAAATATAAACTAAGACAACTGTTGAAATACACATCTCCTAAGGAAAAATAATCAGAAAAATGAAACACTTCCTCAAAATGAATTCTTCTGGAACAATAAACAAAATTATTCTTAATTGTAAACCTGCTCTGCCAAACGAATGAAATCCATGAAGCGTGAAATTGCACGACCTCATTAGTTTCTATTATTGACTTTCATTATCTTGTTTTACTTCTTTTCAAGTTTCAGTTGAAACATGAAGACTTTACCATTTCCGCATTCTGTCTGCCAAGTAGATAAAACATAATTAGTTAGCCTATTGTTATAGATAGGGTAGCTCGTGCCTGTCGCACACTGGGACTAGCTACCCCACAAAAACAAAAGTAAGATAAAAGCCAACTAAACTAAATTATCAGAAGAAATAAAAGTATTTATGCTAAAAGATTAGACCTTCATCTACGAGTCGTTTTTTCGAGTAACTCTATCAACGCTTAAAACAGTTCCTTGGACACCTGTATGCTGAAGGAGTTTCTACTGAACAGTGTTTTAGACGTACAATCTAGTTTATGTTTTACATTCTTATTACTATTATTATTATCTGCAGAAATTTGAACCATTTCGCTGCACTCACACGACCAGCTTTCGCCAGATGTGTGAAAATAACGTAATTCGAAAAATTAAACTACATCCGCGTTCAAAGAAGCTGCAGTATAGGAATCAACTTATAATTCATAACATTTGGGTTATATAACTTGTACTAAAACATGCCTGTTAAATCATGTAACAAATTCATTCATTCATACCTTGAAGTAGTAGGTGTCGACGTAGGAGTTGGCAACTCCTTCCCAGACTCTTTCCCAGGTACAAGTAGCGAATCAAGCCCGTTCGGCGGCGTCTCCCTATTACTTGAACTATCCACAGAGCTCCTATCTCCTGGGACAAGGAGAGACATCTGTGATCCTTTATCTGCCGTTGAGTTCAGCAAACTTCCGGTAGATGCTTGACTAGAGGGAGGAGCAGGAGCGGCAGCTTGCGGGAGGTTGATGGTGGTTATGTTTGCCCGTCGCGGAACGGGCTCATCCGTCATCCGATGACGGGCCGTTAGGGGTTGGGATAAGGACGGACCAGGTTCTTGGAACGTCCGCGCTGATTCCTGTATCAAGAGTTAGGGGTTAAAAGAGATTAAGTAACATTCAGTATAGGTTTTCATGAAAAGGTTATAATGACTCCCTAGTCGATCACCCAAAGCTAGGGCAGATTCTTACCTGTTTCCGAAGGAGGCTGTGGTTCACGTAGGGGGAGTGGGAGGAGAGAGATAGCTTTTCAGGTACAGACGAGGCAAGAATATGAGATGGGGCGAGTCGTTCAGCGACTGCAGGTGAGACCATGTGACCAGGGGGTAGACGATCCAAGATCGAGCTGTAGTACTGACCAGATCCATTTGAGCTAAAAGAGAAAGAGTGGCATCGTGTGCGTTTTCGCGTGATAGATAGGAGGTTTTACTGATCCAACTCATAACGCCGAATTGGCACTAAATATGTCGACCATTAGCGTTAACGGGCTAAAATAACCTGAAAATATACAATAATAAAAAAAAAAACGTCACTTCGAATCCACCAGTTTTTGTCAATTTCGTCTGTAAAATAAGGTACAAAAGAATAAGTACCAGTTTGTACGGACTCGTACCAGGTTGGAGGAGTCGCCCGCGGGTCGGACCAAAAAGTACAAAAAAAGGCACAGATCATAAGGTGAAATATATCATAGATCTTATATATCATAAATTTTTTAAGATTTGTCATAATTATTATGACAACATAAGGCCCGATGATGTCCTCTCCTTCAATCGCAACGGTCTCGAGGACACAGCTTAAAACTGCGAGTTGAGAAGTTTCGAAAGGACATTGGAAAATGGAGCTTTAAAAACAGAATTGTTGAATACTGGAATCATCTCCCTGAAAGTCTTGTAAAGGCCGAAAACATTAATCATTTCAAATCTGGTTTAGATCGTCACCTGGCCGAAATTCAGTTTAGTGTACAAAGTGTCTAGAGAAAAGATTAGAGGTGAAAGCCTACAAAAAACGAGTATTTTTACATGTTTCGGGGGGGGGGGGGGGGTTGTCAAACGTCCTGTCATCGGACGTTTGCAAAGTCTTTCTTTCAGTGCAGTACGTTAAGCCACCGCCTTAAAGAGGCCGAGTAACAGGTCACACACTCCACGTCGTATGTAGTGCGAGCCTGAAATCGTCCAAGACAAAATAAAACGGACTGCGACCCGATCTAAGGTTACACTGTAAACAAAATCTCTGAGTAAGGATTCAAGTTACCTGCAGTATGTTCTACTCGGATTAATCTACATGGATTAATTTGTCTCTGTAGAGATAAAACCAGTAGCAAATACAGCTGCAGTTAACTTTAATCCTTACTCTGAATTAGAGTGTAGTTAGCAGAAAGGAAATCCTCTTACTTTACATACTGTTGTTGCTGCTGAGTTCCGTAATGCCTATTTGAATGCTGAGGCGTTATCGGACGAGACGAAGGTGGACCCATTGGGGGCACAGGAGGAGGTGGCATGGCAGAAGATATCCCTCTGTTTTGCATGATTTTCTGGCAGGCTGAAAAACAAAATGGTACAAATTAAGTCCCGCTTCATTAGGCGAACAACCATCCGGAACCTCTTTATTAACTTTATCTGTCAAATTAGGGATACTTTGAAAATCAGATTCAGTTTTGTATTCTTAACGTGGTTTCTATGTGTTTAAAGCTTGCGGGGTTGATATTTTAACTACCTATATTTGCCTATTAAACACGCCATTTGACATAAGGCCAAGATTTGTGTTGTTTTTACAAATAAACTTAAATTTGAACTGTGCACTCAATTAAATCCTTTCATGTTGCTTGCATGTGTAAATTTTGCTTAACTAAACCAATTAATTGGAATTATTTGTTTTTATTATTATTTTTAAAGTAGCCTAGTATTTTACCTAAATTATTTTTTTACAAATGAACTTTAACTGTGCATTTAATTAATTTCTTTTCTTTTCGCTTGCATAGGAGAAATCAAGCTTTTTAAAAGTAAATTGCTTGTTGTTGTTTTATTTTAATTTCAAAGCATCGTTATTATTAATTATTTTATCTGAAACCTTTTTTTATAAATAAACTTAAACTTGAACTGTGCACTTATCAATTTCTTTCTTTTCGCTTGCAAGTGCAAATTAAGCTTATTTAAAGTAATTTTTTGCTTCGGCAAGTTTTTTTGTCATTAATCACTAGTCGTATAGCCTACAATAAACTTTTTTCTGCCAACCGAAGAAAAGCATTAATATACAGGTCTTAATCTGACACCACAAGCTCTCCCAGGAATTCACATAAACCTTGCTTCAGTAACCAAATCAATTTCACTAATCCTATCAGTCCATATGGAACATCTTAGTAATTTAAATAAATTTCAATGCATGCTTAGTGCATTCATGCATGAGTTTTCGGGGTCGCAGCCCTGGGGTTGCAAACTACCTCTCCCATTCGACAGGGTATCTATAAGGAACGAAAAATTCTCTTAGTTCTCTAAGTCGCGGATCACAACAATCACGAGGCAATCCTAAGCCGTGTTTTGTTTGTTTCCATTCCATTCCTCATTATCAGTCCTGTGTCCCCTTAACGTCGCTCTTCTCAGGCCTATTCCAGTTGTGACGTGTTAACCGAAAGAACTAAATACCGAGGGGTTGCCAACTAGAAAATTGGGGTACAGTGTGCCCGAGGTCAAAGCTGCCGTACTGTACAGCCGAATTCCTGACTGTTCACGAAGTAAGCTCAACCGTGCCCGACTCCCCCGTACAAGGTGTGCCCGACAGTTGGCAACCCCTAGCTAAATAATTACTCTCCAATGAAGACATGGTGTTCCCAGTTAGAGTCCGTTGCGAGAACTATATGAGTGAATTGCGCCTAAGCAAACCGGACTAACATTTAAAACAACATTACTGAAACAGTAGCACCGTCATAACGTCAGTAAATAAAACACGGCATTAGCTTTACGCGGCTTTAAGCCGCTTTCACACTGACGCGTTTATCTTGCGTAATCTGATGCGTACGCGTCGATGCAACGCTATTCTTGCGTTGCGTCGACGCGTACGCATCAAATTACGCAAGATAAACGCGTCAATGTGAAAGCGGCTCTATTCTTGCGTTGCATCGACGCGTACGCATCAGATTACGCAAGATAAACGCGTCAATGTGAAAGCAGCATTAGTTTTACAAAATTCAATATCAAGATCCCTCCTGAGTTAGCTACCCTTTTAAACTTCGTCAAAGTCCCTCCGCCCAGATATTTTGAGGGCACAGAAACGACTAAAACCGAAAGACCGTTTTACTGTAACGTTCTGGCAAGACTCAACTATACATTGCGGTATACTACTACTGATGGGTTTACATAGTTTTTCAGTAGCTGTGGTGGGCCATGTTATACTAACAGGTTGATATTATACATCGCAACTTACAGTTCGAAGATCCAGGTAGGCTAGTTTACAGATAATTTGCTTCCATGCACTTAGAACTATCAGACTTTACACTTGTCACTATTATGGATACTGAAGCTAAACATTCATTACAACATGAATACTGCCATCTGATTCACAGATTACTCGCTGGTGATCTCAGATGTCCAAAGTTTCACGGTGACTAAGTTCCGACCTGACATTTTTTATTGCAATACATCCCACACTCTTGGCAAAGCTGAGAACAGATAACGCAGGATAAAACGCAAACAGCAACGATGACGTTATCTCGGTCCGTCAAAACATAAACAAAAACAAAACAAATAAATAAACAAAGTCTAGCAATAAAAAGGCTATTCTACAAACAAACAAATCCTAGCAATAAAAAGGCTATTCGGTTATTTAAAGCCTACAAATTAACGGATAGCAGCTTTTGAACCAAAAAAGTGGGTGTCTTCTAATGTAATGCATTAGCCTGCAAATAGCAATGTCTACAATTCCTAAATTATTTCTTTACTAAAACTTTTAAAATACATCCTACGCTTTTGGCAAAGGTAAAGCTGAGAACAGATAAGGCAAGATTAAACGCAAACTGCAATGATGATGCTATCTCGGTCCGTCAAAACATAAACAATTACAAAAAAAATAAATAAACAAATTCTAGCAACGAGAAGGCTTGATTATTTAAAGCCCATGCAAATTAACGGATAGCAACTTTTAAAACAAAAAGTGGGTTGTTTTCCAATGTAATGCATTAGCCTTCAATAGCAATGTCTTCAATTCCTAAATTATTTCTTTTACTAAACTTTTAAAATATATCCTACACTTTTGGCAAAAGCAAAGCCGAGAACAGACGAGAACATATAAAGCAAGATTAAACGTAAACTGCAATGATGACGTTGTCTCGGTCCTTCAAACATATACAACTCCAAAACAAATAAATAAACAGATTCTAGCAATGAAAAGGCTATTTGATTATTTAAAGCCTATGCAAATTAACGGATATCAACTTTTAAACAAAAAAGTGGGTTGTTTTTCAATGTAATGCATTAGCCTGCAATAGGAGTGTCTATGATTCCTCAATTATTTCTTTACTAAACCTTTAAAAGTTATCTTTCGATTTCAGAAATGAAACAAAAAAATATCCAAAATCAATAAATGGATTTAACCTAACCTTGTAAAAAGAACGCAGAAATTAAATCCAAATTTTCACACAACAGTCGGCTTACTTTTCCACCAATGACGAATGAACGCAAGCGAATTGGAAAGTGTTAAAACGCTTAAAATAGGTAACCAGCTCATTTTCGTGTCCGAGCTCAAACAATCAAATAAAACCTTGCCATTCATTATCTTTTTTGGGAATGAAGCTCCTTAACGACTGCAATAAAGCTAATTTCTTTGGGTAATTTAGTTTCAGCGCCAAAACATCGTTCTACGTTGCAAGAACAAGTCGATGTGTCTTGAACTAAATAAATTTGGTTTTCTTGCAGGCAAAGAATAGGCTAGGCTTCCTTATACTTCAAACTTGCCGTTTTCTTCTTTTTACAATTTTATTATAAGGCACCAAAGGATTTTGACTTCAATATTTATGTCAAAGCTGAAAACCCGAAACACTTTTAGCTGATATTAATTTCTTAATTTATTATTCCCATTTGATTGGGTGAAAATCAAGGTGGTCTAAAATTTGGAAAGTCTTCTACGAGGCACACCTCTGCTCTAGTAAAAAACAGGGGTATGAATTTGGGGGAGGGGGGGGGGAGAAGTACCCGATCGCTGGCCAGGAAAACCATCGAAAGTTTAACTGACAAGCCAGATTATATCAGGGTTAGAATATACTGAATTATTTTGATTCTGCTAAAGTTTTTTTTTTCATCTTTGTCTCTAGTAGCGACCTGACAAGGCATAAGGACCGAAGCGGAGAATTTGAATTTCAACAAAAGCATGCATTTCAAGGTCTAATGAAGCGAAACTCAGGGTATTTTCAGTCCCAGATTGTAAGGTCACTTCTCAAGAAAGCCCACTACCGTATTGTGTGTGGCCCAAAAAAGGTTATTTTTCGGTAATCGTTTACCGTTGTAGTTGCTAAATATTTTCAAGCATAGAGGTATACGCCCATAGAGGTACCACAGAACGAAAGAAAAGTTGAAAGAAAGATTATATGAATAGCGCAGCAAGGAAGTAACGCATTTTCATCGAGTCTTCAAGCCTATGTAAGTGAAACACTCAGCCTTATTAAACTTTTAAAGCCTTATTAAAATTTTAAACTTTAAGAATGAACTTACCGTCTAGAAAAACTTTTTCAACGTTATACCCATAGGTGGCACAAGTCTCGTAGCAAACACGTGCTTTCAATTCCTGAGCCAATTTATTAACCCGTGAGGGATCAATAACTCTGGGATTGTTCTCACTAATGGTATCTGAAAGAGAATGTTTTATTTTAAAAACTATGAACTTTAATAAAAACCATATCATGACTTTTTTTGCACAACACGTAATTTACACAATTGAATTTAAACAACACTATTAGTTTTCGTACTTTCCCACCTTTATACGTTGAACACAAGCGAAAGCCTAGTAAATCAGTGAGTGTATACTGTTTGATCAAGTTACCACACACCGTTTGTTTTTGGCACTTGTGTTAGAAAATGTCTATTTCAATACTTTATTTCTTGCCTGAGCAAATTCCAATTCCTTCAAAGATCCTAACAGAGACAAAGTTTTTGTCTAAAATACAACAATATTATAAATAATTTGTATTCGTACATCCAGATACACAAGGCGTACCCGCAGACAGAGATCTGACGACGGAACAACAGAAGGGACTCGATCGTTCTACCAGAATTTTAATGAAAGACCTACCACCGTTCGCAAGTCCCGCTATCAAAACATGGTCTAGATGTGCCCCCCTTCATCAGACTAGCGGATTAAGCAAACACTTCAAATGTGAAACCGACTTAATTCAAAGCCAGGTGGCCAGGGATACCTCCAAGATCCCCGTATCCTTAATCCCTTGGGCTTATTTATGAAGGATGAAATTGGGTCAAGACTTCTCGATTCATGTGGTAATGGCCTACTACGATAAAGAAGAAGGAAAGGAATTTCAAAATCGAATTGCAAATTATTTTTTCAAAAACGGCGCTCAAATTTCATGGAGCCCCGATTTTCTATGGCTATAAGCTCAAGTGGAAAATTGCGACAATGCAATCGAAAAGATCAGACTTGAACTGTTTTCGTTAGCTCTTCTTTAGAGGTGGGAAATGGGTTGGAAGAAATGCGGCCAAGATAAAAGAAGAAACAACAACATTAGAAGTCTTCGAACCGTCTGGTTTTGCTTTTTAAGTAGCCTAGAGCATAAAAATGCTGATGTACAAGCTAGGAGACAACAAATACAGGCCAACACGGAATCGGTAACACGGCATAACGAATGCCAACAAACTCCATCAAATAATCCACTCCATTCATTTTTAAGCGAATATTTTTATAAACTGTCTCGTCCCAGCCGCTTGTTCTTCTTAAATAAACGAATAGCCTACAGGGCTCCAGAAGGATGCAGAAGGGTTACACAACTATAGAAAGGGGAAGTCAAATTCACGTATTCATGAGCACGGTTTGCGGATTATTGGCACAGCGGGCGGGGATTGTTTAATTTTTGCGAGAGTACGAAACAGTGTGTGGGGATGTGGGGGATGTCATAACTGGTGGTGAAGCTACTGATCCTTCTATAAAATTTTAAAAAGCTTGTATGTACGGAAGGGGAACCCAGATATTAATAAAGTGGGAGGGGAAACTGCAGGATGTTTTTCAAGCAACGAAAAATGACTGACTGTTTCGCAGGACCCCCAGCCTCCAGGAATTTCTCAATGACAACAAAAATAGCCAGTCTACGTAGAAAATCAGATAATTATCTACTGGGCAGGATGAATCTTTTAAATTCAAATTCAAATTCACTTTATTTTACCTTAATATCATTGTCGATGACAAAAATAGCAGCGGAAGTCAAATACAATTTAAAACACTTATAAAATTAAAACGAAGTTCCTTCAAACGAAGTTCCAGTTACTCAGTAAGACGAAAATCAGATAATTATCTACTGGGCAGGATGAATCTTTCAAATTCAAATTCAAATTCACTTTATTTTACCTTAATATCATTGTCGATGACAAAAATAGCAGCGGAAGTCAAATACAATTTAAAACACTTATAAAATTAAAACGAAGTTCTTTCAAACGAAGTTCCAGTTACTCAGTAAGACCATTCCAGCAAACAGGTCGTAATTTTGCCAAAGAAAAAAAAGCATATTACTTTTTGTATGTACCAAATTTCAGGCTCGGACGAACAAAAATTAAACGAACAATAGGTGCTAAGTCATCAAGTTCTTTTGTAGATCTCCGACCCTCCCTGTATCTACCACACTCCAGACATGATTACGGCATATCTACAACACGACAGTATTATGACTTCCATTATGATTAGGCAGTTTGTATGATGAGATAATTCAACCAGATCATGCTGATCTACGTCATGATAAGGCCCACACTGCAGACTCTTCAGGCCTAACTGAGGAACCGACAACCAGGGAGGGCCTCAGCTTCAACCTCATTAACTAAGAACAGAAAAATCTAGAGACTTTGAGGTTCTTACAAAGCGAAAGATCAGGTATGGCCTATTACAAATTTTTGTCTTCAATTGTATAGCAGAGGGGTTACTCACTCCCAAAATTGCTGTAAAATAAGTACCAGATGGCCAAAGATGAGGTATGGCCTAGTACACCTTATTGTCTTCAATCGTATAGCCGAGGGGTTACTCACTCCCAAAATTTCTGTAAAATAAGTGCCAGATGGCCAAAGATTAGGTATGGCCTATTACAAACTATTGCTGTAAAATAAGCGCCAGTTGACCATGGGGACTTGTACAGTGTGGGCCAAGAGAGTAACCCCTCAACTACAGCTTGTGCCTTTTCAAATCCTGGCTGGCAAGGTAAAATACTGTTTTTTGTCTAGGATTTTACAATATCTCCAAAAGGAGAATACCATTCCCAACCTGATGTATTTACGTCGAACCTAACTAACAATAACAATGCAACACTAACAATGAAGGTCAGACCAATCACGGAAATTTTTTCTCGATTTAAAATTCAACTTCCTGCTTTGGTGAGGCTTCCAAATATTCTTTTTTTCAGCTGTATGAGTTCTTAGAATATAGAAAACTAGGCTATGTATTGCACGTTATGAAGCCTTTTCAAAATACTAATTTCTACTCCTGAAAATACACCGGAAAATTTCCGCGATAATATCTCGAACACCGGAAATGCATGTAGGCAATTGAGCCCTCAAAATGTGAATCGCGAGAGGAAAAGTGGGCCTACCAGGTGTTTTTTTATTTTATTCTAGTTTCCTAATGACATATTTCACGCCCAGTCATCTCCACTGCATATCGTCTGATCTTTATCGGACGGAGGGGGGGGGAGCATTCGAGCGCGGAGTAATAAAACTCAATAATGGACTGTTGTTCTTTTCTAATTTGTTTTATTCCCATTTACTTATTTCTGAAAGAAAAATTATTCTAACTGAAGTGCCTCCGGTACTATAGGCTACTTTTTCAAAACAAACGTATTTTGAGGCTTTAACTGGTGTGGCCTCCACTAAGGTAACATGCACGGAAGCTGACAGAAGAAAATAAACATGTTCAAGACCTCGACCAAGACGACCCAGTTCTTATTCAAAAATTACGCAAAACGGATAAGTCGGCTTCATTTTCTTCAGCGAGATTTCGGCACTTCCTGGCAAGGGTCCTCGTCAGGCAGTAGTAGCTGGAAGGTTCCTTTTGCGTCATTGTCACACTGTCAGAAGTCTAATAACGGATAAACCATGCTTGCGCATCCTTATGTTAAACGTCATGAGGATGCAGGGCCGTATCCAGTGGGGGGGGGGGGGGGTAGGGGGTTCAACCCCGCCTCCCGAAACACACAAAAATAATCATTTTTGGGATCCCAAAACGTAAGTGGAGGGATACCTATGACATCGCAAAAGTTGTCCGTCCGTCCGTCTGTGAGCACGATAACTCTCGAAGGGAATGAGATATTTTGATGAAACTTGGTGTGAGCATTCTTTGGGTCAAGAGTAAGGTCGAGTTCGTAGATGGGCCCTGTAGCCCTACATTTAGGGGTGGGGGAGGGGGTTCAAATTAAGGGGCAAGCAAATTTTTTTTAAACAGCTAATGTAATAGTCGATTATGGGGTAAGAAGACAACGCTGAACACGAATATGAAAACCATTTTCTCGCCGGACAAGTAGTTCGTCCGGAATCCGGCCAAAACCGGAAAGTTTGTTAAAAGTAAAAGTTTTGTTTGAAGTTGATTAGATGTTTGACTTAGGGGTAAGAAGGCATGCTGAACACGAATATGAAAACCGTTTTTTCGTCAGACAAGAAGTTCGCCCGGAATCCGGCCAAAACCGGAAAGTTCGTTAAAAGTGGAAGTCTTATTTGAAGTTGATTAGACGTTCGATATAGGGGTAAGAAGGCATGCTAAACACGAATATGAAAACCGTTTTTTCGTCAGACAAGAAGTTCGCCCGGAATCCGGCCAAAACCGAAAAGTTTGTTAAAAGTAAAAGTTTTATTTGAAGTTGATTAGATGTCCGATTTAGGGGTAAGACGAGATGCTGAATCCTTATATGACAATAATTTTTTTGCCTGACATATAGTTCGTCCGGAATCCGGTTGAAACCGGAAAATTTGTGATAAGTTAAATTTTTTATTTGAAGTTGATTAGATGTTGGAAATAGGGGTAACTAGATACGCTGAATTCGTTTTTGAGCTTTAGTTTTTCGTCGGACAAGTAGTTCTGGAATTCCGCCAGAAACCGAAAAATTCGCAGAAGTAAAAGCCAGGATCGTTTCATCGACTTATAGGGGTAAACACACAAGCTGAATCCATATCAGAACTTGGTTGTCTTAATGATTAGCTGTTTGGCCTTAATCTGTTTCTAAATTTTAAGAGTATAAATGTTCATGGAGTCTGGCGGAGACCGGATCTGACGAAGACAAAACCTAATTGTCTGGATCAAATATCGAAGTTTTGGGATCCCATCGGAACCTTTGGTCTTGTTTTTATAGGCTTAAACTTCTGATCTAAGTCTTTTTTGTACATTTTGGTCCGACCCGCGGGCACCCCCCCCCCCGAAATAAATTCCTGGATACGGACCTGTGATGATGTATATGACCCTTTCAAATGTTATCTTTTAGCAAATATAACACTTAACAGGATCATAACAGATTTCTGTCTTGAAACATAACATTTCAAAGGCCATAATAGATATATTCTCATAACGATTAACACAAGGATGCGCAAACATGTGTTATCTGTTATACTTCTGACACTGCATATATACGATTCGCAGTCAGCTTGGTCAAAAGGCGCATTTGCGAACCTGTTTGCATCCGTTAAAACTTACCCCCCCCCCCCGTCATCCCGCGGTTATAATTTGCCATTACGCAAAAGGAATGTTGGTAATATTATCGACTGGAATTAACATCTGCACAGACAGGCCTACCCCTTTTTAGGTATGCACCATCAATTTCTTCTACCACTAATAAATTTCCCGCAATGTTTAGTTTTCATGGACATTTCTGAAGGGGCAACGTAAAAAACTGAATAGATCATTAGGGGTAGTGGGCCCTCACTTTATGCTAACACACGCAAAAAGGGTAATAGTCATTCATGAAAAGTGGGTAACCGCCGGGTGCTTCTGAGATAAATTGATTCGTCATCATTAAACGAAAGGGGTGAGATCGACTTAATTCCATGCGCCTGGCTCCGGCAATTGACTCAAGTACTTCATTGAGTAAATACTGGCTTTAGTGTTTAGGGATTCCGATCTGGAAGTTTTAACTTTCAATTCTGGCATAAATACACCCGCCCCTGTTATCTTTAGATCGGACACCCCTGAACTTTTACATTAACTATGTAGCACATGCCAACATAATTTGAGCTTCTTATAAGTTTACAATGCTGTAGAACTTGCGGAAGTAGGATCTTTCTCTGTGGGACGAACAGAAAGTAGTCTGCTACAAAAAATACAATTTTTTCAGAGAGCCTCTAATTTTTTTGTTTTATTGCTAAAAACCTTTATTTTAATTAATGTTTCAGATTTTATTACGATCTCTGGTTAGCAACTTAATACCATCAGCAGACCAGAAGAATAAAAAAAGATAAATAATAATGACATTCAGCAGTAGGATTACAAAATTTCCCACACCAAATCATTTCCCAAGAATTATAAATCGACTTACTTAATGCCACATTCCACCATATCAAAAAGATAAGCCGTTAACCTCTAGCGATGACCCCCGTCGACAAAAAATATCCCGCAAGGGGTAGAAAAACACCCCAATCCCCGAATTCCATTTTAGGCCTTAAGATGAGAGCTAATCTGCGGGTATGGGAAAGGGGGTTTCGGATTACAAATTAAATCTGGCGCGGAACGCACCCAAGAAGTTGAAACCTGAGAGTGGGTTAACTTGGGCACACGTCACGAGAATTTCCAACAATGCGTAAATCCGAGCTGAAACCCGAAACCCGCGTTTGTACACAGTGTCGCATGCAACTGTCACCGCCTAAGGGTAGCATACGTCTTGGGGGTTGGAGAGCATTCTTGAGCAGTTCCGGAATTCAAAATAAGTCCTTTCTAAAACTACAGGCCAGAAATCCAATAGAGGGAGAAGTGTCGTACTCCACATAACTTCGTACTTATCACTCGGTATGTCTGAAGGAATAAAACCAACAAAAATTAGAGTGGACATGTGGTTGGATGTGCTAACAGCTATGTAGGTATAGGGAATAGGGATAGCGTGCGAAACACCCGAGGTGGTACTCAATTGGTGGGCCCCACTGTACAGCCTCGGTGGGCCCCGGCTGGGCACTGGGCACTTACTGTACAGTTGTTTTCGGAGTGAGCACCCCCTCGAAGCCACTTTGGACGTAGTCAGCGTTCACGAAAGTACCCTTTACACGCACCAACAATACGTCTTCAAGACCTACGACATCGTACCCGAAGACAAACACATGGATGTGGCGACACGTTTAATGCCAGGAATACAAAGTGAGTAGCTCTTGCGAAAGCCGAGGACCTTTATCTACGATCGACGTCAACTTTTTTCGTACATCGCTTTTGAAATTGGCTATTTTCTTTTACTGCCTCCCCGAAACGAGCCTGTTCCGTCGTAAACTGGAATAGCCTACTTCCGGTCAGGGACGTATCCAGGGGGTTAGGGGGTTCAATCCCGCCCCCCCCCCCCCCCCGAAATACACAAAAGTAATCGTTTTTATGGGTTTTAACCTCTGATCCATGTCTTTTTTTTGCTTTTTGTTCCAACCCGAGGGCAAAACCCCCTCAGAAATAAATTCCTGGATACAGGCCTGCTTCCGGTCCATAATAATCACTATTGACAGAAAAAGCAATTTACAGACTGAGATTTCTATTTAGTTATTTTGGGCTTCTTGACTGAATTATTGTTGAATTTAGGAAGAAAAAAATTGGCCTTGATTGCTTTGAATAAAGAAAACTGAACTGAACTGAAAAGCATCATAAAATTTGCTTTGCTAATTTCGTTGCGAATTTACAAGAAAAACTCGGAACAAATAGGGGAATGAAGGAGATTCACAAACGAAACTTACCTTGTGTAGCGACTAGAATGATAGGTATCTCATTCGTGTTTTTGAACTGGCACATCCGCAAATAGTAGTTGTATACTGCGCTGAAACTGGCTTCACAGTCCAAACTGAACACAAATATAACTGCGTCGACCCAGGTGCTGAACTGCAAAACGTCAGGATATTAAACAAATCTGAAAGACTGTCTCAATAGCTCTGCACAAACCCATCTCTAATCGTAATGTTCGTGATGACTATGCACTTTTTGTGTGCAAGGTCACCCTAACACTGACAAAACTGCAAATTTGTTCACTTCATCCACCTCTTTGATTGTTTTATCTCAGTTGTGTGGTACTACGACCACGGGAGTATGAAAATCCTTTCTTCAACGTAATTTATGAGTTTGCAACTCAAATTTATAGTACATCGTATTTTGTTATATTATTTTGTTAAACGCTCAAGCTGGATAGGATATTAAAATTTAACCGAAAAGGACTGGGATAGGACAATCTAGTTACCCATCACTTATTCCCTTAAATGGCTTGAAGACCCGCTGAAAATGCGTTACTTGGTTGTTCCGCTATTCAGGAATAATCGATTTTCAAATAGTGGAATTTCCGTGTGATTTGTGGTACCTCTATGCGCTTTTATTTTTGTTGTATGCCTTACAAGAAAGATTTGTGACTTTTTTTGTTCAGGCACTAAGCAATCTTGACCAGTATCGCCACTGCCCACTGAAAAGCCTTGTTTGTGTTTAGATAAAAATTTCCCGCGTCATAGTAGAATTTTCGCTGTGGGGACGGACGCCGATATTCTTAACGTCATAACTAGAGCAGATAGTGGAAAACAAAAAAATCCCTTGCAGAATCCAAATAATTCAGTGTATTAAACTAAGTGACACAAAAATAAGTTTGCTTTTCAGTTAAAATTTAAATTAAATCTCTTTTCTGTTACAATTAGGCTACTGATCTTTGTTTTTCCATTCCTTTTTCTGCCCACGACAATAGCATAGTTTCATCACTTTCTTTGTTCCTTCTGCTTTCAATTCTAATTCCACTATGAAACTCGAGCTTCATATGCCCCCCCCCCCCGTTCTTTAGTACCCAAAGTATCAATTTATCTTCTACAGAAATAAATCGTTTTATGAGTACAAACTGGAAAGAAATGAACATGTGCATGATACCATAACACAGACATGCCCGTTGCATTTGAGAAGAACTGAACAAAAATTTTCACAGACTCAGTCCTGCATTGAACCTGGCCAAAAAACATCCTTTCTTTTCAACAATACAATAAATTCTCTGCTTGTTAGAAGTACGGTAAATCAGATCCATAAACACAATGCAATAAATCCTCTGCCAATTCGAAGTGAATTAGATTCGCAATCCGCGAAAAAATAGACAGATGTGGAAGTCACACCCTCCCCCTACTTGTCCGCCATTTTTGGCGCGGTTATGAAGTTGGGCCAGACAGGGCCCAAACTCCGATCTCATCACTGTCAAAACATGGTCGCTGGTACCAATTAGGGGGTCAAGCGACTTATTCGAAATGTTCAGGTGAGGTAAAAAAAGACGTCTTAAAAATCTATGTTTCATCCGATCTTGATGATTTTTATGTCAAATAGCATCTTTCTTTACGGCGTATAGAAGAAAGGACGACATTAAAAAAGTTCTTCGAACGGCCACACACCCATGGTTACCAATACTCTGTGCCCAATGGATGACAACTAATTAACTCGCCTTTTGTGTTTTTCTTCATTTGTAGTGCTGTACATATTTGTCATTGATTAATTGTCTTTTCTCTTTTGTTCTTTTCGTCCTTTTACTCCGTTCTTGTTCAATTTGAATGTAAAGGGTTACAAAGAATACATACATACATACATTAATGAATTTTATGTCGCTTGTTCTTTTTGGCCGTTGTCGCTTAGCTCTTTATGACTGTTCTCGTGGCGGTTAGATCTTATGAGCAACTCACGTATCTCGGGAGCGGCTTGTCGTAGGGCTCCGAAAAATTTACAGTAGATGTGCGAGCTAAGATCCATAGCCCTAGTATCAACAACTCATTTTCACAAAAACTGTCGCTTGACCCTTTAATGCGCGACAGCGACGATATGAGTGTCAGATAATAGGAACATCAATAGCTGTCACGGGATATTTTACTTTTCAAACCAGAAAATGTACCAGCTGAAATATACAAATCTTATTTCACGCATTGCCTTTTTCTCAGTCGTAAAAGAATCACCTTATCCTATAAACTCAGAAGCCAAAAAGTTCCAAAAAATCCGACCAGCTGCTCGTGTTTCACTCACATAGGGTCTACTGCCTCAAAGAAAATGGAGCGAAAAGAACACGACGGGTGTTTTCGCCCCAAGGAGCTCGGACAAAAATTCGACAATGGATCAATTATGCGGGCTCACCCTTTCGTAACCGGATCGGCCACTACTTCACTGCATCCCGACTGCTCACTTTTCTGTGTTACGGTGACCACTCAAGCAGACACGGAAGTAACCCCAGGCCAGGGTTCTGCGAGTCTGGACAACGATGGGGATGGCAAATATTATTTTTTCCGTAATTTCCTAGAGTGCACTTTTTTTGCTATCGGACGTCCAGATCTAATTTTTCGTCTGAACAGAATTAAGATACTTTTTAGTTATTGTATTATATATACATATATTCATATAATATATATATCACACATTATACTACATATTTTCAAATAATATAATAAATAATAGGCTAAATAAAAAAAATATTTAGGAATTGTTTAATTGCTTTATAGAAAATAACGGTTTGATGTTGCTCTATACTGTTACTTGAAAACTCTTGAAAAAAGTTATATCCACATTTTTCGACAAAATCAATTTATCGTGCCCCATCTAGTTTCTTCATATCAGGTGATCTGTGGTTTATTTTGAAGTTTGCTTCGAAGCTGTAAAACACTTTGTTATTAAAAAATAATAACTTCATTTACTTTGATTTCATTTATTTAACTTACATTTACTTTAGTATTGTCTTTATTTCCATCCTTCGTTACTGGATGTTAACCTAAAATTATAAATGTTCTAACTCGCCCGTTATGCCCACTAAAACGAAACGGCAAAAAAATGACACTAAACAGAAAATAAGTTCAATATTTGGCAGGAATCAAATCGATTATTTTGATGACTCAATTGACAGTTTCCCGATCTGCTGTTTTGTCCTTATCTTCTATCACATCAGTCTACATCCGCAGATTTGTCCGTCTAACCCTAATCACTACTTATAATTCTCGTCCTATACTAGTTTTCACTTTTATTCATTCCCATATAATTAGTTATTTAGGCCTGTGTTTGCCTTTTCGCTTAAAGGTCATCTGAATGAAGTCTAACACCCTAAATTGCCACTTTTACATACTGCTTACCATTTGTCTCTCGAAAACCGGACTAAAATCGGATGAAGTGTCACCGTGCTATAATTTTCAGCCTTTTTTCCGACTTGTCTTGATCGTAACGCTCGCCGTAACAGTTGTAACAGTCCATGCGTAACAGTTCATGTTGTAACAGTCCACGCCGTAACAGTCCATGCGTTTATCCATCCATGCGCTGTTTATCCATCCATGCGTTATCAACGTACGTTTATCCATGCGATAATGACAGTTTAAATATTGGCGCTAAATTTGTCTTGGAAGGTCTTAACGAATCGCCATAGGGAGACTTAAAACTTCAAGAGTGGATAGCGCCGAAATCACGGAGCGAAAAAATTCGTCTTCTCTGTACCGGTACTGTGAAGGACGATCTGAGGGGTTCATGGAAGTACGGTAGGATCGTTCAGGTACCCATTAGGGGAAAAGCAAACTTATTTTTGTATCATTTCACTGACTACACTGCATTATTTTTATTGTGTTAAGTTTTTTTTTTATTTTTCACTATTTGCTCTAGTATGATGTTCAGAATATCTATGGCCGTCCTCACATCGCAAAATTCTACTATGACGTGGAAAATCTGAATCTCAGTACAAACGCGGCTTTTCAGTGGTCAGTGATCAAGCTCGAGGAAGGTGGCTCACTGCGTGAACAATTGTTTTCGTAAATTGTTCTAGTCAGGCATACAACACAGACACAAGCAGATAGAGGTACCCCAAGTCACAAGGAAATTCCACTATTTGAAAATCGGTTATTCGTGAATAGCTTAAGAACAAAGTAACGCATTTTCATCTGGTCTTCAAGCCTCTTTAAGTTAATAAGTCATGGGTACCTAGATTTTCCTATCACACTCCATTTCAGTTAAGCTTTAGAAAGCTTCAAATAAAACCGTACATGAAAAAAAACCCGCTAAACTCCTGTCTCTGAACTCTTACGGAAGAAGAAAATTATTACAGGGGTCATTTTGTTTAGGAGGCAAAATAGGGCCGCCTTAGCCATGGTGCCCCATTCAAATAATATCTTGGCTAAGGACCGCATTTTCTTTCTTCTACTTATCACATATCGTATTGATCTGAAGTTCCTCTTACAACTAACCCTCGACCTACTCGACAACCCACTTACAAATTCTGAACACAAGAAACCCACTTTTGCAAAGGGCAGCCTTTTTAGCAGAACTTCTTACGATACAATGAGCGAGCCCAGGAATAGTCAATGATCCTTCGTATAATCTGAATAAGAACATATGTCTTTGTGGGCAATTAACGTCTCAAAGATTGGGGGCCGACTGAGACCCCCTCTAGAGGTCGCCCCACCACTCCTTCTAAAGAAAAGTTTTTTTTTATGAGGATAAAGTTTAGCAGAAAACCGCATCTTTAGCATAACACACACACATGCTTAAAGCTGATTCCTAGGATCGGTTTAGATGTAACTTGTTCTGACCTTTCGAAAAAAAAATTCAAACTTCAGCAATGTGCCTAGGGGGTAGACCCGCACTTGCTCCAAGCTACATCTGAACAGGCTCTAACCACAAGAGAGGTGAAACAGTGCAAAAGGTGAAAAGTGTAAACAGAACTGCCGCAGATCTGTAACGGCAGTTAGATGTTTCTCGAGGACGTCGAGCCATTTCCAAACTATGCAATAACAGACCACTACATATTGCACCACTTCTGTTACTAATATCCTTATTATAGGCCTACTCTGTTTTCAGTATTGTATCTGCATAAGACAGAAGACCCCTACCGGCTCTGTCCAAGATTTAATTAATTAACTGTTGCTCATATAAAGATCTTTACAGTCCGACTAAAATGAGTGATAAAACAATATAGGCTATTCCAACTGTGAAATAACATGCATTGGCGTAAAATAAAGAGAATCGGGTAGAATAAAAAAAAATAATCAAAAAGTGGTTACACGATTTTGACTGCATAGTTTCAAGCAGGATCTTGAAACGAATTAGCCAGACCGATGACCCCTAGTTCAGAGAAGGATATGATACAGCCTCAAACACTAAGAGCGCGTTCCACCCTTCTAACTAGTAACCATTAGTTCCTATTTTCGTTCCAACCTCGTTAAAAGATACTACGCTGACCGTTCTAACCTTCTCGAAATAGTAACAAATAGTAACTATTTGTTTACGACGCTCGGGATCGTAGTAAGCGTCGTGACTACGGTCTCTGTGATTGGCCGATTAGCCCATAGCACGATAGTTTGCCGAAAATAGAAAAATGTGTTCCAGACCTGACGCTAAAAAGCCAGAAGCCGTGACGTCATGCGTAGTAACTAAAGTACGTTAGGGTGAATCACCACCTAAATATCTAGAAGCACACCAGCAGTGCACTGGGCTATGTGGGAGGGGTAATCACCCCTTTTTCTACACGGTTGTCCGGGCACATTTATCTGGCAATTAAGCCCGGGCCACATTTTTTCCGCCACGTTAAGTTCAACCGAGTAAAGCACAGTCTTTGAGCCAACATGACTAACCCTTTGTGCGCTAACAAGCGTACACGGCTACAAAAGCGTCTAAATAGAAGTCAAACAAAGCGCCCAACCCCGGGATTAATGTCGCACGCCACTAAATTTTCATCAAAATCGATTCGCTCAATAGAATGCCGTCAAAAATTTTTAGCATTTGATTGAAAGATCCCCGTTCGGTTCCTGACGGGCTTGATATAGTGGGCAGCTGGGGGAGTAAATGCCTCCTTCAACTGATAAAATAAAAACCATGTCGGAACGTCAATCACCTCGGCCCGATTTACATGTTTGCATCGGATAAACAGTACTAAGTAGCCCGATGGGCTATTGTTTTGAATGCAAAGCTTGGAAGTTAAAAATCCGCGAATAAAAGACCTCTAATGCTTTTTTTAGGGCCCGGAGAGATAACGTGTTCAAACAGTTGGAGGGAAGGGGCACCCAAAAGAGCAGCTCAAAGGGGGATGGATGGAGGGAGCCATAGACCCTAACTTAAACTATTTTGCTAAGCGCTGTCACCATTTCAAGTATTTTTACTTCCGTTTTAACGAAGAATTAACAGACATGAGCAGTTTATAACGATGAAAAAAATTACCATGAAAACAAGTAATGAATATTTATTTATAAGTTCGCAAAACTATTTGTTTTATTTACTCTAATAATCTTGAAAACAAAATTTATACTGATTTTACTTTAGGCACTTTAATGAAAGAGTATATTTCGAATTTAAAATGAATCGTAACAAGAAAATAGAATACTAGCATAGCTTACTGAAAAATACTATATCAAACTATCCAAGCGTAAAAATTAGTATCTCTAAATCGTCTGGGTCTGTTCTTATTTATAAACTCTGAAGGTGGAGTCCTCTCTGGACACATTCTCTTCCTCTATCCTGAATCATCAGTGTAACACTATTCCAAATGTCAATAATAAAAGCCCCACCAGCTAAGTGCAGTGCAGTGACATTTGTAGTTCCTCCTTTTTCATTCGTTTTGAACAGAACAGACATTTAGCCTAAATAATCTCTTATGTTAACAGAAAAGCCCCTGTTCCAACGATCCTCCCACGAGACAAGACCATTATTTCATCTGACACAAAATGGTACACCTATTAAGTCCTTAAATTTCAGGAAGCGGGTGCATCTGCCCCCACCCTCTGGAAATGTTAGAACTTGGAACACAATCGCCACTTTTCCGGATTTTTCAAAGGTCACTTATAATCGGGTCATTCGAGCTAAATCGCTTAGAAAAGGAAGGGGGGTCAACTTAATGGATGGACATAAATATAGCTTAATTAATATAGTCCATTAAAGCATGCCCTGGCACCGCTTGATTTTCTATAGAAAACTTTTTCATCGGGGAGCTGACCCCCTCGGTGGATTGAAATGCGAATTTGGGGTAACTGATTACGGGTCGTTAGGCGTACGCGCCCACGCGCTTACTGAGCATTAGTACGCTATTCTTGCCCAGCGCGATCGAATCATTAGAGCAAGAGAGTCATTAGTTCTGAGGTCACGATCTCTCATGGAGGCTTACTATAAGCGGGAGGGAGGGCGGCAGCTAGAAACAAAAAAGATAATTTCGGAAACGGCAAATTTACAGAATAAAATAATATTCTGTAAAAAATAAGCATACTGAGCGTTAGCCCGGGTGGACATGATCCGAGCAAGACAATCATTAGTCCTGAGATCACGCTCTGGCACTTTTCTCCTTTGTAAGATAATGAATAGGCCTAAAAATGTCTGCGCAAAAAATGTCGAATTTGTCAGTCTCCAAAAAACGCCCTAGAATATGAAGGGAACGTTGAAGAAAAAGTTACCCAAGGCGCTCAAAATTTCTGCCCCGAAAACGTCGGATTTGTCAGCCTTCAGACTCACCCAAAAATAAGAAAGGAATTTCCAAGAAAAAGTAACACAAGGCGATAAAAATATCTGTCCGAAAACGTCGAATTTGTCAATCTCAGAAAACGCCAAAAAATATGAAAGGAATGCTTAAGAAAAAATACTCCCATATTAGTCCGCCTTTCTCACTTGGGACAGCCAAAAAATCGAATCGCTTTTTTACCAGCCACCCAGGGGTCTGCGATCAATCCATCAACAAACTTTTTTGCCCGGCGAACAGACGCAGATCAATGGACCGAAAAAACCTTTCTCTGACTGAATGGATACTCTTTGTTTTGTAAACATGCAAATGTCTGTACTGGCTCGCACGAAAGACGAGGGATAAGTGAGCCTGTCAGGCCTGGGATACATACTGGGATATCAAGACTGACATTCCTTGACGAGAGGTCCACAACGCAAGACGGACTTCTCTGTCTGCTGTCAAGGAATGAAAGCACATTGATTGGGTTTCAATAACGGTGAAATGAAGGCGATAGGGCCGAAAATCTTTCACACGGCCTAACTGAATGGAGAATCAAGAAGCCAAAAACATCACGGGTGACCACGGTATAGCACTGGTAGGCTACAGAAGTACATCTTAATAGTCTGTGCGAACGTATGCAATAATGAAAAAATCAATAGGGCTAATCATAAAACTAGTCAAAAAGTGCGAAGACCTAAAAAGATAAGAAAAAGAAAGAGAAGATAAATATAGGAAGAGACTACTAATGAGGAAGGAGTATACGAGAAGAAAGCGAGAGGACGAGAGGACGGACGCGGCACCAAAACCCCCTGATGCCAGTGAAGTGTCGCACTAACCGGTATTCAAATTCTTTTGAACCGTATTTGCTGAGAAAATTAACAAAAAATGAGTGAATTCCAAGTGATTTATTTTCTTTTATGTAAAAATTTTATGTATTCCAAGTATTTTATCAAGTTAATTGTAATGGTCGACATATTTAGTCGGCGCTACGACTTTGATCAATAAAAATATCTATCTATATCTACCTATCTAAACTCATGGCAAGACAACATGTTTCCAATCGTGTTTTACCCTTTGGTTGATACGCTGTAGGATTTTTTTTTTTTTTCTGCAAGGACAAATGCCCGGAGGGTTTTTACACGTACACTTCAAGCAGTGCACTAGAACCCAACCGTCGAGTATTATTAAGGATTTACCTAAGTATGATGTACTTCACCGTTAAAGTTTACCCGAAAAGGACTGGGATAGGACAATCTGGTTACCCATCACTGATTCACTTAAATTGGCTTGAAGACCCGCTGAAAATGCGTTACTTGGTTGTTCCGCTATTCAGGAATAATCGATTTTCAAATAGCGGAATTTCCGTGTGATTTGTGGAACCTCTAATTTGTTGTATGCCTTACAAGAAAGATTTATGACTTTTTTTTTGTTCAGGCACTAAGCAATCTTCACCAATATCGCCACTACCCGCTGAAAAGCCTTGTCTGTGCTTAGATAAAAATTTCCCGCGTCATAGTAGAATTTTCGCTGTGGGGACGGCCGCAGATATTCTGAACGTCATAACTAGAGCAGATAGTGGAAAACAAAAAAATCCCTTTGCAGAATCCAAATAATTCAGTGTATTCAACTAAATAACACAAAAATAAGTTGGCTTTTCAGTTAAACTTTAAGCGTGCGCACGTTTTGTCAAATACTCTTTGCTGAATGCAGGACCATAGGTCAAATACACTCCCTCTCTCCACACGCAGCTACGACCCAACACTTCCACGATTTCGCTGGAACTGCAACGACAATTATATCTTGAATATTTAATTGTCCACTAAGCAATGCCACGCGGGAAATATTGTGGTCTATTCGACCTCCGCACTGTCTACCTACATACACGCGATGATCTGACACATTCAATCCTATAAACATCGGTTTTGAATTTCCAATCACCTCCAAATTGCCCATCAATAACTGCTATTATGACGCGACCAGGCCAATTCACATTACACTGAGTGCCGAAGTCGTCATGTATAGCCATTAATGATTTACCCGATTTAATTCGGTGTAAATCACAAGTCTCGCAGTGTTAATGAGCAAATTAAGCAGCCCAGTTATAGAGAGCTATTTCGATCCAGGCTTAAATGAAACTAGGAGGGACAAACATACTAGAACTTCGGCCAAAGCTAGGCTGGTATGATCTCAGCTTTGATTGTCACAACGTCGGACTACCAGTGACGATCGCTACCACCATTGCCGGTCTAAGCTCATTCGTTAAAGTTTAACTAAAAAGGGAACTTGTTTTTACATCTTAGACTTCCGTTGGGGATTTTCGATTTGTCCAAAGTTGTGTTTAGTAGCTTCTTTGTGAAGAACGCAACCACAGTTGACGTGAAAAGTTCATACCATCGATCCAACGTGATTTTTCTAGCTAGCTACGTCTGCCCTTTTGAAACCTCACATTAGGTAAAAAATTTTCCAACAATCAATTGACGGAAAAAAACACATCGCCAAGTTATCAGAATTACATCAAGCCACATATTTTACTTACGATCACTCGTCCAAACATTTCAAATTTGAAATGACGAAACAACGAAATTATTGTACTAGTAGTCCAAGTCAACTTGTCTCTACACCTAAACTGTCTCCGAACATATTAGTACAGTCATTTCCCAAAATTAGATATCTATGAGTGATCAAGCCAAACAATGCAGAGTCTACAACAAAAAAACACGGGATTAAATGATATCCGCGAACATTCACTTCTTGCACAAGAGTTTCTACAGCGCACTTTCAAGAAGTAATCTTCCGATTGTCACCCGAAGAAAGGCGGTGTCAGGGATTCCCGAGTTGTACACTTTCATTATCTATTTCTTCTAACATACTTCAGTCCACATACCTGGAGTTCGGGCTGCCCCCCTTCATCCCGTATAAGCAGCAGATAGGACTGACCGTCTATCACGACCTCTTTCTTAAAGCGACCACCTTCGGGACTTTCTTCTTGCATGTAAGTCCCGGTAAGGTATCGATGCACGAGGGCCGATTTCCCGGAAGAAAGTGCTCCAACTATTCCCAGTCTCAGATCCGGAACATTTCTCGCTAACGTCCATTCTTGACTGTTAACAAATGAATCTAGAAACAAAAAATGCATGACTTTCCTACGATTTTTGAAGTGAACACATTTTAAACGATCATGTTTTGGACAGACGATCGGGGTCGAGGCAGAGATGGGCGAATCGGAATCCGGATTCGAATCCAGGATTCGTCCTTATGGCCGGATTCGAAACCGGATTCGAATCTTCTGCTTGTCAGGCTAGATTCGGATTCGGATTCCAAACCCCCAATCTTACGAATCCGCTCAAATTTGTAGTATTCGTCCTTCCAGTTTCCGGTTTCCCAATTTTTACACAGTGTGCTTAACAATCTAACTTTTCGGTCTCCACCACCAACCATCCTCAGTAATCTATCACGTTATCTGACAACCTTGGATAGCAGTGCTTTTTGTCACATCTGATTTTTAGACTATAACCTATGCAGAAGATCTGATGCTTTGTTAAGGTCGGATATGAATCCGGATTCAATTCCGGCTTCGAATCCTCAGAATCAAAAGTTGGATTCGAAATCGGAGTCGTACCTAGCCCAGGATTCGGATTCGAATCATTTCATGATCGGGTTCACCCATCTCTGGGTCGAGGACCGCAATTCCTGCCACGAGTTTCCGCATCAACATCACTTACATACGGATGATTTCAACTTTATGATGAAAGTGAAGGAAATCCTGCCGGAAAAACTGATTTTCTGTTGGCGTCATTACAGTGTTCCAGCTCCCCTGATGTCTGCTGACGAACACAGATTGCGATTCTAGTCCTTATATTTGCCGTTTATGGGGAAAGACGGATGAAGATGTGGAACACTTGGTATGTTTTGTAGTGAGTTGGGAGCTAAGGAGAGAGGTTTTTTGTAGAGATTCTTCAAGGGGGGGGGGTCTCTGAAAGATTTGATGAGTAGTAAAGTGTTCCAAGAGTTGCGTCGGTTGGTTAGAACGTCGCCATGGAGCACCGTGAACGTTTTATTGTAGGTTGAAGTTGTGGTAGGGATAGTTATTAGTGTTTGATAGTTATTTAGTTATTAGAGTTATGATTTGAGTGTTGAATATTTGGATTGGTAGGCCTACAGTTGGAGTGCTCATTTATGTTTTTCCCGCCATGTCCCTAAGGGCTTTTTTGGGAATGCATTCATTCATTATATTACGTACTGAAACAATGAAAGCAAATAGTCTAGAATAAGGTCAGTAGTCATCAAAGAACCGTACGTTCTTCTCAAGAATACATTTTGTATTTACAATACAGGCTTATTTTTGGATAAATTAATGAGGTACAAGCTCAGGGGTACTGAAATTGTATTTTTTACAATGTAAAATACTACGCTGCCATGCTAGCCAACTTTCCGACCCTAGCATCCAGAGCAAATTAAGTATCACCTTATTGACATATGAGACAGCGGTGAATTAGCATAAATTCGTTCCGAAGTGAAACACCCCAAAAGAAAAATAAAACTCGCCGCGTGAGAAAGTTCGAAGTACAGATAACCATGACACTGACAAAATCGTAAAAATACTTCCAGAGGTTCATCCTACAGTTGAATCAATTGCTTCCCATACACAATAAAGGGTAGTTTACTGTACAAGATCTCCTGCACTTTTTTCTTTCAATTCAACTGATTTCTAGAAAAGGGAGACGATCCCTTTTCAAGTGGTTATCGAAAATCCCCTACTTCCGCCCCACTGAATCCGGAGGATCTAACGGATCGACTATAAAAGAGCAAGGACCTTTATTTGCGAAGGACTTAGCAAACGCGAATCTTTTATTCCTACTTTCCAAATATTTGGAAGCGGTGATTAAGCAGTTTCATTGTCAATCGTCACTAATCCTACGATGGTAGGAGATTAATGATAGGAATCGTCGATTCATCAGACAAATCGTAGGGTTCGTGTTTGAGAACGGCAATGAATACTGTCACAACAGGCCTTGCTCAAATAAATGATTCAGGTCGAACAGTAGCTAAACACCAGCCTACCACTTCACTACGGTTATAGCTGGTAATATATTTTATTCGCTCGAACTGTCAAATATATAAAACTATACACAACTCAGTTACTTCTCTATTTGTTCTACAAGATTAATTCATACATTAATTGAGGTTTTTCTTCGCTCGACCTGTCAAATTACAAAATAATAGACTACTCAGTTAATGATATAACTGTGCATGCCTTATTCATACAGGTATAAACATGACAGACAACTTGAACCACTGACAGTCACATATACGTAAGAAACACATGTGAGAACACTGACAATCCTTAACCTTAGAAACACCTCTGCGTGACTATTATTTCATTAATTGAAACAATAAATATTTTGTTTCAGAGAAAACCCAGCTAGTCCTATATGTCCGGAGTATGCACAACCGAAAAACAAGGGCCCATGAATTGCTGAAGACAGTTCTTCACATGGGCCTAGACAAATCACTTGTATGATTTCACCGTGATCTCTCCCCCTTATAAGTTTCCCCAACTTCCGCTAGATGACTCACAGCTACAACAAAAATTAGATCATACTCTGTGCGCTTTATTCTGGACAGATAAAAGACTAGCTGGGTTTTCTCAGAAATAAAATAAACAAAATCGACTTCAATTAATGAAATAAATTATTTGACCGAGAGCATAATAGATAGTAGTCTCAAATAGTCCTACCTGAAGGGAAAATAAGATCGTTTTACAGGAGGATTGAGTGACCTTTTAGTGGTGCGGAAGGCCTCGTGAACAATTAAGTCATGAACAAATTTTCATGAGCCCAGTTGGTACATAAATCATTGGCAAAACATCAATTCCATCAACTGAACTTGCAATATGTTCCATACAAAAAGGTAAAACCCTTACACTTACCAATGTCTTTGGCTATGAGTGACTTGGTCCTTCTAAGCGATCTTCTTAGGGATTTCCTCCTGAATGAACGAAACAAATTCGAAGCCGCCGTGCCTTTGCTAGGTTCCTCCTTAGTTTCAACACACACTGTTTTCCTTTTCAAACTATTTGTCGCCAAATATCCCCTCTGAAAGGGGGCAGGGTTGACATTTTCTTTGTTCTTTCCAAAGTTCACAATTTTATTATACAACGGAAGTCTCTCGAAGAACGCGGCTGTGGTTTTCATCTTCAAATGCTCCCTGTATTCGCACATTATGACCTTCTCATGCCCTGTACAAAGAATTATCATTATACCAAATTTTCAAAACTCAACCACACAATTGCTCGAAAATCTTCGTATAATAACTTCAAGCCTGGGAAAACTCGCACCCTCAGCCGGATTCAAAATTGGACTGAAGAACAAACAATACAAGGTTGTGATGAAGTAATGGAGAGGCAGAAGGAGAATCAACTGACGGCCTATGGAATCACTGAACCGAAGAAGATGTCGCAATATGACAGCTGTCTCAACGTCAAAAGACTCATGTCACACATCCCCTCAAACAATCGCCCCATCTTCTTCTTGTCCAACTGCTTGACTGCGCCGACGATCGAAGAAACCATAGGTGGCAAAAAATGGCTTACATTTTTAGTCACTATTTAATGAAGCTACATTCACTCCATTTAGTCCGGGTGAATTCAATAACGAGAACGAGTTCAACATGAATAAAAGTGTACAATAGGCGAAAGGATAACCGAACACTTTATTGTACTGTTACAGCAAGACACAAGAAGGGAGGCGATAACCGGAAACCGTACTTGTCGAACATGAACAGCGCAATGAAACTGGGATAGCCCTTCAGATCCTTTCAGATCTACGCCACAGAATAGCTAAATAAAAAGCAAAAGACTAACCATACAGTAGACAGTCCTGGTAGAGAGAACGTTCGAAGCAAAAATTCAATATGGAAGATAGTGACACAAACTGAACTTGTCAACTTGAAATACGCAAACAAACTAACCTGGCCTTCCACGTCAAACAAATTGACATAGCCTTTTAAATCTTCACCAAAGGTAGCAGATCGACTGTACCGTCTTGAGGGCTTCTCGGTAGCATAACTACCGAAGCCTCGAAAAGTTCGGTAAACAAGTTGACGCACGAGGCTGAACTGCTTAACTGACACAAACGTTACTTCGGAAATTGTTTACGAAGACTGCAATTCTTTCGAAGACCTAGCGCCTATAACAAAAGCCGTTGGACAGCAACAAAGCACACTTATAAAGAAAAGTCACAAAAGAAGACATCAAACCAGTGTCAAAAGAATGTTACACGGCTTGTTCCCCATTATTGAACAAAACAATATAATTCGAAAAAAGGCAAGGTGAGAAAAATGTCTGAAAGGGGTCCTCCGTCCCAAGATACACATTACCCCGTCAGCAAGCGATGTTACAATGGTTGTACAAGATCCCTACAATTGCAATGACAGGGGTAAAAAGCAGCCAAACGGGAATTTATGGCTTGCTCTCAGATTCACCCCTTTTCTATCAAACCCCTTCCGTGAGTGTTGCAAAAAAGGGGTCATAAAGCAGTCATAGGGGGAAACGCCCACAGATGCAAAAAAATCAACAACAACTGCTCCCGATGCTCTTTGAACTTGGTTGATTGAAATAACTGAAAGTTTTTGAAACCATAAATTTCAATTTCTATTCAGGAAGTGAACTGAAAAAAATAGATATCAACATCTCATGTCGCGCGTAACGCAGGGCATATGACATGCGCGATGATGAGGGAGAAGATGAAGTGACTGCATTCAAAGTTCAGATAACAAACACGCCCACCAGTTTGATGTGAAATAAATAACGAGATAATGAATTTGATCCTAATGAGATCAAACGGATGACGCGATTTACAAAGGAAGACACTGGAACGAGAGCGCTTGTACAGCTTCGGATTACAGGCAGGAAGAATCAGAGATTCCCAAGAAAACGAACAAAAAGCAGCTTTTAAAACTAAGGGTAAAATAAAGAGTGACACAAAAAATAACAGCATAAATGGAACGATAATACTGGCGTTTTTCCGCGATCCCGTAAAGAGGCTGTGGCTCGAACAGTTGTTTCCTGCGGTCCACAAGTCTCTCCGCGACCAACACGCTTTTTGTGGCTCCCACTGTGGCTCAAATTTGACCAACAACTCGCGCAGATTTTCTATTTTTTGGCTTGACATTTAGCGAGAAATTCAAATTTTTCGGCAAATTCATATCAAAACAAAAAATGAGCTATTTTACTGAGCAGATAGAAACAAACTGAGGATCCTTCTAATTTTGTTACTGAGATGTTATTCTTATTCTCAGGCATTTGAAATCACCACAAAAAACGGACAAAACGGCCTTTTCGCGAGATTTGACTTGTTGGTCAAGTGTTTGGCACACACAAATGCTGTGGAAACACGCCTTAGGATTCCACCCATCAGAAGTCGCTTTTCTTGCTCCAAAACAAGCTGAGATCGTAGGCCGATCACCAACAGCCACCAGCAGCTGCACACAACAGGACTATATGGCCTATCCATCAGCAGTTATTGACACATTACGCAAACTCACATATACCATAACAATGACGGATCAAATGGGCTGTGACACAACATGCCACCAGATAGGGTCCGTCAACCAGCGCTGACGTTATCTTCCCAAAAATGGACAAAAAGTACGAATACAAATCAAACCAAAGAATAATTGATACCATCTTTCCCAAAAATATGGGAATACAAAACGAACCACTAATGGCATATCTCCCCTCACCTGGCATATATGACGAATGGGCCAATTCGAAAAAATGCCATTTAAGCTAATTCGGCATTACTGACCGTATCAACCACGAGCTGCTAATGGAAGCATTACAATAAGTAGAGGATCTGAAGCGGATAGATTTCAGCTATGTCCATTCAAATGGTATTCAAGTGAATCGGCTTCTCGCCTTGGCTCATAAAAGAAATTCTCACGAGGCCTAGTCAACGGCTTCCCGAAAATCGAGGAAAAATGCATCTCCTACATATTCATAAACGAATGTGCTTCTAAGGAACTCGTTACAGTCTATTTCCCTATTCACGCCAAAGGTGTCTCAAAAGGTAAGAGGGGTCGGGTCGCTTTCTTATGAAAAGATCCGTAATCCCTCGGAGGTGAAAAATACCAAGGATAGACCGCGCTAAGCCGATGAGCAAGACCACCTGTCTAGGAATGGAAGAAGATTTGAAAGATGTGAGTTTGAAAGACTGAATGTAATGACGTCTGCGCCATCGATTTGTGTGCTTTCCATTCAAACCCTCTGCTTCAGGAAACCAAGGAAGGTGATCCTGAGATGTCAAGAAGTACAAAATAAGAGCGGATTTCGTCTCCTTCATTCTATATTAATTGAGTGGCACGAAACTAGACCGGGGTCTGTCAGCGATACTTGAGCCGGCTCAAATGCAGTTAGGCACGACCTTTACAGGAAACTCGCTTGGTTCAGATAGAGCTTGCGAAAAATTTCCTAGCCGAAGCATGAATGTACTGAGACCTGGTCTTCAAAGATATTAATTCTGCTGAACGTGATATTTTGTCCGAAGCGACGGGTTACCCACTCCTCGGCACCTCCTGTGCACCCTTTCCCGTCCCAGATCGAAACCAGCGGTGCGGGCACCGGTGCCGGCCATAAATTAGGCGATTCTTCTTCTAAGCATGCTGATTTTATGTTCTAACACGTAGCGACCGTCACCGGTTGGTGTAAGCCGGTGCTGGCACCGACCGGGCGAATGGTGGACAAAAAAAAGCTCGTAGGTTTCCTTCCAAAACAACGGGCTAGAAAATAATCAAAGATGTTGATCGACAACTGATGGTTGACAATCAAGGAAAACACAGCAAAAAGTCACAAAAGGTCCATGAGAAGAAACAGCCAAATAACAATCTTCAACTGCAAACATTATTACCAATGAGTCCAACGTTAGCTTGCTGGAGATATCAAAATCCTTAGAAAGGGAAGAACCAATGAGTGTTGGTTCGCACTGCCTTTTCCAGCTGCTGTGGCAAAGATCGAAACACACTGCCAGTACTATACCACTACAAAATCTAGGACACCGAATCCTTATAGGCAAGCCACCTACACAAAATAGACTGCAGAATAACTTCATGGCCCCCACTTCGTTATGTTCAAAATTCCTCCTACTGTATTACACAAAGCAAGCACATCAAGATGCAATTTGCAATGTATGCACACCCATCATTCACTTTCGCAAAACGAACCGGCAAATTAGCAAACATCCGCTACATTGAACGCAAAACGAACCTATCAATCACAACCCCGTTCACTACAAAAACTTAACCCCGGAAGCTTAAGCACACAATTCTTCTGTATACGCACCACTTTTGCACAAAAAGTAACCCTTAATCCAAATGTCTTTATAAACACACTCCTTTAAATGCACTGACTCTTATCACTGCACAGTATGCACAAAAAGCATATTCCAAGTACCGTCGTCGGTATTCCAGTCATGAACCACGTTTTTCTGTTGATGGCACACGACGCTGTCGCTCTATTCTCCGCTTTCTCAAACGCTCCGACACTTGACCAATCAGCGACGTCGTTGGTTGGAAGGCCCTGTCGCCATTGGATCGTTGCTTAAGGCTATCTGATGATGATGAATCGGCCTTTCCAGGAACGATGATAAGTTCTAAGGTGACAAGATGATCTCAAGAAAGGGAGAAAGGTCATGTAAGAATCAAAATCATTTACCGAATGAAAGATTTGTAAACGAAAAGCTTAAAATTTCAAAATGTGCCCGCCCTTAAAGCACAGGCTTGTGCTAGGTGCTAGGGGGTATCACTGGACGTGGTTGGTGTACACCAGGAGGAAGGACCGGAAGCACAGGACACTGTACACCTTGCGACGCGAGCAATTCCCCCCTCGGATAGGTGTAGCAAGGATACGTTGACAAACAACATATCGAAGTGAAGAAACTGGACCCGGTTTAACAGAAAATTGCCACAATAGCAAGGGCTATATAGTAGGCAACCTAAACTGTAGTAAAACAACAACAACAAAGCGAACATTTACACAATAACAGATAGCCTACTCGTAGGTAGATAATGTTACTCAACACACACTTTGAAAATAATTAAACGTAATGGAAAACGGAACCATATGGGCAAAAATAATTCAAGAAAAGTGTAAAACTAGTCGTAATGAAACTTTTTGCATTTGCCGGGTAATATTTTACCTATTTGAAATATTTAATGTTACACTTCTCTATCATTATTAAATTATTTATCATAGCTTTCAGTAACATAGTGTGGTATAAGGTCCATAAAAGCAGCAGATCGCCACTATCGCCAGACTCTACTTTCTATGGAAAGTTCGCTACTAGAATAAGTAGTTTGCTGCCTACGAGACTTGATCATTCTCGCGGAAAAAGAATACAGGCATACTAGAACCAAGGGACAGTCTTGGGTAAAGCCTTTCAGGCTACACTCTTCTTAACCGAGGAGTCCCCCTTGGATGTCGGTCTTACCTAGAGTCACAGACGTTGTTATATTTTCAGCAGTGACGTCACGGGCGAGGGTTTGCCACCCTCAATTTTGGTGTACACCAAGACGTGTCCGCTGCCCGCCCGATGCCGACACCAACCGGTTGCCACGTGTTAGAACATTAAAATGAGTATTTTTAGAAGCATTGAAAGATGAATCGCCTTACTGATGACCGGTGCCGGGAAAGGGAGTAACCCACACCAAGTGCCAGGGAGTGCGTAACCTCTCGGTCATAGGCCCAGTTCTGAATTCACACAAAGGTGATCTCTTAAAAGTCATCCCGTAATAGTCGGCATTTCAAATGACTGATTGATTGATAGAAAGCTTACCTAACCGCAAAATGGCAAGATAAAAACAGAGTATGATAAGTAATAAATATTAAAAAAAAGCATGTCCTGTTTTCCCAGAAACCATCAAATTGCCTAGATGATCGCGTCGGACAACAAGAATCAAGGCTTCGGTGAGATCCCAAACCGGTGTATGCCCTCGTGTATGCCATCCTTGATATTCCAGTTCGAGTCCCTGCCCGATGAGCGGAAGAAAATATTCAATTTGTCTTTCCCTGGATGGCGAGGATAGACAACTAGACAAAACACCGGGTGGGATCCCAAACCAGGGTATGGCATCCTTGATAACCCGGTGTGACTATCAATCCGACAAATTTAAGAAAAATGTTCAGTTCCAACAACTTCAATTAAAATGTATATCAAGAACAAATAATCTGATAAAACTTCTGTCTTTAGTCCCATGCAGCGACTATGAATACTCCGACAAAACTGAGTGGACCTAGAGGTATTTAGTCTAGCTTTGAGCTGACGTTGATGCCCGTTTACTCATATTCCGTCTTCGCCGTTGCTTATAGCAGAAAAAATAGTGAAGGAGGCTGGCAGGAGGCGTACTCCGCGCGCTGACACGCTCTGGAGCGCGTCCATAGAACCAATCAACTTTGACTCCTAATTTCCTCAACGGCGGGTTCACAGCGATTTAGCTATTTGTAGAGGTAACGAAATGTGATGTGGCACGAATCTACTATCCTCCGCTCGTTCGTAGCGGACAGGGTATGGGGAAATATTCGACTCGCATAGCCATATTACAGAGATAGGGAGACGGAGGTTCTGTCAGATTATCTGTTCTTGGTATATGTCAAAATAATTTCATGCCGGGTTCAGAGATGGGCGAATCCGAATCCGGATTCGGATTCGAATCCAGGATTCGTCCTTTTAGACGGATTCAAATCCGGATTCGAATCTTCTGCTTGTCAGGCTGGATTCGGATTCGGACTCGGATTCCAAACCCTCAGTCTTACGAATCCGCTCAATTTTTTTCCGTTTTCCCATTTATACGCAGTGGGCTTAGGCAATACAACGTTTTGGTCTCCACCACAAACCATCCTCAGTGATCTATCACGTTATCTGACTCCCTTGGATATCAGTGTTTTTTTGTCACCTCTGATTTTTAAACTATGACGTATGTACATTATATATGATTTGATTTTTGTTAAGGTCGGATTCGAATCCGGATTCGATTCCGGATTCGAATCCTCAGCATGAAATGGTGGATTCGGAATCGGATTCGTACCTAGCCCCGGATTCGGATTCGAATCCTTTCATGGTCGGATTCGCCCATCTCTGGCCGGGTTCCGGTTCTCGGCGGTCCGATCACAAACCATGCAGACGAGAACCCAATTCGACCCAAACGATTCTGATACCAAGTTCATCAGAAGTCTCAAGCCACTCAGCAACTTAATGTGTTATAAAACAAAGAACACGGAATCATGGTGTCCCGTCACCAATTTGGTGAATCACCAGAAACTATATTTTTGCAAAAGATGTGGGCTATTAAGCCATTAGAGAACTTCCGCTATTCGCCAACCCCTCATGTCACTCAAGAAAGTTTATACCCCAACGCAACTACCGCTGGTTCATAACAGCTAATCATCAAGGCACACGTTTGGTAGTTATGATATATAGTCGGTGAACCCCCAGCATTCAAATTTCCTGGGGTCTTCTTGTTCAACAATAGCCTTCGAGATGTCTGGGCTCGGCATCTGTCTACAACTCTTGTCAAAGACACGCGCTTACATTGCTTCCGTCAGTCCGAAGAAAATGGATTGAGTGCAGCTTTTGTGAGGTCCAAGACAAGCTTGACGCCCACCTTTCTTGAAGGAAGTATGGAGAATTTTAGAGACATATATAACCGCATGAAGAAAACGTGGGAGTTTCACTGGCGTAACGAAAAAGTTAGAAAGCAGCTGCTTCGGCATAGTTGATAATTTACAGCGTGAACAATTAAAACGGTAGGTTCCTTTGAAGTGTGTGGAGCAACGCACTTATACTAGATATTGAACACAATTTCAAGATTTGCCCTGGGCGGATTGTTTTAAATTAGATCGATCCTCCCAGTGATTCGAGTATGACGAAGACAGTTTAACAGGCCTGGAGAAGCTGTTTCTTGGAGTATTGAAAATTTCTTATGTATCTCCCAAAATCCTTCCGTAATTGTAAAATGGTTGCAAACTTCACTGTTCAGGATAGCATAAACACACTTCTTCGTTCACATTCAAATCTGCACATCCTCCACCAACATCCTGCACTGCCAGCCCACGACATTATTGGCCAGTTTTTGGGGGATCCCAAAACGTAAGTGGAGGGATACCTATGACATCGCTAAAGTTGTCCGTCTGCCCGTCCGTCCGTCTGCCTGTAAGCACGATAACTCTCGAAGGGAATGAGATATTTTGATGAGACTTGGTGGGAGGATCCTTTGGGTCAAGGGAAAGGTCGATTCGTAGATGGGCTCTGTAGCCCTACATTTAGGGATGGGGGTTCAAATTAAGGGACAAACACAATATCTCTAAACAGCTAATGAGATAGTTGAATAAGGGCTAAGAAGACATGCTGAACCCGAATATGAAAACCATTTTCTCGCCGGACAAGTAGTTCGCCTGGAATCCGGCCAAAACTGGAAAGTTAAAAGTAAAAGTTTTATTTGAAGCTGATTAGATGTTCGATTTAGGGGTAAGAAAGCATGCTGAACATTTATGCGAAAATTATTTCCTACCCGGACAAATAGTTCGCCCGGAATCCGGCCCAAACCGGAAAATTTGTTAAAAAGCAAAAGTTGTATTTGTAGTTGATTAGATGCCCGATTTAGGGGTAAGAAGAGATGTTGAATCCGTACATGACAATCATTTTTCAGCCGGATATATAGTTCGTCCGGAATCCGGCTGAAACCGGAAAATTTGTTATAACTTAAATTTCTATTTGAAGTTGATTAGATGTTGGATATAGGGGTAAGGAGATACGCTGAATTCGTTTCTGAGCTTTATTTTTTCGCCGGACAAGTAGTTCCGGAATTTCGCCGAAACCGGAAAACTGTCAGAAGTAAGGCAGGTATTATATTTGACAGTGCAAAACGGATACGTCAGCTGAAATTTAATACAGCTATATTACGGCCCTTCTTGACAGGGGTCCTCTTCAGGCTCAAAGCCGCTCAAGACGGAAAAACGAAACTTGTGTAAACCAACACAAGTTTCACAAGTTTTCACAAGTAGATACATAAGCTGTGGGTTAGCCTAGAGCTCGCACTCGTAAGCGCCTATCAGTCCCAACGGTTTTGTAAGTAGTTTTCAAGTTGCTACACGAAAGATATTCTGATGGCAAGTTTTCACGCGAATAGCTAGTTAGAACTGCCAGCTCAGCGCAATCGACTGTGTTGTTGTTATTATTTGTGATAGTTGTTGTTATTATAGTAAAACTTTTAAAAAACACTGCATGTTCGAATGCTTGTTCTCCACAGTGCTTGTATAGTGTATTTGTATTTTGTGTAAAATTCAAAAACTTTAACTTAAGATTCCAGCTTATTTCAATTTCTATCAATTCGTGTGCAGTTTAGATGCCAATCTGCCACAGGTTCACAGAGTCTGCGTAAAGTACAGCACCAATACCCAGACGCGTGATGCTACTACGTTTACACACTGCGTAAATCCGAGCGTATTTTATGCACGTACTTGGACTTGGAAAAGATCTCTAGCAATACGAACGTGTTCGAGAAATCGGTCCGTTTTGTCTATAAATACGTCCGTATTGCTAGAAATCTGTTCAAGCTCAAATACATGCATAAAATCCGCTCGGATTCCAAAATTCGCTCGGATTTTGAGCAGTGTGTAAACCCACCATGAGTCATGAGGCGCATCATTTTGGAAGAAAACGAAGAAACTTGGCTTTTTCACGCAGAAACTTCTTCTTTTTAACAACCACTGGCTAAGGGAAACCTTTGAATGCCACACGAAGGAGCTTTCGATAGATAAAGAAGCTATCCATGATGTCCAACTCTTGATCCAGTTACGATATCGACTTCGCGAGGATAAAAACCGCGATACAGGAAAACTGCGATGTACCTTTGAAAGGCAGCTAATTGTTCTATATTCTTTTTAAATAATTGACTATCTTGGGGGATTTTCAATCTGTCCACAACAGGCTCTAGTAGGGTCGCTGAGAATAGGGACGGCCTCTCGAAAAAGCAGTCTCTGCAACTGAGCGCTAAATTTAAACAAGAGAAGAACCGTGATTTTTCTGTCCTTTCCTCTGATCGAGGACTACTGGGAAGGTGAAGACTGCAAAATTCATTAACGCGGAAGGCTAAGGCCTGTATTAGGCACTTACGCATTTCGAGAAATTTGAGGATTTGCAATGTTTTTTTCAGGCGAGGTTTTCACCTGTCTGGGTAAAGCTTGGAGCCCACAGAACGCGGATTCTCATTCGCCTAGGCGAATTCAGCGTCGCTAGCAGAAAAATTCACGCCGTGCCATTCCAAATTCAAGTCGAATCTTAGTCGCCTCGTGTCGCTGAAAAGATTCGCGTCTGTGGGCACCAATCTTAATGGTTTTCACAGTTTTGACAGTCCTAGTTTTCCCGATATTTGGTTGTAGCGGTATCTATCGGACCTGGTTCGAATTCAAGAACGTCGAAGCTCGAGTCCAAGAGTCGACAGCATCAGCAGGAATGTTGGCAACAGAAAGGCGTAGCGGGCTCACCCACGCCGCAACTCCCAAAATGGGATAACGGTTGCACTTAGTTACACTAATGAGAGCACCTATCAGTATCATTTGTGAAAGGATAATGTTTTCGCCTCGGATGGTGAGAGCTGCCAACCTAGTGACCGATAATTAGTGGTCCGAGAAGTAGCAGACCGTGTCCAAATCGCTAATGTGATGGTACAGAAGCCGCACGTGTTGAATCAGCGGGTGGCCAGAGCAGCTTGACGTGTGTCGTGATAAGTGACCATAAGTTACACAGCGGTCGTAAAACAACCAGGTTGTCCACGCGATTTGCTTCCGGTCTTGTCCGGAACTGATCTCAGATGGGCGGTGAAACTCTTGTCAAACGCTAATTTAGTATGTTTAACTGAAAAGCCAGCTTATTTTTATCCTTTGGATTTTAATACACTGAATTATTTTGACCCTTCTTCTTCTTCTTTGAATTTCGTCAGCACCTGGGTTCCAGGACGGGACCCTTTCGACCCTGCTATCAGATTCGGGATTTTCAAGTTGGGTCTAGTAGTGACGATCAGATTATGCACCGCTGATCCGAACAGTTCCTACCGACGCGGAGAATTTGAATTTCAACAAAAGCACGCATTTCAATGGCTAAAGAAGCGAAACTGAGGAAATGTACAGTTCCAGATTCTTACTTCTGAAGAAAGCCCACTATTGCATGTGTAATATATCTATTTTTCTGACAATCGTTACCCACTATAGTTCAAGCATAGAGGTACAAGCACATTTAGGTACCACAAGTCCGAAAGAGGAGTTCGTTTGATGAAAATCGATTATATGAATAGCGGAGCAACGAAGTAAAGCCTTTTTATCATGTCTTCAAGGCTATTCAAGTAAATAAATGATGAGGTATCTAGACTGTCGTATCTCAGCCTTATTCGGCTGAACTTTAAGTACAGCAGAGATTCGCAAGTGAATTTTCATGTTTTTGGGATCCCAAAACGTTAGTGACGGATACCTATGACATCGCAAAAGTTGTCCGTCTGTCCGTCCGTCTGTCCGTCCGTCCGTCCGTCTGTGAGCACGATAACTCTCGAAGGGAATGAGATATTTTGATGAAACTTGGTACGAAGATTCTTTGGGTCAAGAGTAAGGTCGAGTTCGTAGATGGGCTCTGTAGCCCTACATTTAGGGGTGGGGGAGGGGGTTTAAATTAAGGGGCAAACTAAATATTTTGAAACAGCTAATGTGATAGTCGATTATGGGGTAAGAAGACATGCTGAGCACGATGGTGAAAACCATTTTCTCGCCGGACAAGTAGTTCGCCCGGAATCCGGCCAAAACCGGAAAATTTGTTGCAAGCAAAAGTTTTATTTGAAGTTAATTAGATGTTCGATTTAGGGGTAAAAAGACATGCTGACCACGATGGTGAAAACCATTTTTTGACCGGACAAGTAGTTAGCCCGAAATCCGGCCGAAACCGGAAAATTTGTTGCAAGCAAAAGTTTTATTTGAAGTTGATTAGATGTTCGATTTAGAGGTAAGAAGACATGCTGACCACGATGGTGAAAACCATTTTCTTGACGGACTAGTAGTTAGCCCGGAATCCGGCCGAAACCGGAAAATTTGTTAAAAGCAAAAGTTTTATTTGAAGTTGATTAAATGTTCGATTTAGGGGTAAGAAGACATGCTGAACACGATGGTGAAAACCATTTTCTCGCCGGACAAGTAGTTCGCCCGGAATCCGTCCGAAACCGGAAAATTTGTTAAAAGTAAAATTTGTGTTTGAAGTTGATTAGATGATAGATTTAAGGGTAAGAAGATACGCTGAATCTGTATATGACAATCATTTTTTACCCGGACATATAGTTCGTCCGGAATCCGGTTGAACTCGGATTTTTTTTTATAAGTTAAGTTTTATTTGAAGTTGATTAGACGTTCTTTATAGGGATAAGGAGATTCGTTTCTGAACTATCTTTTTTTGGCTGGACCAGTAGTTCGCTCGGAATTCGGCCGAAAACGGAAATTCGGCAGAAGTAAAGCAGGAAGTTTCGATCAGTATCGTCAAAATAAATATGGCTTATACAGGTATATCTGAACTTGATTTTCTCAGATGATTAGCCTGGCGAAGACTGGATCTGGCGTAGAGAAGACGTAGTTGTCTGGTCAAATATTAAATTTTTGGGATCCCATCGAAACCTTTGGTCTTGTTCTTAGTGAACCTTTAAGCACCATTGTCTTTCTCTTCAAATTAAGAGGCCCTTGAGATGCTGGGAAGAAGGGTATTACCCTTTTATTTACTTTTTGGCTATACCCAATCTCTCGCTTCACATCTGCCAAAACAGAGAAGTTATGTACGCCCACAGCTTGTGTTTTCTGATTGCACTCGACCCGGCGTTTAACTGATTGGTAGGATACTCCCTTATAGCTCAGCTGCAATCGACAGAAATCTAAGGGGAGTTGAAGATCCTAAAAGATTAGCAGGACAGGATCTACATTGGCGCCTAAAGTGCAGGCTACAACACCAAAGTTGTGTGCGGATCATAGCATGGATCTTCACAAGATCTGTCAGTGGTATTCAGGGACGGTACTGAGGGACTATCTCTGCAGCTAAGGGGCGAATACAATGGAGTCAACTGAAACGGGTCAGTGTTTCTATGCTATCTTCTTCCTCTACAACACCAAGCGTAGTATCAATTTCGCCTCCGATTTACCACACCATGATGGATGTCCGATAGGTTATCACTAGATCTTCTCATGAAAGACCGTTGCTGCTGCCCATGATGCCAATTGACTGGGAGATCGGTTTCACTCCGATAATGAATCTAATTATTATCCAACAGATCAGCTGACGGATGGCCGCAATGGTGTTTACAAGAGGCTTGACACTTCCAGTCTGCTATCTGATGGATTCGATCTCGTTCAAGCATCTACAGAAGGATTTATCATCTTTTGTTGCCGACTTTTTTACGGGAGAATGGGTAGCGAAGAAGCGATTTGTCGCCCCCCTTGGTGGGCAATCTAGTGGATGTTAGGAAGCAATAACCCTGCAGTAGGGGGGTATCTAGGATAAGCAGATACATCTGAAGGATGAGCGACCAGACCAGACGGAATCAGAGCATGCTACGAAATACTCTCTGCTTCCGAAAGGATTCTCCTTTAAGCCCCCGGATTAGATCCAAGACAAACTGAGACATTTTCTTTGTCTTGTAATTCTGAAGCACTTGGGTTCCAAGGTGAGACCCTTTCGGCTTTCTTTTGGCGAAACTGAATTTATTGTATTACTTTATATTAATTATATTACTTTATATTAATATAATTATACATGTATTTATAGCCTATATATAATCATAGGCTATAGAGATATTTATGTGCATAATTATGACTATTCTATATGTATTATATTAATTTACGCTTCACAATAAGGGCATGGAACTGAACTACATGTCAAAAACTATTCTGTACATAAATGTCATGTGCCTTTTCGGGTCGAAGTCGACAGGCCAACTAATAACACAAAGCGATGTACGGATGTCTAACAGTATCTTGCTTAGTACTAAGCGAACAGTCCTGTCAGCTATGAGTCCTTTAGAAAGGACCGCTTCTAACCTAGACATTATGGGGTTTACAAATTTATACTGACCTTGATAAACTGATAAATCGACCTCTCTTGCCCGTAAAAGTGTTGAAAGTACGGAGTACGATAAATGCAAGAAACAGGAATAAATACGAGTACGTTAAATACTCGTACATCGACATGGCCCATGGGCTTTTTTGGGAAGGAATTAATTCATTCATTCGTTCACTACCAAGAACAAACATAGGACCAATAAAAATATACAAAACAACTAGAATACTCAACAAATTCCACGAAAGAAAGGAAGCTCAGCGTAATTCAAACACGTCTGATCGACAACCTAGCTCATTGCTTAAAGCCTATATCAAAACCTTGGATTATTAGGCATAATCCAATCCACAGCTTCTGCTTCACAACAAACCCACCCTCTCTTGTGAGTCATCATCAATAACAGTAAAGATTTTAGGCATTAATCATTCGTCTTACATAGCAAACAAATTTCGAGCAAGAACAGAAATAAAAATAAAGAGACATGGGAAAATATTCTCAAGAATGAATTTACTATATGCTAACTTTCAAACAGGACAGATATTACATTGCTAATTATTCACTGATGATTCGTTATACTAATGGAAGGAAACTGAGAATCCCGGCGTCGCTGAACCACATCCAGGTGGTGAGCAAAGGGATTAGCCTGAGAAACCTAGTGAAGTGAACGTACGTGCGTTTTATTGACCTTTATGGCCCTTTCGCGGACGGAAAAGGTTGATTGTGTCACAATTTACAGAGAAGACTTGGTTTTAAGCAGAAACAGCGTATTTTTTAGGCCTTTTAAACTGCAACTGCGAGAAGGCACACCCGCGAGTCCAAAAGGGCAATGATTCGCCTGTTTCGGTGATATTTAGGAACCGAACGAAGAGTTTCCAATACGTGAAGTATGCGACCCGCTAAGCTCTCATTTTTGCTTCATCCCAAGCGTCAAAAAGTAAATGAGGAGAACGAAAACCTCAGCCACCAAATTTATTATCAACAATTCGGCTGACGTTTGAATATCAACCCAAAAACAAAAACTCAGTCCCCAACTTTCTAAACCGAACATTTTAATTCAGTTGACGTTTGAATACCAACCACAAAATATACCAAGTCAAGACGGATGACATAAAAACTGATAAAAAAAAATAAATATTCCAAGTGTGCACTTCCCAATGAAACACTACCCTTTTATCCTCACAAGAGGTTATTAATTTGATACAAAAGCACCATATACGCATGCTAGCATATCTCCTTGAAGTCCCGTCTTGGTTAATTAACAGACCTCTAGTTAGAAAGTAGCCTATGGTTTGCCGGAACCGCTAATCGAAATGGCTGAACATTTCAAGCGGATGGCAATTCGTCACCACCCTTGGAGCGGAATTCTATTTTAGTATTTTGTAATAAGTTGGTTTGTTTTGTATTTGGGTGTGGTTTTATATCGTTATTGTTTTATTTTCCTGCACTCATGTTTCTGAGGCTGTTGAAGATGACATACATTTCCAGAATCAAGAAAACGGCCACAATGGAGATGCAGTCTAAAGCTTGGACGATCTCTTCTTGTCAAACACAGACACAGCGCGAGCGACCACACGACATAATTAGGGATTCCCTCCATAAGAACCTCCTGGACTTCAGGCCAATAATGAGGCCTAATACCATGTTATTTTCTTTCAAGCAGCTGTAAAGGGCCCCCTGTGGTCCCCAAGAAGAAAAACTCCAAAGGAAACCTGAGGATAATATACACGACGCAAGTCTTATGCTTGACAACAATGCGTAACATCACATTGGTAACATGAGGAGGCTGAGGGCTCAGCACGCGCTCCTTTCTAGGCCTGTTGCCTGGTGGATAAAACGGCCTACTTAGGCATGCAAGATGAAGATATTCTTGAAAGAATAATGCCTGGCTATTTTACATTCCAAACACACAAAAACGAAAGTGGTGTGAAGGTTTGTGTATGCCTAGACTCTCCTAAGCAGGGCAAGCGATCCGTGGAACAGAAATTCGATAAAACAAAATTAAATCAATCACTCGTGGATTGTAAGGTTATATTCCGTAAATTTCCTACGATAATAGTCGGCTTAATATTCTGCTTTGTTTTATCATTTGAATGACAGTTCGACCAAAACCCGGAGAAACGGGCATTGGGTAGACATCATCTACGATAATAGTCGGCTAAGTTTTTTCATTTTATAATTCTGCTCTGTTTTATCATTTGAACGACAGTTCGACCAAAACCCGGAGAAACGGGCACTGGGTAGACATCAGGGTCGTATCCGGAGGGGGGGGGGGGTCGAGGTCCCCCCCAAATACACAATAATCAATTTTCTATACATTTTTCACTTGATCCAGATCCTTTTTTTTACTATTTGGTATGGATTATGGCCGACCCGCGGGTAGACTTGGAAGACATCTTTGGACAAAAGTTCTTTGAATCGAAGATTTTATTCCGTTTGTCCGATTGATGGTTAAACTGGAATCCGACCTGTGTTAATCACAATTACAAATTTCTTCATTATGTTAGAAAGTAGCCAAAAACAGAAAATGTAGCCTAAACACAGCAATTAATAATTAGTATGTGAATAATTTACTTGTGACCCGCCATTTCTTGTTAAATCAGAAACTCCGAAGACTTTCCACATAAGAGCTGTCGTTTTCCATGTATTCTAGGAATCGACTATGTTATCAATCATCAGATTATCCACTCAATCTCCAAGAAAACCACTCTGGATATCAAGAAGTGGTCCTTCAAATCCCAGCCTTGGAAAGGACTCGACGGGGCGACAACGAGTAACAACCCTCAAAGAACCCTCAACCCTCAGAATAACCAAAAGGGCCCTCAAGTGTTACCCCTCCAGGCTAGCTATGAGTTTGGTATTTTTCTACTGTTTTTTCAGCAGAAACTGAGGAATTTGTCTCGTGGGAACGCGAAGACTGAGGCAACATACGAATGTGTGCTCGGTAATCTCTTTCCAACACATCAATAATATACGAAACAAAGCGTGTAACACGAATCATTACGGCAGAAGATCATGTTCGGAAAAAATTGCAAGTACCCCCCTGAATATATTTTATTTCAAAAAGTTAATGTAGCGTATGCAACAAATTTAAAAGAGTGATAAAAATAGTTTAATGTGAAAGTCTCAGGGACGAAACTGTTCACAGGACGCTCAAATGTTCACTCAGTTAACTTAATCATTGTAAATTTGCAGTATAGCGTTTCTATGAGTTCATTTTCTTATTTATACAATTAAAATTAATAATGAAAAGTATAATAATCTGATAAAATAAAATGAAAGTTTTGTAATTAAAACCAATAACTTTGATAGTCTGCTGGACGGTTTGTCTCTGGGGACGACTGTGCCTGTGACCAATTTTCTTAAGTCATTTAAATGAGTGATGTCAAATATTAGAACTAAAGCAATAACAAATGCCTCGCTACCACGATGAAAGACTTTAATTTATGATATTATATATTATCGCCCGAAGAAAAGCAAGGGCGATAATGATTATAACACTAGTAGCCTACACTGTGCAGAACAATGATACGTCCTGGCGGAAATTCGGTAAAAAAGCAACTGTTTTATTTCAATCTTTTTTAAAAATTAATGCTGACGTTGCTAGTAACTAGTAACGCAAAATAGTAAGGGATAGTAGGATGTTGTTTCAGGAAATATATATCCATTGTCATTATCAACTATCTTTAACCTTCGCAAGGTTGTCGCTAAAGGGTTGGCTGAGCAGCGCCTTTTTCTGTATTTCTGATTAGTAAAATGGCAACCCTAGCTTACTGTTGAAATGTGAAAACGACTACTGTTGTGTCCCAGGAATATAAGTCTTTCATTTGTGGCGAAGTAGATGTCATCTAGCGGCGGAATTCTTAGGGTAGATAGAATTGATGAAGCTCAAACCGGTGTTGCCGCTGGTTGCAGAATTCTGCAATGTGTCATACTTTTTCGTTTCTTCGACAGAGTGAGCAAGAACTCTGCGACTGGTTCCTTAGCAGTAAATGCAAAAATTAAGTATAAAAGTTAAGGCGTAATTGTGAAATAGCGAGATTTCTTGTTAATAGTTTGTGAAAAAGACGTACTTTCGTAGGTGCCAAAATATCATTGTTTTTTTCTGACCAAAAGTCACAGGTTCCATCAGAAAAGTGGCAACACTGGGCATTGATTGACTGTTTTTCAGAGAAAAATTAAAAATAATACTGTTGGAATTGCTCTATAGCTGCCATCTGGACACTAGAGGAAAACAAGTTAGAGTAAGTTGGAAGTAATGTTGTTTCAGTTAACAAGTTCCATTTCCAGTGGGAATGTGACTGTAACAAGGTATAACCCAGGTTGGCTGGCTAGGAAAGCAAACATTTTTTTTTCAGTTTTTAAAGACTTTTCTACAACGTTTTCCAACATTTTTGTTTACTGTATTATTTTTTAGTGTTTTTCTGTTTTTCCTCCTGAAAGTGATGTCTTTTATTCATTTTTTTTTAGATCGGCTCAGTTTTTACCGTAGGCTCAGTTTTTACCGCCCGGCTCAGTTTTTAACGCCCGGCTCAGTTTTTACCGCCCGGCTCAGTTTTTACCGCACGGATGGCTCTTGTAACATCATTGCAATACCAGAAAATTTTGGCCCTGGGTAGGATAGGACTGATATCATGGGAGTGCATGGTGTGCTGGTGTTATACATGTATATAACACCAGGACACCATGCACTCCCATGATATCAGTCATATCCTACCCAGGGCCAAAATTTTCTGGTATTGCCCTGATGTTACAAGAGCCAGCCGTGCGGTAAAAACTGAGCCGGGCGGTAAAAACTGAGCCGGGCGGTAAAAATTAAATATTAATTTTTGAGAAGATTTGGAATACACGGTTGTTTTTTTACCGAATTTCCGCCAGGAGGTATCATTGTTCTGCACAGTGTACTAGTGTTATAATCGTTATCACCCTTGCTTTTCTTCGGGCGATAATATATAATGCTATCCAATGATGGACCTGGATTGTTTATCCTCCTTTTTGATCTAAGATTTCTGTATTTTCGTTATTTCGTTACTAATAAATTCATTAATTGTTTGTATACGTTATTCAATGATGGACCTGAATTGCTGATCATCCTTTTAGATCTAAGAATTTCTATATTTTTCGTTATTTCATTACTAAGAAATTCATTAATTGTTTGCATTTTCCATGGAGAAAATAAAAAAATAACAATGATTCAAGAAATATAAGGGTATTCGGAATTCACTGAATAGCGAGTAATATTTGAAAATATTAAAAGTAAAGCAATAACAAATGCTTTGACGTGGAAAACCTTCATTATATTATGTCCACATATATATATCGGCTGGTTGCCTGATGAGAAGGATGGATCGGTTTTCGTAACTTTTCGTTCTAAGTTGTTCTGTATTATTAGTTGCTTCAGTACACCTTTTTTGCATTTTGTGGCGGACGGAAAAAATATACGAGGTTTACGGGCATTCGTGGTTCGCTGAATGGCGAAGAATCTTCCACGATTCCGGGAAATCTACCAAACGTGAAGAATTCCGATTAAACCGTACAAATATAACCACGACTTCAAAAGGCCCAGGACAGACATTGTCAACAGACCATGATGACATATAGCAGGGGGGCATTGTTGGATACCTTAACTTAGGCCTCTCCTTGAGTAAGGGTATGAGAAATCAGAGCAGGGAAGATTCTGAATGCCAATGGTCAGATTTATGGTTTTCCAAAGTTCAAACGCTATGCCCCGTGGGGCTAACAATGATGCAGACGTCTGAGGGGTAATTTAATACTGGACAAGGGGGGACTGGCATCTGCTTAAGACTGGTTTTGACAACGCAACCGCCTTACAAGGAAACCTTAGAATAGCTAAGTAATTTTGAGAATGCCTATTTTGACAATGCATTTCATAAAATCCCGGGATTTTATTAGTTAATACGAAACCTTTTCACAGTAGGTAGAATTTCTGTTTTCTATACCTCAAAGCGATTCTATTTCTAAGCATCACTGTTAACTTACAGTATCAGAATTTGAGGAATGTCCAGAAATAGGTGTTAGCATACAAATAAATTTTTTAACGATATACTTGCCAGACACTACTTAGTACTGATTTGATTTCGATATTAGCTAAGTTTATCTTCTGACGTTGGCCTACATTACATGCAAAAGAAATATGTTAAAACAATGGCTAAAACTTCGGTCATTCTTGTCAAGGGTTATTGTCAGGCTTTTGCTGGACTGGACAAGACGAACCTGTAATTTTGATTGCAGGCTTTTCCTTCTTTTTTTACCATGCTCCGTCTCTACCTAGACCAGGGTTCCGTTTTTGCCGGCTAAAATTGATTTTTACCATACCGGCGGTTTTAATCGGCTTTTATTAATAAAAACCGATTTTTGCCGGCTAAAACTGGCTAAAATCAAATCGCACTGATCTTTTCTACGTCTCAATCTTTACTGTTGTTTCTTCGTTGTTTTCCGACTATTTTTCAACCAGGGTTGATTCCCGGAATAATTAGCTCGCCTACTCCAGTCCAGAAACCAGGTTCATCGCTTGCACAACATTCTACAGGTTCAGCCATTGGGGTTACCGACTCGGATTCGGAAAGTGCTGACGACATCATGTTGGGAGACCCCTGAACTAACGAGGAAGTTTTCGTTTTGTTTTACTATTGAAGTTGAATGTCTGCACTATAATTTGATTAATGTGACTTAATGGACATTTAACCTTAGTTGGTTAATTTATTTCTGCCATATTCGAAGCTGATTTCGTTTTAGTGATAACAGTGCAACGAGGCAATTTTTTCTTTATTTTCGAATAAAGAATTACTCTGTATACGAGATCGCTGGGATCAGTTAATTAAGCTTGTTTGAGTTCTTCTAGGTTTCTTCAACACCTGAAAGAAGTATGACAGTCTTAAAATATCGGAGTGCTACCAAAATCACATAGTAGCAGTTAGAAACTTGATTTTAGCCAGTTATTTGATTTTATCCATGCCACTTGATTTTAACCATACCGGCAGAAATCCCCTTTTAGCCGGTATTAACCGGCTGGTATTTTAGCCACCCGGGAACCCTGACCTAGACTGGTTAAAAATAAAATTCAATTCAATTTATACCAGTTCAGAAATCCCAGCGCATTATTTTCTCTCTGTTATTATTTATTATTTTCGCATCATTATCAGCAACAACCACACCAAAATAATACAACAGATATATAAGTTGATGAATTGAAAAGAGAAGCTTTTACTTCGTGAACTGAAGGTTAGTGCAAGATTCTCAGGGCGGTTTCGACCCCCCCCCCCCCCCGCAACCCACAAAAGTAATATTTTTCTGTAGGCTTTTACCTCTGATCTATATCTTTTTTGTAATTTTTGGTCCGACCCGTGGGCACCCCCCCCCCCCCGAAATAAATTCTGCGGGCAAACCCGCCCCCGAAATAAATTCCTGGATACGGGCCTGCTGGTTGCACATCCCGTATTCAGTTAAATAGGCCTGAAAACCAGATAAAAATGCGTTACTCCGTGTGTCCACTATCCACAGATAATCGATTTCATCGAATGAACTTATTCTTTCGAATTTGTGGAACCTCTATGCGCCTGTCCGTCTATGCTTGAAATGTTCACCAACTACAAAGGTAAGCCATAGCCGAAAAATAAGCGCGAGCTAAGCATCTTTAATCCTGCAAATGCAGGCTTGTTTTCATATTCATTCTGAACGTCATTCCTAGAGCCTCTGACGAAAAAATGCAAAATCCCTTAGACGAGTCAAAATGTTTCAGTTTCTTCAATTTCAGACCTAAAAATAAGCTGCATTTTCAGTTAAACTTTAAATTTGATGATCGGGAGTAATAGGAACTAAGGTTGCGTTTTTTGGATGCAGTTTCGTTGTAGTTTCACTGCAGTCTGACGTACTTTTGTTTTATTTATGAACGTACAGTATATGGAATGGACAAGCGAAACCGTACACATACTATACTTGCATAACTAAAACAGAAGTATGTCAAACTACAGGGAAAATACAACGAAACTACATAAAAAACGCAGCTTAAACCACACAGCGGCTCTGAGCTGGAATATGGGGAATGACAGAGGTACAGGAGGCCGGCAACCCATCCCCGAGTCAAGCAAAAACAAAGGAAGACAAGACAAGGACAGAACTACCAGCAGACTGTGCAAAAACGGTACATCCGATCCACTCTGTCATTCATCGCAGAAAAACATCAATACGCATACTAAATCACTAGAACAAAAGAGATGAATAAAATGGTGGTATGAAAAAAAGACCGGTGTGCCGTTGCGCCTTTTTGCTTAATCTACCCATCAATTAAAAGCTTAATCGTCCAAAAGGGTAGAATGGAACTGCACCGAAGCATGCAATATGCAGATTATGCAGTAATGCGAGCGTGTACTTAGACAAAACATGCGAGGGGGTATCTTTTGCCAAGTGATGGGCAGAAAGAAAATTACGACTACTTCATGGACAGGGGAGAAAAACTCTTTATGTTTAACAAAATTTTTAGCATGAATTAGTTCATAACTGACAGGAGGGATGGAAGAACGAATACATTCTTAAAATAACGTGTGCCCTACTTCGTCGCTCCAGTATAGGCTACGCATGTAGGCCTATCTACGTCAGCTATGTAATATACTACCATCTGATCACATAGAAAGACATCATTCTTTCAATCGACAGAAACTGATAAAAAAAAAAGCTGGCACTTGAATAAAAGCAAACAAAAATAACAGCTTAACATTTTGTCAGGATCTATTTCTTTCGCTAATTTCTTCTCTTTTTTTTTATTTCTGCCACACAATCAGCCATGCTTTCCCGAAGAAAATACGTGTACAGTAAACTAGAGTGCACAGTCTAACACAATGAATAGTTTACGAGCGGCTGGGTCTGACTGACTCGTTGCCAAAAAGGATCGATTTCTCTTAGTTCTGAACAATGTTGTGTGGTGTTAGTAATATGCAGAACAGTAGTATCAGGCCTATCTACTGGGAATGGTTTCTCCACAATTTCCCGCCATATCACTTTAACTAGCCTACTACAATCGCTAGATAGAAGCGTGCTCCGAAGTAACTGATCCCACTCGGTATATGCATTTGTATCACGGTATGTCTTCTATATCTACGTAAAACATACTAATTAGGAAAAAATTATTATGGGCCCTTTGTATTATCATATTCAGGACCGTTGTGACACCAATAAGCGTGCCGAGAACAGTACGCACCCCACCACGCAATATGCAGATTAACTTTCAATTAGACTGAACTAAGACAATCATTATATCATCAGGGGATGATATTTTTCCAGGTGTGATCCCTTCATTAGGGATGAAATAGGGGATAACAACAGATGGAGCAAGTTTTTACGCTATCATTCCTCGACCCCCGCGGCTTTATCTGCTCTATTTACCCTCCTCCAGTAAGATGAAAGTCATCCTATTTACTACTGCAACGTCATTAAGACGAGCAAAGAGAACTGAAGGTCCAATTTTGCGGGTTTGGAAGTTTAAAATTCTACGGTTTGTCTTTAACGGACCCATCGCGCTATTTACTCTTTCAGTTCCAGTATTTTAAAATAGTTGAATACTTTAAAACTAGGCTCTGCTTTCAAACACATTACTCACGGCTTTGACTGTTTTAGTCCTTTTTCCAGGCCCGTTGACGTTAGCGAAAACAGGAGGAAATTAACACAACCATTTTTTTGGATGGAAAAACTTCTCGCAGACAACCGTCGACAGCATGATACCAAGTGATATGCTTCGAAGGTAGCAAAACACGGCAGTTGAGGAAATCGCTATAGCGATTATGAAAGTGGATTGAGTTAGTATTACTAGTAAGACAGATCCTTTAAACGAAACAAAACAAATCAAATCGAGTTTCAGCCATGCACCAATCTCAGCAAAATACCGAACTTCGGAATTCAAAGTTTATCTCGAATTACTGTAGAACCGTTACTGATGAACCGTTGCAGGCAATTCAGATGTAGTTTAGTGGTAGTCCTGATCAAGTACCAAAAAACAACAAGATAGGCTACCTTCTAAAAATTACAAAGAGACGGATCATGTTCTTGCAACGAATAACGAGCAAATAGCTTTTATTATCTGTACTGTATTCGCACAGTTCGGAGTCTAGGAAATCATCTCATTTCATCGTCCGTTAGTTTGAACCGTCCATGCTACTTAATCGGAGTTTGGTAGTCACAATTATTTGCTAAAACACAACATGATAGGCTAACCGGGTATGAATTTGAATTTACAAACACCGATGTTAAAAAGAAGCTAAAATGCTAAAACAAGTAAATAGCCCGGGAAGTTTGTAAAAGAGATGGACGATTTGCCAAATAACCGAAAACACGGAATATCAAACTTTTGAAGATTCTCAGATTCAGGAAATTTTGACAAATCGTTACATGTCTTATATTTCCACATTTGACACCTCGCAGTGTCAGAGCCACTCGATACATCAAAGGTCCCCGAAACTTTTTTGTATAAGAAAAGAAAGAAAGAAAGAACTTTACACCCCCAGAATTTTATTGTAGACGATCACGAATGTACTGCATGTCTTCAGCTGCTCACTTGATTTTGCATTGCTTTACATCAAAATCGAAACCCTGTCAGTGAAAAGACGATCAAATCCTCGAATAACATTTATAATTAAACTGTACATCGAATCTAAGGCGGCACGGTAACTTCAAAGTAATTCTGAGGATCTGTCCATGTGTGAAAAGCAAGATCAAATGCTCCAGATTTTCGTATTGTGCTTCCATTCAATAAATACGAACACCTGCCCCCCTACTGAAGTAAAGACGGGGGAGTAGAACGAGCGCAGAACCTTGACAATGACGAAGCTCTTTTTTTCTTTGGAGAAGAAGACGGCAAGTTTTTTTTTCTACATAGCCGAATGCATCAATTTTTGTAGACATGTAACCACGATTTTCGCATTGTAGTATGGATAGAACAGAGAGCAGACATAATAAGCGTATTTCCAATGGCAATAATTCCATGCGCTCTATCCGCATAATCACATATACTAATTATAACCCTTTCCGTGTTACTTTTCACGATATCAGGAAGAAGCAAAATTTTACCCTTTAAAACTGCTCCCCTTAACTCCGAAAGCTCCTGGTATCGGTTAAAAAAATGGTCCATGCTTTCCTCTTCACCAAATTTTGAAAGTGGGAAATTACACCTGATATTTGAACCGGTCCTATGCCTACCAAAAAATCTAAACCTACCTAGCAAGGGGAGGGAACTAGCTCTGATCTATCTTGACTGCGGCGTTTGGCCTTTATTGTTGGAGGCTTCGTGCTTCCATCCAAACTTTATTTTCCATTTTTGTTATTTTTGTTGTATTTTGTCTTTTGTCGTAGCCTATATGTATGTAGCCTGCTGGCCCACTGGTTATCTCTTGACAAAAAAAAAATAACAGAAATGCAGTTAACGCAGTTCGTTTCTCAAGACACAGTTAAACTGACGTTAGCCAGGTTTCTGTCCACACACGATTAGGCTGATTTAAGATTATAATGATTTTGGTTTTTGATAACAACTATAATTATTTTGATTAATGATAACGACTATAATGATTTTGATTTTTGAGAATGATTTTTAATGGACTGATCTAAAACTTGATAATTATTCAAATTATCCGCGTCAGGGTGAACTTTGTCTTGTCGGGTCAGCAGTGCATATTATGCTGAACGTTACTACCCGAACAAAATGTGAAAAAAAAGAGCAAAATAATTCAGTGTATTCAAATCCAAGAACAGTCTGTCTTTTCAGTTAGCCTAAACTTTAATGCCGAAAGGACAGCAAACAAAACAACAATAGACGGTTACACTTTCACAACTAAACAATATAAAGTTAATATTTATATTCATCTCAAATTTAATTACAATTACAGTGGCGGAAAATCACCAGGTTAACGCGGAATCGCCACTGTGGTCGCTCAACAAGCGTTGCTTCGGTTATTTCAGATTGAAAAGAAGGAGGAAAGTTTGGATAGGAAAGAAGAACAGTTTGTTTTCTTCAAATAAGGAAATCCATTTCATTTATTCAAGCAGCGGCTCAGCGCTAGGTGGTCTCTTCGGTTGTCTCCCACCGAAAAAGCTTTTGGTATACCAATAATTTTTTTTTACGTTGTAGACTATATCGGATCTGAAGGTGTGCCAGAGCATTTATTTTCAATTTCTATGTGGACTGACGGCATTTTGCAATGCAGGTCGAGGGTACCTACTCCCCGGCACCTGCTGTAAATTTCCCGGCACCGGCCGATATCAGCGGTGCCGGCCATAAATTATGCAATTCCCGTTTCTAAACAATGCTAATTTCAATGTTCAGACACGTGGCAACCGGTGCCATCTGCTGTCAGCCGGTACCGGCACCGGCCTGGCACTGCGATACCGGGAACTTCGTGTACACTAAAACCGAGCGTGGGCAACCCCTCGATGCTAGTGAAATTTTTGCGGACCTCGTGTCCAAACCTATAACAGTTGCAAGCAGGGAGGAGGAAGAGGTCGGCTGCACCCCAGAATTCGCTTCCGTCCGCTCAGCGGGGCTACAAATTCCTGTGCCATGCTAGAGGGACTTGGACAGGGACACATTTCAGCCGACCCCGTTCTTGTTACTTTTTCTCAATTATTTTTGTTATTTGCTCATAGTAAGTTTGGCGGAACGAAAAGAAAAATCAGAGCGGCCAGAGACTACACAGCCTTTGTCCCTACATTTTTCATTCGTTCATGAATCCCAACATCATTTTACCAAGAGCACAAGTGCCATCTACTGTAACGTTACGGAAAGCTGGTACACACAGCGCCATCGCTGCGGAAATCTCCGATTTTACCTTTACAAAAGTAGATGGCGTTCTTGCCGCGTAACAGAATCCGGAGAGGATGTAACAGATGGCATACACAGGCAACCAAATCTGAAATCTGTTCAGCTCAAACCGCAAGTATCCGGCAATTAATTACAGGAAATGGCCTATTAAATGTTACAGGAAATAATAAAGGTAAAATAAATTTGGTGGACCCGAACATGGCTTCTGAAGATAAAGACAGCAATCCTCCAAGAACTGAGCAATTAAAGACGAAATGTATCATGTAAAGATTTAGCTACGAAAAATCACGGAGGAGTCAGAAATTAAAAAGAATAGTCATATCTTATACTGCAGAAGGAAATCATCGTTGCAGAAAAAAAGTATTTCTATATATGTACAGCTTAGGTCATAACGCTTAACGATGTCATCTGTTTCAAATTTCCTGACGTTTTATAAAACCTGTGATTCGAAACCTGTAGACTAAGAATGCAGCAATCATCCACGAACTGGGCAATTGATAACGACAAAATTTAGGCTATCAGGGAAATATTAGACTATGCAAAATCATGTAATAGTCAGGAATTTAAACGGCAATCTTATGAATATAGGAAAGGTTGTGCATGGATGTCTTGAGTCGTTTTTGCAGTTACCGTGGTATCTGATATACGGTTGCTCTGCAAAAACAACAATTGCCGAAATTGCACTTTTCAAAGTCATCCCAAAAGAAAAACTGATATCCAGTCACATCACTATGTGCCAAACTTCTTTCCCACCAATTTGACAAAAGCTGATGAAAGTGAGATGACTTTTTCAGATACCACGGTAACTGACCAGATAACACGATAACTGCAAAAACGCCTTTTGACCGTGGTATCAGATACCACAATAACTGCAAAAACGACTTTAGACCGTGGTATCAGATACCATGGTATCTGCAAAAACGCAACTAATGATTATTATTCTACAACATTGTACAGTACAGTAGCATACACGCGTTACCTCAACGAAGGTTCTTTCTTTATTTGTGAAGTTCTTTGTTAGGATAGTACTGAAATCCTATGCCTATAATTCTAACCTCGGATAAGAAGTTGATTATCTATTTAGCGAAACAGCTAACAGGGAAAATGCCTGTATTTCTGACCATGGACCTGTCGGTCGTGGATCCTTCAAATTACAGACCAGGACTACTCAGTAATGGCTGTGACGGCCAAAAATTCCAATTTCTACAACAGAAATGCGTCTTTTATCAGGGAAGCGACGTCATTATCGTTCAGACATAATTAGCCCGTCACCGCCCCTGACTGGAGCCGGGAATTTTTTGAACAAAGACCAAGAAAACTGCATTTTTTTAATCAATCATCACCATCCATTCACTCCCCGATAAGCTAGCTACCAAAGCAAGGTCAACTGTATTAGCTTCAGTCTTCCGTAAGCTTTATCAAATTTTTGGGAAGTATCTTTGCCGTAGGCCTATGCGTAGATTTTTTTTTTATTGTTCTATTTCGACGGACTGAAAGAAACAACAATATTAATATTCACTATCATTAGAATATTCAATTAAGAATGTCTCTTTTAATAACGTTTATTTCAGTCTTCCGTAAGTTTTATTGCGTTTTTGGGAAGTATCTTTACCGTAACAATTACGAATCTAATAATGTAACTGGTATATAATAGACCTAGGGCACTAGGTAGTCGTTTAACATGAATTGTGTTTAAATTATTTGACTGTTACTTAGTGTTACTTGTGTTTGGGTGCGTGGATTTTTCTTTAGTTTACTCTTCTATTTCGAGGGAATGAAAGAAACAATATATTAATATTCACTATCACTAGTCAATAAAGAACGCCTCTTAATCGTGGTGAATACGGATGTGCTTAATTGCGTAGACTACTATAGACTTTTACTAAGAAAGTTTATGTCTGGGAAGTATTATGCTCCACCTCTGGCTCCCAGCATCTGATACTCCTGATGACTAACTCTTCTGCTAATGAAGAATCACTGTGTGCCCAGAAACGTCACGACAACAAACGTTGTTGGTTGGTTCAAACAGGATTTTAATCAATTTTAAGGGTTCGTTTCTTGTTCTTCCCGAGGTTCACCGGCGTGTTACGAACTTAGTCATATCAATGATCCATACATTTCCTGAAGTGCCTCGCCATTCAGGGGGCTTGACAATAACAGATTTCTGATGCGCTCCTGACCGACCGTCCGGTAGTTCGAGAAATACCCACGGGGATAGAATACGTACTATCCAGATAGACAAAATTTGGGATTGGCTGCTGGCGCCTTGTGGGAGGAGTCTCTTTGGCGTTCACGTCCAATGAGGACAACAAGAACGCCGATTCGACCCAAGCGGAATTTTTGGAAAGTAGGAGTTGGTCGGGCAACATAGCAACATAGAAGCATAGGAAATGACAAGCCCCCTGAATGGCGAGGCATTACAGGAAATTTATGGTCCCTGGTCATACAGAGTATTGGCGGTCAGTGACGCGCTGTGTGGTGGGTGGAAAGTAAATTCATCATCATACAGGTTTTCCGAAAATTTCGACGGGCTGTATTGAAGCCAGAGAAAAATTATGACTAGGCGAGTTAATCCTATACCCAGCCGTCCCGGTCAGGTCACTTCTCTTCTGAGTTGATAAACATTTTCCGGAGGATTATTTTCAATTTAGACAAATTTTACAGACAGGTAATTTAACACTTCCTATTGCCGATTTTCAAATCCTACCTGTTCGTCCACTCGAGACGTACCTAGATCCGCCAATGCCAGAGAGGTATATTATGCTTTTTGTACCACTCCCTGTCAAATCCTTAAAGGACCCCTCGCACTATCTACTGTTTATGTTCCAGTATTTTTAAATAGTTGAATACTTTAAAACCAGGCTCTGCTGTTAACAAATTACCCACGGCTTTGGTTGTTTTAAGCCTTTCTCCAGACCAGCTGAGTTCTAGCGAAAACACGGAAAAATGTGGATAACCGGTTTATCTGACGCGTAAGCTTCTCTCCGCCCAGTGGTCGGGAGCATGATACGCAACGAAAATGGCGAAACAAGGATAAGTGAAAATCAGTGAGGTAACGTTAAGGGGGTTATAAGGTACCAGGGCCGTATCCAGGGGAGGGGGGTTAGGGGGTTAAACCCCCCCAACAAAATATAAAAAAAATCGTTTTTTGTATGCTTTAATCTCTGGTCTATGCCTTTTTTGTACTTTTTGGTCCGACCCACGGGCAAACACCCCCCCCCCCCCAAATCAATTCCTGAATACGGACCTATAAGGTACCGTATGAAATTCGGGTCTCCCGGGTTAGTTAATGGATCAGCGAGTACGGAAGTAGGTTGCATTGGCATTACAGGTACGACGGATCCTTTAAAGTCTAACTGAAAAGCCAGCTAATTTTTTTTATTTTGGATTTTAATACACTTAATTATTTTCATTCTGCTAGAGGATTCTGAATGTCTCACATTGGGCTCCAGTACTGACGTTCAGAATATGCATAAGAAGTCAGAGTTCACTCCGACGCGGAGAATATGAATAACAACAAAAAGTTCATTTCAATGACTAATGAAACTCAGGAAATGTTCAATTCATGATTTTAAGATCACTTGTGAGGAAAGCCCGCTATTCCGTGCGACCCAAAAAAAGTTTTTTTCCCGGCAATCATTTGTAGTTGCTAAATATTTCATGCATAGAGGTACAAGCACACAGAGATACCCATAAGTATCAAAGAAAAAGTTCAGTAGATTAAAATCGATTATATGGATAGCGGACACAGAAGTAACGCATTTTCATCGGGTCTCAAGCCTATTTAGATTTAACAGAAAAGACAGCTTATTTTTACATCCGATATTTGACGAACCTACGCTGAATTTATTTTGAATCATCTAAAAGATTTTGTATTTTTCTCACCCCGGGGCCCTGTTGATAACGTTCAGAATGTGCACTGCTTGCACGACAACCCGAAATTCGCCCAGACGCGGAGACTTTGAATTTCAACAAATCCTACATTTCCATGTGTTACTGACACCAAGCTAGGAAATTCACGGGTGAAAAATAGAAAAGAGATGGTAAGATATGTCTTTTTGTCATATGACTATTACCGTTCGACAATAGAGGAACAATCACACAGAGGTACCACAAATTCGAAAGAATAAGTGCATTCGATGAAATCAATTATCTGTGGACAAACGAAGTAACACATTTTTATCGGGTTTTCAGGACCATTTATCTATAAAGTGACGTGTCACTAGACTGCCGGATCTCGGCCCTATTCGGTTAAACTTTAAGTGAATATGAGATGGGTAAATAGAAAGTCGTTTGCAAAGTTATTTTCATTTTCTGGTCTAGAACACTGACATGCGTGTTGACAAACTAAACTGAAATACTCCCGAGACTGTAAATTTAAAAAAAAAAATTAAAAACTAAAACACCGGACTGCACCGACTAGCTGGCGCTGCGGGCAGCACCTGCACACCGACTAACGAGTGGCGAACCCCTCCTTGGGATAACGGAAGGACGTCATTTTCCGAGCAAGTTTCTGGAGACAGAATCATTTTCGTGCCATGCATAATTGCTCATCAGCTAAACTTGACAGCCCGTTACATCGGCGAAAGGTAATCGATCGCGGAACTTTCTTTAAAAGAGCAGTTAAGCGAAGCGAACGAAGTGCGGTGTAACGCTGGACTGCCTCTGCCAGTGATCACTAACAACCAAACAAACTGTGAAAGGCGCCTGGCTTTCAGAACAGAACAAAACCGTTTGTTCGAAAACAAATATTTGTTCATGCCCACTGAAACGACTCTATCATCTGATTTGTTCCTGCTTAAAGCACAACTCTTACTAGAAATGTTTTTTTTTGCGAAACAAATCGCGAAACAAACAGCCCAGAGAAATTTCTTTTCAAAAACACCATTACTTAACCAGAGAAATTTCTTTTCAAAAACACCATTACTTAACCTGAGAAATTAGTGATTTTCTTGTTGGCGCTTGCCGACTCTACCAAGAGCCAACTCCAGGACGCAAGGATTTCGACGCGTAAAATTTAAACAGGTGCGCGACGTGGTTTTAAAGTCAAGCAAACACGTCGGGAAATGCTGTTTTCCAGACTGGAAGAACGTCTGGAAGTTCCAATGCACAAGATCCCTCGAAAACGGTTTGAAGGCTGGAAGCAAACTGTGCATTGCTGTTACAGCAAACAAAGACAAAAGCTACCGACTGGTAACCCTCAAAATCTCACAGAAAGCTGAAGAGCAAAAAAAGATTTTGTAAAGAGAGCGATTTCAGGTTAGTTAACAACAAACGTCACCATTGGGTGTGTGAAAACAGAGAAACGCAAGAGGGGTCCTTTAAAGAGCGACTCAAAATATGTTGTTTTAGCTTAAAACCAACTCTTCATTGTACATCGTAATACGACAAACCCTTCTCAGAACGCCATAAACTCTGAAAACCGTACATATATTCACTTCAGGTTGCTATTCGCAAGTGGCTAACCCCTTTGCTCACCAGCTGGATGCGGTTCGACAACACCAGGATTCTTAATTTAAGTTTATGCGCATGCTGAATCATCAGTGAATTACTGGCAATGTCGCATCTGAGAGTTTTAAATACCAGCATGTGATAAGTTCATCCTTAAGAATATTTTGAACGTAGGTAGGCTATAATTTAATTTTTTATTTCCGTTCTTGCTCAAAAAGGTGCCTGAAATTTTTGCTGGTGTTCCACAAGAGAGTGTAGGTTTGTATCAAGCAAAAGACTCGAAGGAGCTCAAAGCTTTTAGTACAGGCAGGAAACCGGATTTTACGGATCCGACGAAGAATTTCAGGTTCCGAATGGAAAATCCTCACTTTTTCTCCCATACGCCAACAACGGCAACAACTGCCAGGGAGGGGGTCTGTTTTTTGCAGGAATGTTTGCTACTGGACAGTTGAGTAATAATAAATCAATCAATTTGTTTTTATTCAGATTCACATAAAAAAACATGCACATCAGATCCACACATAGCCTACTCCTGATAATTATCAGATGGTATGACCGATTTTAGCTTTTGGGATACAGATCTGAAACGTATACATTCATCATGTCCCTCTCCGAAGTTCGAACACATAGTTATCAGCTAAATACAGAACAATAAACCCCACAAAAACAATACACAAAACTCAAACAAGTCCTCCGCGCCAACGTCTGCGCAAGTCACATACTATCCCAATTCGTTGTATAAGCATTAGTATTCATACTTACTGTGTGTATCTTTTTTCTCCAATTTCTTCAGTGTCTTTTCTTTGTATGTAGGCTACCCCGCTTTTTCCCTTTTGGTATGCGGCCAAAATAAATATATATACATATATATGAAGTGACATCTCAATTAATAGAGGACTTACCCTCTATTGACACCACATGGTCCCGAATCTGCTGTCCCAGGCCTGGATCTGGTATGGACTCTATGAGGTCGTATATGGAATATATGGATGGGTGGACGCTCTCAAACCGCTGGATTTCCTGGCGGATTGCCAAAGAAATATTCCAGAACGGATGGATCTGGGAGACAGACCTTGTTGTCATGTCTGTCTAACGACACCCTAAAAGAAATAGCAATACTTAGGCCACCTCAGCATGGACGAATCCAGGCTTCGACACAACATCATATGTTGGTACCCGTAAGGAAGTTTGAGAATTGTGGATAAGTGTGAGTGGGATGTTGAAGGGAAGACCAAAACCCGATCCATGTACCACAGTGACCTTGCAAATATCCACGCAAGTCCGAAACCTGGGCTTTTCTACCCAAGGAAATTTCCACATGGGGTCTTCACTGACCTTTTACATGGGATCTCTCAGTTCTGGACTTGTTTCCTGTCTGTTCAGGGGGATTTCAGCAAGGGAACCTTCTGAGAGCACCCATTCTACAGAATCCAAACAAACACGATGCCTTCCAACTGCAGTGAAACTCTTGTGGATTTGGATTTGCAATTTTTTGTTGAATATTGTCAGGCAAGGAAGTTGCAAGGCTACAAGGATGTTCATGTGACCTTCAATACGGTGATTTAATACAGCCATTTCACTAAACCTTACCGGGGGGGGGGGGCAATTTGGGTCCCAATCACAGGTTTATTACACAGATTCAAAATTCAACTAATCTTTTCGGGGAAATTTGAAGAACAGCATGCAAGTCGACACTCAGAGAGTGGAATGCTTCTCATCATTGCCTTGTCCATGCTGGGCAATCCTGGACAAAGGGCATGTTCGTCTTCTCATTTATTCCACAATTTATGCTAGATTGGAGGCTCAGTTTTACCTGTGTATGAAATACATTTTCCCAGCCAATCAGTGACAACCTGGATGATTCCCCGAATTTCCTTTTTCTTTTCATGGCGACTAACCTTTTTATTAGTGCCTCATTACGCATGGATAACAAACTTCGCGTGGCTCAATCCTCGCGGTTTATCCGCGTGTGATACACCTGTTTATTCATTATTCTCGGATTTCTATTTTCCACATGCTTTCCGCGACGGGACTAAATGCTGCGGGTCCAAAAGTAACTTCTAGTTGCTTCCTTAGCCAGCGCATCAGCCTCCTTATTCCCTGAGATATTAGAGTGTCACAAGACTGATATTAATGTGTCTCGATTTCAATTGTTTGCAACACCGCTAAGCTTGTTAAAGCATTTCATCTCCAGTAGCTGTTTGCTTTGTCGGTTTCCCAGTGGTTTTAAGCAAACTTGGTTGCCCAAAAAGATACAAAGCCTTTTACCAAAGCTCTTTTGTCCAGAAAACTCTCAACAGCTAGCAAAATGGGAACAACTCAGCCTGGTAAACTGATCAAAATTCACCCAGGTGAGTAAACAGCCTTTCTGGCTCTGCATTCGTTGCAAACAGTATTGATGCTGCTCCAGTTATATCAGCATTGGGAGCTGTTCATTCTTTTACTGCAAACGTATCCAAATGGCTTCTCTCGCTGATCCTATTTCTTTGGCGACTCTCCTCCTTGGAGCTTCTCCACTGATCCAAAATAAAAGGGGGACTTTTCCCAACAGCATTTTTAATGACACTGTGGCAGTCCTTGGGAAACCATCACTGATCATCAGATATGCTGACCTTTGTATCCTTAACAGGGCATTGTCTGTGAATCAAAATTTGTGCTTCCTGCCCAGATTAGGTTGATACATGGGACAAATTACTGGGTATAATGTAAATAAACGTCATTCTTTGCACTGCAAGTCCCCAGGTGGTGTCCACCATCCTTTGGCACTGCAGAAGTGTGATTGTTGCTCTGCGTACTACTTCAATGCAGTGTGTTTTCCAACTCCAACATAGGATACTATTTGTCCCCAAATACCTAACTTGGTTGGTCATCTTTATTTCTTATCATCGATCTTCAAATGAAATGGAGTAATCCAATTTTGTGTCTTTGTACTGTGCCATCGCTCCAGGGAAAGGTGCCCCAACTCTGGGGTGCCCTCCCACTGTGCAATCAGAAATGGGAGGTTTTTTCGTTCCAGAACTAGGATAGTCACCTTATTTCCTTGGAATTGCCCCCCTCAGTCGTCAATTTTTGGAGCAAGGGCACTGTACCTTTCTACCATAAACCCCTGATCTTTGATACCCTATGTGAATTGCATTCAAAATATTTCAAAATATTTGTCATAGCTTATCCAAAAGTATGTAGATCAAAATAGATAGATAATCAAGCTTTTGGCACACCCTATGCCTAATGCTGGATACACAATGCCTGGGGAGGGGGGGTATAGAGAGATTGCAGCCTACGCGACGAAAACAGAAAGGAGCATAAACAAATAGTCACTCATTGTGAGATATAGGACTTTGAACTTTGAGACTAAATTCTTGGCCTTTGATAGTTTTTTTGGCCTTTGAGTTGTCGGAAACATTAATCTGACTCTTTCTTGTTTGTATAATCTAATTTGTGTAAAAAGTTGCATCAAGAATGAGAGCTTGATGTTGGACTTCATACATTTACTACTAAAATGAACCTTCCTTCATACTGGTTAATTTTGGCAGAACTCATCATAACCAACCAATAGGATGCAGAACTTTGAAGCCTTCAAGATCCTGTATCCAAGAAAACTTTTTTTTTTCAAATGTGACTATACAAACAAGAAAAAGTCAAGTTAAAGTTTCATACAACTTAAAGGTCCAAAATACTTTCCAAACGCCGATAATTTAGTCTCAAAGTTGGAACTCCCAGACCTTCCAATGTTAAATTCTTTTGTTATGCACTTTTGCTAATGGTGCAGAAATATCTGTTTCCGTTAAGTAAGGTGCAGTCTCTCTATTCTAACACAGTAAAATATTGATGGTTTGAGTCAAACTCAGAAATCAGCCAATTAGAAATATCTAGGGGAGTAGGTCAGGGTTAAGCTACCAACACATATACAGTGTTTGGCATAGGGTATCAAGTGGTAGGCATTTATGGCATACAAAATGCTAGATATAGGCTACACAGCATTTTGCCTAGCCTATGATATCTGAAAAATCAGGGTTTGGGCTGGGTTTGGGCCCCTAAACCACCAGGGTTCCGTTTTTGCCGGCTAAAATTGATTTTTACCATACCGGCGGTTTTAATCGGCTTTTATTAATAAAAACCAATTTTTGCCGGCTAAAACTGGCTAAAATCAAATCGCACTGATCTTTTCTACGTCTCAATCTTTACTGTTGTTTCTTCATTGTTTTCCGACTATTTTTCAACCAGGGTTGATTCCCGGAATAATTAGCTCGCCTACTCCAGTCCAGAAACCAGGTTCATCGCTTGCACAACATTCTACAGGTTCAGCCATTGGGGTTACCGACTCTGATTCGGACAGTGCTGACGACATCATGTTGGGAGACCCCTGAACTAACGAGGAAGTTTTCGTTTTGTTTTACTATTGAAGTTGAATGTCTGCACTATAATTTGATTAATGTGACTTAATGGACATTTAACCTTAGTTGGTTAATTTATTTCTGCCATATTCGAAGCTGATTTCGTTTTAGTGATAACAGTGCAACGAGGCAATTTTTTCTTTATTTTCGAATAAAGAATTACTCTGTATACGAGATCGCTGGGATCAGTTAATTAAGCTTGTTTGGGTTCTTCTAGGTTTCTTTAACACCTGAAAGAAGTATGACAGTCTTAGAATATCGGAGTGCTACCAAAATCACATAGTAGCAGTTAGAAACTTGATTTTAGCCAGTTATTTGATTTTATCCATGCCACTTGATTTTAACCATACCGGCAGAAATCCCCTTTTAGCCGGTATTAACCGGCTGGTATTTTAGCCACCCGGGAACCCTGTAAACCACCCCAATCGGGGTGGTTTGCGCAGTACCACCAACCACTATCTGAACAACTAGTAAACTACCCATTTACTGTGCTTGTAGTAAAACGGGACAGAAAACGAATACAGCTAATCTTCCATTACTGTTACGCAGGTACTGCAGCTATGAAGACACAGTGTGCCATTTGAAAACAGAGCTGGCAATCAGTTTCAGTTTTGATTCTAAATTCGGTACAGGAGGGGTATCCAACCTCAGACAAGATTTCATATTTCCAGTGAAGTCTTTCCTTCAGAATAATCCATCTGGCTTAAAAAGGAACCAACAAATATGACAAACATACCAGACTGAAACTAACTGAATGGTTTACATATTGGATAAATAAATATTGCTTCAAATTTTCTAGTTAAACATATTTTTCTTTTCAAACAAGATCACTTCATTCTAATCTCACCTCGATCTATTCAAATATGACAAAAAAGGAAGAGTTAGCAAAGTCAATAGGCAGAAAACAGGTTTTTAAAACATTACAAAATGGATCAAAAAAGGCACAGAATTTGAATATTTTTGGACATGTGACTTTGAAAAAGACATATTTTGCCTCTTAGCAGTCAGGACAGCTTGTACATTTCATTTGAACATTTTTGGCAAAAATCGAGGTAATGTAAAAATGGGGTTGGATACCCCTCCTGTACCGGTAACTGAGATAAAAATTTGGGAACTAGAATATGGGTTCCAAACATTGGTATCCCGAACAGTTTTCTGATCTCTTGGCGTTCGGAAACTGAGAAATGCCACTCAGGTTCCCGTCAGTTCCGAAAAAATACTGATACAGAAGGAAAAAATACTGATTACACAACCTCGACCGTGGCCTGCTAAAATGTTGAAATGAAAGATAGAAGTTATCCTGGATTCCTGGCAATCAATAGGCAAAATATCACTTTCTTCAAAGTCATGTGTCCAAAAATATACTAAATTCTGTACTGTACCTTTTGTCCATTTAGTAGCTGTTTTAAATTAAAAGCTGTTTTCTGCCTGTTGACCTTGCTAACTTTTCGTTTTTTATCATTTTTACGTAAATCGAGGTCAGGTTGGAATGAAGCAATCTTTCTTTGAAAATAAAAATATGTTTAACTAGAACTAGAACTAGAAGTATTGAAGCAACATTTATCTATCCAATATGTAAACCATTCAATTAGCTTCAATCTAGTGTTTTTGGCATATTTCTTGGTTCCTTTTTCAGCCACATGGATTATTCTGAAGGAAAGCCTTCTCTGGAAATTTGAAATCCTGTCTGAGTCTGAGGTTGGATACCCCTCCTGTACGACCATCCGCTTCAAGTTCAAGGTAGAAAGGTGGCACATACCAGTAAGTAAGCCAGTTATACAGTACATAATCAGTTGATGACAGTTTTCTTCTATCTGCTCGGGGAAATTTATAGTAACTAAAGAGCAAAATCTGCCAGTAAGCTGTCTAGCTTCACCAAATTGTGGAGACAACACCAGCGAAATTCGAAAGAGTTACCTTGAACCTTCTTGTTCGTTTCCTTGCACTGGCCACAGCCACTATAGCTATCTATAACTCACAAATCAAAAGTCTGTCTTAATTAAATCACAACAAACAATTCCATCTCAAAAAAGTATTTATCGTCTTTTCTTAAACCAGTGATGGGAGTGAAGAGTTTGGTCGACGGGGATATCTTTTAAATAAAACGCGACAACGATTCGCCACGGGCCGCGGAAAACTTGCGACCTGCTTGCGACAGTGTTAAAAACGGACATACTCTAGTTTGAAAATATTAAAAATTGTCATATAATTATGCAAAATCTAAATATCCAATCATACTCATACACCTTCCGGTCACTAGCCAACTAGTTGGCAACAAAAGAAATTTCGCGGCGAACTAGTTGGAACTAGACCCCGAAGCCGCGCCGAATTTTTTTTCAGCGGCGGCGCGCCGTGGCGCGCCGAAATTTTTTAAGCGGCGCGCCGCTTTTTGGCGCTGTTTTCTGGACTTTTTTAGCTAAATTTTGGAACTTTGCGGCCATGATTTGGAGCAATTTCGTGCCTGAATTGGCTGTAGGTGTAAATAATCAGTACGGAATTAAAATATCGGTTGACTGGCCAGCCAGGTAGCCTATCAAGTTTATAGGCTACCTCGCTGGTATCAACATAATTTCAGCTATTCTTGTACAAGGCGTCATCTCCCTGTTCCAGACGGATTCCCACTGCGAGTCCCGGATTTTTTTTATTGTACTAGCAACTCCCTTCCCCCCATTCTCACGGGTCCCCGTCATAAGCCATTGCTTCAACTAGAATTACTAGAAAATAACACCTTTCGGATTTGATGTGGAGCTTATTTGAGGAGTTGCTGGTGTCAATGGTTTAACTAACGCTTAGAAAATAATAAAACTCTGTTTTACTGATTTTTTTTAAACTTTGCAGTTATAAAACTAAGTAAGCAAATCAAATCAAAGAAAAGTGAAATAACGTGGACCATTAGACAGACTAATTTTGTTTCGTCAACCAAATGAGTTTGGCAAGGAAATAGATCAGCAAATTTTCGAACCAACTTGATACAGATACATTATATCTGTTCTCGTTGTTTCCAGTCCCGATAGTCCCCAGAAAGTGACTCCTTCTTTTCTCGTGGCACCCCTTGACTCGTCAAGGAGTACCCTGGAAACAGCGAAATATGGCAAATAAAAATTAGGTGACGACTTTTATGGATCGATTGCTTCTAAACAAAACAATTATTCTCAAATTCGATTACTACCTGAAACAACAAATAACACAGAAGATACGACCCCCCCCCCAGCCGACGATGGGATGCTGTGATGAAATGTAAGCATTATTTCTGGGTCCTTCTTTCGCACGCCAACTATCGTGGTCTAGCTTATCTGGAAGTGCCCGGATTAGTGAAAGTCCGACTGCCGACAGCAAGACAGACGTTATGGTACTTGAGGAAACCAATGTAAGTCCCAGACAAGCTTAATTAACATAAAAAACCATCATGGTCGGACAGTGTGCGTGGACGTGCACAAAGAAACATCAGTGGTATATGACGGTCTTTTCACGGTGGGCAAAAATGAAAAGTATTTCCGCCGAAAAACAACGGCGGCGGCGCGCCGCCGTTCAAACGGCGTTAGCTATGGCGCGCCATCTGAAAAACGGCGGCGGCGCGCCGAAACTTTTTCGGCGGCGGCGCGCCGATAAACGGCGTGGCTTCGGGGTCTAGTTGGAACACAAAACAAAAATCGTATACGAATTTTTCTCGTAGCCAACTTAGATCCTCCAGAGACCTTAGACCTTAGATCCTCCAGAGCCAGGAGTGGCGCATAGGGCGTCTACGAAACCTCGCCAGACATCTCGGAGCTGAGCTGCAGCCGTGACGTCCTCCCACTGTGGTTGAAGAGACAGCTCCGCATTTCTCAGGTCTCGGTCGTACTGTCGTCGTAAGGTGTGTCTTGGTCGACCTCTTTTGCGCCTCCCCTTGAGGCGCCACTCATATACATATACTGTATTCGGGAGTCGATTCTCTGGCATACGGAGGACGTGGCCAAGGACAAGGTATGTCCATCTCCTACGTTTCAGAAGGTCAGTAACTAATGGTTGACCGGTTCGTCGGCGAACTTCTATGTTGGTGACCTTTTCCTGCCACGATATGTTCAGGATTCTCCTAAGGCACATGTTTTCAAAAGCTAGGACACGTTTCTCCAGTTGGGTATTTAGTTTCCAGCATTCACTAGCATAGAGGAGGATGGACATTACATTGCTATTCAGCTAGTCGGCACCGCGGGATTTCCTATACGAAATTTCTTACAGTGGCGAACTAGTTGGAACACAAACAAAAATCCTATACGAATTTTTCTCGTAGCCTACTAGTCGGCACCACCGGCTTTTCCTATAGAAAATTTCTTACAGTAGCCAACTAGTCGGCTAGTGACCGCGATGTGCATATGTATGATTGGATACTGAAATTTTGTATATATACGACAATTTGTAATATTATCCAACTAGAGGTGTCCCGTTTAAAACTGCGTTACCAGCCGGAGTTCAAGTTACCTGGCAACAAAAGCGTGTGTTTTGCCGACCAAATATACTCTATATGATATATGACTAAGTCCAAAACACGCCAGTGGGACAGAGGTGCTGCGATTCCAGCACTTACGAGTCCGAGACCGAGTCCAGGACTCTAAAACAAGACGAGTCCCCATACTAGTAGTATGGGGACTCGTCTCGTTTGCCGAGTCCAAGACCGGTCTCGGACTCGTAACTGCTGGACTCGCAGCACCTCTGCCTCAGGAAGAAGGAGTAAACATTTCCGTAATGACTCAAACTCAACGACTCAAATCCTGCTCAAACAATCACGGCGCTCTTTGGGAGCAGCTGTGACACCGTTTCTTTCTTTCTTCCGCTGGTACCCGGAGATTTAGCATCGGCAAGGAGAGATAGTCATGAAGAGTATTAGCGGGGCTTGGCTTTCAGTGACGATCGAAAAAGTTCCGACAGAAAGCGAGAATTCTCATCTCAAATCTTATTTTACGGCACCTGGCAACGAAACTGTGTGTATAGCCTATCCGATATTATATCCTGCTGTACTTACAACGACTGATTTTAAAGTTTAACCGAAAAGGACTGGAATAGGACAATCTAGTTACCCGTCACTTATTCACTTAAATTGGCTTGAAGACCCGCTGAAAATGCGTTACTTGGTTGTTCCGCTATTCAGGAATAATCGATTTTCATATAGTGGAATTTCTGTGTGGTTTGTGGTACCTCTAATTTGTTGTATGCCTTACAAGAAAGATTTATGACTTTTTTTTGTTCAGGCACTAAGCAATCTTCACCAATATCGCTACTGCCCACTGAAAAGCCTTGTTTGTGTTTAGATAAAAATTTCCCGCGTCATAGTAGAACTATCGCTGTGGGGACAGCCGCAGATATTCTGAACGTCATAACTAGAGCAGATAGTGGAAAACAAAAAAATCCCTTTGCAGAATCCAAGTTATTCAGTGTATTCAACTAAATGACACAAAAATAAGTTGGCTTTTCAGTTAAACTTTAAGCAACTGAGGGTTTAATATTTTCGCTACTGCAAATCCCTTTTGTACCTTCCCAGATCGGTCCGAAACAAACGCCTTGTAGATCGTTACGGAGCTACTGAAATTTTAAAAATGTTGGATAATCTGCAGACGAATATTGGTGCTGACGCGTGTTTCCGACTTTGGGCGCACCACGGTCTCATCCGCTTTTTGGGATCCTAAAACGTTAGTGACGGATACCTATGACATCGCAAAAGTTGTCCGTCCGTCCGTCTGTCCGTCTGTACGCACGATAACTCTCGAAGGGATTGAGATATTTTGATGAAACTTGGTGGGGGGATCCTTTGGGTCAAAGTACAAGTCAAGTTCGAAGATGGGCTCTGTAGCTCTATATTTGAGGGTGGGGGAGGGGTTTCAAACTAAGGGGCAAACAAAATATTTTGAAACAGCTAATGTGATAGTCGATTATGGGGTAAGAAGACATGCTGAACACGATGGTGAAAACCATTTTCTCGCCGGACAAATAGTTCGCCCGGAATCCGGCCAAAACCGGAAAGTTTGTTAAAACTAAAAGTTTTATTTGAATTTAATTAGATGTTCAATTTAGGGGTAAGAAGACATGCTGAACACGATGGTGAAAACCATTTTCTTGCCGGACAAGTAGTTCACCCGGAATCCGGCCAAAACCGGACACAAAATGTGTCGACCAATTTTCGGCTACCCCTTTTCTTCAAAATAGTATATAAGCTCTGCATAGTAGTATAGCTCAGCCAAGAATAAATAAGGGAGAGAATTGAGAACTCGCATAACCTTGATGTCAGCAACCTAAGTTGACTTTTGCCCGGAAATATTGTACCGGAGGTGGAGACTGGGTGGAGCTTCGCGTGTTGCCTCTTGCAGTATTAAACGTTACCTCCTGAGCAAAAGTGATGAAGCAGCCAGAAAAGGCGGGAAGTTTAAACAGTACTGATTTCTGCGGATTATACAAATGAAAACGACTTTCAATCTCGGGTCAGATTTCCAATAAGATGCTTATTTTATCGCGACCTTTCACAAAGACTATGAAGCCCAAGGGAGTGCGGCATTTGATGACTCAGGGAGCAATTAGGAGCAAACGTTGATGCACTTGAGGAGTTGAGGCAAAGACCTGACACGCGTCTTTGGTCCAGATCAATAGGATTGGTGATGGTCTGATGGATTGGTGTGAACATTAGTAATTTTATTTTAGTCTTCTCAGGACTGTAAAGCATCGCTTCTAGAAAAGGTATGGACTTAAGTTATTTAGCTGGCAAAAATGTACTGAATGAGTTATTATGTTTTGTTTTTAAATTGTGCTCTCTAGTCTCGACTCAAAATTTAGCTCATATCATTTTCTCGTATAGTTGCAAAAAACAGTTGACTGTAAATTTTTTCAAATTTGCATTTGCTGATTATAAGAAATCCAAAACGTCCCCATTTGTGATAATAACTTATTATTCTTGGTCAAAATGTATATGATTATCTCGGGTGGTTTATCTATGCTATTATAATGTCATTATCTATGCTATTATTAGTCTGTTATTTCATCATCGTTTTTTTTTCAATATCATGTTTTTTCATAATTCAAATTTGAATTTTAGGCATAAATGGCGAAATGTACTCAAAGATTTATTCTGTTATGTTTTTAAGTTGTATTCACTACACAAAATTTAGTTCATATCATTTTCTCGGATAGTTGCGAAAAACAATAAATTCTAGTCTTACACTAATAACTGATTACTGGAAATGATACGTACACGCACACTCAGGATCTGCCAGAGAGATTAAATGATTATTTGTGGATGAAAAAAAAAAGGGTGAGTTGTTCTTCTCACTTCTCCAGCGACGGATATCATAACTGACTTTCTAAGCTTAGAGTAAAACATTTGATAGTAAGTCCCTTCTTTTCTTTAATTATAACTTTCAGTCTAAATTGCTGACGGTCCTTTTCTGCCTTTATTTTTGTCTTCTAAATTCTCCCCTTCTTTATTCTTGGTATAATCCTCGGAAATCAGCAGTGTTTGAAAATTCCCGCCTTTTCTGACTGCTTCATCACTTTTGCTCTGGAGGTAACACCTAATGCTGCAAGAGGCAACACGCGAAGCCCCACCCAGGCTCCACCCCCGGTTTTTTAGAAGCGGGTGGAAAGGAAACTCGGTTGAGTCGAGTCTTCTCAATTCTCTCCCTTATTTATTCTTGCTCAGCGCAGAGCGCGTGCTCAATGAATCTAAGAGCTAGTTGTTTTCGAAGGTCGAAGGAGTTGGTATGTGGGGTTGGTAAAAGAGAAGGTGGTTGCGGGCTATATAACAGTTGGAAAGTTTAGAAGGATTGACAACTTCAGTAGAAGGGTGAACACTGAAACCAAAAATAGACCGATCCCAATTGTGAGACAAGTAGGGGATTTCTAATGGTTTCATGGTCTAATAATAGGCTGTTAGACCATAATCATCTTCGGCAATGAGGGGTTAGCAGTTTTGTCTACTTGGTGTACCTACAATTTGTTTCCTGTGCTTTATATGGTACGAACAATTTGGTACCACGTCTATCAGGAGGACATGGACTCGTAAGTAAGAATCGGTTGCTAGAATCTTTGGTGATGAGGGGTTGCCAACTTTTGCTAGTTGGTATACCCTTTATTTTTTGCCAGTGTATGTCATGGTAAGAACGATACGGTACCATGTCTATCACGGGGAGATGGACTTGGAAGTAAGAGTCGGTTGCTAGAAGGCATTCGCGAGGGGCTTGAAACTTTAAACTTTGATCTGTTTCTAAATAAGTTTTGATCTATCAACATCATATATTAGATTTTTGGGATCCCATCGACACCTTTGGTCTTGTTCATTGAGAGCTTTTCATTTGTTGTGTGTGATATGTTGTACTTTCCATATTTCTTTTCTTTACACATCTCCTTACAGTGGGACATAAATAAATATAATATTATTATCTTCAGTGTTCGGGTTGCTACACAATGATCTTCATTCCTAACATGATTTTCAATCAGCTAGGCTGAACTGAGCTCTAAAGCAAAAGGGTGGATACTGTGACCAAGCGTTTCTTTCACTCTGAATCTACAGGGTAATCGAAGGAGTACGGTAATGATGAACTCCTTTAAAGTGTATTTGAAAAACAAGCTTTAACATCTAACAGGCAGAAAGGCCAACTAATCTGCACATCCAGCTCGACTATAGTTGCGTTTTTTGCCATCATCCAGTTAAACGACCTACAAGATTTCCCACTATGTCGTTTTCTTCCTTCGGTTAACCGACCTAAGTTTTTATAAGCTGTTTTTTTTAGCTCCGTGGACTGAGGCGGGAGCTTCATCCAACCGACCTACGCCCTTGGCACGGCGCGAAATTCAAAATTCTCATTGGAGAGATAGGCGCCGGCGACGGTAAGACGCCATTTTTTCTTATAAGCCGTTTTTTAGAGCTCAGTCGAACCGACCGGCGAGACGAAAAAACGGTCAATAGTGGCAAATAGGTCGGTTAACCGACCTACGGAGAAAAGGCCAAAAACGCAACTTATGATTCTTGAAGGAAACGAGGCAAATGCTTCTTAAGGCCTTCAAGTCTATCGCGTAATGACCACGCCCACAATCACAAATTCACCCAATCGAGCACGGTTTTGCTGAGAAGTCGGTTTTAACGTTAAAGTACATGTTGGCACCTGCAGATTGCACATGTATTCCCAGAAATGTAGAAATAGAGTCGAGCGTTCCACGCGATAAGGCGGCGCTTTATTTGAGACCGATCTGAGGTAGCAAAGTCATCATTGACTTTAGGCGTAATCTCGCCGTTCCCCGAGGACTCCACTGGAGGAGTCCCCGCGTTTTTGTTTGTCCCGGGGACTCACTCCCCGTATTCTCGCGAGTTCCCAAGGACGGGGAATCAAGGCCGTATCCAGGGGCGGGGGGGTTAGGGGGTTCGACCCCCCCCGAAACACACAAAAGTAATAGTTTTTTGTAGGCTTTAACCTCTGATCTATGTCTTTTCTGTACTTTTTGGTCCGACCCGTGGGCACCCCCCCCCCCCCCCCGAAATAAATTCCGTGGGCACCCCCCCCCCCCCCCCGAAATAAATTCCTGGATACGGGCCTGCGGGGAATGCTCCGATTATCATCACCATCATCAAAAAGGACTCCCTTTCAGATTCGGAGGGGAATCAATTTGCTGGTGTGGTGCAATGTAAAATTAATTAAAAACAACGAGAATAAACAAAACCAAAAATAAAGTGGATCCAGACTATTTTCGTCAACTGCATTTTTTTTGTTTCGAACAAAATTCACTTTGGATGCATTCCCCGTGTCCTCGTTGTTTTCCGTCCGCGGAGGCCGCGTGGAGTGATTCCCTCTATTCTCGCCGATCCCTTCGATTCCCCGAGGAGTCTTCGGGGAACGGTGAGAATATTCCTTTTATCACGCATGAAAAATGACTTAGCCGCCTCAAATCAACCCCTCACATAAAGCCTAGCCTTGCATGAAACGCTGGACTCAACGCAGGGAAAAACTTTACCAAAACGAAATTTCAGAAATTTCTCTTCGTTACTTATTTTAGTTTCAAGGGATAAAATATGCGACATGTCGGTATCAACACGTACTTTAAGGCATAAACATAATGCATTTCTCATACAGAATATTACGCAGCGCGGTCTTTGAATTTAAATATTTGGACCAGTTGTATTTGCACTTGGTTCCTGGAGGCTTAATCCCGTCCACGGAAGAAAAGCAGATCCAGCATTTCAAGTTCTCATTCCACTAGAAATTTTCTGAGGAAAATCAAAGCGAGGGGTTGCTCACTCCACCTGAGTCCAGTCGGTGCCCACGGGGGCTGTAGAGTGCACTGTCAGAAGTTTCATAACATACAACACAAGGATGCGCGGTTTCAACGGATAACACTCAACAGACAACACTTGTGATGTAATCTCAGAATCTGTTGTCGCGCCAAACCTTATGCATGAATGATATACATAATAAGCCGTGCCAGGAAGAGCCGAAATATCTCCAAAAAGCATCTGCTGAATTTTCCGATTTCATGACGACAAACAAAAAAGTCAGCGGATGCTATTTTGGCGGTTTTTCGGCTCTTCCTTGCAATGCTTGTTATGCATAAAACATTTCATGCATAACTTTTGCCGCAACAAAAAATTACACCCCAAGTATTGTTCTGTTGAGCAATGCCTGTTGAAACCGCGCGTGTTGACTGTTATGAAACCTTTGACTGGGTGGTGCAAGTGAATAACCTCTCGAATCAAAGCTTAGGTATTTAAAAGGAAACACTGGCGTCACTGAACTTCAAACTGCTCTCTGAATTTCCTTCGACAGTTGTTCCACGCAGCACCATCATCATCATTTAGAGCCATCACATATGATTCGCGTGCTTAGTCACCTAGGGTGTGTTACAACCTCCATACCTCTAGTAATCATACCTGTTGCAGAGGCGTTACAGAGGCCGACTATTTTTGAGACTGTTTTTGACGAAAAATCGACTGATTTTACTAGAAAACGACTGATTTTAAGAAAAAAACATCCGTTGTATGTATTATTTGAATATTCGGATTGATTATATCCCAGTGGAGATAAGATTAATCCCAGTAGCAAATACTGCAGTTAATTTTAATCCTTACTCGGAGAAACTTTTACATTGTAAGTCCAAAACACGCCAGTGATCCTCAAGAAGAACGAGAAAACGTCGCCCTATCGACTCAAACTCAACGATTCAAATCCCGTGTCAACTTATCACGGCGATCGTTGGGTACAGTTGTGGTGCCGCTTCCGGCTCTTCCGCTATAGGTTCACGGAGAGTTTGCATCGGCAAGGAGAGGTGGTCATCAAGAGTACACAGGATTTCACGATGGTGGTATTGGTAAGACTCTGGACACACCCATGGTAAAACACGTAACCGATATCGTAGAAGTAGTGAACTGAAAGACAAAAATGCTCCTCAGCCGGGATTTGAACCCAGGACCTCCCGCTTACAAGGCAGGCACTCTAACCATCTGAGCTACCGAGGGGCTTGCGAACAGAGTTCGCAAACCACTACAATAGTCCGGTACAAGCCGGCCATAGGAACAGTGATCCAGGCCGAAGGCAAATCCATCTAATCAGTTCACATCCCCAAATCACGGAAATTACACTAAATTCAAAAAGTTGCTCTTGGTTCATTAGTCACGGTAAAAGTCTCTTGTATAAAGTGCCATCTATGTACGTAACCGATACTCTTTTCTTCACCGAATAGCGACGAACGAGACTAATTTTGATGCCGCGGAGGCTTTCAATAGTCCATTCAGTCTACACATATAAACACCTATTTAACACTGTAAAACAACAATTTGCATATTTGAAATATTCACAAGTCCAAATACATCACTTGGGAAGCACAAAGGGACCCACAGAAGCTTAGCACACTAGCAGCTACAACTACGGCAGTTGTGCTGCCAGCACCGGCAATAATCGAGCCCATACATATGGAAAGAAGAAACTGGGCAAGAAAAACCATACTGCTGACAACTGCGATGTCCGTGCCGAGTCCGCGAACCTGAACGTCGGCGTGTCGCTCACCGTCCGTTGAGACGGAAAACTGAAAAAAATAAAAAATTATTAAATAGTGAACTGAAAGAAAAAAGCTCCTCGAGCGGGATCTGAACCTGCGACCTTCGGCTTCAATTGCCGTTGCGCTAACCAACTGAGCCACCAGAGCTGGTGGACTCGGACTCTGGACTCGTCTCGAGACGCCTTTTTAAAGGACTCGGACTTGTCTCGGACTCGGATTTGCTGGACTCGCAGCAGCTCTGTGAGCCACCGAGGGGCTTGTGAGCATAGAGTCGCACATTACCGTCGTCAGAGATAAACAGGCTACAGCGAAGCCGTCCCATTTTTTTGTCTCTTTTAAAATTCCAGGTTTACGTAACAGAAAAAAAACATGAAAAAGAGGTCTAGGTAAACCTGAATCACTTGGCCAAGGACGGCTCAACGTATACGTGACAAGAAATGATTCTTTTACAGTTTATACACCTCTTCTGATTCTTTACAACCATTCCCGCACGGAGGCGTTACTAATCAAAATGTTTGGGGGGGGGGGGGGGGGGGGCAAGGTATTTACCGACTGGCTGGTAATTTTTACCGACTGTTTTTGCAGATAAAAACGAGTATTATTGAGAGAAAAAAACGATTGTGCTGACGACTGTTTTCAAGGAAAAAATCGACTGTTTTTACGATAAATCGAGGCACTCCGCTATCTTTTTTACCGACTGGCCGACAACATTCGGGGGGGGGGGGGGCGTCCCCCCTCCCTCCTAGTCTTGACGCCCCTGTTGCCGCACCAGCGAAATTGTAATATGACTAGTCTTCTAAAATATTTTTCTGAGCATAACATGGACTTCTGATTTGAAATAAAAAAAAAAAGTTTCCGAAAGCGACATCTTCTGATTCTGAATATAGAGCTTATAACCTGAGCACGCTGTGCCGCTAGCCAACGGAAAAATCGGAGCTAAAATATGAAAAGTGAATTAATCTGAGTTAAGTCATTTACGGCAGTAGGCAAGAAGTTCAACTTTAGTCAACTTTTTTTCTTGAAGTCCATAAGGTTGACCAATAAGAGATCCAAAGAAAAATTAAACTGAAAATATGCGTCTATAAATAGATGGTTTATATGTGACGATAAGGCTGAACAGCTGGAAGATTTTTTTTTAAAGAATTTCCGTAAAGTTAACTAGGTTAAATTCTCGTCTGAGCGGAGACAAACTTCTTTCTACGAACGCTGTCTTAGCGGTTATTCAATATATTAACATTATTCTAGCATATTAGCTTTATTCTAACATACCACTTGATTTGCATGGTAGTGAGCCACCAGTAGGTAGGGCATCGTAAAGAGGGTTGAATACATCACACCAGCTGCGCACGAGAAGAGAATGACCCCCGCTTTGTGTCTTGTGAGGGCCATGAGAACCATCCCAGCGCTGTAGACGAGTTGTCCCCCCATGTAGACCGGTTTGGCACTGAAAAGAAAGGGGGCATTAAAATCTGGACAATAGGACACTTGCTAACGAGCGAGCTGACAAAATATAGGGGTACTGGAGGATGTGTGAATCTGGAATGTTGTCGGTGAACACACTAAGAATAGAAAGAAATTGGTTCTGATGAAATGACAAGAAGAGTTACCTCGAAAACACGCAATTACAACCATCTCTCTGTTAGAAATAACTAGTGGCGTTTTTGATCGCCGATCAAATTTGCCCAGTAGACGAAGCGAGTTTGCTGATTCGTGCATATTACTGTTTTCGATAGCCGATAGCCGTTGGCGATCGCCGATGTTTCTGGGTGCGCAAAAACGAGTTTTTCATTTTTGAAAATACCGCCTCATCCTCAAACGAAATCCATACGTCAACGGCTAACGGCGAGTCCTTGGCCGATGGGCGATGGACACGAATTCAGGCGATAGACGTTAGCCGATCAGAACAAAAACAGAAATTAAGAGAAACAGCTACGGCAATCGGCTTCCGGTGAACGTCAAAAACACCAAAAAGTCAAACGGCTACGCTATCGCCGAACTGATCGGCAATCAAAAACGCCACTTCTGTCGTTGAGGTTGATATATTTTGTTCAAACTTGGTGTGAGAATCCTTTGTGTCAAAGTACAGGTTAAGCCCATATATGGCCGCATAGTCCTATATTTATGGTTTGTAGGCTATGTGTATTTAGGATTCTACCTGAACAAGTAGTTAATCCGCAATTCAGCAGAACCAGGAAATTCGGCTTCCGACGAAACGTCCCTATGACAAAACGTCCCCTGGCGAAACGTCCCCGTGGCAAAACGTCCCCTGGCGAAATGTCCCCGTGGCAAAACGTCCCCGTGACAAAACGTCCCCGTGACAAAACGTCCCCGTGACAAAACGTCCCCATGACAAAACGTCCCCACGGCAAAACGTCCCCAAGCATAGATTTTTAAGTTCGCCTCGATCTTCAGGTGCAATATCGAGGTAAAACAACTTCAGTATGTGTATTATAGATATGGGAAAACTCCTTATAAGCAGGAAAGATCGGACATAGGACCGGTTGCTTCATAAATGTATTGTTTGAAATAAATGCTGAAGTAGTCAACCCATCGTGGTTTTAAAAAGTTTATATTCCAAGAAAGTTTTTTGTCTGAACTGATGACGTAATCAATAATCTCATAGGCCTAGTTATCCCTCAGCGATGAAACAAAATTCTATAGCCGGGGACGTTTCGTCTTGGGGACGTTTCGCCAGGGGACGTTTTGATCGGGGACGTTTCACCCGAGCGGTTGCTCACTCGCTCGGCACCACTGTACACCCTCCCTGGGCACCGCTGGGCACCGGGCACCACTGTACAACCATTTTGGGAGTGAGCACCGGCTGGGCACTGGGAACCACTGTACAACGATTTTGGGAGTGAGCACCGGCTGGGCACCGGGGTGAGCACCAGCTGGGCATCGCTGAGCACCGGATGGGCACACTTGGGCACCAGGCACCACTGTACAACCATTTTGGGAGTGAGCAACCCCTCGGTTTCGCCATGAGGACGGACGTTTTGTCATTGACGTTTTGTACTGGATCAGTATCTGCTCTTTGCTTTCCTGCCCGACCAATTTTCGGCTCGAATCGGGCAGAAACCTGAATTTCCGCAGGGCTTATAAGGTATAATAAGGTATTTCGCTTGTCCGTTTCTCCCGAATGCGGTATTTTCATTTAGGTCAGGGGGGGTGCAGCATCCCCCCCCCATCCCCTCCCTTAAAGACGTCCCTGGTGAGATGACCTTTTCAGATACCACGATCAGTTACCATGGTCGGACCGTGGTATCTGACTACCAGATACCATAAATCCCATTAAATTTGTGTTGTACTTTAACGGCAAGCCTGCGGCTTTCCTGACGTCAAACTATTTTATTTTTTTGTCTAAATCAATTCCTTACAATAACTTTATCAATTTCTTGATAAAGTCATTTAGAGTGTTGATAGTGGGGATTTTGTTATGGTCACTTTGAATGAATGATTATTTTATTTACCCACTTCTATAGAAATAGAAATAGTGGAGGACATATAAAAAAGAAAGAACACAACTTAAATTACAATACAGTTTTACACTCTGAACAGATTACACAAGACCGTGAAGCTCATCAAGTTTAACAGTTATGTCTGTTACTGAGAATTTATTTATCATTTTTCGGTTTTTATACCAAATTGGCAAATAAAGGAGAAACTTACTATAAGGAGAAAAGAAGAAATTTAAAGGAGAGATTTACTTTACAAGGAGAAATTTACTGTAAACAGAGAGGCGCCGGCTTTACACAGAAACAGCGTATTTTGTGGCACCCTTTTATCGTGAGAGATAACAGGAATTCCTGCCAGTATTTTTCACAGCCATCAAAAAATTCTGTACGGAAAAGTTGAGGTTTTCAAATTTTCCGGAGGTAATCCGGCCGAGAAAAACTATCATCTGTCCCTGCACTTAGTGGCTTTCCGCAACCATTGGCTTTACACTCACCGGAATTTTTTGACGAGTTTCTCAATAACGTAGGAATAACAGGAACAAGATAGGGAGTACATTGCCATTCCCCAGCATCCGAATCTCACTCCCTCTTCATACAGCTCTCTGGCTTCAGAGCCCTCAGGAGACTGAAAAACAAAATAGCATTCGTTAGGTTCACTGCAATAGATGGCGTCAAAGCATTAATTGTTTGTTTTCTTGCAGATTGTGAAGAGGATGAATTGTTTTACTATTTATTAAACTCAGACTTTTTTATTCTGATATTTTTCACTATTGTCGATACCAATGGCAAAAAAATAGGCGCAAATCACTAAAAAGCTCGCCTGATCTGTTTTACTACATTTCTGTAACAGTGCTGATATCTCGGGGGATTTACTGAAACTAAAGTCCGACTGGAAGCGCTGAACTGGGATATTGTTCTAAAAGTTATTATTATAAAAAACGATGTGTGACAGAGGTTTGTCCCCTGTCTCCACACACGGCTACCTCAAAATTCTCACGGGCAGGCGTCTTACTTGAAACGGTTTGAACTGAACTGAACTCAGTTCAGCTTACGTTCTAGGCTACTCTATTATTGGGATCCCAAAACGTTAGTGACGGATACCTATGACATCGCAAAAGTTGTCCGTCCGTCCGTCCGTCCGTCTGTCCGTCTGTACGCACGATAACTCTCGAAGGGATTGAGATATTTTGATGAAACTTGGTGGGAGGATCCTTTGGGTCAAAGTACAAGTCAAGTTCGAAGATGGGCTCTGTAGCTCTATATTTGAGGGTGGGGGACGGGTTTCAAATTAAGGGGCAAACAAAATATTTTGAAACAGCTAATGTGATAGTCGATTATGGGGTAAGAAGACATGCTGAACACGATGGTGAAAACCATTTTCTCGCCGGACAAGCAGTTCGCCCGGAATCCGGTCAAAACCGGAAAGTTTGTTAAAACTAAAAGTTTTATTTGAATTTGATTAGATGTTCGATTTAGGGGTAAGAAGACATGCTGAACACGATGGTGAAAACCATTTTCTTGCCGGACAAGTAGTTCACCCGGAATCCGGCCAAAACCGGACACAAAATGTGTCGACCAATTTTCGGCTACCCCTTTTCTTCAAAATAGTATATAAGCTCTGCATAGTAGTATAGCTCTGCGCAGTGCGCGTGCTCAGTGAACCTAAGAGCTAGTTGTTTTCGAAGGTCGAAGGGGTTGGTATGTGGGGTTGCTAAAAGAGAAGGTGGTTGTGGGCTATATAACAGTTGGAAAGTTTAGAAGGATTGACAACTTCAGTAGAAGGGTGAACACTGAAGCCAAAAATAGACCGATCCCAATTGTGAGACAGGTAGGGGATTTCTCATGGTTTCATGGTCTAATAATAGGCTGTTAGACCATAATCATCTGCGGCAATGAGGGGTTAGCAGTTTTGTCTACTTGGTGTACCTACAATTTGTTTCCTGTGCTTTATATGGTACGAACAAATTGGTACCACGTCTATCACGAGGACATGGACTCGTAAGTAAGAATCGGTTGCTAGAATCTTTGGTGATCTGTTTCTAAATAAGTTTTGATCTATCAACATCATATATTAGATTTTTGGGATCCCATCGACACCTTTGGTCTTGTTTACTACGTCAAGCGCTCTTTCAGATTTCCCAACTGGGAAGTCTGATTGGTCAGCTGAGGGCTTCGTACGCGATTCAATAACACTCGTTAGATCTATTCTCGACACTTGCGGTCATCAACCGTCTAAAACCCCACAACACGGCTAGTTTCTTCTCCATATCTTGCGATTCGTTTGTGCGTTGGTTAAAACAAGTAGCTCGTAATTCAGAGAAGAGACTAACTGGCCTTTTATACTAGTTCCTTGTCAAGGAATATCAGTGAATCTTCTATAAACAAATGAGCGAAATGACAATGCTATGGCCCTAGTTGCATTTTTGATCGAAGTTTTGTCCGCCGTTGGCTTAGCCGGTTGCCGTCGAAGTTCACCATGTGTTCTTAAGACTCCGGCGATCCTTGCCCGGTCGCCCTTTCGTCAACGTTTCTATAAACTTCGGACTTGCTAGCTCACGAAGTTCGATGGTAAAAGTTTGAAAGACAAAGAAATAGTGACCGGCGACCAAAAACGGTGTTTAACAAGAGAACTTCAAACTTCAATAAAAAACGCAACTACTGATTATTAAGAAATAATAAGGCGAAACAGTGCAGGTTTTAAGCTCTGTACTAAAGTCGATTTCGTCTCAGCGGCTCCTTGAAGAGAACGCGCGACTAGAATCCATAAATGTCGTCACTCGTACACCAACAGTAAGTACTATCATCCATACGCCTTAGAAACGGTCACTATGACATGTCAATCCATACACGGGGGTCTGTGCATTAGTTATTGGCTGCCGAGTATTGGCATAAATAAAAATCGTAGCACAAAACAGAAGGTATGATTATTAGACACAGAAGTTTGTAATAGCATCCCTACCTTATCCATACACCTCAGAAGTAACCACCCTCAGAGATGCTGTTGTCCTAAAGACGGGGATCTGTGTCGACGCATTAGTTGCGTTTTTGCAGATACCATGGTTGCAGATACCACTGTAACTGGATCTGCAATTAGCCGTTTTTGCAGTTACCGTGGTATCTGATACTACGGTTGCTCTGCAAAAACGACAATTGCCGAAATTGCGCCTTTCGAAGTCATCCCAAAAGAAAAACTGATATCCATTCAAATTACTAAGTGCCAAACGTCTTTCTTACCAATTTGACAAAATCCTAGGCTATATTCATGCTGATGATGAAAGTGAGATGACCTTTACAGATACCACGATCAGTTACCACGGTCGGACAGTGGTGTCTGAATATCAGATACCACGGTTTAACTGGCCGGATACCACGATAACTGCAAAAACGCCTTTTGACCGTGGTATCAGATACCACGGTAACTACAAAAACGACTTTAGACCGTGGTATCAGATACCATAGTATCTGCAAAAACGCAACTATTAATTACTGATGCGATTGGCATGATGAGGAACTGGAACAATAACACTGTCGGTCACTAATGCAGAGACGAGAGGTTACCAGGCACACGGTAGCTTATATGTTACATAGACTCCACGAAATTCCAATAAAAAAAAAGAACACAAAAAAAAGAAAAAAAGAGAGATAAATACTCACCGAAGGGTCACCTCCAAATACGGCCTCTCCCACAAAATCCGTAAAATACAGAGAATAACAGACGAGGGACATCCAGCAGAAGAGGTTGGTAAGACACAAGATCCGCATACTATTTGGCATATGAATAATTGACAGCATATATTGCTTTAAACTGATGTGGCCCTCCATTGCAATTTCGGGAGCGGTTGGGGCTGCATGGCCGTTTGAAGGAAGCTGAAACAAAAGTCCCATTAAATTTGTGTTGTACTTTAAAGGAAACCTGAATGAAGAGTACCAAGTATCATCCCTATCTGTATGACTTCCGTTAACATTTCCTGCAGAAAACCCAATCCAAATACGAAATAGCGTTTCCAAGCTATGATTTTTGCTCCATTTTGCATTTGTCCTTCTTTCAGTACCGAACAATTTCAGAAATGAACAAATGTCTCCAATCAACCCTTCTTCTGGAATGTTTTTTAACCAGTTAAGCCCAAACGTATATCTAGAAGAAATTCCAATACGATCCGGCCAGCGCTGTACAAGATTTGAATGAATTGCGCTTTTTGTCTTGGAGTCTGCATGCGCAAACCTGCAGAAACGAACATTCCTATTTTGTAAACGTTACGCTTAGGAGAAGAATGCTCTCCGTGGCCATGTCTGTAAATGCATGGTTTCAGTATGGTTTCATTGTTCAGGTGTCCTTTCACGGCAAGCCTGCGGCTTTACTGACGTCAAACTATATTTTTTTTCTCTAAATCAATTCCTTGCAATAAACTAAAAATCCGCAACTGCTCCGAATCTACTTCCATAAAGGACCTGTCGTTCCTATAATGACAATGCAACCTACTTTCGTAATTGCTTTACTGACATCAAACTATGTTTTTTCTTATCTAAATCAATTACTTGCAATAAACTAAAAATCCGCAACTGCTCTGAATCTGCTTCCATAAAGGACCCGTCATTCCTATAATGCCACAGCAACCTACTTTCGTAATCACATCCATTAAATCTTAAACCAGAAGACCCAAATTTAATATGTTACATTCTAAGCCCGCTAACGATACCTCACTAATCTTTGCACTTGCCACGATTCACAATTTTCTATGCGCATTATGGTCCCAACAGGTGTTCGCGTATTGGTGCGTAAAACCGGTTATCTGAATTTTGCCGCGTCAATGATCCTTAGAAAAGGCTTAATACAGCCAAAGCCGTGGATAACTTGTGGAATATCGGAACAAATGTGATGGCCGAAACAAAAGTTGCTATACTTACGCGCTATGACGTTATGACGTGCTATACTTTTTCTTCCTATCATGTTCACCGTATTGGTAAGTGGGTCCGAGGCTATGATGTCAGGGGCAGGGGCGTCACTATAGCCTTTTACCTTTGCTGAGGGGGGGGGGGGACGTCCACTTTGTGCCGACGGACTCAAAAACGTGCCGATAAAAAACGCCTCCGCTCATCACCTGCCACTCTTTTGTATGGTTACGCATTATGGGTTTCTAAATTTAGTTCCTCAACCATAATGAATTATCAGAGACTATTTTGACGGTGTCTGTCACGGTTTTTGGCAAAAGCATAGGTTACTCGCTGCGTTTCATTGACACAAGAGAGATAATTCGAGTGCGAAACTGTTTTCCGGCTACTGCGAGAGAATTGTGGGCAAAGCAAATCAACACGAAAACGTATCGTGGACGTTAACTGCAGTAAACGGATACGTCAGCTGATTTTACGCGATATTTCGGTCCTTCTTGACAAGGATCCTCTTCAGGCTCAAAGCTAGAAAAGTTAACGTCGACGATTTTCCCAATGAAATATTTTTCGAGAATCAGTCGTATGAGTTGTACGAAAAAGTAGCATGCCGTAGTAACTGTTGCCACTGCATACTACAATTAGCAAACTGGATGCGACAGAAAGATTGGATGCTATCGGGTACTACTGCTTAAGATTAACCCAGTCGGGGGCATGTTAAATCAAAGTATTCCATACTACTACCAGACCCGTATCCAGGAATTTATTTCGGGGGGGGGGGGGGGGGGGGGGGGTTCTGCCCTTCGGGGGGGGGTGCCAGTGGGTCGGACCAAAAAGTACAAAAAATACATAGATCAGATTTTAAAGCCTACAAAAAACGATTAAATTTGTGGATTTCGGGGGGGGGGGGTCGAACCCCCTAACACCCCTCCCTGGATACGGCCTTGACTACTACATATCAATACATGCAACTTTTACGTACAACTACACAGTCAAATATTTTTCATCTGGTAAGGATAACGTGGATGCTTTAAGGATTAGGAGTGTCGTAGGCGCTTTAAGGATCGAGCCCCCCCCCCCCCCTCTCGCGTCTCTTACCTGTTGTACCTTCTCGTGAAACTGCGTTTCCACGCTATCGTCAGTAAAACCAAGATTAGTGACTCCATTTCCAGTGTGGTGGGATTCATATCCGCCTGTGCTTCCGTAATTGGCACCACCTTCGTTCAAATGATCTTCTTCGCTGCTTAACTTGATATATTCCTCTTTTTCCTGAAAAGTAAAGACAAGCTTAACAAGCGATGGTTCAAACCAATTGTTAATGTCAACAATAGTTGTGTTTTTGCAGATACCATGGTATCTGTTACCACGGTAACTCGATCTCCTTGTCGGTGCTAAATCGCCAGGTACCTAAGGAAGAGCCAGACACGGTATCACCTCGGGTATCACAGCTGCTCCTACGATCGCCGTGATTGCTTGACACAGGATTTGAGTTGTTGAGTTTGAGTCGTTACGGAAACGTTTAATCCTTCTTTCTGATGATCAATGGCGTGTTTTGGACTTATTCATTCATATAGAGTATTAGTCGTTTCTGAAGTTACCGTGGTATCTGATACACGGTTGCTCTGCAAAAACGACTATTGCCGAAACTGCACTTTCGAAAGTCATCCCGAAAGAAAAACTGATATCCAGTTACATCACTAAGTGCTAAACTTCTTCCTCACCAATTTGACAAAATTTGATGAAAGTGATATGACTTTTCAGATACCACGATCAGTTACCACGGCCGGACCGTGGTACCTGAATATCAGATACCACGATAACTGGCCAGATACCACGCAAAACGCCTTTTAACCGTGGTATCAGATACCACGGTAACTGGGAAAACGACTTTAGACCGTGGTATTCGATACCATGGTATCTACAAAATCGCAATTAATAACAAACGCAAGAGGAGCGATTCTGGCACAGAGGGGCATTTGATTGCCCATTGGTAAGCATTTATGTATGTACTACAGGAGGATTCGCGCGAGCTGGAAAGCAAAGCCGGAATCACTTTCCAACGTTTTTCGCGCGGCTCCGGAAAGTTGCCGAATTTTCTAACCGGTTTTCACGCTTTGGAAACAGAAGCAGCTTTCTCGGAAAGTGATTCCAGAAGAAACGTGGAAAGCTCCGCGGAAAGTTGAATACTCTGTTGGAATTTTGTAACTGTGGAAAACTGTGTGAAAAAAACACAGCAAGCGTCATTCAGGATGACTTCGTTGGAATATATGAGAAACGAAGGAATGTCCAGTGAACCATATTTATTATGCAAGTTTGGAATTCAATAGGCCTACCTTCCCAGCGATTTTCAGCTTTCCATGGGTTTTTGCGCTAAGTCCCCCGGGAAAGGGGAAAGCGATTCCAGGAATCACTTTCCCACAGTTTTTGCGATGCGCTTCGCTCGCCAAAAAGTGATTCCGGAATCTCGCGAAAACACTCCTCATGAACGTGTGTATATAATGCCCCGTCTACAATAGCTACAAAAGCATGAGATGGGGTTCAGAAAAAGAAAAAAAATAAGGAAGTAAATAAATCACAACCAAATCGAAAAAAACAACTTATTACCAAAACAGAACATTATTATATGGTGTTTCAACAGTCGTTTGATTAAAACGTTCAGATATTTCGATTACTGCGTCCCCGCAAACCTTAGTTTCGAACTTGAGGTCCTTTTCTTCTTCTCCAAGGAGTGTTCCATATCTTCTTCTATTTCTATTTCTATTGGTCCATTTCTTCTTTTCCAAGGAGTCTTTCTCCTGCCGCTAAAATCACACTATGCTGCTGGCCGAGGGGTTAATGAATGCTACACACATTTCGAGTACAGTGTTCGTGCTTTCAAACCATATTTGACAGTGCAAAACGGATAAGTCAGCTGAATTTTATTAGAGCTATATGTCGGCCCTTTTTGGCAAGGGTCCTCTTCAGGCTCAAGCTGGAAAATGAACTTGTGGAAAAACAACTAAAGATTCTAGCTTAGCCTTAAAGCACAACTCTTACTACAAATAATCTTTTCCCTATAAAATCGATCAGAACAATACATTTTCGAAAATACCATTATTTTCCATCTGGAATTAGCGATTTTCTTGTTAACGCCTGTCGACCATGTCCAGCCTTCCTGCTCTCCGACGCGGCGGCTGGGCGCAAAACGTTTGAAAACTGATCGCGCCGTGGTTAAAAAGTGTGAAAACTAAGCAAATAAAAGAGTAAGAAACAAAAGCTTCTCAGATCATTATGTGTGAAAGAGTTGTCAGCAGACATTGATGATCCCGGCAAACGTTTCGTTGTGTGACGGGCAAAACTCGGCAAGGCAAAAAAAGCGCTAAAATTTCGTAGGCACAAAACGAAACAATGGAGAAAGGTGGGGATTTTAGAAGCTTATAATTCTGTATGGGAGCTAGATATATTATAAAAAGCAGAATAAGCAAGAGGGGTCCTTTAAATAGCTTTCAAACCGGCGAACACAGAGATAGAAAACGTGAAATATCACTGATCAGGTCATCTGTCCGTTTTCGATAGTTAAAAGTTTATAACACCAGTACATTGTGCAGTCGCATGATACCATTCCTATCCTACCCAGTGCCAAAATTTTCTGGTATTCCCCTGATGTTATAAGAAAAAAGTTCCAACCGTGCGATAACAATTGTTATCGCACAGCCAGCCATGCGATAACAAGTGATATCGCACGGTTGGAACTTTTTTCTTTCAACATCACGGGAATACCAGAAAATTAAAACAAGTGTACTAGTGTTATAATTATTATCGCCCTTGCCTTTCTTCAGGCGAAAGCGGAAAATTTAGCAACCAAAAGTAAGATGATCTGAAATCAGAATGAAATGCTTACCACAGGTAATCCGTCCTCAACAGCGCTGGTAAGTACATCTAGCGGTATCTCTTGAAAACTGTACAACGTCGTCATGACACAAACAACGAAAATCACGGTGATGATTGTGAAAACGGCGCGAACATGTCCTCCAAAGATATAACCTAAAAGGAAAGAATGAAACGTCGATTGGCATAAATTGAAATATTTCACCGTCTTAACATGATTTTAGTAGAACGATACATCTGTGCAACTTCCGTCATCACAAAAAAGAACAATGAAATAACGGCGGTGAATGTGACAACGGCGCGAACATGCCCACCAAAGATACAACCTGAACAAAAAATTAACAAGAGCTGTAAGCTCATATGGCACTTGCATGTGTTGAGGTGTTTTGTTTGATCAAAAGTATTTTTCGACTTTGTGGTTAAAATGCGCACTTTAAGGGAGCTAGATAAAAAGTATTTTATTTTTGAACTTGGGTGTAATGATGCGCACTTTAAAGGCGCTAGAAATGCATCTGTATGCAAAACCCTTGAGGCAAAAACGATCTTAGGCCTTTAGGGATCCTTGATGTATACCGTTTCGTCAAAAGTTTTTTTTCGCTTTACATTTCATATGCGCACTTTAAGGGTGACAGAAATAAATTTTTAAGCAAAACCCTTGTGGCACAAATGATCATGGGTTGAGATGTATTGTTTGAAATAAAGTACTTTTCGACCTGGCCGTTCAGATTCACACTTTAAGGGAGCTAGAACGTCATTTGCAAACAAAACCCTTGAGGCAAAAATGATAATGGGCTCATGGGAATCATGAAAATATGAATTTAATTTTAAAGTATTTTTCTAAATTTGCAGTCAAGATTAGTACTTTAACGAATGGTCGGGTTTGGAAAGTGGTCATTTTTTAGTCAATCTTGTCAAATCTCTAATATTACAGCCAAGTTCCATCGTCCTAGATTATCTGGAAGTACCTTAAATCGTGATCACCGGAATCCCGGACCTCCCCCCCCCTCAAACTTCCCCACAGTCGCCGGAGCCAATCCGGTTCCGTAAGTGTTTATCCAGAGTATCTGTTTGTTATTCCCACAAAGTTCCATCCCGATCTCACCAGTCTAAGTCGGTCACGTATTCCCCCCCCCCCCCAATTGCTGTCGGATCTGTCCGGACATGCAAAAGATCCACAGAAACGTGTCCTCTCTTTAATTACCAAACTTCACTCAAATCCGATCAGCCGTTTCAAAGTTACGCATGACTCAATGTTCCGGATTCCCCCTCCCGTTACTCCCCCCACGACTATCAGATCATATAAATTTTGCTTTATAAGTCAGTTTGATCGGGTCCCTGATTCGCCTCCCAAGATTCGTCGTGAAAATCCTCAAAACTGCCATAACCAGAATTCCGGGAAACTCCCCTCCACCCCCCCACTAATGTCATGATCCATCCCAAATGTATAAACGATTTATCTGGAGCAGATGCTTGTTCTTCCCAGCAAGTTTCACTCCGATCCCTCCATTCTAACCGTTTCCCGATATTTCCGGTCACCCCCCCCCAACTCCCCCATAGCTGTTTAATCCGGTCCGGACTTCAAATGGGACATCAGAGGTATGTCATTTATTCAGTTATTAAGTTTCATTCCAATCTGACCACCCGCTCGAAAGTTACACAGTACTCCAATTTTCCGGATTCCCCAGCCCTCCACCCCGCTAGTGTCCGGATCCAGTCCAAATGTATAAACGATTTATCTGGAGCAGATGCTTGTTCCTCCCAGCAAGTTTCACTCCGATCCCTCTATTCTAACCGTTTCTCGAAATTTCCGGTCTCCCCCCCCCAACTCCCCCATAGCTGTCGAATCCGGTCCGGACTTCAACCGGGACATCAGTAGTGTGCCATTTATTCAGTTATTAAGTTTCATTCCAATCCGATCACCCGTACGAAAGTTACACACTACTCCAATTTTCCGGATTCCCTAGCCCTCCACCCCCCCCCCGGGTGGTCGGATCCAGTCCAAATGTATAAACAATTTATCTGGAGCAGATGCTTGTTCTTCCCAGCAAGTTTCACTCCGATCCCTCTATTCTAACCGTTTCTCGAAATTTCCGGTCTCCCCCCCCCCCAACTCCCCCATAGCTGTCGAATCCGGTCCGGACTTCAAACGGGACATCAGAAGTATGCCATTTATTCAGTTATTAAGTTTCATTCCAATCCGATCACCCGTTCTAAAGTTACACACTACTCCAATTTTCCGGATTCCCCAGCCCTCCACTCCCCCCCGGGTGGTCGGATTGGGAAACTGAATGTTTCCAAGTTAGTCCGATCGGGTCCCTGATGCTCCTGCCAAGTTTCATCGTCCTAGCACATCTGGAAGTACTCCAACTCGAAAAAGTGTGACTAAACTCCTTAATTTTCAGAATTTCCCCGGCCCACCACTCCCCCCCAGATGGTCGGATCGGGAAACTGATTACTTCTAGGTTAGTTTGGTCGGGTCCCTGATTTTCCTGCCAAGTTTCATCGTCCTAGCACATCTGGAAGTACCCTAACTCGCGATCACCGGACCGACCGACAGACCGACAGACAGACCGACCGACGGAAAAGTGATCGGTATATGGCACTTGAGCGAAGCTGCAAGTGCCATAAAAACAGGATAGCACAAGCTATAATATTTCACAGTTTTATGCTGCCTTTAAAAGTAGTCTTCAGGCCACCAGGGGCAGTTCGAGTGGGGAGGGGTAGAGGTGATTCACCCCCTATGCCAGAGAATCCTACTCTCAGCCGTATGATTTCAGCTTGCCAGAATGACGGTTGTATGTTTTGAGCGTGCCAGAACGACATTTGTATGTTTTGATCTTGCCAGAACGATAATCTTAATTTTTTAACTCACCAGAACGACAGCCGTATGTTTTGAACTTGCCAGAATGGCGATCTAATCTTTTCAGCTTGCCGGAATAATAAAAGGCACTTACCACATTGCCAATTTCGCCCACAAGCTTTCCCAGGTTCTAATCCCATGTTTCGGAAAAGATTTTCTACTCTTACGTTCCGAGTTACAATTTTGTGCGAGTCTGATTTCTTCTACGCTTGGGAAGAAGTGTGACGAGAAGCTCTTCCTAGCAAACCTCAGGGTTCAGTCACATACCCCAGCACCACCTCAAGTCGTTTGTCACTTCATCAGAAAACAACGAAAAAGTGCTAAAGCTTAATTTTCTCACACAATTCTAATATTTTAAAGTTCCAGTGATATCCTCTCAAACTTTTTGGGCTAATATTCCTTGAAAAAAAAAAAAGGCCATCAAGAGGCAACACAGCTTTGTCGTTAGCAAGTGCGATTTAAGGTACAAACTAATTCGTGGGAAACAACTTACCGACAAAGGTGAGATCCCAATTCACTCCTCCCATGGCATATCCTAGAGATCCTCCTAGGCCTGCCATAATCGTAAAAGTGCTCAGACCGTAAGCATGGTCCTCTAAAAAGGTTAGAATTACCTATTTGCGAATATGTTTTACACAGTATCAACGGCGTTTTAATGACAGGCTGTCTGTAGAACGTCTTCTCCTAGAGCCATCGCCCAAATTGTCCCAACCACAAACGTCCCCAAACATAAACGTCCACGGCTTAACCGGCACAAAGGATGTTCAGCTGGAAACGTTTCTTGGGGACGTTTGCCACAGGGGGACGTTCGTCATCCATGGACTGGTTTGGACGTTTATGTTAGGGGATGTTTTCAGACGGGGACGTTTCTTGTCCGGGACAGTTCATTGCTAGGCCTTAAAGAGCATATAGGTCTTCCGATTAGTTTTCCGCAGAACCAATCGGTCAGAAAGATCGATTTTCTCTGACTCTGGGAGTGGCAAAAAGCAGCTGATTGTGTTGTGACATGCTCCGTTCCTACCACTGCGAGGGCAACATGAGCCTCCAGCCCTTGTTGCCCTATTAAAGCAGTCCCTTTTCTGTCGAGGAAAATATTTCTTACTGAATAAATATTTATTTCTGCCCAAGCTGACTGCGAAATACTTCGGCGTTCTTGGCAAGGGTCCTCTTCAGGCTCAAGCCGCTCAAGCTGGAAATGAAGCTCTAATAAAATGCAACTGACATATCCGGTTTGCATTGTAAAACAAAAAAAAAACTTACTGCATTGGCACTGAAAAATCGGATTTGTTCAAAGGTTACTCAGGAAAAGTATATGTCGGTAGAGGGGTTGGCCCATAAAGTTTTAACAGACATTTTGGCGCTTCACTGGCGACATAATACTCCATACCTCCCCTCCGGACACAAATTCTGGTTACGGCCACGCCGGCCCCATCAACGACAACCTCTTGCGGTTCTTCAACAATTTGCTACCCCCCCCCCCCCCCGGAAAAAGTCATCTTATAGAGAAGTTCCGTCTAGCTGGTCCCTCTGCGGCTGTACTTAAGTAGACGTACATGATGAAACATAACAGTGATCATCCTTGGAGCTCTGTGATGTTTCGGTTAACCCATTTTCTTTTTTTTTCATCTTTTTTCTTTTGTGTGTAATATGAAAAAAAAAATGATAATTAGTGTTGAAATGAAATTAAGTTATTGTTTAAGTTAAGTTGAAGTAGTCTGTGGTAATCGCCCAGTGCCAGTGCATTTATGTCATCTCATGGGCGGTTACCTATCATGATGGGTTATTATGTAAATTAACAATAAAATAATCTAATCTAATTTAATAATTGCGTTTTTTACAATAATTTAAATAGTTCCTACCGTTCCTACTACATATTCAGGAGAGAACTAATCAAACCGGGAAAACGGTTGAGTACGGCCGGCACCAGCACTAACATGCAGAGGCGTTACGAGCCAAATGTTTGGGGGGGGGGGCAAGTTATTTAACGACTGGCTGGTCATTTCTTCCGACTATTTTGCAGGAAAAAACAGTGTTTTTAAGAAAAAAACGGACTGGTCTGACGAGAAATCTACTGATTTCAAGAAAAAACGACCGTTCTTAAGAAAAAATTGACTATGTTTACGAAAAACCGACTGTTTCCAAAAAGAAAATCGACTGTTTTTACAATAAATCGCGGCGCTTCGCACCGACTCGGATGTTTTTTACCGACTGGCTAACATCATTCGGGGGGGGGGGGGCGTCCCCCACCCCCCAGACGTGACGCCACTGCTAACATGGCGCCAGATGTACAAAAGCAAATCTAATCTGCGACTTCTAAGAATAGAAGCGCTGTTTTAATCTTGTGGAATACGGGTTCAAAAACTGCATAATTTTCTAATGTCTCGACTGTCGAAGCTCCCTTGCCTAAGAGGGTAAATGTTATCAGAGAAAGCTAGAGAATAATTTGCTTTCGAAAAAAACTTGGATGAAACGTGTTTGGGTGAAACGGGTTTCGGCGAAATTCTGGAACTACTTGTCCGGCAAAAAATAAAGCTCAAAAACGAATTCAGCGTATCTCCTTACCCCTATAAGATAAGATAAGATTTATTCCACTAAAAGCACAGAGGCCATGGAAAAAAAATGAAAAAAAAAAAAATCAAAAACAAAAAACCAAATAAGTGATAACTATTTTACATATTCCTTTACAGGAACCTTTCTCTGTGGTTCATCGAAACCGAAACGAATCTTCCCAACTTTTCAATATCACCAAATAATTTACTTCCCATTACTTTTACCAACCAATCCTCCCCCCAGTAACTAACACAGTTACTGTATATATCCAACATCTAATCAACTTCAAATACAAATTTAATTATAACAAATTTTCCGGTTTCAGCCGGATTCCGGACGAACTATATGTCCGGCTAAAAAAATGATTGTCATATACGGATTCAGCATCTCTTGTTACCCCTAAATCGGACATCTAATCAAGTAATCAACTACAAATACAACTTCTGCTTTTAACAAATTTTCCGGTTATGGCCGGATTCCAGGCGAACTACTTGTCTGGGTAGAAAATGGTTCTCATATTAGTGTTCAGCATGTCTTCTTACCCCTAAATCGACTCGTACTCGACTCTAACACCCGAAATGTTATCTGTTACGCATTATCTGCTGAAATCGCGCATCCTTGTGTTGTGTTATCTGTTATGAACCTTCTGATAGTGCAGTTATCGCTTTTCCACAGTTTTCGCGACGCGCTTAGCTCGCTGGAAAGTGGTTCCGAAATCTCGCGAAAACCCTCCAGAATTCTTAATCTAGTCGTCCCCGCACTGCAGCATGGCGAGTCCGTTCAGTTTCCCTATCTGGTAACATATGTGCTAATCATGACTTTTCCGACAGTTTAACAGCATCTTCAAATCCAGCATGTTCTCCACCCTTGGATCGACTCCCTATAGAACTGCTTCGGGGAATTTTGTCTACTCGTAATTTCCGGTACTGGAATGGCTTTTAGCCTTTACCTCCTGACAAATTTGATTGACAAATTGTGTACCCTTAATCGCTGAAGCCCCTCCCAAACTGTTGGGAGGAGCTTCGTTTGTTTTTTTCGTTTGTTTTACTCACTTTGCATTTACTCATCCGGCAATATGGTCATTGATGAATTTCGGGTTGCGACCGGATTCCAATCCAACTATTCATTCCAGTGAAGAACTAATGACATTTCTTAATTGATCCTGTATTTTATCCTACAAAAACCTTACAAAAAATTTGAACTGACAAATTTTCCAGACCCAAAATTTCGAAAAACCTCTTCCACCTTTTTTTTTTACGGGAAGATGTAGGCTAATTGAAACGTGTCGGTAAACTAATGTCACTTTTTGATCCATCGTGTACCCTACATAAGCTAACCTTACCTTACTCAGGTAAAGTAAGGGACTGATAAACAACAATGCTACTGCGGGCGAGATTTGAACCGAAGGTGCAGGTTCAATATCAACCCTCTTATACCCCTATATTTCGAAATCTTACCTGGCAGGCAGACATCCAACAGATAAGCTCTCGACGGGCTCTGACAAGCATCCGCGTCAAAATCCAAGAGCACCGTTCCCAGCACCGTAAAGAAAATCCCCCAAGCATGGGATCCGGTTTCCACCGGATCCGAAACCGGCAAATTTTCGTCCGGTGGCACGTTATCCGGTATTCCTGTTCCGTTGGTAAGTAACTCACTGAAGAGCGTTGTCAATCCAGCCGATTCGGTTGTTTCGTCAGGAAGTGCCAGCGGAGGGGGGTAGGTATCCCCAAAGGCTTTACCAAGGAGTTTACCGTTCGGTACGAGGAGTAGACCTAGAAAGAATACAAAAAAACTTGGCTTAGTTTATTTGCGAAATACCTCTCACAGCACCATTTTATAACATTTGGTATCCTACTTCAAAACTGTTCACTCTTCTTACTACTGCCACTGAAATGCTCGCTTTTGTTGAAGTTCAGTTCTTAAAAATGTATTCACTCTTCTTACTTCTTCGTTTATTAAGACCAACGTCTCAGACATCCTTGACTTTCTCCCTCCCCCAAACTGGATCTACAAAGACCAAAATCAGCCCTATTTTGCAGCTTATCCTCAGTCTCACTCTTCCCATGTTTTCGAGTGTAAAAATCCCTATCGGCTAACACTCAAAATGCCCACGATCACAATGCCCACGACTCAAAATGCCCACCAAAAATGCCAACAACTCAAAATGCCCACGACTCAAAATGCCCACTACTCAAAATGCCCACGACTCGAAATGCCCACGACTCAAAATGCCCACGACTCAAAATGCCCACGGTTCAAAATGCCCACGATTGGTTTATTTGAGATGTTCAGACGGCAGTAAACCTGAATTAGGGGTGAGCGAGCAACGGGAGGAGTTGACCGAGTATCGGAATCACGATGATCGTATGTTGAACTTGTATAACCTCAATTATAATATAATACTGGTAATATATTTACAAGAAATTCTGAACAGACTAACTGAGTCCCAAACAGCGATCTTAAAACTGACATTTTTAATTAAGGACTAACTGTTACCTTCATGATGCTAGTTAACTGCAGGATTTGGATCTCCTGGTTTTGATTTCTGTGTTGGCACAATTTTATACGACATAGCTTTTGTACTTTCACGCAAATAATTCTGTAATGATCAAGCAACAACAAAATAATTCCTTTCAAAACCTTTTCCGTGGTTAATCCTATCCCTTATAATCTCGTTGTCCGTTGTCCCAGGATGATTTTGGCCTCCCTTGTGGACAGTTTCAGCCGTCGGCATTTTGAACCAGGACGATAATTAGCCTCCCCTGTGACCATTTTGAACTGTCGGCATTTTGAGCCGCCGGCATTTCAGAAGATATCGATTGCAGGTGTTCGACCTGAGTCGTGGGCATTTTGAGTCGTGGGCATTTTGAGTCGTGGGCATTTTGAGCCGTGGGCATTTTAATCGTGGGCATTTTGATCGTGGGCATTTTGAACCGTGGGCATTTTGATCGTGGGCATTCTGAGCGTGGGCATTGTGAGAGTGGGCATAAAGATCGTGGTGATTTTGGGAACCACCCTCCCTATCGCCTGTTGCTTCGAAAGCTGATAGCTTAAAGGCAATTCGTTCCGCCGTAGCTGCTGGCGAGAGATAGCGGAGAACATAATTTGGCGAGACAATGGGGAACTCCCAGGGATAGATCAAGGGAGATAATTAGATTAAATGATGCCTTCCTTCGTAAACAATAGCGAAGGAGTTGGGTTGTTATGGAGGGGAACAACTGTTGCTTTCGGAACTTCTGGCACGACGATAGCACAGAAAGTAATGTTCCTTGTAGAACTTCCATCAGACCATAACGCTGCAGTACTGTTGCTTCTGGAATTTCGGATAAGACGGATACTCTGCAAGTGCTAACACTCAAAATGCCCACCAAAAATACCAACAACTCAAAATGCCCACGACTCAAAATGCTCACGACTCAAAATGCCCACGACTCATAATGCCCATGACTCATAATGCCCACGACTACAAATGCCCACGGTTCAGAATGCCCACGATTGGATTATTTGAGGTGTTCAGAACGTAGTAAACTTGAATTAGGGGTGAGTAAGCAACGGGAAGAGTATAATACACGGAGTATCAGAATGACAATGATCGTATGTTGAACTGGTATAATCTCAATTATTCCTACCCCTTGCAATCTCGTAGTCCGCATTCCCAGGATGATGCTGGCCTCCCCTGTGGACAGTTTCAGCCGTCGGCATTTTGAACCAAGACGATGTTAGCTGTGACCTTTTGAACTGTTGGCATTTGGAAACTGTCGGCATTTTTAAGCCGCCAGCATTCGGACGATTTCAATTTCGGGTGTTCCACATCTGAATTGTGGGCATTTTGAGTCGTGGGCATTTTGAGCCGTGGGCATTTTGATCGTGGGCATTTTAAACCGTGGGCATTTTGATCGTGGGTATTCTGAGCGTGGGCATTGTGAGAGTGGGCAAAAAGATCGTGGTGATTTCGGGAACCACCCTCTGCAAGTACTATATCGCGGAGCTGCTATTCACTAACAGAAAAGTCGGTAAATGGAATGGCTAATGGGTAAATGGAATAGCTCATTGAAGAAAGCCATCAGCAGGTGGAAGTTTGGAAACTGCATCTTTGCGACGTGGGAACAACTTACGTCCAACGTCGTTGCTTGACCATCAGTCGACGCCTCCAAAGATGCACTTGACGAACATGGTGGAGACGACAAGTATTGTGTTGACAATTCCTTGTAGACTTTTTTTGCAACGAATAATAAAACTATAACAACAATAACAATAAAATGATCAGATAGAAATTTTTATGAAGTTGCTATTACAAGTTGGACAAGCTCCGCGGAGTTCCATCTCAGGTTTCCGTCGGCATGGAAGGGGGTGGGAGGGCTTCAACTCTCGACACCTTTCAAAGAAGACCCGGGAATCATGGCACGTCTTGTTCCCTCAGCCGGTATTGCCAGGAAGAGCTGCACAGCTTGCGTTTATTGCACAGCGTACTTGTACACAAGTACAAGTAAGTTTTACATGTACAACACTTGAAGGAAGGAGGAGTTTACGTGTGGGAGGGAGGAAGAGGTTGGGCAGGAGAGATGATTTTTCGATAAATATTTGGAATAAATAATCTGAGCTTGCGTTTTGATCTTTTTATGCTTTGTTCTTATTTTTCTGCCTCGTACAAGGAATTTGAATTCTTTTGGTTAGCTCAAACTTAAAAGCAATCAAGCTTTCTGGATGATTCGTAGGCTATAAATGCGGCAAAATAAATCCTATCCAAAGTTCTGATGAAGAAACCTTATGGAGTTGTTTGCTGTGGTTGCTAGGACAGTATTTTGTTTTTTGTATAAGGCCCCTGGACTTTTAAAAATACAATTATTAATATTATAAGACGAGACAGAAGTATAGAAGACTATCCTACCGAAACTGGCTTGGGTCATACATTTAAACAATGGGTTAAAACGGGAAAGTCAGTTACGATGTTCGACAGCAATATTTCGAACCTTATTGGCAAGGGTCCTTGTAAGGCTGTTGCTCGAAGAAATGCACCTGCAATCTCGCTCACGAAATATCGGCCGCAATATCGCTGACGAACATCATCAAAGTCGTCATCGCACCTCTCGCTGATAGGCCGAAATATCGCTGACGAATATCATCAAAGCCGTCGTCGCACATCTCGCTGACGAAATATTGGCCGCAATATCGCTGACTAACATCATCAAATCGCACCTCTCGCTGACGAAATATCGGCCGAAACACTGCTTGACGGCCAAAATATCGGTGGCGAACACCGTAAGCGACTTTTCCGTTTTGACCCATAGTTTAAATATAACATATAAAGCTGAGTGGGAAACATGCATGTTTCCGCCGCGAAGTCGAGATCCTTTTTCTGATGGATTTCTTCTTCTTCTTCCTTAAGAAGACATGAGCCATTCTTGGGCTGAAGGAGTGTATATGATTTGGGTCAGTAGACCAATAAGAAGCGAAATTTTCACAAATCTGTTTTCGTCTTTCATGCGTGCAATCCCTCTATTGATGGGAACCCCATTTCTCCGTGTGCCGGAATAATAGGTTTTCTCGCTCGTCAGTGACATGCAGATTTATCGTGTGACGTTTACACAGTCCAAGCACGAATCGAGGGGTCCGAAACTAATCTATTTCGGTGTATCAAAAGCCTATACTGATTAGAAAAAGATACACTGGAACAGCCTCTTAATATAACACCATTCCGAGATGAGATGAGGGTAGGTGAATAGGCCGCCCCTAAATAAATATGCGACGCAAAAGTTTAAAGGTTTCAAGCAGTTCGCAAGTGAAGGTGACAAGTGGGATGAAAATCGAGCCTATTTAACTTGTCTGAAGAGGGCGCTGAAGCTGTGAACACAAACTTACGGCCTATTAGCCTGCTTGCAATATGAAACACGAAACCTGGAGAATTCTTTTTTTTTTTTTTTACATAAAGCTCGTAGTATCTTTTCTATTCTTACAGTCCAATATGAACTGGCCAGGTGACTACGCTTCCACTTGCCCTCGGTGACGCCAACGGTCTTATCAACTTATTATTATTTTTTTTTTTTTAATCACATGACCGGACTATCTATTTAGCGTCACCTATACTTTCCTCTAGAATTCTTAAAGCACAAACATTACTAGAATTGATCTTTTCATGACGAAAGGCTCAGAAATAAGTTTTTTTCGAAAATACCATTACTTTCCATGTAAAATTAGCGATTTTCTTGTTAGCACTTGTCGACACTATCCAGCTTTTATATTGACATGGCTAAACGGATATGTCAGCTGAATTTTTATTAGATTAAGCTTAAGCTAGAATCTTTAGTTGTTTTTCCACAAATTCCCTTTCCAGCTTGAGCCTGAAGATGTTCCTCGTTATGAAGGGACGAAATATTGCTCTAATAAAATTCAGCTGACGTACCCGTTTAACACTGTCAATATGATTTGCAGTCAGCTTGGGCTGAAGGAATATTTATTCCCTATAATATGAAAAAAACTTCGTTTTCTTAAAGAGTTAAAGAGGCTGCGTCCCAAAGTCGAACCTTAAAACGTACAGGAATTAGGAGAGGCAGTTGGGGGGCTGCCGCCCCCCAAACCCCCCGCTTTTAAAGACTCTTTTGTACAGGTTTTTTGTTGTGGGGGGCTGCCGCCCCCCTAACCCCCCGCTCTTGGCTTCGGAAAGGCCCTCTTTTAATTAACAAAAAATTGAAATGAATGAATAATGGAATAACTTCGAAAAATGTTAAACACAAGAGGACAGGAGAACCATTGCGCCGAAACTAGTAATTAGTAACAATGAAGTTGACCACTCCATTTACATTTTAACATAATTATTGAAACTGTTTCCCAGACACAGAGCACACAAGCTAAGAGCTGGGGGTGGGGGTAGGGTAGCAAACAAAAACCTGTTTTGTATTTTTTGTTAATTAAAAGAGGGCCTTTCCGAAGCCAAGAGCGGGGGGTTAGGGGGGCGGCAGCCCCCCACAACAAAAAACCTGTACAAAAGAGTCTTTAAAAGCGGGGGGTTTGGGGGGCGGCAGCCCCCCAACTGCCTCTCCTAATTCCTGTACGTTTTAAGGTTCGACTTTGGGACGCAGCCTCTTTAACTCTTTAAGAAAACGAAGTTTTTTTCATATTATTTCTGTACGTTTTTCTACAATCCATGGTGGATGTAAGTTAATAATTCCTGTACTCCTCGTACAGGAATTAGGAGAGGAAGTTGGTTTCTGGAATGGAGCTGGATTTTTATGATGCTTGCAGTCATTCTCGCCGTGCCGAGCTGATTATTTTGATGTACTTGAATGTTGATATTCGTAACTTTTAAGAATTTCAAAAACGGTTGTTTCGCAGAAACTCAACGTTTTTTTGGATTTTGGCTCGAATTGATTTTCCAATTACATAATTTAATTTCTGGAATGGAGCTGGATTTTTATGATGCTTGCAGTCATTCTCGCCGTGCCGAGCTGATTATTTTGATGTACTTGAATGTTGATATTCGTAACTTTTAAGAATTTCAAAAATTAACATGGGCTCTTATGGGGAAATGGGTTTTTTCTAAGCTAGAAAATCGGGGGGTTAAGATTTTCCGACGAAACTTTCCAGGAAAATTACTCGGAGAATTCCGCGTCGAATGAGTCTTCGTACACCCAGATCCGATGTCGGCTGTGACCTGTAGGCGTGGCAGAAAAAAAAAAAGGGTTTCTGTCATTTTTCTCAAATAAAAATTTTACGGATTAAGACAGAATTTTTTGAAGCTTTCAGTCAGTCTCACCATGTCGAGCTGATCATTTTGATGTACTTGAATGTTGAAATTCGTAACTTTTAACAACAAAAAACTTAACATGGGCTCTTATGGGGAAATGGGGTTTTTCTAAGCTAGAAAATCGGGGGGTTAAGATTTTCCGACGAAACTTTCAAGCAAAATTACTCGGAGAATTCCGCGTCGAATGAGTCTTCGTACACCCAGATCCGATGTCGGCTGTGACCTGTAGGCGTGGCGAAAAAAAACAAAAGGAGAACATGAACATTAAGTGGCTATGCGTGGTTTCTGGAAAACAGGGAAGGAGTTATCGGATCGAGCTGAAATTTCGCGGATAAGCTCCTGGGCCCTAGGGGACCTTAACTTGTGAATTTCAGCCCGATCGGACAACGTTAAAGGGGGGGTGGGGTTGGGGGGTCGAAACTTTCGGCCAGATTTTCCCCATGAAGGAAAAGTCGGAGGGGGATGAAATTTGGCAGGTTTCTTAGTTGGAGCTCGGGCTACGAAATGCATCCCTCCCCATCCCTCTGCGACCACTGGAACCGAAGATCACTTAACATTGTCGTGGTTCGCCTCTTTAAAGAGGCACGAGTGTGCCTCCTTGATCCAGCCTTCCCGCTCTCCGACGCGGTGGCTGGACAAAGAGTATTTGAATACTGAATTAAAAGTGGGAAAACCATGCAAAATAAGTGAAGTCCAAAAGAGAAGATGGGCCTGACTATGTCTTCCAAAATAGAAAAAACTTTTCTCATGTCCCTTTTTATGACAGAGCTGTCAGTGGACCTTGAAGCTTTCGGCGAAATTTATGTTGCGTAACTGGCAAATCTCGGCTCGACCGAAAATAAATCGTAAGTATACACACGAAACAATGGCGAAAGGCAGGGATTTCCGAATTACGTTACTCCCCCGATAATCATCAACATCATCAACGTTTAATTACAACTCTGCTATGGTATGTGTTTAAACGTATTCTTTCGGACGAAAAAAGGATCGCTACACTTCAATTTAAAAAGTGAACACTACCCTTTTCTCTTCACTAACCTACGGATCTATTATACTATCTCTCAGTAATGGATGATGAGAATGAGGCGAGTGGAGGACAAACAGAGACTGATTTGCTTAGAGTGCTGTGACTGCTGAAATGTTATATGGGCAACTGGACTGTGAATGTTATCGAAAAAGGGTTAAATAATTCTCACCTAAAACAATTCCAACGGAAAGCAGCATGATAAACGGCCTCCTCCTCCCCAGTTTGGACTTGCATTTGTCGCTTAAAGACCCTAGGAAGGGCGTTAGAAAGAATCCGACTAAGGGGCTCAGACACCAAATTAGGGTCATGTTGCGATGTCGGACTCCGATTTCGAGGAGGGTGGGAGAAACGAAGGCCGTTTCTGCGGCATACGCGAACTCGATGCCCATTACGGCGGCAGAAACGCGAACCAGTTCAGCACGCGTTTTCCGTCTGAAAAGAAACGACTTTCATAAAACTAAATAAACACTATCGATGACTAACTCTACACGCTACACTACAGGTGCCCAGAGAAGAGCCGGAAACGTCACGACAGCAAACGTTTTCGATTGGCTTACAGAAGATCTGAATCAACTTTGAGGATTCGTTTGGGTGACGTTTCTTGTTCTTCCCGAAGTTCACTGGCGTGTTTCGGACTTAGTCATATAAAGTAGCCTATACATATATTCCCAAAATTTGGGTAGGTTCAAATGTCGCGTGCAAACTTCTCGGCTCGTAACCTTTGCTTCGCTACAGCAACCTGGGTTGTGAGTGTGATATGGAGATGGGGAAAATCGTCCCCACTTTCTTCAGTTCGATTCAATTCAATAAGAACATCCTCACGGACGAAGCCGAATTTGATTTCTCGTCATGCGCAGCTTATTACAATCACACAATCACTCCTTTCTATAACGTTACATTAACTTCAAATCTTGTATATAAACTCGGAGCAAAGCATCTTGGTCAGTTTTGGTGAGATTAGTGAGGTCATTACTATATTCGGAGGTCAGACCAGAGTGTAGAGTGTGAGAGGTCAGACCACGTGTAGTGCACCTATGGCCCATGAGCAGGCCAATGAATGAACTGTACTCATTCACGAATGTTACTTTTCTAACAATCAGCGATCTCTCTTGATACTCATATTTTTTTTTTTTTTTTTTTTTAAATCCAATTGGGAGAACAATCAACGATCTCTCTTGACATTCATATTTATTTTTTATTTTTGTATAAACCCAATTGGGAGTCTTCCAATCGTAATCGTATTATTGACCCCGCACTATGTCTGGAAAAAATTGAAAAAAGAGCTCGGAGACAATCTGCTAGAAATTTGTGCGAGTACCCATTAACCCGTATTGTCTACGGTGACTTCCTCACCAGTTAGACAACACGGGCAGATGTTCTGTTTTATGTATGTATGGGTGTTATGATCATTTTTTTTCTTTTTTCTTATTTTTTACGTACTCCGTGTTTTCACCTTGTTGTTCACGGGCAAAAAAGTTAATAAATAAATAAATAAAATAAATGGTATTCACTGGACACGCGACCGGGTGTTATTGGGCACGGGGTGCTGACGGGAGAACCATACTAACTCTAATATTACGAATGACCTGTATTATAAACGTTATATGTACTTCCATCCCGTGTATTATGAATGTGTCTTCTCTGCTGGGCTCTGGACTAAATGTACATTAACAAAAAAAAAAAAGAAACACCTTCAGATTTCCAATATTTCTCTAAAGCACAGCTCTTACTAGAAATGATATTTTCCTTATGAAAGGGATTAGAAATAAAGTTTTTCAAAAATGCTATTATTTTCCACCTGAAATTAGCGATTTTCTTGTTATCGCTTGTCGACACTATCCAGCCTTCCTGCTCTCTAACGCGGCGGCTGGGAGCAAAATGTTTGAAAACTGAACGCGCCGTGGTTAAAAAATTGGGAAAATAAGCAAATAAAATAAGTAAAAACAGAAGATTCTCAAATCCTTGTGCGTGAAAGAGTTGTCGGCGGACATTGAAAATTCCGGCAAAATTTGTGTTGCGTGACGGGCAAAACTCGGCATGGCTGAAAAAGCGCAAAAAAATCGTAGGAACAAAACGAAACAATGAAGAGACGTGGGGATTTTAGAAACTTGTAATTCCACAAGGGAGCTAGGTACATTATAAAAGGCAGAATAAGCAAGAGGGGTCCTTTAAGTTTCGCCGCTAGGGTCTATTGTTGGGAGTCTTCCAACAGGGGGTTCCAACCAAACAAGCGCAAGGACGAACTCGCGCCCAACATATCCAAGTCGAACGCTTTAGGCGTAAATGGCACGGAAAAGTTAGTCTTCGTTACTTGATTAAGGTTTAAAGCACTCAGGGCATCATTTTTTGGCTTTCTGCGGATTTATACTTGTCCTTTGATCCCTGATTAACATGCACACAAGACACGTTTCCAAATAAACCAAGTAGAGGGCTTACCGGTCTAATAAACTTTTGTAGGAATAGTTGGCGGAAAATTTAAATAACCAAGACGGTACTTTTTGGCACTACTTGTGTGTTCCACCCCTCTGCCAATAGTAGGTATTTGTTACTATTTCCGTTCCAGCCTCACGAAAAGTTACTACGCTGACCGTTCCAACCTTCTCAAAACAGTAACTAATAGTAACTATTTGCTTACCATGCTCGGGAGCGTAGTAAGCGTGGTAACTACAGATCTCTGTGACGTGATTGGCTGGATTACCCCCGTGGAGTGATTTTTTTTTACCGAAAATTTAAAAAAGCGTTCCAGCCTTGACGCAAAATAGCCAAAATTCGTGACGTCATGTGTAGTAACTACGGTAAGTTGGGTGGAACACGCTCTATATTGTACAAGGGGTGCTGACCAGAAATTATCCGTTTCTGTTACCCGGCTAAAAAAAAATTGTCGGGGACTCGTCCATATTCTCAACGTCATTGCAGGGGTGAAAAACAGCAATCCCTCAACACGGTCAAAACTATTCAGCGTAGGCTATTCAGTTACGAGGTTAAAAAAAGCTGGCATTTCAGTTTAACTTTAAAAATAATTTCAATTACTAGAAAGCTCAGTTAAGCTGCAACCGGAGCCTTGAGACTTTGAAAAGCTTCATTTACTGTATAACTCGTCAAAATCGTGTATCAAGAACGATGCTGTAATACGGTTTCATCAAAAGTGTAGACATACGTGCGCGATTATCGGTAGAAACAAAATGGCTTCAAAAATCAATAAGAGTTTTCATTCACCTTTTGTCTGAGCATCTCTTCGGACCATAGCTCGGCCTTGTATGAAAGAAGAAATTTCTGCATTGATGTATAGTTGTAAATTCTATGCGTTTTATTTTCTTCTTTTCTCCCACTCCATTAAATAGAAACACTTCTTTACTGACCAAAAACCTATCGCGGCTCACAACAAATCAAGACCTACTAAACGGTCAATTTGATGGGAAATATACTTATTCATTCATATAGTCTCATAATACAGCATATTCATTACTATTCTTGTATCATAAACAAATAAGCCATTTTTTAAAATCACTCCTGACATGTCACTTTATTTTTATTTTTTCATTAAGAACCTCTTATTTTTCCACAGTCTGAAGTCGTTTTTCCATCAACGTAGAACAATTTTTATTCCAAGTTTTCTTCGAAATCAGAATATTTTAAATACAACTCAAACAAAACAACTTTTGTCACCAACCGTTGTCAAGTAGAAAACAAGTCTTCGCAGTCACTCAGCATGGGGAAAAAGAGATACGCAAAAACGATGTGAACATGGGAAACTTAATATGTTGGGATTAAAAAACAGGGGGGGGGGGGGCGCAGCTGTAGGCTCATGAATATTTCCCGCCTTTCCTCGAATAGAAACAAGATTTTGGAGTTTATCGCTTTATCGATTGCTCATTCCGGCCTATAAATAGCTTCGAAGATGTTTCCTCGCCTAAAAAATACTATTTTCGGAAGAGTTTGTAGGGACGGAGGGACCATGAAAATATTGTTCGAGTTTAAATGAATCTTGAATAGCATCATTTTCTATCTTTCCATTGATTTGTTCTTGTCCTTTTGCTTTTCTTCCAACGAAATGTCAATGAATAACACACAAGATATCACCGAACAGACACATCCAGAGTGGAGGCAAAGTATGGATGGGTATAGCCACACTGTCAGAAGTCTCATAACAGATAACGCATAACACTTTCAAGAATAACACCTTTTCACTTAGAAATAAAGTGTTATGACCAATTAAGTTTACACTATTTCGTGCCTAGATCTCCAACAACACCTTCAATTGGTAAAAATACTAACGGGAACGAAAGAAACATAACAGATAACATCCCAAAGTGTTATCTGTTGAAACCGGGCATCCTTCTGTTGTCGTTATGTAACTTCTGACAGTGTAGTATTTTTACAACTGAAGGTGTTGTCGGATATCTAGGCACGAAATAGTGTAAAATAAATTGGTCATAACACTTTATTTCTAAGTGAAAAGGTGTTATTCTTGAAAGTGTTATGCGCAATCTGTTATGAAACTTCTGACAGTGCAAGGCCGTATCCAGAGGGGGAGGGGGGGGGGGGTAGAGGGTCCCCCCCCCCTGAAACATACAAAAATAATCGTTTTTATAGGCTTTAACCTTTGATCTATGTCTTTTTTGTACTTTTTGGTCCGACCCGCGGGCAAACCCCCCCCCCCTTCCCGAAATAAATTCCTGGATATGGACCTGGGTATAGCGAATGGCATGGCTACTTAAACAATCTCAGTACCCTACGAGAAGCGAATAATTCAGTGAAAAACAAGACCAAAGGTTCCGATGGGATCCCAAAAATTCAATATTTGATCCAGACAATTAGGTTTTGTCTTAGCCAGACCCAGTCTTCGCCGGGCCAAACAGCTACTCATTAAGAAATCCAAGCTCAGATATGGACTCAGCATGTGCGTTTACCTCTATAAGCCGATCGAAACGATCCTAGCTTACTTTTGTGAATTTTGCGGTTTTGGCAAAATTCAAGATCTACTTGTCCGGCGAAAAGCTAAAGCTCAAAAACGGATTCAGCGTACCTCCTTACCCCTATATTCAACATCTCAACTTCAAATAAAAATTTAACTTCTAACAAATTTTCCGGTTTCAGCCGGATTCCGGACGAACTATATGTCCGGCTAAAGAGTGATGGTCATATACGGATTCTGCATTTCTTCTTACCCCTAAATCTATCATCTAATCAACTTCAAATAAAACTTTGACTTTTAACAAATTTTCCGGTTTTGGCCGGATTCCGGGCGAACTACTTGTCTAGCGATAAAATGGGTTTCGTATTCTTGTTCAGCATGCCTTCTTACCCCTACATCAAACATCTAATCAACTTCAGATAAAACTTTAACTTCTAACAAACTTTCCGGTTTTGGCCGGATTCCGGGCGAACTGCTTGTCCAGCGAGAAAATGATTTTCATATTCGTGTTCAGCATGGCTTCTTACCCCAAAATCAAACATCTAATCAACCTCAAATAAAACAGTTACTTTTAACAAACTTTCCGGTTTTGGCCGGATTCCGGGCGAACTACTTGTCCGGCGAGAAAATGGTTTTCATATTCGTGTTCAGCGTGCCTTCTTACCCCATAATCGACTATCACATCAGCTGTTTAAAACAAATTTGCTTGCCCCTTAATTTAAACCCCCTCCCCCACCCCTAAATGTAAAGCTACAGGGCCCATCTACGAACTCGACCTTACTCTTGACCCAAAGAATCCCCACACCAAGTTTCATCAAAATATCTCACTGCTTTCGAGAGTTATCGTGCTTACAGACAGACGGACAGACGGACGGACGGACGGACGGACGGACAGACGGACAACTTTTGCGATGTCATAGGTATCCCTCCACTTACGTTTTGGGATCCCAAAAACGAAAAAACCCCATCTGATATGGTTATCCGCATTTGTTCGGCGAACGGATCAGTGAAATGGTCTTGATGCAGATGTGGTTTATTTTTATCCGCTGAAATCAATGAGTAAACTACAAAAAAAAAGAATAAAAGAATCACAAGACTTAAAGTACGGTACAGACAAATCCCATATAGATAATAATAAAGTTTATACTCGAAGGACCTGTCTTTAGTATTGTATGATCAATACTAACACAACCTACTTCCGTAATCGCCCAATCCGTTCTTGATCCCCCCAGACCTTAACTTCATACGGCTAACCTTGGCAACGAAACCTTCACTGCTTTTCTAACTTGCCTTTCTTCGCTACCTTCGATGCTGTTCGACGGTTTTTTGCGAGAAGTTTATCCATCAGAAAACCCGGTTATGTAAAATCTCCCCTGATTTTGCTAGAAGCAAATGGGTCTGGAAAAATTTTTAAATCACCCAAAGGCTTGGGAATGTTTTGGAAACGGTCCCAAGTTTTAAGACATTCAACTATTTCAAAATACTAGAACATAAACAGTAAATAGTGCGAAGGGTGCTTTAACAAAAACGTAATAATTAAAATGAGGTAGATCGTTACCTGTAGATATGTGAATAGTCATCGCTATCCCCCTTGTTCAAATTTTGAATTGCGCGCTCTTTAATCGCTTTGACGCGCTTATTGGCTTTCTCCTGGATTCCCTGCAGACGTTCTTTCGGGGTCACCTCCAGGAGGCTCTGCCAGGCGTCCTTGGCCCGACCTCGCAGGAGATGGATGTTGCCAGTATATTGTGCTAGCTTCTCTGCCATATCTAAAAGACAATTGAGTGGTGATTTAAATAAGGTGACAATCTTTATTTAGTCAAGAACTAATGACCTTGCTATCCAAAATATGTCTCCGAACCACAGGCGGCTATCATGATAGGGGGAATTAGAGGACAGGCATAAAAACCAAACGAATGGGCCGAATGGGATGCGAGTTGGACAATGCCGAGTTTATGTGGCCTAGTTTTTCGCGTCCGGACCGGATCCGGTCACTGCAGGAGGAGCATGGAGCGGAAACCGGAAATTTGCAGATATGGTCCGATTCGACTCAAACTCGAAGGACGAGAAGAGGAGATGTCAGAGATGGGAAGTTTATGTTTCATAGTCGTTTTAGGCCACAGTTGGGGGGAAGTTGGAGTGGGAGTCCCGGAAATTTTGTGGCTCGCACAGGGGTCAAACGAGTGGATTGATTTGAATGAAACTCGGATAGTAGAGAGACCATATGCCCTAGATGACACACTTTAGGGTGCGGACCCAATCTGAGCGCGGTGGGGGGGGGGGGAGGGCAGGAGTTTCCCGAAAAATCCTCAGACTCGATTGAAAATTGATAGCCGGTAAGAGAACATGCTTTAAATGACTGTTATATGTTTCTGAACCAGGTTCGGCCACTGTCGGGGGAGTTTGAGGGGAAGGGGTAGCATACCGGAAATAGTGTACCACTCCTAGGGATCAAACTAGTGGGATGAAACATTTGCCCCTAGATGATTCAAGACGATGCCGGAAACGCCCAGACTCGAGTGAAACTAGATGTCCTATTTCTAGGTCCGATCCTAGGGGGTTGATGGGGGGTTTTGTGACGTTCTCATCTACTTTCTTATATCACCTACTCGTACAAGTGCCATACAAGCTCGTAACTCTTATTTATTTATTAAGTACCAATTATGTACACTACACAATTTTAAGGCACTGGAGGTCCCTGGTCAACTCCCTCCTGGAGCATAGCTTGTAGGGAACCTTGCACTAAACACAAGAGTCTTAACTACTAAATCATCTATTAACACGATCATTATATTACATTTCCGTTAAAAAAAAAACCTACACGTTAACCTCCAAAATTTAGGTGCGATATAACCAAGAACAATCACCTTGTTTTCTACAACTATTCACCGCACATATAACTTGGTAACTTGTATAATAGTTTTTGTTCTCAAAATTGTTCCAACAATCACCTTCTTGTTTTCTACAGAACTATTCACCGCACATTAAATTTGGTCCCTTGGTAACTTGTATAATAGTTTTTGTTCTCCCTCTGTTTGTAACCTTTCTGGAATTTTCGGCATTCTGAGACGAAAAGGTTTAAAACGTATCAGGACTTTCTATTTCAAATATTGTAAATTTCTTTTATACCTTCCTCGTCGTTACAGAAACTCCCGCATAACTGCAAACTTTTTACCGTCTGACCCTTGCGCAAAGCTATCCTCCATAGCTCAGGACCTCGACGTTCCTGCCCTAGACCATTTTAGCACTTTTCATCTGGAAAGACGATTTTTTAGACTGGATAAGTCCCTTTTTTGTGTTTTGTTTGTTTGTTCCTGTGCATTTATTATGTTATCGAAAGCTCACTGTAATTTTTCCTTTCTTTATTTATACTGCGCTATTTCCTTCTCCTTGTTTAGTGCGTCAATAAAATTTCATCATCATATTTACATAGTCTGAAGACAAAACAAGAGGTAACAGTTGACTTTTGGTTGGACTGTAGGCTACTCATTTTTATTGACACTTTCCAATTTTGCCCCGAATTCGCAGAGAGAACAACAGACAACTTGGTCAGAACTCAAGTCCTTTGTTGGGTTGATCGAATAAAGATGGGAAAGAAAATGGAAGGGAAGGGTATTAAACATGAAATCAGAAAAGGGTATTAAACATGAAATCAGAAAAGGCACAGGAGGTAGACATATAGATAGGCATTAATCCTTAAAATGTATGTCATAGCGTGTTCATCAAATTAATAATAATAATTTTATTTTTCACCCATCAAAAGGCAAATGGCATATACGGAGTAGGAATAGAGAAAGAAAAGACGAAGTAAACACTATAATAAGAGGAGACCAAACAAAATGGAGACTACGAGAACATTATCCTATCAATAAAACTATCCTATTGTCGAAGAATGCTCTCCCATTCATGCTCAATTTTATTGCTGTACTTTTGTATCAGTTGTCCAACTGCTGTAAGTGGGTCATTGATGTTGTAGGTAGCGACGATTTACTGTTTCGGGCCCAAGGAAGGAGACGGAGCAGGCAGGAATTTACAGAAACGAAAATAAATAGATCGAATTTTTATTTTTTATCAATGTTAGTAAACATTCGCCAAAAAGGTGCGATATATAAGATGTGAGGCAGGACCACCGAGTTAAAAATCGTGGCGAGAATAAGACGGTTGAAACGCAACTTATTCGTCACAATGGAACCATAAGCTGCAGCAATCAGTTACGTCAAACGTAACTTCACTGGAACACATTTACAAGACAAACATAGTTAAAGGATCAAAAACAGAACAAAGAAATTCAACAATAAATGTGACTAGTTTTAATGGCTGTTGTATACAGCTCAACAAAATTTGGAACAAAACTCCTTCAATACCCTTCGTGCCTTGTGGTAACGGAAGTCAATTTAGGAACTATGTGGGACTAGGTGCGTTGTGGTCTGTTGCGGCCGGCTGAGTAGGGTTCGGGGGGACGGGACGTAATCGGAAAAAAGACAGGGCCTTAGTACCGAACTGAAGGCACAGGAGGTTTCTTCCCGCGTCCAGAGCACGAGTTCTCGAGTGACCTCATTTTGTCTGTATAGCCTTCCGTCTTTTAATTTCCGGATGGGACCGTAGAGTGACGGAGTTTTTCTAAAACGATCAGTGTGGACCACTTTACTTCATCTCTTCGGTATGCTTTTCTGTTTTTTAAGTTTCGGAGGGAGATCCTGAGTCCTCGAGTGGGTCTTTTTTAAGTATTGTTGGGTCTTATTTATTTTTCTCTGTTATTGTTTATATTCATATTCTTCTTCTTCGCATGGTGATGAATCCGCGCCTATAACTTCGAAAGTTATTATTCTCTTCAATATTAAGAGATAATCTTTTATGAAAAAATGCCACAACAAAGGGAAACAACAGGAACACTTCTGAAAAAATAAAATAGAATTGTTCCTCATCTCATCGCCACTTTGTTTTTCGCTTGCCCACTCTGTGAGAAGGAGGAAGAAAATTTGGACCATTTTCTCCGTCGATGCCCGAAACTTTCTGATTTAAGAAAAATTTATCTAGATGGTGTTATTTTGTCACCTCTTAAAATTCTGAGTGATATTAACCCTACCATTATTAATCGAGTGGGCGTGTATATAGATAAATGTTAAGAATTAAGAAGGAGTCTGAGTGTTTTAGTTATATTTTCCGACAAAACGGTCCGAAATTGCAAACGAACTTGTTTAACAAGGGGGGGGGGGCGCACATTCTCCAGAAAGCTTTTAACTCCCAAGTGTCTGAATACGTTGCGTGAGTTCCAATTTTCGACAATTTCCTGACTTGTCAAACCGTAGCTAAGCTACAGACAACACGAATAGTAACGACAGAGTTTCAACAGGAAACTTCCCACTTCACACAAAGACCAACTGTAGAGCCAAGGGTCAATAATAAGTTGTTCATTTAGTTAGTCACAAGGTCCCTCTACTACGAATAGTAGTTGGTTTGACTAGATAGAATCCCATTTCTGAAGTCCATTGTTTTTTGCACTTTTGCCAACAAGGCCAGATACATCTCGGAATCCGTCTTATTCACAGGGAGCCAAGGGAGCTTTTAAGGGGAGAAGGATATTTTCGAGAAATCATGTTCCTGCTCCAATTATGCGCAACAAATCATGGACCTTTGGTAAAGCTGGATATTACACCATATAAAGGATCGTTCAGACGCACATCGGGGCCGCTCGCGCCCCTAACAAATTCAGATGGAGAATGATAAGACAGATTATATTGCAATAGAAAATCGTATGAGCGATGTGCAAATACAAACAAAAATCCCAGACAAAATCGAAAGCACAAACAAAATTCACCCATTGATTTCACTTTGTCTATGACTGGACCCACCTTTAATTTTACTTCCACCCGTTTCCTCTCCGGAACTTCAACAAACACTTGTACTTTTATTCACGACAACCCCTCACTTTCATACATCAGGTGATCTAGATTTGTATTACTTCGCCACAAATAGGGCAGAAATAAGGACCTGCGAAATGGTTTGGGATAGGGCAAATGTCAGAAAATGTGGAACGTCATTTTTTTAAAGTAACCTATCTAGCTATTTTAAGCCGCGGGAGGACCTCACTATCAGTTATGACAGCGCGCGAGCAAGATTGTCACTGCTTGCAGAATTCTGCGATTTGTCACAGGTTTTTGACTTTTTCGACAAAACGAGCCATAATTCTTCGACATGTAAGACCGTAAAAAGAAAAGAAAACGAATAATTATGAAGCTGAAAAAGTGGAATTTCTAGCTAATAGGTGGTAATAAGGGCCAAGTTTCATAGGCGCTAGAATGTCACAGCTTTTTGCGGCCAAACGTCACAGGTTTCATCAGAAAAAAGTGGCAACAGTGCACGCGAGGTGCTCGCAAAAACACTATTCTTTGCTTATGAAGTTTTAAGCGATGGATACTGGGCAGGTGATACTGGCCGTTAAGGCCACGAATTTTGATTCGAGCGGAGGAGAAACGAGTCATTTCGATTAAAAATAAGAGCAAACCATTCGTAGGTTACGTGGGTAGCCGAAAAGTCCCGGTTGAGAGAGAGCCAGCTAGCTATGGTTGGTAAGGTATAGCTGTAGTCTCGGGCGTGGTTATACGATTTGATAATTATAGTTGACTGCTTTAGTTGGATACGTCGGCTGAGTTTTACTCGAGCGATGTCTCGGCCCTTCTTGGCAAGGGTCCTCTTCAGGCTCAAGCCAGAAAAGCGAACGCGTACAGTAAAATATAGGAGGGTTTTCGCGAGTTGGAAAGCAAAGTCGGAATCACTTTCCAGTTGTATTCGCGCTACATCGGAAAGTTGCCGAGCTTTCCCACCCGGTTTTCGCGCTTTGGAAACCGAAGCAGCTTTCCTGGAAAGTGATTCCACGAAGTTCGTGGAAAGCTCCGCGGAAAGTTGATTTTTTCGGCGGGAATTTCAAAAGTATGGAAAAAAAACAGTGGAAGTATCACTAATAAATAAAGAAAAATTGCAAGCGTCGTTACGATGACTTCGGTGAATTGTATGAGATTCAAAGAAGTACTGAAGTGAACCATATTTATTCGAAAGAGCTTGTAATTCAATATTTTACCGGCGACGTCAGCTTTCCATGCGTTTTCGCGACCAGTCCAGCGGGAAAGTGGAAAGTGATTCCAGGAATCGCTTTCCCACAGTTTTCACGATGCGCTTCGCTCGCCGGAAAGTGATTCCGAGATTTCACGAAAACCCTCCTTATGACTCTCAGTCCGCTTAAACTGCAGGGATACATATGGCTATGAGATGAGAAACTTACTTTCTACATTAGAAGTTGGTCAATGTATATCCTTCCTGTCTATTCACGCTCAAGGGAACTCAACTCAAGTCCTCCCTCGGTTCTGTGATCCTATCCCTTTAACGGAAAGGAAACCTTTCAAGGAGTGAAATTCTCGTTTCCGAACAGAATGGTCGATGCTGCGCTCCTATTGGATAAATCGAGGGGGTGGTGACTATGATCCAAATTCGACTCTCGGCTGGAAAAAACAAATCCAAAGCTTAAACTTAAGACTACACTGCCAAATGTGTTGAAAAAGAATCTGCTGATTTTTTCGATTTTATGACGATAAACAAAATAGTCAGCAGATGCTTTTTCGGCGGTTTGTCGGCTCTTTCTGACAATGCTTGTTTCGCAGAATATTTAATGCGTAACGTTTTCAAAATCACAACAGATTACATCCCAAGAGTGAAACTGCACATCCTTGTATTTGACAATGCAGAACGGATACGTCAGCTACATTTTACTAGAGCTACATTTCGGCCCTTCTTGGCAAGGGTCATCTCAACAGAGCAAAATAACACTAGGGAGTAGCGCCAAGACCTATGCTTTCCATGCTTCACAATCGGGCCATACTTGTAGTGCCGCCCACTACACTTTCGGCATTTAAGGCGAGACAAACTTGCGGGTTTAGAAATGTCTAGTAAAGCTAGAGGGGAGGTTGTATCTTTTTTGGTCTGTTCAGAATTTTAAGTTATTGCAGCCATCGCTGGTGCTCGAATGATAGAGTTTCAGTAGGGACGTTCTCTGTCACTAATGGTACTAGTGTCGCTGACCTCCTTAAATATCTTTTTCACAGCACCAGCTTCAGCTCCAAGCAGTTTTCAAGGATGAAGTTCACAAAATCAGATATTTAAAGTTTAAGTGAAAGGGGCTAGGATAGGACAATCTAGTTACCCATCACTTATTCACGAATAATCGATTTTCAAATAGTGGAATTTCCGTGTGATTTGTGGTGACTCTATGCGCTTGTATTTTTGCTGTTTGCCTTACGAGAAAGATCTATCAATTGTTTTTGTTCAGGCACTAAGCAATCTTCACCAATCTCACCACTGCCTACTGAAAAGCCGCATTTGTGTTGAGATCAAAAATTTCCCGCGTCATTGTAGAATTTACGCTGTGGGGACGGCTGGAGATATTCTGAGCCTCATAACTAGAGCAGATAGTGGAAAATCAAAAAATCCCTTTGAAGAATCCAAATAATTCAGTGTATCCAATTAAATGACACACAAATGATTTGGCTTTTCAGTTAAACTTTAAGGAAGAATCTTTTATTGTTTTTCACAAGTTTCTTTTCCAGCTTGAGCCTGCAGAGCCCCAGATTTTCTGGTTGGAGCGTCTCGACTGTATACAGCCTTCACGCTCTCCGAGACGTGGCGGCTGGACGCAAAATATTTGAAAAAGAACGCGCCGTGGTTTAAAAGTGGGAAAACCAAGCAAAACAGAAGAAGTCAACACAGAAAATAGACCGATGGTCTACCATTTCTTCCAAAATTAAAAACAGCCTTTCAGCTTCTCACGTCCTTATACAAGAAAGAGTAGTTCGCGGACCTCGAAGCTTTCGAAGAAGTTTGCGTTGTGTGACGGGTAAAACTCGGCTAGGCCGAAAACGCGCTAAAAAGCCGTGAGTACAAATCGAAACAACAGTGAAAAGCAGGGATTTCGGAAGCTATAATTCCAGAAGGGAGCATGAGACCAAAAAAGGCAGAAGAAGCAAGAGGGGTCCTTTAAGTCCGGATTAGGACTATGGTTTCGATACGGACTGTAACTGTGACGATTTCAGCATATAGTTTGAGCATATAAGATTTGGCCAGAAGACTTTCACAGGCACATAGATTAGGCGCGCACATTACTTTCTAGCTGCTTGAAGCAGTGGGCGTTTATTTAGGTCGCGTCCCGATGAATTGTAGCCTGTGTAGTTGTATGATAGTTGTACGAAAAAGTTACATGTATTTATATGTAATAGTAGCGACGAGAGTAGCGAATACTATCATTTAATGTGCCTCAGACTGGGCCATTTTAAGCAGTAGTATCCAGTAGCATCCTGTCTTGCTATGAAACATCCAGTCTTGCTAATATAAGTATGCAATAGAATGCAGTAACACGGTAGCCCTGACATAGAAGCATGTAGTAGCATCAGTTCGTACTGCATGCTACTTTTTCGTACAACTTCATGCTACCAATTTTGGGATATTTTTCATCGGGGTTCCACCCTACTTACCGCAGTAGCCACGCAAACGTCGCGACCTCTGCCTTCTTGGCGTCAAGGCTGTAAAGGTGTTTTTGGGATCCCAAAACGTAAGTGGAGGGATACCTATGACATCGCAAAAGTTGTCCGTCTGTCCGTCCGTCCGTCCGTCTGTCCGTCTGTCTGTGAGCACGATAACTCTCGAAGGGAATGAGATATTTTGATGAAACTTGGTGTGAGCATTCTTTGGGTCAAGAGTAAGGTCGAGTTCGTAGATGGGCACTGTAGCCCTACATTTAGGGGTGGGGGAGGGGGTTCAAATTAAGGGGCAAGCAAAATATTTTGAAACAGCTAATGTGATAGTCGATTATGGGGTAAGAAGACACGCTGAACACGAATATGAAAACCATTTTCTCACCGGACAAGTAGTTCGTCCGGAATCCGGCCAAAACCGGAAAGTTTGTTAAAAGTAAAAGTTTTGTTTGAAGTTGATTAGATGTTTGATTTAGGGGTAAGAAGGCATGCTGAACACGAATATGAAAACCATTTTCTTGCCGGACAAGTAGTTCGCCCGGAATCCGGCCAAAACCGGAAAGTTTGTTAAAAGTGTAAGTGTTATTTGAAGTTGATTAGACGTTCGATATAGGGGTAAGAAGGCATGCTGAACACGAATATCAAAACCGTTTTTTCGCCAGACAAGTAGTTCGCCCGGAATCCGGCCAAAACCGGAAAGTTTGTTAAAAGTTAAAGTTTTATTTGAAGTTGATTAGATGTCCGATTTAGGGGTAAGACGAGATGCTGAATCCGTATATGACAATAATTTTTTGCCTGACATATAGTTCGTTCGGAATCCGGTTGAAACCGGAAAATTTGTGATAAGTTAAATTTTTATTTGAAGTTGATTAGATGTTGGAAATAGGGGTAACTAGATACGCTGAATTCGTTTTTGAGCTTTAGTTTTTCGTCGGACAACTAGTTCTGGAATTCCGCCAGAAACCGGAAAATTCGCAGAAGTAAGCCAGGATCGGGTCGCCGTCACTACCCCCACCCGTCAGTTCGCCCACCCGTCAGTTCGCCCACTTCTTAAATCCGACAGTTCGCCCACCCGTCAGTTCGCCCACCCGTCAGTTCACCCACCCGTCAGTTCGCCCACCCGTCAGTTCACCCACCCGTCAGTTCGCCCACCCGTCACTACGCCCACCCGTCAGTTCGCCCACCCGTCATTTCACCCACCCGTCAGTTCGCCCACCCGTCAGTTCGCCCACCCGTCAGTTCGCCTACCGTCAGTTCGCCCACCCGTCAGTTCGCCCACCCGTCAGTTGACCCACTCCTAAAATCCGTCAGTTGGCCCACTCTTGAAATCCGTCAGTTGACCCACCTTTGAAATCCGTCAGTTCGCCAACTCCTGAAATCCGTCAGTTCGCCCACTCCTGAAATCCGTCAGTTCGCCCACTCTTGAAATCCGTCATTTGGCCCACTTTTGAAATCCGTCAGTTGACCCACCTTTGAAATCCGTCAGTTCGCCCACTCCTGAAATCCGTCAGTTGGCCCACTCTTGAAATCCGTCAGTTGACCCACCTTTGAAATCCGTCAGTTCGCCCACTCCTGAAATCCGTCAGTTCGCCCACTCCTGAAATCCGTCAGTTCGCCCACTCTTGAAATCCGTCAGTTGGCCCACTCTTGAAATCCGTCAGATGACCCACTCCTGAAATCCGTCACTTCGCCCAATTTAAAAATCCGACAGTTGACCCAACTTTGCCGTATCATTAAATCCATGAAAAAAGCCGCCACCCCAGGGGAATAGTCATCCCAATTCGACCCTGTCATTAAAGTCCGTGAAAGAAAGGCACTCAACCCCAGGAGATTACTCAGACGGAGACCACCTTTCTCGTTTAATTAGGTTCAAGACGAGATGCCTATGGGTGCAGCTTTTATGTTTACGTAAAGAAGGATATGAAGATGGGTAGAAGAAGGGTATTATATACAAAAACGCCGCGACCCCAGGGGTTTAATCAGAAGGAGCCGATAATTACGTAAACATTTAGTCAGACATATCGGGAGCTTGTTGCGAGATTCTACGGCAAATTCAATTGGAAAAGCTAAAAGATGAAAACAAAAGTAACAAGTCCAGAGTTTCCGATGGGATCCCAAACATTTAATATTTGATCCAGATAATTGGGTCTAGTCTTTGCCAGGCTAATCATCTGAGAAAACCAAGTTCAGATGTACCTATATAAGCCATATCTGTTATGTCGAAACTGGTCGAAACTTCCTGCTTTACTGCCGAATTTCCGGTTTCGGCCGAATTCCGAGCGAAATATTTGTCAACGTAAACGTTGTTACGTAAAGAAGGGGTTTGAAGATGGGTGAAAAAATATCGCATCAAAAACTGTAGTTTCTAATGAGATTTACTATTTTCTATATTTTTTTTTTGGGGGGGGCGGGGAACAGGGTTACCGAAAGGGGATCGCCAGAGTCCTGGATACACTTGCTTAGGAAGGTTTTGAGGGATTCCTGTCATTTGAATTCTGATGGCTTTTCCATTCCAAGGACTGGGATAGGACAATCTAGTTACCCATCACTTATTCACTTAAATTAGCTTGAAGACCCGCAGAAAATGCGTTACTTGGCTGTTCCGCTATTCAGGAATAATCGATTTTCAAATAGTGGAATTTCCGTGTGATTTGTGGTACCTCTTACTTGTTGTATGCCTTACAAGAAAGATTTATGACTTTTTTTTTTGTTCAGTCACTAAGCAATCTTCACCAGAGTCGCCACTGCCCACTGAAAAGCCTTGTTTGTGTTTAGATAAAAATTTCCCGCGTCATAGTAGAATTTTCGCTGTGGGGACAGCCGCAGATATTCTGAAAGTCATAACTATAGCAGATAGTGGAAAACCAAAAAATCCTATTGCAGAATCCAAATAATTCAGTGTATTCACCTAAATGACACAAAAATAAGTTGGCTTCTCAGTTAAAATGTAATGCTTCTTTTTGGGATCCCAAAATGTTAGTGACGGATACCTATGACATCGCAAAAGTTGTCCGTCTGTCCGTCTGTTAGCACGATAACTCTCGAAGGGATTGAGATATTTTGATGAAACTTGGTGGGAGGATCCTTCGGGTCAAAGTACAAGACAAGTTCGAAGATGGGCTCTGTAGCTCTATATTTGAGGGTGGGGGAGGGGTTTCAAATTAAGGGGCAAACATTTTTTTTTTGAAAGCTGTTTAGATAGTGGATTTAGGGGTAAGGAAACACGCTGAATCCGAATATGAAAGTTATTTTTTCGCCGGACAAGTAATTCGCCAGGAATCCGGCCAAAACCGGAAAGCTTGTTAAAAGTGAAAGTTTTATTTGAAGTTGATTAGATGTTTGATTTAGTGGTAAGAAGACATGCTGAATACGATGGTGAAAACCATTTTCTTGCCTGACAAGTAGTTCGCCTGGAATCTGGCGCAAACCGGAAAATCTGATAAGAGCAAAATTTGTATTTGAAGTTGATTAGATAGTTGATTTAGGGGTAAGAAAACGTACTACACGATCGTGAAAACCATTTTCTTGCCGGACAAATAGTTCGTCCGGAATCCGGCCAAAACCGGAAAATTTGTTAAAAGCAAAATTTGTATTTGAAGTTGATCAGATGATAGATTTCAGGGTAAGAAAAAACGCTGAATCTATATATGACAATCATTTTTTAACCAGACATATAGTTCTTCCGGAATCCGGTTGAAACCGGATTTTTTTTTTGAAGTTTACGTTTTATTTGAAGTTGATTAGATGTTCTTTATAGGGATAAGGAGATACGCTGAACTCGTTTCTGAACTATCTTTTGTTTTTGCTGGGCAAGTAGTTTGCTCGGAATTCGGCCGAAACCGGAAATTTGGCAGAAGTACACCAGGAAGTTTCGATCAGTATCGTCAAAATAGATATGGCTTATACAGGTATATCTGAACTTGGTTTTCTCAGATGATTAGCCTGGCGAAGACTGGATCTGGCGAAGACAAGACCTAGTTAATATTAAATTTTTGGGATCCCATCGAAAACTTTGATCTTGTTCCACTTGTAGTCAAAGTTAGACCACAGTCCGTGCACGCTATCTTGTCTCTCGCGTCCGGCTTATAAGTTTTATTCACGTTACCCAGTCAGACTTCACTTTAACAACTAACCTATAGCAATTTTATCAGAAAGAGCTAAGTGAGATAGATACAAATCATATGCCAGTAAAACAGGTTTTAAAACAAGGTGAATTGCTGCTAGTTCAGCAGCAATGGAACCTGGTTTAAACGACTCGGCTTGCCTTTGACTGGGACGGATTTACGACGAAATTAAATTTTTCAAACGACTCGAAGATTGTGTTTGACGGGTGCCACCCCCACTCGCCCCCGCCCCTTCGAGCCACTCCTGGTCCCAAACTTGCAATAGATATAGCAGTCAGCGACCCTGGGTTTGTCCGTGGTTGACGGCACAAGTGGCTTAAAGTTTAACTGAAAAACCGACTTATTTGTGTGTCATTTGATTGAATACACTGAATTAATTGCATTCTGCAAAGGAATTTCTTTATTTTCCTCTATCTGCTCTAGTTATGACGTTCAGAACATCTGCCGCCGTCCCCACAGCGTAAATTCTACTATGACGCGGGAAATTTTAATCTCAACACAAACGCGGCTTTTCAGTGGGCAGTGGTGAGATTGGTGAAGACTGCTTAGTGCCTGAACAAAAAAAAAATCATAAATGTTTCTCGTAAGGCATGCAACAAAATGCAAGCGCATACAGTACCACAAATAACAAGGAAATTCCACTATTAGAAAATCGATTATTCGTGAATAGCGGAACAACAAAGTAACGTATTTTCAGCGGGTCTTCAAGCCAACTTAGGTGAATAAGTGATGGGTAACTAGATTGTCCTATCCCAGCCCTTTTCGGTTAAACTTAAGGTTGGAAAAGCTGTTCTGTGCGAATCTACGAAATGTTTTGAAAAAGCTTTTGAATGTTCGGGTTGCTGGGTCGAAAGACGCGGCGAAAGAAATTGATGTTTCTTACACACCTTGAATCACATAACGTTGATGAGCTATTGAAAATTAGTTGTGGGCTACGTAAATTTGGGAAAAAACGTTTTCCCACTAACAAGAGGACACTCTCCGTACAGAGTTGAGACTCGTACATTGCAGATAGCTTGCAGATATACTCGGAGACGGTACACGGAAGCTTGGCACTGAAGTCCTGCATTATATTATTTCTATTATGCTTTTACTTTCCATTTCCATGTAAACTACTTTACATCGTATTTGCCAATCAAAAACCTTTACTGCTCGTTACTCTATTTTTCCTTTTCCTTTTTATGGCACTTGCCTTCCGGCCAAGTGCCATATACCGATCACTTTTCCGTCGGTCGGTCTGTCGGTCTGTCGGTCGGTCGGTCAGTCCGGTGATCGCGAGTTAGGGTACTTCCAGATGTGCTAGGACGATGAAACTTGGCAGGCGTATTAGGGGCCCGACCAAACTAACTTGGAAATCGTCACTTGCCCGATCCGACCATCGTGGGGGGAGGGAGGGGAGCCGGAATCCGGAATTTAGTGACATGCATAACTTTCGAACGGGTAATCGGATCTTAATGAAACTTGATATTTGGAAAGACACCATGTCTCACATGTCCCAACTCAAGTCCGGACCGAATCCGATGAATGTGGGGGGGGGGGGTCGGAGGGGGGAACCGGAAATCATGTTAAACGCTTAGAGTGGAGCGATCGGGATGAAACTTGGTGGGAGGAACAAGCACAACCCCTAGGTACATCATTGACAGAACCGGACCGGATTCGTGCACTGGGGGGGGGAGTTGGAGGGAAGTTCCGGAATTCCGGTCATACGGAGTTAAGATACTTCCAGGTGGGCTAGGACGATGAAACTTGGCAGGCAAATCAGGGACACGACCAGATTAACCTGGAAACAGTCAGCTTCCCGATCCGACCATCGTGGGGGGAGAGGAGGGAGGGGGAATCCTGACTCTTGAGGCATGTATAACTTCCGAACGGGTGATCGGATCATAATGAAACTTGGTATGTAGAAAGACCACATGTCTCGGATGTCCCATTCAAGTCCGGATCGGATCCGATGAAGCTGGGGGGGGGGGGTTGGAGGGGGAGTCCGGAAACCTTGTGACATGCTTGGAGTGGAGCGATCTGAATGAAACTTGGTGGGAAGAACAAGCACAAGCCCTATGTAGATCAGTGACAGAACCGGACCGGATTCGAGTATTGTGGGGGAGTTAGGGGGGGGGGGGTCCGGAATTCCGGTGATCGCAAGTTAAGGTACTTCCAGACATGCTAGGACGATGAAACTTGGCTTGAAAATTAGAGACTTGACATGATTGGCTAAGAAATAGTTAGTTCCCAGATCCGGCCATCCCTTAAAGTACTAATGCTAACCGCAAAGTACAAAAAATACTTTTAAGCAATAGATACATTTTCGTTATCCCTATGAGCCCATGATCATTTTTGCCTCAAGGGTTTTGCTTACAACTGAATTCCTTAAAGTACAAACAATACTTCTGAGTAAAATATACATTTTCGTGCTCCTGGTGATCATCTTTTTTGCGTCAAGAGTTTTGATTACAGATGATTTTCTAGCGCCCTTAAAGTGCGCACAGCCAAATGCATTGCCAAACGATACAGTCTCGTGATTTCCAAGGACCCATGATCATTCTTATATCAAGGGTTTTGCTTACAAATGATCAAAAGAAACCCACGAATTGACGAATTCCTACTTTCATCCTCTGACCTAGCCTTGCAAGTGCCATATGAGCTTCCAGCTCTTGTTTTTCATCTTTTAGCTTTTCCAGTTGAATTTGCCGCAGAATCTCGCAACAAGCTCCCGGTTGTCTGACCAAATGTTTACGGAATTGTCGGCTCCTTCTCATTAAACCCCTGGGGTTGCGGCGCTTTTTCATAAAATACTTTTCTTCTACCCATCTTCATATCCTTCTTTACGTAAACATATAAGTTGCACCCATAGGCATTCGTCTTGACCCTAATTAAACGAGAAAGGTCATATACGTCTGAAGTAATCTCCTGAGATTGAGTGCCTTTCTTTCACGGACTTTAATGACAGGATCGAATTGAGCTGACAATTCCCCTGGGGTCGCGGCCCTTTTTGATGATGGCTTATAGAGGTATATCTGAACTTGGTTTTCTCAGATGATTAGCCTGGCGAAGACTGGATCTGGCGAAGACAAGACCCAATTGTCTGGATCAAATATTACATTTTTGGGATCCCGTCGAAAACTTTGGTCTTGTTACTTTGTTTTCATCTTTTAGCTTTTCCGACTGAATTTGCCGCAGAATCTGGCAACAAGATCTTGATATGTCTGACTAAATGTTTACGTAATTGTCGGCTTCTTCTGATTGAACCCCCTGGGGTCGCGGCACTTTTCCATATAATACTCTTCTTCTACCCATCTTCATATCCTTCTTTACGTAAACATAAAATTTGCACCCATAGGCATCTCGTGTTGACCCTAATTAAACGAGAAAGGTCGTCCCCGTCCTAATAATCTCCTGGGATGGAGTGCCTTTCTTTCACGGACTTTAATGACAGGGTCGAGTTGAGCTGACAATTCCCCTGGGGTCGCGGCCCTTTTGATGGATTTAATGATTCGGCAAAGTTGGGTCAACTGACGTATTTCAGGAGTGGGCGAACTGACGGATTTCAAAGGTGGGTCAACTGACGGATTTCAAAAGTGGGCCAACTGACGGATTTCAAGAGTGGGCAAACTGACGGATTTCGGGAGTTGGCGAACTGACGGATTTCAGGAGTGGGCGAACTGACGGATTTCAAAGGTGGGTCAACTGACGGATTTCAAGAGTGGGCCAACTGACGTATTTCAGGAGTGGGCGAACTGACGGATTTCAAAGGTGGGTCAACTGACGGATTTCAAAAGTGGGCCAACTGACGGATTTCAGAAGTGGGCCAACTGACGGATTTCAAGGGTGGGTCAACTGACGGATTTCAGGAGTGGGCCAACTGACGGATTTCAAGGGTGGGCCAACTGACGGATTTTAGGAGTGGGCGAACTGACGGGTGGGCGAACTGACGGGTGGGCGAACTGACGGGTGGGCGAACTGACGGTAGGCGAACTGACGGTAGGCGAACTGACGGGTGGGCGAACTGACGGGTGGGCGTAGTGACGGGTGGGCGAACTGACGGGTGGGCGTAGTGACGGGTGGGCGAACTGACGGGTGGGCGTAGTGACGGGTGGGCGAACTGACGGGTAGGAGAAGTGACGGGTGGGCGAACTGACGGATTTTGGTGGGCCAACTGACGGGTGGGCGAACTGTCGGAAAAAGTGGGCGAACTGACGGAATTTTTGGGCGAACTGACGGGTGGGCGAACTGACGGGTGGGCGAACTGACGGGTTCCCCCAGGATCGTTTCAATCGACTTGTAGGGGTAAACACACAAGCTGAATCTTGGTTTTCTTAATGATTAGCTGTTTGGCCTTAATCTGTTTCTAAATATTAGGAGTATAAATGTTCATGGAGTCTGGCGAAGACCGGATATGACGAAGACAAAACCTAATTGTCTGGATCAGATATCGAAGTTTTGGGATCCCATCGGAACCTTTGGTCTTGTTTCTACTTTTGATAAAATACAGTAGAGGTATGCTTATGTGAACAGTCACTTTAATGTGAACACTGCAGTTTTGGGCTAAATGGTAGACTGAAGATCCAAAATACCTGTACAGGTGTTTTCAGCTACCCTTCTTACCTACTTTGGCTAACTGGTAGATAGCTTTGGACACAGCAAGTACATGAAAATGGCAAAGTCCGAAGTCGATAAACGTTCACATAAGCATACCTCTACTGTTCTGCGACACGCGCTAATCGCAGCGACTGCGTCACACAGATTGTAGTTCCCACGCATCGAGAAGGTTGGAACGGTCAGCGTAAGAACTTACACGAGGTTGGAACGAAAATAGTAACTAATAATTACTTGTAAAAAGGGCGGAACATGCTCATTATCTCTCTTGCAGCAAAGTTGCGTTTTAGGCTCGCGATTCTCAACGCATCTTCGTCACAAATCGTTTTCATGGTGCGCATCCTAACCCGGGACCCGCGTTCTATGTCTTCAGGCAGAATTTTGCTCCCGTCTTTCTCGAGGTCAACATCGAATCCCGTCTCGCATCGCATCAGGTTAGGACCCGAGTCTTCCAACACGGAGCGTGTTCCACCCTAAACTTAGCGTAGTTACTACGCATGACGTCAAGAATTTTGGCTTCTTGGGGCCAAGGCTGGAACGCATTTTAAAATTTTCGGTAAAATATCACTCCACGGGATAATCCAGCCAACCACGTTACGGAGATCCATAGTTACCACGCTTACTACGCTCCCGAGCATGGTAAGCAAATAGTTACTATTTCGAGAAGGTTGGAACGGTCAGTGTAGTAACTTTTCGTGAGGTGGGAACGGAAATAATTGTTAAAAGGGTGGAACACGCTCACGGTAACTTCCGACAACGACAGCAAATGATTCTATCCAAAAATGGTGTGAAAGTGATCACCCACCCGTTACCCCCAAACCTACGAGAGCCAACCACCCCTCCCAGAGTTTTGAATATCGGGCCCTGGAGACGGCCTGTTGATTCACTTTCCAGGGGATATAAGACCTGCCTGCATTATTCTAGTCAGGCTGGGAACAAAAAAAGGGATCCCTGTTAATAATGTCAACAAAAGGAGCAATACTGATGTTGTTTCTGGGGAACTTCCCGAGTGTTTTCACATTGTGATTATAGAAAAACAGCTGTTCAGTGTCGGAAGGCATGAAGAGTCGGGGGGGGGGGGCGCCACTTTATGATATTGTGACAGGAAAAGAGTAGTTCCCCTCAAGGAGGTGTGACACGAAAAAAGGAATAAATATTGGATGGCGCTAAACGGATGTCAGCTGAGATTTATTCTAGTGATATTTCGGCACACCTTGGCAAGGTAAAATCATAATCAGTTGTAAAATGATGTCGTCCATAGAATGTCGAAAGTTCACTGTCTTGCGGTTCATGAATGTGATGCTTTATCTTGGCATCAAATCATTCCAGCTGTTTCTTTTTTTTGGTGGGGGGGGGGGGGGGGTGTTAGATGTGTATTTGATTGAAATTTTTAGTTGTTGTTTGTTTGTGAGTCCCAGATCATGCAAGTCAAGCTCCTTTCTTTCTTTTCTTCTTCCTTTCTTTCACTTTTCAAGTAATTTGTTGTCCTTAATGTTTTGGGTTATTTGGTCTCCACAGGTTGTTTTTTTGGAATAAACCTATATATTCTCTTTGAGAACTTCTTTCGGTCACCACACCACACCCACCCCAAAGGTGCACAATCTGAACAGCTAACAGACCTCTACTACCTGTTAAAGGACTTCTCTTATGGGATTCGAAATCAACGTCTTTCGCCGTTGTTTCGTTTTGTGACTACGACTTCTAGCGCTTTTTTGGCCTAGTCAGGTTTTGACAGTCACGCAACGCCAACTTCGCCGAAAGCTTCAAGGTCAGCTGAAAACTCTTTCACACACAAGGAGTCAAAGACTCGAGAAGCTTCAAAGTACTGTTTTTCATTTTGGAAGACATGGTAGACCATAAGGTCTACCCTCTATTATAGACTTTCTTTGATTTGCGTTTTTCAAATTTTAACCACGGCGCGTTCGTTTTTCAAAGATTTTTCAAAAGACAACAAAATCGCTACTTTGACCACGGTATTTTCGAAAACCGATATTTCTGAGCAATTTCATCGCGAAAAGACCATTTCTAGTAAGAGTTCTGCTTTCACATGACGGAAAAAGTGTTACGAACCTTTAAGTGTTCTGTTTTTAGTGGAGTGTTCCTTGTAACAATCCACTATTGCAAGCGCTGTAGCAGCTTTCGTCTTCCGGTTTTCACCGTATTTTGTAGAGCTCATAACTCGTGAACCAGTGAAAGTATCAAGTTCAAACCTGGTACATTTGTGGGCATTGGGGTCTAGTTGTGCCTTTTTGCCCCCCCCCCCCAACCACCCGGTTCAGGGGCAAACGGGCTCAGATTGCCCAGTGAATAATGTCTATAACTTGACAAGACCTGGACAGAGGACGATGAAATTCCTTGTACTTGTAGATCCTAGGGCTGAGAAATTACTTTCAAAGTTGCACCTCCCCCACCCACCCCGTTCACGGGCAACTGGGCCCCGATTGCACAGGAGTAAAGTTCGTCACCCGTGACAGGAATCAACAGGTATCAAGTTGAAACTTGGTAGGTTTGTGAGCACTGGAGTCTCTTTTTACTTTTTGCGGCCCCAAACCCCACCCCCACTCGGTTCAGGGGCACTTGGGCCCAGATTGACTATTTTTAATGTTTTAGTTTGACAATAACTGTAGATAGGGAGATGAAATTCCTTTGTGCTTTCGGATCATCGGGTTGGGATTATATGTGGAGTTGAACCACCCCCACCCTCCCCGTTGATAGGCAAGTAGACCCAACTCTAAGTTGGTATAGTCGAGGATATTTAGGTCTAGATATGCCCCCCCCCCCCTCCTGTTCATGGGAAACTGGGCCCAGATTTCCGGTGAGTTAAGTTTGCCTATGACATCTATCAAGTTGTATACATGTGGAATGTGGATATGTATGTATAGATGCGGACTTTGGTGCAACAGCAACAAATAAGACCACGCGGTGTACTTTAATTGTCAGTTGGAAACTGGATTGTTTCGTCTTAATGAAGTTGTGACAAGGGGGGTGTCAGGCAATAAAAAGATTTGGTTTTATTACACTTTTTATTACCTTGCTAATGGAAAAGAGGTTTAAAGTGTCGGATTGGCTAGCAATATCTTCTTTGGATTTGTAATGCGGTTTGTCTAAGCTTTTAAACTACGATGATTTCAAATTAGTTTATTTCAATATTTTTTGGTTAGTGGGGATGTGAACTAACGCTGTTTGTATATAAGATGTGATTAACATTTTAATTTTACAGTCCACGTCTGAGCGCTTGCGCACTTGTTGTTTCTGTGACTTTTCAGGCTCAAGCCGCTCGAAGTGGAAAATGAATTGTGAAAAAAAAAACTCTTTCCAGTTTGAGCGGATTGAGCCTGAAGAGGACCCTTGCAAAGAAAGGCCGAAATATAGCGCTAATAAAATTCACATGACGTATCCGTTTTTCACTGTCAAATTTAAGTGTTATGATATGTAGAAACAAAAGGAACTATTCGGTAACACCTACAGACAACGCCTAAGTGTTCTGTTGGAACTGAGTATCCTTTCGTTATATAATATCAAATTTCTAACATTGCTTCGGGATAGTTAAATTTGCCGCTGTCATAACCGGCTCTCAGTCTCAGTGCGTTGGTCACTGGCTATTCTCTACACACACCCGGGCATCACGATAGGCGATACGATACTAATTATGCGATATTACCATGGGACGTAATCGATATCATATCATTATTTGCTCTTCCCTGGTAATTACATCGGGGAATTCTAATGAAAGGGACTCGGAACCAAGGCTATTTCTTTGTGTAGTACGAGGAAGGCAATTAATAAAGTCTTATCTGAGGATTCAGTTATTGGCGGCGATACTTCTGAACTTGTTCTCCAATAGAAAGCTGCCGGGACCAGTTTTTCGTGCCTTACCGTATGGAAATCAACCCAGACAAAGTGAAACAGGTTAGTTTCTTCCTCGGATCGACCCGTAATCCCCGCTTCGGCTCTGCCGTCGTAACCTCGGGCTAGGGATTTATTAGAAGTAACGTACAAAGAGTTAAATGCTATTTCCCCGAGGATTACGGCCGAACGAGTGTTGTGCTGAGAAAACGAGAAACAGACTTGTAATAAGCACGTATTCTAACCCCAAGTCACACCTGTAACCGAATTCAGAACTGACATTCACTTCTATCAGGAACCAATACTCAAATAGAACCTCCGTCTCCCTACCTCTGTAATATGACCATGCAGAGTTGAGTATTTCCCAGTACCCTGTCCGATGCAAACGAACGGAGGCTAGGAGCTTCGCGACACATCACGTTTCGTTACCTCTACAAAAAGCTATATCGCTGTGAAGCCGGAAGAAACTTTCAAAGTCAAAGCTGATTGGTTCTCTGGGCGCGCTCCATAGCGGGTCAGCGTACCTCCTGCACTTATTGCTCTGCGATGAGCAACGGCGAAGACGGAAGTAGACAGGTATCGACTCAAAGCTAGAGCAAATACCTTAAGCCCCGCTCAGTTTTATCGGGGTATCCATAGTCGCTGCATGGGACCAAATCTATTTGATTACTTGTTTTTGCTTCTATCGAATTTCCGGGTTTTGCTGGATTCCGGAAGAATCCCATCCAATGAAAAAGAAAGGACAGGCGGACGGATGGACAGACTGACAACTTTACAAAGACTTTACAACCGTTTACAACTTTACTCGTCACTTTACGTTTTGGGATCCAAAAAAGAACTGACAGTTTGCGAATACAGTTTTCTGAGCACTATTACAAATTTTCCGGGCCAGACATCCTAGGTCGCTCAAATATATGGTATCATCGTGCCCGGAACCCCATGCTGAATACAATAATAAATTGATAGACATTTGACATTTGCCATCACAAGTTTGCGTATTGCTACTGTACACAGTACGGTAGCAGTGTTTTAACGCCACCGCGGTTTTCCGCCACCGTATGTTTTTCGCCAACTTTTAATTCAGGTAGCCTGTGCAGGTAGTTTAAGATTAATATCTTTAAATCTGAAAAGGGTGTTTTCCGCCACCCAGGAAATCTTACGTCATTAGTTCCTCCAGAGGGTAGGGTCAAATCTTGTCAGACCTAATATTCTGATGGGGTGTCGAGCGCCAACCGGATTAAGTATCGCAGCGATTAAGGGATTGTCAGTTAGTAACTGGTCTAAAAGTATTTATAAGAACAACTGTAACTGCAGAACCCGAACTAAGTGACAAGAGAAATAATCATGGAAATAGTTAAAACAAAGAGTGTGAAAGAAAATGACATTTACATTGTTGACGGTCTTCAAGAGACGTATTTCTAGGGGCGATTTCTCACCTTTTGAAATCTGAAGAGTTTGGGGGCCTTGAATTGTTGAAGTTGTACAGTTTCTTTAGTTGGACTTCAAATAATTGTGTGAAACATTAAGCTCAGTATTCGTCTTAACTAGGATCAACGTAGAGTTAGTGTTCGTGGCGGTAAACACCCTCTTCGCATTTAAGGATCTGGATCTGGAATTACATTAACCAGCTACCTGCACTAATGAGTTGGCGGAAAACATACGGTGGCGAAGAACTTACCAAAATATTTGACCCTTTCGTCAGACCCAACTAATCCTCTTGATGATGCAAGATTTCCTGGGTGGCGGAAAACATACGATGGCGCTAAACCGCGGTGGCGGTAAGACATCCATTTCACACAGTACATCTGATGCACAGCTTAATCATCTAGGCGACTAAGATGATTAAGCTGTGATCTGATGAGAAGATCACGTTACTACCATGACCATGAGAAAATGTTCTATCGTATGTTTTTTGAAGACGAAACGATTGACTGCTTTAATGAAACGGTAATACTCAACATCATTAAAAGATTTTTTTTATCCAAAATCAACCGTCGTCTGTCTTCTTTCAGCATTTGCCGTCTGCCGAGCAAAACAAAACAACACTCTTAGTTACTTTATTCACAAATAACAGAACGTCAGTAATTCACTCTAGCAATCATAAAACACCACTTGCCAAGAATAAAACACACTTCGCCTTTTGTTCTTACATTTATAAAACAGAACATGAACGATTCTGAACGAAAGCTATCGAAACAAACATTTACTTTCCATAAAATCCTTCCCGAGCAAAAGATTTCCTTCGAACCGGATTTGAACCAGTGACCTATGGATTTCAGTTTGCCTCTACAGTCCACCGCTCTACCAACTGAGCTATCGAAGGATGTTTAGAAGCGTCAGCGGAGCGATTGATGAACGACGAAAGAGTTTTCTTTCATTCTAATCTGAGTGGTCTATGCGATTCTGAATATTGATAATTATATACACTCGCCTAATGAAATTTTGTTTGTGACATTTCATCAATATAAACGGTGCGGAAATTCGAGTTAATACTGGTTTAATTTATCAATTATATGCACTGGTCTGATGATTTTTTTGTGTGACATTTCATCCTCTTAGCAAGGGCCTTCTCAGACCATGTTAAGAAATGTAAACATGTGATTCCGATTCCGGCAGTTATTTTATGTTTTAAACTATTTGTTTATTAAGACCAAACCAGCGAAAGTTATTGTTTTCTTTAAAAAAAAAATTACTATTACATAGCGTCCATATCGATTTTCCCGAGGATTTTCCATTTGCTGATTTTGTGAGTGATTTTGTTGATTTTTTGGTTTTTGTTTTTTCTCCTTTATCTTCGCACTTTGTGGATTATTACTTCTCGTTTTCATCGTCTACGTTAACCACCAAGCAAATACGAAATTCAATGCCACGGCACCAGATAAAGGATGTAAATTGGGTGGCGCGGTGTCGACTCACACAACTACGGCAGCACTGAGCGGTGCCGGCACATGGTTGGAACCTAGGACTCTTCCATTTCCCGTTTTGCGATGCAAAATGGTCGGAGCCCCATTTTCTTTATGCATTTTTATTATTTCACTTGCTCATTAATTGTCAGCATGCGAACGACCATAAACTGTGAAACTTGCGAAACATCCAAATAAAATGTTTAGCTATACTGCCGTAATTTAAATATTTGGGGGCAAACTAATTCTGAGTACATTATCCACTCCTTTTCGTCCTTTCCCTCCTCCCCCGCCCGCTCAACATCCAACCTAACAATTAACCCAACAACAGTAGTTTCGGCTAGATTACCTCTTGCCTCCGAAGTATTTTTCGAACCTATTCACAAGGGCCTTCCACTATAGCATAGTTTCATATAAGGCTGGGATTACATCTGACGTTAGCTGAATTTGCTGGAAGAAAAATTCAAGAGAAAAACAGCACTTTTAAGAACAAACTTGTCTTCGACTCGTCAATGCAAGCTTTGGCCCCCAAACACTATACTATAGCCAAAGCCGAAATGATGGTGCTTCCAAGGCAGTGCTTCCACTCGACCCTCTCTGAAAAAAAGTAGCAGCCCTCCAAAATAAAGTAGAAAAAAGAAGATTTGTTCTGAATCAATGTAAAAAAAAAGTAGTTTTATATCGAAAGACGAGCTTAATGCAGGAGTAATGCAATCACCAGCTAGGACCGCCGTTTCATATGTGAATGCTTAATTAGCTGATTCATTTTCAACGTTCCCCTTCATGAATAGTTTTTGAAAGCAAACAAAAACTTCATTTCTGTTCTATAAACCAAATGTTGTTTAAACTGTGCGCCGCAGGAATTAAAAAAAAAAAAAATCATCCTGTTTTCCCAACAAATTCAGATGTTTTTGTTCAAACCAGATTGTGTTAAAACTGTGACACAGGCAAGAATTCAGAAAAAAATTCCTGTTTCCTACTAAAATACAGAAACTTTGGTACAAAACGAAGTTCTTTGCAAATTACTCACAACAGGCAAATACTTCAAAAATCAGACTGTTTTGTGCTAAAATACAGATCTTTTGGTTCAAAATCAGTTTGTGTTCAAAATGTGCACCGCAGGCAAAAAAATTTCCTTTTTAGTGCTAAAGTACAGAGATTTGGGCAGAAAAACAAACTGTGCGCTGACTGTTACAACAAGGGGAATCAGCCTGTTTTCTGTTTAATTAAATATAATTAGTACAGAACCAGATTAAGTTAAAACTGTGCGCCGCAGGCAAAAATTTCGAAAATCAGCCTATTTCATGGTAAAATTGAGAGAACTTTAAACGAAACCAGATTGTTTTCCAAACTGCAGTGTGTCACAGACAAAAAAGAGTAGAAATAAAGTAGTACAGTAGATTAGAAAATTAAAAAGTAGAATGGTCCAAAATAAAGTATTCTACTTTGAAATAAAGTAGAAGTGGAAGCACTGTTCCAAGGGTTTACCCACTCCTCGGCACCTACTGTACACCCTTTCCCGGCATCGGCCGAAAACAACGGTGCCGGCCATAAATTAGGCAATTCCACTTCTAAACATTCTGATTTTAATGTTCTAAGGTGCCGGCTGGTGAAAGCGGTGCCGGCACCGGGCACTTGCTGCACACTAAAATCGAGAATAGGCAACCCCTCGAGTGCTTCCTAGTTTCCAAAACTTTTCAGACGAAAAATGAAAGGCAATCGATTCTCATCAAATTAGGTGCAGAAAAGCGTTCCCTGCGTTGAACTGTGGTGCCAGCGGGAGAACTGTGTCAGAATAGGGGTCTTTTGAGACAGAAACGATTTTTCCTGGCCCAATTTGAGCTGATCCCGATTCTGTGCCTGCGGCTGACATTGTCGAAAAATTGCAATTTTCTCGTCGACCAATGGTGACATCTGGAATAGAAAAGGTCTAGCATTATATGCGACTAAATAAGTACAGAATTGGCGACATTCCCGAAACGAAACGATGAGAAGAGAAACTTGAAATCTAGCTTCTGGACTGTTCGAGGATGGGTATAAGTACACAACTGAACAGTCTCAGTAAGTATAGTAATATCTGTAGTAGGACATAAGGATCCTTTAGGCCTAAGCAGGCTAGAAATCATGTTTGTTAGTGCTAATAGATTTGTACGCTTTATTTCGGCCCTTCTTAACAAGGGCTTCAGGTCGTAGCTAACAATAGAACTTGCTATCCTAAACATTACAGAATAAAATCTGAGCTGATAAACCCGTTTAGTAGCCTACTTTTCTTCTTCAGGTTAACCATCTTGATTATTAATTAAAAAGAGAAAAAACAGCTTATCGATATATCGAATTCATTATAGGCCTAGTGTTCTTCACGATTTCTAACACCTCTCTCTTCGACCGGTTCTGAACATATTAACTAATTAGCTGCTGCTTTGAAGAACTTTCTTTACAGTAGCTTAGTTACTCACTCAATTAGCGAGATTAACCAAAATACAATTTACCCTGTAAATAAGTTGCAACGTTTGCAAACAAACTCACTCAGTGGCAGGCTTGTGAAAATTTCGGGAACAACCAAGCTCCCAAAGACTCAACACAAATTAGTGTTGGGCGATATTCGATATCGACAACGATATATCGATATATCGGACCAAATATCGATATCGAATATCGAAACGTAAATATCGATATCGAAAACGATATTTGTTCATTTATATTTATTGTAAATAATCCGACATAAGTCAATTAATATATCCGAAATTTGAGCAATATGTTCTTCGTATTCAGTTTTTATTTATTCGAAGTTTGAGTCGATGCAAGATGCTTTTTGACGACAATTTTGCTCTTAAAATTTGGCGAAACGAGACGGATAGGTACTGTAGCGAAACATGGCACCGAAATATCGATATCGATATATCGTTTTCGAATATCGAAAGTGAAAATATCGATATATCGAAAAATCCAAATATCGCCCAACACTAACACAAATCTGATCAGAATGGTCATGGACAGGGTACGGGGTAGACAAGGGGATCCGAGCATCGTAGGATTTGGCTTGCAAGGCTTCGTAGGCGGTCACTGCTCTCTTGAATACCCATATCGAGCTCTTGACACGAACGCGGGTCCAAGCGCCAGCCTGGCCTATGCTGATGGGCCAGTATACACGGAATGCATCACTACTATGTCAACCATTTATACAAACGGAAAGATCAAGATTCTCTGTTAGAAATACTGTTATAAAATCATGGAACAAATATCAATCTACTTTTGACCTACAACTTTCTCCAAATGTTTAAAAAATAAAATCAAAGCAAGACTTCTAATTGAATATTGACATTGAGTGATGTAAGAAGATCGATGGTTTGTCCTTTGAGTATTGACGGTTTCTTGGTTGTCTCGTCTTTCTGTTCATTTGTTTTTTTTAATGAGGAGGTTATTTGCTGGATGTCCCCTTTCTCGGGACCGGATGGTGGTTGTTATATTGTATACAGTTGTGTATGACAATGTTGAGTTGTATTTTTTTTAATTTAGTCTTTTGGCCATCGAGCCTGCTCTCTGCCATGAAGTTTTGTGAAATTATTTGCTGTCATTATTTTAAAATTAAATGAACCTGAACCTGATACCTCAAGAAAGCCGATGATGGACAAGGGGGCCGTAATTCGTAAAATGTTACCAACAGTCGCACTTGCACAGGAGAGCTGCGTAGTATACCAAACGTCACCCATCCGCATCAACTCTACTCTTAAGGCTGAAAGAAAATCTCTTACCAGTTCTTTCACGTGGTCGACACGGCTGGCACCTAGGATCCTCCTCACCGGTCTTGACACAGGCATAACTCTTGCCATCTGACGGATTTTCTCTTCGTTCGAGCGATTTGTCGGGTTCTCTTTCAAACTTCGAAGGTCAATTCTTTGATTTTCTCGGAACGGTTGCAGAGATATCTGTTGGCGCAGCTTCAAACGAGTATTCGGATGTTCAGAACTTCGCCAGGAGATGGCAGAAAAGCTGCGCACCGATTCAGCGAATTTTGGCGTGGGAGTTCGAGCTTGGTTCGGCGGGGCTGACAAGCTGACTCGATGTACATTTTTCTTTGTAAAGGTGACTTCTTTTTGAGGGGGCTGTGCCTGTGGCTGAAGTGTCACTGCTGGCTTCTCATCTAGACCTGTCACCTGAAATAAGTAGCAATATACTTTCGAGAGCTGAATACAACGCCAATTTATTTGAGAAATATAACACTGAAAATAAAATGAGGACTGAAAGATAAAAATAAATTCTTCTAAGTAAATAAACGCTGCAGGATCAGTTAGCCTCCCACCGGGCAGGAGCGCACAGAAATGTACCCGCCAATTGCTGCTTATAGCTTGTTGTCAAAGCAATGAAGTATAGGTACGTCAATAAGAATAAAAATGGGCTATGATAAGCTTTAAACAGCAAAATTCGCACACCTACTGCGAATTCAGTGTCCCAGAATGTATGCAACCGCGTACCTTCTTTTTTGTTTTCCTTCTGATTTCTTGTGTTAATGATTGTAAATAAATAAAAATAAAAAGAGCAGAAGTGTTTAGTTTATCTTCGGTTACCAAGAAATATCCACATCAAACTACGAGCACCTTTTTTGACGAGCCGGGTGTGCCATTTCGTTTGGGATGCGCCTTCGTCAACTTTTCTTCAGAAGCCTCAGGGGTTGCCTTCTTGGGAGGGGTGGCCTTCACTTCTTTCAAAGGGGTTGCAACGTTCCGTGGAGGCATAGCATGACTAGTTGAATAGGGTTGAAGATATTCAGGCAACTTCGTTTTCTTAAAGTTGAGAGACGAAGGTGCACCCGCCCCAGGACGACTCCAAGGGTCGTAAACTTCGTTGGAGGTTTGGTGGAAAGTAGGAGTCTAGAAGCAATAAATATACATGAATACAAAGTCTTCAAGTCAAAGTCGTCGATGTTTGCTAGCTTCAGATATTGGTAAAGGCTATCGGACCATCGAAGTTTCGGTCTGCCGTGGGGTCATTTTCCGGTCTCCCTAGCTTCGATTTCTCTTTAACAAGCCGTTGGAGCGTCATAGCATTGTCAATCATCTCAGCTGTTTGCCGACGATTCCTTTAAGTGTGAGCTAATACTTTTAACCAGTGACAAGTTATCCAACAATATCCAGGGCTACCACACTCCCTGGAAACGAAGCGGCTAGATAAATATGTTTATCCAGTGCGAACTAATTCTTGAAGTATCAATAACCCGAATGTCGTTTTCTTGTCAGTTATTATGACCCATGATGACCCTTATTAAATTCTGAGTCGCGGTGGCTAGAAATTTAAAAAGGCTACGTTTACGGCATGTACTGTGGCCACAATTGGCTTCAGATAGGGCAACATCGGGGCCTCAGATTCAAATCTTAGCAAGGAAATGGACAAAAAGGAACCTTAGTAATGACGAGCGGCCAGAGTGGCAGAACTAGCGGCAGTTACTGATGGTATGCTCTTGATACCTAGGAACTTGGAGTCTAGCAGAATCTGAGCATTTTTTTTTTTATGGAACTTGCCTTCCGGCAGTTCCGGCCAAGTGCCATATGCCGATCACTTTTCCGTCGGTCGGTACATACGTAATAAAAACATACGAGCTTTCAGTTGTTCTTAAAGAGATAGGAAAAAATTAACCTGATAGATATCAAAAGACAGTCTCGGTTAACTTCTTCGGATTCAAATGTTCCGAACTCCAGATCGACAAACTCTTCGTCTCTCACTGTAATAGGCATTTCTAGTTGTTTGTTACTAATATTTTGTTGTAATATGTACAGTGTCTTTATATCAGTAGCAGATTCAGTTACAAATTCTAGGCGAAAAATTTTGGCATCCCAAACAATCGACGGTTTTCTAGGTGTACACAAAAAGATACTTTCAGTTAATTTGTGGAGATTTGAGTGACTTTTGGGGACCTGCAAAAATACTGAAACTGTATTTTGTACAAGCATAATAATCGTTTGAATAAAGTTGTAAAGGGAGTAGCATCTGCAGCGTAGGCACACAAGTAATTAGACAGTCAATCAATGATAATCGAAGATACAGCTCCGCCCACCTTTTACAACAAAATCAGTCAAAACCGGTCAATGATTTCTAAAACCAAGAACACATAAAGACTGTTCTTGCTAAAACGCAGGTTTTTCTCTACAGGTCAGAAGTGCATCCCGTATTCACGCGCATAGCTATTTCGGGGTACTAAATCACTCAAGCAAAGCTTTTGTTAAAAAAAAAAAAAAAAATGTCAACTATCAAAACATGAATAGGGCCTTAATACAGGCCTTAAGCCAGCTTCTAACTACCCTGACGTGAAGATTCTTTTTGATGATTTCACCGTGAATCCGATTGTAATCGCGGAAATTCAGTGTCTGAAGTTGAAACATCGTACAACAAACAAACCAAAGCATGGTTCATTTAACAAGAGCTGAAAGCTCATATGGCACTTGTAAGAATAAGCGAACTGTAGGCGGGAGTTTTTTGCTTGAGAGTTATATACAGAGCCGAATATCATTTTATTTTACACTTGTTGAAGTAAAAAGAAGTTAAGAAGGCAGGTCTACAACTCCTCTTCTTCCTGGGAAGGTTCGAACCTCTAGGTCCCCCCGGATTTTAAACTGAACATCTGAGACACTTGTTCTTGACACTTGTCAAGTTTCATGCATGTCCGATTACCGGTTTCAAAGTTATTCATGCTACTAGTTTCCGGATTCCGCATCCCTCCACTCCCATCACAGTGGCTGAATCGGGGAAAGGATCCAGGGTTGCCACCGGTAGTACAATTGTGCCCACAATAGAACTTTATTTTTACTTTGGCAGCAGATTTTAAGAAAAAGGTAGTTGTCAGGTTTTATTTCCAAGGTGACTATGACCCAGCAACACGTTCTGAGTACTTTTCTTGTTTGGTATTACTTTTTTCCTTTTGCCCAGTGAATTGATTTTAGTAAAGTGGCAACCCTGAAATGATCATATCCAAGTCAATCTGGTGGGGTCCCTGATACGCCTGTCAATTTTCCTCGTCCTAGCTTATGTGGAAGCATTTCACCAGATTTTCGGTTCCCCCTCCAGCCCCCCCTCCACCAGTTATCGGATCCGGTCCGGATTTGAAAGGAAACTGAACATCTGAAACACCTGTCCTTTCAACTTGTCAAGTTCCATGCATGTCCGATTACCCGTTCCAGAGTTATGTATGTTAGTAGTTTCCCGACTCCGCATCCCTCTGCTCCCCCATGATGGCCGGATCGTGGAAGTGATTATTGCTAAGCTAATTTGGTCGGGTCCCTGATACGCCTGCCAAGTTCCATCCTACCTTATGTGGATGTGACAACAGTAGCAAAACCCGGACAGACCGACAGACATTACGACGCTATATGGCACTTGAAAGCTCAAGTATCATAAAAGACGGCAACTAGAGGAAATCTTCAAACGGGAGTAACTTAAAAAGTAACGACCATCTCTTTTTTTATTCCTCGGAGAAGTCAAGTATAAGTGGAATTGTCGAAGACGCGTAATTCAAAGACCAATTATACCAAAAGATTCTTTAAAACAAGTAAATTTCACGGAACTGCAATTCAAATAATCTCTATTAGAGGTCTTATTTTAATCCTGGTCTTATTTTAATCCTTAAACTGTACCTGTTCCCGCAGTCGGTCGAATCACAAATACGATTAGCCTAGTGGTCTAGGACACGGTCGGGTCCCTGATACGCCTGCCAAGTTTCATCGTCCTAGCTCCCCCTAATCTATATCAACTCCTACTACGCATGAAACTACGCAGTGAAGAAGGGGTAGGGATTTGACAAGAACTAGAAAAAGCGTTTCAAGAGATTGTGCGGATTCCCGGTAGGATCGGGAAACTGATTATTTCCAGGATGGTTTGGTCGGGTCCCTGATACGCCTGCCAAGTTTCATCCTCCTAGCGCCCCCCTAATCTATAACAACCCCTACCACCATCCAACTACATATCCCAACCCCTTCGACCCATCTTATTAGACAAGCTCTCCCCGAACACCCAAACGATTTGATCAAACAAATGACGCAACCATGCACAGAGCTTTACTAGTGGGGTAGGGGTTTGACACAAACTAGAAAAGCGTTTCAAGAGATTGTGCGGATTCCCGGTAGGATCGGGAAACTGGTTATTTCCAGGATGGTTTGGTCGGGTCCCTGATACGCCTGCCAAGTTTCATCCTCCTAGCGCCCCTAATCTATAACAACCCCTACCACCATCCAACTACATATCCCAACCCCTTCGACCCATCTTATTAGACAAGCTCTCCCCGAACACCCAAACGATTTGAACAAACAAATGACGCAACCATGCACAGAGCTTTACTAGTGGGGTAGGGGTTTGACACAAACTAGAAAAAGCGTTTCAAGAGATTTCCGGTGTCCACCTCCAGCTCCCCCCCCCCAATTATCGGATCCGATCCGAATTTGACAGTGAACATCCAAGACACTTGTTCTTGATACCTGTCAAGTTTAATGCACGCCCGGTTATCCGTTCCAAAGTTATGGATGTTGCTAATTTCCGGATTCCCCATCCCGCCACTCCCCCACTGATGGTGGGATCGGGGAAGTAATTATTTTCAAGTTAATCTGGTCGGGTCCCTGATATGCGTGCCAAGTTTTATCGTCCTAGGTCATGTAGAAGTGCCCAAACTAGCAAAATGCGGACAGACCGACAGACCGACAGACATTACGATCGCTATATGGCACTTGAGTAAGCTCAAGTGCCATAAAAACTGATCCTTTTTTTTCGAATCTGAGAAACTATTTTTCTTGGATTAATGAGTATGGCGAATAGCTGAAATGGTGATTACAGTTTTGAAGTCTAAACCTTGTAAGGTTTTTTTTTGAAAAAAAATAGGTGAAAATAAAGAGTTCAAGAAAATAGTTGCGTTTTTGCTGTTACCATGGTATCTGATATACGGTCTAAAGTCGTTTTTGCAGTTATCGTGATATCTGATACCACGGTCAAAAGGCGTTTTTGCGGTTGTCGTGGTAACTGGCCAGTTACCGTGGTAACAGATATTCAGATATCACGGTCCGACCGTGATATCTGGTCGTGGTATCTGGAAAATGCATCTCACTTTCATCAAATTTTGTCAAATTGGTGAAAAAGAAGTTCTGCACTTAGTGATGTAACTGGATATCAGTTTTTATTTTGGGATGACTTCGAAAGGTGCAGTTTCTGCAACAGTCGTTTTTGCAGTGGACCGTATATCAGAAACCACGGTAACTGCAAAAACGACTAATTGCAGATCCAGTTACCGTGGTAACAGATACCATGGTATCCGCAAAAACGCAACTAATATTAACGACACTGAGTGGAAGGGGAGTCGTAGCCCAAAAAGTAAAAAACCTGATTTTCCATAGAAAAATTGTTTAAAAAAAAACCAAGTCGACGAAACGCTGGACAAATCGAGGGACACTAAGTTTGGTGTTCCCTTGTCACTCTTCAAATCCTGCACCTAACCTCGATCTAACTGACAGAGGCTGTTTCCAGCAGAGTACTTGCAAACGGCTAAATCCCAGATATCTAAAAGAGGGTGAACTCTATTCTCTAATGCATGAGTAGGCCTATATGACTATTTGAAGATGATATTTAAAGATGACATCCTTAAGCCTATACACCTAAGTGTAACCATAGCCTACTATTAATACTTTCACATACCTTTCTTCGAAAATCCATATTTCGTACAAGGGTCTTGGAGGAGGACTACTGGAAATATCTTTCTAGTTCCAAAGACACTACGACTGAGTAAACATCATGCAATTAGCGCAGACCGCAACTCTAGTGATAATTCGAAAATTGCGTGACAGGGATAAAACTAAAGCGGCACGATATTTAGCGACAAAAAAAAGTGTCATCGATAAAACACGACTGACTTGTTTCGTGATTTCTGTAGGGCTATAAGGAACCGTAAATCTTGGACTTTTCTTTCGAGGTTGGAATCCGAACTTCTTTCGACTGCGACGGCCTAGGTTCTTTTTAGAAACATTTTGGTTCCAAATGATTCAGCACCAGGTCATCAAAAATCGGGATTTTTGTTCAATGGATGATGCTGATAGGCTTGCTGATCCTATGGCTCAGTGTTGACTATTCAAGTTCTCCTTGAAAAGGCTGCTTAAACAAAAACAAAACGCTCGGTAACAAAGTCAGCCCTATTGTTATCCAAAGTCGAGCCCTTCTTTTCTAATAAGATTCGTTCACCACTTATCTGGATTGTTGGCATAGCCCACAACCGTTAGAAATCCGAAATTTAAATAATCTGATTACCCATAAGCGAAAGGTCGTTGTAGGAAAAGGGTCTAATAATTGATTTCGGTCAGGTCTTCCTCCAGATTTGTTCCGTCGTTTTCTGTTTTTCTTCTGTAAGTCACACAAACAACAACAATTTCGGTTTAAGGAATGCAGTGCATTACAGGACAAGATACAGCCTGTTTTTTTTTGTTTTTCAATCGATCTTCCAGACCATAGTGTTCTACTAAGGTCTCGCAACTGGGAAAACAGCTTCTAATAACATACAATTCTCAGTTTTTCCAACTCCAATCACCAAAATAACTGCAACGATGCTTACAAAAAAGAACTCTAATGAAGGTTCACAAAACTATATATTTGGCTAAAAATAAAAACGGCATTAGTTACTGAAAGCGTCGTTGCTCTGGCCTAGAGCCGCTGGCGTCTCTGCGTCATGAGAATGTTTTCTCGCCTTCTTCTTCTGACGATGTCGCCCGACGAAATAGCCAATCACAACCAAGACGACCAAAGCACCGAGAACGCTACCTACAACAATCGCCACTGTGTCATCAGTAGCTAGAGAACCACCTTCAGGGAAAAGCTCGTCAATCTTGTTCACATCCCAGCCAAGCTCATCTTCTGTCACCTGTTTGTCGATCCAGTCCGAAAGAGGTTTGAAGTAGTCAAGGATAGCTTGTGCGTCGAGTTTGTCAGCTCCGATGGCATCGTTGAGGATCTCGGGCCAGGGCTTGGAAGAGCCGGCTTGCAGAAGCGTTCTGGAAGTGAAAAGACACGTGAGCTTAACGATTAAAAATCGTAAAGTGCGTAAAATCGACCATATTAAGATAGGTGCCCACAGAACGCAATTCACGTTCGCCTGGGTGAATTTACGTCGCTAGCGGAAAAAATTCGCTTCACCAGGCAAAAATTTCGCATCCAGCCGTTTCAACTCCAAGTCGAATTATTTTCGCGTTGCCCCAGTTAGCGCTGAGGAAATTCAGGAAATCAACAATCAACTTGGCCAAAGTAGAAGTTTTCAGTTTCAGTTCAGTTTCATTTGACTATATTTAAACACAAAAAAAATACATCATTAACACTCCTGCCAGGAAAGCACAAAAGGAGTGCTTGGCTAGGGCAGGGAAATATCCTGTATTAATTAATTAACAAACAGCATCAACTAACTGAATATCCTATACAAAAAAAAAAGAAGAACCTGTGGTTTCAACTTTGAGAACAAACAAACAAGAAAAACAAGGAACAATAAAGAAAAAAAGAACAAAAAACGGGGGGGGGGGGTCTAAAGGAGGAAAACACTAAACAATTTTCCTGAAATGACCTTTCGCTGCTCGCTTGAAAGAAATAAGGTTATTAGAATTCCGGATATCTAACGGTAGTAGATTCCAAACAGTCGAAGAAAAGTACTAGAAGTCAGTAGAAAAAGTACTGCTGTGGACAGATTAGTAGCTTCTTGTTTTAAAATAATTAGTGTTAAATATTCAGTTTGTAAATAGGTTTGTAAGTTCAAGTTCAGTAATGGTCGATGTAAATGTTAAGTAGTTTCGGGAATTTTTTAAATATGTAAAATGTAAATAAGTGTCCGTGCTTTAGTGTATCTTGTGATTTCTGAAAGGGAGTTAGTGACCAGACTTCTCCAACTCGGTACAAAGTAAGCGAAGGATTTTCATCTGCCCTTTCTTGAACTCGGCATGACCTATGCGAATGTTCATTTTTGAAATCAAGTTTCGGAGAGAGAAGTCTAAATTTGCACAACCTGACCAAGCTAACAGTTAAACGGAAGTCCCATTATTTAGCATAGTAATGTAATGCACAAGACACAACTTTTTCCTTAAGACGCTGGCAATTTAAACGGATCAGCCGTAAAGTAGGCCTAAAGCATATTTCCCTAGTCTAACTAAAGCAAATGACCCAAATACGGCAACAAGACCAAAGGTTTCGATGGGATCCCAAAAATCTAACATTTGATCCAAACAATTGGGTATTGTCTTCGCCATTCAGTCTTCGTCAGATTCCTTGAAGATTTTTACTGTTAAAATAAAGTTCAAAAATGTATTCAGCATGTCTCCTTGCCCCGGTACGAATCTCTAGTCGACTTCAGAAACAACTTATGAGCTTCAACCAAATTTCCAGTTTCGGCCGAATTCGTGATGAATCATTTGTCCAGCAAGAAAACTAAGTTCAGATATGGATTCAGCGGACCTCCTTACCCCTTCAATGAATATCTTATTAGCTTATAAAATATACATGTTTTTACCGTAAATTCGAAACCCCTCCTCTACCTCTAAATATAGGACTAAAGGACCCATCTACGAACTTGACCTGTACTTAGCCAATGAATCCTCATAGTAGGCTTGAACAACATATATTATCAGCCCCTACTTAGCTTAAACAACATATCCAAACCCCTTCGATCTTCGATTACACTAGGTCTCTCCGACGTTCATAGATTACACACAGTCATCCACGCGCAGAGCTATACTAGTGTGGAGAAAGGGGTAGGGATTGCTATAGCCGAAAATTGGTCGACAAATTTTGTGTCCGGTTTTTGCCGGAATTCGGGAGAACTATACTTGTCCGGCAAGAAAAGAACTTTCATATTCGGATTCAGCATGTCTCCTTACACCTAAATCAACTATCTCAATAGCTTTAAAATTTTAATATAGGGCTACATAGCCCATCTACGAACCCGACCTTTCCCTTGACCCAAAGGATCCTCCCACCAAGTTTCATCAAAATATCTCATTCCCTTCGAGAGTTATCGTGGTCACAGACGGACAGACAGACGGACAACTTTTGCGATGTCATAGGTATCCCTCCACTCATGTTTTGGGATCCCCACAACCTCTCGATCACATAAGTCCCTGTTAGATATGACCAAAAAAGCAACAAACAAACAGTGATACTCACGTACAATGCAGGAGACAAAACAATCCAACACAAAAAGCTCCCATCTTGACACAAGCGGTTAGCACTGTGTAAACATATTCATCCATGGATATAATAAGCTACAATATCCAATGACAAATAGGTATCTGTGGTGCCTTGAAGTACGTCATTTTAGATTTTACATACAACTCTAACTACAAATGATCTTTTCACGATCAAATGGCTTGTAATAGAAGTATCGTTTTCGAAAATACTATTACTTTCCATGTGAAATTAGCGATTTTATTGTTAGCGGTTGTCGACTCAATCCAGCCTTCCCGCTCTCCGATACGGCGGCTGGAAGCAAAATATTTGAAAACTGAATGCACCGTGGTTAAAAAAGTGGGAACCAAGCAAAATATAAACAGAAGATAGATCTGATGGCGTAACATATCTTCTAAACAGCTTATCATGTACTTATGTGTGAAAAAGTTGTCGTCGGACAACTCTTGATGATTTCGGCGAAGTTTGCGTTGCGTGACTGGCAAATCCGGCTCGGCCGAAAAAGCGCTAAAAAGTCGTAGGTACAAAACGAAACAATGGCAAAAGGCCGGGATTTCAGAAGCTTATGATTCCAAAAGGGAGCTAGGGACAATATAGAAGGCAGAATAAGAAGAGGGGTCCTTTAACAACTTTTTTTTTGGCGTGCGTACAGATCAATAAAGTTTCGTTTTATGGCACCGAAACCCGTCATGCTGCTCCACCACAGTCAGAGCGGAGTAATTTCTCGGCGGTTGAAAGAAACTTCATTGAGATAGGGGATGATTATGGAGAAAAGAGAAAACGAGGCGACGAACGCAAAATCATGGGCCCTTGACTCGTAACATGGAGGGACTGGGAGAGACGGGTTTGAACTTACTTCATGACGGCTCCAGCCTCAGCACTTCCATCAATATCACACCGGTAAAGTGGGAGTCTAGTCGTATTAGTCGGGTCGAATTGTCCAGCCTTGATACACAATTCCCTGTGCAGCTGGAACTGGAGAATGTGGGCAACGAAATACCTAAAAGAAAAGTATACTTTATTTTGGAGGGTCAGCTTTTCAAGATGCTTAGGCCACGAAACTGGAATAGGAACTTTCATCAGCAACCAGACTGGGAAAGTGATGCTGGAGAGGGAGAACGAAGATCGCTATTCCTGCGCGTAAAAGCCGGATCTCTAAACATCATGTGTAATATTTACTTATTTATGACCCACTAAGAACCAAAACTTATAACCCACCGGAAATTAAAAGGTCCTCAAAACAGACCAACTCATCTCTGTATATCGCAATAGCATCAGCCTTTTCCTCCGAGAAAGTGCCATAAACACAGGAAAACAAGAGCTGAAAGCTCATATGGCACTTGTAAGAATAAGCGAACTGTAGGCGGGAGTTTTTTGCTTGAGAGTTATATACAGAGCCGAATATCATTTTATTTTACACTTGTTGAAGTAAAAAGAAGTTAAGAAGGCAGGTCTACAACTCCTCTTCTTCCTGGGAAGGTTCGAACCTCTAGGTCCCCCCGGATTTTAAACTGAACATCTGAGACACTTGTTCTTGACACTTGTCAAGTTTCATGCATGTCCGATTACCGGTTTCAAAGTTATTCATGTTACTAGTTTCCGGATTCCGCATCCCTCCACTCCCATCACAGTGGCTGAATCGGGGAAAGGATCCAGGGTTGCCACCGGTAGTACAATTGTGCCCACAATAGAACTTTATTTTTACTTTGGCAGCAGATTTTAAGAAAAAGGTAGTTGTCAGGTTTTTATTTCCAAGGTGAGTATGACTCAGCAACACGTTCTGAGTAGCCTACTTTTCTTGTTTGGTATTACTTTTTTCCTTTTGCCCAGTGAATTGATTTTAGTAAACTGGCAACCCTGAAATGATCATATCCAAGTCAATCTGGTGGGGTCCCTGATACGCCAGTCAATTCTCCTCGTCCTAGCTTATGTGGAAGCATTTCACGAGATTTTCGGTTCCCCCTCCAGCCCCCCCTCCACCAGTTATCGGATCCCGTCCGGATTTGAAAGGAAACTGAACATCTGAAACACCTGTCCTTGCAACTTGTCAAGTTCCATGCATGTCCGATTACCCGTTCCAGAGTTATGTATGTTAGTAGTTTCCCGACTCCGCATCCCTCTGCTCCCCCATGATGGCCGGATCGTGGAAGTGATTATTGCTAAGCTAATTTGGTCGGGTCCCTGATACGCCTGCCAAGTTCCATCCTACCTTATGTGGATGTGACAACAGTAGCAAAACCCGGACAGACCGACAGACATTACGATCGCTATATGGCACTTGAAAGCTCAAGTATCATAAAAGACGGCAACTAGAGGAAATCTTCAAACGGGAGTAACTTAAAAAGTAACGACCATCTCTTTTTTTATTCCTCGGAGAAGTCAAGTATAGGTGGAATTGTCGAAGACGCGTAATTCAAAGACTAATTATACCAAAAGATTCTTTAAAACAAGTAAATTTCACGGAACTGCAATTCAAATAATCTCTATTAGAGGTCTTATTTTAATCCTGGTCTTATTTTAATCCTTAAACTGTACCTGTTCCCGCAGTCGGTCGAATCACAAATACGATTAGCCTAGTGGTCTAGGACACGGTCGGGTCCCTGATACGCCTGCCAAGTTTCATCCTCCTATCGCCCCCTAATCTATAACAACCCCTACCACCATCCAACTACATATCCCAACCCCTTCGACCCATCTTATTAGACAAGCTCTCCCCGAACACCCAAACGATCTGAAAACAAATGACGCAACCATGCACAGAGCTTTACTAGTGGGGTAGGAGTTTGACACAAACTAGAAAAAGCGTTTCAAGAGATTGTGCGGATTCCTGGTAGGACCGGGAAACTGATTATTTCCAGGATGGTTTGGTCGGGTCCCTGATACGCCTGCCAAGTTTCATCCTCCTAGCGCCCCCTAATCTATAACAACCCCTACCACCATCCAACTACATATCCCAACCCCTTCGACCCATCTTATTAGACAAGCTCTCCCCGAACACCCAAACGATTTGAACAAAGAAATGACGCAACCATGCACAGAGCTTTACTAGTGGAGTAGGGGTTTGACACAAACTAGAAAAAGCGTTTCAAGAGATTTCCGGTGTCCACCTCCAGCTCCCCCCCCCAACTATCGGATCCGATCCGAATTTGACAGTGAACATCCAAGACACTTGTTCTTGATACCTGTCAAGTTTAATGCACGCCCGGTTATCCGTTCCAAAGTTATGGATGTTGCTAATTTCCGGATTCCCCATCCCGCCACTCCCCCACTGATGGTGGGATCGGGGAAGTGATTATTTTCAAGTTAATCTGGTCGGGTCCCTGATATGCGTGCCAAGTTTTATCGTCCTAGGTCATGTGGAAGTGCCCAAACTAGCAAAATGCGGACAGACCGACAGACCGACAGACAGACAGACATTACGATCGCTATATGGCACTTGAGTAAGCTCAAGTGCCATAAAAACATAAACATTCATGTCCTTCAGGTTGCTAACCGCAAGCGGCTAACTGTATCCTATCTCCTCTAGTAGCAATACACTGACGCTTGCCACGATTTCTTCTCTTTACATGACGTATCAGGAACCCGATCATTGTTTCCTAGGAGCTGTTTCCGTCGGAAGACCGCTTATGCAAATTTTGCCAAGATTGTCATCCAAGGCAAGGGGCATGGAAAGAGGCTAAAAACAGCCGAAGCCGTGAGTCATTTTCTGTAAGCATAGCTTAGTTGTAAAGTGGTCAACTATCTGAGAGCATCTGAGCAGAAACACTATACACTGCGAGGTGTCCAGTGGATAGGATCGTTGCTTGAATCCCTCTACTTTAAGATATCAAAGAAGCCAGGCAGCTGAAGACCGCGTACTGGGAACCGTTTCAAACCTTTTTTTTTTAACCGTACCACAGTCTGCGACGCTTTAGCGTGCAGGAATAAATTTGCTGTATTGGGAATATAAATACATGTAACGTAGGAAGTATAAAGCCGACAAAAGCAAAATCGCTTATTCAGTTTCGGGGATTTTTTTCACAGGGCGTAGAGATTTTCTCGAGTTCACGAAATCTAAGAGGGGAATCTCGAAATCTCTTTCCGCCTTGCACCCAAAACTGTTTAAGCGTATAGGCGCGAACGTTTTTCTGTACAGAGCTGCTAGCCTAAGATTTCCCAAAAAGCCTTCCGGAGCAGAGACCTCCCTCTACTCTAATGACTAATTCTAGAATAAATCAAAGGACCATACCTGCTGTACTCAACATTAGCTGGGATGTGATACTTCGCCCCAGGGTCGAGGTCCAAGTCAGACCTGGTGGTTGGCGGCATGAGACCCTGGTACTCGGCCCGGAGGTCCCACCAGTGACGGTTCCACTTCTCTGGGGGGACTACCCCAGCGAAGAGATCCCAGCGCCATCTATCCATCACGTATGCAAACGGGAGGAAAACAATCTAGAAAAATAATAATTCAGATAACAAAAACGATGTTTCAGGTTTGGCAAACTGAAAAGATAAATGTTTCGGTCGTGACGTATAGGCGAATCTTCACTTTTAAGTTTTCACAATTAAGTTTCGGTGAGATCGAGTAAATACCTGACCACGCTACCCTATTGCCCCAGAATTTGGCGTAAGCCCTTCCTTAATGTTTAAACGAAAAGGACTGAGATAGGACAATCTAGTTACCCATCACTTATTCACTTAAATTGGCTTGAAGACCCGCTGAAAATGCGTTACTTGGTTGTTCCGCTATTCAGGAATAATCAATTTTCAAATAGTGGAATTTCCGTGTGATTTGTCGTACCTCTAATTTGTTGCATGCCTTACAAGAAAGATTTATGATTTTTTTTTTGTTCAGGCACCAAGCAATCTTCACCAATATCGCCACTGCCCACTGAAAAGCCTTGTTTGTGTTTAGATAAAAATTTCCCGCGTCATAGTAGAATTTTCGCTGTGCAATGGGGACAGCCGCAGATATTCTGAACGTCATAACTAGAGCAGATGGTGGAAAAAAAAAATCCCTTTGCAGAATCCAAATAATTCAGTGTATAATTCAACTAAATGACACAAAAATAAGTTGGCTTTTCAGTCAAACTTTAAGACTCCGGCGATTTCAGGGGATCAGCCGCACAGTAGAGATAAAGCACAATTTCTCCAGACCAATTAGGAGAAATGATCCAACTGAGACAAACATACCTGTTAGATATAAACAATTTACCAAAAAACAAACAGTATTACTCACGTAAGATACTGGAGAAAACAATCCAAAAGAAAAAGTGTTGTAAAATAACACGCATTTATGTGTATTTGTGATATGCCCCGCCATCTATCTGTATTCAGTAAGAGTGTCCGTTATCAATCTCCGAATGATCTACAGAAGAAGACGAAGAAAAGTAACTAAATTAAAATAAAGCATCGAGAAACCCGGATAGGTTATTTTATTTATTTAATGTCAGAATTCGGATATTGATTTATGTGAACTTAAGTAGGAAAAGATATTTACGTTATGAAGTTATCAAACTGAGAGGGGTATAGATATTATTTGTGTGTTCCTTTTTCAGGGTTTTTATACTTGGATTCGAAGATTAAAGGTCGTTCTACTTACCTGGTTAACCACGCTACCTAACAACAGGCTCACAATCCCAACAAAAAGCCCCCTTCTTGTCACAACCGGTTAGCACTGTACAAACAAATTCATCCTTGGATCTGGTAAGCTGCAATATACCACGTGAAATATACTACGTGTTTGATGCCTTCAAATACGTTACTTCAGATTTCACACGGGGGGGGGGGGGGGGGGGTTGGAATATTTTTGTGCCAAGACAGAGCTCTTTTAAAGCCGAGTCTCTCGTGCACAAACGGGTTCGAACCGTTCAGATTCAAACGCCTGGAAGAGAATTTGTCTTGAATCTTGCCCCCCCCCCCCACGCATATACTTCATTTGAGCAAGCGGATCCTTATATCTTAGATGTTCATGTGCCTCCAGAAGTGCCCAGGGAGTCCAAGAAGAGAGCTTGTAGTAGCGATGATGACCTCCCACTCAGGCTTCGATGAGGTGTGGAAGTACCGCAGGCCACTGTTCTATGTTAGGGCAAGTGGTTTTGTAAACTGACCTTGCTCAGAGCAGTGAGCATCAAGAAGTTCAAGTCAGACTTTTCGTCTTCAACAAATGAAGCATCTAGCAGGCCAAGCTTCTTCATATGTTTCGGGGTCTGTACGGAGAGTGCTAGGACATCGCCAATAGCTTCGTGGAAACCTGCAAATGAAGGTGGCTTAAAGGCGTATTCTCGCCGTTCCCCGCGGACTCATCGGGGAATCGGAAGGAACGGCGAGAATAAAGGGAGTCACTCCACGCGGACTCCGCGTACAAAAAACAGCGAGAACACGGGGAATGCTTTCAAAACGGATTTTGTTCGAAAAAAAATATGCAGTTGACGAAATTAGTCTGGATCCACTTTCTTTTTGGTTTTGTTTATTCTTATTGTTTTTAATCAATTTTAAATTGCACCAACACCAGCAAAAATTGATTCCCCTCCGAATCTCAAAGGGAGTCCTGTTTGATAATGGTGATGATAATCGGAGCATTTCCCGTCCGTGGGTACTCGCGAGAATACGGGGAGCGAGTCCCCGGGACAAACAAAAACACGGGGACTCCTCAAGTGGAGTCCTCGGGGAATGGCAAGAATACGCCTTAAGTGTTATACAATCTTGAATTATTTATTGAAAGACACCTCGCACTACATAGTGTTTCTGCTAAGATGTTCTAAGATCGATGACTACTACTGCTGACTAGCTATGCATACAGAAAATTACACGAAGCTTCGGCTGTTTATAGCCGCTTTCTATACTCTTGTCTGGATCATAATCTTGGCAAAATTTGCATAACCGGTCTTCGGACCAATAGATAGATAGATAGATAGATAAGTGTATTCGCTTCTCCGGAACACTAATCGGAAGCCTGATTCGTCTCGATCGTCACAAAGGGGGCAAGCGTGATAACCAGTGTAATACTAATAGAGAAGATAGAATACATTTATGAAGTGCCGAATCTCGGGACAAAAAATGGATGGAAGTACTAGTGATGTAGAGTGAATCACTATCATAAGCACGACATGTCCTTTTAGAAATAATTACCTAAAGGCTAAAGTACGGTACTTCTAATAGTTAGAAACAAGGGGCATCATTAGGTTTTACGGTTATGATTGTTCAAGGCAGCTCTGGGCCCCCTTGGAAAGCCAGGGGCGAGCTGTCCCCCCCCCCTCAAATGACGCCAAAAAGGAGGGATACAAGCCAAAAGCTTAACGCTAAATGTAATAATAAATAAAACTCCATGACCTTGTTATGAAAGGAAGTAGCGTTCTTCCGTTTTACCTGGATTTGCACCATCCCTGAAGGTGTATGGTTGATTATTATGTCGGTACTGCTGGAAGTACTGAATGTGACCCATTTCGTGGTGAACCGTGATTAGGTCCTGCATGTTCACGCCAGTACACATTTTGATTCTAAAAAGAAAACAAACACGAGTAGATTTTTAAAGGACCCGTGTACGAATAACACCAAACAACTCCATTTCCCAGACCATCTCATTAATTTTTATTCGCGAGACTTCGAGTTTCAAGTGGCATATTGCCACTACCCAAATGTTTGATACTAGCATCGTTTGACATTTTTCGGGACGTAACCCATCAGACTAACGAATATTACCTGCGTTCTTTGCCACTGGAGTACTTACATGTGATGATGTGATCTATAATTCGTCTTATAAGACCATAAAAGTACCATAAAATTAAAACTAATGTTAAAACTTGAAAGAGCTGTGTTTGAATAAATTCTTTGATTCTAAACTTCTTATTCTTCTAACTGCTGGTTTGGACGATCTAGCAGCGAGATAAAGAAATTCGGATAGCGAAGTCTGCTGATTTTAACTATCTACCGAAGAAATATAAAATTCACATAAAGTTCCTGCGCTGCGTCATCTATTGAGAGGGGTGTTTTTAATTTCGCACCGATAGGTGTCGTTTAGCGAACGCCGGGAACACTCAAAGAGGAAGAAGTAGTCTACAATGGCAACCATTGAAAAACGATAGGTGAAACAGGACACGAATTCAACGTTTTTGGCAAGTGTTTTGGAGCAAAAGTTGCCTGATATGGGTTTTATACTGTTCACTGTTGGCCAACGTTCAAATAATCTGTATTTTATTTTTCGTGCTTTGTCTAGTTTTCGCCATAGTTCTCTGGGTTCTTGGCAAAATAAACATTATCACTTCACGGGTCTACTCCAAAGTTCGCTGGCATGGGGTTTTCTTACCTATAATCCTCTTGCTTACAGAAGTCCCAGGCTGAAGCGTGGCACGTGACAATGCGACCGTCATCAGGCTTCGTAATCATAGACAAAGTAGTGTTGTAAGTAGTCGGCATAGGCTCCAACTGAAGTCCTTCAAAGAAATCTTCGGAGATCTGGAACATCTTTACGGCGTCCCAGCCTTCCTGCAATGCAAAGAATTTGGCTAATACTGCACTGTCAGAAGTTTCATAACAGATAGCTCATAACACTTTCAAGAATAACACCTTTTCACTTAGAAATAAAGTTTTATGACCAATTAAGTTTACACTATTTCGTGCCTAGATCTCCAACAACACCTTCGATTGATAAAATACTAACGGGAACGAAAAAACATAACAGATACCATCCCAAAGTGTTATCTGTTGAAACCGGGCATCCTTCTGTTGTCGTTCTGTAACATCTGACAGTGCAGTATTTTTACCAATTGAAGGTGTTGTTGGAAGTCTATAGGCACGAAATAGTGTAAACTTAATTGGCCATAACACTTTATTTCTAAGTGAAAAGGTGTTATTCTTGAAAGTGTAATGCGCGATCTGTTATGAAACTTCTGACAGTGTGGCAATCGGTTTTTGCCTTACCCTGCCAATTCTTCAACCCAATCTTTACATGGTTTAATTCCAGCTTTTATTCCAGGTCATTCTCGTAAACTGTGCAAAAATTTCGCATGTTTACCTCTTCTAGCATCGAGCTATTTGGTATTAAAGTTGATTGATTGACTGATTGATAACAATATAGGCTTAGCGTTTACTGTAATGCATCCGCAGAGTACTTTTTTATAACACTATTTATAATGCCCTTACGAGTTTCATGCGAAAACTTCTATAACAAAAGCTAAATCAAGGTGCGGTAAAATTTATTAACAATCCGTACATCTCCCAAAAATTAAGAAAAAAAAAAATACGATTCATGCCTTCTGAACTCTGGGTTCCTGCTAAACACATGTTAAGAATCTCTGTCCTCAGCGTCCTCACCCCCCTCAGTTCCAAAACCATAACCAATATTTGCGTTAGTCGTTACACGACCAATTAGTTGTTTTTGCAGTTATCGTGGTATCTGATACCACGGTCAAAAGGCGTTTTTGCAGTTATCGTCGCATCTGGCCAGTAATCGTGGTATCTGATATTCAGATACCACGGTCCGACCGTGGTAACTGATCGTGGCATCTGAAAAAGTCATCTCACTTTCATGAATTTTTGTCAGATTGCTGGGAAAGAAGTGTGGCACTTAGTGATGGGACTTGATATCAGTTTTTCTTTTGGGATGACTTCGAAAAACGACACTTTTGGAAATTGTCGTTTTTGCAGAGCAACCGTATATCAGATACCACGGTAACTGCGAAAACGACTAATTGCAGATCCAGTTACTGTGGTAACACATACCATGGCATCTGCAAAAACGCAACTAATGTTGTAGGAACGAATAACATATTCGTTATAGATTCTGGGTCGAATATCCGGTTTCCAGCGTCTAGCACTGATCCGAGATTACTAAACTAACACAAGTCGTAGACTGAGGAGGTTGGGGGTGGAGCGGTATATTCTGTGTTCACACCTACCTATTCAACAAAGAATTGTGGTATTACTTAAAATTCAATGGGCGGATCAAACAATACCACCCCCTAGAATACAATGTTACATCCGAAATCAGCAGATTCCTAGCCAACTTATCTTCGCTAATATATCGTTAAGGTGTTTTTTGATGACTGCTATACTCCAATTTACTATAGCTCTGACAAATATAGCGGAGTTTTTTTTTTCTTTTCCATTCGTTGTTATTATACACTCCGGATTATGTGTGTTGTTGACAAATAATCATATTAACGGTGTTAAGTGAGAATTCCTTGTAAGCTCTGGAATCAGCTGCAAGTAAGTCGGTTATATTTGTAAATTTTTGGCAGTTTCGTAAATTTACATCCAGAAAACAAAACGTTTCTTCGGTACTACAAACAACAGAAGTTTCTTCAGATAACACTAGAGCAATCTGCCAGCTACAGAGACGGTTTATTTTAGCTGCCATGGCACTCTCATCACTCAGCTCTACAAAGAGCCTTCCACCCTACTTATCGTATTTACTACGCATGACGTCACGAATTGGCTATTTTGCGTCAAGGCTGCACTGTAAAAAAAAAAATCTTGCAGTATTTGCTATTGGGATTAATCTTGTCTTTATTGAGATAAGATTATCCCTAATTCGGATTAGTCTTATCCCATAGAGATAAGATTAATCGCAGTAGCAAATACTGCATCCTTATTCGGAGAAACCTTTTACAGTGTGGAACACTTTTTTAAATTTTCGGTAAAACATCGCTCCACGGGGTAATCCAGCCAATCACTTTGCAGAGATCCGTAGTTGCCACGCATACTACGCTCCCTAGCATCGTAAAAAAATAGTTAATATTAGTTACTATTTCGAGAAGGTTGGAACGGCAAATAGCAACTACACTGTCAGAAGTTTCATAACAGATCGCGCATAACACTTTCAAGAATAACACCTTTTCATTTAGAAATAAAGTGTTATGACCAGTTAAGTTTACACTATTTCGTACCTAGATCTCCAACAACACCTTCAATCTGTAAAAATACTACACTGTCAGAAGTTACATAGCGACAACAGAAGGATGCCCGGTTTCAACAGATAACACTTTGGGATGCCCGGTTTCAACAGATAACACTTTGGGATGCCCGGTTTCAACAGATAACACTTTGGGACGTTATCTGTTTATGTTTATTTCGTTCCCGTTAGTATTTTTACCAATTGAAGGTGTTGTTGGAGATCTAGGCACGAACGAAAAAGCACGAAAAAGTGTAAACTTAATTGGTCATACACTTTATTTCTAATTGAAAAGGTGTTATTCTTGAAAGTGTTATGCGCTATCTGTTATGAAACTTCTGACAGTGTAATAGTTACTATTGGTAGAGGGGTGGAACACGCTCAAAATGACTGATTTTCGTACATGGCCGAGAGCTTTTGAACTTCCGCGCTTTGCAATACCATACTTTGAAATCGTCTCCTCCGAGGCGCCGAAGAGGTAATGACAAGCGATAAAAAGAAAACGGCTTATCTTTGAAGTGCTCTCTAGTGGAAGTCAGAAATTTGTATGCGTGAAGCATTTTATAAAAATTAAAGCATAATTAGTGCCCAGTGTGCTTCAAGTCCAATGGTCGTGATCGAGAGCTTTACATTGGCCCGCCTACTGGATTACTCTAGAGCCAGCATACAATGCATGACCTACCTGAACCATGGCATCAGTGACATCTAGCGCTGGTAGATCTGGGTACGGAGCTAAAATATCATACAACCCCTCCCAGCTTTGGGCCCACATGTTTCTAAGCAGCGAGGCGGGTATTGGGTCCTTCAACCCGAATTTGCCGGGGAATTTTTTCAGTAGCTGTTTTCTAGTGTAAGCGTGGATTCGCTCATAGAAGGGTTTCGTCTGTTCTAGAATTTCCTCCAAAAGTTTCTTGAACTGGTCTCCCATGTCGTACTGATCGACCCAGAGGTCACCGTAGTTGTCCAGGTCTGAAACAAAAAATAGTGTCAAAGTAGCCTGTAAAGGGAACGGAATGAATAAATTCCATTTGGACCCAAATTTGTTACTTTAGGCTTAAAGGAAACGCCGTACTTGTGATACTAATTAATTCTACTTCAGCACCATTTCCATCCATTCTCGTTCCCGTGATTCCACACAGTCGTTATCACTCAATCACAAACTATACCCTCCGAAACCACATACAAAAATGGCCAGTGCTCATTTGTTAATAGGGAAACTGAACCGTAGAATAATTTACCAGTAGATGTAGTAGATTCAGGTAGTGTTCAAATGTTTAAGCGTGGCATAGAGCGTGTTCCAACCCTCTAACAATAGTAACTATTAGTTACCTTTTTGGGATCCCAAAACGTTAGTGACGGATACCTATGACATCGCAAAAGTTGTCCGTCCGTCTGTCCGTCCGTCCGTCCGTCCGTCCGTCTGTACGCACGATAACTCTCGAAGGGATTGAGATATTTTGATGAAACTTGGTGTGAGTATCCTTTGGGTCAAAGTACAAGTCAAGTTCGAAGATGGGCTATGTAGCCCTATATTTGAGGGTGGGGGAGGGGTTTCAAATTATAGGGCAAAAAAAAATATTTTTGAAATCTATTGAGATAGTCAATTTAGGGGTAAGGAGACATGCTGAATCCGAATATGAAAGTTATTCTCTCATCGGAAAAGTAGTTCACCCGGAATCCGGCGAAAACCGGATACAAAATTTGTCGACCCTCGCTACCCCTTGTCTCAGATTTTTATAGCTCTGCGCGGGATCAGTATGGCCCTGCGCGGGGCTGACGTAAGAGAGAGAGAGCTAGTGCGGTCGAAGGGGTTGGTATAATGGAAAAGAGTAGATGGTTGCCGACTGTGCGGGCTATATAACAGTTGGAAAGTTTATAGGGGTTGACAACTTCAGTAGTAGGGTACACACTAAAATCGAAAATAGGCCGATCTAAAATTGTGAGACAAGTAGGGGACTTCTAATGGTCTCATGGTCTGATAATAGGCTGTTAGACCATAATCATCTTCGGCAATGAGGGATTAGCAGTTTTTTCTACTTGGTGTACCTACAGTTTGTTTTCTGTGCTTTATGTGGTACGAACAATTTGGTACCACGTCTATCACGAGGACATGGAGTAGTAAGTAAGTGTTGCCAGAATCTTTGGTGGTGAGGGGTTGCCAACTTTTGTTAGTTGAAATATCTTTTATTTTTTGCCAATGTAGCTCATGATAAGAACGATACGGTACCATGTCTATCACGGGTAGATGGACTTGTTTTATAAGTTAAGGTTTTATTTGAAGTTGATTAGATGTTCTTTATAGGGATAAGGAGATGCGCTGAATTCGTTTCTGAACTATCTTTTATTGGCTGGACAAGTAGTTCGCTCGGAATTCGGCGGAAGTAAAGCAGGAAGTAAAGCGGAAGTAAAGCAGGAAGTTTCGATCAGTATCGTCAAAATAGATATGGCTTATAAAGGTATATCTGAACTTGGTTTTCTCAGATGATTAGCCTGGCGAAGACTGGGTCTGGTTTTAAAAGCTAATGTGATAGTCGATTTAGGGGTAGGCAGACCTGCTGAGTCCGTATATGACAATCATTTTCTACCTGGACATATCCTTCGACCGGAATCCGGCTGAAACCAGAAATTTGACAGTAGTATAGCCTAAGGCAGGAAGTTTTGATCAATTTCGTCAACGCCATTGATCTTAATCTGTTTATATGTTTTAATATTAAAAATGTTCATGTAGTCTGGCGAAGAGTGGATATCTACAAGACCCAATTGTCTGGATCAAATATTAAGTTTTTGGGATCCCATCGAAATCTTTGATCTTGTTTCTTCCAGCCTCACAAAAAGTTACTACGCTGACCGTTCCAGCCTTCTCGAAATAGTAACTAATAGTAACTATTTGCTTACCACGCTCGGGAGCGTAGTAAGCGTAGTAACTACGCATCTCTGCTACGTGATTGGTCCGATCAGGCCGCGGCCTGATTTTTGACCGAAAAATTAAAAAAGCGTTCCAGCCTAGCGTATAGTAACTACGGTGACTAGCGTAGTAACTACGATTAGTAGGGTGGAACACGCTCATAGTCAGTTCAGTTCAGTTTATTTCTTCAACAAATTAAACACTCAAAATATTCTTAAACCAATAGCCCGTCTCAATATAATAATAATAGATTTATTTCCCATCATAATGCACAAATGTACAGAAAGACGGAGTATAGAAGAAGGAAAAAAAGAACAAAGAAACAAAGAAAGGAAAAAAGAACATCACTAGCAACAAGAATAATCATAAAGGAAAAGGAATGATAAGGGTGATATCTGCCTATTATGCTGCCCAAGGGCAAAATTTTCCGCTATCGCCCGAAGAAAAGCAAGGGCGATAATGATTATAACACTAGTACACTGTGCAGACCCATGATACCTCCTGGCGGAAATTTACACTGCGTAAAGCATCTGCTGAGCGAGGCTGCTCTTAAAGCGCTCTCGCCTTTCCTGAATTACGGATACAGGGCTTGCTAGCCCGTACTTTGATGATAAACTGCTATTGCTTGTCCAAGGGGGGACCCTCAGCAGATACTTCAGATATTTGTAAAAATATTTACGTATGTCATTTAAATCAGAACGACAAAACAGCTTCCAAAAAGGTGCCAAAGCAATAGTGGCGTTTTTGATTGCCGATGAGTTCTGCGATAGCGTAGCCGTTAGACTTTTTGGCGTTTTCGACGTTCGCCGGAAGCCGATAGCCGTAGCCGTTTCTTCTAATTTCTGTTTTTGTGCTCATCGGCTAACGGCTATCGCCTAAATTCCTATTCATCGCCTATCGGCCTCAGACTCGCCGATAGGCGATAGACGTTGCTTCCAACGGCTATCGGCTATCGGCTATCAAAAACGGTAAATAAACACGAATCGGCAAACTTCCTTCGTCTACCGGGGAACTTTCATCGGCAATCAAAAACGCCACTAATAACGTGCGGAACTACGAATGAATTGTACATTTTGGCTAGGATAAATCTATTAAATTTTAACTTCATAGAAACAAGGGTTCCGTAAGCTTTACGTGCTTTATCGTGAAGAAATCTTTTCAGAAGCGAACAGGTGGCACGAAGACTGGTTCCCAGAGGTAGACCCAAGTATGTCAGAGACTCCTTGGGTTGCACGGGCTGGCCACCAATATCAACTTCTTCCACGTCTAAAGGACGACGATTGAAAATCAAAACTTCAGTTTTTGACTGGTTAAATGAAAGACCCACTTTACTATATTCCAAATCAAGTATACGAAAATTTGACTCGACACCAGTCACTGTGCGACTGATATTTAAAATGTCATCTGCATAATTAACCAGTGACACATCTAGACCTAGGAAAATACAAGTCATAATCGCTTTTTCTTGTGCACCCAGAACACTGTTGTTGAAAAGAGGATGGGATGTAATGGCTCCTTGACGTATGCCTTTTCGAACAAGGATAGGTGGCGTAACAATCGCAGATCCCCCCCTAAGAACTTTAATTTGCACTTTTAATTTTTTGTACATCGAACGCATTGCACGTATAACCCAAGAATTAACACCTCTGTTAAAGGCACTTGACAGAATCTGTGCATGAATTCCCGAGTCGAAAGCTCTCGTTGCGTCGAGGCCCGCAAAAATAAGAGTCTCGCCATTTTCATTTGCACTTGATATCAAATTTGCAATCAGATAATGTGCATGTTCGCGACCTATCCCTTTCTTGAACCCAAACTGGTTTGGGGGGGTGTAACACTTACTATTAATTTCATCAACAACCAACAACTCAAATATTTTACACAATACAGGCGCAACCGTAATTGGCCTGTAAGAAGTACAACATTCCGCGGGCTTTCCTTTCTTTAGGACAGGGGTAACAATACCCGAACAAAACATATCGGGAACAAGACCTGAAGAAAAAATCATATGGAATAGCAATGTCAGATGCTCTTTAAGGAGGGGAGAACCCAACTCGAGATGAATTCCACAAATCTGATCAATCCCTCTGGATGATTTCTTTTTCAGTCTTGAAATACACGCAGAGACCATTGACCTAGACACAACAAAACTCATTTCCTCTTTCGAATCATTCAAGCATTTGTCCAGCATATTCTCATACTCGCTCTGAAGCGATTGTGATGAGTGCGATATGTGACAACAGGTCACCTGTGCGAGACGGACAAAAAATTACCAAGATCTATTTATCAATATATAGTCAACACCCCATTTTACTCAGTTGCTTCTGTAGTTTGGACATTTGTTTACTTTTGTAGTGTGTCAGTTTCTGTGCGTTAACTGTATGTAATCCGTTTGTATTTGTGTAGTAAAAGGAGACAAAGTAAATCTTAACGCCAAATGTAATAATACATAACTAAATAAGTGTATCCTATCTCCTACATTGGCATTACACTTAAATTGTTATCACGCTTGCAAAGTTTTTTTTTTTTTTACGTGACGTATCAGGATCCCGATCATCGTTTAGAGAAGCTAATTGGTCAGCAGACCAGTTATGCAAATTTTACCGTTTCTCATCCAAGGCAAAGGACATGGAAAGAGGCTAAAAAACAGCCGAGACCTTGTGTAATTTCTGTAAGCATAGCTAAGTTTTAAAGTAGTCAACTATCTTAGGAAATCTTAACAGAAACACAATGTAGTGCGAGGTGTCCTTTAAAGGACAATTTCAGGGAGATTTCTCTCCCTGAAATCCGTCGTTCCTCCGTCTTCAGTCTCGAATTCTGGCGTCGAGCAATTCTCTGCTGATGATCCTGTGCGGACCGAAAATGCGCCTGTCTCTGCCTCTGTGGCGATCATGGGGTAAAGAAATTTACTGTGGGTTCGACCCATCCTGATTGAGTTTCGTGTGAGCTCGACCCATCTTGATTGTGTTGTGTAGGCTACTATTTTCTTGTCGGAGGTTCATGCCTTCAGCATACTTTTTCTTCTTTTTTCTTGTCTAGTGTATATAAATTGAGTTGCTATGTGGCAGCCAAAGCAGCTCCCACTGAGAAACAAGACCTAAGTTTTCGATGGGATCCCAAAAAATTTAATATTTGACCCAGACAACTAGGTCTTGTCTACGCCAGATCCAGTCTTCGCCAGGCTAATCATCTGAGAAAATCAAGTTCAGATATACCTGTATAAGCCATATCTATTTTGACGATACTGATCGAAACTTCCTGCTTTACTTCCGCCAAACTTCCGGTTTCGGCCGAATTCCGAGCGAACTACTTGTCCAGCCAAGAAAAGATAGTTTAAAAACGAATTCAGCGCATCTCCTTATCCCTATAAAGAACATCTAATCAACTTCAAATAAAACATTAACTTATAAAAAAATCCGGTTTCAACCGGATTCCGGACGAGGTATATGTCCTGGTAAAAAATGGTTGTCATATACAGATTCAGCGTCTCTTCTTACCGTCAGATCTGTCATCTAATCAACTTCAAATACAAATTTTACTTTTAACATATTTTCCGGTTTCGGCCGGATTCCGGGCGAGCTACTTGTCCGGCGAGAAAATGGTTTTCACCATCCTGTTCAGCATGTCTTCTTACCCCTAAACCGATCATCTAATCAACTTCAAGTAAAACTTTTGCTTTTAACAAATTTTCCGATTTCGGCCGGATTCCGGACTAACTACTTGTCCGGCGAGAAAATGGTTTTCACCATCGTGTTCAGCATGTCTTCTTACCCCTAAATCGAACATCTAATCAACTTCAAATACAAATTTTGCTTTTAACAAATTTTCCGGTTTTCGCCGGATTCCGGGCGAACTACTTGTCCGGCGAGAAAATAACTTTCATATTCGGATTCAGCGTGTCTCCTTACCCCTAAATCAACTATCTAAAAAGCTTTAAAAAGATATATTTTTTTGCCCCTTAATTTGAAACCCCTCCCCCAACCTCAAATATAGGGTTACAGAACCCATCTTCGAACTTGACCTGTACTTTGACCCAACCAATCCTCCCGCCAAGATTCATCAAAATATCTCAATCCCTTCAAGAGTTATCGTGCTTACAGACGGACGGACAGACGGACAACTTTTGCGATGTCATAGGTATCCGTCACTAACGTTTTGGGATCCCAAAAAACGACTGTGTTGACGAAAAATCGGCTGATTTTAAGAAAAAACTACTATTTTTAAGAAAAAATGACTGCTTTTAAAACAAGACCAAAGGTTCCGATGGGATCCCAAAAATTCAATGTTTGATCCAGACAATTAGGTTTTGTCTTCGCCAGATCCAGTCTTCGCCAGGCCAGCTCAGATATGGATTCAGCATGTGCGTTTACCTCTATAAGCCGATCGAAACGATCCTAGCTTACTTCTGTGAATTTTGCGGTTCTGGCGAAATTCAAGAACTACTTGTCCGGCGAAAAACTAAAGCTCAAAAACGGATTCACCGTATCTCCTTACCCCTATATCCAACATCTAATCAACTTGAAATAAAAATTTAACTTTTAACAAATTTTCCGGTTTTGGCCGGAATCCGGGCGAACTACTTGTCCGGCGATAAAATGCTTTTCGTATTCTTGTTTAGCATGCCTTCTTACCCCTACATCAAACATCTAATCCACTTCAGATAAAACTTTAACTTCTAACGAACTTTCCGGTTTTGGCCGGATTCCGGAATAACTACTTGTCCGGCGAGAAAACGGTTTTCATATTCTTGTTCAGCATGCCTTCTTACCCCTATATCGAACATCTAATCAACTTCAAATAAGACTTCTACTTTTAACAAACTTTCCGGTTTTGGCCGGATTCCGGACGAACTACTTGTCCGGCGAGAAAATGGTTTTCATATTCGTGTTCAGCGTGTCTTCTTACCCCATAGTCGACTATCACATTAGCTTAATTTAAACCCCCTCCCCCACCCCTAAATGTAAAGCTACAGGGCCTATCTACAAACTCGACCTTACTCTTGACCAAAAGAATCCCCACACCAAGTTTCATCAAAATATCTCACTGCCTTCGAGAGTTATCGTGCTTACAGACAGACGGACAGACGGACGGACGGACAGACGGACAACTTTTGCGATGTCATAGGTATCCCTCCACTTACGTTTTGGGATCCCAAAAATCGAAAATCGATTACCAAATAAAGACCCGTCGTACCCATAATGCCAATGCAACCTACTTCCGTGATAGCTCCATCCCCCCTTAAACCCGGAAACCCGAATTTAATACGGTATAATTTAACCCTGACGACAACTTATTTTCAGGCTTCTCCTGATTCGCTATTTTCGATGCGTAACATGCTCCTGACTAGTGTTTACGAAAAAGCTAGCGCGTCAGAAGAACCGGTTACGTAATTTTTCCCTGATTTTGCTAGAAGCAAACTCTACCAGAAAGGCTTAAAACAGCCAAAGCCGTGGGTGATTTGTTAAAAGCAGAGCCTGGTTTTAAATTATCAAACTGTTTCAAAAAACTGAAAAGAAACAGTAAACAGGGCGAGGTCTCCTTTAACATTCCACCCTCATTTCTAAGCTTTCTGATCCAAGCGTTGGCGAGCTCTTAACCAGTGCTGGGTTTTTCACACCTTAACTTTAACACCCTCTCCCGCCCCCAAAATATAAGGCTATGGGGCGCTTTCAACATTGACATGTACTTTGACATAAAGAACCCCTACACCCAGAGCTAGTGAAGTCGGACTCTGGACTCGTATCGAGACGCTTTTTTCATGGACTCGGACTCGTCTCGGCTTCATGGTTTACGGAGCAGGACTCGTCTCGTCTCGAAATCCGGCGGAGTCACAAGTCCAAGTAAACGTCTCGGCCTGGCAATTTTAAAATAAAACGAAGTCTCCACCGACCAATTAAAGAGATTGGCCTCCGAATATGACTCGGACACATAAACGTAACATCTCCGGCATCTCTTCTTCCATCCATCAAGTTTGACTCGAATCGAAGCGTATCTGCCAATTTCCGGTACCCCCTTCATCCCTCTCGCCGTTGCCGAAAACATATCTAGACTGCATAAAACCTGTACTGTCCAACTTTCTTGTGCGCTTACGCAATTTCTGGGAACTCCCCTTCCAACTCTCCCAGTCGCTGCTGCAAGTGGTTCGGACACATTTTAAACATCTAGGTTATCAGTTCATCACCCAAAACATTTCACTGGAATCGGACCACACGTTTGCAACTTCCACGTCAGTAATTTTGCGGATTCCATTTCCGTCAACTCCCCCAAAACTGGTCGGAAGGCAAGTGCCATTAAAGTTTCATTTCTTGTGACTGACCAGGATTTCATTTAGTGAACTGACCGTGAATTGAAAATCACCGTGAATTGAAGTCTTAAAATTGTTGTTGAATAAATCACTGTTATAAATCATACGTCAGACCCTGGTCAGACCAGTGAGTATTTATTTTTCGGAAATTTCATTTTTGCATGAATATATAGTATTTAAATTTTTAAATTAATACTATTTAAATAATCACATCCGTCTTTTCTGTTACTCACCCCCCCCTCAATCGGTCCTTGAAAAGGCATCGCAATACATACAGTCAACTACAGAAAATACAGTCAAAAGCTTCATAGCAGTTAAGCAAGGCTGGGCAATTCCAACAGATATGCGATAAAACACTATCTGCTGATGTGCACATAATTCATGTTATAACCTTTCACGTGTTATTTTTCTCGATAAAAATAGCTTTGCTAACCATGTTTAAGTGTTATGTACAGGAACGTAGCATAATAGTCTAATAGTACAGTCAATATAAGGTTTGACCGCAAACAAATTGCAACAGAAATGATTTTTACACCATCTTGTAGAGAAACAAGAGCTGTAAGCTCATATGGCACTTGCATGTGTTGAGATGTTTTGTTTGATCAAAAGTATTTTTCGACTTTGTGGTTAAAATGCGCACTTTAAGGGAGCTAGATAAAAAGTATTTTATTTTTGAACTTGGGTGTAATGATGCGCACTTTAAAGGCGCTAGAAATGCATCTGTATGCAAAACCCTTGAGGCAAAAACGATCACAGGCCTTCAGGGATCCTTGATGTATACCGTTTCGTCAAAAGTTTTTTTTTTCGCTTTTCATTTCAAATGCGCACTTTAAGGGTGACAGAAATAAATTTTTAAGCAAAACCTTTGTGGCACAAATGATCATGGGTTGAGATGTATTGTTTGAAATAAAGTACTTTTCGACCTGGCCGTTCAGATTCACACTTTAAGGGAGCTAGAACGTCATTTGCAAACAAAACCCTTGAGGCAAAAATGATAATGTGCTCATGGGGATCATGAAAATATGAATTTAGTTTAAAAGTATTTTTCTAAATTTGCAGTCAAGATTAGTACTTTAACGAATGGTCGGATTTGGAAAGTGGTCATTTTTGAGTCAATCTGGTCAAATCTCTAATATTTCAGCCAAGTTCCATCGTCCTAGATTATATGGAAGTACCTTAAATCGTGATCACCGGAATCCCGGACCTACCCCCCCTCAAACTTCCCCACAGTCGCCGGAGCCAATCCGGTTCCGTAAGTGTTTATCCAGAGCATCTGTTTGTTATTCCCACAAAGTTCCATCCCGATCTCACCAGTCTAAGTCGGTCACGTATTTTCGCCCCCCCCCCAATTGCTGTCGGATCTGTCCGGACATGAAAAAGATCAACAGAAACATGTCCTCTCTTCAATTACCAAATTTCACTCGAATCCGATCAGCCGTTTCAAAGTTACGCATGACTCAATATTCCGGATTCCCCCTCCCGTTACTCCCCCCACGGCTATCAGATCATGTAAATTTTTCTTTATAAGTCAGTTTGATCAGGTCCCTGATTCGCCTCCCAAGATTCGTCGTGAAAATCCCCAAAACCGCCATAACCGGAATTCCGGGAAACTCCCCTCCACCCCCCCCCCTAATGTCATGATCCATCCCAAATGTATAAACGATTTATCTGGAGCAGATGCTTGTTCTTTCCAGCAAGTTTCACTCCGATCCCTCCATTCTAACCGTTTCCCGATATTTCCGGTCACCCCCCCCCCAACTCCCCCATAGCTGTTGAATCCGGTCCGGACTTCAAATGGGACATCAGAGGTATGTCATTTATTCAGTTATTAAGTTTCATTCCAATCCGACCACCCGCTCGAAAGTTACACAGTACTCCAATTTTCCGGATTCCCCAGCCCTCCACCCCGCTAGTGTCCGGATCCAGTCCAAATGTATGAACGATTTATCTGGAGCAGATGCATGTTCCTCCCAGCAAGTTTCACTCCGATCCCTCTATTCTAACCATTTCTCGAAATTTCCGGTCTCCCCCCCAACTCCCCCATAGCTGTCGAATCCGGTCCGGACTTCAAACGGGACATCAGTAGTGTGCCATTTATTCAGTTATTAAGTTTCATTCCAATCCGATCACCCGTTCGAAAGTTACACACTACTCCAATTTTCCGGATTCCCCAGAACTCCCCCCCCCCCCGGGTGGTCGGATCCAGTCCAAATGTATAAACAATTTATCTGGAGCAGATGCTTGTTCTTCCCAGCAAGTTTCACTCCGATCCCTCTATTCTAACCGTTTCTCGAAATTTCCTGTCTCCCCCCCCCAACTCCCCCATAGCTGTCGAATCCGGTCCGGACTTCAAACGGGACATCAGAAGTATGCCATTTATTCAGTTATTAAGTTTCATTCCAATCCGATCACCCGTTCTAAAGTTACACACTACTCCAATTTTCCGGATTCCCCAGCCCTCCACTCCCCCCGGGTGGTCGGATTGGGAAACTGAATGTTTCCAAGTTAGTCCGATCGAGTCCCTGATGCTCCTGCCAAGTTTCATCGTCCTAGCACATCTGGAAGTACTCCAACTCGAAAAAGTGTGACAAAACTCCTTAATTTTCTGAATTTCCCCGGCCCACCACTCCCCCCCAGATGGTCGGATCGGGAAACTGATTACTTCTAGGTTAGTTTGGTCGGGTCCCTGATTTTCCTGCCAAGTTTCATCGTCCTAGCACATCTGGAAGTACCCTAACTCGCGATCACCGGACTGACCGACCGACCGACCGACCGACCGACCGACCGACAGACCGACCGACGGAAAAGTGATCGGTATATGGCACTTGGCCGGAAGGCAAGTGCCATAAAAAAAACTGTACAACATATCAAAAGTTGAGAAACCTAGCGGGGTGCAAAATTCGTGGTTTTTAGCGTTTTATATTTTATTTATTATTTTTCAGCTGATATTTTCGATTTTCTTATAGCTTTGTGTTTTCTTCATCGGAAAAATGTTTTCTGATGTAGTTTTATGTGCTGAACTCGAATATCACATCAGATTAAGGATACGGTCAACCGGAAGTGTTTCACATTCATCACTATTCAAGAAATACATATTTCTATTACATTATCCCGTTGTTCGCACTAAGGACCGAATTCAGACCGAAATGGGTGTGTTGAATGGCTAATTAATAAATGTGCTGTATTTATTATTAATAATTACAGATCATTTAATTATACTATATCTAGTTGACGTCATCAATTTTAAAGTCAGTATTTGTCCTTCTCACTATTTTTAGATACATGAGAAGGCAGATACTGTGGTCATAGGCTATAACCTGATGGCGAATTTTAATTGCGATATTCAGCCTACGGTTGCCTGTAGCAAGTAGGTTCAGAAACTTACGGACGTCTTTTAAGACTACTTTATTAGGGAACTTCAAGATGGCTGTTTCCACTGGCGGGATCAGTCGCACATATATACCCATAATCTATGGTCCAGCTTTTTCGTGCTCTGCCAGGTTTGTGAAAAAAAAAATATTTTGTAGAAGTAGTATGAAAGCTGCGTCCATCTTAGTCTCAGCTTCTCTTTCGATCCTGCAATTAAGGGCCTCTAGTTGTTTCAAGCTCTAAGTAGCTGAGTCCTGGGACTCCTGGGTGTCTTGGTCCCTTGACAGGAGTATATACAGTGTTTCTGATTATTACGCTCTTAATGAGCTTTTTCATGTTGGCTAAGTTCAAATATTACTTTCATATCGTTCATAGTCTTAAAGGGCTCAAGATCCTTCTTAGGGACAGATCGTGGGTTGTCCTGGAATTTAGTCGTTACGGAGATTAGCCATTTGGGGCTTCATGGTGACTGGTTGGCGATGTTGGTTAGGGTCGGTGTCCGTCTTTGCTTCCTGCAGGGCTCTAGCGCCATCGGTTTCCATTCGTTGGTGAGTCTGGACGGTACTTGGTGGTACTGTGCGGTCTCTCCGCGGGGAATTTTTTGGAGCTGAAACAGATTCCCCCATGTTGTGCCGTCTACCTCGGTACCTCCCAGTCAGCTCTTGCTTCTCCGTCTTTGATCCGTAGTATGTCAGTATCCTATTCGCTACATCAGAACATTTTTTTCCTTGGTCCGAGACGACTGATGGTTTTGCTAACCTGCCTGTCGTCTAGGGATTCTAAGGTTAGGATTCTAGGCTTAAGCCGGTCCATCGAAAATGTTTGCCTGGAGCGTTGACGACTCTCGACTCCAACGAGACCAAATATAAGGAGGGTTTTCGAGCTGGAAAGAAAAGCTGGAATCACTTTCCAAAGGTTTTCGCGCTACTTGGAAACCGAAGCAGCTTTCTCGGATAGTGATTCCAGAAAGTTAGTGATAGCTCCACGGGAAATTGAATGCTCGGGCGGGAATTTTGAAACTGTTGAAATCCAGAATTCAGCGATTTCCCGGCGATTTCAGCTTTCCATGCGTTTTTGCAAACGGTCCTGCGGGAAACTGGACAGTGATACCGGAATCGCTTTCCCAGTGTTTTCGAGATGCGCTTCGCTTGCCGGAAGGTGATTCCGGAATCTCGCGAAAACCCTCTGATAGCACTGTAGATGATGTGTAAGTAAAGTGGGGAACAAAATGTGCATATCCTTGCACTGGACTGGAAGGGGTAGGCCTAAACCTGCTCGGCCTTTTACCAATTTGATTGTTGTTACCTGTGAATCAAGTTTTATTAACTGAGACAATTTGAAGAATTCTACTTGACATGGTATTTTCCAAACGATAAATAATAAGACTTCCAAGGAAATTTCTTGTATGGCTATGAATACGAAACATTTTAAAGTTGAACATATCTTGAATCTGAGGCGTATTCAGATTCACCGCAAAAAATTACCTTCAAAACATGTATCCTATGAAGCAAACGGTAAACTGTTAGAAAATTGAAAATACCAGCTGGAAAAGAAAAAGAGAAAACACTTATATAAAACACGAGCTTTTACTTCATTCATTTATTTGATTCCTTCAAAACTGAAGAGTATATAAAAACAAGACCAAAGGTTTCGATGGGATCCCAAAAATTTAATATTTGACCCAGACAACTATAGGTCTGGTCTTCGCCAAATCCAGTCTTCGCCAGGCTAATCATCTGAGAAAATTAAGTTCAGATATACCTGTCTAAGCCATATCTATTTTAACGATAGCCTACTGATCGAAACTTCCTGCTTTACTTCTGCCAAATTTCCGGTTTCGGCCGAATTCCAAGCGATCTACTTGTCCAGCCAAAAACCGATAATTCAGAAACGAATTCAGCGTATCTCCTTATCCCTATAAAGAACATCTAATCAACTTCAAATAAAACTTTAACTTAAAGAAAATCAGGTTTCAACCGGATTCCGGACGAACTATAGGCCTATGTCCGGGTAAAAAATGAATGTCATATAGGCGTACAGATTCAGCGTCTCTTCTTACCCTTAAATCTGTCATCTAATCAACTTCAAATAAAAATTTTACTTTTAACAAATTTTCCGGTCTCGGCCGGATTCCGGGCGAACTACTTGTCCGGCGTGAAAATGGTTTTCACCATCGTGTTCGGCATGTCTTCTTACCCCTAAATCGAACATCTAATCAACTTCAAATAAAACTTTTACTTTCAACAAACTTTCCGGTTTTGGCCGGATTCCGGGCGAACTACTTGTCCGGCGACAAAATGGTTTTCACCATCGTGTTCAGCATGTCTTCTTACCCCATAATCGACTATCACATTGGCTGTTTCAAAATATTGTGTTTGCCCCTTAATTTAAACCCCCTCCCCCACACCTGAATGTAGGGCTACAGAGCCCATCTACGAACTCGACCTTACTCTTGACCCAAAGAATCCTCACACCAAGTTTCATCAAAATATCTCATTCCCTTCGAGAGTTATCGTGCTGACAGACGGACAGACGGACGGACAGACGGACGGACGGACGGACGGACAGACGGACAACTTTTGCGATGTCATAGGTATCCGTCACTAACGTTTTGGGATCCCAAAAAGAGAACAACATGTCACAAACACTTCAGAGATAGTACACAAACAAATTAACTGACCGTTAAAAGTAAACTATCATTCTATATCTACAATAAAATACAAATGATAACACAAAATCAAAATAAATAAACTAATCATGGCACTTTTTTAGTGAAGAAAGGAAAAAGGTTGTGATGGACAAGAAGGTCGATAGGATAGGACAAGATAGGTTTCCAGCTTTAGACGAGTCGAACAGTTTAATTTTCTCTACACGACGGTTTAATCATTTCTGTTGCGATTTGTCTGCGGTAAATTAAACGAATGTGCTATAATAGAATCACGGATTTATTGCATGGTGATGAATGTGAAACATTTTCGGTTGACTGTATCTTAAATCTGATGGGATATTCGAGTTCAGCACATAAAACTACACAAGAAACATGTTTCTCATGAAGTAAATACTAAGCCTTAACAAAACAGAAAATTTCAGCTGAAAAACAAAAAATAACATTTAAAACGCTAAAAAACACAAATTTTGCACCCCGGTAGGTTTCTCAACTTTTGATATGTTGTACAGTTTTTTTTTCTCTACAAGATGGTGTAAAAATCATTTCTGTTGCAATTTGTTTGCGGTCGAGTCATATTTGACGCTAGATTGACTGTACTATAAAGTTATATTGAAACATCCACAAATGGTGCGTTATCTCAATATCTGTTGAAACTTCGACATTCTACAAACGACTTTCACTAAATCCGCTAAAGTCCCACAAAACATGATATGGTGTTTAAGCGGAGGAGTTAGGTTTGAATCGAGGGGTTACTCACTCCATGGGCACCACTGTACAGCCTCCGTCGGCGACGGCTGGGCACTGTACAGCCGTTTCGGGAGTGAGTATCGGTTCAATCCCGCTTTAGGAGGATTTTTTTTTTTTTTTTACTTTTCAATTCAAATTTTTCTGTACTGTGGACTTGTGGGACAAAATTTGCAATAAAGGCAATTGTAAGTCAATAATGATAATAATATTTAAATAAATATTTAAATATCCATTAAAAATTTAAGTGGCTAGTTTGTAAAAATCATTTTCCAAATTATTAATGATTAAATGAGTAAAACAAAATTTTCATACCATTAGCCTTGGCAGCTTCATTACTAAGCTCCACGTATCTTTGGTAGTCGACAACCATGTTCCTGCCAGTAACGTCTCTCCATGATTTCCACACATGGGTCAACTCGTCGTAGTTATTGCTCGTCTCAACGATGTCTTCAATACCTAACAAAGAAAAACTATGAATCGGCTCTGACGGTAATGCTGTGTACACACTGAGCTACTTAGGTCCTGCACTGCGTCAGCGAAAATGGAACAGAAGCTTTGCGTATGGGAAATATCTGGGCAGTGCAAACAGAGCTTAAAGCTTAAAGGAACAGTAAACTTGACTACGCAACTTTCGGCCATCGAATCGCCCGGGGGGCTTGGATAAATATACAGGGTCTTATTGTCGCCAGAAACCCCCTTCCTTGTCATCTCGAACCGTCTCGAACTCCCTCCTTAGTGTTCCTAAAGCTAGCTGGCAGGCCCTTGCCCCTTATGCACTGTAATTATGCACTCATGTACTGTAAAAGTTCTCCTTTGTACATGGAGACTATAGAGTAACGACCTCCCCGACAAGGCGGCCGGGGTTCGATTCCTAGTCACGGCACACAAACCTTTTGCTTTTGCGAACCTTTTGCTCAAAGTCGAATTCTCGGAAAATGTCCGGAAACTGCAATGGTCGTAACGAGAATTTTTCTTACTCTCAATATCGACTCAGGGTACATTCTTGATATGTTAACTAGCTCCCCGAGTCAAGTTTGAGTCAAGTTTTCTGTTCCTTTAACCGAAAAGGCATGTAATATGACAATCTAGTTACCCATGACTTATTTACTTAGAGAGGCTTGAAGACCCGAAGCAAATGCGTTACTTCCTTGCTCAGCTATTCAAGAATAATTGATTTTCAAATAGTGGAATTTCCCGGTCTAAATGTGATACCCCTATGCGCTTGTATCTGTGTTGTATGCTTGACGAAAACAATTTACGAAAATAAGTGTTCACGCAGTGAGCCACCGTCCTCTAGCTGATCACTGACCACTGAAAAGCCGCGTTTGTACTGAGATTCAAATTTTTCGCGTCATAGTAGAATTTTGCGTTGTGAGGACGGCCGTAGATATTCTGAACGTCATAATAGAGCAAATAGTAAAAAATGAAAAAAATCCCTTAACACAATCAAAATAATGCAATCTAGTCAGTTAAATGATACAAAAACCTGAGTGTTTTATTACGACTTTTGCGGATGATACTGCTTTAACTGTGTCTAGTCGATCCGTGGATGATTTGTTGTTGAAAGTAAATATGGTCTTACAGTCATTTTATGTATTTACAAGTTTGAGCCTTTTGTCAGTGAACGTTAAAAAAACTAATTTTATGATTTTTAGGAGAGTTGGTAAGCCTCCAAGTCTTGATAGAGAGATATTTTTAATGGTAGGCCTTTGGCACAGGTGCATGAAGTGCGGTATTTGGGCTTCCAACTTGATTGTAATTTATCTTGGAAGAACCATAGTGATCTTGTTGCAGCTAAAGTTGCTAGAGGTCTGGGAATTTTGCGTCGATTAAAGCATGTTTTACCATTATCAGTTCTTTTATTATTGTATCATACTATTGTTGCGCCTTATATTTCTTATGGTTGTGTCCTTTGGTCTAGTAATTTCTACGCAAATTTTAAAAGAGTGCAGATTCTACAAAATAAAACAGTACGTCTCCTTGGTAATTATGTAGAAAAAGTGAATGATACCGCGTCATGCTTTAAGAAATTACGGGTGCTTAACATTGGTCAGATTCGCGATTATCAAGCTGCTGTTTTTGCGTATCGATGTTGGAATGATGTGTGTCCTGCAGTTTTTACCGATTTTTTTCGCGTAAATCGTTCGCTCCACAGGTATGCGACTAGAGAGGCGGATAATTTTATTGTTGAGTACCGAGACACCACACGTGCAGGTTTCGGCATTAGGTATTTAGCTCCGGCTATTTGGAATGATATACCAGTTGGCATTCGGGAGGCTGAACACATTGGGTCATTTAAAGTAAAACTTAAAAAACATTTATTGGGAGAGGGGAGATAATTTTCTTTTTTTTTCTTTTTTTAGATTTTAGTATTAAGGTTAATTGAGTGAGAGTGTTTTTGTCCTTTCTTTTCTTTTCTTTTTTAAATGAAATTTGTTAAAGGTTGAGAGTCAGAGGATTGCAGCCGTCCATCATCAGGCTGTTTGAGCCTTCCCCGGGCGGTTGTGTGTTTATATAGTTTATTTTATAATTAGTAGCAAATAAAGCAAGTCAAGTCAAGTCAAGTCAAGTCAAAAATAAGTTGGCTTTTCAGTTAAACTTTAAAGCAATTTCCGGCGTCTGGAACGATTCACTTACTAGTCTTTCCGGGCTCTCCTTCCAGCGGAATGCCATCTATACGCAAGTCGCAATTCTTGTTGGTAAAGGGGCATATGAGGCCGGAGCTGTAGACGTTCTGCATTCTGGTCTGAACTTGGTTAAGCTGAAATAGAAACGGTGGGTTAATTATTCGTCAGGCTCGTCAGTCAATCAATCATTTTAATACTACTGCAGCAGAACTGGGCATGGTCAAAAACTGGAACAGAATCTAAAAGATCATACGGCACAGGCAATCTAGTTAGCACGTGTTTCAGGTAAGAGTAGTTGATTCGGTGGAGTTGGGTTGAGTTGAGAGTGATCACTAGGTCGGTCTTGTACTTTCCGCAACAAGATCAAAATGTGGCCCCTTTTTGTCGTCCGTGATAGATCCGACAAGTCTCTTTTGATTGTCACTCAAACAATAATCCTCCTAAGATGCAGTTCAACATTTAGTATTATTTGTTTCATTCATTCAATCAATCAATTTATTTACGTCGTGATATTCCAAATCACATAGGCCATTGAAAACTAAACAAGGCAGGACTATGACAGGACTAAGACAGGACTATATCAATCAATCAATAATTTTATTAACCCATATAAAAATGGCACAGAACGTGCCCATACGGAGTATATGAAAAACAATAAAAGGAAAAAAAAAAGATCAGACTAAACTAAACTAAATGACTATACAAACGCACTATAATAAGGATGGCTCCGGTCTAGAGAAGAATCAAATTCGGCACGGCGTTGGGCTACAGCCACAAAAGGATCTGTAACGCCGTATAGTCGCGTGACTTTGTTACTGATATACTGATACTGATACTGATACTTTATTGTAAAACGAAACTTTCACAGCATTGGATTGCCGAACTTGTCGTTTTCGTCAGGTACATCATAATTACAAAACTAAGGTGGTTGTACATAATAAAGCAATAGTCAAAAAATGATCAAACAGAATAAAAACCCTAGACAATTAAAACATTAAAGGGAAATATTTGATCAATTGTTTAAAACTTCAACAAAAGATGGTACAAAGCTCTTTCTGTAGCGTTCCGTTCTTGTACAAACAGGGTTAAGAACCGGAACTTTTTGTGCTACAACCCGAGGTAGTCGAGGTTTTGGCGGGCAATATGGGGTAGGAAATAGGTGCTCAAAACCTGAGTGGGAACGCAGACTGTTCCCGAAACTAGTACAAAGAGTAAGACGTCGGGCTGCTAAAGTAGGGAGGCGGAATTCTTTGAGGAGGAGGATATAAGGCACTTTGCCCTGGCGGTAGATGATTCTCAAGGCTCTCTTCTGAATAGTTTCAAGCCTATCAGACTGATCTACTGTCAGGCCAAAGTGCCAAACCGGACAAGCATACTCAAGTAGCGGACGGATGAAAGTAACGTAAAGGCGGAGAACATGCGATTTAGGGCACGAAAATTTGGAAAACAATTTTAGGAGAGACAGAGACGCACTGGCCTGTTTAACAATCGAACAAATGTGAGCCTCCCACTTCAAATCATTCGTCAGTGTGATCCCCAAAAGTTTGGTCTTTGTTGTAAATATTTCATTTGGTATTGGAGTAGTGAACGATGGCTTTGATTTAAGAAAACTTATGGTCATGATATTAGATTTCTGGGGATTAACTTTCATTTTCAACTCGGCTGCTTCGGCAGCGATATTGTCAAGTATTTCCATTGCGGTACTCTTTATGTTCCTTCTGCACCTTTGCGGTTACGAGCCCACAGGGGAAGGCCGAGTAGGTACTTAGCATACTTATAGTACAATTTACGGATTGTCCTTAAATCAGTTATGCTAAATAGCTTCCAAAATGGAGATAGGGCTAGAATGTGGGGGATTGTGTAAGCGTTGTAGAGTCTAGCCAAAACATTTCTATTATAACGGGTTTTAGCACTAACTAATAAACCGTAAGCTGCTCTAGCCTTCGCGCCGAAATGTCCGAGTAGTCCAGCACGGGTACTTTTCAGGTCGGTACCAAGTGGTAGACCGAGGTAAGTTAGAGACGGCGAAAGCTGGATACTGGAATCACCCAAAGAAATTGTAGCGCTATCGGAAGCTGGTCGATTACAATTAAACTTGATGCATTCACTCTTACTCGGATTGAATTTCAAACCGATATCCTTATACTCACAACTTAAACTAGCAAAATTCTTCTCTATCGAAGCCAGGGTTCTACTCAGGTTAAAAATATCATCAGCGTAATTTAATAGCGACAGGTCCAGACCACGAAAAATAAAACTTGTTTCTACTTTCTTCTGGGCATCGACCACACTATTATTAAATAGCGGGGGTGAAGTTATGGCACCTTGACGAATACCTTTATGCACACGGATGGACCTGTCGATTAAATCAGAGGCATTTCTGGAAAGTGACTTAACCTTTACGTTTAATTTCCGGTACATATCACGAAGGGCAGCTATTACTGAAGCGTCCACACCACGATGCAACGCCACTAGAAGAATTTGTGGATGGATTCCAGAGTCAAAAGCTCTGCTGACATCGTGGCCAGCAAGAAACAATGGATCCTCGGATGAAGCGGTTTCAAGTAAAACGTTCGCAAGTATGGTGTGGACGTGTTCACGGCTAAGACCTTTTTTAAAGCCGAACTGGTTTTCTGGTGTGGAGCAGGTCTGATTTAACATATCAATCACAAGAGATTCCATTAGCTTGCACAACACCGGAGAAACAGTTATTGGGCGGTAAGACTGACAATCAGCGCCATGTTTACCCTTTTTACGCACAGGTGTAATGACCCCGGTACAAAAAGCATCCGGAACTAACTCACAATTAAAAATCATCTGATATAGTAGTCCTAAATGGCTTATAAGGGATGAAGACCCGTGAACCAGGTGCATCCCGCATAACTGATCAACCCCACTTGAATGTTTCTTCTTCATTTTCGTTACCGCGTCACGGATTTTCTGGGTTGTCACAACAAACCCAAGATCACAAGTATGGGACTCGAGGGCCTCATCGAGCTCTAAGTTAAACTTTTTTTCGAGATCATAATCTGGGGAAGCGAACTCGCTGGTAAAATGTTCTACCAGCTCATCATCAGTGGGAACAGCTTTATCAGGTGGCGCTATACCAGCCTTCCGCTTTATAAACTTCCAAACGGCTTTTGGATCACTGCGAAGAGACTGACTATGCTGGTCAATTACGCTTGCTCTATGCTTAGCAAGACTCTTAGCGAACTGACGCTTTGCAAATAGGCGAACTTGGTTGGTCACTCCTTGCTTAGGCCGACCGCACTCCGACAACAGTTTGTACCAGAACTTAGATCTTTGACAGGCTAATCCTAGATCTGGATTCAGTGACCACGAAACTACTTCCGAACCGAAACGAACGCGACGAGAAGGCACTGCTGCAAGTTCAGCGCAACGAAGAGCGTGCGTTATTTCACTGCAATAAACATTTAAAAGGATTTTCTTTTCTTCTTTGGATTGGGTGCGTGTCCGCTGGAGTAACTGGAATGGTATCTTGATTTTCGAAAGCGTATCGTCAAGCACCGCAGCGTATAGAATTTTATCAATCTTATTCCACTCCTTCTTTACTGACCATTTGCAATTCTTACTTTGGTTTTGGCACTCCTGTATATCGATGTCAAAAACGTTCAGGATAGGAAAATGGTCGGAAGCGCAAATCGACAGATCGACGTGGCACGGTTTAGGGGGAGCAAGTAGCGGAGAGCAAAGCATAAAGTCCAAAGACGAAGTCGAACCCGAATTATGAGTGTAAGTGAAAGGGGAGTCATTATGGATGTACTGAGTCTGTATACACGCAGCAAGGAAAAGTTGCGCTCTAGGGCTGGCCTCATCGGATAAATTACAGTTCATATCGCCAGCAACCACTATGGAAAGACCCAAAGAGGCACAAGAACCTAGGGATCTTGCAAGGCTGGCACAGGCTCGGGTAAATCTGTCGTCTGATGCCAGGTCCCGATAGTCCGTTGGCATATAGACGGAATAAATTACTGTCTTCTTTACTTGTACAGCAACAAAGAAAGAGTCCTCTGCGTAAAGAGTAGGTTCAAAACGCCTGTTAACAAGCACGGCAACGCCACCGGAAGGCCTACCGCGCCCAGAGGCTCTGGCTGGGACCGAGAAAACTTTCGTTACATCATCAAGCTGCAGCAGGCTTAAGGATTCAGTTACGAGGAAATGTTCTTGTAGGCAAACGAAATCATTGCAAAGGATCAGGCTCTCGATAAGAGGAATTTTATTTAATGTCCCCCCGTTAATATTCCAGCTAGCAATGCGTACATTCGTCAGAGTCATTGTTTCATGATTTTCTGGACAACAGGGCATTTTATGCTATAGCATGGATGGTCCTTCGAGTTACAAAGGGCGCACTTGAGAACGTTGGTACAGGGAGTCGCTTTCGAGTTCGCATGTCCTTCTCCGCACTGAGAGCAGCACACAGGATTGGGGCATGTGCGTGCAGGGTGACCATACTGCTGACAGTTGAAGCATCGTAGTGGGATAAACTTATATTCTGTAATGTTTAGTCTCTCATAGCCAAACGTAAGAGGAGACTGGATTGCTTCATTCAAGTCTTCTTTACTTTCAAAATGCAGCTTGTACGTCCGGGTGGAGCGTATTCTCTCGGCACTTATACAGTTCTTAATGCGGGTGCAAAGGTCGTCAGCTGTCACATCCTCAGGGATGTATCGAATTATTCCATAAAACGAGGGACTAGACACTCTAACGGCACCGGGTTTATCTTCGCTTGATAGGGCAGATGCAAGCGCTTGGGCCGCCTTCTTGTTGCTCATCACAACGCGCCATTCATTTTTCCTTGGTTTTAAGTCTACAATATGGGAACAGGACTCACCACATTTATTTTCCAAGAAACTCTTACGTGAAGAGGGTTATCCAATTCTGCCGGAGGTTCCTTTAGGACGACAGCATAGGTGGGTTTTCCCGGGGCAGGTTTCAGGGTCGTACCGGGTGCCGGGTTTCGTGAACGCTCAGAAACCACAAAGCTTTGGAAACTCGCGCATAGTTCGTTTACTTTTCTTGTCAGGGTGGCAGTTACTTCACCCGAAAGGATAGGTACCTCGTCCGGTTCGTATATTGTGAAACGAGGGAGGGAAATTTGTTTTTCGTCGCAACTTCGCAAAACTCGAATCAAGTCGAGAACATTGTCCTGCTGATTTTTTCTGTCAGCGGCTCGCGTGGAAATACCCGCTAGAGACCATAATAGTTCCTTAGCTTGCAAAATTACTTCCAATTTGAAAAACTGGACCGCTTTGGTTGCAATTTCTTCGGACCTGTTTCCTGCCTTGTTAGCCCGGGAAACGAAGTTAAGCACAGGATTCCATAGAACCTTCTCGCTCGCCATTCCGTTATGGAATAAATCTCAGGCGCCAGAACTATGAGAGGCGGAGCTTAGCGATCACCGTCACTGTCCACGCTACGAGCGTAATGCACGAGAGAATCGGGAAATTAATCCAACTATAATGATGTGCACTGTTGAACGACTGAATGAATACTATATTCAACAAATTATTTCAGGGGTTTGGCGGCTCGGGGCAGTAGCACAGTCGACGGCAAAGGCGATAGAAATGGCCGGAGCGACAATCTGCATTTTGGTACAAAGCTTTTGAAAGCTGATTTTCGGAGATTTCAACCCTCGCAACAAAAATTAACAATAGCTTTGCGTCTCATTACATCAAAAGCTTCGATATTATTTTCTAAGAATATTTGGCTAATTTGTATTGAAGTCTTGGTGAGATCTCAACCAACAGTCAGCCAATTTTTCAAACATGTGGAAAGTACGCAAAAAGATTGAGAAATGCTTAATAATGTCGTCAGGCGACATTGCCATACAGTGGGATTAAATTTCGGCTTCTCAACCTCCATGCTTCGTGGCTATACGGCATTGAGAATGTGTAGCATGTCCTTGCAGGATGGTCTTGCGATACGAGTTCCTAAGAAGATGAAGCCTAAGTTCATCAGGTTTTAAATACTGCACGATAAAGTTTGCACATTCTGAAATTTTGACACAACTAATTCGCAATTGTACACGTATGTTTTTCATGTTTATTTCTAGAAAGACGAGAAACCAACCATCGGCTATGTCCGGCTACGGTTCTATAATAAATGACCAATGTGAAAAAGAAAGACTTCGTTATTTACACAAAACTTTTTACAGTTAACCCTTGCAGGAAGTTACCATCTATTGCCCAGGACCTTAACGTCTCCGCTCCCAAGGAGAAGTAAGGTACAATTTTAATGAAAACGGTAAAAAACTTGAATAGCATAAGACATCAGAAATGCCACTGGCATACACAAATGACGCTCTGTAACTGACAATCGATTGCAAAATAATATAATAAAACCTAGCGTAAAGTATTAACAACTAAAACAAAAGATCCAAAATGACTATTTTTCAAAAGATCAAAAATAAAAATAGTCATCGAAAGTGACTATTTCTTGTGTTTACTATTTTCACCCTGACATCTAGGGAGAAGATTTTTCAGGCAAGAGTAATCCTTTTTCTTCTTATGATTTTTGGGATCCCAAAACGTAAGTGGAGGGATACCTATGACATCGCAAAAGTTGTCCGTCTGTCTGTAAGCACGATAACTCTCGAAGGCAGTGAGATATTTTGATGAAACTTGGTGTGGGGATCCTTTGGGTCAAGAGTAAGGTCGAGTTCGTAGATGGGCCTTGTAGCTTTACATTTAGAGGTGGGGGAGTGGGTTTAAATTAAGAGGCAAGCAAAACTTTTTTAAACAGCTAATGTGATAGTCAATTATGGGGTAAGAAGACACGCTGAACACGATTTTCTCGCCGGACAAGTAGTTCGTCCGGAATCCGGCCAAAACCGGAAAGTTTGTTAAAAGTAGAAGTCTTATTTGAAGTTGATTAGATGTTTGATATATGGGTAAGAAGGCGTGCTGAACAAGAATATGAAAACCGTTTTCTCGCCAGACAAGTAGTTCGTCGGGAATCCGGCCAAAACCGGAAAGTTTGTTAAAAGTAGAAGTCTTATTTGAAGTTGACTAGACGTTCGATATAGGGGTAAGAAGGTATGCTGAACACGAATATGAAAGTTTTTTTTCGCCAGACAAGTAGTTCGCCTGGAATCCGGCCGAAACCGGAAAGCTTGTTAAAAGTAAAAGTTTTATTTGAAGTTGATTAGATGTTCGATCTAGGGGTAAGAAGAGATGATGGATCCGTATAGGACAATCATTTTTTGGCGGACAAGTAGTTCGTCCCCATCACTAGCCGAAAAATATATCTGTTTTAACGTTACATAAGCGATTATATTTGTTTTTACCATGATTTCTAAAATTCGTTTTCTTAATGATTAGTTGTTTCTCCTTAATCCTTTTCCAAAGTTCATCAGTAAAATCTTCAAGAAGTCTAGCGGATACTGGAGAAGACAAAACCGATTTGTCTGGATCAAAAATTCGGTTTTTGGGATCCCATCGGAACCTTTGGTCTTGTTTTACATTGCAACTTTCTTTAAAGCTCGTTTCAATTGTTTGTTTTTTTTGTAGAAAAGAACACGACCCTAGGGCAACAGTCACCAGAAAAAAAAGGACCCGTACCTCTTCTAACTTTGTTTCCTCAAGTGCTGCAACTCCTAGCACACTCTGAAGCAAGAACTGGCGTTTCAACAAAGGATCCTGGAATCGCTCATATTCAAACTCAGTAATGTAGTTGTCCCACGCCTCCTTTTCATAGGCAGAATATGCAAGCGAAGCTTCGATCTGCAAGGAAAAATGAGGATTGCAAAATTTCCTTCTGGTTGCGCACAACTGAACTAGTTTTGTTGTGCGGGTCTCTTCAATTCAATTCAATTCAATTTAATTTCAAAATACTTTCCACGGACATGCCGAATAGCAGTATTATCGTCAATGGCTTATACAATGAAACACAATCGTCAATTTGACCAACTATAACAATTTAAAACTCAAACGTACAATTCAGTGGTCATATTCACAATAGTTCGTCATGGGCATTAAAAAACTTGACGAACGAAGGTACGAAACTACGCTCGTATCGCGAGTGAGAAACCCTTGTTGGTACAAGGCGCGGTACCATCTCGGCCACAGCTCGTTGTGGACGAACCCGTGTAGGTTGATGTTCTGGTGGGATGATATCTCGGTGGATGGGGTTCGCTAGGATACTTTTACCAAATTTAAGGGACAACTTGAGGCGGCGGGTGGATAGGGTTTCTAATTTAAATTCTTCGAGGAGGCTTAGGTATGTGACTTTGGGGGATTTTGAAATTACAGGCAAGGCTCGGTACTGGATTCTCTCAAGACGACCCGACTGCTCCTGACTCTTTGTCAAGCGCTGAACTAACTATGTGTACATAGCGAAGTGAATATAATCCTCCTCTGTTTCTAGAATTTGAGTATATGAGCTCGTCCTTTCCTTAGTTAACGGTATTTTATTCGTCAGTCGTCGTACTGAAGTTGTCTGTGTTATATGATTCGTTATTCACATTTACCCGGACAAGGACATACCTTTTAATAAGTCTAAAATAAAACTATCTACATGTTAAAGTAAAACCTAGTTCACTACCACCCTTAGTTGCCCGTATGCCTACAGGATACGGTCTACGCTACCCAACCATACATTTTCTCAATTACAATAATACCGATGCATTTAATATAGAATAAAGACCGGGTTTTCAAGCTATGGAAAGCGGAATCCAAATCGTTTTGTGTTATTTTTAACGCTTGTACGGCAAAGTGCCAACCTTCCGCAGCATTTTTTGAATGTGGAAGCCGTTGCACCTTTCCGCAAGGCGTTTCCTTCGCGTTTTCCTGAAATCATATTAGTTGCGTTTTTGTAGATACCATGGTATCTGATATACGGTCTAAAGAGGTTTTTGAAGTTATCGTGATATCTGACACCACGGTCAAAAGGCGTTCATTGTTTTAATATCATGTATCTTGACTTAGACAACACACCATTTGGCCCCAAGCCACGATTTGTGTTGTCGTTTTGAAACAAACTGAAATAGCTGAAAGATCGGTGGAAAAAAACGCTGTGTTCACAACAATACTTCGTATTATTGACTGGTAATAATTTTTCTCGCCCAGTTTCCGCTTGTTATTCAACCATATAGACCTTGACAACCATTTACGTAGGGAGTCACGTCAGTTATGGAGATGTACTTACAAGCAGTTCTTCATTGTCACTGGTGATGTCAGTCTGGTAGTTCCACTCAGCCGTCGCTGCGTTGTAACATTTGTCATTCATATCCCCTTCAAACGTCTGTTCCATGTACTGCTTGGCCAGGGCTTCATAATCACACTCTGCAAATTAAAACCAAGCTCAGTGACATCTACATAGAGCGTGTTCCACCCTACTAACCGTAGTTACTACGCTAGTTACCGTAGTTACTACACTAGGCTGGAACGCTTTTTTAATTTTTCGGTCAAATATCAGGCCGCGGGCTGATCGAACCAATCACGTTGCAGAGATGCGTAGTTACTCCCGAGCGTGGTAAGCAAATAGTTACTGTTAGTTACTATTTTGAGAAGGTTGGGACGGAAATAGTAACTAATAGTTACTATTGGTAGACGGGTGGAACACGCTCAAAGCCACTCACGAGAAACAAAACAATTCCAATACGCGAAGAAGACTAGGACATTTGCGCTTTACATATCACTTAAGTCCATTTTCAAAATGTTTTCCTACTTAAAGTTTAACCGAAAAGGACTGGGATAGGACAATCTAGTTACCCATCACTTATTCACTTAAGTTTGCTTGAAGACCCATTGAAAATGCGTTACTTGGCTGTTCCGCTATTCACGAATAATCGATTTTCAAATAGAGGAATTTCCGTGTGATTTATGGTACCTCTATGCGCTTGTATTTTTGTTGTATGCCTTACAAGAAAGATTTACGACTTTTTTTTGTTCAGGCACTAAGCAATCTTCACCAATATCGCCACTGCCCACTGAAAAGCTGCGTTTGTGTTGAAATAAAAATTTCCCGCGTCATAGTAGAATTTACGCTTTGGGGACGGCCGCAGATCTTCTGAACGTCATAACTAGAGCAGATAGTGGAAAATAAAAAAAATTCCTTTGCAGAATCCAAATAATTCAGTGTATTCAACTAAATGAGAAAAAATAAGTTGGCTTTTCAGTTAAACTTTAAGCATTTTCCTTGTTATGCTCCCTTTATTTGACTCCTTTAAGTGGCAAAACAACTTTTCCTACTTATTTCAAATTCCTACGTTTACCGTTTCCTCAGACTTACCCCATCCAATGCAGGCTTCCCGATTCATCTCGTTGATTTGTTGCAGGTATTCACTCAGGGGCTCGAAATATTTCAGCATGGCGTCTGCGTTCATTTCCCCACTGCCATCTACAGTCATTTCTTTCAAGGCTTCATTCCAGGGAGCAGACATGCCCTTTTCCATCATCAATCTAAAAGAATATGAATAAGTAAGTAATTTATTTATCACCCTCCCCTATAAAAAGGCAGAATATTAAAAGAATGCAAGGAATGCAAAGTGGACCGCCTAAAAATAAGTTTTAAGAGAAAGAAAATTTTAAGGAAAGGATATATTAAGGAAGGAAAAAGTTGAGAGATTTTTAAAGATTTAAGGACGTGATGAAAATGGTAAAATGAGAAATAAGTGTAAAAGAGGAAATAAGAAAGAATAAAAAAAAAAGGTAGCGATAGAGGAAAGTGTAAGGGACGCTAAATATATAGGTCAGTCACAGAAAAAAAAAAAGACATTCGAATTTCTAAGTCTGTCGTACAGACGCATACGAGGAGGCGTCATCCAGGTTTTCAAGAGGAAATCCGAGATAGAAAACCTGCCTTTCGACAAACTTTTCGAGAAACCACCCACAAACCGAACCAGGGGCCACTCAGAGAATTTCTTTCCAGCCCGTTTCTTTATTTCTGTTGTGACATAAATAGTTGGACCATTTCATGTTTGATCACTTATGACGAATTATTTCTGTAATTGTTTTCAAGACTTGTCATTTTAATTCACGTTCGTATTTTGATGCATTGTACTTTAAACCATAAATTGTACATATTAGGTTACAATTGTAAATATATCCCAGTGGTTGATCTTTTTAACTGTAATGGGATGTCCAGCACTATTTTTTGCTTGTAAAACATATCTATGGATAAATAAACCGAATTGCAATATATATGCCAGAAGCCAGAAAAAGAGCGCAGACAACACTTCTTCTCAACGCGAGTGGTCGATACGTGGAATAAGTTGCCTGAGGATGTCATCCAGGCTCCAAAGAAAAACAGATTTGAAAACAGAATGGACAAGTTTTGAGAAGTAAATAGCGACGAATTCAACACCTTGGCTGAATGTTCAAAACAGCAGCAACATCAACCAAACACAAATTTGTCGAACAAACAGAGGGGAACAGGCAGGCCAACTACCGGATGGCACTGAACAAGGCGTTTTTCCGTGCTCCCACAAACACTTTGTGGGTCGATTGTGGCTCGAAAAGAGAGTTTCCACGGCCTTTTGTGCGGCCCACAAGTGTGTTTCCGCGACCAACAAGATTTTCGTGGCTCGCTTTGTGGCTCAAACTCGACAAACAACTGCCGAGATGATTATCGATTTTGTGGCTCGATTTTTGCGGGAAATTCAAATTTAGCCGCAAAATAACGTCAAAACAATGAAATTAAAAACTTTTTCAAGTATGTGGACATAAACTGAAGATCCTTTTTGCACGGAACGGTAAGGACGAAAGTCTGGAGTTCTATTTATTGAGGTTTTTACATGATTTCTGTTTTATATATTCAGACATATGAATTTACCGCCCAAAAAATAGACAAAACGGCACGACTTTCAACTTGTGGCTCGACTGTGTGGCACACAATCGTGTTTCCGCGACAAATACTCAGAAGTGTGTAGCCCACAATTGTGTCACGGAAAAACGCTAGCCCACAATTGTGTCACGGAAAAACGCTAGCCCACAATTGTGTCACGGAAAAACGCCTCAAGTTAAGTAAGTAAACGTTTGACAACATGCAATTTTTCACAACTAATTGTCAACAGTTCAAAGACAAATCATATATTATATATATTCAACATACCTAAGCTTCGAACCCGCGTCAAGATTGCCGTCGAAGTCACAGGTATGGAGAGGTCCGGTGTGTCCACTAGCAGCACACATACCCTCGTAGAACTGGAACTGAAGAATAAAGCTGACAAAGTACCTGAAATAAGACGAAATGATTCAAAACGTTGCTAAACTATGTAGTATGCAAAAAGTACAATCTAAAGGATCACGTCGAATTTCCGTGAGCCTGTTTTCAAACTGTGTGAACTCCTCCCTCCATATCACTCAATATAAGATGACTGGCTTATAATGTAAGTCATGGGGGGGAATCATGTGTGGTCCTAGGGAAATGGGCTACTATGCTAGTCCTAGGGCAATAGAGTAAGGGAAGCTCGAAAAAGTTACGCCAGAAAGTGAGAAGACAATGCTGTGAGAAGACGATGCTAAGAGAGGTCTTGCAAGGAATCGGTATTTTAGTTTGCAACAATGGCTTACATTAGCAGTTGTTAAATATTCAACACGCATGTAGAGTTACCACACATCCGAAAGACTAAGTTCATTTGTTGAAATCGATTATCTGTTGTAACGGACAAACGAAGTAACGCATTTTTGTCGGGTTTTCAGGCCTAATTAACTGAATAAGTGAAGTGTAACTAGACTGCCGGATCTCAGACCTATTATTATATTATTCGGCGGGTAATTCCTGTCGTATGCTCATTACGAAAACTTACTTCGCTTATATATTTAAAATTATTTTTCGCTTAAAACTTACTTCGCTTATGTATATATTTAATTTGTAACCCCCCAAATGCACATGGCAACAGTGGAGTAAATGGAAATAATGAAAAACAAACATAAATAACAATCAACATTTATGACGAAAATTTTGACTAAATTTCTAATTAGGCCTAAAAAACTCATGGAAGACATCATGTACACGATGAGCTGGATGGGTAGATGTTTTTAACAGAGACGCCGACGTCCTCTCCAGTGACCGAATGACATCTTGCACGCCGAATTTCTGAATTAATGTACGGTTACGACAAGAACGAGGAAGATACATTAAAAATTTACAATGATTAAAGTAGGATGTCTTTAAAACTTTCAGGTCTTTTTTTCCGCAGAATGTGGTACACACCGGAACAATACAGGATATAGGGCGCACAAAATGCATTATAAATTCTTCCAAGCGCCTTTCGGTTATAGCGACTTCGGTTTAGACAGAGACGGCCATACGCAATACGAATCAGTTTGGAGGTATCTTGAGTGATAGCCGAGCAAGTCTTTGAAAGCGTACTAAATGCTATTCCACATTTTTCTTTTCTGTTTTTTATCTTATTTTTTTTTATCTTATTTTTTTTTCTCTCTTTTTTTTCTTCTCTATAACCTCTTTTTCTTTTTTCTGAAAATACAATAGATTAGTTTTTCTGTTATTATTTATTGAATAATTTTATGTTAAAAGGTGGTTAGAAGATACAGCCACCCACAGGATTTTTGTCTTTTATGTGGGGTTGTTGAGTTTTCTCTATAATATAGTTGTGTTTTTTTGGTGAAGTAAAAAATATCTGAATCTGAATCAGTGGCCACCTGAACAGCTGCGCTTGCTCAGGTCTGAAATCTAATTCATTTTCCGATCCGGGCAATGAAATATAATACACTCAAAAAGAGCATCAAGCTATCGAGGCGAACGTATTCAGAGCCTTGGACAGTCCAAGTCATTGGAGGCTGGCGTCATACGATAGAAAAAGGAAATGGCCCACTACTCCCTACCACAAGCCACGACAACGGAGTATTTTCTCAAGGAGTACTTTCTCAAGAAGAGCTGGACTAAAACTAAAGAACTCGAAAACTGGGTCCTACACCCCCCAGCGACTTTACCCGGGCTCCTTCACTCCAAGCTGACTGCGAAAATATTTGGTGGCACTAACTGGATAAGTCAGTTAAAGGCGTATTCTCGCCGTTCCACTAGGACTCCTCGGGGAATCGAAGGGAACGGCGAGAATAGAGGGAGCGATTCTCCTCTCAGTTCTCCTATTTGCATTTTATGACCTTTGAGATGGGACCAATTCTCCGTTTTTTGTATTTTTGTCAGAATCGAGAGCGGGAAAAGCTTCGCGATTCTGCAGAATCTAGAAGTTGCTGGTTGGTCAATTCTCGATTGTCGTTCTCCGTTCTCCTTCTTGATTGGTTTTAACTGGTTGCAAAATTGGTGTTTTTGTCAAAAGCGAAAATGGAGAATTGTGATGAGCACGGTAATTTGGAACAGATCGAGAACTGAGAAGCGAGAATTGAGAACTGAGAATTCAGATCAAAAACCCAACTAGAAACCCAGCTAGACGACTTGACTGATATGCCTCAAACAACTCATTTAATAGTTTGTATGCTGACAAATTCTCTCAAAACCACTGATTCCGACGAGGTATCTATATATTTACATTTTTTTATTTTACTTATGTAACGTAATATTTTGTTAGTATTAGTTTAGGGTCGGAACCTAGTTATACAAGAAACCTAGTATTATCAAGTCGTCAGCTTTAAATTACTGGACGCCAATTTGTACACTAAGCAAGTACACTTAATGTAATAGCAACTGAACATATACTTGTTTTCGTATTTATTCCAAGGAAGAGGAGAAATCGGCTGCGTCCGGCTACGGTTTTATAATAAATGATTGATTGATTGATTTAATGGGATGCCAATGGCCTTTTCGCGAATTGTATTATTTATGAACTATTAAAGTTTAACCGAAAAGGCCTAGGATAGGACAATCTAGTTACCCATCACTTATTCACTTAAACTGGCTTGAAGACCCGCTGAAAATGAGTTACTTCGTTGTTCAGCTATTCACGAATAATCGATTTTCAAATAGTGAAATTTCCGTGTGATTTGTGGTGCCTCTATTTGCTGTATGCCTTACGAGAATGATTTATCATATTTTTTTTGTTCAGGCACTAAGCAATCTTCACCAATCTCACCACTGCCCACAGAAAAGCCGTATTTGTGTTGACATTAAAATTTCCCGCGTCATAGTAGAATTTACGCTGTGGGGACGGCTGGAGATATTCTGAGCCTCATAACTAGAGCAGATAGCGGATAATCAAAAAATCCCTTTGCATAATCCAAATAATTCAGTGTATCCAATTAAATGACACACAAATGAGTTGGCTTTTCAGTTAAACTTTAACAAAATATGAGCGAGTCATGGCGGCGATTGCGAGGGGTTATTTGCTTCTGCAACACCAGTCCTCAAAGCTGATATACTCTCCTACCTGATGTACTCAACATTGGCTGGGATGTGATACTTCGCCCCGGGGTCGAAATCGTCAGCATTGGGTGTTTCTGGGGGGACCAAACCCTGGAGATTGTAGACGAGATCCCACCATTCGTCGTTATATTCGTCGGCGGTCGTTTTACCACTGAAAATATCCCAGCGCCACTGGTCCATCGCGATTGCGAATGGAAGAAAAGTGACCTAAAACGAATATTTCAATTCAATTCACTTTATTTTTCCAATGATTCTTCGTTAAGAAAAATAGCATCGGAAATGTCAGAGATAACACTGATGTGCGAGTATTTACATAATATTGTTGTTAATTTACATACTATTATGTACAATTTAAGTACAGTTTGGTTTCATAAAAACTTAGTCGTAACAAAATAATACTAACACATAGCCTACACTATATACAATTTATTCGTGTTGCAGTGTTAACTCGGTCAGGTACAATTCAATTCAATCTGTTATATTTTTCGCGAGAATTCTTCGCAGTAAAAAACTATTATACGTTATTATTTGGATTTTTAGATGGGTAAGAATAGTAAAATTTTGAAAAAAAAATTAATAAATATGCCCCGGGTAAGACCACTGAAGGCAGCATATGATATGATATGATATTTATTTGCCTTAAAAACCCAAAGGCCATAACAAACAAACATAAATAAATGGGCACAAATACAGAATAACTGACACACTACGATTTAACACTAACCCCCACCCAAACACTTTTCTCTGTGTAGACTGGCCACTCTGAGGAGCCTCGCCAGGTTTCTTATACTAAGAAAAGAGCTACTCCGCATAACTTTCAACAGCCACTCCCTCCCATGAATCCCCCCCTTAAAAATTTCCTTCCTCAAATCCTCTAAATCATCGCAACCACACATAAAATGAATAAGATCCTCATCTTATTCCTCACCGTACATTGGACAAAAGTAAGGACCAGATTTCTCCCTAACACTACCCAAATATTTACGTCTTTCACCAAGTGCCAGACTATCTGCCCTTAAATTTATAATTAATTTCATTTCCTCTTTATTTAAACCCGCTGGAGGCAAGATTCTTGGCCTTATCTAGTTAAGAAGTTCTGGACCAATGTGGCCTTTCCGGATGTTGAGGACAGGGACTCGGACCACAGTCTCCAGAAGACGATTTACGTGAGCATGGTTCGACAAATAACTGAGGATCAGGAACTCCAGTCATGGCACGGGCAAAAGGACCAGGTAGAATCGTTGTGTTTTTACGCCAAGGCAAAACAATGTTGGGGTGTAGAAATATACCTTAAGTGTGGTCTGTCTCATGAGGAACTTGTGTTATTTATGGGTATGAGAGGGGATGGTTTACCTCTTGGGAAAAGAAGAAAATATTTGGTAAACTTAGGGTTACTCTTACTCTTGCCCTATGTGTGGATGCGAGAAAGAAAGTATGAGTCATTTTGTGGGAGTCTGTGAGGAACTGAATGACTTGAGACAAGAGTTGTTTGGCGTGTGGGAGTTAGTGGATAACTGAGAGAATGAAAGAGAAGAGTTTCCAGGCTATTCAGCTGTTTGGAAGGTTCTTCCGGATAGGGTTAGCACACAGTGAAACTTGTATATCCCTGCAGTTTGAAATATTATTACTGTGTTCAAGTTTCCTATGTATTCTTTCCTTTCGTTGTTTTTGGTTTCGATGGCCCTTATTGGATCTTTATGCATTCAATATCTATCTATCTATCTATAAATGATTACAATACATAATCATAATATATAATCAATAGGAATTCTTTTTAGCCGATTGCCGCATTCTTTGTAGACGAAGCCAAAGAGGCAAGCTTATGCGGTAGGTCTTGATGCGAAGTGCAGAATTGTTTGTTTGAATATCTGTGTATCCAGATTGTGCCTGGAGAGGATCCTTGCCAAGGAGGATCGAAATGTCGCCCGAATAAAACTCAGCTGACGTATCCGTTTAACGCTCAAATGATTGTGCGCGAATACTCTTGATGACTGACTTGATGACTGATTCTTCATGTCGATGAAGAATCGCCGTGTGCCTAGCGAAGAGCAAGAACGAGGGGTTGCTCACTCCCAAAATGGTTGTACAGTGGTGCCCGGTGCTCAGCTGTGCCCAGCCGGTGCCCACCCCCGTGCCCAGCCGGTACTCACTCCCAAAACGGTTGTACAGTAGTGCCCGGTGCCCAGGTGTGCCCAGCGGTGCCCAGGGAGGGTGTACAGTGGTGCCCAGAGAGTGAGCAGCCCCTCGAGCAGGAAACGCACAGCTGTCCCCAACAAACGTTGTTGACTGGTTGTAATGGGATTTGAATCATCGTTCGGGTGACGTTTCTCGTTCTCCCAGAGGTCACTGGCGTGTTTGGGACTTAGTCATATAGAGTATCAGAGCAGGATGAGCCAGAGGTAAGGGAAGTATCATACCTTATCAAGGGCCATGCGGAGGAGGTAGTTCATATCCTCGTGACTAACACCTGCTGGCAGGGAGGGAAGATTCTTGAATCTTGGTACCGGCACCCTCTTTTCTTCTGCGGGGAGTAGGCCGAGTTTCCTCAGATGACTGGGAGTCGAAACGGCAAGAGCCAAGCAATCACCAATGGCCTCATGGAACCCTATAAGTGATACCATAATTATATTTAGTTTTGGCTGGAAATCAAGCGGTCGTAAATATCATGTAATATGATACGATATGATAGAGACTTAAAGCCCAAGGGCCATCGCATACAAAACAAATAAAAAAAACAGCAACTGTTCTAATGGATCCTAACTACAAAAACTCTTTTCTGTGGTTCCAACCAATCCACAGGAACTTTCCAAGTAGCCTAACCCCAAACAGACTTTTCTCCTTAAACTTTTCAACCAACCATCCTCCCCAAAAATTCGCTCCCAGATATTTCAACTCCGCTTTGGAATCACCGGAAACTTCTTCCACCCGAGGCGCCACAGTCAAGGTATGCAACAAGGCAGGAGGATTACAAAAACAGCTTATACTTACCATCCAGGGAGATATCCCTGTCACACTATTGATTGTCCCTAGAACGGTTCATAAGTGTAAACGCGTCCGGCGCCTCGCTGGCCGCTCGGCTCTACACATACAGCAGCCAATCAAAAGTAGTTTAACAGGCCGCTTTGAACGAGGGGTATCTCCCTGGATGGTAAGAATAAGGTGACAAAACAGCTTGTGAACGAGAAGGTAAAAATACCTGGATTAGCTCCGTTCCTGAAAATGTACCGCTGATCTTCGTACTTCATAAAGTAAGCAATGTGACCCATTTCGTGGTGAACGGTAGTGAAGTCCTCCTGGTTGATTTGGGTGCACATCTTAATCCTAAGAGAGAAACATTAATTTTACGGTGGAATGAATGAATGAATGAATTTTATTGACCCACTGCACTACAATGAGGACTAGTGGAGCATAATAAAAGAAACTGAAAAAGGGAAAAACAAGAACACAAAGTACATGAACAATAACAATAACACTTAAAGTTTAACTGAAAAGGGCTGGAAAAGACAACCTAGTTACCCATCACTCCCACACTTAAAGGGGCGTGAAAACCCGATGAAAACTCGTTACTCCGTTACTCCGCTTTTCACGAATAATCGATTTTCATATAGTGGAATTTCCTTTCGGATCTGTGGTACCTCCATGCGCTTGTTCCTGTGTTATATGACTGACGTAAAAGATTTACGAGAGCACCTACTTCACCGCTGGCCACTGAAAACCCGCGTTTGTGTTGAGATTGAAATTTTACGCATCACAGTAGAATTTTGCGTTGTGAGGACGGCTGTAGACCAGGGTTGGTCACCAACAGTAACTTCGTACACCCTGGAAAGTAACCCAAAGGTATCTCAAAGTAACCCAATGTAACCCAAAATTTTTGTATTTTTTGCTATCTGAACGGTCCAGTTTCACCGAAGGCGAGAAATTTTCTGCGTTTTTGGCCCTTCTTAGTAATTTTCTGCAATGAAAACAGCCTCTTCTGAACCCAAAGTAACCCAATGCAACCAAAAGTAACCCTGAGTAACCCAAAGTATCCTGAAGTAAGGAAGTAACTCGTACACCCTGGTTCTTGGTGACTAACCCTGGGCTGTAGATATTCTGAACGTCATACTGAAGCAAATAGTGAAAAATAAAGAAAATCCCTTTACGCAATCCAAATAATGCAGTGTATTCAATTAAACGATACAAAAAAAGTTGAACTCTAAAGGACGGTAACTAATCATACTCGAACATTCCTGGTCGCACAGACGGGTGATCCAGGGGTGGTTGCAAGGACGAATGATTCGAGCACGGAGATCTTCCACCGCGGTAACAGGTTCATTGACTTTAAATCTGTTGACTAAATAGGTGTTCCGCGTCCGTAGTGGCAATGTTAGCAAAAATTTAAGGTAACGAAAGAATAGTGAACGGATGTGTTTGATTTCAAAACGGGTAAAAATTTTCCAGAAGGGGGTGAGGTAGAGGACATGAGGAAGGGCTACATAATTCAGGAATATTATGACGGAGAAACCATGCACTCCTAAACCTCAACACTGGGTCATCTAAAGGGTGTACCGGGTCATAGTCGCTCCGATAACGCTTCCCAATTAACTCCTTTACAACATAACTACATTTAATTACTCCTTTAGATCAAGCTGACTGCGAGTCACACAATAATAGTAATTTTATTTTTCACCCATCAAAAAGCCCATGGCATAGACGGAGTAGAATAAAGAAAGAAAAGAAGAAGGAAACACTAGACTAAGAAGAGACCAGGCAAACATAGAGACTACTACAACATTATCCTATCTACAAAACTATCCTATTGTCGAAGAATGCTTTCCCAGTCATGCTTAAGGTTACTATTGTACTTCTGTATAATTTTTCCAACTGCTGTTAGTGGGTCAGTGGTGTTGTACGTAGCGACGATTTTACTATATTTGACAGTGCAAAACGGATTCGGCTGACGTATTGTTTTGCACTGTCACATAGGCATACCCCATCCCTTATAAAAGGACTACGATGAACTTTTCTACTCTCTTGCATCCGCGCGATGTCCATTCATTATCCGTATACTGTTCTCACGCCTTGGATTCGTCCGTCCCTGGCCGAATGGTTAACGCGCCGAACTTACGAGCGAAGGGTCGCTGGTTCGAGTCTCGGTTGTGCGTTTGGTTTAGGGCGAGGGTTAGTGGCATTTCCCCGTAAGACAAGCGTCCACCCAGCTTCAAATGGGTACCTAGAGAAATCTAGGGAAAAGCACGGGAAACCGTCGGATGATTTGCCCCCAACCACGCATTGCACCCCGGTCGAGGGCGGAGTATGAGGAGATCGGCACCTGCGCTACGCGGTTTGCATGCGGAAGTTTGCTTTTCTTTTGCTTTTTGTTCTCACGCCTTGGAGCCATATCCGCTTACGCCCGAAAATTTTCTTGAACAGTCGTGTTCCCATGGACCATAAGGAGCGTGTTCCACCCTTCTAAAAATAGTAACTCTTAGTTACTATTTTCGTTCCAACCTCGAGAAAAGTTACTACGCTGACCGTTCCAACCTTCTCGAAATAGTAACTAACAGTAACTATTTGCTTACCATGATCGGTAGCGTAGTAACTACGGATCTCTGTAAGGTGATTGACTGGATTATCCCCTAGAGTGACATTTTACCAATAGTTTTAAAAATGTGTTCCCGCCTTGACGCCAAGAAGCCAAAATTCGTGACGTCATGCGTCGTAACTTTGGTAAGTAGGGTGGAACACGCTCAAGACCAAACATCAACAAACACGGAGGATTGGGTAAAAGAGGGAGGTGCTCTTGCCTGAAATCATCCGGGCTGTAGAAATCCTCAGCAGAGGCGTGGCACTGGACTTCGGTTCCATCTGCTGGCCGAACGAGCATACTCTTTTCCCAAAAGATTTCGGTCATGGGATCGAATCCGAGGTCGGTGAAGAACTTTTCGGAAGTTTCGAACATTCTATCGACAGTCCAACCCTGGAAGAACAAATAGTAATTTAAGTTCAACAATTGTACAACTGGAATTTCTGACTTGACAATCAGCGGTTTAAAAAAAAAACTTTGCCGTCATATTTGATTCCTTTTTAAAGGCGTTCAGCAGCGTTCACAAGCAGTCCTTTGCACACATACGGCTGAGCACAAGCTTTTGCATAAACCGGCGGAGGGCATGTAGCCGTAAACCAATTTTCACTACCAACTTAACCACAACCACACGCGTTTCACTGCCACACTGTTTCTGACCGTCCATTACAAAGTAAAAAATAACAAATATATAAGACAAAACTCGGAGAACAACAAACGACGAACATTAATTGTCTAAAGTGCCAGTAGTTGCATAACAGATAACACAAGGATGCGCGGTTTCAACAGATAACACTTGGGAGGTTAGCTGATATGTTTTTCAAACGTTACGCATAAAAACATGCATATTTTTTTCACTGTCATCATGATAGCGGAAAAGTAAGCAGATACTTTTTCGCTGGTGTCTTGGCAATTCTTGCCATGCATGACGTTTAATGCATAAAGTTTGTAAAATCATAACAGATAACATCCCAAGTGTTATCTCCTGAAACTAAGCATCATTGTGTTACCTGGTTATGAAACTTCTGACAGTGCACACGGCTTATCAGAGGGCATTAATAAATAGCCTTTCTTTTAATTCGTCTACGCACGCTTTACATTAACCCAAACTTTCCATTAGACCGAAGGATCCTTGAACCAACGACGTTATTACTTATGTTATTACTCCTTTACTTCCGAGGTCCCGCGATGGACCTTTCGTTGCCGGTTCAATGTCGATACTCTGACCGAGAGCTAAACCCGACTTGCGAACATAACGGTAGCGTGCGAACGGGGGAATCGTTCAACTCTTCAAAGGCGTATTTGGGATCGTAGTCTTTCGTTCGGTGGTTTCGAGCTGACTTACTGTATTATAAATTGCTGGTCACAAAATAGTCCAATGCACAACAGCCTTTTCTCGGCTTATTTCTAATTCGTATCTCATTCGCATCTCATACGTATCTGTTTCTAAAACCGCTCTCCAGTTCCTGCTTCCACCACCACCACTTCCGTTAGCTTGACCAACCAAATGTAACATCCTAACACTTAATCTTAACACGGAAGGATTTTGTAGCGATTCATCGGGACCTGGAAGTTATCAGTCAAAAGCCAAGGACGAAACTTCCAAATCTAAAGTAAGAAACCGATCGATGACCGTCGCTATATCAATTTGACTGACAATGGTTGCCTTTCCATTCTACGACAACGATAACAATGAGAAGGTTAACCAGGCCTTCAAACTCTTCTACACATTTAGGATTTCCCAGGGCTTTCCTCATATCTACGCCGTTGCGACTAAAAGTACTTAAGGGCGATTCTGGCGATCTCTTGGATTCGCTTTCCGAAAAGCAAAGCGAGAATCCGTCGAGCGCAAGAACAAGCAAAAGTCGTTGCGCCTTTATAACTTCTCGCTGACTTGCAGAAACCACTTTCCACTCGCGAAGTGGATTCGCTTTCGAAGTGGTGGCGGAAAGTAGCGGAGCGCGAGAACACTTCTGGAAAGCGAAGCGGCTTTTAGCCGAAGTCGCTAGAACAGCCGGCGTATAAGCTCAAGGAGCTTTCCAGACCGCCAGAATCGCCCTTTAATCGATGAGATCACAAGAGGTTTGAACACTTGCCCAATAGATGGCGTCAGCTGCTTTCGTACCGCTTTCATAACCGAGGAAGCAGAGACATGGAGAAACACGAAATTATACGTTAGAACGAACCTGTGCGATCATAGCTGGGGTAGCGTCAACGGTGGTTACGTTGTCGAAAAACATAACGTGTTCAGCGATGTTGATCCACGACTGGGCCCACATGTTGCCTGAAATACTTTCTGCTTAAACTCTGCGACTATGAGTCTCGGTTTACGGGGGGAGGCTGATTTTTTTAACTTCTTCCCAGAACTGAGTTTCTTCTAGTTTTTTTTTTTTTTTAACCACCCTCGCACTATTTAATGCTTATCTTTCCGCATTTTCAAATAGCTGAGTACTTTAAAACTGGCCTCTTCTATCACAACATTACCAACGGCTTTAGCTTTTTTAAAGTTTAACCGAAAAGGACTGGGATAGGACAATCTAGTTACCCATCACTTATTCACTTAAATTGGCTTGAAGACCGGCTGAAAATGCGTTTCTTGGTTGTTCCGCTATTCAGGAATAATCGATTTTCAAATAGTGAATTTCCGTGTGATTTGTCGTACCTCTAATTTGTTGTATGCCTTACAAGAAAGATTTATGACTTTTTTTTGTTCAGTCATTAAGCAATCTTCACCAATATCGCCACTGCCCACTGAAAAGCCTTGTTTGTGTTTAGATAAAAATTTCCCGCGTCATAGTAGAATTTTCGCTGCGGCGACGGCCGCAGATATTCTGAACGTCATAATTAGAGCAGATAGTGGAAAACAAAAAAATTCCTTTGCAGAATCCAAATAATTCAGTGTATTTAACTAAATGACACAAAAATAAGTTGGCTTTTCAGTTAAACTTTAAGGCTTTTTCCAGGTCCGTTGAATTTTAGCAAAACAGGGAAAAATTTTACAAAAACGGATTTTCTGATGAAAAATCTTCCCGCGAAGAACCGTCGACAGCACGATTTGTATTGACAGTAGCGAAATGAGGCAAATGAGGAAATCAGTGAGGTTTCGCCATGGAGGTTAGAATGTAACGTATGAAATTCGGGTCTCCGCGGAGTCTAAGAACTGATGGAGCGATTATGAAAGTAGGCTTGTCGTGAACATCCTAAATGGTCGAGTTTCTCTCAGTTCACAACACAAAAAATGTGTAATCACTGTTTGTTTGACGAAAATAAGTTAATCAACAAAACTATAACTGCTTCCGCGCTAATACTTGCTACTAAAATTTAAGATACTCCATTCATTTCGTCTGCGCCCGTTGCCCGAGAGAGTGCGAGATGGTTTACGGCGAGGGTGACCCCGATGAAAAATTTTCGAGAATTAGTCGTATGGAGTTGTACGAAAAAGTAGCATGCAGTAGCAACTGTTGGCACTGTATGATACTACTACACTGTCAGAAGTTTCATAACAGATAGCGCATAACACTTTCAAGAATAACACCTTTTCAATTAGAAATAAAGTGTTATGACCAATTAAGTTTTACACTATCTCGTGCCTAGATCTCCAACAACACCTTCAATTGGTAAAAATACTAACGGGAACGAAAGAAACATAACAGATAACATCCCAAAGTGTTATCTTTTGAAACCGGGCATCCTTCTGTTGTCGTTATGTAACTTCTGACAGTGTAGTATTTTTACCAATTGAAGGTGTTGTTGGAGATCTAGGCACGAAATAGTGTAAACTTAATTGGTCATAACACTTTATTTCTAAGTGAAAAGGTGTTATTCTTGAAAGTGTTATGCGCGATCTGTTATGAAACTTCTGACAGTGTAGCAAACTTGATGTTACTACAGCAAGATTGGATGATTTCGGATACTACTACTTAAAGTTTAACTGAAAAGCCAACTTATTTGTGTGTCATTTAATTGGATACACTGATTTATTTGGATTCTGCAAAGGGATTTTTTGACTTTCCACTATCTGCTCTAGTTATGAGGCTCAGAATATCACCGGCCGTCCCTACAGCGTAAATTCTACTATGTCGCGGGAAATTTTAATCTCAACACAAATGCGGCTTTTCAGTGGTCAGTGGTGAGATTGGTGACGATTGCTTAGTGCCTGAACAAAAAAAAATGACAAATCTTTCTCGTAAAGCATCCAACAAAAATAAAAGCGCATAGAGGCACCACAAATCACTCGGAAATTCCACTATTTGAAAATTGATTATTCGCGAATATCGGAACAACGAAGCAACTCATTTTCAGCGGGTCTTCAAGCCAATTTAAGTGAATAAGTGATGGGTAACTAGATTGTCCTACCCTAGCCCTTTTCGGTTAAACTTTAAGATTAATCCAGTCGGAGGCATGTTAAATCAAAGTCCTCCATACTACATGTCAATACATGCAATTTTTTCGTACAAGTCGCGGACAGATCAGGACGCGGTAACTAACAAGAAGGTATAATGTCACGTAAAATGGAAATCACGACATGGCACTGGTATTATTAGTAAGACAGGTGCTTTAACACGAACAAAAACGTGCCATCCCAAGCGACGTGGTCTGTCCTGGGTGTTAACTTGGTAAAATGTCGTAGCCTTACCGAAGATGTGCGCAGGCATCGGGGCATAGACCTGGAGGTTGTCATCGTACAGTTTGTCGTTCATCACCCGTCGAACGTACGTGTACAGCTGCTGGTACAGAGGCTTCACTTTTTCCCAGAGGGCGTTGACCTCACTTTTGAACTTAACTTCGTCATAGCCGTTGTAAAGGTAAAACGCGTTCCAAAGTGAACCAGTGTCAGGGAAACCTGCAACAGCAATTGAGCAGAAATCAGACTTCGGTTATCAAACAATTTCCTTTTATTTAAGCACTCTTTCAGAACCGTTAGTAGCTCCTACTTTACCAGAGCAAAATAACACTAGGCTGTAACGCTAAGACCTATACTTTCCATGCTTCGAAAACTGTACATACTCGTAGCGCCGTCCACTACCCTTGCGGCATTTAAAGCGCAAAACTTGCGGGTTTAGAAATTTCTAGTAAAGGTAAGATGCAGTCTGCACACATCGAGGAAACAGGGAAGATTGTATCTTCTTTTTTGCTGTGTTCATTATATGAAGTTATCGGAGCCACCACTAGTGCACGACCGAAAGAGTCTCAGTAGGGACGTTCTATTTCGCTAATGGTGCTAGTGCCACTGCTTTTCGAGGGTGTGTCACTTTTCAAGTCTTGGCGCTACTCCCTAGTGTTGTTTTGCTCTGTACTTTACTTCACTATTAACGAATACCTTTATAGCAGCCCGTCCTTTTGTCTGTTAAGGCATCGAAACTCGTCTTGCGCGTGCCAGGGAGGGTTCTGGAACGGAGGCGCATCGAATAATCGTTTATAAGGGGTTTCACTCATCTTTTAAGAATAGTTGCGTTTTTGCAGAAGCTATGGTATCTGATGCCACGGTCTATAGTCGTTTTTGCAGTTATCGTGGTATCTGATACCACGGCCAAAAGACGTTTTTGCAGTTATCGTGGTGTCTGGCCAGTTACCGGGGTACCTGATATTCAGATACCACGGTCCGACTGTGGTCACTGATCGTGGTATCTGAAGAAGGTCATCTCACTTTCATCAATTTTTGTCAAATTGGTGGGAAAGAAATTTGGCACTTAGTGATGTGACTGAATATCAGTTTTTCTTTTGGGATGATTTCGAAAAGCGCAATTTCGGTATATTGTCGATTTTGAAGAGCAACCGTAGCCTATATCAGTTACCACGGTAACTGCGAAAACGACTAATTGCAGATCCGGTTACCGTGGTAACAGATACCATGGTATCTGCAAAAAAAGCAACTACTGTAAACAACGTAGTTCAGATCGTAGTCACTCCAGTTTTCTACACTGCTAGATGGGGTCACGTAAAAGCTTTAACAAGGTGAAAACAGGTTCAAGAGATCGAAATGGAATCTCTGTTTACCAGAGTACCGCACGATGAGCTCCTTCATTCTTTTTAACGCCTCGATAACATGGAAAGAGAAAAATGAATTATCGTGCCTTTTGTTTTCCATAATTCAAACATTTGAAACTGGAACAAGTCCACCACGTCCCGAATGGGAGTAAGCTTTCTTCAGTTGAATTCCTGCGGCCAATCCGTTACTTGATAGGTGGTTAGGTTTACATTTAACAATTATGGGGTCAGCTTAAACAGTAAACACAGGTTGCAAATGAGATGAAACGAAGAAAGGAATTCTACAAACCTTGAGCATCAGCTGCCTTGTTGCTAAGTCCTACGAACTTCTCATAATCCTCTTTGACTGGTTTACCAGCGGCCGCTCGCCACTGTTGCCAGATGTACTTCAACTCACTGAAATCCGTCGACTCAGTCATCCGGATGGACAGATCTGTGCGAAGAAAAGAACTTTAGAAAACGTATTCGAAACGTTTGCACAGTCCGTCACCCTAGTGAAGTATCTTCACTGGTGTGCGAACAATTTCAGGTAAAGTAAAAATCCAAAACACGCCAGTGATCCTCAGGAAGAAGAGGTAAACGTCTCCGCAATGACTCAAACCATGTGTCAAACAATCATGGCGATCTTTGGGAGCAGCTGGGATACAACTTCTGCCTTTCTTCCGCTAGGTACCCGGAGATTTTGCATCGGCCAGGAGAGATAGTCATCGAGAGTATTCCCATTCGCCCTAACGGATCTCGCCAATGGTATTGTATGCCGCTCCTCCTCGGTCACGGACAATTAGATAAGTAACGGATATGTAACCCAACGGTATAACTGCCCACGACCAAAGTTTTTTGCCCTCTTCTTCCATCGTTTCTTTCTTTCTTTTTTTTAACATTCGACGTTATGCCCTTGAGCCTTTTGCCTTACCCGCACAGGCACTTGATCATCAACCGGTATGTCCGCGGCCTTCGAGACGCGCCATAAGAGACTGAGTTTGCTTTTGAGGCAAGGTTGCGAGACATTATACAGCGCCTACTTACCGTCCAAAGTAAGAGTTGGGGTGCAACCCGGTGTGGGAGCGGGGTTTCCTTCATACGGACAAACTTTAGCCGTTCCGTATGTGGACTCCATCCTTGCCAGGATTGTGTTCATCTGAAAGGTATACAAGAGCTGAAAGCTCATGCGGCACTTGTAAGGGTATCTAACATGCATTTCAGCCAAGGCTTACGTACGGTACGGACTTACAAATGGACATCTACGACATTTGTGTTCTCGCCAACTATCAAGTTCCATCCGGATCGGATCACGTGTTCAACAATTATTCGTGTAATAAGATATCCAGGAGCCCCCTTCCCCCCACCCAAACAGTGATCGGGTCTGTCCGAACATCACATGTCGTCTGTCACAACTCCATCTACGTTATTCTAAATTAGTGAATAGCCTTTATGGAAAATATTTTTGAGTGTTTTATGATTATTTTATATTTCTTTGGCCTTTTCTACTGCACTGATGCCCTTGGGCAGTGCGTTATAAATCCTTCATTCATTCATTCAAATGTCCACATTTGGCTTGCGACTGTCCTGCCCGACAAGTTCCCTCTCGATCCCTCCACTCCACTAGAGCCACAAAATCCTGGTAACCCCCCCCCTCCCCCCCCCACACACACACACTCGCCAAAGACCAAGACCACTCGCCTCCAGACCTTAAAATGGAACAATTGGGGCATGTATTCTTGCTAACTGTCAAGTTTCATGGGATTACTCTTCCGAGAATAATTGGGGGAAAAAAAATAACTGGGAAAAAAAAATTGGGAACTTGTCGCATGCTTAATTATAAGCATGGGACAAGTTCCCAATTTTTTTTTTTTTAATCCCCCACCCCATAAGATCGGATCCGATTCGGATACACACTTGTCAGAGCATCGGCTCCTATCACCCATCAAGTTTCACTGGAATCTGAGAACTTCCGAAAAAATTCCAGCCTCCTCGTTCGCGTTCCAAGTCAATCTGGTCGGGTCCCTACATATTGCCTACAGGCATATTGCCTACCAAGTTTCATCGCCCTAGCACATCTGGAAGTTCCCTAACTCTTGCTAACTCTTTGCGATTTTTTCATGAACGGTACGAGAAAGGCTTCATCCCTTCTTTCATAAGATGTTACAACACCGGTAATGGTAATTTGTTGATGGTCCCACTTGAATGGATGTACAAAATTAAATTTCTATTTGTAGGACAAATAGTTTTAGTAAGTAATGTCATGGAATGGTTTGTTATTTTTAGTTTAGTGTTAAAACAATAGTTGGACAAGAATTTAAAAGACAAAAATTTAAGTTGATTAGGTTTTAAATTTGTGCACGCTATAGTTTGTACATTATGACTGTTACGGCACATTTAATTCGCAATTGAACATATTTTCGTTTTTCATATTTCTTATTTGACAGTGCAAAACGGATAAGTCAGCTGAAATTTATTGGAGCTATATTTCGGCCCTTCTTGGCAAGGGTCCTTTTCAGGCTCAAAGCCGCTCAAGATGGAAAAAACTAAACTTGTGATAACATCTTAGCTACCACATATTTCTTACTAGAAAGACGATAAACCAACTATCGGCTACGTCCGGCTACGGTTTTTATAATAAGTGATTGGTTGGTTGACTGATCATAATCGTGGGACCGACCGACCGATTAACAGACTGACGGAAAAGCGATCGGTTTGACATGTCAACCAAAGGCTGCAAGTTCCATAAAAACAAAAACAAATATTTCCCATTGACTAGGTACTAACAGAAAACGATTTTGAATTCGGCTCCAAAAGACACTATATTAAAGAGTTATGCTTTCAAAACTTCAAAATTAATATAAAGTTCGGGTATGGAAAGTATCCTTGATTAAAAAATAATCCGAATCTAAAAGAGTGTGTAGCCAACTTGGTATTTAGAGAAAAAGCGGCCGAAACGTGTGGTATTGATGAAACCGGCCAAATGTGGCTTGAGCTTCGACCAAGTTTGTTCTAGAGTCCCACCCCCCCCCCCAAAAAAAAAAAAAAATTTAAAGAACCGTGAACTTAGCTCACCTGGGTCTGGTCATCCCCAGAAAGGGCTCCATTCCCAATAATTTTCAGGAACTGAAACTCTCGAGCAACCTCTGGCGATAAAGCAGATGTATCACTATAATTGGTGACAATCTCACCAAAAACGGTCTTCTGGAAGCTCTGGAATACAGCATTGGCGGCAATCTGAAACAGAAGAATAAATGCAGTACACCGAGATAGTTCCATCCCAAGAAGTGCAGAAACTTACATTGCATCTTCAGAAAGTAGCGTATTTTCTTTTTAGTTTGTTCATTTTCAAAGATAATATTTAGCATGTTTATTAGTTATTGTCATAGTTATTGTTTCTAGTTAATATGTACCCCCTATTTTGCTGGTCCAAGATTTGGGTATCAATAAATACTACTCTACTTGTACTAATGCCCATAGTAGACATGAGTACAGTAGCGTATATTCCGATTTGTTTCGGGAGGGGCGACAGCTCAGTGAAAATATGCGGCCAAATGCCACCCCCTTTACGGCCGAAAGGCCGAAAAATTTTCGGCGATTTTTTCATTTTTCGACCGTTTTTAACACTAAAAACACCTCTAGCCAGACTAAAATTCGATCCAAATGACAATTTTGTTAAAAACGAGGCGCAAACCACACCTTTTAATCTTCTAATCATTCACATTACGACTCAAAAACTGTTTCTGAGATCTATTACTGAACCGTGCTATAAATAATTTCGATTGATCTTCTCAATTTGTATTCTAGCGTACGTTTTTACCGTAAAAAACTTCTTTTCCGAGAATTTCGGGTGAGGATCGCCCCTGTCGCCCGTGTTTCGCACACGTTTTCCCCATTAAAAATCCCTTTTTCAAGAATTTCGGGGGGGGCGATCGCCCCTGTCGCCCCCCCCCCTAATATACGCTACTGCATGAGTAGCCTATATTCTTTGATAATGTGTTAAGTCGCAGAATAGGCTGGCTTGCGAACCAGCCAAGCAGTAACCATAGACCTAGAAATAGCGAATAAATAAACTATTGAAGATGCCACTGGACGACGAGGAGGAGCAACAGGACGGCTTTATAAATCAACATTGTTGATTTGTGTAGCTAGAAAAGGCTCCAAGTGAAATGGAAACTTAGAATTTCAAAAACAATCGGCAGAAAAATTATCAACTAATTGGCCCACACAGAATCATAAAACGTTTGTTTAACTGCTAATCATTGATGTTTTTCTCGGGGTGCAGTCACTGATGCCACACACTTGGTACCCTAACCAGCTAACAGATTTCAAGGTTGTTTTCTGAATATAGGCTACCTCAAACCGTCACTATTTTATTGGGTCAGCCGGTCAGGTTCAGGTCAGGTTGCCCAACATTTGGCATAGATGCCATGGTAAGCTAACTGGCAACTGGCATAGGCTCTTCTGAACTGTAGTATCTCCAACACCTGAGTTGCGTTTTATTTGAAGTTCATAGTACAGCGGGAGCGGATGGCGGACTGTAAGTAGCCATTTTATTCCTGGCGGACCACGTGAGAAGGTACGCTGAACAACTCAGGAACAACTCCCTGCCTCACCCAGCGTACAAACTAGCGGGTCCGCTGGCACTCAGCGGGCGGCCCGCTGGCAAATAAAACGACTTCAGGCACACCATGCCCCCCAGCGTACGGCTTGCTGGCGAATAAAACGACAACGAACAGTCCGCTGTACTATGAACTTCAAATAAAAGGCAGCTCTGGTATAGGCTAGCCTTACAAAAATCTCTTCCAAATCTGAGCAATCAAATCAAATCAAATCATTTAATGTAAAACAAGATACAGTCTCTCATAGGCATAGCCCAAATATGGTATCTTTTAGTCAAACAAGGTATCTTTTAATCAAACTGGAATCATACTGCCAAGCAATCTGCAAAACTAAATCAAGCAAGCAAAACTAAATCAGCTCAATCAAGCAACTAACTTTCCCACATTTATAACATTGCCGAACCATTCAAACTATCCAAAAAATGAAAAAGATTATAAATAAATCCATAATAGATCGAAGACGGACAAATACATGCCAAAAAAGCTGAAAATACTCGGCTGTACTAGCCTAGGCCAAAGATCTTTGGCCTAGGCCAGTCAAGCACAAATCCTCAGTTTTTGGGCATGGTGCGCCAACGTCAGGGCATGCCCCAAGGTATGGGCATGGTGCCCATACGTTGGGGCACCATGCCCTGGAGCATGGGCATGGTACTAGCATGGCACCCCCATGATATTTGGTTGAACTGAGATTGATTACATACCTAAATAGGGCTGTCTTCCTCTCCTAGACCACAAGATACTTGATCTTATGTTCTATCTAATATGTTTTTCCAATTTTAAAAATATTAGAGAACTTCCAAGAAATTTAGCCTTTAATGAAGACCACTTTTTCCTATTGGTTTACCTATCCATTTCCAGGGAAAAAGGGGAAATCATTCATGGCTAAATTTCTTGGAAGTTCTCTAATATTTTTAAAATTGGAAAAAGAGGTTAGATAGAACATTAAACATAAGATCAAGTATCTTGTGGTCTAGGAGAGGAAGACAGCCCTATTTAGGTAAGTTATGTAATCAATCTCAGTTCAACCAAATATCATGGGGGTGCCATGCTAGTACCATGCCCATGCTCCAGGACATGGTGCCCCAACGTATGGGCACCATGCCCATACCTTGGGGCATGCCCTGACATTGGGGCACCATGCCCAAAAATTGAGGATTTGTGCATGATTGGCCTAGGCTAACCCAGGCCAAAGGCCAAACTGAGTAAGCTGATATCAAGAAGATTCTATGTATTTCTTCTTTTAATAAGATTTTCACCAAACTGTAAAAGAAGACAAAGGTGCCGTGTACTTTTAAGGAGGGTTTTCGCGAAATCTCGGAATCACTTTCCGGCGAGCGAAGCGCATCGTGAAAACTGTGGGAAAGCGATTCCTGGAATCACTTTCCACTTTCCCGCTGGACTGATCGCGAAAACGCATGGAAAGCTGACGTCGCCGGTAAAATATTGAATTACAAGCTCTTTCGAATAAATATGGTTCACTTTAGTACTTCTTTGAATCTCATACAATTCACCGAAGTCATCCTAACAACGCTTGCAATTTTTCTTTATTTATTAGTGATACTTCCACTGTTTTTTTCCATACTTTTGAAATTCCCGCCGAAAAAATCAACTTTCCGCGGAGCTTTCCACTAACTTCGTGGAATCACTTTCCAGGAAAGCTGCTTCGGTTTCCAAAGCGCGAAAACCAGGTGGGAAAGCTCAGCAACTTTCCGACGTAGCGCGAATACCACTGGAAAGTGATTCCGACTTTGCTTTCCAACTCGCGAAAACCCTCCTTTAGTGCTCTAAGAACACTGCAAACCTCTTATATAGGAATAGACTAGTGGCTATGGCTAATTAATGCGTAGTGCGTATTTGGACTTGTGACTCTTGTGAGTACTCCATGCCATGCCATTCTAGGTTTTTAAGTTTCCCGCTAGCGACCGAAAGAAAAGATCCATCTATCGGGACGAAACCCGCGCCAAGTTTTGAATGATCCCGTGAACGTGTCCTACTCCTACACGGCTAAACCAGTGTTTCCACTAGCTCCTTTTTATAATCTGTTAAATGTCGGAAGTTTTCCGTAGAAATCCGTAGATGGCGTTTGAGATTCAGTAGAATTTTCCGTAAGCCACTAGGTGCCACGAAAGTCTCATGGTCCAAGTACATGACCGCAAAAACCCGGCAGCTTTTTCTGTTGTAATCATTCACAGGTACAAGATTGAAATTTCGCCCAGATTTGAAACTTTTATTCTCTTTTGCTGGCCAGTAAGGCTCTCCAAAATTTCCTTTTCTGTAGCCTAAGGGTTTTCATCTTTACAAAATACTTTAGGAACGAACCTAACAGATTCAGTGATGATATGATGCAAATCCGGGCCGATTTTCGTCGAAATACGACATGGCCATTAAATACTAGTTTGAATTATTAAATACTAGTTGAAGTATCAGAAGAATTTGAAGTTCTACACGCATGGGAATCTGCAAGTTCAAAAAACCTTGACTTACAGACTGGGCAGACCCAAACATGTAAGATTTATGAACCGAGCCTTAAAAGGCAAGCAAAACAGTATTTGTCCAAACAAACCTATTTAAGTCGGAAACAACAGATTGGAAAACCATATAATCTCATTTTGAAATCTTTTCCGTAGGTATTCCGTAGATTCCGTAACTGCGTTCTTTTGTCCGTAGACAGACATCAAATTCCGTAAATCTACGGAAAAATCTGTAGAAGTGGAAACACTGGGCCAAACCCAGTGCCCAGTATTGCCCAGGTATTGCCTAAAGATTGTGTACTTAGCCTACTGCATTTGGATCAGAGTTATATATTAATGTTCTTAAACTAATCGATTGCTACTGCGTCTAATCGAGAAGCCTAATCTTTTCTAATCATCAAGGTAGCTACAGCCGCTTATTATAGTTTTTTGTCCATAAACTACCTTCCTCTACTCTGCTTCTACTACAAACAGTAGAGAAAGTTATGCTTATGCGTGAACAGTTACTTAATGTGAACACTGCAGTTTTGGGCTAAATCCTAGACTGAAGATCCAAAATACCTGTACAGCCAGTACAGGTGTTTTCAGAATTTCAGCTGCCCTTCTTAGTCTTACCTACTTTGTTGGCTAACTGATAGTTAGCTTTAGTTAGACACAGCAAGTGCCTGAAAATGGCAAAATCCGAAGTCAACAAACATTCACATAAGCATACCTCTACTGTACCAAGTAATCAGTAGACATCTGTTGCTTTGAATGTTGTGGAACTTCTGCAGGCACCAATAAATATGGTTTAAATCAGAGCAAGCAAATATTTTTGCACAGTAAGCTTAAAGGACACCTGAATGAAGAGTACCAAGTATCATCCCTATCTTTATGACTTCCGTTAACATTGCCTGCAGAATTCCCAATCCAAATACGAAATAGTGTTTCCAAGCTATGATTTTGGCTCCATTTTGCATCTGTCCTTATTCAGTACCGAACAATTTTAAATGTCTCCAATCAACCCTTCTTCTGGAATGTTTTTTAACCAGTTAAGCCCAAACGTATATCTATAAGAAATTCCAATACGATCCGGCCAGCGCTGTACAAGATTTGAATGAATTGCGCTTTTTGTCTTGAAGTCTGCATGTACAAACCTCCAGAAACGAACATCTCTATTTTGAAAACATCACGCTCAGGAGAAGAATGCTCTCCGTGGCCATGTCTGTAAATGCATTCTCCATGGTGTGTTCAAGTATCTTTTCATTGTTCAGGTGTCCTTTAAAGTAAGGTACCAAACCGATACTACCACTACCAAACCCTTTTTTCATGCTGAACAAATATTTAAAAAAAAAGTAGGGTGCCAAACAAACTGGTCAGACACAATTTGCAACCAACCTCCTGTTGTATTTTGGTTGAGGGTTGATTTACGATTTTGATTTATTTATGGCTTCTTTTTTCGCTAATAACCAACATGACTGCTTCACAGTGCCTATGCCTAACTGGTCCTAGGCTCTGTCATCTGCCTCACCATGCCTCAAGCCATGGCTAAGGACTTTTCTTGTTGCATCAGTTTCGTTTCACCTGAGAGGAAAAGTGAGTACTGGCACTTATTGTCCTTTATCTCCTCATTGCGACTCTGGTTGTCCGCTTTTTGCTCTGGTCATGCTTTGGGACTAGTTCCTGATTTTCCTTCAGTCCCTCACTCGGCCTCGCTCCGGCCGCCTCCTTCCACCGCGCTTCGTTGGCCTTGCATAAAGATTTTTGGTCTCGCATTTCCCTTCATCTCCTCACCCTGCCTCCCTAACCTGTTGCCTACTCCCTCCTTTCGCTGCACCTGGCAATTTTGTGTTAGCAACCCCTCGTACTAAATCTCCGATGAATGATGAGCTTCCATAATCGTAAGTGTTCCTAGCTAAGTCAACGGGAAGCATAAGGCTTTTTTACAACAGGTTTTATGAATTCATGACAGGTTTACGCAATTGTTGAGAATGTGGCGGTTATAACTCAAAGTGCGATCACTTCGGTTGGAACTTCAGTTAATATTGTAATACCAAGGGTTATTAGCGAGTCTTGCCTAAACTTACCATTTCTTGTTCAGTCTCCTCCTTGACATCTGTGATGTAAGCCCACCTCTTCAGCATCATTGCATTCATCGCATCATTATATTCTACACTTGTCTTCTTCAAATATTCTTCTGCAATTTCATTTGTCACTTGTCCTGCAGCCAAAGCTGCAGTAGCGGCGAGCAGCAAAACTGTCGCCACCTTCCCCATGCTAAAAGAACTAATATTTGTAGCACATATTTTTACCGTTTGATGGCTGGAGTGAAGGAGGTGAGAAAATACCCAATCAAAGGTCCGCTCTTTAGCACCAGGGCAGTACTCATGTTCATGTTTGGTTATGACAGTACTGTAGCAAGTCTGGAGCCTTGTTTGTCAACGAGAATAAAGTTGCAAAACAACTCCGAAATTGAAGTGTGTCAAAGCAGAATAAGAAGAATTAGGGCAAAACGAGAAAGAAGAAGAAGAAAACCAGAACAGGGGCCTCCGTATGCATCCTGTTAGAGCATTTGCCGATGTAGCCTACGTCCTTGCCAGCCTAGTTTAGTCCGTGAAAGTTATGGTTCACATAATGTTTACTTTCATCAATTGGGAAAACATTTTTGTTTATTTGTGCAGTTTATTTTTCTTAAATGTATTACTATGTGCAATAAATTAGAAAGTCTTTTCTTATTATCAATCTTATCCGGAAGTTAAACTCACTGATCATTATAGGAATTCATTTAACAATGCCTAGCATCGATTTTTCAAAAACCAACGACACCAGGAACTCCCGCATCGACTTCGCGCCGCATTTGAAAAGTATTCTATTTTTGAAGATGCATGGTGGTGATGATTGGAACAGTCTCTGTCCTCTGGGACTCGAAATGCGGGGGGTCAGTCCACGGACAAACAGTAACTTCCTGTGCCCCCCCCCCCCTCCCAAGAACGTCGAAATTAGTTTGCCTGTATGCCTCTAGTGGATAATCTTAGGAGCAGTGTTCGAGCTGAAAGCTTTTATTTGCAACTTACCGAAGTAACATGTATAAATATAACTAGAAATTCCTCCTAAATTAAGTACAAGTTAGGGGAATTCATGTGGAGGAGGTGCCTGAACGAGTATTTTGAGCACACTATATTGGAGAAGTATTTTTCGTTATGACATGTCCCTAAGATACCACTCCAATTATGTAGGATCCAGCAATTGTTCCGTTGTTGTAAAATATCTGGTTTAAAATTATCTTCCGTGTAGGCTACTGGTTTTCCCTCGGCTTTTCCTTTAAAAAATACCTTTATCTTAGCTCTAAGTGGGAGAGATAGTTAGTCCGGCGTTAGAATCGTACCCTAACAATAGGCTAAATGTGCCGAAAACCCTAATTTGAAATAAGCTCAAATCCAAATGTATTCCGTGATTATGCTGAAATATTCTCCAGTCGTCACTTGGACTCGTTGTTTCCATATGTGCAAACGTAAAGAAATGCATTGCTAAGTCCGTTTTCTTCCAACATTCTAAACTATTTCATTGTCCAGCCTGTTTCATAAATTAACACACGCCTTCCGACTGGTTTCCTTATGACTCCTACGTTTCCCTGCGTAATAGAGACAAACCGTATTTCCCCCACGATATGCAAGCCAAGCTATGTTTTTGCGTCATCTAAGTAGTACAAAGAGCGTGGAAAGGGGCAGACACAGGGGCTACAAGTAAAAATCAAACAAATGCCCTTATGTATACCAAAGCAACTGTTCGAGGTTACGCGATTTAAGAAATAACCGATCCGTTAGGAAAGACGATGGAAAAAGTACTAGAAAAGTTAAAAAGCAAAAAAAATTCTAGCCAATTGAAAGCAAAATTTATAATCTCTTACCTTTTGAGTTTCCCAGACACTTAAAAACTGAATTTTCGAGACAAACATGTAAGATGTTTTCTTATCTTCTTTGATAAGGAATTTACTATCTGTGCCATCGGGAAGCTCCAAACAAAATAAACATGATAAATTGTCTTTGAATTGGTGTACGTTGCATCCGAATTGCCGTCCTTCTCGGGAGATATAATAGATTTCTGCTACAGAAATAAATGAACAAACTGTAACTGTTTCTAAAATAACATAACTCGTCCAGTTAAGGACCATCTATAGACCAGGAGATTCTCACTTCTGTGGAGGCGCATGTAACATAATTTAATAACTTCGACTTTGAATGACCTCAGAGCCACTTCTCAGAGCCCTGGAATCTATCCCTCCTCCTTGGGCGCAACTGTCGTGTTTTATTTATGGGACCTCTCCGTTTTAATCAGCGAGTCAAGGACTCTCTCCTCAGCCCTTGAGTTTTCTGAAGGGAAGGTATCCCTTAGCAAATATTTCACAGATTTGGACAGACTGTCGATGTTCTCAACATAGCCGTGACCAGATTGACAAGATTTAGACGAACTTGCAAGGGGAGTCTGCACCAGAGGCTGCTTTCGCCAGCCGAAACCTTGGCCGTATTAAAAGGTTGACGGCTTTTACAGCAACACTTTTTCAGCCAAGAATATGTTAGGCGTTTTTCAGCGATCCCACAAATTGTTTTTGGCTCAGCTGTGGCTCGAAAAGAGTGTTTCCGCGCTCGTCTGTGCGGCCTTCTAAAAATTCCAGGTTCTTTTCTTCTGCAAGCATGTCAGGAAGGGCCGAAACATCACTGGAACGAATCTCAACCGACTTTAGCGCCATCAAATGTGATCCGCAGTTAACTTTGGCTGAAAAGAGTGCTTAAAGTTTAACTGAAAAGCCAACTTATTTTTGCAGCATTTAACTGAATACACTGCATAATTTGTATTGTGTTAAGGGATTTTTTTTTTCACTATTTGCTCTAGTATGACATTCAGAATATCTCCGTCCGTCCTCATAACGCAAAATTCTACTATGACGCGGGAAATATGAATCTCAATACAAATGCGGCTTATCAGTGGCCAGTGATCAGCTTACGGACTGTAGATCACTGCTTGAATACTTATTTTACTTAAATCGTTTCTGTCAAGCGTACAACACAGGTACAGCGCATAAAGGTACCACAAATCCAACCGGAAATTCCACTATTTGAAAACTGATTATTCGTGGATAGCGAAGCAACGAAGTAACACATTTTCATCGGGTCTTCAAGCCTCTTTAAGTGAATAAGTGAGGTATAGCTGGACTGTCCTATCTCGGCCTTTTCGGTTAAACTTTAAAGTTTAACTGTAAAGCCAACTTATTTTTGTATCATTTAACTGAACTCACTGAATTATTTGGACTGTGTTCGCGATTTTCCATTTTTCACTATATGCCCTAGTAGTGACGTTCATAATCTGTACGGCCGTCCCCACAACGCAAAGTTCTACTATGACACGGAAAATTTGAATCTCGACACAAACGCGACTTTTCATTGGCCGCAGTGGTGAGACTGGTGAACACTGGCTCAAGCACATCTGGACGAATGCCAAGCACTTTCGTCGTCACTTTTGCTTGTCCCCCAATCGACTTCATTTGCCATTTTATTTTTCGTAAACTGTTTTCGTCAAGCATACAACCTTGATACAACAGAGGTACAAGCGCATAGCGGTACCGCAATTCTGACAGCGAAAGTCCGGTACAGGAAAATCGATAAATAGTGGAGCAACGAAACGAACGCCTTTGCATCGGGTCTTCAAGCCTGGTCAAGTGTTCAAAGTCCTTGGTAACTAGATTGTCCTATCACAGCACTTTTCGGTTAAACTTTAAGGCCAGGTTGATTTGAAAGATAAATGTCTTCCTCAGTTAAGGAGAGCAGAAAACCTACACAGTGTCTTCAGGTTATTTCTTATCGTCACTATCTCGCCTAGTCCGGTGAAAAATTTTCGAGACTGTCGTATAGATTTGTAAGGACAAGTAGCATGCAGTAGTAACTGTTGCCACTGTATGCTACTGCTATCAAACTGGATGCTATTGCGGCAAGATTGGATGCTATCAGATACTACTACTTAAGATTAACCCAGTCGGAGGCATGTTAAATCGAAGTCTTCCATACTACTAGTCTACTACATATTAATACATGCAACTTTTTCTTACAATTACTATACAACTACACAGTCAAAGAATTTTTCATCGGGAGTCTCTGTATCCATCGTCGGAAATCGTTTCCGCACTTTAGTATTGTCAATCCGGTCAGTTTCTATTAGGATACTCTCTGGTTAGTGAAATGTGAGCCAGTTCAGGCAAGGTTTCACCTTCCAGATGTGTGGTTTCCGCGCAGTTAAGCCAACCCTTCCAGATTTCATGACAGTGATAATCGCTGATTCTGCTATTCTTCAACATTTCCTAGATGTCCCCTTCACATATCTTTTACGTCTTAATCACAACTGTTGGTTGCTCTTCCCTTTCTCTTACCCCATTCATTTGCAGATTTATTGTGTCTCAAACGTGTTGCTTCTATGATACCTTCAAGATATCTGGGAAGATATCCCGAACACTCCTTGGGGAATCAAATGGAACGACGAGAATAGAGGGAGTCACTCCACGCGTACTAAAACACAGAGAAAACACGAGGAATGCTTGCAAAATGGATTTTGTTAAAAAAAAAAAAAATATGCAGTTGACGAAATTAATCTGGATCCACTTTAGTTTTGGTTTTGTTTTTATTCTGATTAATTAATGTTTACATTGCACCAACACCAGCAAAAACTGATTCCCCTCCGAATCTGAAAGGGAGTCTTTTTTATGATGGTGATGATAATCGGAGCATTCCCCGTCCGTGGGAACTCGCGAGAATACGAGGAGTTAGTCCCCGGGGCAAACAAAAACGCGGGGACTCCTCAAGCGGAGTCCTCGGGGAACAGCGAGAATATGCCTGAATTAAGTTCCATCTTCCAGATCCGTCTCGACGAAAACGGATGTCTGGAATCCGGAAGGAGGTGAAGCCGGCTTTTAGAAAGCCCCGTCATCGTTCTCCTAACTTAGAGCCCCTGATAAAGAAAAATTTACTAGCGCCAAAAACTGGTGTTAGAACAAAGAAGAGATGGACGTTGGATGATGCTATAGTTCTACCAAACATCCCTTCAGCTAACCTTTAAGTTTTGTTTAGACACTGAGCTGAAAGCTTTCCAACCTCGAGCATTGTCGGTTTGTGTGTGCTTCAACCTAACCCGCTACCCATGAGCCTAGGTTAGGCACTGCCGGCAGTGCCCCAGTTCTCAAAAGCTCCCTTCACCTCATTAGAATGATTATAAAGTTGGTCCTTCACCTCATTAGAATGATTATATTGTGGTCCTTGCGCATCATATGTGAATTTTCTGGCTGGACTACATGGTATACTGAGGAAGAAGGACTTCCATCGCAGACTTTCGACGTATTTCAAATACCTCCGTTTCCTGCCATACCTATATATACCCCGTCGCGTGCGCTGTCGATATTTGATCAAACGGTTGTCGGTTCAGCAGGACCAACTACTGACAATCGAAAAACTGTCCTCGAAACTATCTCCTCCAGTTGACAGTTTATCTGTTCACCACATTAGCTTAGTTCTCATCTTCTTATAATGTTTGAGGTATTTTTTATTCACTCTTTTACAACACTTATGCACACTAATGCATAATAAATCATTCATTCACATTTCACCCCTTTATGGGTTAAGCCTAGCCAAATAGATTCTGCGCCAAACTGAACCATAGGACGTCGTTCAGAATTCAATAGTATGCTAATTTCGTCATGCTGTTCTGTACTGCTTTTATTGCATGTTTGAACAAAATGAGAACATAACATCGATACGAAAGAAACGAAATCATCGAAGAAACAACGGAACCAGCCATTTATTTAGCAACAATAGCTGAAATATCACTTCAAAATTGCAAACAGTTTATTTGCGCAAGACACACAGTCTTGCTACACATCTACGCTACGCTTACAATCGTCGTCTGGCCGTGAGTTTTTCCTGAAATAATAAGATTGAACTTAATTAGTTTCAAGGCTCAGTAATTAGTTTCTAGTTTACATCTTATCCACTCGAGACCCCTGGATAAAGTTTGAGCTGTCGTTCATCTCAGAGCAAAATAACACTAGGGAGTAGCGCCAAGACCTATGCTTTCTGTACTTTGCGAACGGGTCATACCTGGGTCATACTCTTACCGCCGCCCATTACGCTTATGGTAAAGATAAGATGCGGTCTCCACATATCGTGGAAACAGGAGAGATTGCATTTTTTTTGCTGTGTTCAAAATACTAAGTTATTGGAGCCAGCGCTGGTGCAAGACCGATTGAGTTTCAGTAGGGACGTTCACCATCGCTGGTGCTAGTATCGCCGCTATTCGAGTGTGTCCCTTTTTTCAAGTCTTGGCGCTAGTCCCTAGTGTTATTTTGCTCTGGTTCACCTTTTGGTAAGTCTGTTGCGCCTCTTACATCCCAACCCTCAAGCCGACCCCCTCCCCCACCTGTTCAGGACCTGGACCTCTTAAAAGGCGTTGATGTGATCTTTCGTTTTCTTTGCAGGGACCCACTGTCGACGAGGACTGACCGGATAGTGATGAATTCAAGTCCCTGGCCACCGTCGACTGATTTGCTAACCCTACAGCTGTTTGTATCTCAGGTAGGTCAGTACTAGAACATTTGTACATGCTCCTAATCTGTGAAGAAATGTAACATCAGGCAGACTGGAAACTGGACTGGTGAAGTAGCACTAGGTGAAACGCCGGGTTTCTGCCGAGTCTCCCCATTTGGGAACATTACAGATTTTGCCCGATTGTTTCTGGCAAAATTTACATTGGCCGAATGTGAAAAGAACTTCCGAACACATTATATGCCTTATAATAATCCTGAACGCTATATTCTACTCAACAACAGACAGTGCTTCCGGTTGTCCATCTGTTTCTGAAACCCAGGATATTTTTTTGTTCATAGTTTGTAAGTTATGCTCTATGGCTGCTGAAGAACCTGCTCATGAAAATACTCTATTTCTGCCCAAGACCAACCGTACTCTCTATTTCTGTATGCGTGCAGTTTTTTTTTTTCATTCAACCGAAGTGCCATTAACATTTTTTTTTTATTGGTTCATTGATTTATTTATAAAATGAAAAAAGGAACAGACAAATCCCGGATCTACCAACATGCCAAAGGCTCTAACGGCCAGTTCGGGAACTCAAAAAAAAATTAACACTTCTCTAAAGAATAAAAAAAAAAACAGTGACAAAGCCACTTGCAGTAACTTTCTTCGGATTTACTGAACCCCTTTCGTCCTCTGTACACGGGGCCTCCTACCCTTTAATCATCGTCTGTCAGTTTTTTTTTCTGATACAAATACTTCTGAGTTCCTAAATTACTGTGTGAATAGTTAGCAACGACATATTGATTAATCCTCGAATATTTTGAATGTCTTCTTTTGTGTTTACTCTCTTTCTTGCTTGAAATATTTTGCTGTATGTTTGTATCTTTCTCCGTCCTGGTCTGTCTTCAGGAATGAAAATCTTCGTCAAAGTCGCACTCGATTAGAGTATTTTGTACAAAAACGTGCCGACAAAAATGTCTCTAAGCCAACGGTTCCTCAGAAGTATTCATATTGGTTTGATTAGAGCTAATTTTGTACAAATATATGCAGACAAAAATGTCGGCATAGTTGTTTCGCACCCTGCAGAAGCTATTTTGGTCGAAATTGTACCTACGCGATTGCCTTAAACGTATTCCTATTGGTTCGAGTAGAGCTGATTTTTGTACAAAAATGTGCTAACAAAAGATATTGGTATACTTTCGCCTTCAACAGAACGAAGCAAAATTGTGATCAACCATGGAGCTCCATGACGTTTCGGTTTAGTGAATTTTCTGTGTTTTGATTGTTTCTGTAGTTTTGTTTCTCTCTTTTTCATTAACTATTGTACTCCCGCTGTACCTAGACGTGTTATCAATCAAATTTAGTTTAATTTAATAGCAAAAGTTTGATGCCTAAGTTTATCTTGTCTTGAAATTGGGCCACACCACATAGGTGGGTTTTTTTGGATCAAGTACAGATATCTGTTGGTTGGTCATTGGGGGACTGGGTCTACAGAATATAGCGACAAGCTTTTAGCTTACTGTTTTTCAAAATAATAAATAAATCACTAAAATATGTCGTCGTAACGTACAGTGTTTCCGCTTTCTTTCTCTTACATCCAGGATGTTTTAAATTTATTTTTGTACTTTTTTCTTTACTCAATGCTTTTTGGCTGTCGGATATTTTTGCCAACTACTTTTTTTGGATGTAAGTTGGATATTGCAACCAATTCCGCCCCAGGAAAACACTGCCCGTAGCCTTGTGTTAGGGCGATAATTTTATATTCGCAAACCCCTGTTGTGAAATGCCGTAATGGCTAAATCACGTAATAAACTCTATCATTCAACCCCCTTCCCCAAACAAAGAAGAAAGAAACATATAGGAAAACGGACAAAAAACATAAAAATAGTTATCGGTAGAAGAAGTTTAGGCGATTTCAGTATTGTCTATTAGGAACCTGTTTATTTAAAAAAAAAAAATACTCAGATGTGCTGTTAGCTGCTTTCACTTTAAGTGGTAGAACATTCAACTTTTTTTTTAGTTATTTTTTGGGATCCCAAAACGTTATTGACGGATACCTATGACATCGCAAAAGTTGTCTGTCTGTCCGTCCGTCCGTCTGTTCGTCTGTGAGCACGATAACTCTCGAAGAGAATGTGATATTTTGATGAAACTTGGTGTGAGGATTCTTTGGGTCAAGAGTAAGCTCGAGTTCGTAGATGGGCACTGTAGCCCTACATTTAGGGTTGGGGGAGGGGGTTTAAATTAAGGGGCAAACAAAATATTTTGAAACAGCTAATAGGATAGTCGATTATGGGGTAAGAAGACATACTGAACACGATGGTGAAAACCATTTACTCGCCGGACAAGTAGTTCGCCCGGAATCCGGCCAAAACCGGAAAGTTTGTTAAAAGTAAAAGTTTTATTTGAAGTGGATTAGATGATCGATGTAGGGGTAAGATGACATGCTGAACACGATGGTGAAAACCATTTTGTCGCCGGACAAGTAGTTCGCCCGGAATCCGGCCGAAACCGGAAAATTTGTTAAAAGCAAAAATTTTATTTGATTAGATGACAGATTTAAGGGTAAGAAGAGACGCTGAATCTGTATATGACAATCATTTTTTACCCGGACATGTAGTTCGTCCGGAATCCGGTTGAAACCGGATTTTTTTTATAAGTCAAAGTTTTATTTGAAGTTGATTAGATGTCCGCTGAATTCGTTTCTGAACTATCTTTTTTTTGCTGGACAAGTAGTTCGCTCGAAATTCGGCCGAAACCGGAAATTTGGCAGAAGTAAAGCAGGAAGTTTCGATCAGTATCGTCAAAATAGAAATGGCTTATACAGGTATATCTGAACGTGGTTTTCTCAGATGATTAGCCTGGCGAAGACAAGACCTAGTTGTCTGCATCAAATATTAAATTTTTGGGATCCCATCGAAACCTTTGGTCTTGTTTCCAGTTGTAGTTAGATATTAAGGCGCACAACTTTTCAAAGAATTCAAGAACTTGGAGCATATAATCCCGTGTAGCAACGTCTACGGAGCTGCGGGATCGACTAAAAGCAGGAAGGGAAGAAACACGAGAAGACATATTAAAACCAGGAAGGGCATACGAACACGAGGAAGGATGTCACCAGAATTCAAGGCTGCGAAAAACTGGAAAGCCGCACCGTTCCCTTCCTCTGTTTAGTATTCTTTGAGGGGTCGGCAACTATCAAAATTCTTAGTTCACCCTTCCCTTCCTCATTTTAGTATCCTGACATGGGTAGGCATTATGTTCAGTGAGGGGTCGGCAACTATCAAAATTCTTAGTTAGCCGTCCCCTTCCTCGTTTTTGTGCTTTGAGGAATCGGCGAGGGGTCGGCAACTAAGATATTTCAGTTGTACCTTACAGTACTAAGAGGAAGGAAATTGGGAATTGTAGATTGTTCTTCTTTGAGGGGTCGGCAACTATCAAAATTCTTAGTTCACCGTTCCCGATCAGACCGTTCCCTTCCTTGTTTTAGTTCTTTGAGGAGTCGGCAACTAGGATTCTCAGTCCAGCGAGGGGTCGGCAACTAAGATATTTCAAGTGTACCTTAAGGGTACTAAAACGAGGAAGGAAATTGGGAATTTTAAATTATTCTTCTTTGAGGGGTCGGAAACTATCAAAATTGTAATTCACCTTTTTATTCCTCGTTCTGACGGTAGGCGACTAAAATCCTCCGAGTCCAGCGAGGGGTCGGCAACTAGGATATTTCAAGTCCACCATTTCCTTCCCCTTTTTGACCTTTCATTCCATAAAACTGTTTATAATCCGGAAGCTATCACACTCACGCGTCGAATGATTTATGTTCTCATTCATACTACTCCTACACATAGGACATGAGTAAGGACCGTACCAATCCCTAGCCTTTATTTTACAGATCCCTAGCCTTTATATGTATTCTAGTGAAATAACCTTTGACGTAAAGAGTAAATTTGGAGACACGATGTGAAAAGTAGATTCTAAAAAAATTAAATCATTAATTATAGGTAATTTAATTTTTATGAATTCCTAGGCAAACTGTTTGCCGGAAGAATCTACAGTATACATTGTTTTAGATGAGTTTTGTGGAGACCGATGGCATATTTTACGAAATGCGTTGTGTTTATTATTTGAAAAGACGAACTGATTGGGTGTCTACGTAATTATATTTTAGTGTTTATGTTTAACTTAGAGGTCAGATTCGGCGTTTACGCTGTGAAAGATACTCTTGTGAATAAACTCTACTCTACTCTACCACTCTAGCCGTCCTTTCTGTCAATTGGCAGATTCTCTGCCTGCAACTAATCAAAGTCCTTATTTCATCTGTTTCAAGTCTATTTTCAGTCCTGCAATATGCAACAGAAAATAAATAAATTGCCAATGATGGGATCTTAACAGAAATGCATTTTGTCTGGACTAACACTCAAAATGCCCACGACTTACAATGCCAACGGCCTGAAGCGCACACGGTATAAAATGCCTACGACTCTAAATACCCAAGGTTCAGAATGCCCACGGTTCAGAATGACCGCGATCGAATTATTTTAGGTGTTGAGTTGTAGTAAACTGAAATTAGGGATGAGTGAGCAACGGAAGGAGTAGATCATATGTTGAACTGATGTAATCTTAAACGTAATATAGTAGGCCTACTGGATTAATTCATTACGAAAAAAGCAGGTGTGGGCCTCGTATTAGATGCCGAAAAAATGCTGTGCTTCTCTTGAGGAAGACTCGGACGGATAAGGATCATCCTTTGAAGGGGGTTCTTTGAGGGGGTTTCTTCTTTAAAAGCTTTGATTTGCTTGATCTTTTCGGATAATTCTTCGGCTTCACGTCCAAAATCGGCTCCAGCACCGTGGTCCGATTCAGTACTTAAACGCAAACTATTCTGAACCGATCAGCAGACAGCAAACAAGTTACCTTTTCCTCGAAAGTCCTGTTCCTTATAAAATGTGGTTCGTTCTCCCAGGGTGATTTCGGCCTGGACAGTTTCAGCTTTCGGCATTTTGAACCAGGGCAATTTTAACCTCCACTGTGGGCATTCTGAACTATCGACATTTTGAACCGTCGGCATTTTGGACATTTTGGACGTCATTTGTTGGCATTTTTTGTCGTGGGCATTCTGACTCGTGGACATTTTGGACCATTGGCATTTTCATCGTGGGCATTCTGAGCATGGACAATAAGATCGTGGTGATTTTGGGAACCATCCATCATACGAGGGTGGCCTGGTCAAGCTTGACCTGCCAACCCTTTCTGAAAGACGGCAACAGCTGACAATACTCTTCATGACTATCTCTCCTTGCCGCTGCGAAATCTCCGGCCTCTCCGGGTACCTAGCGGAAGAAAGGCAGAAGTGGTATCACAGCTGCTCCCAAAGATCGCCGTGATTGCTTGATACAGGATTTGAGTCGTCGAGTTCGAGTCATTACAGAGACGTTTACTCCTCCTTCCTGAGCACAGCCTATATACTCACCAGTTGCGCGGAGTCGTATCTTGCCCATAGAAGGATTTCAACACACATCTTTAGACTAGGCGTTAACCTCCGGCGCTCCCACAGCCAATCAGCGCGGAAAGATTTTGGCTGTATTCCGGGAGTGAAAACAGAAATTTCTGTTGTGAGTGGGTGCGTAATGTTATCAGACGAAAGCAGTGGAGGTCTCACATTTATTGCGAAGGAATGCGAAAGGAATAAATGCGAAAAAATGTATTATAAAGCATGGTTTTGTTGTATATTGTGCGACTGTCCAGCCATTTTATGGTAATCGACTCAAATACCTTTTAATTGTCACGGCGCATTTTCACGTCACACATGTTGCCTCTTCGGAATCCAGTTTCCAACTGCGAGAGTGTCTGGCTTTGACGCAGCGCCAATTAGTGTCGCGACGATAGCTATGTGTTGCTTTTGAAAAATGTTTGCGCAACTGGTGAGTATATAGGCTGTGTTCCTGAGGATCACTGGCGTGTTTTGGAATTAGTCATATAGAGTATAGCGTTTGCATGTAAGCAAATGCCTGTCAATGTGCATCGTGCCATTTTACCCGATTTGAGACCCTAGCAAGTACGCGACAAAGGCAGAGGACGTTGCTACCCAGATACTAGTAAGAACACCCACAAATCGACTGATCGTTATTTGAAATCTATTGTACTCTATTTCATCCAGCATTGTAATTCTAGTTAAGTTAAACGGCACTATAAGTTGTACGTATAAGTAATATGAAAGGGGTGTTTGTATAATTGTGTAATGTGTTATTTACTTGAATGGCGCGATTAAGGATAAAAAGTACATTATATATTATATTAAATAAACCAAAAATTTGTGTGCAGACTTGGAATGTCAGCTAAGAAGTAAAAATTACCTTCCAAATGTCTCTGACTGGGTTCGTCCTTCCGTTCTGTAGATCGCTTCGCTAGAACAACCTCGTAATCACCATCGATCATCTCTGATTGGCTGAACAGATTATCCGACTTTTTGCCTCGCATCCCAACAAATCCGGACGGGATCTTCTTTCCTCTGTTTTTGTACAGAGATCTCTTCTCGTTGTAATATCTCAGTGGCAGACCCATGGGGATACCTGTCCGAAGGAATGGTGTTACAAGTCGACGAAACGGAAACAGATTGTGGGGGGCTATTCTACATCCTTTAACCTTGTGATGTATGGGTGTTACTTGACGTTTCCAATCCTTTCTTGGAGACCGCGGCGATTTTGGTCGAAATAGTGAGTGGTGTAGGCTGCTTAGCGTAAAGGACCGTTCTAAGATATTTTTTCGTCTTCCCTACATGCACTTGACTGATATGGGATATCCTTGGGGCTTGGAATTGTATAATACTGGTTTGGGACACGGACCTGTGGAACCGACCTTTCTTAGAAAGTCTTATGTTCGTTTTGCTACCTATGCAGGTAGCAGAGTGGTGAACAGGGGCGTCACTACTAGGGGGGGAGGGGGGGACGCCCTCCCCCCCAATGTTGTCGGCCAGTCGGTAAAAAATAGCCGAGTCGGCGCGAAGCGCCGCTATTTTTCGTAAAAACAGTCGGTTTTTCTAGGAAACAGTCGATTTTTCTTAAAAAACAGTCGGTTTTTCGTAAAAATAGTTGATTATTTCTTAAAAATAGTCGGTTTTTTCTCAAAATCAGCCGATTTTTCGTCAACACAGTCGTTTTTTCTCAAGAATAGTCGTTTTTATCTGCAAAACCAGACGGTAAAACTGACCAGCCAGTCGGTAAATACCTTGCCCCCCCCCAAACAATTTGGCTAGTAACGCCTCTGGTGGTGAACAGCGTGGTGAGTTATTAGCCGTGCTTTTTCCCAAAAGATACCACGGGCCTCTCTCCCAAGTCCTCTGTCCTTTCTGCTAATTTTGGTAGAGGAGTCTTGCACTGTTCTCATGAGCAGATTGGTCAACCCATGCCGAAGTTGCCAATATCCTTTCTTCACAGACCTGGGCAGCATGGAGAAATGAATTGTTAAAGTTTAACCGAAAAGGGCTAGGATAGGACAATCTAGTTACCCTTCACTTATTCACTTAAATTGGCTTGAAGACCCGCTGAAAATGCGTTACTTCGTTGTTCCGCTATTCACGAATAATTGATTTTCAAATAGTGGAAATTCCGTGTGATTTGTGGTGCCTCTATGAGCTTGTACTTTTGCTGTATGCCCTACGAGAAAGATTTATCAGTTTTTTTTTTCAGGCACTAACAACTTCACCGATCTCACCACTGCCTACTGAACAAGACCAAAGGTTCCGATGGGATCCCAAAAATTCAATATCTGATCCAGACAATTAGGTTCGTCTTCGCCAGATCCAGTCTTCGCCAGGCCAAACAGCTAATCATTAAGAAATCCAAACTCAGATATGGATTCAGCATGTCCGTTTACCTCTATAAGCCGATCGAAACGATCCTAGCTACTTCTGTGAATTTTGCGGTTCTGGCGAACTTCAAGAACTACTTGTCCGGCGAAAAACGAAAGCTCAAAAACGGATTCAGCGTATCTCCTTACCCCTATATCCAACATCTAATCAACTTCAAATAAAAATTTAACTTCTAACAAATTTTCCGGTTTCAGCCGGATTCCGGACGAACTATATGTCCAGCTAAAGAGTGATTGTCATATACGGATTCTGCATCTCTTCTTACCCCTAAATCTATCATCTAATCAACTTCAAATAAAACTTTTACTTTTAACAAATTTTCCGGTTTTGGCCGGATTCCGGGCGAACTACTTGTTCGGCGATAAAATGGTTTTTGTATTCTTGTTCAGCATGTCTTCTTACCCCAACATCAAACATCTAATCAACTTCAGATAAAACTTTAACTTCTAACAAACTTTCCGGTTTTGGCCGGATTCCGGGCGAACTACTTGTCCGGCGAGAAAATGGTTTTCATATTCGTGTTCAGCATGGCTTCTTACCCCAAAATCAAACATCTAATCAACTTCAAAGAAAACTTTTACTTTTAACAAACTTTCCGGTTTTGGCCGGATTCCGGCCGAACTACTTGTCCGGCGTGAAAATGGTTTTCATATTCTTGTTCAGCATGTCTTCTTACCCCATAATCGACTATCACATTAGCTGTTTCAAAATATTTTGCTTGTTCCTTAATTTGAACCCCCTCCCCCACCCCTAAATGTAGGGCTACAGGGCCCATCTACGAACTCGACCTTACTCTTGACCCAAAGAATGCTCACACCAAGTTTCATCAAAATATCTCATTCCCTTCGAGAGTTATCGTGCTTACAGACGGACGGACAGACGGTAGGTATCATAGGTATCCCTCCACTTACGTGAAACCCAAAAACCGCATTTGTGTTGAGATAAAAATTTCACGCGTCATAGTAGAATTTACGCTGTGAGGACGGCTGGAGATATTCTGAGCCTCATAACTAGAGCAGATAGTGGAAAATAAAAATATCCCTTTGCAGAATCCAATAATTCAGTGTATCCAATCAAATGACACACAAATGAGTTGGCTTTTCAGTTAAACTTTAAAAAAAAAAAAAAAAGGCTAAAAAGCAGTGACAAGTAAGCGCTCGGTGCAAAAACGAATCAAGGCCTTGGTGGATCAGGTGACAAAAAACGCGACAATATTCTATATTCATTAACCTTGTGAAAGATGGAGCATTAAGATGGAGCATTATCTGACATTTGTAATCCTTTCTTTGAAACCGTTGCCGTTGCGGATGAAAAATAGTCGCGTTTTTTGTCACCTGAGCCTTAGTTCCTTTTCCCGTTTTCGCACCAAGCGCTTACTCCTCACTGCTCTTTTGGCCGTTTTTGTTTTTACCAGGCCTTTTGGTCTTTCTGTCCAGGCCTGAGAAGAACGAAGATTGGCGACTCCTAACTGAGTTGACCAATATCCTCTCTACCAAAATTGTCAAATTAGCAGAAATGACAGAAGACTTGGGAGACAGGACTCTGATCTCTTTCGGCAAAAACGCGACTATGGGTTGACACCCTCAGGTTCAACAGCGAAGTTCAAACACCCGATTAACATCACTATCATACAAATATATTAGGTTAGACAAACCGACCATTCTTTGACAATTTCATTTTCGGTTCCCCTTTCCTTCAGGCAAAGTACCTAGATTGGACACTCTCAAAATTGTGTTTTAAAGATATTGGGACAGGGCCTGGCCTGTACGAGCTACCATTGTTTGATAGTCTTCTTTTCGCGTCACCTTCCTTCAAACAAACGTCCTAGACCCAACAAAAAAATGTACGTTGATCAATTGGGACACGAGCCTTTGGTCACAAAGTCTGCAGTGTAAAATTCTGAGATGGCCCGGAATGGGTCCACCATTTGAAGACACTTTTATTTTGTTTAACCGTCTCTTCAGGCAAACTTCCTAAATCAGACAATAGTTGCGTTTTTGTTCGGCTTTTCACTCGCCTTTTCGACGGCTTTTTACTTTTTTTGCGTTTTCGTAAAATTGTCCTAAGCACTGTTTGACAGTTTCCCGATTTTGTCAAAAAGGCAAACGCCGACTTTCGCCTTTTCCCTCGGCTTTTTGCAAAAAGGCAAACTTGGTAGTTGACCAAGTTGCGCTCTCCTTTCGGCTTTCTGCCTCGCGACTTGTGTGACTTTACCCAAAAACCCAATAAAAGATGGATTTGACTCAAAGTGATAATCAGTATTTGGAGACTGTGTCAGATTTTAAAGATTAAAAATTTGCAGTACAAATAAAATACAAGTAAAATGATATTTGTCAAAATTGCGTTTATGTCCAAGAAAAGCGAAAAGTCCTTAGAAGTAACGGCGATTTACAAAAACGCAAGAATGTTAAAAAAAGGCCTGAAAAAGGCTAAAAGCTAAAGCCGAAAAGGGAAAGGCAAAAGCCGAACAAAAACGCAACTAATACCGAAAAAAAAGTAGGCAGTTTTGTAAACGTAGCCGTATGAGGAACTCTTGTTTTGTTTCTTACCACGTCCAAACACGTTAAGATTGTTTTGTGCCAGTATTTTAATTTTAAAATACTTCGCTGCCAAAGCATCGTAGTCAGCATATCTGTTTTCCCGATGAAAAATTCTTTGACTGTGTAGTTGTATGGTAGTTGTACGAAAAAGTTGCATGGAATGATACGTAGTAGTACAAAATAGTATGATTAGTGCTATGTAGTAGTATGGAATACTTTTATAAACATGCCTCCGACTGGGTTAATCTTATGTAGTAATATCCGATAGCATCCAGTTTGCTAGTAGTAGCATGTAGTAGTAACAGTTACTACTACATGCTACTTTTCCGTACTACTCCATACGACTAATTCCGGGAAATTTTTCATCGGGTTATCAAGAACAAAGAATATGATAGAACCTCAGTCTCTCTATCTCTGTGATACGACCATGCAGAGTCGAATATATTGTGATACTCTACCCGGTGCAAACGGGCGGAGGAGGAGGTACGTAGAACATCATTTTTGCTATCTCGACGAACAGCTGTACCGCGGTACAACTCCGCAGAAGAATCCGAACGTCGTCTTAGTCGTCTTTTGTAGTTGATTGGTTGTCTGCCATACTGACGTCACGTGTGACGCACTGTAGAGCGGGCTCTCCACGCCTGCAAGGCGTCCTACGGTTTTTCACCTCGTATGAGCAACGGCGTAGAGGGAAGTAGACGGGTATCAACTCGAACCTCAAAAACTGTTCCTCTAGCTCCACTCAGTTTTATGGGGGGGCACTGTCCAGGGAACCGGGAGCCGTACTTTATGTCCTACGGGCTACGGAACCGGTAGTTCTCACGGAAACCAAACCGTGAGAGCTACGATTCCGGGATCCGACGTCATTGACTAACGGAAACTTGTATGTGCTGGCCCCTGCTCCGGTAGTAAATGGAAATAGCTCACGGAAACTTCATCGTACCAGCTTCTCGTCCGGTAGTCTCACGGAATTATGTATTCAGAAGCTAGGGAGCCGGTAGGTGACACCGGAAACTATATAATTGGAGCTTCTGCTCCGGTAGTGTCTACATGGGATATAGAACTCACGGAATAGTTTGGATGACAGCCAAGATGCCGGGATTTTCACTGACTTAGAGAAAATAACATGGGGAAAAAACTACTACCGGAACCCGTATATTTAGAGCTAAGGTACCGGTAGCAAGAAAATGACCAGCTAACGGACACAGATGGCTATGGGCTACGGCTCCGGTATTGCAAAAAAAAAAAAAAATTTACTCACGGAACCATGTCAGTGAAGACTAGGAGACCAGAAGTGAATATTTTTAACTCACGGAACCCAACTCCTGTGGGCTAGGGTTCCGGTATTGCAAAAAAAAAATTTTACTCACGGTCCCATGTTAGTGAAGACTAGGAGACCGGGAACAAATATTTTTAACTCACGGAACCCAATTGCCAAAAAAAAAAAAATTACTCACGGACCCATGCTAGTGAAGACTAGGAGACCGGGAAAGAATATTTTTAACTCACGGAACCCAACTCCTGTGGGCTAGGGTTCCGGTATTGCAAAAAAAAAAATTTACTCACTGAACCATGTTAGTGAAGACTAGGAGACCGGAAGTGAATATTTTTAACTCAGGGAACCGAACTCCTGTGGGCTAGGGTTCCGGTATTGCAAAAAAAAAATTAAGTTAAAAATATTCACTCCCGGTATCCTAGTCTTCACTAACATGGGTCCGCGAGTAAAAAAAAAATGTTTTTGTCAATACCGGAACCCTAGCCCACAGGAGTTGGGTTCCGTGAGTGAAAAATATTCAATCCCGGTCTCCTAGTCTCCACTAACATGGGTCCGTGAGTAAAAAATATTTTTTTTTTTGCAATACCGGAACCCTAGCCCACAGGAGTTGGGTTCCGTGAGTTAAAAATATTCACTCCCGGTCTCGTAGTCTTCACCAATATGGGTCCGTGAGTAAAATTTTTTTGTGCAATACCGGAACCCTAGCCCCTAGCCATCTGTGTCCGTGAGCTGGTCATTTCAACCAAATAGTCGTTGCTAACGGTACCTTAGCTCTGAGTACATGGGTTCCGGTAGTAAATTTTTCTCCATGTTATTTTCTCTAAGTCAGTGAAATCCCGGCATCCTAGCTCTCATCTAAACTATTCCGTGAGGTCTATATCCCATGTAGACTACCGGAGCACAAGCTACAAGAATATAGCTTCCGGTATCACCTACCGGCTCCCTGGCCTCTTAGTACATAATTCCGTGAGACTACCGGACGAGAACTGATACGATGAAGTTTCCGTGAGCGATTTCCAATTACTACCGGAACGGGAGCCAGCACATACAAGTTTCCGTTAGTCAATGACGTCAGATCCCGGAATCGTAGCTCTTACGGTTTGGTTTCCGTGAGAACTACCGGTTCCGTAGCCCGTAGGACATAAAGTACGGCTCCCGGTTCCCTAGACAGTGCCTTATGGGGGTATCGATAGTCGCTGCATGGGACCAAAGACGGAGGTTCTATAAGATTATTTGTTCTTGGTTTTATACACCGTTTTAATTTAAGTTCTGGTTTTATGCATTTGATTACAGACAATGCCATCAGCGGAAGCGTTAAACACCCCCTTTGGGAGAGGGGTGGGGTAATGTAATAATTCACCAAGCGTAGCCGTATGAGAAGACTCTTTTTCGTTTTGGAACTAAATTTTCCGCAAGAGAAATTGTAACCCTGTCGTCCCAGTTCTATTTATTTCCTGGTCCCGACACGCCAACATATTAGTGAAAGTATAGTACCGTCGCAGAAAACCTTAGGGAGGCATTAGGAAGGGGGGTAACAAAAGGTGCAACCGAATATGAAGCACCATTGAACCTATGCCGTCGATGTAGCTATAATTCAAGGTGAGCAAGGAAAGAATGTTCACTTAATGCCCCCATGACATATTTTTTTTTATTCAGCTGATTTATGAAAAACATGTGCCTCCGTAGACTTCTCGGCATCAATTAGCCTCAGAAGGTAACATAAGAAACATCCCAGGTCAACCGTTCCTCATCGAGACCATACGAAGGCTTAGATGGAGTTACCTCGGACATGTGTTGCGCATGGACGATTCAGAATACTCAAGTCTACATTTTTATGGTTACCCAAATGCACGCGCCGCATAGGAAGACCCAAAAATACACTCCGTCGTACCTACAACCCTTACAACAATGACCAGCGGCACCTTCACGCCTCAATGCAGCCGGAGCGGGAAAACATCGTCGCAGCCGCAAGTTGCGGCCACAGGCGCCCCGGGCGCCTCTGGCTGAAGGCACAGGGGGATCTAAGGTCTAAGGTAAGGATTTATACTTGCCCTTCAGGCACTTGGAACATGAAAGCAGGTAGTTCATTGAAAAGACGTTTGACTGTTAATTACTTAAAGGGATCCGTTTTGAAAAGTGCGGCGTATTTAAAGCACACCTCGCACTGTTTACTGTTTATGTTCCAGTATTCGAAACTAATTGAATACTGTCAAACCAGGCTCTGCTTTTTAACAAATTATCGACGGCTTTGTCTGTTTTAAACCTTTTCCCAATGCCATAGACTTTTAGCACAAACTCGGCAAAATTCATGTAACCGGTTTTGCGCATCGTTGCGCATTTTGTGAATCGTGGCAAGTTCAAAGATTAGTGAGATATCGTTGGGGGACCTAATTAGAATGTAACATGAACAATTTGGGTTTCTGGGGTTAAGAATTAAGGAATGCAATTACAGAAGTATGTTGCATTGGCAGTATAGACAAGACGGATCACTTAAAATATGTTCGGTCAAAGCAAAGATGGAAACATTAGTTGCGTTTTTTGCCTTTTCTCCGTAGGTCGGTTAACCGACCTATTTGCCACTATTGACCGTTTTTTCGTCTCGCCGGTCGGTTCGACTGAGCTCTAAAAAACGGCTTATAAGAAAACATGGCGTCATCCCGTCGCCGGCGCCTATCTCTCCAATGAGAATTTGAATTTCGCTCGAATTTCAATCGAGAATTTGAATTAGAGCGTAGGTCGGTTGGATGGACCTCCCGCCTCAGTCCACAGGTCGGTTGACCGACCGGCGAACGGAGCCAAAAAAACGGCTTATAAGAACTTAGGTCGGTTAAAGGAACAGTAAACTTGACTACGCAACTTTCGGCCATCGAATCGCCCGGGGGGGGCTTAGATAATTATACAGGGTCTTATTGACGACAGGCCCCCCCTTATTTGTTATCTCGAACCGTCTCGAACCCCCTCCTTAGTGTTCCAAAAGCTAGCTGGCAGGCCCTTGCCCCTTATGCACTGTAATTATGCACTTATGTACTGTAAAAGTTCGCCTTTTTTACATGTAGACCACAGAGAAACGAACTCCCCGACAAGGCGGCCGGGGTTCGATTCCTAGTCGCGGCACACAAACCTTTTTGCTTTTGCAAACCTTTTGCTCAAAGTCGAATTTTCGGAAACTGCTCGGAAACTGCAATGGTCGTAACGAGAATTTTTCTTACACTCAATATCGACTCAGGGTACATTCTTGATATGTTAGCTAGCTCCCCGAGTCAAGTTTTAGTCAAGTTTTCTGTTCCTTTAACCGAAGGAAGAAAACGACTTATAGTGGGAAATCTTGTAGGTCGGTTAACTGGATGAAGGCAAAAAACGCAACTATTGTCGCTTCTGTTTCCTGGTTCAAAATATTGTTCGGGAAGTGGCACGAAGTACCCGTCCGGCCCGATCCTAGGGATCAAAGAAGGAAGTTAATAGCCGACGATGATGTATGGTTTTGTTCTGATTGTTCATCGGAATATTATAATGAAGTGGTGAATTTGCTCAGGGCATCTGGTACAAAGTAACGTGAATATGGATTAAGTGGTAAGTTTCTAACCTCTGCGGTTTTTGCGGAAAGTGTGGACCTTAGGCCGGATTGACTAATATGACCATACATTCTGGAAAGCTCCGTAGAACTCTTGCCTGGGGCCAAAAAGGATGTTTTTTCCTTGTCCTCGAGCCAGAGCATACGGTGTGCAAAGTGAAGTGAAGTTATATAGCCAGAGACGACTATCTGAAGTTGTGCAGCCAAGCTTTCGTTTATTCAAACTGTGTTTCTGCTTTCGAGTGGAATATAAGTGCTAATTGCTAAACATGTGCGGCAATTGCCCGGCCCCACAATATATCTTCTTTTAAGGATGTCACTTGCGCTTTGGGATCTATAGAAAATTACATGTTTTCAGATTGTCTTGTCTAATAGCCTACCAGGTGATTAAAATGAAAACGCCTCTTTTGCCTTACGACATTGCTTGACCTTTTTTCTGACAACATCGCTTTCTTACGGGATCGCTTGGCGTTTTTTTCTTACAGCCAGTTAATAAAGTGTTTTGTCTCCGCAACAACTAGCTTCATGAAATAGCTTCCGTCTTGTGCATTTATGTTTTGGTGGGCAGGGGGACTCCTGCCCCACCCGTATGATGTCACACCCTTAGTCATGTATTATCGCTGTATGATTTGAACCGAACAAATTGACTCACTTTGTCTTTTTATCATTAACCTCGACTGGCATCAGTTCCCGTTCCTGTGGACACCTGCTTATATCGCCACGGAAACACTACCAAACATTTTTCTCTTATAAAAATGGATATGGTTTATGGACTTTGCCCGGAAATTACAGGTCATTAGAACAAAGCATGCTAAAAGGAGGCTACGGGGATAGCTGGGCAAACAGGTGAAAATGGGGAAAGGCGTAACCGTTCTTTTCTAAAGCCTCAACAAATCATCACTAAAAGGGATTATATGGCTTATAGCCTGCACAATCCCTAGTTAGGTTACTTCTCAGCCAGTTGTGAAGAACGAGAAGTTAGATTTATAATTAATTTTGTTTCGTCATGTTGCCAAATATAAATTCAAGAAGACAGACTAAAACTGCTTTATTCCACAACTCGCTACAAAGTCTGGATACTCTAAACTCGAATATATACGAACAACCCTGTTTGGAATCTGAATATTCATCAATAATTATTTTAATGCAATAATCCACACTGCATTTTGTTTAAACGTATATATCGGACAAGATAACAAAATGTTGACGTGTTGCCGCCTTTGCGCTGTTTCATAATTCTATTCATAGGAGTTAATTATTACGGTATTGTTGAAAGCTCTTATTCTGCCAAAATTACAGTTAAAAAAAAAAAAAATTAAATTTACTAAAGCAATTAATTTTCTGTACTTCCTTTACCTACTTCCGTTCTCCATCCTCCTAGCTCTGCACAATCAAAGATATTCTGGGCGAGAAGTAGTTTTTCGAGTTTTTTTCTGCTTTCTTCTTCCTTTTTTATATTAAAGTCGCGTCATTTTTGTGCTTTCCTGGCAGGAATGCTGCTTTAATTGTATAAATTACTTTAAATATAATAAAATGAACCGAGAACTGAAGATTATCATCGAAACATCGACCTGAACTGTCAGCACTTTTTTTTAACGGAAAATCTGTCCGAGGACTAAATTTTGTCAAAATATTTGAAAAGTAAACTTTACCAAATACCAATTGTCTTTCACTCATGCCGTAATGATACTATTGATGCTTGGATTAAAGCCAATTAACAAAATCGCATGGTTCATGGCTTTGCGAATATTAATTCCAAATCTGCTGAATCATTAGTCATGTTCTCAAAGCAAACTCGTAATTTTCTTGCCTCGTGGATCCATATAAAAATGGAGGTTCCATTAGCAGGCTATTTTCTCTAAAGAGGTACCTTTGCGCTTTTTAACAAAGTTAGGTAGCATATTCATGAAGGGCGGGGTGGGGCTTAGTAAGTGGTCCTAAATGATTTTTAGATATCCTAGAGAACAGGAAGACTGTCGTAAGGCACCGAGGATCGAAGGTCTATCGATGAGATGAGTGTCGAGGCCAGTTTTTGAGAGAAAAGGTTCCGAAGTCAACCTATGAGACATCCTTCATTAAATGATTAGTTTTAGAAGATCACTAGCAGACGGAGGGAATCCTAATACATGAGAGAGAGATAATTTTTATTGGTAAAGAAGAATGAGTAAATGTGAACCGAGGCCGCTCCGTAAAACTTTCACCCTTTTCGAAGAAAGAGAACCCACAATAAAGAGCCGTGAGCTCTATTTTATCTTGACAAAACCAAATCAACACATCATCATCTTGGATCACCCCACCCCTATCCTCAAGTTCTTAAAGTTCAATGGGCGGATCAAACAATCATGATGTCACGTTACCACCCCCTAAAATACAATGTTACATCAGAAATCAGCAGATTCCTAGACAACTTAGTTTCGCTAATATATCGTCACGGTGTTTTTAACTGACTGCCGTACTTCAGTTTACTAGCTTCGACAAATATAAGCGGAGTTTCTTTTTTCTTATCCATTTGCTGTTCTTAGATACTCAGGATTATGTATATTGTTGGCACATAATCTTACTAACGGTGTTGACTGAGAATTCCTTGTAAGCTCTGGAATCGGCCACAAGTAAGTCGGTTATATTTGTACATTTTTGGCAGTTTTGTAACTTTACATCCAGAAAACAAAACTTTTGTTCGGTACTACAAACAACGCAAGTTTCATCAGATAACACTAGAGCAATCTGCCAGCTACAGAGACGGTTTATTTTAACAGTCATGGCACTCTCATCAATCAGCTCTAAAACATGAATGATCTTCGTTCATGGCCGAGAGTTTTTGAATTTCCGCGCCTTGCAGTACCATGCTCTGAAATCGTCTCCGCCGATACGCCGAAGAGGTAATGACAAGCGATGAAAGGAAAACGGCTTATTTTTGAAGCGCTGTTTAGTGGAAGTCAGAAAACTGGGGCTCAGGCAGTTAAGGACGGGGAGGGGCTTAGACATTTGGGGATCAAAGTCCTACGAAGAGAAGTGATTGGAAGGTCGACACATGGTAAAAATGACACATTAAATTGCAAAATCCGATTCGTTTTTCCTTGGGTGGATAGTTAGCCGGGGATCTGATCCAAAAGAGAAAGTTAAAAATAAGCACTGTCCGATGAGTAAACAAAATCCAGTCAGCGAAGTCTGTGGCCTTGTTTCTTTTCGTTCGCGAAACACTGAGTAATTTCTTAAAGTTCAACCGAAAAGGTCAGGGATAGGGCAATCTAGTTACCCATCACTTATTCACTTAAATTGTCTTGAAGACCCGTCGAAAATGCGTTACTTGGTTGTTCCGCTATTCAGGAATAATCGATTTTCAAATAGTGGAATTTTCGTGTGATTTGTGGTACCTCTAATTTGTTGTATGCCTTACAAGAAAGATTTATAACTTTTTTTTGTTCAGGCACTAAGCAATCTTCACCAATATCGCCACTGCCCACTGAAAAGCCTTGTTTGTGTTTAGATAAAAATTTCTCGCGTCATAGTAGAATTTTCGCTGTGGGGACGGCCGCAGATATTCTGAACGTCATAACTAGAGCAGATAGTGGAAAACAAAAAAATCCCTTTGCAGAATCCAAATACTTCAGTGTATTCAACTAAATGACGCAAAAGTAAGTTGGCTTTTCAGTTAAACTTTAACGACTAACATTTAGTCAAGTAGTTATAAATATGATAGGTCTAGATAGTGGTGATTCAGTGCATACAATTTTAAAGAGCACATTGAGTATAGGCTACTGCCTAAATAAAGTAAAGAGTACATTAGCGGAAAGCACATGTTACGGTGACCTCCGTGTTCCTTGCTTGTTCCTTCTTTTATTTTTGGTGTCTTGTCCCATTTTGTTTTTCTTTGTGTTTTGTCTTTTTAGCGGGCTAAAATATAATAATAAATCGATACACCTTGGCATGTGTTCCAGAGAAAATACAAATTTAACAAAGTTCTTCTTTGCTGCATATTATTGCCTCACTGCTATTCTATGTTGATAAAGTACAAACACTCCTCTAGCCCAAGTTGTTTGGGAATCGTGTAGAAAAATGACTCAACACGGATAAATCAGCGAGGATATTCTTCAGCGATAGATTGTAGGTCCGTTTCTTCCAGCTACAGCCTAAAGAGGACCCTTGCCAAGAAGGGCCGAAATATCCCTGAAGTCCTAGCTGATTTTTCCGTTATGAGTCATTTCTAAATTGATAAAAGTAGGCTAGGCTAGTCTTGGCCTAAAGAGGATTTCTCGAGTAGCCTTCATCACCGACTTGTTTGCGCTTCGATAAGAAATGCCATGTCCTCGAAGATGAGAAATATTTAGGAAATTGATTCTAATCACCGGATGGCGGAAAAAGTTTCAGTATTATTTTGTTCTACTAATCTAACACTTTTGGTCGACGGATCCTTGTGTAGAAAGTACTAATTCAGCGCAAACTGGATGCAAACAAGAACAAATAAGCTGATAGAACCTCCGTCTTTGGTCCTATGCACCCACTATGGCCACGACGCCCGTCTACTTTTCTCTTCGCTGCTGCGCATATCAGAGGAAAAGACTGCAGCAGGCGTGCATAATGACCCGCTTTGCAGCGCGTCACATGATACGTAACAACGGTAGACAACCAATAGGCTGTTACTCTCGACTTTTCTTCTTCGGGGCGCTACTGCGATAGCTGTCTGTAGAGGCAACGACTTGTGATGTTCCGCGTAGCTCATACCTTCCGCTCGTAAGCATCGCGCAGGGCATCGGGCATCTATCCGACTTCGCATGGTCATATTACCTATGGTTCACACTGCTGCGATTTCGCGCAAAATTCTGCGTCATCCGACATACGACACAAATCGTGCGACAAGTGACGCAGAACTGTGCGTTTTGTCGCAGTGTCGGATGCGTTGAAATATTTTAACTCATCCGACATAACGCATGCGATTTTTTGAGGGAAAGAAAAGAAAGAACAAAGATTAGTTAATTTTCAAGACTCAAAATTGCTCTACCTTGTTCTGATTGTAATCCTAGGATGGCTGAATGCAAAATATCTTCTGAATATACTTGTATTAACCTGTTTTGAACAAGATGACCTATAGGTTTTGACTGAAAATTTCCTGATGTTGGGTGGTATTTAAGTGTAATCTCCCCACATCTACAGAGGTCGTTTCCCCAAGGGCTCCTTTGTCCGTTTGCAAATTAATCTCGACGAAAAATTTCGTTTTCCTTTTGCGTCTGCGTGGTGGTGAGAACATCCGTGCGATTCTGTCGCACGTCGGAACAGCAAAGAAAAAATCGTGTCGCATACAATGTAGCAGTGTGAACCAAGTGTTTACAGAGATAGGGAGACGGAGGTTTCTATGCTATATTTTTTTTATGCAAATCATAATAGACGGCGATATATGTATCAGCTAGCTAAGGTTAGCTCCCGCTATATTTTGTCCCTTTTTTGCCAAATTGATTGCAGGCTAGTTTCTTGTAGCTAGAGCCGGACGAGGACCCCTGCCAAGAAGGGCCAGAATGCCGACTTATGTTTAACGCCATCGTTTTGCAAAGTTATCGGACATTACTCAGGACTTTCACATTCTGCTCTTGGTCGTATTTCCGGCTGCCAGCTAGGGCCAAAATTAGTCGTCTTTTTATTCTGTGACATTTATTAGAACTATTTTTGGGCCCTTCTTGGCAAGGGTCCTCTTTAAAGACTTGTTGTTTTCCCACAAGTTCGTTTATTCCAACTTGAGCGGCTTTGAGCCTGAAGAGGATCCAATAAGGGCCGAAATATAGATCTAATAAAGTTCAGTTGACGTATCCGTTTTGCACTGTCAAATATGATTCGCAGTCAGCTTGGACGTGAAATGTAAGATTGTTGGGGAATTTCCTCCGGATTGGTTTGCGCAACCGATTTGTTTATTTAGTAATTATTAGTTTTTGGGATCCCAAAACGTAAGTGGAGGGATACCTATGACATCGCAAAAGTTGTCTGTCTGTCCGTCCGTCCGTCCGTCTGTAAGCAAGATAACTCTCGAAGGGAATGAGATATTTTGATGAAACTTGGTGGGAGGATCCTTTGGGTCAAGGGAAAGGTCGAGTTTGTAGGTGGGCTCTGTAGCCCTACATTTAGGGGTGGGGGAGGGGTTCAAATTAAGGGACAAACAAAATATTTTTAAACAGCTAATGAGATATTCGATTGTGGGGTAAGATGACTTGCTGAACACAAATATGAAAACCATTTTGTCTCCGGACAAGTAGTTCGCCCGGAAGCCGGCCAAAACCGGAAAGTTTGCTAAAAGTAAAAGTTTTATTTAAAGTTGATTAGATGTTCGATTTATGGGTAAGAAGGCATGCTGAACAAGAATATGAAAACCATTTTCTCGCCGGACAAGTAGTTCGCCCGGAATCCAGCCAAAACCGGAAAGCTTGTTAAAAGTAAAAGTTTTATTTGAAGTTGATTAGATGTCCGAGTTAGGGGTAAGAAGAGATGCTGAATCCATATGACAATCATTTTTTTTGCCGGACATACAGTTCGTCCGGAATCCGGCTGAAACCGGAAATTTTTGTATAGCCTAATAAGTTAAATTTTTATTTGAAGTTGATTAGATGTTGGATATAGCGGTAAGGAGATACGCTGAATTCGTTTTTGAGCTTTATGTTTTCGCCGGACTAGTAGTTCTGGAATTTCGCCGACACCGGAGAATTCGCAGAAGTAAGGCAGGATCGTTTCGATCGGCTTATAGGGATAAACACACATGCTGAATCCATATCTGAACTTGGTTTTCTTAGATGATTAGCTGTTTGGCCTTAATCTGTTTCTGAATTTTAAGAGTAAAAATGTTCAAGGAGTCTGGCGAAGACTGGATCAGGCGAAGACAAAACCTAATTGTCTGGATCAAATGTCGAACTTTTGGGTTCCCATCGGAACCTTTGGTCTTGTTCTTCATGTGTTGTTAGAAGCTTATGTTTATTCGAACCAATGTATTTTTGCCATGGCTTTCGGGCTTTCGTGTAAAATCTATTCTATTTTATTATATTCTAATAAGGCGGATTCTGTTTCCGCCATAATTTATGACAGCCGTCACAGCGCCATCCAAGTACTTGCAGCCATTTAGTATTCTTTTGAATTATTGATCAAATGTCAGGCCTATACTTTGTTTTATTCCCATAGGAGGTTGTCCCTATCGCGTTTATGTTACGACTATTTTTGTCAGGTATTTTCATTCCAAGAAAAATTGTTTCATGCACGCAACATTGCGATTGCTTTACTGTCATTTGCAAGCGAAGAAACATGATCGTGAGATCGGTCAATCGTTATTCCGTGTCGATTGGTAAATACTATTAGTGTAGGCTCATAGTCGACTTGATCATTGATAACAAGGTTGGTAGTGAGTGTTGTACTTTTGTTTCGCCAAGAGTGTTCAAACGTGTTTTCAATCAATCCGTTTAATTTTGACCCCAATAGCACTCGGCTAACACGGGCAGATATTGGAAGTAAACACTTACGAACAAGACGAATGACAAACAAACAAACACACAAAGGAGATGAAAATATAATAAAAAAAATAAGTCAACAGTTACAATTTTCTATGAAATAAGGGATGAATGACTTTAGGTAGGCTATTGCTCCGACGATTTACATTCTAATGAAATATAAATTGTTTTTAATTCTGATAAGCTTATATGTAGTTGTTCAACGAAAAATTGGGTTTGTTTAGAAAGAATAGGGGACTTAAAGTGGGTAAACATTATAACGTCATCGACAGCGTGACGAGCTAACAAAAAAGTCAGAAGAAAACTGCAAGATTGATCGTGGTTAGCCCCAAAATTAAACGAGGCTGGATCTGCGAACGTAAAAATTAGAATTATTTCGAACAGGCTGGTGTTCGTATTTTTTTTTTAAACTTGACTTTAATAAGCAAAATAACAAGACTAAAGCCCTTTGCAGCAAATGACTTATCACCGACATAGCTAATAAATGATAAGTAGAACCTACTAACTCACACTTTTCCACATACACACAGTAAAAAAAAATCTTGCAGTAGTTGCTACTGAGATTAATCTTGTCTCTGTTGGGATAAGATTACCTCTAATTCGGATCAATCTTATCCCAGTAGAGATAAGATTAATCCCAGTAGCAACTACTGCCGTTAACTTTAATCCTTACCCGGAGAACTTTGTACAGTGTAGCTTTTTGCACAAAAACAAAAAAGCGTAATCTAGACTATTAACTAATTTCCATGCTCCGAAAAATCATTAAAAAACTTTTCCGCATATGTTTTCAAAGCAACTAATTCATACCGCGCTCCTCAGCATGGTACGTGTAATAGGTTAAATTAACGATCACATCTTTCGTAACAGTTGAAACACAGGCAAAGTGGACGAGAGTCAAAGAATGATCGTATTAAGGAAGGTATATCGATGACTTGATCCTTCAAAAATGTGTCCTCACATGAACTAAATCCCCAATAGTGAAAACAAGTGTCCAGATCTGAACTGCAGTATTTCTCGTTTATTTCACCGAACGTTCTATCTTTTTAAATCAAAATTCATTTCTAACCCAGTTTAGCGTGCGTGAGATTCTGTAATGAAAAAAGCATTCCTAGGAGCAGTCCAGTCGAGTTATACTAATAGCGTAATTTGGCAATTTGGCAAGACTTGAAGTTAAACTGAAAAGGGCTGAGATATGGCAATCTAGGTTCCGATCACTTATTCACTGAAAGAGGCTTGAAGACCCGATGAAAATGCGTTACTTCGTTGTTCAGGCTCTATTCTCGGATAATCAGTTTTCATATAGCCGAATCCCGTCGGATTTGTGGTACCTGTATGCGCGTGTATGTATGCTTGACGAAAACGATTTACGAAAAATAACTGTTCATAACTGATCACTGGCCACTGAAAAGCCGCGTTTGGATTGAAATACAAATTTTCCTCGTCATAGTAGAATTTCGCGTTGTGAGGACGGCCGTAGACATTCTTAACGTCAGATAGAGCAAATAGTGAAAATAAAATAAATCCCTTAACACCAAGCTGACTGGGATTTGTAGGGTATATTATAAATAGTTCAAAACGAAAATATCGTGCAGGATATTTTTCAGCTGAAGAATATCCTGGCTGTCATAAGCGATGTTCTGGGTTTGTTCAAGCATTTTTCGGTCCTGGATCCAAGGAAGACATTTTCAGAACAAAATCAAAGCGGAAAACATCAGATAGGATATTCCTCAGCTGAAAAATAGTCAGATAGTATATTATTCAGCTGAAGAATGTCCTAGCTGATTTTTTTTTTCGTATTTGAGTCATTTATAACATTTTCTGAAAACATGTTTAGAACTGAAAAACGCTTGAGAACAATCCCAGAACATCGTTTATGACGGTCATACCAAAAATCTCTATGAAGGCTGATCCGAGTTTAGGGACCACATTTTTAAACGCTAGAGCAACCTTCTCCCTTTAAATTTTAGCCGTGGAGTTTTATTTGTGAAAGGGGAAGTTCTCAATCGCTTGGACACCCTAGGCTAGTTCAAAGACTCTGATCCGAGTGGACAAATTTCCTTCCTGGTGAAACGATTTCGACGAAGGACGTCCACGTACGATTGACAATAAAAGTGAGTTCGTGCGTTTGCTAAACAATTGGTTTTCGATGGGGTGCTTACTTGGAATTTGGATGTGTTGCTCCCTCGTCCGTAAATAATCAAATTTCGGCTCCACCTCCTCCAACTGACGGTGACGGACGCCGGCTAGTCCTCCAGAGTTCGAGATTTTGTTTCTCATCTTGTCCATTCCGACGGGACCGCCGTGTCCGGAATAAATTAGTTGTTGTCTGTTATTCCGGTCGGAATCGCCCCCATCTAATTTCTGTGATCTGAGTAGCTCCAATAATAGTGGATTTGAAAGGGCATCGTCTGAGTGGGAGGACAACCGGAAACCGAGCGATGATGAAGTGAAGCAGAGCCAGACTATGGCGAGTATATTACTAGAAACAAAAGGAAATTAAAGGATTTGACTGATTTGGGGGAAATGAAAAAAAAACATCATTATTAGTAGCTAACTGAAAGACAAAAGTACGCCTCAGGCGGGATCGGGACTTGAACCTACGACCTTTGGCTTACAAGACTACTGAGCTACAGATGGGCTTGTGAATGTGATCCTCCCGAAGGCAAATTCGTCCAGGCAGTTCACATCCCCTTATCACAGGATTGGATAACAATGATTGGTTTATAAAACGAAAAAAAAAATCAGCAGACGAATCCCGGAACTGCCAACATGCCAAAGGCTCTATACAGCCAGTTCAGGAACTCAATTCAGTATTTATATAGTATTAAAGTATTATCAGTCGACAGGGATATACTGTTAGCAAAACTTTAACCTAACACCCAACACAAAATCCCAACACCAGTCAACATTATCCGAAAAGAAACCAAATTAACTCTTTAGTTCAACTAGATCCCCCTTTTACAATCTGTCGATAGCATTCAGTGAGCTTAGTGGACATCAAGCCTTTTCTTCTATGAGGGTTTTAAAGCGATATACAAACCTCACAACAAACTATTGAAAGAAATGGATCCTGCTGAATATCTAGCTATTTTGTATTGATACACCAGCTAAATATTTTACTTTGAACTTCCGGATCTGTCGATTAGATAGTCTTAGGGTCGTACCGAGAACTGGTTTTCAGTACTCTATCTGACTAAGTCCAAAACACGCCAGTGAACCTCGGAAAAAACGAGAAACGTCGTCCGAGCGATGACTCAAATCATATGCCAACCAATCAACGACATTTGTTGGGGACAGATATGGTGACGTTTCTTACTGTTCGCTAAGGACACGGCGAGTCTTCATCGGCTCGAAGAGTTAGTCATCAAGAGTGTTTAGCGGCTTGAATGTGAGTGATCTGGACATCACGACTGTGAGAATGTTTCCGAATTATTTATTTTATTTATTTATCTGAATCAACGGCTGACAACGGCAATATAAATCTACAAACTACAACACATAACAAATTAACAACAACAGACTTAAACTTCACGCGCTGTCTGGGGAAAAGTTGTAAAACAGCAACTTCCCCCACAAAAACCAAATTGGGAGCGTCAGCCTCATATGTGGCCCAGCCAGGACAGCCAGCAACGGGTTCTGAGACTCGAGAACGCGCTTCTGCAAAGAAAGGGCAGAAAAGTGCCTAATATTATTATTCAAAAGTTAATTCCTTGAACACAAAGTACCGTTTCCGTTGCTAACTGATAAACCAGTTGTATCATCAAAGTGTAGCAAAGTTAACTATATCCATCGTCAGAATGTAATTATTTTATCCTTTGCAGTTTCATTATGAGCTATAGGACCCGCTGATCTTATCTTGGTTAGAATGGTTAGATGAAAAGTAAAGAACAACTTTGCAAACTTTTTAGGTGAAGCTTGAGTAGAACGCTTAGCGGAGAGAAAACGAGTATCGAATTCTGGACACCCTCCCCTCGAAAATAATATAATTATGTTTTTTAATTTCATACAAAAAAGTTTGAATGGATAAGCTTAATAGCCAGTACCTGATTTGGTTATATCGGAACTCAGTATCTTTGGTCATATCATTGTTCCAGCTGTTTTGTCACCAGCTAGTCCCTAGGAAACCCTTAAAGTTTAACCAAACGGGGCTGAGATCCTACAGTCGCGTTACACCACTTATCCACTTAAATTGGACTGAAAACCCGATAAAAATATTTCGTTTGTCCGTTATCCTCAGATAATCAGTTTCATCGAATGAGCTTATTCTTTCGGATTTTTTTACATCTATGTGCTTGTCTCCCTACGCTTGAAATATTTACCAACTACGAACAAAGTTGGCCTTTACAAACCCCATTTTCGTTGGTTTCTTGGTTGTTTTCTTGTGACATTGCTGGAAATAAACTAAAAATGTCAGATTCCTAGCAAGACATTTCCTAAAATCATTTTCCTACTTTTCTACAGGCGTAACTTTTCCGAGGTCACCATCTTTAGCCCTGGGAATGCAAGCCTTTATTGAAATTCGCATTCTCCGTGTCTGGATGAATTTGGGGTTGTCGTGCAGACAGCGCACACTTTGAACTTTATTAATAGAGCCCCGGGTGAAAAAATACAAAATGAGATGAGTTAAACTATTTCGGTGTGTTGAATATCAGATGTAAAAGCAAGCTGCCTTTTCCGTTAAACTTTCAAGATAAAATAAAAAAAAATATTGGTTTTAAAGTAGCCTATAAGGGAAAATTAAGAGGAATTAGGAATGACCCATGAAAATCAAAGTTAATTGTCTAGAAAACGGAGAGAATAAAATAAATCTGGTTTAGGGGCGGATTGGAAGTTTTTATGTTTACACTGAAATTTCCAGTATGGATTAAAGTAAATACTGTAGTTTGTAATTATGGATTTTGGAGTGTATTTGTAGTTTTTAGGGGACTCGGTCCACACTGTCAGAAGTTTCATAACAGATCGCGCATAACACTTTCAAGAATAACACCTTTTCACTTATAAATAAAGTGTTATGAACAATTAAGTTTACACTATTTCGTGTCTAGATCTCCAACAAACCTCCAATTGGTAAAACATACTACACTGTCAGAAGTTACATAACGACAACGGAAGGATGCCCGGTTTCAACAGATAACACTTTGGGATGTTATCTGTTATGTTTCTTTCGTTCCCGTTAGTATTTTTACCAATTGAAGGTGTTGTTGGAGATCTAAGCACGAAACAGTGTAGACTTTATTGGTCATAACACTCTATTTCTAAGCGAAAAGGTGTTATTCTTGAAAGTGTTATGCGCTATCTGTTATGAAAATTCTGACAGTGCAGTGGTGGTTTTTTATGGCACTTGCCTACCGGCCAAGTGCCATATACCGATCACTTTTCCGTCGGTCTGTCGGTCGGTCGGTCTGTCGGTCGGTCTGTCGGTCAGTCCGGTGTTTGCGAGTTAGGGTTTTTCCAGATGTGCTAGGACGATGAAACTTGGCAGGCGTATAAGAGACCCGACCAAACTAACTTGGAAATAGTCACTTGCTCGATCCGACCATTGTGGGGGGAGGGAGGGGAGCCGGAATCCGGAATTTAGTGGCATGCATAACTTTCGAACGGGTGATCAGATCTTAATGAAACTTGATATTTGGAAAGACATCATGCTTCAGATGTCCCATATCAAGTTCGGACCGAATCCGATGTATGTGGGGGGGAGTCGGAGGGGGGAACCGGAAATCATATTAAACGCTTAGAGTGGAGCGATCGGGATGAAAGTTGGTGGGAGGAACAAGCACAACCCCTACGTACATCGTTGACAGAACCGGACCGGATTCGTGCACTGTGGGGGGGAGTTGGAGTGGGGTTCCGGAATTTCGGTGATACGGAGTTAAGTTACTTCCAGGTGGGCTAGGACAATGAAACTCATCAGGTAAATCAGGGACGCGACCAGATTAACCTGGAAATAGTCAGCTTCCCGATCCGACCATCGTGGGGGGAGTGGAGGGAGGGGGGATTCTGAATCTTGAGGTATGTATAACTTCCGAACGGGTGATCGGATCATAATGAAACTTGATATGTAGAAAGACAACGTGTCTCGGATGTCTCATTTCAATTCCGGACTGGATCCGATGAAGCTGGGGGGGGTCGGAGGGGGGAACCGGAAATCATGTTAAACGCTTAGAGTGGAGCCATCGGGATGAAACTTGGTGGGAGGAACAAGCACTACCCCTAGGTACATCATTGACAGAACCGGACCGGATTCGTGCACTGTGGGGGGAGTTGGAGTGGGGTTCCGGAATTCCGGTGATACGGAGTTAAGTTACTTCCAGGTGGGCTAGGACAATGAAACTCGGCAGGTAAATCAGGGACGCGACCAGATTAACCTGGAAATAGTCAGCTTCCCGATCCGACCATCGTGGGGGGAGTTGAGGGAGGGGGAATCCTGAATCTTGAGGTATGCATAACTTCCGAACGGGTGATCGGATCATAATGAAACTTGATATGTAGAAAGAGGGGGGTCCGGAAACATTTTAACGTGCTTGGAGTGGAGCGATCGGAATGAAACTTGGTGGGAAGAACAAGCACAAGCCCTATGTAGATCAGTGACAAAACCGGACCGGATTCGGGCATTGTGGGGGAGTTAGAGGGGGGGTCCGGAATTCCGGTGATCGCAAGTTGAGGTACTTATTAGATCAGTGACAGAACCGGAGCGGATTCGGGCATTGTGGGGGAGTTAGAGGGGGGGCCGGAATTCCTTTGATCGCAAGTTAAGGTACTTCCAGACATGCTAGGACGATGAAACTTGGCTTAAAAATTAAAGACTTGACATGATTGGCTTAGAAATAGTTAGTTCCCAGTCCGACCATCCCCTAAAGTACTAATGCTAACCGCAAAGTGCAAAAAAATACTTTTAAGCAAAATATACATGTGAGCCCATGATCATTTTTGCCTCAAGGGTTTGCTTACAGTAAAATTCCTTAAAGTACATTCAATACTTTTGAGCAAAATATACATTTTCGTGCTCCTGATGATCATCTTTTTTGCTTCAAGAGTTTTGATTACAGATGATTTTCTATAACTTGGAAATAGTCACTTGCTCGATCCGACTATCGTGGGGGGAGGGAGGGGAGCACTACTGTCCATTCACATCGTACTACGATAACTTGAATACAAGCTAAAAAGCTTGCAAGTGCCATATTAGCTTTCAGCTCTTGTTTTTCATTAATTTTGTAGAAATTTTGGTTGAGGTTAGAGTCTTTATATGTAGAGGTAATGATTCGTCGAAAAAAAAATGTTTATATTTGTGTTGAAATAAGAATAAATAAGTATTAAGGCTCGTAAATTTAAATTCAAAAAAGAAATTAAATAGTTGAAATTGAAAATGGACTTAAGTTTTTAAGGTTTAAAGTTTTGTATGATCGTTTAGAAAGAGTAGGTGACGTTAAAGAGTTTCAGGAAATGTTATGGTCACCGAGTGGAGGAGGAGTCGTAGCCAAAAAAGTAAAAATATTTTGTTTTCAAAGATGCTCCGCGGGTTTAAAAATACGCCTCTAAGTACCTTATTTCGGCTCAACGCCAACTCGTCTCTGTCTGTCGTTATACTGCTGGGGAATAGCAGCCTTCTCCTTCCTGAGAGCGCCACAGATATTTTGTGACCGAACATATATTCACTTCCTTGAGGTTGCTACTCGCAAGCGGCTAACCCCTTTCCTGGCCACTTATATGCCGTTCGGCGACGCCGAAATTCTTAATTTGATGATGATGATGAAATTGTATTTGCACACTACACAAGAAAAGGGAAATAGCGCAGTACAGAGAAAGAATAGGAAAAAATGACACTGACCTTTCAGTAGCGGAGTAAATGCACAAAATCAATAAATAAACATAAAAAAGAAAAGGGACTAAAGAATCTTCTTCCCATATAGAATGCGGGGAAATGGTCAAGGGCAGAAACATGGGGTGAAACGGAAAATAACTTTGCACGAGAATTCTTATAAAATGGAGGAAGGTACAAAATAAATGTACAATATTTGAAGTAAAAACTTTCCTTTTATGATTTTTATATAGGCTATTTCCTTTTTTGAGCATTCATATATAACAGGAATACACAATAACAGTCACTGCATATAGGATCCAGATCGGAATTCATCCAAAGAGACGAGAAAGGAAAAAGCATATATATTTTGTTTCCGTCTAATATCCCAAAGTGTTTTACATTCAAAAGAAATGCGTAAGGGCTTGTACTACAAACCACTTTACATCTTCAACAAATAAACATTACCAACCGAAGCACAAGGAAATCTATGACTTTGAATATCAACTCGTTCTTATGCCCCACCCCCTCCAAACAAAAAGAATATCGGAAAAGGAACTGTCAGCAATCTCCTGTTTCTCTCTTAACTAGTCAGATAAAATAACAAGGTCTGAAATATTCCTTAATCTTTGCCTCTTGGTTCCTTCTTGGGCGACCACGAGGATCCTCATGAGGATACGGTTATTTTGGCAATTTCGTAAGGATAAAGGACACTTGAAAAAAAGTCCTGGTTTCGTAGCCTGTTGGACGAGCTGCGGGTTTTTCTGCGTTCCTTATTAAACGGTTTCTTTAAACAAATTTTCTGGTTTTGGCCTGATTCCGGGCGAACTACTTTTCCGGCGAAAAAATTATTTTACCTTTTGCAAGATTTCCATCTCAGCTTCCTTTGTTCTTGGGCAAAGCAGGTTTCTAAAGAATTAGCTTTTTCCTTACTAAAGTAAAGTTTTGCAATAAACAGAAAAAACAAGAGCTAGAAGCTCATGTGGCACTTGCAAGGCTGGGTAAGCGGATGAAAGAAGGAATTTTCCAAGTCGTGGGTTTTTTGTTAGCAAAACTCTTGAGATAAGAATGATCGTGGACCCTTGGAGAGTTTCGGTCCTTCCCGGAAACTATGCATGCTCTCTACTCGAATAAAAGTGCGAAGACACGATCAGAATTTCCCGGCCGGATTTCCTGCACTTTAATCGTCAAGTTGAAAAATTTCAACTTTTCCGTATGGAAGTGATGATGGTGCCGGAAATCCGGTCGGGAATTCCATTCCGGGAGCTCCCGTTCCTGATCGTGTGTTCGCACTATAAGGCATTCAAACATAATAGTTGCGTTTTTGCAGATACCGTGGTATCTGATACTACGGTCTAAAATCGTTTTCGCAGTAACCATAGTCTGATACCACGGCCAAAAGGCGTTTTTGTAGTTACCGTGGTATCTGGCCAGGTACCGTGGCATCCGATATTCAGATACCACGGCCCCGACTGTGGTAACTGATCGTGATAATTGATTCATCTCGCTCTCATCCTCACTAACACAAGAGTCTTTGTTTTTTCTCAAAATGGCGGGAAAGAAGTTATGTCACTCTAGATGTCAGTGGATATCAGTGCTTCTTTTTCGATGGTTTCTAAAAGTGCATATCCGGCAGTTGTTGTTTTTGCAGAATAACCGTAATATCAGATACCACGATAACAGCAAAAACGATCAATTGCAGATCCAGTTACCGTGGTAACGGATACCATGTTATTTGCAAAAATGCAATTATTGATTATCTATTTACTTGCAATAAATAAACTATTATTATGATAGCCGTATTGAATGATCTTTGGCCTACCTACCTACTACAATTGTTCGGTATTTTTTCGATTGCAGAACTATTCAATATATTACGGGGATTCGGTAGTTTTACAGAATCAAATAGGCTATCGGTACAAATCTGTTCGGTATAATGATCGGGATTCGGTATAATTGCCAGTATTCGGTAGTTATCATGCATTCGGTGAGAGAATTTACTGTAATTATTTAGTAATTTTCGACGCCGAAACTATTCTGTATGTTTATGCAGATTCGCTAGTTACACAGAATCTCGAAAAAGCTTTCGGTCCAAAATTAGTCGGTATCATGATTGGGATTCGGTATAATTTACAAGATTTGGTAGTTACCACGAACTATACCAGATCCGAATATTATTCGGTAGTCTTTCGATCTCAAAATAATTCGGTATAATCACCAGGATACGGTAGTTATACAGAACCCCGATATACAACTTTTTCATGCCGCGTAAATTACAGTTATGAATCCCAGCGGAAATCAACTACTGATCAGGCAAAACTTGTGCGTTCTTTCTTTTCAACTTTCAAACGTGGTGAAGTTTTTCCAAATGTAATGCTTGTTTACTCAGCCAAAAGGCCATACAAGATTTTACTTCACAAATAAACCATTACACCTCTATAAACTACTTTGCTAAACTTTCACTTGTAAGACTAAATCTTTTGGTCACATATTTGCATATTTCTGCGATACAGTTGGGGTTCGTAGATTTCAGGATACGGGGAAGCGATACGCCGATACCGACCCTCCCCCAAAAAAATGTATTATCAAATGACACATTACTTTCTTGAGAAAAATGTCGTTTTACATTTTAACTTGAAAGTTTCGCCGAATAAATTTTTCTTCTGAATCCCCAGCAAAGGTTTAGCTTCTATTATCATCTCTTCTTAGTCAGACAAAGGTGTGTAAGGAATGTATGTTTAAAAGCCTCGGAACAAAAGAAAGAAAAAAGTAAAAAAAGTGATTTCTTAGAATTGATTAAACAAAACATTGAAAAGGAACATTGATCTCATAGATCATAGCATTTTCAGGACTCTTTCTATGAAAAAATCATACTCTAATGTTGTTCTGGGGACCGTTCTAGAGATAAGACAACATCCCCTAGAACTTAGAAGCTCCCTTCTTAAGCTAGAAACTATTTAACATCGCATAGAAAATACAGAACGTATTCCATATTTTTTTTCCCGCATGCGGGGAAGTGTACTTGATCTTTCTAGAATCCTTTCAAAAATCTTACTTCCGAACTTTAATAGAAAGCAGTTGACTTGGAGCTGGATCCAGCATCATAGATACTTTTAGTGAATTTAGCTCATATGCAACTTATTTTATTCTGCCTCGGAATTAATAAGGAAAAAACCCACAAGCATTCTCCTTACTCCTTAATTAAACGGTAAACAAATTGACTCCAAACTGGATCCAGTACCGCAGATACTAGAGTGGAATACTGGCTTGTTATAGTTGCATTTTTGATAACTCAGAATGTGGCCAAGTAATATAAGATCCGACCATCTGCACTCTGCAATTAAATGTCAGGAAAAAGAAACAAATGAGCTGACAACAATGTGCCTCAAAGAATTGAGAAAATTCGAATGTTTCGACCTTAGCCCAGCTTTCAAGATACCAATCGAAAGAACTTAATTTGGCTTGTCACTATCTTAGCAGAGAGCAATATTGCGAGTCCTTTTAATACAAGTGTTAATTGTAACTCTAGTGACACCCAAAAAGAAGTTAATAAATAGGATTCAACAGATTATGGAGCTTTTGTATACCCTGAAAACAGAACTTCAGAATTTTTTATTTGTCAACACTTCTTTGCTATGACATCTATAAAAAAAAATCTCAGTCTTAGTTTTACACTAAGAAAAAGATAGTTTGATTTCGCAAACTAGCCTTGCGATAAGGGTTACGCCACCCTTACTCTAGACCCTTACCGACTTTCTAAGACCGTGTAAAAAAAGACCCTCAGTCCGCTTTACTCACCTCATGCTCTTCGTATCCCTGCCGAGATCCCTTTGTATCCCTCTCTCTCTGACACTTGTTGAAGAAAGAGAAAGACACTGCCGGAACACGTTTCAATTCGAAGCCAGGTATCCTCAGCTGACGCTGAAAGCTCGCCCGCTTTCTAACCACAGCAGCCAATACGGTGGCAGCTGGAATTAGCCAATAAGCGACTTGTGAAGTAGAAAGTTCTGACGCGTTTATAGTAACATGATGACGTTGGTTTACGTCAGTCTTTGGAAGGAGTTGATTTTGTTTCATCTTATTAATTAAAAAAATGCTAGAAAGGAAAAGTCTTCAGTCAATCTAGTGACGAACCTCCGTCTAGGGGCCCCGGCAAAAAAAACATTTAGCTGGTGTATGAATAAAGAGTAAAAAAACTAAAGCGAAACAATTACTAATGTTTTTGTAATTTATTTGAAGTTTTATCTTGTTTCTGCATAACAATCAATTCAATCTTAGTACATTAGAAAGTCGTCGGGAAAAATTATCGGTAAATTTTGGTCTAAAAACTCTTAAACACCCAATCCTCCGAAAAATCCTCCCCCCTGATTTTGAAACCGGACGGCGAAGACCTCCAACAACTAGTTGCGAACCCAATTCCAAAACTGCAACCTCTCGAATGCACCCACGTAAGATACAGCAATATTTTTTTCCGGCATTTGTTAAACTGTTTACCGCTTCATCCACCATTCAAGAGCCCACTCGATTTTATGTTGGCTTTTAAGCGCATGTTTGACCTTTTAGTAAAGTGTAGATTTATATGTTGACGTCGGAATCAGTTAGTCAACACACGCCGTGTGTAAGGTTCTTAATGATATACGATTTATTTACAATCAGAATTTTCAGGAAGAAACAGTGTATTCGCTAAGGTATCCTGAGCTGTTTCACCCACTGAATAATCCATGAGCTGGCTGTTAGTTTAGAATAATGATTGCTTGTGTGATAATTATCAAAAATAAAAGGAAAGAGGTGGACGAAATGGATGACGTCACATTCTGAAAACTGTTCAGCGGTTGTAAACGGGTTAAATTTGTCTTTGGGCGACCCCTTGGCAAGGTTCCTTTTTAGGTCGTAGCTAAAATACCTACACTTACCAGTGCAATTAATTTATCCAGCACTGTCGAAGAGGCACCTTGGGCTTGAGAAATACTCCAAGATTTAATTAACTCAAAGACGGCCTCAAAATATTTCGTTATACCATTTCCTTCAATAAAATATCATCAAGAATAAATAAGGGAGAGAATTGAGAACTCGCATAACCTTGATTTCAGCAACCTACGTTGACTTCTGGCCGGAAATATTTTACCGGGGGTGGAGACTGGGTGGAGCTTCGCGTGTTGCCTCTTGCAGTATTAAGCGTTACCTCCTGAGCAAAAGTGATGAAGCAGCCAGAAAAGGCGGGAAGTTTAAACAGTACTGATTTCTGCGGATTATACAAATGAAAACGACATTTAATCTCGGGTCAGATTTCCAATAAGATGCTTATTTTATCGCGACCTTTCACAAAGAATATGAAGCCCAAGGGAGTGCGGCATTTGATGACTCAGGGAGCAATTAGGAGCAAACGTTGATGCACTTGAGGAGTTGAGGCAAAGACCTAACACGCGTCTTTGGTCCAGATCAGTAGGAATAGAATTGGTGATGGTCTGATGGATTGGTGTGAACATCAGTAATTTTATTTTAGTCTTCTCAAGACTGTAAAGCATCGCTTCTAGAAAAGGTATGGACTTAAGTTATTTAGTTGGCAAAAAACTGAATGAGTATTTATATTTTTTTTTTTTAAATTGTGCTCTCTAGTCTTGACACAAAATTTAGCTCATATCATTTTCTCGTATAGTTGCGAAAAACAGTTGACTGTAAATTTTTTCAAATTTACATTTGCTGATTATAAGAAATCCAAAACGTCCCCATTTGTAATAATAACTTATTATTCTTGGTCAAAATGTATATGATTATCTCGGGTGGTTTATCTATGCTATTATAATGTCATTATCTATGCTATTATACAGTCTGTTATTTCATCATCGTTTTTTTTCAATATCATGTTTTTTCATCATTCAAATTTGAATTTTAGGCATAAATGGCGAAATGTACTCAAAGATTTATTCTGTTTTGTTTTAAGTTGTATTCACTACACAAAATTTAGTTCATACCATTTTCTCGGATAGTTGCGAAAAACAATAAATTCTAGTCTTACACTAATAACTGATTACCTGAAATGATACGTACACGCACACTCAGGATCTGCCAGAGAGATTGAATGATTATTTGTGGATGAAAACAAAGGGTAAGTTGTTCTTCTTACTTCTCCAGCGACGGATATCATAACTGACTTTCTAAGCCTAGAGTAAAACATTTGGTAGTCTTCTTTTCTTTAATTTGAACTTTCAGTCCAAATTGCTGTCGGTCCTTTTCTGCATTTATTTTTGTCTTCTAAATTCTCCCCTTCTTTATTCTTGGTATAATCCTCGGAAATCAGCAGTGTTTGAAAGTTCCCGCCTTTTGTTTACTGCTTCATCAATTTTGCTCTGGATGTAACACCTAATGCTGCAAGAGGCAACACGCGAAGCCCCACCCAGGCTCTAACCCCGGTTTTTGAGACCGGCTAGAAAGGAATCTAGCTTGAGTCGACTCTTCTCAATTCTCTCCCTTATTTATTCTTGATATCATAAACACTGACACAGCTGCACATACGTTATACTCTTTTCTTTAAGGATGCTGTTTGCAAGTGTCTAATCCCTTCGCTCTCCCCCCTCCTGAATACAATCGGTGACACCGAGATTCCCAAATTTTTTAAATAACAATAATATTAATGCAAAAAAATAGGCCATTGGTATCTACAGTGCACGTAAAAAAAAAAACCCAGATGTCACGGGTTGTTACAGTTCCAAAAATGAAGAGCACGGTTGGTGAACAACGTGTTACGTGTTGGCGAACACGAAAAGAGCAGGACCTTCCGAACAGCTTCCGGGAGTGGTCTGTGTTCCGCGGCTGGCAGTCGGGAGCAAAGAGGTTCGTTAACAAGTTTTGGCAAACACGAGAAGAGCAGGACCTCTGGAACAGCTTTCGGAAGTGGCACATGGTTCGAGATTGGCAGTCGAGAGCAAAGAAGGAGAAAAAGCCTTCAGAGCTCAGTAGTTTGAAGACAGCAGCCTGCCTCCTCCTCCTTCGGGGACATGCTAAAGTTCTGTAAAGCTCACAAAATGCAGGGTTGAGGTTGGAGACACGAGTTTGACTGAGATACAAACCTATAACTAATCGGGACATAGAAACAAGACAGTCAGAGAAAATAATGATGGGAGCAGCACGAAGCTACCGACGCTTGGCAGAAATCTGTTCGGAAACGGACCCAATAAAATTTGACGGGTGAACAAGGGGAACTGTTCGTGTTCCTTGATAGTGAAGTTAGCTTCTTTTGCCAATAATGTGATTCTAACACGCTTCGTTTCTGAAGTGTGCGTCCGCAAAGAGCGTGTGCGGAGCGAGGGGTTACTCACTTGGTGGGGACCACTGTACAGCCTCCGTGGGACTTGGTACTTATGTACAGCCATTTTGGGAATCAGAAACCCCTAGGTGCGGAGGGAGTCATGGTTGCCACCGGTAGTAAAATATTATACTCTTTTGTGCATATTTTTCAAATTCGTGAATACGAATTTTAGTCAGTATACTTTAAAGGAACAGAAAACTCGACTCAAACTTGACTCGGGGAGCTAGCTAACATACCAAGAATGTACCCTGAGTCGATATTGAGAGTAAGAAAAATTCTCGTTACGACCATTGCAGTTTCCGGCAGTTTCCGAGAATTCGACTTTTGAGCAAAAGGTTTGCAAAAGCAAAAGGTTTGTGTGCCGCGACTAGGAATCGAACCCCGGCCGTCTTGTAGGGGAGTTCGTTAGTCTGTGGCCTACATGTAAAAAGGCGAACTTATACAGTACATAAGTGCATAAGGGGCAACGGCCTGCCAGCTAGCTTTTGGAACACTAAGGAGGGGGTTCGAGACGGTTCGAGATAAGAAAGAAGGGAGGGCCTGTCGGCAATAAGACCCTGTATATTTATCTAAGCCCCCCGGGCGACTCGATGGCCGAAAGTTGCGTAGTCAAGTTTACTGTTCCTTTAAGAAAAGTAGTAGCCTGCTTTTCGAAGAAAAAAATGTGCGCTTTATTTTCAAGGTGACTCAGGCCCAGTTTTATTATCTTCTATTTATTGTCAACACAAAATACTTTTTCATATTTTTAATAACGGTGTTTAGTTTCGTGTTCATTGCGTAGTTATTATTTAAGATTATTTTAACTTCGCAAGATTGACACTTGAATATTTATGTTTGACTATTTAACATGCCGTTTGAGAGCAAGCCACAGTTAGCGCTAATTTTGATAAAGTAAACGAAATCAGGAAATTATTCATTAAGCGTTTGTGACCTGCTTCGACAGTTTATCCCTTGCTTAATCTAAAGTGTTTGTGACCTGCTTCGTCAGGAGTTTCTTGCTGAATCCCTTCATCTGTTTGTTCACAAAACTTGAATTGCCACTGAGCAGGAAGTTTCCAAAGGAAAGATTACTTTGCACATGACACCGAATGAAAATTGAGCTTTATCTTCATAACCGTAAAATCAGAATTGCATATCCTGGGATCCAATGATGTTTTGGAACCATATCCTCTCTTGAAATTGGTCAGCACCAGGTTTCCGGAAAAATTTCTCACTTGGGCTTAGAGTAAAATACATTTTTGTGAGCTTGTCTTGTCAAAAGTCTTGATGTAATTTGGAAAGCGAGGTGGTCCTTCTCTGTTGTCCGATATGTGGAGGAGAAGAAGGTCTTTTCTGCTTGATGTGTGTGTGGTATGGGGCGGAGTATGGGGAGGATTGGGTTGTTCAAATAATGGGAACTAAAGATACGAGGGAAATAACAGTATTAGGTTCCTGAAGAGAGCTGTGGAAATTTTGTTGATTTTAAATCCCATTGGTTATGGGATGGGATTTTGGAACTAGATCATATCGCGTCGTGCCATGTCACATTCTCGTGTATGGTATAGTGCTTATAGTAGTGATGATGATGATGAGGTCTGCTTTGTGTGTGAGTACAAGGAATTGAGTAAGTGGAGAATAGAGGTGTACTGTACAAAGAGTGTGTATTCAGTCAAGTTTGGATGGTAAAGGTAGGGAAAGATGAATGTTTTCCAAGCATCAACCATTTCAGACCTTAGGACAGTTAATGTTCTAAGTACAAGGTTCTTGAGAGATCTTTGGTCTATTAGTAGTACTAATATACTGATTGTTGTTGTCGTATTTCATTCATTCGTTCCTTTCCCTTTCTGACTGTTTCATGCCTGATAGCTGTTTAGGAGGCCTTGGTAGGGATATGTCAAAGAGATCTTTGACGTGGGCATGGATGATTTAAACACTGGAGAACATCTGCGTAAAGCCATGGCAGGGTTAAAGCAAAGAAATAATGCTTAAATTCCGTATCCAAACCGGAAACTTCAACCCCAATCCAGTGCTCAGCTTCATATAAACCCACCCTCTAATGTTGCCCATCGTCAAGGCGAGACAGGGTTTAATGCGTCAAACCTTCTTGGTGCAAGTGGAGAAGGTATATTGGAAAAAAAGGAGGGAAAGTCCTTACTCCGTAGTGGAGAAATGAACGATATGCAACCTTTTGTGCGAATGCAGAGAGTTACAGGGAATAAGGGAGGAGATATTTGGGATAGGGGGGATAAGGAAAAAATTACAGAAATTATGAGGAGTAAAGATTCAATAAGTATCTAGTGATTCATAATCATTCATTGAATTATTCATAGCAACAAATTACAAGCATAAACAAAAATAAAAATTTAAGAATGCATGCCTAATAATGGCATGGGTAAATAACTGAAAACAAGTTCAGTAGCTGACTACAAGATTTGCGTTCCAGAAACTTAACAATTGTTAACAGTCGTCAACTTTATTTCGGGGCGGAGCAAACTGCAGCTTTAACGATCGTTAACTTTTCCCAGTTCTACAATTGTTAACTTTTCCCAACGATGCTCACCGACCATCGTTTCAAAATAGGCTCTGGAACGGAAATCGTACGTGGGCGGAGCTTAAATTTCGAAGTCAGAAACCCGGAACGCAGAAAGTTAACAATTGTTAACAATTTGTTAACAATCTTTGTTAACAAATTGATATTATTCACGATTCATTAGCACCGTTACAGAATTTAAGAATTCTGGCGATGCTTTAAACGCTTTTCTCTTGGATGCGGAATTTGGAAAGAAAATCCGTTTATCTCTTTTTATATCTACCTCTTTATTGGTACTGTCACTGAAGTCCCTTGTGAATTTCGTCCTAGGTCTTAAAGGTGGACACTACTAACTTATTTATGGAATTAGAGGGGAAAACACGACGAGTTGCCCAGCAAAAGCTTGGTCTTGCTCTAATTGTTATCATCATAATTTGCTCTCGTCACCTTTTTGGGATCCCAAAGGAAAGTGACGGATAGGTAAGACAAGGTGTGTTTCTTCTGTAGGTGATAACGATAATTCCACAATGGTTGAAAATGGAAAGTCAGCTACGAAGTTTGACCGCGCTAGTGCGGCCTTTCTTGGCAAGGGTCCTTGTCAGGTTGTTGCTGGACTGGAAGAAACGAACCTGCAATAAACAGAACTCCAGGACGGACTGGAATATTTTTATGTATAAGCTGGTGTATGGGCACTTTAATCATTGATTAAAAGGAGGATACACTGATAAGAGACATACGTAAAATCAACTGTGATTTCACTTGTCTTACATAAAAAAAAAAATTAATTTCGAGAGAAATTGTGGGGCCAAAATTCTAGCTAAACCGAAGTTCTCTGCGGAATTTAAAGACCGGAAAATGCTAGCTTAATCCTACCTACAGCTTTTATGAATTCTTTGACCGTCTTCGCACCACCACATTGTCGGGTAGGGAATTTCACGGGACGACCACACTGTTCCCAAATGCCCAACGGCCGACATGCGAACTGGAAATAATATTGGTTCTTGTCTCAGGTAGAATGTGAACCGCTGTCACGACTTGCGGTATGAATCTAACTGCCTTGCGAAAGTGAATACGCTTATTTTAAGCTGGCAACACTGGATTCTGGGGATAACTCTCAAGAGAAATCGACACTAGAAGCGCGTTTTGATTTCACTCAACCAGCAATTCAGGTCACAGCGAAACTTCATTTTACATGAGCTACTCCGAACTTCCTTGTACGGATTAAGTCACGTATTACCGATTCAGCAAATTGCCCAGGAGAAATTTCCGTATGTACCCATTTAAGTGCCACCTACTTTATAACACGTTCAGCGATGAAAAAGAAAAATGAGCTTCCAGGTCCTAAAGTTGTAGTTCAATGTGTTCGAAATTTATGGGAATGATGGCTAGATAGACCAATGCCATTTGAATTTCCTGTCCAGTATGTTAGCTTAATTGCTGGAATTCTTTGCGCGTTCCCCTGGTGGCGATTTGTTTCCCAAGACGCGGAACACCTGGCACTGGCGGCACTTGGCTTCTCGCCAAGTGCCATATACCGATCACTTTTCCGTCAGACTGTCTGTCGGTCGCTCAGTCCGGTGATCGCGAGTTAGGGTACTTCTAGATGTGCTAGGACAATGAAACTTGGCAGGCATATCAGGGACCCGACCAAACTAACTTGGAAATAATCAGTTTCCCCATCCGACCATCTTGGGGGGAGTGGAGGGAGGGGGAATCTGGAAATTGGGTAGTGCGTAACTTTTGAACAGGTGGTAAGGATTGGAGTGAAACATAAGAACTGAAATATCCCATTTGAAGTCCGGACTGGATTCGACAGCTGTGGGGGAGTTGGGGGGGAAGACCGGACAAAAACGGTTAGAATGGAGGGTTGTTGAAGAACTGGTTTCTAGAACACCGATCAAGCACAGCCAGTGGTACAGCGGATCATCTGTGCCATGCTTCGTTAAGCACCACAACCTGGAAGCAGAAAGCAAACAAGATCATGACACAACAGTGGATAGAAACCAATAGTGCTTATAGTGTGTTTATTTCGTGCTTTTATTAAGCGTTTTGACATCCCAGACTATTTCAACGAATATTGGGGAAAATAAAATGATTCTGATTCTTGTGTACTAGTGGACTAGTGGATAGCTTGTTTGTCTTTTTTGAATGGCATGTGGTCTAGCATTCATACGCTTCATATACACAGTATTACTGTTTATGTGGGTTTGGATTTCTAGTTTTGCTGCGCTAACACAAACGCAAAAACGGACTTGAATTGTTTGAATTTGTTGAATCAGTTTTGTATATGCAAAAGCACTAACACAAACGCAAAAATTGACTTTTTGTCCATTTAAAAAAAAAAATTACGCATTCTTGGGTTGCGTAAGTTGCGTCTTCGCAAACGCATCACAGATCTCGTGAAAGCAGCATTCCCCTTCTTTCGATATTTTCTCACCTACTGTTTACCAAAGGTTACCAAAACGCCCATCGTAAGGAAGCGAAACAATCACACCTTCGCTGGCCCCCTGCGGTTTCCTTTGAAATTTCTCTACGGGGGTCACACATTTTCAGGATCGCTTCCTTAACAATTTCTCACTCTCCTTTCTTCCCCCTCAACAAAGAGCTCTTATCTCTCCGGTTATTTAAAGAAGGAAGATTTGAAGGAGGTTAAAAGTTTGCAGGATTAGAGGATGTAGTTGAACAGCTTAAAATAGTTGATTGGTATCGTGTAAGGTGGGGTTGAAACCATTACTACTCGATGGTTACTACGAGCATAACTTTATGTTTTTTGTCTGCAAAATCTTCAAAACCAGTCAACCTTGTTCACAAATCCCGTATTGCGTGTGACTCAAAACAGATTAATTTTTCGGAAATAGTTTACCGTTGTATTTGCTAAAGATTTCGAGTATACAATACAAGCACATAGAGGTACCACGAATACGAAAGAAAAAGGTCTGTGTGGGGGGGCTTTCGTCGGGGGGTGGTGTCGACACCGTTTTTTTAAGAACCAGATGATTACAACAGATTAAATTAATTTATTGAGAATCGTCTTCTTTCGGCTTATCTATACACAATAAACATAACAAATACTCCCTGCCCAAACTTATATTCCCAAATCGAACACACAAAAATAATTTACACCAGGCAGATCCAGATGTTCGAAGACACGGCACCACTCATCCCAGAATGATTTTATCCTAAGCACTCACTAGTGGCGGCCAATGATGCATTCGCTCTAAATATTCAGGGCAATGATAGGTTGTGATTCACTGGTCAAGTTCATGTTTTGGCAAACTAGTTCCTAGGAAAGCTTAGGCCTCATCGGGGAAGGGGCCGGCAACGAGTTTCTTGAGGAAAGCTGGAAAGAACAAGAATGAGTTAGAAAGCCGCCACACTGTAGCGCAGTTTCAATGTTGATAATGTGATAACATTCATATGTTATCTGTTGAGATTTGAGAACGTTATACATTAGACGTTATGCATTACAGGCATTGCAAGGAAGCCGAAAAACCGCCAGAAAGCTGACTTTTCCGATATCATGATGACAAACAAAAAAGTCAGCAGATTTTTTTCTGTGGTGTTTCGACCTTTCTTGGATGCATAACGTTTCAGTGCGCAACGCTGTCTCGTGAGGAAACGCGTGTGAGGGCAGAAAGGCTTCTGCGATCATTGGGCGCTAAATCTTGGGAAAAAAAATCCCAGGAGTTGATAAAATAATTCGTAGCCTACTTTTTTATGACTGGCATTTTGTTGTAATGGAGGTGTATTTTACAATAGTATTTCGCATTTAAGAATTATTTTATTCTTCTTCTAATTTGACATTTAACATACTTTCTATAATCCGACGGTTCTTTTGATTTTATTTGGTTGCTAGGGGGCCTAGCTGCTAAACAAAATAAAAGAAAAATCAAGAAGCGTTAGAAATTCTCAGGAATTCACAAAATATTAAAGCGAGGTGACAGATAAAAATAGCCATACAAGACTAAGGAAACAGAGTATCACAAGAAGATGAACTTCAGAGATAATTTGAGCTTTTTACCTAACTTGATTTGGAGAAGATGGAATTTGGATGGTTAATGTAAATTTATGAGACCGTTATACGTTGTTTATTAGTAAGCTCGCCGTTTTAGCTTTGCAAGCAAAACTTATTTGTTCGTATTTCGCGTGGAGAGAAAACTGTACAAACGAACGAGAAATCGTAATTCAGTACATTTTCATGACTAGTTCTATCCTCTTCTTCTCAGCCGAAATTAAAACAAAAGTTTTAATCTCACTTATTCTGCGGTTAGGAACTTTTTTCACTTCCCTTGAGAGATAGTGAAAACTTTTTTCTTTGCAACTATAGAATTCCTTGCGGACTAAGTCTCGAAAAAACTTGAAAATTTTACGAGCACTGAGACTTGATAAAGAACATTCCTTCTTATTCGCTCGTGCATTTGTGAGACGTTTTTTTTTTTTTACTCAAAATGAAAACTTGCGCGAGGTGTCACGCTGTTTAAATCTGGTATAATCAGCTGTAAAGCTAGCATTAATCAGATAAAAGGCTGCTAAAGTACATGTGTTATATCTACTTGTGTTAGCACTGTGCTGTACAGAAGAAAAAGCGTTTACAGTAACGAAACGGCGAAACATTACCGGAGCAGAATCGCACTGGTTTTATATGAAAGAATTGGTACATTTGACAATGAAATACTTCGTGTAGAATTGCTAATACCTAGGCTCTGGTCAGTCAGGTGAGGCCTCCAGCGCCGACTCTCATTGTCTGATTAATAGCGAGACAATTAGTTGTCCGTCCATCCGAAAACACAATTGTGGCGCGTGTCGCAATTGGACAACCTCTCATCTCCCACCTGTCATTTTTCCAATAGTTAACCACCCGTAAGTTGAGCCACAGCGACATCAAGCATGAATCGCAGTCGGCTTGGGGCTGAAGTAATATTTTTTGCCTGTAGACATATATCTACGAAGTAGTTCATTGTTCCGTGTCAGTCTTCTTTTTAGAACGAACAAGGTTAAGCAGGACAAAACCATTTTTACGCAATTAACCCACCTACTTATAACTGGGAGTCGGGGTAGGGTCCAGCTATGAGTTTCTTCAGGAAAGCTGTGATAAACAAATTGGTAAGTTCTACTGTTCTAAAGAACTACAGGAAAAAGCTCCAGTAATGAAATTGTCTCCACATGATTGTCTGGAAATATTTGTCAGGCTGGTCACGTTCCATATGAGCCTGCCGGTTTGGCAGTCACCTTTCATTGTTTTTCTATTAAGAATCAGGTCAGGTACGCTATTTCATAACTGGAGCTTTCTTACGCGTCAAGGTGTGATAAGTAAGTAAGGGTTGGTTGTTGCAGTAGGAGGGGGGTGGGTACAGTAGAGGTATGCTTCTTTGGACGGTTGGCAAAAATTTGGCATCATTCTTTTTAATGTTCTTTTTGTTCTGTTGGGGTATTTCGAACGGTCTTTAAAGGACCCGTCGCGCCTATATTGTCAATGCAACCTACTTTTGTAACTGCATTGATTTATTTCTTAAACCCGGAGGTCCAAATTTTGTATATTACATTCTGAACCCGCTATCGACACCTCACTAATCTTTGTGCTTGCCACGATTCACTAGTTTCCATGCAAATTACGCTCCCGACGATTATTCGAGTATCATGCTATTGACGAGTAAAACCGGTTTTCTGAATTTTGCCAAGTTTTTGCTAGAAGTCAGTGGGCCTGGGAAAAGGCTTAAAACAGCCAAAAGCAGGGCTTACTTTTACAGTATTCTTATAGTGTTGAATATTGACTCGTAAACAGTAAGTAGTGCGAGGTGTGCTTCAAAGTAATGCAAAACTGTTGGAATACTTTCAATGACAGTTACAGGGTACAAAAGCAACTGAGCAAAAAATAGCAAAATATTACAAGAATAACAATGTGGCTATAGTTTGACTTTATTTTACTGAAATTACTGTATGCGCTCAACCCTTTACAGAAATAATTGCCAGGTTCGAAACTGAACTCCTCGGTGCCGTTCAGGACAACCATCGACATCCAAAAGAACTTACCTCTACCGTAAGCGAGGGATACTGGTTTTTGTGAGTCGAACTTGGACCAGACGATTTCTGAACCGGACAGTTTATGATGATAGACACTTGCCACTGTGACTACCCAGCGTTGAACACTTTGGTGACGAGGTGAGTGTAATTCTCGGAGACGGTACGAGACCCACTTTTTTATTTATTCCTGCCAAAATTCAGCGATAGAAGAGCATCGAACAGTTTCAAAACTAGATTCACGCTATTCCGAGAAGCACTTGTCCGGTTTAAAAATCGTATAGGTGAATCCCAACTTCCCGTAAGGTAGTGCGTGTGGCATGGATAGGTTTGTGCACGGAGGATAAATGCAAGGTGTGATGGTGCATCAAGGCGATACCCGGTTATCAAAAGGTCGTATCTCCAATTTTGGGGCAAACTGAGTTACCCCTATGGTTAGATTCTACGGCCAAAACTACGCATGCCTGTGTTCTTGTCAATAATAAACGACGATCTAAGAGCCATCTAGAGTCTCTGATTAAAAATATATAACATGAGAGAGATACGATTTTCCGATCCTAATTTGCGTCTCACATAAACCTGACAAATGTGGAGATACGACCTTTTGATAACCGAGTATCGAAGGGTATCTGGACCATGCTCCGGTACTCCGGTCGTAGAGGGTAGGGCTGAAGCCAAACGTCGGCGGGATCATAATTCTAAGGGTGTCCAAGGTTAACAGCGGAAGTCGGTTACTACTGCCGAGACTACTGCCCACTTGCCGGGTGTCCATGTTAAAGGAAATGCAGAACTTAAAGATATTGGTGTCCTCAGCATTTGCCAGTCGCTCGATCTGTTCTTATTCTCGTAAGTGGGAACCTTACAGAATATTTTTTTAGGCTGCAAACGGCATTTTACGGATTGTCTGATCTGCTCTTTCTCGCAGCCTTTTGTTCCTGATTCGATTATGGATAGGATAGCTTGTCCTCGTATTGTGGGAGGAAGTCCCGGTTCTCGCATTAGAAGGTGGGAGACACTGGAGGGGAAAAGAAGCAAAAGTCGTGTTATAACATTTGACCAAACATTAGGAAAGGACCAGTATCTCGTGCTGCATTTCCGTTCACGAATGTTCTTGTCAGGATTTCTGGATTTTCATCATCATTGACAACTTGTCACAGACAATCTGTCACGCAGACAGTCGTCACACCCACGTTTCGTCACACGACGCATTGTCCGTGGGAAGTTGGCTTACGGACTTGTTCTGTAGGACTGAGTAGGGTAGGGTGGGGTGGTCAGTGAAAACGCCAGTGAGTTCATTTACTTACGTGCATATGGGACGAAACCTTCTTCGTCTTCTGGGTCCATGCACTCCTTGAAGATGGCGTCGACTTCAGAGTCTTCCAACTTCTCGCCTGAAGAAAAATATGTCAAGTCTTTCTACTGTTGGAAATAATTTCTTCGGTTTTCTCCGTGTTTTGGGAAGGTATGGGACAGCATTTACGGAATCGGACCAAATGGGTTGTGTCGGGTCTGCTTGCCCGTCACAGATCCCGTCCGAGAGGTTGCCCGCTACCCGGCATCTTCTGGCTTCTGTACACCCTTTCCCGGCACTGACCACAATCGGCGGTGCCGGCCATAAATTGCGCAATTCAACTCTGAAACGCTTCTAAACATGCTGATGTTGATGTTCTAACACGTGGCAACCGGTGCCGGCTGGTATTGGCACGTGCCGCACTGGGCTGGTATTGGCAAGTGCCTACACAAAAACTGAGAGTGCGCAACCCCTTGTGGCAAACCTATCCAAAGACATCCCCCGTATCGTGAATTACATTTGTTCTTTGTATTTCGTGTTCTATCTCTTTTCTTATGTGTGAAATTCTGTCTTGTGGTTGGAAATAAATCAGTGGTAGTAGTACTTGAAGACACCAATGGACTGGAAAAGCCTGCCCGACTAACAATTCTAAAGGACTTTAACCAGTTTTCAAGTACTCAATGAAAAGACAAAAATGCTCCCCAGCTGGGATTTGAACCCAGGGGCATGTGAAGATAATGTGCAAACCACTTGTGAGTTTGTTATGTCTTTATCGTTTTTTTCTCTCCATCTTTTTCATGACTTGTTTGGTTTGTTTCCCTTAAGACTATATGAATAAAGAAGAAGCCCCGCCCATTATCAGCCCTTATGGTGGGGCAATGAAGATTTAATGGTGTCTAGTATTTTTGTGAAAAAAACTGAACTGAACTGAACTACATTAGTCAGATAGAAGCGGGCCAGAGAAATAGTGCTCAAGGTCAGTCCAGCAACATGGCGAGCGAGATTCGTCAAGTCTTTCGTGTCAAACACAAGCAAGAGGATTAAATAATAATAATAATGTATTTAAAGCTTTAGGGCCATATACAAAACAACAAAATATAAATCTTAATGATACACTCTTACAGCACACTGCATAATCTAAACTACACTCGTCCGACCAACTTTTAATGTTATACTACTCACTACAAATCTACATAATGCACTAATTACTGCTGGTGATGTGCTCTTCAGGATATCAGGAAACAGTATCTCCCTTTCCCCCCAGCAAGATTCCCTTAACCTCGAGAGTTCGCGACACCGTGCAACCAAGTGGGCTAGGTCATCCTCACCATCCCCGCAAAGGGGACAGAGGCTGTTCGCACTGGCGGAACCTCTTTTTTTCTTATCAAACTTACTTTTCCCATGTACTGGTAGACAGTTCGCTCGCAACTGGATCCAGAGCGTGAGGTAAGTTTTTGGTAGGTTTAGCTTCAGGTAAAATTCGGGCCCGAAAATCTCTTTAACCATTTTATAATTTGCTAGTGTCTCCGATTCATTAACAATACCTGCCCATTTCTGTATTTCTTGGTTTTCTATTATTCGTAACATTTCTTTTAACAGAGATGATGGTTCCGATGTGGGCCCTAAGCCATTGTTCCAAGCACTCGATAGTCCCACCGAATCTAGGAGGGCTTTGACTTGGAATGGCCATGACCTTTTTTTTCCCATTAGAAGAAGCTCATTATAAGCACATTTGAGCAGTCTCTCTTCAGGCAGATGGATAAGTTTTAGCCAAAATTGTAGGATTTGGCCTAACCTTTGTTTTCTCATTGAAAATAGCCCAAGGTCCCCTTTTAATGCTTGCGAATGGGTTGTGGGATGAAGCCTGTAAACTCTTTTGTAATACTGTAGCTGAAGGGTTTCAATCTGTGGAGCCGCCTCGAAACCCCATAATTCCGCACCGTAGTGGAATACCGGCATTATTTTCGAAGTAAAAATATGTCTGTGGATCTTTAATGTTTTTATTCCCATCAATGTCTGATTTTGAAATATTGTGTTCCGAGGAGACGAAGGACTTACCGAGAGCGAGGAGAATGTGGTTAAGCTCAGCCAACATCATGGTGCCGTTCTCAGCTTTGTCGTACAGCTTCATGCACTCCAAGAAGTCCTCGATGGTGCCCTGGTCCTTGTCTTTCTTGATCTGGCTGAAGATGGGAAGGAAGTCCTCGACCTTGAGTTTCTTCTCGTCTGAACGGAAACAAGGTCTGTCAGAAACGTAAGCTGGCAATAGTTATTAGAGCTACTTTTCAGCAGAGGAGCCGACGATGTGAAACTGTCTGGAATGGTTATCTGCCTTATTCTGTTGGTGGTCTTTGTTCCGGAGGCCAAAACAGATTTCTCAGCGGTGCAGGAAAATAATGGCCTTGCCAAACTTCTGTACCTGGTCAGCGAATGTGTTCAGAAGCCACTGATTGCAACATAGGTTAGGTACAAAGTCTAACCAAAGTGAACAAGTCTAATAAAAATAATGTACTCAGTGCTCCAGCTTATTCTTACCAGCCAGGGAGATACTCCTTGTTGCCTTCAAAGCGGCCTGTTACACTATTGGTTGTCCCTAGAACGGTTTATAAGTGTAGACGCGTCCGGCTCCTCGCTGGCCGCTCTGCTCTATATGGAGTATCCAATCAAAAATAGTATAACAGGCCCCTTTGAAGGCAACAAGGGGTATCTCCCTGGATGATAAGAATAAAGTAAGTGCTCAGAAACAAAAATCCTCCTTAAGCGCGATTTGAACTCGCTACTTTCAACGTTATGCTCATCCGCGACCAACTGAGCTATCGATGGGCGTGTGCACATTGTTCGCAAACCGCTACACTCACCAGATATCTTACCATATCATATATGTATAGTTATAGTTATTTAAGAGGCTAAGAACAAATTTACTTACTCTTCTTCTTGGTGCCGCCGAGCTTTTCAACTTGGGCCAAGGTCGGGTTCAAGTTAAGCGCTCTGAGAACGTCGCCAAGATAGAAGGCGTCGACGGTCTCATTGCCATCGAAATCGTAGATGGAGAAGGCGAATCTTGCCCCTGAAAAGATAAATAAACTGTCGGCAGTTCCACGACACGTTTTAAGCTATACTTCGCACAATTACATCAACGGGATGTCTAGGACCTTTGCCAAAGAGGGCAGAAATCATGTTTTCTGCCGACTAGCCCGTGCGAAGAAACCAAACAAGGCTATTCAGTAAAAGTTTGGCCTGAATATTGACAATCTAATTCGGGAAATCATAAGCCTTTACTGCCCGGACGAGCTCCTGTAAACCTCCGGACCCGGCAACGGAACAAAATCCAGCCCGTAAAAATACGCACAAACTGACACGAAAACTCTTTTGTTCCGTTTATCCCATCTACGGATAACGGAAAAGTAATGGAAGTGTTTATTTTCGTTCATTTATATGTTTATGTGCGTTTATTGAATGGTGTTTCCTTTTGTTTTTGGTTTGTTTGAGATTTATTTTCCGTTTATTTATTTTCGTTTGATTCATCAGTTGTTCACTGAGGCGCGATTCCAAATTATTACCTCAGTGGTTCAGCGTATAAGAAACCTGGTTTGAATTTGACATTGGAGTAGGAGCCGGGTTCGTTGACTGAAATCAAAACGTGGGATCCTGTCTTAAGGAAGAAAAAAACCAAAAAAACAGGGATCCTGACTTGCTTGTTTTTCGTGGCGGCTTGCGGCTGCTTACAGCTTCTGGGCCACCGCATTTTTCTTGTACGTACGTCTTCCTTATTATGTTGATATATATGTTCATCATCAGAGTTTTAGTATAACGAAATAAGAAAGGAACTACAATTTGGCTATAATGCTACTAAAGTTGTCGATTAAACCAAAGTCTCTCTCTCGGGCTGATAACCTCCCAAACATTAGAAGCCACGAGCCTAATTATGGTTCTCATATCCAAAATCACTCATTTTTTATTTTGGTAGCACTTAGACAAATGTTCGTGCCTTGGACGAATAGTTTGATGAGACGTAGAAAAAAAAAGAAAAAAAAATAGATTTTGGGGGGGAGATGTTGCAGTTGCTAAGATATCACAAGCGATTGTGGCCAGAGTACAACGCCTTCTGTTCTTTAATAAATCAGTAAACGCGCACATAGTTTACGTACTTCTAAAACACTTTGAGAATTCTCTGACATTTTTACATGAACAGTACTATTTGTTTATAGACACTTGAAACCGTTTTCAGGACTATGTTTTGTGGAAGGGATGAAAAATGAAAAAGGACGAAATATGAATATTCTCGACAAACCTCATAACAGACAACACAAGGGTTAAAATTACTGGCTTAAATATAGTAGCAGTATATTTTAGAGTAGAGCCTTGGCAGCCATGGCAAATTACAAGAAAAAAACAGCCTAATGTAAAAAAGAAACAAAACAAAATCGGAAAATGTCATTCAACTTCCGACAGTGTATTTTTTTGTATTTATCTATCCGCGCTGTATGTATTTATTGTACACGGAAAGCCCAAAGGGCCATGGTACCAAAATTGTGTAATGCAAATACCAACTACAACTAAAACACTTTTTATATTTTGTTTCATATCCGTAGGCAACGGCTTTAGTTCGGTAGAATCAAGGGAGATGGCATTGCTTGTATTTGGACCCTTATAAAAATATGTTTTCACAAGACCTTGGCACGCGATTCGGAGACGCGTTCCTTTCAGATTTATTTATCTCTCAAATTTTAATTTCCGCAGCACGCTGACGCATTGTTTAGAGTTTTGGCAAACACATGTTGGCCGCTCGCCTACTACAGGAATAGCCTAGATCACATCGTGTCTCCGCCAACCGGGAACGGACCTCAAGCCATATAAAGCGAGGACCTTAGAACGGAGAGTACAGATATTTTCCCAGGGATATCAGAATTTCAAATTAAATTTAAGCACGCTTGTTTGAAGAATCATCAAATGTATTCCCACACACAATTCACTCTGAAATGTGTGCATCGGGAACATACCGTGTAAATAGAGAGATGAAATATCTGTTTTTCAAATCATCTATCATGGTTTGAAAACAATTTTAAGATCTGTGTTGCATGTGTTGAATGCATTTTTTAAGTTTCATTGTTTTATTCTTCCTTTTTGATTTATTTTGACCATAATATGAAATACAAAATATTGAACCTGTATTGAGCACGTGGATGTTTCCCACCCTACTTTGGAAGCTCTAAAAAAAAAAAAAATGCAAAGATTTCATTGAGGCATGTGCTATTGGGGTTGAAGTCTTTTGGCATTCCGACTGCATCTACTCTCGTTAAAAAAAAGTTATCGCTGTTGTCAGCGTGTCTGGCAGGCTCTATACACCAGAATAAATATTTTATTTTTTCAATTCACGTCAGTTCTACGAATATGTCAATCAATCAGCAGATTTTTTGGCGACCCGTATTACTACTTTCATTATTCCTTGAGGACAGAATTAACTTCTGCCTTGTATTAATTTAGAATCTATTTTATATTTTCTCGCGATTGAAACCCAATGTTTTTGTTTTTGTTTTATTCTGACCAACGTGCGTGTGTAGGCCTACCTTTCATTTCCCAGTTTCATGCTATAGTCTCCATCAGTTTGACTGAAAGTATACCCTGTCTCACATAAAAAATGATTGTCATAGTCTCAGTAAAAAGTAATGCTAATAAGTTAGTACTTACTTTCGACGTCACGAGCGCTTAAATCAGCCTGGAATAAAACAAATACCATTAGCTAAAAGGTTCATGGTCTTCTGAAGAGACTAGATATGGGGTCAGATGCCAGCACTCGTATTTATTTATTTTTTATTTATTTGAATCAACGGCCGACAAGGGCCATATAAATCTACAAACTACAACACATAACAAATTAAAAACAACAGACTTAAACTTCACGCACAATCCGGGGAAAAGTTGCAAAACAGCAACTTCCCCCACAACAACCATTTGATAGAATGCGAGTAACTCTCATTTCCCAGGTGATATTTTCTAAATAATATGTATCATATTAAGTTCCCAGATGTTCTTGACACCAGTAATAAAGCTAAAATTCTTAAGCCACTTTTTAAAGAGTGCTTTAGCTAAATAAAGGGACCTCCTTAAGTGATGTGAAATGTATTGTTTTCATTATATCCATGTATTTTGTGCATCCAAGTGGTTATTAAACTATTCATTCATAATGCATTAGCTTAGTGCTAGACCCTATGTTCTAATACTAATACTAGAACATTGGGTGTCCACTCCTGCCAGTCCTGGGTTCAAAAACTTAATGAATCTGGGACTATAAGCAACCCGGGCAACATATTGGAATTGGTGCATATTCTGTGTCTGTCTGTAGAAGGGACCGAATGGGGATTTCTGTCCCGGTTGAAAGAGGCCTATGTTAGGCCTGTAATAGACAAATTACGTTGGGTTATTTCACTTTTCACCATCTCTATGTCGTGTATTTGCAACTGTTATGTTTATATTGTAAATTAGAAAGAACTGCTATCCCTGTCGTGTCTGTACGTTCATGCAGTGGCTATAATCAGCCCCTTTGGTTTGCGCATGTTCACGACGTAGAAAGGGTGCGTGTGCGTTCTTGCGACCAGAACCCAGTTCTCTTGTTAAGGAGTTACCGTGCGTTCATACAACTGTTCGCTACCTTACTTAAAGACGCTAAACTGAGTCAGCTAAGGTTTGTGCTAGCTATTTTTTGGCTCTTCTTGGCAAGGGTCCTTGTCTGGCTGTAGCAGAAGAAATGAACCAGCTGAGTTTTCCGTTTAGCATAATCAACTATGCAGCAGTTTGGTCTGGATGAATACTTATGATTGATTTATTTATAAATGGCAATTACCACAGTTCAGTTAATTCCCCGCATTAATAAAAGTGGGTCTCAGCCTCGTCTGCAAACGAACAAAATATTCTTGTTTGTGGATTTCCACTTCTTCTTTTTTTTTTCATGTTCAGACTCCAGCTTATGTCCTATTTGAAAAAGATAGGCACAAAAAATCGTGATGGGTTACAATGAAAATCATTCAGTTATCTAAAAAGTTACTTGCTACTTCAGAATGACACCAATAGGCGCTCTTTCCTCTTACACTTGGCTGTAAACAAACATATCAATTAAACTACCAATTTTGTTCGAACCAAGCTGATTATATTTATTATTTCTTGGTCCTTTTTGCACTTGTACCCTTGGGCAATGCATCATGAATTTCTTCATTCATTCATAATAATAATAATAATAACGCTTGCTTATTCAGCCAAAAGGCCATACAAGATTTGATACACGTTTCACTTCCCAAATAAACTGTTACACCTCTAGAAATACTATGCTACGTAAACTAAGCTAAACTTTTATTCCTGAGACTAAATCCTTTAGTCACATATTTACATACATCCACGATGCATTTGGGGTTCGCAGATATCTACGGGTAAGCGTATAACCCTCTTCAGGGTATGGGCTTGGAATAAAAAACAACCCTAAGGACTCACCATGGCGGGCAGTATCCTGGTCGAAATCCGGCGAGAAACTGTCAGAGGACTCGACGCTTGGGGCTATTTCCTCGACCGAAACGTACGCGAGTTAAATGCGAGATTCACCAGCAAGCGTTCCGGTGCCAAAAATTCGGAGTTAGAGAAGACTTCTCAGTGGAGCCTCACATGGTGTCGGATGTCAAGGATTGGTGCAGTCCGATCCGTTTAAAACAATGGGGTATCTCCGGTAGGATCCCTTTGTCGGGGCTGAGACAATTTTACTATTTATTTGTGACCCGTCATTGTTCGAAACAAAGACAAAAAGAAATGAAAAAATAAACAGAGTACACACGGATGGCAAATTATTGACAAAATAATGACGTCAATAAGGGAGGAATCGTTACAAGTGTATTTCCGAACTAACAAGGATAAGTAATAAGTTGGAAGGTGGTACTGTTGGGACGACCTCTTTTAATTTCTTGTACCATCTACTCCTAACAAGTGCCATATGAGCTCTTAGCTCCTGTTTTACTTTGAATTTTATATGAGACCAACAAAGGAGCAGACAGTGGATATTCAAATTCCCTGCAGTACTATTTTTAGTCATTCAGGCTCCAGACCGAGAAATGAAGAGAAGCTTCAATTTTTTAGCCTTGTCAGATTATTCTTGCACTATTTTTATTCTTGCACTCCTTCACCCTAAACCTGGTAGGCTACTTTATTTCTCACCGTGTGTGACGCCTCACTTCCAGGCAGCTTCCAGGTCTTTGGCAACTAACGAACTTCAATAAATGTCACAAACCAGACACAACTCTTGTGAGGAATATACCTTCGGTAACAGCTCTTTCAAACAACCACGGAACAATCACACGAGACGTTTTTGGGTTAAATCGCATTTTTTTTTTTCCTTTAAACCAAGAAAGCCCATCCCACACATTTGTCAGTAGCGAGGGTGATAAATATCCATCGGAAAAGAACAATAACCTTTTTTTTACTGCACTTACGCCCTTGGGCAGTGAGTTATACATCCTTCATTCATTCATTCAATATAACACCCCTAATCAGGCTACGGGAAGAGCATTTTGAAGTCTGAGGTAGAGCCGACAGGTCACAGATATAGCTCGTTGCCACTTAGTGTTCTGGACAGTATGTGCACTGGTCTGAACCTGCTCCACCTGCTTGTTCTCCGAGGTGTAATTTTTGTCTTCGCCAGCCTCGTGATCCGTTGTTTCTGTGTCTGGTCCCAATCAGGTTTATAATCTATTGTTTATTCTCGATCTGATCCCTTCCTTGTGACCAGGTTGCCAAAACTTTAAAGCACTCACACTCTATTTCCACGTCCTCAGCGCCCCACGCGGTTATCCTAGCCAGGAAACTGAAAAACATATTTTCCAGCTAAATTTTAGTCCGAGATTTTCCTTGTTGCACTGTTTACACCACCACCCCCCTCCCCTTTGCTACTAATCACGGTAACTGGGAGTCCCAGTTACCTGAGAAATGTTTCCTCGGCTTGCAAAATGTCCCCATCGAAGCAAAACATGTCCAGAGAAATGGAAAATAAGACCTATTCCTGAAACTGTCCACCTGGATGCCATTTTGATATCTTAAAGCACTCCTCGAACTATTCCTGTTTATGTTCCAGTATTTTATAATAGTTGAATACTTAACTCCTTCCTTCCTTCAAATGTCTGGCACTTGCGTTCCACTCTGGATCCCTTTCGGCCTTGGTTGCTTCTACTTCTTCGTTGCTGCGGTTATGAAATGTTGTTTTCTTGGAGAACAGTGATGATCTGGTGGTAGATTTTCCTCTGTTGCTTGAGAGGGATTTCAAGGTTCACGATGGTTGCGATATCTTCTGGTAAGTTAAGCTGGCTGGTTATTCTCTTGATCCTTGCTGATTGAGGGGCTGGCTCTTGCAGTTGAAGAGGATGTGTTGAAGAGTTTGGGGATGAGAGGCACAGGATTGGCAACTTGGTCCGGTCTCAGTTTGAACAGGTATTCTTCCTTTCTAAAGATCAGAGCGAGACTTGTGATTCTAAGATAGAGTTTGTTGTCAGCCGCTAAAACTAGGTTGAGTTTTAAAAAATTACCCACAGCTTTGGCTGTTTTACGCCTTTGTCCAGTCCCATTGACTTTTGCAGAAAACGTAAAAATCTACCAATAACTATGCGGTAAATTCCAACCTCCTCCCCCTTAACCACACCTCGCTGATCTTCACACTCGCCCTGTTTCGCTATTTTCTATGCGCATCATGATCCTGGCGGTTGTTTAGGAGAAACTGTGTCGTCGTAAAAAAAAAAAAAAAAAAACAAGACCAAACATTTCGATGGGACCCCAAAATTTGATATTAGATTGAGACAATTTGGTCTTTTGAAGATATCCGGTCTTCGCCAGACTCCTTGAACATTTTTGCTGTTAAAATTCAGAAACAGATCAAGGTCAATGGCTAATCGACTGAGAAAACCAAGTTCAGACGACCGCCGACAACGCAGAACCGATGGCACGCAGAGAACTTGGTTCAGTTCAATTCAGTCCAAACCATTCACGGACTAGCCGAATTTTTGTTTTTTTGTCAACAAAAATAACTGTATCAAGATAAAATGACGTCAAACATAAAATGAATAAATACAACAACAACAACAAAACAAGATACTCAGACGGCAATATAGGTTAATTAAAGTTTTAGAGAACAAAGAAAATTTAAGACATATATTTGTATACTAGCAGTTGATCAAACTGCTTCGGAATTGAGCCAGCTCACGAATGAGGGCACGAAGCTTGAAAGGCTTTAGGGGAAGCTTGAAGGGAAGCAGGTATGTTCCTTCCTCCATCTGTAAACTGAGCGATAAGTGACACAACCTGGAACCAAGAAAAGTGATGCTCTCCACACATTGTCGTGGCAGCGTACGTTACTAAATACCGAGTTTGATACCTGACAAATATTCCTGTGGTCATTTTTATCATACTCTCTTTACAGTAGCATGCGAATACTCCATACTTTTTGCTCATTCCCCCTCCCCCACTCATCCGCAACATAAGGCGAATCACTGGTTGAGAAATTGCGTCGCATTTTCTTTACTGGTGTAATCTAAAACATTATATCACTTGGAAAAACCTTGCATGATCAAGATTCCGGAAATTAGTAGCGGTGTAAAGTTTTCGTGAACGACGGAAGGTGTTTTCCACACGATGTGTTATAGGTAGCCGGTTATTAAAAAGGTGAACCGTATACTCTTGATGACTAACTCTTGGTGTCGAAGAAGAATCGCCGTGTGCCTAGCGAAGAGCCAGAACGTCACTGGCTCGATACGCAACAAACGTTGTTGATTGGTTGACAAAGGATTTGAGGTTTCTTGTTCTTCCCGTGACGTGTTGCGGACTTGGTAATATAGAGTTTTTGGACCGCCGAGAAGACACCTTTCGAGGAACAAGAATCTCCCTGTAAAATTGGTATCTTTGTGATATGTTTTGGGCTCTACTGTTTGACATTTTGAGAAAGGTTCAGAGAAGCCTACATCTACTGTGCCATCCAGCGAGAAATCCCGCGGCAAAAACAAACAAACAGGAAGGCTACCCCCCCCCCCCCACACACACACACACACACACATACACACACCGAGTCAGTAGTCCCTCATCGGACATATTTAGACGTGTTTGATAAAATTTTGTGAATAAAAACGCATTTTGTTTTAAATATATGTACAGGCGAGCCAGCGAGCCGCCGTCAAGCGTTTACATTTAACTCGCTTGTCTAGAGAAAACCCTGAAGTGTTTGCAGTCAAAATTGTAGTTTCAATAAGATTTTCTGTTTCCCTATGTATATTCATTCGGGGCGGGGGGGGTTTGATACCGGGGGGGGGGGGGGTCGCCAAACCCAACAAAAGAAAAGCAGGAGTTCAAAATCTAAACCATGTTTCCTTTCGAACTACAATTAACAAGTATGATGAATCGCGTTTTCCCATAGCAAGTAAAAATCTGGGTCACCGGAGACCTTGACGGCGTAAGTTTCCCTTCCCTGCTCTGATTACCGATTCACGTGCGCCAAACTTTGAGATCCCTAATATTGACGAGGCCATTCCTGCAAATAATGAAAAGATCTTTAGAGATGCCCCTAACAGGAACAATTTATATTTCTTTGAAGGGATAGGGAGGGGTTCATTTATTTGTCCGAAAAGTTACTGACAGCCACGATCCACCTTCGACACTTCCAGATATCGGGGCCAGAACAAAATAACACTAGGGAATAGTGCCAATAGCTATGCTTTTCATGTATCGGAAATGGGACTTATTTGTAGCGCCGCACACTACGCTCGGGGGCATTACAAGCGAGAAAAAATTGCGGGTTTAGAAAATTTCTAGCACAGCTGAGGTGCGGTCTGCACACGTTAAGGAAACAGGGGAGGTTGTGCCCTTATTTTGCTGTGTTCGGAATTTGAAGTTACGGTTGCCAGTGCTGGTGAACGCTTGATTGGGTTTCTGTGGGGACGTTCTCTATCGCTAGTGATGCTAGTGTCGCTGCTGAAGTCTTGGCGCTACTCCCTAGACCTATTTTGCTCTGATCGGGACTTCTGCCAACCCTTCCGGACTTTTCGTCGTAAGTATGATAGCTAATTTTAGCTATTCTTCAACATTCCCTAGATGTCCTTTTGTTCCTACAACTGTAATAGAATTTGCAACACGAAAATGACAGACTGAATTAATTGCACTTTTCCCGTTAGTTTTAATGCCCGAAACCCGTAAATTTGAAGCGTATGGCTTTCAGAAGAAAATCTTTGACTTTTGAAGTCATTGGCTTCCAGATTCTCAAATTGAAGTGTTTGATTTCTGATCAGGACAAAATATTTTGCTTAAAAATGTGCAAAAATGTCAAAAATGTCAAATAAGTGGAAAAACTGGTGTGATTCCGGGTAGGAAACAAATAATGTGAAAATGAAAATTTAGCAACTGAACGTACCGTACACAAGGAAGTGGAGACAAAGACTGAACTTTCTCTTTCTCTGAATTGAATCAGCGACGAAGGGATTCTTAAACTCCTTCTATTCGCTTAATAAATCGTCAGTGCCATAGCCTAGGTGTGTTCACTGTCAACTTGTAATCAGTTCATCTGCACGAATATTTTGAATGTCTCCTTTCATTGTCATTTTTGTTCTTGCTCGAAACGTGTTGTTAAATGTTTCGAACAACACGTTTCTGTTTGCGCCACAAGTTCATTTTCCAGCTTGTGCCTGAAGAGGACCCTTGCCAAGAAGAGCCGAAATATACCTCTAATAAAATGTAGTTGACGAATCCGTTTTCATCGTCAAGAACGTGTTGGTTATGTGCCAGAAGAATGTCTCATGCCTGAAACTGTGGTGGTATCAATCAGACAGAACCTCCGTCTCCCTATCTCTGTAATATGACTATGTGGAGCCGAATATTTGCTACGAACGAGCGGAGGTTACTAGCTCCGCGCCACATCACGTTTCGCTGTCAACCCGCGGATGAGCAAAAGTAGGAGTCCAGCTGATTGGCTCTATGGACGCGCTCCAGAGCGGGTCAGCGCGCGGAGTAAGCCTCCTGCCAGCCTCCTTCAGTGTTTCTTGTGCGATAAGCAACGGCGAAGACGGAAGAGGAGTAAACGGGTATCAACATCAGCTCAAAAGTTAAAGTAAATAACTTTAGGTCCGCTCAGTTTTGTCGGGGTTTTCATAGTCACTTCATGCGACTAAAGACAGAAGTTCTATCTGATTATTTGTTCTTGGTGGTATTCACGACGACCCGCAAGAGAGGTTGGGTTTTGGTCAAGCAGAAGCTAAAGGTTGGATTAGGACTCATCCAAAATCAGCGACCAGCGTTTTGAGAAGAAGAGTAAATCTTTAAGGGAAAGAAATGATGACAAGAAACTGTAGTATATTGCTGATAATTCATTATGCAAAAAAGCATACTTTTTCGTCCAAACGGTTAAGGTTCGCGTAGCGCAGGCGCCGATCTCCTGATACTCCGCCCTTCGGCCGGGAGTGGGGTGCGTGGTTGGGGGAAAATCTTCAGACGCTCCCCGTGCATTTCCCTGGATATCTCTGGGTGCCCATTTGAAGCTGGGTGGACTTGTCTTACGGGGAAAATCCACTGACCCTCGCCCTAAACCAAACGGTCGACCCCACTGAGAATCGAACCAGCGACCTTTCGCTTGGGAGCTCGCGCGTCAACCCATTCGGCCACGGACGGCCAATGGAATGGACTCATAGAAAGAAATTAAGAATCCTGGCGACGCCGAACCACATGCTTGTGGTGTGCAAAGGGATTAGCCACGTGCGAGTAGCAACCTTAAGTAAGTGAATATATGGAATTTTGTTAGTATTTAACACAGTTTCCGGGACGGAAAATTTTGGTGGTAGCAGAGAGGAGTTGGTATTTTGCAGCGAAATTTTGAGGTCCTCTTTAATTAGAGCGAATTGCTGTAAGTTGTCCTCATGGATGACCTTTCCACCGGAAATGCCAATTACTTGTCAAAAGTGCTTCCCAAAAGGCAACATGCTTTACATATATGCTTTGTAAAGAGCGTACCATAATTAATTATCACCGTGTTTGCCCAGGCGAACGGTTTCCAGGCATAATGTTTCGCCTGGAACACTTGTTGGAGCTTAGAGCTGCATGGCGAATAAAGACGAAACAATATTTTCAAAATCTGTCCCGCGGTCGGTAAATCTGCTGGTTCGGGAATGATACTACTGTAAGCGTATAGGGTTTACAGTTTTCTGCCATAGCTGTAAGAGAATCACTTTCAGTCAAAAGCCGGTGAGTTATTTTTATTGCATCAAATAATAATAGTACAATGCAACAGAAAAGGATTTCACCTTGAAATAATGATGATACAGATAAAGAAGTAAGGCAAAAGTGGTTGCGCTTAAAATTCTCCATATTCCAGTTCAGAGTCACCATGCGGCTTAATTCAGTTATTCCTCCAATTTGCATCACCGTCATCAAGGTTTACTTAACTCTCTGCAAATTTTATACTTCTTCAGCAGAAAAAAAGGTGCGAAACTCCGTGATGATGAGAGTTTTGCACTACTCTTCAGTTTAAAAAGTGAAAGATCCTCTTTTCTGTTCCTCAACTTATAGATCTGTTGTACTGTGGGTGCTGATAACGACATGAGGACGGACAAACAAAAACTGATCCGCTTGGAGTACTGAACTGGTATAAGGCTGACTCAGGTCTAGACGTTAGCTTATCATGAAACATTCTATACAAGTAAAAATAACTAAAAATTGCAAAAAGATTCGGCAGTAACTTCGACTTGGCTCAAATGGTGGCCAAGATAATTTTGAAAGGTTTCAATTCCTTTTCCCGGGTCGACCGGACTGGGCCATTCAAACCTAAGTCATGTACCATGGATCGGTTTGAATGTGTCAAGTGCTAGGTCCTTCAGAAGATGATTCGCAGATTGAAGCAAAGATCAATTTTGGATCCCCAATGTCAGGTTTATTACTCAGACCTGAATAAAATTCTTTATAGTACGTCATTGCTCTACATATTGCTCTTGACAGGGCCTAAAAAGTAGTACCGAGATGGAAGATTTTGTATCCTTCCGAGACCTGGCGTGGGGGGGGGGGTATGCCAGTCACCCTCCCGAAATGGCACCTCTAGTTGAAGGTGAAGGTGCTTCCCTCTGCTAGCGAGAGAAGCTCTTTGGCCGGAGGTATTTCTCTATGCTTCGGAAATCTCTGGCACTTGTTCCGATCGTAGGGTAATTTTAGATCGGTGCCAATCGTCCTCAAGAGTAAGAACCCCGGACATGTGGAATTCCAGGACGATACGTCACTCCGCTCTGTAAACTCAAGGATCGATCATTTGAAGAAGGCCTTGATCCCCATTGAGTGTAAAGATTTGCGGTCATGAAATAACAATAACGATCATATATTACTTGAGTTACTATTTTCTTAGTTTCTGGGCTTATTCGTCTGTTTGACTCTTGAGTAGATTTGTTTGTACGTTTTCTTCTTTTTGTGTACTCCACTGTTTTCGTCTTGTACGATTTGTGGACTAAAAATAAATTATTATTATTATTATTGTTAAGACTATTTGAAGCGCAATGGGAATAACAAAATAATCATTTTTCATTTAACATAGCGTCACAATGTTTGAACACGACAAACCACATTAGGCATTTCCCGTGGTTCTCAGCGGCAGGCCCGTATCCAGGAATTTATTTCGGGGGGGGGGGGTTTGCCTCCGGAATTTATTTCGGGGGGGGTTTTGCCCACGGGTAGGACCAAAAAGTACAAAAAATACATAGATCAGAGGTTAAAACCTACAAAAAACTATTACTTTTGTAGGTTTCGGGGGGGGGGGTTCAAACCCCTAACCCCCCCCCTGGATACGGCCTTGCTCAGCGGTAAACACTAGTTCGGTTCTCTGAAAGCTGCCGGTAAATTTTGGGCCGTGGCTTTATCTCAGCCATGATGGCTTCCCATCCAGAAAAAAATAAGCACCAGAACCTCCGTCTCCCTACACCTGTAATACGGCCATGCGGAGTCAAAGAGATTCCCTATACCCTGCCCGATGCAAACGAGCGGAGGGTAGGAGCTATGTGGAACATCACAATTCGTTACCTTTATATCGCAGTAATATCTCAGTAGAAGAAATTTTGAAAGTAGAAGCCGATTGGTTGTCTAGCACTGTGACGTCGCATGTGACGCGCTACAGAGCGGGTCAGCACGTCTGCTGCACTTTTTCCTCTGATATGCGCAGCGGCGAAGAGGGAAGTAGGCGGGACGGCCATCAGCTCAAAGCTCAGCAATAAACTACTCCCTATAAGAATTGCGAAACGGAGTCTGTAATGTAATAAATACTTAAGTTTTAGTCTTTTATTTTTAAAGAAACCGAAGTTGACCAAAATGCAGAAGAAAATTTATCCAGTCTTCGCCCCAACCGTGCAGTAAAAATAGCAGCCATTTTTTTAAATTAAATCTCAAGACTAGTATTTTCCTTACATTGGTCTTTGAAAGTAATTTTCCCGAATAAGATATTTATAGTTGGTAGAATTTTCAGTTATTTATTGCAGGTTTGTTTCCTTCCCAGAGCAAATTAACACTAGAGAGTAGTGCCAAGACCTATGCTTCCCATGCTTTGCAAACGGGTCGTACTCGTACCGCCGCCCACCACGCTTGCGGCATTTAAAGCGAGACAAACTTGCGGATTTATAAATTTCTAGTACAGCAAAGGTGCGGTCTGCACACACGAAAGCAACAATGGAGGCTGTATCATTTTTTTGCAATGTTCAGAATATGAAGTTATCGGAGCCAGCGCTGGTGAACGACTGAATGAGTTTCAGTAGGGACGTTCAGTATCGCTAGTAGTGCTAGTATCGCTGCTGTTCGACTGTGTGTCACTTTTTCCAAGTCTTGGCGCTACTCCCTAGCGTTATTTTGCTCTGTTCCTTCCCGGCGTTGGCCCAGAAGAATAACAGCCTGAAGAGGACCCTTGCCAAGAAGGGCCAAAATATCGCTTCATAAGCATCACAGCTGAGGAATCCGTTTTGTATATATTATATGAATATATCAGCAACAGTGTTTCCACTTCTACCGATTTTTCGGGAGATCTACCGAATTCCCTATCCATCTCCCGACAAAAAAGAAGATCCCGAAACTACCGAAAATCTACAGAAAACTCTGAATCCCCGGAAAATGTTACTTTGTGTTGGTGGTCATTCTTTGTTTTTGGGATCCCAAAACGTAAGTGGAGGGATACCTATGACATCGCAAAAGTTGTCCGTCTGTCCGTCCGTCTGTCTGTCTGTGAGCACGATAACTCTCGAAGGGAATGAGATATTTTGATGAAACTTGGTGTGAGCATTCTTTGGGTCAAGAGTAAGGTCGAGTTCGTAGATGGGCACTGTAGCCCTACATTTAGGGGTGGGGGAGGGGGTTCAAATTAAGGGGCAAGCAAAATATTTTAAAACAGCTAATGTGATAGTCGATTATGGGGTAAGAAGACACGCTGAACACGAATATGAAAATCATTTTCTCACCGGACAAGTAGTTCGTCCGGAATCCGGCTAAAACCGGAAAGTTTGTTAAAAGTAAAAGTTTTGTTTGAAGTTGATTAGATGTTTGATTTAGGGGTAAGAAGGCATGCTGAACACGAATATGAAAACCATTTTCTTGCCGGACAAGTAGTTCGCCTGGAATCCGGCCAAAACCGGAAAGTTTGTTAAAAGTGGAAGTCTTATTTGTAGTTGATTAGACGTTCGATATAGGGGTAAGAAGGCATGCTGAACACGAATATCAAAACAGTTTTTTCGCCAGACAAGTAGTTCGCCCGGAATCCGGCCAAAACCGGAAAAGTTAAAGTTTTATTTGAAGTTGATTAGATGTCCGATTTAGGGGTAAGACGAGATGCTGAATCCGTATATGACAATAATTTTTTGGCCTGACATATAGTTCGTTCGGAATCCGGTTGAAACCGGAAAATTTGTGATAAGTTAAATTTTTATTTGAAGTTGATTAGATGTTGGAAATAGGGGTAACTAGATACGCTGAATTCGTTTTTGAGCTTTAGTTTTTCGTCGGACAAGTAGTTCTGGAATTCCGCCAGAAACCGGCAAATTCGCGGAAGTAAGCCAGGATCGTTTCAATCGACTTGTAGGGGTAAACACACAAGCTGAATCTTGGTTTTCTTAATGATTAGCTGTTTGGCCTTAATCTGTTTCTAAATATTAAGAGTATAAATGTTCATGGAGTCTGGCGAAGACCGGATCTGACGAAGACAAAACCTAATTGTCTGGATCATATATCGAGGTTCTGGGATCCCATCGGAACCTTTGGTCTTGTTGATATGGCTGTTGTCTGTGGTATTTTGTCCTTTTTTTTCCCAATGGTTAAAAGCCTGGTGTCCGGAATTTGTCCGGATTTTTCTGTCACCGTCCTGAACTTAGCGGGGTGTCTTGCGGAGCCTGAAAGGGTGGGAAAAAGTAGGGGTTGATGAAGAAAAATGTCTTAAGTCAAAACAGCTTTAAAATTAACGAAATACGACTACACTTAGTTTCAAAATTAAATACATTTCATTATTTTTCGAGCTTCTATCTGCTTCCGAAGTTCCCCTTCGAAACAGAGTCAACTTCGACAAAAATTGATCGACGAAATCCCGCTTTTCTTTCCGGAATCGCTCTCTGAGTTTTTAGAATGTGGTACTTTATTCGCAAGTCGCTCAAACACCTCCAAAAACATAACACAAAATGAAAAACAGTCCTACTGAAAATTCTACCGAACCCTGAGAGCCATCTACCGATTTTCTACCGAAAATCGCCGAGGTTTTCCAGATTGTTTGAAAAGAAAAGTGGAAACACTGATCAGCAAGTACCTCTAGCTCAGCTCCGTTTTGTCGGGGTATCCATTGTCGCTGCATGGGACAAAAGACGGAGGGCCGGAGGCTCTATTGGCTTATTTTTTCTTGTTCCCAGCAATGTATTGATTTCGAAACATGAATCCGCGGTCATTGGCAACTTGTTTTGAACTACTTAAAGTTCAGAGGACCTTACCTTATAGTGCGAGCACATGATCAGGATTTCCGGCCGGTGGGTGCTGCACTTTTCATCATAAAGCTGAAAAAAATCTCTACTTTTCCGGATGAAAGTGATGATAGTGCCGAAAATCCTGGCAGGAATTGCAGTCCGTGGCCACCCGCCCCGTATCATTTGTCCGCGGCATTAGAAATAAGTTGTTCCTGAACCTACAGAGGTAATTGAAGAATCGCCAGCCGTCTCCCATATATGCCGCTGCCCTGACACCTTCCCATTCAGGCAGGATGGACGCGCTGATGTTGCGGAGGTCCAAATGGTCGGTGCGGCGGAAGAGACTTTTATTTTTACCCGCGTGGAAATTTTTCACACTTTTCAAACAGCTTGGTGCTCTTAAAGTTATCTACGCTAATACTAATTTAAAAAAATTACGTGCTAAATATCTTTAAGTTATTGTTCTAGTAATATTTTCTTTTGTCTATCAAACTCTAACACCTCTTGAACTTCAAGAAGTCAAGAAGTTGAATAATAAGAGACAGTATTCTTTGGTCGCCCTCTTCGTATGAGACAGGAGACTGAAGGAAATGATTTTCTTGGGCAAAGTAGGATATTAAAGGCCTTACAGACTAGAAGGAAAAGCCATATTTTTTGTTGATGGTTTAAGCCACGGCTAAACTCGAGCTACTGCATTAACGCCGTATTTATTAACTCGTTCAAATTTTATTCTGGTGCTGCTCTGGTACTGGTTTGTTGGCGTCAAGGCTGGAAAGATTCTTCTATTTTCGGCAAATATCGTGGCCAGATCGTGGGACGGCTAATCAGGCCAATCATGTCACAGAGATCGTAGTTACCCGCTTACTACGCTCCCCAGGGTGGTAAGCAAATAGTTACTACCAGTTACTATTTCGAGAAGGTTAGAGTAGTCACGGTCAAAGGTCATGGTCACTACGGTCAGCGTAGTAACTTTTCACGATGTGGAACGAAAATAGTAACTAATAGCAAGAACAAATAATTACTGCTGATTGGTTGTCTGCCATACTGACGTCACATGTGACGCGCTGTAGAGCGGGCTCTTCGCGCCTGCAAGGCATCCTACGGTTTTTCACCACGTGTGAACAATGGCGTAGAGGGAGTATCAACTCAAACCTCACAGCGTGTACCTCTAGCTCAGCTCAGTTTTATCGGGGTATCCATAGTCGCTGCATGGAACCAAAGACGGAGGTTCTATCTGATTATTTGTTCTTGCTAATAGTTACTATTGTTAGAAGGGTGGAACACGCTCTCTGTGTCCATTTTCTCTGACCATCTGTCACGGTTATTGATAGCTCGTTTCTTTGAATTGCAGATTTCTCTGTCACATCTATAGGAGAACCGTATCCTTTATTTGATTTCCGACATAAAGTTAGAAAAAGACAAAGGTTTCGTTGGATCCCAAAGGTAAATATTTATGGAGTTATTCATCCAGGCAATCGGGTCGTGTAGTGTACATTTCCGGTCTTCGCCAAATCACGAAAGTATGTTATTTATCGTTAATCAGTCCCTGAACCAGATCCATCAGGTAAATCCTTTCTGTCTTTAATTTCCGGTGTGGCCCACATTAGGACTGGAATATCAGTGCTAGTTGAAAACTCGTAGAATATTGTGATCCAACAAGTTCTTTGTCTGAACACACACCTTCTTATAAGCTTTATCGGAGGATTTTGTTCTTCCCGAAACTTGAGGTTTTCTATAGACTGGTTGTGTCATTAACTCGGTAGTCAAACAATGTAGATTGACGGGTCCACTCATTTTATCCGTGTACCGACACGAACAGCTGGACAGAGCTATTAGACCTAACGAATCTCCCGTTTTTGCCGGATTCAATCGAATCCGGTCAAACTATCTACTTTACAGGAAAACGAAGCTAGAAGATAGATTTTCTTTGTCTGTGCTCCCTTCAATCGAAATCAGTATATGCGATAAAGACAAAACATGGTGCCTAACGAATTTCCGGTTTTCACCGGATTCCGTCCGTGGTATCAACCAAGCAGGAAAGCCAAGCAGACGAATCGAAGCAACAAGTCGGCTTACCCCACAATTGACACTCTTGTTCACCATTTGTTTGAGAAGTTATAAGCACTAGGCCTACCAAAGTTCCGTTATTGCCGGTTTCCGGCCGAATATCGATCGATATCGATTCCGACCGAATATCGAATATCGAGGAATTTTTTTTTAGAAAACTGATCCAGCGTTTCTCTCCCTATTTCGACGATCTAATCGACTTCAGATCAAATTCGAGGCGCCATTTCAGTAAACTCTGGGGTTGCCAAAGATCGATTTTGAGCCCCCCACCCCTTCTGCTTCGGACAAAACTTTCACTTCTCCCGAATTTCCGTTTTCGTACGTAATCCAGATGTCTCCGAAGCCGAAGCCGCATCTGTGAGGATTGTTTTCCTCGCTGCTTTTGGCTTAAGACGTGAGATGACTCTGTTGCTAGAAACTGGCCATCTGTGAGGATTGATTTCCTCTGAGCTCTTGGTTTGTGACGCTATATGACTCTGTTGCTAGTAACGGACTTAACGCTTGAGGTGACGCATGAAGTAGCATACGGTTGATTGCTGATAGCTCGAGCAGGTGAGCGAAACAGGAAAATAAAATTAGTCACCTTTGTAGTGATAAGAGTACGGGAGCGTTTCGAAACAAAGCGAAGGATGGTATGGCAAATTCCTTTACTTATTTAAATCCCATATCTGGAAGAAATTCAAGTTGTTTCAAACTTATTGCCTTTTACTGACGGAGTAGAGATGAATGTGGAAGCGGAAATTCTTGCCAGCTAACACAAGGATGCACAGATTTTAATGTTAGCCTACCATACAACACACTTCTGTTAATGTTACAGAAAAGTTGTGTTACTAGCCTTTAATTGTTACGTTGTTGTAAAACATAACACTAGACATGGTTTGCAATGTTACTTCTTTGCCTTGCAATAACGAATAAATAGTATTATTATAAACAAAAAGACAACCAACTCTTCAATGTCCAGAGGCCAATCTGTAAGGGACTAAACAACCCTGAAACATCAACGATAACAAACTACTTGAAAAAAGGAACGAAAAAATAAAAAATAATGAAAGTGTTGTTCCGTTCTAAGTGTTATGTGTTAAAACTGTGTATGCTTTTGCAAAACGTTATTAAACTTCTGACAATGTAGTTAAACAAATCGCCTCAAGCACTGAATTTATTTTCTATTGACACATAGGCTACAGCGGTACCCTTTTGGATGTTTCATCGTCCCTGTTAAAAATCATCACGACACTGCAGACTGTGAAGTGTTATATTTTCGTTACTCTCCTTTTGAAACTGGCAGGTCACAAATAAATCAAACACTTACTTACAATATTGAATAAACCACTAATATCAAGTGCATTTTTTTACGCAAAGATTAGTAATTCAGGTTAATGTCTGAAATAGTTCAGTTCGGTTCTTAAGTCTAGGATCACAGCCGCCGAGAATAGACAACTAAGGGTCCTCTAAATTTCCGAACTATCCACAATTTTCTTTTAGATAGATAGATAGATAGATAGAAAGCTTATTGAACAAATCGACTTTCGTGGTTATAGACCAAATTTGCGATTATTGTCAGTACACTTAAAAATATGTCACGCTTCCTTAAACAATTTCACAGTAGTACGCTAGTACACTGTAGCAAGGCGGTAGTATGCTTTCTCAGTAGTACGCTAACTGTTTGAATGACTTCGATTCTGAGAACATATTAATTCCTTTACTATTTTTTTACAGGCTCGACACTTCAAAGAACGAGACATTGATGGTAATTACGGACTTTTCTTAATTATGATTTTTTATTTGCTTTATACGATAACCCGCGTCAGCATTCTGGAATTCCACGGATAGAACTTAACGAGATCGGGTTTATAACTTTATCGAACGGGTGTAACATAGAATTGCAAACCGGGAAGGAGAACCATGTGAGGAAGAAGGTCTGAGGCCCGAGTAAGTTGACTAACGCCATGGATGGACCAGCTGCAGTTGGAAATAGACTCCGAGCTGATGGGCTTAACTGTTACAACTTTGATTTCCCAATATCCTACGGCCTATGTGGATGGACCCAGTTTACCACAAATCCTTGGTTTCCCCTAATGATGGATACCCTAACCCTAACCTACTCCACTATAAAGGAATTCTGATTGGTTGATTTCTGAACTTCAGTCAATGTATTAGTTTTTGGGACCCTAGAACAAAAGTGGCCTATGATACTTATGACTGGAAGTAATATGGAAGCAAGATGTATTAATATACTGTAGTGATAAGAATTTTCCCTTTTAAAGTTGGGGAGGGAAGGGGCTATGATATTTAACGGCATACAAATCCACCTTTAAAGTTAGTGGGTTAGGGGACCCAGCATTTGGCTATAGGGTATCCAGCTTTAGCAGTACCCCATACTAAGTGGGTATGTGGTAGACTGGATGGGGCGCACTGATTTGTGGTCAACTATCAAACACTTTTTCCAAGGCAAACTACTCAGTGCTCAGGGGAGATTTTTTGGCGAAGCATTCTATTATTGCGAAAGTTTTTCGTTGCGCACTTAAGCAAAAGTATTTTAGGGTTGAAATGAAGTGCAGACATGAAGTGCAGAAGTAGAAGTGCAGACGCCCCCCCCCCCAAAAAAAAAAAAAAAATCTGGAGGGAGCACAGCATTCCTAAATGGCTATTGAGGATATGGTCGACTAAAGAATCGTCAGTGTCCCAAGCAATAGATGACAACTTTTCACAAGGAGAGACGGATAAAATTGTAAAACGAAATGGGAGTTCTTGTTATGCCGTGGGAGTTTTTGCAGTACCGTCAAGTTTTTCATTTATTAAGAGGAAGATTCTGTGCAGGTTACGTGATAAGGGATGCAAATTTTAGCTAAAGATTTTGGGAAGTTTGGGAAATAATGTGTCGGTTTCGGTTAGGGATTTGCTGGTCATTCTAGACTGGACTCTCTTTAAAGTTCAAAATACAGGGAAATAGGTCCTAACCTACGTGTGCTGTTGCATTGTCAGAAATCTTATAACATTTGACCCATGGATGTGCATCCTTGCATTAAATGTATGGATCGTCGGACTTATTTATGTCCTGACCTTTTTATGTGTTTCCTTTTTGCGAAATATGACACTTTAAAAGGGGATAACATGAATAAAATACTCGTATTATCAGTCCTAATACTTAGCAAAAAGAAGCGCGTCCTTGAGTTAAATTTCTGGCTTTTGCTAAGTGCTGTCAAACTTCTTGCAATGAGATAACCATCTTTTCTTTCGGAAAAGCCGATGTTCCAAAAGTTGTTGACCTGAAAGAAATCCATTCTGTTCTTGCATTTATTTGGTTCTTTTTCAGAGTTTAGAGAATGTTTTTATCTATATGCCAGAAGCGGTCAGATTCGAACTCTGGACGAGTTGACGATCATCATGAGATCGGTGAGGATGTGTCCCACCGTCAACGAGCTGAAGAAATACATGAAAGACAAAGGTAATGCAAGCACTTGCTGCCTTCTATCCTCTCGGTACAAAACATAGGTAACTATTCACGATAAGAATATAGTTACCTGTGTGTGAATGTAGGGAATACTCTAGACCAAGTCTAAAACACGCCAGTGATCCTCAGGAAGAACATGAAAACGTCGCCCCAAACTCAACAAATCAAATCCTATGTCAACCAATCACGGCGATCGTTGGGGACATCTGTGGTGCCGCTTCAGGCTCTTCCTGGAAGGATTGCATCGGGAAGGATAGTTAGTATTTTTAAAGCACAACTCTGGGGTGTCACAGCGCGGAGCGCTGTGCGAGGCTTCTAAGTCCTCCGGTCTAACCAAACTAGCCACACCCAAACCGTCTGTGGTGGTAAATACAATCTGACTAGATTGCCTACCCCTTGTGGTGTAGTATTCTCGGAAATGGGTATATATCGCTGTATACAGTTGTTTAAATTCGTTGTGGGAGGGGGGTTTAGGCTCTTGGCCTGTTAACTTATGTGTAAAAACACAAGTGAGCCCTGGGTTTGGATGTAGGACACCAGAAACCAAGAGGGGCATAGTTCATATGTTTACATAGGTGGTGTGGAGGATAGATATTGTCTGCAGATATCGGTGTAATGCAGAAACTTTAATGCACAAGTCAAAAATAAAAAATGGTACCGTACGAGTGGATATGATGGGGTGGTAAAAACGTGCCGAAGGGGGAGGGGGGCAGTATGGAGGTGCTGTGGGTTACAGTATATTGCCGGGTGGTATAGAGATAAATATTTTCGGCAGATATAGGTGTACTGCGTAGATTCTAACTCGCAGGTAAAAATCAGAGATAATAACGTATTGGTGGATATGGTGTGGTGGTATGCGACGTACGGAGGGGTGGTATGGCTCTGGTGGGGTCATCAGGTGATAACCACTCCTTAGATATTGGTATTTATCGGTTGTACGGAGTGGCGGCGCCATCTCGAATTCTTCGAGATCCCCTTATTATAGTATAGAGCCTGCCCAATGGTTTCGGTGCCTAACATAACAACCAGGGCGCTAAACGGGTATAAGTGGGTGGTTTATTTTAAGTCACGGATGTTCCAAAAAATGGACAACAGTTGGTGGTAACGTGACAAACTGGTAGTGGTGGTACTGACAGCTTTAATATCCGAACACAATAACAATTCAAAAGAGACTATAACAGAATTTCTGCTGCTTCAGTTAAATAAGCATAGGGTTTTCTCTGAGGCGGTCAGCGCTGATTGGCTTGTTGCAGAGCGCAGTCACAGGTCATGCTTTGCGTACGGGAGGTCAGCATACCTCTGGGAATTCATTGTATAGGAAGAAGGCATTTTCGGTGAAACTTGTCAGCGCAAGGTTACAGGGGTGAATAATGGTATATGTAACTTTTCAGAGTGGGTAGAATAATAGGGGTTAAGTGAAAAGGAAAGGTAATCAATTGGTTAGGTATGATCGCCTGACAATGGTCGCTAGTGATCCGTTAACCTAACTTCCCCAACCTAATCCTATTCTAACACTATCCCAACCCTACCCCTAACCCAACCCCTAGCTATACCATACCTCCCACCCCACCTTATCTAAATTATAAACGGCCACACTAGAACAAACCATGCCAAACGGACAAAACCACCGTTGGGGGGGGGGGGCGAGGTTGCCTCTGAATGCCTTTTATAAAGAATAGTGCTCAATCGTGTAAAACAGGGGTGATTTTTCATAGTGGGGGAGGGGTGGTGATAGACGGAGAGTGACTAGGATCAAAAGTATACAAATCCTTACTCACTAAACATAATTATCTTTTCAGGATGACTTAGTTCAGAAACATCGTTTTTCGAAAGTAGGATACCGTTACTTGCCACCTGAAAATTTGCGATTTTCTTGTTAGCGCTTATCGATTCTATCCATCCTTCCCGTACTCCGACGCGTTTTCTGGACGCAAAATATTTGATAACTGTATGCGCCTTCGTTAAAAAATAGGAAAAACAAGAAACAAGACCAAAGGTTCCGATGGGATCCCAAAAATTGAATATTTGATCCAGACAATTAGGTTTTGTCTTCGCCAGACTTCTTGAACATTTTTACTCTTAAAATTTAGAAACAGATTAAGGCCAAACAGCTAATCATCTGAGAAAACCAAGTTCAGATATGGATTCAGCATGTGTGTTTGCCCCTATAGGTCATATCCATTTTGACGGAACCGATCGAAACGATCCTGCCTTACTTCTGCCAATTTTCCGGTTTCGGCGAAATTCCGGAACTGCTTGTCCGGCGAAAAAATAAAAGCTCAAAAACGAATTCAACGTATCTCCTTACCCTATATCTAACATCTAATCAACTTCCAATAAAAACTTAACTTTTAACAAATTTTCCGGTTTCAGCCGGATTCCGGACGAACTATATGTCCGGTTAAAAAATGACTGTCTTATACGGATTCAGCATCTCTTCTTACCCCCAAATCGGACATCTGATCAACTACAAATACAACTTTTACTTTTAACAAACTTTCCGGTTGTGGCCGGATTCCGGGTGAACTACTTGTCCGGCGAGAAAATGTTTTTCGTATTCGTGTTCAGCATGTCTTCTTACCCCTTAATCGACTATCTCGTTAGCTGTTTAAAATATTTTGTTTGTCCCTTGATTTGAACCCCCTCCCAACGCCTAAATGTAGGGCTACAGAGCCCATCTACGAACTCGACCTTTCCCTTGACCCAAACGATCCTTCCACCACGTTTCATCAAAATATCTCATTCCATCGAGAGTTATCGTGCTTACAGACGGACAACTTTTGGGATCCCAAGTCAGAAACAAGTGTCTTGAAAACCTTGAAGGGATCCCAAATATTGAAAACTTCATGATACATTTCCTGTTGTGGCCGGATTCTTGCCAACTACTTGTCAGGCAAGAAAACTATTTTCATATTTGGATTCAGCTTGTCTCCTTACTCCTTAATCAAACCTCTAATGAACTTCAGATTAAACTTTAACTTTTCACAAATTTTCCGGTTTTGCCGAATTCCGGATGAACAACTTGTAGGTCAAGAAAATAAATTTCATATTCTGGTTCAGCATGTCTCCTTAACCCCAAATCGAACCTCTAATCAACTTCAGATAAAAATTTTACTTTTCACAAATTTTCCGGTTTTAGCCGGATTACGGGTGACGTGCGGCGAGAAAATTATTTTCATATTCGGATTCAGTATGTCTCCATACCTCTAAATCAACTGTCTCATTAGCTTTTAAAAAATATCTTTGTTTGCCCCTTTATTAGAAAACCCTCTCCCACCCCTAAATGTAGGGTTACAGAGCCCACCTTCGAACTTGACCTGTACATTGACCCAAAGAGTCCTCGTACCAAGTTTCAATAAAATATCTCAACATATCTCTGCTAACAGACGGACGGACGGACAACTTTTACGAAATCACAGGTATCCCGTCACAGGGATCCTAAAAACAAAACGTTGATGCTTCTCGTGGACTTATGTCTGATTGAATTACCGGCGTATATTGAAGCTTCCTCGGTTCGGCCAAAAAGTGCTGAAAAGTCGCAGGTACAAAACGAAACATTGGCGAAATGCGGGGATTTCATCAGATTTATGATTTTTTTCTGTTCAGGCACTAAGCAATCTTCGTCAATCTCGCCACTGCCACCGAAAAGCTGCGTTTGTGTTGAGATTAAAATTTCCCGCGTCATAGTAGAATTTACGTTGTGGGGACGGCCGCAGATATTCTGAACGTCATAACTAGAGCATATAGTGGAAAATAAAAAAAGTCTCTTTGCAGAATCCAAATAATTCAGTGTATTCACTTAGATGACACAAAATTAAAACGGCTTTTCAGTTAAACTTTAAAGGACCCGTGCACCTGTAATGCCAATGCTACCTACTTCTGTAATCGCTCCGTCAACTCTTTACACCCGGAAACGGTTATCTGAATCTGTCCCTGTTTTTGGGATCCTAAAATGTAAGTGGAGGGATACCTATGACATCGCAAAAGTTGTCTGTACGTCTGTACGCACGATAACTCTCGAAGGGATTGAGGTATTTTGATGAAACTTGGTGGGAGGATCCTTTGGGTCAAACAAGTCAAGCTCAAAGATGGGCTCTGTAGCCCTATATTTGAGGGTGGGGGAGGGTTTTTAAATTTAGGGTCATTTTTTTTTTTTTAAGCTATTGAGATAGTTGATTTAGGGGTAAGGAGATATGCTGAATCCGAATATGAAAGTTATTTTCTCACCGGACTAGTAGTTCACCCGGAATCCGGCAAAAATCGGACACAAAATTTGTCGACCAATTTTCGGCTACCCCTTTTCTTCAAATTAGTCTAGCTCTGTGCGGGATTAGTATACTTATGCACAGAGCTAACGTAAGCGGGAGAGAGCTAGTGTGAAGTAGGTAGGTGGTTGCGGGCTATATAACAGTCGGAAAGCTTAGAGGGGTTGACAACTTCAGTAGTAGGGTACACACTGAAACCAAAAATAGGCCGATCCCAATTGTGAGACAAGTAGGGGACTTCTAATGGTCTCATGGTCTAATAATAGGCAGTTAGACCATAATCATCTTTGGCAATGAGGGTTTAGCAGTTTTGTCTACTTGGTAACCTACAATTTGTTTCCTGTGCTTTGTATGGTACGAACAATTTGGTACCACGTCTAGCACGAGGACATGGACTCATAAGTAACAATCGGTTGCTAGTATCTTTGGTGATGAGGGGTTGCCAACTTTTGCTAGTTGGTATACCTTTTATTTTTTGCCAGTGTATTTCATGGTAAGAACGATACGGTACCATGTCTATCACGGGGAGACGGAGTTGTAAGTAAGAATCGGTTGTTGCTAGAAGGGCTTCGCTAGGGGCTTGAAACTTTAAACTTTGATCTGTTTCTAAATATTACAAGTAAAAAGGATTGACTTATCTACATTATATATTGGATTTTTGCGATCCCATCGACACCTTCGGTCTTGTTGTTAAAGTCAGTGGGCCTGGAGAAAAGCTTAAGACAGCGAAAGCCATGAGTAATTTGATAAAGGCAGAACAGTTTTATTAACGTATTGAGCTATTTTAGGATATTGCAACATAAACAGTAAAATTGCGAGGCGTGCTTTAAAGCACGTATCCACACATGACAAGTTGCATAAGCCTAGGCAAAACAAGTACGAGAGGGGAGAAGTTGTGGGAAAAATGAAAAAGGTCACTGTGAGCCGTCCTTTCAGTTAATTATTTTATGTTACAAGTTTCTAACTTATTGCAGGTGGTAAAATGAGCTTCGCCGACTTTCTTGAAGTGGCTCATATTCAGAGCCAGAAGGAGAATGTAAACAAGGAAATCCGCGCAGCCTTTAAAGCCAACGATACCAGGTTGACAGGCATGATGAGCGAACGAGAATTACGCCACATCTTGCAAGGGTGGGGAGAAAAACTCTCAAAACGAGAAGGTAAGTTTATTGTTTTTTACAGACATTATTCTATCGTCTTAGATGTTCCATGTCAGGTCCGGGGAGGAGTGGAGGAATCTTGAGGTATTCCGACGGGTGACCAGATCTTAAATTTGACATTTGGAAAGACGCCGAGTCTCAGACGACCCAGTTCATATCTGGATCGAATTCGGTGACTTTGGCGGGAGCTGGAGGGGGAACCGGGAATCTTGGGAAACGCTTGGAGTGGAGGGGTCGGGATGAAACTTGGTTGGAAGAACAAGCGCAAGTCCTAGATACATCGTTGACATAACCGGATCAGATTCGGGCACTGTTGGGGAGTTGGGGGGGCTTGATTCTGTGCGATCCCACAAGTTCGGAACAGACTGACTTAAGAATAGTCGTTTCCCCGATCCAACCATCACGGGGGTTGCGAAAAGTTTTTGATATGCATGTTAAATTATGTTAAACTATGACTCTCGGTTCATACCTTTACGTAACCTGTAGTCCGAAACCGAGAATCTAGTATACTTGTAGCGTGTACCCGAGCGGTTGGTACATACGGAACTTTACCGGTACTCTGATATTAATCCTCGAAGGGTTGGTTCGTAACTGTGGAGGGGGAAGTTCGGACGGTAGGTCCTGGGTCCCTACATTCAATAAATACTGTTTAGAAATCACACTTACGTTTAATATTGAAGTTCTGCATACATCTGTTAATCCATCCTTAATCACTACTGACTTCTCACTGACTTAAGACTGACTTAACTAATACATATACAACGGTCTTTATATACCTGCTTTTACACTTTGCCTAAATCGTTTCTACTCTGGTTAAATCGTTTCACTCTTGAAAGCATAAAACAGCTGTGAGGAAATTCTCCTTCGAGAAAAAGGCAATTAGCGAGAAACATTTGGAATCAAATGTTTCGTGTCGTTACACTCCTCACGCCTTCCAAAAAGTGTCTCCCGACACAGCTCTAAAAATACCTATAACCTGTAATTTTACTTGCTCAAACCAGGCTGAAGGTTGTCATATCAGCTATGTTTAACAATTTACTTATCCAGTCAAAATTCTGATTTCAAGGGATACTGATTACGGTTAAACTAAAATATTCCAATAAACCAGGTAAACCTGTCACCCCTAACACCATAAGGTGTTAGGTTACAAACTTTCTGCCGTTGTACCATTTCCTATAAAAACTAGCAACCGGCGGCCAACAACAGTTTGGTGTCAACTTTAGTTTGCGTCACCAATCTCTTTTAAGCCAGCTCTCGCCGTCACTCTGCACTGGGTATCGCTTCTGAACCCTTTTGTCAGCCTTAGGCCGACAACTTCCAGTGTATGGAAATCTCTATGGTAGTGGCATTTTTCTCACATAGTGTCAGGTCTACCCTTATTTGGACTACCCGCGTAAGTTCTTTAATTTTTTTTTTTTTTTTTCCTGTTTATCGTTACTGACATCAGAATTTTGGACTTGAACTTTAACTTTCCCTTCCTCCCTTAGAAAAGAATAGCGCCTATATGACAACTTTCAACTGGGAAATCCTATCCAATCTATCCTAGTCTATAGGGCACTTCTAAATAATTATCGTCTCAAACACGTCAGAGTTTCGTTATAAACTATAGACCTAACACTTGCAACTCAATCCTGTTAAAATCCTATTATCTCTACTTATTACTGGGGCAACCAACTTTAGTTATAACTTGAATTCCTAAACCCCAAAGCCTAAATCCTAAAACAAACGTTCACTTGAAATCAAGTAGGGGAAAAATAACTTTAAAATTCCCAAATCACTACTTTTAATTGCCAACCGTCTAGGCAAATCGTCTTTTGACTATTATTACAACATAAGGATTTCCTATCCTGTTCCGACCATAACTATGGTCACTTTTGCCGATGTCTGAATGTTCAAAATACGGTAAGTTCAGACTTACGCATCCGGCAACGTCTTTGGCTTTCTCAAGCTATTGTCTTCTTCCGGGACTCAACATCCGGGTCCCAGCTGTCTCGTGATGGCCTTGCGCCATCTTACTGCTATCAACGGTCACCGCTTCTTCCGACGTTTCATATGGCTTCTTCCGTTTTATGATTTGGTTTTCCTCTTCTTCTTCTGTTGCTGTGTCTGCTTGTGTTCTCTTCTGCATAGCCGCTTCTTGGCTAGAGAACCGTTTCTCTTCTTCTTGTTACAAGGCTTGTAGTCAGCCTTGCTTGAAAGTCATCTTCAGGAACGATTAGCTGCGATGACAGCTATCCGACGTCTCTGTGCTGAAGATACTAGTTCGATCCTTTGTAAGGTTGTCCTTCCGCTCGCTTGTGGGTGTGAGCACTTCTGGTATGACGAACTCACCGTTGGTGTCTCTCTTACTCGACTGAATTGTAACTCGGACATAAACCCACAATATTAGCTGCTTATTTGCTTTCTTTCATGGGACTAGCTGTCGACCCATTTTTAGTTTAATTCTTTAAACGATTCCAGCATTCCCTTATAGCAAATTCTCTTTTTGCACCAAGAACGGAGCTCTATTTAAATCCTTTACCCTTAAGGATTACTAGCGCAGCTTCTGCTGTTAGAAACTTTCTTTTAGGACAACCTTATTTCCTCTTTAATGGTCCTTGGTCCGAAGTTACCAGTTATTTCAGAGAGACACAATACCTGTAAAATACAAAACAGATTAATCCAAATCTGTTAATCTTGGCGGGTACTTCTTCCCGCCCAGGGGTGACCAAAAACTCACCCCCAAGAAATCTGTTTATCCTCGCGGGTGCATGCTTCTCCCCGCTCAGGGGTGACCAAACTCACCCCTCGCTAAATATTAGCATTTACTCGAATGAAACTAGGCCAAAGTTCCATTTAATTTTAGTGGTGTTCCACTTCCTTCAGTCATGAGTACGTTCTTTTAAAGCACAAGTTATTAGTTCTTAAAGGAATACTTGAGGAGAATCATTCGTCAATGAAACTTCTCTTTATCACTTGTGCGACACTAGGGAAAAGGGGGAAGATAAATAAAATTAGTGTGTACGATCAAGTGTGACCAAGTGGACGACAGTTCATGACGCTGTTGCTCACCTGGCTTGCATTAATCGTGAAAAGCTTGTATCACTATTTCTGTGTCCCACCTCCCAGTTTCGTGTATGTTAACTTGTCTGGCTGCTTTCTTTCTCGTAATGGTCTCGACTGTCTACTTGAGAGCGACTCAAGATACAGTTTGTACTCCTCCTGTTTTGCTTTCTTTGATGCTTGTTCTGCTGCCCGTGTAGCATCTAAATCTGGCCTACCCCTTTTGCTCGATGTGGCTTGGTCAAATTTATGTTGGTGCAAACGTTGTTCGATGTGACTTTTCCTTACCAACCGTTTGGCTGCCAAGCCAGTTGACTGAGGTAGACTATTTGACCTCCCGCGGATCGGTTCTACCGGGGCAAAAACATCGACTGACGGTTCCCCTATAGCCTGCTGCGTAGGGATTTCGGTCGTCAGCGGTTCCGATGGCTGCTCTGAGCCAACTGATCCTGGAGTAGACCTCACTTCTTTGCTTGGGTTTCCTGTTGCTTCTTGCCGTGGGGTCGTTACAACCTCTGGTCCTTGACCTTCTAACGTCTCTTCAGTGGTGGTAGAGCCACCTGTTCTCTGTTCAGGAGCTTCACCTTCCTCTTTCGTTGCAGGCGAGGTAGATTTTGATTCATTTGATCCCGATGAAACTGATGTATCTTTAGGAGGGCTCCTCCTCCGCCATAGATCTTCGTCAGTTCCACTTGTTTGAGGTGCTGGACCTGATGCGGGGTTTTTACAGGAACCGGCACCACTTTGTGAGCTTTGGCTTTTACGCAACTTTTCTTCCTTGCGTTTTCTCTTTTCATGGGCCGCCTCCCAATCGACTGGCCCTAACAAAGGCTCTACCAGCCATTTATCCATTGTCGCTAGCCAGCTCTTTGGCTTCTTTTTCGGTGTAAATCCGCTTGATTTCTTGGATTCTGGACTGCTTCGCGATACAGAAGGTTTTGTAATACCTTTGCTCTGATCTCGCAGTGGACTCTCAGTCTCCTTTGGCTTCACCAAAGGGGTAGAACATGAGGGTCCTGGCGTAAACAGCAGTTCCTTCGGTTGGAAAACTTCGTCTCCTATCGAGTCGTCGTACTTCTGGCCTAGATAGTTGTCCCACGCAAGCTCGCTCGGTGTCGCTTTTGTTCTGTCAAGGAAACGGTCCTTGAAGTCGGGAGTGCCTTCGATATCCAAGTCCGCTGGTGACGAGTATCTTCGTCCTTTCGTGTCATCAGGTGTCCCCTGAAATGGACTTGGCAGATCTGAATAGTCACCATCGTGCAGTTCACTTGGTATCTTATACCTGGGCGTCCTGGGAGCGGAGGCTGCTGTATCTGAGAATTCTTCCTCACTGTCCTCCGACTCTTCTTCTTGTGGTGGTATATCAGATGAATGTGTATTTCCTCCGGCAGAAGAGTTTGGATCTTCGAAGAAATGAGCTGGAACGCTTGTCTGAGCTGGTTCAGTTGATGTTGAGGGTCTAGCAGAGCTGGTATTGCTTGGTATCTGCTGAGTGTCTGGCCTTCCACCTTCGTCACCACTTTCGTCATCTGAAGAATCGGACCCGTCGTCTGATGAATCGGATTCCTCATGCTTGTGTGGTGGCTCGGCAAACCGCACTTTCCTGGCTGATTTTGCCGATGTTTGTATTTCCTCTTCAACCTCAACCTGGCCTTCCCAAAGCCTATATGGTGTATAAGGCTTCAGGCGATTCTGATGAACAACTGATTTCTTGTTGTCGCTTACTCGAGTGATTTCGTAGTTGAGTTTGTTCTCTAGTACTGCTGTCACTCGGTAAGGTCCCGCCCAGCGAATCTTGTCAAGCTTCTGGTGTCGTGCCTCCGGTGGAACGTGAAGCAAAACTAACTGACCCACTTCAAACTGATGATATTTCAAATCTGTATCATAATATTTCTTCTGTTTTTCCTTTGCTGTTTTGATATTTTGACCCACCATGTCAAAAGCTAGCTTCTGCCTCATTATCATTTCTGATTTATAGTTAACGTCCGAATCGTAATATGTGCGACTGCTTATAATGCCATCTGATGGGAAACGAGGTTCATGCAAAAATGTCATAAAGTGAGGCGTGTCCTGTATTGATTCTTGGTAAGCCGTGTTAATCGCCCACTGGACATATGGAAGAAAATTCTCCCAATCCGAAAAATCTCGTCGGCTTACATACATGCTGAGAATATTTGCAATTTCCCGGTTGTGTCTTTCTGTGGCCCCGTTACAGGCAGGATGGAAACTTGAAGTCCTGAGTCCTTTAATATTCAAGATTTCTAGAGTAGCTTTGAAAATTGAACTCATGAATTCGCTACCTTGGTCACTAATTATCTGATCACAGCAACCATAGATTAGGACAAACTTCTCGACAAACGCCTTTGCGACCTCGTTTGCCGACTTATCAGGAATAGGTGCCAAAGTCACGTGCTTAGTAAAGTGATCAGTTATCACGAGCACGTACTTGTTACCTTGGTCCGACCGATTGAACGGACCCAACAAGTCTAAACCAACCAACTCTAAGGGACGACTTACCATTGGAAGCGAGCCAAGAGGTGCTTTCGGAGTGTAAGGTAAGCCTTTGCGCTGACTGCACTTGAGACAACCTTGAACATAACCTTTGATGATTGAAAACATGTCTCTGAAATAGCATCGCTCCCGTATGCGCTGATAAGTGCGCATGAAGGCGAAATGTCCTGCCAGCGGAGAATCGTGGAAAAATTCAAGCGTTTCCCTTATTAAGCTTGTCGGCAAAACCGGCACAACCTTGATATCAGAGCGACGGCACTTGTTTGTTGGTATGGAGAGGTAACAAACAAGGTCGGATTCTTCGTCAATGACAAAATTCTGAATTTCTCGCAATACGAGTCTTTCAGTTTCCTGCGGCATCCTTTTTCCAGAACTCAAATGATCGCGAACAACTTTGCAGAAAGCATCCTTAGCCTGCAGATCTCGGTTATGAGCTGTTGACGTAACTGGTAAGTCACTGATATTCGTCAAATTGACACTTACCGTAGGCAACCTTGAGAGTGCATCTGGAACGACATTTTTAGGACCGGGTATGTACTGAATGTCGAAATCATACCCTTGGAGCTCCATCTGAAAACGTGCCCATTTACCCGTAGCGTCGTTCTTATTCATAAGCCAAGTTAAAGGCCTATGATCTGACAAGACAGTGAACCTCTTGCCAAGCAGATAAGGTCTAAAAGTCCGAATATGATAAACAACAGCGAGAGCCTCCTTCTCCGTCGCTGAATGCTTCCGTTCAGCCGTGTTCAAAGTTCTAGACGAGAAACGGAGGATCCTCTCTTGCCCATTCTGAACCTGGGCCAGCACTCCGCCAATAGCGACGTCTGAAGCATCTACTTTCAAAATCATAGGATTAGCGCTAGGACTAAAATCAGGAAGTCCTAAAATTGGCTTCTGAAGAAGGTTCGATCGCAACTTCTCGAAAGCCTCTCGCTGTTCCAGCCCAAAATCAAAATGTGTTCCTTTCTTGGTCAGGCGGGTAAGGCTTTCTGCTATTCCGGAAAAATTTCTGATGAATTTGCGGAAATAGGAAAACAATCCAAGTGCTGAACGAAGCTCATGTAGGTTCTTCGGGTAAGCTAACTCTTCGATAGCAGTTATCTTGCTTGGGTCCGGTCTTATCCCTTTCCTGGATATTTGGTGTCCCAAGTAAGTCAGTTCTTCCTTGAAAAAGGAACACTTTTTACCCTTGAGCTTCAGATTCGCCCGTCTAAGTGCCTCGAAAACCTTTGACAATGCTGCAAAATGTTGTTCGTCTGATTTGTTGGCAGCCAAGATGTCATCAAGATAGACTGAGATACCTAGTCGAAACAGATGATTCAGAATCCTATTCATCAGCCTAGAGTAATGCGCAGGCGCGTTGGACAGGCCAAAAGGCATCTTCTTGAATTGGTAAACCGGTGTGCCTGGCGCTGCAAAGGCTGTGATCGGTCGCGAGTCTTCATCGATAGTACATTGCCAGTATCCAGAGATGGCGTCCATGCTGCTGTAGACACTGCATCCATGTAGTCTATCCAGTAGCTGGTCTATGTGTGGCAGCGGATAAGAGTCTTTCCTGGTAAGACTATTGACCTTCCTTAGGTCAATGACTGCCCTCTTCGATCCATCTTTCTTCGGTACTATTAGCAGTGGGCTCAGCCATGGTGAACTTGATTCTTCGATTACTCCGCACTTCAGCATCTTGTCGATTTCAGCATGCACAGATGCCTCCAGGTGTGCAGGAATTCTGTAAGGTCTCATACGGCTTGGAGGATTGTTGCCAACGTCGATAGTGAATGGTTCCAGGTCACATTCACCTAGGTCGAACTCATCTTTTGCAAAAACATCGCTGTTGTTAACTAGGAAATCTTCGATGACCTCTCTCCTTCTTGAGTTCTTCTGTAGATGGTCCAGCTTGAACTGCGAAAGAAAAACTTCGCGCTCTCCTTCTGTCATTGGTCGACACTTCCTGCGAGTTTCTGACGTCACAACCAAGCTGTTGACGGTCACACAGTCTTTCTGTTCAAATTTCGTCCCAGTAGCCACACTCATCCGTGGGACTTTAACGACTGCGTCTGATGAATTCTCTACATATATCGAAACCAGTCCTTCCTCAGGTATTGCAACTTGATCTAGGATTACCAACTGAGGAAACTTTTGGACAAACTGATCCGAAGCAACAATTAAAACCTCCTTGAAATCCAACGTCCGACGTGGAGCCAAACACAACCTGCTTATCGAAAACGGCGGTAGTTTGACCGGCAACACTGTTGTCATCTCGACAACGGTGTCCTCTGACTCATCCTTGACTTCCGCAACAACATTAAACGACCTAGCGGAATCCTTCCTAACAAGGGAGTCGGTCTCCGAATCAACGTAAAACCTATGTCGCTTCATAAACGTGTATCCTAATATCATCGGAATCCTTAAAGCATCACTGACGAAAAACTTTTCCTCGCAGCGTTCGTCTCCTATCTTAACAAAATCCGTGATGACACCTCTGACGTCTAAACCGTGCCCAGACGCACTTTTAACCAACGTGGAATCTGCTTTGAGTCCCTCCTGGACTCTATGTGGCAACCTCCTGAAGAGGGCCCTGCTAATGAGGCTAATGCCGGAACCCGTGTCCGCCAGTGCCTCTACCTGTATTCAGTGCTTCCACTTGCTCCCCTTCGAAAATCCTGCCGGGAACCCCAAAAATCCTGAAAAATCCTGCTAGGAAAGTAAAAAATCCTGCCAAAAATCCTGCCGAAAAAAAAAATCGTTTCCATACTAGTTGAAAGGATGGCTGTGAGGACTATAGTCGGACGGTTTGACCAAACGCAGCTGAATATATCGTCTCTATCGTTTGGGAGGATCAAGGACATTTTTGCCGTAATTACTAAATGCACATTAAAGCCGCGTTCGATTTACCCTTGTCTCGGTCCTGTCTCAGTCCTGTCAGCCAAATGCCGTTTTATTTAACTGCCTTGTCCGCTTAACACCGTTTTATTTGTCCTGTCAGCTGACAATTGTCAGCGTCCTGTCAGACAGGACGCCGTGAATGATGACATGATCTCCGAGCAAGTTTCGGTCCTGTCTCAGGTAGATTTCTCATTTGCGTTTTATTTGTGATGCCTGTCCGTTGAGTCATTCACCTGACAGGGCTAAATAAAACGGGTTTAAACCGTGACAGGACAGTAACAAGAAGACAAGACCGAGACAAGGAGGGCTCAAATCGAACGCAGCTTAAACGACTATATAGGCCCTTAAACAGGGGTTTCACTAGCCCTTCACCTTTGGAGGGGGGTGTCCAGTTTTGCCCAAGGGACTCAAAAATGTACCGACAAAAAGCGAGCCGCAACGACGCTAACGACTGTAGCCATGATAAATTATACTAAGCGCCGCAGGCGAAAATTTTAAAATACGCCTTTTTTCTGGCAAAAGTTTATTTACATTTTAGATTTTAGCGTGGTTTAAACCCCCCAAAATGCCAAGCCTTCAACGCCAACTATGTGACGCTTCCTACTTTTAAATAGGGAATTTCTCACTATAAAATGCGCCGCAGGCAAATTTTTTTGGAAACACTGATGATCAAAGTGTCTTTTTGTGGGCATTTTTATTAAAAAAGAAATCCTGGGAAGTCCTGAAAAAGTCTGAAAATCCTGCTAAATCCTGGATTATCAAAAATCCTGAAAAAAATCCTGCCGCTATCCAAAAATCCTGAATTTCAGGATAAATCCTGCAAAGTGGAAGCACTGCCTGTATTCCACACAACGTGACGTCAACAAAAGGTGCATCCTTTGCGCAATTATACGCACTAATGTAAGACGGACGACGGAAATTGCGGGGCGCCGGATTCCTCTTTACTCTGGAACCGCGCCCCCTCGCCAGTTTAAATGCCTCGATGAATTTTTGTTTGCTGGCTCAAGACCTCTTGACCAGCAATTCCTTGCGATGTGCCCGACCTTGGCACACTTCGCACAAATCGGTTTCCCACTAGCGTCCCAGGCGTATGCGTTTCTGTGTTCTGTTTGCCTGGTGTGGGTATGAATTTTAGTGTCTTGTTTCTGCCGCGTAATTTGGCCTCGGTCATTACTTTTCGTGAAGGGTGTATGGCTCGGTGTATGGTTCCGAGTGTATTGGTTGTTTTTGGTAATTATCTGTGATCGCTGTGGAACTAGTTCCTGAGACTTACCATTTTTGTTGTAAAACACCCTCGTTTCGCTCCTACTTTCATGTTGCAACTTAACCTTTTCCTGAGCACGATACCATTTTATCAAGCAATCCTTGGTGACTTCCCAAGAATCGGGGTCCCGCAAATAAACCTTTTCGCTCAAACCCCTTGCCAAATGGTTGTGAACCATTGTTTTCAGGAGCGACTGCAAAAGCTGAAAAGAAGACCCTGGTGCGTTGCTCGCTGCTGGCATAGCATCTAGACCGAGTTGGTTTAGAGCCTTCAGCTCGATACTTTCAACAAATTTGAAAGGTTCCTGTCCCTCTTCCAAATATAATTTTTCGTACAAAAGCCGATCTTTCTTTGACGTGCTCTGGAAACGTTCCTTAAATGCCGTCCGAAGTGCCACGAAAGTTGTGAATTTTCCTTCATTAGCTCTGAAAAAGTCTAATGCCACCCCCCGACATTTGTGCCGCACAATTTTTAGCAGCTCCGGTTCCTTTATTTCGTCTTCATCCCAGGCCGATACATCTTTAACTTTTTCCAAAAACTCATCCACGTCCGTCCGACCCTCAAAATAGTCGACGGTCTCGGCCGCTTTTAATAAAAACTCAATTTTCCCGGCCATTTCCAAACAAAAACGTCAAAAACTCTATCCTATCGGGAACCAACCGGAACTCACCCTTCCACAGCAAAACGATGTCACCAGTGTTAAATTATGTTAAACTATGACTCTCGGTTCATACCTTTACGTAACCTGTAGTCCGAAACCGAGAATCTAGTATACTTGTAGCGTGTACCCGAGCGGTTGGTACATACGGAACTTTACCGGTACTCTGATATTAATCCTCGAAGGGTTGGTTCGTAACTGTGGAGGGGGAAGTTCGGACGGTAGGTCCTGGGTCCCTACATTCAATAAATACTGTTTAGAAATCACACTTACGTTTAATATTGAAGTTCTGCATACATCTGTTAATCCATCCTTAATCACTACTGACTTCTCACTGACTTAAGACTGACTTAACTAATACATATACAACGGTCTTTATATACCTGCTTTTACACTTTGCCTAAATCGTTTCTACTCTGGTTAAATCGTTTCACTCTTGAAAGCATAAAACAGCTGTGAGGAAATTCTCCTTCGAGAAAAAGGCAATTAGCGAGAAACATTTGGAATCAAATGTTTCGTGTCGTTACATGCACAAACAGAAAAACGGATGGACAAAATAGGATGCAAGTTGGACAGTGCCGAGTTTATGCGACCTTGATTAGTTATTTGGCGTCCGGACAGGATCCGGTTGAACCGATGAGGTTATTACTTGTGTTATTACTCTTTACTTCCGAGGTCCCGCGATGGACCTTTAGTTGCCGGTTCAATGTCGATACTCTGACCCAGAGCTAAACCCGACTTGCGAACATAACGGTAGCGTGCGAACGGGGGAATCGTTCAACTCTTCAAAGGCGTATTTGGGATCGTAGTCTTTCGTTCGGTGGTTCGAGCTGACTTACTGTATTATAAATTGCTGGTCACAAAATAGTCCAATGCACAACAGCTTTTTCTTGGCTTATTTCTAATTCGTATCTCATTCGCGTCTCATGCGTATCTCAAACGTATCTGATTCTAAAACCGCTCTCCAGTTCCTGATTCCACCACCGCCACTTCCGTTAGCTTGCACATTCGCGGTTCTTTCGGAAACCCCAGAAACCACGAGGCTTTACCAAAATCTATGTTTTTTAGCAGGATATTCAAAACCACTATTTCCAGGAAGTTCAACCCAAACTCTAAGTCTCCAAGAGGAAATGGAATATTCTTTTACGTCTTTTATATTTTCTGAACTATGAATAAAATGCTTCCGATAATTAATTATTAATGACCAACCCAATGTAACACTCCTTCCTTCCCTGAAAAGTTTTGTCTCCGACAAAACAGAACTACGTCAAAACTTGATATCTTCTACTTAGCTTTCTACTGCTTAAACTTAATTTTGATTTCAGTTATTTTTAACTCTACCAATCGGTCAGTCTGTCTAACCTTAGGTTACAACAGGTCAACCTAGTTGCAGTATCGGCTTTGTGAAAATAAGATTCTTAATTTTTAAAAGCCTCAACTCTTGCTTTGCCTGAGGGTTCTCATAGCGGTGACTACAGGGTTTTATGGACCCGAAGTCGGTGCTCCAGCACTACTAGCTGTCTACTCTCCTGGCAATGCGTAATATTTTATAAAAATTTTCAAAACAATAAAATAAATTCTACATCCCTCCCCCCTTTCGAAAAATCTCGTTCGGGGTAGGGTTTATTTTTATTTCGACGAAATTAAGTTTTGATTCTCCGATCACAACTACCAACAAAGAAGGATTAGTATCACAAACGTCTGGTCACTCCATTTTACTTTATAAATTTAGTAGATCTAAAATGAGATATATAGCAAAATCGACACAATTACTTTTTAAAATATCAACTATCTGGAATAGTTTGCTTTCGAACCAACCTCCCAGAATTAAAGAAGGAATAAACTTTTCCCTTTTAAAGTTCTACTTAAACCATGTGCAAACTTGGAAGCTGTGGTCGCGACGCAAGGAACGAGAACTACGTTACCACGATTCTGAAATTCGCCTTGCCAAAACTGTTGTAAAATTTACAATCATCAATATCTAATTTCGTATTCTCCTCCATTGGCTTTTGATGCTCGGCCATGATGATGAACTCTCCTTGCGGTCATCTTCCATGACCTCTATGCCAGCGTAGTTGAATGAGCTTGCAACGACGTTCCTTTATACAACCAGATGTCAGCTCCTGCAACAAATAAGCACATTAGCATACAATAAAAGCCGGCTAGTAAGACTTTACTAGCCGTTGGCTGGAATCTGTTGTCTTTTCACGCCAGATTTCAGCCACGAGTAACCATAAAATATTTGACTGGTACTTGGCCATTATAATAGTATGACCACTTCGATAAGTTCGCTGAACAAGCAGTAGCGCATTATCTTACACGTGCGTCTTGCACACACCGGTATCTTTACAAGTTGGCTTACCCTATGCCATTATAACTGTATGGAAATTCTGATAATTATGTCACCCATGAAGCTCATGCTTCATGCACATGTTCGTATTATATGTTGTCGTAACCTCTTACTTCCATTAGGATTGGTGTTGTGTTTGACCTATGATTCGAGGTTTTAAAATGGTACAGTCACATTCTCAACTCCCTTCCAGCTTGAATATTTTCGAGTATTGGCAGAAATTCGATTAACTGCTCAGTTGTAGTCTCACTGGTACGTCTATAAAGAGTTGTTGCTTAGTCTACCCGGGAGCGCGTGACGAAAGTGTCAATAATAGGTCGACGGATACTTCAACTGGTATCTCGATAGGTGTCGGCTCCGCAATGACGTTATCAATGACGTCATAAAGACATGTTTTGGCGACAAAGTAAGAAAATGATTCATAGCTACGTTTCTCCTTGGTTCTTCACTAAGAACCTCCGGCAATGCCGACTACTCCTCGTCCACATACAGGTTGACTCCCGACCCAATGAGCGGTAGCGATAGTTCGTCTCTTGTTCTCCATCCGCAGAGGTAGTGTATGTGGACAGTGCTGTTGCTCCACCCCGCTTCCAAACGGGCGACGATTCTTGAATTAATTTCTATTGGCTCGGCAGTTTGCGAATTAAAATCTGTAAAATAATAAACGCAATAAATCTGGAAAAATAACGTAACCGCTTACAGGGCTACATTCTGTCGTTTTCTCTCTGTGGTAATTTCGTGTTTCTTTCAACCGAATCTCAGTCCTTCACGTTTTGTCTGTTCACTTGTTTCGGCATTTAAAACACAACATCTTTGATATTTAAAATATATCAAATGCCAAAACCGCAAATTACATGACTCTTTAAACTTCTCGCGACTTAAATGTCTCAAAGGCCAAAACCGCAAATTACGTGGCACTTTAAACTTCTCGCGACTTCTCATCCGTCGTTTAAAATACGCGAATGATAACGCAACCGCGAGTTTTTAAATTCAACTAGTGAATAAATCCATTTAAACTTAGCGGTTTTAGTTCTTTAACAAGACAAATGGCATAAGAAACTATTTCCAAACAATTCTGGTAACATGGGGTAGGAGGGTATACCTCTACTGATATACTTGTTACCGTGAATCTGTTTTGAGGTTCAGGTTTACGTCTTTGACCTCTGACGATTGGCTGATGCAGTGTCTGTCTGACCTGCGACATCATCCAAACCAATGTCTATCTCCTGTCAATCTCAAACTGGAAAACTAGAACAACAAATTAAGCAAATCTCAAACTTCATACAAATCAGGTTCGAATTAAATTAAAGTTGCGATATGAAGTTAAACCGCAAAGTGACGTCGGTTGTTTGGGTAAAATCAGACCGCAGATTTACGTTCTTGAATAGCAATATTTAAATACGAGGCTTCGTAAGCGTTACAGGTATTTTCTACGTCATACTACGTCATACTTCGTCATGCTCTATATTACGTCACACAAACACGTCATGGTTTATACTACATAACATGGCTAAGTCATACATGAATTCGGAATTTTTCGTGACGGATCAAACAAACTTTATGCTAACAAAACGGATTAACGAAGTTCGAAACTTCCTTCTAATTTGACAATTAAGCAATCTTCTTCTTCTAAGGTATCTTAGGTGGGACTAGGAACTTAGAAACTGCAACCGTCTTCAGTGCCGAGACAGGTCGCTCCGGCCGAAGTGAGCCTGACTCAGTCACTTTTGAGGGTATCACAGAACAATAGACCAATAGTAAAAACATAATTTGGCCCTTAATGTTATGACTCTAGGTCTATTATTAATTAACTCAAATTTTGGATTTCTTTCATGGATCTGAAATCAGGGAATAATAAAAAAAAAAATCAACTTTGTTGTCCAATAATAATTTGGTAAGCCACACACAAACTAGCGATTTAACAAGCAGTTGGCTATAGCAAAATACAGAGCATGCACTATCAGACTTCCTATTTCTACCTCATGATCCAGTTCATCTAATTCTTGGGATCACCTTTTGTTTTTGATTTTACATTAGGTACCTTTTACTGGATGACCCGCAAAAACCAGCATGATTGGTTATGCTATTTTATGGCTGTTAAAATGTAGGCTACATTTTTGCACGTCTGCAAAGAAGCCTGTAAATCTTGTATTTTGTCACCTCTATTTCTTAACTCTCACGGAACTTTTACAACTAATACTAGAAAACCACAATAAAACTTTCAAGGGAAATATTCAACTAATTATTGATTTAGTTTGACCATATTAACCTCAGTTTATTTTCTGCTCTCAGGCAGATAAGGGCTTCCCAGCCTATCATACCCGAACCTATTTGTAGACTGGACTGATTTCTCGCAATGGACGCACAGCGCCTCTCGTGCATAAATAAAACATCACGCCTGGCAGCACGTGATTGTGCGTTGCCTTAATGGAGCCTAAGTGCCCCTGAGCGAGCAGAAGGCTGAATTGGATCTCCATGAACTAAATCGGGGATGGCATGGCCCTGTACCACGTTAAAGCACAAATTACATAGAAAAATCTCCTCTAATTTTCTAGTGCCCCTCCACGGTATTTGTTTGTCCCTAACTCTTCTTTTATTCACTTTGAAATCCATCATTGGATTTTTAGAATCCTTACGGGATTTCTTTCCATTGACACTTAGCGCCTTCTACTTTTATCACTATCATACGTTGACCGCCTTGCAACGCGGCACGTCGCGCTTTCTGTGTCCCGAGCCTAAGTCCCGCTTAAGGCTCTCTCGCACTAAAATCGTTGGACGGTTACCCAAATCAATAAGGGTTTCCGCTATGTATGATCCGACTATCATTACCCAACCGTCCCATCAGCTCTGGTTATGACCCCAGATTTTCCTCATTTCGTGAAATAACAAGAGTATTTACTTCTGGACAAACAACAATTGGCTTTCATTTGAACTTTAAAGGTGCTGGGCTGTGCAGACGAACAGTTCCCGAACGACAAACAAAAAAAATGCACGACTATAGGCTACTAGACAGCTCATATCTCGAATAATTATTAGTTAGTTTTGGCATCATTTCCAAGGTCTTCCAATAATATTTTCCTGCTGCAAAGCTCACATCCCTCTTATTTTTAAAATAACAACTGTGTTTAAAAGAATAACTATCTAAGAAACCCTAACAAGCTATTGCTGAAAACGACACATAAGCACACTTTTCCACGACTTGCTGGGGATCCACACACGGAAGCATTAAAATAGCGCAAAACACTGCAATTTACAACATTAAACTAACTTATTTACAAAAATCTCCGCTGAGAGTTGTGCCTAATCGAAAGAGTGCCTAAACTCTTCTGAACCCAGGCCTTGAAGCGCGATCTTGGAAGCAGGGTTAAGAACATTATTTCCGGTTTGTCTTTGTCGTCGTAAGGCATAATTCGCGCGTTAACCATTGTAGCTGCTCTAATGTCTAACTGAATAAATAAAAACGCAACAAAATAGTTACTAGCACATCTAGCCTATGATTCCCTTCCAAACGAAAGACAACGCGCCACCAGTGAACCGATGAGGTTATTACTTGTGTTATTACTCTTTACTTCCGAGGTCCCGCGATGGACCTTTAGTTGCCGGTTCAATGTCGATACTCTGACCCAGAGCTAAACCCGACTTGCGAACATAACGGTAGCGTGCGAACGGGGGAATCGTTCAACTCTTCAAAGGCGTATTTGGGATCGTAGTCTTTCGTTCGGTGGTTCGAGCTGACTTACTGTATTATAAATTGCTGGTCACAAAATAGTCCAATGCACAACAGCTTTTTCTTGGCTTATTTCTAATTCGTATCTCATTCGCGTCTCATGCGTATCTCAAACGTATCTGATTCTAAAACCGCTCTCCAGTTCCTGATTCCACCACCGCCACTTCCGTTAGCTTGCACATTCGCGGTTCTTTCGGAAACCCCAGAAACCACGAGGCTTTACCAAAATCTATGTTTTTTAGCAGGATATTCAAAACCACTATTTCCAGGAAGTTCAACCCAAACTCTAAGTCTCCAAGAGGAAATGGAATATTCTTTTACGTCTTTTATATTTTCTGAACTATGAATAAAATGCTTCCGATAATTAATTATTAATGACCAACCCAATGTAACACTCCTTCCTTCCCTGAAAAGTTTTGTCTCCGACAAAACAGAACTACGTCAAAACTTGATATCTTCTACTTAGCTTTCTACTGCTTAAACTTAATTTTGATTTCAGTTATTTTTAACTCTACCAATCGGTCAGTCTGTCTAACCTTAGGTTACAACAGGTCAACCTAGTTGCAGTATCGGCTTTGTGAAAATAAGATTCTTAATTTTTAAAAGCCTCAACTCTTGCTTTGCCTGAGGGTTCTCATAGCGGTGACTACAGGGTTTTATGGACCCGAAGTCGGTGCTCCAGCACTACTAGCTGTCTACTCTCCTGGCAATGCGTAATATTTTATAAAAATTTTCAAAACAATAAAATAAATTCTACATCCCTCCCCCCTTTCGAAAAATCTCGTTCGGGGTAGGGTTTATTTTTATTTCGACGAAATTAAGTTTTGATTCTCCGATCACAACTACCAACAAAGAAGGATTAGTATCACAAACGTCTGGTCACTCCATTTTACTTTATAAATTTAGTAGATCTAAAATGAGATATATAGCAAAATCGACACAATTACTTTTTAAAATATCAACTATCTGGAATAGTTTGCTTTCGAACCAACCTCCCAGAATTAAAGAAGGAATAAACTTTTCCCTTTTAAAGTTCTACTTAAACCATGTGCAAACTTGGAAGCTGTGGTCGCGACGCAAGGAACGAGAACTACGTTACCACGATTCTGAAATTCGCCTTGCCAAAACTGTTGTAAAATTTACAATCATCAATATCTAATTTCGTATTCTCCTCCATTGGCTTTTGATGCTCGGCCATGATGATGAACTCTCCTTGCGGTCATCTTCCATGACCTCTATGCCAGCGTAGTTGAATGAGCTTGCAACGACGTTCCTTTATACAACCAGATGTCAGCTCCTGCAACAAATAAGCACATTAGCATACAATAAAAGCCGGCTAGTAAGACTTTACTAGCCGTTGGCTGGAATCTGTTGTCTTTTCACGCCAGATTTCAGCCACGAGTAACCATAAAATATTTGACTGGTACTTGGCCATTATAATAGTATGACCACTTCGATAAGTTCGCTGAACAAGCAGTAGCGCATTATCTTACACGTGCGTCTTGCACACACCGGTATCTTTACAAGTTGGCTTACCCTATGCCATTATAACTGTATGGAAATTCTGATAATTATGTCACCCATGAAGCTCATGCTTCATGCACATGTTCGTATTATATGTTGTCGTAACCTCTTACTTCCATTAGGATTGGTGTTGTGTTTGACCTATGATTCGAGGTTTTAAAATGGTACAGTCACATTCTCAACTCCCTTCCAGCTTGAATATTTTCGAGTATTGGCAGAAATTCGATTAACTGCTCAGTTGTAGTCTCACTGGTACGTCTATAAAGAGTTGTTGCTTAGTCTACCCGGGAGCGCGTGACGAAAGTGTCAATAATAGGTCGACGGATACTTCAACTGGTATCTCGATAGGTGTCGGCTCCGCAATGACGTTATCAATGACGTCATAAAGACATGTTTTGGCGACAAAGTAAGAAAATGATTCATAGCTACGTTTCTCCTTGGTTCTTCACTAAGAACCTCCGGCAATGCCGACTACTCCTCGTCCACATACAGGTTGACTCCCGACCCAATGAGCGGTAGCGATAGTTCGTCTCTTGTTCTCCATCCGCAGAGGTAGTGTATGTGGACAGTGCTGTTGCTCCACCCCGCTTCCAAACGGGCGACGATTCTTGAATTAATTTCTATTGGCTCGGCAGTTTGCGAATTAAAATCTGTAAAATAATAAACGCAATAAATCTGGAAAAATAACGTAACCGCTTACAGGGCTACATTCTGTCGTTTTCTCTCTGTGGTAATTTCGTGTTTCTTTCAACCGAATCTCAGTCCTTCACGTTTTGTCTGTTCACTTGTTTCGGCATTTAAAACACAACATCTTTGATATTTAAAATATATCAAATGCCAAAACCGCAAATTACATGACTCTTTAAACTTCTCGCGACTTAAATGTCTCAAAGGCCAAAACCGCAAATTACGTGGCACTTTAAACTTCTCGCGACTTCTCATCCGTCGTTTAAAATACGCGAATGATAACGCAACCGCGAGTTTTTAAATTCAACTAGTGAATAAATCCATTTAAACTTAGCGGTTTTAGTTCTTTAACAAGACAAATGGCATAAGAAACTATTTCCAAACAATTCTGGTAACATGGGGTAGGAGGGTATACCTCTACTGATATACTTGTTACCGTGAATCTGTTTTGAGGTTCAGGTTTACGTCTTTGACCTCTGACGATTGGCTGATGCAGTGTCTGTCTGACCTGCGACATCATCCAAACCAATGTCTATCTCCTGTCAATCTCAAACTGGAAAACTAGAACAACAAATTAAGCAAATCTCAAACTTCATACAAATCAGGTTCGAATTAAATTAAAGTTGCGATATGAAGTTAAACCGCAAAGTGACGTCGGTTGTTTGGGTAAAATCAGACCGCAGATTTACGTTCTTGAATAGCAATATTTAAATACGAGGCTTCGTAAGCGTTACAGGTATTTTCTACGTCATACTACGTCATACTTCGTCATGCTCTATATTACGTCACACAAACACGTCATGGTTTATACTACATAACATGGCTAAGTCATACATGAATTCGGAATTTTTCGTGACGGATCAAACAAACTTTATGCTAACAAAACGGATTAACGAAGTTCGAAACTTCCTTCTAATTTGACAATTAAGCAATCTTCTTCTTCTAAGGTATCTTAGGTGGGACTAGGAACTTAGAAACTGCAACCGTCTTCAGTGCCGAGACAGGTCGCTCCGGCCGAAGTGAGCCTGACTCAGTCACTTTTGAGGGTATCACAGAACAATAGACCAATAGTAAAAACATAATTTGGCCCTTAATGTTATGACTCTAGGTCTATTATTAATTAACTCAAATTTTGGATTTCTTTCATGGATCTGAAATCAGGGAATAATAAAAAAAAAAATCAACTTTGTTGTCCAATAATAATTTGGTAAGCCACACACAAACTAGCGATTTAACAAGCAGTTGGCTATAGCAAAATACAGAGCATGCACTATCAGACTTCCTATTTCTACCTCATGATCCAGTTCATCTAATTCTTGGGATCACCTTTTGTTTTTGATTTTACATTAGGTACCTTTTACTGGATGACCCGCAAAAACCAGCATGATTGGTTATGCTATTTTATGGCTGTTAAAATGTAGGCTACATTTTTGCACGTCTGCAAAGAAGCCTGTAAATCTTGTATTTTGTCACCTCTATTTCTTAACTCTCACGGAACTTTTACAACTAATACTAGAAAACCACAATAAAACTTTCAAGGGAAATATTCAACTAATTATTGATTTAGTTTGACCATATTAACCTCAGTTTATTTTCTGCTCTCAGGCAGATAAGGGCTTCCCAGCCTATCATACCCGAACCTATTTGTAGACTGGACTGATTTCTCGCAATGGACGCACAGCGCCTCTCGTGCATAAATAAAACATCACGCCTGGCAGCACGTGATTGTGCGTTGCCTTAATGGAGCCTAAGTGCCCCTGAGCGAGCAGAAGGCTGAATTGGATCTCCATGAACTAAATCGGGGATGGCATGGCCCTGTACCACGTTAAAGCACAAATTACATAGAAAAATCTCCTCTAATTTTCTAGTGCCCCTCCACGGTATTTGTTTGTCCCTAACTCTTCTTTTATTCACTTTGAAATCCATCATTGGATTTTTAGAATCCTTACGGGATTTCTTTCCATTGACACTTAGCGCCTTCTACTTTTATCACTATCATACGTTGACCGCCTTGCAACGCGGCACGTCGCGCTTTCTGTGTCCCGAGCCTAAGTCCCGCTTAAGGCTCTCTCGCACTAAAATCGTTGGACGGTTACCCAAATCAATAAGGGTTTCCGCTATGTATGATCCGACTATCATTACCCAACCGTCCCATCAGCTCTGGTTATGACCCCAGATTTTCCTCATTTCGTGAAATAACAAGAGTATTTACTTCTGGACAAACAACAATTGGCTTTCATTTGAACTTTAAAGGTGCTGGGCTGTGCAGACGAACAGTTCCCGAACGACAAACAAAAAAAATGCACGACTATAGGCTACTAGACAGCTCATATCTCGAATAATTATTAGTTAGTTTTGGCATCATTTCCAAGGTCTTCCAATAATATTTTCCTGCTGCAAAGCTCACATCCCTCTTATTTTTAAAATAACAACTGTGTTTAAAAGAATAACTATCTAAGAAACCCTAACAAGCTATTGCTGAAAACGACACATAAGCACACTTTTCCACGACTTGCTGGGGATCCACACACGGAAGCATTAAAATAGCGCAAAACACTGCAATTTACAACATTAAACTAACTTATTTACAAAAATCTCCGCTGAGAGTTGTGCCTAATCGAAAGAGTGCCTAAACTCTTCTGAACCCAGGCCTTGAAGCGCGATCTTGGAAGCAGGGTTAAGAACATTATTTCCGGTTTGTCTTTGTCGTCGTAAGGCATAATTCGCGCGTTAACCATTGTAGCTGCTCTAATGTCTAACTGAATAAATAAAAACGCAACAAAATAGTTACTAGCACATCTAGCCTATGATTCCCTTCCAAACGAAAGACAACGCGCCACCAGTGAACCGATGAGGTTATTACTTGTGTTATTACTCTTTACTTCCGAGGTCCCGCGATGGACCTTTAGTTGCCGGTTCAATGTCGATACTCTGACCCAGAGCTAAACCCGACTTGCGAACATAACGGTAGCGTGCGAACGGGGGAATCGTTCAACTCTTCAAAGGCGTATTTGGGATCGTAGTCTTTCGTTCGGTGGTTCGAGCTGACTTACTGTATTATAAATTGCTGGTCACAAAATAGTCCAATGCACAACAGCTTTTTCTTGGCTTATTTCTAATTCGTATCTCATTCGCGTCTCATGCGTATCTCAAACGTATCTGATTCTAAAACCGCTCTCCAGTTCCTGATTCCACCACCGCCACTTCCGTTAGCTTGCACATTCGCGGTTCTTTCGGAAACCCCAGAAACCACGAGGCTTTACCAAAATCTATGTTTTTTAGCAGGATATTCAAAACCACTATTTCCAGGAAGTTCAACCCAAACTCTAAGTCTCCAAGAGGAAATGGAATATTCTTTTACGTCTTTTATATTTTCTGAACTATGAATAAAATGCTTCCGATAATTAATTATTAATGACCAACCCAATGTAACACGGTCAAGGTAGGGGGAGGGGAAGCGGGACTCGGATATTAGCAGATAGGCTCTGTTCCGATTCCAGTCAAACTTGATGGACGGGAAGAGGAGAAGTCAAAGATGCGACGATTATGTTTCCAAGACGTATTCAGCCACGGTGGGTGGAGTTGGAAGGGGAGTCCCGGAAATTCTGTGGCTCGCACAAGGATCAAACAAGTGGAGTGATTTGAATGAAACTTGGGGAAGGTACAGAGACTGTATGCCCTAGACGACATAGTTTGAGGTTCGAACCGGATCCGACCACGGTGGGGGTGGGAGATTTACTAGAAGTTCCCCGAAAAATGCTCAGATTCGAGGAAAAGATAGGTGGTAAGAGAAAATGCTTCAGATGATCCAGTTAGGAGTCCGAACCAGATTCGGACGCGGTATATGGGGAGTTCGAAGGGGGTACCGGAAATCTTGGGTACGTCAAGGGACATAGCGAGTGGATTTCTTGGTTTGAAACTTAGAAGGTTGGCGATGGCCTGGAGGTGATGTCGGAAATTTTCAGACTTGAGTGAAACTAGATATCTTAATTCTAGGTCCGAACCGCATTTTGGATTGTAGGGTGTTTTTGAAGTTCTCTTCTAATTTCTTGTACCACCTAATCGTAACAAGTAGTACCATATGAGCTCGTAGTTCTTGTTACATATCCTTGGCTGAACTCGCGTCAAGATTTTCTTGAAATAACCCCTATTCTTTTTTCAGTGGATCAAATCTTCCGTGAAGCAAACATCAAACCAAATTCAATGGTCAAATACGAGGATTTTTGCAACATTGTTCTTTCTCCTGTCCCTGACTATTATTGAACTTTTTCGTCTATTATTTTTCGACACTTGTCTTAAAAGGGGTATCAGTTGTTTTTTGGAGAAGCAACATTTTCTGAATTATGTAAGTGTGACGATAAAACAAAGGTTAAATTTGCACGTGTCTTAGGAAGGTATTGTCTCGAAAGAGTAATCATTCTGAATTATAAAAGTTTGAGAATAAAATAATGTGCCTTTGATTTTTCAGTAGCTATCGACTAGGACTTTCTGAGTAATGTGGAATCTCACCTTACAGAGATACGCCTCTGACTCCGTCGCAAAATCAAGGGGTCGCTGTCACTATCGCTACACATTAGTTCGTACAAACGTCAGTTTGCCCAAACCCAAAATCCGACAGTTCGCCCACACGTCAGTTCCCCTACACGTCAGTTCACCCGCACGTCAGTTCGCCCACACGTCAGTTCACCCACACGTCAGTTCGCCCACTTGTCAGTTGGCCCAGACCTCGGTTCGTAACCACCCTCAGTTCACCTATTTTAGAAATCTGTCAGTTCATCTACACGTCAGTTCGCCTACCCATCAGTTCACACAGACGTCAGTTGACACAAACGTCAGTTCGCCTGCAAATTCCGTCACTACGCTTAAAGGTCGAGGACAATGTCTGGGCGAACTGACGGAAAGTTTTGGTGAACTGAGTTTATGCCAACTGATGTTTGTGCCAACTTACGCTTGTGTGAGCTGACGGTGGACGAACTGACGTGTAGGCGAACTGTCGGATTTTAGGATTGGGGGATTTGACGTGTTGGTGAACTGACGTTTATCGGAACTGACGGTAGGCGAACCGACAGTGGGTCAACTGACGTGTGCGTCAACTGACATGTAGGTCAACTGACGTGTGCCGGGTGAAGTGACGTGTGGGCCAACTGGCGGATTTTCGTGGGTCAACTGACGTGTAGACGAACTGTCGGAAAAGTTGGGCGTACTGATGGAATTGTAGGGCGATCTGATATTTGTGTCAACTGACGTGAGTCGGTGCTAACGGGACATCAAGCTCTCATGCACGGACTCGGATCGTTGGCCCTCTGGTTCTTAGTCGAGCCGTATTCGATTTACCTTACGCCAGTAAAATTGAGTTTCATCTCATTGCAGACTGAAATAGGGCAAGCGCAAAGTTAGAGCGTCTAGCCGCAAAGACATGTGACTGGGGGCTCAGCCGCGCTAAACGCAGTCATTGGTATCCGGTCCTTCTCTCACAGCGACCAGCCCAAGCTTGAAATATTTTTTAGGACAAAAAAGACGAGTGATTTTGAAGGGCTCGAGTTCTTTTATATAATCTCACTTGCTAATACCATCAAGGCTATGAAGGAATACGCTGTCGCCACGTGCTAGAGCGAGCAAGCAGGCGGTTTGGCCGTGTAAAACTGCAGAGCCATCGCTCAGAACCTCCGTGTAACTACCTTCTACTGATAGTTCCAAATTCTGTGGCCAGTCGAAGATCCTGAAACAAAACAAGACCCGTCTTACCTCTAATGGTGTCGACTAAATTGCAGCGGAATTGGTTACAGTCGTGACGTATATAGTGACGTCACGTGATTGAGGACCTAAAATAGGTTTTGATTGTCCCTAGGCCGTTTCATAAATGTAAACGCGACCGGCGCCTCGCTGGCCGCTCGGCTCTATATATATATATTAAAATATATATTCACCGATAGGAATAAACTGCAATTTTTCGTTGAGGCAAAATAGATCAAATGCTTGTGACGTCACGCTTGTAACGATTTCCGCTGTAACTTAGTTTACACCCCTATAATGCCCATGCAACCTATTTATGCAGTCACTGAATTAATTCCTAAACTCGAAGACCCATTTATACGATTCATTGTTTTTGGAGACGGGATTTTGGAGTGTACATTTTTTTTTATGGGTGTTTGACGAGGAACCGAGTAAGTGTATAATTTTGTTTCTCTTCCTCTCTTATTTCATCCTTTCTTCTTCTTCTTTTTTTCTTTATCATATTGTTATATAGGTTAATTCGTCAAAGGGGGTTTGTTAAACCTCTGAACAAGTGTAAACTTCTGGAGGGTGTTGTAGTTGCTAGTTTTGCTAGTTTTTTTTTCCAATAAACCCCATATATAATCCAACTTAATCATTCTAACCCCCCTAACGACAGCTCACTGACAACTGTTTGCGAGAAGCTCCGTCGCCGATGTAAATTTCCCTGTTTTTGCTTGAAATCAACGGGCTAATACGAAGGCTTGAAGCAGCCAAAGCTATGAAAAATTTGTTGAGAGATGAGCCTAATTTTAAAGCACTCAACTATCTTCAAACAATAGAACATAGGCTAAACGGTCACAGTGCGAAGGGTGCTTTCAAGCTCGTTTATCTACCAGAACAATCTATAGAAATCTCTGTCCTAGGATATTAGGATACTTAGGAAGGAAAGAATCCAAAGTGCGTCACGTAACCTCAACATCCTCGTGTTCTTAAAGGAGAAACCTGCACCCAGGGGCGTCGCAGGTGCTTTTCCGTTTGGGGGTGGTGCAGTAGTCGAAATTTTACAGAATCTGTTTGGCGAAGCCCACTTGGAGAATATATTGACGGGCACGATCGCAGGGGATAGAAGCTATCGCCTATATGGGGATAGCTTCTATCCCCATATACCCAAGATAAAACTAAGTCGCCGCAGGCGAAAATTTTCGAAATCCAATTTCTTTTACCGTGAATTGAATACCGAGACTTAAGTTCCAGATGCATGGATGGAGCGACGTTCCGGCAGCAGCAGCTACTGCAGTCTAGTCAGTACTCAAGTTAGTTCGCTTTTTCCTGCCCAATTTAACTATTTCCATCCAGATTCTAGCTTTTGATGTTTCGAAATCCCAATCCTAAAACTATCTTAAAACTCCGGCCAAATGACGCGCCCTTCCACAAAATCGAGAATATTACGAAAAGCGCCGCAGTTGAAATTTTCCAAACATTTACAGTTATATCTTCATTTCGGGGTCCAAAATAAAAGTAAGGACTATCGATGAAATCAAATATCAGTCTTTTTGTCTGCGTCCAGTGCTTCATTCCACCTTTTCGAGTTTTGAGGTTCGTGGTAACTCCCGAATCCTGGCAATTACACCGAATAAATGACTGAATCCCGGTTATTATACCGAATAAGTTTAGACCGATAGCATGTTCGGGATTCTGTATACTGGAACAAAAGTCGGGATTCGTGGTAACTACCGAATCCTGAAAATCATACCGAATAAATTACCGAATCCCAGTCATGATACCGAATAATTTTGGGCTGATAGCTTATTTGGGATTCTGTGTAACTACCGAATCTCCGTAAACATACCACATAGTTCTGGCATCGAAAAATTACCAAATAATTTCAGAAAATTCTCGCACTGAATTCGTGATAAAGGTCGGGCTTCACTACCCAGACGCCCCAGAATCTGGGGTCCGGATTATGTGAAGACGGTCCCAAACAGAAATCAAATCAAATGTCTTTTCGAAAGTCCACTTTTGGTTATTTTTCAGCACTTCTGTCATTTTCTTAGGTTTTACCACCTCAGCACAATAATTTCTCTAAGACAAATGAAAACTACTTTCAAATTCCCGCTTCTTTTTAATAAACCCTTCTTTCATTCTTTTCACCCAGAATCCGGGAATCTGGTAGATTTTTCTACCAGATTCCCGGACGCTACCGATATCGAAGAAAACGGAACCCAGAATCCGGGCGAAAAATCTGGGTAGTGAAGCCCGACCTTAACTGTCGAATACTGGCATTTTTTATACCGAAAGCCTATTTGGGATTCTCTATAAATACCGAATCCCCGTAAGTAAACCGAATAGTTCTGCCATTGAAAAAATACCGAAGAGTTTTGGGCTTCCCAAAATTTTACCGAATCTCAGAAAGTTGGGAAGGGGGGCTGCATCCCCCCTTGCGACGCCCCTGCTCGCACCCTTCTTCAGTAGGTTCCTTCCCCTTCTTCAGTAAGTTCAGCTTATCCCACACAAGGGTCTTAGACACTTGGAGAACTCACCTCGACTCCGTGCAGACAAGAATTCTGGCCTCAGTTATTTCGAAGGTACGCAAGGAGCCCCCATCCTCAAACTGCCTATGCCGCAAAAGGACGCCGTTCATATCCAAGACAGAGACCAGTCCGAGGACCTGAGATGCCTAGAATAATAAGGCCCTGTTAGTGAGACTAGGGTCCGAGCAAGGCCGTATCCGGGGGGGGGGGGGTAGGGGGTTCGACCCCCCCCCCCCCGAAAACCACAAAAGTAATAGTTTTTTGTAGGTTTTAACCTCTGATCTATGTATTTTTTGTACTTTTTGATCCGACCCGTGGGCAACCCCCCCCCCGAAATAAATTCCTGGATACGGGCCTGGGTCCAAGGGTTCCCGTCTTGTGCAGAGCCTAAAGGAATATTTCCCATTACATATCATTCAGGTCGGGCCTGGGTCCAAGGGTTCCCGTCTTAGGCAGAGCCTAAAGGAATATTTCCCATTACATATCATTCAGGTAGCAATCGTCAGATTGCAGGTTCATTTATTTTATCTGCAGACTGAAGAGGACCCTTGCCAAGAAGGCCCGAAATATCACTGGAGAATATAGTGAATTTATTCCGAGTAATTATATATATGATTCCCATTCAGCTTGGACGGAATGAGTATTCAAACAGTTTAGTAGACTACACTCTGTACTTCTGTAATAATAAACTTTATTACTGTAAAAGCCCGAGGGTCAGTTTCAGTTACATCGCACAAGGGCTTTTCTGGTACAACTATAGCTTCCAACTTTAGTCCACAGTTCCATGTTGTTGGAGCGAATAAAACAGAGTAATAATTAATAATAAAAATACAAAGCAATAGAAAAGGCTTTCGCGGAGGGCTCGGGCTTTCGCAGGCTTTCAGAGTATTCGAACTGATCAGAGTTAAAAATCCCATCAGTAATGCAGTTGAAACTATTGATCGATTCAGAAGTAACAATTCTGTTACCAAAGCTCCACTTACACTTGTGGAATCTTGATTTTGCAAGCTTGTACGTGTGCCCCCGATGATGACGATTAGTGCTGAATGTTGTTGCAAAGTTGCAAAGTTGTCATAACTTCCATTGATTATTTTGAACGTATGTGTCTATAGTATCAAGAACAAATAATCTGATAGAACCTCCGTCTCCCTATCTCTGTAATATGACTATGCGGAGTCGAATATTTCACCATACCCTGTCCGCTACGAACGAGCGTAGGTTAGTAGCTTCGCGCCACTCACGTTTCTTTACCTCTACAAATAGCTAAATCGCTGTGAACCCGCTGGTGAAGAAAAGGAGAAGTAAAAGCTGATTGGTTCTATGGACGCGCTCCAGAGCGGGTCAGCGCGCGGACTACGCCTCGTGCCAGCCTCCTGCACTACTTTTTCGTCGATAAGCAACGGCGAAGACGGAAGATGAGTAAACGGGTTTCAACATCAGCTGAAAGCTGGAAGACGAGTAAACGGTAAACAGTACTGCAGTCGCTGCATGGGACTAAAGACAGAAGTTCTATCAGATTATTTGTTCTTGATAGTATTCAGTGGCCTACAAGCAGTAACGATCATAAAGCTAAACAGTAACAAGTAAACGAGCACTCTCCCCCCGGAGGGACGGAGGAGGTAATTACAATGACAAATGTTCCTCCACGAAACACAAATTCGAAAGTTTACGCCCGAAAGAACAAGAAAATGTTCGACGTCCAAATAATGCGCTTCTGAAGAGAAAGTGCCTTTCGGAAAGAGAGAAGGCCTTGAACGTATGAGAAGTTAGTGTCACCAGGGACCCATAAATTTCCTGTAATGACTCGCCATTCAGGGGGCTTGTCATTTCCGATGCTTCTATGTTGCTATGTTGCCCGAGCGTCACCTAGTTTCCAAAAATTCCACTTGGGTCGAATCGGCGTTCTTGCTCAGATAGAGCCAATCCCGGGCCTCCTTGGAAGTGAGACCAAAGAGACTCCTCCCTCACGGCAATATTTTATCCCCGTGGGTATTTCTCGAACTATCTGACGCTCGGTCAAGAGCGCATCAGAAATCTCTTATTGACAAGCCCCGTGAATGGCGAGTCATTACAGGAAATTTATGGGTCCCTGGTGTTACTCCTAAGGGGGTGGAATAGAAGAATGTGTTTCAGTTAACCGCGTATTTAGACACGCAAGACTCACGTCCCAGGGACCTGAGAGACACGGTGTCGGTGTTGATCCAATCGTACTGTTTTGGTGCTAAGTAAAATAACTGAACTGACCTTTTTGTATTATGTACTGTCGAACCCGACATCCATCTGGTGCGAGACCCGTGTGCGTACAAACGAAACGAAGTGGTACGCAGGAGCTATTCTCACCTTAACTTTAGTAGGAAAGCTGTCGTCGGTAAATCGTGATTTTTTCCCACATAAGATTTTTTTAAATTTTTTTTGCGAAGTCCAAAAGTTCAAATTTTGTCGGTAATCGGAATTTTGTACACATAAGAAATCAAATTCAAAACAAATTCTTACCAGAATTCTCTCGCCTTTTCGAGAAATATGCAGGCTTCTTATCGCTATCCTGCGGTGACAGCACACGAGTCGCATCGCGTTTACTTTTTCCTCTAGAGATGCTCGATAGATGGCTCCAACATTAGTTCCGAAAACGACCAACCTTCCCGAGATGTCAACAGCTGTCACTCGCTCTTCCAAGCCCAACTCCAGCAGCAACATCGATTTCGACACTTTCAAGTCAATATTATCACAGAAAAATCCAGGCAGCTTCTCATATTTCTCCGTCTTTTTGGAACTGTCAAGGCTCCAAACGATGAGCTTTCCCCCGCTATCAATACTTGTAAATTCAAGGTTGTTATTTCCCTTGGGTCTCGTCCCGACGTGCACTATCGGGTCATTATGTCCTTGCTTATTTAGGCTGGCCCCAACTAGGACACAGGGTGGAAGAAAAACGTTTTCTGACGTGAGTTTCAGGTCCCAAAGGCATACAAGTCCGTCTGTGCAGCCGCCGATGACGAAGCGGGGCTTAGTACCCCAAAAGTTCAAACAAGTTAATTTGCTCTCGGAGACCAGTAGCTTCGTAGGTTTCCAAGGATGTTTGACATCCCATACAGAGATAAAATGGCGGGCGTTGGTCATCTGAAAAAAAGGTTGGTCGTACTCGGGTTCAGTTTGTTTAAAGGTCATCTGAATGAAGTCTAACACCCTAAATTGCCACTTTTACATACTGCTTACCATTTATCTCTCGAAAACCGGACTAAAATCGGATGAAGTTTCACCGTGCTATAATTTTCAGCCTTTTTTCCGACTTGTCTTGATCGTAACGCTCGCCGTAACAGTTGTAACAGTCCATGCATAACAGTTCATGTTGTAACAGTCCACGCCGTAACAGTCCATGCGTTTATCCATCCATGCGCTGTTTATCCATCCATGCGTTATCAACGTACGTTTATCCATGCGATAATGACAGTTTAAATATTGGCGCTAAATTTGTCTTGGGAGGTCGTAACGAATCACCATAGGGAGACTTAGAACTTCAAGAGTGGATAGCGCCGAAATCACGGAGCGAAAAAATTCGTCTTCTCTGTACCGGTACTGTGAAGGACGATCTGAGGGGTTCATGGAAGTATGGTAGGATCGTTCAGGTGTCCTTTAAGCACCGATGAACTATCTTTTTTCCTGATGAGATTAATCCCCAGTAGGGTAGTGTTTTATCTAGATCGGATCACTACTTCCCGAGTTATGCATGCCACAAGGTCATGGATCCCTGCCCTTGCCGAGTCCGAAATTGACGATTTCAAAGTTAATGTAGATCCCTTAACTTTTAACACAAAACTCTTCGCTTCAACCACAATAACCCAGACAAGACCAAGGGTTCGAAAGAGATCACAAAAATATTTATCGAACTTCTTCATGCATTCCTCCACACCGCCTTTCTAAGTTGTATCGGAGGTTTTGTCAAATTCTGAAATTTCCGGTGACCAGAACGCAGTCGTACCATTTACCCAAAAATACTACAAAGCAGTCTTGTTATCTCTAAACCGACAGAAACAGCTGGATAGAAACATTAACAGAACTGACGAGTTTCCCATTTTCGTTGGATTCCGGGAATACGGCAAACCTAGCGACTTCATACGAAAACGACGCAAGAAGATCAATTTGTATGTCTTTTTAGCACTAGATCGAAACTCGTAACACCCGATGAAAACATAACGCGATAACTACTGAATTTCCGGTTTTCGCCGGATTCCGTCTTAGCATCAGCCAAACAAGAAAAAAAAAACGGACAGATCGCTTCAACATGTCACCTTGTCCCACTATCGAACCTCTAAACTCGCTGGGTAATCGCCGCCTAGCTAGCACCACCATAATCCGCTCTATCATAATCTCTGTCCGTGAAAGCGTTTGCGATTTTGTAGTTTGTTAGTTTTAGTTGTTGTTGTATATGAGCTGAGTATTCACAGATGCCATGGTATCTGATGCGGCATTGTAAATTCAATTTCTGTGTATCTGGCTAGTTACCGTGGTATCTGTTATTCAGATACCAAGGCCAAGGTCCCAACCTTATGAACTGACCGTGGTATCAGGAAAAAACTCTTGGCTGAAACTATGATTAAGCCAATAATATAATAGTACCTGACTCAAAGAATGAACAACGGCCAACTGGCTGCCATCTTGTGACGGTTCTACGAACACTACTTTCGTATTTTCCAAGGCTTTGCAATCGTTCAGACGAATGCTCTTATGGCTACTTGAGTACGGAACTTTGTAGTCAAGGGATGGAGACTCTCTTCGAAGTTCATATTTCTCGTTCAAAATATTTTCAATTCTCTAAAAAAAAAAGAATGTAAACAAGATATGTAAATTGGTGAGTAGCGCACATAAACGATATGGATAGGTTACTTTGGCGACTTAATACTTTCGAGAAAGAGACGACTTTGAGCGTTTACCTTGCAAAATTATTCACATACACAATTGGATGGCACATGTACAGTTGAATGGCCATAAATTAGGTGATTCATCTTTCAAACGCTTCTAAACACATTGATTCAAATATTCGATCACGTGGCAACCGGTGAAGGCTGGTGTCAGTCGGTGCCAGCACCGGGCACTTGCAGTACGCTAAAAAAGAAAATGGGCAGCCACTCGATTGCCCTTGTGACGAACTGTTCAGATGCCCAAGTATATAGACAGTAGGATACTTAATTTTCTGAAGAGAAGATTGTTAGGAACTCCCTGCGTTACCTTAGCGACAGTAGACAGTCCAAGATTTTGCGTTGTTGGCTTGGAGTTGCTCTTTGCGATTCTACGACTATCCTCAGGCTGGTCAAAGCCGGAGCCTCGAATCTCCTGAAAAAGAAAAAGCGTGGCACAAATAAAAGATGATAACCATTTCTGCAAACCAATCTGGCCAGTTTTATGACAACAAAAAAGTTCAATTAAGATGGAGTTCAAGCTAGCCCTCTTAAAGTTTAACCGAAAAGGACTGGGATAGGACAATCTAGTCACCCATCACTTATTCACTTAAATTGGCTTGAAGACCCGCTGAAAATGCGTTACTTGGTTGTGCCGCTATTCAGGAATAATCGTTTTTCAAATAGCGGAATTTCCGTGTGATTTGTGGTACCTCTAATTTGTTGTATGCTTTACAAGAAAGATTTGTGACTTTTTATTTTTTCAGGCACTAAGCAATCTTCAGCAATATCGCCACTGCCCACTGAAAAGTCTTGTTTGTGTTTAGATAAAAATTTCCCGCGTCATAGTAGAATTTTCGCTGTGGGGACGGCCGCAGATATTCTGAACGTCATAACTAGAGCAGATAGTGGAAAACAAAAATATCCCTTTGCAGAATCCAAATAATTCAGTGTATTCAACTAAATGACACAAAAATAAGTTGGCTTTTCAGTTAAACTTTAAAGAGTCTTCTCAAATGCCCCTATTCGGCTCGAAGAGGTGATACTTTTAAGTTTGGCCGAAAACCTGCCTTTTTACTATTTTGACTAAACACTGTTTTGTTGTCGGTTTGCCAAATAACGTCTGGGCCCATAAATCCAATCTTGTAGAGAGGTCACAGATTTTTTTTTTACATAAGAAAAGAATTTGTCAAATCTGATTTATTTCCAATTTTGTTAGGGAAACAATATGCAACGCATGGCGATTTTTCGGGGTACAAATATTGAGCCGAATGAAATCAAACTTGCAAAAGATCGGGATTTCACCACGGATTATATTAGAGAAAGAAAATTGAATGGATGTTTTTTTCTGCAAGGATCGCTCAGGTGTGAATGTAACTAACTATGAGGACGCCACAACAAGTCGGACAAGAAGATTGTATTCGGCGAGGGTAGTACAAGGTGTCTTACCTTTTCAATAGTCTGGAGGTTTTCTTTGGAAACTGGAAACAGCGTAGGGTGCTGCGTCCATGCTGATCCTGAATGGATAGTGTCTGTCTGTAATTCCTTCTGTAGCTTATCCGGGCAAGCCTGAATAGCTTTCTGCAATGAAACTTCAGTTAGCCTTATAGGAATCTAGGGGCGTCACGTATGGGGGGGGAGGGGAAGCCCCCCCCCCGAATATTATCGACCAGTCTGTAAAAATTACCGATTCGGCGCGAAGCACCGCGATATTTCGTAAAAACCTCGGTAAAAACAGCCGATGTTTTTCTCGGAAACAGTCAATTTTTCCTGAAAACATTCGGTTTTTCGTAAAAATGGTCGATTTTTCTGAAAAACATTCGGGTTTTTTTCGTCGGTCAGTCGATTTTTCGTCAAATACTCGTTTTTCTTTAAAACAAGAGCTGGAAGCTCATATGGCACTTGCAAGGCTGGGTTAGAGGATGAAAGTAGGAATTGGTCAATTCGTGGGTTTGTTGTGATCATTTGTAAGCAAAACCCTTGAGATAAGAATGATCATGGGTCGTTGAAAATCACGAGAATGTATCGTTTGGTAAAAGAGGCTGTTTAGAGGGTCAAAGGATTCCAAGAATCGACCACGACGCTTTGTTTTTCCCTCCATGGCCCCTAGGGATTTTTGTGAATAATCATTCATTCATTCCACTGCTTAAGGATCTAGGATTCATTCATACCGTTCGAAAGCCATCTCTCACTGAAGACGATGAGTGGTCGCAAGGCGCCATACTGAATAGCTCGAACGTCATTAAGTCCAGTCGGATCATTCCTAGAAGCGCCGCTGAGCGCTTTGCTAATCGCTGGTAGACGTTCAGTTTTTCGATGGAAAAGGTCGGTTGCTTCTCTTCCAAATTAGCTTTTGGTATCTCTCGAGTCCGAACTTCTTCAGGGCCAGATCCTTGCTCTGGAAAATGTATTTATTTATTGAACTAAGGGACAACTAGGGCCACTCACACAAAAAAAAACGGTCAAAACGATAACGAAAAAAATAAAATACATAATCGAACACAAGCAAAAAACTGTGCTTGAACATAAAGTTTGTTGTGTGTAAATCTCGCCAGACCAGGTCCGCCAGAGCGGTAGAGACCGGCGAAAAAATGGCACCGAAAGCACCAGAAGGACCGGATTCTCCGAAACTGTCACCGCCTTGCTTTAAATTGTTAATGCCTTGAACAGACGATCAGGATCTGTAGAACCAATTAAATTACTTTAAATTACGGTACTTCAGCATCAAAGTTTCAGAAGAGAAGAATGGCCATTCACTGCACTGTCAGACTTTTCATAACATTTACCCAATTATACGAAATTACAAACTACCTGTTGGTGCTATAGAGAAAAATTGTGCTATAAGTCGTAAATACAACACTAAACATGGTTTGAAACTTTATTTTTGGCAAAAAAAAAGCACTTAAAGCACAACTCTTACTAGAAATAATATTTTCCCTATGAAATGGATCAGAAAAAAACATTTTCGAAGATATACCATTACTTTCCATCTGAAATTAGCGATTTTCTTGTTAGCGCCTGTCGACTATGTCCAGCCTTCCTGCTCTCCGACGCGGCGGCTGGGCGCACAACGTTTGAAAACTGATCGCGCCGTGGTTCAAAAGTGTGAAAACTAAGCAAATAAAAGAAGTAATAAACGAAAGCTTCTCCGATCCTTATGTGCGAAAGAGCTGTCAGCAGACGTTGATGATTCCGGCAAACGTTTCGTTGTGTGACGGGCAAAACTCGGCAAGGCCAAAAAAGCGCTAAATTTCGTAGGCACAAAACGAAACAATGGAGAAAGGTGGGGATTTTAGAAGCTTATAATTATGTATGGGAGCTAGACATATTATAAAAAGCAGAATAAGCAAGATAGTCCGGGATCCAGACCGCGCTATCGTTCAAAAACAGGGGGGGGGGGGGGGGGGTAGCAAACGAGCTGCAGAAGGTTTGAAGAACTTTTCTAGAAAAACTTTTTGTGCTGAGAACGAAAATCCTACCGCACCACTCCGCACCGATGTACGTCACCGACTTTTTAGCCTATAAAGGTAGATTAGGCCTATAAAGACCAACACTATAAAAACAATTTTCCTAGCAGGACCGCATAAGCTAAATCAAACAAACTATACATATTCTGAATTCTCTTTTTATCGTCTATCGAATAGTATATTTTTTATTTTTTTAAACTTACGTATTTTTCTTAGAAACGTCTTAGAAACCAAGAAAAGGCGAAAATTATTTAACTTTTTTAACTAAATTGTCATTTATCTCGGAAAAACTTCCAGCAAACTACATATTTTTATTATTCAGTTAGAAAGATAAGCTCCTTGCCAATCGTTTGAGCTCTTAAAACTTAAAAAACATTCGGTTTTAAGAATGTCTAGATTTTTTTAAAGTAGAGCATCCACGTTTTCATCAGTGAGTGACGGTAGAAATTTTAAAGGAAATATATTAGTTTGACGGTAAGTTTAGGGTTAGTTTTTGGCGTGGAATCCAATTATGACAGTAATTTTTCCCTTAGCATATGTATAGGTCATGTAGGCTATATAGCCTATAGGCTGAATAGCCCATAAATCCTATAATGATATTTTTGTTTTGAAAACACAACTTTTGAGTAATCTTTACAGACCTGCTTTTTGAGCCGAGAACGAAAACCGCGTCGGATAATACAGCACTTGTGTTACCTGTGTAGGTAACCGACATTTTGGCCTATAAGGGGAATTTAGGCCTCTAAAGACCAGCTCAATGAAATCATTCTACACAAAATTTAACTTTTTAGAGAGGAGTACTAGAATCTAGAATCTAATGTAGTTGTAGAATATAATTATGACATAAGTTTCTTTCTTGGTACGCATACAGGTCATATAGGCTATATAACATATAGGTTAAATAACCTACAATGAACAAACCCGTCAGATCTCTCAAATCAATTGACATTTTTATGGGAAAAATTTGCAGAAAACTGTTTTTTTTGTTATTATTACAGTACTAAAAAGAGAAGCTCTTTCTCAATCGTTTGAGGTATTAAAACTAAAAAAAATAATTTAGGATTTCTCGAATTTGTGTAAGCAGGAAATCCGAGTTTTTTACTATGAGGTGCAGTAGAAACTTTATACTAAATATATTGGTTCGACGCTAGGTTCAGCGTTGATTTTTGACTTGGAATCTGGTTATTTCACTAGTTTCTCTTGTAAGATAGTAGGCTATAGGTCATATGGACTATATAGCATAAAGGATCAATAGCCTATAATGAACAAATCTCCGGAAAACTTAGTTTTCGCACGCCCATAGGTCAGTTTTTTGTGCTGAATCCAGGTTTATCATCAATTCCAGCATCTCATAAGTTAGTCGCGTTTCACATATAAATCTGCTTGCTCTAACTTTTAAGCCGTGATGACTGCGCCGTATGCGTTACAATAAGGGCCCACAGAAACAAGAACGGAAGAACATAATTGCTGACGTTACCAGAGGAACACTCCAGTCATCAGTCCGCTCAATATAAAGGAAATCTGTGACTATCCCTATCAGACAACGGTAATGCATCCACAGACGAACCGTTAGAATTGCCTGTCTAGCTGTACCTCCACAACATCATCGTTGGCATCTGGAACACGTCCCCAAAGACTGGCGCAAGTCCATCATAGCCCCCTCCCCCAACAAGGGTGATTGTAAAAATTATACTAGAATTTTTCTCAGAATACGTGCAGAAAAAGTCCGCAACTATCCTACTACTGCAAAGCTCCAGAGATTGAAGGGACAGACGCACAAGATCTAACCAAAGCGGGCTTCACAACGAGCGTGTGCTGCACGGCTCTTCTCTCTCTGCCGCATACTTGAGCATTGGCAGCACGGATGTGCAGCCATCAATCGTTCAAGCATCAACAGGAAACCACGTTATTCTGCGTTGACTTTGTTCTTGCATTCGACTCAGTAAAGAAAGACACAACTAGCTGGGAATGCAGGATAGACAGGGTCCCAAGATAATCCGCATTGCTCAGGTATTCTATGACCAGACGGAGGCTCTAGTGAGAGGTGAAATAGAGCAGTCAACACAGTTCTTGATAAAAGGAGGCGTTTGCCAAGGTTTCATCCTCTCGCTAGCTCTTTTCAAGTTCGTCACTGATTCGGTTCTAAAGGATCATGGATAAGCACCGGGGGTGGAAGTCTGCTACTGGTGGAAGTCTAAGACTTTCCATCGTTTTCCCCTGAAACAGACTGATCGCCGATTAAGTCAAAAGGGCACAGAACATACTGAATGCTGTCCCAGACTACGAAGCGTCTTGTAGAAACTTCTAAATGCCCCCCAGACTTCGTCGATGAAAACCGCAGGAGCACGCAAAATCACCTTGATCTACCAAAGATGCCTGCGATCCATACTGAAAATTAAACCTGAGGATTACAGGTAATGAGGAAATGATAACAATGGCAGATCACACCGACTGCTTTGTCGAACCCAGTCAGAACCAGAGGACTAAACCGGTGCATGCACGTGTTCCGATGACCTGAAGTTGCTCTGTCCAGATTGTGCCGCAACCTCCCCCCTCCCCGGCCCAAAGGGTGGAAGAAGCGAACAGGGGTACAACGAAAGACATTGGTTCTACCGCGAACACGGGCCTCGAACCGATTGTAGCCTTTAGGAAGGGTCAGAGACTAAGGGAGATTCAAAAGACATCAGTTCTGACGGTCAACACGGACCTCGATCCGATTGCAGCCTTTAGGAAGGGTCAGAGACTATGGGAGACCCAATAGCTAGCCTTGATGACTAAGCCAGTTGTGAATGAACGCCATGAGTGAAAGGAGACATGGCGTCGCTTGGTGGTTTCCACGAACAGCAATCTAGTTTGGTCGTGAAAGAAAACTCCGTTGCAAGCGGGAGAGTGCGGGTCAATAGTTGAGAACAGCGTCCGGCTAAGATTTGTCGTGCGGGCCCTAAGTTCTTGTCTTCTAAGGCTGATGTGGCTTCAGCGAATTTTGACCGGTCTGAAATTGAGCCAGGGTTTGAAAGCTTCCCATCAAAGGGCAAGCGTGGCATCACGTTGGCGACAAGATACCGAACATAATTTGTACTTAGAAAACGCATCACTTTGGCCTGCAGAGAATACAGGATGTTAAATTTTGTCTAGAATATTTTCATTGGGCTGGTCTTTATAGGCCTTATTTCCCCTCATAGGCCAAAATGTCACAGATGGTGTCTTATCCGACGCGATTTACGTTCTCGGCTCAAAAAGCAGGCCTGTAAAGATTATTCAGAACTTACATTTTCAAAAAAAAAACCTTTATACGATTTATAGGCTATTCAGCCTATAGGCTATATAGCCTACACGACCTATACGTATGCTAAGGAAAAAACTGATGTCATGATTGGACTCAATGTCAAAAACTAACCCTGAACTTACCGTCAAACTAATATATTTTGTAATAATATGTATTTTGAGAGATATGACGGGTTTGTTCATTATAGGCTACTCGGTCTTTATGTTATATAGCCTATATGACCAATATGAATCCCAAGAGAGAAAATTATGTCGTAGCTAAATTCTACGTAAAAAACTAACCTTAAATTACCGTCAAACTAATATATTTCCTTTAAAATTTCTACCGTCACTCATTGATGAAAACGTGGATGCTCTGCTTTAAAAAAATCCAGACATTCTTAAAATCAAATGTTTTTGAAGTTTTAATAGCTCAAACGATTGGTAAGGAGCTTATCTTTCCAACGAGATAATAAAAATATGTAGTTTGCTGGAAGTTTTTCCGAGAAAAATGACAATTTAGTTATAAAAGTTAAAAAAAAATCACTTTTTCTCGGTTTCTAAGACGTTTCTAAGAAAAATGTGTAAGTTTAAAAAAATAAGAAATACACCATTCGATAGACCATAGAATGAGGATCCAGAATATGTATAGTTTGTCTGATTTAGCTTATGCGGTCCTGCTAGGAAAATTGTTTTTATAGAGTTGGTCTCTATAGGCCAAATTGGCCTTTATAGGCTAAAAAGTCGGTGACGTACATCGATGCGAAGTGGTGCGGTACGATTTTCGTTATCAGCACAAAAAGTTGGTTTATAAAAGTTCTTCAAACCTTCTGCAGCTCTCCTGCTACCCCCCTTGAACGATAGAGGTGCCTGGATCCCGGACTAAGAGGGGTCCTTTAAAAGGTCATAATGTAAATGTTTCGTAAAGTCAACTGATGGTGTATTATTTCGTATCTGTTGAAACTGCGCATCCTTGTGTAAATGGTATAAAACTTCTGACGGTGTGACTAACGTGGCCTGCATAAATAATTTTTTTTGCATAGTAGCGATGTCGATAGCAACAACTGTCGACTGACCTTTAATATCCATTTGTGAATAGTGCTGTGACGCTTCGAACACTGATATCGCATGGTCTTCGATGTCCGTGCTATTGGCAGATTCCCCACTGTAGTCCTCGAAGTCTGACTCGTATGACTAACATGAAATATTTTACAACTATCAATTTCAAAGGGCACTTACGAATTTATGAAAAGGACAAAATTATTCGGTTAGAGACTTTGATACCGGAAGCAGCAGGTTTGCAGGAAGCAGCAGCAACTTCTTAAGCCTTATAAGGTTATCACAAGTTTCGTTTTTTCCATCTTGAGCGGCTTAGAGCCTGAAGAGGACCCTTGCCAAGAAGGGCCGAAATATAGCTCCAAGAAATTTCAGCTGACTTATTCGTTTTGCACTGTCAAATATGATTCGCAGTCAGCTTGGGCTGAAGGAATATTTATCCTCCAAGTAGTCCTATAACTTCCTACCTCAAAGTCATCTTCATAGTCTTCACCAGCATCACTATCAACGACTGGCACCTTATCATGTTTCACTGCCTTTTCTTTCAAATCCGGTTTCTCTTCATCTGTCTTCGATCTGACCTGCACAACATCCGCAGCAGACGGATTTACCGACGGCGTCGCTTTTTGCACAACCGGCTGTCTCCTAGGGGCGACGTTAGACTGTAATCCTTTCAGTTTATCGTTTCGTAAATTTGTCTTCTTCATTTTAACACTCTATAGTTGCTACTAGCCCGTCCGATAACATACTGGTAGATATGAAGAGAGAATTTTGAGCGGTTACCATGGCAGCCGAAGATCAACGAAGCAACTAAAAAGTACAAAATACCACGATGGAAGGGGTGAGAGGGGGGGGGGGGGGGGGGCGGGGTCAGAAACTGACGAAGGGTGAAGAAAACTGCATGAGATGGTCGAAGAACCGATTATGATTTATAAAATCTACGCCTTCAACTGGGAAAGAGCGAGAAGCCCAACCGACTGTCCGGGCATTGCGAGTGGTTCCTGCCTTGAGGAAACTACTCTGCCACAAGTTCCACGAAAGATAACATAAGGATGCGCAGTTTCAACCGACAACACTTGGGATGTAATCTGCTATGATTTTTGAAAACAGTATGCATAACAAGCACTGCCAAAAGACCCAAAAAACCGCCAGTTCAGTTCAGTTTTATTCATAAAAATAATAAGCACCATTAACTCATTATGACCCCACCATAAGGCCTAACATAAGGCCTGGCAATGGGCGGGGCTTATTCTTTATTCATACAATCTTAAGGGAAACGAACCAAACAAGTCTACAAAAAGAATGATAGAAAAAAGAATAAAGACATGACAAACTGTCAAGAAAATCCGTTGACGGACGATCTTTCGTCAACGAAGCACCCTTGTGCCCCCCCCCCAAAAAAAAAGAAAAAAAATAAATAAAGGAAATTATGTTTTTGACAACGCATCTGCTGACTTTTTGATTTGTCGTCACTCGTGATATCGGAAAAGTCAGCAGATGCTTTTTCGGCTCTTCCTGGCAATGCTTGGTATGTATAACTTTTAATGCATAACTTTTTCAAAATCACAACAGATTGGATCCCAAGTGTTGTCCGTTGAAACGGCGTGCATCCTTGTGTAATCGGTTATGAAACTTCTGACAGTGTACTCGAGGCGTTTTTCCGGGATCTCACGAAGTGTTTTCGACTCCGCGGTCGTTTGTTTGGCCCACAAGTGTTTCCGCGAACAACCAGGTTTATGTGGTGTTTTTGTCGGCATATTTTTGAGTCAGTCGGCACAAATTGGACGTCCCCCCCCCCAAAGGTAAAAGGCTAGTGACGCCCCTGCTTACTTTTCTATACCTTTGGTTGAATCTATAAGGTGGTTGGGAGGTGATCTTCGATTCTGTGACTCAAATTTGACGAAAAAATCAAATTTAGCAGCAAAATAAAGTGTAAATAATGACAGACATAAAACTGAGGATTCTTTTGCACAGAATGGAAGGGACGGAATCCTGACGAGTTATTTATTGAGATTTTGCCTGGATTTGTATGCATAACATATCATGCATAACGTTTGTCGCGACAACAGATTACATCTCAAGTGTTGTCTGATGAAACCGAGCATCCTCGTGTTATCTGTTATGAAACTTCTGACAGTGAGAACACAGGAATGACGGCAGTCGCACCGGAAACCGTGTCGGCCTTCGTCGGTGATTGCACCGTCCCGCACGGTTATACGCCGGTAATAAGAACATATTCTCCGTCAGAATTATCTGTCCTTGTGTCAATGTCTGCTGTGTCTTCTATACGGAGTTTTCGACCTCGCCACGGCGACTTTTCACCTGCTTTGAACTAGGTTCCGGCAAGGTTCCGGTTAGTCTGCAGGTGAAACCAGGTGTTAGTGAATCCGAAAACGTGTTTATAATAAAAGGGGTCGTCAACAATGGATCTGAAAAATGGGCTACGGCGCGGAGAGGCGACAACTGTTTTCCGGCCAGATTTTCGGACTATCATCATTAAGTCGAACAAAACAAAAACTTTCCTGTATATTGGCGTAGTGTTCATGTTTTTTATATATAATTTCTCTTTTGTTGTTTTGGTGCGATGGCCCTTGTTGGCTTTTATGCATTAAAAGTATCTATCTATCTATCTATACTACTATATGCTAATAGATGGGCTACGGCGCGGACAGGCGACAACTGTTTTCCGGCCAGATTTTCGGACTATCATCATTAAGTCGGACAAAACAAAAACTTTTCTGTACGGGATTGATATGCTACTATTGGAATTGATATACTACTATATGCTAATAGATGGGCTACGGCGCGGACAGGCGACAATTGTTTTCCGGCCAGATTTTCGGACTATCATCATTAAGTCGAACAAAACAAAAACTTGTCTGTACGGAATTGATGATGGTGGCGAACGAGCCCGACCCTGATCATCTGCTCGCAGTTTTACAGGAAAAATCAGAGACCACTACACTGTCAGAATTTTCATAACAGATAACACAAGGATGCGCTGTTTCAACAGATAACACTTGGGATGTTTTGCAAAAGTTATGCATAACAAGTATTGCCGAGAAAACACATCTGCTGACTTTTGGTATACATAAAAGTCGGCAGATGTCTTTGCGACGGTGTTTCGTCTTCCATGGTATGCACAACATTCAATGCGTAACGTTTGTAAAATCATAACAGCTAACATCCTAAGTGTTATGTTAAAATAGCACATCCTTGCGTTATCTGTTATGAAACTTCTGACAGTGTCGCAAGTATACTCCGCGTTAAAGATCGGAGCTAAAAACTAAAATACCTGAAAAATACGAATAATTTAATATTCTATGATCAAGATGTGTACATTGATATCGCTTACAACGTACAAAAATACAGCTTACAATCGACCGTAATTTCAACATTCGCATTCTCAGATATAAGGAGCGAAAATCGCAATCGAAAGCCCAGGCATTAACACGTCCTACCAACCATTATACAGTCAACATTCCTCCAGTTCTAGTCTCAGGGGCTGATTCTACCGAACGAGTCTAAAAAATGTTCCCATCCAAAGAACATGAGATTTAAAACACTCGCTCCGCTTTACTTGAGACATTTCAATTTACTCTAGGCCTCGCTTACAGATTCCCACTCTAGCAGTTATTACTAAATCCTGATTACAAGATAGGACTAACTGCACTAGAAAGGAATCCCTTGCACTGATTGACTGAACTGTGAATCGAAAACACACGATTTCAGTATGATGAATACAACTAGGAAACACTACTGACAAGTCGCGTTCACATTCCACTTAAAAGCCAGACCACAAATTTTCTCAAAGTTGCCAACAATTACCAAATCAAGCCGTTTTAGCTAGGAAGTCCAAGACAGGAGCATATAGAACCGTTCTTGCCTGATCGTCGAATAACTAGCTTCAAAATGGCTCAGCCAGCTGTTGCTGATTCATGCACAGGAACTTGTAAGGGACTCTTATCTCTAACGCGGCTAGAATACAGCCGACTGTTACCCACCATCGCCCCGAGTCGGACCATGTTCGCCGGGGCTACATCACTGCTAATGCATGTCCCCGTCACAGGGGCAACTCCAAACTCTTTCGCAGTCTATTGTTCGTCGACCCGTCTCGGGAGGGGGTGAACATCTCACAAATCTTTCCGAGCTGCTCACACTATCACTCCTGATTACCATGCGAACTGCGATTTCGATCATAGTCTCTTCGGTTGTAGTCCCTATCCTTATTATAATTCTGGCCTTCAAAATGTTGCCCCGAGTTGTGCGTGGGGTAGTAGCCGCCCGTTCCAGGTGGAGGGGGTTGAGATCCATACCCGTGGTGCTGGTTCTGGTAGTTGTGGCGGCCTCTTTTCTCTTGGGATCCGCGGAAATCTCGATCTCGGTTGTTATATCCGCTCCAGTTCTGACTACCGTGTTGTCTGTAGCCTTGGTCCCCTTTGCTACCGTACCTAAAATGTATACACAAATGGAGACGCGAAAATTTCTCGGTCCAATTCTTCCAGACAGGATCTGTTCAAGATAAACGGTTCCAGAATACAATTTTTCGAAAACTCCAATAGGCCTATATGAACCAAAAAATTAAGAGATTTCCTTGCTGGCATTGGTCGACTCTGTTTCGACTTCCCGTTTTTCCAAGCGGAGGTCCGATGCATAATGAGCGCGCTGTGGTTAAAACGTGGGAAAAGCGAAGGGAAAATGAGCGCGGTACACAATTAGGCTACTTCCAAAACTTGAAACTTCTCATACCCTTATTTTTAAAGACTTTTCGGCCCGTGGAGCAAGCAACTTCTGATGGTGTAGCCCCCAGGGCGGGGCCGAAGAAACCTGTCACTTGTAACACGTGACTCCTTCCTCAAGGCGGAGACATATCTCCAGCAGCCAATCTCCGGCCTCCTTGGACTTGGCTAAACGGTCGCAGGGGTAAAACGAAACAATGGCGACGGGTGGGGAAAGCAGGAAACAAAGATCTTCTATATATAACGCTGGACGAGCTATGTCCTTATGGAAACATACCTTTCATTGTTGTAATCTCTTTGTCCACCATGTTCTCTCCAATGACCTCCATCATGTCTATTCTTGTCACGTGGCTTTTCGCGATGGTCTCGGTCGCTTCCAGGGTTCGAATCCTCATTGTCATGTCTTTCCCTGATAAAAACGGAATAATTAACTACGTTTCACAACTTCAGAAACTCTCGCGAAACAAAATCAGGCTGCGTCATAGTTAAACTGAATTCAACTCCTAGAATCATGACCAGATACTTCTTCGCTATTCCCTTTGGCTGCGGGATACCCAGTATGGTTCTCGTTTCAATAAAAAAAAACCGCCACTCCAGACGACAAATTGAGCGATTCAGGAAGGCATTGGTGTTTTGGTGGCGCAAAAAAACTCAAACGTAATGTCTCTTCACGACACTATGGGGAAACCTCCATGTGATGCGTCAAAATTCTGTAGCGGAAGATGAAATACGCATCAGACTGCTAGAACAGGACTGAATCTGCACGTACCAGCGCGGAAAAATTCGAGAGAGAAGATAAATAGATAAATAATGAACATTATTTCCTTAAAGGACCCCTCTTGTTTATTCTGCTTTTTATAATATTTCTAACTCCCATACAGAATTATAAGCTTCTAAAATCCCCACCTTTCTCCATTGTTTCGTTTTGTGCCTACGAGATTTTAGCGCTTTTTTGGCCTTGCCGAGTTTTGCCCGTCACACAACGAAACGTTTGTCGGGATCATCAACGTCTGCTGACAACTCTCTCACACATAAGGATCTGAGAAGCTTTTGTTTATTACTTCTTTTATTTGCTTAGTTTTCACACTTTTGAACCACGGCGCGATCAGTTTTCAAATGTTTTGCGCCCAGCCGCCGCGTCGGAGAGCAGGAAGGCTGGACATAGTCGACAGGCGCTAACAAGAAAATCGCTAATTTCAGATGGAAAGTAATGGTATTTTCGAAAATGTTTTTTTCTGATCCATTTCATAGGGAAAATATTATTTCTAGTAAGAGTTGTGCTTTAATAGCTGGTATTCTATATGCTATAGCACTGGACGACATTCCCGCAAATAACATACGACACGATTATATAAACAACTATTTGTGTCTTTTACTTCTTTTTTTTTTTTTAACTCAGCTGTAATTAACAAGACCAAAGGTTCCGATGGGATCCCAAAAATTGAATATTTGATCCAGACAAATAGGTTTTGTCTTCGCGAGATTCCAGTGTTAAGGTCTGGAAGTGCATCCGATAAAACCAGAAAGGCTATTTGGCTACAATATTCACGACTAGAAACGAAGCATTTATTTAGACCATCCAAAAGTTCCCGGTTTCAGCCGGATTCCGAACGAACTATATGTCCGGCCAAAAAAATAATTGTGATGTACGGATTCGGCATCTCTTCTTACCCCCAAATCGGACATCTAATCAACTTCAAATAAACTACTTGTCTGGCGAGAAAATGGTTTTCATATTCGTGTTCAGCGTGCCTTGTTACCCCTAAATCGGACATCTAATCAACTTCAAATAAAACTTTTAGTTTTAACAAACTTTCCGGTTTTGGCCGGATTCCGGGCGAACTACTTGTCTGGCGAGAAAATGGTTTTCATATTCGGGTTCAGCATGCCTTCTTACCCCTATATCGAACATCTAATCAAATTTAAATAAGACTTCTACTTTTAACAAACTTTCCGGTTCTGGCCGGATTCCGTGCGAACTACCTGTCCGGCGAGAAAATGGTTTTCATATTCGGGTTCAGCCTGTCTTCTTACCCCAAAATCGACTATCACATTAGCTGTTTAAAAGTATTTTGCTTGCCCCTTTAATTTGAACCCCCTCCCCCACCCCTAAATGTAAGGCTACAAAGCCCATCTACGAACTCGACCTTACTCCTGACCCAAATAATCCTCACACCAAGTTTCATCAAAATATCTCACTCCCTTCGAGAGTTATCGTGCTTACAGACAGACGGACGGACGGACAGACGGACAACTTTTGCGATGTCATAGGTATCCGGTCACTAACGTTCTGGGATCCCAAAAAGCGGCTCATAAACAAATAAAATTTCATCCACACGTACAACCTATGAATATCGCTTAACTTAACTAGGATTAAAATATTGGGAGACATATGGTACAAAATATTTCAGAGAACGATCACTCGAGCTTATGGGTGGTCTTACTTATCCCTGGGAAGTAGCGTCCCTTTGTCTTTGTCCCGTACTGGGCCTGCTACTACATATCGGGGCTGCTACCTGGTAGGGTCTCAAAATCAGATAAAACGTGATGCCAGACATTTGCTCCCGAACGCTATTGTCAGCTGATGCCGCCTTTCAGAGTCAGAGTTGTCCTCTGTGTACGAGTTGTAGACGCTGGACGAGGCATGACACCATCAAGCCGTCTGAACTCTTCAGCTAACGAGCTCGTCCTCTACTAACCTGGAATCACCGCCATTCTCACTAGCAGAGTTCCTTCTCTTTCCCTGAGTCTCCGTGTCCCACTTCTTTTTCACCGGTGGTCCGTCCTTTGATTCGGAAGTCCCTCTATCTCGCTTCTTCGCCACAGCTTCCGCATCTTTCACTGGCAGTGGACTAGACGTCTCTGACTTGACTTTATCTTCATCCCGCCGTTTGATGGCGTGGCGGTAGAGTTTGTACAATTTTTTGGCATCGAACTCGGTGAATTTCGAAACGAAGAACCAAAGGTTGCTGGAACGGTAGGAAAAATTAGCAGGCTTCAACATTCGACAAGGCTCTTCAAAACCATATCCAAACTCCAGAAATCAGATAACTGATTCTGAAAATTTGATTTTGAAAACCAATAAAAGTTTTGGAGAAATTTTTGACCCCATATCTATTTCCAGCTCGTCTGAGGAATGAGTGGTCCTGACACTCTGATGACATAACCGTAATCATTGTCCAGAACCCCACTTGGGCGAGCACAGGAGATCCGTGGCGAAGCACAGTATTTTTTTTATCTCTTTTTTTTCAACCAGCAAACGACTTGCTGACCCTTTTGGCTACACTGTTAGAAGTTTGATAACAGATATTGAGGTAAAATATATGTGCCTATCCTTGTGTTTCTTATCTTGTGTTTTCCGTATTTTACTGAACATTTTAACTAGGGGAATCCCTTCCTCAGGGATCAACTATACAACCTTGCTAAATGTGATGAAGGACCTTTGAGAGCTGCGGTCTCGCCGACAGTCCTAAAGAAGGGCGTGCCAGTCGTCAAATTCTCTTTTATTTCACCAATTTAGAATCTCAGAAAAAAAAACTTTTTATGCATGCTTTGTCGCTACTGCAAACCAATTACGAAGGAAGAAAATATAGGAAACGAAATTTAGAAAAAGACTTACCTTCTCCACTCCCGGATTTTCTCCGGGTCAGTATACTCTTTCAAATTCCGGTCTATATGTTCGCCGATCTGAAGTAGGCACTGACGAGTTAGGCTGATTTGCTCCTTTTCAGACAGGGTCTGGTCCGGGTTGTCTAAGGCTTTTAAAGCTTTCTTGACTGACCTCATCCGCTCCTTACACTGCAAACAGAAACACTGGTCTTAATGCTGTTTTTCCCTGTTTTTTTTTTTTTTTAAACAAAAATAAATAAAATATAAATTGTTTTATCTATAATCACGGCAACAAATAAAAAAATTAAAAAAAATGAGAAAAGGTAAAACTTTGTGATGTAGAAGAATATTGTCGGGTTTTTGTGAAAGTTTTACATATCATTCACAATCTCCAAAGAACCGAGTCGTTTTTGGCCCAAAAGCCTGGCATTAAAGGAGATGCATCATAAGCATTCTAGCACTTGCAACGTCTAGAACCCCCCCACCCAAGACCCAAGATGAAGACACGACTCGATCCGACCGCTGGGTCATCTAGTGGCGCGGGTCGGAAGTGCATGACATGGAGAGGCTGGAATCATAGTTTGACTTTGTATCTAACAAATTGTTTTTATTGTATCAGGCACATGGAAAATGTGTAGAAAAATCAAACTAACTATTTGCATTATCGATTTCTTTGAGTTTTTTGTTTTCTGTTTTTTTTTTCTTGATAATTCCCGAAGTCCAAAGAATTAAGGATGTAAACCAGATCACAGTAGACAAACGCCGTAAATTATACTAAATTCGTTATAACGATTTCTTAGAGATTTTGAAAGTAAGCAAAATAATATTCAGCTTCCGATACCAAAATTGTCAAACTAGCCGAGGGTTTTTACTTCTGACATATCTAAACGTCCACAGGGTGATATACATCGTTGTTTTAATCCTCTTACACGCCCCTTGATCTCCTCGAAGATTCTAGTATAACTCTGACCCGCATCGGGAGATCAGTGAATATTTAATGAGTAATGGCGAGTTGACGAACTTGTTTTCAACAGTGAAAGTAATTTGTGGATTACCTTGGATACCATGGAGATTTTGGAGAAACCAAAGGTAACTTGGTGTTCGTAAATATTCGACCCATCGTAAAATGATAGTGTGTCCTACCTTCTCGGCCCACATGAATCAACTACTTTAATTGTCCGTACAAAAATCTACAAAATTCGCCAACAACCTTTTTCGATGTGGATTCTTTCAGCATAGACGTCCAAGGAATTCTTGAACTTTCTACTTCAGATGGATTAAGTAGACTAATATGTGTATAGGCTTGATCAACTACTTTTCACGTAATTCATGTAATCGTTTGTGAATTGACTAATGCGTTCTTGTCCACAAGTTTTAAAGGAATCAATTAAATAATTATAGTAATACCTCGTTGAAAATGGCAGGTTCCAGGTCTCCCACAATATCAACAGCCTTGGGCTCACTGTTTGCTGTGAAATGCATGGGTCCTTTCTGGGGCACTTTTTTCTTCTTGTTCTTTTTCTTCTTTTCCTCCCCTTCCTCTTCCTTGACTTTCTTCTTTCCCGTGTGTTCATCACTACTGATGTCGTCCAGCTGTAAGTTTTCGACTTTGGCGACTTTGGGTTCCTTGGGTTTCCGAGGCTTCTTGGCTTTTGGCTGCTATAAAAGATTAAGATTCAGAAATCTGTATCCCAGGTTATATTTCAGTCGTCGCGAGGGTCCCGTCAGATCGCCCACACGTCAGTTCACCTACAGAAACCGTCCCGACACCCAAATTTTCCGACCGTTCTTCCACATGCCAGTTAACCCACGAAAATCCGTCAGTTCACAAAAACGCCAGTAGAAACAACGTCACTATAGGCCCAAATTTTGGAAATAAAAATATACTTTTATGAAAAGTATATAGAGACGAGCGGTAAGCGCGCCGCCGTCTTGCGTTTACATTCAATTCACGTGTCTAGTGAAAATCCTGAAGTGCTTTGGATTTTGTGTCCTGAAGTGAACGATTTTGCAGGCGAACTGACGTTTGGGCTAACTGTCGGATTTTTGGTGTAGAATAACTGTCGGCTTTTTTATCTTGGTGAATTGACGTGTGGGGAAGTGACAGCGACCCGTCGTCGGAATGTGGTAACGGAAATGAAATTCGTGTAGCCAATCTTTCTTAGATTAGATTATGTTTAATACTAAACCAACGCACAACATTTGTCTGCATCACCTGCAGGGAAAGTCCCGGGGACTAGTTAAATAACAGGCGAAAAACAAAATGAACATCTATTTACTAATGAAGAATAAATCCTACTACTAATGAAAAATAAATACTACTACTAACAATACATTTCTAATTACTAAAACAAATACTAAATGGTAAACCGGTTAGTATATAACCTGTTTGTTTTTTTTATTCAGCGGAACACAATTTGAATTAAAGTATATATAACACAACAGAAAAGACTTTCGGCTCTAAATAACGAACTCGTATCTTCGGTAAGGCTGTTCTAAGGACTAAAAATCCTGCTGCCATAGCTCCACATACGTGTGGAATCGAGATTCGGCAAGCTTGAAAGCGTGCCCCTATGATGACGCTGGACTTCGAATTTTATGAAACTGGTCGCTTTAAAGCTCTCGCAATGTCCGTTGATGAATGTGTGTCTCAATCAAGTCTCCTCTAAACATCTATACGCGACGAAGCCACAACTTCACTAATTTCATTTGGTAAGGTAAGCCAGTCGGGTAACTTTACGATAGGGCAAGAGGGGTAAACGTTGTCGTTCTTTCTCTAAACTGATTGGCTTTAATAAGCTTACCTTTGCTTTCTTTGCCTCCATTTTCTTCAGCAGCTTTAGTAGATACTCAACTCTCGACTGGAGATGCTTCCCTTGAGGTTTTCCCTGCTCAGAATTTGGGAGGATCTTGGAGGACAGGCCGAGCGCGGAGTCAATTTTGATTTGCTCCCACGATCCCATACCATACTCGTAGATTCCGACTAGAAGTTTCGAGTCCTCCTCTTTCGTCCAGGTCATGTCCCAGCCTGGGTCTTTCGTCCTAGAAACAATATTCTTTAGTCCAGGTCACTTCTCGGGGCAACGATCCTACTAATTGCGGAGAAAACGGTCCTCTCCGCCATTATGTTTCAATGGTAGAATCGAGTCGAAGCTTTTCTACACCAACAATTAAATTAAATTAAATTATTAAATTAAATTTTATTTATAACCCGTCTAGGTAAAGACGGAGTATGGTAAAAGATGAAAAAAAAAAGAGAGAAACAAAACAACAACAGCAACCAAAATAATTAATCTTCAGTAAACCGGAACATCATGGAGCTCCATGGGTGGTGACAATTTTCCTTCATCCTCTTGATGGATCTTAGGACAGCCGCAGACGGATCAGCTATACAGAATTTTTCGATGAGATGGCTATTCCTTGTCCACGGGGGGAGGCGTAGCAAATATTTGGAAAACCGAAAGAAAATGGAACGAATTTGACGAAGATTTTCGTTACTAAAGATTGTCCAGAAAGGGGAAAGGTACAGAACGTGCGGAAGAGCAGTGGCATTGTAGGAGTAGGCAAGAATCTTTCGGTTGAATCGCAACTTTCCGGAAACGATCCGGGCATAAGCTCCACTGATGCGCTTCAGCAAATGGGCTATCAGTAATTTTCGAGTGGTCTTAACTGAATCTCCGATCGGCAGTCCTAGGTACGTCAGACTGGATTTGCTCTGGACTTGGCATCCTATAAGGTCGATGATCGTTGGCTCACTCGAATGATTGTTAAACATCAAGAATTCCGTTTTTCCCTTGTTGAATTTAAGTCCAATGCCAGCATATTCCGAAACTAGTGACTGGAAAGCACTTTCGATACCATTTGTAACACGACTAAGGTTCAGAATATCATCAGCATATGCTATTACTGAGCAGTTGATGCCATCATCGACAAAAGTGCAAGGTGTTTTGGACTGGGCGTTCAGGACAGCATTGTCAAATAATGTAGGGCTAGTAATGGCTCCTTGCCTGACTCCTTTAAAAATTCTGACTTCAGGAAGTTGTAGATTGAATTCTAAACTGCTAAAATTTTTACACGTTTTGTCACATTGGACGACTTTCAACTTTGCTCGAAGATTGGCATACATGTCTTTCATCACTCTGATGACCCCAGATTGTACGCCACGAGTGCGAAGCTCTAACAATGCTTGTGGATGAACGACAGAATCAAAGGCTCTTTCAACATCATGACCCGCCAACGCCAATGAAGTTTTCGTCCGATCAGCTTCCTGGAGAATAGACGCCAACGCAAAGAGAGCATGAGCGCATCCCAAGCCAGAACGAAAACCGAATTGGTAATCTGGCATGTAGCACTTTTCAGTAATTTCTTTGATGACAAGAAGCTCCATGACTTTGCACAAAGTCGGGGAAACGGTGATAGGGCGATATGACGAGCATTGAGTTGCAGGTTTTCCCTTTTTGCACAATGGGGTCAACATACCAACGCAGAATGAGATCGGAACTATCCCTTGAGCAAATATCATCTGGAACAGTAGGTGTAAATGATCAAGAAGACCCTCACTCCCATTGACAAGATGAAGAGCGCAGATTCCATCAGATCCTGCTGACTTCTTCTTTTTCAGCTTCTGGATAGCTTGTTTTATTGCATCCCGAGTGACAATGTAATCTCCTTTCGCCGGGTCATGGTCAAGATCGGTTTCAAGCTTCGTTTCGAATGCATTTTCTAAGAGAGGGTCAGGTGAATCAAATTGGCTTCCAAAGTACTGTACCCACTCGGAACTAGGGATGGTAAATTTGATTTCATCCGTGTTTTTGGAGACTGGCTTAAAGGTTTTCCAGAGTAGATTGGGATAATCGACAATTTTTGCACAGTAGTCTGCCCTAATATTTGCTCGATGTGCAGTCAGCTCCCGAGCAAACTTCTTTTTGGTGGATAGTCTGATGGCATTAAGCCACCCTTTACGAGGTCTTTCCGCCTCGTTCCATATCCTCAACCAGAATTTGGCATCTTGACACGCATCTCTTAGTGATTTGTTTTTTGACCAGCCAGATTCTTCAGTGCCTTTTCGAATGTGCCGTGTGGGAACAGCAGACTTCTCGCCAACGCGCATGGCATGTGTGATTTCGGAGCAGTATATATTCAGCCTTATGCGTGCTTCTGAAGAAGGCTTGCTAACGTTCCTTTGGAGAAGATCGAACGGAACTTTAATCTTTCCAAGAATTTCATCAGAGGCTGCCTGGTACATTACCGTGTCTATCCTCTTCCAATCTTTCAAGGTGTATCGTTCATTCGACGTTGCTTTTTCCTTTGCGATCTTAGCAGAGATCGGAAGTTCTGCACTCAAAGGTAAGTGGTCCGATGTCAATCCATCTGACAAAACCTTGACACACAGTGTTGGAATAGGGAAGGGTACGATGATGTGATCCAGGTCTGAGATGGAACCGCTATTATGTATGTAAGTGTAGGCACAATCCTTTTTTGCAACTGAGTATCTTTCAAGGAGGATATCAAGGAGCATAGAAGATCTTGGCGATAGAGGGTCTGTCAAATTGCAGTTGAAGTCCCCAAGGACGATACAAAATAGATTCTTCTGCTGGGCTCTAGTAATGCACTTAGCAAGTTTCGAGCAAGCAAGAGAAAAGCTCCGCTCCGACTCCTCGTCCGAGTAATTTGTTGGCAAATATACATTGATAACGACAGTTCCGCCAACTTGAACTGCTAAGAAGTTGTGATTGACCTCAAAGGTTTCCGAGGTTATGACTGACTGAATCAACGTGGCAATACCTCCTGAAGGGCGGCCACGATTCCGCTTATTTGCAGGGGAGAAGAGGAGAGTCCAGTCTCTTACCTGTAGTAAGTTTCTTCCATTTTCGGTGAGAAAATGCTCTTGTAAGCAGCACATATGATGTGTCTTAGCAAACTCCTCTATTACTGGAAGTTTCACATCTACATTTCCATTCATGTTCCAAGAGACGACCTTTACTTTTTCTAGCAAATTATTCTCCATTCCTAACGGCAGGGTTCTTCTTATTGGCAGCTGCTACAACTTTGTTGAAAGAACATCGAATGTGGTAGCAGGTATGATCCGGTTCGTTACAGTTGATGCAGCGCATTGACTTCAAACACGGCTCTTCTTGGGTAGCTCCGTGATCTTCGTCACCACATCGAGAGCAGCGTTTTGGCGCTAAACAGGAAGCCGCGATATGGCCTGTGGCATGACAATTATAGCAACGGCGAGGGAGATGGACGAATTGTTCTACTCTGAGGCGTTCGTATCCTGTTATGATCCCACGTTTGATTGCTGCATCCAAAGAAGGCTGATCAACGAAGAAGAGCTTGAAGGTGCGGGAATTTCCACAGCGAGAAACCTTCTCGCAACCAGTAAGTTGTGACTTCAGCTGATCACCATCATCCAACTCGGGAGGTACTCCTTTCACTATTCCCATTTTTACTGGCTGCTTCACTCTCGTCTCAGAACTAGGGTTCCCAGCCTTGATTCCGGCAGCTATGCGATCCGCCGTTTGTCTCTTCGCAACCTTGAGTCGCCATTCGGATTTTCCGGACGTCATTTGTACAGTTCCGCGATCGAAACTTTCACCGCAAGCTTCTTCAATAAACTTCTTCCTTTCGTCAGGCGTCTTCAGATTTGGTGGGTTCTTGACGATGACTGCATACGACGGCTTTGCAATGGCTTCAGTTTGGGCAACATTTCAGGAACTAGATTCACAGTTGGCCATTGAACTGGTCTGGTGTTAGCTTGCTCCATCCATCCGTCAAACTTTCTACGCATGTCATTTACTGCCGTCACTACGCAAGCTCCAACCTCCTCGGCAGATACCGGAACTTCATTCGCTTCGTAAATGAGAAAAGTCGGCAAAGGGATCTTCTCATTGCAACATTTCGTGTAGAGTTTCACAATATCATTGGCGTTATCTTCATCTCTGCCGTGTTTGACTAAGCGATCACGAGTTCCACTTTTTTTCCAGATTATGTCTTTCGCGGTCAATATAACTTCATGGGAGTAGAATTCTACAATCCTTTTGACAACAACGGAGGCTTTTATACCATTCCTGGTTGACCGGGATACGAAGTTTAGCAATGGGCACCATACCAAGTCCATGACGTGGGAATGAGCACGTGACTCGTCGTTAACGGTTGAATTTGACCGTTATTTTCAGCGTTATAATTTTCCAACGGATGTTTTGCTGTGAGACAAGTTGACGGAAAATTGCGACTGCTCTCTTCAACGGCCAGACGAAGACTGATTGAAATTGCTGAGGCCCCAAAGATAAAGTAGTGTCAGACAGCGGTCTAAATTACAGACGTAACAAATGTTTTATAAGGGAGTTCCACTACCAGTCCTTCAACCCCCCCACTCCCCCGTGCACGTTTTTATATCCGACAGAACTACCAATTTTCTGTCTGTCCGAAGCCAGATTGTCATCTAATTTGTGTCGCAGCTGCACTTCTAGCGGAAATCGTCGACACTTAGCCAGAGATGGGAGAATCCGAATCCGGATTCGGATTCAAATCCAGGATTCGTCCTTTTGGTCGGATTCGAAACCGAATTCGAATCTTCTGCTTGTCAGGCTGGATTCGGATTTGGGATTCCAAATATTCGATCTTACGAATCCACTCAAATTTCTAGGTCTAGTTTCCGTTTCCCAATTTTTACACAGTGGGCCTATAGGAATCCACCTTTTTGATCGCCACCACCAACAATCCTCAGTAATATATCACGTTATCTGATTGCCTTAGACATCACTACTTTCTGTCACCTCTGATTTTCAAACTATGTACACGATTTGAATTTTGTTGAGGTCGGATTCGAATCCGGATTCGAATCCTCAGCATAAAATGGGGATTCGGATTCGTATCTAGCCCTAGATTTGGATTCGAATCCCTTCATGATCGGATTTGCCGATCTCAACTTAGCAGGGATAAGTTTGCCAAGAAATTACGATAGTGGAACGCCCTTTCGATTAATTATGAACAGTACATCATAAGTACCTGGTAAAACTACATATGCAACCGTACGGACTTCCGTTCGGAGGTCCAAATTGCAATTTTTTTTTTTTATAACAGAATCTTGTCCACATGGATCAACCTACTTGAGCTAGTTGTCCACAGCGAATGGGTCAACGGTACAAAATATACTCGAGATAACTTTTACGCTGGAACAAAATATTGTTGATTCTTTTGTTCGTGTTTTATAGAGGCTTAGCCTTTTTCAATTAGAATACTATTTTTGTAAAGTTATGGACTTACTTTCCGTCTATCACCCATCTCTTCCTTTCCTCCGCGCTCTTAGGCATGAAGAGAGCGAGGGGCTGGAGCTCCTGAATAGAACTCCAAATGGGCTTTGCGCTCATTTGGACACCGGCTACTCGGAAAACTGGCCCACGGTCTCGTTTTTTCTTTGCTAAAAAAATAATAAATAAATAAGATTAGTAAACAACTAACGCAAATATCACTCGCAATGCCAACTTCCGGGAACAAAATCGTGAACCATAACATCACAGTAGTGACATCAGACAGATTGCTTTGGTGGGTCAATTCTGATGGGTCGTAGTACAAGGAATCGCACATCACAGTTCGTCTCAGATCTATGTACATCTTCATTTCAGAATCAGTACATTTATTGTAAAAATACTCTGGCAGCGAAAGCCACGCTGGAATTTAGATGGCGGTCAGATGCCTGTGGCGGCGGGGAAACCAGGAACGTATTCCAGGTTTCGAAACAAATCCTCCTATCAAAAAGACAATTTGCTGCTTGTGCTGTTATAACACCAACCTATAACATTCAGCCTAGTGGAACCTAACGAAGCCGTAGACAATCTAGTTCGGAAGGTTCTTGGAATGGCCGCGCACCCGTGGTACCCAATGGATGACTAATGGTTAACTTGCCCATTTTTTTTTTTTTTTCATTTCAGTGTTGTATATTTGTTTCGACATTGGTCGCTAATTGTCTTTTCTGTATATCATTCTTTACTTTTTCTTTCATTTATTCCGTTCTTGTTCAGTTAGAGTTGTAAATACAAATGACACGCATTGCGAAATTTCAATTTCGCATCTCTGAGCTCATCCACCGCGGCATATAACAAATTAGTCTTTTTTTCTTAAAACTGAGACTTACCATCTGCTCCCTCTGCCGGCGCTGCCGGCTCCTTCTTCGGCACTGCCGACGCTCCCTCAATGGCTTCTTTGCATCTCTGGAGGATGAGCTCCCCCAGCTTCTTCAGGTCTGGGAGCGCCTTTTCCGTGAGCTCGGCGTCCTCAGCGACTACCTCAAGCCTTTCTATGGGGGAGCAGTATTTTCGCATACTTTTGATCATTCGACGAATCTAAGGTAAAACAAAGAAATGAGATAAAAGGACATTTTGTACGTTTTGCATCAGATAAAAAAAAAATCACCTTTTCCTCAAATTGAGCGTATTTCCACATACATTCGTTTAAGCGAATATAAGTAAAATAATATCCTAGTATACCAACAAATAATAGCAAATGATAAAAATGTGATAAAATAACGCGTTCATACTTTCCTCAAAGTTGTCGAGCACAGAAATAATTATTTTAATGAAAGTCGAAAACATTCCTTTCCACGTTGCTTCCATCAGAATCTAGTTATCATGTTTTCAGTGTTGTTTGTTTTGTTTTTACTGTTATCAGCTAGCCTCTTCACTAATGCACAGGCCTACCTTCGGAACACGATACTATTTACCACAGTAAAGCACATAGGGCAGAGAAACAGGAAATAAAAACAAATGAACGAAAGGAAAGAATCAAGAATGCTTGATACATAGATGAATTTGCCTTCGGCCGGGATCACTGTTCCTATGGCCGGCTTGTACCGGACTATAGTAGTGGTTTGCGAACTCTGTTCACAAGCCCCTCGGTAGCTCAGACGGTTAGAGTGTCTGCCCTGTAAGCAGAAGGTCCTGGGTTCAAATCTCGGCTGAGGAGCATTTTTGTCTTTCAGTTCACTACTTCTAAAAAAAAAAGAATGCTTGGGTTTCCGTGTCTGCATGCAACCTTCTTCCTTCTGTGAACATACGCAGAAAAGACAAAGGTAAAGAATTTGAACAAAAAATATTGTTTTAGACTGAGCTGACTGTTCATCCGCTTCATGTAAGGTTTAGTTAATCATATCAGGGACCCATACATTTCCTTTACAGGGGGCTTGTCAATAAGAGATTTCTGATGCGACGTTGACCGCACGGAAGATAGTTCAAGAAATGGTCCAATCACGTTCAAGACCAGATAGACAAAATTTGGGATTGGCTGCTGGCAGGGAGGAGTCTCTTTAACGCGCACGGCAAATGAGGCAAACAAGAATGCAGATTCGAACCAAGTGGGATTTTTGGAAAGTAGGACTGGTTCGGTAACATAGCAACATAGAAGCATAGGAAATGACAAGCTCCTTGTAAAGGAAATTTATGGGTCCCTGATCATATGTAACAGTTGCCTTTCTTGTAATTCGTATCAACTGATACATTTTCGTCGAGGTACGTTACTCAGACGGGGTTGTGTTGCTATGTAGGACAGGGATCTCTGAAGCCTGAAACATTGCCCCTTCCCCACGGTGAGCTAAAACAGTGGGAGGGTTTGTACGAAGCAAAAGCTGTGACTCTTCAGTCGAAACGGTAAAATAAACCAGAAACCACTCACTCAAATGTTCTTAGGAGATCTTAAGGGACTATTTTGACTAACCAATAGTTGACTTTCATCACAGCAAGTGAATGAAAATCGCACCGATTGAAGTCCCCCCCCCAAAAAAAAAGTACGAAAGAACAGGGGTGCACCCCTCGTAAAACGGGTAAGCTTACGGCTGCAAGTTAGCACACACGGAAATATAAGGAGCTCACCTCAGCCGCATTGAAACCCTTGATCTTCTCCTTCCCATCCTTCTTTCCTTTCTTCTTCGAATCCTCCTCCTCTGACTCCTGTTCTTCTTCAGATTCCTCGACTCTCTTTCGTTTTTTCTTCTTTTCCTCTGGAGAACTTTCCGCTTCTTCTTTTGCTTTGCCTCTCTGCCTCGGCGGAAGGTAGAGGTCTGCCATTTCCTTCTCTTTCTGTTCAGCTTCGACTTTCTTGCGAAGTGTCTCAGGGATGATGTCATCCTAAACGGAATAAACTCTGTTCAGTGGGATTACACCCAGTTTCTTCGTGATATCAGGGACCCATAAATTTCCTTTACAGGGGGCTTGTCATTTCCTATGCTTCTATGTTGCTATGTTGACCGAACCTTGCCTACTTTCCAAGAATCCCACTTGGGTCGAATCGGCATTCTTGTTTGGCTCATTGGACGTGCGCGCCAAAGAGACTCCTCCCTCAAGGCGCCAGCAGCCAATCCCAAATTTTGTCTATCTGGTCTTGGACGTGATTGGACCGTGGGTATTTCTTGAACTATCTTCCGAGCGGTCAACATGGCATCAGAAATCTCTTATTGACAAGCCCCCTGAATGGCAAGGCATTACAGGAAATTTATGGGAGCGTTTTTGATGCAACACAGGAGAGGTCGACGACCTCGAGTTATGTCGCAGTTCTTTATTAAATTTTGTTCAATCACAAAATTATTCATTCTGATTAGTTCCTATGTTTTCTAATTAGTTGATATGTTATAATTTTTTCTGCAAGATCTTGAATGGGATTGTGGCTAGCTTCAATGTAAATACCTTTAAAAATTTATAATTGGCTGCGAAAATGTCTAACAGCACTTTCCATGCAATCCTACCCAACGAAAAATTTGTAGCCTGTGTATAGTTGTACGAAAAAGTTGCATGTATTGATATGGAGTAGTACAGAATACTTTAATTTAATGTGCCTCATACTGGGCTAATCTAAGCAGTAGTATTCAGTAGCACCCCCCCTTGCTCCAGTAGCATCCAGTCTTGCTACAGTAGCGTCAGTTGGTATAGCATGCTACTTTTCCCAACAAATTCATACTTACTATTTTGAGATAATTTTTCATCGGGTATAGTCAGGAAGCAAAACCTTACCATTTTTTAAAGACACAAATTATTTATCTTTTCTTTTGTTATAACGAGTTTAAAAAATGGTGTTGCTGATTTTAACTTCTAGTCATGTGTGTTTTCTTCTATCTACTAAATCACAGCGAGGAATTCGAGCTCTAAATCCAAAATGTTTTAATCAGAAATTTTTAAGAAGAATTTGCTCTTCAAAATGTAAACCGTTGGTTTAGCTTCATGTTTTCGAGTTCGTTTCTAATCCAGATAGGTTTTATTGAATGAAAAGCTTTTATGGGAATTTGATACTTCGAGGTCTCGTTCTCTTTTATCACAATCAATTTTTGTATTAATAAATTTTATGAACGTCAGCTGCAGTTCTTAGCACAGTACAGACAATACGCAAATGTTGAACTCTTTGGCAGCAGAGGTTAGACAGCTAGGAAAGACCTCGCAAAGAACTATAACTGACGCACGTATTCCATCTTTTTTTTAATTTATGTATAATTATTAATGTCCGCTTGTATGCACATGAAAAGCGAACCAAGGATGGAACAAATATAAATACACCCTATTATACTATATACCCTATACACCCTATACTATAACTCCTGACTGAAAGACCAATGCGTTAATATTCGGCTTTCCCAAACATTTTACGACCGGACACAGACCTATCGTCCTGATTCTTCGGATTCTATTTTCTTCGTCTCCATACTACTAATCTACCAGATTGGTATATCAGACTTACCCAGTCTTTCGTGTCCTCATCAAGCACTTCTTTTTTTAGGGGCGCAGGTTCCTCATCCTCATCTAAAGCCCCGAAAGAGGCGACTTTGAAGGCGCTCAAAAGTTCGTCACCGGGCATAGCTGGCGCCTCATCACGTGTCTCGGCGCGCCGCAAGATTTCATCAATGTCACACTAAAAAAACGGAACGGAATGGGAGTTAAAGAACACCTCGCACCGTTTCCAGTTTAATATATTCTAAATTAGCTGAATACTTTAAAACTAGGCTCTACTTTTAACAATTTATCCACGACTTCCGCTCTTTCAAGCTTTTCTCCAGGCCCGTGGGCTTCAAGCAAAAACAAGGAAAATTTAAACAGCCAGTTTTTCTAATGAATGAGCTCCTCACGAACAATCGTCGAGAGCATGAGACGCATCGAAACTAGCCAAACACGGAAAAAGTAAAAACTAGTGCGGTGTGGTTAGGTATGATACTCGGGTCTTCAATTTTAAGAACGGAGCGAGTACGGAAGCAGGTGTCATTAGTAGGCCTACAGGTATGATGGGTCTTTTAAAGAGCGTATTTTGCGGGTTGGAAAGCAAAGCCAGAATAGCTTCTGGTTGGTTTTCGTGCTACTACGGGGCACTGCTGATGCACACCGACTCAAAGCGCGCTGGAAACTGACTTTTTTTTGTTCGGGTATACATCCAAACACCTGAACGTTGGGGCACAGTTCTTTAGATCAGGAGGATAGTACCCACATGAAAATCTGTTAATGAGACTTCCGGATTCCAATGGATTTTCATTAGGGTACTATCCCCTGACTCCAGGGCACTGTTCTCATACGTTCGGGTATACCGCAACGTTGGAGTGACGTTATGACTTAGAAGACAAAGGAGAGTAAAAGATTGTTAGAAAGCTAAGATTCCTGCAAATATGCATTAAAGGGATTGGTTTAATATCAGGACTGCATGTTATATATGTTATGAAACTTCTGACAGTGCCGAATCTCTTCCCTTACACACAAACGGTAAACTTACTGTTGGCTCTTCATCCCCCTCTTCGTCATCTTTAAAGAGCTCTTCCGCACCAAACTTCAAAATGGCATTAAGTTCGTCTTTGTTGAAGGGCGTTGATGCGGGGCCCCCTGACTGCTTTGTGGGCCCCGTTTCTCCCAAGACGGTTCTCCCCGTCGTGTCCATCCGCTGAATAACCAAGTGATCCAACACCATCTTGCGTTTCGCGCGCTCGACAATGTCTTCCTCGACGGAGTTTTTGGTTACGAGACGGTAGATGTTAACCTAGAAAACTCTTGTTTAATGGTCATGCAACTGAACTACCCTACGTTAGTAAAGCAGAGCTGTTTAAATCCATCCTCTCACAGCGGCACGTTAGAAACTTCTCGATATCACTGATGACGTTTCATAAAACTGGGTCAGAATATCGAAACTTTATGTCGAAACACAGGACGACCATTAAGGCGGAACGGTAGTCGAAACTCGTTTTGGCAGATTCAGAATGGGTTTTGGTCGGTGAACAGGTCAAAGTCAAAGGACTCCCTCTGTGCGATGTTTATCTATGTCTCGGAGGTCATCAGAGGGAATTGGGTCGAGGGACTGACACTGAATACATTTGAAAGGCGTTTGGGTGAAGCTTTTTAGCAGTCACTGTAAGTACTAAGTACCTCAAGCAATGAGTTCGCTAATTCTCTTGTCGAGTAAAAGCGTCACTTTCCGAAAAACAAACTCTTGACAAGTAAAAGCGTCTAATAGACGAACGTTGAAAACTGAAAAAAAAATCGAAAAACAAGGATACAAGTCGATGTGGGATCCCGAAACATAATAATAATTGGATTTGTTAACCCAGACAATCCCTTTTTATGGCATTTGCAGCTTCGCTCAAGTACAATAGACCGATCACTTTATGGTCTGTCGTTCCACTGTTCTCGAAATATGGTACTTCCAGAAGTGCTAGGACGATGAAACTTTTATGGGGGACCCGACCGAACTAACTTGGAAATAGTCATTTTCCCGACCTGACCACCGTGGAGGGAGGGGAATGCGGAAACATATTGCTTGTCCCAAGTTCAGATTACCCAGATTATGGTCAGATCCTACCGGAATAACGTTGCAAGTCGAAAACCCTTAAATTATTCTGGTTTAACAAGTTTGTTCATTCTGAAATTTGCGGTTCAGATTCCAGACGAATTTCTTGTCAGATAGTACAGAAACGGTTTCATCACGTATTTTTACGTCAGTAACGAATCTTTAACTGATGAAACAGTCTACCCACAATTTACCCTCCAACCCCGCCCCAACATTCCTTGGATTACATCCGGACTTCTAATAGGACATTTGAGACACGAGGTCTTTCCAAATATCAAGTTTCATTAAGATCCGATCACCCGTTCAAAAGTTATACATACCTCAAAATACAGGATTCTCCCTCCCTCAGCTCCCCCCACGATGGTCGGGTCAGGGAACTGACTATTTCTAAGCCAATCATGTCAAGCCTCTAATTTTCAAGCCAAGTTTCATCGTCCTAGCACGTCTGGAAGTATCTAAACCTGCAATCACCGGAATTCCGGACCCCCCCCCCCTAACTCCCTTCCAGTGTCCAAATCCGGTCCGGTTCTGTCACTGGTGTACATAGGGCTTGTGCTTGTTCTTCCTACCAAGTCTAATTCCAATCGCTCCGCTCCAAGCGTGTCGCAAGGTTTCCGGTTCCCCCTTCGACCCCCCCCCCCACCTTCATCGGATCCGGTCCAGACTTAAAACGGGTCATCCGAGACATGTGGTCCTTCTACGTATCAAGTTTCATTATGTTCCGATCACCCGTTCGGAAGTTATACATACCTTAAGATTCCGGATTCCCCCTCCCTTCACTCCCCCCATAATGGTCGGGTCGGGAAGTTTACTATTTCCAGGCTAATCTGGTCGGGTCCCTGATTTGCCTGCAAAAGTTTCATTGTCCTAGCCTGGAAGTAACTTAAACCTTATCACCGGAATTCCGGAACCCCCCTCCAACTCCGCCCACAGTGCACGAATACGGTCCGGTTCTGTCAATGATGTACCTAGGGCTTGTGCTTGCTCCTCCCATCAAGTTTCATCCCGATCGCTCCACTCTAAGCGGGTCACTTGATTTCCGGTTCCCCCCTCCGACCCCCTCCCCACATTCATCGGATTCAGTCCGGACTTGGAATGGGACATCTGAGACATGACATCTTTCCAAATACCTAGTTTCATTAAAGTTTAACTGAAAAGCCAACTTATTTGTGTGTCATTTAATTGGATACACTGAATTATTTGGATCCTGCAAAGGGATTTTTTACTTTCCACTATCTGCTCTAGTTATGAGGCTCAGAATATCTCCGGCCGTCCCCACAGCGTAAATTCTACTATGACGCGGGAAATTTTATTCCCAACACAAATGCGGCTTTTCAGTGGGCAGTGGTGAGATTGGTGAAGATTGCTTAGTCCCTGAAAAAAAAAATGATAAATCTTTCTCGTGAAGCATGCAACAAAAATACAAGCGCATAGAGGCACCACAAATCACACGGAAATTCCACTATTTGAAAATCGATTATTGGTGTATAGCGGAACAACGAAGTAACTCATTTTCAGCGGGTCTTCAAGCCAGTTTAAGTGAATAAGTGATGGGTAACTAGATTGTCCTATCCTAGTCCTTTTCGGTTAAAGTTTAAGATCCGATCACACGTTTGAAAGTTATGGATGCCACTAAATCCGGCTCCCCTCCCTCCCCCATGATGGTCGGATCGGACAAGTGACTTTTTCCAAGTTATTTTGGTCGGGTCCCTAATATTCCTGAAAAGTTTCATCGTCCTAGCACATCTGGACCCTAACTAGCAAACACTGGACTGACCGACCAACAGACCGACGGAAAAGTGATCGGTATATGGCACTTGGCCGGAAGGCAAGTGCCATACAAACTCCTCCGTAATATTTCTCTTGTCTAATAACACATTTTTGATATTTATTTTCCTATTCCAAAAATCTACTCCTGTGCTCCATCGCCAAGTTTGTTTGTCCATTAGGAATATGAAGCTTGGCAGGCGTTGCAGGGACCTAAACAGACTGACTTTGAGAATAGTGGTTTCCCCAAACCGACCACCGAGAAGTATTGGAGGGATTGGGAATCTGGAATCTAGGGGCATGCGTGACCTCTGAATGGTTGATCTGATTTGATTGAAACTTGGGAAGTAATAGAAAGACCTATCGTCTCCGATGTTCTATATCAAGTCCGGATCAAATCCGTCTAAAGGCGGGTCGGAGCCTTGCAGGCCCGTCAACAAACCCGTCTTCGACCCTCGACTCTACTCGTGAAAAGTGCCATATGAGCTCTGGTCGTCTCACTAATCACATTTCTAGGCAAAGTTGGGCGTCCTAGTTTTAGATATTTTACTTCATGTCGCTCCCGATGAATTTGTACAGGTCTCAAATAATCACCTCTCTTGTTCCTTTTTCTCGTTCTGCAATCACGATTTAATTGTACTACACAACTGACTGATTATTTGTTTTATAATTGGCACATTAATCTGTTTTCATAACCTCCCCTCAGGACCCCCTGTGAATAGCCTCTGCTGTCCCAATGGGCTTACAGGTCTTGATGCATCCTTGCGATAATACCCGATGCTATGGAAACGATGTGAGGAAAATTCGTTTTTTTGAGAAAAGAAGGGACTGAGACTAAAGGAAACGAAAATTCCAAAATCCATTCAAAAATTTTTGTAGCTTATTTTTTCGGCTTTCAAACGATACCAAATTTATCGTGACAGAATTTACCGAAGTCGAGGACATTTAGTTGGCGGAGAAGACACTTTTTTTCTTACTTCTAGCCTACCTGGCAAACGATGTGTCGGCTTTGAAAACTGTTCAAAACATTTTGTAGCCCGTAAAAAGTACTACAAAATGGGTATCTTGGAATTTTTCCGCCACCGTCAGTTTGGCTAGACACTCTTGAAACAGATTTTGTGAGTTAACATGGGAAAAGTGTATACCTGCTCTTTACGAGTTTTAAAGTACCGTTCCGCCTTAACCAAACCTCTACTGACGATTACAGTCACAACCGGCGTCCACGAGTTGTCATAGGGTGGCTTGCGGCTATATAGGGTGGACTGGTGTATTCTCTTGAGCAAAATCTAACCAGCAGCTATCCCACCTTCGATCAAAGCGGCGGAAGCCACTGGCTCAAAGGTTTTTTTTTTCGGTAGCCCACGGGTTGGGTTGACCACCCGGTCCTTCGCCAAGAAGGGTTCTGCCAGGAGAGCTCGCTTAACCAGGCAGTCAGGCGGACGCCGGAGGACGTGACCTGTAGGCGACGGGTTCTGATGACTGCTGCAGCTTAATCTATAATCGAGCGACGACGGCGGATATAGCCAGCAGCAAGAATTCACCCAACTGTAAGCATATTCTCGCCGTTCCCCGAGGACTCCTCGGGGAATCAAGGGGAACGGGTGAGAATAGAAGGAGTCACTTCACGCGGACTCCGAGTACGGAAAACGGCGAGGACACGGGGAATGCTTCTAAAATGGATTTTATTCGAAAAAAAATGCAATTGCGAAATTTAGTCTTGAGCCACTTTATTTTTGGTTTTGTTTATTCTGATTCTTTTTAATTAATTTTACATTGCACCAAAACCAGCAAAAATTGATTTCCCTCCGAATCTGAAAGGATGATGGTGATGATAACTGGGGCATTCCGCGTCCGTGGGGACTCGCGAGAATACGGGGAGTGAGTCCCCGGGACAAACAAAAACGCGGGGACGTGGAGTCCTCGGCGAACGGCGAGAATACGCCTTATATACAGTCATGGACAAAAGATGCACCCCGTGTTCTCGTTCTTCGGGATGGTGGGTTAATTCATATAGACAGAGTGAAATGTTTCTCTACTAAATGCGTCACAGGTTGGAAAGACGGTAGCAGAGCAGTCGGAGAGGGGATTACACTTACCTGATTCTTCTGGCCAATACGATGGGCTCGCGCTTGAGCCTGCAAGTCATTCTGAGGATTCCAATCCGAGTCGAAGATAATAACTGTGTCAGCCGTTGCTAAATTGATACCAAGACCACCGGCACGTGTGGACAGAAGAAAGCAGAAATCCTAAAATACAGTAGTGGTGTTTTAACTCAAACTACACGTTGCCCCGCTTTACGTTTATAGAGCTTTGGTCCAGCTTCTGACTGCAAATGCATACCTACTGTCATGGCGACGTCAACAAGCTACACTGCCTTGTCGCTTGCAAGGGTAGGGTCGAATTCCATGGTGACTTCTATCCCCTCGACGTTCACCGTCACCCTGGACTTCAGTCCACCACCGCTTCCCACAAATACTGATTGGCTGGTTACCCCGTATCCCGCATACCATCTGTATTACATGGCACAATCGTGCTATGCACTTAATTTTTCAGAGACGAGAGAAGTAAGTTCTGGATAGGCTACAGTGCTAGCGCAGTTTCGGGTGGGGAACAGCAGAGTCTGTTGCAGAGACAAGGCAAGGAAGTTTCGTATACAGTGCCTAGTTTGTGCATGCTGGCTGCATTAAGAGCGTGTTCCACCCTTCTAACATTACTAACTATCAGTTACTATTTTCGATCTAAACTTTTAAAGTTACTACGCTAATCGTTCCAACCTTCTCGAAATAGTAACTATTTGCTTACGATGCTCGGAAGCGCAGAAGGCGTGACTACGAATCTCTATAACGGGATTGGCCGGATCCGCCCGTGGCAATATTTTGTCGAAAATAGAAAAATGCATTCCCGCCTTGCCGCCAAGAAGCCAAAAGTCGTGCAGGTGACGTCATGCGTAGTAACTACGGTAAGTGGGGTGGAACAAGCTCAAATCCTCTAGTATTATCAAAATGTAGACTTGGGATAGATCTACTCTTTCAGTTCCCTGTCGGCTTTGCACTATCAATGATGTCCCGGGCATCAATTCCGGTAGCAGAGCATATTCACGATCAAGTATAAGGAGGCGGATCAAGGTGTGGACGTTCTACTTCTATCAAATGAATGAATTTCCGGAGCAATTATACAAACAAATTACCTGAGACCCTTCCGCGTTGAAATGGTCCATAGCCCTCTTTCTCAGGTCACCTTTTATACCGCCATCTAGCCTCTGAAAGGGGAAATGCCTCAACTGCAGATACTCAGCCAACATATCTAACAAGCGAACCATCTGACTGAAGATCAGGACTCGATGACCAGTTTCTCGAAGACGAATGAGTAGTTTGTCTAGAAGGACTAGCTTCCCGGAACCACGAATGAGTTGCTGAAAAGAGGCAGAATGAATTTTAATAATATCAAAGATTATATATTTATTTAATATTACATTTGGCGTGAAGCTTTTGGCTTGTCTTTTTTTTTTGCTTGGTTATGGGTTGTCACATTAATAATTGCACTACCCTAGTGCAGTTCAAGAGTAAAGAACATCACCTGATTCTACGATAAGACTGACTCCATGAAAGCTCAAAAGAACCACCGGAACAACAAAACAAAACCACAGCCCATCATACGTTTACAAGAAAAATATTCCTTTTTATATTTTGCCACTTGAATCTTTCCTCGTTTTCTATTCTATTCTATTTAGGACACTACATCATTATAATTCTCTGCCTGAATATTTTTATGAACATTATCTGTTTTCTGAAACTACTTCTAATTACGACCCTAACACGCGCAATCCTTTTAAATCGATAATTGCAGAAAGATCACGATTTCCATTGAGAAATGTAATATTGAGGCTATATGGCAAAATTATCATATGAAATCAAACATGAAATTTCGATAAATACGCTGAAAAGTCAATGATCATAGAAAATTGACACAAAAATTGAATATAATTTTCCATGTTTGTCGCAGTTAATCCCAACTCAATTTTGGTGGGTGCACCTGGAACCTGGATGGATTATCGTTAGTTTATTATATTATTGCGTGCTGATGTAACTGTGGCCTGTAGAATATTTAAATGTTTGTCGTTTGCCCACTCTCTGCCAAGTTGGCTCTTCATGATGTAAATAGACTGATAGACAGAACTTGAACTTGATGATAATAAAAGGTGAATTACGAATTTATTTTGTCTTCAGTTTATGTTTTAAAAAGATGAGAAAAAAATAGGACAAATCGAGGAGAAAGCCGGACCTACCTTTAACTGTTCCTGAGTCCCAAGCCGCTGATCCGGATCAGGCGGATGAATAAGGTACGAATGATTACAACACTTCTTCAGCTCCATCACCGTATTCATCAGCGACGAGACTGCCCCCTTCGACCCCTTCTTCAACGCCGAGTAGTTCTTTGTCAAAATCCACTTGTAAATCTGCTTCTGTTGCTGTGTCATCTCAACCCGGAGGATCTGCTCGACCTTGCTGGGTAGGGATTTCTCGACGTCCTTCTTCACGCGTCGGAGGATGTAGGGTTCGAGCTGCTTGTGCAGCTTGGAATAACCCTTGCTCTGGGCATCGCCGTGCTGCGCCTCGAAGTCGGGCCAATAGTCAAACTTTTTTGGCATGATGAAGTGAAGCAGACACCAGAGCTCCTTGAGGCTATTTTGGAGGGGAGTACCTGGAATCAAGAACATTTAATAATTGCGTTTCCGATCTCAATTCTCGCTTCTCAATTTCCAATACTTAAACAATTAAACGTTTTTTATTGAAGGACTATTGAAAACGGATCAAATGGAATCAAATAAATAATAATAATAATTAGATTATGCAGCAAAATCATTTATTCACTCATACCACAAGCTTTATGAAATAAGAAACTTCTCTTGACTGTTCTCGTTTTTGACGAAAAACGCAAGAAAAAGAGCATTGGTTTCATCTCGAAAAGAGTTTTGCCTGTTCTTTCGTCAGACGTCACAATACCGGCAGTAGCGAACTATAGCTGTAGGAAAATTGTTGTCATTTAGTGCCTGAATATAAACTGCTTATTGGCTGTGACCGGCTTCGGTTTAAGAACAAATTATAGATCGACAAAGCCCTACCGGGTTTATGGTTATCACCGTCACTAATCTTTTAAGGAAGAACCCGAGCCCTGAAGAGGCTTTCTGAAACAAGGCCAACGCTGGGATTGAGACTGGCTAAAGTACCAAAAAAGACCGACTACAAGAAAATGAACGCCAAAAGTAAATTTATTTTGTTATTGTTTTTGTGAACTATCCCTCGAAATGTACAGAGGAGTATAAAAATAAAATAAATAACATAGGCGAGAAACTACACCACAGACAATCTACATGACACCGTAGGATTACAAAAGGGCAACCAAACAATTAAAATAATGAAGGAAAAATACATACTGGGTAAGCTTAGGCTATTTGTTCAAAAAAAGGAAGAGATTGTGGCATGGGAAAAATTCCTGCCTTTTTTTCTTTTTTTGTAACGAAGCAAGTTTCTTCCAAAGCGTCACCCTTGGTCTTCGGCTTTAAATTTAGTTACTAATTCCGCATTAGTAAAACTAAGAGGGAACCCAGGGAGGAACATACATTTTCAATATTTAAAACATGCAAACTTTACAAGCATAACACCCATTGACATCCCTATTCAGTTAATTAAAGCGTTTCCCGATAAAATCGTAAAACCTTTGACAGATATTTTTAATAGTATTTCTAGTAGTTTAGAATACCCACAAGTTTGGAAAACAGGGTATGTCACACCAATACCAAAGAAAGATACTCAGTTGGATTTTGACGGTGTAAGGCCTATCACGCTAACTCCAATATTCAGTAAAATATACGAAAGTTTTGTTGCTGATTGGCTTAAAACAGAAATAGAACCATTGCTAGATCATCGACAGTATGGAAATCGAAAGTGTACGTCAACTTCACATTATTTGATCAGTCTTCTCCATTTTATTTTTAAGCATGTTGATGAGCCCGGTAAATGGTTGAATTTGATAGCAATTGATTTTAAAAAAGGTTTTGATCTTATTGACCATAAAATTTTAATTTCTAAGCTTCACCATGTTTTTAACGTTAATACCAGAGTAATAAAAATAATTCAAAGTTTTTTAACAAATAGATCCCAGATTTTAAAGTATCGCAATGTTTACTCTGAACCAGAAGCGGTACTTTGTGGCGTGCCCCAGGGTACCATCTTAGGCCCAATTTTGTTTTTAGTTATGATCAATGATATAGCGGATGATTTTGAGAATCGTTGGAAGTATGTTGATGATCTTACAATTATTGAAGTTTGTTATAGAGAGGATTCGAGTCAAGTTCAAGATATCGTGAGTAAAGTAAAAATGCAAGCTTCGAAATCTAACATGACTGTAAATGATAGTAAATCGTGCACTATGACAATTTCTTTTTTTAAATCTTTCAACCCCACTTTTCACCTGAAATCTCAGATTCCTTGAAAGTAGAAAAAATTAAACTCCTAGGGATAATCCTAACTCATGATTTAAAATGGGAAGCACAGACGACTAGCATGATAAAGCGAGGGAATGCCGGTCTTCAGATGCTTAAGCTTATGTCCAGGCATGGGGCACCCACTAAACACTTGTTCCGAATTTATATTTCATTTATTCGACCAAATCTAGAATACGGAGCCCCTGTTTGGCATTTCGGCCTTACGGTCGAACAGACCACCAGACTTGAGAAGATTCAAAAAAGAGCCCTAATCATAGCGTCAAAAGTGGCCGAGAGGTCCTATGAAGAGTTACTACGTGAATTCGAAATCACTTCTTTACATGAGCGGAGGCTGAAACTCTGCTTGGAGTTTGGTGTCAAATCCCTGAATCACCCAATCCACAAAAATATTTTCCCTTCCGAAAAGGTGACGAAAAGGCTCCCTCGCAAAGTAGCTACTGCGGTTGAAAAGTTGCAACCAATTAAATGCGCACACCAGAGGTTTGCGAAGAGTTTCGTTCCCTCTTTTCTAAGGTTGTACAACGAAGTGCAAACTGAGCTGCTTGTTTAAATTTTTAACGATATGTATGACTGTTGTAACCCTATTTAGGTCTATTATTATTTATTTGTATGCTCATAGGCTACTGACTATACCAAACAAATTTGGCGTAAGCCACGAAAGATTTTTGGTCAATAAAAAGATTTATCTATCTATCTATATCGGATGTTGTCGAGGATTACGAATAATGTGTAAAAAAAAGACCCTCGCAATACCTGTAATAAGCAGTCTGAAGTTGCTATCAAAATCCTTCAACGTTTTATAAAGCAGCGAATCTTCATTCTTCAGACGATGGGCCTCATCAATGGCTAACACCGCCCAATTCACTGACCCCAGAAAGAGCTTGTCTTTCAGTAAAAGCTCGTAGGTTGTGAGAATGGCGTTAAACTTCAAGCGTTTGTTTGGAAACTGCCATTCATGCTGGCGAAGCTAAAAAACAAACATAAATTACCAACTTTACGGCGTGAAGGACGGAAAAAAGACCGCAACATACAATCAATTCTGAATGAATGAATGAATTTTACAATACAGTTGAAATAATAAGAAAAGAAAAGGAGAAGAGAAGAAAAAACTTTAGAGACTATAGCATCATCGCACCACCATACAGGGAGTTTTTCTTGCTAAAGCGGAATTCACACAGAGAGCGTCTAAATTAAGAACGTAGCTAGTAGGTTGTGAGAACGGCGTTAAACTTCAAGCGTTTGTTTGGAAACTACCATTCATGCTGGCGGAGCTAAAAAACAAACGTAAATTATCAACAGTCTTAACTTTACGGCGCGAAGGATGGAAAAAAGACCGCAAAACAATCGATTCTGAATGAATGAATGTATTTTATAATATAGTTGAAATAGTAAAAAAAAGCTGAGTAGAGGAAAGGAGAAGGAAGAAAATTTAGAGACTATAGCATCATCGCACCACCATACAGGGAGTTTTTCTTGCTAAAGCGGAATTCACACAGAGAGCGTCTAAATTAAGAACGTAGCTCGTAGGTTGTGAGAATGGCGTTAAACTTCAAGCGTTTGTTTGGAAACTGCAATTCATGCTGGCGGAGCTAAAAAACAAACGTAAATTATCAACAGTCTTAACTTTACGGCGCGAAGGATGGAAAAAAGACCGCAAAACAATCGATTCTGAATGAATGAATGTATTTTATAATATAGTTGAAATAGTAAAAAAAAGCTGAGTAGAGGAAAGGAGAAGGAAGAAAATTTAGAGACTATAGCATCATCGCACCACCATACAGGGAGTTTTTCTTGCTAAAGCGGAATTCACACAGAGAGCGTCTAAATTAAGAACGTAGCTCGTAGGTTGTGAGAATGGCGTTAAACTTCAAGCGTTTGTTTGGAAACTGCAATTCATGCTGGCGGAGCTAAAAAACAAACGTAAATTATCAACAGTCTTAACTTTACGGCGCGAAGGATGGAAAAAAGACCGCAAAACAATCGATTCTGAATGAATGAATGTATTTTATAATATAGTTGAAATAGTAAAAAAAAGCTGAGTAGAGGAAAGGAGAAGGAAGAAAATTTAGAGGCTGTAGCATCATCGCATCATACAGGGAGTTTTTTCTCGCTAAAGCGGAATTCACACAGAGGGCGTCTAAATTAAGAACGTAGCTCGTAGGTTGTGAGAATGGCGTTAAACTTCAAGCGTTTGTTTGGAAACTGCCATTCATGCTGGCGGAGCTAAAAAACAAACATAATTAGTTTTTTGTTCTGGACCCAACTATTAAGTTAAAAGAAATAAGTGAAAATCTTCTGCCTCAATCCAACCGCCTTCCCGCCCATTGCCCAATGCGCAGCTAATACAGTAAATGTATTGTTTTTTCGTGCTTAGCTGTGTATTTCTTGTTTTGCGTTTATTTATCTGTTGTTGTTGTTGTTGATTTTGTTGTACCCTCTGTATTTATTGTTAAGCGTTCATTTCCCTTTTTTTTTTATGTATGTACTGTGCAAATGCCTTAAATAGGCAGCATGTAATAAATTCATTCATTCATTCATTCATTAGTTGCGTTTTTGCTGATATCATGGTATTAATTAACACGGTAACTGGATCTGCAATTGTTTTTGCAGTTACCGTGGTATCTGATATACGGTCCACTGCAAAAACGACTATTGCCGAAATTGCACTTTTGGAAGTCATCCCAAAAGAAAAACTGATATCCAGTTACATCACCAAGTGTTGAACTTCTTTCTAACCAGTTTGACAAAATTTGGTGAAAGTGAGATGACTTTTCAGATACCACGGTCGGACCGTGATATCTGAATGTCTGTTACCACGGTAACTGGCCAGATACCACGACAACTGCAAAAACGCCTTTTGACCGTGGTATCAGACACCACGATAACTGCAAAAACGACTTTAGACCGTATATCAGATACCATGGTATCAGCAAAAACGCAACTATTATCAACTTTACGGCGTGAAGGACGGAAAAAATACCGCAACATACAATCGATTCGGAATGAATGAATGCATTTTATAATACAGTTGGAATAGTAAAAAAAAAACAGAGTACAGAAAAGGAGAAGAGAAGAAAATTTAGAGGCTATAGCATCATCGCACCATACAGGGAGTTTTTCTTGCTAAGCGAAAGGGCATAATGAAAAATTCGATTTTGGACGGCCAAGTAAGCATGAAAGTAATGTATTTATTACCAGTATTTTTCACTCAGAACAAAATGGAGTAAAGAAGAAAGAGAAAAAAGAAGGAAGACAAATAAAAACGAGAGAAATTATGGCACATACTAGATATATAAACATGTACATTATACAGAACGGTTACACACTCAAGAACTATAGAAACGCTTTAGCTAGGGACCTTTCCATTATGCCTGGAAATTTGAAATCCCCCAATTAAGTACGATACGGGTCAGAAATCTGGAGTTTTTCTATCATATTAAGTGTTTCTCGTCTACATGGGACAACGCAGCAAAAACTTCACAAGCCGGAAGTACAGAATCGACAACGGATGGATCGACAACGCTATATCTTTCAACGAGTTCTAGTCATTGGTGGCACTCCTAATACGAACTTACAGATTCGATGTAAGCATGAAACACTTATTCCAATCTGTCAGAAGAGCCCAAAGAATACTTTCATAACACTGCCTATGATTCCCAGCTAATATACAAAAGATCCGTGTCCCAGGAGACGTTTCGATGCGAAACTGGGCAAGCAGAAAGACATGCTCACATTAGTTGCATTTTTTTTCGAAGTTCGAAGTTATCTTCAAACTCAAAGGTCTTTTGTTAAATTTCGTTTTTGGTCACAGTTTTTTTGTCTTCCAAACTCTGACCGTCGAACTTCGTGAGCGAGCAAGTTCAAAGTTTGCTAGAAACGTTGATGAAACGACGACCGGGCAAGGATCAACGTAGTCTTAAAATCACTAATTAAGCAAACGAAGAACTTCGACGGCGTTTGAAAACGGAAATTAAGCAGCCGGCTAAGCCAACGGCGAGCAAAACTTCGAAAGAAAAAAAAACGCAACTATTCACCAGATTCACACTGAGAAACGAGGCTTTACTGTTTGAGGTTAGAAAAAATGCGATACTGCAATCTCTCAGGGGGACATTTTTGCGTGGATAAACCCGTTACGTCAGCATCTAGCTGAACGGGTAGCGTTCAACGACCTCGTCAACGACGCTCAACGGGCTCTGTTGAACGAGTAGAGGAAGATGGCGTCTTCCTCTGTCTCAACCGCTTTCGTGCGGATGGCCTCATCCAGTAACATTTCAATCAATCAAATTGAAAACAAATTCAAATCAATCAATTTTTTTCGTGACGATTTTTTCTGTCGAGCTCAACAGTCATCCACGCGAAAATATTCCCCAAGACCGAGAACAGTATTAAAGAACCTGAAGACCCCTAAGGAGTGAGAACAAATCTTTTGTTGTGTCACTTGCTCTTCAGATGATATGCAGTAGCACATTTGGTACCATTATTATCGTCCCTAACCGGAAAGCCTTAGGAAATTTATACAGCTCTTTTTTGCGCTCCTTCTATTTTATTTCGTTCTGGTGTCACGCATGTTCTGCGAAAGAAGGAGTTACAAAAGATGAGAAAGTGCTATTTTAAGTATACGAAGCACCTGCTTTATTTGTCGAAGTTATGCCATAGCCACATGCTAACGGAGCAGTTCCAAGTTAAAGATTTTGGATTTTGGTTAAACTTTTGGAAATTTCGTCGTCTCTGCCAAAAATCATGGTCAACTGGGCTCAGCCAGCACATGACGTTTTTCACTGTTTTCTGGCCGTATAATGCAAAGTTATATCTTGTATGTGTTTATTTTTGTTTCTTTTACACACTTTTGAAAACGGCGGGTCATAAATAAATTACTTGCTTACTATTATTATAAGGAGATATTCGTTTCTGCTAAATTATTAGTCAGTTGCTTTATATTCATGTAGCCTAATTGGTTGTGAATTGACTGATGTGTTGTTGCCTAAGATTGTTATATTCACTCTTCAGTTTCGAAGGAATCAAATAAATAATAATATTTAGATTATGCAGCAAAATCATTTATTCATTCATACCACAAGCCTTATGAAATAAGAAACTTACGACTTCTCTTGACTGCATGTCGCCTAGATACGTGACTAAATTCATATCTGGTGCCCACTGTGCAAACTCTTTTTGCCATGCTGCCATAGTGGAAAGTGGCACAACCAGAAGAAACGGACCATAGAGCTCATGACTGTGGAAAAGATAAGAGAGGAAGCAAATTGTCTGAATCGTTTTTCCAAGACCCATTTCGTCTGCTAGGATTGCTGAGTTCTCCTTGCACCACGTGTGGACCAGCCAGTTGAGTCCATCCATCTGGTAGTCTCGAAGTTTGTATGTCTAAAATTATACAAAAATCAGGAAGGAGGTTCAGTCTCTAAAAAACAGGTCAAAATAACATTATAGGAAGTAGCGCAAAGAATGAAAAAAGTGACACACTCAAAAAGCAGCGACACTAGCATCACAAGCAATAGAGAACCTCCCTATTGAAACTCAATCAGTCGTGCACCAGCGCTGGCACCCATAACTTCATATTCTGAACACGGCAAAACAAAAAAGATACAACCACCCCTGTTACCGCGATGTGTGCAGATCGCATCTTAGCTTTACCAGAAATTTTCAGCAAGCGTCATGGGCGGCGCTACGATTATGGCCCGTTTGCGAAGCACAGAAAGCATAGGTCTTTGCGCTACTCCCTAGCGTTATTTGCTTTGAAATTGATGCAGAGATTTCTATTACAATACAGTAGAGTTATGCTTCTTTGAAAGTTAGTTAACTTTGAACAGCGCCTTTTCCGACCGCTCGCTGTGAAAAAAGGCAACTATACCTTTTCAGAAAACTACCTATGTAAAACTATATACCTATATAAAATACCTATAAGAAAAAATTGCCAATTAAGGGCTCCTATGAACACCTAAATGGGTGTTTTGGGTCTTCATTTTACCACTTGCTGCATCTCCATACAGACTCCGGTCCAACTCGAGTAGAGATATCCTTTTTGGAAAACTTCTCTAAACTTGTCACCGCCTTGGTCTGTTTTGCCCGTAAAAAGTCCCTTAGTTAGTTCTGCCCGCAAAAATCCAAACTGAAACAACAAACTATCGTCATATCAGATGAAAGCCAACATTAATTTATGTCTGAAAAGTCTTGTTCTTCCAGGGATGCTTCGGAAGGCCATGGCTGCAGTCTTGGCAGAGTCCATTCAAGCTAAATCAAGAACCAAAGTAGCTAACGACTATCGAAGAATCCAGAACATAGCGTACAATTCGAGCCCGGCCAACCTCGGTTACCAGCCTCCCAAACCATAATTAGGTCACAGGTAACTCTCACTTTCGTTTTGAGTCTATACAAATGAGGAGACCCCTAACATCTCAAGACGCCGCGAAAAACGAGGGAGGCAGGACCCCTGTTCACCTCATTTTCAAACCTTTGCATATGCTCGCAGCCTTCCTGCTCGACTATACCCTTCCTTCGTTTGGCCTCTTTCAGTCCTAGGGCAACATTGCGTTTTAGGGAGCCGTCCCTACCGTCACTTTTTTCAGAAGTCTCTAGCTTGTTACGGTAGAGACTGATAGACTGAACTTTTTCATTAATTTCCCTGACCATCTGCGACTTTTCACGATTTTCCCTGACTTTTCCCTGATTTCCAGAGCAGCACGAACCCTGTCTGTTCTGGCGTATTTATTCTCCTTCTTCCTTGATAAATTCCGATAGTTGCAGCTTCGTTTTACAACGTTTTACTACCTCCCCTGGACTCGATATCAGACAAAACAAAACTTACACATACGTCCCCTCCGAAATACTCAGGCTGATCTTTAATTAAGTGGAATTTGGGTCGATGCCGAAGAACACGAGCCAACTTGGACGGCGTGCATTTGGATTCCTCTCGCTGACGAAATTCGTCGATTTTTTCAGGGTATTTTTTGAAGATCAGGTTACCATCCTCCCACGTACACTCGGAGTAGGGTTGCCCTTCCCATTTGATGAAATAGTCAGGCTCGTCCGACGTGGGGGTAGTTCTCTCCGCTGTTAGAAGAAAAACAATTATTTAGATTCATTTTACTGAACTAACGGCAAACTAGGACCACCCGTACAATCGTACAAAGACAAAATAACAAACAAGACATTAAAGTTTAACCGAAAAGGGATGGGATAGGACAATCCAGTTACCCATCACTTATTTACTTAAACTGGCTTGAACCGAAAATGCATTACTTCTTTGTTCCGCTGTTCAGGAATACGAGAAAGAATTATGATTTTTTTTTTGTTCAGGCATTAAGCAATCTTTACCAATCTCACCACTGCCGACAGAAAAGCCGCGTTTGTGTTGGGATTAAAATTTCCCACATCGTAGTAGAATTAATTTTCGTTGTGGGGACGGCCGTAGAAATTCTGAACGTCATAACTGGAGCAGATAGTGGAAAATCGAAAAATCCCTTTGCAGAATCAAAATAAATCAGTGTGTTCAGTTAAGTGATTTAAAAATAAGTTGGCTTTTCAGTTAAACTTTAACGAAAAAAGGTGCAGAACCTCAAGCCGTTTTCACAGTGTCTCGTCATTGCGAGTCGTTGCGAATGCGTTTATCATGCGTTGCGTACCTTTCACACCTGCGCGAGAAGCTTTCATGCTGGATGCGTTTCTCCGTTTTCCTTTACCGATTTCTTCTGCTGAATTTTCGTTTCTTTCATCACTAGTAAGTTTTTTCCTCATCAGTAGGTTTTCTCCAATTTTTCTCCAAAACTTACAATTTTTCATTGACGAATCTTATGCGTTGCCTTTTATTTGTCTGCGCATGCTCTATCAATCAATCAATCAATCACATATATTTCCAAATAGCTCAAAAATAAAGCTAGAGTAGGAAAAAACAACAACAATATTTAAAAATATTGCTCTATCTACATTGCTTCGCCGCAACCGCGACGCAGAGGTTGCGTAGCTCAGTGTGAAAGGCTCAACGCGTCAATGTGAAAGCAGCTTTAAGCCTTTTGAGTGGAAATCTCGCCCACCCACGTCGCGAAAGCGATAATGTGTGTTCTCGCCATTCCCCGAGGACTCCATTTGAGGAGTCCCCGCGTTTTGTTTGTCCCGGGGATTCACTCCCGGTATCACTCACTACCCCACGGCCTGTGGATCCAGACTAATTTCGTCAACTGCATATTTTTTATCGAACAAAATCCCTTTTAGAAGCATTCCCCGCGTTCTCGCTGTTTTCTGTACGCGGAGTCCGCGTGGAGGGACTCCCTCTATTCTCGCCGTTCCCTTCGATTCCCCGAGGAGTCCTCGGGGAACGGCAAGAATACGCATATAGAGACAGACGAAAAAGCGAAACCGAGAGTACCAGGAGTGGATTATCGGACGCAAGGTTCCTTGTCTGAACCGGAACGGAAGACTTCCTACGCAGTTCCAGAAAAGATGGTGGCCACCACCCAATGAACATCCCGGAAGCACTGAAGTTAAGACGTGAGAACCGTTTCGATACGATTTCTATCCAAGCATTTTAAGAATTGTCCCTCTTTTCTAATCGTTAAAGGTGAACTGAGTATTATTCAGTATGCTGATTTCTATTATTTTCGAAAGACGATTTCTGGGACACAGTTAGGTCTGTGTGCTGTTTCTCTCATTTTGAAGATATCTCGCAGTTAACACAAAGCTCAGGGTGATCTTTTTTATTTGTTTTTAATTTATTTAATGCACTATATGTGTATAATCCGACAACCTAAAGAAGCCATGGTACAGGACAACACAAATCAACATTAAAACAGGAAACAAAACACGAAATTTTCATACTAACTGAGAAGTTAAGCACTTCTCGTGAAGCCAGAATTCCCAGGTTGTAGCCAAGGACATACGCGTGCCACAGGAAAAAAAAGGTCATCACGAACAGCTGATCGTTTTAAGTAATAATCAGTCAAATGTATTTCCACTTGTATTTTTCTTTTCTTTCTGTTGCATTTCTCTCTTTTTGTAATAAAGCGATCCCCGTTTGCTATACTTTTGCACTAAATAAATGAATGGCGCATGCCTCGTAGGAAATTCATACTCTCGATAAAGCAGACATAAGAAACTACGTCATTTACAGTTAGGTTCAGTTTCCAAGGGCTTCAGACCCGCCCCTTCTTGGTTTCTCAGAAAACGTCGGCGAATATGAAGCATTTTTTTCCTGTTCAATCTATCGCGACCTTCTACCCAGTCGCCACGCAAGCCGCCCAACGATACAGTGTTTGTTCCCCCCAAATCACGCGACAGGTTTTCTTTTAAATATATGTTTCTCAAACTATATCACATCCACACACACAAATTCCACTCTCAACAAAAACTATTGTATGAAACGCATGACCTAACGTTCGGTCAGCCATCACAAAAATGGGATACTCGTGATGTACTGGGCGAATAGGAGAGACGAAGTAAACTCTAGGCTTCCAACTTAAGCCGCGTTCTATTTAGTCTCCTTTGTCTCGGTCTTGTCTTCTGGTAACCGCCTTGTCAAGGTTTAACGCTGTTTTATTTAAGCCTTGTCAGTGAGGAGACGGATAAATAAAACGGCATTTGGCTGACAGAATCAAGGCAAGGCTATACAGAACGCGGTTTCAGTTGGATCAAATTCGAGGACGGAACTCAGAAGCTTCAAAGCGCGCTAACACTTACCAACAATCCTCTCAACTTGCGTATACACATTCAGCAAATCTTGAACGAGATCGGTCTGACACTCGTAATATTCTACTTCTTCTGGAGTGGCACGATTCTTCCAAATTCGGATTTCGTCTTCCCGCCGGATGAAGTTTTCAAGTTTCTTGACTCCTTTGACCTGAAAGGCGTATATCTGGAGTGCAAGGACCAACAAGCACCAGGTACACGCAGATGAAGAAAAGAAGCAAATGGCCCAGATTAGTGCACGCCACACACAACCGTAAAACAACACGCCCCAGAGGTATTAGGTTAGTTGAAAGAGATAGAGCAGAGTTTATCACACCACACCAAAGGCGTACTCTCGCCGTTCCCCGAGACTCCACTTGAGGAGTCCCCGCGTTTTTGTTTGTTCCGGGAACTCACTACCCGTATTCTCGCGAGCCCCGCGGACGGGGAATGCTCCGATTATCACCACCATCATGAAAAAGGACTCCCTTTCAGATTCGGAAGGGAATCAGTTTTTGCTGGTGTTGGGGTAACGTAAAATTACCCAAAAGAATCAGGATAAACAATACCAAAAATAAAGTGGATCCAGATATATTTCGTCAACTGCATATTTTTTTTTTCAACAAAATCCATTCTGGAAGCATTCCCCGTGTTCTCGCTGTTTTCCGTAGGCAGAGTGACTCCCTCTATTCTCGCCGTTCCCTTCGATCCCCCGAGGAGTCCTCGGGGAACGGCGAGAATACGCCTCAATTTAGTTTATATTTGTATTATCGCGTAACTAGATTAGGTTGCTAAGAAATGAAGTGCATCCCGAAAGTATATACCGTCAAGTTAACATTTGTATGTTATCCTTATCCAGTTCGCAGGATTTATAGTACCGTACCGCAAGCCCTTTCGATACAAACTTCGTTTAGGGTAAGCCTGGTAAGTGCAAATCTTCTCAAGAGATGGAGCAAAGATCAAGCCAATTCAATACATTATATGTATTACCGCATAAGTAGATTAGTTTGCCAAGAAATGATGTGCACCACGAAAGTATCTACCGTCAAGTTACTATTTAATGTTATCCCTATCCAGTTGGCAGATTTATAGCACCGCACGCGTTTTCGATTCAAAATTCGTGTCGGTACACTTATAGTAATAGGCTATGTCCCGCGTGGCAACTGCAAATATTCTCAAATGCGATAGTACTGCGATCGCTTCTACCGCTATTTTCTCTGCCGAGGAATTTGCAAATACTCCCATTTTTTTAACTCTATACACATGACAAAGATCGTCCCAATCTCAACGAAAGTTCTGTTAATTTCAAATCGCGGGCCTTGATTAGATTTCGAGCATAATACAAAAAAAGCAAAAACGCTAAGCGTGTTCGTGCGAATGTTAAAAAGCGAGTTTTGCATACCCGTTTGCGTCAAAATTTTGCAATTCTCTATAGATAGATAGATACTATAATTTAGCCGTTAGGCCATAAACAAAATCAAAATTTTTTAAACACTTCGAGACTTCGATGACTAAGTCCGAAACCCGCTAGTGAACCCCGGGAAGAACAAGAAATGTCACCAAACGAACCCACTAAACAGATTCAAATCCTGCGTATACCAATCAACAACGTTTGTTCTCGTGACGTTTCTCGTTCTTCGCTGTGCACACGGCGATTCTTCGTCGGCGCGAAGAGTTAGTCATCAGGAGTATTCTCTATAGGCATTATTCGGGGGTTAAGGCAAGGACCTTAACAGTAGGAAAGACAGGATACTCCACTGAAATCGCGTCATGGAAAGTCGAGCTGACCGCTACCCTAGAGTTTGGTCTTTTTCCAACTTTCCAAAAGAAAAATGAGAGTAAACGAACAAAAGCGTAAACAAGAGGATTTGCAAACAAACAACACGTGACACATGCAGTTTGGCGGTGACTTGGCAGAGCAATCGATGGAAACGTCAAAACAAGCAATGTCTCAACGACAGACCAACCGCTAAAAGGCGTTGATCATCGCGACTCGTGGAGCTTATGGGAGTTTCCTGCCTTTCTACTGCTAATGTCTTTAGGGTAAGAGCATACACAATAAAGCCGTGCCGTTATTAGTACGGCATCCAATGAAAGCCCGAACATATCACTCCCAAGCACGTAGGTTTCGGTAGCACAATACTAATGCCTAGTTACAACTGGCGGCGAATTTCGCTTCGCCTCACACAACGAAGCGAACTCGAGGAGACACGAAATTCGCCACCAGTAGAAATTTCCTAACAGCTTCGATCGGAGCCATTTCGCGTAACTTAGCCTAACTGCATAGCGTCTCTGCTTCAAAAAGAGCAACCAATTCGTTTATTTCGTTTATGATTCCACATTTTTTATTTCCTATCTTGAATAAATAAAAGGCTACCACGCACGACACATCACAGAAAGGCAGCCCCACTGCCAACGTTGGGGCGAGTCTCGTATCCTTTCGACGAGGAGCTGCAGTTCAAGTTGAACAAAGAGCTGCGAGGTATCCCGAACTTGTCTGAAAGTCTACGCCAGGATAACATTAGCGAAGCTTCCTCATTGAGAGGTATCCGAAAGCACGGGTAAACGCGCGTTAAAGTAAGAAACAATCGCCTTATGGTAGGTTCTCACTGCCCTATTTTCTCCCAAAGCCCGACCAAATGCTCTTTTTGGCACAAGAATTCACCAGGTTTTACCAGGAACGGAGAAACCAATTTTAAAAATGTTTGGCCAACAAAAAAATCGTCCCGATTTTCTTCAGAAATAATAAGTGCTTTCATGTTGAAAGCCAAATCGTGTAGTTTTCTCACTTTCACTATAGTAGGCAAAAATAGTGACCGGGAAAAGGAAGAAATATGGCAAGGTAGGAAAGTGTGTGGCATTTTTTTTTCGAATCTACCTGAAGATTACGATGGCACTTACATTCTAAGTGCTGACTAACTTTAAAACCGAGTTTAATTATACAAATTAGAAAAATAATAAAACTGAGTTTGAACACATCGGAGAAATATAACGATAGGTAACGTAACGTAACAAGCATTTCAGACGGAAATCTCTCCCGGAGGTTGGAAAAAAATGTTGGGCGTGAGAACCGGCCTTTAAGCTTACCTTTTGGTTCTTAAGCGTCTCCTCGGACTCCCAGGTGTTGTGAATGTGGGACCAGCCTTTCCATTTGATAAGGTACTGTCTCTCTGTGTTTTCCTCATCTTCAGGGTCCACCCCTTCGTTAGGATCTCCGTTTTCTTCTACCGCGTAAGGAACTGTACAACCGCCAGTTGCTGGAATAAAGAGAGTCCAGTGTAACGTACGTTGGTTTAGTGAAAAATATACTGCAATAAATAGGCCATGGACTTCTAAACGGTTTGTCTGAGGGGGAGGGGGAATTTAAATAGGAGATGGTTTGTTTATGTGTAGTAGGATCATTGAAGGATTAATATATTTGTACGTCGGGTATATAGGCACAGATTGAATCCCCTGCAACTGCAAATGAAGGGTGTTCTACTACACTTCCAGAAGTTTCATAACAGATGACACAAGGATGCGCGGTTTCAACAGATAACACTAGAAGTTATTTATTGTGTTTTTAAAATGTTATGCATAACAAGCATTGACAGGGAGAGCCGAAAAACCGTCGAAAAAGCATCTGTCGACGAACACAAAAGTCAGCAGATGTTTTAGTGCTTTGCTTCGTCTTGTATGCATAACGTTTTGATGCGTGTCGTTTGAAAAACCTAGCAGATAACATCCTAAGTGTTAGCTGTTGAAACCGCGCATCCTTGTGGTATATTTTATGAAACTTCTGACAGTGTAGCTCCCCCACCAGTAGGTTCTAGAAAGACCAACGGCCAATGTCTTCTGCAAAGCGCCAGCGCCACTGAAAAACGTTTCAAAATTTAGTCCCAGTCGGGTCATCCGTTCGAGAGTTATGGTGAAAACCCCCCTACCTCCACTCCCACTGGATGGTCGGATCTGTGAAAAAAAAAAAATTCCAAGCCAATCTGGTTAGGTCGACAAGTTTCATCTTTCTAGCTCATCTGGAAGTACCAACCCGCGATCAGCGGACTTGATGGAAATTTGATGGGTAAGTTACTAAAGCCGAAGGCTGTAAGAACCATGACAATGAGGGTTAGTTTTTTTTTGTCTAAACCGGAATCGGCGTTTTTTTTTGCCACGTCGTCACATATAGCTGATAATGAATCCGCGTCTTTCTTCCACAGTAGATTCGGAATTCCCCATATTCCAGTTTAGAGTCGCCATTTGATTTTATCCATTCTAGTCCCTCAGTGCTCATCACAGCGATCAATGGTTAACTAACACTCTACTAGGATAGGTTTATTAATAGACCTTCAGCAGAAAAAGATACGAAGTTTTCAGACGATGAGCCTTTTTCATTGCCCTTCAATTCAAAGTGTGAAAGATTCTTTTCTCTTCACTAAATTATAGGTCTGTTGCAATATCTAAGTGTGATGGATGCTGATAATGAGGCGAGGGAGCACTGAACTGGTAATAGGGCAGATTGGCACTGAACTTTTTTTCATCACATTTTCCATACTCATGACGCATCCCATACCAACGTATGGGAAGGGTTATCACTTTATGCCCATTGTAGCACCTACCTCCTTTCTTGCCAATTCTCCAATCTAAAACCTTCTCAATGACCTCGGCATTATCCTCCTCCGCAGTGTAGGCCTGAGGGTGTTCTTCCACCGGTTCGTCAATGATATCATCCGGGTCTGTTGCGTCGTCATCTTCCTTGTAGCTTACAGTGGTAGCTCCACGTCGACCTGAACCCCTGCACAAATAAGATTTAGATCTCTCGTCAATTCTTGCGAGAAATCTGAGATTCCAAGCTCGGATAAAAGATCTAGTTCCCGCATGTATTAGTCAATTTGTGCTGCGTCAACTTTCACACATTTCAATTTCTCATAAACTGCATTTTTTTTAAGGACTGTTTCACTTTGCATCTATTCCTTCTCATCTCAGGGATTTCAAACTCCCTGTCGATGTACTCTCCCCTTACGGTATAATACTGGTGTATCCATTTCCCGTGTCTTTTCGAGGCAGATCAGGGTCCCGCTTATTCTTATTATATTTTATTTGATTCCTTCAAACCTGAAGAGTGATGTATAAAACTGTAAGCAACAACATATCAGCAGGGACCCATAAATTTCCTTTACAGGGGGCTTGTCTTTTCCTATGCTTCTATGTTGCTATGTTGTCCGATCCTTGCCTACTTTCCAAAAATCCCACTTGGGTCGAATCGGCATTCTAGTTTGCCTCATTGGACGTGCGCGCCAAAGAGACTCCTACCTCAAGGCGCCAGCAGCAAATCCCAAATTTTGTCTATCTGGCCTTGGACGTGATTGGACCGTGGGTATTTCTCTAACTATCTTCCATTCGGTCAACATAGCATCAGAAATCTCTTATTGACAAGCCCCCTGAATGGCGAGGCATTACAGGAAATTTATGGGTCCCTGATATCAGTCAAAACTACACACACTTACATAAGTATATACAGTTGGCGAAGCCTGGAAACAAATTAGCCTACTAAATCTACAATCAAATACAAAAGAAAAAAGATCAAAATAAACAACCTCATAACGGCACTTTTTTTGTGAAAAAAAGCAAATTATTGCTTCTGTGCAGCTCACTGGTCAGAAATACCGGTTATGCAAGTTTTCCCGTATTCCTCATCAAAACCAAGGGAGTCGAGCGAGGCTGAAAGCAACCGGGACAGGTTTGTAATCTTTGAGAAACCCAGCAGAATTTTGAAGGATTCATGTTTATTAGAATACGAACTGCACATGCAGCGACCTGTGCTTTAAGGACTTGGTAACTTTAAAGGGCCCGTGTCCGTACGATCAATTTCTTTAAAGTTTAACTGAAAAGCCAACTCATTTGTGTGTCATTTAATTGGATGCACTGAATTATTTGGATTCTGCAAAGGAATTTTTTGATTTTCCACTATCTGCTCTAGTTATGAGGCTCAGAATATAACAAGCCGTCCCTACAGCGTAAATTCTACTATGACGCGGGCAATTTTAATCTCATGCGGCTTTTCAGTGGGCAGTGGTGAGATCGGTGAAGAAAAAATGATAAATCTTTCTCGTAAGGCATACAGCAAAAATACAAGCGCATAGAGGCACCACAAATCACACGGAAATTCCACTATTTGAAAATCGATTATTCGTGAATAGCGGAACAACGAAGTAACTCATTTTCAGCGGGTCTTCAAGCCAATTTAAGTGAATAAGTGATGGGTAACTAGATTGTCCTATCCTAGCCCTTTTCGGTTACACTTTAAAGGACCAGCGGTACCTATACTGGCAACGCAAACTCCTTCCGTCAAATTTTCCGTCAACAATTCATCAATTCTTAAACGAGAGATCCAAATTTCGTATGCTACATTCTAAACCCGCTAACGACACCTCACTAATCTTTGCACTTGCCACGATCCACTATTTTCCGTGCGCATTATGCTCCGGCAAGTGTTGGCGGATCATGCTATTGATGCGTAAAACCGGTTAGAAGTCAGTGGGCCCGGGAAAAGGCTTAAAGTTTAACTGAAAAGGCGGCTTATTTTTACATCTGATACTTAAATACACTGAGATACTTTGAGTCATCAAAGGGATTTTGTAGTTTTTTTTTACCCGGGGTTTGAGTAATAACGTTCATAGTGTGCGCTGCTTGCACGACAATCCAAAATTCACTCACACGCGGAGAATTTGAATTTCAACAAAGGCCTGCATTTCAAGGGCTAAAGATGCTAAGATCGGAAAAGTTACGCCTGTCGAAAGTAGGAAAATGATGTTAAGATATGTCTTGCAAGGAACCTGACATTTTTCTTTTATTTTTCGCCAACGGCTTACATTTGTTGCTGGTAAATATGCCAAGCCAAGAGGGACAAGCACACAGAGGTACCATAATCCGAAAGAATAAGTTCATTCGATGAAATCGAGCATTTCTGGATAATGGACAAACGAAGTACGCATTTCTGTCGGATTTTCAGGCCTATTTATGTGACAGTGATCTGTCGGATCTCAGCCCTATTCGGTTGAACTTTAAACAGCCAAAGCCATGGATAATTTGTTAAAAGCATGGCTTAGTTCTACAGTATTTTGAATATTGGAACCTGATTGGAACATAAACAATAAATAGTGTGAGGTGTGCTTTAAGAAAGCAAATCCGTCAGAGCGCCAGAATCGCCCATCAAGCATTAGTAAAATGATGCCACGATCCTTTCCCTGTGAAACGCAGAGCTTTCCCCTTTATTATTATAACCACAAGAAGAGCGTCAACTCGAGTCGCATGTTTAAAAGAAAATAAATATTACCTTTTCGCTTCAAAGTCGTCTTCAGATTCTTCATCCTCATCGTCCGAGCTTTCATTCCTCTTACGTGTCCTCTTTACTGGCTGACGCCCCCGGGTCGGCTTCTTCGGAGGGGGGCGCCTTTTAGGGGCCTCTTCTTCACTATCAGAGGAGTCTGAGAGGTTGCGCTCCTTCTTGGAGGCGTCACTGTCCGAGTCCGAGCTAAGGAAGCATTTTTCAAGGTTTAGGTACGGCTCCAGATTTACTCACTCCCCTCTCCCTTTAAGGAACAGTGCCTAGATTGGACACTCACCAAATTTTAAAACAGAATTTAGGACAAGTGCTTCCCGTCATGTAGTATGCAATACTGCATGATATCATGCATACCAGCGAACCTCAAGAAGAACAAGAAACGTCGCCCGAACGAAACCTCAAGATTGATTAAAACACTCTGTAAACCAATCAACAGTGTTTATTGTCGTGACGTTTCTGGCTCTCCGCTGGGCGCGTCATCAAGAGTATTCAACTTTCGAGTGGCAGATCTAGGTGGTGTGCCGAAAAGTGTGATCGAGTTGTTACGTGATCACACGTTTAAGCTATGTGGTCATAGCAAGAACATATAACCACATGAACCTCCGTCTCCCTATCTCTGTAATACGACCATGCGGAGTCCAATATATTCTGATACTCAACCCGATGCAAACGAGCGGAGGAGCTACGCAGAACATCATAATCTGTTACCTCTACAAACAGCTATATCGCAGTAGAACCACGCAGAAGGATACGAACGCCGTCTGAGTCGTCCTTTACAGCTGATCAAATGTCTACCATTGTGAAGTCACGTCTAACTCGCTGCAGACCGGGTTCTCCACCCCTTACAGTTTTTGGGATCCCAAAACGTTAGTGACGGATACCTATGACATCGCCAAAGTTGTCCGTCTGTCCGTCCGTCTGTGAGCACGATAACTCTCGAAGGGAATGAGATATTTTGATGAAACTTGGTGTGAGGATTCTTCGGGTCAGGAGCAGGGGCGTCCCGATACCGACCTGATAGGGGGGGTGCGGCTCCAGAAATTTACCGGAATTTTTCCAAGTTTACCGGAATTTTTCGAGTTTTTTCCGGAAATTCTCCGTAGTGAACCTCTGCCGAAACTCTAGAATATTGTTGTGTTCTGAGGTTCTGACTTCGACTATGTGTTACAGACAACAAAAAAATAAGTTCGTTAAAGTTTAACTGAAAAGGCAGCTTATTTTCAAATCTGATATTTGAATATACCGCTCTGGTAATAACGTTCGGAGTGCGCGCTGCTTGCATGACAAAAACAAATCATCCAGACGCGGAGAATCTCTCTTTCTTTCCCCTTTTAATGAGGTAACAGGAATTGTCTTAGCTGACATGAACGCTTTCCATGTTAGTGGTATCTTTCAACTCAGGAAAGACTTCAAATATATCTTCAAACTTTTGGTTTGTTTCGAGGCTCTCCTGGCTATTTTCGAGATCATCCCGGAACAAGGCTAACTCGTTTATCGTCTCGGATTATCACCGGAAAGGAATTGAGAAAGCTGTCGAAACTGGAGTAGATGGTACTGTGATATTATTCCTGGAACAGTATTTGTAGTTGGGATTTGGGAAGGATGAAAACTTCAGTAGGTTGCCAGAATCACCCGATAAATGGTACGCTGTGTTGTCTGTCTGCAAGAATCACTCTGCTACGCTGTGTGCCAGGGTCATCTTGGCAAGCTGTGAGTCTACACTTATCCGGTAAGCAGCCAACTTCGGGTAGATCCCGTTCAGCAAATTCCGGTAGATTCCCTGATCCAGCTTCCAGTAAATTCCCTTAGACAAGTTCCGGTAGATTCGTTGTGCAAGATTTCGGAAGGTTCCGTGAACAAAATTCCGGTAGGTACCATGAGCAATGATCCAGTACACTCAGAAATTCCAGTAGATTCCGTGGGTCAAGGTCTTGTAGATCTCCTGATCCAGCCTCCAGTAAATTCCCTGAGATAAGTTCCGGTAGATTCCTTCAGCAAGACTTCGGTAGATTCCATAGGCAAAATTCCGGTAGGCTCCCTAAGCAATGATCCGGTAGATTCAAAAATTCTAGTAGATTCCGTGGGTCGAAATCCGGTAGATCCCCTAACCCAGCCTCCAGTAAAGTCCCTGAGACAAGTTCCGGTAGATTCCTTCAGCAAGACTTTGGTAGATTCCCTGAGCAAAATTCCGGTAGGTTCTCCGAGCAATGATCCGATAGATTCACTAAAAATCAAGTTCAGGTGAATTTTATGAATTTTGACTGGCGCGGCTTGGCCGCACCAGTCAAAATTTACCGGAATTTTTTCCCGCAAGCCTTCTGGGGGGGGGGTGCAGCACCCCCCGACACCCCCCCTCGGGACGCCCCTGGTCAGGAGTAAGGTCGAGTTCGTAGATGGGCTCTGTAGCCCTACATTTAGGGATGGGGGAGGGGGTTTAAATTAAGGGGCAAACATAATATTTTGAAACAGCTAATGTGATAGTCGATTATGGGATAAGAAGACATGCTGAAAACCATTTTCTCGCCGGACAAGTAGTTCGCCCGGAATCCGGCCAAAACGGGAAAATTTGTTAAAAAGCGAAAGTTGTATTTGAAGTTAATGAGATGACAGATTTGAGGATAAGAAGATACGCTGAATCTGTATATGACAATCATTTTTTAGCCGGACATATAGTTCGTCCAGAATCCCGTTGAAACCGTATTTTTTTTTGTAAGTTTAAGTTTTGTTTGAAGTTGATCAGATGTTCTTTATAGGGATAAGGAGATATGCTGAACTCGTTTCTGAACTTTCTTTTTTTTGCTTGACAATTAGTTCGCTCGGAATTCGGCCGAAACCGGAAATTTGACAGAAGTAAAGCAGGAAGTTTTGATCAGTATCGTCAAAGTAGGTATGGCTTTTACAGGTATATCGGAACTTGGTTTTCTCAGATAACTAGCCTGGCGAAGACAAGACCTAGTTGTCTGGATCAAATATTAAATTTTTGGGATCCCATCGAAACCTTTGGTCTTGTTGCGACTGCGGCTAATGTAGCGTTCCAGCGACGTAATATTAGTTACGATCGTTACTATTCTTGTTATTATTGCCGTTCCAGAGCCCGCCGTAATAAGTAAATTGTCTCCTCCCACTTATTATTTTCGTTCCAGGACTGTTACGATTTACTTATGATGGTCGCGAGCATCATAAGTGATAATAACTATCGGTCCTGCAGGAACCCGTTAGAGTGATGACGTATGTCCGCGTTGTTATTATTTTCGTTCCAGAGAGCGTGATAACTATCATAATACAGCAATCGCCCCTCCTCTTATCATCGTAACTTGTAATAACTTCACTGGAACGCTACCTAAAACTCGCTTCGCTTTCCGAGGCTGTTCTGGCGCTCCACTTGTTTCGGAAAGTGACTTCACTCCGTGCGTGGAAAGTGGGTTCGGCAAGCCAGCGGGAAGTTGTAAAGGAGCGACGGATTCTCGTTTGGCGCTCGGCGGATACTATGAGCGTGTTCCACCCTTATAATAATCTTAACTATTAGCAAGAACAAATAACAAGACAGAACTGCTGTCTCCCTATCTCGGTCATACAAACATGCTGAGTCGAGTAAAATACGACCGACTCCCGATGCAAACGAGCGGCTTCGCGCCGCATCACGTTTCGTTACCTACAAATGGCTAGATCGCCGGTAAGTTGCTGAAGAGGAAATCTAGTCAACGCTGATTGGATCTATTAAGGCGCTCCAACGCGGATCAGCGCGCGGAGTACTCCTCCTGCTCGCCTCTTTCGATATTTCTTGTGCGATAGGCAATAGGCAATGGTTAAGACGGAAGAGAAGTAAACGGGTATCAAGGCCGTCGGGCTTTATGTGCAAATATATATTATATATATCATATCACCAGCTCAAAGCTAGAGTAAATACCTCCAGCTGCGCTCAGATTTGTCGGGGTTTTCATAGTCGCTGCATGCGACTAACAACAGAAGTTCTTACTGATTATTTGTTCTTGCTATTAGTTACTGTTATTTTCATTCCAACCTCGTGAAAAATGACTACGCTGAGCGTTCTAACCTTCTCAAAATAGTAGCTTTTTGCTTACCACGCTCGCGAGCGCAGTAAGCGTTGCAGTAACTACGAATCGTTGTGACGTGACTGGCCCAATTAGCCCGTGGCACGATATTTTGGGGAAAATAATGCGTTCCAGCCTTGACGGCAGAATCCGTGACGTCATGCGTAGTAACTACGGCAAGTAGGGTGGAACACGCTCTAAATTAAGTTCGAAAACACGCCAGCGAACCTCAGGAAGAACGAGAAACGTTACTCGAACGAATCCTTAAAACTGATTCAAATTTTATGTAAATCAATCAACAACGATTGTTGGCGACAGTTATGGCGAGTTTCTGGCTCTTCACTAGGCATACGGCGATTCTGCATCGACGCGAAGAGTTAGTCATCATAAGTATTTTCGCTTTGCTATTTGGAAAGCAAATCCGTGAGATCGTCAGAGTCGCCCTCTAATCCGAATAGGCGATTTCGTAGATATAATCAAGACCCTGTAATCTTTCACCAAGAATAGAGGAGAAACTTAACTACCTTTCACTCTCTGATTCAGCTGCCGAATAATTCTTGTCCCTTTTCCTGTTCTTGACTCTTGGACCTTCTGAATCAGATCCAGAACTTGAGCTGTCGTCCGAATCCTACAAGACAACTTGCATGATAGCTTAGGAAATCAGATTATTAGCACTGTTCTACCAATGATTATTCTAGCTGACTTGGAAACATACATTCAAACAGAGGATAAAACGGAAACATCAGCTACGACGCTTTGGCAGCGATGTTGGACACTCGCCAAAAAGGGCCGAAATACTGTTGCCAAAGCATGGTAGCTGACGTTTCCACTTTTATCCATAGTATGAAAAATCTATCACAAACCAGAAAATGCCAACAAAAACAAATGGTCTCTTAAATGAATAGTTAGCGGTGATAACCATCTCATCTTGGACTATTTCAGCTGTAAGGACAAAGAACAGATGATTGGCTCTCCTGAGAATGTTCAACTAATAGGCTATGCATGCTACTAATGATATTTGGCAGGATAGAAAATTTATTCCATTCTGGTAGTTTCCATGCCCAACATACAGTATCCAACATCAGTGTTGAAAACGTCTTCAGTTGCGAACACAGAAGAGCTAGCTGTTGTCCCTTTGGTTTTGCATTAAACACTAACGCTAAACTGCAACCAACCAGCTTAAAGAAGCAGAAGTTCTTCTGAGGTTTAACTATCCATTAAATGACATTACCTATCATTAGTTTTCATCATGAATCTCTAACCGTTTATTTTTCTGGCCAAGGGGCCTTAAACTGTTTCAAATCAAACTGTTTGATGATCCATAACTTATTTTTATTCTCAAATTTACCAACCACCTTAAACAAAACAAACAATTATTTTGCTATTTTTAAGCTTGAAGGAAATAAACTGTTAAATTAGATATACGCTTAGTTAGTTTAAATCTATATACCCTATCAAAGCAGCAATGATCACAGGAAAGCCAAATGGTCACACTTTAAAAACGTGTTAAAAAGGGCACTTCAGCCAGGGAGGGCTTAGTATAGAGTGTATGTAATCGTTTGTGTACATCGAAGATTGAAATAAGGAATATCTTGTACATTTCAGCCAGGCTATAAATCTTAATAGAAGTTGAACTGATGCAACAAATACTAAAGCTGTCTATTAGTGTAACAAAGATGAAAGAAAGTTTTTGTAATCAGCTTATAATGGCCTGCTGTTATCTGCACTGTAATGCTAGACAGACTATCTGGCCTCAACACAGGTATACAGTTGCATTTCACGTATCTGACTCATGTGACACAAATTTGGTAATAGGAGAACTGGAAATGACATACATATTGAGAATCTGCTTAAAAGCTTATTTTCTAAGTTGGGTCATCCTAAAATTCCAAAGTTCCTGGGTTCAGTGGGTAGGAAAAGACATGGGGAGTGTGGAAAAGCTGAAAATAGAGCGGAACAATACTCCCAGTTGGTATTTTTAATTCCTAACCCAGCAGTTGTCCCCCCTAACCCTGCCAGAATTTTTATGTTTTCTGGCTAAACCAAGTCTGAAAACTGAGAAATTGCATAAAACACAGACAGTAAAGAGCATAATATAACTAAATATGATGAGCAAGAAGCAGGATTAACAATTAAAAACACTTCAGCAGCACTTTTGAAGCCAAATAAACAAAGTCCAAAAAATGTTTAGTTCTTACCTTAACCATGGCTAATTCCTTGTAGCTTTGACGCAAATTCCTTTAAAAAGCGTTAGCTATACACTTAGTCTATCTTTTCAGTCACTTTCCACACTGTTTACTCCAGTATTGCATCACAAATTATCAATCAGAAACATTCCACTCTAATTTCTGATATGTTTCAAGATGGCTGCCGTTTTCACAACTGTCATGACGCCTCTATCGGGCGCGGAGAGGATTGGGATTTGGGCGACTAGTTTTGGGCAGTTTAAAAGGCATATATAAAACTAAATGAATAAAACTTAAGAATATACTGGTGGATACGAATAATTATCTTAAAGGGACCAGGCTTGGGCTCTCCCCAAAAGTCAGTATTTGGCCAGTTCAAAATTAGGAAAAGCTTATGTCGATAATACAACGGGATTGTCTTTATATCCCAAAATGGCCGACATTTTCAACATTGCCTCGTAAAACTAAACAGAGACGCAGTTGTCCATGAACGGACGAAATAATGAATAAGTTTAGAAAATAAGGAAATAGCTCTGCTTGGAAGCCAAAAAACTTGCACCATTTCTAAATATCGTCCAAAACACAACCCTCTGTCACGCAAGGAGGTCAAAGGCATAGCCTCCATTACTTCGAAATCGATTGTATATTCTTATATTATGGTATATGACGTAACAAAATTTTAAAACTTAAATCAGCTAAATTCGTCTTTGTTTTTTTGGTCTAGGATTATTCGTCCAATTAATCCAGGTATCGTCAGTGACGGAAATGACGTTCAAACCCCCCATCGTCAGGCCTTTGACGGAGGACTAGAAAGGAAAACGTACTATTAGCAACAATCGAACGCTCAACAAATCAACTTCTGCTACACAACCACTTCCCCAATAACGGGTAGGGAAAGAATTGAGGTTACGGATGTTGAGTGAAGAACGGAAAAAATCGCCCTTACCTCCCCCCAATTCTAAACGGGCGGGTTTACTACCAAATGTATTCGAGATAACTAACTAGAGAACAACCCCCTCAGGAGAACTACCAATGGAAGAGCTAGGCTAGCTCAAGAACGGATTAAACCCAGAACCCTATCGTCTTCGGTGAAAAGGATCTTCACAGCTCAGAGCGAAACCATGTTATCCCTCAAGGGATCGCTTTATCCCTCTAGAGATCGCATTATCCGTATACTATCCACCATATGAACTACTTCAGGCAGTAGTGCCTGGAATTATGTCAGTTAATGAATAAACGAATGCTCGCAACTCAGCGCGGCATCGTGTTATCCTTCGAGGTATCGCGTTATCCCTATACTGTAAACTATACGAACTGCTTCATACGGTAGTGCCCGGAATTGTGTCATTCAAGGAATGGATATATTATGTCGTTATTGCTTGCTGAAAAGATAAAAAATCCAAAGCGGGGCCAAGTAAAATAAGAAAAAAATGCCAGATTAATGTATTAATATGTAACGCTTGATGACAAGTGCTAAAAAGCATGTCTACACAAAGTAATTTGAGTCGGCGAAACCCTCAATTCCGAACTTCGGATATACCCAATGTCTGGCATGACCTATCCACAGATCAGGGATTTGTCGCAGTTTCCCCTTTCTCTATATCCAACCCTGAAACCACATCTCGGAAATCTTGCCGACCCAAAATCCAGCTGAACTGGTGACACATCCGTGTCTTAATCACAAGACATCCCGGAATAGTCAAGCAGCCCGAATTCAGCACCGCATTTCATCTGGTAACACGTAGCCCCATGATGTCACCGGAATCCGGCTCAGCCCCCGATCGACCAACCTACGCCCTCAGGAAACCCAGAACGGCTTAAACCGCGCCAGTAATCTTATGCATGAAAAACATTCCGGAATGCCGACCTCACTGACAAGCCTTAGAATTTGACAGGAATCCGGTTATGCGGCTAAACACCCAGATCCCAACATAGGTAACAAAAGCTGATAACTTCACGCCGCAAACCGCACCTCTCGCTCAACCCCACAATCTCACCGGAATCCGACGGAATAGCCGCCACACCGCAATTCAACCATCTGAGAGATTAAGTCTGAAATCTCATCAAGAAACCGCATTTCGGACATTTTATTGTAACCGACCGACAACCCAGATTATAGGGCGCTGGAGCAATCATGATGAACTTCCGGAATCTGACCTCGACCCGGGATTTCTCCCGGGTCCAACCGCTGAAACTGGCATATAGTCCATCGCCGGAATCTGGTAAAACCGCTGACACATCACTTTTCACCTATTGACACTGAGGGGGTACTGGAGGGGGGGGGTAAAAGGTTACGAAACAAACATCAAAACTACATAACACCATGACACACATGCAAAAAGTTGCAACATTCCGGACCCGCGTTTCTAAGCCGGATACGTAAAAGAACTTGACATCAGTTTATACCACAGAAAGCTTTATGATCATTGCACAAAATGACTGAACCACCGGGAAACAATGATCACTTCGACAGGCCTACAGATATTGGGAACATTTTACGACCCCCCTAATCTACCGCCTGCTCTTTCAAAGAATGAGCGGTCAAGCCCCTCTGAGAATTTTACTGTCAAGAACCCCACTTGGCAACTCAGGAGAGCAGTATCGGAACAGAATATCTGGAACTCGGAGACATACAAAGCCGTAATCCCTTTTGCTACCCTCTATCATGGTAAACAGGGAAAGCGATAAGAATCCTAGGAAACCAATTTCATAACCCTACCCTTGTGACGATGATGAGAGCACTTTGTAAGCTGGGGTCTAGCCAACAGTCCCTAGCCTAGGCTCATGGCCATTCAGTGAAATATGCAGACAAGCCTTGTGACACGAACTGAAACTGCCCCTAAGATCAAGCCACCTGTCTGCCTTTCAACCCCTTCCGGGGCTACGCCTGACCCGTACCTCCCCACTGGAACCAATGCTGAAGCATGACACTTAACCCCACTATGACCCCCTCCACCAAGAAAGGCCCAAAGAAAACACCATGATTTGTTCTTACAGTTCTGATAGCTCAGACCCCCTCCCCCATTATCACTGAATTACAGAATAATGTAACTTACCATTCGACCAGGTCCGATGCCAGCGATCTTCACTCGCACTTGTTTAATGCCAAGCTCCAATGCTTTCTGAAAAGGTACCGTATTAGATGATTTAAAATCCCTTACTTATTCTATTTAATTACGAAAAAGGGGCTGATTCTCTATTCAATTACGAAAAAAGGGCCGACTTCCCTTTTTCATGTCCATGCAGTAGAAGTATGCCCCGAGGGATTACCCACTCTCGGCTTTAGTGAAAAGCAAGTGCCCGGTGCCAGGCGAGGTCAAAATCAGCATGTTTAAAAGCGTTTGTAAGGTGAACCACCTGATTTATACCTGGCACCGGGAAAGAGTGTACAGCAGGACCCGGGGAATGGGTAACCCCTCGGTATGACCTTCGCCTAACTGTGAACGCCACCGAAGAACACGACGAAATGGGTCGCTGTCACTACCGCTACACGTCAGTTCGCACAAATGTCAGTTCGCCTAAACCAAAAACCAGACAGTTCGCCCACACGCCAGTTCCCCTACATGTCATTTCGCCTACACGTCAGTTGGCCCAAACCTCGTTCGCTCACCGTCAGTTGTACCACCGTCAGTTCGCCTTAGAAATCCGTCAGTTCGCCTTTATTAGAAATCCGTCAGTTCGCCGACACGTCAGTTCGCCTACCGTCCGTTCATACAAACGTCAGTTGAGACAAACGTCAGTTAGCATGAAAAATCCGTCACTACACCCCAAGATAATTATCCCATCGACAACAATGTGTGGGCGAACTGTCGGAAATTTGAGTGAACTGACGTTTATGCCAACTGACGGTAGGCGAACTGACGGTGGGCGAACTGACGTGTAGGCGAACTGTCGGATTTTAGGATTAGGTGAACTGACGAGTGGGCGAACAGACGTGTAGGTTAGCTGACGGTAGGCGAACTGATGTGTAGGTGAACTATCGGAAAATTTGGGCGTACTGAAGGAATTCTGAGGCGAACTGACGTTTGTGTCAACTGACGTGTGGCGGTACTGACGGGACCCCGACGAAATGCAAGCCTAGCAAATATCTATGCACAGCACTAAACGCATATAATAATTAAAGCACAGCACTTACTGGAAATGATCTTTTCACGATAAAATGGTTCTGAAATATCGCCAAGAACAATCTGATAGAACTTCTGTCTTTAGTCCCATGCAGCGACTCTGAATACCCCGACAAAACTGAGCGGACCTTGAGGTATTTACTCTAGCTTTGAGCTGATGTTGGTACCCGTTTCCTCATCTTCCGTCTTCGCCGTTGCTTATCGCAGAAAAAATAGTGAAGGAGGCTGGCAGGAGGCGTACTCCGCGCGCTGATCCGCTCTAGAGCGCGTCCATAGAACCAATCAGCTTTGACTCCTCCTTTTCCTCACCGGCGGATTCACAGCGATTTTGCTATCTGTAGAGGTAACAAAATGTGATGTGGCGCGAAGCTACTGAGCCTCCGCTCGTTCGTAGCGGACAGGGTATGGAGAAATATTCGAATCCAGTCATATTACAGAGATAGGGCGACGGAGGTTCTGTAAGATTATTTGTTTTTTATATCGCTTTTCGAGACCAGCAAATCCCAGGGAAATAGGCGCTTGTCGATTCGTTGCAGACTCTCGGCTGAGGAAACTGTGGGCGCCGTGGGTAAAAAGTGGGAAAGCTCCGAAACACAAGGTGGACATGTTGACCTAAGCCATTCCAAACGAAAAACAACATTCTGAACCTTCTTGCCCTTAGCTGTGAAAGAGTTGTATCAAGAAAAAATAATCTTACAGAACCTCCGTCTCCCTATCTCTGTAATATGACTACACGGAGTCGAATATTCCCCATACCATGTCCGCTACGAACGAGCGGAGGTTAGTAGCTTCGCGCCACATCACGTTTCGTTACCTCTACAAATAGCTAAATCGCTGTGAAACCGCCGTGAGGAAAAGTAGAAGTAAACTCAACGTCAACGCTAATAGGAGTAAACGGGTATCAACATCAACCCAAAAGCTAGAGTAAATTAAATACCTCTAGGCACGCTCAGTTTTGTCGGGGTATTCATAGTCGCTGCATGGGACTAAAGACAGAGGTTCTTTCTGATTATTTGTTCTTGGTTGTATGCGGCTATTAAAGCTTGCATCGAAGTTTGCGCTGCTTGACTAGTAAACTGGGCTCGGCATAAAAAGTCTTAGTTGCAAAAGAAAAGAATGGCAAAAGGCCGGGTTTTCTAGAATTTATGATTCAATAGAGGAGCTAGGTTAAAGCGTACAAAGACTTGTGCATTATCTAATCAACTGTTGTCAGTGCAAACAATAACATATTTAAGATGAAGCCACATACACCCCAAAGTATCACAAACGAAGAAACGCAACTTTCAAAAATAAACAGCAGACAAAACAGAAGGAATCTGCTTTCATTATTTCTGTCAAAGGAAACCGAAGCGCTTAGTTGATATTAAGTTAGCCCCGTGGGCAGATTTTAAGTTCTTAATCGATCACTCTCATTGACGAATTTTACAGGCAAAACCAAGGAAGTAATTTTTTTTTAAAGCACAACTAGCACTATTTACTGTTCATGTTCCAATATTCAAAACTATTTGAATGCTGCAGAACTAGGCTCTGCTTTTAAAGGACACCTGCACAATGAAACCATACTTGAACACACCATGGAGAATTGCATTTACAGACATAGCCACGGATAGCATTCATCTCCTGAGCGTGACGTTTTCAAAATAGGGATGTTCGTTTCTAGAGGTTTGCACATGCAGACTCCAAGACAAAAAGCGCAATTCATTAAAATCTTGTACAGCGATGGCCGGATCTTATTGGAATTTCTTCTAGATATACGTTTGGGCTTAACTGGTTACAAAGTATTCCAGAAGAAGGGTTGATTGGAGACATTTGTTCATTTCTAAAGTTGTTCGGTACTGAAATAAGGACAGATGCAAAATGGAGCAAAAATCATAGCTTGGAAACACTGTTTCGTATTTGGATTGGGTTTTCTGCAGGCAATGTTAACGGAAGTCATGCAGATAGGGATGATACTTGGTACCCTTCATTCAGGAGTCCTTTAATAAATTCACGGCTATGGGTGCTTTAAGCCTTTTAGGCCTTTCCATTGACTTCTAGCAAGAACTCGACCAAATTCAGATAACCGGTTTTACGCATTAACAGTGATACGCGAACACTCGTCAGGAGCATAATGCGCATGGAAAATAGTGAGCCCTGACAAGTACAAAGATTAGTAAAGTATCGTTAGAGGGCTTAGAATGTAACATAAAATTTGGGTTTTTGGGCCTAAGAAATAATGAACGCAATTAAGGAAGTAGGTTGCATTGGCATTGTAGACACGACGGGTCGAAGTGGTTCAAAGAAGCGATGGCTAGTCTTCTCAAAGATTACAAACCCTTCTCGGAAGCAATAAGCGGGAGCCTGATCCGCCTCGAAAAGAGCCGAACACGGAAAACAAAGTAATCAGCCTATTGCCACAAGGGTTACGAGGTAACTTAGTCTGGCAGTCAAGCAGCACAAAACTTCACCGAAAACTTCAAGGTCCAGCTACAAATCTAACGGCATGAAAAAAATGCTTTGCAATTTGGCGAGGGGTTGCTCACTCTCGATTTTGGTGTATATGAAGTGACCGATAACCGGAAAGGGTGTACAAAAGTGGACAACCCCTCAGAATTTGGTAGGGGGTATCTATAAGAAGAACTTATGCTATTATTAGTGCCAAATAAAGTGATATATTACCAGGGCTGCGCTGATTGCCGTTGCTTGGGCTGCCACGTTAGTTCCTTTTCTCGTGTTTTTGAATCCTTCAAGACCGCACGACTTAGTGAAGTGCAATTTTCCTGCGAAAAAAACTAGGGTTAGCATAGGGCTTTCAGGTTTCTCGGACCTCAACACAAAACCCCGTAATTACTTCCAAGCAATTTTCCCAGAAAAAAAAGGAGAACAAGAAATAACAGATCCCAAAAACTGGGAGCCTCTGCCAGTAAAGATTAGGAACTATGCTGGAGTCCTCTTACGTCTCTTTTTGTTATTTATATACACCCTAATCTCTGCTCAGCCAGCATCTTCGTCAGCCTCTCCTGTTATCGGTTTTCTGCTAAGTCGTTCTCACGTATTATGAGGAGTCGATACGATAAAACGATTAACTCGACTCGTGGCTCCGAGACACTTCTACCCCTTTCGAAAGAAATTCTGCTGCGCACAGGGGTCGCTTATACCCTCTTTCGAACATGAACACTCGATACGAGCAACCTTTTGATTCTATGGAAGTGCCGTAAACACTGACGAAACTCAGCCTCCATTCATTTTTTCTTCTGGTTGCTACTCGCAAGTAGCTAACCCCTTTGCTCACTACGTGGGTGCGGAACAGCTACGCCGGGATTCTTAATTTCCCTCCACGAGCCCAATGGGTCGCCGATGAATACTATGCAATATCAGCAATTTCCAAATATTAAAATTTAATATGTGCATCCTTGCGAATATTTTCAATGTCTCACTTCATGTTTATTTCTGTTCTTGCTCGAAACCGATGTCCATGTAGGACAAGAATGCTTGACACAGAAATCGCGGTTCGTTTTGACCCACAAGAAAATGTAGGTTTGCGTCAACCAGAAGCTATTCACTGGATCAGGACTAGGTTGTCCAAGGTTTGATAAGGACTTGTTCATCCCTGCACAGCTTTGTTCTTGGTAACAGTGATTTCAAACTGTTGGATTCCTACAGGGCCCAAGCTAACATGCAGCACATACCCCTTAAGTTTTCCCTTCAATCAAAATACTGTAATGAATGTATATACTACACATTCCTTGGTAGCAATTCCAATTCCAAACTTGGATCAATAAAACAAAATATGAACACCAGCGGGTACCCATGTGATAAAGAACCCAGCTTTTGCTGATAGGTTGCTAACTGCAGGGATACACATAATATCAAGAACAAATAATCAGATAGAACCTCCGTGTCTGTAATATGACCATGCAGAGTCGAACACTTCCCCGTACCCCGCCCGATGCAAACGAGCGCAGGTTAGGAGCTACGTGGCACATCACGTTTCGTTACTGATACTAAACTGATGTCCGCCTTCCGAGCAAATGGGCTGACACCATCCATTAAATCAATCAGCTAAAAGTCTCTCACCAAACCCCAAATATCATCAGTCTTCACTGAGATCTCCCAAGCAACATTCATGTAACCCTACAGATGTGTCCGATCACGTCCGAACCGAAATCTAGCAGTTGGTGAAGGGAGAAGTGTCTCCACCAGAAAGAAGAAGCCGCAGAGGGTCAGCTGATCCCGCCGACTATAACCAGTAAAAGAAGGACGCGCTCCAGAGCGGGTCAGTGTGCCTCCTGCACTTACTGCTCTGGGAAGAGCAACGGCGAAGACGGAGGTAGACAGGTACCAACTCAAAGCTTGAGGAAGTACCTCTAGCTCCGCTCAGTTTTGTTGGGGTATCCATAGTCGCTGCATGGGACCAAAGACGGAGATTCTATCTGATTATTTGTTCTTGACGATATTCACATCTTATAGTGTGCAATGATGCACAGCACATATCACTGTACAATATAACACACAAGCGAGGGGTCACTCTCTTGGTGGGTACCACTGTACATGCCTCCGTGGGCACCGATAATAGGAAGGAAACATGAGAAATGAATTCAACTTACCACTGGCACCTGTTACTGTCACAATAGTGTTGTTTCTGGTTGTGTTGATGTGGCATACTGGAATATCAGCAAACCTAGTGCCTTGGAAGAGTTGGTCTGGTAGTTCGGGAGTTGGAAACAGATCCGACTTGCTAGAAAATGATAAGCCCAAATAATCCACAGTATCTGTGGTTCAAAGGAAACCCCAACTCAGTTTGGGTATATATGGACTAGTTTTCACTGCCCCTAGTCACTGGTGACTAGAGAGCTGACAAAAAAGAATATGTAAGTAAGGACCACGCAGTCTTATCCTGTCTGACACGAATCCCTTGAGGCGTTTTTCCGCGACAGTCCCGGATTATATTCCTACACATCTAATTCATCAGAGAAAACAGCGAATCGACTATCTCAGATTACAAAACGACAATCTGACGATCTTGCTCCGTTGCAAGATTCCCGAACCGACAATCCAAGAACGAATCCGGATTGTCAGAGAAAAAGATTTTTCATAATCTGAACAGAATCCAGATTGTGAATCGTCCCGGAAAAACACCTTTTATCTTGGGGACAAAAGGATGCCAAGCATTTGCGAAACTCTATTCAAAAATCACAGGTGTCCTTTCGCGAAAATCTAGGGGAGGCGACGGCATCATTCCAGTTAATTAGTTTGGTTTTAAAAGGTCATATTTTGGTAAAAGACCTGCCTAAAATCAACTTAATGTTGTTGATCAATTTGTTTCTTACAGATTTTATGGTTTTTCATGACATACATTTTGCACCTGCTCCCTGAGGGGGGGGGGGGAAGAGGAAGAAATTCTTATTGACTGATTTCTGAAATTCACTAAACCCATCAGCATATTATTGGGACAGGGTACCCAGCAACTGCCGTAAGCCGATATCCATAATTAGTCACAGGATATGTCAAATACAAAATGGCCTACACCAAGCATTTAGGATAGCCTATGGTATCCGAAAATCAGGGGTTTATGGTAGATTTTTTTTCAATAAGGAAAGGGTAACAGCTGCAGGCCTTTGCGGTTTAAGGAAGGGGTCAATCATTTGCCTATTATTTAGCTTTTGCTATTGTGGCAATTTTTCCATTAAACCTTAAACCTTATACACATCCTCGATGTTGAGGCTCAGTACAGTAGAGGTATTCCTATGTGAATGTATGTTGACTTCGGACTTTGCCATTTTCATGCACTTGCTGTGTCTAAAGCTAACTACCAGCTAGCCAAAGTAGGTAAGAGGGCAGCTGAAAACACCTATACAAGTATTTTGGATCTTCAGTCTACCATTTAGCTCAAAACTGTAGTGTTCACATTACCATACCTCTACTGTACTCATTAGGACATGTCCCAATGACACTGGGGCACCATAACCCATGCCTCTGGAGCAAGGACACAACTGTCCCCATACAAATATGCTAAATTTATATTTGTTTTTCTAGGGGTTCTCTGCCCTTGCTCCAGGGCAAATCCTCGAATCTGGGACATGGTGTTCTAACGTCTGGGCATGCCCCAACTTATGGGCAGAGGCTAGTGCTCATACCTGCAGCAAGGGCATCATACTACCATAAGAATAACTGTTGAATTGAGAATCTGGAATGGATGTTCGTTTTTCAAACAAATTTTTGTGGGGATACCACAACCTTGCTGTACGGCATGGTGCTCCAATGTATGAGCACCATGCCCATATATTGGGGCACCATGCCTAAAAATTGAGGATTTATGTGGATTTGTGTATGGCTGGCATGGTGCCTCATTGGGGGCATGCCTGTTGCTAGAGCACTATGCCCGAAAACCGAAGAATTGTGTGTTGAACAATAACATAAATTTTAGCAGTGCAGTTTTAGGGCTAAATCAGTCATGCACAAATCCTCAATTTTTGGGCATGGTGCCCCAACGTCAGGGCATGCCCCAAGGTATGGGCATGGTGCCCACCATGCCTAAAAATTGAGGATTTATGTGGATTTGTGTATGGCTGGCATGGTGCCTCATTGGGGGCATGCCTGTTGCTAGAGCACTATGCCCGAAAACTGAAGAATTGTGTGTTGAACAAAAACATAAATTTTAGCAGTGCAGTTTTAGGGCTAAATCAGTCATGCACAAATCCTCAATTTTTGGGCATGGTGCCCCAACGTCAGGGCATGCCCCAAGGTATGGGCATGGTGCCCACACGTTGGGGCACCATGTCCTGGAGCATGGGCATGGTACTAGCATGGCACCCCCATGATATTTGGTTGAACTGAGATTGATTACATACCTAAATAGGGCCTTCTTCCTCTCCTAGACCACAAGATACTTGATAATATGTTCTATCTAACCTCTTTTTCCGATTTTAAAAATATTAGAGAACTTCCAAGAAATGAATGAATTCCTCTTTTTCCCTGGAAATGGATAGGTAAACCATGGTAAACCAATAGGAAAAAGTGGTCTTCATTAAAGGCTAAATTTCTTGGAAGTTCTCTAATATTTTTAAAATTGGAAAAAGAGGTTAGATAGAACATAAGATCAAGTATCTTGTGGTCTAGGAGAGGGGGATATCCAGTCCGATATGTATCTTAGTGCTTGATTAGTTTGAAAACTCCTCAAAATCCTTCTTTAGCCTAGTGGGGAAAGGAACAGTTGGGCACCAGATATTTTGGAGAATTTCCCTTCTTAAGGGGAATCTCCTACACAGGTGAAAAAGAATTCCCTGTAGAGGAGGTGAGGGGGGGGGGACAGGGGGGGATAAGTGGGACCAATTTTATGGCATATTCTAGTAAAGTAGACCTAAAAAACTGTCTCCAGGTCCATCACCCTCCCCCATCCCCCACCCAACTCTTCTAATCCTAAATAACATGGAAAATAACCAAAAAACTAGTATTTATATGTATTTCCCTTGTATCCAAAAAAGATTTTGAGTCCAGTCTGCATGACTGCTGTACTTGTAGTTGTAGCACTATTTAACACAATGCCTTACAATTTTGCTGATTTCTTCTTTTCTTGTTGGAGTTTACAAGCACTTTACTTTTTTCAGGTGCTTTCACCTAGGCTACGGTAGAGAAAGCCTTGATACCAGAGACATCATTTGTTCAATAAATGCCATTTGAGTGGAAGGAATCCCTTGGACAGCTGGTATTCCTAGATAAATTCCCTTTCTATTTAGTTAATTCAGTCCAGGGGTTACTCAATTTGGGTGTAATTGTTATTTATTGGCCAAACGATTTCTCCGATATCAAGGATTTCTCTATGGTAGGTGAAAGCACCTGAAAAAGAAAAGTGCTTGTAAACTCCAACCAGAAAAGAAGAAATCAGCAAAATAGTAAGGCATTGTGTTCAGTAGTGCTACAAGTACAGCAGTCATGCAGATTGCACCCAAAAGCTTTTCTGGAAACAACAGAAATACATATAACACTAGTTTTTTGGTTATTTTCCATGTTATTTAGGATTAGAAGAGTTGGGTGGGGGGTGGGGGAGGGTGATGGACCTGGAGACAGTTTTTTAGTTCTACTTTACTAGAATATGCCGTAAAATTTGTCCCACTTATCCCCCCCCCCCTCATCTCCTCTACAGAGGATTCTTTTTCACCTGTGTAGGAGATTCCCCTAAAGCAGGGGAATTCTCAAAAATATCTGGTGCCCAACTGTTCCTTTCCCCACTAGGCTAAAGAAGGATTTTGAGGAGTTTTCAAACTAATCAAGCACTAAGATACATATCGGACTGGATTAAGGCCTAGTTTGAGCATGGTTGAGGATGCCCCAATCTTTACTTTTTTTGGTAGGCTATAGGATAAACCAAAAGTCCAGTCCAAACATCAGCACAAGGGCCAAGAATTTGCTAAAACTCAATAGAAAATGTCGTGCAAAGGACAATGGGATAGGAAAATGTTAAAAGAAATCCGGAAAAGTTAGCTAAAGGCTGAAAAAACTACTTTTCTTACCCGTAAATCGTCGAATCAAGGTGAAATCCACGTTCCCCCTCCGTCCCTTGGTCTTCCTGAGGCATGGAAGCCATCATAGTTTTTCTGTCCTCTCTGTTCACCTTGCATCTTTCACAGCTCAATGAGAAATGGCGACTTTTTGGGTGTGAAAGAGCAGAAGCAGGGACCAAAAGTTTTGGCAAAGGGACAATTTGCTGTCCATGGCCCCTAAAGAGTTCAAATGCACTGTTTTTCAAGACACCCGTTCCGAAACGGAACATTCCTTCCAGTCCTTTCATCACAAGTGACTTCGCAAGCGAATATTTTGAAGAATTAATATGTTTTGGGAAAGTAAAACCGAATTCCCAAAAGTTTCCGATTTTGTTTACTTTGTAAATTGGCGCTACTAGGCGCTAGTGTTTGCAGTGACGTCACGTGTTATTGAACCAGACGGGATTCCTGGGCTGCCTTAACGCCATCTAACAAAACGACATGCCCTATCTAATAGTTGTGTTTCTGTTTGTTACCGTCAGATCGCAGGAGAAGCGCAAAAATACCAGTTTCGCAAAAGAAAGGAAGAAACAAAATAAATAAAGCTTGAGTCATAACCATAATATTTTCGTGACTCCCTGAAAAATGGGTGCTGTTCTTGGCATATTTAGTGCTGCTCAGGTAAGCTAAATTTTTTCATCTCTGCAAATCTGAGTCCATAATAGGAGCATCCCCTCATGTCCCCGCAGAGGGATGCTTCATTTTTAGTCCTGTCTGTACAGTTGACAGGTTGAGGCTGAGTTGAGGTATTGCTTATTTGAACTGTTAATTAAATGTGAACAGTGCAGTTTTAGGCTAAATGGTAGATTGAAGATCCAAAACACCTATTCAGATTTTTTCAGAGGCACTTAATTACCTACTTTTGTTTCCGCCAACTGGTAACGTAACAGTAGAGCCAGAGGGGCTTACCGACGAAACGTCCTCATGATAAAACGTCCCCTGGCGAAACGTCCCCATGGCAAAAGGTCCCCATGACAAAACGTGCCTGTGTCAAAATGTCCCCGTGACGAAACGTCCCGATGACGAAACATCCCATGGCAAAACGTCCCGAAGCATAGATTTCTAAGTTCACCTCGATCTTCAGGTGCATTATCGAGGAAAAACAACTTCAGAGTGTGCATTACAGATGTAGGAACATTCCTTATAAGCAGGAAAGATTGGACATAGGACCGGTTGCCTCATAAATATTTTGTTTGCAGTTAAAATTTGTAGTGTAAGTAATATACATTGCAATTGACTCGTAACTGATCAGTTCTAGGTCGTTTGAAGCAACATGCACAATCTGAGGAGCACCAGTATGCTCCTCAGAGAAAGGGGAAGCCTGCTGTGGCTCAAAGAGAGTCAAAAAGGAAAATCCAAAAATAAGCGTAGTGCAGTTACGCTGGATACAAATGACATGGGAAGCGAAGAAACGAAAGCGGATGGAACGATTAATTAGAGACATAGTAAATCTAGGCTAGACGGGTTTGATCCTTTAATAATAAATATCACCTGCACGATCATGAGTGATATCTCAGCATAAACCAGTTAAATAAAAGATAAAACGAAAATTGACAAACTACTAAATCTTTGTGCTTTCGTTAAGAAATTGCTATAGCCGGGACCAACACTTCGGTTTGTTTCTTGACTATCGGTTGAATACTGAAGTAGTCAACCCATCGTGGTTTTAAAAAGTTTATATTCCAAGAACAGTTTTTGTCTGAACCGATGACGTAATCAGTAATCTCATAGGCCTTGTTATGCCTCAGCAATGAAAAAAAAATCTATAGCCGGGGATGTTTCGGTCAGACGTTTTGTGGTGGGGACGTTTCAAATGGGGACGTTATGTAGACAACCCCAGTTGAGGTATGCTTATGTGAACGTTTGTTGACAGTGGACTTTCCCATTTTCATGCACCTGCTGTGTCTAAAACTAACTACCAGTTAGCCAAAGTATGTAAGAAGGGCATCTGAAAACACCTGTATAGGTATTTTGGATCTTCATTCTACCATTTAGAACAAAACTGCACTGTTCATATTAAAGTAACTGTTCACACAAGCATACCTCTACTGTAGTTGACTTTAGTCACAGCAAGAGCATGAAAATGGCTAAGTTCGAAGTCAACAAACATTCAAATAAGCATGCCTCTACTCAGGGGCGTCGCTATGGGGGGTGTGGTACCAACCCCCCTGGAAGAAAGAAAAAAGCTAATCTGGGCGCTCGCAGAGTGCCTGACCCCCCAGAAATAGCTAATCTGGAAGCTCGCAGAGTGCCCAACCACAAAAGCTCAGCTAAACGGGCGCTCACCTAGGAAAGTTTGAGTTCGCCCGAAATAGTCAGTTAGGCTGAATAGTCAGGGTTAACAAGAAACTAGAGGACATCCGGCTTGGAGATCTCGAGCTTGGTTCTCAAGCCTTTGAGACTTCAGGAATTGGATTACCAGTCGCATGTTTCGAGCATGACAGATTGACAGTTCAGACACGAACTGTTCTGTACCTATATCTCCCAACTGATGTAAAAACCAGGCTGATTTTGCTTGTGGTGTACAATTTTAATAATTTGTTAGTTTCTTAACAGAAAAGAATTTGATGATACGTATTTTCCTCCAGTGCGACGTTAAAAAATAAATCAGCTTTGTGGGCAATGAGTGACGATGTATGACGGGCATGATTATCGCAACAAGTCATTTAATTTTTATTTTTTTATTTTTTTTCAACTGGAAACTCAGAACAAGTCTACTCTGTTTCAAGTTGATCAGTACTTCTTTTTCGGAAAGGGTCAAACTGAACCACATTAACAGCTTCCAGCTCAATGTCTCGCATTTTCTGGATTCGTCGTGAACACAGACAGACGGGCAGATCCGTGCTAAGTGGCCCTTAATTTCTTTTGGGATCCGATAAGACGTATTCTGATCATACGGGGTTTCACAAAATTCTGTCGGCGGCGCCTTTTAGTAGCCTACGCTATTTTACTGGAAAATGCGTCATTTCCTTCGTGTTTTGCACATTTTATTTCGGCCGTTCTTGGCAAGGGTGGCCGAAATTTAGTTCTAATAAAATGTAGCTGACTTATCCGTTTTGCATCGTCAAATATGATTCGCAGTCAGCTTGGGCTGAAAGGATATCTATCACCGAAGTACGGAACTTTCAAATCGCCCACACATGCCGCCTACAAGTATCCATCTTAGCTGGAAAGAAGAAGAAGAGACAAGTGACTCCAAAACCAAAATGCGGAAGAATCTCTACCCTTTCGACGACCCAATTGAACAGCAAAAACAGCAGCTGAGTCCAGAATGAAATCACAGCACCAGCTTTAACTCCAACCAATTTTCAGAGAAGAAGTTCAACAAATCAGATATTTAAGGAGGATCTTTAATTGTTTTTTTCACAAGTTCGTTTTCCAGCTTGAGCGGTTTGAGCCTTAAGAGGACCCTTGCCAAGAAGGGCCGAAATATAGCTCTATTAAAATGTAGCTGACTTATCCGTTTTGCATCGTCAGATATGTCAGTATTCGGTATAATTGCCAGGATTCGGTAGTTATCACGAATTGGGTGAGGGAATTAAATGAAATTATTTGGTAATTTTTCGATGCCAGAATTATTTGGTAGGAGATTCGGTATAGTTGGTTCGGTAGGAGATTCGGTTGTTAGGCTATACATAATCCCGAATAGGCTATCGTTCCAAAATTATTCGGTATCGTGATTGGGATTCGGTATAATTTTCAGGATTGGGTAGTAACCACAAATCCCGAGGTTTATTCTAGTTTCGACGAAATTATGACTTTTTGCGCATCAGGTGACATCTTAAACTGTGCTGTACTGTAGGTTCTACACAAGAAAAGTTGTAAGAAGACAAAGAGTTTATGACATATTCTGTAGGAAACAAACATTCTTTACCGTACAGTGGGTCTTAGGTAACTAACCAGGATTTCGTTTTGACACTGAAATTGTTATATTCTGGTGATACTGGTAGGCTACCAACTGGTACCCATCATCCTTATTTCAGAATTTCATAAGATTTTGCTGAGTCATATCAGCTATTGCTATTCTTGTTTTAAATTTTTTGCTTTCACGAAGTTCTCCCATCAAACTTGAACTACAAAATTGATACCATATATTAAGAGACTAACTACATCAGTTACAACTGTTACCGTAATTTAACAGATTAATTACGTTGATTTATGTGCTTTATTTGTAGCAAGCATATCTAGTGGCTCAGTATATTTTGGGTCTCTTTGCTTTGCTCGTGATTTTTTGAATAACTGGGAACATCTGAGCTACATTAGAGCACAAGTTTTCAGTCATGTGTGGTCAGAATATCAAAACTCAAATAGGACTGAAAAAAACACATTGCAAGTTGCAGGTAAAACAGCTTTAATACCAAGGAACGATCTTGATCTGCTGCTGAAGAATCTGAAATTAATTGAATTTTTTTATGAATGGCAGTTTCCCATGGATCTGAAGATTGATTTTCATTAGTGATGTGTTTACAAGCTTAAAGGACACCTGAATGAAGAGTACCAAGTGTCATCCCTATCTGTATGACTTCCGTTAACATTGCCTGCACAAAACCCAATCCAAATACGAAGTAGTGTTTCCAAGCTATGATTTTTGCTCCATTTTGCATCTGTCCTTATTTCAGTACCGAACAGTACTAGAAATGAACAAATGTCTCCAATCAACCCTTCTTCTGGAATATTTTTTAACCAGTTAAGCCCAAACGTATATCTAGAAGAAATTCCAATACGATCCGGCCAGCGCTGTACAAGATTTGAATGAATTGCGCTTTTTGGGATCCCAAAACGTTAGTGACGGATTCCTATGACATCGCAAAAGTTGTCCGTCTGTCCGTCCGTCTGTCAGCACGATAACTCTCGAAGGGAATGAGATATTTTGATCAAACTTGGTGTGAGGATTCTTTGGGTCAAGAGTAAGGTCGAATTCGTAGATGGGCTTTGTAGCCCTACATTTAGGGGTGGAGGAGGGGGTTTAAATTAAGGGGCAAGCAAAATATTTTGAAACAGCTAATGTGATAGTCGATTATGAGGTAAGAAAACATGCTGAACACGATGGTGAAAACCGTTTTCTCGCCGGACAAGTAGTTCGCCCGGAATCCGGCCAAAACCGGAAAACTTGTTAAAAGTAAAAGTTTTATTTGAAGTTGATTAGATGTTCGATTTAGGGGTAAGAAGACATGCTGAACACGATGGTGAAAACCATTTTCTCGCCGGACAAGTAGTTCGCCCGGAATCCGTCCGAAACCGGAAAATTTGTTGCAAAATTTGTATTTTAAGTTGATTAGATGGCAGGTTTAAGGGTAAGAAGAGACGCTGAATCTGTATATGACAATCATTTTTTACCCAGACATATAGTTCGTCCGGAATCCGGTTAAAACCGGATTTTAATTTGAAATTGATTAGATGTTCTCTATAGGGATAAGGAGATAACGCTGAATTCCTTTCTGAACTATCTTTTTTTTTTGTGGACAAGTAGTTCGCTCGGAATTCGGCCGAAACCGGATATTTGGCAGAAGTAGACCAGGAAGTTTCGATCAGTATCGTTAAAATAGATATGGCTTATACAGATATATCTGAACTTGGTTTTCTCAGATGATTAGCCTGGCGAAGACTGGATTTGGCGAAGACAAGACCTAGTTGTCTGGATCAAATATTAAATTTTTGGGATCCCATCGAAACCTTTGGTCTTGTTGTCTTGGAGTCTGCATGTGCAAACCTCCAGAAACGAACATCCCTATTTTGAAAACGTCACGCTTAGGAGAAGAATGCTCTCCGTGGCCATGTCTGTAAATGCATTCTCCATGGTGTGTTCAAGTATGGTTTCATCGTTCAGGTGTCCTTTAAAAAAAAATAGCAGAAGACAGGTGGCTTATTTCCATTTTCTAGCTGGCCTGCTGTTGTGGAAGTGCAGCCTGCAGTCTCTGCTGCTCCGCATGCCCATCATGCAAAAACTCAACATCTGCAAGAATCATGTATGCAGTGATGCTGCTAACAGTGACTGTTGTTTCGTGTATTATGCTAAGCCCAGGACTTCAGGCTTCTCTTCAAAAGGTAGGAAAACTTGCCTTTTTATTTTCTTTCTTTCATTTGTTGCATTTTTGTTCAGCTTTTGCATTTCCCTTTTCAACTTCAGCTTTTAACCCTTTTCACGCCTCTATGAACATTTTCGCATTTTTGCAAGTCACCATTACTACTAAGGACTTGTTTTCTTGGATATAAATTTTTAACTGTGCTGTAAATTTTTCAACTTTAAATCCGAGACAGTCTCCTAATACTGATCATCACTTTGACTCGAATCCATCTTTTATTGATTTTGGGGTAAACTGACTGGGGAAAAGTCGCGAGGCAAAAAGCCAAAAGGAGAGTGCAACTTGGTCAGCTACCAAGTTTCCTTTTTGCAAAAAGGCGAGGGAAAAGGCTAAGTCGGCGTTTGCCTTTTTGACAAGATCAGGAAATTGTCAAACAGTGCTTAGGACCATTTTACGAAAACGCAAAACAAGGAAAAAGCCATCGAAACGGCGAGTGAGAAAGCGAACAAAAACGCAACCATTGTTTCATTAAATTTCCAGTAGATTGTCGGCTGTCCCCGTATTGGATATTACTCTCTCCCCTAAAATACTTTGTTTCGGAAAATAGTTTGGGAAGTTAGTTTAGGCCAAGTGAGCAAGTAGGCCTATTCATTACAAGTTTCATTGAAGAAGAGCTGAAACACTCAGATATCTGAATATCTTATGAAAATGGACGAGAGGTACAAAACGATAACCAGCAATGCTTGCAAAACCAAAATTCGTCGGCGAAAGTAGATAACATGTTGTAGGCTGTAAAGCTCAAATGTTGTTTCCGCGGTCGTTTGTCTGGTGTGTTAAGGTGAGTCTTCACCTTCCGGAATCTGGGTTCCCAGATTTTCCGAGATTTTTTTTAAATTTCTTCTGCGATACTTGAAAATTCCGGAAATCTGGAAGTTCAAAAGCCCCATTTTTCCGGATTATTTTGATATACTTTCGGACCGGTTCATATTCCAGATGCAATTTACAGAAGACGTCAAAGAATAATCTGGAAGCCCAGATTCCGGAAGTTCCGGGGGTGAAGACAGACTTTAGTCGTTTGTGTGTTACCGCGACCAACAAGGTTTTGTGGCTCAAATATGACAAACAACTGTCGAGGCGATTGGCTCGAATTTGACGGGAATTTCAAATTTGCGGCGAACAAAATTCCAGATATGAAAATCAGCTACTTTATCAAGCCATAGACATAAAACTGAGGATCCTTCTAGAATAGAATGGTTAGGGCATAAGCCTGAAGTTCTGTTTATTGGAATTGGAATGGAACATCAAAGAGGGTTAAAAGTACCACCAAAAAGCAAAGAGACAACGGCGTTGCGAGTGGATCGAGTGTGAGAGACGCAGTGCGTCTGATGCACCCCTGTTTCCGTGACAAACACGCTGATATGTTTAAAGTTTAACTGAAAATGAAGCTAATTTTACATCTGATATTTAAATACACTGAATTATTTTGACTCACTTAAAGGACAACTCTTACTAGAAATGATCTTTTCCCTTTGAAACCGTCCCGAAGAAACGCTTTTCGAAAATATCATAACTTTCCACCTCAAATAAGCTATTTTCTTGTTAGCGCTTGTCGATTCTGTCCAGCACTCCTGCTCTCCGACGCGGCGGCTGGGCGCAAAACGTTTGAAAACTGAACGCGCTGTGGTTAAAAAGTTGGAAAAACTAAGCAAATAAAAGAAGTCAAAACAGAAGACTCTCATATCCTTATATATGAAAGAGTTGTCAGCGGACATTAAGATTCCGTCAAACTTTGCGTTGTGTGACGGGCAAAACTCGGCACGGCAGAAAAAGCGCTAAAAATTCGTGAGAACAAAACGAAACAATGGAGAAAGGTGGGGATTTTAGAAGCTTATAATTCCACAAGAGAGCTAGATATATTATAAAAGGCAGAATAAGTAAGAGAGGTCCTTTAAGGGATTTTTTGTTTTTTCATCCGGGGCTCTAGTAATAACGTTTAGAATGTAAGCTGCTTGCACGACAATTCACGAAAATTCATCCAGTCGCGGAGAAATGAATTTAAACAAAAACCTGCATCTCCTTGTGTTATGGACGCTAACTCCCCTGGAGGGAGTAGGAAAGTGATGATAAGATATGTTTTTTTGGTTATATGTGCTATTTTTGTGCTGAATATTTCAAGCATAGAGGGACAAGCACATAGAGGTACCGCAAATGAATAAGTCTAGTCGATGAAATAGATTACCGGTGTATAGCGGACAAACGAAGTAACACATTTTTATTCGGTTTTTAGGCCTGTATAAGTAGATAAGTGAACTGTTGGATCTCAGCCTTATTTGGTTAGCCTTTAAAACACAAACATTTCGCTTCAAAAAGGCCTCTAGACACGCCACTGCTAACGTGCTAGGCTTTCTTTTACAGGTTCCATTCTGTCAAAGCGGATCAGGTAATGGTTTGGTTCCTGGGTCTATCACTGTGGACTGCGAGCAGGCTGTGGGCTATTTGGCTGTGTACCGAATGTGTTTTGCAACAACTCTCTTCTTCGTCTTCATGGCTATTATAATGGTTGGAGTGAGGAGCTCGAGAGACTTCAGAGCCGGGATACAAAACGGGTAAGTGATAACTTTTCTTATGGGGTTTAGTAGCTTCCAAGAAAAATGCGTGTTCCACCCTTTTAACAGTAGTATTGTTAGTTACTATTTTCGTTCCAGTCTCGTGAAAAGTTACTACGCTGACCGTTCGAAGCTTCTCGAAATAGTGACTATTTGCTTACAACGCTCGGGAGCGTAGTAAGTGTGGCAACTACGATCTCTGTCACGTGATCGGCCCGACTAGCCCGTGGCATGATATTTTGCTGAAAATAGAGAAATTTGTTCCAGCCTTGACGCCAAGAAGCCAGAATTCATGACGTCGTGCATAGTAATTACGATAAGTAGGGTGAAAAACGCTCATAATACTGCTGCAATAGTTGTAGAAAATTTTCGAATTTGCGACGTATCTGCTGTTAAAATGTCTTATTTAAAGTTTAACTGAAAAGCCAACTTATTTTTGTGTCATTTAGTTGAATACACTGAATAATTTGGATTCTGCAAAGGGATTTTTTTGTTTTCCACTATCTGCTCTAGTTATGACGTTCAGAATATCTGCGGCTGTCCCCACAGCGAAAATTCTACTATGACGCGGGAAATTTTTATCTAAACACAAACAAGGCTTTTCAGTGGGCAGTGGCGATATTGGTGAAGATTACTTAGTGCCTGAACAAAAAAAAAGTCATAAATCTTTCTTGTAAGGCATACAACAAATTAGAGGTAGGCCCTACTACACATCACACGGAAATTCCACTATTTGAAAATCGGTTGTTCCTGAATAGCGGAACAACCAAGTAACGCAATTTCAGCGGGTCTTCAAGCCAATTTAAGTGAATAAGTGATGGGTAACTAGATTGTCCTATCCCAGTCCTTTTCGGTTAAACTTTAACATTTTCCAAATTTCTCCTTGGGTTCCCCATTTCTTTCAGTAATTCGCAGTTAGTTTCTGACTTTAAAGTAAAAGACCCAGTTTTGATATCGTATTTTGTGCACTTCTTCCCTGAAGACTTCTTGGAGTTAAAGCTGGTGCCGTGATTTCATTTTGGACATGGTTGCTGTTTTGACAGCACCAGCTTTGCACCAGCCAAATCACAGCACCAGCTTCAGCTCCAAGAAGTTTTCAAGGAAGAAGTTTACAAAATCAGATATTTAAGGAAGAATCTTTCCTGCTTTTCCTTCATTTTCCTGCTTGAGTGGCTTGAGCCTGAAGAGGACCCTTGCCAAGAAGGGCCGAAATATAGCTCTAATAAAATGTAGCTGACGTGTCCATTTTGCATTGTCAAATATGATTCGCAGTCAGCTTGGGCTGAAGGAATATCTAACTACGATTTATCTGTGACGTGATTGGCCGATTGGCCCGTGGCACGATATTTTTTCGTAAATAGAAACATTCGTTCCACCCTTGACGCCAAGAAGCGAGAATCCCTGACGTCATGCGTAGTAACTACGGTAAGTATGGTGGAACACGCTCAATGAGTGGTGTTTTCCTCAGCTGTGTATCGAGTGATGGCTTGCCATCAGTAATTGTTTGTTTTGGGGGATTGAAACAATGGTTCATTTGTGGTCAGAGTTTTGGGTATTACCCACAGCAGAGCTAATAAAATAACAGGTCAAGGACATGAATACTGTGCCCACAAATGTGGGATTTGTGTTGCAACGAATAGACCCATAATTTTGCAGACTACGCCTATAAGAACAGATTTAGCTTTCAATTATTTTTATTTGCCTTTTTTTCAGCTTCTGGGGCTTAAAGTACATCATCCTCATTGGAACTTGCGTTGGGGCCTTCTTCATTCCCGAAGGTAGCTTTGGAATCACGTGGATGTACTTCGGAATGGTCGGAGGGTTCCTGTTTATCCTCATTCAACTTGTACTTATCATCGACTTTGCACACAGCTGGGCCGAATCGTGGGTGGCCAATTACGAACAAAGCGAGTCGAAAGCCTGGTAAGTGGGTCTGGAAACCCGTCATTTCCCCTACCCCCGAAAATGTCTGTTAGGAAAAGAAGATGGAGCTACGGTAGCTCTTTTGATGATCCTTACATTAGACGGCACTTTGTGTCCTGTATCCAAAAACACAACCGATGTCATACAGTTTCGTCACCTTGGTTTTGAGAATTGTTTGACCTCGTTTCACACGAACGTACGGAAGCACCTCTTGCCATACTTTAAGCGATTACTTTCGTTCCATCTCTGAAACCCCATAAGAAGCCGTATATTAATTGAAAGAATCGATAAATGTGTTGCTTTTTGGGATCCCAAAACGTAAGTTGAGGGATACCTATGACTTCGTAAAGTTGTCCGTCTGTCAGCACGATAACTCTCGAAGGGATTGAGGTATTTTGATGAAACTTGGTGGGAGGATCTTTTGGGTCAAAGTACAGGTCAAGTTCGAAGATGGGCTCTGTAGCCCTATATTTAGGGGTGGGGGAGGGGGTTCAGATTAAGGGACAAACAAAATATTTTTAAACAGCCAATGAGATAGTCGATTATGGGGTAAGAAGACATGCTGAACACGAATATGAAAACCATTTTCTCGCCGGACAAGTAGTTCGCCCGGAATCCGGCAAAGCCCAGAAAGTTTGTTAAAAGTAAAAGTTTTATTTGAAGTTGATTAGATGATCGAATTAGAGGTAAGAAGGCATGCTGAACACGAATATGAAAACCATTTTCTCGCCGGACAAGTAGTTCACCTGGAATCCGGCCAAAACCGGAAAGTTTGTTAGAAGTAAAAGTTTTATTTGAAGTTGATAAGATGTTCGATGTAGGGGAAAGAAGGCATGCAGAACACGAATATGAAAACCATTTTCTTGCCGGACAAGTAGTTCACCCGGAATCCGGCCAAAACCGGAAAGTTTGTTAAAAGTAAAAGTTTTATTTGAAGTTGATTAGATGTTCGATTTAGGGGTAAGAAAAAATGCTGAATCCGTATATGAGAATCATTTTTTAGCCGGATATATTGCTCGTCCGGAATCCGGCTAAAACCGAAAAATTTGTTATAAGTTGAATTTTGATTTAAAGTTGATTAGATGTTGAATATAGGGGTAAAGAGATGCGCTGAATTCGTTTATGAGCTTTATTTTTTCGCCCGACAATTAGTTCTGGCTTTTTCGGAAACCGGGAAAATTCGCAGAAGTAAGGCAGGATCGTTTCGATCGGCTTATAGGGGTAAACACACATGCTGAATCCATATCTGAACTTGGTTTTCTGAGATGATTAGCTGTTTGGCCTTAATCTGTTTCTAAATTTTGAGAGTAAAAATATTCAAGGAGTCTGGCGAGACTGGACCTGGCGAAGACAAAACCTAATTGTCTGGATCAAATTGAATTTTTGGGATCCCATCGGAACCTTTGGTCTTGTTGTTTGTGTCCCTTGCTAATAAACCTCGCCCCTTGCCACGTTAGCAGTGTTGTCACTTTTCTCTGCGGAACTTGCGACATTCGGCCGCAAAAATCTGTGAAATTCTGGCGCCTACAGAACTCGGTACATTTTGGGATCCTATGACTTCACAAAATTTGTCCATCTGTCCGTCCGTCTGTCAGCACGATAACTCTCAAGGGGGTAGAGATGTTTTCTTCAAACTTGGTATGAGGATCCATTGGGTCAAAGTACAGGTCAAGTTCGTAGATGAGCCCTGTAGCCCCATACTTAGGGGTGGGGTTTCAAATTAAGGGACGACAAAAAATGTTTTAAAAAGTCAATGAGATAGTCGATAAAGGGGTAAGGAGACATGTGGAATCCATATCTGAAACTTATTTTCTTGGCAGACAATTAGTTCGTCCGGAATCCGGCCAAAACCGGAAAATTTGCTAAAAGTAAAAGTTTTATTTGAAGTTAATTAAATGCTCGATTTGTGGGTAAGAAGACATGCTGAATCCGCAAATGACAATTGTTTTCCACCCGGACAAGTAGCTCGCCCGGAATCCGACCAAAACCGGAAAAATTTGTTAAAAGTAAAAGTTTTATTTGAAGTTGATTAAATGTTTGATTCAGGAGTAAGAAGATAATAATATGCTGAATCCATATATGACAATTATTTTCTGCCCGGATATATAGTTCGCCCGGAATCCGGTCGAAACCGGAAAACTTTAAAAAGTTGTATCTGAAGTTGAAAAGAGGTTCGATGTAGTGATAAAGAGAGACAGGCTGAATCCGTTTATGAAAATTATTTTCTCGCCGGGCAAATAGTTCGCCCGGAATCCGGTGAGTTAAAGTTTATCTGAAGTTGATTAGAGGTTCGATATAGGGGTAAGGGGATATACCTTACCTTACCTTAGTTCCTCCTGTGCCGCCAGAGGCACCCAGGGCATCCAGAAAGAGCCGCCAGTCATCCCTCATATGTGCTGCTGCCCAGACGTCTTCCCATTGGGGTTGGACTGCCGAATTGATAGACTTCAGGTCCCGCTGGTATGTGCGACGAAGTGTATTTTTCGGCCTTCCTCTTCTTCGGGTTCCCTCTGGTTGCCACTCGAGTACCGTTCTGGGGAGTCTATCTTCCGCCATGCGGATAACGTGTCCCAAGTAGCGCCATCTTTGTTGGCGTATGACATCTGTTACCATGGGCTGATGCGTGATAGAGCGAACTGTCTGGTTGGTTACGTGGTCCCTCCAGTTAATGTTCAGTATCCTGCGAAGACAGTTGTTCTCGAAAGCGAGAATCCTCTTTTCTTGCTGTTGGTTCAGTTTCCAGCATTCACAGCTATAAAGGAGGGCGGAGAGGACGTTACTGTTGAACAGCCTCAATTTCAGTTTCAGGGAATACTTTTTCGATCGCCAAACTGGCTTTAGTCGATTAAAAGCTCCACTGGCTTGTCCAATCCTAGACTGCACCTCCTTTTCGCTTGATCCAGTTCGTTCGACTGTACTTCCAAGGTATCTAAATTCCACTACCTGCTCTACTGCGTTGTCCTCGCACTTTATGCCCAGTGGTGAGTCGCTCGTTGCCATGCTTTTTGTTTTGTCCGAACTGATCTTCAGCCCCAAAAGACTTGCTTTCTCTCGGATTACATCAAGAAGCTCCTGGAGCCTTTCCTTGTTTGCCTCAATCAGGGTGATGTCGTCGGCAAAATCAAGATCTGCTAGTCGCTTATTATCGCAGATTTGGATACCAAACCCTGTGCAATCTCGGAGCGCATAGTCAATTACAAGGACAAAAAGCAAGGGGGAGAGGACACATCCCTGTTTGACACCGGACATGATATTGAAATACCTTGTATTTCCTTCGTGGGTCCGAACGCAGCACTCCGTGTTTTCGTACAGCGCAATGATCAGGGATACGAGTTTATCTGGAATGCCGTAGTATCGGAGGATTTTCCACAGCGACTCTCGGTGTATTGAGTCGAAGGCTTTTTCGAAATCCACAAAGACAAGGTACATCTTTTGCCTCCATTCGTTGCATTCCTCGATCAACATGCGGAGGACATAAATAAGGTCTGAGCAGGAGCGAGATGGGCGAAAGCCATGTTGTTCGTCTCTTAAGTGCTTATCTAAGGCTGTCTGGATGCGGCGGAGGATTATCTGTGAGAATAGTTTCCCTGGGATAGAAAGGAGGCTGATGCCCCTCCAGTTATCGCACTTCGATGCATCTCCTTTCTTGAAAAGCTTGATGAGTGTGCTTTTTCTCCATTCTTCAGGGACTTTCTCTGATTTCCAGATGCATGCAAAGAATGCGATCCACACCGTTATGCAAGCACCTAAAGAGGTTTTGATCATTTCTGCTGATATCCTGTCGCTTCCTGGTGCTCTGCCGTTCTTCAACTTGCGAGCGGCTTGAACTATTTCTTCGGTCGATGGCTCTTCCGTATTGATTTGAAGGTCCAGGAAAGGGGTTGTGGGGATATCTGCTGTGTTTGGAGGACTAGGTCTGTTGAGGACTTTCTCGAAATGTACGGCCCAAACTTCAGCGATTTCATCGGGGGCTGTGACCATCTTGCCGTTTTCGTCTTTGACTGGCCCGTTTAGGTTACGTCGTTTCCCGATGATTTCATTGGTGATTTTGTAAACGGCTCTGGAATCACCGCGTTTGGCTGCTTCTTCCGCCATAGCTGCCTTCTTTTCTAGAAAGTCCCGTTTATCTCCCCTTGCGCTCTTCTTCACCAGCTTGTCTTGATGTCGGTATAGATGGTTACTCAAGACTGTGTCGCTGTTATCTCCACCGTTTAGAAGACGTTGCTTAAGTTTCCGACGTTCTTCAATAAGGGTCCATGTCTTATCGGATAACCATTCATCTTTGGGTCTTTTTTTGTGCCCAAGCGTTTCTAGTGCAGTCTGGTTATATGCTTCTTTTAGGGTGTTCCAGGATGACTCCACAGTGGCTTCGTTGTTGAAATCTAGGGCCAAGCTCTCGAACCTGTTTGTAAGCTGGATACTGAAGTTGTGCCGGACTGTTGCGCTTGAGAGTTTTTCGGAATCGTAGGCAGGCTTTTCTTTGGATTCTGGTTTCTGTGTAGATTTCAACTTGAGGGACAGTTTGGCGATCATCAAGGCATGGTCTGAGGCGACATCGGCTCCTCTGTGGGCCCTAACATCCTGGAGACTCGACTTCCACTTTTTGTTTATCAGGATATGGTCTATCTGATTGTGGGTTCGACCATCCGGCGAGTTCCATGAGTATTTGTGGATGTTTTTATGCTGAAACAGGGTTCCTCCGATGATAAGGTCATTTGTTAGCGCAAAGTCGACTAACAGTGTCCCATTCTCGTTGACTTCGCCGAGGCCTTGACTACCAAGAACTTCAGGACAGTAGGACTTGTCGCTCCCCACTTTGGCATTGAAGTCACCAACAAAGCAGACGAGATCGTGGCTGGGGATATCTTTGGCGACAGCTTGTAGGGTGTTGTAGAAGCTATCTTTCGTGCTATCATCTGCGTCGTTAGTTGGTGCATAACATGCGACTACTGTTAGTTTGGCTTGTCGACCCGTGAACCGTGCCTCGATGATCCTCTCATTTATGGGCGTCCATTTAGTTAATGCTCTGGACGCAGATTTGGACAGCATTATGGCGACACCTGCTTCTCTCTTTTTGTCCGTGCCACTGTGCAGGATTGTGAATCCCTTTTCGAGGGATTGACTGCCTGCACCTGTCCAACGGACTTCCGACAGAGCAAGGATGTCGAGGCCATATCTGTCCATCTCATTCACAACTTGTTCTGTTTTTGAAAGTTGGGCCATGGTCCTCACGTTCCAAAAGCCAAGTTTCATTTGACAATTCGCTTTCAAAAATCGTGTCCGGGGGCGGTCCAAATTCGTCGTCATAGGGTCCGGGGGCGGTCCATAGCCGTCGGCAGGTTGCATAAGGAGGGTTTTCGCGAAATCTCGGAATCACTTTCCGGCGAGCGAAGCGCATCGTGAAAACTGTGGGAAAGCGATTCCTGGAATCACTTTCCACTTTCCCGCTGGACTGATCGCGAAAACGCATGGAAAGCTGACGTCACCGGTAAAATATTGAATTACAAGCTCTTTCGAATAAATATGGTTCACTTTAGTACTTCTTTGAATCTCATACAATTCACCGAAGTCATCCTAACAACGCTTGCAATTTTTCTTTATTTATTAGCGATACTTCCACTGTTTTTTCCATACTTTTGAAATTCCCGCCGAAAAAATCAACTATCCGCGGAGCTTTCCACTAACTTCGTGGAATCACTTTCCAGGAAAGCTGCTTCGGTTTCCAAAGCGCGAAAACCGGGTGGGAAAGCTCGGCAACTTTCCGACGTAGCACGAATACCACTGGAAAGTGATTCCGACTTTGCTTTCCAACTCGCGAAAACCCTCCTATAGTCGGTATCATGTTGGCTCTCAAACTAGATGGTTCTATGGCAAATCTTTTTTCCAGGGGCAGGCTGATAGTCTGCCGCCAAACCCTCCTCCTTTATCCAGGCTTGGGACTGGCTGTATGAATACAGGCGGAGTTAAGGGGATATGAATGATTCGTTTTGAGCTTTAGTTTTTGCTGCCGTAGGCTAACCGGATATTTGGCAGAAGTAAGGCAGGAAGTTTTGATCAACTTCGTCAAAGTATATATGACTATAGGGTAAACACATTTCAAATTTTGATAGTAAAAATATTCAAGGAGTCTTGCAAAGACCGGATCTACAATACGCAGTTGTCTTTTTTTTTCAAGTTCAAGTTTTATTTTCACATTCACAAATAAATAAAAATAAAAAATAACACTTTCGCGCTGGAGGAAAAACCTATGAGGGTTTGCAGTTTTTGCTCGATCATATATTAAATTTTTGGGATCCCGTCGAAACCTTTGGTCTTGTTTTCAGTATCAATGAAAAACTCGTAGATTTCTGTGGTTGGCCGGAGATGCGTTTTTAACTGACCGTATTCTTGCAGGTAACTGGTAGCAGATTTCCTAATCTCTATTCTTAAGTGACGTAAAATGTCACCAGTTATATAGGCGAAAACCCTCCTGGCGACACCCCCCCCCCCCCCCTGAATGCAACTATATAGGAAATTATACAAATCTTATTAAAAATTGCAGTTTGGACCGCGAGCACCCTAGACACGCGAGTCAAATGTAAACGCGTGACGGCGGCTCTATTTATATTTTTCATAGAGAAAAAATTTATTTTATTAACACTGTGTGTGGGGGTAGCGGGGGGGGGGGTAGCCGGATGCCTCTTATATATATATATATATATGTGTGTATGTGTAGATCTAGTCCTTGCATCTGTCTTTCCTTTAGGTACTGTGCCCTTCTGTCAGCTACCTTCTTCAATTACGTTGCTGCCTTGGTTGCCGTCGTCTTGTTCTATATGTTCTACAGTCAGGTAAGTTACTCTATTATTAGGATTCTGTTCCAGTCACCTACCAGGATTGAGTACGGGCCCGTCCACGGTTGGTCACAAACACGGTCAGGGCTAAAACAGCGATGGAAACTTGTATGCGCGAAAGGGTCAAATAAATGTTTGAACTATTTGAATGCTGGTATCTCGCCAATACCTGAATGGAAGGACGTCATCGCAGCATAAGTGCAGGCTTCTCATAATGAATCCTGATAATCTAGCAGTTGCCCTTTTTTGCGGATGACACGATAGCTATCAGTGTGGCTAAGCTGCCGAGGTGTTGAATCAGTATGACGTGAGCCACTTATGAAGCTTAGCTTTTAAAACATGTAAAAAAGATGTATTTATAGTTTCTCTATTATTATAATATAATACAGTATTTATTTGTGATCCACTGTACAGTTTTAAGATAGTGGTCTCGCAAACGCCTGGGTTGGCCGACAATAACACCAGTATTTAAAGTTCATAAAAGATGTGGATTGTTTGAGCCCATGATGAAAAACTGAGAGTTCAAGGGGGGGAACGGGTGGGCAGTTAAACTCTCAGCTACGCTGGCGCTCCATTTTTGGAGTAGAAATGTAGAATTACAATCAATAAAGAAAAGGAATAAAGAGAGTACAACATATCACACAAAACAGGAGAAAAGCACTCAATAAATAAATAAATAGATAATGAAAAAGCCGGATGAGGCCGTGGTGCGCACCGAGGTGGGAACACGCGTCAGCACCAATATTCGTCTGCAGGTTTTCCAGAGAACATAGAATGTCAGTAGCTCCGCAACGATCTACGAGGCGTCTGTTACGGACGGATCTGGGTAAATACAAAAGGAATTTGCAAATTCGAAAATAATCAACTCTCATTTGCTTAAAGTTTAACTGAAAAGTCAACTTATTTGTCTGTTCTTTAATTGGATACACTGAATTATTTAGATTCTGCAAAGGGATTTTTTTATTTTCCACTATCTGCTCTAGTTATGAGGCTCAGAATATCTCCGGCCGTCCTCACAGCGTAAATTCTACTATGACGCGGGAAATTTTAATCTCAAAACTAATGCGGCTTTTCAGTGGGCAGTGGTGAGATTGGTGAAGATTGCTTAGTGCCTGAACAAAAAAAAATTGATAAATCTTTCTCGTAAGGCATACAACAAAAATACAAGCGCGTAGAGGCACCACAAATCACACGAAAATTCCACTATTTGAAAATCGATTATTCGTGAATAGCGGAACCACGAACTAACTCATTTTCAGCGGGTCTTCAAGCCAATTCAAGTGAATAGGTGATGGGTAACTATATTGTCCTATCCTAGCCCTTTTCGGTTAAACTTTAAAAATCAGTCTTTGTAAATACGGGATGTAAACCAGACGCAGACAAAACATTGGAAGGAAAGAAAATGATGATAACAAATCATTTTCCTTTCCTCTTTTCATTCCCCCCTCCCTTTTATGCCACTTTTCATTTCACACCCATCGCGAGTCGTTAATGACTTTAGATCGGGATTTTAGTTAAAGGACGCCTGAGCAATAAAACCATACTTGAACACACCATGGAGAATGCATTTACAGACATGGCCACGGAGAGTATTCTTCTCCTGAGCGTGATGTTTTCAAAATAGGGATGTTCGTTTCTGGAGGTTTGCACATGCAGACTCCAAGACAAAAAGCGCAATTCATTCAAATCTTGTACAGCGCTGGCTGGATCGTATTGGAATTTCTTCTAGATATACGTTTGGACTTAACTGGTTAAAAAATATTCCAGAAGAAGGGTTGATTAGAGACATTATTTTGTTCATTTCTAAAATTGTTCGGTATTGAAATAAGGACAGATGCAAAATGGAGCAAAAATCATAGCTTGGAAACACTATTTCGTATTTGGATTGGGTTTTCTGCAGGCAGTGTTAACGAAAGTCATACATACAGATTGTACTTGGTACTCTTCATTCAGGTGTCCTTTAATAATCGTAATTTCTTTCCAGGCCGATGGGTGCGGACTTCACAAGTTTTTCATCTCCTTCAACATGATCCTTTGTGTCATTGTAAGCATAATTTCTGTGCTGCCGAAGGTCCAAGACAGCCAGCCCCGCTCCGGCCTGCTTCAGTCTTCTTGCATAACGCTTTATACGATGTATCTTACTTGGAGCGCCATGTCAAACCAACCAGGTGGGTTGTTCACCTCGTACGAACTTATCCTACTTGCTCATTTCTTCCAGCAGGGACCCATAAATTTCCTTTACAGGGGGCTTGTCATTTCCTATGCTTCTATGTTGCTATGTTGACCGAACCAGTCCTACTTTCCAAAAATCCCACTTGGGTCGAATCTGCATTCTTGTTTGCCTCATTGAACGTGCGCGCCAAAGAGACTCCTCCCTCAAGGCAGCCAATCCCAAACTTTGTCTATCTGGTCTTGAACGTGATTGGATCGTGGGTATTTCTCGAACTATCTTCCGTGCGGTCAATATAGCATCAGATATCTCTTATTGACAAGCCCCCTGTAAAGGAAATTTATGGGTCCCTGCTTCCAATCTGCTGTTCAAAATCAACTTGTGTAATTGGAAATTTGAATACCGCATATTTAGCAACACCAGATTCCCGTCTTATGAAACCCACGGCGTACTCGTATAGAAGAAGGTGAAGTAAGATAACGTTTATTTGCTGTATAATATCTTTACAGATAGATGAGCAGCAACAATATTAATAAATAAACATACAATTTATATTACATAGTCATCTGCAATTTGTCACTCTCTATTTAGGCCTACATGTTCATATGGTGTACAAAATATTGCCGGAAAGAGCGCCTGTATCGGGAAGACGCTGACGCTTTGCAAGGCACAAACTTGTTTTGGTGCCTTGTTGCATATCTTGGCTGCGGCGCTTCAGGTGGGAGAAGGTTTCGGTGCTTCTCCGACACAAATACTTTTTTACCAAAACTCATGGTCAGATCATGGCGTCTGCAAGACAGTCTTTGGAGTTGGAGCTTCTCTAGACTTTGATCGTAATCGGACTGTACCTGTCCTAAAATAATTTTTACAGCTCGTTTCTGTACGCTCTCCAACTCTTCAGACTGCTCTTGGGTCAACCCTGCGTGCCAAGCAGGGCAAGCGTATTCAACAATTGACCTTATATACAATTTATAGCAATTTAGTAATGATTCACTATTAAAACCGAAACGACGGAGAGTGACTAGATTTCTAACAGTAAAATTTGCTTTCCTCGTCATTTCGTAAACATGGTCATCCCAGTTAAATTTAGAATTAAAAACAACACCTAAAACTTTCATTTTATTTACAATTGGAATACCAGTATTTTCAGGGGATGGAAGTTCACTTTTAAGAAAACTTACTCGCATCACTGCAGATTTTTTGCGGTTTATTTTCAATTTCTTGTCTTCGAAGTCCTGTTCCAACAGTTCAACAATCTGCTTTAGACTGGTTATAGAACCAGTCACTTGCAGGGCGAGCATTGTTAGGTCGTCGGCAAACTTGGCACGATTCTTGTGCCATGTCGCTATTAGATTAGATAGGATTAAAAATAAAATGGGTCCGATCACTGTTCCTTGGGGAATTCCGCAGAATAATTCTAAAAGTACGGACAGTGCACCATCGTGTTTAACGCACTGCTTTCTTCGTGACAGAAAGCTGAAAACGATTGTCTTTAAAAAGGGTCTAAAATCTTGCATCGCTTCAATGATGTGGGGATGACTTGAGCTGTCAAAGGCTTTTGCCACGTCTGCTTGTAAGATTTCTACGAATGCATCCTCATTTTCTAGGTGATCCAGTGTTTCCTCTACAATTTTTACCAGGTAATGAACTGTGCTAGAATCTTTAATAAAACCGTACTGGCACGGGTCAATTTTTTTCGATAAAGTCTTCCAGTAGCCATTTTTTCAGAAAAACTTCAAACACTTTGGATATTACAGGCACCAGGGAGATAGGTCTCAGGTCACCTGGTGATTTGGGCGTTGACACTTTCGGTACTGGAATCACTACAGCCTCCTTCAGCTTTTCTGGAAAGCATCCACTGATCAAGCACTGGTTTAGTATAGCTGTGAGCGGTTCAGCGAGATGAGGCGCATTGTCTTTATATTAATTGAGGTGGAACGTCATCTGGGTGGATTGACTTGTTGGCATCCAACTTCTCTAGTACCTTAACAACCTCGTATGGTAGAATCACTGGGATTTCTGACTGGTCAGGAAGGGGGGGAGGGACAATAGCTGGTGGATTGGTACGACATATGTTAAAAAAGTGTTCGTTAATGTCATTGGCTGACAGCTTTTCGCCTCGCTCGTCAAGGATGGTAAATGTCTTTGCCCCGGTAGCTCCAGTAATCATTCGGATACCTTTGTGATAGCCCGAAGCATTTGACCTTAAAAGTACACTCACTTTTGATCCATAGGTTCGCTCCGCCTGTTTGCACATTTTTACGACCTTGTTTCTTAGCTTCTAGTATAAAAATGATAATGATGGAATGATATAACATAAGTAAAGTAAGGGAAGGTTAGAGGTTCCCTGAGCAGCGCATTCCTTCCAGTGTCCCCACCACAGGCATACAGCTGCTGCACTCTAAAAAAAAAAAAAATCGGTTCCTACGCATTAGCTCTCGCAAATCTCACCGTTGTAAAACGCACTACATACTACACCGATCAGCAAACATTGTCTCTGATTGGTTTGTACAGATCGTACTTCCGACTGAAACAATCACAAACAACGCGATAGTGTGAAAGCTCAACTGTGCAAAGATTCTATGGAAATATTGAATTATTTTGACAGCAAAATCACGAAAACAGCTGTGAAACGAAAATAGTGGACTGGTGAGAAGGAACATAATGGAATGGTGTCGGTTTTCAGTTGTGCTTTAAGGACTTTGCGAGGGCCTGTATGGAAAAATTGCTGAGATATAGAGCGTGTTCCACCCTTCTAACAATAGTAACTATTAGTTACTAATTCCGTTTCAGCCTCATGAAAAGTTACTACGCTGACCGTTCCAACCTTCTCGAAATAAATGATAGTAAACTTTTTGCTTACCACGCTCGGGAGCGTAGTTAGCGTGGTAACTACGGTATCTCTGACGTAATTGATCTGATCAGCCCGGGCACGATATTTTGCCGAAAATAGGAAAATTCGTTCTAGCCTTGACGCCGAGAAGAAAGGATCATTGATGTCATGCATAGTAACTACGGTAAGTAGGTTGGATCACGCTCATAATTGCCTTTTTCATCATTTTGGGGAGTGGTCACCAGTGTGTGACCCATCCATGGCATCGCTCGTAAATTACATATCCTTGAAAGTTTGTATTATTGTTATTTCAATAGAAAAAAAGGTGCAAGCCGCTACAAAACTCTACGAAATTTCAACACAGTATCACCAGTGTCCGGTTCTTTGCTTATAACGCATTTTTTGGTTCACTCGCGACCATCATAAGTAAATTGTAACGACCGTAACAGTCGTGGAACGAAAATAATAAGAGGGGGGGAGCTAATTTACTTATTACGGCGGTCTTTGGAACGGAAATAATGACAAGAATAGGAACGAGCCGTAACTAATAATAAGTCGCTGGAACGCTACCCAAACTTCCACCTGCCGATGTCTTTCTTCTTCTTCTTGTCCTGAGAGACGAGTTTGAATCCGTGACCCCAGAGGTTGGTAAGGTTGAGAGCCTGCGAGCTGCTGTAGGCTCCACTCCACTGCAAATCTTGCATACTCCAGTGAGGTCTCCTATGTGTAGATGGTAACCCAGTGTCGGGTATCTTTAGTGTCTGCAGCCTTTCTTCATAACGTTTTTCAGTGCGGGTTTTCTTTATTTCAGATCAGAGCTGCAAGCCTCACTGGTCCGAGATAATCAATGGCTCCCCCACGACAACCCCTGCTCCTGGAACATCCGCTACCCCATCTGTTGACGCGGAAAGCATCGTTGGACTTGTCATTTGGATCTGCTGCGTTCTTTACTCATCCCTACGGACATCCAGTCAATCCTCTAAGCTTACGGGAAGTGAACTGGTCCTGTCCAAGGAAGGATCACCAGGTACAAGAATTTGTTTCAGAAGTAAAGTTTAACCGAAAAGGGCTGATATTCGACAGTCTACTTACCCATCACTTCTTCACTTAAATAGGCGGGAAGACCCGACAAAAATGCGATACATTGAGCGTGTTCCACCCGACTTACCGTAGTTACTACGCTAGGCTGGAACGCTTTTTTCTTTTTTCGGTCAAATATCAGGCCGGGGGCTGATCGGACCAATCACGTTACAGAGATGCGTAGTTACTACGCTCCCGAGCGTGGTAAGCAAATAGTTACTATTATTTATTATTTCGAGAAGGATGGAACGGTCAGCGTAGTAACTTTTCGTGAGGATGGAACGGAAATAGTAACTAATAGTTACTATTGGCAGAGGGGTGGAACACACTCATTGTTGTTCAGCTATTCACGGATAGTTGATTTTCGAATTTTGAGTTTTCCCTCTCGGATTTCTGGTACCTCTATCTATCCTTGAATATTTAGCAACTACAGTGGCAAGCGATTCCCAGAAAATATATAGCCTTCGTAAATAAGAAAGAAAAACCAAGATGACTAGGTACAGACAAAGGAATGCACTGGCTATGGCGAAAAAGCAGGAATGACCATAGAGATTAATGCAAAAAAAAAAAATTGTTAGCCTCTTCAGAATTCGTCTAAAACACCTTTCACCATGCATTTGTTCAGCGTACAGATTTCACGGGGAATTCTTGAAAGCATTGAGTGGAGTCACTTCGAACTGTTTCAAATGGGAGGGCGTTCCAACAGTCCACCACTCTTTTTGGAAAGACCGCGATGTCGTGAACAGAATTGCACCGTTTTTCTCTGCAAAGTCAGAACACCAGTCATACATCCGTTAGAAACCGAATCGCCCGATTTTATAGCAATTCAGTCAAACCACGACTGAGGTTCAGCCATCTTCTTCTGAATCGCACCACTAGATGCCGAGCTCTTGAACCAGCAATGTGGGTTGTCTAGACCTTGCAGATTCAAGGCCTTCAAAGATATTTTTTTCATATTTATTCGTTTGACTATAATTTTGGTCAAAACCTAAGCACTTGCTCTTCTGCATGCTCGTTGTTTTCTTTCCTAAAATTATTTTTCGCTTTTCTGCTGCAAGGAGAGATTCAGCTTATGGGTGAAGAAGGTACAGTGCCCAGCCCCCGGACCCTTTTTCTTTTTTGTTTTAGTTTGTTTGTTTTAGGGTTGGAAAAACAGTATTTTGATAACATTTTTTGTGTCAGAATTTATCGTCATTATCTAGTCTCTTTTCTAGAAAAATCCTCCGATGCTGAAGAAGGTGCCAAAGTTTGGGACAATGAAGAAGATGGCGTTGCTTACAGTTGGAGCTTTTTCCACGTGATGTTTGCACTGGCTACTCTTTATGTCATGATGACTTTGACCAATTGGTACAAGTAAGTATTACCATTTTGTTTATTCTATGCTAGCGGGGCATACATTTTCTGTCCTTGGACTTCCGACGCGGTGCACGTGGCTGATGGTGAAATATTGATTTGTTCCATTTCCCTGACTAAGTAAAGATCAATATAAAGAAAGTCAGTTGAGTTGGTCATATACGAGTAGTTAAGAGTTGTCGTATTGAGCAAAGCGGCCAGATAAACATGCCAACTCGTTCATTCGTAGACGAAGCAAAGTCCAATAAACAAGTGCCCTAAAATTAATCTCCACCCATTACTCCCTTTCCAAACACCCGGAACAAATTCCCTTCCTTTTTTTTAACTCTTGTACAAGAACACAGAAAATATTGTAAAATTTCACTACCTCCACAAACCAACCCGCAGCTGCTGCATAGCTCCTGATGCAAGTCTGGAGCTATAAGACTACCCTAACGTCTGTCAACCTTTTCAGGCCGAACTCTGACCTTGGGACGCTCAGTGCAAACGAAGCATCAGTGTGGGTCAAGATCATTTCCAGTTGGATGTGCTTGGCGCTTTATACGTGGTCTTTAATCGCACCCATGGTCCTCGCTGAACGGGATTTCAGCTAAGTTCCCAGTTGTTTTGTCCCAACTTTTCTCGCGTTTGAAGCCCATGGCAAGTCGCATCCTAGGCTCTGACCTTGGCCTGTTGGTTTTGGCCTGCCGTAGTGTAGATTGCCCTTTTGAACTGTTGGTTTGTGGCACTTCTCGCTAGTCGACCGATAGTTTTATGCGCTGGTTACGGATCAAGTTGGTCTGCACTGTCAAAAGCTTGATAACGTTTGATGTTACAGGGGATTTTGTTATTAGCTTTTGTCTTATTTTTGACGTTTGCAACGTTTTTTTTAGTGAAAAAAAATAACCCTTGAAAGTCATCTTAAAAGAAACTTGCAGATAACGTCGAAAGTGCGATCTGTCATATTTGAACATCATTTTATTAAATGTTAACAAACTTCTGATACCGTAGCAGATGCAGAAGCTGTGACTTAAAGATCATTTATCGAACACCCGCTTATCTGTAACTCCGTCGTTAGGTTGGAGATTTTTCGTTTATGTAGGAGTCCGTTCGTCGATTACACTTTTGCATATTTTATGTCGTGGTCGTATTAAACTTTATAACCGACTGAGTTTGCATTTAGTAGTCGACCGAGAGTTTTATGGACCGGTTACGGATAAGAGTTGCTGTGTTACAGACACAGCAGCCTTGTTCTGGTGTAGTCATTCTCCTTCTTCCTCGAAAAACTTCTGAATTAGCTGTTTTAGCAGCGTTACAGGTTAACCGAATAGGGGCTGAGATCCGACAGTCTAATTACACTTTACTTATTTAATTAAAGGACACCTGAATGAACAGTACCAAGTATCATCCCTATCTGTATGACTTCCGTTAACATTGCCTGCAAAAACCCAATCCAAATACGAAATAGTGTTTCCAAGCTATGATTTTTGCTCCATTTTGCATCTGTCCTTATTTCAGTATCGAACAATCTTAGAAATGAACAAATGTCTCCAATCAACCCTTCTTCTGGAATACTTCTTAACCAGTTAAGCCCAAACGTATATCTGGAAGAAATTCAATACGATCCGGCCAGCGCTGTACAAGATTTGAATGAATTGCGCTTTTTGTCTTGGAGTCTGCATGTGCAAACCTCCAGAAACGAACATCCCTATTTTGAAAACGTTACGCTCAGGAGAAGAATGCTCTCCGTGGCCGTGTCTGTAAATGCATTCTCCATGGTGTGTTCAAGTATGGTTTCATTGTTCAGGTGTCCTATAGGCCTGAAAATTCGATAAAAATGCGTTACTTCGTTTGTCCGCTACACTGTCAGAAGTTTCATAACAGGTGAATCAAGGATGCGCATTTTCAACAGACAAGACGTGGGATGTAATCTGTTTTGAAAACGTTATGCATCAAATGGTATGCATAACAACCATTGCCAGATTTTTTTGTTAAGTGTTCAGACCTGTGGGGTGGGGGGTCTGCGATTAGGCCTATCCGCTGTTTAATACAGGTTAATTACCATGGTGAGATGCCGAACAATAACAGTTTAACTGAAAAATCAATAGCCAACCAAACACAATAACGCCAGAACTTACGCTTTAACAAAATGACGCAACTATTCAACAAGTATTACACTACCGCATTTCTTACGCTTATATAATATGTCATTTCACAAAATAATATAAGCATTAAAACTGAGATGCAATCACAGCCGATGAGATATCTTTAGAAAGTTGTACATTTCTTTGTCGTAGGTACTAGTATTTTACTTTTTATGGCACAAAAGGGATAAGTCAACTGAGATTCATTCGGCTCTTCTTGGCAATGGTCCTCTTCAGGCTCAAGCTAAAAAATTGAACCTGTGATGAAGGGCCGAAATTTCAGTAGAATAAATCTCAGCTGACTTGCCAGTTAAATGCCATCAAATAAGATTCGCAGTCAGTTTGGGCTGGAGGAATGCTTGATTATAATCTTTATGAATCACTCCCCAAATGAGACCGTGGATATATCTTAAAAAACATAATACGCTGCAAAAAGCACTAAAAAGCTTTGTTCTCGAGTTAGCTAATATATATTCAAAATTCCACGCCGGTAGCACTATAAAGAGTTTTTTTTTTTCAAGAGATGGCGTGACAGGCTACCGTTGCGGGCAAATAAAGACGCTACAAGTAACAGGATGATTCCACGCATGCATCATTACGTAGTTAATGTCCAAAATTAATGTATTTTACTTTCACAGATAATATCTACTTCCTCGTATTGTTTTATTCATTTGCGCATTTGTTTGTATCTGTAGCATGACGCTAGACGCAGCGTGCTACTTGAAAGCCCGGTCACACTACACTCTCAGAAGTTTGATAACGAATTTCACATATGTAGGCTTCCATGGGTTAAACGTTATGAGAATATATCTGTTATGACCTTTTTAATTTTTAATCTTTTCGTGAAAAATAGCACCGCAAGAACAAATAATCTAATAGAACCTCCGTCTTTGGTCCCATGCAGCGTCTATGGATACCCTAATAAAACTGAACGGAGCTAGAGGTACTTGCTGTGAGGTTTGAGTCTACTTCCCCGTCTACTTCCCTCTTCGCCGCTGCGCATACCAGATGAAAAACCGTACAATGCCTGCAGGGGTGGAGAACCCGGTTCACAGCTAGTTAGACGTGGGTAGACCACCAATCAGCTGTAAAGGACGACTCAGACGGCGTTCGTATTCTTCTGCGGGGTTCTACTGCGAAATAGCTGTTTGTAGAGGTAACAAATTATGATGTTCTGCGGAGCTCCTCCTCAGCTTGTTTGTATCGGGTAGGGTATCTGAATATTTTCGACTCAGCACGGTCGTATTACAGATATAGGGAGACGGAGGTTCTTGATAGCACTTAAAGCAAAACTCTTACTAGAAATAATATTTTCCCTATGAAATGGATCAGAGAAAAACATTTTCGAAAATACCATTACTCTCCATCTTAAATTAGCGATTTTCTTGTTAGCGCCTGTCGACTATGTCCAGCCTTCCTGCTTTCCGACGCGGCAGCTGGGCGCAAAACATTTGAAAACTGATCGCACCGTGGTTCAAAAGTGTGAAAACTAAGCAAATACAAGAAGTAATAAACAAAAGCTTCTCAAATCCTTATGTGTGAAAGAGTTGTCAGCAGACGCTGATGATCCCGGCAAACGTTTCGTTGTGTGACGGGCAAAACTCGGCAAGGCCAAAAAAGCGCTAAAATTTCGTAGGCACAAAACGAAACAACGGAGAAAGGTGGGGATTTTAGAAGCTTATAATTCTGTATGGGAGTTAGAAATATTATAAAAAGCAGAATAAGCAAGAGGGGTCCTTTAATGGTCATAACAGATGTTTTGCCTCGAACCACGACACTTGAAAGAACAATAACAGATAAACTCTCATTACGTATAATACAAGGATGCGCAAAGTGTTATCTGTTACTGTTATCAAACTTCCGACAGTGTAGGCTCAAAACGGCGCAGATTTAGAAGTAGACTCGTTTTCAACAGGGAAAACTGTGCAGACATTTGCGCTGTATCTCAAATCTGCGATTTGCAGTTACTGAGTATGTGGCCAGTAACCGTGGTATCTGAAAAATTCATCTTACTTTCATCACTAATTGGCGAAAGAGAAAGTTTAGCACTTGTGATGTGAGCAAATGTAAGTTTTTTTTTTCTTTCTGGGTGACTTCGACAAACGCGTATTTGGCAAAGGAAAGCAACCATAGTATCTGATACCATGGTAACTGCAAAAGGAAAAAATGCACATCCAGATACCGTGGTATCAGATACCATGGTACCTGCAAACACGCAACTGGTATAGTAGCCTGCTACCAACCCACGAAGACAGAAATAATAGCAACACTGTCTTTAACAAGAGGGACTTCGACACTGTTGACAGTCGTCCATGTGGGGTCTGAAGTGCTCGATCTGGAGGGCCATCTCGAAAAAGTTGAACTTTGATCGGGCGAGTCTCGTTGCTTCGCTGAGAATGTCTTGGGAGCTGCAGTCGGGATCTGAAAGAGATTGTGGATCCTTTCTTTGCTTTTATAAGCGCTTAAAGTTTAACCGAAAAGGGCTAAGATGGGACAGTTTAGTTACCTATCACTTATTCACTTAATTAGGTATGAAGACCCGATGAAAATGCACTACTTCGTTGCTCCACAGTTAAAGTTTAACTGAAAAGCCAACTTATTTGTGTGTCATTTAATTGGATACACTGAATTATTTGGATTCTGCAAAGGGAATTTTTTTATTTTCCACTATCTGCTCTAGTTATGAGGCTCAGAATATCTCCAGCCGTCCTCACAGCATAAATTCTACTATGACGCGGGAAATTTTGATCTCAAAACAAATGCGGCAGTGGGCAGTGGTGAAATTGGTGAAGATTGCTTAGTGCCTGAACAAAAAAAAAATGATAAATCTTTCTCGTAAGGCGTACAACAAAAATACAAGCGCATAGAGGCACCAAAAATCACACGAAATTTCCACTATTTGAAAATCAGTTATTCGTGAATAGCGGAACAACGAAGTAACTCATTTTCAGCGGGTCTTCAAGCCAATTTAAGTGAATAAGTGATGGGTAACTAGATTGTCCTATCCTAGCCCTTTTCGGTTAAACTTTAACGAATAATCGATTTTCGTATAGTGCAATGGACTTTCTCTGTCGGATTTGTGGTACCTCTATGCGATTGCACCTCTGTTGTATGCTTGACGAAAGTGATTTACGAAAAATAAGCGTTTACGCAGTGGCCAGTGATTACCGAGCTCACCACTGGCCACTGAAAAGCCGCGTTTGTGTTCACAATAAAGTTTTCCGCGTCACAGTAGAACTTTGCGTTGTGAGGACGGCCGTAGATATTCTGGACGTAGTACTAGAGCATGTATTGAAAATTAAAAGAAATCTCTGAACACAATTCAACGTATTCAATTAAATGATACAAAAATAAGTCGGCTTTTCATTTAAACTTTAACGCCATGTCCGATCCCGCGAAATCACTATATCGTACTTTTTCCTGGTTCACAGCGTTATGTGGTAAATAAGGGCGTCACGTAAAGTAACAGTGTACTTACCAACAGCCAGATGTGCAGAAACGGCACATTTGTTCATGCTGAGAGCCCAAATCCGCAAATTGTGAACTTGCAGAACGCCTTTGATGTTTCGGAATGTTGATAAGACTTCGTTGAAGTCCACACCTCTCGGCATTCCTAAAAGAGCTCGATCTTTAGACCACGAAAAATCAGCTAGGCTACTTTGTGCAGTAGTACGGGTTTCCACCCCCCCCCCCCCCCCACACACACACAGAGTTTTCATAAAAGAAAACATATTTTTTTATGAGATTTATACATTCGGTCGATCAAGGCCGAAATTACTAGAGGCGTTTTTCCGTGACACAATTGTGGGCCACACAGTTCTAAGTGTTTTTCGCGGAAACACGATTGTGTGCCACACATTCGAGCCACAAGTTGAAACTCGCGGAAACGCCGTTTTGTCTATTTTTTTCGGCGGTAAATTCAAATATCTGAATATATAAATAAAAATCGTGCAAAATCTCAATAAATAGAACTCCAGGCTTTCGTCCTTACCATTCCGTGCAAAAAGGATCTTCTGTTTTATGTCCACATACTTGAGAAAGTTTTTATTTTATTGTTTTGACGTTGTTTTGCTGCTAAATTTGTATTTCCCGCCAAAATCGAGCCACAAAATCGACAATCACCTCGGCAGTCGTTTGTCGAATTTGAGCCACAAAGCGAGCCACGAAAATCTTGTTGGTCGCGGAAACAGACTTGTGGGCCGCACAAAAGGCCGCGGAAACACTCTTTTCGAGCCACAATCGACCCACAAACTGTTTGTGGGAGCACGGAAAAACGCCTTAGGTTTGAAGGCAGTAAACCGAAGGATGAAATCTGATCTTCTAGCCCGCTCAAGTTGGCGGCAGTTCTGGTTTGTGAACTAGAGAGATTGCAGCCTACCCAACGAAAACTAATAATTCCATACCCACATCGACAAAAATGTGTGTTCTGTTTTCCATGTAGCCTACTATTTAGAATAGAATTTTTATTTCTCAAAAGTACCTGTCACAGCGTTGCCACCGAATTTGACCTTTTCGTCATAAAAAAATAAGTAAAACATCACTCTTAACAGTTTTTGTCATAAAAAAACACTAAAAAGGACTAACTTATCAGCTATTATACAACTCAACAAAAGCTGGAACAAACTCCATCTATATCTTTCATGTAGAGGGGCCTGTATTTGCTTGTAAGCTACATGGTTTAGGCATGAACTGTTTGTGGTCATGTTTGTTACCGTATTTTATTTAGAATTAACATATGTGTGGCTATTTTCGACTAAGCGACCCAGAGATGGGCGAATCCGATCATGAAAGGATTCGAATCCGAATCCACTATTTAACACTGAGGATTCGAATCCGGAGTTGAATCCGGATTCGAATCCGACCTTAAAAAAAAATCAAATCATGTACATGTACATATGTTATAGTTTAAAATCAGAGGTGACAAAAACACAGACATCTAAGGTGATCAGATAACGTGATAGATCACTGAGGATGGTTGATGGTGGAGACCAAACAGTTGTATTGCCTAAGTTCACTGTGTAAAAATTGACAAAACGGGAACTGGGAGGATGTATACTAGAAATTTGAGCGGATTCGTAAGATTGGGGGTTTGGAATCCGAGTCCGGATTCGAATCCGGCCAAAAGAACGAATCCTAGATTCGAATCCGATTTCGGAGCGCCCATCTCTGATGCGATCATATATGACTATCCAGCAGAATTTTTTTGAAAAGATAATATGGAATTAAACGAATATTATACTTAAAGAATATTATTTGCGCAATTATTCTAATTATACAGCCAGTTCTGGAAAACTACTTACCTTCCATTAGCACTTGCATGGTGTCTCTCAGAATTGTTATGGTGGTGATCAAGACAAGTGCCGAAAATAAGAACGTGCAGATAGGGTCGACGATCCCCCACGTGGGCTGAAAACGTACAGGGAAATTTGTTACTACTTTCACAGTTCCGGACGTGGCAAGTGCGAAAGTCAACGTTAAGTTCAAAACAAGAGATGGGATGTGCTACTGGCTAGGGACTTGAAAAGCTATATTCCAGGGTTATCAAGTGTGTCAATTCCGAGTCTGTCACCAGTCGGCATTGGTCCTAGGTCATCATAGTGTGGGATTTGGATAGTTATATGTGCCCATTGAACTTTAAGAAGTTATACAATTTTAATTCCCACTCCCCCAAAAAATCTTTCTTGTGAGATGGGGTGTACCAGGGACTGAAAATATAAATTCCAGGGTGTACCAGCATTCCACACCCACAGTTATGATGAGACTAAGGGAGGGGAGTGATGGAACGACATAGTTTACCTTGAAGTAGGTAAGCTATGAGACTAAGGGTGGGGAGTGATGGAACGACATAGCTTTACCTTGAAGTAGATGACCAATGCAGCGATGAAAACGCCAATGCTCTGAAGGAAATCGCCAATAACGTGGATAAAGGCAGCACTCACAACGATGCTATGACCAGAGTGCTTGGTCCCACACGTACCGTGAGGTTTCGAAAGGAGGGGAGACGTATCGTCGACATGTATATCAGGCGGCTCTTCTCGCGGCGGGCCGTGGGTGTGACCGTGCTGATGAAGGGTTAAACCCATTCTAAAAGAGCGTGCTATTTTAAAGCCGTAGACAAACATGGACTTCTTAATCTCAATCTAATGTTCAGCTTTCGCTTCACTGAAATACATCGTTTGTTGCAGTTCATCACCAGAGCGAGACAAGAGTTGCGTTTTTGCTGATACCATGGTATCTGACATACGGTCTAAAGTCGTTTTTGCAGTTATCGTGGTATCTGATACCACGGTCAAAAGGGGTTTTTGCAACTATCGTGGTATCTGGCCAGTTACCGTGGTAACAGATATTCAGATATAACGGTCCGACCGTGGTATCTGGAAAACAATCTCACTTTCATCAAATTTTGTCAAATTGGTGAGAAAGAAGTTCAGCACTTAGTGATGTAACTGGATATCAGTTTTTATTTTGGGATGACTTCGAAAAGTGTAATTTCGGCAATAGTCGTTTTTGCAGTGGACCGTATATCAGATACCACGGTAACTGGAAAAACGACTAATTGCAGATCGAGTTACCGTGGTAACAGATACCATGGTATCCGCAAAAACGCAACTAAGATTTCCAGTACCAAACATTCCTATCCTAACCCATTTCGATGAACAAATATTTTGGTACCTAAGGGGTTTCGGACACGAGAATTTTGTAAAAACCTGCAGGAGGGAAAGAGATGCGCTGGATTGTTTTGTCACTGTTCGCAAATGAGCCTCCCACTATAGTACTCTCTTATGGTGCGGACAGATAATCAGGTTTTCTGTCCCAGATTTTCTGTACTTTTACCATCAAGTTGGAAAAGAGTATTTCGAATGTCTCTTCTCATTGTAATCTCAACTTTTCCGCACTGAATTGTCCTGGCAGGAATTCCGATCTGTGACCGCTCCATCCTCCCATCGTATGTCCGCCGGATTAACGTATTCACAGTGGAAAAATGGGGGAACAAGACTATTTTAAAGCGGGGGAAAGAGGCATACCTTTATTGTCCAGTAGAGGTATGCTTATTTGAACACCTCTCTAAATTTTTTCCATACCTTTGCTATGTTTCTTGCCTATAAAGCAGTCAAACAGAAAGTGAAAATAACAATATTAGGTTCAGTGAACAGCTAACTGGTTCAGCTATCACAAAAGTAAATCGAAAAAGTTGTGTTTACATAAAGTTGTGTTAAAACATGGCTAATTCGGATATGGACTGAACGGTTTTGGGCATGATATGGTTTTTGTGTTTTCTTCTGCGACGATTCACTGTTCGGCAACGTTCAGATAAGCATATCTCAACTGTACGTGTTATTGACTTGCAGTGAACTCCAACGCCAGATAGGCCTACTGAAACACTTTTCTGCAAAATATTAAGTTCTCCATCTGTTCTTTCTATATCGTTCTTCGGGAGTAACAAACAAAACCATGGCGGTGAGAAATTTGGAGTATTTAGAAAAGCACACCTCTAATATACATATGACTAACTTACAATATGTTAACAGCAACCCCAACGCCAGAAGTTATGAGCATCACCGTGGCGTCGATCTCGAAGTCCTTGCTTACAATGCGTTCAGCAGCTATGTAAACGAGCACTCCCGTAACAACCCATATCATCAGGACCGAAGTTAAAGCTCCGAGGACTTCTACAAAGAGAAAGTGACGTAGAGCCTTGTTTGGCCCTTCACTAGGGATTTCAAGGACATTAGTTGCTTTTTTGCAGATACCATGGTATCTGATACCACGGTAACTGGTTTTGCATTTTGTCGTTTTTTGCAGTTACCGTGGTATCTGATAACACGGTCGCTTTTCGAAGTCATCGCAAAAGAAAAACTGATATCCAGTCACCACTAATTGCCAAACTTCTTTACCACCAATTTGACAAAATCCTAGGCTCTATTGTTGGTGATGATGAAAGTGTGATGACTTTTCGGAAACGACGGTAACTGGCCAGATGCCACGATAACTGCAAATACGCCTTTTGACCGTGGTATCAGATACCACGGTAACTGCGAAAGCGACATTAGACCGTTTGCGTTTTCCTAGGGTTATGCCCCCTTCACTACTTTGTTCACGGACGCTGAAGCTGCACGGTCTACAGTCGTTTTCGCAGTTACCGTGGTAACTGATACCACGGTCAAAAGGCGTTTTTGCAATTATCGTGTCATCTGCCTGGTTGCCGTGGTTTCTGATATTCGGATACCACGGTCGGGACTGTGGTAACTGATCGAGGTATCTGAAAAATTCGCCTCACTTCCATCATCAGCAACACAAGGGTCTAAGTTTTTGTTACATAGGTGGGAAAGAAGTTGGCACTTGTCATATGAGTGAATATTAGTATTTCTTTTGGGATGACTTCTAAAAGCGCAAATGCGGCAATTATCGTTTTTGCAAAGCCACCTAAGTATCAGATACCACGGTATCTGCAAAAACGACAAAACGCAAATCAACCAGATACCATGGTACCTGAAAAACGCAACCATTGCTTTGTGACTGCCATATAAATTATCACATGGGCCGCTTTAAAGTAGGCTCACAGTTTTTTTTTTTCTTTCAAATTTCGACAGATTTCGGGCCAATTCAGTCAACATTTTTTGTACATATTGCTCTGCATAGTGAGCAGAGCACAGAAACCTGCTAAAGTGGAATTTTTCCACTTTAGTGTATTTTTTATGTCCTTTGCCTTCTTCCTATCTAACCCCTGATTCAATCATTCGAGAAAGCGTTTTTTATGGCACTTGCCCTTCGGCCAAGTGCCATATAGCGATCGCAATTTCTGTCGGTCTGTCGGTCGGTCGGTCTGTCGGTCGGTCGGTCGGTCGGTCGGTCTGTCTGTCCGGGTTTTGCTAGTTCGGGCACTTCCACATAGGCTAGGACGATGAAACTTGGCAGGCATATCAGGGACCCCAATTGATTAAGTTGGAAATAGTCACTTTCCCGATCCGAACATCGTGGGGGGAGGGAGGGGAGCCGGAATCCGGAATTTAGTGGCATGCATAACTTTCGAACGGGTGATCAGATCTTCATGAAACTTGATATTTGGAAAGACATCATGTCTCACATGTCCCAACTCAAGTCCGGACCGAATCCGATGAATGTGGGGGGGAGGTCGGAGGGGGGAACCGGAAATCATGTTAAACGCTTAGAGTGGAGCGATCGGGATGAAACTTGGTGGGAGGAACAAGCACAACCCCTAGGTACATCATTGATAGAACCGGACCGGATTCGTGCGCTGTGGGGGGAGTTGGAGGGAGGTTCCGGAATTCCGGTCATACGGAGTTAAGATACTTCCAGGTGGGCTAGGACAATGAAACTTGGCAGGCGAATCAGGGACGCGACCAGATTAACCTGGAAATAGTCAGTTTCCCAATCCGACCATCGTGGGGGGAGTGGAGGGAGGGGGAATCCGGAATCTTGAGGTATGTATAACTTCCGAACGGGTTATCGGATCATAATGAAACTTGATATGTAGAAAGACCACATGTCTCGGATGTCCCATTTCAAGTCCGGACCGGATCCGATGAAGCTGGGGGGGTCGGAGGGGGGGTTCGGAAACCTTGTGACATGCTTGGAGTGGAGCGATCGGAATGAAACTTGGTGGGAAGAACAAGCACAAGCCCTATGTAGATCAGTGACAGAACCGGACTGGATTCGGGCATTGTGGGGGAGTTAGGGGGGGTCCGGAATTCCGGTGATCGCAAGGTTAAGGTATTTCCAGACATGCTAGGACGATGAAACTTGGCTTGAAAATTAGAGAATTGGCATGATTGGCTTAGAAATAGTTAGTTCCCAGATCCGACCATCCCTTAAAGTACTAATGCTAACCGCAAAGTACACAAAATATTTTTAAGCAAAATAAACATTTTCGTTATCCGTATGAGCCCATGATCATTTTTGCCTCAAGGGTTTTGCTTACAGCTGAAATCATTAAAGTACAAACAATACTTTTGAGTAAAATATACATTTTGATCATCTTTTTTGCTTCAAGAGTTTTGATTACAGATAGCCAAATGCATTGCCAAACGATACAGTCTCGTGATTTCCAAGGACCCGTGATCGTTCTTATCTCAAGGGTTTTGCTTACAAATGATCAAAACAAACCCACGAATTGACGAATTTCTACTTTCATCCTCTGACCCAGGCTTGCAAGTGCCATATGAGCTTCCAGCTCTTGTTCCCTACTAATTCGAATTTTCTCATATCTTCATTCATATCTTTACTGTATTTTAAAGTCCCAGCGCTAATCTCTTGAATATTTGAGAATCATCTATTAAACCTATTCCTAAGTCAGGCTACCTAATCCCTCTTCAAAACACCTTGGAAGCTATCTGGCCCAAAGCTGTGTAAACACTGGTAAGGGCGCTTACCTGCCCTGTAATATCCGAAGCTCATCAACTTTGTCGCAGGGCGGTTTGCCACCCAAAGGGAAAAGAGAGACACCAGAAAGCTGGCAAAGTCCGTCAGCAAATGTGCTGCATCTGTAGCTATTGCAAGACTGTTGGCCAGATATCCGCCTATGACAAGAAAAAGTACAGTAAGCTTCGACCCACACGTTGTCACGCTCAAGGTTCAAGGTTCAAGGTTCAAGGTTTAATTACGCTTCATTATAAAATAATCAATACATGGGGTTAAGCCGGAGACACGAGGTCGATTGACCAAAATCCCCCTGTTTTTTTTTTGCGGTATGTTCACATGCCTGAATGTATCTACGTAATAGAACATAAAGCTTACGCTCGTACCATATCTGCTAAACAAGATAGGTCCTTTTATTCTTTTGACTTGAATTTCAATATCCCACAAAATTTAGAGCTTAACAATCGGAATTCGCCTCGAGAATCATCTGTCAAATTAGGGACACGGCGTTAGCCACAGAAACCTGCGGGTGGCTTATTTTAAATATTGTAAATTCCTCCTCCGGCTCCCTAGATGGCACCGAGACAGAAAAGTCATTGCTCGATTTGGACTCATAGACGTGCCTTCTCGGATTCAGACTTCGAGTGCTGATCTATGTAAAAAGACCATCAACTTGATTCACGTTTACGACCCTCTGCGGCCCTTTTTTCTTATTGATGCTGGTTAGTTTGTTCTTGTTGTTGTGTTAGTTTGTTTGTTTTGTTATTTTCGCTGTTTATCATTTTGTCTTTCTTAAATACTCCGTATTTTGTGTTTTTCACTTTACGGGTAATAAAATTCATTCATTCATTCATTCAAACCTAATTAGTTGCGGAATCATACTTGTGGGCCACAGTAACGATCATCAACACACTATTTTCGACCCACAGTCCTGACTGCTGGAACTGGAATAATTTTCTTTTATAACATTTTAGTCAGCCAAGTTACATAATAACTTCTATTGTGGTTATTTCGTTTCAACGAATAACAAATTACTGTTTACTTTGTTGTATTTCCCACAGGAGGACATTCATTCCGGTTGAAGGAAAGGTCGTTATTTTCACCTGTCTGAGGATACTGTGGGCGTTGCAGCTAGTCAGGATACAGAGAGAGAGATAGCTTGCTTGGAAACTCTTAGAAATCTTTTTTCGATTATGAATAAATGTAATGCTGATAAAGGCTTTCACGCCTCTTACTTCAAAAAAAAAGCACAAACTCATTTAGACACAAATTCTGGTACCAGAAAATCAAAACTCTCTGCAGAATTTTGAGACCGAAAACATGTCATCCAGATGAATCAATCAATCAATCAATCAATTTATTTATTTCGTGACATTACACATCACATATTACACTAAAACATGACTATTCTTAACTAAATATATACAATAATTTCATCCATTCGGTGGCTCGGGGCAAAAGCACAGTCGACGGAAAAGGCGATAGAAATGGCCGGAACGGCACTCTGCATTCTCGCGAATTGCCTTTAAAAGTGCAATAGGATGCTATTAGAATGCTATCTAAAGTTTTTTTTGAATTTACTGAACATCTCTGCAGCAACTATATCGTCTGGTAGGGAGTTCTCCGGGACGGCCACTCTGTTCCCAAATGCTCAACGGCTGACATCCCTGTCAAAGCTTGAATGAACAATTTTGAAACGATGGCCCCTTAGCTGCTTTAGTCACAGTTGTATCCCCACAAAACACCTTTATGATTGTTTTTTCTTCTGCAATTTCTACTCACGTTGTCACAATGCTATTAGGCCAGTAACGAGTAACTGATTTGCATCTGCGCGGGTTGCGAAGCGACATTCGACAAGATGAGAAGGATATCTAGCAAGAACGAGTGGAGTATCCCACTGGGACCAAGCAGCTATTGCTATGTCCTCTTTTCAATCTCCATGAAGTCCCTTTGCGTCTTATTACAACCTCAGCTGAGACAAAATCTATTGCTAATGTGCTTGCCGGGTGGCTTGTACCTCTCTTAATACTATAAAATTTTACATTAAGAAAACTATCAGCCTTCAAAGATTGTCAATTAAGATTGTCTTGAACTTTCGACAAAGGCATAAATGCATGTTGACAGTATCAACGTAATCATTTTTATCAGGCACCTTATCTCAAACCTAGAAGTTTAATTCTTCCTCAAGAATCAAACTCTTACGTGCACATTACAGCAGAGTTCAAAGCTTTAACAAAATCTTCAAAGATTTACAACCTAATATTTGTAAGCCAAAATTAAAGCCAAAGCCAAAGGACCACACCAATCATTTACGCGTTTCAATCAATCTTCAGGTGAACAGAGATTGGCTTCATCTCTCGTGAACAATTACTATAATACACCTTTTCCCCTCATTCTTTGCCTAACAGACCGTCAACTCCCCCATTATCGACACAATCTGCCCAATATTGTTTTTATCTCGGACTCCAATTCCAAACTTTTTTTGTAAAGTGCGTGAAAGCCTTCCTCAGCGTTAGTTAAACAACAGTTCCATTTTTGATGTGCATTCTCAGTTACTGCTTCTCAAATCTCGTACACATTATTATTTCTGCTTTCCTCGCTTCTAAGTTCTCGATTTTGACAAAAACGCTAATTTGGCCACCTGTTAATACCTGCTTATACGGGCTCACCATCCGCCCTTTGTTGACCAATCAGGAAGGAGAACGGAGAGCGCGAATCGAGAAGTGACTATCGAAGCAACCTCTCGATTCTGCCGAATTGGGAAGCTTTCCCCGTTCTCGATTCTGACAAAAACGCAAGAAAATGAGAAATGGCTTCATCTCAATGGAAACAAGACCAAAGGTTCCGATGGGATCCCAAAAATTGAATATTTGATCCAGACAAATAGGTTTTGTCTTCGCGAGATCCAGCAAGTGTTAAGGTCTGGAAGTGCATCCGATAAAACCAGAAGGCTATTTGGGTACAATATTCACGACTAGAAACGAAGCTTTTATTTAAACCATCCAAAAGTTCCCGGTTTCAGCCGGATTCCGAACGAACTATATGTCCGGCAAAAAAATAATTGTGATGTACGTATTCAGCATCTCTTCTTACCCCTCAATCGGACATCTAATCAACTTCAAATAAAACTTTTACTTTTAACAAACTTTCCGGTTTTGACCGGATTCCGGGCGAACTACTTGTCTGGCGAGAAAATGGTTTTCATATTCGTGTTCAGCATGCCTTGTTACCCCTAAATCCTACATCTAATCAACTTCAAATAAAACTTTTACTTTTAACAAACTTTCCGGTTTTGGCCGGATTCCGGGCGAACTACTTGTCTGGCGAGAAAATGGTTTTCATATTGGGGTTCAGCATGCCTTCTTACCCCTATGTCGAACATCTAATCAACTTTAAATAAGACTTCTACTTTTAACAAACTTTCCGGTTTTGGCCGGATTCCGGGCGAACTACCTGTCCGGCGAGAAAATGGTTTTCATATTCGGGTTCAGCGTGTCTTCTTACCCCATAATCGACTATCACATTAGCTGCTTAAAAATATTTTGCTTGTCCCTTAATTTGAACCCCCTCCCCCATCCCTAAATGTAAAGCTACAAAGCCCATCTACGAACTCGACCTTACTCTTGACCCAAAAAATCCTCACACCCAGTTTCATCAAAATATCTCACTCCCTTCGAGAGTTATCGTGCTTACAGACAGACGGACGGACAGACGGACGGACGGACAGACGGACAACTTTTGCGATGTCATAGGTATCCGTCACTAACGTTTTGAGATCCCAAAAAATAAAACGCGACATAGGAGGAATGACAGAATCGCGATCCAAAAATGCAAGTAATATCACCTGTCATGAGATAATCACATAGAGAACCTCATAGCCCAGAACTGCAAACGCTAAAAAACCTACATAGATGATTATCAGTCCTATTTACTAGTTAATGGTAATTACCAACACAAGGTATTACACAACGAGTCGAGAAGACTTGCACCTTTGAGGTGCAATGGGTGCAATGGTGGTCCGTTATTGTTACCCCATGCATCCCTTGATGGTGTTGGGGATTTAAGGTAAGAAACTGATATGACTTACCCACTCCTTCTCCAATCATAAAGACCAAGCAGAGAACGGAAGCAATTATCAACTTCTTCCTCGCGCTCGTATCCGCTGGGGTAGACACGTTACTGTGACAGTGGCCTAAAAGTAGATCCACTGAAGGTCAACCGCTCCGAACTGAGAATTTTTATCAAGATCATGCAACAACAGGCTACCCAAACCGTGACGACGCCAATTTCGCAGCATCACTGCGTTCTGAGCTCTGAAATCCAAACAGAAGACGGTGCACTCATTTTTACGGAAGGCTTGTCTGGGGTGGTCTTTTCGTCAGAGTGGTGAAACAGTTCTGCGCATCACGGGTTCTCATCGACGCGCAGCACAGGGACCCCTTCGTGAACTGATTTCCCTAAGACCTTGTCGGGTCTTCTTTTTTACCATTTCGCATAATTTCCAAAGTTCCCTAAAGCCTTGCAGGAGCATGTGCGTTATATACACAGATCGTCACCAATTTAAACGGCAAATCAAATAGGCAAAAGAATAAAGAAGTGTTGGTTATCTCACTCATGTCTACAATCTTTCTATCAAATTCTTCTTTCCGGCCGCCGGAACAATCTGCTGGTGAACTGGAGTCTTCAGGAACAGACTTCTGACGTGACAGTCTCCTGGAACAGATCCACGTCAGCAAAAAACACAATCGAAGGAGCAGACCCACGTGTGCTGACAAACCTTGGAATAAAAGCAAGATCCCAACACAAAACTGACTCTAAGCACAACTTCTCTCAGCAACAATAAGCCCATGACCCCTGGAACAGCATTCCAACCCAATATCACGTGTGTAGTGATACTGAGCCATATGGCGTTATAAAATGCGGATTATATACTAGCTACTGGATAAACACCTGCTCAGCACTTGCAGGAGCATTTTAGAATTGATTCTTGCTTTTACTGATAGAACAGCAAACCCAGCCTACAATTTTTAAATTTGGAAGAACGAGAAAATATTTGTTACAATGAGTGATGTCATCACTAGTGTACAGAACGATGGATCACCATCAATTGTTTAGAGTTGGGGATTGAAAAAATAGCCATTTGTGGCCTGAGTTTTGGCTACCCCACAGAATAAATACAAAATAAAAAAAACAGCCTACCTCTGGCTTCTCACTCCTGAGCCAATCTCTTTTTCTGCTTCCTTTTCTCGCTTGGGATGAGCAAGGCATTCTCCTGTATCACATAAGCATTCCATGTGATATTCATCCGAGTCTGATGAGGTGATTTCAACCACTGTATTATCTTGAAGTGATATGCTGTATCGACGTATATTTCTGTCCCCATTAGCTGCTCTGATGGGAAGGCTTCGTGAACCGGAATTTTGCAAAACAGAATTTCCGTCACTGGGAACAAGTGTTCCAGCTAGGTCACTTGCTGAAGCTGGAGTGGAGTTGTTATGAGGAGTGCTTGTGGCTCCAAAGACTTCATCACTCCATATTGGTGCCATAGTGGGAGAGAAGTGTTCTTTGTCTTCACTGATCAAACTGTCAGCTTCTTTCTGAAATGGTTCTTCAGCATCACTGCTTTCAGAGATGCTCATAAAATTGTTACTTTCTTCCATTGCCTGAAAAGAAACAAAAAATGTTGGTATTAAGTTACCTTAAATCGCACTTCCAGCAAGACAAGGTGGGGTTCACAAGATTCAGATGGCCAAGACTACATTGATTTTATAACCTGTCAGAAAAGGTGCACAAAATATTCTATCAACAAATCAATCTTTCGTGCAGAAACCTAATGGCCTAAGCCTACTGGGAGCTATTCAGCTTCTTCTCATGAGAAAAGTAGTTTACCTAGAGAATTTAAGTATGTCAACTGTTGCTGCAATCACCAACGAAAAACATTATTTGTGAAAGCCCCTGCACCTGTTTCACTGGCAATTCTAAATATTTATTCAAAAAAATGTGGAAACAACCAGGAAAATATTGAGAGGGTGCCCTAGAGCAATCCTAGAAATTTCCTTGTCGAGAATATTAATGACTAGCTTGGCCTAGTTTCTTATGCTGAAACAAATATAGTGTAAAAAATTAGGACTTCAAGTCAGTAGGCTACAATTAGATCTTAGAAATTTTGCTCCACAGCACAGCTGCTCCAGCTAAATCCCAATCAATACAGAACCCATGGTTTCTCAATGACAATGGCTTGTCTATAGTAATATTTAATTTATAGAGGCGAAAGCCTTATTATTGCAATTATATTATTATTATTATTATTATTATATTATTATTATTAAAAAAGTCTAAAACATAACTGAAAGTCTCTTTCAAGTTGGTCTACACTGTCAGAAGTTTCATACAATAAGACAGCAATAAGAGCCAACACCCAATAAGAACTAACACAAAAAAAGCATCTGCTGACTTTTCTGTTTGTAACCATGATATCGGAAAAGTCAGTAGAAGCTTTTTTGGCAGCTTTTCGGCTGTTCCTAGAAATGCTTGTTATGCATATCTATTTAATGTATAATGTTTAAAAAAAACTAAGACAGATTATTGACAGATTACAGACAGGTTATTGAACCTCTCTTGCACCTTCCAAGGATGTTCTTCGACTTCTGAGCATCTCCAAAAAGAGTATAAGCATATCGGTTTGAGCTTTAACACTGATAAGACAGTTGTTCTACCATTTAACTACAAAGGAAACAGACGTTCAATAAGTCTATCTGGCCCTGAAGTACCTTTCGCCAGCAGTCTTACTTACCTGGGTATGCCTATTGGAGCCAATCTGAAAGAAACTGCAAACCTAGCACTGAAAAATTATGCTCGAAAGATCAGGGCCGCATATGCATCCCTGGCTTCAAACGTTTCGTATCTGAGTAGAGCACACCGATCTCAGTTATATAATAGCCTAACAGTTCCTCACCTACTCGCTCTTGCTCCTGTCTGGTATTTTTTTAACTGTGGTAAGAGGAAGCAAGTTCACCGCCTTTATTTTAAATTTGCAAAGTATCTGACGGGACTGCCAGCGTGGACAAGCAATTCTTTTCTGCAGAGAAAGTATCGATTGGTAAACCCAGCGGGAGTTATTGAGAAGCGTATTAGTGATTTTTATACTGAATGCCAGGAGTCTTTCCATCTTTGGTCATTTCTGTTTGTTCCGAGTTCGTAGTTATTGAAGTATGTTTTTCCTTTCCGTTGTTTTCATTTCGTTTTTCTTGTTTTTTACTCCGTCTTTTCTGGGCCCCACCCAGTTTTGTTCAGTGACGGGTTATAAATAAAATGATGATGATGATGATGATAACATCCAAGACCAAGTATTATCTGTTAAAACCACACATCCTTGTGTTATACTGTTATCTATTATGAAACTTCTGACAGTGTAGACAACATTAATTTTTATCAGACATATAAAAAAGTATATTTAATGTCATAATAGATATCAAAGAGGGAGGAAGATACCTAATTTTACCCAAGAAAAGCTCAAGGTGGTGGCAGGGTGGTTCAAACATTCAAAAGGACAAAATGTTAGATTAGAGTAGAGTCCACCAGAGACAGAGAGGTGTTCGAAACAGTTCGAAATAACATACATCTTGGCCAATCTTGGCTTGGCTTGCCAGGGTAAAGATGCACGATGTAAGCCCTATTCACCAGCAAACTAAAAGGATTTTTGAATATTTTGGCAGATAACAACGAGCTGAAAACAACCTACATCTACTTAACTATGTGCGTTCCGGAAGTATCAACTACAGCTGCATGCTCATCAAAATTTAAAATTTGCGCAGAATACTGACAGCGTTGCCAATGATTTCCAAGCCGATGCCCACGATTTCTGTTCTGTCGTACAAGTCTGGGGTGATGCCAGTAGCGGAAATTTGTGGATTAATATTCTAGACAAAGAGAGGCGATGGTGTTGAAAATGGTGAAAGTGGAGCCTGATATATTAGATACTATCCCGAGCAAATGGCTACCGTTCATTCTGGTCTAGACTAAATGCGTAACGGAATTTCATACAAGCGTGACGTCACATCCATTTTGTCTATTTTACCTCAGAAAACGAAAAATTGTAGTTTCTTCCTATCGGTGAATATATATTTGAATGTATATATATAGAGCCGAGCGGCCAGCGAGGCGCCGGTCGCGTTTACATGTATGAAACGGCCTAGGGACAATCAAATGCTATGTTGGGGCCACAATCACGTGACAAACTACATACGTCATGGCTGTATGGAAATCCGTTACGAATTAGTCGACACCTCCATTCTAGCACAGAGCCGTCTCGTTCGGAATTAGAAAGCGCAGCCTAAACGAAAAAAAAAGTTTACACAACTTTAACAGCGCTTGTTGGAGTTGTAGACGATCAGGCTCAAGAAACAAGACCAAAGGTTCCGATGGGATCCCAAAAATTCAATATTTGATCCAGACAAATAGGTTTTGTCTTCGCCAGACTCCTTGAAATTTGTAGGCTACTCTTAAAATTTAGAAACAGATTAAGGCCAAACAGCTAATCATTAAGAAAACCAAGCTCAGATATGGATTAAGCATGCGTGTTTACCCCTGCAAGCCGATCGAAACGATCCTGCCTTACTTCTGCGAATTTTCCGATTTCGGCAAAATTCTACAACTACTTGTCCGGTGAAAAAATAAAGCTCAAAAACGAACTCAGTGTATCCCCTTATCCCTACATCCAACATCTGATCACCTTCAAATAAAAATTTAACTTATAACAATTTTTCCGGTTTCAGCCGGATTCCGGACGAACTATATGTCCGGCTAAAAAAAAAGATTGTCATATACGGATTCAGAATCTATTCTTACCCCTACACCGGAAATATAATCAACTTCGAATAAAACTTTTACTTTTAACAAACTTTCCGGTTTTGGCCGGATTCCGGACGAACTACTTGTCCGGCGAGAAAATGGTTTTCACCATCGTGCTCAGCATGTCTTCTTAGCCCTAAATCGAACATCTAATCAACTTCAAATAAAAATTTTGCTTTTATCAAATTTTCCGGTTTTCGCCGGATTCCGGGCGAACTACTTGTCCGGCAAGAACATGGTTTTCACCCTCGTGTTCAGCATGTCTTCTTACCCCTAAATCAAACATCTAATCAACTTCAAATAAAACTTTTACTTTTAACAAACTTTCCGGTTGTGGCCGGATTCCGAGCGAACTGCTTGTCCGGCGAGAAAATAACTTTCATATTCGGATTCAGCGTGTCTCCTTACCCCTAAATCAACTATCTAAATAGCTTTAAAAAAATATTTTTTTTGCCTCTTAATTTGAAACCCCTCCCCCACCCTCAAATATACGGCTACACAACCCATCTTCGAACTTGACTTCTACTTTGACCCAAAGGATCCTCCCACCAAGTTTCAACAAAATATCTCAATCCCTTCGAGAGTTATCGTGCTTACAGACGGACAGACGGACGGACAACTTTTGCGATGTCATAGGTATGCCGCCACTTACGTTTTGGGATCCCAAAAAAGAAGCATGCTAAACAGCGGTGAATCTTTTGTTCTTCCCCTACTAGAGACATTATGCCCCCCCCCCTCCCACCTATAAAATCCTTAATCAATCCCGTCAGGCAATGAAGTCGAACCGAGTTTCGTCATTTCGAAGGTGGGAGACGGGGTTTCTCGTTTTTCTTCGGATTTCGGCCGAACTGCTAGCCATTCACTCAGGGTAAGTGACTTTATTGCTTTGCATTGATTTGAGTCCAAATGTTCATCAACGATGCAGACTGCAGACAGTCGGACTCAGCATGTCCTCCAAACAGCTCTCTACTGCCATTCTCAGCTAAATATCAACTGATTCTGAGCAAGAAAGCTAAGAAAAACGAAAGAAGACGTTGTATAGTCAGTGAATAATTTATTTTCCACTCGCCATTTTGAAAAGGGAGTAGAAAGAAAATAAAAGAGAGAAATAAAAACAAATACAAAACACACAAGATAACACAAATCTTCGGCCAGGACACAGGATAAAAGGTCATTCGCTGGTTGGGTCCGGTTGTCGATGATTTTCGGTACAGACGAGGAGACTTTTGAAAAGGTAAAGGTGAGTCTTCACCTTCCGGAATCTGGTTTCCCAGATTTTCCGAGATTTTTTTTTGAACTTCTTCTGCGATACTTAAAAATTCCGGAAATCTGGAAGTTCAAAAGCCCCTTTTTTCCGGATTATTTTGATATACTTTCGGACCGGTTTATATTCCAGATGCAATTTACAGAAGACGTCAAAGAATAATCTGGAAGCCCAGATTCCGGAAGTTCCGGGAGGTGAAGACCGGACTTAATACTTGCATCTCGAATTTGAAACTTATCCGTTAGCATGTGGTTGTGGCATAGTTCTGAAAAATGGAGCAGGTGCTTCGCATATTTAAAGTGGTACGATCCTATTTTTTTAGTTCCTTTTATGATTCGTAATGATGAAAGTGAATTATTTAATTGATGATAATATGTAAAACTCGCCAAAATGCCCATTATTAAGTGTTCTCTGATAACTCGTTCTGCTATGGAAGTGGAAGAAATTTTGAAATCCCGGTAAAGCTCATCAAAGTGGGTTAGGTTTTTGCAGGTGTGACATTCTTTGAAATACTTTTAGTGAAAGAAAAAGCTTGTAATGTGGAACGTAACAGAGAGCAGTGCCAACTTAGATTACAAGCAAAAAGTGTATTTTTAGTCCATGTGTAATAGTAAATATGCGTCGTCCTGTCTCGTTCCCTTTTTGCCAAGTCCGAAACTTTTTGATGCAAAAAGTGGCGCCGATTTCTGCTGCGCTGATGCAATTCCTGGCATTACTATTGTACTTACGGCCAAGCTAGTTCTGACAACGCTGAGTTCCAATAAGTTTCTGGCAATCAGTTTTGTTTTGTTTGAGTCTTGAGTCTTGACTAAACTTGACTTGACTTTAGAAGTGAAAAATTAGGCTATGCAGTTCATAGCTGGTTCATAGATAGGCTTATTTTGTAGTGTTAGCTCCTGGTTAGCTCTGTGGAAGAATCCATCCCAGCAGAAATACAAAACACCAGTGAAGTATAAGTGGTGGATCTGTGCTTGTTTTCCTGTTTGTTCGGCTGCCTAAGTCCCAAAGATTCCTAGGTCTAGGCCAGTCAACCACAAACCCCTGATTTTCGGATACCCTATGCCAAACGCTGGATATGCCCAGCATTTGGCATAGCCTATGCTTAGCCCTGGACACCCTATGCCAAACGCCGGATAGGTGTTGGCACCTTAACCCTGACCTACCTCACTAGAGATGAATTCTGATTGGTTGATTTTTTAGCTTCATTCAAATCATCAATATTTTATTGGGCCTCACTATCCAGCATTTGGCATAGTGTATCCAGCGTTTGGCATAGGGTATACCAAACGCTAGACATATCCAGCGTTTGGCATAGGCTTTCCCGAAATCAGGGATTTGTGGTAGACTGGTCTAGGCTAGCCCGATGGTAGCCCACTAGGTGAATTCTTGTCCAATTCCTGTGACAGTGATTTAATGATGCCTCAGTGAAGTGAAAACTAAACGGTTGATGGAGATATAAAAATAAGTAGGAGAAACTTCAGTCATGGATAAAATTCAAGTTGCAGTCCGTGTTCGCCCTGTGAACAAGAGAGGTAACGATTTTCCTTTCTTCCCTGCTTTTTCCATGTTTTTTTCCTGAAACAATCGTTATTAGCAGCCCATCCTATTCAGTTCTATCCATGTTTTGTCTGGTTCTGTCAGGCAGCTGTCAGCTAAGATTGTTGATATTTTCTGTTAGCGCATTTTTGTTCATGGTTCTCTGGTCTCAGTTCTCTGTTTTGCCAAAAATTGATGTTTTTGTTCACAGTTCTCTGTTCTCAGTTCTCTGGTGGATGGTCACCAGAGAACTGACTAGCGAAGTCAGTTATCTGGTGAGGCTTATCCACCAGAGAACTGAGAACAGTCAGTTCGCTGGTTGACGTAAAAACGAACTCAGGTCTCTGTTCTCAGTTCTCTGGCGTGCGAAAAAACACAAAAATTACTAACTGGCAGGAGACCAGAGACCAACCAGAGAACAAAAATGCACCTATTGTGGAGCAGTAACAAGCAGTAATAAAATTCTGAAGTAGAGGAGACCATGTGCCATATGGACTGCAAACTTGCTTTCCAGTGAAGTTAGAGTTTTCCCAGTTCTTTTCAACAGAAGTACATGAAAGAAAACAATTCTGTTAGATGCAGTCAGACACAGAGATCCTCAGTTTCTGAGCATGGTGCCTTAACGTCTGGGCATGACCCAGCGTATGGGCATGGTGCTTATACATTGGGGCACCATGCGCCAGCCATGCGCTGCAGCAATGGCATGGTCCTTGGGAGGACCAAGAGTTATGAACGTAACGATCAATCCTGTCTGCTAAGTTTCCGAAAAATGGTGGTGACCAAATGAAAATTGAAAAGATGTTTTAAAGTAAATATGAGATGATTCTGAATTATGGAGTAATATGTTCTTTGAAGTTTGGATGCTGTTTTTCAGATTTGTTAAATCTTTATGTGAATTTTATGGGTCACCTAGCCAGAATAGGCCCAGCAGTACCATAACCGGTTGTGTAGATGGGCAGAAAGTACAGAAGCTATCTACTGACAAGAACTAGTTCTTCAAAACACAAGTAATTGGGGTCAAATGTTTGGCAGTTCTAACTCTTGAAACTGCTGAATAATAGCCTGACTGGAGTGACCGGCTTCGAAAACTACCACCCACTCCCAGGCTGTGGAGGTAATTGAGTGCAAAAATAATGTTTGTAAAGGCCTACGTGAATAAGGTTTCTGGATGATTCAGTCAAATTTTTTTTTTAAAACCGATTTTATTCCGTTTGCATCCAAGCAGCTGGCTCAGTAATTTTTTTTTTTTTAGAAATTGATCTTGGAGTTCAAAATGTAGTAGACGTCTCTGCTAACCAGGTAGCACTTCAACAGCCTCCATCAGTTGAGAAAGGACAAGAAAGGTAGGTCTTGCCCATCCAGATTTTTTTTTTTACTCGTTCCATTTTCCTAGCTTTAGACATATATAATTTCGAAACGAAGATGAAGATTGTGCTAGAACTCATTCCTGCCCTTCATCGTTTTTCGCTCGGGCTTGCGTCAGTCAGATTTTCTTTGAAACTTACAGTGTTTACCTATTGCAGCCGGAAGACTCCAAAAGTCTTTGCCTTTGACTACTGCTTTGACTCGTCTGATCCAAACAACACCAACTTTGCAAGCCAAGAGACGGTCTTTAACAGTCTTGGAAGAGGTCTCCTCGACAATGCTTTTGAAGGGTATAATGCCTGCATCTTTGCATACGGCCAGACAGGTAAGAGAATTATAGTTTGTTAACCCACCCGATTGCTATCGGCTGATAGTATTGGGACATCGTTCCAGGTCATTTTTCTAAACTGATTGAAGGTTGTTGTTGCCAATAGAACGAGATTTTTTCCCCGCTTAAGCCCAGATCACACAAAGAGCGAATGTCGCCACGACTGGCGACATCACGCTATGAGAAAAAAAAATGTATCGTCAGCCGAAACAAATCGAAACGACAGGAACAAGACCAAAGGTTCCGATGGGATCCCAAAAATTCAATATCTGATCCAGACAGTAAGGTTTTTTCTTCGCCAGGCCAAACAGCTAATCATTAAGAAAACCAAGTTCAGATATGGATTCAGAATGTATGTTTACCCCTATAAGCCGATCGAAACGATCCTAACCTACTTATTTTGCGGTTTTGGCGAAATTAAAGAACTACTTGTCCGGCGAAAAACTAAAGCTCAAAAACGAATTCAGCGTATCTCCTTACCCCTACATCCAACATCCCAACTTCAAAAAAAAAATTTAACTTCTAACAAATTTTCCGGTTTCAGCCGGATTCCTGAAGAACTACGTGTCCGGCTAAAAAATGATTGTCATACGGATTCAGCATCTTTTCTCACCCCTAGATCTATCATCTAATCAAGTTCAAATAAAACTTTTACTCTTAACAAATTTTCCGGTTTTGGCCGGATTCCGGGCTAACTAATTGTCTGGCGAGAAAACATTTTTCGTATTATTGTTCAGCATACCTTCTTACCCCTACATCGAACATCTAATCAACTTCAGACAAAAATTTTACTTTCAACAAACTTTCCGGTTTTGGCCGGATTCTGGGCGAACTAATTGTCCGGCGAGAAAATGGTTTTCATATTCGTGTTCAGCATGCCTTCTTACCCCTAGATCCAACATCTAATCGACTTCAAATAAAACTTTTACTTTTAACAAACTTTCCGGTTTTGGCCGGATTCCGGGTGAACTAATTGTCCGGCGAGAAAAGGGTTTTCATATTCGTGTTCAGCATACCTTCTTACCCCATAATCGACTATCACATTAGCTGTTTAAAAATATTTTGCTAGTCCCTTAATTTGAACCCCCTCCCCCACCCCTAAATGTAGGGCTACAGGGCCCGTCTACGAACTCGACCTTACTCTTGACCCAAAGAATGCTCACACCAAGTTTCATCAAAATATCTCATTCCCTTCGAGAGTTATCGTGCTTACAGACGGACGGACGGACGGACAGACGGACAGACGGACGGACGGACGGACGGACGGACAACTTTTGCGATGTCATAGGTATCCCTCCACTTACGTTTTGGGATCCCAAAAAAACGTTTGGCCTGACGACGCGGAGTTTTTCCGTTTGCGGTGCCGGATACATCTAGCGAACGGGAATTCGCGTTCTGGGGGCATTAGCTTTAGGTCACTGCATAACAGCAGGCAATGACGTATAATTTGGTAGATAATTTGGTGCCGGTCGAGTGCCTGTGATCAATACAACTCACTTTTCCAGTGATCGAAATGATCCCCGTAGACTCGGTTTTTATGCTGGCCCAATCTAACACTTAATTAAATTTTTCTTTCCCCCAGCCTGCAGTTTCTGAAGATTGCAAAAAAAAAAGATTTGGACTTTCCAGGATTAAAATATATTTGGATATTAATGTAGGCTAATCGGAAGACTAGGGAGCGCAAGAACAGCCTTGGAGAGCGAAGCGAGTTTGAGCTGAGTGGCAAGACCACACGGCGGATAAACCAGTGGAACTTTCCAGACCGCCAGAATGGCCTATTCTAGCGATGTTTCGACCCTTCTTGGTAAGGTTCCTTTTCAGAAGAGTCAAATGTAATTCGCTTGCAGTCAGATTAGGCTAAAGGAACACTTTTTGTGGATAATCAGTAAATTACTATTTGTTTTGTTATTGTCAACATTAGTGCCGATTGCCCGTTTTTCCTTAGATCCTCGTGTCCCGGTAAGAAACTCGTATTCTAATTTTGCAATGTTGCCCTTTTCGGGATCCCAGAACGTAAACGGAGGGATACCTATGACTTCGTAAAAGTTGTCCGTCTGTCCTTCCGTCTGTGAGCATGATAACTTTCGAAGGGAATGAGATATTTTGATGAAACTTGGTGTGAGGATCTCTTTGGGTCAAGGGACAAGTCGAGTTCGTAGATGGGCTCTGTAGCCCTACATTTAGGGATGGAGGAGGGGGTTCAAATTAAGGGGCGATCAAAATATTGTTTAACAGCCAGGTGTAAGAAGACACGCTGAACACGAATATGAAAATCATTTTTCGTCGGACAAGTAGTTCGCCCGGAATCCTGCCGAAACTTGAAAGTTTTACTAAAAGTATAAGTTGTACTTGAAGTTGATTAGATGTTCGATTTAATGGTAAGAAGACATGGTGAACATTTATATGAAAATCATTTTCTCGTCTCGTAAGTATTTCACCCGGAATCCGGCCAGAACCGGAATATTTTTTTAAAGTAAAAGTTAGCCTATATCTGAAGCTGGTTAGGCGTTCGATATGGGGGTAAGAAGACATGCTGAATCCGTATATGACAATCATTTTCTACCCGGACGTATAGTTCGCCTGGAATCCAGTGGAAACCTGAACATTTGTTAGAATAAAAGTTTATCTGATGTTGATTGGAGTTTCGATATAGGGTAAGAAGATTTGCTGAATTCGTTTCTGAGCTTTAGTTTTTTGCCGGACAAGTATTTCAGCCGGACTCCGGATGAAACCGAAAATGTGGCAGAAGAAAGGCAGGGAAGTTTGGATCAGTTTTGTCAAAGTAGATATGACGTTATCACATGCTGAATCCATACATATAAACTTAGTTTGTCAGATGATTAGCCATTGGCCTTACTCTGTTACTAAATTTTAATAGGCTAGTAAAAATGTTCAAGGGGTCTGGTGATGAACGGATATCTACAAGACCAAATTGTCTGGATCAAATATTTAATTTTTGGGATCCCGTCGAAACCTTTGTTCTTGTTTGTGTTTCCACTAGAACAGAAGGTTTGCACGTGACAAGTTCTGTTCGAGCTCTTGTTGCTCCATGAGCTTGAGTCATCCTTTAATAATCAGCAGAGATATCGTCATGAGTTTCAGAAGTCAACTCAGTTTTGATGTCATCTTTCGCTTATTATCTTTCTTTCTTGGAACGTGTTGTTATTTAGCACACGGATGTTAAATGCCTGAAATTTGTTCTTCTCGTTACGGTGGTTGGCAACTTTTATCTTTTATAGAGGGTTGGTCTATATGAAGCAAAAGCTGAACATAGACCCATATCCCTAATACCAACGATGAGTAAAATATTTGAAAAAATTATTGATGTGAGACTGTCAAAATGGCTTGAAGTGTACAAAAAAATTAAAGAAGAGCAAGGAGGATTCCGGGCCGGATATAATACAGCGGACAGAATGTTTATACTGCATGCCCTTTCTGAAAAATATGGAAGAGGAAAAAATAAATTTTACGTGGCTTTCCTAGACCTCCAAAAAGCTTTCGATAGCGTGGATAGGGAATTACTGATAATGGAATTAATTAAAATTGGACTACCAGGTCAAATTGCACAGCTGGTCGCTAATATGTATGGAAGCACAAAAGCAGTCGTTAGAGTGTTTGGAAAAGGAGTTTCAAGGATATTTGAACAGACAAGAGGTGTGAAACAAGGAAGCGCCCTGTCACCTCGGCTATTCGGAATATTCGTAAATGACATTGTAGAATTCTTGGAGAAAAGATGGGCCCCAACCGTTAAGCTTGGCAACAGAACGATTTCGGCTCTGCTGTTCGCCGACGACATGGCATTAGTAGCGAAAACAGCTCGTGAACTACAAATTTTAATTGACCTGATGGCAGAATACCTTGAATCGAAGAAACTACGCCTAAACCTCGGAAAGACGGAGATAATGATCTTCAATAAAGGAGGAAGAAGGAATTTAGTTGAGAATGAGAGATTTTGGTTCAAAGGACAAGAGATTAAGGTAGTGGAAAAGGCGAAATATCTGGGATTTACCCTGACACCTAACTGCAGTTGGAAGGAGCATGTGAGCGAAATGTCAAAGCGAGGGAAAGCAGCAGTGGGTGCAATATTACGTAATGACCTAGTGAAAAAGTCGAAGTCATTAAAAATGTTTAAGCAAATATTTGATTCGAAAATTAAACCGGCAATCCATTACGGAGCTGAGCTATGGGGCCTGGAGGCCGCGGATAAGCTAGAATCAGTCCAGTTTAGATACTACAAAAGACTTTTCGGGCTGCACCAGACAACACATAACCAGCTAATCAAAGGAGACTTCGGGATCTTCTCACTGAAACTGCATCGGCTTTATCAAGTATTTAAGTTTTGGCTGATATTAACCCAACTCCCTGAGGACCGATTGGCTAAACAAGCTTATAATGATTTGCTTCGAATCAATAGGAAAACTACTTGGACTCAACAAATCAAGAAATCTCTTGACAAATTAGGCCTTTCTTATTTGTGGATGGAAGGAAACGGACCCGGAAACACACAATGCCTTCCAGAAATTATGCAGAGATTGAAAGACCAAGAGATACAAGAGTGGGGCTGTTTAGTACGTTCGTCGGAAACACTGAAAGAGTATAGTAAAGTAAAAGACATTTTTGGGGAAGAATATTATTTTAAGTTAAATTTACCTTTTAAATATTTAAAATCTTGGATTCAGTTGAGGGGAAATTGCCCTCCAGTACATAGGGAACAAAGATTTAAAAAAAATAAGGGTACAAATGGTAAATGTGGGTATTGCGGAAACGAGGATAATAATTTAGCCCATATCCTCATGGAGTGCCAGGAGCTTGAAAGTCTAAGGGATGAAATTTGGGGGGACCATCGGTTGGTGCTACTTTCTGATATCCTGAGGTCTTCGAAGACTGGAACCATATGCAAAATGGCACGTTATGTGGAAAAGGCGGGAGAGGCTCAGTCGAGCCCGAGTGGAAGAAAATAAGTATTGTTTTATATTGAGTATGTGTTATGTGCAGTGTTGTATCAATACATCATGTTGTGTATGGCCGTAAGGCTCAAATAAACTTTCTTTCTTTCTTTCTTTAATCCGGATTATGTATACATACACTGACTACACGTTTAGGTTTGAATACGGACTTTTAATAAACACTAGTCTCTTGTTATTTGACCAAAATATCTACTTTCGGCCCAATTCTCACACCGGAGTTCTTCGTCTACCTTTCCGTTTATAATCGAGTCTGCGAAGATCTGATAGGATCCGGTCAGAAATATGTTCAATCCGATTTATGTCCTGTCAGAAAGAACCTGCGGACCTGTTTGACTATAAATCAGTTTTAGTGGTTCGGTCAGAATTTTACGCTGTTTGAATGGCGCTTTTTACTTGGCGTTATGATGTGATGGCGTTATGATTGTGGCCAAATTCAGATGGAATACAAAGGCCCGAGTAAAAGGAGAATTAGTTAAAACATGTGTGACCTTAAAGCTTACTCCCCCAAATTCTATTCCCTCAGTGGCCTATGCTGTGTTTTAGCCTAGCCTTTACAGTCCTGGACAGGTTTTTAGCTCGAGTCCTCCTTTATGTTCATGTGTTCTGAGTAGTTGACCGACTAGGCTTGAGTTCTCTCTGAAAACTGCTTGCTATGATATTTACACGTATTAGTCGTATTTTTGGTCGTCTATTTATATAATTTTTCGTTCCTAAAGTCTATTTTGGGGAGAAAATAAAAATTAAGAATAATTGTAATAATAACATGTCGCAAAAATTCTCAACAGAAAATCAGTTGTAGGCTGGATAAAAAGGAAATGTGTATAAAAAAGAGCCCATTTCACTGTCAGAATGTTGATAACACTTAAACACAATAATGTGCATTCTTGTGTTTAAAGTTATCAAGCTTATCTCACTTGTTTGTTAAACATAAAGCTTGAAATCAGTTCACACCGTTTGGAACCTTTTGCAGTATTAGGTTTTGCAAAAAGATAAAATTATAGGACCCGTTGTATCTGTAATGTTAATGCAACTTACTTCCGTAGCCTAATAGCCCTATCCATTTAAAGCACAACTCTTACTAGAAATAATATTTTCCCTGTGAAATGGATCAGAATTTTTTTTTTCGAAAATACCATTACTTTCCATCTGAAATTAGCAATTTTCTTATTAGCGCCTGTCGACTATGTCCAGCCTTCCTGCTCTCCGACGCGGCGGCTGGGCGCAAAACATTTGAAATCTGATCGCGCCGTGGTTCAAAAGTGTGAAAACTAAGCAAATAAAAGAAGCTATAAACAAAAGCTTCTCAGATCCTTATGTGTAAAAGAGTTGTCAGCAGACGTTGATGATCCCGGCAAACGTTTCGTTGTGTGACGGGCAAAACTTGGCAAGGCCAAAAAAGCGCTAAAATTTCGTAGGCACAAAACGAAACAACGGAGAAAGGTGGGAATTTTAGAAGCTTATAATTCTGTATGGGAGCTAGATATATTATAAAAAAGCAGAATAAGCAAGAGGGGTCCTTTAAACTCGGGACCCCGAATTGCATACGGTAAATTCTAACCCCGTTGACGAAACGGAAGTCGGTTGCTGGCTTCTGATAACTGCATCATTAGTGCGTTATGTAATCCGTGGCTTCGGCTCTCGCTGCCTGTTTGGGTGAAAATGTACGAGCCAGAAGGCTGTGGCTGATTTTTTGGTATTCCCTAGTTATTATATTTATTTTTGTTTAGTGTTAGTATATTATGGTTTCTTACCGGATTAAAATTGTTGAATTGAATTGAATTGAATTGAAACCGCACTGATTTCTATTTTACGTGTTTAGCTATTTGCGATGCATATCATGCTCCCGATGATTGTTCGTGAGAAACTCATTCGTCAGGAAAACCAGATATATAATTTTCCGGGGTTTTGCGGCAAGTCAACGGGCCGGGTTTTAAAGTAAATTGGAACATAAACAGTAAATAGTGCGGTGTCCTTTAAGAAGTTGATACTTACGGGCAGTCGAAAAATGTGAAGGCTTCGGAAAAAATTGTCGGAAATGTGTTTGTTAGTAGAGCTAAAATTTTGCCAAGTTTGTTGAAACAATTTCCGTGAATCCAAAAAAGCACCAGTTCCTAGCCCGCCTCTATTTGATTTTCGTAAATCCCCATCTTCTGGTTCTATCCCCCTTTGGCCAGTATTTACAGCGCCTGATGTGAAATAAATTCAATCAATTTATTTTAAGATTTTTTGTCCGACAGATGGGAAATAAAATTATCATCAGAGGAAGAAAGACAATAAAGCGTCCTCCACTTCTTGCTTTTCGCCTTACTTTAATTGTCCGTTTTCTAATAGGCTCGGGGAAGTCATATTCCATGATGGGTAGCCCGGACAATCCTGGGATCATTCCTCGGCTGTGCAATGCTTTGTTCAAGAGCATATCGGATATAGCAGACCCGAATCTGGAATGCAAAGTGGAAGTTAGCTACATGGAAATCTATAATGAAAAGGTAAGAGGATACTTCACTATTATTCGATTACTAATTTGTCATACCTATAATGCCAATGCAACCTACTTCTGTAACATCATTCTTTAGTTCTTAAACCCGGAGATACAAATTTTTTGAACACGATAACGGTACCCCACTAATCTTTCTACTTGCCGCGATTGAATAGTTTCCATGCGCATTATGCTCCGGACGAGTGTTCGCGTATCATGCTATTGATGCGTAAAACCGGTTTTCTGAATTTTGCCGAGATCTTGCTAAAAGTCGGTGGGCCTGTGAAAAGGGTTAAAATAGGCAATGCCTTGGATAAATTTTGGAAAGCAGAGCTTCGCTTTAAAGTATTCAGATAGCTTTGAAGATTGGAACATAAACAGTAAATAGTGCGAGGTGTGCTTCAAGGGCAGATTGAATGAATGAATGAATGAATTTTATTGATCCACTGCACTACTATGAGGACTAGTGGAGTTATCCCATCAGAATTTCCTGCTACGCCTAATGATAAAAATATTATAAAGTGAGTTAACGCGAGAAATGTGTCGATCAAGTCTGAAACAGCATGCAGTAAAATCTTCGAGTGAAATATCATCGTTATAATTTGTGGGGAAATAACAGTTAATTAAAACACAATTGAAAACTTACAGCAATAAAACAACAATCAGAAAATAAAACGGAAGCACTCAGATACTTAGGGATAAAAGTTGAAATACCACCCGATGGACGACCACCGGTTGGTCTAGCCGGAACCGAAAGTACATCATGAGAATTACTTATAGAATTTAACAGAGGGAGCGAATGGTCTAGCAGGTGGTGTTCCTGCAAACACAGTACGGACTGATTATCACAAACAAACTGGCTAAGGATGGGGAGTTTTCCAAAAACTCCATTCGAATTGAAAGAAACGACATTTAAAGAATCAGCCATAATATTATTTAAGGTTTTTACGCACAACCGGGCAAGAGAAACTGAATGAAGGGTGGCAACTCGACTGGCAATGAGCACATGCAACCGGGTTAGAACAAGGGCTCTCCCTGGAGCTCGAGTGAGGCCCAGCACAACGGGCACAAACGGGAACGGACGCCATACATTGTTTTTCAACATGATCAAAACTCTGACATTTAAAGCAACGCCTTGGATGTTTTCTGTCCTTATTCACACGAAACAGTTCATATCCAATCTTTAGACCATGAACAACATAAAACTTGAGGAAAGCTTCAGACTTGAAACAAGCTTTGATTGTCGGAGACATTCCGAAGCGACAGAAGCTAACCACTCCTCCAAAATCACAAGCAAGGTTTTCAATTTCTAGGGACGGATCAACGCCTCGAATGATACCATACCAAACATTTTCTTGGACGAAACTTTGCAATCGGGAAAGTTGCTCTTAAGGCTAGCAGAGAAACTTTCGGCACTAGCAGAATTCACGCTCACTACAATTGCATCTTTGTTTGCACTCACTTTTTGGATTCCCTTGGAAGCCGCTTATCAAACTCATTTTTCCTAGAGATTGGGTTGTTGAGGGAGCTTGGGAAGTTTGAGATCGTAAAAACCTCAGCTGGGTCAGAAGCAGGGGGGAGGGGGGGCCACTCAGAGACGGAGGTTGGTGTCGCATTCGTCGTCATGTTTGATGCTGGTATCCCTCCTTTAGCAATAGCCGTCTCAATTCTTTGTAACGATAACAAAGAAATTTCCATTTTACGATTGCAATCGCTCATAAGACGGTCCAAACGAACTGAAACGTCGGATTTCAGAACGGGAATCTCTCTAGGAGACCGAGGAACTATGATCGGCCAAATAAAAGATTTGGCATCAAGTTCACAGATCATTTTAATGATATCAGCTGCAGTGTTGGTCTGTGCAAGATTTCCTCTTCTTTCCAAGATTTTTCCCGAACTGCCCAAAAATGTCCATAATAAAACTTTGGTGCTTTTAAGCGAGTCAAGAGGGTACGACTTTGCCATTACATCTGAAATCTCGTCACTCAAAATACCGGCTGCAAATGCCTCACGAGCAAAGAATAGGGACGAATTCACAATCACGTGTGAAATTCCGGTTTCGCGAATACAAGTCTTTGAAAAATCTGATGGATCGCATGAAGAATGAGCCACTAGCCCCTCGCTAATCAGAGGCTGCGACGCGACTCCGGTAGCATGGCAACGACACTGAACTGATGTGGGCATTTCATACTGAAATGAATCGGCGAGGACAAGAGAAATATTCGGATCAGCACAATTAGGGAGAAGAGGGGTTGTAAGCTCCATTGATGTTGAGGTTTGGTTACACTTAGGGAGAAGGGAAACTGGATTCGGAGTGTCAGAGACATGGTCAGACTTCAGTGAACTGATCACCTGACGCAGTTGACTTATTGTTTTGTCTTTCGACGCAATTTCTTCGGCAGATGACTTTAGTTTGTCCTTCAAAGTGTTTATAGACAAAAGTTTTTTCTCACATTCGGTACAGGCTGAGCGAGAATTTTCTTCTCCAGTCTGCCCTTGGGGGGCTGAAGCAGCACCTGAACATTGCACGCAGCTCCAGTTGGGGGTTTGGACACGTTCGGCAAGTGATAGCCCGACACAGCTCGGATGGAACCAAGTGGGACATACAGAGCACTGGAAAGTCCCACTAGTGCAATTTCTATAACATTCCCCACAGGGATATTTGGCTGCAGCCATAACAAGAGAACAAAGCACGATGCTGGGCGCTAGGGCTATGGGTTGAGGGCTACCTCAATCCGCATCCCCCCGTCACGATCTGTGTAAACTTACTAGAGAAAACTCTACCTGGAGCGGAGGCTTTAAATTTGTATCCAAATCCAAATAAAACAAAAGTTCATGAGCACTTAGTCAGGTCAGGTACAAGTAGCTCTCGCACAGCACCTCTCCGCTCACAGGACAGATCGCATAAAAATATGCTCACATAAAAATATGTAACGGATGATCGTAACAGTAGTACGGACTGATCTGCATCTTTTCCGCCGCATTGACTACCGATTGAGCAGTTGTAAACGACTACGCCGCTTCCTCCAGTCGGTATTGTACACAAAAACACATGAAAGATCAACCACATTTTCTTTTGTTTTCTTTTGTTTTATTAATAGCCCATCATATTTTTTTCAAATATAATGCTTTTCAGTTTTTTTTCTGTACAAATAATTCTTGACTGCGTGTTAAGGCCACATCAATCCTCCCTGGTAGTCGCTGGTACAATAGAAGCAAAGAGAGAAGCCTAGCTTTTAGCCGACTTCTGCGTTCAGTAGCACTTGGCATGTGTCGGTTGACACCTTAGTTTCATCAGATGTTCTGACGCACGGATATGTTTTGTTTATATTAGTTATTTAGTTGTCTGGAAGCAGCTGAGGTCTGTTTTTTGTTGTTGTTGTAACTTTGGGAGCTGGTGAGCGAGGAAAGTTCAGCTGAGCTGAAAGTTTGCTTTAACTGCACAGAGACAGCAATATAGGTCTCTCATGCTCATTTAGGAGACGAATTAAACCGGTGAAAGTTCCTTGCGAAAGACGGAAAGATAATATGCAAGATGACAGAGGTTGGACCGATACAGGGCAAAGGATCCATACCGGTACACAGATGAATTTTTTTAAATTAATATTTACATTTTAATCCGTTGTAAACTTCTTTTGTTTCAAGCCTCCAATATGTTCGAAAGTTGTTAGGTTAGCTGCAGAGAAAGAAAACCTCGAAGAGAAAGTGAATGCAAACAAAGCTATAAATGACAAGTTAAACTTAATTTGAAGAATATATAACATAAATGTAGTATAGGTATATAGTATATAGTACCTATATATAGCAAAGGCACAACAAAAGCTGTGTTTTTGTTCACTGTGCACGTTCGCTTGTCATTCTTTTCGACTTTCCAGCTGTCCATGTAGATCGGCGGTGACAAATAAAATAGATATTAATGTGCTTACGATACTTTCTGATAGGTCTTTGGTAGTCCCTTCGGGTTCAGGTCCAAAATAATTTTGCGATAGGTTTTGGCATTCCGGCTTGAATTGTATCTCAGTCAAGAATTCACTGTTTGCATTTGAGTCACGAATACACGACTTGCTTGTAATATTAGAGCACTTATTTATGACGTCGAATTTCTTTTCCCGTTCTTTTTGGTTTCCGATGACTCGGTGCGTTGCAAATTAAAATAAATGTTATAATATCCTGTGTTTGACAGGTCTAAAGACCTTCTTGCTCGGTGGGGCGTTGGCTTCACTTCAGGTTCACATTCGGCTTAATTTTCGGATTGTTTTGGTAATTATCTAAGATCTGAATCACGATTTCTAATTTGTTGTCTGGGATATGACCTTGAGGTCTGAACTATGACAAGTCACAGACCAACTGATTATTTTCTTGGTTTTCCTGTTTTCTTTTTTCCTCAAAGTTACTTACCTACCGTAGTCTACCAATAATCAATTTTTCTGATTTGTATCATTATGCAACCTGAATCAGGCGATACTGCAACAGGGTAAAGTTTCATGGCTGGCAGCCCCTACGCGTTGTGTACCCTAGACCTGAAGATGATATTGTCATCAGCATTATTTATTTTACACCCCATCCCATGCCGAAGATAAAAGACGTAGTTATAAAAAGTCCAGTAGGCTACGCGCAAGAAAATAGACAGACTACGTCAACAAAATTCTAAGATCAATGGCAGGTTTGGTTGCCACCACCTCGGCTACCACACTATCAGGAACTTCATAACAGATAACACAAGGATGCGCAGTTTCAACAGACAACACTTGGGATGTTATCTGCTATGATTTTGTAAACGTTATGCATAACAAGCATTGTCAGGAAGAGCCGAAAAACCGGCAAAAAAACATTTGCTAGCTTTTTCGAAATCATGATGACAAACAAGAAAGTCAGCAGCGAGGGGTCGACGACTCTCCCGGAATGGTGTACACGTCCCGAAGGAATAATCCGGAATGGTCAGGAATAATCCGGAATGGTCAGGATTATTCCGTTATTCCGGAATGGTGTACATAAAAAAATGAGAGTCGTCGACCCCTCGTTCGCCGCAGGACAGACCGAATGGGGTGAAATAAATGCGAACTAAACAAAAGTTGATGAATTACCAAACTTGATAAAGAATGGGAGGATATGGAATGGTTAGGAATAATCCGGAATGGCCAGGAATAATCCGGAATGGTCAGGATTATTCCGTTATTCCGGAATGGTGTACATCAAAAATGAGAGATGTTTTTTCGGTGGTGTTTCGGCTCATCTTATATATGGTTCTTCTTTTCTCTCCTTCAAGAATCGCATGCGTTATGTTGGATCAGTTGAAATATTTCAGCGTATCCGACACTGCGACAAAACGCAAAGTTCTGCGTTGCTTGTCGCAAGAATTTGTATCGTATGTCGCATGACGCTGATTTTGCGCGAAATCGCAGCAGTGTGAACCAGAGTTAGATCTTTTGAGCAACTCATTATCTCGGGAACTTCTTGTCGGAGTGCTCTGAAAATTTACGGTAGATTCAGGAGCTAAGATCCATAGCCCTGAAAATTTACGGTAGATGCAGGAGCTAAGATCCATAGCCCTAGTACAGCGACTCATTTTCACAAAAACTGCCGCTTCTTCCCTTAATGCGTGACGGTATAATATGTGTTAAAATTTTCATGTTTAGAATGACGAGGAACCAACTATCGGCTGCTTCTGGCTACAGTTTAAAATAAATGTTTGGTTGATCGATAAAAGCCAACTATCGGTGAGCCAAAGTAGCTCCCGAGGGGCTCCTAAGAACAGTTTTTTATTTTATTGTGGTGAAAAACTGCACTGTTAAAAGTTCCAAGTAGGCTAGCACTCCTTTACTCTAAATATTGGTAGCCTATACCATAACTCGCCACCCCTCAGACAAAGCACTTTCTAATGGATTTGGAGCCGAGGGGTCGACGACTCTCCCGGAATGGTGTACTCGTCCCGAAGGAATAATCCGGAATGGCCAGGATTCCGGAATGGTGTACATCAAAAATGAGAGTCGTCGACCCCGCGTTCGCCACAGGACAGACCGAATGGGGTGAAATAAATGCGGACTAAACAAAAGTTGGTGAATTACCAGACTCGATAAGAATGGTAGGATATGGAATGGTTAGGAATAATCCGGAATGGCCAGGAATAATCCGGAACGGTCAGGATTATTCCGTTATTCCGGAATGGTGTACATAAAAAATGAGAGTCGTCGACCCCTCGTTTGGAGCACGTGCTTCCTGTTTAAACTTTATCGGTCATAAAATTCACTCCTGTCGTAAAAGGTTTCTCCAGGCGGCTTGTTTGTTTTCTTTTTATCTTATCGTTCCCCCGCACTTGCCGACTGATGTCATGTACACTGTCAGAAGTTTCATAACAGTCGAGAAAATAAATAACAAAAGGATGCGCAATCTAAAGAACACTTGGATACGATTTGCCAGTTCAGACTGAAAGAGAAGCTCTTACGTAGGCCTACTTCCTTCACACCGAGTCCCTTTCAGCCCTTAGGACTACGTAAAAAGCAAAAAAGTTAAAAAATTTTGACGTAAATTTAGAGTTGAAATTTCCTCAACTTAAAAACCGGAACGGAGGACAATGTAAGAAGAGGAAAAAATAAAATAAAATAGATTGCACTTGTCTGACCGTCCCCATTTCCGTCTAAGTTTACTAATTACTACGTTCATAAAAGAAAAAAAAACTTTTAAGGCACGGTAGTTCCAGTAGTACCCACTTTCCCCAGGAGGGCATCGCTTGTGGAGAACCTACCAGTAACCACAAGAATTACACTTTAAATTACTTCAATATCTATGTGTTTACACAAAAATTACCTTAGATGTCTGTTTAAGTAAACCAGGACCTCACCAACATACAACGTCCAGCATACATCATCATACATATTAAATAAGTAAAGAAACAAGGAATATAATAAAATAAATTAATTAAAGACAGACAAATTAGGACAATTGTGAAAACCAAGGACATGTTTCGTGACTGTGAGAAAAATGTTTGACATAGAGAAGTTTTTTTTTAATCTGGGAAAGTTCACAGGCAATGGAGTTCCAAAGAGCAATTGTTGCGTAAACATGTGATTTCTAATTGCCGTCCCCAATTCCAGTTCAGTTTTTTCTTTTTTTGTTTCTTTTCTATCCTTCTGATATCGTCCCAAAATTCAGCTGATTACAGATAAAATTACAGTTGTACGTCCAGCGCACTTGTTTTACGAGTCGATGGACAGCGCATTGAGAGAATGAGTAATCCTTCGTGGTTTCAGTCCCGACCGAGGACGTGACCATGATCTAATTTATTTGCCAATTTGCCGTAAGAATTTATTAACGTCCTTTTTACTACGCGTTCGTTAAAATACTGGTTTTGGTTGATCCAAGTGGCACGATTAGCTTAGGGAATTCGTCACTGCAAGTCGGTCTGTTCTTCGTGTTCCTACATGGGTTGGGATATGCTGTTGTCAGTAACGTGTCTCGTCTCCCCCACTCCCTTCCGCTGATAGCTACAGTCGAGGTATCCTTTGACCACTTCTCTCTCTGAATTTTGGGCAACCTTGATTTTTTTTTTCGCCTCTAAAACATTCAAATTCGAATGATACATTAAGAGCTTAAATTCTACCAAGGGCGGTGTCTTAGGTTTCTCTTGACACAAAGAATGAAAGTGGATTCGTTTAATTTCGCCTGGTCTTAGCTTCTTTTCTTTCTTCTTTGAATGTGATCTTTTGTTTTGTTGTGAATGTAAAATTTAGTTTTAGGTTGTAGCTTGAAATGCCGTTTATCGGTTTGTAAACAAATAAAGTACCTACCTACCTACCTACTGTTTATTTGTTCTGTTTCTTCTTCTGGGATACTTCCGACGATAAGAAAAGAAGTAGCGGAATGCAGAAATGTGTCAATACTTCCGACGCTGTAATTCACAGTTTGAAGGTGCAAAAGCAACTGAGCAAAAATGAGAAAAAAATTAAAAACAAATATAGTAAAGTGCTGTTTATGGAAATATCGTTAGCTTTTCTTCTACCATTTATTTTTGCTCTGGTTCAGCACCCCTGTTTTCCTCGCTGTGGGACGTACGATTTCGAATTTTCTAGGCTAGGGTACAACCATAATATTCATAACGGCAAGCCTACCACTAGTCACCACTTATTATTCTAGGTTCACGATCTATTGGATCCTAAGCAGAACAAGCAGTCTCTGAAGGTCAGGGAACACATTGTTTTGGGACCCTACGTGGATGGACTTTCTCAGCTTGCGGTGACGTCATTTCAGGTATGTCGTCACCATTGACTTTTTTGTCTCCTTTATCTGTCTTCCATTTCCGTTCTAATTTTTGTCGGTGTTTATTTCGTTCTCGGTCATACATAATTTTTATTGTGTTATATAATAGAATGACCATGGGAAGATTAAAACGGCGTTCGCGTTCGTAAGAGTTCTTTGAGACACGAATATGAAAACCATTTTCTCGTCGGACAAATAGTTCGCCCGGAATCGGGCCAAAACCAGAAAGTTTGTTAAAAGTAAAAGTTTTATTTGAAGTTGATCAGATGTTCGATTTAGGGGGTAAAAAGGCATGCTGAAGACTTATGTGAAAATAATTTTCTACCCGGACAAGTAGTTCGCGCGGAATCCGGCCCGAACCGGAAAATCTGTTAAAAGCAGGATTTGTATCTGTAGTTGACTAGATGTCCGATTTAGGGGAAAGAAGAGATGCTGAATCTGTATATGACAATCATTTTTTAGCCGGACATATAGTTCGTCCGGAATCCGGCTCAAGCCGGAAATTTGTTATAAGTTAAATTTTTAGTTGAAGTTGATTAGATTTTGGATATAGGGGTTAGGAGATACGCTGAATTCGCTTTTGAGCTTTATTTTTTTCGCCTGACAAGTAGTTCCGGAATTTCGCCGAAACCGGAAAATTGGCATAAGTAAGTCAGGATCGTTTCGATCGGTTTCGTCAAAATAGATATGACTTATAGGGGTAAACACACATGCTGAATCCATATATCAACTTGGTTTCCTCAGATGATTAGCGATTTGGTCTTAATCTGTTTCTAAATTTAAGAGTAAAAATGTTCAAGGAGTCTGGCGAAGACTGGATCTGGCCAAGACAAAACCTAATTGTCTGGATCAAATATTTGAATTTTTGGGATCCCATCGAAACCCTTGGTCTTGTTCCAACCGTTTCCCGACTGAACTTTCGTTGATAATTGTTTTCGTATACCGCTCATTTCCGTCCTAATTGTTAACAAAAATAAGAGTTTCGGGTACCATCCTCCGAAAACCTAATGCTCGCGATTTCTATTGAGAGTAATAGATATCATCTGGGACATGCTGTTGTCAAGGCAGTTGCCGGTCTCCCCAACTCCCTCCACCCACCGATCTGTGGAGCAAAGGGAATTGTCTTAGCATAAATCGAAAATGTTCGCGTTGCTGCCTCCGATTCGATTTAGGTAATCTGTCCCTTCCGTGTCCTTATCTAATCATTCCTGAGAATTACTCGTTCCGTCGTATTCTGTAGTGCGTGGGAATGGGGACCTGAAGAACAATGATCGACATTCTGGAGCGTGCTGTAGGCCTAGTCTGCTCAGAGGTCAAGAGTCCTTTTCCTTGTGTGTGTCTGGTGGGGGGGGGGGTCCTTGATCCCTTTTTAGGTATGCCACAAGAGGTCGGCGAATGATCGACATTCGAAGGCGTGCTGTAGGCCTAGTCTACTGAGGGGTCAAATGTCCTTTTCTGTGTGTACGGGGGGGGGGGGCTTGTTTCCTATTTAGGTAGGCTACAGGACGCTGGTGAATGGTCGGCATTCTAGAGCGCGCTGTAGTCTTAACGTACTCGTCTGTGCGTCTGTCAGTCTACCACAAAACCTTGATTTTTAGAAATGCTATGCTAAACGTTCACTGAACCAATGTTTGGAGTAGCCTATGCTCTACGCCGGCTACCTTGTCCTTATGCTAAATGTTTGGCACCTTAACCCAGTAAAAGAAAGAGAATTTTGAATTGTTGTTTCCTGAAGTTAACACAAATCAATATTTTATGGGGTGGGGTATCCTAATCGTTAGACTGGCGTTTGACATAGGCCATTCCATTCCAACGTTTTGCGTAGTCTATCCAAAAAGCAGGGGGACCCTGAACCCCTTTTCCTTTCCAAGGAAGCTATACGGTGTCGACTGTTTGTTTGTTCGCCAAGAAAGGGAAATATTAGGGACGACGTCAGAAAGTGTCTAATTTATTTAGTATAATCAAAATATATCTAGCCTAATGTTTTGTAGGCTGTGAAATTTGCGTTCTAAGTTTTTCTTTATTCATCGAATCTTAACTAAGCTTCCCGAGGTCTCAAAGTACTAGGGCCACTATTATAATATCATATTAGTTTTCCAGTAGCCTATAGGCTGTTAAATTTGCGTTTGGTTTGTGGCATGATTTTATCGGATATTTACCCGTGTTTAAGAGGTCTTTAAAAGTGCAAGGGGTGGTGATCTCTGTAATATTATTGTTTTTGATGGCCTTTTCGAACCCGAAACGTGAAAACAACAGGCTTGTCACAATAATTTGGGATTAAAGTGCCAGTTTTTGTCCCTAAAATGCCTATTGTTACCTAACCAAGACCAAAGGTTCTGATGGGATCCTAGACTTGGATATAATATCCTGAATATCTTGATCCAGAGTTTCAGCAAGAAAAGGAAATTTGCCGCAGTTGTACCAAATTTTTCGCCACACGAATTTGGTCGCTTTTAGTTTAGATGAGTTCTGCCAGTAGGCTACTTAAGTCAGAATATATATATATAGATATATATACTTGTATGTGTATTTAAATGAAGCTGTAATACACACCAACATACCTTCAAGACGCAACGTCGACTGTATTTACATTGTTTTTTAAACCTTCCCTGGAAAGTTTATTTTATTCTTTTTAGTTAAATTACATTTGTTAGACTATATGAAAAATTTTTGTATAAGAAACATGAAAGCCCGAATGGGCCTGTGGGGGCAGCCAAAAAAACCTTGACTTTGAATTAATCTGTATATACTTTTGCCAAAAAAAAGAAATAACAAAAAAAAGGAGGAAGAACAAAAAAAAGAAATAAGAAGACAAAAATAAAAAAAAAGTGGAAAACTCAGAATCGTCCAATCAAAAAATAAAAACAAATAAAATAAACTATTCAGCGGTGGCCTGTCAAGAAGTGTTTCTTTAGTCGCGCCTTGAACTAAGGTAGACTTAGGTAGACTTTCTGGATTTCACTAGGAATCGAATTCCAAACTGTAGGTCCCATATGCTTTATGACAAAGCCTGAAGGTTGTAGTGTTGCTCGCTTGACTTCTCAGCTGTTCCGCATTTCTTGTAGGCTACTATACTTGTGATTAAGCATATTCATTTAGAAAAAATCAGAAAACAGTTTTGGGCCAAGTTCATTCTAACACTGGTTTACAAACGTTCCAGTCTAATCATCAATTTCTCCCACTTTTAAAGTATTAAACTTTCGAAATATAGATTCGATACTCGCAACACCTCTTTCATACTTACCTATTGCCTGGTTTTGCTGCATCTGTGCTTTCTTGTAGTTACCGTAAAAATCGTGAAAAAAAGCCCTCGACACGTAGGACTTCGACTTCGTCTGCCTCGCTGGTCGCCTGGGTAGGCTACGACTTGGAAAATGCCCGACGACTTAACTTATTGGATTGGTAAACATTTCGCTCGTCTTTTGAACCAAATCCGTATCAGTATTAAAACACAAGTCGCAATAGAAACAGTTTCTGTTCCAATACCTCCAATTCCTTTGAAATTGTGCTTAGTTTTTGAAACAAAATGAAATGCAGACCCATCCCAACTTTCTTAGCTTTGATAAGAAACACGGAGAAAATTGCATATGAGCTCCTCGGAAGCAATAAGCGGGAGTCTGATCCGCTTCGAAAAGATCCAGGCATGGCAGATGTAAAAATCGGTGTAGTGCGGTTAGGGTGGATAAAAATGACATTGGAACTCCGAAATTTAATAACAAATTATGAATGGAGCGATTGGTGACAAAAAGCGATTCAGTAATACAGATCGTTTGAAGCACCTTATTTATTGCTTCATTTCTTCCCAGGACATTGACCTGTTGATGGCGGAAGGAAACAAATCCAGGACTGTCGCTGCCACCAATATGAACTCGGAATCCTCTCGATCTCATGCTGTCTTTTCTGTGATATTAACCCAAACCTTAGTTGACCCTGTCACCAGTGTAACAGGTGAGAAAGTGAGTCGGATGTCTCTAGTGGATCTCGCCGGGAGCGAACGAGCGAATAAAACGGGAGCAGTGGGAGACAGGCTGAAAGAAGGATCCAACATAAACAAGTAAGTGTGCTTTGTCGTTTTGCCCAACACGGCTGGTCCAGTACTTGCCTTTACTTGGATAAGAATACCGTCTGCGAGCCGTCCGTGGCATTTCCACATTCGAGTTCCATCCTTGGCGGTCTTGGGTCCATTCCTGTGGAAGTTCGAGCCAGTTCTTATCCCATCTTGTGCCAAAATGACGGAATCCTCTTTGGGCTCAAGGTCGGCCTTGACGCAGGCAAGCCACTTTTGCTTTGACCCCATTGGCTGGTAATCCCGTTCTGATGGAAGATCAGCGGAATAGGAACCTTGGTTCGGAACACCGTTATCATCCCGTTTTGCTAAAAGGCGTTATCCGCTGCATGTTTGTGCCCCTTACATTTCTGAATGTTCGTCACGGAAACATAAGGCGTATTCTGGCCGTTCCCCGAGGACTCCACTTGAGGAGTCCCCGCGTTTTTGTTTGTCCCGGGGACTCACTCCCCGTATTCTCGCGAGTCCCCACGGACGGGGAATGCTCCGATAATCATCACCATCATCAAAAAGGACTCCCTTTCAGCTTCGGAGGGGAATCAATTTTTGCTGGTGTTGGTGCAATGTAAAATTAATTAAAAACAATCAGGAGAAGGAAGCAAAACGAAAAATAAAGTGGATCCAGATAAATTTCGTCAACTGCATATTTTTTTTTCCGAACAAAATCCATTTCACAAGCATTCCCCGTGTTCTCGCTGTTTTCCATACGCGGAGTCCACGTGGAGTGATTCCCTCTATTCTCGCCGTTCCCTTCGATTCCCCGAGGAGTCCTCGGGGAACGGCGAGAATACGCCTATAAGTGTTTACGATAGTCACAACCCACTAGCCTAGTTGAAACTCGCGGAAACGCGAATTTTTTTTTAGTGGTATTTTCAAATGGCTGGAAATTAAAAGAAAATTTCAGTAAATAGAAAACCATGACCTGAATGTGCCGTTAAGTCGTGTAATTCCCCGCCAAATTTCGAGCAACAGAATCCGAAAACGCCACCTCAAGAGTTGTTGTCGAATTTGAGATATAGTGCGAGCCACAAAACCCTCGCGGAAACAGAATTGTGGGCCACACAGACGGTTTCGGAAATACTCCTTTGATCCCCATCCTCTTTGCGGGACTAGGGAAAAACGACTCTTGACACACTGTCTAAAATCTTATTCTCAACAAGTTTGGACGGAACAGACCCGCCCGGTGAAAAAAAAACTCCGTTTGAAAGAGCACGGACACGGATGTAGTTTGTATGATGTGTTTCTCGCTATAGAATGAGGTACTAAAGCCTGTGGTCTGGGAAGTAAGTTTCAGCGGGGTAATTCTGTTTTCACGAAAACTCGTCGACATATCTTAAACTTTCTTCGATTTTTTCTGTCCTTTCTTCACTGAACGTGAAGCTTACTGAAAGCGATTCAGTGTTTCTTTATTTTCATAAAATTAATGGCTAAAACGGACCAGCCATACGTACATAAAAACAAAAGAAGAGACAAGTAAAAACATTAGCAAATTTGGAGCGTGTTCCACCCCTCTACCAATAGTAACTATTAGTTACTATTTCCGTTCCAGCCTCACGAAAAGTTACTACGCTGACCGTTCCAACCTTCTTCAAAATAGTAACTAATAGTAACTATTTGCTTACCACGCTCGGGAGCGTAGTTAGCCTAGTAACTACGCATCTCTGTAACGTGATTGGTCGGATCACCCCGCGGCCTGATATGTGACCGAAAAATTCAAAAAGCGTTCCAGCCTAGCGTAGTAACTACGGTAACTGGCGTAGTAACTACGGTAAGTAGGGTGGAACACGCTCTTGGTGTAGGTTTTTCTCAGCTCTCCATGTTTAGGAGTGCGGCGTTCAGGGGCGTCGCAAGTCCATTTTTGTTGGGGGGGTGCAGAGCCAAAATTTTACCGAATCTCTAAATTTTTTTTACCGAATCCTAGAAACTGAGAATTCGAGGCTTAAATTATAGAACATGAAACGATTACGTAGGAAGAATAACATTACAGGGCAGCATGAAAGACGATAAGCCAACTATTAGGCGGCGTTTTGCCCACTTGGAGAATATATTGCCGGGCACGATTGCAGTAACAGCTACTATCTATTATACCCAAGAGAAAATTAAATCGAGCGCCGCAGGCGAAATTTTTTTTTCTGTATGCTGAAATTTAACTGCTTCTCTTACAAATTCCATCATTTACCGTCGACTAAATACCGAGGCTCTAAGAAGTTCCGGCAACAGCAGCTACTATAGTCTAGTAAAGTTAGCGTTTTCCTGCCAAATTTAACTATTTCCATCCAGATTCTAGCTTCGAAATCCCAATCCTAAAACTGGCTTAGAACCCCAGTTAACTGACGCACCCTTCTACAAAATAGAGAATATTACGAAAAGCGCCGCAGGCGGAATTTTCGAAACATTTATGATTTGATTTTTTTGGGGGGATCCAAGATAAAAGTAAGGACTATCGATGAAATCATAGATCAGTCGTCTTGTCTGCGACCAGTGCTTCACTCGACCTCTTCCGAGTTTCGAGGTTCGTGGTACTCCCGAATCCTGGCAACTATACCGAACAAATTATCGAATCCCAGTTATTATACCGAAAAAGTTTAGACCGATAGCATGTTCGGGATTCTGGATAACTGCCGTTTCCCGGTTTTTATACCGAATTGTTTTGGGATCGAAAGACTACCGAATAATATTCGGATTTGGTATAACTTCGTCGAAACTGGATTCGTGGTAACTACCGAATCTTGGATATCATACCGAATAAACTACCGAATCCCAATCATGATACCGAATAATTTTGGACCGATAGCTTATTCGGGATTCTGTGTAACTACCGAATCTCCATAAATATACCGAATAGTTCTGGCATCGAAAAATTACCAAATAATTTCAGGAAATTCTCTCACCGAATTCGTGATTACTACCGAATACTGGCAATTATACCGAATCCCGATCGTTATACCGAATAGATTTGTGCCGACAGCCTATTTGGGATTCTGTATAACTACCGAATCCCCATAAATATACCGAATAGTTCTGCTATCGAAGAAATACCGAACAATTTTAGTGAATTTACCGAACAATTTACCGAATCTCAAAAAGTTGGGGGGGGTGCTGCACCCCCCGCACCCCCCCTTGCGACGCCCCTGGCGGCGTTTTAGCTTTTAAATTGGATTGGGATATGCATGCTTTTTCAGGGTTTGAACTGCTTGGCCTGAAGAACTAGGCTACTACACGTCATTTCTTCTCTGTCTAGACCTTGAGCTCCCCCCCCCCGTCATTTCAGTCATCCCACGTCATTTCAGTGGCAGTAGTTATTCTTTCGTCGTACTTCACCGATTGCTTTTGCTTTATGGCTTTCTCGGATCCCCTAGTAATACAGCTAACCATAACTAGTGTTAAGTGCCCTTTCTCCACCCCAGTCATAAATTTCTTTCTCCATGCCAGAGAGTCCCCTAAATCTGACTAGACAAAAGGGAACATCGAACGTTTGCTTAGCTGACAAAGATAAATCTGCCGCCGTAGCTGATTAACAAGATTATTAATAATCTTTGTGCTATGCTGTAAATGACCGTAGCCTATCCGGGAATAGTCTAGTCTCTACAGGGGCAACGGTATGGTTAACGAGTGACTAAAGGGAATACTATTTTCTTCTCTAAAGGCCAGTTTTCGGAGAGTGCAAGATCCCTCAGTGGGGAGTGCATGTTCCGGCAAAAGAGGTATCGAATCGGATTACCTCGAATGGGAAGAGGAATTTGGCGTTGGAAGAAAAGACGCAATCAGGGACGATGATTTGCGGTTGCCGAGTTGGCGGATTTGGCGTAATTTGTTTTCGGTTTTCAAGTTTTGCGACTCGAATTTTGACGCATCGCCGCTAAGAAGAAAAGTTAGGCTTTCACAGTGATGAAGGCCAAGGAGGATAGCTGAGGAATTTGTTAGAATTCATTTATTGTAAAATCTGTAAAAAATCAAAATCTAGCCTTGTCCAAGTGAGAAGGTCTCCATTTGATCTTTGTTTTGAGACGAGAAAATTGTAGGCTTGTAGCTTTATACCTTTGACTTGTTTGTCCGTCCGTCCGTCTATTAGCACAGTAACTCTCGATGAGGTTGTGACATTTTTACCGTGAGGGTCCTTTGAGTCAACGTGGCCTACCGGTCAGATTCGTAGATGTGCCCCATAGTCCTATATTTAGGGGTGGTTGTTTCAAATTAAGGGACGGTATTTTTTCTTCTTCTAGAAAATGAGGTAGCCGGTTGAGGGGCAAGGAGACATCCTGATTCAAAATCTTTTTTTTTTTTTATATTTTTTTTTTTATATTAAATATTACAATTTTTAAAATAGTCGGTTCAAAATCTTGAATTTTGTTTTCTCGCTGGGAATCCGGCAAAATCCGGAAATCTTGTGAAAGTTAATTCTCGAGTCTATTAATGTTCAATTTTGGGCTAAGAATACAGGGTCTAGATAAGACCCTCCCCCCCGGTGAACCAAAACCAACAACTGGCGAACCCTTGATCCCAATTACATCCCCTTGTCAGAGATGAACGCCGTATCTTTTTTTTTAATGCGATTTTCAAATTCCTACATATTTGAATTCGGGGGTGGTTGGGGGTGTTGCTGTTACCGGAGGGGGGTTCGCTAGTTGTTGGTTTTGGTTCGCCGGGGGGGGGGGGTCTTATCTAGATCCTGTATTCTTACCCCAAAATTGAACATTAATGGACTCTAGAATTTTCCCGGCGAAAAAATACAAGTCAAGATTCGGAACAAGATGTCTCCTTGCCCCTCAACCGGCTACCGCATTTTCTAGTTTCTGGTTCAGGCTTGGGGGGGGGGGTCTTGCAGCAGGTTTGAGAGCTGTGGTGGGTCCTTATCGTGGGTGTGTAAAGGGTGCTAGTGTGAGTCTGTGTGAGGGGTGAGCTTCAAAAAATGAAATCAACAAATATTTCCCTGTGGGATGAAACAGTTGGTCTTGCAAAGAAAGCGATAGGTTACGGGGTTTCCGAGTTCAAACATTGCAGTTGCGCCTCCATGCCAAGAAAATGGCTTGGTAAATATCCGTGAAAGCTTTAATTAATATGCATGGAATGTCACTGCTAAATCTTGACATTTGGGGCGTGGCTATCATTTTGTCACCTTTAAATTTCATGATGTTTACTTTTCCACTCCGCTGTTGTAATCGTGCCTAATCCTCCTTGAGATCCGTGAAACAAATTCCGGGAGAGCCTGCCTCGCATGCAATAGAGCTCTGAAGATTAGGATACGTTGTCAGAGGGCTCAAAGGAATCGATAGGCTACCGTGTTTGAACTCGGGAAAGTAGTACGTGGAATAAAATCGAGACTAAAACCGTATCACCAAAAACATTATTCTTGGACATCTTGATCTGCGGAAAGATCCGAGGGGTGCTCACTATCAGAGTAGCTATACATAAAGTGCCCACATAGGCTATACAGAGGTGCCCATAAAGTGAGTACCCCCTTGGAAGGATCAAGACGAATTTTAGCATCGAAGGATGAATTGAGTATTCTAGGCACCAGTTTTAATCACGAAAGCATTAAGACCAAGTTGAACCACAAAGGATCAATCTGAGTTTTCTTGGGATCATTTTCAACCTCAAAAGGTTCATATAAGTGTTACGGACTGCAGTTTAACCACAGACTAATCGAACTGAGTTATCTAGACACCCATTTTACCTCGAAACGATGATGAAACAGTTTTAACCATTAGATTGATTGTCCTTGGCATTAGTTTTGACCATAAAATTACCAGATTTAATATCATGGCAACAAATTTTATCCACAAAATGATCAAATTGATTTTTGTAGGTACCATTTATGGCCACAGAAAGATCAAATTGACTGTTTTAGGCACTAATATGCACCATGTACATCAATTTGAGAATCTGTACACCAGTTTGAGATATGAAGTCCCAGTTTGCTACTTTCGAAGGACTCGGTCTTGATGTTTGGTGGTGTAAGTTTACGTTCGTGAGTTCTCACGAAGGAGATATAAAATGCCTCTTTTGAATCGTGTCTGAAGATACGGAGCAAATACCAAACGCCGTTGTTGATAAAAGCAAAGACTATTTTCACCTGGGATAAAAGGTTTGCTTGTACAAAGCTGAAAACGTCTTTGACGGTAACAGTTTGAGACTTCAGCTAAGTAGTTTGAGCTGATTTTCGTGCAGAGCAAAATAACACTAAGGAGTAACGCCAAGACCTATGCTTTCTATGCTTTGCAACCGGGCCATAATTGTAGCGTCGCCCACCATAATTGGGGCATTTAAAGCGAGGCAAACTTGCGGGTTTAGAAATTTCCAGTAAAGCTAACATGCGGTCTGCACACATCGAAGAAACAGGGGAGGTTGTGTCTTTTTTTTGCTGTGTTCAGAATTTTAAGTTATTGAAGCCAGCACTGGTGCACGAATGATTGAGTTTTAGTAGGGACGTTCAGTCCCGCTAGCGGAGCTAGTCTCGCTGCGATTGACTCTGTGTCACTTTTCCAAAGTTTGCGCGGTAGGCTACTCTCTAGAGTTAGTTTGCTCTGTTTTCGTGACTATATCGGCGCCAAGGAGCGCTCCCGTAATACTTGGGTAATAGGCAACCCCACCCCAAGTATTACTTGTGGCGGGGTTGGGGGATCCGCCAGTGCAGATGCTTCTTGGGTTGAGCCGAGGGGTGGGATAAGCCGGCACTGGTTACCACGTGTTAGAACATTAAAATCAGCTTGTTTAGAAGAGTTAGAAAGGTGAATCACCTTATTTGTGGCAGGCACCGCTGGTTACGGCCGATGCCGGGAAATGGTGCACAGCAGGTGGCGGGGAGTGTGTAATCCCTCGGGTTGAGGTATGTCCCGTGTCCTACTTGTACGGAGGGAAAAATATGAAGTTTGTATATGGATTATGCTTGTCTCCCTACCCCTAAGTCGACTGTCTCGTTAGCTACTTTGACACTAATCAAAGTAGATGCACAGACGGACGGACGGACAAAGTTTGGTTTGGTTCAAGGTTTCAATTTACGCTTCATTATAAAATTACCATACATAGGGTTAACCCGGAGACACAAGGTCGATTGACCAAAACCCGGTACAATAAAAGAACAAATCTATTTAACATATAATAATACAACCTTCACGATGTCATAGGTATCTGTCACTGATATTTTGGGATCGCAGAAGTATGAAGACCTTGTCAGAGAAATTGTGTCACACCGCTCTAGTTCAAGTAGCTAACAATAAGTTGCGAATATTTTTGACGGTGAGAAAGGCTTTGAGTTTGCAAATTTATTCTTGTTTGTCTGTTCAGGCCAAGTTATGCAAAAGCATGCTGTTCCGAGGTCAAGCATATTTGACGCATGGGGGCGTGTTTTCTGTCATCAACCTTCATCGTTTGAACCCGATTGCGAAAACAATTAACGGCTCTTGGTCTAGACTTGGATAGTCCAAGCTATGATTTTACTTTGCCCTTTTTAGTCCAAGGGTAGAACGAACACCAACTTGCATATTTAATTATAATGGAGCCATTAGATGATTGAGGCTCTCCAAATCCTTCAGACTTGTCGCTACTGATAATCTGTTATAGGTTATAATCTGTCATAGTTTATTTCTTTCTTTAATTCAGCCACAAACGAACACAAGTATTCAAACATGCACACTAATGTAAAGATTTCGACCTATGAAAACTAGTAACTTAGCCTATAGTGAATAAATAGCGATAGTAGTCTAAGAATTGGATTTGGGTTAATTTGCCCGAATCTGGTTTTGCTCATGTCCTGTCAGATCCTAAGTTTGTGTCCAGATTTAAAAGTCTCTCTTTTCCTGTCCATGGTTTTCCAAAATTTCGATTACTCTGCTTATTCATATAGGCTAATATATACACAAACGGATTCGTCAGCTGTGATGCTTATGAAGCGATATTTCGGCCCTTCTTAGCAAGGTTGACGAATCCGTTTTTGTATATATTATATGAATATATGACTCTAAATCAGCTTGGGCTCAAGGAATATTTATACTCTGTTTGATAAATTGTATTGTGAGGGTTACAAACTCTTTCTCGTGAAAACTTCTTTCTTTTACTTCTTCTTTAAAATAACTTCATTTTTGCCGCATTTCATTTTTGCTCGGACTATGAATGTCAGTAGGCTGATATATTCGCTAAAGACGCGGACATCACCACAGAAAAATCCTAGTGCTGATGCTCAGATATGTAATGGACCTTTAAAATAGTTTACCGTAGCCAGAGGCGTTACTAGCCAAGATGTTTGGGGGAGGGGGCAAGGTATTTACCGACTGGCTGGTCAATTTTACTGACTATTTTTTTGCAGAAAAACGATTGTTTGCAAGAAAACTACTGTTTTGACAAAAAATCGACTGATTTCAAGAAAACCAACTGTTTTGAAGAAAAAATCGGCTATTTTTACGAATAGCGACTGTTTTGAAGAAAAATCTACTTTTTTACGAAAAATCGCGCACATTGGGGGGGTGCGTCGCCCCCTCCCCCCCGTACTTGACGCCCCAGACTTTAGCCTAGTATGGTGTCGGATGCCTAGGAGAAATGAGTGATTCCTGTAATGTTCTATCTGTTTACTCAGTGAATGTTGTGTCGCCTACCACCTTTATGTAAAGCTTTTCTTTTATACTAAACTACTCGTTTTTTGTTCAAAATCGTGAAGCATCTGGGCATGTGGGTCAGTGACGACATCGTCTCTGTATTGTCCCGTTTCCATAGAAACTGAGAAAGAGTGACGTAATCTTCGACGCGTTGGGTTTGAAGTTAAATATCGCGTGCTTTGAATTAATCACTTCTTGCGATGAGAAAATTCTGAAGTGAGGAAATACAAGGAATACTTCACGACAAAGCGTGCACGAAATGTGTAAACAAATGTGAGCAGGAGATTGTACTTTCTTGGTCATTCGTAGCGAATTTCCGGGCCGTTCCTTTTTGGGATCCCGAAACGTTAGTGACGGGCTAACTATGACTGTAGAGTTTATCCGTCTGTCCATCTGTATGTCTGTTAGCAAGATAAGTCTTGAATTTATCAAACTTGGTGTCAGGACCGATTAGGTCAAAGTACAAGTCCGTAGGTGACCTTCGTAGCCCTATATTTAGTGGTGGGGGTTCAGAATTAAGGATCGATTTTTTTTTTTTAAAGATAATGAGATAGTCGATATAAGGTAAAGGGACATTCTGATTCCATATCTGAAACTTGCTTTCTCGTCGGACAAGTAGTTTGCCCGGAATCCGGCCAAAACCGGAAAATTTCGTTAAAATAATTTTTGTATCTAAAGTTACTTAGATATTCGACGAAGAGGCAAGAATACGTGCTGAATCCGTTTTTTTAACTTCATTTTCTTTCCGGACAAGTTTTATAATTTTTTTCTCAAGTCAATTAGAAATTCGATTAAGGGGTAAGCATACATGCCGTGGCACTCTGACACGTTTGTTCTCTTTACGTGACATATCGTCCGAATACCGGTTATGCAAATTTTGCCAAGAGAAATAGTCTAAAAACAGCCGAAGGAGTCTGTAATTTTCTGTAAGAATAGCTTAGTTGTAAAGTGGTTAACTATCTCAGAGCATCTGAGCCAAAACACTGTATAGTTCGAGGTGTCCTTTAACGAAACTTTTTCTTTTTTAGGTCTTTGACAACGCTTGGCCTTGTTATTTCGAAGTTGGCTGATCAATCTACGCTAAAGGGCAAGGACAAGTTTGTACCATACCGAGACTCCGTTCTTACATGGCTGTTAAAGGTAAGAGTGGGGAACTTATGGTTTCTGTCCAAATGTTATTCCGTCGATACTGCGGCCTGTAGGCTATCTGGCCGAAATGTTTGAGGTTGGCTCGGCAAGTAAGTAGCGTTTACCCCATTTCCTCTCGGAGTTCCGCAGAAGTCTCGTTATTCCAGTTCAGAACCACCATGCGATTCGGTTCTTATTAGTCCCCCAGTAATCATCACCGTCATCAGTGTTTAATTTAATTTAACTGAAACTCCCATAGCCCTCTCCATATACATACATAAATTGTTAATTGATCTAAATAGCAAAGATAGTTAAGGGAAGTCAACCTATAACTTTCAACGGAGTAAAATGCAGAAAATGGTCAATGAGAAATAATACCAACGATCACTACTAATAACTACTGAACGAACGAATAAAGTACGGCACACACGGGCACAAACTTTCAGTTGAACCTAGCCTACTTGATAATTGTTTTTGTTCTTTTTTGTTGTTTATCTTTTTTTCTGTAATACTCCGTATTTTGTGTGTTACACTTTACGGGTAATAAAATTCATTCATTCATTAATTGGTTTAACTTTGTTAGAATGGGTTTGTTGTTGCGCCATTTTGCTCAACATAGACTACTCGGGCAATATTGATCTGCGAAGCAGAGTTCAAACATTTATGACCAAAGCTTGTTAAACCCTCTATAGGCTGCTCAAGGGAAGGGAGGCCGAGACGTGGAAGACTGTCTTCATAACTAAGGTATGCTGGGCCCAAATAACCTTAAAGGACACGTCGTACTTACGATAGTAGTTCATTCTACGTCAGTAGTATTTCGATCCATTCTCGCTCCTGAGATTCTACACCTTCTAAGTGTATCCTCTCTCCTGTATTGGCATTCCACTGATTATCACGCTTACCACGTGTGTTCCCTTTACGTGACGCGTCAGGCTCTCGATCACTGTTTCCGAGAAGCTTATTGGTCAGAAGACCAGTTATGCTAATTTTTCCACGCTTGTCATCCAAGGCAAGGGATTTGGAAAGAGGCTAAAAACTGCCTAATCCTTGTGTAATGCTGCTAGCATAGCTAAGTTTTTAAGCAGTCAACTATCTGAGAACATCTTGGCAAAAACACTATGTAGTGCGAGGCGTCCTTTAATTGTTCTTTGCTGAATTAGCTCCAATCTACTTGATTGCTCATTTTCCAGTCGGGATGCCATACCTAATATACCGCCTTCTCTCCCAATGGCAGACTCTGCCCTAGAACTAATCAAACTAATGTGTAAATCCACCAGCTTTAGAATTCGTGCGAAAACATCCCTGTCTGACGTCAACTTCCCATTTTCCAGGACAATCTTGGAGGGAACAGCAAAACTGTGATGGTAGCGACCATATCCCCCGCTGCCGATAACTATGAGGAGACGTTATCGACCCTACGATACGCCGATAGGGCGAAGCGTATCGTCAACCATGCTGTGATCAACGAGGATCCGAATGCAAGAATTGTGAGGGAGTTGAGACAGGAGGTGGAGCAACTCCGGGAGCTTCTTATGTCGGCATCGGTGAGTACACTATAGAGGTACCGCAGCCTACCCGACGAAAACGGACAGGTCTACGCCATCGTCGGAAAGAGAAAAAACAAAGAACTCTTTTGTGCTTGGCCAAAGGTACCATTGGGGGAAGGGGGGCATTTGAGGGGTACAAGATCTTCCACCTTAGCTCTATTTTTTTGCCCTTAAATATGTTTCAGAAGATAAATATTCCTTCAGCCCAAGCTGACTGCGAATCATATTTGACAGTGCAAAACTGATACGTCAGCTAAATTTTATTAGAGCTATATTTCGGCCCTTCTTGGCAAGGGTCCTCTTCAGGCTCAAAACCGTTGAAGTTGGAAAAACGAACTTGTGGACAAATATATACAAGAAGGGCCGAAATATAGCTCTAATAAAATTTAGCTGACGTATCGTTTTGCACTGTCAATTTTTTTTTTTTCAGAAGGCAAAATTCAAAGCAATGAATTTTCTGTAAGGTATATTTGAAAACTACTTTAAATTTGCTACAAAAAGAGTTAATTAAGTCCGAGTAAGAAATCCTGGATGGAAACCCTCCTCCTTCAAGGTTAACTGAAATGACGCGTCTGTCTGAGGCATAGGACTTTCGACTTGAAGACTGAATTGTCGGCGTCTGGTAAATATTCTCAACCCAGTCTCAACCTGTAAATTCGTTGAAACATTTTTCAAACCACTTCTTGTTTCTTGGACAAAAATATTGGAGCAAACGTTGATGAAGAGTGAGATCTTGGAAAATTTCAAACTCTTTCAGTTTCTGAACATGGAAACAAAGCTAGCATCCTATCGGTCGTTTTTTTGACATTCGAGTCAAAGCCTGGCTTCCTAATGGTTAGTACTGCCAGTATTGACTCTGATCCGTTTTCGTTGGGTAGTTTTGCTTTTAAGGGCGGGCCGATCCTGAGAAAATGGAAGAGGTGGCTCCCATAAAAAAATGCATCACTCCAACCCTATTAGCAGAAAGATTGTAATTGGTACAAAGACTTTTAAACGCGACAAAATTAAACATAATGGTAATAATAAAGGCTTTTATTCCGCCCAAACCAAGAGACAGTTAAAAAAAATTAAAGTTAAAATTCACTCGACAAACAAATCTTAAGTGATTATTAATTGAGCTTAGAGCAGTAGGGCCGTTATTATTATTATTATTTATTTTCAAAATATAGCGAACTGAGGCTGCTACATAGTTATGTCGGAGCCTCGTCTGCAGCACAAAAGCCTAATCTCACGGAGAAATCCAACAAGATGGGCGAAGGCTGCTTCAATCATACACAAATCCTCAGTTTTTGGGCATGGTGCCCCAACGTATGGGCATAGTGCTCATACCTTGGGGCACCATGCCCTGCACCCGGAACCTTCGCTTTACTCTTTTAGCCCACTACTTAGAATGAACCTAATCTGTAATTTCTGTCATAGAACGGATCTTTAGTTGGTTGTACGAAGTTCACCCCCACCTTCCTTTCGGACTCAATGGATCTGTATTTTTGCGTTTTGGATCAATTTCCTGTGAGTTACAGGGAACTGCCCTGTGATTTAGTAATGGACTAAAAACAAGTAAATAAAAAACAACAACCATGAGATTAAATACCGCATTTTTTTGTGAAATAAAAAATCCTTTTAGCTCCATCCTGTACCAATTCCCAGCCACACAGCTGAACTCAGAAAATCGTTTCTTCTTCAGTCATCAGTGTTGAAGACTCGAGAAAGGGTCCAAGGGTCAATTTACCAACTCTGTGGAATAGTTTGTTGACTGCCGTTTTTGTGCACGATGAAACACTCTGGCGATTCCATAAAGGCCCTTCCGATAAAGATGATTTTAAAACACTTTGTTTCGAAACAGCTAAGGCCATAAATTCTTAACTGCCAGGTGCCTGGTTTCTTCCAATCACTTTGAGTGGTAGGCTATTCCAAGCCTGTTTTAAAAAGGAACCTTATCAATAAAAGATAATGTTGATGCCTCATGAAACGCTAAGTAGCAAGGAACTGGATGTCTGGCTAAGAGACAGAACTTCGGAAATTCGGTGGGGGAATACTACCAATAGATAGATAGGTAGATAGATATTTTTTAATTGATGCAACTCGTAACGCCGAATTGGCACTAATTGGCACGTCGACATTACAATACAAGGCGACCAAGAAATATTTGAAATTCAAGGCTTGTTATAAAACTTAGTGTTGACCATTCTACTTAACGGTTTAAAATAAATAGAATATAAAGAACCATACGTATAACTTCTCACTAAAAGGTTCTCGCAAATAATCGTCGGGAGCACGATACGAATTGAAAATGGCGAACAGGGTAAGTGTGAAAACCAGTGAGGTGTTGTTGGGGGGGGGGGGTTAGAATGTACCGTGTGAAGCACCCATTTTGTGCTTTCCTGTTAGGAATATTATGTTAGCTTTGTATTTTATATAGTCAAATGAAACTGAAATGAAACTGAACTGAAATTCGCGTCTCTGGGAAGAAATGAAGGAGAGGTTGCGGTAGTAGGCTGCATTGGCATTCTGAGTGCGACGGGTCTTTTAAGTGCATTTCAAAAATTTTGCCATTTGTCTTGAGTTTATTCTATGCCGAATTGACTCTTTCTGTTATTATTTAGGCTGACTTAAAATTGGCGGCCTTTAGTAAAAGAAGTATCAAACCCTTATCTCATTTTCTGGGTCACGTATAGGTTTGTTTTAGGTTGTGTCTCATTTTATTTTCTTCTTTATATTCCGCTGTTCAGTTCCTGCTGTCCGGTGGTTAAAAAAAAAAAAAATAAGAAATAAGGCGATAGTATCCTCGAATGAGGTCCTGCGCGCAGACACGGTGAATGGAGTTACGAACCCATCATCCAGCTCAATATCGGAAGCCAGAGGTCCATTTCGGGAAAAAGGGATGCAACATGACAGAGTCTCGGGAATAAATCTTTCGAAGAGGCCTTAACGACCTGGATACAAATGTCGAAAGAGGGGAGGCCGGGATAAAGCCAACATTCGCGGAGATTCTTGATAGTGGGGGTTCTTTGTTTAGACATTGTAGGCGAGCGGGATGCAAAGGAAATATAAACAATCGATCTAGGGCTGAAGTCGAGTGGGTTCTGGAATTCGTTCGATTGCTTGATACCGATTATCGCTTTTGTCTAAAAGCAACATAAACTGGAGGGTGAATAGAGGGTAGCATATCCTATAATACTTGTAGTGCATCGAAGCTGTCATCTGAAGGGTGCAAGGAGTTAACTGCGAGTTAATGATGTGACGGAACGTGGGCGCTCCTGGTAGTACGATTGGAAACGCTACTCCAAGCCGACGCGTAAAACTTGTCACCAAAACAAGATTGAAAACTCAAGAATGGGCCAAGTTTAGCCAAATGATTGGTAAAAAGCTAAATAAAAGAAAACTATATACAGATGTACATCAGTGTCAGTAAACTGCTTTGGCGAAGAGTTTAAAGTGTCAGTTCGGAGTAGCGTTTTCAATCGTACTTAATCCGCTAGGAGCCCTCGGTTGGAAAATCGCAAATTGATTTGCTCTCACTGAAAGCAAAATAAAGTTGACAAAGTAGCCTAGGCTATGAAACTGAAAGCACCATTCAGGGTCGTACCAGGCAACGGACAATGACGTTGTCCCTGAAGTTGAATAAGATCGCTCAGTTAGAGGATACGTAGTTGAAGGCCCTTGCAACTAAGATGCGTAGGACTTGTTATGGAGCGTTATTCCAGATGCGCAATTGAAGTAAACCTTAGAGGATTGGGGGGGGGATTAGTTCTTGGCCCCCATTCTATAGAAGTACTCACTCAAAATCAAAATAGTACTCACTCAAAATCAAAGTACACTTTGTATGGTTTAAAGTAGCGTCGCTGCTTTGCGTTTTGCCTTTTGAAACCTGTTTAAGGGCCAAAAATTTACGGAAGATAGTATGGAAGATGTTGCACCCTTCCGAAATCTAGGTGGCGCAATGCCCAGAGAGGCGTCATTTCAGGGCAGCTGCACTTGAACAGTCCTTTTTAAGCCGAGGTAATGATCCGGTACGACGCCGTTACCTTCCCTAGTTTTTCATGAAATGACGTCTTTGCATGCCCCCCCCCTCCTTCCCCCAAATGTCGCCTCTGAATTTGCGATTAACGCAATTTATTATGGACCCGTATTCCGCACTATTTAGGGGAGTGCTTTTATTTTACAGATCTCCTACGAATTATTATTAATATATGATCTTCCACTCTAGTTGTTTAGATACAAAAAAATAAAAAATAAAAATCAAGAAAGGGGGGAGATCGTCCCCGTCCTCCTAATATGCTACTGATTGCTTTTGTATCAATAAATAGAGCTGTCAGTCCCTAGCTAAGTGGAACTTAGTTCCAGGGAACGGTCCCAGATGTGTCCTAGTTTGCTTTAGGGCGATGATGACGCATTTAGAAACTTTCGATAATTCCCATGAAGCTTTCAAAATAATCAAAACTGTGGAGAGGAATCTTTGTTGGTAATCAAGAATTGAACTGAACGAAATATCCGGGTACACTATCAGAAGTTCGAAAGTAGTTGGAGCAAACCGTTTACACTTTACAAACTAAAATAAATAATTCTGTGACATGGGGATGTGAACTGCTTAGATAAATTTGCCGTCGGCGGCATCACTGTTCCTATAACCCGCTACTATAATAATAATAATGATTCAATTTTTCACCCTTCAAAAAACACATGACATAGACCAAGAATAAATAAGGGAGTATAATAAATCCCTTATTTATTCTTGCATAGACGGAGTAGGAATAAAGAAAGAAAAGAAGAAGGAAACACTATAATAAGAGGAGTCCAGACAAACATAGAGACTACGACAACATTATCCTATCTACAAAACTATCCTATTTATTTTTTATTATTTATTTATTTCAAAATATAGCCAACTGGGGCTGCTACATAACATTTTGTATACACTAAAAAAAGAAGAGAAAAACACACTGAAGGCATGAAGCCTCCAACAAACAAAGTAGCCTACACAGAACTACACAAAACTCAATCAGGATGGGTCGAACTCGAACCCACAGTAAATTCCTTAAAAAAAATATTTGTCTGTCCTATCTATCTGTGTGGTTTGTCAACTACGTTCAGGCCCTTCTATAGCTTCGTAGTAGAGCAGTGGACTCGGTAAGCCGAAGGTCGTGACTACAAATCCCGCGTGAAGAGCACTTTTGTCTTTCATTTTAGTATTTTCTTTTTCGTGAAAAGTAGCAATTACAACATAAAATTCAGCAACGATGCGTCGGTCCGTATCTCCCTAAAACGAGTGCGGAGGTTCTGTAGTAGCCTCTTTCATTTTGTCATTTCTGTGCTATATTCAATGGGTGTCATCAACTGATATTGACCAATTTAGGGGCGATCAAGACTGCCCAGACAACAAGGGACTTATGCTACTACTCCAGACTTAGGGACTTATCAATCAACAAGTGTATTAACCCATATAAACAAGACCAAAGGTTTCGATGGGATCCCAAAAGTTTAATATTCGACCCAGACAACTAGGCCTACGTCTTGTCTACGCCAGATCCAGTCTTCGCCAGGCTAATCATCTGAGAAAATTGAGTTCAGATATACCTGTATAAGCCATATTTATTTTGACGAAACTGATCGAAACTTTCTGCTTTGCTTCTGCCAAATTTCCGGTTTCGGCCAAATTCCGAGCGAACTACTTGTCCAGCCAAAAAAGATAGTTCAGAAACGAATTCAGCGCATCTCCTTATCCCTATAAAGAACATCTAATCAACTTCAAATAAAACTTTAGCTTATAAAAAAATCCGGTTTCAACCGGATTCCGGACGAACTATATGCCCGGGTAAAAAATTATTGTCATATACAGATTCAGCGTCTCTTCTTACCCTAAAATCTATCATCTAATCAACTTTAAAAACAAATTTTACTTTAACAAATTTTCCGGTTTTGGCCGGATTCCGGGCGAACTACTTGACCGACAAGAAAATGGTTTTCACCATCGTGTTCAGCATGTCTTCTTACCCCTAAATCGAACATCTAATCAGCTTCAAATAAAACTTTTGCTTTTAATTTTCCGGTTTCGGCCGGATTCCGGGCTAACTACTAGTCCGTCGAGAAAATGGTTTTCACCATCGTGTTCAGCATATCTTCTTACCCCTAAGTCGAACATCTAATCAACTTCAAATAAAACTTGTGCTTTTAACAAATTTTCCGGTTTCGGCCGGATTCCGGGCTAAGTAGTTGTCCGGCCAAAAAATGATTTTCCCCATCGTGTTCAGCATGTCTTCTTACCCCTAAATCGAACATCTGATTAACATCAAATAAAACTTTTACTTTTAACAAACTTTCCGGTTTTGGCCGGATTCCGGACGAACTACTTGACCGACGAGAAAATGCTTTTCACCATCGTGTTCAGCATGTCTTCTTACCCCATAATCGACTATCACATTAGCTGTTTCAAAATATTTTGTTTGCCCCTTAATTTAAACCCCCTCCCCCACCCCTAAATGTAGGGCTACAGTGCCCATCTACGAACTTGACCTTACTCTTGACCAAAACAATCCTCACACCAAGTTTCATCAGAATATCTCATTCCCTTCGAGAGTTATCGTGCTGACAGACGGACAGACGGACGGACAGACGGACGGACGGACGGACAGACGGACAACTTTTGCGATGTCACAGGTATCCGTCACTAACGTTTTGGGATCCCAAAAAGGCACAAGACGTGCCCACATGGAGTAGCCTATTTGAAAAACAATAAAAGTAGAAGAAAGAAAAAGATCATAGCTACTCGACTAATTAACTAAAAAAACGCACTATAATATAGGTGGCTCCGGTCTAGAGAATTTATGCTACCACACCTTGTCTTCAGTTTTGTCGTTGTGTAAAACAAAAAGCCAACACTTGGTCGTAACATAGATATCTCGAGTCCTCGATAACATTTTTTTCAACTATATTTTTCTGAAACGTAGTATGAAAAATATAAGTGGGATCGTTTTCAGCGCTCTGCCCGAAATGGCGATCTGTGATGGCAGAGCAGACAAAGAACCTGTACAAGTACAACTCTGGATCTGCCAGTGCCTTGGATTGGCGAAACTGTTATCAGTTAATCAAATTAGTCATCAGTAGCCAATCAGTAGTAATCAGAGTTAGTAGCCAAGCTCCAAGTTAAAAAAAAAAAAAAATGAAATTAGTCATCAAACTTTGTGTTCAATTCTTCACGAGCAAAGTCTATCCGCTATTGAGACCAACGTGTCCGAGACCAAAGTCTCACTCACGTGTCAAGACGAGATACGTGCTTTTGTGCCACCGTGATTTTTCGCCACTGGGTATTATTCGCCACTACAGGTAACGCGACAGGTCAAAAAAGGTCAAAAACAGATTACAAATAAGTGGTGGGATTAGCGAAAGAATCTCAGAAGGATTTTGCGCCACTCCTCGCTACGACTTATAAAGGATTAGCTCAGGAAAAGTATTAAAAGAAAAACTGCTGAGTTGATAGTATCTCACTCTCTTTCCTCTTCTAACCGATAATGATGGAAATTAGTAAAACTACGAGCGGACAAGACAATACGATTTATATCGCTGACGGATTTTTGTTTCGCTACAAGTCCAAGAATGGAGAAATAAGTACTATGTCTGCCCCAAGGTTCTTTGTAGGGCAAGAGGGGTTTTGCGAGCTACGGGGGAGTTCGTGTTCACCAAACCACATGAGGGACAATCAAAAATCATGATTGGGATTCGGTAGTTATCTAGTATATTCGGTTACCACGAATTATACCGAATTCGGATTCGGTGTTATTATTCGGTACTCTTTCGATCCCGAAACAATTCGGTATAATAACCTGGACACGGTAGTTATACAGTATCCCGAACATGCTGTCGGTCTAAACCTTTTCGGTATAATAACTGGGATTCGGTAATTTATTCGGTATATTTGCCAGGATTCGGGAGTTACCACGAATCTCGAAACTCTGAAGAGGTCGAGTGAAGCACTGGTCGTAGACAACAAGACCAAAGGTTTCGATGGGATCCCAAAAATTTAATATTTGACCCAGACAACTAGGTCTGGTCTTCGCCAAATCCAGTCTTCGCCAGGCTAATCATCTGAGAAAATTAAGTTCAGACATACCTGTCTAAGCCATATCTATTTTAACGATAGCCTACTAATCGAAACTTCCTGCTTTACTTCTGCCAAATTTCCGGTTTCGGCCGAATTCCAAGCGATCTACTTGTCCAGCCAAAAACAGATAATGCAGAAACGAATTCAGCGTTTCTTCTTATCCCTATAAAGAACATCTAATCAACTTCAAATAAAACTTTAACTTAAAAAAAATCCGGTTTCAACCGGATTCCGGACGAACTATATGTCCGGGTAAAAAATGAATGTCATATAGGCCTACAGATTCAGCGTCTCTTCTTACCCTTCAATCTGTCATCTAATCAACTTCAAATAAAAATTTTACTTTTAAAAAATTTTCCGGTTTCGGCCGGATTCCGGGCGAACTACTCGTCCGGCGCGAAAATGGTTTTGACCATCGTGTTCGGCATGTCTTCTTACTATTGTATCGAACATCTAATCAACTTCAAATAAAACTTTTGCTTTTAACAAATTTTCCGGTTTTGGCCGGATTCCGGGCTAACTAATTGTCCGGCGAGAACTAACTACTAGTCCGTCGAGAAAATGGTTTTCACCATCGTGTTCAGCATATCTTCTTACCCCTAAGTCGAACATCTAATCAACTTCAAATAAAACTTGTGCTTTTAACAAATTTTCCGGTTTCGGCCGGATTCCGGGCTAAGTAGTTGTCCGGCCAAAAAATGATTTTCACCATCGTGTTCAGCATGTCTTCTTACCCCTAAATCGAACATCTAATCAACTTCAAATAAAACTTTTGCTTTTAACAAATTTTCCGGTTTCGGCCGGATTCCGGGCGAACTACTTGTCCGGCGACAAAATGGTTTTCACCATCGTGTTCAGCATGTCTTCTTACCCCATAATCGACTATCACATTGGCTGTTTCAAAATATTTTGTTTGCCCCTTAATTTAAACCCCCTCCCCCACACTTGAATGTAGGGCTACAGAGCCCATCTACGAACTCGACCTTACTCTTGACCCAAAGAATCCCCACACCAAGTTTCATCAAAATATCTCATTCCCTTCGAGAGTTATCGTGCTGACAGACGGACAGACGGACGGACGGACAGACGGACGGACAGACGGACAACTTTTGTGATGTCATAGGTATCCGTCACTAACGTTTTGGGATCCCAAAAAGACTTTTAGGACGATAGTCCTTACTTTTATCTTGGATACCAAAAAGGAGATCTAATCATAAATGTTTCAAAAATTCCGCCTGCGGCGCTTTTGTAATATTCTCTATTTTGTGGAAGGGCGCGTCATTTGACTGGGGTTTTAAGTTTTAGGATTGGGATTTTGAAACACTAAAAGCTAGAATCTGGATGGAAATAGTTAAATTTGGCAGGAAAAAGCTAACTTACAAAAATCTCGCCTGCGGTGCTATTGACTAGACTACAGTAGTTGCTGCTGTCGGAACTATTTAATCCGCGGTAAATGATAGAATTTGTAAGAGAAGCAGTTAAGTTTTAGCATACAGAACAAAAATTTCGCCTGCGGCGCTCAATTTAAATTTCTCTTGTGTCTAACATATCGGAGCTGTTACTGCAATCGTGCCCGATTCTTCAAGTGGGCTTCGCCAAAACGCCGCATAATAGTTGGTTTATCGTCTTTCATACTGCCCTTTAATGTTACTCATCCTTCGTAATCATTTCATGATCCGTAATTTAAAGCTCGAATTCTCAGTTTCTAGGCTTCGGTAAAATTTTTGAGAGATTCGGTAAAATTTCGGCTCTTCACCCCCACCGAAAATGCACTTGCGACGCCCCTGCATCTAGTACACTTGGACTAGACACTTAGCAAGTTTTAACGATATTTTGCCAGTATTTCGTGTTTTTACTGTATTGTATTTTCTGTAAATATAAACTATAAATGCTTATCTTCAAGAGATTTTCTGGCAAGGCCCTAACAAAGTCATACGAGTTTACTTGTTGAATGGCTAGGCTAATTGGATTATTTAATGAGTTATGAGAGAGGCGAAAAATCATAGGTCACTAATCCCACTAAGCCTTCAGGTAACTACACAAGGTTCAGACCGTCATTAGGATATGGGTCGAAACCCAGAGTGGCGAAAAATACCCAGTGGCGAAAAATCACGGTGGCGCTAAAGCACTGCTACGGTTAAGACGAGTCCGAGTCCTTGACAAAGTCCCTTGAGACGAGATCGAGACTGCAAAAATAATGGTCTCGAGACCGTGTCACGCCCCGAGTCCTAACAATTTTTTCGTAAATAAGTAACTGGAATATTTGTATACAGAATATGTATAAAAGATATCATAATTTTATATTGCACTTTGAAAAGACAAGTGTACCAATGTATGGTATGGTGTCCCATAGAAGCTCGATGTGGACGAATCGACGAATGTATGTTCCTCTAGCGCTGAAAACGTGTTCGGTTTTAAATTGGCAAATTGGACGTTTACTGGAACTCTGGACTAGGCCAGCTTTCAATACGAGCGGAGTCACGGTCCTGCTTTATAAGCGACGAGTCCGAGTCCGTCAAAAAGGCGTCTCGAAACAATTCCAGAGGCGCGATTCCACCAGCTCTGCCTAGAGTACATGCCCCCTCCCCACAATGTGACAGCCCTAGTTGTCAAATCACATGTTGCTAGCGTATTAGAGAGTTCATCTTGCTTTCTCTTTTCCAATATTCTCCACGTGGCACTCATGCTTTGCATTCTTTTCCAGCATCGCGAAGACATTTCGGAAAAGATTTGCGAAAGCGAAAAACTTATGAAAGGCTTGTCGGAAACCTGGGAAGAAAAGCTGGAGAAGACAGGTAATGAAGAATTTGTTAAGACCCATTCATATAACCAAGAACAAATAATCTGATAGATCCTCCGTCTTTGGTCCCATGCAGCAACCCGACAAAATTTAGCGGACCTAGGGGTATTTACTCTAGCTTTGAGCTGATGTTGATACCCGTTTATTCTTCCGTCTTCGCCGTTGCTCAACGCAGACAAATAGTGCAGGAGGCGTTCTCCGCGCGCTGACCCGCTCTGGAGCGCGTCCATAGAACCAATCAGCTTTGACTTCCACTTTTCCTCACGGCGGCTTTACAGCGATTTAGCTATTTGTAGAGGTAACGAAACGTGATGTGGCGCGAAACTACTGATGTATCAACATCAGCTCAAAGCTAGAGTAAATACCCCTGACCCGCTCTGGAGCGCGTCCATAGAACCAATCAGCTTTGACTTATACTTTTCCTCACGGCGGCTTTACAGCGATTTAGCTATTTGTAGAGGTAGTGAAACGTGATGTGGCCCGAAACTACTAACCTCCGCTCGTTCGTAGCGGACAGGGTATGGGGAAATTTCGACTCCGCATAGTCATAGTACAGAGATAGGGAGACGGAGGTTCTGTCAGATTATTTGTTCTTGATATAACTTATTTTGCTGCACAAGAAAGGAGGCCTTCTTTTTGGGATCCCAAAACGTAAGTGGAGGGATACCTATGACATCGCAAAAGTTGTCCGTCTGTCCGTCCGTCCGTCCGTCCGTCCGTCTGTCCGTCCGTCCGTCTGTCCGTCCGTCTGTCTGTGAGCACGATAACTCTCGAAGGGAATGAGATATTTTGATGAAACTTGGTGTGAGCATTCTTTGGGTCAAGAGTAAGGTCGAGTTCGTAGATGGGCCCTGTAGCTTTACATTTAGGGGTGGGGGAGGGGGTTCAAATTAAGGGGCAAGTAAAATATTTTTAAACAGCTAATGTGATAGTCGATTATGGGGTAAGAAGACACGCTGAACACGAATATGAAAACTATTTTCTCGCCGGACAAGTAGTTCGTCCGGAATCCGGGCAAAACCGGAAAGTTTGTTAAAAGTAAAAGTTTTGTTTGAAGTTGATTAGATGTTTGATTTAGGGGTAAGAAGTCATGCTGAACACGAATATGAAAACCATTTTCTTGCCGGACAAGTAGTTCGCCCAGAATCCGGCCAAAACCGGAAAGTTTGTTAAAAGTGGAAGTCTTATTTGAAGTTGATTAGACGTTCGATATAGGGGTAAGAAGGCATGCTGAACACGAATATGAAAACCGTTTTTTCGCCAGACAAGTAGTTAGCCCGGAATCCGGCCAAAACCGGAAAGTTTGTTAAAAGTAAAAGTTTTATTTGAAGTTGATTAGATGTCCGATTTAGGGGTAAGAGGAGATGCTGAATCCGTATATGACAATCAGTTTTTTGCCTTACATATAGTTCGTCCGGAATCCGGTTGAAACCGGAAAATTTGTGATAAGTTAAATTTTTAATTGAAGTTGATTAGATGTTGGAAATAGGGGTAACTAGATACGCTGAATTCGTTTTTGAGCTTTAGTTTTTCGTCGGACAAGTAGTTCTGGAATTCCGCCAGAAACCGGAAAATTCGCAGAAGTAAGCCAGGATCGTTTCATTCGACTTATAGAGATAAACACTCAAGCTGAATCCATATCAGAACTTGGTTTCCTTAATGATTTGCTGTTTGGCCTTAATCTGTTTCTAAATTTTAAGAGTATATTTATACTCTTAAAATTCATCGAGTTCATGGAGTCTTCATGGAGTTCATGGAGTCTGGCGAAGACCGGATCTGACGAAGACGAAACCTAATTGTCTGGATCAATTATCGAAGTTTTGGGATCCCATCGGAACCTTTGGTCTTGTTGGTCACGACATTGTAGTACCAAATTTCCCCTTGCCGTTGCAAACATTCCAATGGGCTCAGAAAATATGTGATTTGCTTAGGAAACACTTCCTTTGTTGTTTATATATTAGGATAATTTTTGCGATAAGAAAGAAGCAATTTGTTTTCAGTGAAGTTCATATGCAGAGGCACAGTATTTTTTGGTGGGAGAGGGTTGGAAGGGAGATGACATCTGTGGGAGGATTAAAGTGGGAAAATTATTTACTCTACGAAATGATTTGCTCGATTCGTACCTTATGCCTTGCCAACAATTTTCAAAAGCAGTTGTAGTGTAATAAAGTCGCTCGTCGTTCCTTATTTATTTCCCCGCTGGACTCCTGAGATTGGCCAATCACATAAACGGTATCGATGTTCAAATAAGTGTGCAATTTTGAAAGCTAAAACTGAGGATTGGAAAACATTTTTGCTGCTGAAAGGTAGTTTGGAAATGCAAGCAAACAAAAAAACTTACCAGGGCCGTATGGGGGGGGGGGTGACAAATCGTAAACATACGAAAATAATCGTTTTTTGTAGGCTTTAACCTCTGATCTACGTCTTTATTGTACTTTTTGGTCTGACCTGCGGGCAACCCCCCCCCCCCCCGAAAAAAATTCCTGGATACGGACCTGCTACCTACCTACCCCTTCGTCCGATCTGATAAGACATTTATTATCATTAGAGCGCCTTCAGCACGAGCGCCAGCACGCTTTGGAGAAGATGGGGATCAGCGTCCAAGCATCAGGGATCAAAGTTGAAAAGAACAAGTTTTACTTGGTGAATTTGAACGCCGACCCCTCCCTCAACGAACTACTTGTCTACTATCTCAAGGTGAGTGTCTTTAAAGGACTTATATTACTGATTAATCCCTCTACGCCCCTAATCGTTCCATCCATTATTATTTCTGAGATTCTGAACTTCCACCGTCATTTTCATTTAGCTAAACTGGCATTACGCCGATTTTGTATCTGCCATGGTTTGTTCTTTTCAAAGCGGATCAGACTCCCGCTTATTGCTTCCGAGGACCTCATTGGTGAGAAAGGCCAGTTATGTCCAGTTAACGTGTTTCTCGTCGGGGCGCGCGCGGCTAAATCAGAGGGGTGATGTTGTAGTAGAGTGATGCTGGGTTTCTGGTCGAAAAAAATGGATAAAGAGCATTGGTTCACATAAGGCGGTACAAATTTTTACTTTTACGTATGATGTTTCATATAAGACACCCTGTATAATGCATATCCCAATCCGGGTACATAGTTATAGTTACACGGACAAATTTTGTTTGACAATGCAAAACGGATACGTCAGCTACATTTTATGAGAGCTATATTTAGGCCCTTCTTGGCAAGGGTCTTCATGCTCAAGCTGGAAACAATCAAAGCAGTTTTCCGGCAAGAAATTCACAAAATCAGATATTTAAAGCACAACTCTTACTAGAAATGATCTTTTCCCTATGAAACGGATCAGAAAAAACGTTTTTCGAAAATACCATTACTTTCCAACCGAAATTAGCGATTTTCTTGTTAGCGCTTGTCGAATCTATCCAGCCTTCCTGCTCTCCGACGCGGCGGCTGGACGCAAAACATTTGAAAACTGAACGCGCCGTGGTTAAAAAGCTGGAAAACTAAGCTAATAAAAAAAGTAAAAAACAGAAGATTCTCATATCCTTATGTGTGAAAGAGTTGTAAGCGGATATTGAAGATCCCGGCAAACTTTGCGTTGTGTCAGGGGCAAAACTCGGCACGGCCGAAAAGTGGCTAAAATGCGTAGGCATAAAACGAAACAACGGAGAAAGGTGGGGATTTTAGAAGCTTATAATTCCAAAAGGGAGCTAGGTATATTATAAAAGGCAGAATAAGCAAGACGGGTCCTTTAAGGAAGAATCTTTTTTTTTTTTCTACAAGTTCATTTTCCAGCTTGAGCCTAAAGAGGACCCTTGCCAAGAAGGGCCGAAATATACCTCAAATAAAATGTAGCTGACTTATCCGTCTTGCTTTTTCAAATATGATTCGCAGTCAGCTTGGGCTGAAGGAATATCTGATATGTAATTCCTCAGTTAATTTAGTTTAATTTGTTGCAACATACAAAAAGCTGGCTTTCAAGTTTTACGTTAAATAACCGTATTGCCTACTAGAGGCGTTACTAGCCTAAATGTTGTTTGTTTTTTTGGGGTGGGAGGGGCACGGTATTTACCGACTCGCTGAAATTGTTACCAACTGTTTTTCAGAAAAAAATGACCGTTTTTAATTAAAAAAAATCGATTGTTTTTTTAAGAAAATCGACGATATTTTTTTTCCACTGACTTGCTGACAGCATTGGGCGGGCTTCTCCCCCCCATATTTGACGCCTCTGTGCCTACCCAATTCCTGCCCTGCAGCTGTATATCTTCGAGAAGAGTACGTTCCCTTTGGCAAAAAGGTTAAGTCTCAGATGGCAACTGTGGCTTACCGGTAGGTTTCTAATGCGATAATTTACTGCGCCTTCCCCGGGAAATATTTCCCAGCTCTGCCAGGGATTCCGTATCTCTCTTGCAAATTGGATTACAGTGAGAAATCGATCCGGGAGTGACGCAAGCCGTCCGTTTTAAATAAACAGACTGTTTCACAGGCTACTTTTAAAGGATATGCGAAACCCGTTCATGTATTTTCTAATTTTTCTAAAATCCTCTCTTGACTTCGGCCCTATCACTGTTTTTGCAACCGAAATACGTTCAAAATAGGAGAACAGCAGAATTTTGATCGAGACTGTTTCAAATGCTACTTTTGAAAGGATGAGTGAAACCCTTTCATGTCCTTTTACTTTTTTCTAAACCCTCTTTTGACTTCGGCCCGATTACTGTTTTGCAACAGTTATATGTTCGAAGTACGAGAACAACACAAATAGATCGAGACTGTTTCACAGGCTACTTTCGAAGGATAAGCGAAACCCTTTTATCGTCCTTTTACTTTTTTCTAAAAAACATCTTTTGACTTCTACTCGATTACTGCTTTTGTAACTAATGTATGTTCAAAGTATGAGGACGTCAGAACCGTTGATGGGCTGGGACCAAAGGCCAAAGCAGTACTAAAAACAATGAGTCGCAATAGTCATCGCCGTTTAGTGCTTGGACTTTTCTTAAAATCACTGCTCTGTTGATCATCATCAAACAAAACGTTGTGTGAGGTTTTTCTTACGAGTCATGACAACATTGTGTAAGTGTATTTATGCCAGTCAATTAGCATCAGTTCCAAAAAGATGTCGGCCATTTTTTCGTTCCCAAGAATCGTTTTGTCATTCGGTTGCTCTTCGATTGTTTATACTCAGGTGTCAACGAATCCGCATAAATATAAATAATAACGTTTATTTCCTGAATAGCTCATATAATTACTCGCTAGCATCGGATCGTCACACAATTATTAACACGGCTAAAACTTGATAATCACTTCTCAATAATTGCCTTAAAATATTTATATGTATGCACAGTTAATAACGAATATATCACAGTTCAGAATTTAAATGCTTCACGAAATATGGTACAAATGACGAAAGATACCGGTCAGTAGAGTGGATATCGGGGCGAACAAGTCTGGTACAATTACGGGTTGCAGCGCGAAGCCTTGTTTCAGGTCGAGTTGGGTTTGGGGCTTCGTAATCCGGTAGGAGAGATCTATGAAGATCAGAGGACAAGCATTTACGTCCAAAATCCATTGTCAACTTGTGTCGTCTTTCAGACAGAGTGGAGAGACCAAGCCTGTCTAGACAGGCTTGGTCTAAAAGCCTGTAAAGCCTGTAATAAACAATCTTCGATTGTTTATACTCAGGTGTCAACGAATCCGCATCCTCTAGCGTTAACAGTTCGGCGGTCCAAACGCTAGGGAGCGGGTCACTCGAACTGCTCGATTTTCCACGACACGCTTATAAGGAATTTTTCCTGTCTTTCCCATTGCTAAGGTCTTTGACAGCGAAGCCTTGGACGGTCAGGCATGTACCATGTCTGCCTCTTACTTTTTGAGGTTAGCTCTATCTATTTTCAGTAGATTTTCGAGATCTCCTGTGTTTAACGTTGCCATGGCTCTCAGGCTGTTTTAGTAATTAAAACATGTAAAAGTATGCTATTCGAAGAAGATTTGAAAGATATTTTTTGGTATTTTTCGTTTTTTTTGTGTTTAACTTTTTCCTAAATTAAAAAAAAATTCTGATCTGCTTATTTATTGCAGCGGAGTAGCAAAGGAAATAGCAGGAACGAAAACATCAAAATAACAAAACTTAAAAACACTTTTTACATAATGAATAAAGATTTGCATTAAACGGCATCTGGAATATCGTCAAAAAACTAGTTCAGGATGTCTGGGGCTGACAGGATGTTAAATAAATCTATCTACCTATCTGGCTGCGAGACAAATATCCCTCGCCCCCTCCTGTGATCCCTGGAGTCCAACTCCGCTTCTTTTTTTCTAGGATCATACATTAGTTGGCCGTCCGGACGCTCCCTCCCAGCAAGACATCCAGCTTTCCGGTCTCGGAATTCAGCCAGAACACTGCGCTCTGGAGGTAGACGGAAACTCTTTATATATGACGCCCTGTGATGGAGCAAGATGTTGTGTCAATGGATCATTGGTCACTGAAAAGACGCCTTTGACCAATGGCGATCGATTACTTTGGGGGAATAATCACTTCTTCAGGGTGAACTGCCCGAAAGCGCCTTGGCAGATTGGAGGTGAGTACTGTGACCAGGGACTTACAGTAGTTGCGTTTTTGCAGATACCATGGTATCTGATACCACGGTCTAAAGTCGTTTTGTGGTTACCTTGGTATCTGATACCACGGTCAAAAGGCGTGTTTGCAGTTACCGTGGTATCTGATACCACGGTCAAAAGGCGTTTTTGCAGTTATCGTGGTATCCGGCCAGCTATCGTAGTATCTGATATTCTGATACCACGGTCCGACCGTGGTATCTGAAAAAGTCATCTCACCTTCATCAATACCAATAATACAGCCTAGGTGTCAAATTGGTGGGAAAGAAGTTTGGAACTTAGTGATGTGACTGGATATCAGTTTTTATGGCACTTGCAGCTCCGCTCAAGTGCCATATACCGATCGCTTTTCGGTCGGTCGGTCGGTCGGTCGGTCGGTCTGTCGGTCGGTCGGGCGGTCCACTGTTTTCGAGTTAGGGTACTTCCAGATGTCCTAGGACGATGAAACTTGGCAGGCATATCAGGGACCCGATATAACTAACCTGGAAATAATCAGTTTCACGATCCGACCATCTGGGGGGGAGTGGTGGGCCGGGGAATCCTGAGAATTTTGTAGTTTTTGTAAAACCCCTACCCCTTTCTTCTCACTAGTAGGTCTGCGCGCGGCGTGACGTCACTCTTTGCATCGGATCACTCTGTTAACAGCGGAAAGAGCTAGTGCATTCGAGGGTCAAAGGGGTTTGTATATGTGATTCAGTGCGGGGGAATATGGAAAATTGAGTGTTGTGTAACTTTCGAACGGGTGATCGGATTGGGACGAAACTTAATACCTGAATGAATGACATATCTCTGATCTTCCATTTGAAGTCCGAACCGGATTCGACAGCTATGGGGAGTTGGGGGGGGAGACCGGAAATCTCGAGATACGGTTATAGTGGAGGGATTGGAGTAAAACTTGCTGGGAAGAACAAGAATCTGCTCCATATAAATCGTTTACACGTTTGGACTGGACCCGGACACTTGGGGGGGGAGGTGGAGGGGAGTTTCCCGGAATTCTGGTGATGACAGTTTTTGGGATTTTCACGACGAAACTTGGGAGGCGTATCAGGGACCCGATCAAACTAACTTGTAAATAAAAATTCACTCGATCCGATAGTCGTGGGGGTATCGGAGGGAGGGGGAATCCGGAATATTTAGCCATGCGTAACTTTGGAACGGGTGATCGGATTCGAGTGAAATTTAATAACTGAACAGAGGGCCTGTGGTGATCTTTTTCATGTCCGGACCGGATCCGACAACAATTGGGGGGGGGAATACGTAACCGGAATGGACTGGAGAGATCGGGATGGAACTTTGTGGGAATAACAAACAAGTCCAAAACCGAACCGGATTGGCTCCGGCGACTGTGGGGGGAGTTTGAGGGGCGGGTCCGGAATTCCGGTGATCGCGAGTTAAGGTACTTCCAGATGTGCTAGGACGATGAAATTTGGCTGGAATATTAGAAATTCGACAAGATTGGCTTAGAAATCGCCACTTTTCAAATCCGACCATTCCCTAAAGTACCAATCATGACCGCAAATTAAGAAAAATGCTTTTAAGCAAAATATGCATTTCCATGATCCCCATGAGTCCATGATCATTTTTGCCTCAAGGGTTTTGCTTACAAATGAAGTTCTAGCTCCCTTAAAGTGTGCATCTTAACCGCAAGGTCGAAAAGTACTTTTTGTCAAACGATACATCTCAACCTATGATCATTTGTGCCACAAGGGTTTCGCAAAAAAAAAAATTTCTAGCACCCTTAAAGTGCGCATTTTACCCGCATTAGCGGAAAAAAAATACTTTTGATCATACGTATATATCAATGATCCCTAAGAGCCTGATATCGTTTTTGCCTCAAGGGTCTTCCTTACAGATGAATTTCTAGTGCCTTTAAAGTGCGCATCATTACAGCCAAGTTCTACGATAAAATACTTTTTTTCTAGCTTCCTTAAAGTGCGCATCTGAACCGCGCAGTCGAAAATTACTTTTAATCAAATAATACATCTCAACCCATGCAAGTGCCATATGAGCTTACAGCTCTTGTTCTTTTGGGATCAGTTTGAAAAGTGCAATTTTGGCAATTGTCGTTTTTGCAGAGCAACCGTGGTATCAGATACCACGGTAACTGCAAAAACGACTAATTGCAGATCCAGTTACCGTGATAACAGATACCATGGTATCTGCAAGAACGCAACTAATACTTTTATGTAAGAGATCAGTCGTTTCTTCTCACAACGCAGGCTTGCTCGGCCTTTGCAATATGGCGAACGACAGCGTGCTGGTGAAGGCGGTAGTTACAGTAGAGGTATGCTTATGTGAACGTCTGGTAAATGTGAACGATCGCCGAAGAAAAAACTAAAATCCAAACTAGGCATTTTTTTCAATAAATATTGAATAAATTCAGGCTGTTTGCAATTTTTGAATATTTTGCTATTCACTGCTGAAAGTGATTAAACTGTCAGCCGTTTTCCTTTGTTATAGTTTAAAATTTCGCCACATGGAATGCATGGACGGCAACAACATGGCGGTCCGAACCTCCAGATGCGTTCAAAAGAGGAAGAAGATTTTTTTTAAAGCACAACTCTTACTAGAAATAATATTTTCCCTGTGAAATGGATCAGAAATTTTTTTTTCGAAAATACCATTACTTTCCATCTGAAATTAGCAATTTTCTTATTAGCGCCTGTCGACTATGTCCAGCCTTCCTGCTCTCCGACGCGGCGGCTGGGCGCAAAACATTGAAATCTGATCGCGCCGTGGTTCAAATGTGTGAAAACTAAGCAAATAAAAGAAGTTATAAACAAAAGCTTCTCAGATCCTTATGTGTAAAAGAGTTGTCAGCAGACGTTGATGATCCCGGCAAACGTTTCGTTGTGTGACGGGCAAAACTTGGCAAGGCCAAAAAAGCGCTAAAATTTCGTAGGCACAAAACGAAACAACGGAGAAAGGTGGGAATTTTAGAAGCTTATAATTCTGTATGGGAGCTAGATATATTATAAAAAAGCAGAATAAGCAAGAGGGGTCCTTTAAATCAAAGAAAGTCAGTTGAATTTCTATTTGAAGTTTGTGCTAGGATAACCCTGAAATACTTGGCTGTTAGCTGACATTAAGTTTGTTATTTTTCTCTTCCATTTTACTTTTTTATATGCAATTTAAAAAAAAAACCAAGGTAGCGTAACAGTTATAAAAGTGTTCACATAAGCATACCTCTACTATATTATCGTTATCGGTTCTTATTGTTATCGATCACTACCTACACTGTCAGACGTTTCATAACAGATAACGCAAGGATGCGCAGTGTCAACAGACAACACTTGGGATGTAATCTGTTGAGATCTTGAAAACGTTATGCATTTTATGTTAAGCATAGCAAGCGCTGCCGAAGAGCCGAAAAAGTATCTGCTGACTTTTTTGTTTGTCGTAATGATATTGGAAAATTCAGCAGATGCTTTCTTGGCGGTTTTTCGGCTCTTCCTGGCAATGCTTAACATTTAATGCATAACGTTTTCAAGATCTCAACAGATTACATCCAAGTGTTGTCTGTTGAAACTGCGCATCCTTGTTATCTGCTATGAAACTTATGACAGCGTAGTGGTAAATAAACCTGCTCTGGAATCGGAGCCATCTAGCGTTTGGCCGGAAAGAACCCTGACGTATGAGCATCACGCCCCAAAATGAGGAGCTGTGTATGACTGGGAGAACTTCTTTTAGCCTCTTTGGGGACCTCATATTTAAAGCAAATACAGAAATTAAACAAAAGACTTCTTCTAGACAGTCAGACGGACAAACTTTACGAAGCTCTCTCTCTCTCTCTCTCTCTCTCTCTCTCTCTCTCTCTCTCTCTCTCTCTCTCTCTCTCGTCTCTCTCTCTCTCTCTCTCTCTCTCTCTCTCTCTCTCTCTCTCTCTCTCTCTCTCTCTCTCTCTCTCTCTCTCTCTCTCTCTCTCTCTCTCTCTCTCTCTCTCTCTAAGTATATATAGAATCAACCAGTTCGTCATTTCAGTAATTTCAGTAAAATAATTTTAATCATAACATAGTGCATAAAAATAAAAAAAACCTACCCCACCTACCATAAAATATGCCATGGAGCTTCGTAGACAGTCCATGACCCAGTGGAAGATCCGCGATGAATATGAATAACCAGCTTATCAGGTAACGCGAACCAGCTCCACATAGCTTTTGTCTACAAATCTTCCTTCAAAATGTGTCCTTACTGTTTTGTACTCTAACAGTGTGGAGGCAGTTCGTCAGGACAATTGCAATTATTATTTATTTACAACCCACGTCCAAGCTACGAATATAACGAAAGAAAACAACATACACTTCAAATAAGCAACCAAAAACGAAAGCTTGTTTAAGCAGACGGACTAAAGGGTGGACCTGCATTATTTTCAATGAAAATCCGACAATTACTTTTCCTGGTGGATGAAGTGGGTCGATAAACTCTTCTCTGAGACTTCAAATAACGAACAAACGCGAGAAAAGAGCAGAGGAATTATGAAAGAACCAAAAAAAGAAACGAGAGAGAAGTGACCACGCGCGGCCTGTTTATTATCCTCAGCTTTGGCCGGAGCGGGCTTGAAGTAATATCGACCGTTTTGATGCTGAAGTAGAGCTGACGGAAGTTCATGCTCGGAATTCCTTAGCGTTGAAAATTATGACGACAGGTCAGGGGCTACGTTTAGTCTTGATACGTCCGAAAATTGCAAGGACGAGGCACCTGGGAATAGTTCAAAATTGCAGGAGGGGGAAGGGAGATACTAACTTTTCGACAAGGGACCTAGGAATTATGTCAAATGTATACTTTGGAAAATGGAGGGGAAGCTGGAAGGAAATGGTTTAAGAACATGATTAGGGTTTGAAAAGATTTCGCAGTTCCGTGAGGAGTGAATTGCGGGAATCCGTAGCACAAATCGAAGCTTGCCTGTAGAACCTGTATTTTCTGTAACTGAAAGCACGAGTAGCAAAAGATGCAGTTTCTATTCCAGGATTTCAGCGCTGTCCTTATTTTTTAACAAGGACAGTAATGAACAAGAGAAAAAAAGAAAGAAACCGAAGAACTCGACGGAAATAAACAGCATAACCGGTATTCTCACCAGTCAACCACAAACCCCTGATTTTTGGATACCCTATGCCAAACGCTGGATATGCCCAGCGTTTAGCATAGCCTATGCTTAACCCTGGACACCCTACGCCAAACGCCGGATAGTTGTTGGCACCTTAACCCTGACCTACCTCACTACAGTTGAATTCTGATGGGTTGATTTTTGAGCTTCACTCAAATCATCAATATTTGATTGGGCCCCAGTATCCAGCATTTGGAATGGTGTATCCAGCGTTTGACATAGGGTATTCCAAACGCTAGATATACCCAGCGTTTGGCATAGGCTTTCCCAAAATCAGGGATTTGTGGTAGACTGATTCTCACCAATCAGTTCCTCGGAAGCAGGGCATCCTTGTCTGGCTCGAATAGCGCAAAACAAGAAAAAATGCGAGAATCAGTCTAGCGGCCGTTGGGGGGGGGGGATATTGCATAGGAAGTTTGGAATGTCGGGAATCAGGATTGATGAAATGATTATGAAAATGGAGTTATTTAGTAATATAGGTGATACGGGTCCTTTAAAGTTCAACGCGTAACAAAGCCGTAAGGCACGCACCACGTTGGAAAGATAAAGTACATCCTTGTCTTTGCAATTGAATAAACTCTTTCATTCAGTTTTCAGTCTCTTGCTAATACCTATCACAAGTTCCTCGACTCCAAAAAATGGAGTTTCTTTGTATCTTAGCAAAACAGAGAAAAGGATTTCCGAAGGATATGAAGTAGTACTTGAGCCATAAACGCGAATCGTACTTGACCATTCCGATGAATCAAAGTACAGGGGAGGAGGTAACCTGATAGGTTCTCCTGAATACGTCCCTTGTTCTTCAAAATGAGAACACAGTGCAGAAAACACAAAGCAAACTTTCTAACGCAGATCATTAAGGGACCCCTCTTAGTTATTCTGCCTTTCATATTATCTCTTGCTCACTTCTGGAATTATAAGCTTCTGAAATGCCCGCCTTCCGCCACTGTTTCGTTTTGTACCTACGACTTTTTGACGCTTTTTCAGTCTAGCCGAGTTTTGTCTCAAGTCCCTGACATCTCATTCCACAGCTTAAAAGTATTGTTTTTCATTTTGGAAGACATCAGGTATATTTTCTGTTTTGGACTTCTTTTATTTTGCTTGGTTTTCCCATCTCTTAACCACGGCTTGTTCAGTTTTCAAATATTTTGCTTGCAGCCGCCGCGTCTGAGAACGGGAAAGCTGGACAGAGTTGACAAGCAGTAACAAGAAAATCGCTGAAAAGTAATGGTATTGTTAGAAAACGATGTTTGTGAACCATTTCATCTTGAAAAGATCATTACATAGAGATATAGAGATATTTTTTTTATTTTTTATAGAGATCATTTCTAGTAAGAGTTGTGCTCTAAAGGTTCGCGTGGTGCAGATACCGATCCCCTGTTTCAATGCCCTCGGCTGGGAATGCGATGCGTGGATTTTAAAACTTCGCAGCTGCGAACAGTTTCGCGTAAAGAAAATACGCTTTTTGAAACTAAGTAGAAGAAGCAAAACCGTATTTGAATACTAAATACGTCGAATACTGAAAACGCACACTCATAAACTCAGAGTGAAACGTTACTTGAGGTTTACGAGGGGTTGCCCACTCTCGATTTTAGTGTACAGCAAGTGCTCGATGCTGTGGGTCCCGGTCGGTGCTGGTGCAGGTTTCCACTTGTTTAAACATTAAAATCGGCACATTTAGAAGCGGGAATCGCCTAATTTACGGCCGGCACCGCCGGTTTCGGTCGGTGCCCAGAAAGGGTGTACAGCAGGTGCCGGTGAGTAGATAGCCCCTCGATAGTTCCAGACTTTTTTTCCTGTGGGGGAGGTGGGAGTAAATCAGCTTATTAAATTTCAGGAAAGGGTTTATAAGAATTAACAAAGCTCCTCATTTAACAATTTATTCTGAAACCGAAGCTAGTCAATGTGTGGTTAACCACAGTAGTGGTTATACTGACACTTCAAGGTTCAAGGTTTTTTATTCTTAACTATAACTGATAAATTAACATTAAAAACACGACTTTCAGCACTTACAGTTATTTCAGGGTTTGAACCGGAGAGAAGAAAAACATCGAGTGGTTCAAACCCTTTCATATAAATCAATAAAACAAAATCGACCCAACACTGAGTAGAATGATCACCGCACGACACTGCCAACACGAAACGAAATCAATCCAAACAAAAACAACAAAAAACAAACAAAAACGTCCCACTTCCTCCTTCTTCATCTTCCAGTGCGACTTTCAGGAAATGGATTGAACAAAAACCAAATACGGTAACAGCCGACGTACGTTTAAATGTCCTTCTTTACATTTTGTATGTCTCTTAAATGTCCATCAAAAACCAAAGCCGGCAAGAGCCGTTATACATTTAAATGTCCTACTTTACCATTTTACATGTCCCGCTTCCTATTCTAGTGTCAGGTAATTTCGCATTTTAGGGATACGATTGTTGGGGGTTGTTCGGTTTTTCGTTTTTATGGATTTTGAAATCTGCGAACGGAGATCTTGTTGTTGAAGCATATTTGTTCAGAAAGCATTCAGATTTCGTATTGATAGTTAAACTTGGGTTGGTGGCGATGAAAGCGTTTGTTTCGTTTTATTTCCGATGGTTTTATGGCTTTCCGCCTCTTTGAACGTTATTGTACGTCTTCAGTTTAATTCAATACTAAGAATCGCACAAAACTTACTTTTTGAACAATGATTTGGTATTTTTGGTGCCATAACGTTTCACGAAAAAGGGGGGAAGCTTTTCTTGTTCCGTTCAGAAGACATTCGTTGTTGTTGGAGACTGTCAAGTCCCCATCTTCAGTTATGCTAAAGATGACCAATCAGTTTGCGTTACACGACGTCATAATAATGACAATACAGTGCAGAAAATAGGCCATTGGCGTCTGCAAAATTGGTCTTGAACATTGTTTGTTGTGGATCCTTTTAGCGTACGGATGGTCTAAGAAGTTATTGAAAGCATAGATAGAATCGCTCTTTACATCTTGAGATATAAGGGATTTCCAACAGCCCATCACTCCGTTTTGGAAAAACTATCCACCGATATCTTTTGTTAATAGCTAGCTTAAAGTCATCTCCACGCAAACCATTTTTGTTAAGCTGAGAATTGTGTCGGCTTAATCTTTTTTTTTATGTCTTAGACGTTAGGCCTACTTAAAAAAAATATCATACCAAACTTATGGGGTATTCATATTCTTGCCTGCTTATACCGTTCCTCGGCTAGTATTTAATTAAATTCTACTTTTTTGCAGCTATAATTAAACTAGTATTGGTTTCAAAGTGTAAGGGAAAAATCAAGGTGTTTTTTTTATCTATTAAAAAAAACGTTAATTAAACTTAATTTCATTAGATAACAAATGTCTAAAAACTACTTTTCTCTAATTCATCGTCATTTCTCCCTTATACTTTAAAACACATATTATTTTATATTCCGATGATAGCAGCAAAAAAGTGGGCTTTTTAGTCCCCATAGAAATTTAAGACATACCACTTTGTTACACTCTTCGCTACAGAGTGTGGATATTAACTAAACTTAAAATTATAAGTTACACTAAAGCACGGACACTTATGTACATTTTACATATTTAACAAATTCCTCAAACTAATTAATATTTACATTGAGCTCTACATTGAACTTACAAACTTCATTAAACTTGTACATGCTAACAACCCTATTTACGTTCAAAATATATGTCACTCATTATTTTAATACGACACCCCCTTTTTAATCCCCTTTCTCTCTCTAGGTGCAATGAGCGATCCCCAGACCCCAGCCCAGGCCATTGACTACAACTTCGCCCGGGAAGAGATTATGCTCAAGGAAATGTCCAACGACCCTATTCAGGCGGCCATCGCTCGCCTTGAAAGACAACACGAAGAGGATAAGCAAGGTATGTTCCAGGGAAGCCGGGATAAGCTTTGTCCCCATCTTCCATTCCCTGTTTCAACGTAGAAGTGCCACCAGAATTATGTGTCCGTGTCTAGACGGATGAAGGGACCGAGTACGGAAATCATGGAGGAGGGGATTTTGCGAAGGGTTGCTCACTCGCTGAGCACCACTGTTGTCCACTGTACACCCTCCCTGGGCACCGGCTGGGCACACCTGGGCACCACTGTACAACCATTTTGGGAGTAGGCACCTGTTGTAAATAGACCAGTGCCTACTAGAGCCTCACGTGCCGAGCGGATTACACGATGACAATGGGACCAGTTTATTACTTCTTCAGTAAACAGATACAGAAACCCTGTAATAAAACATCACATTAAAGTTTAACCGAAAAGGGATGGGATAGGACAATCTAGTTATCCATCACGTGTTAACTTAAATTGGCTTGAAGACCCGCTGAAAATGCGTTACTTCGTTGTTCCGCTGTTTACGAATAATCGATTTTCAAATAGTGGAATTTCCTTGTGATTTATGGTACTGAATTTTTGTTGTATGCTTTACGAGAAAGATTTATGATTTTTTTTTTGTTCAGGCACTAAGCAATCTTCACACCAATCTCACCACTGTCCACTGAAAAGCTGCGTTTGTGTTAAGATTAAAATTTCCCCCGTCATAGTAGAATTTACGTTGTGGGGACAGCCGCAGCTATTCTGAACGTCATAACTAGAGCAGATTGTGGAAAATTAAAAAATTCCTTTGCAGGATCCAGATAATTCAGTGTATTCAGTTGGATGATACAAAATTAAATCTGCTTTTCAGTTAAACTTTAACATAATACTTTTAAGATAATATTTAATTAATCCCTAACTATTTAATAAATATTTCACCTCTCTAAATACCTATTCTAATAACTAGATATTATCTTTACCTATCCGTCTATGTATATTAATTTTCTTTCCAATACCAAAACATGTTTACTTATTTCTATCTACGATAGAACCACTACACTAGCGCCGACACTTCCATACTGTGGCAAATACTGTCCGCTAGGTAGTGTTATTACTACTTAATACTGTTTGGTTAATTACTGATACTATATATTTATACCAAAATGTGGTTTTCATAACAGCACCGGCTGGGCACCGCTGGGAACACCTGGACACCGGGCTCCACTGTACAACCATTTTGGGAGTGAGCACCGGCTGGGCACCACTGTACAACCATTTTGGGAGTGAGCAACCCCTCGTGATTTTGTCCATCTTGATGTTGGTTTGGATGATTTGTTCTTCTGCAGCATCGGTCAAAGAGTAAATCCGTACCCGGATAATGTTTCAAGCACACCTCGCACTATTTACTGTTTTATGTTCCAATATTTAAAACTATTTGAAAACTAGGCTCTGCTTTTAACAGATTATCCACGGCGTTGGCTGTTCTAAGCCTTATCCCAGGCCCATTGACTTCTAGCAAAAACCCCCGTAGTTTACCTGATTCGAGAGTCTGCTTTTTTCGCTGCTATAATTAGAATCTGAATAATATTGGTTTTTAAGTAGAAGGGAAAATAAAGAGAAATTAGAAGATAATTTTATTATTAAATAAAATAGAAGTGATTTATGATATGGAAAGTTAATTGTTTAGAAAAGGTAGAAAATAAAATACATGTGGTTAGGGGCGGATTGGAAGATTTTAAGTTTATATTGAATTTTTTAGATAAATTAAAGTAAATATTGTAGTTTGTAATTATGGATTTGGAGTGTATTTGTAGTGCTTAGGGGCCTCTGTCTAGTGGTGTTTGTTTGCTTTTTGTTGGGGTTAGGGAACTATATGTGTAGAGGTGAGGATTCGTAGATACAAAATTTTTTATATTTGTATTAAGAAAAAAAAAAAAAAAAACCGGCAAAGCTCAGGTAACCGGTTTTACGCATGAATAGCATGATACGTGAACAGTCGTTGAGAGCATAATGCACATGGAAATAGTGAATAAGTGCAAAGATTAGTGAGGTATCGTGGAACGTTTGAAATTTGGGTCTACGGGCTTAAAAATTAAAGTTTACAATTACGGATGTATGTTGCTGTGACATTAAAGACACGAAGGTTTTTTTTTAAGCACAAACAAACTTATTGCAACTGATATTTGTGTTTAGTTACTCTAAACGTCTTGGTTCATCGAATTGTTTTTCCCGATTAACCCCCCTCCCTCTCCAACTAATCTGCTACTCAGTACTTGAAGAACTCCGGCCCCTCCCCCCCCCAAAAAAAAAACGAAACTAAGGCCTCCCCGATCAAATTAATTGGTTTTCCGATAACTTGATGGTGCTGCTAAACAGATTAATTGGCGGAAATTAAAAACAGTTTCTGGGGGTGGAATCAGTACTGACTGAGACAATCGGTACAAGAAGCCAACTACATAAAAAAAAACTGGATAAGATTGGAACCAAGACAGAGGCAATAAATAGCCTACCCAGCGCAGGCAGTGTCGCCTTTTTTGGTGGACCCTAGGCCATCCGTGGATTTTTGGCCCCTTTTCACGAGTCAAAAACGTAAAAACGCCAGCACATTAGCAAACACGAGTCTTGATGTATTAACAATTATAGAGCCACTAAGAAATAAAAGCAATGCCATTCGTCAACAGTTAGCACTTTCGGCGGCATTTGCAAGCAGCAAAATCATCCAGATTGATCGATTTCAAAACAACATTTTCTTTGTCAACCATTTACAGTGGCCGTTTGGCCTCTCGTTTGCCTTGGCCCAGCACCGGCCCAAGGGTAAAGACGGCACTGGGCGCAGGAGTGCCATCATTTATTTATTTATTTCCCTCAGAACTGGGGAGTACAAAATTTGTGTATAAAACAAAACTACGCCTAAACCAACTGGTCCATTCAGTGACATATAAATATTATAAATAAATACATATGATTTCGACAACTAATTAACAGTTGTTTACATACTACATTCTGTGGAAAGGATTTAAAGTTTAAGTGAAAAGGCAGTTAATTTTTACATCTGAGTTGAATACACTGAATTATTTTGACTTGTCTAATGGATTTTTTTTTCTCACCCGGGGTTCTAGTAATAACGGTCAGAACGTGCGCCGCCTGCACGACAACCCGACATTCACCGACACGCGGAGAATTGAAATTTCAGTAAAAGCATGCAGTTCCATGCGTAAAGACGCTAAGCTCGGAGAAGTAAGAAAATGACGTTAAGATATGTCTTGCAGGGAATCTGTAATTTTTACTTAATTTTCCAGCAATGGCTTAGCCGACCTTTTTGTTGCTAAATCTTTCAAGCATAGACGGACAAGCACATAGAGGTACCGCAAATCCGGAAGAGAAGTTCATTCGATGAAATTGGTTATCTGGAGGATAGTGGACACGCGAAGTAATTCATGTTTTCGGGTTTTCACGCCTATTTAGGTGAATAAGTGATGTGTAACTAGACTGTCGGGTCTCAGTTAAACTTTAAGAAGACTGCATACACAACAGTTTTGTAACACAAAATTTTGTAAGTTTGCGTAATATCTGTAGAGACTCCCACATTGTAGAGACTCCCATATCTTTAGGAAAAAAAGATGTAAAAATTTGAGAAGGTGTTTTTTAAGTATTGTACATTTTTGATGTATCTCCCAAAATCCTTCCGTAATCTTAAATTGGTTTCAAATTTTGATGTTCAGGATAGCATCAATACACTTTTTCGTTGTCATTCAAATCTGCTCACCCTCCACCAACATCCCTGCCCTAAGCTGCCAGCCCACGACATCATTAGCCAGTTTTTATTCCTGAACCCGTTGAGCGTAGGTGTAAAATTTTAAGTTTATTTAGTATCTTTTTTAAGTGTAAGTGAAGAATGCAGCCATTTTTATTTATTTTGTTTTGTTTAGTGTTTTAATATGTAAATTTTATTTTAATCTGCTGTCACCAAAAAGTGGGTAATAAATAAATTGGTCAAGTAACATAGGCCTGTAGAGGAAGTACGAAGTAGCCCAGCCAGTATGATGGGCAAACACATTATTGGTAATAATTATGAATAATAATTATGTTTAGACAAAGTAGCATTCGTAATCTCCAAAGGTTAAAATAGTGGATTTTACGAATCTCGCTCGAATCTAGACTTCCAGTCCACGGGGCATGCTCCTCCATTGATTTCATTTCTATCGAGGCAGTAATATAAAGCCTGAGCAAGGGAACCATTGCACCTCCTCCCTGCTGAACCCCGTCATCGATTACCGATGTTTTACGATATCTTCTAGCTTGAAACTATTTGATAAATAGAGTTGATAGATTGATCGATTAGCCTACTCAACAATTCGATTAGCCTGAACAAACACGTAACCTATATTTGCGTATTTTCCTCCCCGCACAATACCTCAGTACTTCAACAATAACACCCTACCCCCCGTACCCAATAAAAACAAGACCAAAGGTTCCGATGGGATCCCAAAACTTCGATATTTGATCCAGACAATTAGGTTTCGTCTTCGTCAGATCCGGTCTTCGCCAGACTCCATGAACATTTATACTCTTAAAATTTAGAAACAGATTAAGGCCAAACAGCTAATCATTAAGGAAACCAAGTTCTGATCTGGATTCAGCTTGAGTGTTTATCCCTACAAGTCGAATGAAACGATCCTGGCTTACTTCTGCGAATTTTCCGGTTTCTGGTGGAATTCCAGAACTACTTGTCCGACGAAAAACTAAAGCTCAAAAACGAATTCAGCGTATCTAGTTACCCCTATTTCCAACATCTAATCAACTTCAATTAAAAATTTAACTTATCACAAATTTTCCGGTTTCAACCGGATTCCGGACGAACTATATGTCAGGCAAAAAAATGATTGTCATATACGGATTCAGCATGCCTTCTTACCCCTATATCGAACGTCTACTCAACTTCAAGTAAGACTTCCACTTTCAACAAACTTTCCGGTTTTGGCCGGATTCCGGGCGAACTACTTGTCCGGCAAGAAAATGGTTTTCATATTCGTGTTCAGCATGCTTTCTTACCCCTAAATCAAACATCTAATCAACTTCAAACAAAACTTTTACTTTTAACAAACTTTCCGGTTTTGGCCGGATTCCGGACGAACTACTTGTCCGGCGAGAAAATAGTTTTCATATTCGTGTTCACCGTGTCTTCTTACCCCATAATCGACTATCACATTAGCTGTTTAAAAATATTTTACTTGCCCCTTAATTTGAACCCCCTCCCCCACCCCTAAATGTAAAGCTACAGGGCCCATCTACGAACTCGACCTTACTCTTGACCCAAAGAACGCTCACACCAAGTTTCATCAAAATATCTCATTCCCTTCGAGAGTTATCGTGCTCACAGACAGACGGACGGACAGACGGACGGACGGACAGACGGACAACTTTTGCGATGTCATAGGTATCCCTCCACTTACGTTTTGGGATCCCAAAAAAACAACTAAGGCTTTCCGATAAGTAAGGTTTCAACTTTCAGTCGCCCTGGAGAGGCAGCGCCAGGAGTACGAGCGGCAGTTTCAGCAACTACGGAACATCATGTCTCCGTCGACTCCGTATGCACCTTATACTCCTTTTGATCCCTTCAGGAGCCGGGGGTCGATTGGTACCCCCACATCCCAGAGCAACGTTGAGAGGTGGACCCAGGACAGGTATGCTAACTTATACTTAAAGGTTCACCGAAACCCTGTCTTCTCGTTGTCAGAATAGTCCCGCTACCTTTATTTCAGTTTTTCTGAATGATTGATGTAGCAAAATGGCAACACAAATCGCAGGTGACCCAGGTATAAGATCATTTAAAGCAAACCTCGCACTATTTACTGTTTGTGTTCCAATATTCAGAACTATTTGAATACTGTAAAACTAGGCCCTGCTGTTAACTAAGTATCGACGGCTTTGGCTGTGTTAAGCCTAGCACAATGCATGCCTTCGTTATGTTTTTTCCGTTCTTCTGTTCACAAGATGACTCACGAAGGTCTTGATATATTTCGTACGGACTTGATGTTTCAGATCATCGTCAAAGTACAGGTCAATTTCGCAGATAGACCCCGTTATTTGGCGGTGGATAGACCCCGTTATTTTGGCGGTTCAGATCAAGGGGTGCAGCTCCCCTTCTAGGACAGTACCAATAGTCCCACCTTCCTAGGTCAGGTTGGGGATAGTGAGCTCTTGCCTGGTATTGTGACGTCAACAAATTACAAAATTATAGAATTGTATGGGCATATGATAGAAAATTTAAATTGAAGGTTGCTTAGGAAGAATGAACGATGTTACAGTTGGTAGGTCATTTCTCGCATTTTATGTCCAAGACTGTGTGGATGACCTACGTGTGGTTAAATAAACACTTTTCTTTTTTTCTTTCTATAATAATAGAGGTAGGCTTTTATCCACCAAAATTACGAGACAGAAAAGTAAGTGAAGACAAGAGAGGTTTTGCTTGCAATTCAGGTCCCGAAGCTTCCTTATCTCTTTTGCAGTGTCGTCGTTTTCCCTTTGCTTCTCTGTTGCTCCAAGTCCCAGGAGGATAGACATAGTAGTATTTAACTCCCAAGGGCAACTTTGTGTCTGTTAGCGCAGCGGGGTTGTTTTACAGACACCGAAAGAAAGTGACATACGCCTATGAGATTACAGTTTTTCCGTCCGTCTGTGATCACAGTAACCCCAAAACCGATTGAGATGAAACTTGGTATTGACATTCCGTGGACCAAATCCTAGAAGCAATGATTTATTTTCAACCAAATGCAAGGTTATTTTCCTGTATGGGACTTGTGACTCAGTATTTTAAGGGTGGAAGAGGGGCTAAGTATTTGGGGATAGAAAAAATATCCGATCGAATGGGAAACTAGAAAGAAAATAAACACAGGGTAAAAGCAAGAAAAAATAACGAGACAGAATTGCTGTCTCCCTATCTCGGTCATACAAACATGCAGAGTCGAGTAAAATACGGCCGACTCCCGACGCAAATGAGGGGAGGATACTAGCTTCGCCCCACATCACGTTTCGTTACCTCTACAAATAGCTATATCGCCGTAAGTCGCTGATGAGGAAATCTAGCAGTCAAAGCTGATTGGTTCTATGGACGCGCTCCAGAGCGGGTCAGCGCGCGGAGTACGCCTCCTGCTAGCCTCCCTCAACATGTCTTGTGCGAGAATCAACGGTGAAGACGGAAGAGGAGTAAACGGGTATCAACATCAGCTCAAAGCTAGAGTAAATACCTCCAGGTCCGCTCAGTTTTGTCGGGGTTTTCATAGTCGCTGCATGCGACTAAAGACATAAGTTCTTGCTAATTATTTGTTCTTGGTAAAAGGGCATATGGAGACAGGAAATGTTATCAATACTTAGAACTTGATCAAGTGAGGGGTGTGGGTCCATACATTTTTTGTTTAAACTGATGACGAAATCAGTAATCTCTTAGGCCTATAGTTATCCCTCAGCGACAAAAAAAAATTATGTAGCCGGGGACGTTCCGTCATGGTGACGTTTTGATCGAGGACGTTTCGCCACGGGGACGCTGTGTCGTGGAGACGTTTTGTCATGGGGACGTTTTGTCACGGGACGTTTCGCCGGGGACGGTTCGAATGGGGACGTTATGTCGACAACCCGATCAAGAAGGTCAGTGTGATCCAAGTGTGACGACCTAATCCAAGGTTTAAATCCCAAAGGTATATTACTCTAACGCGACCAGATGTATTTTGACAAAATAAGTCACAGAAAGGTAAAACTGCAACCTATTCATTTACTGCCTGCAGCCTCGGGTGAATGATATGAAGAGGGGTTTGCCACTTCAAGGTGACCTTGGTCACAGCGTGACACCAGTTTAGGGTCTCAGCGAAACTTCTGGTCTTGATTTTTTTTTTCTTTTTGGCGGGGTTGGTTCTAAAATTTCGCGGTAATCACTAATTTCCTTCCATGCGATATCTATTATTTTTTTTTGTTTTTTATATCAGCAGCTAATAATTAAAGTTCGTCCTTGCGAAGATTTTCAGTGTACCCTTCCGTTTTAATTCCTGTTCCTGATCGAAATTGGTTGTCATAGCAAGAATGTTTCGTGCCTGGAATCGTGGAACAGATAACCCAATAGAACCTCCGCCTTTGGTCCCATGCAGCGACTATGGATACACCGACAAAACTGAGCTGAGCTAGAGGTACTTGTTGAGCTTTGAGTTGATGCCCGTCTACTTCCCTTTTCGGTGCTGCGCATGTTAGAGGAAACAGTGAGGAGGCGCGCTGACCCGTGCTGCAGCGCGTCCAGGCACCCAATCGGTTTTTACTTTCAAAATTTCTTCTCGGGGGCTTTACTGCGATAGTCGACAGCTGTTTGTAGAGGTAACGAATTGTGATGTTCCGCGAAGCTTCTACTCTCCGCTCGTTTCATCGGCCAGGGTATAGGAATCTATTCTGGAGACAGGGGTCCTGGTGCTTATTTGTTCCTGGCTGTACTGATAGCAAGAACAAATAACGAGACAGAACTGCTGTCTCCTTATCTCGGTCATACAAACATGCTGAGTCGAGTAACCCGATGCAAACGAGCGGCTTCGTGTCACATCACGTTTCGTTACCTCTACAAATAGCTAGATGGCCGGTAAGTTCCTAAAGAGGATATCTAGAAGTCAACGCTGATCGGTTCTGTGGAGGCGCTCCAGAGAGGATCAGCGCGCGGAGTACGGCTCCTGCTTGCCTCTTTCGATATTTCTGGTGCGATAGGCAACGGTGAAGACGGAAGAGAAGTAAACGGGTATCAACATCAGCTCAAAGCTAGAGTAAATACCTCCAGCTCCGCTTAGATTTGTCGGGGTTTTCATAGTCGCTGCATGCGACTAAAGACTATATTGTCGGGGTAAAGTAAATACCTCCAGCTCCGCTTAGATTTGTCGGGGTTTTCATAGTCGCTGCATGCGACTCTCGAGGGGTTACCGACTCCCCGGCAACTGCTTTGCACCCTTTCCCGGCACCGGCCGAAATCAGCGGTGCTGGCCGTAAATTAGGCGATTCGTCTTTCATATGCTTCTAGACATGCTAATTTAATGTTCTAACACGTGAAAAACCGGTGCCGGCACCGAACACATGCACACTCAAATCGAGAGTGGGCAACCCTTCGTATATTTGAGAAGTAGTGAACTGAAAGACAAAAATGCTCCTCAGCCGGGATTTGAACCCAGGACCTTCTGCTTACAGGACATACACTCTAACCGTTTGAGCTACCGAGGGGCTTGTGAACAGAGTTCGCAAACCACTACAATAGTCCGGTACAAGCCGGCCATAGGAACAGTGATCTCTGTTCACAAGCCCATCGGTAGCTCAAACGGTTAGAGTGTCTGTCCTGTAAGCAGAAGGTCCTGGGTTCAAATCCCGGCTGAGGAGCATTTTTGTCTTTCAGTTCACTACTTCTAAACTATTTCCATCTCAAGGGCGTATTCCCCATCAAAAAATTACATCTGGTTTTCACCATGAGACCCCGCCAAGTGGGTCCTGGTTTGTCTACGTGACTCCGACATTGGAGTCCTAGACTTCTACACTAAATTCAAAAAAAAGTTCCTCTTGGTTCATTAGTCACGGTAAAAGTCCCTTAAATAAAGTGCCATCTGTGTATTAACCCTTCGTTAGGTGTAGAATTACAGGCCTTGATGCAGACTAGCTTTCGACGATGCAGAAGTGCCGGTGGTTTCCATTTACGTGCGGATTACTCAATCTAATCCTCGCTCCTGATTCGTACTTCTCGGTTTATCACCACTTCTCCATTGCGTGGTGGAAATAGGTGGAATTGCTTGCGAAAAAAGAACAGAAGCACTACGCGATATTGCCATCAGTGTAATGAAACTGAGATCGAGGGCGACCTTCAAGGGGAGTGTTAGTAATTTTCTGATCTCAGGGGCCTTTTTTTATTGATTATGAATTTAAGTCCCGGATATTCGAGAAATTCGTAGCAAAGCCAAATTTTGAAATTTTCGTCTTGAATATTCGGCTTGAATGGAACTCCTAATAGAAAAGATCTTTTCACGATAAAATGCTTCAGAAATATCGTTTTCCGGAAGTACCAATACATGCCACGTGGAGTTAGCGATTTTCTTGTTAGCGCTTGTCGACACAGTCCAGACGACGCCAAATATTCGAAAAAGTGCGCTGTCCGTGGTTTGAAAGCGGGAAAATTTAATTTGTTTGAAAATTTAAATTTATTTGTTCTTTTTTTATTGAATTATGTCTTGCAAAGTTAAAATTGTATCTTTGTGTGTTGTTCATTGTTCCTTCTTCTCCATTTTTTTTCTCATACTCCATCAGTGACATTCTATGTAAAGATGGGTAATAAACTTATTAAAGTCATTCACGCAAAACGAAATAAGTCTGAATTAGTCAAGAAATGTGTAATATAAGACCTGTTGGCTACCAAATCTGCCAAGTTGAATCACAAAATCTGAAGGTTGATTTTATCTTGCCCTTCTTCTTTAAGGGGTTCTCGGTGGGCCTAGAAACTTTCGGCGAATTTTGCGTTGCTTGACTGGCGACCACGTCTCGACAGAAAAGGTGCTTCAGAATTCGTAGGTGCAAAACCAGAAAATGGCGAAAAGCAGGGATTTCTGAAACTTGTAATTCTGTAGTGCAGCGAGGGGCAATGTAAAAGGCAGAATAAGTACGACGGGTCTTTTAGGGACTGTAACTTCTTATAACAAACCTCTATATAATACTACTTTTCGTTATATTTTGTATCCTCAAAGGGTTGGTTCGTAGCTGGAGAGGGGGAAGTTCGGACGGTTGGTCCTAGGTCCTACATCCAATAACGGAACTCCCAGAAACCACGTTTATTGGTGAACTTAAGCATACAATATCAAACTCTCAAAAACTGACTACTGCAGTTTGAACTCCCTAGCTTATTACCCTACTCATTAAAGTCCTTTTCACTTTTTTTTAAATAGTGGCATTTCTCGGTTCAGTGCCATTGACAGTTATTCTCAGTTCTTCGGTCCCGAGATGCTGATGACGCATCTTGTTTCTTGCTTGTTCAGGGGCTACCAATTTACAAATTTAAATTAACGTTCGTAAAAAAAAAAATTGATTAATTAGTGTTGAAATGAAATTAAGTTATTGTTTAAGTTAAGTTGAAGTAGTTTGTGGTAACCGCCCAGTGCCAGTGCATATATGTCTTCTCATGGGCGGTTACCTATCATGATGGTTTATTATGTAATTTAGCAATAAAATAATCTAATCTAATCTTATATTTAACCGATTCCCCTTCCGCAGTACTTTATATCGACCGCTTTATTTCTAGAGATGAAACCTTCCGCCGAAGCTTAGCCACTCTTCGCGAAGACATAGTGAGAGCCAACGCCGCCGTCCGCGAAGCCAACTTCCTCAGCGAGGAAATGGGACGACAAACGACATTCAGCGTGACACTACAAATCCCGCCGCAAAATTTAACGCCGAACAGACGGGTAGGTCTGTTAAGTCCGGTCTTCCTCTCCCGGAACTTCCGGAATCTGGGCTTCCAGATTATTCTTTGACGTCTTCTGTAAAGTGCATCTGGAATATGAACCGGTCCGAAAGTATATCAAAATAATCCGGAAAAAAAGGGCTTTTGAACTTCCAGATTTCCGGAATTTTTAAGTATCGCAGAAGAAATTCAAAAATCTCGGAAAATCTGGGAACCCAGATTCCGGAAGGTGAAGACTCACCTTTACTGTAAACGTGTTCCACCCTACCTACCGTTGTTACTACGCATGATGTCACGAATCTTGGCGTCAAGGCTGGAACACATTTTTCTATTTTCGTCAAAATATCGTGCCGCGGTTTGATCAAGCAAATCACGTTACAGAGATCGTAGTTACCACGCTAACGACGCTCCCGAGCGTGGAAAGCAAATAGTTACTCTTAGTTACTATTTTGAGAAGGTTGGAACGGTCAGCGTATAGTAACTTTTGACGAGGTTGGACCCAAAATAATAATTAATAGTTAATATTGTTAGAAGGGTGGAACGCGCTGGGTTTTTAACGTTGCTAAACGGACAAGTCAGCTCAGACTTTTCCAAACTCTAGTTCCGAGGAACGGGATTGGCCGTTGCAGGACTTGGCTCCTCCCATAGGAGCCGACTGGTGCCAAGGGACAGCTTGTCCGCCTTGGAGGAGGAGCCAGATGGGCCACAGTTTTGGCGTCCAAGTTCTTAGACATATTTCGGCCCTTCTTGAAAAGGGTCCTAATCGGGCTATGGCTAGAACAAAAAATCTTCAATCCAGCACCATCAAATATGGTTCGCAGTCAGCTTGGGCTGAACCAAAGAGTGACATTTATTGACCGATTTTTAAGACAAACACAGTTTGTGCCAACACTTTATTGAGAGGATGCAACCCCTCACACTGTCAAACAAAGTTCGTCTCATCCTAACTGGAAGCTCATAAATAGTCTGACTCCTAGATGGAGCAGCCAAGTTAGATTGAGACGGCCAACTTTATAGGCTCTCAGCCCGATTTATAGGCCAATTTCTTTTTGCAGAGAGGCGCTTTCGTAAGTGAGCCTGCGATTCTTGTCAAACGTAAAGGACGCGCGAACCAAGTCTGGCCTATGGATAAATTGGAGAATAAGCTGATTGACATGAGAGAGCTCTACGCGGAGATTAAAGACAGCGGTTTCTCCCTCGATGTAAGTATTTTTGTCCGACCTTTTGGATTTAAGGCCCCTTAACCGTCTCAGTACGACGCGTTCACACAGTTGAATCCAAATTTTTTTTTAAATAAATTGGCTTTTCAGTAAGCTGAGATAATTGACCTGTTAGTTCCATGTTTTCCTGCTAATGTGATATTACCAAACAAATTTTGCACAAGCAAAGACAGGGTTTTGGTAAATAAAAATATTTATGTATCTATCTGTGTTAACTCCTTTTAACTCAGACATGGGCTCGTTCTACCAGAATAGACCTCATTACCGTAGCTAATCTTATCTTTGCATAGAGGCGATTCTATCTGAAATAGTCCATTTCGAGTCTTGCAATTCCTTTCATTCCTTTTTGTCTAGGGGGAGCTGCTTAACTCCGACATGGATCCGTTCTACGAGAACCAGGAGAATCACAGTCTCATTGGCGTCGCTAATCTCTATCTGGAAGCGCTTTTCTACGATGTTAAGCTTAGCTACCACGTGCCGGTCATTAGCCAACAGGGAGATGTCGCTGGGAGACTACTGGTGAGTTGTAGGCATTTATTGTGTAAGCGGAGTTGGAAAACCAAAAGGAACAAGGTACAAAGGAGGTAGACGGAGGAATATAATAGAGATAGGGGACAGGAATGAGGCAAAGAGAACTTGGAGTAGACATTGGAAGATCACTAGAAGAAGCTTTGATCTTCCGTCGTGGAATGAATGAAGAGAAGAATTTGCGTAATTTGAAAACCAAGAGAACAAGGTACAAAGGAGGAAGACGGAGGAATATAATAGTGATAGGGGACAAGAATGGGGCAAAGAGAACTTGGAGCAAGGACATTGGAAGATCACTAGAAGAAGCTTTTATCTTCCGTCGTGGAATGAATGAAGAGAAGAATTTGCGTAATTTGAAAACCAAGAGGAACAAGGTACAAGGGAGGTAGGCAGAGGAATATAATAGAGCGAGGGGACAGGAACGAGGCAAAGAGACTGGAGAAAGGACATTGGAAGATCTCCAGAAGAACCTTTGATGTTCGGTTGCGGAATGAATGAAGAGAAGAATTCTTAGCGAGATTTGAAAACCAAGAGGAACAAGGTGCGAGACAGGGTAACATAGTGGAGATAGGGACAGGATTTGAGGCAAAGAGAAATTGGGGAAATGACATTGAAAGATCTTTAGAAGAATAATAAATGACGAAATATTTAGTTCCCGATGTTGGGCCGAGCATAACCTTTGTCTTTCCTGCTATTTCCAGAAGGCATTAAACCCTCGCTCTCGCCATCGCAGCTAACTGTTGTTGTGTCGAGATCGGATCGATAAACAAGGCTGCCACCTTGAACAAATTTAGAGAGTGACTTTTGGTCGAACACAGATAGTTAATTGGGAGTGAAATTTTACTTTCGTGAAAAAAACGTGAGATGGTCACTCTTGGTCGTGATCACTGATGCAAAAATTACACATCCTAATTTTAATTTCATTATAAAACATGAAATAGTCACATTTGGTCGGCTGGAAAATGATACATATGGAAGTTTTCTGAAATAGAGTGAGTTTATGTCCTATGTAGGATAATAGCGACAAAAACAAAATAGAGTGACAATTCACACCATCGTGCGACTAGTGGCAACCCTGTCGATAAATCCGCCTAATTCATTCAGGTTTATTGTTTATTCGTGATCAGGCAAGCCATCTTGTCACACCGCCGATCGCTGGCCCCGGGGTCCTCTGTAAGTTTGTGTGTTCATGAGTCAATATTTTGTTCGTCTTCCTGTGAATAAACTGGAATGTTCTTGTAGCCGTCGGGCATCGGGCACACATCTAACATACGAGCTCTATTTTACTAACCGTATTACCTTTTGCGGTATTGCTCTCAACCGATCAGGGATCCATTTGGACAATCCACTTTTTACTTCTTATTCTCTTGTTCTTGTCTTCTATACGCTTCGGAAGGCTCTCAGTAAATTCCGTCTCTAATTCGGCGCTGAGGCTATTCGAGAATTCGAGCGTAAAAAAGAAGAGGCCGCAGATTGGTATCTAGCCATCTTTCTTTTTTCCAGGTCGAAATCAGCCGAGTCAGTGGCCAGTTTCCGGAAGACCGGATTTGCGAGGCGATGTCCGAATACTCCGAGGATAGCGGCAATGGGGTAGAAGAACAGGAGGAGCCGAACAAAATCATTGTCAGAGTATGGACGTTTTTCCAGTGCTCCCCTGATTATTTGTATAAGTATTTCTTCAGAGTGTGAATCATGGTTGATGGCGGAAAACGGATAATTCGGCTGAGATTTATTTTCAGCAATATTTTGGTCCTCCTTGGTAATGGTCATTTTCAGGTTATAGCTATAGAAGAATAATCCTGCTATAAAACATGTTTCTAGCAACTATTCAATCAATTACTAAATATATACACACTATTTATCAAGGGACTGGAGGTTCCAGTAGGCCGAACACCCTCCTGAAGCGTAGCTTGTTGGGGACCGCCCACTAAACACAAAAATTACACACAGTATGAGGAATAATACTATAATCATACCCAGACTAAATCAGGCCCAAGTCACCCAACTCCCTCGTGAAGCGTAGCTTGTTGGGGAACGCCCATTAAACACAAAAACTACACACAATATAAGGAATAATTTGTTAAGAGAACCATTGTTAAGAGGATGGAAGAGTGGTCGGCGAGGCTCCTGTTAAGGCTCGTGGGGTGTGGGCTGAAGACATTCTCCGTAGGTGCCCAATAGCCCTAGGAACAGTCAGGAAACCGGCTGTAATAGACGAGAGGAATATAGCCTAATCGTCCCCAGACCAAATCCACAAACATGATCTTGTAGATAGAAACACCACCAACATACATGGTTTAAGCATACGAACCAACTTTCTGCCGGGATCCTATGTTGAGGAGTTCCCAAAATCAACCAGTGATCGCCCTTTGGCAAGCTGATTTTTGACCATCCAGTTGTGGTTGGGTGGAGGAGTTGAAACCACCACTTCGGTGACCCGGACTTGAAGCGACCCGGCACCTTCTTCGGAAACAAAAATAATATTAGTGTTCATGATTACAAGTGGAAAAAAAAAACTAAAAAAGAAGTATTTTACTAAAAATAGGATATTAATGGTAACTGTTTCACTGCAGGTTTGTTCTTCTAGCAACAGGCTGATTAGGACCCGTGTCAAGAGGGGCTGAAGTGTCGCCGGAATAAATTCCTTACCCTTTTAGCCGTTTTTCTTTTTCTTTTACCGGATCTGGCAGTGCAGTAAAGTTGTCGATTCGATTTTGCGACATAGTTCACGTGTCAAAGAAGCAAAAACGTCTTCTACGACGTCAGCAACCGCTTGAAGAAATTAATGCGATCGAATCAGGATGAAAGGATGCCGACGAATTTTACAAAGAAAATCTGCTTACACAAATGGAGGTTCACAGGTTGTTTTTTTTACAAAAATAACATGAATTTTAATACAAGGAAAAACGTGTTGCTTGGTCACGATAGTGAAATAAGACCTCCATGAAGTAACATACACTATTATTATTAATATCATGATTAATTATAATTATTATTCATTAGCACAATGTCGAGGGTAGCCGGGTGCACCACTGGTGAACCTAGCAGAATTGGGCATTTTGAAATTTAATATTACTGTACTGCTCACGTTGTATGGTTACTATAGTGCATGACAAGTAAGATAAGACTTTTGTTAAATAGAATGCATTAAAATTGTTATTGTTAACTTTCATTAGAATGATACCGAGGAGCCGGGTAGCTACACCACTAGCAAACCTAGTAGAATCGAAAACATAAATTTGAAAGTTATAGTATTATTGAACGGTTCGCGTTGTATGGTCACGACAGTGCACGAGAGGTGAAACATGATATTAATGGGGGTCTTGTACACCACTGGCGAACCTTGTAGAATCAGAACCCATAAATTCGAAATTTGGTATTATTGTATTGTTTACAGAACGAAACAAACGGTAAGCTCTTTAATAAGTTTCGCTCGGAATCAATAATATTCATAGATCGGTAGTCATCGATAGCCGAGTGATTAAGGCGTCGCACTTTAAAGAGTTTGAAGTAAGATGGACCAGGGCCGCGAGTTCGAGTCATCGCCCGGGCGCTCGGAATCTGACGGAACAAGATGTGCGGCTCTAGAAGACTAGCTGCAGACATCCCAGCTGTAAAACTGGTACGTGGTTAAAGCTAAAAAGCGTCGTATGGTTTGGCTCCAACCCGAATCGCTTTCCAAGGCAATGGCAGTGAAACAGGATATTGGAACCTGTGCTACGAGAACCTTCAATGGTTTCCATGTGGAAATTAACTTGCTACTTTTTGCTTTTTATTCAGTTTAATGTCACTTAAAATGTATTGATATGTTTTTACTCATTCCAGGTCACAGTGAAAGAGGCTAGCGGCCTACCTCCCTCCCTTTCCCACTTTGTTTTCTGTCAGTATTGCTTCTGGGATTCCCCCCTCATTGTCGTCCCACCCATGGAAAACACCCTGAACTACTGGGGTTACCTACGCAAAGGAAAGGACCGTATTAAGTTCGAACATGCGATGGACTTCGAAGTGACAATTACTGAGGATTTTATGGATCATTGTTCTGGTAAGCCACCTGACTGTTCAAGGTTTTGTATTGTCAGAAATAATTATCACATGTTTTTGACAAGCACTACAGAGAAACATACTTCGTACATGCAGTGCTTGTCTAATAATGTTACAGTAACTACAATATAATAAATATAATACTTCTACCACCAAAACCGTAAATTGTGCTATTTTAACGCTAGTTTAAATTATCAAGATTGAACACAATCCTGATGAAAATCTTTAACTGTTCAGACCCGTTACAACCTTGCCGCAGGTCATTTCAGTTTCGATGTGCTATGTATACCTTTACAGCAACATCAGCTGTAACTGTAAATGCAGTCCTACAGAGTATCTCCCACTGTAGGTGTACTTCCGCTGTTCCTCTGGGGCTCCTTGGGGACTGGAGTCGATGCAATGGTAACCGCGAGAATAGAGGGAGCCACTTCTTGGGGACCTCCGCGGACGGGAAACAACGAGAACACGGGAAATGCCTCCGTATGAATTTTTATCGAAAATTCGCAAATGCACGTCCAAATTGCCGTACTTATTAAGGTGACGCAATTAGCCTGTAAAGATAATGACCCAGTTTATTTTCATCTTTTTGGGATCCCAAAACGTAAGTTGAGGGATACCTATGACATCGCAAAAGTTGTCCGTCTGTCCGTCCGTCTGTGACCACGATAACTCTCGAAGGGAGTGAGATATTTTGATGAACTTGGTGTAAGGATTGTTTGGGTCAAGGGAAAGGTCGAGTTCGTAGATGGGCTAGCTGTAGCCCTATGTTTAGGGGTGGGGGAGGGGGTTCAGATTAAGGGGCAATCAACATATTTTTAAACAGCTAATAAGATAGTTGATTAAGGGGTAAGAAGACATGCTGAACACGATAATGAAAACCATTTTCTCGCCGGACTGTAGTTCGCCCGGAATCCGGCGAAAACCGAAAAGTTTGTTAAAAGTAAAAGTTTTATTTTAAGTTGTTTAGATTTTCGATTTGGGGGTAAAAAGGCATGCTGAACACGATTATGAAAACCGTTTTCTCGTCGGACAAGTAGTTCGCCCGGAATCCGGCCAAAACCGGAAAATTTGTTAAAAGCGAAAGTTTTATTTGTAGTTGATTAGAATCCGATTTGGGGGTAAGAAGAAATGCTGAATCCGAATATGACAATCGTTTTTTACCCAGGCGCATAGTTCTCCCGGAATCCGGCTGAAACTGGAAAATTTGTTGTAAGTTAAAGCTTTATTTGAAGTTGATTAGATGTTCGTTATAGGGGTAAGGACATCCGCTGAATTCGTTTTTGAGCTTTGTTATTTTGCCAGACAAATAGTTTTCGAATGCGGCAGAAACCGGAAATTTGGCAGAAGTAAGCTAAGGCCGGAAATTTCGATCAGTTTCGTCAAAACAGATATGACTTAGCCTGTAGGGGTAAACACACATGCCGAATCCATATCTGAACTTGGTTTTCTCAGATGATTAGCTTGGTTTTCTCAGATGATTAGCTATTTGGCCTTAATCTGTTTCTGAATTTTCGTTGTAAAAATGTTCAAGGAGTCTGGTGAAGACTTGATCTGGAGAAGACAGAACCCAGTTGTCTGGATCAGAAATTAAATCTTTGGGATTCCCTCGAAACCTTTGGTCTTGTTTTTATTGGATTCCAATTACAGTGTTACAGAGAAAAAAAATAATCAGTCACAATAAAATAGACGCATGTTTCTCAAAATCGGTCTCATCCCAAAATTATACGCAGCATTGATCTCACAAATTCTTTTAACCATCCCTAACATTTGTTTTTAAAAGCTAACGACACCAGCAACTCCCTGGATCAACTCTCCACCGAATCTGAAAGGGAGTCCCTTTTTTATGACGGTGATGATAGTCGGAACGTTCCCCGTCCATGGGGACTCGTGAGTGGAAAGTGAGTCCCTAGGACAAACAAAATTGCGGGGACTCCACTGTCTGAGTCTCCGGGGAACGGAGAGAGTACGCCTTGTATAAGGCTGTTTTAAAGCTGCCGAAGACTCTTCGCCTCCTTTCTTGTTCACGAAGATCCATTTAGGTTCCTTTCTTTCCCTTTTCGCCAGAAAACTGCCGGGTGGTTAAGAGGCAATAAATCCCATGATGCAATTTTTGTTCCGTGGCGGTAAAAAACGATAAAGAAGTAATTATCTGTTTCCGTGTATTTCCGTTTGGTAATTGTAATGTGATTCTTTCGCCCCGTGTGGACGTGTCGGCTTGAATGTTCTCTTCGTACATATCATTTTGTTAATTGTGATTTTGTGCCCCATGTTTGACGTACACGACCAGGGGCGTCTCGAGGGGGGGGGGGGGGGGTCGCCGCGATGCCCGTTTTATCAGATCTTTTGTCCGCACATTTCCAAATTGTGTGATTCAGAATGTTTGTTGGTTCCCGTTCTTTATTAAATTTGGTAATTCATCCAACTTATGTTCATTCCGCATCGATTCCACCAGTTTGTTAATTCGTATTTTGTGCCCCATGTTAACTTACACGACCAGGGGCGTCCCGAGTCGGGGGGGGGGGGGTGTCCGCACTTTTCCAAATTGGGTGATTCAACATGCTTATTTGTTCCCATTCTTTATTGAATTTGGTAATTCATCCAACTTATGTTCAGTCCGCATGGATTTCACCGTATTCGTCCGTCCCTACTTAAATTCGGTCATTTAACGTGTTTATTTGTTCTCATTCGTTACCGATTCACCGTAATTATTATTCACCGATAATTCACCGTAACTGTTCCATCGCATTTGGTCAGTCTGTTTCATAATTCGGTGATTAATCAGATTCATTTGGTTGTGATTTGTTAATTCACCGATTTTTCTGTCTGTAACCAGAGTTGCCACCTTCGGTTGTTTGAGGTGGTTCTAACAAGAGTTTTATTGGGATCCAGAACGTTAGTGACGGATACCTATGACATCGCAAAAGTTGTCCGTCTGTCCGTCCGTCCGTCTGTCTGTGAGCACGATAACTCTCGAAGGGAATGAGATATTTTGATGAAACTTTGTGTGAAGATTCTTTGGGTCAAGAGTAAGGTCGAGTTCGTAGATGGGCTCTGTAGCCCTACATTTAGGGGTGGGGGAGGGGGTTTAAATTAAGGGGCAATATAAACAAAATATTTTGAAACAGCTAATGTGATAGTCGAGTATGGGGTAAGAAGACATGCTGAACACGATGGTGAAATCCATTTTCTCGCCGGACAAGTATAGTTAGCCCGGAATCCGGCCAAAACCGGAAAGTTTGTTAAAAGTTAAAGTTTTATTTGAAGTTGATTAGATGTTCGATTTTGGGGTAAGAAGACATGCTGAACACGATGGTGAAAACTATTTTCTCGCCGGACAAGTAGTTAGCCCGGAATCCGGCCGAAACCGGAAAACTTGTTAAAAGCAAAAGCTTTATTTGAAGTTGATTAGATGTTCGATTTAGGGGTAAAAAGACATGCTGACCACGATGGTGAAAACCCTTTTCTCGCCCGACTATTAGTTAGCCCGGAATCCGGCCGAAACCGGAAAATTAGTTAAAAGCAAAAGTTTTATTTGAAGTTGGTTAGATGTTCGATTTAGGGGTAAGAAGACATGCTGAACACGATGCTGAAAACCATTTTCTCGCCGGACAAGTAGTTCAGCCGGAATCCGGCCAAAACCGGAAAATTTGTTAAAAGTAAAATTTGTATTTGAAGTTGATTAGATGATAGATTTAAGGGTAAGAAGAGACGCTGAATCTGTATATGACAATCATTTTTTACCCGGACATATAGTTCGTCCGGAATCCGGTTGAAACCGGATTTTTTTCTATAAGTTAAAGTTTTATTTGAAGTTGATTAGATGTTCTTTATAGGTATAAGGAGATGCGCTGAATTTGTTTCTGTTTTATTTTTTTTTGCTGGACAAGTATTTCGCTCGGAATTCGGCCGAAACCGGAAATTTGGCAGAAGTAAAGCAGGAAGTTTCGATCAGTATCGTCAAAATAGATATGGCTTATACAGGTATATCTGAACTTGATTTTCTCAGATGATTAGCCTGGCGAAGACTGGATCTGGCGTAGACAAGACCTAGTTGTCTGGGTCAAATATTACATTTTTTGGATTCCATCGAAACCTTTGGTCTTGTTCCATTACGAAATTTGGTTGTTACAGCTCCCGATCTGTTCCTTATTTTTTTAGTTAGTTTTTCGGTAGTACGAATTCATTATCCGGTTCACCCCATTTACTGAGTTTTGTAATTTAAGTGGCGCTTATTAGCTCTTGATGTTTACCGTTTAACGGTAGTTTCAGCTGATTGCCATTCTTTACTTAACTTTTACTTCTAATGATTGCGATACTTCAGGGATAAGCACGTCTGTTGACGTGAAAACTAGCCTTCTTTTGTTTGCTGCAAATTCAGAATAAATGTACTTTGTATCTACTTTACCCTGGATGGCCCCTTTTTTTCGCCAGACAGCTCTGTGGTTTAATAAGTAATCTTGGGATCGCAAAAAGGCACTTTGATCATCAGTGTTTCTACAAAATCGCAGTCTTCACTATTTAGAAGAAGGGTGCGTAATTTAATTGGCGTTTGAGGCTTGGAATTTTGGGGGGCTTGAATCACATTAAAAGCTAGGATTTGCATGGAAAGTAGTTAAATGTTGCCGGAAAAAAAGGCGGATTCAAAAAATTTCGTCTGCACTCACGTCACTCAGCTCCACAAAACGATTGATTTCCTAATCCAATCCAAGGGATTAAAGTCGTCCCTGCCAACAGGGGCCTTACGACTCTCTTCTCTTCGGTTTGATCAGTTATTCAACTAGGGTTTCGAGTTGAATGGAAACGATTGATCTCGTACATGACCGATAGTTTTTGAATGTCCGCGCCTTGCAATACCATGTCGTCTCCGCCGATACGCCGAAGAGTCAATGAGAAGCAGTAACAAGAGAACGGCTTATTTTTGAAGCGCTATCTAGTGGAAGTCAGAAATGTAGCCTATATGTGTGAAGCATGTTATAAAAATTCAAGCATAGTTAGTGCCCATTGTGCTTTAACAACTGAACAAAAACAAACAAATACACACACTAATAACGATAATAGTACGTATAACGTACGTCGAGGTCAAGAAAGACCTTGAATCTAAAGCTGCTTCCCCCGCTTTGGTCAACGGTAAGACAGCTGCTGACAACATTTAGTGTGTTTTCGCCCAGTAGTTGACGCAAGATAGAACTGTGGGATACCATCCTTAGAAAGCTTATGAACACTGGGCGAGCGCTGCAACTGTCTGGTCGTGTTCCAGGTTCAAGTAGTAAGATGATGCGAAATGGTTGTTCATTCTATTTGGACCACAACTTCGGAAGAACCTTCCGGAATCTCCAGAACGAGGGGTTACTCACTCCCAAAATACGTGTAAAGCAAGTGCGCACTGAGGATGAACAGTAATTTGAAGGTTAATATTGTTTTTCCTGATGTAATTATGAACACTAATATAATTTTTGCTTCTTCAGAAGGTGCCTTGTCGTTTGAAGTCTGGGGTCACCGAAGTGGCGGCTTCAGTTCATCCGCCCAACAGTGGGAGGTCGAAAACCAACTTGCCAAAGCGAGATCCCTGGCTGACAGGTAAGTCATTCACCTTACCAAGTGATGTGTTCTACATGGACAATCCCGGGGGGCGGGGGGTCCTTCTTCCATCGACCAAGTTTGCTTTAGTGGAAGGAGAGCTGATCTCTTTGACGGGTCCACTAAACCTCTATGGTTCAGACTCAAAACACCATCCACCTCTCACCTTCCATCATGGTACTGTGAGCGTGTTCCACCCTTTTAACAATTGTAACTATTAGTTACTATTTTCGTTCCAACCTCGTGAAAAGATACTACGCTGATCGTACCAGCCTTCTCGAAATAGTAACGAATAGTAACTATTTGCTTACCACGCTCGAAAGTGTAGTAAGTTTGGTAACAACGATCTCTGTGACGTGATTGGCCCGATTAGCCCGTGGCACGATATTTTGCCGAAAATAGAAAAATGCGTTCCATCATTGACGCCAAAAAGCCAGGATCCGTGACGTCATGCGTAGTAACTATGTTAAGTAGGGTGGAACACGCTCTGTGTTGTAGACAGTCGGTCAGGCTCTCGCGGATCGGAATTCACCCTTCCGGATTCCGGTATTTGGGGGTCCATTACCCGGACTTCCAGATGTTGTCTGGATTAGTCTTCCGAATCCACCTCGATGGTAACGATTATCTGGAATCGTGAAGGGTAATGCTGAGGTCAAGCCTAGTTTCTACGGTGCGAGTAGACTATAAGGTTTCCCTGGCCGAATTTAGCATATTTCGGTCACTTCCGACCGTGAAACGAAATTTTTTATTTATTTACGAAGGAATTGACGATTGTGAGGAAATAAATATTCCTTCAGCCCAAGCCGACTGCGAATCATATTTGACAGTGCAAAACGGATACGTCAGCTGAATTTTATTAGTGCTATATTTCGGCCCTTCTTGGTAAGGGTCCTCTTCAGGCTTAAGCCGCTCAAGCTGGAAAATGAACTTACGGAAAAAACTCGCTGAAAGAACTCGAATTTCAAATCAAATCTTTTCAAGTTCAGTATAATATCAATCTAATTATTACAAAAAGCCAATTTGGTGGAGGGTGCACTCTAGGCCAAATGGAAGATGCTCACATAATACCAAACTATGATATTAAATATTACGGAAAGATGGAATGTTATACAAAGGACTTTTACGTCACAAATAAACCAGAAGTGAACTTTTGAATTGAAATTACAAGTCTATAATGGAGCCTTGTGGCAAACCAGGGCCCGGGGCCTCGTCCTGATGCGATATCTTTAAAGCACAGCTCTTAATAGAGATGACCTTTTAATTTTTCGAAATATCATTACTTCCCAAGTGAAATTAGCGATTTTCTTGTTAGCGCTTGTCAACACTGTCCAGCCTTCCCGATCTCCAAGGCGGCGGCTGGACGCAAAATATTTTAAAACTTAACGCGCCGTTGTTAAAAAGTGGGAAAAACAAGCAAAACGAAGTCCAAAACAGAAGATAGATTTGATGGCCTACCATGTCTTCCAAAATGAAAAACGACCTTTGAAGCTTCTCGTGTCTTTATGTCTGAATGAGTTGTCAGTGGACATTGAAGCTTTTTGCGAAATTTACGTTGCGTGACGGGCAAAGCTCGTCTGGGCCGAAAAAACGGCAAAAGGTGTGGCGAAAGGCGGAGATTGCAGAAACTTTTAATTCCACAAGGAAGCTAGGGATAATACAAAAGGCAATATAAACAAGAGGGGCCCTTTAAGCTCTACTCAAGCCGATGGCGTAAGTCATTTTCTTTGCTTGGTCCTTGCAGCTTGTTGCTAGCCTGTTTAGTGTTTTACTCTGTAGCGGAGCGGTGCCGTACCGGAAAAGAGAAAAGCTCAGCAACTACTTGACAAAACTCACGATTTATTTCATGTCCGTTCATTCGTCGCTGAGCAAATTGAACTCTAAACAAGTAGTGGTGAATAAATAGTAGTAATAGTTGCGTTTTTGCAGATACCGTGGTATCTGATACCGCGGTCTAAAGTCGTTTTTGCAGTTATCGTGGTATCTGATACCACGGTCAAAAAGCGTTTTTGCAGCTATCGTGGTATCTCGCCAGTTATCGTGGTATCTGATGTTCAGATACCACAGTCCGACCGTGGTAACTGATCGTGGTATCTGAAAATGTCATCTCACTTTCATCGTTTTATGTCAAGTTGGTGGAAAAGAAGTTTGGCACTTAGTGATGTGACTGAATATTAGTTTTTCTTTTGGGATGACTTCGAAAGCGCAGTTTCTGCAATTGCCGTTTTTGCAGAGCAACCGTATATCAGATACCACGGTAACTGCAAAAACGACTAATTGCAGATCAAGTTACCGTGGTAACAGATACCATGGTATCTGCAAAAACGCAACTAATGTGTCGTCACACGACGTTCGTGTCATATTGCTCAAGAAGAGCCATCAACAAAAATAACTTCTTTTCTAATCTGTTTGTACAATGAACGTGTATTCCATTCTATACTAAACAAGTAAAACAATGAACTGGACAAAAAGTAAGGTTTAGCGTAACTAGCTAAATACTCGCTAAATACTAGCTAAATACGATACTCGTGCATCGTTCATCACCAGGAATTTTGCTACGAGTGTTTGGAATTCAATCCCAAGTATAGTCCGTGAAGCCCCGCACCTTGCTGCATTCAAGGCCACAGTGAAAAGGTTCTTCCTCGCAAAAGAGAAAGCAAGATTCAGTCGTTTTCGTTTTTCTTCTTTTGTTTTGTTTAGTATTTGTTTTAGTAATTATAAATGTATTGTTAGTAGTAGTATTTATTTTTCATTGGTAGTAGGATTTGTTCTTCATTAGTAAATAGATGTGAATCTTGTTTTTCGCCTGTTATTTAACAAGTCCTCTGAGACTTTCCCTGCAGGTGATGAGACAAACGTTGTGCGTTTGTTTTGTATTAAACATTATCTAATCTAACCTCTAAACCTGTACCAATCTTTTCTTAGATGGAAGGAGGTATCTCGACGAGTTGAGCTGTGGGTCGAAATCCAAGAACTCGGTGACACCGGAGAGTACCTACCTGTGGAGGTCCAACCCCGAAATGATGTCCTGACAGGCGGGGTTGTGCAGTTACGACAGGGTCAGCAGAGGAGGATTGCTGTAAAAGTGAAGCCAGTGCAGGACTCAGGGACCTTACCGTTGGTTTGTGAAGCCGTCACGAATATCGCAGTGGGCAGTGTTGTAGTCAGGTAAGATTAGATCTGGAGGATTCACTGCCATTGGTGAGCAATCTGGGTTGTCGTCAACCCGTTTAAAAATTGTATCTCTTTCCGGACCATTCCAGTCAGTGGCATTGTTTCTGCAATTATTGGCAGAGCAAAATAATACTAGGGAGTAGCACCAAGACTTGCAAAAAGTGACACACACCCGAATAGCAGCGACACTAGCACCAGTAGTCGTGCACCAGCGCTAGCTCCAGTAAATTCATATTGTGAACACAGCAAAAAAACATGAAACCTTCCCTTTTTCCTCCATGGGTGCAGATCTCATCTCAGCTTTACTGGAAATTTCTAAACACGGAAGTTTGTCTTGGTTTAAACGCCGCAAGCGTAGCGGGCGGCCCTTTGAGTATGGCCCGTTTACAAAGCATGGAAAGCAAAGGTCTTGACGCTACTCCCTAGTGTTACTTTGCTCTGATAATTGGTTAGCTGATGGCCCTTCTATACGACATGGTATTTTTTAAAAGCAATAAACAAATACTTACTACTACTTACAGTTATGTTTCACAAAAGAAACATTTAAAAAGGTCATAACATACATATATACATACTCATAATGTTTAGCGTTAAGTGTTACTGGACTTCTGTCAGTGTAGTATTTGAGACCAAGTTTCCTACTATTTGGTGGATTGAGACAATGGGCCATTTGTGGCCTGAGATTCGGCCAAAGTTGTTGGCCTACCCTACGGAATAATAAGTTTCCTTACTTCGTAGGTCAAAGCTGCAGAAACCATTAGATTCCTACCAAGAAGAAGATCTCATGCAACTTCGAGAGAAGTGGAGCGAAGCTCTGAAGCGCAGACGCGAGTACCTGGAAGCACAGATTAAAAAAGTCATGGAGAAAACTGGTAAGACAGTTCCCTTATCTTGCTGACCTTACCCGTCTTGACTTACCTCGAAGCCTTGTCAAGGAGTAGATCAATAGGCGAACTCTTGGTCGGCTCAACTCAGCTTTCTGCGATCATTTTATTTTCTATCTTTCTGGTCAGGACTAGGCTGTGTCTCTTGAAAAAAAATACCTTATCCTTCTCCGAAAAACTTACTTTCATTATTTTAATTAAAATCACTTCTTTATCCCGCCCCTTGGCATCCATCAGAATTGGGTTTCTTGTTCGGAAGTTCGGTATTTCAGGCATTTCAAAGAAATTACTACTTAGGCTACACGGGAAGCTATCGGGATCAGCCTATACCCGCTTTTCGCCACGTCACCCCCTTACCCCCCTGGTTGTGTGTTAGCAAATGTGTATGTATAGTTATTTTGATTATGAATTAATGAATTGCCGATTTTTAAAATAAAAGTCACAAAAAGAGTATGATAATAATAATAATTGGATCAACCAACGACACCAGCAACTCCCTGAATCAAGTCCCCACCGAATCTGAAAGGGCGTCCCTTTTTTATGACGATGATGATAGTCGGAATGTTCCCCGTCCATGTGGACTCGTAATGTGGGAAGTGAGTCCCTGGGACAAACAAAATTGCGGGAACTCCGCTGTCGGAGTCTCCTGGGAACGGAGAGAGTACGCCTTGTATAGGGCTATTTTAAAGCTGCCGAAGACTCTTCGCCTCCCTTCTTGTTCACGAAGATCCCTTTAGGTTCCTTTTCTTCCCTTTGTGTTAGCAAATGTGTATGTATAGTTATTTTGATTATGAATTAATGAATTGCCGATTTTTAAAATAAAAGTCACAAAAAGAGTATGATAATAATAATAATTGGAAAAACCAACGACACCAGCAACTCCCTGAAAAAATGTTGAAAAGAAAAAACAAAAACGCATAAAACAAAGATTTTAATACTCTTATTTACACACGGGGCAACATAGCCCTATATAGTGAGCATCAAGCGAACCATCGCACAATACGCTCAGATACTGCTTTAAAGCACAACTCTTACTAGAAATAATCTTTTCCCTATGAAATGGATCAGAAAAAAACATTTTCGAAAATACAATTACTTTCCATCTGAAATTAGCGATTTTCTTGTTGGCGCCTGTCGACTCTCTCCAGCCTTCCTGCTCTCCGACGCGGCGGATGGGCGCAAAACATTTGAAAACTTATCGCGCCGTGGTTCAAGAGTGTGAAAACTAAGCAAATAAAAGAACTAGTAAACAAAAGCTTCTCAGATCCTTATGTGTGAAAGAGCTGTCAGCAGACGTTGATGATCCCGGCAAACGTTTTGCTGTGTGACGGGCAAAACTCGGAGGGCCAAAAAAGCGCTAAAATTTCGTAGGCACAAAACGAAACAATGGAGAAAGGTGGGGATTTTATAAGCTTCTAATCCTGTATGGGAGCTAGATATATTACAAAAAGCAGAATAAGCAAGAGGGGTCCTTTAAATGAATCGGTGTCGTTATACCTTGCTACGGGCCCACATAGGTAGTCCTAGAAGATATGTGTAGTATCAATAAAATGTCGAACGGATGTTTCTTCTTTACTTCCTCTTTGTTTGCTCCACGTGCCCTCCTTTGTAAAATTGTGGGTTACAAATGAATTATCATTATTGTTCTGAAAGCGCAATGGTTCGCATCTGCGTGACTTTATTTCGAGATTTTTTCATTCGATGTTGCGGTGTAGCCAAGGGATGTTATCAACTTTCTTTTTAAGTTTTTCATCTTACCATTTAAAGTCTTCAAAGGATTCTCAACTTTTAAACTTGAAGTTAGAAACAAATTTACTTGTAGAAGTAGTAAAAATTCTAATTCGTAACTTTTAAAGCCGAAAGTTCAAAGGGACGAAAAGCAATTAAGAAATCAGACGGGAAAAGAATATGAAGAGCTCGTTTTTTTTTTAAGTCTGTTTATAATGAATTACCTCATTCGCGGAAGTACACTTTTACTTAGTTTTCAACAAGAATAGATCTTAAATCTATCCAGCGTGCAGTCTGCAGAGCAGCAGATTTTTTTTTTTTTTTTTTTTTTTTATTGAACTAGCGACCAACTAGGGCCACGCATACAATCGCACAAAGACAAAAACAACAAACAAGACATTAACGAACAAAAAATCGGTACTCAACTTTAATCATATTGAGGGTAAATCTCGACATTCCAAGTCCGCGGAATCGGTGCGGAATCACCGTATAGTTTTTTTTTTTTTTTTTTCTCGTTAGTCCTCAGTCCGAATCCGAAGCAAGCTTTTGAGGGGAAAAAAAGACGGCCGAAAATTGTGGTACTAGAAAGCCCTAACCATTAACAACACAGTATGAGCTTTGATCCCGTGCTCAGAGTTACCCTGTTTCCCACGGAGTGCTTGTGTCTGCCTGCGGAAGTATTTGTGATGGTTTATTGCGGAGTCATTTCGATGTGCCTTAGGGTGTCCTTCTCCGTAAGTCCGTCCTAGCCGGATGGCTAGTACGCTGAGCTCGTAAGTGAAGAGCCACTGGTTCGAGTCTCTGTGGTGCCTACCGTTTGGTTCAAGGAGGGGGTTGGCGGCATTAACCTGTAAGACAAACGAAATTCCACCAAGCTTCAAATGGGCATCTAGAGAGATCTGGTAAAGGTGACAGAAAGGGTTTGCCAAAATACCAGGATGGCTGGCCCCCAACCGCCCATTGGACTTCCTGGCTGAGGGCAGAGAATCGGAGATCAGCACTGCCAGTTAAGCCTACTGATGCCTTTTTTTTTACCTTAGGGTGTCCTTTCAGTAGTTTGTGAAAGCTGTCATCGTCGTCGGAAGCACCACTTTCAGTTTCTTCGAGTAATGAAGAGACACAAGCCCTTTTTGTTGCAGTATAGAATTATTATTATGATGAGTCTATTTTTCAGACAAAACTGATGGAGATAATGAAAGGGAGAAGAGCCTCGTCGACCAGTGGGTTGGTCTAACCGAAGAGCGAAATGCCGTTTTAGTACCTTCAGCGGGATCCGCTATCCCCGGATCCCCTTCCCTTCCAGAATGGATCCCCGCATCCGGTCTGGAGCAGCACATTCCTGTACTGTACCTGGATTTGAATCGTAAGTTAAAAGCATTGGTACCAGTACATTTTTCTTATCAGCTCTTTCATGCCTAACGCTACCCCACCCTCTTATAGACGCTGGCTATTGGCAAAGTGAGTTGTTGAGAAACAACAAGAAGCGGTTGTTTAGTCCTTTAGCTGTGCTTTAAGAATGCACAAGCGAATCCGACGGTGAAATTGTGACGATGTCATTTGAAACTCACAAATATGTCCCAGGCTTCCCGCTCCCATTCACGGTGAAATTTTCTCCACCAAATGCTGTTTTGTCGTGAACTGTATTTGAACCTCAGAGTGTGCATAGCAGAAGGTTCAGGTTCTTTAATTTAAAATAAAACACTTCATAACAGTATTAGTCGATCGTTGGGGGCCGGCAGGGATACAAGATACAACCTCGTTAGCTTGGCCAAACACACAAATCAGCTACAACAGCAGAACCTTATACAAATTACAATTTTACCGAATTTACCAGCTTATGCAAATTTAAAGGATCCCTCTTGCTTATTCTGGTTTTCATAATTTAATAACTCTTTCATACATAAGCACATGAGAAGATTCAAAGTATTGTTTTCAGTTTGGAGCACATGCTAGGCCATCATGTCTATCGTCTATAGAAGATAGAAGATAGAAGAAAACAGCTGTTTTGGGCTTCTTCTGCTTTGCTTGGTTTTCCCACTTTTAACCACGGCGCGTTCATTTTTCAAATGGTTTGCGTCCAGCCACCGCGTCGGAAAGCGGGAAGGCGGGATAGATTCGACAAGTGCTAACAAGCAAATCGCTATCAAAACGATATTTCTGAGCCACTACGTCGTGAAAATTGTGCTTTATTATTGAGATCTGCGAGTGACTGAGCCGCTGCACGAAATTCGGTTTTGTCTAACCCTGGTCAGTGGAAAGCACTACAGTAGGGGTATGATTACTTGAACGTTTGTTAACTTTGGACTTCAAGTTGGACTTCGAGTCAAGTATGAGTTAGCCAAAGTAGGTAATTAAGGGCCTCTGAAGTCTGAAAACACCTGAATAGGTATTTTGGACCTTTATTCTACCATTTAGCCCAAAACTGCACTGTTCGCATTTAAGTAACTGTTCAAATAAACATATCTTTGCTGTATACTGCTGGCGCTTCGGTAACTCGAGAGAAGAGGGATCGTACCATCATAAGTACTCCTTCAGTCCCATATGACTGCGGATGAAATGTATCAAAAACTGGAGCAATCTCGTTGATTCACTCATCCCCACCCAGTGCCTTCCAATTTTCCTAAACTTGGACGCCTCTGTATTTGCAGCGGAAGATCTCAGCGTTGCGGAAAACGGCTACGAAGATCCCTTCATCGCTGGTTACAACTCAATACTGCCGAAGGAGCATAATGGCCGATTCTTTAGTTTGCCCATAATCCGACAAGGCGAAACAGATGTCTCTGCCGTCGCTGCTTGGGATTCATCCATTCATGAGTCTGTGAATCTGAATAGGGTTACCCAAGGTAAGATGAAATTTATAGGTATTTTATTATCAGCGAAATTTAGAAATTCACCAATCTTGAGGGGTCTTTATTTACATTTTTGCGTAGTGTCGTACTCTGGTCGATTCATGAACAATAAGAGCCCTTGAGCTTTCAGCGCTCATCATCAGACTTTCAAAGAATGCGCCATCAGTGTTTTTTTCGAAAAAATCTTGGGATTAACTATTTAAAAAGTTTCGAAGGGTTGACAACATTAGAGTAGCCTATTGTTGACCTCCAGCAAGATGTCCGCAGATGGCGGCAGCGCGGTCATCTTGGATTTTCTCACGCCAGTTATGCCATAGCGGCTTGTTAACTAATCTAAAGCCTGCGCATGGGAAACGAATACCGAAACGGACCTCTTTCATTGGTTCATGCTCAGACAACTGAACGAATATTGGAATGAATGGGCAGAAAACGTGATCGTTATATGTGCTGGAGAAAATTGAGAGAAGGATGGCTTAAGATCTATTTCGTTTTTAACATTTTAGAACATGCTTTAAATACGATTATGACGTATCTTGCTATGGGCTTGGTTAATTTTTAGATTTCAATTAATCATTTATTAATACCAAATATCCATTGGATAGCATAGGCTGACGACAAAGTAATCGTACACTACACGACAAAAGAAACAATTAGAATAGTTATATACAATTGATTTGTCAAATTGGGGAACCATACAGTGGTTATCCGTGGGTCGAATGGACCGAAACTTGGAGGTATGAAAAATAACCGCCTTTTTTTTTTGACGAATATTTCCGCGCGTCTTCATGTATCACACAACGCTTTTGTGTCTATTCGGGGTCATGCTCTATGTACTTTAAAATATATAAGTGAAGTGCCAGAAACTACTTTCAAATAGCGCGCTGACCTTTCTAGGCGCCTACAAAAGCTGGAACGCAAACTTGAGGAAGTATTGCACGTATCATTCGAAACCCCTCAGAACTCCCCCACCAAGACCACTGCAAGTGCAGCTGCAACTAATTCACAAAAGTTATATTCAGTGGTTGTTGCAAACCCACCACAGGTTTCCAATCGCAATGACAGCTAATATATAGAACGACATTACTCCCAAGTTTCCAGTTGGAGTAGTGGAAGAAGTTGGTCAGGGATCGCCATTTCCTTTGCACGACGTCGAGGAAGTACTAAGGCTTTCAGTAAAAACTTTCAAAGGATCTTCCGTTGTTGTGTCGCTAGAGTCTTATTCGTCTTAGAGATGCAGTCAGTCAGTACCAGAAACAAAAGACGGGATGAGAAAGTTTCAGTTCCTTATCTTTCTGGGGGTGCGAGATAATTTATGTTTCGCACAGTTGGAGTAATAACTAAACAGGAATCAAAGTAAATCCTTCTAATTGAATTCCTCATTGGTGGCGGGTCATTCACACATTTTAAAACCATTCTTAAAGTGATAGAACTCCATACACAGTACGAAGGAGTTATGTCTCAAGTGTTTACGCTGTTGACGTATGAGTCGTCAGTTTGAAGATGTGAGGAGACTGGCAAGATTTCTCAGGGTTGATTTGCAACACCGAAAATTATGCCTTTAGTAGGTTATTAATGGAGTTGTTTGCCTTTTTGTTTTTATTCAAATTGTTTTTTTTTTTTTTTTTGCATTGTAGCCGTGGCCTTTTGTCCGTCCTAGATGGCTGGCACGGATGTGTGGCTTCAACAGGATTTTAATCTGTTGTCGCGACAAACGTTATGCATGAAATCAGGGACCCATACATTTTCTTTACAGGGGGCTTGTCATTTCCTATGCTTCTATGTTTCTATGTTGCCTGACCCTTGCCTACTTGCATTCTTGTTTGCCTCATTGGACGTGCGCACCAAAGAGACTCCTCCCTCAAGGCGCCAGCAGCCAATCCCAGATTTTGTCTATCTGGCCTTGGACGTGATTGGACCGTGGGTATTTCTTGAACTATCTTCCGGTCGGTCAACATAGCATCAGAAATCTCTTATTGACAAGCCGCCTGAATGGCGAGGCATTACAGGAAATTTATGGGTCCTTGATGAAATGTAATGCATAACAAGCATTGCCAGGAAGAGCCGAAAAACCACCAAAAAGCATCTGCTGACTTTTTTGTTTGCAGATGGCAGATGGTTTTTTGGCGCGAGGCTCGGTAGTGCTACCGTTTGGTTTGGGGGGAGGGTTAGTGGTGTTTTCCTGTAAGGCAAGTTAAACTCCATCCAGCTTCAAATGGATACCTGGAGAAATCTGGGGAAAAGTGCGGGAAGAATCGGGTGATTTGCCCCGAACCACGCATCGCACTCCTGGCCGAGGGAGTGATGGTGGATGGTTTGCCTACGAAAGTTTTGTTTTGGCATTTTGATTTTTCGAGTGGCTAAATGTTAAATCAAAATATTTCTTCCAGCAAGCGAGAGGGTCTACATGATCGTCAAAGTTACCGTCCGTCTGTCGCATCCTGCTCCTATGGACTTGATAATACGGAAACGACTATGCCTCAACATTTACAAGAAACAGTCATTGACTGAAAAACTGTTCAAAAAGATAGTCCGCTCTGACGTTTTATGTCAGTGTGGCGTGATTTATGAAATTGTGTCAAACGTGCCTAAAGCCAGTGAGGAGTTGGAAGAGCGAGAGTCGTTAGCGCAGCTGGCGGCGTCAGAAGATGCATCGTTGCCTGCTGAAGACGGCGAGAGCTATATTGGTGAGCTAACTTTGTGACTAGCTTTGTAAAGCACAAGTGACACGACACAACATATTTGTCATTGAAAACTGAGGGGTAAAATAAATATAATGCTGATAAAGGCTTTCGCGCCTTTTACTGAACAGAACACAAACTTATTTAGAGACAAATTTTGGTACCAGAAATCTAACTAAATTAAAACTCTGCGGAATTTCGAGACCGAAAACATGTCATCCAGACGAATGCTATCTAGAGTTTTTTTTTTTTTTAATTCATGCACCGTCTCTGCACCAACTACATCGTCTGGTTGAGGGTTCCAGGGGACGGCCACTCTGTTTTCAAATGCCCAACGGCCTAGATCCTTGTCGAAGCATGAATGGACAATTTTGAAACGGTAGCCCCTGAGCTGCTTCTTTTTGTTGAAAGCAATGCAGTTCTATACACAATATTTATTTATTTCCCTCAAAACTGATGAGGAGTACAACATATAAATTAAAAAATAAAACCATTTTTTAATCAACTATAACCCTTTCAATAAATTTCTCAGCCGGAAGGTTGTCTGGGGTGCCATGGCACAGCGTTGTTCATCTCAATCAGATCCCTCCGGGCTGTAGGCCAATTTGGTAATTAGAAGTCGACGCAATCGCTCTTCATACGGAAGATTTTTAAGAGAAACGGGAAACATTGTTTGAGCAAAAATTTAAATTTACCTGAAATTGCACTTGCAAGCAATAAGGATGTCGTATCCCGATGAGTAGCTTGCGGATGATGATGGTGCCATTTCCTGGTTACTGCTTCTGGGGCGCACCAGTCCTCTCTCCACGGCTGCCCGTGCCAGTCCTCGTCGAGTCGTTTTTTAAACCCTCGGGTGTCTCGCTGGCCACAGTTGATTCAGACAGGCTGTTCCACAGAGGAACAGCTCGGTCGCTTAAGAAGTGCTGGCGAACACGAGAGGTGCAGGACCTTCGGGACAGCTTCCGGGAGTGGCCCCTAGTCCGTGATTGGTTGTCGGGGGCGAAGAGGGATGGGAGACAATTAAAATTGAGAAAACCATAAAAAAAATTATACCAAAATCAATTGGTAACAACAACAGTCTAGCTACAACCAGCTAGAATCTTCATTTTGTTTTCCACAAGTTCGTTTATTCCAACTTGAGCACCTTTGAGCCTGAAGAAGACCCTTGCCAAGAAGGGCCGAAATAGAGCTCTAATAAAATTCAGCTGACGTATCCGTTTTGCACTGTCAAACAACAACAGTCGGCAACACTGTTAATGCGTTGTTGGTAGTAGATACAGCGTTGCCGATACATCCGACAACACTGTAAGTACTAAATGTCCCTTCAGCCCAAGCTGACTGCGAATAATATTTGACAGTGCAAAACGGATACGTCAGCTGAATTTTATTAGAGCTATATTTCGGCCCTTTTTGGCAAGGGTCCTCTTTAGGCTCAAAACCGCTCAAGTTGGAACAACTAACTTTTTCCAGAAGTTCGTTTTTCCAACTTGAGCTGTTTTGAGCGTGAAGAGGACCCTTGCCAAGAAGGGCCGAAATATAGCTCTAATAAAATTTATTGCACTGTCAAACTGTAAGTACTATGATAGGAAAAAAATAACACATGATCTAGACATTGCAAGTGCAAGACTGACTTCGATCAAGGCCTTTAATTTATCTTTTTCTGCAGGCTACTAAAATACAATTCGGACGAAGCATACTCATGGCATTATCACTGAATTGAACACCAGTCACCAGGCCCGTATCCAGGAATTTATTTCGCGGGGGGGGGATGCCCATGGGTCGGACCAAAAATTACAAAAAAGACACAGATCAGATTTTAAAGCCTACAAAAAACGATTACTTATGTGGGTTTCGGGGGGTCCGGACCCCTTAGCCCCCCCCCCCCCCCCCTGAATACGGCCTTGACAGTCACCCTGAAAGTTTTCTTTTCGTTCTAGAAAAATACACAAAGGGTGTTAGTGCCGTAGAAAGCATATTGGCGTTGGATCGCCTAAGACAAACGGTGGCAACAAAAGAACTCCTGCAAGCTTCTGGAAAGAATTTCATGAGGAAAACGTCGAGTGTTCCCAATATCTCCCACGTAAGTTGGACAGGCAAACTTTCCTTTCTTAAGTAGTTTTTCCGACCCATCCGAACAGCCTTCACAGTTCAGAAATATTGAAAATGGGGTTGGCGGATTTCACTGTCGGAAGTTTTGATAACATTTAAAGGAACAGTAAACTTGACTCAAACTTGGCTCAGGGAGCTAGCTGACATATCAAGATGTACCCTGAGTCGATATTGAGAGTTAGAAAAATTCTTGTTACGACCATTGCAGTTTCCGGGCAGTTTCCGAGAGTTCGACTTTTGAGTTAGTAGAACAAAAAAAAAAAAAAAAGCAAAAGGTTTGTGTGCCGGGAGTAGGACTCGAACCCACGATCTTTGCCCCCAAAACAAAGTAATACAATGTATGCCAACAGGGTTGCCACCGGTAGTACAATTGTGCTCACAATAGAACTTTCTTTTTACTTTGGCAGCAGATTTTAAGAAAAAAGTAGTTGTCAGGTTTTATTTCCAAGGTGACTATGACCCAGCAACACGTTCTGAGTACTTTTCTTGTTTGGTATTACTTTTTTCCTTTAGCATAGTGAATTTATTTTAGTAAAGTGGCAACCCTGTATGTTGATAACACAGACAATCGAAAACTTTTACAGTGCATGAGTGCGTAATCACAGTGCATAAGGGGCAAGGCCCTGCCAGCTAGCTCTGGGAACAATAAGGAGGGGTTTCGAGATAACAAAGATGGGGGGTCCTGTCGACAATAAGTCCCTGTACATTTATCTAAGCCCCCCAGGCCGGTTTGATGGCCGAAAGTTGCCTAGTCAAGTTTACTGTTCCTTTAATACGAGTCTGAGCATACGTGTGTTAAATGTTATCGAAGATGAGCAATAAATCGACAAATCGATGCTATGACCGGTTTTAGAGTTATGTATTGGGGGGAACTTAACACTTTAACCGACTTTATGTGTTTTCTTACGGAAAGATAACAGACAAAATGATGAAAACGATTTTATAATAAGCTGTGTTTATAGCTGATCACGAAAAAAAAACCGAAAATCTCGTGTTCATCATTTTGTTTGAAGTGAATGGTCAGCTTGGCTTCAAACCGTATAAAGATAACAGAAGTCCTTACAACATTTAACACAACCATGTGCATCTCGTGTTAATTAATTAATTAAAGGCTTTTATTTTGTCAAAGTGACGAGACACGAGGAGGAAAAAAAATCACTTAAAATTCAAACACCAACATTAGAATGTTGGTTGTCAATCGACCTTGTGTGTTTGACCCTTTATATTATCATTTAAACAGAAGTGTAAATTAAAACCTTGAATCGAACCATCCTTTACAAAAATACAAAATAATTAAAAAAAAACTTCTGACAGTGTTGTTGGATATGGGAATAAATAAATAGTAAATATCGAAAAGCCCTTACTTATACGGAGCCTATACGATAGATTCTGATCTAGCCTGTTTGTAACCTTTCGGTTGTTTTTCAAGTAATCTGGCAGAAATGTTCAAAAACGTGTTGAGCCTCTTTATTCAAATTAGTGCAGCGTTACGAAGAGCGCCTTGCCCTAGCGTTACAAAAACGCGTTGCTTTAAATGTTTGTTCAACTGTTAACTGTTTTTTGTTTAACCGTGTAAAATGGCAAACATAAGAGCTTACTTGATTATGTTCTTATTTAAGTTCCATATTGATACCGAAATACTTATGTTTGTAGGCGTTATGGTGTCAATGTTCAACAAGACCAAAGGTTTCGATGGGATCCCAAAAATTTAATATTTTTACGTCTTGACTACGTCTTGACTACGCCAGTTCCAGTCTTCGCCAGGCTAATCATCTGAGAAAATTAAGTTCAGATATACCTGTATAAGCCATATTTATTTCGACAAAACTGATCGAAACTTCCTGCTTTACTTCTGCCAAATTTCCGGTTTCGGCCGAATTCCGAGTGAACTACTTGTCCAGCCAAAAAAAGATAGTTCAGAAACGAATTCAGCGAATCTCCTTATCCCTATAAAGAACATCTAATCAACTTAAAATAAAACTTTAACTTATAACAAAATCCGGTTTCAACCGGATTCCGGACGAACTATATGCCCGGGTAAAAAATGATTGTCATATACAGATTCAGCGTCTCTTCTTACCCTAAAATCTATCATCTAATCAACTTCAAATAAAACTTATGCTTTTAACAAATTTTCCGGTTTCGGCCGGATTCCAGGCGAACTACTTGTCCGGCGAGAAAATGGTTTTCATTGTTGTGTTCAGCATGTCTTCTTACCCCTAAATCGAACATCTAATCAACTTCAAATAAAACTTTTGCTTTTAACAAATTTTCCGGTTTCGGCCGGATTCCGGGCTAACTACTTGTCCGGCCAAAAAATGAGTTTCACCATCGTGTTCAGCATGTCTTCTTACCCCTAAATCAAACATCTAATTAACTTCAAATAAAACTTTTACACTTAACAAACTTTCCGGTTTGTGCCGGATTCCGGGCGAACTACTTGTCCGGCGAGAAAATGGTTTTCACCATCGTGTTCAGCATGTCTTCTTACCCCATAATCGACTATCACATTAGCTGTTTCAAAATATTTTGTTTGCCCCTTAATTTAAACCCCCTCCTCCACCCCTAAATGTAGGGCTACAGTGCCCATCTACGAACTTGACCTTACTCTTGACCCAAAGAATCCTCACACCAAGTTTCATCAAAATATCTCATTCCCTTCGAGAGTTATCGTGCTGACAGACGGACGGACGGACTGACGGACGGACGGACAGACGGACAACTTTTGCGATGTCATAGGTATCCGTCACTAACGTTTTGGGATCCCAAAAACGTGTTAAGCCTCTTTATTCAAATTAGTGCAGCGTTACGAAGAGCGCCTTGCCCTAGCGTTACAAAAACGCGTTGCTTTAAATGTTTGTTCAGCTGTTAACTCTTTTTGTTTAACCGTGTCAAATGGCAAACATAACAGCTTACTTGATTATGTTTTTATTGCTAGTTCCTTATTGGTACCGAACTACCTATGTTTGTAGGCGTTATGGTGTCATAGGTGCTTTAGTTGCTGCAAATCTAGTTAATATGATGATCCCCCATGATTGGAAAAACGTGTTTTTCTGATGTGTATTTCTTAGCTGTGTGCTTATGGTTATAGTTGTATGCTTTTGAAAGTGTATAGTATCTTCTTCTCTCTATCTTGGTTTAAGACATTTCTTAGAAAAACAGAAAAGTAAAAAAAAATTTAAAAGTGCACCATCCTATAGCACATAAAAAGGGGATTTAGATTCAGATCAGATTCAGATATTTTTACTTCACCAAAAAAACACAACTACATTATAAAAAAAACTCAACAACCACATAAAAGACAAAAATCCTGTGGGTGGCTGTATCTTCTAACCACCTTTTAACTTAAAATTATTCAATAAATAATAACAGAAAAACTAATCTATTATATTTAAAAAAAAAAGAGAAGAAAGAGGGAAGAGAAAAAAGAAAGAAAGAGAAGAAAAGGAAAGAAAAATGTTTCCCTCGTCACAACCTACCCACCGCCCCCATCTCACCTCCCCCCACCCAACCTCCTCACTCCCCCAGAATATGTATAGTTTGTTAGATTAAAATATTCCTTGAGCCCAAGCTGACGTAGTCATATATTCAACAGCCTGAAGAGGACCCTTGCCAAGAAGGGCCGAAATATCGCTTCATAAGCATCACAGCTGACGATTCCGTTTTTGTATATATTATATGAATATATGTTAGATTTAGCTTATGCGGTCCTGCTAGGAATTTTTTTTTATATAGTGGTCTTTATAGGCCTAATCTGCCTTTATAAGCTAAAAATTCTGTCAAGTACATGGGTACGGAGTGGTGCTATTTTCGTTTTCAGCACAAAAAGTTGGTCTAGAAAGATTATTCGAACCTCCAGCAGGGGCCCTCCTGCGCCCCCCTTGAACGATACAGGCGCCCTGGTGGACTCGGACTTTGGACTCGTCTCGAGACGCCTTTTTCAAGGACGACTCGTCTTTCACGGAGCTGTCCGTACGCCAGAGCTCTGGACTCGGACTGGTCTTGAGACGACTTTTTCAAGGACTCGGACTTATCTCGGACTCGAATTTGCTGGACTCGCAGCAGCTCTGTCCCGGACTAATTGGTAATAAAACACATTCACTCATTTTAGCTCCTTCGCTTCGGTGATAGCTCAGACAGCCCCATCCGTTCAGAGAGCTTCGCAGATCTGAATGGCTCCTTCAGTTCAGATGCACTGAACTGGTCAGGACGCGAGCGACAGAGATCCAACTCTCTTAAAGGAAACGACATGCGTAAGTAAACGATTTTGACGTCTGATTTTTCAAAGATTTCCGAGGACGGTGTGTAACTCCTCTTGAAATCGTTCAGAATCCTTGGAGACACTTTGAATCTTGTTTAGCCTTCATTAGGCTTCAACCCGAAAACCCTTTTACTTGGAATGATGAATTTTGGGTTGTGCTCGAATCATCCTCCGGGTTGTCGTCATAGCAGCCCATGTGGTACCCGTTTCCGGGAATGCAGCCCCTACCGGAATAGGCGATCCAAGTGCAGGAGGCTTCAGAACTGTATCAGGGATGAGTCTGAAGAATAAGCAATCCAGAGGAGAATACGAGGTTGGAGAAGGAATATTCAGAAATAGTCAGTAGGCGAAATTATGCGCATCTAATTTCATTATTCGTGTCATAGGAAAGCCAAAGTACTTGGCTCTATGCAGATGTTGTATGCAGATATCCAGTCTAAGCAGATATTAAGCTCCTAGTTTATCATTCCCGTTGATTGCTTTAGGGGCCAAAAACGAAACCAATGTAGTTCTATCGTACAGAAAGTGCTATTGCCCTTCTGAAGTATGAAATGAAGGTCACTTACTGTCATCTGCGCTTTAAGAGCGGTTCTACTCTCCAGTCGTGACTCCTCCCGCAAGGCGGAGACTTATCTCCAGCAGCCAATCCCCGGCCTCCTTGGACTTCCTTGGAGGCTCCAGCCAGTTCAGTGGCACTATAAGGCCACTAGATATAAGGCCACAGTATTTTTCACTCATAATATATGGCGTCTATTGACGCGGCTTGCAGCACCGATCGCCAGAATCAAGAACTCAAAAAGAAATATGATTCATCCTATGCGAAGTTCTGTTTTACCCTCAGAGAGGCTGCACCGCGTTTATGCTAGCTGCGTAGCGACTTGCCTTCACAGCACTTCGAAAGGCAGTGGGAGTTGTTTCAGAATTTTAATTTTTTCTGTTCGTAATTATTTGTTATCTAATCATCCTTTTTTCGTCCACGCAGCTCGACCGACGTTCCTCAATTTGAGTGTAAACTTAAACGGATCGCGGCTTCAGTCACCGAACGGTGTAAAGTGTAGGTTGTAGATATAGCCAGCCCACTTTATTTTTTGTAGTCTTTGGTCAAGTAGACTTCTGCCTTTTTATTTCCGGCTTTCGTCTCGTGTTGGTATATTCTCCCTACTTTTGCTTTTAGCACTTTTCCAAATCCGTCAGCCGAAGCTGACTGCGAATCCTGTTTGATAGTGCTAAACAGATTAAGGAGCTGGGGTTTCATTTCCGCGATATTTTGGCTCTTCTTAGCTTGGGTTCAGGCCGTGGGCGTAAAACAAAACACGTCTGCAGAGAACATCCATGTTCGCGAGGTGGTGGATCATTCATAGTTTGTGTTATATCAGTTCACATATATAAACTTACTAATCGACAACAAAATATTTTATTTGAAAAAGAAATTTGAGTCTGGTGACAGATTATCGAGTAAAAAACTTTTTAGTCATTTTTTTGAATGGCTTCATATTGTTTGCCGACTTAGTCGACTCAGGGAGGAAATTCCGTGCCTTGTGGCTACTTTATCTTATTGAGAAATTTGAAATGAAAACATTTAAGCACCTAATTAGCGGCAGACCTTGTCTCATATTTGTGTAATACCTGGTGACGTCTACAAAACTGAAAGCATCGGTGATAGTACATATGAATAGAAGCTTAGGACCAGTGTCCATAGCTCGATGTACCAAAAAGCACGTCCATCTAGTTTTGAATTCCGCGCCAGGTTCTAACTGACGTTGCCGTAATTGTACGTATCAACGATAGTCTAGGAAGATGGAGCTTGGCAGCCTGTTATGGACCTACAGATCAAGAAAATACTTCAGCCCAAGCTGACAGGGAATCATATATTAAAAATGAATCAAAATAAAAAGAATCGCTTAGCAATATTTCAGCCCTTCGTGGCAAGGGTCCTCTTCAGGTTGTAGCCGGAAAAAATGAACCTTGTCAAGAAAGACCGAAATGTCACAGACGAGTATCTTTCATTTTTTTTTCGTTTTGAATCATAATATGATATGATATGATATTTATTACACTAAAAGCCCAAGGGCCATGGCAATACAAAAGAAAAATACATAACCTACAACATAACTACAACAAACACTTAAATCTACAAGAAAAATTCTCTGTGATTCATAGCCAACTTGAGGAAGCTGCCCACTTTCCTTATAGTGACAAAACATTCACTCTTCAGCATTCGCTACATCCATTCCTGATCACACTCATTTACTCCAAATATTTATCTTCTTAAATCATTCAGTTCCCTACATTCGCACATAATATGTCGCACGCACTCATTCATATCTCCACACATGGGGCAGAAGTAAGGACCAATCCTCCCAGTCGGCTTACCCGTGTACCTCCTCCTATCCCCCAGAGGTAAAATATCCGCACGCATACTAATTATTAATTTCAGTTCCTCCCTATCTAAAACCGCTTTAAAATAAACACATTCACCCCATGTCTCTTTCGCCTCTGTATAAAACCTCAGAGATTTTGAACTATCTCTGTCAACCTGCCACCTCTGGATTTCCTGGTCCCTAAGTATATTTTTTACTTCTTTAGCTACTGTCCCTAACTCCAACTCATGACCCATACCCTCATGGGCCTCATGAGCCCCCATAATTTTAAGGCCTCAGGGGTGTTGGGGGATAGGTGTCCGATTATTTTTGTCAACGTTCTCAAGAGGACTCTTGCCAAAGAGGGCTCACATAAAATCTCAGCTCACTAATACGTGTAGCACCATCAGACTTTGTCGAAGGAATTCTGCATGTCGACACCACGCCTGTGTGTCTGTCCTTGTCCATTTTTTACCTCAAACTTTTATATTTAAATACTTCTTGTTGGTTGTGTCTGAAATTTCTGTAAAGTTTTTTTTTTTTTTATATCGGAGATTCTTGGAAGCATTACATTCACATAAACCAGCGATAACCGATTGAATTATTTTCGTTGATATTGTAACTCAAACGGCGAACTTGTGTGTTTACCAAAGCGTTTATCCATACGTACCTTTCCTTACCAACCGTTGGTCGCAGAACAGTTGCTGTCGTTAAAATAAATCAAAGGATAACTAACCCCGGAAGGTGCTTAGTTAAAGTAAAACAAAATAGTATTTTATACCTAATAGAAACATGGAATATGTAACGCGAATGAAATCCGCTAAGTGATGCCGAGTTTCAACATTCATAATTGGTCAGAATGGTCAGAGTTATTTTAAGTATAGATTTGTTTCTAGCCTCACCATCTACAAAGCTTATTTCCAAAATGAAGACGCTGATTGAAGAGCAAGATGTCTCTGGTGGGCACTCTGATGAAGGCGATGGAGATCTTCGCAGAACCATGGAAAGCTCCTTTGAAGGCAAGAAGGATACAAGCGAAGAAACCAAAGGGAAGGTACGGTCCCCTCCCCTTACACCTTTGCCTCTGCGTGTTTTTTGGTCCAGTGTACGCTAGTGAAGTCAAGAACAAATAAGCCAATAGAACCCCATCTTTCGTCCCATGCAGCGACTATGGATACCCCGACAAAACCCAGCTGAGTTAGAGCTATTTGCTGAGCTTCGAGTTGATGCCGTCTACTTCCCTCTTCGCCGCTGCGCGTAGGCTACCAGAGGAAAAAGTGCAGGAGGCGCGATGACCCGCTCTGCAACGCGTCCAGACAACCAATCGGCTTTTATGTTAGAAGTTTCTTCTACGGGGCTTTACTGCGACATAGCTGTTTGTAGAGGCAACGAATTGTGATGTTCCGCGTAGCTCCTACCTTCCGCTCGTTTGCATCGGGCAGGATGTAGGAATCGGTTCGACTCCGCATGGTCGTATTACAGAGATAGGGTGTATTGTGTACAGATAATGGTCCTTATTTGTTCTTGGTGAAAACAGGGACCCATAAATTTTCTTTACAGGGGGCTTATCATTTCCTATGCTTCTATGTTGCTATGTTGTCCGATCCTTGCCTACTTTCCAAAAATCCCACTTGGGTCGAATCGGCATTATTGTTTGCCTCATTGGACGTGCGCACCAAAGAGACTCCTCCCTCTAGGCGCCAGCAGCCAATCCCAAATTTTGTCTATCTAGCCTTGGACGCGATTGCACCGTGGGTATTTCTCGAACTATCTTCTGTTCGGTCAACATAGCATCATAAATATCTTATTGACAAGCCCCTGAATGGCGAGTCATTACAGGAAATTTATGGGTCCCTGGTGAAATGTACTTCAGTACGCCTTATTAATCTCAACCTTATTTCAGTCTATAAAAAGTCTCTCAATAACGAATGTCAGCTAGGGTAGTCTTCATCGATATTTCGGCCCTTATTGGCAAGGGTCCTCTTTAGGCTGTAGCTGGAAGAAACAAAACTGCAAGTAACAGGCGATAGTTGCGAGGGGTTACCCACTCCCCGACACCTGATGTACGCCCTTTCCCGGCACCGGCTGGCAACGACCGAAATCAGCGGCGCTGGCACCGGTGCCGGCCGTATATTCAAACGCTTCTAAACATCCTTATTTTAATGTTCTAACACGTGGCAACCGGTGCCTGCACTTGCTTTACACTAAAAATCGAAAGTGAGCAACCCCTCGACAGGTTGTGGGTCACCGTATCTCTGTTGTGAGTAACCGTCAAAGCGACGCAAGATATCAGGCGTCAAACATGTTGTTAAATTGTGTTTATTTGTAACACCTTAGGCTAGGGTTTAGTTAATGAATTTTCCTTCTTTTAAATCAGTCAGAATTAACAAAGCGTCATTTTCTTATGCACTGGCATGTCTGTCGCTTTTATGCTATTTCAGTTTCAAAAGGTTGTCAATAAAATTGTACTTTACCTTAAACATCCCTCTCCTGAATAACAACTCGTTTGGAACAATAGAGAAAACAAAAATGAAAGAAAACATCTAAAATATTTGCAAATATTTTTGTGATGGTGTCTAAAACCATTAGACACCATGATGGTGTCTAAAACCATGTCTAAAACCTCGGCTTGCCATATACCCTCGACGTCCCCAGCGTCTACTCCTCCTTCGAGGAAGTACCGGATACCTGGTTGGAATGTGTATGTGAAACACCTTTACGAGCAGGCAAGGTTTTGGTTTCTAGCTTGGGTTGGTGAAGGTAGGGACCGGGACGGTTTCCTTGATGCTACCAGGCTGCTGTGGAAAAGGCGGTTCAAGGATGCATTGCATTGGGTCCGTAGGCAGGAAGATTCTATTAAAAGTGAGTTCCTTGCTGATAGTTTGAGATCCAAAAATTCTTATAGTTTTTGGAAAGCTGTAACCTCTGGTGCTGGTACTAATCCGTCGCTCGCTCCTGTGGTTGATGGGCAAAATGGCGAAGCTGCTGTTTGTAATCATTGGAAAGCGTATTTCGAAAACCTTTTCAATTCAGTGCCTAGTAGTTTGATTAATCTTAGGGGAAAGCTCTCTGAAGCGCCCGACGGTTTTGTGCTTTTTAGTTCGTTAGAGGTGGCGGAGGCAATTAAGTCCATGAAGACCGGTAGTGCGGGAGGTTTTGATCGTGTTTCATCTACCCATATTAAGTTGTGTGTAAATATTATTTGTGGGCCGCTTGCCATTATTTTCAATGCTATGATTACTCATGGTTTCACCCCTTCGTCACTTTTGGATGTGTTGTTGGTGCCAATACCTAAAAATCGTATGAAAGATTTGTCAAAATCTGATAATTACAGGCCCATTGCTTTAGCAACTTGTTTTTCAAAAGTGTTAGAGAAGTGCCTGTTGAAACGCCTTGATAAGTTTTTGTATACTGCGGATTCACAGTTTGCATATAAGAGGGGTTCGTCAGTTGAATTTCCTGTATTCATTCTAAGATGTGTGATTGACTACTATTTCCTTTTTTCTACTTTTGTGTTCTGTTGTTTCATTGATTCACGGAAAGCTTTCGACCGTGTGAATATTGAGAAACTGTTGGTCAAATTAGTTAAGAGAGGTGTTCCTAGTTCTTATGTTAGGATACTTGCTTTCTGGTTTGAAAATCAGCATTTCCGTATTCGATGGGGGAACGTCACTAGTGACCCTTTTAGGACCGCTAATGGTGTACGCCAAGGTGGCATTCTGTCCGCATATTTGTATAATGTGTATGTTGACGACCTGAACATCCGTTTACGTGCAACAGGTCTTGGTTGCCATATTGGTACCGTTTGTTTTAACTGTATCAGTTATGCTGATGATTTAGTTTTACTGTCTACTAGTGTGTCTGCGCTCAATGAGCTCTTAAAGGTGTGTGATGAGTACGGGAATGACCACGATATTATTTTCAACACCGCGAAAACTTTTTGTATGTGCTTCCGTCCGAAAGGGAGCAGAAAACCTCTCCTTCCAGGTGTTTTCCTTTCAGGTCGAGCGCTTGATTTTGTCGACCAGTTTACATACCTGGGTTACATTTTCCATGAGAATCTTTGTGATGATTCGCACGTGCGTTCGGCTATGCGATCCCTGTGTGCAAGAGGGAATATGTTGAGACGAAAATTCAGAAAGTGTACTTCTGATGTTAAAACTTATTTGTTTAGATCGTATTGTACAAGTATCTATGGGCTACCACTTGTTTTTAATACGACTGTTAAGTGCTTTTCTGACCTGAAAATAAGCTACAATAATTCTTTCCGGTTTCTACATGGTATTCCTACTTTCTGCAGTGCTACGGAAATGTTTGCTGATTTCCAAGTGTCAAATCTCCTGGAAATTCAGGTGAATTCCCGGAAATCTCTCAGGAGGCGGTTGATTGCTAGTGATAATCACTTACTTGTTGCTTTATGCTCAATTTGGCTACAAATCTCGATTCCCGCTTGGATCGCCTTGAACAAATCTGTTTTTGATGGAGGTTAGCAATTAGCTGAATTTTGCGGTGAGAGTGTTCGCGTTTTCCGTTTTGTTTGTTTCCGTTTTGTTTGTTTGTTTCTTTTTGTTTTGTTTTTTGTGATATGCCGTAAAGGTGGTTTATGAAGTTAAATAAATAAATAAATAAATAAAAACTTACAAATATCCCATCGCTAATAATTCACAGATAACTCGTGCTGCTCACGGTTGAAAATTAGGACTCCCGGCATCGCCAATTTGTACAAAAAAATATGGGCAGGCGACTAGCGAGGGGGTAATCATCACTGAGATAGTAGGTGGGCCCTCCCGACTCCCGCTACTCCCGTCGTAGTTCCTTCGTTGGATGGGTTGTTTGAAAATGAATTTAACTACGTCCACATCTAGGTAACGAGAGGTTGAGTACATCTCTCTACTGCATTTAATGTTCCATTTGAGTAATATTATCCCCCCCCCAATACACACGCCCCTTAATTACACCCTTCTAAGCTCGAAGGAAGTACTAGTTTGACATTATCCTTTTAATGGACAATTCATTTTCAGGGTTCTTCTCTGAACAAGCAAGATTCTGTGAAGTCTCTAAACGAAAGTCAATCAAATACCAGGTGAGTTGGTCGTATTATTGTTAGCAGATAATTAAAGGCGTATTCTCGGCGTTCCCCGAGGACTCCACTTGAGGAGTCCCCGCGTTTTGTTTGTCCCGGGGACTAACTCCCTGTATTATCGGAGGGGAATCAAATTTTTGCTAGTGTTGGTGCAATGTAAAACTAATTAAAAACGACCAGGATAGACAAAACCAAAAATAAAGTGGATCCAGATAAATTTTGTCAACTGCATATGTTTGTTTCGAACAAAATCCATTTAAGAAGCATTCCCCGTGTTCTGGCTGTTATCCGTACGCGGAGTCCGCGTGGAGTGACTCCCTCTATTCTCGCCGTTCCCTTCGATTCCCCGAGGAGTCTTCCGCGGGGAACGGCGAGGAGTCCTCGGGGAACGGCGAGAATACGCCTTAAGATAAAGGAAAAACGATGTTGCGAATATAATCCTCGACGCTGGTTTCGAACACGTAGCATCAGTCAATCAATATTTTTTTTTCAAAGAACATTTCCGATGATAGAACAATTTGTTGAATATTTGCCTTCTCGTCAGACAGACTGTGAACAACTGCGTTCGTTCATCCTCAGACAGTTTTAAAATTATAAAACAAAGATAAAATCTGCAGTGTTGAAATATGGAATGGCTTTGTTTTTAGATATTTGTGTTCAAAAACTGCATCAAGGAGTTTTCAAAGTTCAGTCATAGTTCAAAGTTCAATTTAGCTCTTCTGTAGAAAATGAATAGAAATGGAGGGTAAAAGCCGGGGACACAAGGTCGACTTACAAAACATCCGGGAATGAAACATCTTTTCCCCTACTCGGTTCGTAGGTTGATGACTATTGATTTTCTGCTTACGGTTATGTTTACTCCGACTGTATTTACTTTATGTAGGCTACACACTGATCTAAGGCTAGTATAAAGGTAGCCTGAGGCGCGCGTATACGTTCTAGCATGAATGATTTATGTGCACATTAGAGCCATCAGGCCATCATGCAACAAAACAAAACAAAACATCTTACATGCGTATATACACACTAACACACTCTTAATATTTTTAACTTACACTGAATACTTTATTAACACTATAAACACAACTTCCCCGTCAAAAGAAATCTTTCCGTGTTTAAAAGCTAACTTGAGGAACTTCCCATTCTTATTTCTTTAAAATCTTTACTTCCCATCATTGTAATTATCCATTTCTAATCAATTCCCCCCACCTCGAAAATCTCCTCCCTTAGTCCGTCTTAGTCCGCATACATCCTCATTCATTTCTCCACACATAGGGCAGATCTGCCCTATGTGTCGTACTTCGAAGTACGCGAAGTACCACTATGTGCCGTACTTCGAAGTACCCTGCCGTACTTCGAAGTACGGCAGCAACTTACCGTTTTTCCTCGTTTGTCGTTAACACCGGTACAGTCTAAACCAGGGTTTCAAGGCGTAAACAGCAGACAAATCGGGATGTCGAGACACGTCTCTTTTCTAAAACAGAAAGCGCTAGCGCCTATCATCCTTTTTTTCGAGCGATCAATAAACTCGGAACTCGCTAACTCACTTGATTAAAGACTAAGCAGTCGACTAGCAAACGGAAAAAAAATATACGTAACGACCATTTTATAATTTGATTAATGCCCTTTAGAGAATAGCCGACTGGTATGTAAACTTGTTCCATCCTTCTGCTGAGGAACTTGTATTTTCCGTCAGAAGAATGGAAGTTATAAGGCAACTTCTTTCTTTTTTATGACTATTCCCGTCTGGCGTGAACGTTGGAGCCGGTCAAAATGCACAGAGAGAGCTTGTTTAGAGTCCTGTCTAGAAAGTTCGGAAACAATGCTTTTCGGAATCTGTCATGGAAAATAGTATTGATTTCAGCTACTGGTGACTCCATAAAGTCGAAAGACCCCCCCCCCCCCCCCCCCCCCGCGTACGCCCTCGGTAAAGAAAGACTGACGGCGACTTCTGCCGCACCCAAACTCCAACCATCGTGAGTATTTCGTGAACGGTACGAGATGAGCTTGGTCCCTTCTTTCGTAAGACGTTGTAACACCTTTAGCCGTGATTTATTGGTGGAAGCAAGTTCTGAGTGACTGCTAAGCTAAATTTGACTTTTTGGTTGTAGAAATATATCTTACAAATGCTTTAGCCTTGCTGCGAATTTTCTCAAACGTGAAGCATCTCATCGAAACGAGCGCAGATGATTCACTACAAATACGAGGTAGCTTAAGTACCGGTGAACTCGGTTATAACTTATTTAAACATTGCTCAGACTGTTGGCGGTAGGGTTAGTCACCGGTGCCAGAGGAAAAAAATGGTAACAAGAAGTTCCAGAAAACCGCCCGCGTGAATGGGAGCCTATATCGAGATATGATTTACTGAACTTCCGGGTTAAAACATTTGCTCATTTACAGCTATGTCAGAGAGATTGTTCACATTGGAAGTCAGGAGCTCGTCGATTGCGATATTGGTTGCGTTTTTGCAGATACCATGGTATCTGACACAACGGTCTAAAGTCGTTTTTGCAGTTACCGTGGTATCTGATATAGGGTTGCTCTGCAAAAACGACAATTGCCGAAATTGCGCTTTTCGAAGTCATCCCAAAAGAAAAACTGATATCCAGTCACATCAGTATAATTGCCAAACTTCTTTCCCACCAATTTGACAAAAATTGATATGAAAGTGAGATGACTTTTTCAGATACTACGATCAGTAAATGATATCTGAACATCAGATACCACGGTAACTGGCCGAATACCACCGATAACTGCAAAAACGCCTTTTGACCGTGGTATCAGATACCACTATAACTGCAAAAACGACTTTAGACCGTGTTATCAGGTACCATGGTATCAGCTAAAACGCAACTATTCTTTCTTTTAGTGGATATGCATCGCACACAGTATCTTCCAATACTCTGTCCAGTGAAGATGGCTCATCTGTTTCAGCAAGAAGCATGAGTGCCGAAGATCCCTCCAGCCCAGTAGGCGAAAAGGGAACAGTATCAGAAGGTTCGTCATCTGCTTCTAAATCTTTGTATTTATTTGTTAATTGATTGATTGTTTCCAGAAAAACGGTAAGCTAGAAGCTATTGTTATTATTATTATTTATTTAAAAATCAGGTACAAAACTGCCGTGATCTTTCGATTAAATTATACGTAACTAAAGCACAGATAAATAGTATATACAATTAAGATTTAATAGTCACGGCGAGAAAACATTATTGTAAAACTCAACAAGCTGAGGGACAAAACTTCTCCGATACCTTTCATGGTTATACTTAACGGGTTCGAGTTTGGGAATCTTCATGGCTGACTGTCTTGCTAGTCGGGGTCGTTCCGGTACATAATCAGGAGGGAGGATCCACCGGAGTTTAGGGTTATTAAGGAGCTTAAGACCGAAACTTTGACATATTTTTTCTCTTTTCTCTCGGCTGCTCGAGGTCGCTATTAAAAATAAATACAATTAATAGTCACGGCACACTGACGAAGAGACATGTAAACGACTCGCACAAACAGTTACAACGAGAGATACAGTAGAACGGGTCTACAAACGTCTAATTTTGAAACCTGTTTACGCACGTGAAGTTCTATATGTATTCATATAATCCGTTTCCAAGGTTTCCTTTTGCTTTACTTACGATTAAGGACCAATAAGGAGAGACGTCTAGTCTGTAGCCTCACGCGCCGCTCCACGTCATGTAAAATTGACTCAGTTTACTTAGGTAGCACTTGTCTGTCCCAAGTCTGGATAAAGTGGTGAGGGCTGGTCGACAAGCTAATAGCCTATAACCGTAAACATCATGATATTGGGAGACTCAGCAAATGGAGGCCTTGGACACTCAACTATTTTTTCACGACATCTTCTGCACGCCCCCGAAAAAGTAGAGGAGGTGTAGAGGGTGGCCCAAGATCGGTTAAATTAAAAGTCTATTTTTGCTACCTTATGTGCCAGCAGGCGAGGAAGGACCTGAATCTAAGCAAGTAAGCATGGCCATGCTTGTCCACACGCTACCATATGAATAGTGTCAGGGACCCATAAATTTCCTTTACAGGGGGCCTGTCATTTCCTATGCTTCTATATTGCTATGATGACCGAACTAAATCCAGTTTCCAAAAATTTCCGCTTGAGTCGATCGGCATTCTTGTTTGCCTCATTGGACGTGCGCGCCAAAGAGACTCCTCGCTCAAGGCGCCAGAAGCCAATCCCAAATTTTTTCTATCTGGTCTTGAACGTGATTGGACCGTGGTATTTCTCGAACTATCTTCCGTGCGCTCAAGATAGCATCAGAAATCTCTTATTGACAGGCCCCCTGTAAAGGAAATTTATGGGTCCCTGATAGTGTGTAGACGTTGTGCAGACGTATGGGTAGGTTATCAGCTTTTAAGATAAGAGTATTTTTTTTTTTTTTACGTCCCTCAAAACCGAGGAGTAAAATAATAGAGAAATAAAAATTATATCTTTAATCATTTAAGTAGTGAACTTGAAGACAAAAATGCTCCTCAGCCGGGATTTGAACCCAGGACCCTCTGCTTACAAGGCAGGCGCTCTTACCATTTGAGCTACCGAGGGGTTTGTGAACAGAGTTCGCAAACCTCTACATCAGTCAGGTAGAAGCCGGCCATAGGAACAGTGATCCTAAACAGGGTTGCCACTTTACTAAAATAAATTCACTATGCAAAAGGAAAAAAGTAATACCAAACAAGAAAAGTACTCAGTACGTGTTGCTGGGTCATAGTAACCTTGGAAATAAAACCTGAAAACTACTTTTTTCTAAAAATCTGCCGCCAAAGTAAAAAGAAAGTTCTATTGTGAGCACAATTCTACTACCGGTGGCAACCCTGATCCTAAACTGTTTCTGGTTTATTGGTCACGGTGTATAAAGTATAAAGTGCCCTTGTATAAAGTGCCATCTGTTTATTTATTTTATTTATTTATAAAGTGCCATCTATGTATTATAACTATGAAATAGAACAAAAATACACAAGATTGAAACCAGTGGTTTGGAATTCTCAACGTCTTAGTTGCTCACTTCTGAAAAAATGTGTATCGGCTATAGGCATGTTCTCGCCGTTCCCCGAGGACTCCACTTGAGGAGTCCCCGCGTTTTTGTTTGTCCCGGGGACTCACTCCCCGTATTCTCGCGAGTCCCCACGGACGGGGAATGCTCTGATTATCATCACCATCATCAAAAAGGACTCCCTTTCAGATTCGAGTGGAATCAATTTTTGCTGGTGTTGGTGCAATATAAAATTAATTAAAAACAATCAGAATAAACAAAACCAAAAATAAAGTGGATCCAGACTAGTTTCGTCAACTGCATATTTTTTTTCGAACAAAATCCGTTTCGGAAGCATTCCCCGTGTTGGAGTGACTCCCTCTATTCTCGCCGTTCCCTTCAATTCCCCGATGATTCCTCGGGGAACGGCGAGAATACGCCTATATGTGTATCGTGTATCGGTTATGTGTTTTTAAGGACTTCATTGTCAAGCTAACCTTCTCTTACTTTTCAGACCCAGTTAAGCCCACTTCTGGCCGCCCTCACCCTCGAGTCTTGATGAGGGAGAAAAAAGTCCGACCGAAAAGTCACCGAGCTTCACTACCCGCGTCTGCCTTTCTCACTGCCAACAGTCCCCAGTTTGATTCCAACTTTCTAATGTTGCCAAATAGCTCATCTCACGATGCCATATCTGCCGATGGTAAGGAAAGTTTATTATTTGCTGATGTGCGAGACGTATTTGACAGTGCAAAACCATACGTCAGCTGCAAACACAGAGAAGGGGTGCCGTCCGATTGGGGAACCGTCGGTTAAAGTTCAACTGAAAAGCCAACTTATTTGTGTGTCATTTAATTGGATGCACTGAACTATTTGGATTCTGCAAGGGGATTTTTTTATTTTCCACTATCTGCTCTAGTTATGAGGCTCAGAATATCTCCGGCCGTCCTCACAGCGTAAATTCTACTATGACGCGGGAAATTTTAATCTCAAAACAAATGCGGCTTTTCAGTGGGCAGTGGTGAGATTGGTGAAGATTGCTTAGTGCCTGAACAAAAAAAATGATAAATCTTTCTCGTAAGGCATACAACAAAAATATAAGCGCATAGAGGCACCACAAATCATACGAAAATTTCACTATTTGAAAATTGATTATTCGTGAATAGCGGAACAACGAAGTAACTCATTTTCTGCGGGTCTCCAAGCCAATTTAAGTGAACAGATGATGGGTAACTAGATTGTCCTATCCTAGCCCTTTTCGGATAAACTTTAAATATATTCCCGCGAATCAGTGGAAATGGCAGACAAACAGTCCGCCAGGTCCTGTCGCCAAGGAGAGCTACAAAGCTTGTGTCCTGTCCCAAGTACAAGATACGTCATCTGCATTTGACTTGAGCTACATATCAGCCCTTCTGGGCAAGGGTCCTCTTCAGGCTCAAAGCCGTTCAAATTGGAAAAACGAACTTGTGGAATATTTAGATGTACGAAAGCTATCGCAAACTGCAAAGGATTTTTGCGAGTGTCCTTCTTCAAGTGAGAGCGTAGCGAAAATACCTTGCATTTAGGCTTGGTTCTCATAGAGGTAAGAATTTTGCTTCGCCTTGCGGCGCCCGAGGCACCTGTCACTACACCCAGCCGTCAGTTGTTACGCGTGAGTGTAGTGACGGTCAACTGACTGAGGGAACTGACAGGTGGACCAACTGTTGAATTTTTTGGAGGGGGTGGTCGCAGAGACAGCTACCCTCTCTTAACTCAAAACTGCGTAGTTAAGTCCCTCCTACAGCAAAGCGAAATTCGCATGTAGAAAAGAAAATTAATTTTCAGTCGGAACTTCCATTTAACCTAGTGTTTTGAAAGCGAATTTCGTGTAGCACAACAATGACCTGGTAAATACATTTTTGTATCACTTTATCTCAAAACTGGTTAGTTAACTTCCATTGAACCTAGTGTTTTGAAAGCAAATTTCGTGTAGCATAACAGGGACCTGGTAAATACATTTTTTTTTTCTCTTTTTCTTAAAAGTCATGGACAGTTAACTTTCATTTAACCTAGTGTTTTGAAAGCGAATTTCGTGTAGCCCAACAATGACCTGGTAAATACATTTTTTTCTCAAAACTGGATATTTAAGTCCCAGTTGTCTTCTACAGCGAAGCGAAATTTGCAGGTAGAAAAGAAAATCAGTCTCAATTGGAACATCCCTTTAAACTAGTATTTTTTAAAGCCAAGTTTTATGTAGAACAACAATGACCTAGTAAATGTTGTTTTTGCCTGATTATTTCGGCCAGACTATATTCAAACAGTGGATAAAACGGATACCTCAGCTAAAATTCTTTGGCAGCGATATGTCGGCCCTTCTTCGCAAGGATCCTCTTCAGGCTGTCGAACGTCAGGGACAACGTTGGGGAATGGAAGAAATGAACCTGTAACCTTCAGGTTCGTTTCAGAGAAGGAGCCGAAGAATAAGGGCCGAAATATCGGTGCCAAAGCATCGTAACTGACGTATCTGTTTTATCCATTGTTTGAATACATGTTTCCCGTCAGCTTGGGCTCGAGGAGTATTTGTCTGCGAAGTACGGCTAGACTATGCGAAATTCGCTTCCCTTCTGAACATAACTTTAATCCCGCTTCCCACAAGAGTGAGTCATGGAAGGTCCCGCTTTTGTCTGATTCGCTGAGCGCAGAGAAGATCGCTCTCGATAGAAACTTGCCTTTAAGCTATTCTTTCGAAAGGGAATTCCTGTAACCTGACACAACTTGCATATCCTGGTAATGAAATTTCGGCAAGAAGGGTCGAAATTCGGTTTCTTTCAGAACAAAGTTAAAGCTCGCTTCGCGAGCTCGAGTCGCGAGAACGAGTCTCGTAAGGGAGGCTCACTTTTCTGCCGCGAAGTAAAATACTCTTTCATAAAAAGTTGGGCTTTGGTCTTGGGGGTGGGATGCGGGGATACTTGCAAGAATTTAATCAGTTAAGATGAAAAGGTGTAAAATTTATCTATGGTAGAGCCCGTGATTGGAAACACGTATTTCTTTGACATCCGACGTGAATGTGTCCGTGACTGCTGTTTTCGAACGTTAGATGTCACCATGTGAAGCATGGGCTTGCAATTTCTCCAAAAAGCTGTGACTGAAATTTCGTTCGTGTAAAGTTTTCCATTTGTTCGTTCTTTGTCGGGTCTATTTTCCTACACAACAGTCTCTCTCCTGGCTTTCTTAGGTACCTCTTCGTCCGTCGAGAGTTTTCGCTTTGGCTTCACTTCAGACGTTGATGCTACTGGTTTGTCTTCTCTTGACGTCTCTTGGACTGGGATAGACCCGGTGTCAGCTGACGCGACGGACTTTCCTTGTTCGTCAGCACCCTTAGCTTCATGCTGGTTAGGTTCCTCAAGTGTGCTAAAGTCGCGTCCTGGTCCGTCCGGTCTCGCAGTCTCTTCTGTGACAGACACGAGGTCAGCTGAGGGGAGGGACCTCCCTTCTTTGTCATCAGCCTTGGCTTCGTGCTGAAAGGCTTTCTCACACGTGCTAAAATGGCGTTCCGGTTCAGTTTTTCTCGGGATCTCTTTGTCAGTGACAGACACGGGGTGAGCTGACATAGGGGGCTGTCCCTGTTCGTCAGGGGCTCGAGCTTCATGCTCGTTGACTTTCACAGACGTGTGAAAATGGCGTCCGTATTCTTCGTTTGTCGTTTGCATTGCCAAAAGAGTCACTGGTACTTTATGCGGGACCTGGCTGACTGCAAACCCTCTTAGAGCAGCTTCGTTTCGCTTTAAAAGCTCAGCAAAACGGCTGCTTCGTTGTCCCTTCCCTTGTACGGCACTTGTAAGTTTCTTCACCGTTTCGGGACCTGAAGCTGCTTCGTGTTGAGTTTTGACGCTGCTTGTTTCTGTCCCAGATGTCTGCTTTACATCCGGTGAACTATTGGCCTCACCAAGAAAGGACATCAAATGGTCAAAAGGTCGTCCACCTGCTTTCTTCTGAGGCTTTAAAGGCTTGTGGGGTTCGGTCTTCTCCTTTGAGCTTTTCTGAAACTGTTGTTTCTGTTCATTCTTGGTCGCTTGCATCTTATTCTTCTTCCCAACAGGGACTGTTGATGGACCGCTTTCTGCAGCAGCAGTTGTTTTTTTATTTGAAATGATCTTCCCTGCGTTTAGGACTTTTGAATAGGGAGAGGATCGGCGCAGATTCGGGCCTGCGTTATCCGTAGTAGTAGGCACGTCATGATAGCTGGTCACGGATATGGATGGTGGTTTTCGCTGATCTTGTCCCATTGCAAGGGTTGCAGCTGAAACATGATCTTTGTTTGTCGTTTTATCAGCAGGCTTCTCGGTCTCTGTCTGTGTGTCTGCCTTTTTTTGAGGATCTGAAGCGTTATGGGATCCGGTCTTTTTCTTTCCGTCCTTCTTTCGCTTTTGTTTCTGCTCGTTATCGGTCGCGTGGGCTGTCTCCCGGACGTTGTATTCTGTTGGGCTCATGGCCAATGTTCGTTCCTTCGAATTGGTCTTCCAGAAATTAGCGTTTTTCAGACGGCGGGAGAGTTGGCGTATGTGCTGGCCTGCGCCAGGAGAAGTCGTCAGTAACTGGCCGGATGTCGGTGCTTCGTCGACCGGCGTAGCAGTCATCTTTTTGGAGTTGCTTATCGATCGTCGTCTCTGCCCGCGTTTGGAAAGGGAATCAGTTGGAGTCTGACCTACTGTCGGCATTTTACCTGTAGGACTTAGTCTAGACTTGCTGACACTAGCCTTTTTGGAGCTGCTGATCGATCGCTTTCGATGTTGGCTTTTGGCAAGTTGAGCATCGATACTGGCGCCGGCTGATCCGCGTCGCTGTCCACCGTTGGCAGAAGGTACCATTAACGTCTTGACAGCTGTTAATTCTTTTTCTGCAATCGTCTCCCTAGTATTACGCTCTTTGTAGTTACTGCCGGGTCGGCCAATAGTAGGGGGAGCAGTCGAAGCCTGGCCCGCTGCCTGTCTTCTATTGGTCGGCGTGGCATTTGCCTCGCATTTAGCAATGTTTCTGGGACTGCTCATGGAAAATCGTCCTTTCCGCGCTTTAGTACGGGGAGCTTTTGAAATCTGGTCCTTGATTGGCGTTTTTTCGGCTGGATTGGTAGTCAGCTCCCTGACGGTAGTTGTTCTGGATTTGCTGATCAGTTGACGGGGAGATAGTTGGTGCTGCCGTCGTCCGCGAGGACGAGGTATGATATCGGCAGGGTGCTCTTCGTGGTTTCCTGTCTGCTGCCCCCTCCTGCTGATCTCTGTCAGCACCTGAAAAGGCTTTCCTCCATCCGTCTTGTGAGTCTGTTGACGGGAAGACGATCGGCTTCGTTGTGCGGTAGAGGACAAAGCAGGTTTCCGCTTGGGCGTTTCACTTGCAATTGTGGTACTTCGCCCTGAGCTCCCCATTCCTTTACTGTTTGCTGTTACTTGCTCATCATCCGTAGTTGCTTCAGTTGTGCTGGCCGTTTCGGCTTCCTCTATATTATTGTCAGAGCCACTGTTTTTACTTGTGAGCGAGACAAAACCTCTTAGTACTACAGCCGTGGCAGGGCTGATGGCTACCTCCAAGCCGCTCGTCGCGTCTGTCGGCTCCTTTCCCACCAGATTTTCTAGGTCGGTGAGGTCAAGGTGGTTATTCCAAAAGTTATAGCTGTTCTCGAATGGGTCTACTGGTGAAACTTCGGCGACAGTCGCTAATTCTGAAGTTTCGAGACAAGTCTCGATCGTCCGTAGCAGTGAGGAGCCGGATGTCAGCCTTTCGAAATCCTTACATGCTGCTTGAAACACTGCCAGTATATAACTGACCCCTCGGTGGATGCACCCTGGTTGAACTAACAAGGCTACGCTGATCAGCTGAAGCACAAAGCTGATGCTTGCGGCAACGCTTCCATAACAGTCGAAAAGAGGGCGTAGAAATAGCATGAAGAGAAGTCCACAGAACAGGCCGGCTGCAAAGCTGAGTAGTTCCTCTCTTGTTGGAGTCATTCTTGCGATTGATTCTAAAATTCAGGAGCGCGGTCTGTTATATTTTCAGTTGAGTCAGATCCATGAAAATTGGTGTATAATTTGATCCCTTTCTAAATTTCTTGGTTGGTGGGAGGGGGGCGTAAGAATAGCAAGTATCTCTATAACACACATATATTTTTATTTTGCACTTTTAATTTTGCACAATTTTTCATTAGTCACGATTTTTAATCTTATTCAACAACGTTTTCTTCCAGATTCTTCAGAGACGATGAGTCAGTCGTCCTATGCATCACGCGTTTCCGAGAGCCTCCCTGATTGGCTAGTCGTCGGAGAAAGGGTTTCCGTCCGACCTCATAACACCTACGGCGTTGTTTCCTACGTGGGTCCAACCGAATTCGAAGCCGGAATGTGGGTTGGTGTGACCCTAGAAAGTCCTTCTGGTAAGACGCTTCTCAGTTTGTGATGACAGCAAGGGCCCAGTAAGGGCACATTATGTGTTGTTCATAGCAGAGGCGTTACTAGCCAAAATCTTTGGGGGGGGGACAAGGTATTTACCGACTGGCTGGTCATTTTTACCGACTATTTTTGCGGATAAAAACGACTATTATTGAGAATTTAAATAAAAATCGACTATTTTTACGAAAAACTGAATGTTTTTGATTGTTTTTAAAGTTTAACCGAAAAGGGCTGGGATAAGACAATCTAGTTATACATCACTTATTCACTTAAATTGGCTTGAAGACCCGCTGAAAATGCGTTACTTCGTTGTTCCGCTGTTCACGAATAATAGATTTTCAAATAGTGGAATTTCCTTGTGATTTATGGTACGGAATTTTTTTTGTATGCTTTACGAGAAAGATTTATGATTTTTTTCTGTTCAGGCACTAAGCAATCTTCACCAATCTCACCACTGCCCACTGAAAAGCTGCGTTTGTGTTGAGATTAAAATTTCCCGCTTCATAGTAGAATTTACGTTGTGGGGACGGCCGCAGATATTCTGAACGTCATAACTAGAGCAGATAGTGGAAAATAAAAAAATCCCTTTGCAGAATCCAAATAATTCAGTGTATTCAATTAGATGACACAAAATTAAATCGCTTTTCAGTTAAACTTTAAGAAAAAACGACTCTTTCTAAGAAAAAAATCGACTGTTTTTACTAAAAATCGCGGCGCTTCGCGCCGACTCGGCTATTTTTTACCGACAACATTGGGGGGGGCGTCCCCCCCCCCAGTAGTGACGCCTCTGGTTCATAGTTATTCACAAGGGTTTTCCGCTAGCCTGATTTTTTTGCTATTCCTCCCCCCCCCCCCCCTACAAGTTCCCTGGTTTCTGCTAGATGACGCCCATCTACTAAAAGTACATGGTGCTCGGCGCGCCCTGCTTTTGCTCCTAGAAAATTAATTTGGTATTACTGAAAGCTAAAACAAAACGAAACAAAACCCCGAAAATCTCGTTTTTGTTCTTGGACTGGTGTGTTTGTTTTTGTTTTTTTTTATGGTGTGGAGAGTTTGGTATGACGTGTGTCATTTCACTGGCCACTGAAAAGCTGCGTTTGTGTTGAGATTAAAATTTCCCGCGTCATAGTAGAATTTACGTTGTGGGGACGGCCGCAGATATTCTGAACGTCATAACTAGAGCAGATAGTGGAAAATAAAAAAATCCCTTTGCAGAATCCAGATAATTCAGTGTATTCAATTAGATGACACAAAATTAAATCGGCTTTTCAGTTAAACTTTAAGAAAAAACGACTCTTTTTAAGAAAAAAATCGACGTTTTTTACTAAAAATCGCGGCGCTTCGCGCCGACTCGGCTATTTTTTACCGACAACATTGGGGGGGCGTCCCCCCCCCAGTAGTGACGCCTCTGGTTCATAGTTATTCACAAGGGTTTTCCGCTAGCCTGATTTTTTGGCTATTCCTCCCCCCCCCCTACAAGTTCCCTGGTTTCTGCTAGATGACGCCCATCTACTAAAAGTACATGGTGCTCGGCGCGCCCTGCTTTTGCTCCTAGAAAATTAATTTGGTATTGCTGAAAGCTAAAACAAAACGAAACAAAACCCCGAAAATCTCGTTTTTGTTCTTGGACTGTGTGTGTTTGTTTTTGTTTTTTTTTATGGTGTGGAGAGTTTGGTATGACGTGTGTAAGTATACGGAACGGACCGATTCTTTATTTTTCTTTGTGTGCGTATTACAGAGAAACGACTCATTTATATTAGCCTATGTATGTATAGTCAGTGTATAAAGTAGGGCCTATCTAACGAGCTTGTATCCCTGCCGGCCCCCATTGATCGATATTTATTGTTAAGAAATATTTTTTTAAATTAAAGAACCTGAACCTGAATCTGAGCTGAAAGCGAAAAACAAAATGGGTTTCCACGAAGGAAGTTTCTTATTGTGTGTTGGTAAAACGATTACACTTAGAGGGAGAGAGAGAGATCGGTATGTTAGAAACCATCGTAGCTTAATAACTAATTTATGTTTCTTATATATAAACACCAACTTCTCTCGGAAGTTTCATAAGATTTACAAAAATATGCCTAATTCCAACAGAGATGAGATAGCGCACTGTCTATTAACCATACAAAAATGTCGTGTTGTTTTGGTAAGAGCTTCTGTAAAAGCATATCGCTAAACCTAGGTTGCAACGTTACTTTCAGCTTTCAGCGAGGAACTTCAAAAGTCATAATGGAAATATTCTGTGACGTCAACAGATGGTGTGTTATCTCATACCTATCTGTTGAAAACTGCGCATCCTTGTGTAATTGTTATATATATGTGTAGACCCAGAGACCTGAGTTTCATACGGTACATTTGAACCCACTCAACGACAACTCACTGCTTTTCACTGACTTGCCCAGTTTCGCTATTTTCGATGCTTGTCGGGCTGCAGACGCTTGTTTGCGAGAAGCTCCGGCGTAGGAAAAACGGTTATGTAAATTTTGCTCTGTTTTTGCTACAGATCAACGGACCTGGACGAAGGCTTTAAAAGGCCAAAGCCGTTGGTACTGTGCTGAAAGTTGAGCCTAATTTGAAGTATCCATCTGTTTTAAATACTGGAACATAAACTGTAAACTATGAGAGGCAATGCGAAATCTTGTCAGACTGTGTGTGCACGAAGCTTTATTGTTGGTAATAATAAGAACTGATAATTGTCAAGGAGAATTGGTGTTCTCAGCAAGTGGATTGTGCAAAACGCTTTTCTCACTCTGTTAATACTGTTGGTTTCGTTGAAAAATCGTCCGGTGACTAAACTGTTTTTTTGTTGTTTTTTTCCCGCGTAGCTTCTTTTTCTTTTCCAGTGCTTTCAGATTAAACTAAAGCAAGTGGCTACGTTTCCACCTCCAACTCAGGCAAAATTCTGCTAGATGACGCCCTCATTTGGTTTACCCTACTTTAACGTCCACTTACACTTTCTTATTATATTTTCCAACCCTAAAAACCAATTCCCATGTTCAGACTTTTCATTCCTTCATTAAACTTTCTCATATCTAAAAAACAAATTCTTCTATACTACCATATCTACAAAACTTTTTCTATTCACTTATTTATTGATATCTATTAGTTTTTCAGTCAATTCATTCATTTTACCTTAAATCTTTAAACAAACTCAAGCAGCCGTGGGCCAACTCACAAATATTCTACCCATATACAAGGTTTGAAGCAAAGCTGACCATTCATTACAAAAGAAATAGAAAACCGTGATTTTCGGTTTTTTTCTTGATCAGCTAGTTATCCCTCTAAGAGTGTGCGAGGGATAAATATAATTTCGGATATTCGGTTGCACTTCCGGCAAACCGTCCTCAGAAAAATATCCGAAATTATATTTATCCCTCGCACATCATCTTAGAGGGATAACTAGCTGATCAAGAAAAAAACCCGAAAATCACGGTTGTATATTTCTTTTTTTTAACATTCTACCTAAAAAAAACTGTGTTTTTATTTACAGGAAAAAATGACGGCACCGTTCAGGGCGTCCGTTACTTTACTTGCCGTCCGAAATTCGGCGTGTTCGTCCGGCCGGAAAAGGTCGTTCTCGACAAGCGGAAAAGAGCGTCGCCTGCCGGAATGCGGCGAAGTGTCAGCAAAGCCGAAGGCATCTCGGATTTCGGAAGGAGGAGGAGTCTGGTAATAAAAGGTAACGCCATTAGGTTCTCCCTATAAAAATTATCTCAAAATTAGTAGTATGAAGTTGTACGAAAAAGTAGCACGACATGCTTCTATGTCAGGGCTACCGTGTTACTGCATTCTACTGCATGCTACTATTAGCAAGACTGGGCTCTACTATAGCAAGACAGGATGCTACTGCTTGAGATTGGCCGGGTCTGAGGCACATTAAATGATAGTATTCGTTACTATTACTTATAAATACATGCAACTTTTTCGTAGGCTACAAATTTTTCATTGGGCTCCTTAAATATATTTTGTTTATATTTTTTTTCTTTTTAAACAGCAAATTTGGCCAAACCGAAAAATTCCGGATCATGCTGATTGGGTGTCGAATGAAAGAAACAGTAAAGATTCATTTCAATAAGGTAGAGTTCCAGTGAAGTTATTACAAAGTTACGATGATAAGAGGAGGGGCGAGCGCGGTATTATCTTGGTTATCACGCTCTCTGGAACGAAAATAATAACAACGCGAACATACGTCATCGCTCTTATGGGAGTTACCATCATAAGTAAATTGTAACGATCGTAACAGTCGTGGAACAAAAGTAACAAGTGGGAGGAGCCAATTTACTTATTACAGCGGGCTCTTGAACGGCAATAATAACAAGAATAGTAACGATGGTAACTAATATTACGTCGCTGGAACGCTACCTAAGAGAAGAAATGGCCCATGATCATTTGTGCCTAAAGGGTTTTGCTTACGAACGAATTCCTTAAAGTGCTGATTTTTAACCGCAAAGTGCAAAAAATACTTTTGAGCAAACAATACATTTTCATAATCCCCAAGGGCCCTTGATCATTTGTGCCCTAGTGGTTGCTTAGAAATGAATTCCCAGCCCCTCAAAGTATGCATCATAACTGCAAAGTACAAAACATACTTTTGAGCAAACGATAAATTTTCATGATCCCCAAGGGCTCATGATCATTTGTGCCCCAAAGGTTTTGCTTGGAAATTAATTCCCAGCCCCTTAAAGTACGCATCATAACCGCAAAGTGTAAAAATGCTTTTGCGAACGATACATTTTCATTATCTCCAAAGGGCCCATGATCATTCGTGCCTTAAGGTGTTTGCCTGCATATGAATATCTAGCCCTCTTAAAGGATGCATGTTAAGCCTAAAGTGCAAAAACAAACTTTTGACTATAAGATACATTTTCATGATCCTCAAGGGCCCATGATCATTTGTGCCCCAAGGGTTGTGTTTGCAGATTAGTTCTTGGCCCTCGTAAAGTGCTTAAGCGCAAAGTAAAAAAAAAATACCTTTGACCAAACGATGCACGTTCTTGATCTGCAAGGCCCATGCTCATTTTTGCCTTAAAGGAACAGTAAACTAGACTCAAACTTGGCTCAGGGAGCTAGCTGACATATCAAGAATGTACCCTGAGTCGATATTGAGAGTTAGAAAAATTCTTGTCACGACCATTGCAGTTTCCGGGCAGTTTCCGAGAGTTCGACTTTTGAGTTAGTAAAACAAAAAACAAAAAAAAAAGCAAAAGGTTTGTGTGCCGGGAGTAGGACTCGAACCCACGATCTTTGCCTCAATAGCCTTTTGAAACAAAGTAATACAATGTATTTCAACAGGGTTGCCACCGGTAGTACAATTGTGCTAATTATAGAACTTTCTTATTACTTTGGCAGCAGATTTTAAGAAAAAAGTAGTTGTCAGGTTTTATTTCCAAGGTGATTATGACCCAGCAACACGTTCTGAGTACTTTTCTTGTTTGATATTACTTTTTTCCTTTTGCATAGTGAATTTATTTTAGTAAAGTGGCAACCCTGTATGTTGATAACACAGACAATCGCGAACTTTTACAGTGCATGAGTGCGTAACTACAGTGCATAAGGGGCAAGGCCCTGCCAGCTAGCTCTGGGAACAATAAGGAGGGGTTTCGAGATAACAAAGATGGGGGGTCCTGTCGACAATAAGTCCCTGTACATTTATCTAAGCCCCCTAGGCCGGTTTGATGGCCGAAAGTTGCTTAGTCAAGTTTACTGTTCCTTTAAGGGTATTGATTACAGATGAATTCCTTTAACCGAAGGTCCCCTGTATTTAACTTTCATATACCAACCATTGTGAGGTATCACAGTGTGTACACATACCATAAATCTGCAGTTGAAGGTTCGGATCGGATCCTGTTCGATGCGCTCGTTATTCTGGTTATTCGCATAAACCCACAAATTGACAAATCTCAACGTTCATCATCAACCTTGCAAGTTCCATATGAGCTTAACTAGCTCTTGTTTGACGATTCCTGTGCTTTTTTTGTGACGAAGAATTTTTGAAAAAACAAATTCAATTTGAAAACCCACCGACACTTCGAAAAGATTTACCCGATAATCAAGGAGCGAGCAAGGGTAGCTACACTGTAAAAAGCTTCACCGAACAAGGATTAATTTTAACTGCAGTATTTGCTACTGGGAATGATCTTATCTTTACTGGGATAAGGTTAATCCGAATTAGAGATAATCTTATGTTAATAGAGACAAGATTAATCCCAGTAGCAAAGCCTGCAAGATTTTTTTTACAGTGTAGCTAGCTGATAGCTGGCAACTTGTAGGCCAAACCCCCTAACGAATCATTGTAACAATATGAAGTCATACCCAGTTTGGGAGTTACTGAGGAGTTTGGTCTTGTTTGCTTATGACTAACCGACTTATCTTTTCTAGACGATTCCGCTACGCTTCGAAGATCCCGTAGCCGCACGGAGGGCTTAAATTCTAGTTTAAGTAGCTCTAGAAATAAGTTATAACTGACCAACTAAAGGATTGTAGAAAATGTGCATTTCTACCAGTTTGACGCCAAATCCTACAAAGCAATATGATTGTTTAGTTTATTTAGACCAGTAATTAACCTAAGAGTATTTCATGGGTGTTTCATGCAAGGATGATTATGTTTAATTCAGATATTGACTTGGTTGTTGCAGGGGTATAGAGCTCGATAAGAGAGCAGTATAGTGAGCACATCATCAGCAATGATAGTTCGTGGTTTCCTCTTGACCTGAGTATTTTACAGTTCTTGATATCTGTTTCATTCCTGCTAGTTTTTTATTGTTTGCATTTCCGGGGAAAATTTGTGTATTTTTAAGTTGAACGTATGGGCTGGGCAGGTTTGTTTGACTGATTCATTCTTCCCGAAAACGCGATGAGAATACCTAATTACTTCTTTCAGTACATCATCAGTATTGACAGATTGGCCCCATGCGGTTCTTACGAAACAGTTGAAATTAGTCTCATTACTGTAAATTGTTTGTCGTTTTGTGTTATTTGCAGTTCGGGGTGAAGTGCATACTTAAAGTTGAACTGAAGGCCTGAAGCATTCCACACACTCTTTCTTCCTAGGGTACCCAGTGAGAATACCTAATCGGTTCCTTGGTTTTGTCTAATGTTTTCGGCAGTGACCGACATGCAAACCAAAGGTCTGTTGGGCACCAGTAGCCTTTCGGGGAAATGGTCGGGGTCAAAGCCTTTTGTGGGAATATACCCTGTTGACAGTGCTATCGAATGAAAATGATCGGAAAAGAAATGCAGGCACTTGATTGGCCGAGTGCGAATTCTCTTTACGAGAGAAACTCTCTCGCTTCGTGACCAAATCGTTATTTTCAGCCCCCCCCCCCCCCCTTCCGTTCTTCAGAAATTATCACTTCGGAAAATACAAAGCAAGCGAAACAGTGAGATGTACTGCTGTCAAACCTTCAGACCAGCGATAAAGATTGAATTGATAGTTGTTTGTCATTTAAACGGGTGTAAACCAGTTTTTTAACAGATTTGGTCAATTACCTTTTCACGGGTAACCGGACGAAGAGAGTGCACCACGTGCTTTCATACTAAAGGGGGACTGAAAGAAATCTATAAAGCTATGGATACAAGATCAGGTTTTCCCGGTAGTATTTTCTTCACTTCCATCGTGTAGTTGAAAGTCTCAATTTGTCCTTATGGAATTCATGATGGTGTAGAAAATTTGGTAGGAATTCCATCAGTGATCACCCTATCGTCTACCCGAAACATTGCGAAAGGTTGACACCTGGAAAAGAAGTGATTCATCATTAGTTGCGTTTTTGCAGATACCACGGTATCTGATATACGGTCTAAAGTCGTTTTTGCAGTTATCGTGGTATCTGATACCACAGTCAAACGGCGTTTTTGCAGTTGTGGTATCTGGCCAGTTACCGTGGTAACTGATATTCAGATATCACGGTCCGACCGTGGTATCTGAAAAGTCATCTCACTTTCACTAAATTTTGTCAAATTGGTGAGAAAAAGGTTCAGCACTTAGTGATGTAACTGGATGTCAGTTTTTCTTTTGGGATGACTTCGAAAAGTGTGATTTCGGCAATAGTCGTTTTTGCAGTGGACCGTATATCAGATACCACGGTAACTGCAAAAACGACTAGTTGTAGATCCAGTTACTGTGGTAACAGATACCATGGTATCTGCAAAAACGCAACTATTATGAAATGCCTCACGATGAACACAGAGTGTCATATAAAGTTGAGAATGACAGACAAGACCAGGTTCGTGGTGGCTATGTACAGTGTATTTACATCTTCAGAACAGACACCAAACGATTGACTCCAACTGCTACTGAATGACTGATACTGAACGACTGATGCCGAATGACTGAATCCGAATGACTGATCCCAAAACACATAATACTTTGACTTTAAATACGATCTCGAATCAATCAATAAAATCCCATGAGCTTTGGGCTTAACCTTAGAGTGAATAGGTGATCAGATACTAATTAGTTCTTCAATGAATAAACTGGGTCGCAGCGTTAATTACTAATATTACACAGAGTAAATAAAATGCTTCAGAAGAAACTATGGACAGTATAAGAGAAATAAGTGGAAGAGGAGTAACGCTGCCTAACGGCGACAGAAGTAAAGAGTGCCACGTGCGTTCATCTCAAAGGGGGTGGAAATAAATCTGTGTGTGGTCGAGAAACTCACAGAAGGTCGATGGATGTTCATAAATAGGATGAAACACAAGTTTACTTTAGTTCCAGTATTATTTTTGCATTGACAAGCTGATGTAATTTCCCGAGTATTTATCATTAACTTATATTCCAGGAATAATTCATACCATTCAACAGGGTGGGGGGGGAGCTTGTTTATCATTATGTGCCATATTTAGCGGTGCTAATCGTGTAACATTCCTGTGAGGCAGCTTGTAGGTGTTAGTATGTTGTGTTGTAGGCTTAGGGGTTATTTATCAGTATTCCGCTGTTCAGGATTTTGCATATGGTGTGTAGACTGGAATGACGCAAACAAGATTTAAGTGCTCTACCAAACAATGTGTGTAGCGTGAACTCTGGTCCATATTCCGGGACAGCCTCAGTTTTAATAGGGGAGTATCTTCTCTCATCTTTCGAACCTTGGCCAACGTTGATAATAAGATATTTTGTTTATTGTATGTAATGAATTGAAAAAAAAATGCTCTTTGGGCGGGATTTGAACTCGCGACCTTCGGCTTAACTTGCCGCTGCGCTAATCAGCTCAACTACCGAGGATTTTGTGAACATAGTTCGCAAACCACTACAGTCGCCTGATAGAAGTGGGCTAGGGACCCCTCTCAAAGTCTAAAACAGTTCACTTCCCCGTGTCGCGGGACTGAACGCTTACGTGAAGATGGAATATCGTACCAGGGACTTGAACCGGGACAAAAAACTTGAATAATTTCTAACGGTTCAAGTTCCTTTTGTAAGTACCATCTTTACTTTAAAAAATGTCGAATAGTTATGCCCCTTCGCATAGCAGCATGCGTCAAACATATGTTAGAGGTTAACTTCCGACATCGAGGTTGATATCGGAAAATAACATCGAGACGGCCATTTAAAATAATCTTTCTGAGCCGAAGGCGAGGTAAATTATGGAAAATATTTACCGAGCCCATCGAGCTTGTGATTCCGATATCAAAAGAGAATAACTTTTTCGAACAGAACCATTGATAGTTAAACATTAACATGCATATCATCATTATGATAAATAATCCTCACACAGAAAGTTAGGGGTGGATATAACTTAATATCAGCCTCTCTGGAGGTAGCTATGAAGTCATATCCACAGCTAACTTCTGTGTGACTGTTATCACAATATAACTGACCATGGGTCACAGGATGATATGATATGCATTACGTAACTATTCGAGAAAAGTAAGAAGATTATTTACCTTATGTATTAGTAATTTTCTTACTACCAGTTACTGTTCGCAGAGGCATATCTTTGTCAGGAGCTCGCCATTGTTAGCCAATCAGAGAACGGAGGTGGGAGAGAAAATTAAGCGTAACAGTTATTTGGCGAGTCAACCAATAGAGTTAAAGCAATACGAAATTTTTCAGAGACACTTCTGTACGAAATAATTGTTTGTTCCATGATAGTGTCCCTTCTTTGCTTGATGATAATATTTTCCGTAGATTCCTGTGTTTGGTCTCAGCGAACCTTGTCTGTTCCTAGTACAGTTGTATTTTTCTGTAGTTAGTATAGTTCAGCCTTTTAAACCGGCTGTATGTATGGGAGTTCACCGCATTGTAGACATGTACTATTTTATTTTAGGGTGAATCCAGTGTTGATACTACCGAATTTGATGAAACCTTAAACTAGAACATTAATTAAAGCATTTCTGAAAGAAACACAAAGAAAGCGTGGGAAGCATCAATCTAATAATATGACTTAAAAAATTACGAATAATATCTCCTTCTAAAGCTCTTTTAGCTCTTTACTGTCTTTTGCATCCTTCACAAAGTTTTCGAATCTAAGTTATTTCAAATTTCCCGCCTGATTTCTCCAGGGACTTCGATCCATTACCCATATCGAGATTGCACCCTACCTTACGGAAATGGATATCGCTCACCATCAGCAGAAACGAAGAACTTAGCGACTTTAACTTTGAGGCTGAATCATGGGCGTGTGGAAATATGCTAAGCTTGTTAATGCCTGCATATTTTTTTTCCCGCCCTTTCTTGGTTGATCAAGCGCAATTTTTGAACAAGGTAGAATCAGAAATGTGTTTCGAGGGACTACAAAGTTTTGCTACAAAAATATGAGTCTCGCATGCTATTGGTCGGCTATGGCGCAATTTGAAGCCTTGCATGACACATTTTCGATTAAACTTTTGTTCCAAAACTATTCATTCAGTAAAAAAAAATTATTTCAAGTGGTAACAAGCTTAGAATGTCGACCAAACTGCCACAATTTAGTTTCTAAGTAGGAAACCCTATACCTCGTTAAATTTTTTTGGTTTTCCGTTTTCGTCGGCTAGGGTGCAATCCCCCTGTTGCGGCAATCCTTGAATTTGTCACAAATCTGACGCGTTTTCGCTTGCTAGAGGTCAGTACAGCTCTTGACAATGCAATACGTGTTCACCTGACGTCCTGTGAGTATAGGATAGGCGTAGTGTGCTTTAAATTAAAAAAGGACACCCCTGAACGTTCAGTTTGCGCAGTAAATTACAAAGCTAGGTGCTTTAGTCCCTTGCCCAAAAGAAAAAGCGGTCTGACCTTGGGGCTAACATCAAGTCTTAAAAAAAAACTCATTTTAGATTTGTCGAATGTTTGTCCGTTTTACCATATTATTTTAGTCACTTGTTTATTTTCGTGCACAATCGAGATAGAAATCTTATTTTTGTTGGAATTATTGGAATAAACCAATATTAAAGTTTTGTGATAACTAGTTTCTACACATCACGTGACGTCTTAAGTTGTGTCAAGAACAAATAATCAGATAGAACCTCCGTCACTTTATGGAACCATGTCATACAACCATGCGGAGTCGAATATATTCTGATACCCTACCCGATGCAAACGAGCGGAGGAGGAGCTACGCAGCACATCATAATTTGTTACCTCTACAAACAGCTACGACGCAGTTGAACCCCGTCATACTCTATATGACTAAGTCCAAAACACGCCAGTGTTCTCAGGAAGAAGGAGTAAGCGCGTCCGTAACGACTCAAACTCAACGACTCACATCCTGAGCAGCTGTGACACCACTTCTGCCTTTCTTCCGCTAGATAGATACATCCGGTTTCTGGAACTTCTTAGTGTCTCGGTATTTAATGCACGGTAAAAAGTAGAATTTGTAAGAGAAGCAGTTACATTTTAGCCTACAGGGAACGAATTTCGAAAATTTTCGCCTGCTTCGCTCGATTTAATTTTCTCTTGGGTATAACAGAGAGAATCTGTTATTGTAACTGTGCCTGGCAATATATTCTCCAAGTGGGTTTCGCTGAAACGCCGCCTAAAATTTGGCCTATCGTCTATCATGCTGCCATTTAATGTTCCTCCTCCTACGTAATCATTTCTGTTCCACAATTTAAAGCTCGAATTCTGAGTTTCTAGGATTCGGTAAAAATTTTAAGATATTCGGTAAAAATTTGGGCTCTGCACCCCCCCACCTAAAATGCACTTGCGACGCCCCTGGGTGTAATATATTCATATAATATAGACAAAAGGGATTCGTCAGCTGTGATGCTTATGAAGCGATATTTCGGCCCTTCTTGGCAAGGGTCCTCTTCGGGCTGTTATTCTTCTGGGCCAACGCTGGGGAAGGAAACGAACCTGCCATGTTTGTTTGCAAGGGCAAGGGTCCTCTTCAGGCTGTTATTCTTCTGTGCCAACGCTGGGGAAGGAAACAAACCTGCCATGTTTGTTTGCAGGTTTGTTTCCTTCCCCAGCGTTGGCCCAGAAGAATAACAGCCTGAAGAGGACCCTTGCCAAGAAGGGCCGAAATATCGCTTCATAAGCATCACAGCTGATGAATCCGTTTTTGTATATATTATATGAATAAAATGATTTTAAGTCAGCTTGGGCTCAAGGAATATTTATAGATGGTGTAAATTTGACCAGTATCAACCCTACCGTAATTACTCGAGATGGCTTGTATATAGATAAATGTTAGAGTTAAGAAGGAGTCTGAGTGTTTAAGTTATATTTTTTTTTTTTTTTTTTTTTATATGGCCCTTGGACTTTTGAAATACACTTATCTATCTATCTATATAGTGAGGTGTGCTTTAAGCTTCGGATATGGATTCAGCATTCAGCATGTCTCCTTACACCTAAATCAACTATCAACTATCCCATTAGCTTAAAAAAAAATATACATTTGTTTAGACCCATAATTTTAAACCCCACCCCTAAAAGTAGGCCTACAGGGTCCATCTACGAACTTGACTTGTACTCTGACTCTAAGGATCGTCACGCCAATTGCTTGAACAAAATATATCAACCCCTTCTAGAGTTTGTCCGACAAACTTTACGAAGTCATGGCCCATGGGTATCCCGTCATTAAACCCTTCTTGAGGCCAGAAAAATACGATATTCGGAGCATTTGTAGGGGAGTCTTCAGCGGTGATGAGGAAGCGCAACCAGATAGGCTACGATTTCCCCATATCCAAAGTTGGTTCATTTTAATGCGAAACGAACGTGATTTCCGGAACCTTATATTTGACAGTGCAAAACGGATACGTCAGCTAAATTTCGGCCCTTCTTGGCAAGGGTCCTCTTCAGGCTCGAGCGACGTATCCGTTTTGCACTGTCAAATATGATTCGCAGTCAGCTTGGGCCGAAGGAATATTTATTCCGGAACCTGTTTTCCGCCCAACGGCTGCGAGCGAAGGCAAGCGTGTCGTAAGAGTCGTAACCAAAGAAAGGGTTTAAGCATGGTTTGCATTAAGTGCGTTGCGTTTTTCAAAAGCAATTTTCGAACGTATGACCTAGTTTGACTAGGTATCCTACGGTGAATCATTCCATTGTCGATTTTGGGTCATCATTTTTAACAGAAAGTAGACGACCTTGTTGTTTGTGTTGTTGAATGGAGCTTCCAGAATTTCTTCTCTATGCTCCGGTGGTCGTGTAGACGACCTTTAAAGTTTAACCGAAAAGGGCTAGGATAGGACAATCTAGTTACCCATCACTTATTCACTTAAATTGACCTGAAGACCCGCTAAAAATGATTTTTTTTTTTTTTGTTCAGGTACTAAGCATTCTTCACCAATCTCACCACTGCCCACTGAAAAGCCGCATTTGTGTTGAGATTAAAATTTCCCGCGTCATAGTAGAATTTACGCTGTGGGGACGGCTGGAGAAATTCTGAGCCTCGTAACTAGAGCAGATAGTGGAAAATCAAAAAATCCCTTTGCAGAATCCAAATAATTCAGTGTATCCAGTTAAATGGCAACCAAAGGAGTTGGCTTTTCAGTCGCCTGTTTCTCGCTGAACAGTGAAAATCTATTCTGTATTTACAAAATCAGTAATATAATGCCAAAGTACGATTAAGGCCTGAAAAGAAAGAACTAAGATTTCTTGGTAAGTTTCGCTATTGTGTAAGTAGTTAATCGCATTTTCTCATGTTTTTTCAGACCTCTTCAATGGGTTTTTAGAAATTTTGGACGGAACGGAATGGGACCCGGACATCACCAACTGGCAAATAATTTAAAACCTCATCGGCACGACTTTCTAAATACCTCAGCGTTGGAGTTTAGTTAGTTGTTCAAGGTGATATTTCTGTCTTGGCTGTAGTATCATGGAAAACGAAGAAGAAACATCGATCATTTATGGTTTGGATTCATTGGTGAGAACACTTTTTGCAGTAAAAATGAACTTTCACCGATGCCTGGCATACTGCTGGCATATAATAACTTAGGCTATGCCTATGGGGCCCAGGAGATGCATTTTCGGCCTGGCAATCAAGGCCCAATTACACATGTTGGTAAGTGTAAAGGCTGGAAAGAAATGGTGGGAATTGAATGCATGTATTTCAATCACAGGGCAAAGCCAAATAGGCTAGAAATGTACAGATACAGGAGTGCTGCATGAAGCTGCCACCCTAAACTTCTATTTTGGGGAAATGACTTCTGGAAACATAGTAAAAATTGAAATAAAATTCAGTGGAGCATCTTGAAAGGAAGCTCAAAACTTTCACTTGCTGCTGGTAACTCAGTTTACTTGTAATTGTTCAAGGCTAAGCTGGCAAACATGAAAGATCACAGGCACCCAAGTGATCATGAAGCCTCCCACTTTGCTAAAATTTGTATTTGGTACATTACGAATGCTAGAGGCCTGCTGTTTGGTCAAAGAGGTTCCTTGACCTATTGCAAATAACAAAATTTGCATGATTTTTCTGGGGTGGTAGCTTCGTGATCCAGGGTAGCAGGTTCATGTACCATGGCCAATTGGAGTCAAATCTGGCTCAAAACAAGCCAAATAGTAATAAACAAACATCTAAATGAGTTAATAAGTTACAGTTTCTAAGATTTCTTCTTTTAGTGGCTTTTCTAGGGGGCGGGTGGCACCATGGGACGGGCAGCTTCATGCAACACTCCTGTAGGGTAGCCACAAAAACTCCTAGTGGCACAAATTGGCAATTTTTTTTTGTAATGAAAGCATGAATTTCTGTGAATTTTCCTTATCAGTTTTACCTATCTAAAACATCTCCAAAAAATATTTTAAAAATACCATTGCATTCAGGTCCTGAATGCAGGACAAAATTGTCTGTTTTGTAAGGCCATCACTAAGATGTCCTAGCCATTTTTAATATTATTTCTTAATATTCAATGTAAATTTAGATCTAAAAAAAAGTAGCTGAGCTTGCCTACAAAAATTTATTGATACCAAGGAGGAAAAGTCAGCAGCCTATAGCAGCAATAGGTCTATTGGACTATAACCTTGATGATCATATTCATATTTTCTCTTCGAACTCACTTGCTGGGGCTCCTTATGCACTCAAAACCAGCTCAAAACCACCAGTTTCATAGAATTTCATTGAAGCACATAGTTCCAAGCAGGTTCCAAGCTGGTCTCTAGATGGACAAAACCCTAAAGTCAATGGCTGAACACAGGAATTTCCTTATGTAAAATACTGTTTTCTAAAGAAGATTTAAGATGCTTAGAGGCAAGATAGAGAGGTGATTTTGGCCTCAAATCAAAGCTAAAAGATAGGAGATTCACATTCTGATCTTTCAAAAGCTCAGGTTTGATTTTTTTTTTTTAGTGGCTACCCTAAGTAGGCTACAGTAGAGCCAATAGAGGTATGCTTATGTAAACGTTTGTTGACTTCGGACTTTGCCATTTTCATGCACTTGCTGTGTCTAAAGCTAACTACCAGTTAGCCAAAGTAGGTAAGAAGGGCAGCTGAAAACACCTGTACACTGTACAGGTATTTTGGATCTTCAGTCTACCATTTAGCCCAAAACTACAGTGTTCACATTAAAGTAATTGTTCACCTGCGCTTTCAGTGGAAGATTTTGGAATTACAACTAGACAGATCTCAATAAGAAAGGTTCGGATTACTAGGTTGAACTTTATTGCACTCAAAGGGGTCTAAAGGAAAATAAGAAATGCAAGAATACTGAACTACAAAAGGTGAAATAAAGTAGCTGATGAACATTGTGATTGCAAACACTAAGAGGCTCATAAACACATTATAGATTTACAGTCCTCTTACAAAGTTTATTGCTTGAGGTGCGAATGCGAGAAGTCGTATCCAAGAAATCTAGGGATTTACTGAAAGTTTATATTTGGCCGAATCTAGGCCCAAAAGCCGAGCGCATTAACACCTAGCATGACGAGCCGTCTAAGTGTCGGGACCATCTAGCTGGAGGTGGAATTCATAGTATTTGAAGAATGCCAACCAGAGAGCAGTATAGTGCATTAAGCTCCTTTCCAGTAACCATGCTCAAATTCTGGAGCATGCTGGCAGGGATGGGCATGATGCCATACATGTGCCCCTTCTTTTTGGAGAACAGATGAGTCATGCCTGTTAGAAAAATTAGCACAGGGAGTAACCACATATTGTAAATCTGACATTGAGGTTATAATGGCTTTATTCTGGGATGGGGTGTAGGTCTTTTACAGCTTGATTCACTAGGGTTGGATCTTTTTGGACCATTCACTAGAGATTGACCAATGAGGAAACAGATTTCCGAGTTACTAGGAGAAGAAAAATTCTTGCTTTTCAGTAAATGCTGAAGGTTAGTCAGAAAGCAGTGGGTGACAGCAGGGGCGTCACTAGCCTTTTACCTTTGGGGGGGGGACGTCCAGTTTGTGCCGACGGAATCAAAAATGTGCCGACAAAAGACGCCGTTGCCGCTTCGCGGCAACGGCGTACATTTTCCACAAACATAGGATATAACCGGTGTAAAACGAAAAACCCCAGAATTTCAACCATCAATTGCGATTATTTCTTTAATGTAAATCCGTATATTGAAATCCACATATTCGGCTTTTTCGTTCAACTTTCGCCCCAAAAAAGTGAATGCTTTCAACGACTACACCCAGAGAAAGTTAAAGTTAGCGCCGCAGGCAAATTTTTTTTTAAATCTGACTTCTTTCCGGAAATATGTTCCTACCATACAAGCTCTAGCTTTTAATGTGTTTCAAACCCCCAAAATTTCAGTCCTAAAACGCTAAGTAAATAAAACACCGTTCTTCGAAATAGAAAATAGGCCTATTACGAAATGCGCCGCAGGCAAAATTTTGTGTAAAATTAACTGTAATGCGTCAATTGAGATTATTCCTTTAATCTAAGTTCGTATAAGTTTTGTTTGTACCCAGAATGAGTTAAACTAAGCGCCGCAGGCGAAATTTTTTTAATCTGCCTTTCTTCGCCAACGCCAACCAAATGAATAAGCGTTCTTCCGAACAGAGAATACTAGGAAATACGCCGCAGGTGAAGTTTTGTGGAAACGCTGATGAGCAGAGCCGACAAGAATACCTACGCCCAGCAAAATCATTCAGAATTTGATTTCTTCTGGGTTTTGCCCGACAAGACCGTAAAGAACGATATTTTGTACGTGTAAACAAAAGCCCATGTGCCGACGAAACTTAAACTTTCGGGATTCGCCCGATAAGCATTCACAAAATAAGATTTCTTACGTGAAAAAGAACCTGATGTCCACGACCGACAAAACCATACAGCATTTGATTTCTTCTGTCTTGTGCCCGACAAGACTGTAAAGAACTTTATTTCGTACGTGTAAACAAAAGGTGATGTGCCGACGAAACTTAAACTTTCGGGATGCTCCCGATAAGCATTTACAGAATAAAATTTCTTACGTGAAAAAGAACCTGATGTGCCGACGAGAATGCCCACGACCAACAAAACCATACAGCATTTGATTTCTTCTGTCTTGTGCCCGACAAGACTGTACACAACTTGATTTCTTACGTATAAAAAGAACCGCTGTGCCGACGACTCGACCGACACCCGACAAAAGCATACAAAATTGTATTTCCTTTGTATTTCTTATGTATAAAAAGAACCCGAAGTGCCGAAAAGATCACTCGAGGCCCGACGAAAGCATGCAGAATTCGATTTATTCTTGTGGTTTGTCCAGAGAATGTTTGCAGAATTTGATTTCTTGCGTGTGAAAAGAACCCGATGTGCCGACGAGTCGACCGACGCCCGACAAAAGCATACAAAAATTTATTTATCTGTGTTTGCCGGCGCTTCGCGCCGACAAACTAGTAAACTTTCGCCGGGCTTCGCCCGACGAAAGTACTTTCTCAAGACCTTTGGGGGGGGGGGAGTCCCCCCCCCTCCCCCCCCCCCCATAGTGACGCCCCTGGGTGACAGACAGGGTGGAGGCAGGGGTTGTAAACATGGTTAGGCTTGCATAAAGTGCAGCTTTGGGCTGCATCTTTACAACCTCTTTTGCTCTGAATCTGTAGTAGCCTTTGTCTTGGCCTTGAAGTTTGTCTTTTGATAATCAGCATGTATCCTACTGTCGAAATTAGGTTATTGTCAGTTTGTAGTTATATTGTCCGAAATTTGTAGTCCAACTTGGTTTCCAGTGAACTAAGATGTGGAATAGCCTTATTCGAGCACTATATAGCTATATTTTAAAACCCTGTAGAAACTGTGTTGCTCCTGTGGAGCTATGTTACCCCAGCTAAGAGTGTCAGCCAATTTGAACTTTCATAAATGTTTTCAGGCACGAGCCTTGACTTCCCAGTGCAGTGACACAGAGAAAGCCAGGTTCTTTGTGGGAACACAGTCTCTGAAATCTGGCAACTCCATTCATGTGCTGGAGTATGATGAGTACTCAAATACTGTTAGCAAAGTTATTCACCCATTTGAAGAAGGAGAAATCTGGTCTCTACAGTCCTCTTCGGTGGATCCAGAACTGTTGTCTGTAGTCTTTAACCACATTCAGGGTAAGTGACAATTTCTGTGTTGGGTAGTAGATGAATTGTTCCTTTGGGGTGGAGACGGGGACGTAAGTGCCTGACCTCAGACCTTCACAGAACTGTAGTACCGGACTATGAAGTACGAAACCTAACTCGACCGAACGCCAGGCACAAAGCAGCAACTGTAAATTGTACGAAACTTATTCGCCCAAACACACATTCAAACTTCAAGTCCTTCGTACCCTACTTCGTACACCACTTCAGTTCTAGGTTGTAATTAACATTTAAATTGTATATATCAAGTTTAAATAAAGGATCTTTAAATTTATTATAAAAATGTTTTATCTTGCACTGTACTAGTTGTTAACTGTATGACGATCCAATGCTAGCGAGTGAATTGTAAGGAAATTAAATATTATTATAATTATTATCTGCAGTTCTTTCCTTTTCTAGCCTGCTTTCTTCGTAATGAAAAAAGAACTGAGGTCGCGCTCCGTCTTTGCATTTTAGAAGCTAGAAATTCCGGTTGTAGCAGCACTTGATTGACCTATGGTCTATGCAAGACTGGTATTCTTATATATTCCCGGCCGTAGATCCCAGATTTAATTTGAACTTCCTCACTGTCTAATTAGAAACCACATTTTAGGTTCAAACAGCTCGCTCGAGGCCGGCATATACCGAGTTCCAGCGTCTGATGTCATTCCAGCCCAGATTGCAGATGGCAGTTGCGCTGCCGAAATCGTTGCCAAGTTTCCGACCAGTAAGATTGGCAAGAATGTTAGAGCTGTTCGGTGGCACCCGAGCAGTGGGTCAGAAGTTGTCACAGCAGTTGATGGCAGTCTGGCAGTTTGGAGCCTGGCAACTTCTTCTCCAGCGGTAAGTGTCCCTTGCCCTTTTCAGTAATAATAATAATATGATGGAAATAAAAAAGGCCATTGGCCTCGAAAGAGCTTGTGTAAAACACTTTTTCTCGTACACTTTTTCAGCAAACAGACTGTCCAGATAATTTTTTAAAGCTGTGATAGAGTCACCCAAAAATACTACTCAAGTAGCGGCAAGTAGCTTTTTTATTATCTAGCCGATAATTGTTTTTTGGTCATTACAAAAAATAAGTATATGAAAAAAGATAAATACAAGAGATGTGCACATACAGTCAATAATCGAACCTCAGGCAGACCTAGAGAAAGTGCGATTTATTTCAGTTTTAAGGAGTATAACCTGTGCTTTGTATAACCAGTGATCTCATTGGCTACTTTTTATTTTGCAAAAAGGACCAGAACAAATGAAAAAACAAATCGCTTTTGAACATAGACTGCTAAAAATGGTCACACACTCCATTTGGCCTAGATTAATTTGTGGCATTCGCTTCATAGGCCGAAGCTGGCCTAGGCCATATTTTTGTTTTCATATCTTTAAAATTATGCAGATTATTCTGTTCCAACAAGATCACCACATCTGAATTTGCCTTGTATCACTTGTATCCCAACCTATTTCTGATTGGTATTGCAACCGCACTTCTTGTTGGGTCGCGATAGTCAGTTACTGCCAACTCCCTTAATAAACATTTGGCTAACATTGTGCAGTCCCTCCCGCCTTTGCTGGGCGAAGAAGTGCCCACCCCGCCCCCTGAGTTTATTGATTTCCCTCTAATATCAGAGTCCCAGGTGTTTTTTAAATTAAAAAGACTTAAAAGAACAAGTATTACCCCTGTAGATATTCCCGTTGATCTTATTAAAGCATTTCCCGATTATCTCAGTGGCCCACTAACACTCCTTTTTAATCAGGTCACAAAAATAGGTGAGTATCCATCAATTGGAAAAATGGTTTCATTACACCAATACCAAAAAAAGATGCGCCTAATGATTTTTCGGGTGTCCGACCGATCACCATGACACCCATTTTTAGCAAAGTGTATGAGAGTTTTGTCGCAGCATGGCTGAAAGACCGTATTTTGGAGAAAATTGATCCGAGGCAGTTTGGAAATATGCCGAACACGTCTACATCTCATTACCTAGTAAGTATAATTGACAAAATCTTACAAAACCTTGATGAACCAGATTCTTGGATTAATCTTATTGCAATCGATCTAAGAAAAGCTTTTGATTTAATTTGCCATAGTATTCTTATAAAAAAACTTCTTGGCCTAGGTGTACACTCATAGGTGTACAATCACACTCATTGTTCGTTTAATCGCTAGTTTTCTTTCAGGCAGATGTCAACGGACAAAATATAAGTCCACCTACTCTGATCCACTGCCCATCTTTTGTGGTGTTTCTCAAGGTACCCTTTTTGGACCACTTTTGTTCCTTGTCATGATAAATGATTTGGCAACAACACTGGACAACCATTGGAAGTATGTCGATGACTTGTCACTCATTGAGTGCTGTCGGAAAAACCTCCCAAGCAGTGCAGGTTCACTAATGAATGATATATGTCAAGAGGCAAAGGTGGACAGAATGACTGTCAACTGCGACAAATCTGTAATTTTAACCATTTGTTTTTTAAAATCCACGCCAGTTTTTAACCCAATTATTCCCAGCGCTAGTCACGTGACCGAAATCAAACTACTTGGTGTCCATATAACTTCAGATCTGAAGTGGAACAAGCACGTCGATGGCATGTTAAAGAAAGCCAATTTGGCCATCAGATCTCTAAAGTTGCTGGCTCGCCATGGAATCCCTGCCCCACACCTCCTACGCATTTATTTTTCTTTTATTCGGTCGACACTCGAGTACTGCTGCCCTGTATGGCATTTTGGACTGACGAAGGAACAGTCTGACCGGGTTGAGAGGGTGCAATACCGTGCCCTCCTGGTAATTTCAAAAGCCCCGAAAGTACCATACATATCCCTCCTTAATCAGTTTCAACTTCAAACCCTTCACTCCCGTCGTTTAAAACTCTCCCTATCTTTTGGAAATAAAATCCTGTCGAGCCCCATTCACCGAAGTATCCTCCCGCCCCAACATGAACCGGCTCGGGTAAGGCCAAGCAGGTCCATTGCAGAGCCTGTACCGAAACTTCAACCTGTGACTGCTTCACATGCTCGTTATGAGCTTAGTTTTGTGCCCTCGTCTGTTAAGTTGTTCAATGCAGGGTCGATTTTTTAGTCTGTCAATTGTATATATTGTATTTTTGTGCATGTTATTTTTGGCTCATCGATTGACATACTTGTTGACAACAACAACTAATAATCGGCTCTGTCCGTCGTATGTTTTTCGAATAAAGTGAATTGAATTGAATTGAATTAAGACGGTTGCTAGTTATTTATAGATGGTAGGTTCTCGTTGAGAATTAAACTAATCCCTCCGATCTCTCCTGTGCATTCGTGTGACGACGAATAATGTCAGTGAACACCAAAGTCAGAGTAAATATGAAGCATATTAGATAAGGCACTGTACAGACTGCTTGACGAAGGAACACTGAACTAGAAAACCCTAGAAAACCCATGATGTTCCGGCTGGAATACCCAAGACGGTTCCCACGACAAGGGGTATCAAGCCGGACACATAAATCCCTAGCTGGAGACATTTACTGCGCTACCAGATCTCCAATTCCGCGAGTGGGACAGTTTGACCCAGCTCCAGTTACATGGGAATTGGCTGGAGACATTTAGAGGGTGAAGACAGATCCGGGATTACAGTTGCAGTATGCCCGGACTGTCAGCTTTCTACGGAGCTGAACCAGAGCTTCTGGATACACTTCGGGGAAAGCTGCACCTGGTTCCAGAGCGCTAAAATCCGTGGCGGAAAGCTCGACAGCTCGACCATTAAAAAGTCTCGAAAATCCTTCTTTTGTCGATCCGATCTCAAGTGAACTTGCTTGGGGTTATTTGAAGTAACATTGAGTAACGCTTTTAACTTGGAATTGCAGGCAAAAGTTCAGCTAACGGTGGATCCAACTCCAGATACGAACATCACGGCCTGTGAGTGGAATCCCCATCAGCAATGTTCTCAGATCGCCACTGCTGTGAAGAATTCCGTTCAGAGTTGGGATGTCAGGTCAATGAAAGCTGCTTGGTCCATTGAGGAAGCCCACCGAAAAGTCGTAAGGTGAGAAAAAAGTATAAAAGCGAAGAAGATTCAATTTTAAGCCACGTTCACAGTGAGACTGATTTATAAGAATTTTTATTCGGTTCGTGAGAGTGGGGCCTTTTCTCGGAATGTCTGGCTAAGTCATTGGTCACAGGCGTCATTTCAGTAAACCTTAGGGGGGTGTAGGGCAAAGATCTTTATTGGGCGCCAATAACATTTTTTTTTTTTATGAATCTCAAAATTTGTTACTCTTTTGGGGTAAATTTAATTTAGTCTTCGACTTAAAGTAACGTCATTACTTTTCATTTTACCTTTTGAAAGCTATTTAGGGGGGAAAATAGTGCCAAGATCGAAGATTTTTTGCCCCTCCGTAATCTAAGGCGGACATGCCTCTCAATTCAATTCAATTCAATTCAATTCAATTTAATTTATTTTCAAAAATTCCTTCACGGACAAAGCCGAACACTGAATTTTTTCGTCGTATACAGTATCATCACAACTAAACAATTAAAAAACAACAACCACATTACAAATAATCTTCATTTGGTCAAATTACATGTGTCGCACAATAAAACTCGCAATAAACCTTACATCATAAATAACATCTACCAAGCAAACATCTTTCTTCTTATTTGGTCAAAAATAACCCCAAACAAACACTAAATATTATCTACAATTATAATATTTACAATTCAATAACAATAAACACACAGGAATACGATAAAATTAAGGAGGTGTTCCGGAATGCCCGTTAAAAAGATCCGTGAATGACGGAACAAAACTTTTTCTATATCGGTCGTGGGAACAGGATACTGGCTGCAACTTAGGAACAGGCTGGGCAGCAGCTCGTGCCGGTCTCGGCCTAATAGGTTGATATTCAGGGGGAAGAATTTCTCGTAAACCAGGGCTCTCCAACGTTTTCAGACCGAAACTGAAACATAACTTTTTTCGGCGTTGTGCTAACAACTCTAGATTAAATTTTTTCAACAATTCGAGATAAGGGACTTTGGGGGATTTCGAGGCCACAAGGAGGGCTCTATACTGCACCCGTTCAAGTAGATCCGACTGGTCACGGGTCAACCCGAAATGCCAAACCTGGCAACAGTATTCAAGGGTTGGACGAACAAAAGTCAAAAAAATTACCAACAGATGGTCAGTGGGTACTCCATAACGGGCCAGGAGTTTAAGTGACCGGATTGCCATATTACCTTTTTTTAGCATGCTATCTACTTGCTTATTCCATTTTAGATCGTGAGTGATATGTATTCCAAGCAGCTTGATATCATCAACCTGCTGGGGCTTGGGAAGGGATGGGAAAAACTGTGGTTCGGTTTTTAAAAAATTTATGGTTAGGACGACAGATTTGTCCATGTTGACAACCATGTCATCCACAACAGCCTCCTCACAGATGTCGTCAATGATGACTTTTGCACTGCTCTTTATGTTCTTTCGGCAAACTTCCAGGAGCGACAGGTCATCCACGTATTTCCATCTATCTGTGAAAGACAGAGCAAGCTCGTTGACCATAACTAAAAAAAGAAGCGGTCCCAACAGGGTACCCTGTGGAACCCCACAAAAAATTGGTAAACTATCAGAAAAAACTGTTTTATACTTAGTTTTTTGTGTTCGATTGGACAGAAACTGAGCAACCAGTCGAACTAGGAATGGTTGAATTTTGAATTTAATTAAAAGTTTGTCAATGAGCTTGCTATGGTTGATTAGGTCAAATGCTTTCTTTAAATCTATTGCTATTAAATTTATCCATGTACTGGGTTTATCCAAATTCTTTAATATCCGATCTAATAAACTAACTAAATAATGTGCTGTTGATGTTTTTGGCAGGTTGCCAAACTGCTTAGGGTCAACATGTTTCAGGATGTTTTCTTTCAACCAGGATGAAAGGAACTGTTCATAAACTTTACTGAAAATAGGGGTCATAGTTATGGGGCGCACCCCAGTAAAATCATTAGGAGAATCCTTTTTCGGGATAGGTGTAACATATCCAGTCTTCCAAACTGCGGGATAATCACCAGATACCGTTATTTCATTAAAAATTCTAGAGAGTGGACCACTTATTTTTTCTGGAAATGCTTTAATAATCTCTATGGGTATATCTACTGGTGTTACACTAGTTCTCTTAAGTTTTTTCAATTTTTTAACTACATCATCTTCACTAATTTGGGGGAAATCAAAATCCGGTTCTGCATTAGGAATCTCATCCCGGGGAAGGGGAGGGAGAGTCTGAACAATCGACGCTAAATGAGCATTTAGTTTATTTGCAGTTTCAAATTCACTTTCATCGAGGTTGAAGTCAACACCTTTCTGAGACTTACCCATCATTTGTTTTACATCACTATACCATTTTCTAGGGTTAGACTTTAGTAGATGTTCTTTCCTTTTGGTATAATAATCGGCCGCAGCATTCCTCGTAATTTTGCGAATTTTGTTTTTTAGACGTTTTGCTTGGTCATTCTTACCAGCTCGAAAAAGCCGCAGTTTTTCAAAAATGAGGTCTTTAACGGCCTTCGTAATATAAGGCCTGTCGGACGAATGTCGTTTTACTTTTTTTTCCGGAAAACATTCATGATATTTTTCAAGTAATGTAGTTTGAAGGATACTAGCTTTACTATTCACATCTTTTGCCGTGTTGACTGCCTCCCATTTCTCTTGGCAAATCCAGTCGCCAAACTTCAGGAGGCCCTCATCGGTGATTGGTCGGCATGTAGTTTCTGTCGTCGTATATTCTATCTTAACGCTGTTGCAAGGATTTAGTTCTAATGTATAGTGGTAACTGCCCCCAAGGGGAGAACCAGCAACAGGTTCTTCATAAAATTCAGACATATTCGTCGAAATCACATCCAGCGAGGTTCCACCTCTAGTAGTAGGGCACTTTACCAACTGCTTAAGCTCTAATCCTCTATTAATATGATCTAGACGTAATTCATTCCCATCACCAATAATAAAAATTCCACAACCTGAAAATTTTCCGGATACATAATCTGCACTTAGTTGGAGTTTCTCCAAGAAGGCTGAGCGGGACTGCGCATTCTGCCCGGGTGAATAGTAAAAAACGCATAGTGCAATCCCATTGAACTTACGCGGGAGCCGTTTGGGTTTTAAATAAACCCACATAATTTCATCTGTTTCCTGGAGGCAAGGGACATCAACAATACGAGAATTAATTTTAGCATGTGTATATATACCGACCCCACCACCTTTCTTACCTAGACAATGGTCATCTGGTCGAAACTTCATGAACATATTATATCCTGAGATGCTGAGTAGCTCAGGGTTTTGATGGTGGACTTCAGTTATTACCAATACTGAAGCTTTAGTAATGCATGCCAAACTTTCTAGTTCTGCAGTTTTTTCCGGATTAAGACTCTCAGCGTTGCTATAAAGGAATTTGGGGAAAAAATACTCACTGGATTTATACTCCTTTGTTTTGGTTTTGATACGGCTTTTAACAGAGGGCTCCGGCTGCGAGTCAAATGGAACTGCTGATTTCTCAACTAGCCCATCGTGGTCGTCCGGTAAAGCGAGTGCGCTAAATCGATTGCTGGTGGAGCAAGTGGCCGAAACCATGCTTGATGACGATTGGGGTAGAAAAAGGACTGGGGGTAGGGTGGGGGTTGTGTCAAGTTCGGCAGAAACGGGCCGCCCGCGTGACTGGTCGGAGTCATATGTGGCTTCGAGGCCGATACAGTTGGAGAGGCCTGGTCGGTGAGAGGGCGGGGGTACCGAGAGGCTAAAAACGATGGGTGGGGATACCCCGGGTGGTTGAAAGTGTTCCGCGGCTTTGGAATTTCGTTCATGAGCATACTCGATCCAACGTTTGTCAGCGGGGGGAAGAAGTCGGTGTTGGAGGGAGGGGGTGGTAGTGGATCGAGTATGCTCGGTAAAAAACGCTGTACATTGTCACTTGCACTGGGTAAACTTGACAACCTTTTCGGTTGCCCTGTTACTCTGACTCTCGACTGATTTAGGCGCAAGGTCTGAGAGCACGCGGGTGCCGAGTGCTGGCTTTTCCAGCTTTTTGGCAGAGTAACGTGAACTTTATCGCATCCGAAACACGTCCCAGACGAAAACTTTCTACATACTAAAACATGATCATAAATGCACATTCCTCCATTGCGGCAATTTCCTATCACAAAGAATTTACAAATGTGTTTATATTTACAATTCATTCCCATTCGGCATTTTCCGGCCAAAAATTGGGTGCAAACACCTCGGCAAACACCATCCGGAACATCTCGGTTAGACCTTGACTCGTTTTCTCGTCCTGATTTCCTTTGAATTCCATTGTCCTCGCGCTTTTCACTATTCACTTTCCGTACGGTCACGTGATGAAAATCACAGTTGCTACCTGATCTGCATTTACCCATTAACAACCAGTTCGTACAGGTATTACTTTTCCTGCCTTCGTTACTAGGAGCGACCGGTTTGGGTGACAGGTCAAGGTGTAGGTCAGTAATGGCATTGCAGATATTTTCGTCACTATCTGCAATGCGGCAAACCGGGTCACTGAAGGGGCTGGGCGAAGACGAAGGTTCACATAGAGGTGGCAGGGGGAACTGGTTTCGTAGTTGATTTAGTTGCATCGTTAGGGCTTCAATGGTTGAAGTTTTTTCGTCTGTTAATCTTTCTAGCTTACGGATATCGAACTGCAGGGAAGCGTGGTCCTTTTGTAGCGATAATAGTTCAGTCTGGATTGAGAGAGAGTTTTGCTCCCTTTTCGCTATTTCATTTTCAAGAGTAGAAAGGTCAGAAACACGTTTTTCCCATTCTTTCTTACCCATCGAGAGGTCAGCAGAAAGGTTCTTCATTTCACTGTCAAGCTTTTCAATAGCAGAAGCACGATCAGCAAGTTCATTTTCTAGGATAGAACATTTACTAGTTAAGACTGAAATTTCTCGCTTATGTTCTGTACAGTTCGCACAAGGGGTGTCATCCTTACTGTTGGGCCTAGAAACTGTTTTTATTTGGGGGTTGGAAGTTCTGGGTGTGACTACAGGTGTCATGCTTTTGGCAGGGAGTCTCGGGCTTGCTCTTGGCGTGACTTTTGGCTGCATGTTAGGGAGTTTTCCAACGTTGGTGACTGAAGGCGAGGAAGGGAAGTCACAGTTTAGGCAGAGCCATTCCTGTAATTTTTCTCTGGCCCCAAGTGTGATTCTTGCACATTTAGGGTGCCACCATTGGCTGCATTTGGTGCACTGAACTGTCCCACTAGTTGCAGGGTGTCTGCATTCTGGGCAGTAATATTTTGGCATGCTTATACTCAATAAAGGGAGTTGGTGCTGCGCGCTAGGCTGATTGGGAAGAGGACTACCTCAAACCCGCACACCCCGTCTTCACCTGGGGTTAAAGAAACCACAGAAATCTCTACCTGTTTGCGGAGCTCATAACATCCATCATTATTCTCATAATCGAAAGTTCAAATAACCATCATATCCATATTCTGTCAGCGCCACTGCGCAAAAGTAGAATTCGCACAGCACCTTTCCGCAAACAGGTCAGATGAAGACTGAAAAGACTGAAGACCTCTCCCCCCAAAAATGGCGCCTCTGGTCTTGGCGAAGTCTTTACATATTGTTAAGACCTCCCTGAGAATTCCCATACTAATAAGATGTTAGAACTTCCTCTGAGAACGTTCACTGCATTACACACTTATAACTTTGAAATGCCCTTTTCGGGCCCCTACAGGCCCCACCGTCTTCATTAGTGAAAGGTCAAGCGCCGTTACCACTCAGCAAACAAATATTCCTTCAGCCCAGGCTGACTGCGAATCATATTTGACTCTGAAAAACGGATACGTCAGCTACATTTTATTAGAGCTATATTTTGGCCCTTCTTGGCAAGGGTCCTCTTTAAAGGACACCTGAACGATCCTACTATACTTCCATGAACCCCTCAGATCGTCCTTCACAGTACCGGTACAGAGAAGACGAATTTTTTCGCTCCGTGATTTCGGCGCTATCCACTCTTGAAGTTCTAAGGGGACATTTTCGCGTGAATGGCTGTTCAGCTCCACATCCACGCAAAAATGTCACTGGATGATGCCATCCACATGACAACGGGTTGAGACAGAGTTAGATGTCATCTTCCTCTACCCGTTCAACAGGGCTCGAGGAGCATCGTTGAACGGGAGAGACCCATTCAGCTGGATGGTGACGTCACACGTCGAGCTTTTCACGCGAAAATGACCATCGAGCTGGATGGCATCAACGCGAAAACACCCATCATGATGATGGGACGTAACATCCAAGGGAGCCATCCACGCGAAAATGTCCCCTAAGTCTCCCTATGGTGATTCGTTACGACCTCCCAAGACAAATTTAGCGCCAATATTTAAACTGTCATTATCGCATGGATAAACGTACGTTGATAACGCATGGATGGATAAACAGCGCATGGATGGATAAACGCATGGACTGTTACGGCGTGGACTGTTACAACATGAACTGTTACGCATGGACTGTTACAACTGTTACGGCGAGCGTTACGATCAAGACAAGTCGGAAAAAAGGCTGAAAATTATAGCACGGTGAAACTTCATCCGATTTTAGTCCGGTTTTCGAGAGATAAATGGTAAGCAGTAGGCTATGTAAAAGTGGCAATTTAGGGTGTTAGACTTCATTCAGATGACCTTTAAGGTTTCTCTTGCTCTAATAGAATGTAGCTGACGTATCCGTTTTGCAGTCACTCAGCAAACTACATCGGTTCATATAATATACAAAAACGGATTCGTCAGCTGTATTGCTTATGAAGCTTCAATGCTTCATAAGCAATAGGGTGAACTCGGGAAAGTCCGGCCATTTACTATGCATTTTTCTTCAAAAGCGTGATGGAAGATTTGCTGTTGAATGTCGGACTCGGATGGAAGTATCTCTAGGCTAGTTGACATTCTTGCGGATATTTTGCATATCTTGGTTTCGTGATAACTTCACTCAGTTGAGTTCCGTAGTCCTTCTAACTAGGACACCTCAGGATGGCCGGAATTACCCCAAATTTGGGGTAAGTACGGCCACCCCATCTATCTTTTTTATTTTTGAAGATAAAAATAATTTGAGCCTGACATCTTGTAGAGCATGCTGCGACCACTACGAATGCATCTCTAAAATCAGACTATATCATCAACAGAAGCCACCACATGTAAGAACCGTTAGTACGGCGGAAGCACTTAACCAAAACACTTGTTCTTTTTGGGGGTAAGTCCGGCCATCCATCTATGTCAAGCAGCTATGTAGAGTAAAATGTGGAAATATTCTGGGGAACTCGTCAATCACCATAGTTTCTAAGTACACTTCCAAAAAAGCTACAACTGATAGCATCTCCGAGAAAAATTGACTTTAGTGGAGTCCCCTACCCTGGAAATGTAAAAATGCCCGTCCTCGAATTTTCAACCTGTTGTAACTCCGCGAGGTAAATACAATGGTGGTAATCTCCGACACTGTTCCAAAGCGCTACCCTTAAAGGTCATCTGAATGAAGTCTAACACCCTAAACTGCCACTTTTACATACTGCTTACCATTTATCTCTCGAAAACCGGACTAAAATCGGATGAAGTTTCACCGTGCTATAATTTTCAGCCTTTTTTCCGACTTGTCTTGATCGTAACGCTCGCCGTAACAGTTGTAACAGTCCATGCGTAACAGTTCATGTTGTAACAGCCCACGCCGTAACAGTCCATGCGTTTATCCATCCATGCGTTATCAACGTCCGCTTATCCATGCGATAATGACAGTTTAAATATTGGCGCTAAATTTGTCTTGGGAGGTCGTAACGAATCGCCATAGGGAAACTTAGAACTTCAAGAGTGGATAGCGCCGAAATCACGGAGCGAAAAAATTCGTCTTCTCTGTACCGGTATTGTGAAGGACGATCTGAGGGGTTCATGGAAGTATGGTAGGATCGTTCAGGTGTCCTTTAAGGATGAAAAGAGGCTAGTCAGCCACAATAAATCCCAAAAAACACAGACGATGGCCGGACTTTCCCGAGTTCACCCTACAGCTGACGAATCCGTTTTTGTATATTATATGAATATATGACTCTAAGTCAGCTTGGGCTCAAGGAATATTTAAACTACATCGGAGTTTCGCAACGTCGGGGGGGGGGGGGGGTCGCTGTGACGGATTATCAAATACGCAAACATATGTATGTCTGTTTTATCTATGAACCCGCCAAATGCACTATTTGATAACGGTGTAAAAGATAATAGGAAAAACAACATAAGAAAAAACAATATAAGCACACAAAATTTAGACATAATTTGTAATTGGGTCTAAAAAGTACTGGGAATAAAAAGTAACGGAGTAAAAGTACCCCGATAAGCTTTCGCCAGTCCTATGGGGGACCTCATAATAAAAAGCCGTAACATACATTTGTGAAACGTAACATGAACAAACAAAAGGACGGCAGGGAGAAAACCAACAAAACAAACCAAATCCTCCGGGTCCACTCAGGCAAAACCTAAATATGTTAAAATTCATATATTTTAAATAAAATCGGGTATAACACATTCTTAAAGTTTAACTGAAGAGCCAACTTATTTTTGTGTCATTTAGTTGAATACACTGAATTATTTGGATTCTGCAAAGGGATTTTTTTGTTTTCCACTATCTGCTCTAGTTATGACGTTCAGAATATCTGCGGCCGTCCCCACAGCGAAAATTCTACTATGACGCGGGAGATTTTTATCTAAACACAAGCAAGGCTTTTCAGTGGGTAGTAGCGATATTGGTGAAGATTGCTTAGTGCCTGAACAAAAAAAAAAGTCATAAATCTTTCATGTAAGGCATACAACAAATTAGAGGTACCACAAATCACACGGAAATTCCACTATTTGAAAATCGATTGTTCCTGAATAGCGGAACAACCAAGTAACGCATTTTCAGCGGGTCTTCAAGCCAATTTAAGTGAATAAGTGATGGGTAACTAGATTGTCCTATCCCAGTCCTTTTCGGTTAAACTTTAAAGGACCCGTTGTACCTATAATGCGAATGCAACCTACTTCCGTAACGGCATTCACCTGGAGACCCAATTTTCGTGATACATTAGTTGCGTTTTTTGCCTTTTCTCCGTAGGTCGGTTAACCGACCTATTTGCCACTATTGACCGTTTTTTCGTCTCGCCGGTCGGTTCGACTGAGCTCTAAAAAACGGCTTATAAGAAAAAATGGCGTCATCCCGTCGCCGGCTATCTCTCCCATGAGAATTTTGAATTTCGCGCCGTGCCAAGAGCGTAGGTCGGTTGGATGGAGCTCCCGCCTCAGTCCACAGGTCGGTTAACCGACCTGCAAACGGAGCCAAAAAAACGGCTTATAAGAACTTAGGTCGGTTAACCGAAGGAAGAAAACGGCTTATAGTGGGAAATCTTGTAGTTCGGTTTTAACTGGCTTAATTCTATTTGTTATATGCCTCCTCACCAGTTTGGCTTCCAGCCTAAGCTTGGATGTTTCCATGCTCTAAAATGTCTATGTAATTTATTGGTTGATGCAGATAAATCCGGTGGTACTCTAGCGCTCGGTACATATGATGTTAGTAAAGCGTTTGATTCGTTGTTGCATCCCCAAGCGATGAATGAGCTTTTGAACCGTGGTGTATCGCAAGATTTAGTTAGACCTCTTCTGTACATGTACCGCCATATGAAAGGAAAAATACGTATACCTGGAATTAATTTGCTGACTGAAGATATACCAATTCATATCGGGGTTAAGCAGGGTGCGGTTACGTCTCCCACGGTTTATAATAATGCAACGCTTCCAGCTCAGTGCCAACTTTCTTCGTGCTGTATATATAAAGGTACTGATCTGTCGATATTATGTTATGCAGATGACATTTTTAATATTAGTAGGACTACTAGTGGGTTAGAAAAATGTTTTCGAGAGATATCTAAAAATTACAGTGATATTGGGCTTTCCCTAAATGCTGGAAAATGTGATGTTTTGATTTTTAATGAATTAGATGCGACTAGATCTGAGGGTATTTCAATAGACCTGAATGGTACAGCAGTAACGCCTTGTGATAAGTTGACTTATCTTGGCCTTCCTATTGGAAAAAATCTGAAGAAAACTAGGCTATTGATGCTAGAAAGTATGGAAACTAAAATTCGTCGTGCATACGGTACAATTGTTAGTTCGCAGTTCCATTTGAACAGAGCCCACCTTGCGAGGATTTATAATAGTGTCGTCCTGCCACATATTCTGTATTTAGTACCGTTTTACCCTATATTTAGTGACTCTGACCATCTTAGGATGAAGCGTGTTTTTTTCAGATTCGCTAAGTTTCTGTTACGAGTTCCTCCGTGGACTCGCAACTCGTACTTGATGAAAAAATATAACTTGTCTGACCCGTGTGTTAAGTTAGCTGAGTTGAATGTACATATGTGCAATAAGCAAACCGGCCATGAATGGCAAAATGTTATCTTTTGATGTGGAATTGTTTTCGTTGTTACTTTAGAACGTAAATGGTATGTTGTTTCTTTCTTTTTTCTTTTTTCCAACTTACTCCATCAATTCATTTTTTTGTATGATGGGTTATAAATACATACATACATACACTGGATGACGGCAAAAAACGCAACTATTCTGAAGCCACTAACGACAACTCACCAATCTTTGCACTTGATTCACTATTCCGATATGCATTAGGCTCCCGATGAGCATTCGCGTGTCGTGCTATTGATGCGTAAAACCGCTTACCTGAATTTTGCCGAGTTTTTGCTAGAAGTCAGTGGGTCTGGGAAAAGGCATACAACATCCAAAGCCGTGATAATTCTTTTCACACAGATCCTAGTTTTACATTATTCAGATAGTTTTGAATATTGGAATATAAACAGTAAATAGTGCGAGGTGTGCTTTGAATGTCCGCTTCTCTTTGGGTCACCCTCCTAGCCCATTTCAGTAACGATTACCTCTGTGCAAGACCGAGAACCCAGGAAGCGCGGTACGCAACCGAGGTACAACAAGATTCCCAGTAAATCTCGTATGATGGGTAGAGGATTTTTTTCAGGTTCAGGTCCTTGATTTTTTGGAATATTAACATACATAAATAATCATATACTCCCGGCAGAGGGCAAAGTACGGATGGCACGGGAGAATTAAATGATAGTTCAAACTCACGATAATAAAAATAAAATCATCCATAATAATTGCAAGTTGCAACTGAGTAAATAACTAGAACCGGCGAGAGAGGTAGATCCAACAACACAAGAAAAAAAAGACAGATCCTACCTTACCCTAAAAATAGAAATAAATATAATTTATAGTTAATCAGGCAATACAAACAGCAGGCCACTAAAACATGGTAATTATTGATCACTTGCTTGGTGAAAAAAAGAATAATAACATATAAAACTTACCTAGAGAAGCAGCGGGGAGAATACGGTGGTTGGGATAGGCATAACGAACCGGATCACGGTAACTTAAAGACCTAATCCAAACATTCTGTTTACCTTCTCTTACTGATCGCTAGCCACCAGTTTATTTAGATTTGAACTTGATTGCCGGGTTGCTGTTTTGGCTCGAGAAAAAAAAACACGCAGAATGTCTCCTTTTCCAGATGACGAAATTTTCCCCGTTTGATTAGCAAAGAATTAAAAGACTTGATTGATTATTTTTCTCATGTCTTTAGAAGTACCACACTGGTCTTGGCTTTGTCATTTATTTGTATTTGTAATAAACAGTTGGAGCATTAGATGGAAATTATTATTTTGATCATTGGCTGCCTACGTGCCATAACGGCTGTCTCGGATAATCGGCTGAGATTTAGTCCAGACCGAATTATTTCAAACCTAGGAAAGTTGGTGTTTTTTTAATATGCTCATTGTTTGACATTTTTTTTTTTTTTGGTTTTGAACATTCATAGTGGCAGTAGGGATGGTTATCATTGTGTGTGTGGTAGAAAGACCATTTTTGTGGTCCGCTTTAAGCGAGAGCCTCACCGGCAATCGTGATGTCGTTGTAATGGTGCTCGTTCACACCCCGCGTGCTCTCATTGGCTGAAAATCTCCAGAAATGGCGAAGATGTTGATTTGTTGTTATGTTCCAGGTGTATTGATTTCAACCCTAACAAGCAGTACTGTCTTGTCACTGGTGGTAATGATGGACTGCTGAAGTATTGGGACACCCGGAATACAACACAGCCTTTGCTTGTGCAGTCTGCTCACTCTCACTGGTAAGATAGAACCTAGATGTCGGAGAGGCAGAGCTGCTGCGAGTCCAGCAAAACAGAGTCCGAGACAAGTCCGAGTCCTTGAAAAAGACGTCTCGAGACGAGTCCACAGTTCGAGTCCACAGCTCTGGCTGATGGGCAGCTCTGTGAAAGACGAGTCCGAGTCCTTGAAAAAGGGGTCTCGAGACGAGTCCAGAGTCCGGGTCCACCAGCTCTGCGGAGAGGCACAGGATCTTCCATCTTGGGGCACATTTTTTTGCCCCTAAATAGGCTTCAGAAGGGAAGTGCTAAGCAATGACGTTACTTTATGGTATATTGTGAAAATACTTTATGTTTAGGCAAAAAAATCTAATTCAGTTTAGATTCCGAGTAGTAAACTTGAAATTGAGGCCCAAAATTGATCTTTGCCCCCCCCCCCCAAAATTCACTGAAGTGGCGTCACTGATCTACACTGTAAAAAAAAAATCTTGCAGTATTTGCTACTGGGATTAATATTGTCTCTACTAAGATAAGATTATTTATAATATATATTATCGCCCTTGCTGAGGGTGATAGCGGAAAAATTTGGCCCGCGGGTGGCATGATAAGCTGATATCGCCCGAGCGCAGCGAGGGTGATATCTGCCTATCATGCTGCCCAAGGGCCAAATTTTCCGCTATCGCTCGAAGAAAAGCAAGGGCGATAATGATTATAACACTAGTACATTTGTTTAATTTTCTGGTATTCCCCTGATGTTAAAAGAAAAAAATTCCAACCGTGCGTTTTCACTTAATATGGCATGGCTGGCCGGGCGTTATCAAAATAAATAACGCCCGGGCGTTATTTATTTTGATAACGCCCGGTTGGAACTTTTTTTCTTTTAACATCGGGGCAATACCAGAAAATTTTGGCACTGGGTAGGATAGGACTGATATCATGGGACTGCACGGTGTACTGGTGTTATTTCGGATTAATCTTATCCCAGTAGCAAATACTGCAGTTAACTTTAATCCTTACTCGGAGAAACTTTTTAAAGTGTAGTCACTCTTGTCACAAAATTTGATGGAAAATAAATTGACTGAATCATCCATTCAAATATAGGTACCTCTACTTCATTAAGAACACATAAGCACCAGAACTTCCGTCTCCCTGTCTCTGTAATACGACCATGTGGAGTTGAAGAGATTCCCTATACCCTGCCCGATGCAAACGAGTGGAGGGTAGGAGCTACGCGGAACAAAAGTCGTTACATCTACAAACCACTATATGGCAGTAATGCCCCGGAGAAGAAATTTCGAAAGTAAAAGCCGACTGGCCGGTTGTCTACCATTGTGACGTCACATGTGACGCGCTGCAGAGCGGGTCAGCACGCCTGCTGCACTTTTCCTCTGATATGCGCAGCGGCGAAGAGGGAAGTAGACGGGTATCAACTCGAAGCTCACCAAGTACCTGTAGCTCAGCTCAGTGTGTCGGGGTATCCATAGTCGCTGCATGGGGCCAAAGACGGAGGTTCTGTTGGCTTATTTGTTCTTGACTCTACTTGAAAGGTGAACCAGAACAGTTGCGTAGACCCGAGATGCAATGAGTTCATTTTTCTTTTTCTCCTGGTTCAGGTTCAGGTTCATTTATTCTTTTCAGTATTTGTACACACATAATTTAACAAATACTCCCGGCAGAGGGCAAAGCACGAATGGCACGGGAGTGGCCATTCGGAGTACAGAAGTAATAACATGTATTGAAGTAATAAGTAATACAGAGTACAGTACAGAAGTAATAACATGTACACATACTCCCGGCAGAGGGCAAAGCACGAATGGCCCGGGAGTGGCCATTCGGAGTACAGAAGTAATAAATGTTTTTATTTAGGGTTTGGGGTGTCAGATACAACACCTACCATGATCAGCTAGTCCTCAGCTGTGGGAGCGACTCGAAGGTCGTTCTGTCTTCTGCACTTTCTGTATCATCTGAGTTAAATGACAACAACGGTAGCGACAGTGAGAACGAGCAGAAAGAAGAGTGAGTACACCATAAATACGCCTTTAGCTGACTGGGAATCATATATGAAATGACTCAAAACCGAAAAACCAGCTGGGATATTCTTCAGCGATATTTCGGTCTTTCTTGGCAAGGGTCCTCCTCAGGCTATAGCTTTAGTTTTATATAGGTGAGTACACCCGTGCCACCCTATAGCCCAGTGGTTCCCAACCTTTTCCGTACCGCGTACCCCTAATCAAGGTTCGAAAATGTTGCGTACCCCCTTTTCCAGAAAGTTAAAAAGACGATATTTATTGTCATAAATGATAAGGCATATAATATATATGTGTAGAAATTTATACAAAATCAATGAGACACTTGAGGCTGCTTTTTAGCTAAAATTATATGAAATCTCGGCTCGACGTGATTTACGGCAATATTTCTTTTTTACAGTCAGCCTGCTTCTGTGTTTGGTTTTGATGTCTCCGTGCTTTCAGCAGACTGCATCGCAAACGTTTTCGTTAGCTTAATTCGTAACCTGAATGACAATATCACTTATGTCTTCGATTCTTCTTGAAACAATATTCTTAGACATAGGAACAGATTTTACGGCAGTAGGCTAGCTGTAGTCAAGGGCGCCACGCACTTGTTGGCAACACCCCTTCCCCAAAGTGGTCGTCCAGACGGTTAAAAAGAAACGAGTCGGCGCGAAACGAGTCGGCGCGAAGCGCCGCGATTTTTCGTGAAAACAGTTATTTTTTTTGAAAAACAGTCGGTGAAAATACCTTGCCCCTCAAAACGTTTTGGCTAGTGATGCCTCTGCTGGTAATATTAGGCTTTCGGCATTCACAAATGAGTAAGGCGAGATTTTGAAGTTACGAATTAAAACAACTTTGGTTCCTTCGCGTACCCCTTTGGGTACGCGAGACCACTGCTATAGCCTACACTGTCAGATGAAATCTTATGCATAACAAGAGAGAGAGAGAGAGAAAGAGAGAGAGGGGTTTAATGAAAACAACTGGCAGTGAGACACTGAAAGGGTTGTACAAAAAGGAACATACTTATTGTTCTAGCCATAAACGACAGTGCCGAGCGGACAGAAGAACACCTCTCGCAGAATCGGTTCTCCTCGCAAGTGCATCCGTGCTGGCTGTTCTGCTCAGTAATACTCCCGACGCGGTAGCAGTTACTAGCAGTGTTTCTCATATACGGTTTTCATCATTGTTTTGTGAGCAATATCCGAGTAGAGAAGATACTCGGCTAAACTTCGAGAAAGCAGCAAGCTATTCCTCTCTGTATCTTAGCCAAAACTTATTTTTGGCAAATTGTATGATGCTTCATATCGCGGGTGGACAGGCAGAAACGCGAAACTGAATTTTTTTGATTTTCCTGGAGTCTAAAAAAAAACAATTAAAGCGCATTTCGCCGCAAAATGCGCTTTACCTGCACTTTACATTTATCTCGGTCTCTATGCATGCTAGAGATACGCTGACTAGAGCAAAATGTGCGCCTTAGCCTCGGATTCAGTGATTTGACCATACCTCATTTTCGTGAAAAAATTAGTTACGCGTTTCTGCCTGTCCACCAGCGATATGCCGACTTTCAGCCGGCAAGTTGGGAAATTCTCCTCGGACGATTTGAGCATATCTAAGAAGAAGTTCGGAACCGCTCGGTTAGATAACAGGCACCACGGGTGAAGGAGTTGATTTGAGAAAGCAGTTTTAACGATCCCGAAGCTCATCCAGTTCACATGAATCAGTATAAGAAGAACAAGACTATACATTCAAACCGCAACTAGAAAGGATCATTTCACGATGAAATGGTGCCGTGAAAAAAAGCGATTTCCTTGCTAGAACTTGTCAACTCTGTCCAGCCTTCCCGCTCCCCGACGCGGCGGGTGGACGCAAAATATTTGAAAACTGAGCGCGCCATACTTAAAATGTGAGAAAACGAAGGAAAAGAAAAGAAGCCCAGAACAGAAGATAGACCTGATGCCTGAGAAGCAACAATTGTAAGAGTCTCCTTATGTGTGAAAGAGTAGTCGACGGACTTTGAAGCTTTCGGCGAATTTGCGTTGCGTGACTGTCAAAACTCGGCACAGCCAAAAAAGCGCTAAAAAGTCGTAGGTACAAAACGAAACAAATGCGAAAAGCGGTGTTTTCAGAAGCTTATTACTCCATAAGGGAGCTGGGGATAATATAAAGGCAGAATACGCAAGAGGGACCCTTTAATTATATGGGCCAAATATCTTTTTATGCGACTAGTCTGCTTCCTGATATTCGTTGGAGAAATACAACATTTGACTGGTGGTAGCATGGTAAAACCATGCTTCTAAAGACGGTTGTTTTTCCTCCAGATCCAAACCGAGACCAGACAAGGTCATCCAGGTCTACGAGGAGCATGAAGACAGCGTCTACTCCATTGCTTGGTCCCCCGCTGATCCGTGGATCTTCGCGTCCCTAAGCTACGACGGAAGGGTTGTCCTCGGGCATGTGCCCCGGTCCCTGAAGTATGAAATCCTACTGTAAGCTGTTGCTGCTGTGTTAGGTAAGTTTCGGTTCCGTTTCTTAGGTTCTTCGGCTCTTGTGAGTTATTTTATTTCAGTTATCTTCTTTTTTTTACACTCTTGGTATAACATTGGGGAACTGATTTCGCATCACAAGCTCCCGCTAATATCGGCAAAATTCTCGGCCCTAAGCAAAAAAAATCCACAACTCCCCATCTTAGCTTCCCCACACACAAACGGCCTGTCCTTCCTTTTTTATTATTTGTCATTTTTAATTTGTCAATTCGTGGGTTATTGTAATCCTTCGTATGCAAAACCCTTCAGGTACAAATGATTACGAGCCCTTGGTGATCATGAAAATGTATCGTTTGGTCAAAAGTATTTTTTTTTCCCTTTGTTGTCAAGATGCGCACTTTAAAGGGTGCTAGCAATTCATTTGTAAGCAAAACCGTTGAGATAGAAATGATCATGGGCCCTTGGCGCTCATGAATTTTTCGTGCTTCGCGGTTAAGAGAAGTACTTCGACATTTATTTGTAAGCAAAAAGTATCACAAGTTTCGTTTTTCCAACTTGAGCGGTTTTGAGCCTGAAGAGGACCCTTGCCAAGAAGGGCCGAAATATAGCTCGAATAAAATTTAGCTGACGTATCCGTTTTTGCACTGTCAAATATAAGCAAAACCCTTAGGGCATAAATGGTCGTTGGCCCTTGGAGAGCATGGAAATGTACTTTTTGTATCAACGCTTACACTATCCCCCACATTCTAGCCCCATCTCCTTTTTGGAAGCTATTTAGCATAACTGATTTAAAGTTGAACCGAAAAGGACTGGGATAGGACAATCTAGTTACCCATCACTTATTCACTTAAATTGGCTTGAAGACCCGCTGAAAATGCGTTACTTGGTTGTTCCGCTATCCACGAATAATCGATTTTCAAATAGTGGAATTTCCGTGTGATTTGTGGTACCTCTAATTTGTTGTATGGCTTACAAGAAAGATTTTTGACTTTTTTTTTGTTCAGGCACTAAGCAATCTTCACAAATATCGCAACTGCCCACTGAAAAGCCTTGTTTGTGTTTAGATTAAAATTTCCCGCGTCATAGTAGAATTTTCACTGTGGGAACGGCCGCAGATATTCTGAACGTCATAACTAGAGCAGATAGTGGAAAACAAAAAAATCCCTTTGCAGAATCCAAATAATTCAGTGTATTCAACTAAATGACACAAAAATAAGTTGGCTTTTCAGTTAAACTTTAAGGACAATACGTAAGTTGTACTACAAGTGTGCCAAGTACCTACTCGGCCTTCCCCCGTGGTCTCGTAACCACAAAGTCACGCGACTTTACGGCCTTACAGATCCCTTTGTGGCTGTAGCCGAACGCCGTGCCGAATTTGACTCTTCTCTAGACCGGATCCATCCGTATTATAGTGCGTTTCTATAGTCATTTAAGGTCGGGCTTCACTACCCAGACGCCCCAGAATCTGGGGTCCGGATTATGTGAAGACGGTCCCAAACTGAAATCAAATCAAATGTCTCTTCAGCAGTCCACTTTTGGGCATTTTTCAGCACTTCTGTCATTTTCTTAGATTTTACCACCTCAGCACAATAATTTCTCAATGAAAAGTCAAATGAAAGTCAAAGTCAAATGAAAACTACTTTCAAATTCCCGCTTCTTTTCACCCAGAATCCGGGAATCTGGTAGATTTTTCTACCAGATTCCTGGACGCGTCCGGGGTGCTTTCAGACCGTTTCAGACCTGTCTTCACTACCCATACCGGTATCGAAGAAAACGGAACCCAGAATCCGGGCGAAAAATCTGGGTAGTGAAGCCCGACCTTTAGTTTAGTCTGATCTTTTTCTTTCTTTTATTGTTTTTCATATACTCCGTATGGGCACGTTCTGTGCCATTTCTATATGGGCTAGTAAAATTATTGATTTGATTGATTGATTGAAAATGTTTTTTATTTTCACTTCACGGCTGCGGTGCGCCCTTTAAGGGCGTGTTCCACCCTACTTACCGTAGTTACTACGCTAGTTACCGTAGTTACTACGCTAGTTACCGTAGTTACTACGCTACGCTGGAACGCCTTTTTGATTTTTTCGGTCAAATATCAGGCCGCGGGCTGATCGGACCAATCACGTTTTAGAGATGCGTAGTTACTACGCTTACTACGCTCCCGAGCGTGGTAAGCAAATAGTTACTATTAGTTACTATTGTGAGAAGGTTGGAACGGTCAGCGTAGTAACTTTTCGTGAGGCTGGAACGGAAATAGTAACTAATAGTTACTATTGGTAGAGGGGTGGAACACGCTCTAAGGGCGCTCGAGATTAATTTGTTACCAAACCCTCGAGGCAAAAATGATAATGGGCCCTTGGGGATCATGAAAACGTATCCCTTGTTCCAAACTTTTTTTTTTTACACTTTGCGGTTAATATGAACAATTTTTGGAGACCAAGAATTCATGACACTTGAGACACAAACGATCATGGGACCTTGGGAATCAGGAAAATGTATTAAATTAAATTAAATTTCATTTATAACCCGTCTAGGTAAAGACGGAGTATGGTAAAAGATGAAAAAATAGAGAAACAACACAACAACAACAACCAAAATAGTTAATATTTAGTAAACTGGAACATTATCAGCTCCGTGGGTGGTTACAGTTTTCCTTCATCGTGTTGATGGATCTTAGGACAGCCGCAGACGGATCAGCTATACGGAACTTTTCAATGAGATGGCTGTTCCTTGTCCGGGGGGGGGGGGGCATAGCAAATATTTGGAAAACAGAAAGAAAATGGAACGAATTTGACGAAGATTTTTGTTACTGAAGATGGTCCAGAAAGGGGAAAGATACATAACGTGTGGAAGAGCAGTGGCATTGTAGGAGTAGGCAAGAATCTTTCGGTTAAATCGGTAGCGCATAAGCTCCACTGATGCGCTTCAGCAAATGAGCTATCATTAGTTTTCGAGTGGTTTTGATTGAATCTTCGATCGGCAGTCCTAGGTACGACAGACTGGATTTTCTCAGGACTTGGGATCCTATAAGGTCGATGATCGTTGGCTTGCTCGAATGATTATTAAACACCAAGAATTCCGTTTCCCTTGTTGAATTTAAGTCCAATGCCGGCATATTCCGAAACTAGTGATTGGAAAGGACTTTAGATACCATTTGTAACACGACTAAGGTTCACAATGTCATCAGCAAATATATCATATGCTATCACTGAGCAAATAAATTGATGCCATCATCGACGCGAAGTAGAAGGGGTTTTGGACTGAGCGTTCAGGACAGCATTGTCAAATAATGAAGGGCTAGTAATAGCGCCTTGCCTGACTCCTTTAAAAATTCTGACTTCAGGAAGCTGTAGATTGAATTCTAAACTGCTAGAATTAGTACACGTTTTTGTCACATTGGACGACTTCCAAACCTTGCTCGAAGATTAGCAGACATGTCTCTCACAACTCTGATGACCCCAGATTGTTCTCAACGACTGGGAAGCTCTAACAGTGCTTGTGGATGGACGACAGAATCAAAGGCTCTTTCGACGTCATGACCCGCCAACGCCAATGAAGTTTTCGTCCGATCAGCTTATCGATTGATCAGAAGTAGTTTAAGCACTGTGCAACATACGCACTTTAAGAGGTGTTCAAGCTCTGTCAGAATCAGATCGCATGTTCCAGAGTTAGGCATGTCACGAGATATACCCCCCTCCCCTTCTTTCCCAGTAGTGTCCGAATCCGATACAGTTCTGTAAATTCACGCGTCTCTAGAGCTTATGCTTTTTCTTCCCACCAAGTCCGGTCTTGATCACTCCTTTATAAGCATACCATGGGATTTCCGATTCCCCCCCTCCGATAGTTGCCGGATTTGATCCGGAGTTGAACTGATTCATCCGAAGCATTTACTGAAGTCATTCTTGCCAAGTTTCATCATCCTAGCACATCTGGAGGTACGTTAACTGGCGTTCACCGGAATTCCAGAACCCCCTCCAACTTCCCCCACAGTGCTCGGATCCAGTCCGGTTCTGTAAATGATTTATCTAGAGTATATGCTTGTTCTTCCCAGCAAGTTCCATCCCGATCCCTGTAGTCTAAGCGTGTTCCGAGACCCCCCCCCCCTCCAACTCCTCTCGCTGTTGTCGGAACCTTTCCGGATGCGAAATGGAACATCAGAGACATGGCCTCTTGTCAATGATCAAGTTTCATTCGAAAGTTATGTGTGTCACAAGATTACGAATTCCCCCTCCCTCCACTCCCCCACGATGTTTGGATCAGGGAAGTGACTGTTTCCAAGTCAATCTGGGCAGTCCTTGATATGCCTGCCAAGTTTCATCGTCCTAGCACGTCTGGAAGTACCTTAACTCGTGGTCACCGGAATTCCGGGGAACCCCTCCAACTTCCCCCACAGGCTCGGATCCAGTCCGGTTCTGTAGATCAGTGGTTCCCAACCTTTTTCATACCGCGTACCCCTAATCAAGGTTCGAAAAGGTTGCGTACCCCCTTTTCATAACGTGAAAAAGACGATATTTATTAGAAATATATACAAAATCAATGAAACACTCGAGGCTGCTTTGTAGCTAAACAAAATTTAAATCTCAGCTCGACATCATTAACGGCAATATTTTTTACAGTCCGCCTGTTTCTGTGTTTGGTTTAATTTTCTCCGTGCAGGGCCGTATCCAGGAATTTATTTCGGGGGGGGGGGGGGTTTTGCTCGCGAAATTTATTTCGGGGGGGGGGGGGGGGGTTGTCCACGGGTCGGACCAAAAAGTACAAAAAATACATAGATCAGAGGTTAAAACCTGCAAAAAACTATTACTTTTGTGGGTTTCGGGGGGGGTTCGAACCCCCTAACCCCCCCCCTGGATACGGCCTTCTCCGTGCTTTCATGAAGCTGCATCGCAAACGTTTTCGTTAGCTCAATTCGCAACCTGAATGACAATCTCACTTGCAGTGTCTTTGATTCTTCTTGAAACAATATTGTTTGACACAGGAACAGATTTTACGGCAGTAGGCTAGCTGTTTTGGAATCAACATTCGTCAACATTATTTCATTGACTTTCACGAAGGCTGTAATCAGACGTATCGCGCACGGGTTGGCAACGCCTCTTTCCCCACAGTGGTCGGCCAGACGGTTAAAAAGAAACTAGTTGGCGCGAAGCGCCGCAATTTTTAGTAAAAACAGTTATTTTTTTGAAAATTAGTTGGTAAAAATGAACTGCCAGTCAGTAAAAATACCCTGCCCCTCAAAAACATTTTGGCTAGTGATGCCTCCGCTGGTAATAATAATGAGTGAGACGAGGTTTTGAAGCTACAGATTAAACCGATTTTGGTTCCTTCGCGTACCCCTTGCAAGGGTCTCGCGTACCCCTTTGGGTACGCGTACCACCGGTTGGGAACCACTGCTGTAGATGATCTATCTAGAACATATGCTTGTTCTTCCCAGCAAGTTCCATCCCGATCCCTCCAGTCTAAGCGTGTTCCAAGACGCCCCCCCCCCCCAACTACTCCCGCTATTGTCGGAACCTTTCCGGATGCGAAATTGAACATTAGAGACATGGCCTCTTGTCAATTATCAAGTTTCATTCGAATCCGATCCCCCGTGTCACAAGATTACGAATTCCCCCTCCCTCTACTCCCCCACGATGTTCGGATCGGGGAAGTGACTGTTTCCAAGTCAATCTGGTCAGTCCCTGGTATGCCTGCCAAGTGTCATCGTCCTAGCACGTCTGGAAGTACCTTAACTCGTGATCACCGGAATTCCGGGAAACCCCCTCAACTCCTCCTATTGAATCCTGTCCGGACTTGAAATGGAACATCTGGAACATTCGCTCTTACCACTTATCAACTGCTTATCAAGTTTCATCCACATCCGGTCACCCGTTCGAAAGTTATGAATACCAATAAATTCCGGATTCCGCCCCCCCCCCCTCCCCCACGATGGTTGGATAGGGGAAGTGACTATTTCCAGATCAATCTGGTCGGGTCTCTGACATGCATGCCAAGTTTCATCGTCCTAGCATATTTCGCAGTCGTGGGACCGACCGACTGACCGACCTAATGCATTCGGTATGTGATACTTGCCGTCGTGTCGTTAGGGGGGGGGGGGGTAGAATGTATAGTACAGTACGAAATTCAGGTCCTCGAGTTTGAAAATGGATGGAGCGATTACGGAAACACGTTGCATTAGTATCATAAGTTAGACGGGTTCTTTGATGGCATGACAGGCTAATGTAAGGGAATTTTATTGTGACAAATTGAAGAGTTCGGTCCCTTCGAACTAACTAGCTGCCCCTTTTCCCTCCATCAACAAAGCATGAGAGTCCTGTTAAGTGGAACATTGCAAACTTCAACGGTTTGACCAATAAAATATATTATCCGATGTAGTACTCGGAAAACAATCAACTATAGCTTTTTATGGCGGTAGTAAATACCTACAGACAGTTAATTAAAAATTAATAAAGGTCCGAAGCGGGAGTTCTGTTGACAGCACAAGAGGATCTTGGGCAGCACACGCGTCCTGTACCAGAAGTTCGTAGAGACCAGTAGTGAGAAAGAAATACCGGGATAACTTGCGTACCGGAATCCGGCTGCCCACTTGCCGGATTCAAGACCCGAAGTTTTCTTGAACAACCATTGCTATCATTTTTATAATTTTGGTCTTTTTTGCGATAAATAGGCTATCGTATCAATAAAAATCATATCCTAGCAGATATTTTTCCCGCATATTGGACAGTGCGAAACGGATACGTCAGCTGCATTTTGTTGGAGCTATATTCCTTTGAAAGGGAAACTCAAGCTGGAAAATAAACTTCGAAAAGTAAACGTCGTAGATGGAAACGAGCCATTCAAGTTTAACTAAAAAGCTAGCTTATTCTTGTATCATTTAACTGAAGTCTGAACACACTGCATTCTTAATATAAACGCGGCTTTTTAGTGGCCAGTGATCAGCTCGCGGAAAGTAGTGAATATTTATTTTTCATCTGTCGTTTTCGTCAAAAAAAATAAAAAAAAAAACAAAAAATAATAATTTGTTTTCCGGTTGAATAGGTCATTCATAGTTTACTAGATCGGAACATGTAAACATAAAACTGCAAGAAAAATAATATCAAAAGAAAATATGAAAGTAAAAAATTAAATTAAAACTAATAATCAAAATAAAAGTAGCGTACGACATGCGCTAGGAAATAAAATTAACACAAGATTACTGAAACCAAGAAAAGGTTGGGAAACTGTAAGTTGGACGAGATTGTTAAAGGACCCCTCTTGCTTATTCTGCGTTTTATAATATATATAGCTCCCATACAGAATTATAAGCTTCTAAAATCCCCACCTTTCTCCATTGTTTCGTTTTGTGCCTACGAAATTTTAGCGCTTTTTTGGCCTTGCCGAGTTTTGCCCGTCACACAACGAAACGTTTGCCGGGATCATCAACGGCTGCTGAAACTCTTTCACACATAAGGATCTGAGAAGCTTTTGTTTAATACTTCTTTTATTTGCTTAGTTTTCACACTTTTTAACCACGGCGCGATCAGTTTTCAAATGTTTTGCGCCCAGCCGCCGCGTCGGAGAGCAGGAAGGCTGGAGATAGTCGACAGGCGCTAACAAGAAAATCGCTAATTTCAGATGGAAAGTAATGGTATTTTCGAAAATGTTTTTTTCTGATCTATTTCATAGGGAAAAGATTATTTCTAGTAAGAGTTGTGCTTTAAGAAGGAAAATGTTTCGTCTTTGGGATAAAATTTAGTGAGACCCGGTTAAAGATGGCACATTAGCTAAAGATTAAGTACCGCGAAACCCCTCAGTGCGGAAGATCTTTGCGGTACGGATAAATGATATTTTCCTCGCCGTGTTTACTTTTATCTTCAAGTTGAAAAAAAACTAAGTTTTCGTACTGTATGGAATTGATAATGATGCCGGAAATCCTGACAGGAATTCCAATCCACGCCCACCCAACCCTGACCGTCTATCCACAGAATTATCTTATTTTTCCGGTCGGAAAAAATCTAAACTTTCCCGAATGAAATTGATGATAGTGATGAAAAGCGGGCAGGATAATCCGCGACCACCCGACCCTGATTGTCTGTCCAAGCTTCAGGCAGTGTTGCCAGATCGTTGTAAAAAAAATAAGCCGCATCCTCAGAAAAATACGCCAGAAAAATGTATACCTCCCAAAAACTTAATGACAATTTTTGGGGGGTTCTCTGTTAATAGTACAGAACCCAAAACATTTTCGGCCTTCGATCGCGACGATTAAACCGACGTAAAAACAGTCGATTTTGCTGAAAAACAGTCAGTTTTTGGTAAAAATAGTCAATTTTTCACATCACGCTAAAAGATAGGCCAGTTTTACGCCACACGTCAGTTGCAAAAATTTTCACGCCACTCTCCGACGAAATCCGCCTGTTTGGCTTCATGTCCGCCAATCTGGCAAATTCTTTCGTTGACTTCCGCGATAAAGACTGCGAATCTGCGATGTCTCTGCTATTACTGCTTTAGGGGGCAGCCTGGTTTCTTAGTTAGCTCCGCTACTGGTAGATGGGTGGTCTGCTGAGGTGCCTAGTAAACGAAACACCTGGCCGAAGGGGACGCAAGGACGCACGGAACTTGTTGAAAGACCAGTTCCCGCTTTGAAGTTCCGAAGCGCGCCAGAATTCAAATTCAAACAGTTTGTAGAATGGATATTGTGTGGTAGTGGAATTAGCCTCTGTGGATGGTAGGCATTTTTTGGTTGTTCAGGCATTTTTTCAGTAGATTTATCCTTATTTGAAGTTAACTTTGAACAGTAGGCTACCATTTTCATCCACTTGCTGTAACTAAAGTCTACTACCAGTCAATCTAAGTAAGCTAATCTTAGCTTACTAAACTGATTAGCTTAGCTAATCAAGGTCTCCTAAGAAGACCTGACCTGAATGAATGTTTTTGGCCTTCATTTTACCATTTACAGTTTGAAGTTAACTAACGTTTAGAGAAGCATACCCTCGAGCATACCCCTACTGTGGAGGATTGGGGTTGGGGTGGGGTCACATGCAATTCGTGTTGAAATCAGTGGGATATGGATGCCTTACCACCAAGTCCTCTGACGAAGAGGTTGACCAGTTCTTTATAAGCATCCCTTCAGCCCAGACCGACCGTGAATAGGATTTTTCGCAGTGGCCTAAAGAGGATCCTTACCAAGAAGGGCCGAAACTAGATTAGATCGACCTACAAGAGTTATGCTTATTTGGACGTTATTTTAATTTACTACCGCTTTTATTATTTTACTGTGATCAAGAGTAAACTATCTGTAGGTGAGAGAAACCTTTTTTTCAATCCTTCCTCAGTGGCACAGGCGGGGCACCAGGCCCGTATCTAGAAATTTATTTCGGGGGGGGGGGGTTGCCCGGGGAATTTATTTTTTGGGGGGGGGTTTGCCCACGGGTCGGACCAAAAAAGTACAAAAAATACATAGATCAGAGGTTATAGCCTACAAAAAACTATAATTTCGGGGGGGGGGGTCGAACCCCGAACACCCCCCCTGGATACGGCCTTGCGGGGCACTTACTCTTTCCTTTTGACTAAAAAAATTAACTACTTCTAATCTTAGTTTAATTTTTTCTTAAAAATGAAATTGTTATTACTTGTTACAATTTTTAAAATTAGAGATAAATAAATGAAAAGCATTCAAAAAATCTTCGATACAGCATTCCAAAAAACAAGCAGCAAAACACCAAAACTGAATGAAAAAGCTCAACCGGCAACCCACACCAAAAGGTACCCTTTCGCCACAGGGGTAAGCTACCTCTGCGGTGGTGGCAAAAAAAATTACAGCAGAAAACGAGGCTTGAATTCCTCATAATAAGATCTTACGATAAGAAGCTCTTTAAGATCTCCTAAGAACTTCTGATTTTTTTTTTTACGATTTAGTCCAAAACTCTACTGACAGCCAAGCGACTAAGTCTGATGTCACGAGCATGGAACACATGGAAGTCACAAACACCTCTGTTTTGACGACCGTTGTGAATCTACGGCGGCTGGCGCAGGGGGCATTGTTATCCTTCCGGTATTCTCAGGTGTTAGTACTCTAATAACTGCCGGATCCTGCCGGATCTATAATGACGTCGATTCTCAGGGGTCAGCTATTATCACTTTATAGAGGATATAATTTATATGACAAAAAATGGGGAGGGTCACAACAAATGACTACAGTTTTAATAGTTTACCTTTTCTTTCTTCCCATCCTAATATCGCCCAACATTCCCAACTAAGAGAAACTGAATCGACCCTTTGTCTCCGTAAATGTTTTAGGATTGCTAAGAACCCGTAAGGACACATCTTACTTATGATAGTAATTCATTCTACTTCAGTAGTATTTCCATCCATTCTCGTTTCCCAGATTCTTCACTTCATAAGTGTATCCTATCTCCTCTATTAGCAATAGCCTGATTACTTGCCACGTTTCTTCTCTTTCCGTGACGTATCATGCGCCTGATCGTTGTTTTCGAGGAGCTTATTGGTCCGGGACCGGTCATGCAGATTTCGCCAAGATTGTCGTCCGAAGCAAGGGGCATGGAAAGAGGCTAAAACGAGCCGCAGTCGTGTTTGTTTTTCTGTAAGCATAGCTTAGTTGTAAAGTGGTCAACTGTCTCAGATCCATCGGAGCAGAAACACTATGTAGTGCGAGGCTGCTTTAAGACCTACCCTTAAAAAAGGCAGGATTTAACTTATCTTTAACATACCCATCTTTGTTGGCTCTGCCCTAAACCCGTCTCATCGAACAACGTAAACCGCTTACTTGGGTTGTTTTAGAATGACAGCCGAACGCTTTTGAGATTTTATTTTAGTCGCAATGGCCCCGTCACCTTGCCTGTCCATCGTTTGATCCCGAAAGCCGTCCCACTACGAAAGCGCGTACTTGGGATTTTTTAATGTGACAGCCGAATGCTTGTGAGGCTATCACTCACATTTCTTTGTGTCGCAGTGACTCCGTCACCTCACCTAACGTCAGTCGATTTGTCGACTTCCTCCTCGGTGTCACATTTAATTTCTCTGTCGGTCTTCCGGCTATGGCCATATGGCCTTCCAAAGAGATTTCTTGAGAACTAGTGAGAATTGAGGCGTCTTCGAATTGTGCTCGCCTTTTCAAGCGTTTTTCGACCGGAAACCGGATTCCAGCCCGGAAAAACTGGGGCCGGACAGATCTCTTCTGCCTCATTTTCTTATCCATGGTGGCTAACACATTCCTGATGTCGAAAGTCAAATGCGGATTCTTTGTTTCTGCTGGATAACTGGAATTCGTCTGAAAGCTCAATGAGCGACAAGAATCCGGGGCTTTCGACAGAAATAAGGTGCATTTAAGGCCGGAATCCGGTAATACACCATTAGATAATCCAACCTTGGATGTCAAATAAGGAACCTGTCCGCACTGATCGCTAACTATACCAGCTATGTTACGATTTTTGTTTGGCGCGCCTGTTTTCCGGCCGGAATCCGGTTCCGGCCCGAGAAAAAGAATTTGGAGCTGATCTTTGAAATCAGGAATGCGTTCGTCGATGTCAGTCGTCTGAAAAAATAGGTCTTCTTCAGACCCGTATCCAGGAATTTAATTCGGGGGGGGGGGGGGTATGCACTTTGCCTGTGGGTCGGACCAAAAAGTGCAAAAAATACATCTATCAGATTTTAAGCCTACAAAAAACGATTAATTTTTGTGGGTTTCGGTGGGGGGGGGGGTCGACCCCCCTGGATACGGCCCTGGTCGTCTTAGATTTATTTGGTTTCGTGTTGAAAGAAAGACTTGGCCGGAATGTGGAAATATAACATCAGATAATTCAGACTTAGGATGTCACAGAAGGATCGTGTCTGCACTTATCGCTAACCAAACCAGCGTCAATTTTTTTTTTTGGCGCCCCTGTTTTCCGGCTAAAATCCGGTCTCCGGTCTGAAAATGGAGAACATTAGTGAACACTGGCTGCTAGATGCCCAACCATCTGTACGTGTGACCTAAGCCTTCGGGTAGGGGATCCTCTGTTGTCGGACTGTTTTTCTCTTGCATCCGAATCTCGGAACGAAAATACAAAGAGGTCTGTGGCTGTTGATTCACACATCAGAGGGGTTCTTTGGGGGGCGTTTCGGGGCAGTAAATTGTCGCTCCCTAATGGCTAATGTTTCGTTGGTTTAGGGATCTTTGAAAAGCACCGCGGAAGCTTGGGTGGTTGGGCGTGTTGCGTCAGTTGCGTGTGTCTGGGTCAGACATTCAGTAGATTTTTGTGGTTCCACGTGGATCTCGTAATTAGCTCCCGCTTTTTAAGGAGCTTCAGTTAGGGTGTGGAATAGGCTTTAATGGACGTGATTGGATTTTTGGATTGCCTTTTCTGCATTGATTTTTTCTGGCAAGGGCTTATCATAAAGGAGCATGTGTGTCTGTTTTAAAAACAACATTCGTTTTGTGGCAAGGTTTTTGTTTTCGGCAAGTGCAATTGTGTTGTTTAGGAAAATTCGTCGAAGGTCACGGGCTTTTCCATTGACAAGTTTGGTGGGAAGGGAAGGGAAAGGGGAGGAAGTCCCTGTCGTTACTGTTTTTCCAAAGAAGGAAAGGCACGAAGAAAATCGCTTAAAGTTTCTCATTCTGGTGTTAAAAGTAAATATTCACTTTTTGACAAAAGTATGTGTTATCATATAAATAGGCTAAATGTGAGAGGGTGGCAGACTCAAAACGAGACTCAGAATTGACGTTTGTGCTTTTTGGTCCGACCCTCGGGCACCCCCCTTCCGAAATAAATTCCTGCTCGTGAACACATATAATTATGATATAGATAATTTATTTTGGACTACTTGAATTAACAACATGTTTTTGCTAGGCATTAAAAAGGAGAAAGACAATAACCACAACCTATAGAGCAGCATAGGTGGTTATGGCAAGTAGGCTACTTGCTTCGGAAAGACACCGACAGTTTGTTCTCGCAGTGTATACTTTAAAAAATGTTCTGCTTCGCATAACGGGAAGTGAAGGTGCAAACGTACTCGTATAATTGGAATAATCTTCCTTTTTTTCGGTTGACGATCACGCCACAAGTCCACGTAATTTAGGCTTTAGTTTGAAATTAGTCGCTGTAGATCTTTTGTTTTCGTGTGTCTACTAGGTTAATTAAAACTGTCAATTATGGGTGGGAGGATGAGAATGACGTTTTTTTATGTTTTTAACCTGACCACGACGACTTCTTTATTTCTGGTTCTGTTTATTTGGCCGAAATTGTCGAACTCCCGCTTTAGAAATTGTGTGCTTTCTTCCGCATGTACTTTTATGAAATAATAAGTCTGGGTTGTGATTCTGAGTGTTTTATTCAAGATTCTCAAGAAGATTCTCTCTGTTACCCTTGGCCTTCTTCTGCCAGTTGGATTAGCTTCTTTAATATTAAACAAAAATACACTTTTCAGGGAATTTGGAGTCAAAATAGGCACCGTGTTGGCGCATACCCATGAGAAATACATTTTTTTTTTGTGAAAATATGTACCCACGTTATCCATGAATTTTCTTAGAAAAACAGCTGGGATTTTTTTTAGTATTTGTGGCATCTCCAGAGAACATTCATTTGGCTCAAGCGAGCTTAAAATGGTTCGGAAAATATAAGTCGGAAATGCTTGATAGTTAGATATTGATCATCCTCTTGAGATCTCCAGGTGTTACGAATTATTCGGGTATTCAGACACTCAAACCTTTCTTTGCGGGGTTTCTTCGAATTCACACAGACAGTGTTGCTTCTGTTGCATAATAATAGGCTGAGTTTGTTTGTTGACATCGGTTGCTTACTTGTAGCATTGAATACCGTAACGGCGCAAGACCATGGCACTGTTGATCGGGCATAAACTTTTTGGAACACAGTCGTGAAAAAAGTTAACATAAGATTTTAGTTTTCTTGCATTTTAAGAATCGCGGGAGAATCCTACGCTTGTTCTTCGTTTCCGTGGTTTTGTTCAAGCCACTTTCCAATGTGAGCACACTTCCCCCTGAACCGAATGGGCGAGGGGATGGTACTAAGAAGCACAATTGTACAGCAATCCCAACAAGTATACGAACTTTCAACTTTATATCTTGGTTCACGGGTTATGAACCTTGCAAAACAACGGTGAAAACCGCAGACCGACGTATCTATAATGTTATTTAATTGGTTTTCGTTTTTTTTGTGTATCTTCTTAGTGTATAATACTAACGATCTTGGGTCCCCTCTAGTTCTGAAAGGAAGGGAAGCTCTTTGGTAAAACATTCGCGGCACGCTGGCGTCAAAAGTGCGTTTTCTTGCATGTCTGGAATAACCGCTCAAAGTTCTAAAGGGTCGTAAACCAGTCTAGAAACAAGGTAATCTGTCACAAGTGTAACCTGGAGATGACAAACGCGATAGTTTTCAAATCCGGTTTTTTTTCGGGTCGCTGGAAAACTCAGCTAATGTGATGAAAAATACATCCAAGCATCATTGAAAATCGAACTAAATCTACTAAGCTATTCAGTTATGTTATATTTAGGCTGTATCTTTGTATTTTTAGTATTATGTTTCACAGTCAGCTTTATAAAGTAAAATATAATGTTATTGAAACAAGAAGGCTACTTCTAAGCATAAAATTGTACCTTATTTTGACGCAATACTTAAAGAGCATGGAAATAGAAAGAAAACTAAATAATGTAGGCAGATCTTCCAGAAATAATCCTTAATAATAACATGATGAACTGTTTGCAGCGCAGTTCAAATGAATATAAAATACCTACCTAATTTCTAAGCATAAAATATATCTTTTTCCGACGTCAAACTTAAAGAGCGTGGAAATAAAAAGAAAACTAAATAATGTAGATTGTAGGCAAATCTTCCAGAAATATTCGGTAACAATATTATGAATTCTTGGCAGCGCAGTTCAAACATAATATACCTACCTAATCTAAGCATAAAATTGTAACTTTTACCGGCGTTATACTTAAAGAGCATGGAAATGGAAAGATGCCTGGTCTGATTCTTACGGGAGATGGGTCGAGTCATTTTGTTTTTTATTTTTAAATAGGCCGTTCTAGGCCATTTGCTAAAGAATCGTTTCCAGGTTCACCAAACCAGTTATTCTTCGAGTCGTGATTGTACTAGTTTCTATGGCCGCATGATTTTCTTTTTTAGGAATAGACATTCCTTTTCGCCTTCTGACACGTGACCTATTCACTCCCTGATATTCGTGTAAAAGTCGTCCCAGTTTGCAGTTGTTTGATTGTTGAATATTTGTCGAGGGGTTGTCCATTCTCGATTCTAGGGTACAGCAAGCGGCCGGTGCGGGCACGTGCTGACACTAGCCGGTACCGCTTGCCACGTGTTAGAACATTAAATCAGCATTTTGAAAAGCGGGAATCGCCTAATTTATGGCCGGCACCGGTGCCGGCATCGCTGGTCACGGCTGGTACGGGGAAAGGCTGTACAGCAGGTGTTGGGGAGTGGTAACCCCTCGACATTTGTGTAGCACATGTCATGACTTTTCTACCCTTTCGCCGCCGTCGTTCTTGCATTCTTTCTTGTTGCGAAAAATACAAATCAATTTATTCACGCTCGCGTGTAGAATCGACCTCCGACCTTAAGTGGAATTTCAGCTCTAGGGTTTAATTTCATCTTTAGTTCTTATTTGCAATTGAAAACTGGTCTTTCGATACAGGTGTGAAACCCACGCAAAGGGTCAGTAGCTTGAGTTGATTGGCTCTAGTCTTCTGGACCTCGATTTGGATTGTATCCAGTTGAATGGTTTTAGAAGGCCTTGTTCTTGTGATATTTTCCACAAAACGGGTGGAGAAATAGGGTATTGGTTAATGAAAAGGGAAGCTTGCAGGTCCGTATCAAGGAATTTATTCCGGGGGGGAGGGGGTCTAACCACGGGTCGGACCCAATATATAACAGTAAGACAAGAACACAGATCAGAAGTCTATCAAACACGATTGTTTCTGTAAGTTTCGCGGGAGGGGGGGGGTGAAATCCCCCCTGAATACGGCCCTGGAAGCTGGTCATCTTATCAGCGGTCGGGATATCCAAGAGATTGTGAACCATGTCATCGATTGCTAAGTGGCAATGGACCTGTCTTACCAATATTAGTGCCTCACTCTACGCCTTCTTCTGCATTCTGCATCATTATAATCATTCCATCCGTTCTCGTTTCCGAGGTTTCGAACAAAAACAACCTAAATAAGAAAAAAATATATAAAAATTAAAACTATAGATCAAAATCAAAAAGTGTTCCGTCATAAAAATGTCTTAAGTTTCTTAAAATAGCGCATTGCAAGAAGAGAGACAGGGATGTTCTGTTACTCAATAGTCCTCTATTTTTTCGTCAGAGTAATGCTCAAGGCCCAGTCGTCAAATGGTTAGCTAGATTTGACGATGCAAAACGGAGACGTCAGCTACATTTTATTAGAGCTATATTTCGGCCCTTCTTGGCAAGGGTACTCTTCAGGCTCAAGCCGCTCAAGCTGGAAAATGAAGAATGAAAATGAAAACAATTAAAGATTCTTCAGCTTAAACATCTGATTTTGTTAACTTCTTTTCTGAAAATTGGTTGGAGTTAAAGCTGGTGCTTTGATTTTATTATGGCACTTGCAGCTCCGCTCAAGTGCCATATACCGATCGCTTTTCGGTCGGTCGGTCGGTCGGTCTGTCGGTCGGTCTGTCGGTCGGTCGGTCGGTCGGGCGGGCGGTCCACTGTTTTCGAGTTAGGGTACTTCCAGATGTGCTAGGACGATGAAACTTGGCAGGCATATCAGGGACCCGATATAACTAACCTGGAAGTAATCAGTTTCACGATCCGACCATCTGGGGGGGAGTGGTGGGCCGGGGAATCCTGAAAATTAAGTAGTTTTTGTCACACTTTTTCGAGTTGGGGTACTTCCAGATGTGCTAGGACAATGAAACTTGGCAGGCATATCAGGGACCCGATATAACTAACCTGGAAATAATCAGTTTCACTATCCGACCATCTGGGGGGGAGTGGTGGGCCGGGGAATCTGGAAAATTAAGTAGTTTTTGTCAAACTTTTCGAGTTGGGGTATTTCCAGATGTGCTAGGATGATGAAACTTGGCAGGAGCATCAGGGACCCGATCCGAATAACCTGGAAATAATCAGTTTCCCAATCCGACCACCTGGGGGGGGGTGGAGGGCTGGGGAATCCGGAAAACTGGAGTAACTTTCGAACGGGTGATCGGATTGGAATGAAACTTAATAACTGAATAAATGGCATACCTCTGATGTCCCATTTGAAGTCCGGAACGGACTCGACAGCTATGGGGAGTTGGGGGGGGGAAACCGGAAATCTTGAGAAACGGTTAGAATGGAGGGATCGCGGTGAAACTTGCTGGGAAGAACAAGCATCTGCTCTAGATAAATCGTTTATACATTTGGACTGGATCCGGACACTGGGGGGGGGTGGAGGGGAGTTTCCCGGAATTCCGGTAATGGCGGTTTGGGGGATTTTCACGACAAAACTTGGGAGGCGTAGCAGGGACCCGATCAAACTGACTTATAAATAAAAATTTACATGATCCGATAGTCGTGGGGGGAGTAGCAAGAGGGGGAATCCGGAATATTGAGTCATGCTTAACTTTGGAACGGTTGATCTGATTTGAGTGAAATTTGATAATTGAACAGATGACATGTCTCTGGTGATCTTTGTCATGTCTTGATCTTTGTACACAACCGGATTGATTCCGGTGACTGTGGGGAGTTTGAGGAGGGGGCAGGAATTCCGGCGATCGCGATTTAAGGTACTTCCATTAGTGCTAGGACGATGAAACTTGGCTGGAATATTAGAGATTCGGCAAGATTAGCTTAGAAACCACCACTTTCTAAATCCGAACATTCCTTAAAGTACCAATCTTGACTGCAAATTCAGAAAGATACTTTTAAGCAAAATTCACATTTTCATGATCCCCATGAGCCCATTATCATTTTTGACTCAGGGGTTTTGCTTACAAATGAAGTTCTAGCTCCCTTAAAGTGCACATCATCACAGCCAGGTGCAAAAAAAACAAACTTTTTTTACATAACGATACATTCTCTTGATTTCCAAGGGTCCGTCTTCATACTTATCTCAAGGGTTTTTCTTACAAATGTTCACAACAGACCCACGAATTGGCGAATTCCTACTTTCATACTTTTACCAAGCCTTGCAAGTACCATATGAGCTTACAGCTCTTGTTCTGGACACGGCTGCTGTTCTTGCTGTTCGATTAGGGTGTCGAAAGGGTAGAGATTCTTCTGCATTTTGGTTTTGGCGTCAAGTGTCTCGTCTTCTTCTTTCCAGCTGAAGATGAATACTTGTCGGCGGCATGTATGGGCGATTTGACGTTCCGTACTTCGGTGATAGATATTAGTGGTGTTTTTTTTTTTATCGCCGATTAGTTCGGCGATAGCGTAGCCGTTTGACTTTTTGGCGTTTTTGACGTTCGCCGGAAGCCGATTGCCATATAGCTGTTTATCTTAATTTCTGTTTTTGTTCTGATCAGCTAACGTCATCGTCTGAATTCCTATGCATCGCCGATCTGCCTAGGACTCGCCGTTTGCCGTAGACGTTGGGATTTCGTATGACGGCTATCGAAAACAGTAATAAGCACGAATCGGCAAACTCGCTTCGTCTACTGGTGAAATTTCATCGGCGATAAAAAAAAAACGCCACTATTCCTTCAGCCCAAGCTGACTGCGAATCATATTTGACGATGCGAAACGGTTAGCTAGAGAAAAGCCATGGTAGTGTCACGTGACGATTTCATCCTCGCGTTGCACTCCTAACCCGGGCGGTACTTCTTACGATAATTATAGCCTGTGATAGGAAATTCCACTGCGTCTTGCACTTTGATCTGACAACAGTCGGACAGCAGAGACACTGAAGCTCCGATACCGTATCAAATTTCCCAGAATATCAACTTGTACCATACAAAATGGAGAGAACAGGTCGTCCCCAGCTGCCCCGATGGTATCAGTTTGCTTTTATCGGAAGCCATGTAGCTTTTTCTGGGATTTGGTATATACATTTCTGATGTGTTATCATACCACGCTGGATTTATGCGGTCCTGGGTCGACTCGCCTGGGATCCTGTCCTGTCAATACGCCAACACGGCACTACTACAACAAGACCGAAGGTTACGATGGATACATGGCCAAAAGCCATGTATTGAATTTTTCTAATCTAGACAATCGGGTCTTGGGGTTCTTCGCCTGATCGCGTAAACATGTTATTTATCCTAAATCAACCCCTTAGTTCTTAATTCAAATCCTCTTTTTTTCTCTATATCGACACGAACAACTGGGCTAGAACTAGCGAATTTCCCATTTTCGCCGAATTCCGAGAGTCCGGAAGAACTATCTACTTGATAGGAAAACGAAGGGGGGAGATCGATTTGCCATGCTTTCTTGCCCCTTGATCGAAATTCGAAACATCTGGTATAGAGGTAAAACGAGGCCTATTCAGTTTCCGGCTTTCACCGGATTCTGGCCAAGCAGGAAAACAAACCAGATTGATCGATTCAGCATGTCAGCTTACTCCAGTATCGACACTCTAAACAACTTTATTAGGAAATTCCAAGTACGACCGAAATTTCTTTTTGGTTCCGGCCGAGTATCAGTTCGGCAGGAAACCAAATTAAATTTTGATTGATTGATTGATTTGAAACATAAGTACAAATCGTGGCACAGTGCCAAATAGCGTACTTAATTAGTCAATAGAACTTGCTTAGTCAATAGATAAATATAAAAGATCGAACTAAAACACCAATATGAATATATCTGCCACTACGGGACGTACTTAAACATTGACATAATAACAAACAACAATATTCACAATCGTCCATTAATAAATTAAAAAAAAAAAACTAAAATCCTAATATTAATATAACTACCCTTGCGGTAGTTAAACCGGATTTTCCTACGCCTGTTTCGCAAATATAACCGGATTCCGGGCAAACAACTTGCCTAGCAAGCAACTAAAGTTCAGAAATGGATTCAGATTGTTTTCTTACCCTTGGGTCGGAAATCTCATGGACTTCATTATATTATCTGTGTATGTTTAGGGGAGGGGTAGACCCCCCCCCCCTGGATACGGCCTCGAGTCTGTCTTGTTACCGCTGTTTTATCTGGATCACACCAAGAGACGCCTGGATAATTCCTATGCAATCGCGGTGTGTAAGATTTAAAAAAGCCCGAGGGTACTTGTCGGTTTTCATATAGCTGAGCGGTCTGGTCAGTGTTGCATTTCATTAAAAAAGACCAGTGGTAACCTGGCCAATTCTTCACATCTATAACCCGTTCCTACGTGCAAAGGTCACTCACACGCACACAGATGCTGTTGATACATAAGCATTACCAGCTGAGGGGCCAGTCATCCAGAAAGGTAAAGGTTTACCGCGGTGCTGCACCGTTTAATTCTTCGACTGGTTGATCAGTTGCCTCTTCATTGGTATCTTGCTATTGGCTTCATGTGATGCTGTTCTATTTATTTTCGATCTTCGTTATGAATTCCAGTTTTGGCACACAAACAAAAACCGTAAATTTCTAGACAAATTTGGTTTCAAGTCGATGAATCCGTTGACATGCCAGGTTGATGAAAACCCTTCGTGAAGCAGTCTCTGAGCAGTGGTATACTATCCGTCCGCACGTTGAGAACAAATAAACATTTTTGTCCGAAGAGGTGATAGTATTATGGCCTTTTCGTTTGTTTGTGTATAGCAGCGTCGACACTATCATATCCTCGTCATGGTTAGGTTGGATGCTTTAAAGTACATACGACCAGACTATCGTTTTCCTACCCGTTTTTCATGAATTAAGCAAGCTCTCTTTCGCCTTCAAACAACTTAGTTACTCGACTTTTACCTCACGCCCGTGCGGCATTTTTTAGTAGTTACTACCTTTGCCGTAGTCCTTCTGCCAGATCCTTAAGTCGGGATGGATCCTTACGATAGGGTTGACTGCTGCGTATTATTCTGAAGTTAAAGGTTCACTGAAGAGTTTCATTCCAGTTTCCAGTCACGGGCATCCAGTTCGTGCATTCTAGTTCATTTCTTCAGAATAAAATACAGATAGCTCTGGTGCATCAACTCCATCTCTCCCCACCGTGACAGCACGCAGTGGTTAACCTATAACGAGCAGTCTTGACTAGCATGCCAACAAACACTCTGATTGGTTTGTACAGTCCATACCTCCGACTGAACCAATCAAACGACGCGAGAGGCAGGACTTAGTTGTGAAATACTCCCATGGGAAGATTAGATTTGGCTAGAGAACGAAAACAACTGTGAAAAGAAAATAAAAAATAATCGGACTGGCGATGGCTCTTGTGATTCAGGAAGAAAATATTGGAATAGTATCATGTGTCAGTTCTCCTTTAACGCTGATTTGGTTTCTGACTAGATTATTCGCTGTGAAACCTGTCTCAGACATAAACTGTCGTTGAAGGAACACATCCTTGTGATAAGATAAAGGAAATGCGGTCCAGTGATTTTTGATGTTTAAGCATGTTTCGGAAGAGCTTTTGAAGCGCATTTTGGATCTTTTTTTCTACAGTCGTAGTCAAAGTTTCTGCCAATAACATTGATTTGGTTGTTACTTGACATATAGCTGGCTGGGTAAACCGACAACCGTCCCAATTACACAGCACTTCGTATCCATCCTCTACAAACATTCCGAAATGCAAATAGCTCAAGGTGTGGCTTACAGTATGGTAACTGTATGGATGCCTTGGGTTAGGCGTCTGGAATAGAACGTAACACTGTCTGTACACTGGTTTGGCTAATTCTTTTATTGCTTTGCTTTCTGAGCCGGGGGTAGGTAGTTATAGAAGACGTGGATTATACAAATTCCGTGCTTGATTCTTGGGATTTTTAGTATTTTTGGGTCATTGTTACACATTGGTTGGATACTATTGTTTCACAAATGAAAGTAACTAAAAACGGAAAAGTCATTTTTCGGATCCCAAAACGTTAGTGACGGGATATCCATGTTATCTTCTATGTTATCCGTCTGTTTGACTTCTATAAAGTTTGTCCGTCCGTCTGTTAATAACTCCGGGAGGGGTTGAGATATTGCGTTAGAACTTGATGTGAGCAGAATCAAAGTACAGGTCAAGTTCGTAGATGGGCTCTGTAGCCCGACATTTATAGATGGGGGTGAAATTAAGGGGCAAAACAAATATTTTTTAAAGCTAATAAAATATTTACTTACTTTCTGAATTCGATTAGAGATTCGATATTGAGGTAAAAATACATGCTGAATCCACATGTGAACTTTATTATAAATAAATTTTTTTTTGTAAAACTTAATAAAGTTAAAGTTCTTTCTGAAATTACAAGGGTGTAGGAGACATGCACAAATAAGATATAACGTATGACATTCGATGTTCCATTGAAAAGAACTTACCGGGTAATGAAGAGTATGGATTGTCTTTATAAATTGAAGCTAAATTGATCGCCCATGGAGCTCTGTCTTTCGATTTACTGAATTTTAATTATTTTGGTTGTCTTCTACTATAGCCTACTCCGGCCGTCCACTAGACGGGCTACGGATGAGTTTAATTTAAAGGTAGTTTAATTTAATAAGTACTGCACTTACAGTGTTATGGGTGCACTGCTGATAACACAGCGACAGGCGTGGATTCCCGTATTGTAGAGGGGTAGGAAAATTAAAACCAGATGAAGGAGGAGATTTGTGAAACATCAATGTGCATGGGCTATAATACCATTTGTCCCCTCCCGCCAAAATGTCGTTACAATAGCCTACTCCGGTTGTTACATTGAGACTTGATAAACTGCGCAAAATGCTTTCTGAACATTTTTCTGTTTCCCGCCGTGGCCCGCCCTCGGTCTTTTTGGGAATAAATAACATTCATTGGTTCATGCATGTTTATCATCGGTAAGGACCTCGATTAGGACTTTTTAGCCCTTTTCTTATTTTTTCTTTTTACTTTTTTCTGATCTTTTGTTGTTACTGTTTGTGCTTTGTGTGTCGGCTATAATAAATAAAATAAATTTCACAAATTGTCTACAAGAATGCAGTGTGTAGGGAGACGAAACGCTCTGGAAAGTTTGGCTCTTTTCTCGATCTGGATCAAATTCCATCGTGAGACGTTTTCTCACGCGTTTTTTACGAACCCATTGATAGCAGATTGAATGGACATTTCTTAGTTTTCACATGCTGAGTTTTCTTTATACCGACATTTCTTGCTGGCTGTTGAACGCTAGCCAAAATTGAGGGGCTACCGACTCAAAGACTGATTGTTCGACTCAAGAGAAGGTTTGTAGAAAAGGGTTAAAAGAATTAAGGGAGGAAATTAATTCGAAAAGGGAGGAGTAGTCGAGGGCGGATGGGCGAATCCGATCGTGAAAGGATTCGAATCCAAATCCGATCGTGAAAGGATTCGAATCCGAATCCGATCGTGAAAGGATTCGAATCCGAATCCGATCGTGAAAGGATTCGAATCCGAATCAAGGGCTAGGTATGAATCCGATTCCGAATCCACCATTTCATGCTGAGGAATAGAATCCAGATTCGAATCCGACCTTAAAAATCAAATCATGCACACAGGTTACAGTTTAAAAATCAGAGGGGACAAAAGAAACAAGACCAAAGGTTTCGATGGGATCCCAAAAATTTAATATTTGACCCAGACAACTACGTCTTGTCTACGCCAGATCCGGTCTTCGCCAGGCTAATCATCTGAGAAAATTAAGTTCAGATATACATGTATAAGCCATATTTATTTTGACGATACTGATCGAAACTTCCTGCTTTACTTCTGCCGAATTTCCGTTTTCGGCCGAATTCCGAGCGAACTACTTGTCCGGCCAAAAAAAGATAGTTCAGAAACGAATTCAGCGCATCTCCTTATCCCTATAAAGAACGTCTAATCCACTTCAAATAAAACTTTAACTTATAAAAAAAATCCGGTTTCAACCGGATTCCGGACGAACTATATGTCCGGGTAAAAAATAATTGTCATATACAGATTCAGCGTCTCTTCTTACCCTTAAATCTATTCATTTAATCAACTTCAGATACAAATTTTACTGTTAACAAATTTTCCGGTTTCGGCCGGATTCCGGGCGAACTAATTGTCCGGCGAGAAAATGGTTTTCACCATCGTGTTCAGCATGTCTTTTTACCCCTAAATCAAACATCTAATCAACTTCAAATAAAACTTTTGCTTAGAACAAATTTTCCGGTTTCGGCCGGATTCCGGGCTAACTACTTGTCCGGTCAAAAAATGGTTTTCACCATCGTGTTCAGCATGTCTTCTTACCCCTAAATCAAACACCTAATTAACTTCAAATAAGACTTTTACTTTTAACAAACTTTCCGGTTTGGCCGGATTCCGGGCGAACTACTTGTCCGGCGAGAAAATGGTTTTCACTATCGTGTTCAGCATGTCTTCTTACCCCATAATCGACTATCAAATTAGATGTTTCAAAATATTTTGGTTGTCCCTTAATTTAAACCCCTCCCCCACCCCTAAATGTAGGGCTACAGGGCCCATCTACGAACTTGACCTTACTCTTGACCCAAAGAATCCTCACACCAAGTTTCATCAAAATGTCTCATTCCCTTCGAGAGTTATCGTGCTTACAGACAGACGGACGGACGGACGGACAGACGGACAACTTTTACGATGTCATAGGTATCCGTCACTAACGTTTTGGGATCCCAAAAACGGATATCTAAGGCACAGACGATTAATTGGACGATGTAAACCATATTTCTAGGTTTCATGTGTATTTGTTATAGGCCTAGTATGGTTTTTGGGATCCCAAAACGTTAGTGACGGATACCTATGACATCAAAAAGTTGTCCGTCTGTCCGTCCGTCCGTATGTCTGTAAGCACGATAACTCTCGAAGGGAATGAGATATTTTGATGAAACTTGTGTGAGGATTCTTTGGGTCAAGAGTAAGGTCAAGTTCGTAGATGGGCCCTGTAGCCCTACATTTAGGGGTGGGGGAGGGGGTTTAAATTAAGGGACAACCAAAATATTTTGAAACATCTAATTTGATAGTCGATTATGGGGTAAGAAGACATGCTGAACACGATAGTGAAAACCATTTTCTCGCTGGACAAGTAATTCGCCCGGAATCCGGCCAAAACCGGAAAGTTTGTTAAAAATAAAAGTCTTATTTGAAGTTAATTAGGTGTTCGATTTAGGGGTAAGAAGACATGCTGAACACGATGGTGAAAACCATTTTTTGAGTTAATTAGGTTAATTAGGTGTTCGATTAGGTGTAATTAGGTGTTCATTTTAAGTTAATTAGGTGTTCGATTTAGGGGTAAGAAGACATGCTGAACACGATGGTGAAAACCATTTTCTCGCCGGACAATTAATGCGCCCGGAATCCGGCCGAAACCGGAAAATTTGTTAAAAGTAAAATTTGTATTTGAAGTTGATTAGATGATAGATTTAAGGGTAAGAAGAGACGCTGAATCTGTATGTGACAATCATTTTTTACCCGGACATACAGTCCGTCCGGAATCCGGTTGAAACCGGATTTTTTTTATAAGTTAAAGTTTTATTTGAAGTTGATTAGACGTTCTTTATAGGGATAAGGAGATGCGCTGAATTCGTTTCTGAACTATCTTTTTTTGGCCGGACAAGTAGTTCGCTCGGAATTCGACCGAAAACGGAAATTCGGAGAAGTAAAGCAGGAAGTTTCGATCAGTATCGTCAAAATAAATATGGCTTATACATGTATATCTGAACTTAATTTTCTCAGATGATTAGCCTGGCGAAGACTGGATCTGGCGTAGACAAGACGTAGTTGTCTGGGTCAAATACTAAATTTTTGGGATCCCATCGAAACCTTTGGTCTTGTCTTCTCGGCAACCAGCAATGAATTTGGAGCTCGTCCGTCCACTGTTAATCGATATTTAGTCCTCTCAACACATTGAGCACTGTGTGCAAAAGTTGGGAAAAAAAAAAAATAGAAACTGGAGCAGATTCGTAAGATTCAAGGTTTGGAATCCGAGTCCGAATCCAGCCTGACAAGCAAAAGATTCGAATCCTACAAAAATGACGAATCCTGGATTTGGCTCCGAATCCGGATTCGCCCATCTCTGGTCGAGGGGCCACCCACTCCCCGGCTTTCCCGGCACCAGCCGGAACCGACTGAAATAAACGATGCCGGCACCGGCGCCGGTTGTAAATTAGGCGATTCATTTTTAAAACGCTTATTTTTAATGTTCTAATACGTGGCAACCGGTGTCGGCTCGGGTCAGCAGGTGCTGGCACCGGACAGGCACCTCGACACCGTGCATTTGCTTTAGCCTACACTAAAATCGAGAGTGGGCGACTCCTCGGGAGTAGCTTGAAATTATTTTTAGCGATGAAAAATGTTGGGGGATAAAGAATTTGGGAAGGTTGGCTAGTTCGGTTTTGGCAGATTTTTTGTAGGGGAAGACAATTTTTGTAGATTTTTTGTTTGTTTTTGGTTTAAGTAATGGTGAGTTGGGGGAAAGGGTTGTTTATTTCACTGTCAGACGTTTCATAACAGAGAACACAAGGATGCGCGGTTTCAACCGACAACACGCAACAGACATCACTTGGAATGTTATCTGTTGTCGCGACACACGTTATGCATGAAATGTTTTTGACCTTTCCTGGCAATACTTGTTATGCATAACGTTTCATGCATATCGTTTGTCGCAGGTCAACAGGTAACATTCCAAGTTTTGTCTGTTGAAACCGCGCATCCTTGTGTTGTCTGTTATGAAACTTCTGACAGTGTGGATTAGATTATTGGAAAGTTATTTATTGGATTTATTTGGGATTTGTTATTTGTATATATTTTTGTACCTTTATATTAACCATGACCCATTAGGGCTTCTAGTGTAAATAAAGATCTATCTATCTTTCTAAGCCATGGTAAGGAAATCACAGTAAACCAGTGAACCAGCAAGAACATTCCAGAGTAGAATGGTCAGTTTTCCTAACGAAATTAAACTGTTGATTTTTTTATTTATTTATTATTTATTATAATTTTTGGAACTCGCATGGGTGATATTGAATCGGATTTTCAAAGTAGAATTGAGCAATTTGACGTTGTTAGGGGAATACGGAAAAGACGTTATTACAAATGGACTGGTGGGGACTGTTAAGGACTGGTGAAGTCTGATGAGGCCACTTAGAACTGTAGCCTACGCGTAAGGACTGGGGAGGTCTGGTGAGGTTTGATACTGTAAACTAATTAAATTAGTTAAAATAAAATGCTGTTTTGATATTGTTAATCCCCGTAGGTAGACTGGGAAATAAAAGTACATCTAGAGCCTATTTTCTGCCATTGCTTGTCAAATGTTGGTGACGAACTCGTTCCATGAGTAGGTAGCCCCTCTGCTAAACTGAGCATGGGAAAGAAACAAACCAAATCTCTGGTTCGTGCTAAGCAAATTTGACTACGCTTGATTATCAGATGATTAAACTGCTGTCGCCCAAAGGTTGTCAATATTTGATGTCGTCGTGTCCCAAAACCTTCCAGTGATAATTATAACAATAACAGTAATTTGTTGAATTTGCTTACTTTAGTTTGGAAGGTTTAAACTAATACGGACAAAATCTCTTTTTCGACAATTTAGTTGATTTACCATATGTGATTTTGTAACCCGGTAAATAGGAAAGTCAGATCAGCATGAAAAATAACCATAGGCAAATACAAAGAATGGCACGATGTCACTGATAACTTGTCAGTTTTGAATAGAGTTGTCAGCATGTTATGGCGATAACGAGGGCTTGCTCACTCTCGATTTTTGTGTCCGGTGCCGCGCTGCCCGACCGGTGCCGGCATCGGTTGCCACGTCTTAGATTAGAGCATTAAAATTAGCATGTTTAAAAAGGTGAATAGACAAATTTATGGTCGGCATCGCTGGTTTTGGCCGGTGCTGGGAAAGGGTGTACAGCCGATTTGCTCTAGCGATACTTCGGCCCTTCTTGGCAAGGATCCTCGTCAGGCCACAGCTAAAAGAAAAGAACCTGCAACCAAGGCCGTATCCAGGGGGGGGGGTAGGGGGTTCGAACCTCTGATCTATGTCTTTTTTGTACTTTTCGGTCCGACCCGTGGGCAACCCCCCCGAAATAAATCCCGCGGGCACCCCCCCCCCCGAAATAAATTCCTTGATACGGGCCTGCCTGCAACCATCAGCCGAATAAAGTGAATCTACCTGTACCCTATTAATAGCAGTCGGAACTGTAGATCCGAGTTTGGGGACGCACAGGTTGATTTTTACGAAAAATTACTTCATTTACCCATGTGGGACTACCGGTAATTCGTGTTGTAAGGATTTTCTTGTACGTATATCCTCCTGTCATTTCTTTTTGCGAGGGAGGGGGTAGCATCTGTTGTTAATACTCAGCTTAATATCAATACTGTAATTGAATAATATGTATGTCTACTGAGGTTGAATGCAGGATGCCCCAAACCCGTGTCCTAAAATTCGAAAACACATTACAGCACCATCAAAACTCGAATAAACCTGTCTCGTAGACTCTCGTCAAAAAGACAGATCAGGTCAGGTCAAGATTGTGCCCCCGACAGTCTGAACCCTCTCAGGTCCCGGAAACCAATTTAGTCATTTTCTTACAGATTCGTGACGAGCGTTAATTATCCCATATGGTAAACTACAACCCGTTCTGGATCTCAGTCGTATGCCAGCGAATGTGTGGAGCAGAGTGCGAGACATTTCTAGGCAGAATTCCTAATCGAATTTGAGTGCTTTAGAAAGGCTTCTGTTATTCTAAGTGGCTTAGAAAATTGCGCCGAAAAGAGCTGTTGATCCTTGTTTGGAATAGTTTCAAAAGTAGTGCCCTAAATAATTGAATAGCTGCTCTAAAATTCCGAAAACTGCCAGTTGGAACTGTGAAACCCTAGAAGGGTATGTGAACCCCTTCGGAAGATTATTGTGAAAGTGCACTACCATCACAAGGGTCAGTGAACCCCTCGGGTACATATCACCGTGACGTGCACAACCTCCTGTCATGTGAAAGTGACCCATGTTGAAGCACATGCGTTCGCCAGATCATACGCGCCACCCCTCCCTTGGAGGGGGCCCTACCTATGGTTACCCCCACACGACAACCCCCAAAATGGGAAGTCAGCGGTATGCTAGGTCGCACCAGCCCACCTATGGCATGCGAAGCGTAAGCACTAGCCCGACCCGAAATCTGAACTATTCCACCCTGAACGGTGGCCCGAGCTTAAACGCCAGCCACTTGAACAGTAGCCACTTAAACGGCAGTTTAATAAACCCAATTGCGGCGCTAAGTGCGTCTAAACATAGCATCGGTGGCAATTCCAGCAGTGTGAGCCCTGGCACGACTGCTCAAACTAAGACGACGAATTTGGACCAATCGCATCACAGTATTCACGATGTGACGCAGCTTTCAGCCAATAAGAGCAAACATTCAATTGCCAACGGTGGGGTAAACATACGAAGGCAAAGTTTTCCAGTGCCGGGAAACCTTTCTAAATTCGTGATGCTTTCCAAAGAGGCAGGAATAAAGGAGATGTTATCCTCCCTCGGCCTATTAAGCCTGTTATCATTGCTGTTAGCCATTTTGGCGTTAGTGTTTCTGTTAAAAATCTCCCCAGTTAACCCCGCCGAGTTGAGGGTGACTCTTGCCACAGAGCAGGTGAAAATCATCTCTGCAGATGAGTATATAACAGTGTTTGAAGTGACGCTAGCTCTGGCTGCATTAACGTTATCACTGAACTTGTGTTGTTTGTTGGTGTGCACGATACAGTTTCTGTTTTCTGTGAAGCTGATACAAGTTCAACGAGGGAGAGAGAGGTGAGTCATTTTTTTTAATGTTGGAGCCGTGGAAATGTGTGCCATACAGTAGCCTACCTGCCACAGTCACCACAAACCCGTGATTTTTGGATATCCTCCCGATAAGAAATTCTCTGGCTGTGTAGTTTTATGGTAGTTGCATGACAAATTTGCCGCATTGATATACATTGGTTTAACATGCCTCCGACTGGGTTAATCTTAAGTAGTTGTAGTAGTATCCGATAGCATCCAATCTTGCTGTAGTAGCATCCGGTTTGCTAGTAGTAATATGCAGTGGCAACAGTTACTACTGCATGCTACTTTTCGTACAACTCCATACGACTAATTCTCGAAAGTTTTTCATCGGGCTATGCCAAAAGGCTGAGGACATCAAGCGTTTGGCATCCCCTTTGCCTAACGACGGATGTACTCTATGCTAAACGCTGGATACTCCTAACCCTGACCTACCCCACTGTAGGTGAATTCCGGTTTTTTTATTTCTGAGCTTAACTCAAATCATCAGTAATTTATTGGGTTAGAGTGTCCGGCATTTGGCATTGTCCAGCGTTAGACAAAAGGTATGCCAAAACGCTAAATATACCCGTTTGGCATGGGCATAAAAAAATCAAGGTAGAACGGCGCGAATTTCGAATCCCTTTCGAAGTTTCAATGTAAATTATTTAATAAATTATTTTAGCTCTTTTGTTCGGTGTTCAGCCGTAATTTCTGAAAGTTCAGGTGAGAGGGGGGGGGGGGGTAGCAACTTCAAACTCCGGACGGTGGAAGGACTTCCAAGTGGTGGGACACACAAGTGCTTAGGGTAACAAATGGCGTTTCAGATTTGTCAATGGAAGCAATTTAGTTTTGTTAATTAATCATCCCTGTATCTCAATTACGAATGTTCCCTGGGGGGGGGGGGGTGTATTGTCTTTAAACACTAGATGGGGGTTCCGAGTGGCACCCAATCCGTTCCGAATCTGTCAGTGGGGGGTCATTTCGTTATTTGATTAATTTACCATATTATAGCGTAAAGTCTAGTGTATACTGTCTATTCGGGATGCCTCTAAACTCTTATTTCCGCCAAGGTTACCTGAAAAACTACCCTTTTGCAACTGTATTCACTTACTTCAGCTTGTTGATTGCGAGGGGCTCCCACTCTCGGTTTTATGTACTAGATGTGCCCGGTGCCCAGCCGATGCCCGCACCGGTTGCCACGTGATAGAACATTAGAATCAGCATATTTAGAAGCGCCGGTGCCGGGAAAGGATGTACAGCAGGTGCCGGGGAGAGGGTAACCCCTCGGTTAATTGGAGGGTCTGAAACTCTTTGCTGTTTAACCATCGTTTTTGGCACACGCTGAAGTAGCTTCAAAGAAATAATTAGCATTTGTATTTTATAATTTTTGTATCTTTTAATCAATTTAGCAAAACTAATATGTTTCCTAGTCAGCTTAGGCTACAGGAAAACGTACCCTTCGAAACATGGTGACCTCCATCTCACCGCACCAGATCCTCTTGAGTGGTTTATTATCAAGATGATCAAAATATGGCTGATTCCGTCCCCAGTAATCAAGGTTTCCGTATCACACCATCTTTATAGCTTATGCGTCAGTCCTAAGCCATGATTATCCCATAGTTAAAGTGGTTGAAATTGAGTTGCATCGACTAGTCCCATTATCGCGTATTCCCGCAATGGACAAATCACTTCCCGCCAGGGGATTGCGGTTATGATTTGCGGATTTGTCATTACGGGGCGTGTTTCATCAATATTTTCACCCATAGGGTCTTCTTTTATGTGTATGTAGTTCACATAGCAGAATTGGTGGTGGTTAAAGACCACCTAGATTTGTTTTAGTTAAATTACGTTATTTCGAAAAATATGGAAAGAATATAAACAGTTTTGAAATTTACAAACTGTAATGGTTTAAATATAGCTTTTCAAGGAAAATTTGAGTTTGTTTAAATAAAAGTAGATGACAAGTTATACCGAGTCGTACCCAGGAATTAATTTCGGGGGGAGGGGGGGTCTTCCCGCGGGTCGAACCTCATCCGTCCTTACAGAAAAGAAGAACATAGATCAGAGGTTAAAGCCTATTATAAACGATTATTTGTATATGTTTCGGGGGGGGGGGGGGGGGGCTTGAAGCCTCGATGACATCGTCATTTGCTCAGAATTTATTTCACTCCCTGTAAAATATTATCTAAGACCTTCAAGCACTGAGTAGGCGTAGGTCCGGAATATGCGTTTGCGAGTATAGCCCCCTTGAGCGAGACTCTTTGCGCCGCCATTAATGCGATGTATCTGTGCCCCGTCCGTTTGAGCGCAATTTTTTTTGTATCCTCGTTGGGTCGTTTCCTATTTTGCCTCACAATTTTCTTAGTTTTGGGGGATCCACTCGGTAATGTTAACATTATAGTGTTGTAAAAAAATACATTTATTTTTCTTAATGTATTTTGTGTGGCCAGATGATTATTAACTATCAGTATTCTCGTGAAATAATTAGCCTACCATTCAATGTCACTTGCGTTGTCTTCAAAAAAGTTTTTTTTTGTTAACTTTTGACACATGATTTGTGATATTCTTAATATTTGTTTCATAGCTAGCTAATGTAGTTTGTACATACTATTGTTCCTTCCACTTCTTTTCTTTCCTAGTGGCCTTTCATGTCTGACTTCGGAAAGTTTAAATCTCGTCTTCCGATACAAGAATAAAAAGAATGAATGGAAGGCTAATATTCCGCCACAATGACGAGTCAAGAGAAGGGAAAAGTACAAAGGGTACTCACTTAACTCACTTACAATACAAATACCGGATCTTAGTGCGAATAAAACATTCAATATAAGACAATAAATTACAAATACAAAAAATACCAACAATAACGACGAAATAAAGTTTTGAACAGGGTAGTAACTTAAGAAGTCCTAGACTTGGCTCAAAAAGTGGCCAAGATGATTGTAACTGGCGTTTAATTATCTTGCTTTTAGAGCTCACCTGGATCGGATCCTTCAGACATAGATCATGTATCACCGACCGATACTTAGCAGTTACGCTTTGTTACGTTTTATTTGTCTGAAAACGTGAATTCAACCCTCAGATTTGTTTGGCTAGAGCAACCGTCTTGCAATCTTACAGTCGGAGCCTTAAGGCCACTTCTGAATCTGCGTGATTGAATTCAACCTGAGGGATACGAAGCCAATTTACTAATTTAGCGTGACGCTAATGGTCTTATGCTACGGCATTCAGGTGTGATCAGTCACACCAGTTTCAGTTGGCAGGTGTATCTCGTCCCTGTATGTGTCAGTAAATAGTTGTTCCTTCTTTGCTTAAGCTTGGTCTGCTGTAGGACGATATGGAATGATATTTATTGCACTTATTTCTACTTCCAAATCATTCTTTTTTTCATGTTTGGCTCTTCTCGAGTCAGATCAGTAATATTTTAAACCCATGAAATCCTTGGCAAATGGAGGGGGCTATGAATGAACCAACGTTGTGCCCCTTTTCTACTCTGCGAAAGAATGGACGTGTTTAAATGAACGGCCCTACGATGTCGCACACTCATTCATATCTCCACACATCGGGCAAAAGTAAGGACCAGTTCCCCCTACAGCCCAACCAATATGCCTCTTCCTATCCCCAAATCATGTTTGGGGGGATTATGTTTCAAGCATTGGAAAAGCAGCTCTCCCTGTTGTAATGTGTCCTATTTCTGACATGATGGGGGAACTGTCAGTCGTGCTAAGTCATTGACCTTTTTAGGCCCAGTAGTAATAAAAAAAGTGTTTAAATCTTCCTGATTAAATTCAATCCAATCCCCTGCTATCTTTCCTGGCTGGACTGCTAACGATGCGTGACTTACCTTTAATACCAGTAGTTGGTTCGGTGAAGCTGATTCACTGCAGTTTCCCCCAGGATCAACTGAGTTTCCGTTTATGCTTCTTGTTGGCTGTTAATTAAATAAATATTATAAACGAATAATAAAAATCCCACCAAAGAAGTAGCCTATATTATTTGGAATTGAAGGCCGTAAAATATACGATTCAAAACAGTTTTTCTCGTTTGTGGTGTGCGGTGTTGCCACTGTGGGCACGATGTTAATGCACGAGTAGAGCATAAGTCTGCTAACAAAGCAAAAACTGTAAACTTGAAAGGAGACCAGGCACGTTTAACAACAAAACGCAAAATCTGGCGTCAGATAGGGTTTCAGTTTCATTTTATTGTCACATGAAAAAGGAAATACAACGAGAAGAAAAAGGGGAATCGCCGTCCGAATGAGCTACTTATGTAACCAGATGTGCAAGCTCGATTCTTTCGTGAACATTCGGGGGGGGGGGAGGATTTATCCTCTTTCGTACTCCTCCTTTTGGCTAGCCTGTTCAGTCTACTGAAAAAGAAAACTTGGTTGCAAAAAGTTTGTTGTGTTTAGCCGAAGTTTGAAGTGAAGTGACAACTGAACCGAAGTTTAACGCTACCGAAACAGGCATGATGTCTTCCACAAGTTTTTTAGGCCCGATTAAAAATTATATCTATTTTCTTTTTCTGTTAAATGTTGGATTTCCTTGATGCTGTTTCTTTCCTTTTTCTACTCCTCTGTCGCCAAGTGTGTTTGGCGGGTCATACGTTATTGCATTCATTCTGTTTGGCTCCACCACCACACAGAAGATATTTTTTTTTCCAAAAAGGGAAAGGTGTTTCCAAGAGAAAGATATACCGGAATAGAAAGGTCGACACACTATTGTGTGCATGATTTCCTAATTGGAATTCTACAATCACCATTTCCCGTTCTATCACATTCCCTAAATTTTATTGTCGGATCTGTCTTTGTCGCCATTTCGCATTCATTTGCTTTCCCAGGCCGGAATTTTAGAGAATCTCTTCATGCGGCCTTTTTGATCTTCATGGGGAACTTTCCGCACCCGGCCGAGGGGTATGTGGCTTCTGGGGCCGCAAATCGATACTTCTTTTGTCGTTGAGCCGTCTTACGTAAAGTTTGTAGATATTTGCTCGTAAATAGTTGAAAAAAAATAGCCGAGCGGAGCGAGTCCCTGTCACGGTTCCTAACGTTGATTTAAAGCGGTGCGTTACGCGGTTATACTGTCTTGACATGATTTATGACCTGCGTATGCGCTCATTGCAGTATCGGCGTATGACCTAGTGGACAAATTTTGCCTCGGCCCTCTGCCAATTCATGTCGAATATTTCCCGTGTTTGCCTAGCGAATAATTTCCACGTTCTATCAATACCTACCTTAATACAGGTTCACACTGGTCGCGTCTATTGTGCTCGCGCTTTTCCGCAGACGCTAAAGTTGAAATTTGCACGATAAGGGTATTTGTAATAACTAAAGGAGGGAAGGCCCCTAAGTGACGTCGGAACCTTTTTTGGATGAGATTGACATCGAAGAAACAAGGGTCTGATTATCCCCGCTGTATCATATCCCCCTTTTCTTTTCACATCACATTCAAAGACCACATTCTCTTCTACACCTTCAGAAATACGATAACTGGGTAGCCTACCCGTAAATGTATCATCCTCCGTAAATATTGAGCGGGTGAATATGCCCGAGACATTGTGTATCAGTCAATCATTTATCATAAAAACCGTAGAAATCATTTCTCATAAAAACCGTTGGTTTCTCGTCATTCTAGGAATAAATATGAAAAACAATATATGTAAAATTGCGAATTGAATTTGTCGTAACAGTCATAATGTATAAAGTGGCGTGCTTAAAACCAGGGGCGTAATTTGCTATAGGGCAGGGGGGCAACTGCCCCCCCAGACCCCAGTCTGCCCCCCCCCCAGCTTGATGTTTGCCCGTTCGGTCCTTGAGGCGTTTGACCTAATTTTATCGCTTCCTGTGTCGTTTTCGCCTTGGTCGATTAGTAAACTATCTCTTTGTTTCTTTGTTTTTATTACGTTTTTCTTCTTGAAATAAAACTGCTCATTTTCACTTGATTTGGGAAAATCGGCTCCAACTTTGCCCCCCCCCCAGGATTTCGACGAAATTACGCCCCTGCTTAAAACCTAATGAACTTGTGTGGTTCGGACACGTAAGTAGGACATTTGGGACATCTGCTCCTATCAGCCATAAAGTTTCTGTCAAATAGTATTGCCCACTTGCAAACTAGTCGGTTTCTTGTCTAAATATTGTTCTAACGCTAAACTAAAAATAACAAACTAGATGGCATTACTAAATAAAACTAATTGTCCTACAAAATAGAAATTTAGATTTGTACATCTATTCAAGTGGGACCATCAACAAATCACTATTACCGGCAAGACCGTATCCACGGGGGGTTAGCGGGTTCACCCCCCCCCCCGAAACCCACAAAAGTAATCGTTTTTTGTAGGCTGTAAAATCTGAGCCATGTATTTTTTTTACTTTTTTGTCCAACCCGTGGGCAACCCCCCCCCCCCCGAAGGGCAAAACCCCCCGAAATAAATTCCTGGATACGGGACTGATTAGCCTACCGGTGTTGTAACATCTTATGAAAGAGTGAAAAACTCGCGGGGGATGGAGTGTATGTGGGGCAGAAACCGCCATCCTAACCGGCCTTTCTTTATTGGGGACATAGGCAGGGGGGATGTATCATTATAGTCTTGCATATTGCTATAGAGCTAATGTATTAGGCGTGGGATCGTGAGAATAGAAGAATTTACAGAGCAGAGTGGTTGTCTGTGGTTGCGCTGACTCGGGTCGGGAATTGCATATTCGGAGCAAAGATGTATTTGACAATGGGAGACGCATATTCTACTACACGGTAGATTCTAGTGATGTACCCCATTCTTGTCGTGTTGGCAACACTTTACGCCCTAGCGGAAATGCGGTGTACAAAGGGCAGGAATCCGGATCGCCGTCTGTTTGTGTTACATCTTCTGACACTCTTGATGAGTGATGAGTGTATCGGTCGTGGGTGTTGACACGAGGGCGAGTGATGAGTGGAGCCGGAGATTATCTTTGTTTTCCTAATGTTTTCTTTGAATGAGCTACTTTTTCCCGGAGATTATGTTTGTTTTTCTTCTATTTTTGCGACATTTATTTAGGCTTCTTGTTCCAGCACAGTCGCCTCACCTAAAAAATATCCTAATATTACCCTGTCGCAAGCTTGTGCAAATTTTAGGAACCTTTTACGACCCTTTTATTTACCGCCGACTCTTTTGCGAGGGGCTGCTCACCTCTGTCGAAAATGTATATGGTCCCTGAATCCGTGCCTTTGGGCCTGCCTCCGTGATTCCGGGCCTCTCTGTCTCTTCGTGTACACCAAGACTGTCGGTGAGCAGCCCTCTCTTTTTTTTTAGGAAGGACCCCTCAAGACACTCCGATGATTTTATTGTGATTAATTTAATCACCTCACTTGGGAACTCATGAGAGCAGTTGTGAAGTACATTATACCTATGTTGACATTTAATCTCAGAAACCACGACGCCCTAAACCCTTTGGCTACCCTCTACCCCTGGTCATATTAGCCAGAGCGATAATGATCCTCCAAGACTAACTTTATGATCCTTGTAATATGATGAAGGGGAGAGCCCTTTGAGAGCTGAGGTAAACGCGACAGACTCATTAGAAGTAATGTACTTCGTTTAAGGTTAAATTTTTATTTTAGGACGGTAAAGTTTCTTCGAGATTCGGCGGTAACGCGAGTCTGTGCAATAGCCGGTTTTTTCTTCTCAATTCCTGTTTTCTTAACTGGTAAGTAAAGAAGTTGTTTTTTTTTTTCTTACAATCTAGCCAATCTCACTATCTCAGCAAAAAGTGTATGTTAGTTTTACGTTCAAAAATGTACTTCAGGCTAGTATTTTCTGAAATAGCTCAGGTTTTATCATCCTTTAAAACTTTCTTTTGAAATTGAACGTTCCTTGCTGATGAAAGCGAGAATGCTGGTTCGAATTTCACAATTGTTAATCAAGCTGAGTCGTTACAGTAACATACAGTCGTGCGTCTCACTTTTTTTCTTCTAATCAGGTGTCTTCTTTCTCTTCTAATCATACTGCATCGTGTTCAGTTTTCAAGTGCGATTTTGATTCATTTCTGCTTTTCCGACAAGACGAGTAATGGGGCCATGTGGATTTACGAGACAACGATAGTGCACCGGGATTCATATAGTGAGTACGGATCCTCTGACGGATTCTGGATTTCATAGGGAGTAGAATAAAAGAGATACGTGCTTTAGCGCCACCGTGATTTTTCGCCACTGGGTGTTTTTCTCGGTATTTTTCGCCACTACGGGTAACGCAACAGGTAAAGAAGGGCAAAAACAGATTACAGATAAGTGGTGGGATTAGCGAAAAAATCTTAGAAGGATTTTCCGCCACTCCTCGCTACTACAAGGATTAACTCAGGAAAAGTATAGAAAGAAACACTGCTGATTTGATACTAGATCTTACTCTGTCTTCTCGTCTAACCAATAAGGATGGAAATTAATAAAACTACGAGCTGCAAAGAAAATACGACATTAAGTTAGGTTTTTTTCGGTTGTATTTTCACTGTAGTTTGACGTACTTTGTTTTAAAAGCGCCTTCGAAAAATAAAGAGGCCGTATTAAAGTGGGTGAACGACTAGAGTAACCTTTCTCAGGCCAGTGTCGCGTCTAGTACACTTGGACTCGACACTTTGCATTATTTTTTTAACGATGTGTTGCCATTAAACATAAATTAAATGCTCATCTTCAAGAAATTTTCTGGCAAGGCCGTGACAAAAACATACGATTTTACTACTTGAATGGCCAGGCTAATTGGACTATTCAATGAGTTATGAGAGTGGCAGAAAAATCCTAGGTTACTAATCCCACTAAGCCTTCAGGTAACTACGCAAGGTTCAGCGCGTCATTAGGATATGGTACAGCACCTAGATTGACGAAAAATACCCAGTGGCGAAAAATCCCGGTGCTACGCTATAAAATTGTTGTCTGCATTTTTTTTCGCTGCTTTCGACTAAACATTCTGGTACAGTAGAGGCATGCTTCCTCGAACTGCCGTGACGAATATGATGAAATTCAGCCTTAAAGCACAACTCTTACTAGAAATAATCTTTTCCCTGTGAAATGGATCAGAAAAAACGTTTTCGAAAATACCATTACTTTCCATCTGAATTAGCGATTTTCTTGTTAGCGCCTGTCTACTATGTCCAGCCTTCCTGCTCTCCGACGCGGCGGCTGCGCGCAGAACATTTGAAAACTGATCGCGCCGTGGTTAAAAAGTGTGAAAACTAAGCAAATAAAAGAAGTAATAAACAAAAGCGTCTCAGATCCTTACGTGTGAAAGAGTTGTCACCAGACGCTGATGATCCCGGCAAACGTTTCGTTGTGTGACGGGCAAAACTCGGCAAGGCCAAAAAAGCGCTAAAATTTCGTAGGCACAAACGAAACAATGGAGAAAGGTGGGGATGTTAGAAGCTTGTAATTCTGTATGGGAGCTAGATATATTATAAAAAGCAGAATAAGCAAGAGGGGTCCTTTAATTTGTCATTCCCATTTGAGTTGTTTAGATGCGAAAAGCAAAACCAAAGTAGTCTAAAATCTATAGAAGTTTTTAAAGGAGCATCTTTACCTTATAACTTAGTTTCTCCTGAGGGGCTTAGGGCATCCACGAAGTGTAGTCAGTCGTCTCTCGTACTAGCGGCTGCCCAGACATCTCCCCATTCAGGCTGGGCACGACTTTCCGTTAGTTCTTGCGCGTGGTGGATTTTCCTTTGCTTTTCGCTAATCTCTGAGACTCTATATAGAATCGCCCTTTTTTTTATTTTTTTTTTTCCCGTAGCATCTTTTGTAATTTAACTTATTTTTTATATTATTTAAAATAAAAAAAAAATCACATTTCGTACTTTTTGTGGCTACTCCTCCATCCCTGAGTGACGTTAATTTAATCTATTTTTACCCACTTTTAACTATTCACGTCACCTAACTTTTTAAAATAAACCCGTATTTTATTTACTATTCTTCCCTCTAATATTTCGCCCTTAGAACGCGCATCAGCGAAGAAGTATTAATTGCGAGTCTGGCGTTCTTGCAGATTTGCTTTCTGAAAAGCAAAATGAAAACTCGCTGCGCCTTAGATTGCACGGAAAGCAAGTTGAAAATTTTCTATTTCCACTCGCGTCGTGAAAATTGTCGTGAAAATCATGCAGTACATAGATGGCACTTAATGCAAGGGACTTGTACCGTGAAAATAAACCAGAAGCAAATTGTACTTTCGTGCGACCGTGGGAACTTTAGTCTACCTTTCTGCAATCTCAAGTCAGAAATGCAAAACATGTCGGAAGTCAGGAGAAACAGAAGAAAAAAAACTGCCCAGATTGACAGATTTGGCCTTTAATTTCCTCCCAAAAGCTTTTCCAAATCCCACGAATGGCATTTGGCATGGCCGACAGCCGGGATGAAATATAGGCTCATCTCTTTCTGTTACGTACTGCTTGGACATGTTTTATCTCCTCGTGGCTACTAAAATGACGTAATGTGACCGTTAGATCTGCTTCTGTAGCATTTTCGAAGGCCCCAGGGCCGGCTTGGGATACAAATATTCGAACGGCTGTGACTAAGCTGGTTTTATTTGATCTACCCGTAGAACCATGTCAGCATCTCCAGCTGCTTTCAGACTCGAGTTGCATTCCGTGTGGTAGTCGTGACAAAATCACTGACTAGGAATGAGCCTATGAGAGGAACTGTCGGCTAAACCCCAGGTCACACATTTAATTGCTCTACCCTTCTTCACATTTGCAGGTTATGAAGTTGGTCTCCTGGGATCCTTATCGTCCTTGCTAATGGCATGGGATAGAGGGTGGCCAAATGGATTACGACGTTGCAGGCTTCTAAGATACCGTGCTCCTCCACTGCTATACTGAGTTCGCAAATGGGGTTCTTGACAGTAATGACAGTAAAATCTCGTTCCTGTTTTAAAAAGGCTTGCCTGTTTATTCCTCGAAAGAGACAAGAGTGGCGTTTTTTATCCCCGATGAAATTTCACCAGTAGACGAAGCGAGTTTGCCGATTCGTGCTTATTACTGTTTTCGATAGCCGTCGTACGAAATCCCAGCGTCTAAGGCAACGGCGAGTCCTAGGCCGATCGGCGATGCATAGGAATTCAGGCGATAGACGTTAGCCGATCAGAACAAAAACAGAAATTAAGATAAACAGCTACGGCAATCGGCTTCCGGCGAACGTCAAAAACGCCAAAAAGTCAAACGGCTACGCTATCGCCGAACTAATCGGCGATCGAAAACGCCACTAAGGTGTTCCTGAGTACTGGGACTTATCCTCACGCACGAATACCTTGCATGACTTTTATCTGCGGAGTATTCTACATTAAGATTGTACCCCCCCCCCCCTCCCAATCATCTATCCGATGCTCGAGTCCGGAAAGGAGGTTTCTGGGGTTCGCAATATTCGACCGGGGCCGCCCATCTCGACACGTGTCACAGATCGGTTTGTTGTCGAAGTTTGACACGCGGCTCTTATGGCCTCATCCCAGTGAGACATTGCAAGATTTGACAGAAACTCTGTTAAACGTCTTCGCAGTATGCTTTATCATCCGTCATTTTCCGGCACATGCTTCGCATCAACCGGAAAACGTACCCGGACTGTTTTCTAGCAGTATTTTCGAGGTCGCGATTGCCAGATTGTTTTGAAATACCAGGTATCAGTCGATTAATAACTTACTTTAAAACCGAATTCGGGCGCAGTTGACAATTGTCTTTGATCGTTGAAAAAAAAAACAGAATAAATATAAAATATATAGATACAATCAGTAACTTAAACTGATACTGATAGTAATAAATAACTTGCGTCCAATGAATAAACTACCAAGATTAGTAGGCTATCAGTGTTCTACGTTAAAAATTAAAGTATGGACTTCCTACTGCCTGTTGGCCCTCATGGTCCTAGATGCCGTAGCACTTCAGCAAAGTCTTTGAGGAACGTTGGTTTTTTTCTGGAATTTTACTTTAAAGTTCATAGTTACAAACTTTGTATGGCTTGACTCCGTCACCCTCAGTCTATGATTACGATAACTCCTTTCTTGTCCGAGAAGCAGCTTTGACAAACAGATCTTCAGTGGAGCCCGATCTTCCAAATCAGCAAGTCTCTCAACAACAGACAATAGTAATCGCCTTAAGTCAAGCAATATGTCTAAACAGATAACGATTCAAGTGTATTCTGTGTTTACTCCTTCCTTGTCCTTTTGTCCCCTGTTTTTCTGATCTTATGATAACAGTAACAGCATTATTTATACAGGCAGAAAGGTAACATTTATCACACTCGTGTGTTTAACTTTTATAGACTCTACTGAAATTTTCAGGTAATTTCTTGTGAATACCGTTTATCAACGTGTTTAAACTCGGTAAAGCAAACTACCATAGTTGGCAATCCAGGCACGTCTGTTGTCTATGATATTTCGCCAGGTAAAGATTATTCGTCCTTAGCAAAAATCTCCTTCTAGTAATAGGCTAAACAGAAAAATTTACAGAAAGAAAAAAATTGCATTTTCCATTGGTTCCGAAAGTGCTGCCTTCTGTTGTTCTTGTCCGTAAAAAAAAAAAAAAAAAAAAAAAAAAAACGGGCTAGGCCTCTGTGGCGGAGAGAGAGCAGTCGGAAGGACCCTACTGTATGCCTAAGCGTGATTGAATCATTTAATCAACCTTTAAATAATCACGCCCGTTGAAACCATCCATATTCACCTAATGACACTCGTGAAGGTTGCCACGCGAGCAGTGCTTTAGCGCCACCGTGATTTTTCGCCACTGGGTATTTTTCGCCACTCTGGGTTTCGACCCATATCCTAATGACGGTCTGAACCTTGTGTAGTTACCTGAAGGCTTAGTGGGATTAGTGACCCAGGATTTTTCGCCACTCTAATAACTCATTAAATAATCTAATTAGCCTAGCCATTCAACAAGTAAAATCGTATGACTTTGCTTGGACCTTGCCAGAAAATCTCTTTAAGATAAGCATTTATAGTTTATATTTACAGAAAATACAATACAGTAAAAACACGAAAACTGGCAAAACATCGTTAAAACTTGCGAAGTGTCTAGTCCAAGTGTACTAGATGCAGGGGCGTCGCAAGTGCATTTTCGGTGGGGGATGCAGAGCCGAAATTTTACCAAATCTCTCAAAAATTTTACCGAAGCCTAGAAACTGAGAATTCGAGCTTTAAATTATGGATCATGAAATGATTACGAAGGATGAGTAACATTAAAGGGCAGTATGAAAGATGATAAACCAACTATTAGGCGGCGTTTTGGCGAAGCCCACTTGGAGAATCCGGCGCGATTCCAGTAACAGCTTCGATATGTTATACAGAAGAGAAATTGAAATTGAGCGCCGCAGGGGATTTTTTTTTTTCTGTATGCTAAAACTTCTCTTACTGCTTCTCTTACAAATTCTATCATTTACCGTGTATTAAATATGAGACTCAAACAAGTTCCGACGTTTCCGGCAGCAGCAACTACTGTAGTCTAGTCAATAGCACCGCAGGCGAGATTTTTGTAAGTTAGCTTTTTCCTGCCAAATTTAACTATTTCCAACCAGATTCTAGCTTTTAGTGTTTCAAAATCCCAATCCTAAAACTTAAAACCCCAGTCAAATGACGCGCCCTTCCACAAAATAGAGAATATTACCAAAAGCGCTGCAGGCGGAATTTTTGAAACATTTGTGATTAGATCTCCTTTTTGGGATCCAAGATAAAAGTAAGGACTATCGTCCTAACAGTCCTTTTGTCTGCGACCAGTGCTTCACTCGACCTCTTCAGAGTTTCGAGATTCGTGGTAACTCCCAAATCCTGGCAAATATACCGAATCCCAGTTATTATACCGAAAAGGTTCAGACCGACAGCATGTTCGGGATACTGTATAACTACCGTATCCCGGTTATTATACCGAATTGTTTTGGGATCGAAAGAGTACCGAATAATAATACCGAATCCGAATTCGGATTCGGTATAGTTCGTGGTAACCGAATATACCAGATAACTACCGAATCCCAATCATGATTTTTGATTGTCCCTCATGTGGTTTGGTGACCACGAACTCCCCCGTAGCTCGCAAAACCCCTCTTGCCCTACAGAGAACCTTGGGGCAGACATAGTACTTATTGTCTCCATTCTTGGACTTGTAGCGAAACAATTGTCTTGGCAGCTCGTAGTTTTACTAATTTCCATCCTTATCGGTTAAAAGAGTAGACAGAGTGAGATACTATCAACTCAGCAGTTTTTCTTTTAACACTTTTCCTGAGCTAATCCTTTATAAGTCGTAGCGAGGAGTGGCGCAAAATCCTTCTGAGATTCTTTCGCTAATCCCACCACTTATTTGTAATCTGTTTTTGACCTTTTTTTACCTGTCGCGTTACCTGTAGTGGCGAATAATACCCAGTGGCGAAAAATCACGGTGGCACAAAAGCACGTATCTCGACAGAACCTTCCTACCTGCATAGATGTTTGATTGTTGTTAGATCATAAACAAGAGCTACGAGCTCATATGGCACTTGTTATGAACTCGTTAAAGCACCTCAAATAGGTATAGGAGGTTTTTTGCGAGCAGGAAGGCAAAGTCGGAATCACTTTCCAGTGGTTTTCGCGCTACTTCGGAAAGTTACCAAACTTTCCCACCCGGTTTTCGCGCTTTGGAAACCGAAGCAGCTTTCCCGGAAAGTGATTCCACGGTGTTAGTGGAAAGCTCCGAGGAAAGTTGACTCTGGAACCAGTTGAACGTTATCTTTTTCAATCGTTGACTTTGGGAAACATCGAACATTATCTTATATAACCTAGACAGTCTCACAAAGCTGTCCGTAGCTTTTCCTGATCAAAATACCATAGATGCCACTTTACAGATAATTGTAAAACTAACTCATTCTATCAAAATACGATTTGTACTCGTTGCGTTACCATTGAATTCTCAGTTAAAGATAGAGATTATAAGGTAGCCTACAGTGATAGACCCAAAAGACCAGCTTTTTTACCCTCAGATTTATAGAGATAAAATTAAATGTGCATTGATTTTCACAAGTTTCTAGCCCCTTGTGAAGCCCTTCTAGCAACCGATTCCTACTTACAAGTCCATCTCCCCGTGATAGACATGGTACAGTATCGTTCATGAAATACACTAGCAAAGAAAATAATAGGTATACCAACTAGAAAAAGCTGCCAACCCCTGATCACCAAAGATTCTACCAACCGATTCTACTTACAAGTCCATCTCCCCTTGATAGACGCGGTACCAAATAATATTGTTCGTACCATATTAAAGAGGAACAAATTGTAGGTACACCAAGTAGCCGAAATTGCTAGCCCCTCATTGCTGAAGATGATTATTGTATAACAGTCTGTTGTTGCTTACTAGTCTAGCTCGAAGTCTCCTACATGTCTCACAACTTGGAACTACCTATTTTTTGGTGTGCACCTTCCTATTAAAGTTGTCAACCCGTGTTGCTCTCGCAAAAAAATAATCTCGATTAGAGTCGGTCTATTTCAATACTTAAACTGTACGTGCTCTGTTATCACTACCTGAGCCGGCTTTGATTTCAAGCCTCGCTGGTCTAGCGGTTAGGACACTGGTCTGTCAACAAGAAGTTCCCCGGTTCGAGTCCGCTACTCGAAACTTTTTTGCTTTTACTGCCTTTTGCCTTGTTACTACTTTTCGGACTCCCGTAACTCCCCCAGTGGTCACCGGATCCGGTCTGGATTTAAAATGGGATGTGTGAGACACGAGATCCTTGCATCTATCAAGTTTCATCAAGATCCGATCACTCGTTCGTAAATTAAAAATACCTCACTTTTCCTGAATTTTTCGGGTTCCACCTCCCTCCACTCCCCCCACGATGGTCGGATCGGGTAAATGACTATTTCTAATTTAATCATTTAGGGTCCCTGATATGCGTACCAAGTTTCATCGTCCTAGCTTATGTGGAAGTACCCGAACTAGCAAAACCCGGACCGACAGACCGACAGACCGACCGACCGACCGACCGACCGACCGACGGACGGACAGAAATTGCGATCGCTATATGGCACTTGGCCGAAGGGCAAGTGCCATAAAAAGGGGTCGAGGAAGGAGTAAACACAGAACACCGTTATCTGTTCATACAAGTTGAAGTTTAATAGTTTTTTCCAAGTTTTGTATTCTTATTATATACACAGACTTTATAACATTTTTTTACTTCGGCTGAAGGAATATTTATTTGTTTACTGTTTTTGCAGTCAGCTTGGGCTGAATAATTTTTTTTTGAACTTTTATAACACATTAAACGAACATTATAAAACATTAATATTTTCTATAAATGTAGTTGAAACTTCTGAAGACATGAAAGTCCCTACAAAAGTCACTATAAACTAATCTGGACATACTTTTGCAAAAAAGGAAACGCCACTGAAAGTTACGAGGAGGAAGAACAAAAAAGAAAAGAAAGGAAGAAAAAATGATACAAAACAACAACAACAAAATCTGGAAAACCCCTACGTAGACTAGATCTCGATTTGGGCTTTTTCTATAACACAACGAAAAACAAAACACTGCAACGAGAACATCCATGTTCGCGAGGTGGTTGAGCATTCATAGTTGAATTAATAGCCTATTATATAAGCAGAAATTCGTGTATGTTCATTCATGTACATAAACATACTAGCCTACAACAGGGTATTTTCATCTAAAATAGAGATTTTCGTCTAGTGGCAAATTATCGAGTAATGCCTTTTATTTGAAGAACTCCAGATTGTTTGCCAGCTTTATCGTCTCTAGGAAGACATTTCACACCTTCGCCACTGTATTTTATAGAGTTAGTGTTTAGACATTGTTTGACTGAAGACGATTACTATTTTATGTTGTTGGAAGATCTGATCTCATTGAAGATCTGTTTGTTCGAAGCTGGTTAGGAGACAGTAAGGGATGAGTCTCCATTCTGCGTATCCAAGACAACAGGTGTGGTTTCTGTTTAAAAATTCTAAGATTATCGACTATATTATATATATAGCATAGTAATACATAGCATATTACTATTTATATGGCTACCTACTCGCTTGTAGTAAGACGATCCGAAACACGGCTAAATTTTTGCATAACGATTCTTTCTGACCAATGACTGTCCCTGAAACTACACTGTAAAAAATATCTCCGAGTAAAGATTAAATTGCAGCGGGAATTGTTCTTATCTCTACGGAGATAAGATTAATACGAAATAGAGATAAGATGAATCCAAGTAGTAAATACTGCAGTTAAATTTAATCCTTATTGGGATATACTTTTTACAGTGTATACAGAGGAAGCCTGATTGTCTCTAAAGCCAAAAATGGCCAGCGTACAAATCAGCGTACTGTAGAACCACAAGAAAGTAAAAATCCCAGGAGTAAGAGCAGATGTAATGTAAGGGGAATAACGACGATGAGTTATCTTGTAACTCCAGAGAAGTCTCAAGAACAGGCAACGTACATCAGTTAGCAGAACCTGAAATGTGTTGTTCTTTTCCTACACGCAACGTTTTTCAAAGTTCAAGTTGGCAAAACTACTCAGAATAATTGTTGGTTAATAATAGGATCTGAGCACGGACTCGTGACGAAAGAAATCATTTAATCGTTTTGTCTTTTATTTATTTTTCGTCTGTTTAAGTCTTCTGGCCTGAGCTGAGAGGATGTCATTGACGAAAACTACAAGCAATACATCCGACTAGGTGTACACTTATCAGATAATTATCTAATTAGAAAATTGCTTGGTTCTTTTCGGTAAATTCATGCACGCTTTCGCAGTTTAGCAACCTGTAATTTAATCACATTATTTCACGGTTTTCAACTCCCTGATAGATGATGATAAATCGCTATTAACTGGTTTGATTGTTTTAGCCATGAAGATGGTGTTGGGATAGTGGAAATTGTCACGTCCAGACCTTACCGTTGGGAATATTAGAGAGAAATGCAGGGTTGCCAAGGGCTTGACTCATAAATGTGTCAGAATTCCTGACAAAAAGGTGCTTTTTGACACCTCGAAATTTCTTAATTTAGATCACAGTTTGTAATAAAAATTAATCGGATATGAGCTTAAAGGTTATCCGAATAGGGCTGAGATGCGACAATCTGGTTGCCCATCATATTTTTACTTAATTAGGCTCGAAGAACCGACAAAAACGCGTTACTTCGTTGCTTTGTTATCCGCGATTGTTGAATTTTAGCTGACGTACATATTCTACGGTTTTTGTTGTACCTCTATACGGACGTACCTCTATGTTTGAAATGTTCGGCAACTACAGCGGCAAACAATTGCGTCAATTTCCAATATAAATAACAGGTCATGGCGGATTTGCATTCTTCAAGCCATGAATATGAAAGCAACATGAAAGTGAAAGTGACCAGGAAGAACTTGGCCAGTTGAATGCTCGAACTTGCTTATCAACTTGGTGAACTGCTGGCCAAATTCTCTGTTGACTGGGTCCTTCCACAAAGGAAACCTGTTCGGGGTAGCACGGAAGAGAGGGCTTTCTTCAGACGTGGTTTTGCAGTCTTGAATCGAGCATTTCATTATCTTCACTTTATTGGCCATTGGAAAGCACGCTTTTGCAGATATTCAAATTTTCCCGCGCCTTAGCCGTAAAATTATTTGGCGTGCAACCGGCGGAGATTCTCGACGTCACTACTAGACTACGCGACGTAAAAAATAAAAATCCCTCACGGGAGTCAAGATAATTCAGTGTATTCAGATCAAAGGTATAAAAACAAGTTGGCTTTGCAGTTAAACTTTAAATGATGCTTAAAACTTTCTCTGTACTAAATCAGTGTAAAATACATGTTTTTGGGGGCGATAATCCGTAACTTTAGTAAAGTAAATGAAAAGGGGCTGACCAAAAAAGTGTTATTTATATGAAAACATGTCATCTGTAGAGAAAGAGTGTTAAAAAAGCTCCAACAGTGTCACACTTGGAGGCACTGGATAACTGGGTTGAGCTGGACAAAGAGATAATACAGTAATTGCTTACGACATTCGTACCATGTAGTAAAACGTAAGTTTTGTTATTGGCCGAATCAAAATTTGTATCTTCACAGTTTAAATCTTTATTTACTAGGGTTTTGAGTTTTTCCTTTTTTCACGCTTTTATTGGAGATTGCCGGTGGTCTCAGGGCTGTGATTAGTCAGTTTTATTCTCTCTTCTAGTTGTTGGTTATTTACATGTTGTTTGTCATTTCGAACAAAAGTAAGAAAACGAGATTTTCGGGGTTTCTTCTTGATCAGCTAATTATCCCTCTAAGATGATGTGCGAGGGATAAATAAAATTCCGGATATTTCGGTTGCACTTCCGGCCATAAGTTTTATATACATGTTGTAATTTTGTATTATTCTGGCCTTTGAGCCGTATTCCATGCCAAAAATTAGTCAAGTACGATTTTTGTTAATAGATCAGAATAACTTTTATGCAATTTTAGTACTTGCCCTAGGTTTATCTTTCTGAGCTTGGAACAACTAATTTGTATGAAACCGTTTTTTTATGTTATTTCAACACGTGTTCTCCGTAATGTGGTCCGAGTCCTGGACAAAATCCCTGGAGACGTGGTGAGAACGAGATCATACAAAAATGTTCTCGAGATCGAGTCACTCCTCCCGAGTCCTTTTTTTAAACTAACAACTAGTCCAAATTCTGCTGCATAAGCGACGAGACCGAGACGAGTTCGAGCCTGTGGAAAAGGCGTCTCGAGACGTGCGACCAGGCCCGTATCCAGGAATTTATTTCGGGGGGGGGGGTGCCCGCGAAATTTGTTTCGGGGGGGGGGGGGTTGCCCACGGGTCGGATCAAAAAGTACAAAAAAGACATAGAACAGAGGTTAAAGCCTACAAAAAACTATTATTTGTGTGGGTTTCGGGGGGGGGGGGGTCTAACCCCTGGGATACGGCCCTGCGTGCGACGAATCCAGGATCCGAGTACGTACCAGCTCTGCCTATACGGTTGAGCTTCGTCTCTATGCCTCCGAAAATGAAATATGGTCTATGTCACATGGTCTCCGATCTGATCACGAAATTGGTTATTTCTTGTAATTGCAAGCGCAGCAGGATGGGTACCTACACCCAATTTTTATTAGCCGACCTAGCGGGTCGGATCTTTATACATGACGGGTTGAGCACATGATGTAATCCACATTTGCTACCTTGCCAATGACGAAGGTTCTATCAAGATCGTAGAATGTTTAACATACTTTTCGCTAGCGAGCGCAAAAAATAGCGGGAAATGCAAACGCTCCGGGCTGAAAATAACCTTAGATTTTGCGATTTTGTTAAGACGGTGGCTCTTTTAGGAGCGTGGGAAGTTGGAAATGCGTTTCGCTAGCGCAAAAATACGCTCGGATTTGAAAATATCAGTTCATTCCAGTTATGCAAGTCCATTTCTAGCTGATAAGTTTCATCTGCCGACAAAGGTCGGCGGAGATCACCAGCTCTCGAGGCTCGCGTTTCTTTGAAACGCATTGATCTACTGCAGCCCTGACGTGTATTTTGGCCTTAGCAGTTCGGACAAAATAACGTAAACAGTCACTTCGGGACCGTATCCAGGGGTGAGTCAGGGGGTTCGAACCTTCCCGCCAAACATTCAAAAATAATCGTTTTTCATAGGCTTTAACCTCTGATCTATGTTCTTGTCTTACTGAAATAAATTCGTAGATCTGGATCTGAGTCACTTTTTGTCTAAACTTTCTTCTGTGTGTGTTATCAATCTGGTCTCACGGCGGTGTGTGGTATTCCGGACCACAGGTTATGTTCAGTTCAAGTAAGAACAAATAAGCCAATAGAGCCCTGTCTTTGGTCTCTTGCAAGGACTATGGATACCCCGACAAAACTGAGCTGGGCTAGAGGTACTTGCTCGAGCTTTGGATTGATGCCCGTGTACTTCCCTCTTCGCCGCTGCGCGTATCAGAGGAAAAAGTGCAGGAGGTGCGCTGACCCGCTCTGCAGCGCGGGGCTTTACTGTGATATTTTGTAGAGGCAAAGTATTGTGTAGCTCCTACAGCTCCGTAGCTCCTACACCCCGCTCGTTTGCATCGGACAGGGTATAGGAATCTATTCGAGTCCGCATGGTCGTATTACAGAGACAAGGAGACGGAGGTTCTGGTTCTTATTTGTTCTTGGTTGAAGTAAAAGCCGAAGGTAGATTAGCATCAAGAAGTCCAGGTTTTGATACGGACGGATTTAACGTCACATTGGAGTTTACGACAAGCTCATACCGGTAAATATAGGAGAACAACTTTTCTCGAACACGTATGTGATGCATATCATCCTATGACCCACGTATCGTCACACAGAAAGTAAGCAGTGGATATGACTCCATATCAAACTCTCTGATGATGATATGCATGGTTATTGGTTACTTATGAAGGGTTCTGTTCGAAAAAAGTTATAACAGTTATCATACCGTCATCTCGTTTGATATGAAAATCACGAGCTTGACGGCCATTTAAAAATATCAACCTTGCTGCGCTCGGTAGATATTTTTCATACCTTACCTCGCCTTAGGCTCGGACATGTTATTTTAAAAAGCCGTTGATGTTATTTTTCGATACCAACCTCGATGTCGGAAGTTAACCTTGAATAAAGGCTATGAAATATCAGTTTCCCTCATTTATTATTAGTATAAACATTATATATTTTACTCTTCCGGTATTTCCAGCAAAATATTCTGGAGTAGAATTATGGCAACCGGAAACGTTTTGGAATGAGTACAGTCCCTGATTTGTTGATACCCTATGCTAAACTTTGGGTAAGTCAAGCGTCTGGCATACCCTATGTAGACACTTGATACATTATGATAATTACTAGTTGTACTAACCTTAGGAAAACCTGGTGATTTGAATGAATTTCAGAAATCGACCAATCAGAATCCCTTTATAGTGAGTAGGTCAGGATTAGGGTACCATCAGGTATCCAGCGTTAGGCATTGGGTATGCCAAATGTTAGAAATACCCAGCGTTTGGCATGGGGTATTCACAAATCAGGGGTTTGTGGTAGACTGACCACAACCCCGACGGTAGTTCTTCGGGTGTCGGAATTTTATTGCTACTAGTTGATGTCCGGATAAAATGAAAAGAAGAAACAGTGTGATGTTCACTCGAACGTCTGGAGAGGACTGGCAATTAGCTGAACGTATGCCATATAGAGGATTTAGTCTTAGGAATGAAAGTTTAGCATTGTAGTTTATAGAGGTGTAATGGTTTATTTGTAAAGTGAAACGTGTAAAACTTGTATGGCCTTTTGGCTGAATAAACAAGCGTTATTATTATACTAACAGATAAATTTAAAATGGACGTATAGCGTACTTCCCAGTTTGTTGCGACTGACCGAAGCCAAACTTCACAGCTTTATTTGTTTATATTTGTTTATTTATTCTAGGTGTGATACTGTATACAATTATTCAGTTTCATTCAACACCAGCTATCATCACCTCTATTTTCATTGGTCTCGGAATTATTTTCTGTGGTTGTGCCATGGTCCATAATGTCTTCATTTGGCAAAGGGTAAGTTAAACCATCCTCTTCACTGTCACCTGTCCTCACTTAACCTCTAGGGTTTGTATTCGCGCCAATCGCGTCACAGAGATCGTGGTTACCAAGCTACTACCCTCCCGAGCGCGGTAAGGAAATAGTTACTATTTCGAGATTGTTGGAACGGCCAGCGTAGTAACTTTTCACGAGGTTGGAATGAAATAGTAATCAATAGTTACTATTGTAAGAAAGGTGCAACACGCTCGTGTATCTCAAATCTGTTGAAATTACGCAGTGGGAACCATGGGTTACTACCCTCCCGAGCGTGGTAAGCAAATAGTTATTATTTCGAGATTGTTGGAACGGCCAGCGTAGTAACTTTTCACGAGGTTGGAATGAAATAGTAATCAATAGTTACTGTTGTAAGAAAGGTGGAACACGCTCGTGTATCTCAAATCTGTTGAAATTACTCATTCTTGTGTGTTCCGAAACGTCTGACATTATAGAAGGAATAAATTGAACCCGGATTGATGCGTGATGTCGATAGGGCAGCTCGTCTTTTTATGGCACTTGCAGCTTCGCTCAAGTGCCATATACCGATCACTTTTCGGTCTGTCGGTCGGTCGGTCGGTCTGTCAGGCCACTCATCTCGAGTTAGGGTACTTCCAGAGGTGCTAGGACGATGAAACTTGGCAGGCGTATTAGGGACCCGACCAAACTAACTTGGAAATAGTCACTTCCCCGATCCGACCACCGTGGGGGGAGTCGAGGGGGAGGGAATCCGGAATATTGACGTATTTGTAACTTTTGAACGGGGAATCGGATCTTAATGAAACTTGATATTTGGAAACACCTCGTGCCTCAGATGTCACACATCAAATCCGGAATGGATCCGGTGACTTTGAGGGGAGCTGGAGGGGGGGAACCGGAAATCGTGTGACATGTTCGGAGTGGACGGATCAGGATGAAACTTGGTGGGAAGAACAAGCACAAGCCCTAGATCGATAGTTGACAAGACCGGACCGGATCCGAGCACTGTGGCGGAGTTGGAGGGGGGGATCCGGAATTCTGGTGATCCCGACTTAAGATGCTTACAGATGTGCTAGGACGATGGAACTTGGCAGGCATATTATGGACCCGACCAAACTAACTTGGAAATAGCCACTTCCCCGATCTGACCACCGTGGGGGGAGTGGAGGGAGGGGGAATTCGGAATGTTGACGTATTTATAACTTTTGAACGGGGAATAGGATCTTAATGAAACTTGATATTTGGAAAGACCTCGTGTCTCAGACGTTACACTTCAAGTCCGGAATGGATCCGGTGACTTTGGGGGGAGTTGGGGGGAGGAACCGGAAATTGTGTGACATGTTCAGAGTGGATGGATAGGGATGAAACTTGGCGGGAAGAACAAGCACGAGCCCTAGATACATAGTTGACAAGACCGGACCGGATCCGAGTACTGTGGGGGGAGTTGTAGGGAGGGTTCCGGAATTCCGGTGATCCTGACTTAAGATGCTTACACATGTGCTAGGACGATGAAACTTGGCGGGCATATCAGGGACTTTCACTCAGGAACAGTCTTTTCTCCGATTTACCATCATGGGGGAAGTGGAGGGAGGGGGAAACAGGAATCTTGAGGTTGTCCAACTTTTTAACGGGTGATCAGATCTTAATGAAACTTGATATTCGGAAAGAACTCATGCCTTAGATGTCCCATTTCAAGTGCAGACAGGATCCGATCAATGTGGGGGAGTCGGGGGGGGGGGGGATTTTGTGACACGCTTAGAATACAGCGATTGGGATGAAATTTGGTGGGAAGAACAAGCGTAAGTCCTAGATACATCAGTGACAGAACCGGACCTGATTCGGTCACTCTGGGGGAGCTGGAGGGGGGTCCAGAATTCCGGTGATCGCAATTTAAGATACTTCAAGATGTGCTAGGACGATGAAAATTGGCTTGAAAGTTAGAGATTTGACATGATAACAACAAACGCACGAATTGGCGAATTCCTACTTTCATCCTTTTACCAAGCCTTGCAAGTGCCATATGAGGTTACAGCTCTTGTTTTTTACAGCATAGACTGCAGACATATGAGATGGGTTCTTGTCAGTTAGGCTTAGGCTTTTGGGAATCACTGGCTCCTGGGCCCATGAAATCGTGCGTTTTCCGCATGGACAAGCTGTCGCAGAGAGGACGATTCAGTTTTCCGCTCCGGTGGATGCGCGGCAGTCCTTGCGGAAAGTCTCCCTGTGGTTTCGTTCCGGTTCTATGCCTTTACTTGAAAGAATTCCTTGTGCGCCCAGAGTGCTAATTTATTTTCGTGAGGGTTTTAATTTTTACCCGTCAAAATAAACACAAGGCACAGAGGCGGAAGAAAATGTGAATAAAACAAGAAACAGACAAATAATTTACAAAATATACAAACATAACATCTAGCCCAAACTTACGAGTTATTCAGGTCAAAAGCCGTGATCAATATTTCTGATATGCTTCAGTTTGTCTCTCAGTTGCTGCTAGTGGTTGATTGAGCTGATAACGATTGAATATTTGTGAGTCGGGTAGGGGGGGGGGGGTCGCACGTTTTTCCTGCTGAAGGAATAAAATTAATAGATATCATTTACGTAAATGTTGATGATGGAGTGCGACATTGGGGGACTAATATAAACTAAACCGCACGTGGTACTGGGGAAAATCGACCTTAGTTACCTTGAAAGTTGAATTTTTCCTTTAATCGAAGTATCAATCATCGAGATACTTCGATTCTTTAATTAGTCTTTCAAATGTAATAGGCAAATAACTTTTTTTTAAATGCCTTTTTTTGGTTTTGGTTCGTTGACCGAGGACCACAGAAGACATCACAGTTCTCACCTAGTTTTGACTATTTAGCTTTTCAGACTGAGAAAAAAACACACAGTTACATTCCATCAGTTTAATTAAAAAAACTTTTTCTTAGCCGCTTTTCGTTCATTAGTTCTAGGCCTGCTAGTGTAGAGTATCACCGTTACCTATGAAGTGCGCGTTTATATAAGTATGTATAAATTGCGACCTTACTTTTTCTCACTGGAAGTAATCGAACAGTAATCTACTAATTGTACTTGGTAGAAATAATAGGCTACCCTGCAAATTATGAGTATACTTTGAGATTTCTGGGTATTTCGGTACTCATGTGTTGAGTTTGTAACGGCAGGGTTTTTTTTTCGGGGGGGGGGGTGCCCGCAGGTCGGACGAAAACGTACAAATAAGACGTAGATCAGAGGTTAAAGCCTATAAAAAACAATTATTTTAGTATGTTTGGGGGGGGGGGTTGAACCCCCTACCCCCCTGGATACGGCCCTGGTAGGGGTGGACTATGCTTCTTTCTTTTTTCTTTTCAACCAACAACTTTAAAATTCGACCTCATTAAACTTCGGGCAGTGCCATGTTCTTCTAAGAACATACAAGTCGACGTATTACGTTTGTATTTTACCACTTTACCTAACATTGTAAATACCACCCAAATAACATACCGTAGCATAGTTTTGGAGTGAAAATGGCAAAACTGGTGGCTCAAGGTTTACAATAAATGTGTCTCAAGTTTTGCTTTTGGTGGATTAATCAACTTCCTGTAACGTCAGCGCACTTTGCTTTTCCACGTGCTTCTCGTTCTTAGCCCATTAAAGACAACTTTTACTACCGAAACTAACGTATGTCCACTCCGTACCTTTAAGCTGTGACAAAAAAACGGAGACCATTGCGCCGTATATGGCAGTTGTAAAGTGCATAGTTGTATAGCCAAAGGATAGTTACCTCAGCAGTTGTTGCCAAATTGTTGAATAATGGAATTCGATAGTGATGACCAGTAGTTAGCGACTCGGTGGAAGACTACCATCTGGTTGAATTACTTTAAGTCGTCCTTCGTCTACCGTACCGTCTACAGACGGTATAATGAACCTACGTTCGCATACGCGTCTTATAACCGTTCACCGGGCAAACATATCGAAAATCGATTTGTTTTCTGCTAAATTGAGAGAATTGATAGAAAACAATATTGTTTTGATTACCGTTCAACAGGCAAACATTTCGAAAATCGATTTGTTTTCTGCTAAAACTGAGAGAATTGATAGAAAACAAGATTGTTTTGATTGTCTTTTTTCGTTTCGAATTTTAAAATGCTTTTCGGGATCCCAAACGTTAGTGACGGATACCTATGAAAAAAAAAGTTGTCCGTCTGTCCGTCCGTCCGTCTGTCTGTGAGCACGATAACACTCGAAGGGAATGAGATATTTTGATGAAACTTGGTGTGAGGCTTCTTTGGGTCAAGAGTAAGGTCAAGTTCGTAGATGGGCACTGTAGCCCTACATTTAGGGGTGGGGGAGGGGGTTTAAATTAAGGGGTAAACAAAATATTTTGAAACAGCTAATGTGATAGTCGATTATGGGGTAAGAAAACATGCTGAACACGATGGTGAAAACCATTTTCTCGCCGGACAAGTAGTTCGTCCGGAATCCGGCCAAAACCGGAAAGTTTGTTAAAAGTAAAAGTTTTATTTGAAGTTAATTAGATGTTCGATTTAGGGGTAAGAAGACATGCTGAACACGATGGTGAAAACCGAAAATTTGTTAAAAGCAAAAGTTTCATTTGAAGTTGATTAGATGTTTGATTTAGGGATAAGAACACATGCTGAACACGATGGTGAAAACCATTTTCTCGACCGACTAGTAGTTAGCCCGGAATGCGGCTGAAACCGGAAAATTTGTTAAAAGCAGAAGTTTTATTTGAAGTTGATTAGATGTTTGATTTAGGGGTAAGAAGACATGCTGAACATGATGGTGAAAATCATTTTCTCTCCGGTCAAGTAGTTCGCCCGGAATCCGGCCAAAACCGGAAAATTTGTTAAAAGTAGAATTTGTATTTGAAGTTGATTAGATGATGGATTTTAGGGTAAGAAGAGACGCTGAATCTGTATATGACAATCATTTTTTACCAGGACATATAGTTCGTCCGGAATCCGGTTGAAATCGGATTTGTTTATAAGTTAAAGTTTTATTTGAAGTTGATTAGATGTTCTTTACATGGATAAGGAGATGCGCTGAATTCGTTTCTGAACTATCTTTTTTGACTGGACAAGTAGTTCGCTCGGAATTTGGCCGAAACTGGAAATTTGGCAGAAGTAAAAGCAGGAAGTTTCGATCAGTTTTGTCAACATAAATATGGCTTATACAGGTATATCTGAACTTAATTTTCTCAGATGATAGCCTGGCGAAGACTGGATCTGGCGTAGATAAGGCGTAGTTGTCTGGGTTAAATATTAAATTGTTGGGATCCCATCGAAACCTTTGGTCTTGTTTCGTATTGACTCCGATCTGAAAAGTCTTGGTACTATCTAATATCCAAAAATACAACTGAACATGAACACTTATTTACATTTTACGTATTTATCAAATTTATCCTTTTAAAATTGTATTTATTTCTCCATTGAACTTGATAATACTATAAACCCTATTTGCAAACTAAGTCATCACGAATTTAGTTCTTTACCTGGCCAGATTTCTGAACAGTGAGTGGTAAGGTAAGTGAGAACTTACCTTAAAGCACAATGGGTACCAACTATGCTTAAATTTTTATAAAATGCTTCACACATACACGTTTCTGACTTCCACTAGATAGCGCTTAAAAAATAAGCCGTGTTCTTGTCATTGCTTGTTATTGACGATTTCAGAGCATGGTCCTGCAAGGCTCAGTAATTCAAAAACTCACGGCCATGTACGAAAATCAATCATTTTGTAGAGCTGAGTAATGAGAGTGCCATGACTGCTAAAATAAACCGTCTCTATAGCTGGCAGATTGCTCTAGTGTTATCTGATGAAACTTTCTGTTGTTTGTAGTACCGAAGAAAAGTTTTGTTTTCTGGATGTAAAGTTACAAAACTGCCAAAAATGTACAAATATAACCGACCTACTTGCAGCTGATTCCAGAGCTTACTTTTTAGAGTTCCTTTTCCCCTGAGGTGTTTCTCCACGAAGAAGCTGTCGCTCGGAAAGAATGTCTCCACGATCGTCTGTGCGGTCTACAAGTCCGTTTCCCGTTGTCGCTCAAATTTAATAAACAACTTTTAAAGTTCCGATTTCAGTGCCGTCTTTACCCTTAGGCCGGTGCGGGGGGGGGGGGGGGGTCATGGGAAACCAGAGGCCAAACGGCCGGTGTGAATTGTTGAGAAATCAGGCTACGGTTGCTAGCCGTATTGCCTTGTTGGGTACGATCCAGGTATCATCAGCTACGTTGCACCGTCGCCGTTGTGACGTTGTTCATAACACTTTAATGAAAGAAAAACCCTGTGTGTATCACAAAACAGGAGACAGGTTTTGGTTCAAGCAGAAACAGTGTACCGTACTTAGAGACCATTTTTAAAGCTCAATGGGCGGATCAAACAATCATGATGCCACTTTACCACCCCCTAGAACGTAATGTTACATCAGAAATATATCGCTACGCCGTTTTTCCTGACTACAATACTCCGATTTACTAGCTTCGACAAATATAAGCGGAGTTACTTTTTTCTTATCTATTCGTTGTTATTATATACTCCAGATTATTTGTATTGTTGACCAATATTCGTATTAACGGGGTTACCTGAGAGTCCCTTGTAGCTCTGGAATCAGCTGCAAATAGGTCGCTTATATTTGTAAATTTTGGCAGTGTTGTAACTTTACATCCAGATAATAAAACTTTTCTTCGGTGCTACAAACAACAGAAAGTTTCATCCACAGCTTATCAACCTCGTTTCATCAGATAACACCAGAGCAATCTGCCCGCTACAGAGACTGTTTATTTTAGTAGCCATGGCACTCTCGTCACTCAGCCCTACAAAAAGATTGATTGTCGTACAATGCCGAGAGTTTTTGAATTTCCGCGCCTTGCACCATCATGCTCTGAAATCGTCTCCGCCAATATGTCGAAGAGTCAATGACAAGCGATGACAAGAAAACTTATTTTTGAAGCGTTATCTAGTGTAAGTCGGAAATGTATATGTGTGAAGCATGTTATAAAAAGTTAAAGCATAGTTAGTGCACATTGTGCTTTAAGGAAACGTTACTCCAGTCCCGTCACCAAAATTATGGTCAGATGTGACCATATGTTCGACCAAGAATGGTGTGTGCTAGTGTCGTGTGTTGGCGTTTTTACGTTTTTGACTCATGAAAAGGGGCCAATAACTCTAGGGTCCGCCAAAATTAAAAGACGGCACTGGATTTTGTAGCTCGAAATTTGGTGGGAAATTCCAATTTAGTGGCTAGTTAAGTCCGAATAATAAATTGAGCTATTGCATTAAAGTTTAACCGAAAAGGGCTGCGATAGGACGATCTAGTTACCCATCACTTATTCACTTAAGTTGGCTTGAAGACCCGCTGAAAATGCGTTACTTTGTTGTTCCGCTATTCACGAATGATGGATTTTCAAATAGTGGAATTTCCTTGTGATTTGTGGTACTCTATGCACTTGCAGTTTTGTTGTATGCCTTACGAGAAAGATTTATGATTTTTTTTTATTCAGGCACTAAGCAATCTTCACCAATCTCACCACTGCCCACTGAAAAGCCGCGTTTGTGTTGAGATTAAAATATCCCGCGTCATAGTAGAATTTACGCTGCATTTTAATATCTGCATTTTAAATTAAAAACGCAGATATTCTGAACGTCATAATTAGAGCAGGTAGAGGAAAATGAAAAAATCCCTTTGAAGAATCCAAATAATTCAGTGTATTCGATTGAATGACACATAAATAAGTTGGCTTTTCAGTTAAACTTTAAGCAGTTGAGAAAAAGTGAGGTCTTTCTCTATACAATGGTAAGTGCAAAAGCCTAATGTTCTGTATATTGAGATTTTGTTTTTATTTTCAGGCATTTTAAATTATTGCAAAAAAACACAAAGAACGGCTTTTCCGCGATTTCATAAATAGGCTATACCGCGGAAAAACTCCTCTATCAGGAGTAACCGCGTTCAAACTTCATAAATTGTCGGCCTCCAGTGACTTTCCACAGACCTTATCGCAGTCAATGATATTAGTTGCGATTTTGCAGATACCATGGTTTCTGTTACCACGGTAACTGGATCTGTAGTTTGTCGTTTTTTAATTACCGTGGTATATGATACTACGGTTGCTCTGCAAAACGAAAATTGCCGGAATAGCGCTTTTCGGTTTAATCCCCAAAAAAACACTGATATTCGGTCACATCGCTGAGTACCAACCTTCTTTTCCACCAATCCTAGGCTCAGTTATTGATGATGATGATAAGTGCGATGACTTTTTCAGATACCACGATCAGTTACCACGGCCGGACCATGGTATCTGAATATCGGATATGACGGTAACTGCAAAAACGCCTTTTGACCGTGGCATCATATACCACGGCAACTGCGAAAACAACTTTAGACCGTGGTAACTGCTAAAACTCTACTATTATCTGTGATATATCATCGGTAATTCAGTGAACAAAAAATGGAAAAGCGACAATTGGCTTTCGGAACCAGAGACAGGATTTATGCGTTCAAGCGAAGCTAACAAGTTTCCGATGTAAGGTCTGAATGGTGCAGTCGGTTAAATAAGAGTTTTCGGTCATTGAACGAAGGGTTCGTGACTAGCAGGGTAACCTACCTGTCCCCGAACTTACGGTTTCCTTTTAAATCTGATTACAACTATTCTAGGAGCAGTCTCGGTCGTCGCGATCCGTCTCCCTCGCTGGATCTCCGACGTACACGGCGAACCTGGATGATACCGTCTTCAGTCGGAAGATGGGCTCACCCTTAGACCCGGTGATGACAAATGGAATACCCCACGCTACCCTGGATCTGAGTGTGATAGCTCCGGCAGCCCATGAACTCTCAACGCTTGTGTAACCAGTGATGACATCTAGTGACGAAAAATGAAAACGGTGCTCTATAAAGTTAAAGCTTTTGCCTACCCGGGATCGGTGCTATTATGCAGTGATGGTTGGACACTCCTCTGTTTATGGAGATACTGATGCTGTGTCGACATGGAGATTAGCCCCATTCCATTCTATTAGGCTTCATTCCATTAGGCCGAAGGAAATGCAGTACTCATACATACAGGAGAGGTACCAAACTCCTAAGTACATAACTTCGAAATTCATCTCAAAAATGTTAAAAGGAAATTTCTTTGCAGTCCCTAAGGTTGACAGATCTGGACAACCGAGTTTGTCTGAAATTCCGAGAAATGTTAAAAGAAGCATACCGTTACTCCGCTCTACTATCGACCCTGCCCGAAAGTTTTTGGTCTCCATCGGTCCGTGTGTCTTCAAAGCCATAGAATTCCGCTGTTAGAACGAGCTTCGCGAAAAATGCCTCGCTTTTCGTAAAATATACAATTAATTTTCTTTAATGTTTTGAAGCTAGTGCTGCATTTCCTTTAAAGCTCGTATCTTCACCTGACAAGTGGCGTATGTAGCCTACTCACTTGAATCAAGAAAATAGAACATAACAAAAATAAATTTTTGAAACTGGTGTAATGCTCCGAAAATGGAAACAGTGCTACTGAAATACCATGCTACCACGATGTTTCGAATTTCGCCGCGCCGCTTCATTTGTGTCAAATGAAGCTACACCGCGCTCTTTGTGGTCTACTATGTCGTGCGGAGTCTACGCAGTGGAAAGTCGCAACTATTCTACCGGGGCAAAGATTTTAAATGCTCTTCCTCACTTTATTCTATTTTCTTGATTCAACTGAGTACATATGTTATACGACCTGTCCATATATCAGTCTAGTACACTAAGCCCTTTTTTTTATACCCATGCCCAAACGGTGGGGCATGCTAGCAGGGGTGAGCATGGCACTCAAGCGTATGTGTACCCCTTTTTCCCCAGAGGGGTACCAGGGTTTTTTCGCGCCAGACTTTAACACGTGGAAACGATGATCCATGGGTTCCTGTTCGCCGTTTTACGATTCTTAAAGCGCTTTCCAGTAATATCGATTTCGGAGTGAAGCTCGGTAGATAAAGAGTAGAAAGTGCCTCCTGCTTCTGCTTATATGCCTGCGTTTAAATCCCTTCGCCTCCGATCCATATCAGATCTGGAATTTACATACTTCTTCTGTGACCCTGACTAGATCCTGCACGGAAATTCCCCTCCTGAAATCGACAAAGACAAATAAAACAGATTTCGACCAGATTCGGGCTAGTTTCCGGATCGACCGGAATTTCGGTCCGATACGCCGGCAGAGCCGTGGCCGAAAATCCGGTCGATCCGAAGAAGAAATAAACCTGAAATCGGGTCGGTTTCATTTTGTCTGGGTCGATTTCAGGCGGAAAATTTTTCGTACCGGACGAGTTTGTCGGAAGGTGGGGGAGCGTTAGAATTTGGCATTTTGATCTTGTACAGTACAAAGTTATTTATTTGTACATTTCTGTCTATCTAGACATTTATTTTTGTATATTTTGTTGAATTGTTGTCAGTAAATGTTTTCTAACATTTGAAGCTAGTTGCAGGCTTACCACAGTTTACTAGATAGTAACCTGGACTAAGGGTCCATAGAATTTACTTCCTTCGTCCCTCTAATAATACTTTTAAATTAAAGCTTTTTCGGTTAAATAAAAAGCTTTCACGGAGATCATCTTCGATCACGAAGAAAATCGAGATGAACGTAGTAAGTGGTACCACAATACAGTTGTAGCTATAGGCGTATTCTCGCCGTTCCCCGGGGAATCGAAGGGAACGGCGAGAATAGAGGGAGTCACTCACTCCACGCGGACTCCGCGTACGGAAAACAACGGGGAATGCTTCCAAAATGGATTTTATTCGAAAAAAAATAAGCAGTTGACGAAATTAGTCTGGATCCATTTATTTGTGGTTTGGTTTATTCTGATTGTTCTTGCTAATACTCTTCGTTATACTGACTTTGCTTTCCAGAAGCTTTTACTTTGTTTTGACAACTAGCTTTTAGCAGCAAGTTGCAGTTGCAGCTGCGAAAAAAACATGCTAGTTGGAACTTTCCTGGATACATTTTGGTCACTGTAGGCAGGGGCGTCACTAGCATTTTATCTTTGGGGGGGGGGACGTCCAATTTGCGCCGACGGACTCAAAAATGTGCGACAAAATAATTTTAGATTGTAAAAATTTAGACCAGCAAAAATGGATTCCCCTTCGAATCTGAAAGGTAGTCCTTTTTGATGATGTTGCGATAATCGGAGCATTTCCCGTCCGAGGGGACTCGCTAGAATACGGGGGGGGGGGTGAGTCCGCGGGACAAACAAAAACGCGGGGACTCCTCAAGTGAAGTCCTCGGGGAACGGCGAGGATGCACCTTATGAGTCGATTCGCAGTAACCGCCTCTTCGGAAAGACCATTCCAGGGCTCAATGATTCTGTTTGCAGAACTCCGGAGACAACCTTGCGGAATCGCAAGTTAACAAGCTTAAACCAATGTCCCCCCCCCCCCCTATTATGAAAGTTGCCGTTGAAATTTATGGCAACACGCACTTTAATGTTGTCATAACCATTGTTGGTCAGTTTGAACGTCTCAGTTAAAGTCTTTGATTCATTTGGGCCGAGAAGTAGGGAGACACCGTCATCTTTCGATGGGTCGGATTTTTACGAACACACTGTTACCTTTGTTTTCTTCAAAATCCTCACGGTAGCCAACGTTATCCACAAATTACTTGAACACAAGTCACTCTTGAAAGCAAGGTCGCCATTGCTAATTAACTGTTCATTGATCTCCAGGCGGTGGTCAAAAGAGTTACTAAAACCTTCGAGAAGATCGAGTGGCGTGTAAGAGGATTAAAACAACTAAGTATATCGGAAGAAGAAATCATCGGCCAGTTTGACATTCTTTGGTCTCGGAAGCTGAATATTATTTAACTCAATTTTAGAATTTTCAAGAAATCACTATAACGAATTTAGTAATATTTCCGGCGTTTGTTTATTGTGATCTAGTTTACATCCTTAATTCTTTGGACTTACGGGAATTAACAAGAAAAAAATAGAAAACAAAATCGATAATGAAAATAATTAGTCTGATTTTTCTACATATTTTCCATATGCCAGCCACAATAAAAACATTTTCTTAGATCCATAATCAAACTATGATCCCAGCCTCCCCATGTCGGTCACTTCCGACCCGCGCCACGATGACCCAGCGGTCGGATCGAGTCGTGGCTTCATTTGGGTCCTGGGTGGGGGGGGGGTCTAGACGTTGCAAGTGCTAGAATGCTTATGATGCAACTCCTTTAAATCTCTAAAAATCTGTAAGAGATGGAGGGAAGGCTTGGCAAGTTCCTCAGGGTAGGGTAGATCATGCAGAACCGGTAAGAACTTCGTAGCTCGCCTTAGAATTTTATCATGGGCTTCAGTACCACAATAGTAGATGTTCTTCAGATGAATGGTCAATTTGGAGGTTTCTGAATTTCATGGTTTCGCGGGTAGATGGCTACGCATATCGAGTAAGGCCTGGGCTTAACTCTATAGATAGATAGATTTATTTGCGCTAAAAAGCCACAAGGGCCATGGCAAATACAAAGAAAAATAACAATAAACAACAAAAATAACAAACCTACAAAAATCCTTCCCTATATGACAGAGCGATCCGAAGAAATCTTCCAAATCTCTTTATATCCCCAAAATGTTTACTTTTTAATTTTCTAACAAGTTCCTCCCTCGAGAAAAATCCCACCCTAAAAATTTCCTCCCTTAAATCCCTTAAACCCTCACAATCACAAATAAAATGCTCTACATCTTCATCAATCATCCCGCACAAAGGGACTTGACTAAGGGTTCGTTCCAGCTCTTCCCGAAAGTTACTAAATAGTTACTTTTCAGTCCCTTTCACCGTTCCAGCTTGTCACAAAGATACGGGGAGCACAAGGAAGATCGTCACTTCGAAGTAACTTTTTGTAAAGATAGTACCCGACCATCTTAGCTAACTTTCACTTTCCAAGAGCCGTCTTGAGAAGGGAACTCGGGGCAGCAATGAAAGACAACGCGCATTATCTCGTCCCGTAGTAACTTCAACCGTTCCAGGTAGTAGTTAATTTGTGACGTCACATGTAGTTACTCCGAAGTAACTACGAAGAAGAGCTGGAACGAACCCTAAGTCCGAAACACGCCAGTGATCCTCAGGAAGAAGGAGTAAACGTCTCACTAGCGACTCAAATCAACAACTCAAATCCTGTGTCAACCAATTACCGCGATCTTTAGGAGCAGCTGCGATAACGCTTCCGGCAAGGGGAGTTAGTCATCAAGAGTATATTCAGCTTTTTTTTAAATACAAACCCGACTTCTGCTATGGCTCGCCAGCACAACGAAAAGCATTCAGGCACCAAACATTAATGTGCTAAATAGCAAGACAAGAAATAAAAATGAAAGAAAACATTAACAAATATTGCTTACAATTTCTTATCCAGTTCGTAGAAGGAATTCAGGATTCCCGGCGTCTCGGAATAAAACTTGGGATATAATCTGTGTTGTGGTTTTAAAAACGTTATGCATTAAAGGTTATGCACAAAAAGCATTGACAGGAAGAGCCTAAAAAGTATCAGGTGACTTTTTTGTTTGTCGTCGTGACATCGGAAAAGTCAGCAGATGCTTTTTCGGCTCCTCTCGGCAGTGCTGTTATGCAGGGCCGTTACCAGGGGGGTTAGGGGGTTCACCCTCCCCCCCAAATACAAAAATAATCGTTTTTACAGTTTCTATGTCTTTTTTGTACTTTTTGGTCCGAACCACGGGCAAAACCCCTCCCGTTCTGGATACGGACCTGCTGTTATGTATAACATTTAATGCATAACGTTTTCAAAATTACAACAGATTACATCGCAAGTTTTCTGTTGAAACTGCGCATCCTTGTGCTCTGTTATGAAACTCCTGAAAGTGTGCATGTGACACAGATTACGGGCCACGTTTTAGGTGTCGGATGGACAAGATCTGTGCCTACAAAAAGCTTCTGTTCTTCACTAGTCAGTGGTTTGACGCCATGAGTGCCTTGATGCATTCTATTTGAGATTCTCCAGACTCCATCCCTTAATCTTCTTGTTTAGATCTTTCAGGTCTGGAGAAGTGGATCTGGACCATGCCACTCGACCAGAGGCCATCTGTCAGGATTTGCTCAGGATAAACCCAGAAGGTCTTTATGAACCCATGGTGAAACATTAAGAGATGTTACGATTATTTGTGTATCTGCTAGTGATATATCCAGGGGTGAGGCCAGAGGAGGGTGGATATTACGTAGGCGATGGTCAGTTTGAACTCGGAAAGACGGACTTCGGGTTAAGGTAAGGATGAGGTTCATTCAAGCATCACTAGTTCTACAGAAGAGATATTAAAACAAATCCGGCAGAGAGCAGTTCACGAAAAGGTCACCCCCTTAGTTGTAAGTGCAGTAGTTTTCTTTTTTAGTAAGTGCAGTTGTTCTTTACCGCTTACGAAGTGGTCTACGCACAGTTCTTAATATGCTCATACAAAAACTTTTTCACTGTGCGGTCTGAGCTTCCATATGCAGCATACCAAATAAATTAGTAGTAGAACACCCGTCTCTCCGTCCTCCCAAGGCATCCTAGCTCCAACTAAGATAATCCCGACCCAAATGAGCCCTACCCGACACTTATACGTTCTCACGGTATTTGAGAAGCTCGATACTCTACGCCGATGGCGCTGCATAAATGGCATACAGGGCCTCGGGTTCCAGCACCCGCTTAGTATTTACGGAACACGAACGGAGATTCTTGCACGGCGACAGGCCGGAGAGACGAAGGTTCTTATCATTCTGTTTTTGGTCCAACCCAGTGGTCCGTTTCATTTTCCAGATCCAACCACCCGTGGGGGGGGGGGCGAGGATCCGGCACCGTATAAAGTTCCGGATAGGAAATGATCTGATTCGAGTGAAATTTGAGGGAGGGTTGGAGCTGACGCCCTAGATGTGTCCTGACTAGGTCTGCACATCATCGGGTCGCTGACACGCGTAGGGATCGACAATCGCAAGCATGTACTTTTTCTTAGACGGTACAAACGACATTTTCCCCAGAGATACCACCAGAGGACGGGATTCGGCCTCAGTGGGAAGAGTTTGAGGGGGTTAAAGTAATTTCCGGATATGCACTTTGCGATGCTCAAGAAGATGAAATCCACGATAAGTCTGAAAGGTTGAGTTCACTTGAAAAGCAGATGTGATCTAGTTTCATTCACTGACATAGCCAGTACAGAGAGAGAACATTTTCGGTAGGCTTCTAGGCACCTTTTTCTTAAAGTGTAAGGAAGACTACCTTTATCTGTTCACAACTAACCCTACGAGGATCTGCAAATGACTGTTTCGTGTTAAATCATTTTTCCGTCAGTAGCATTTTTTTGTTATTTTTTTTTTTTACCACCCAGTAGCCTACCTATAGCGTCACTAGCGGATCGAATTCTTCATTGCAATTGAGATTCCATTATACAGTCACTACATAAAATAGGCGTTCAACAGGTTTCAATCCGTCTGATCAATCATGGCGCAACGATTGATCTGCCAAACTAAAGACTACTCATTTTGACCCGGGCAGAATAACCCTCGAGCAAAAAAAAAAAACCTACCCTACCGTTTAATTGATTGAATGTAAAAGGCTGTTTACATTGCCAGTTACTCAGTTACTAACAAAAGGACTTACTGCTAACAAGCAAAATCCCTTCTGCTCTCAGTTGGTATCTAACTCGAGAATAGAATTCAATGAAGGTAAACTCCGTAAGATCTTTGGCTTACCCACTTTTTGTCATAACAGCGAAGTAGATGTTATTACATCTACTACTTGGTTTTGTTTGCGGCCCTGAGACTGAGACTGCTAAAGAACAGGGATCCTCGTTCCCGTTTTTAGTACTGGCTTCTGACGAAGAACCAAGAGCTAAACAACAGAGCCTTCCAGATTTTAGTACTTGTTCCTCCTACATGCATAGGAATTATCGGAAACTAGTTACCAGACAAAATACTAAAAGAAGGAAGGATGGTGCTTTGTTCCCCCTTTTAGTAGTGTTCCTCCTGGTGCAGAGATCTGGATTTTTGTTCCGTGTTCCAGATTTTAGTACGTGTTCCAGTTTTTAGTACGCGTTCCTCCTGCACCGTCTCGTTCCGTTCCATTCCAGTTTTTAGTCCATCCCCTCTCGTAGTGGCGTTGAGAACGTGGAAGACGTGCCGACAAGCCAGATTCGCAGTTAGACCGCTCAATATTTGAAGTTCATCGAGGATGCGTTTTTTCCTGTCAAATCTCGAACGACAGAGAATCAAATACGCTGCTATGTGCCTGGCTACAAAATAAAGTGGATTCTCCACTGGCAATCGTAAGTCCGTCACAACCGTGCTCATCCGGACCCGGCGCGCTCTCATTGGCTGAAAACCGCCAAAATGGCCGCTTCCGACGGGTTTCGATCGTTTTCGACAGCTTACGATTGCCAGGGGAGGACCCACTTAAGTTCAGACGAGTCCCGTAACTACACTGTCGGAAAATTCATAACAGATAGCGCATAACACTTTCAAGAATAACACCTTTTCACTTAGAAATAAAGTGTTGTGACCAATTAAGTTTACATTATTTCGTTCCTAGATCTCCAATAACACCTTCAACTGGTAAAAATACTAACGGAAACGAAAGAAACATAACAGATAATATCCCAAAATGTTATCTGTTGAAACCGGGCATCCTTCTGTTGTCGTTATGTAACTTCCGACAGTGTAGTATTTTTACCAATTGAAGGTGTTGTTGGAGATCTAGGCACGAAATAGTGTAAACTTAATTGGTCATTACACTTTATTTCTAAGTGAAAAGGTGTTATTCTTGAAAGTGTTATGCGCGATCTGTTATGAAACTTCTGACAGTGTAGAAGCCTAACAAGTTTGTTTATTGACAGCAGAAAATTTGTGGCTGTTGTTGATCCCATATCTCTCAATTTCCATCAAGCTACCGCAATTCTTTCAAGATATTTCACACAAAAAGAATATCCTTATTAATAGCGGAGTAATGGGAAACGCATTTTCATCGGGCTTTCCAACTTGTTTGTGTAGCCTAAATAAGTTTAACAGACTGGCATCTTACTAGGCTGTGGTTTTGCAGTCCCACTCGGCGAACCTTTCAATTACTTTTTGGCCCCAGTACTGTAAATACATCTTTCATCAGAGCCTTCGGAGCCATTCAGTACATATTATAAATAAATAAATATAAACGGTTGCTGTGTAGGCCTACTCCATTTGTGACGTCTGCATCTCGCGACGGGTAAATAAATCCATTCATTCTTACCCAGGTCTGTGATGGATAGTTCGCAGTATTGGTGAGCACGGGTCGCGTATGGGAGGGAGGGGGTAGTCGGTAAAAAATAACCGAGTCGGCGCAAAGTGCCGCAAATTTTCGCGGAAACAGTCGATTTTTTTCTTGGAAACAGTCGATGTTTTCTTGAAACAGTCGGTTTTTCGTAAAAATAGTCGATTTTTCGTCATAACAGTTGTTTTTTCGGTAAAAACAGTCGGTAAAATGACCAGCCCTCGGTAAATACCTTGCCCCCCCCCCAACATTTTGGCTAGGAATGCCTATGTTGGTGAGTTGCTGTATTATGGGCGATGGCTGTAATTATGTAGTAGGCCAGTTAAACAAGACTCATAGAAGTGACCTATGGTCCGTAAAATAAAGAAAAGGTTTCATTCATTGAAGCACTTATAAAGTAATATATAACAACCTTTAAGTTAAAAAGAGCTGTTGCCCGGTCGGGCCCCCCGAAAGAAGTGAGAAAGAAGGTGAGTCATGCACCTGGCATGATTCATAATGTCAACGAGTTAATAGATAACAACTGCAGCACATAAAGTGGCCGCGACAGTATAAAAGATTAAACATAGGTGAGTTGCTGTATCATACTTTTCATTTCTAGGTCAGAGGACCTGGAGTGCCCATCAAACAACGTCATCACAACCAGATACAAATGTCACAGCAATGGCGAGTGGACAGATTGTTTCAGGAGGCACTGCTGTCAGGGATACACCTATATTGCAGGAAGGTAACCAGTCCTTCCATCTCCTTTATGCAAGCCGCGATTGCGATGGCAGATGATGCAAAATATCTTCCCAAAATCAGACATAAAATAATAAAAATGCCTCTACCATGTCACCCAAGGTACCCGTTTTAAAGCTGGATCACCTGATTCCATTTGTACAGAATCACGCCGCTGGATCCGTCAACAAGCGAGGTGCCATTTCAGTAAGCCTTAGTGGGGGGGGGGGGGACAAAGATCAAGTTTGGGCCCCCATCCCAGGCTTATTGCTCAGACTCAAACTTTACTTACTTTTTTTTTTTTTTTTTTGGGGGGGGGGGGGTAAATTTGAAGTCGTTTTCGAACGTCATTCCTTTGCATTTTGCCTTTTGGAACCTATTTAGGGGGCACAAATATTAACAATATTTCAGATTTACAAATTTAACCCCCCACCCCTGCAAATGGCTGGTCGAAGATTTCAACTTCACCCACGTCTGACATTGTGCAATGTTTAAAATCTTATGATGCGGATGGACAGCCAGGCTGGTTTGTGGAGCGATCGACCATCCGAAAAAAACAGAGGAGGCGCTTGAATAAGATCAAAACCTACATTCCCCCTTGGCCAGTTCCTCTTTGACCGACAGGACAGGATATACACAACTCTCTAAATGATTGGATTCTCCTTGGCAGGTGCCTGGCTGAAAATGAAGATCCCTGCTCCCTCAACCTCTGCGAGCAGAAGTGTTCAGTCTTCTTCGGAAGAGTCATCTGTACCTGCTTTGCTGGCTACAAATTCAGCGCAGAAAACCACAAGAAAGGCGTCCGACCTGTCTGTTTAGGTGAGTCTCAAAGACGGTCGACCTTGTTGTAAACTGGGTCAAAGTAGAGGGAATGAGGGGTCGGACATGCTCCGACGGTATCGTCGGTATCCTGAAATATTGGAGAGAGTGCTAGAACGAAATTGACGTCTAACTGGACAAGTTTATCTGACTACACGCTGGAAATGACTGAAAACTTTCAACTTTTTTTCGGTCTTCTTGAATGAATAGCTCCCATAGGCAGGCCCGTATCCAGGAATTTATTTCGGGGGGGGGGGGGTTTGCCTGCGGAATTTATTTCGGGGGGGTTTTGCCCACGGATTGGACCAAAAAGTACAAAAAATACATAGATCATAGGTTAAAACCTACAAAAAACTATTACTTTTGTGGGTTTCGGGGGAGGGGTCGAACCCTATAACCCCCCCCCCCTGGATACGGCCTTGCCCATAGGGATTGGTGGCTCCGTGCTGCCCTTACTCTACAAGCACGTTAACTCCAAGACCGTTGCATGTTCCAGAAAAAAAAATACGCGAGAAAGAATTTTTTATTCTTCTAACTGAGAAGTTTAGATATTTCTGAGGACTGTGGCCAATGGTGGGTACGAAATGGAACCTCAAGGGAAAATTCAGGAACGCTTTAGGAATAAAAATTATAGTTGAATTTAGGACTGTTAGATATACGACCTTTAGTTGATCAGAAAGGTTGTAAGAACATTCCAGTTCATTCACACGAATCTGACCTCCTTGGTCAGCGATCGGCATGTTTGCTTGCCTGATCACGACTAAACTCGGATTAATTAGACTAACTTGTCTATCCGTCCTCGACAAACAACAGTGAGACACGACGGTGAGCGCGAGGAGTTAATGTCTTCTCTACAAATCGAAGGAACGACGAATGTGGTGCTGGGCGAAGGACGTCTTAAAATCCAGGTTCTTCCAACGACGACGAAGAACTTTTTCTTCCCATTCCCATCCTGGTTGGGATGGGAACTGATGTGGTTTCGAGGGTGGTGGTTAAGGCTAGGTCTTAAATAGGGTCACTGGGACCCTGTGAATAGCGTGGAGAAACTCTTCTATAGACCGGCGGCGCCCGACCTTATTTTCCACCCTCAAAACCAATCAGCAAACGAGGGGGTGGGGACGGATGTCCTAGGTAGCCTATGGCTCAAACACCGTGCTCTTCTCTCTCCAAATAAGTAAAAGTATACTTAATACTAGTTACAAAAAGTCTCCTTAGTTCAACAGGATGTTAAGTTGATGCTGTGTTACCCGGACGTGATGAAACTGATGACGGATCAGTTTCATACAGGTAATACTAGGTCGAAAAGACGCTAAAGCACACACGCCATCTAGCGGCAACAACCCGAGCTTATTGCCTAGATGGCATATGTGTTTACACCACGGCTGAGAATAAAACCAAACTGGACGTGGCTTTCAAGCCACAACAGGAACACACTTATTTTCGGATCCAATTATCCGTGTAGAGGACTCGGAATTTTGTGTTTGTATGTGTGTTGTCATACTTTTCATACCTCTGAATTTTCAGATGTGAACGAGTGTGAGACTGACACCCACAACTGCGAGCAAACCTGCGTTAATCAGCCTGGATCTTACTCTTGTGGTTGCAAGCCGGGGTATTCCCTAAAAGAAGACAAAAGAACGTGCAAACAAATGACGGAACTTGAAGGGCAGGCTGGCCTCCGACCTAACGAGACCGAAGCTCAAGCCCCTCACAACATTGTAGGGTGTGTGTCGTCGTGCCAAACCGTTCTTCAACTAGAAGAAAAGATGAAAGGCATGGAGGAAAAGGTACGACATGACAACTCCAATTTACTACATTGGCTTACCGCTTTTACCGTGGGGATATGATTGAAATTTACAAGATATGTAAAAGAACTTTTTACGGTAACGTTGCAGCCACCGACATTTTCCAATTTAGTGCGTACAACAAACTTACGTGGCCACGATTTGAATCTGCAAATTTAGACACTACTTCAAGGATATCGGAAGATGGTCTTTCTCCAACCGAGTCATCGACAAATGGAACAGACTACTATCGGAAATAGTGAACAACACCAATGTCAATTCCTAAAAGCACATGGTCGACCTTTTTAATATATTTCATATGTTAGTAATATTTTTTCGTCGAGTATTGATTGCGGCTATTTTTTTTTGCACGGTATTGTTATTATTATTCTATGATGTACCAGAGTTCAGCAAGTTCCGTTTTCTTAATAAAAAGTGACAAACTACTTGAAATAGTAGTTCTTCTATTTGGAAATTCCGTCCTCGCTGAGTGGCTAGCACGCTGGAATCCACGGCGCAAGGGCGCTGGTCGAGTCCCAGCAGTGCCGAATGGTTTAGGGCGGGTTTTGTGGCGTAACTTTGTAAGACAAGCCAAAGTCCACCCAGTTTCGGCCACTAAAATAGGCTAATTCCAAACTGTCTCACTGTTCCTTTTCTATGATTCTGGATCACCCACTTTCGATCTCAGGGAGCTAAGAAAAGAAACTCATAGTCAAATCGAGCTTTGATGATTCGGGACCAACAACACACCAACCAATCAGAACAATCGTCAGTGAACTTCCAGCGTATCAAAGGTGCTGGCGGTGCTGATCTCCGATTCTCGGCCCTCAGCCAGGAAGTGCACCCTCAAATCGTTAGCCCTTAAACGAATTTTTAAAAGAAGAAAGGACACAGAATCTCATCATTATTTTTCCAGATCCAAGCTCTGACAACCGCGATTCGTCTGTACAGTTTTGCTGCCGGTCCGCCAGGACCCGAAGGTCCTCCTGGACCTGAAGGTTCCCCCGGTCCGAGGGGTTTCCCGGGCAGTGAAGGCCCTCAAGGACCCACGGGGCCACCAGGGCCCCCTGTGAACATCACATCCCTGGTGCAAAAAGAAAAGCTAACAGCAGACGACTTCCCCTTCGACAGCTATACTATCTTTGGAACTGAAAAGAACAGCAAGTTCTGTCGCTGCAAGAGGGGACCAATCGTAAGTAGATTCTCATTGGTCTACGAAATAAGTACGCCCTCAGACGAAGCAACTGCCAGCGATACTGAGGCTATTTTTAGCGGAATATTTGTGTGTACTTCCGCGGAAAAGTGGTTTTGTCTGCTTTTTTTGGTGGCAGTTTCGAATGTCTTAAATAATTAAAATCCAGATAACATCTCAATGAACAGAGCTTCAAGGTTACGTCCTAACCATTAAGAACTAGAAGGATCATCGCCTGCATGTCCCTTTGCCTGATAAAGTAGCTACTTTTATTATTTGGACTTCAATTGGAATTTCCGCTCAAACTTGAGCCACAAAATCACATCGAAAATTGTTTCTATAATTCGAGCCACAAAAAATCTTGTTGGTCGCGTAAAAAAACACTTGTGGGAGAAAGGAAGACCGCGGGACAATGCAACCGAGACAAATTCATTCTTTGTGGGACTGCGAAAAAAAATGCCATTCGCATCGCGGAAAGGGATACGTCAGCTGATTCAGTAATCCGTTCTCGCAGTCAAACTACAAAATAGACGAGAAATTCTTCAATTTTCAAAGCTGGACTATGGTACTAAGATGCCAAGGTTCCAAAACTAACAGAAACCACGTCCGAACCCCAGAAATCTACAGAATGATCAAACCTATACTCAGATCAACGCGAAAGAAATCTTGTTGGCTTCCTATAGGCTTAAAGAATCTAGCGGCGCAGAAATCGATACACTGATCATATCGATACTCAGATAAAACGCAAACAAAATCGTGTTGGCTTCCTAGGCTCTAGACTACGCTGGCGTAAATCTTATGCAGTCCCATCGAAGTCGATCGGTTTACCCGAGAAACTCGCAAGCAACCAGCAAGAGAGCAGACGTGTAGAGAGTCGAAGGTTAGAAAAACAGACGCCAAATTTCTCACAAAGAAAACCTGTGGGAACTCTCCCGCTGACTGGAGTAAAATGAGTAGTCATATTAAAGGTTCACTGAAAAGCTTATCGTTCCAAGTTTCCACCACGAGCATACAGTTGCTGCATTCCAGCTCGAATTCCCCGGATTTTACCTGGATTCCGAACCCGGATCAGCAGCTTGTAATGTCTCTCTACCGTCGGAACGCTCTAGCTATTACTCTAAATTTTGACTAACATAGGTCGTCAATTTGTAAAGTCCATCCGTACCTCCGACTGAACCAATCACAAACGACTCGAGAGGCGGTGCTTAATTGTGAAAATACTCTTCATGCGAAGAGCAGATTTGGATAAAGAACAAATGCGTTAAAGCAACTGTGAAGGGAAAATAGGCGGATTCGTGATGATGCTGTAATTGAGAAGGAAAATAACGGATTAGCATCAGGTTTCAGTTCTACTTTAATATATATCTACATTCATGTCTATAGTTAGTCTTTTCTGTAGGGTGTTGCTGGTCCTCCAGGCAGTGATGGACCCAGAGGTCTAAGGGGTGAGCCTGGACCGAAAGGCGACCCTGGGTCTTTCGACTTCCTTTTGCTCCTTCTGGCTGACATACGACATGATTTAGAGAACCTACAGGACAAAGTATTTCCTGAAGATAGGTTGGTACCAGTTTCTCACATGGGTTTAAAACACAAAGGGCAATATTTCAATTTGTCGACTTCTTCACCAAATCTCTCAAACTCTTTAAAAGGGACTCGAGAAGGTCCCTGCAATGTGGAGAGGACCCGAGGACTAGAGCGAGGACCCTAATCGCAAGAAATCGCAATGGCGCGTTTTTGTTTTACTAATTCTCGGCCGGTCTCGGCAGGCTTCGGTAAATTGGGGCGTGGCTTTGTCACTGCCAATCATGATCGTTGCTCATCAGGATGGTGAACGTGTTGGTGACGTCAGCATAGTTTCTGCGGTGCATGAAAACTTGTTTTGACGGTATTGCAGAACTTGGAAGGCTATTCTTCTTAAAGGGTTAAAGTGACCTCTAGGACAATAAAGGACTGCAAGAATAGGAGGAAGACGCCTTTTGTGTCGTAGAGGCTTTAAAGGACACCTGAACAATGAAACCATACTTGAACACACCATGGAGAATGCATTTATAGACATGGCCACGGAGAGCATTCTTCTCCTGAGCGTGACGTTTTCAAAATAGGGATGTTCGTTTCTGGAGGTTTGCCCATGCAGACCTTGTACAGCGCTGGCCGGATCGTATTGGAATTTCTTCTAGATATACGTTTGGGCTTACTGGTTGAAAAATATTCCAGAAGAAGGGTTGATTGGAGACATTTGTTCATTTCTAAAATTGTTCGGTACTGAAATAAGGACAGATTCAAAATCGAGCAAAAATCATAGCTTGGAAACACTATTTCGTATTTGGACTGCGTTTTCTGCAGGGCAATGTTAACGGAAGTCATACAGATAGGGATGATACTTGGTACTCTTCATTCAGGTGTTCTTTAAAGGAGAACAGGCTACTTTTGGGAATTTTAGTTAACTGACGATCTGGGTCCCGGCGTAGAAGGGGGGGAGGGGGGGGAGGGGGAAGGGGGGGGGGGAGGGGGAAGGGGGGGGAGGGGGGGGGAGGGGGAGGAGGGGGGGGGGAGGGGGGAGGGGGGAGGGGGAGGAGGGGGGAGGTTTCAACAGATAACACTTTCGGATGTTATCTGTTATGTTTCTTTCGTTCCCGTTAGTATTTTTACCAATTGAAGGTGTTGTTAGAGATCTAGGCACGAAATAGTGTAAACTTAATTGGTCATAACACTTTATTTCTAAGTGAAAAGGTGTTATCCGTGAAAGTGTTATGTGCTATCTGTTATGAAACTTCTGACAGTGTAAAGTATAAGTTTTGAAGCCAAGCTGACCATTCATAATGAAAGAAAGACGGTTGGCGGAAGGGCAACCGGAATATCCGAAGTTTTATTTATCCCTGATTTATCCTTCGCCTAACATCTTAAGAGGAATAATTAGCTGATAAACCCCGAAAATCTCATATTTGTTTCTTTCGTAGTATGGAACAAAAGATAAACTGAATCAGGAAATGAACCAATCAGACACAACGAACGGTTATTCCAAATCGTCTGACTTTTCTTGACAATTCTAGGCCCGCAACATTCGATCTCGAGGAAGCTGTGAAAAAAGAAATGGAAAAAGCGAAGAAGAAATACGCCAACCAAATCGCAAAGGCAGAAACTTCCCCCCATCTGATCAAATATTTGATGATTTCCGACCAACAAGATATCAGCCAATCAGAACCACCCTCAATGCCTTCCAACCAATCGGAGGAACCCTCAGCGCCTCACAAACAAGAAGTAAAGGAATTAGAGGAAGTCTAATACGTTACGTTATGCTGCGGACTTTTACATAGGAGTGCAAAATGTGTGATCAATGCATTTTTTTTACCCTCCATTTAAAATTTTTGATGAATATGACGCAAAAAAACGACGGGGGCAGAAAAAGTACACTCTTTGATAACACTGGACACAGGGATGCGCAATTTCAACTCGAGATGTTATCTAGAGGTGTTGCAGAAAATTTCAGTTATGATGTTTTAAGTGTTGTTTTTCCTTAAAAGTAACATTACACAACCATGTTTAGTGTTATGTTTGACAAAAAAGTCACACTTAAAGGCTCATAACACAGTTTTTATCTAACATTACCAGATAGTGTGGTGTCGGTCATCTTTTTAAAGGAGATGCATCATAAGCATTCTAGCACTTGCAACGTCTAGAACCCCCCCACCCAAGACCCAAGATGAAGACACGACTCGATCCGACCGCTGGGTCATCTAGTGGCGCGGGTCGGAAGTGCACGACATGGAGAGGCTGGGATTATAGTTTGACTATGTATCTAACAAATCGTTTTTATCGTATCAGGCACATGGCAAATGTGTAGAAAAATCAAACTAACTATTTGTATTATCGATTTCTTTGAGTATTTTGTTTTCTGTTTTTTCTTGATAATTCCCGAAGTCCAAAGAATTAAGGATATAAACCAGATCACAAAAACAAACGCCGTAAATTATACTAAATTCGTTATAACGATTTCTTAGAGATTTTGAAAGTAAACAAAATAATATTCAGCTTCCGAGACCAAAAGTTGTCAAACTAGCCGAGGGTTTTTACTTCTGACATATCTAAACGTCCACAGGGTGATATAGCCTACATCGTTATTTTAATCCTCTTACACGCCCCTCGATCTTCTCGAAGATTCTAGTATACCTCTAACCCGCAGTAGGAGATCAGTGAATATTTAATGAGTAATGGCGAGTTGACGAACTTGTTTTCAAGAGCGAAAGTAATTTGTGGATTACCTTGGATACCATGAAGTTTTTGGAGGAACCGAAGGTAACTTGGTGTTCGTAAATATTCGACCCATCGTAAAATGATAGTGTCTCCTACCTTCTCGGCCCACATGAATCAACTACTTTAAATTGCACATGCTCTTATGAAACTTCTTGACAGCGTATTCGGCAGTTGTAGGTTTACACAGTTTACCATGATTCTTGCGTTTGTGTATGCGACACATGAATTGCAGCTCAGTTGTGCACACTCCCATCCAAAATTCTTAGGCCGAAAGTTCACTAGATGGACAACCGAAGACCATGAGACCACGCGGAATTCTTAGCTAAAATCGAAACAGTATCTGCTATCTTGTTATGAAAGCGTGCAACATCATTAGTAATATACGATGGGCGCAATCGTTCGCTCACTTTGTTACGATTCTGTTTGAAAGACAAGGGCCCATATTGAGTTGTTCATAACTTAGTTCCTCATAAAGGCCTTGCATTAAGTATCCTTTAAGGGCGATCTCCTTATTTAGACTTCCTTTTGTCGACGGATCGCTTTTGGATAGCGGGAAATTTAATTTTGTTCACAAAAACTACAAAAGTAAAAAAAAAAAGATATAACAAATAAAACAGGATGTCGAGACCAACTGAAGTTGGATCTATCGAGTATCGCAGATTCAACAAAAACAAACACTTTGGCTACCATGCTATAGACCTACAAACGTCTAACGACAAATAGATTTTAAACCGCTAACCCAATAACCAAGTGATATACTACACTGATAAAGCAAGAAACATGAGTGGTGGCTCAGAAACCTAGGCCGAGTATTTCAAATTAACTTCATTACTGCAAGCTAAAAGTAACACGAAACAAAACAACGAAAACATGACGGCCATATGGACGGAATCTTCGAATTACATAAAACACTTCACAGTATATGGACGGAAATATTAGGATGGATGGGCGGGTATAATGCAAACAATACGGAAGGTAAGTAAACCGCAGAGACGATATTAGCTGATACGGCCTTCCGTTCAGCCTGTTTGAAAAATGCGCTACCGAATCCCCGGTTACATCCTGACAAGGTAGCCTCTCATTTCCCCCCATTACCTGAACCTCTGACTCCGACAATCAGGAAAGCTTTATCTCGCTTTGGCCTCTTCCAAAGGGGGAGTTAGAGCAAATACCCACATAAAGCTGTCATAACATAATTCAGAACCCCAATTCAGAAGCTACACCGGTCTACCACCAACCACTAATTTTGAGATACCCTATGCAAGATGCTGGATGCCCTAACCCGATAAATATTTATGAGCTGATTTGAAGCTCAAAAATCAACCAATCAGAATTCCTTTTTATAAGAGTAGATCAGCGTTAGGGTACCCCCAGCATTTGGCACAAGGCATCCCAAAATGAGGGGTTTGTGGTAAACAGAGCTACACTCAATTTATGCCCGAGGAATACGTAGGTTTGTGCTGGTTGAGGCAAGGGCCCATGACAGTTGTTCAAAACTTAGTTATCAAAAGTGCCTTCAACTACCTCCTTTTAGAGAGAAATATTGTTCCCCTTTATTTCGGGTTACTTTTGTCCACTGTCTGAGATGGCGCTCAAGATAATCTTTTTTTGGGCAGCTAGAAACATTTTTTTCTTTATGGAAGTCCATTTGCAATCGATTTTCTATCTGTTAAAAGTAGAGTACACAGAGCGCCATCTACTTTTTGTCGCTGGTGGGCGTCTTCTAAGATTTTTCGCTATCCCACAAAGGGGCTGTGTGGCTCAAAATGAGCGTTTCCGCGATCGTAAGTTATCAATCAATCAATTTTTTTTTCCAAATAGCTCAAAGCGAGGAATAAAATATTTACGAAATATTAATTAATTAATAAAAGAGGCTCGCACTGGGGAATTCGAAAATACCGCCATAAAACAGACAAAACAGGGTTTCCGCGAGTTTCAACGTGTGGGTCGAGTTAGTCGCACACCCTTTCTTAGCCGTGACGAATGGTCAGTAATGTATGATGTCAAGGTCGTTCCTTCTGCCATACTATAAGCCTTACCCCACTCGACCACTCTGACATATGAAACAGAGATTGGCCCCGGAAAAACACCTCCAACTGAACTCAAAGAAACGTACAAGGGTGAAAAAGATTACCAAGAAATCGATGCACTTGATGAGCATATTGGAAACGACTAGTAGGCCTATTGTGTTGAAAATTTTTCGTAGAGTTTGTAGAGGCTTGCGCCTTTTTTTTTGCTATTAACCATAATCAAATGGCATAGTTATGCCAGTAAAGGATATACTTAACAGTACAAACCCCAGAATTATATGTAGGATTGGTGTATTTCTGGATCATTTAAACAAGAAAATTAAAAGTATGTGAGGTTAGATTGTCGTTTGGGGGAAGTAGTTTAGTTTAGTATTGAAAGTTCGCCCGTATACTGAAGGTGAAGTTGGTATATTGTAGTGTTTTTGTTTTGTTTTTGTTCATGGCCCAAGGGCTTTAATAAACATCTATCTATCTATCTAATAATCCCTTCTGAAACAACACATCATGGGCCATTGGTAAACAAGAGTCAAATCGCCTTGTTTTAAGCGAGGAGACAATCATTTGATTGTCTAACGCTGCGATTGGAAAATAGTTTGGCACACTTGGTAACACTACACACGGTGAAAGCGGAGCCCCCGCCACCGCTTTTAAAACTGCAAAACAAGATTAAAACGCGGTCCACTCACTAGTCGCTATTTCGGGACGGGGGTAAACACCTCATAATCCAGCACCGAAAAGTTATACTCCCCCATCAGGAGGGCAGGGGAGGCATCATCACCGTCGTAGGAGTGGGGAAAGTTTGAGTAGCTTTCCATATTTTCGTTGGCGTTGCTTCCAATGAAAAGGTCTGCACCAGCACCGAAGATAGGACCACAGCTGCAATGACAGATTGTTAACCCGGTCGGTCTTTGTGTAGGCGTTTGCATTTATCCTCTGCGGATTTATTGTAACGAATTTGTAAGGTAAGGTAAGGTACAGTTTAAAGGACACCTGAATGAAGAGTACCAAGTATCATCCCTATCTGTATGACTTCCGTTAACATTGCCTGCAGAAACCCAATCCAAATACGAAATAGTGTTTCCAAGCTATGATTTTTGCTCCATTTTGCATCTGTCCTTATTTCAGTACCGAACAATATTAGAAATGAACAAATGTCTCTAATCAACCCTTCTTCTGGAATATTTTTTAACCAGTTAAGCCCAAACGTATATCTAGAAGAAATTCCAATACAATCCGGCCAGCGCTGTACAAGATTTGAATGAATTGCGCTTTTTGTCTTGGAGTCTGCATGTGCAAACCTCCAGAAACGAACATCCCTATTCTGAAAACGTCACGCTCAGGAGAAGAATGCTTTCCGTGGCCATGTCTGTAAATGCATTCTCCATGGTGTGTTCAAGTATGGTTTCATTGTTCAGGTGTCCTTTAATGAAAACGTTAAAAAAAAAGCTCAAATGGGATAAAAGCATCAGACATGCCAGGCACATAAAAACGACAATTTGTTAATTGCCTAACTGATTTGTAACAAAAAATAATAAACCCTAGCCTAAAACATTCTAACACGTGGAAGAACCCAACCCCCCTTGCACCGTGGGGGCCAGGTGACAGGGAATTTCTGCATGCCAAAGAGCGAAACTGATAAAGACGCTTTCACATTGCTTTCACACTGGCTTAAGTGGTTACGCGACCCTTTCGCATTTAAATATTCCTTCAGCCCAAGCTAATTGCGAATCAAATTCTAGAGTGCAAAACGGATACGTCAGCTGAATTTTATTAGCTAAACGTCGACCCTTCTTGGCAAGGGTCCTCATCAGGCTCAAGCCGCTCAAGCTTTGAACTGAACTTGTGGAAAAAACAATTAATTCACCTGAGGTATCCGTTCTGCACTGTCAAATACCTTTCACATTTGCTTGCTTAAGGGAACTACGGGATCGAAGAGCCAAATTCAGGATCGACTTCAACCTCGGTCCTTCGGCTTAACCTAATAATTTACCTAGACCGGCAGGACCTCGCGTATTTGGTAAAATTTGTTTTAATGGTTTGGGTAAATTTTTCTCGTAAATTTCAGTAAAATTTGGCCAGAAAAAAATTTTGCCGAATTTCCCGAGATACCACGGATTTTGCCAATTTGTTTTTCCTGTTCTGACATTTCAAAAATTTACCCAGTGAGAACATAGCCTAAGGTTAAAAAAAGGGAGATGAAACCCAACAAGATAGCTTCAGGGGATATTATCTTGTCTCTGATAATATATGTTATGTGTGTTATCTGTAGTATGTGTAGTACTGAGGGGTTGCCCACTCTCGATTTGAGTGTACAGCAAGTGCTCGGTGCCGCGATGCCCGGTCGGTGCCGGCACCGGTTGTCACGTGCTGAAACATCAAAATAAGCATTTTTAGAAGCGTTTGAAAGATGAATCACCTAATTTATTGTCGGCACCGGTGCCAGCACTGCCTATTTCGGCTGGTGCCGGCCGGTGCCGGGATGGGTTGTACAGCAGGTGCCGGGGAGTGGGTATCCCCTCGTGTAGTACGACAATAAATGAATGAATGAAGGAACTTACTCCTGGTGAAGACAGAGGGCGTACATCTTTTTCGAAACGTCAAATTTCGTGGGGGGAATCCCTTGATTGTTGACGAGGGTGAAGATGAACGTGTTGTCAGAGGACACGTAGCGTCCCTTCTGACTAGTCTTGCTCCAGGGGATGTCGCTGAAGCCACCGCAGATGTGACCTTCAAGGCCCTGAAGGATACAAATTAACATCAACAGCAAAAACAGCAGCCGTGTCAAGAACGAAATCACAGCACCAGCTTTAACTCCAACCAATTTTCAAAGAAGAAGTTCACAAAATCAGATATTTAAGGATGGATCTTTAATTGTTTTTCTACACGTTCATTTTTCAGCTTGAGCTTGAAGAGGACCCTTGCCAAGAAGGGCCGAAATTTAGCTCTAATAAAATGTAGATGATGCATCCGTTTTGCATCGTCAAACATCATTTCATACACTTGAGGTACAAATGATCATGGGCCCTTGGGGGATTATGAACGTTTTCGTGAGATCGCAAACACGTCCTTTTGTCAACTGTCGAGCTTCCTTCGGATCCGACCAATCGTTCAAAAGTTATGCATGAAATTCTGGTAGTCCGGATTCCAGTTCCCTCCAGTCCTCCGAAAATAGTCAGATCAGGGAAATGACTGCTTCCAAGTCAATCTGATCGGGTCCCCAACACATGCCGAATTTCATCGTCCAAGTGCATCTGTTAGTACCTTAACTCCCGATCACCAGATTTCCGGAAAACCCCTTCCAAAAGTTATCGGATCCGGTATCCGGACACGAAATGTTACGTCCGCGACACGAGCTCTTTCCAACTGTCAAGTTTTCTTTTGTGTCCAATCCCCCCTTCGAAAGTTATGCTTGCCTCAACATCCCGGATTTCCCCTCCCTCCCCCCCCCTCGATGGTCGGATCGGGGAATTCAATCTGGTCAGGTCCCTGGTACGTCTGCCAAGTTTCATCGTCCTAGAACATCTGGAAGTACCTTAACCCGTGATAACCGGAAATCTGGGACCCAGCCTCCACCCCCCTTCCACAGTGCCCGGATCCAATCCGGTTACGTCAACGATGTATCAAGGATATGTGCTTGTTTCATTTTATCCCGATCCCTCTACTCTAGGTGTGTCACGATATTTCCGGTACCCCCCCCTTCCAACTCCCCACACAGTTGGCGGATCCAGTCCGGACGTAAACTATGACATGTGATGCATGTGTTCTTTCCACATATCAAGTTTCATTCAGATCCGATCACCCGTTCGAAAGTTTTGCATGCCTCAATATTCCGGATTTCCCCTCTCCCCACTCCCCAACGATGGTCGAATCGGGGAAGCGGCTATTTCTAAGTCAGTTCGGTCGGGTCCCTGGTATGCCTGCCAAGTTTCATCATCCTAGCATATCGGGAAGTACCTTAACCCGTAATAACCTGAAATCCGAGATCCAGCCTCCATCCCCCCCCCCAGTTGTCGGATCCAGTTCGGATGTAAAACGGGATATGTAAGGCATGTGTTCTTTCCACGTATCAAGTTTCATTCAGATCCGATCACCCGTTCGAAAGTTACGCATGCCTCAATACTCCGGATTCACCCTCCTCCAATCCCCCCACAATGGACGAATCGGGGAAGTGACTATTTCAAAGTCAGTTTGGTCGGGTCCCTGATATGCCTGCCAAGTTTCATCATCTTAGCACATCTGGAAGTACATAAAAACAGGGTGAATGTATTTTTGCCGCTAGTGACATTGAGTATGATCACAGTGATTCTTTAAAAAGGGGTACGCTACCTATTTGAATCTTGACTAGGGGTACGCGGTGCAGAAAAGGTTGGGAACCACTATATATATATATATATATATATATATATATATATATATATATATATATATATATATATATATATATATATATATATATATATATATATATATATATATATATATATATTTAATTTGTAACCCAGCAAATGCACATGGCGACAGTGGAGTAAATGGAAATAAGGAAAAACAAACACAAAATAACAATCAACATTTGTGACGACAATCTGGACTAAATTTCTGATTAGGCCTAAAAAACTCATGGAAAACATCATGCACACGATGAGCTGGATGGGTAGAAGTTTTTAACAGAGACGCCGACGTCCTCTCCAGTGACCGAATGACATCTTGCACGCCCAATTTCTGAATTAATTTACGGTTACGACACGAACGAGGAAGATACATTACAAATTTACAATGATTAAAGTAGGATGTCTTTAAAACTTTCAGGTCTTTTTTCTGCACACCACTGAACTAGACTGACGTATCTCAGCCATATTCGGTTACGTTTTAAGGTAACGCTTACCTTTACAATGACGTACGTGGGCGCCACTCCATCACAATGCTTATGGAATGCTTCACTAGAAAATCCATGGATTGATGCTCGATAGATCATTTGCCATTGTTGGTGCGGGTTTCCATACCAGGCATTTAGAGTCTTCTGAAGTATAGCTTCTGCCTAGAATTTTCAAAGACTTGTTATTGAGGGGCCTAGAACAGTCTTCGAGAGGGGGCACAAGGGCACACAACTTCCAATGAAAAAAAATAAAAATTAAATGACATCAAACTATCACGTTACTAACTACGACTGAAAGCTCACTGCAGTTGACTTGAGAGGCCAACTAACTCTCGGCTCAAAGAATAGAAATGAAAAACAGGCTTCAGAAGAATTCACTCAGCACAGCCAAGATGGGCGAATCCGAATCCGGATTCGGATTCGAATCTGGATTCGAATCTTCTGCTTTTCATGCTGGATTCGGATTCAGACTCGGATTAAATTCCAAACCCCGGATCTTCCGAATCCGCTCCAATTGCTAGTCTTTATCCTTCCAGTTCCATTTTCCCGACTTTCCCGAAACGAGCCCCAAAGCCAAAGTCATTCCTGATTGCCGAGAGGTAAGGTAAGGTACAAACCCATACTAGAGGAAACCCATACTATGATAACCACACGAGAATACCCAGAAATGACCGTCTCATTTGCCTTCAGTATACTTTTTGTCACCTCTGATTTTCAAAACTATAACCTATGTACGTGATTTAATTTTTCGGATTCGATTCCGGATTCGAATCCTCAGTATGAAACGGTGGATTCGGAATCGGATTCGGGCTTCGCTCTGGATTCGGATTCGAATCCTTTCATGGTCGGATTCGCCCATCTCTGCAGCACAGTCCCACCACCTAGCGATCTCCTCAGTAACTGAATCGAAGATGGCAGAGACAGACTGTTACCCATTCAGGAGAGTCAACTGGTCTTCACCTCCCGGAACTTCCGGAATCTGGGCTTCCAGATTATTCTTTGACTTCTTCTGTAAATTGCATCTGGAATATGAACCGGTCCGAAAGTACATCAAAATAATCCGGAAAAAGGGGCTTTTGAACTTCCAGATTTCCGTAATTTTTAAGTATCGCAGAAGAAATTCAGAAAAAATCTCGAAAAATCTGGGAACCCAGATTTCGGAAGGTGAAGACCCGACTTAACGTCACCAAGAGGAGGTTGAGTTCATAGCCCAAAAAGTAAGAACATGAGTATAAGAAAAGATTCTACACGGATTTAAAAAAAAAAAAAGGCTAAAGAATGACTAGGAGCGTCTAGGTATTAGGCTAAGTAATCAGGGCAAGTTAGCCTACCTGTGTAAGTATGCCTGAGCTAGGAAAAAACTGTGCAGACGTTCGCGGTTTCAGACGCTTTTCCTCGGCGTTTTCCCGGAATTTCGTCGGCAGGGCGGCAAATCGATAACGTTCCAGTGAGACTTCAATCGGAACCAAACCAGTGGGCTCAACTTCCTCCGCGAAGACTTGGCTATCTGAAAATACAAGACAATTTACATTCTTTCAATGACTGGCACTTGGGTTTCACTCAGAGCAAAAGAACACTAGGGTGTAGCGTTAAGACTTGAAAAAAGTGACACACACTCGAATAGCAGCGACACTAGCAGCACTACCGACAGATAACGTACCTACTTAAACTCAGTTGTGCACCAGCGCTGGCTTCGGTAACTCCAAATTCCGAACACAGCAAAAAGAGCCTACAACATCCCCCGTTTCCCCTCTGTGTGCAGGCTGCGTCGTAGCTGTACTAGGATTTTCTAAATCCGCAAGTTGTCTCGCTTTAAATGCCGCAAGCGTAGTGGGCGGCTCTCTATACGAGTAAGGCCCGTTTTCGATATATGGAAAGTATAGGTCTTTGCGCTATTCCCTAGTGTTCTTATACTCTGGTTCCACTCTGTATTCCTTTCGGCCTCTGTTGCTTCTATACTTCTTTGTGGCTAGACATGTTGCTTTCTTGGAGAATAGTGACGATCTGGTGGTGTATTTATCTTTCTTCCCTGATAGGAATAGCGAGGTCCACGATAGTAGGCGTAACTGAACGCCACCTAACAGTGTGAATGAAATTTCAAGTAAAATTATTTAATCTGAATCCGAGGTACGGGTACCTTGCATAATGTACGTAACATCTAGAGCTGGTGACAGACTGAAATTCCTTGCAGGATTTTCGGAACCATCATAAATTCCGTACGGAAAAGCTGAGATGTTTCAACTTGATTAGAATCAGAATTAGAATCATTTATTGAATCATTTACTGACAAACCAACTTCGTAGCTTTCTACAGCAGAAGATGCTAAATTATGCTGGTCATTTACATTGAAGAAATAAAATAAACTGCGCCCACTGTTCACTTTGTTAAAAATATCCGTAAAAAAGGACACAAACGAGTTCAAGAACCTCCAGGTTCGTCCTTTGACAGGCACTAATTTATTCTGTCGTCTTGTCCTGCTGTTTTTCGGGGCATCAGGGGGATTAAGAATCGGTATTTCTCATTTGTTAGCAGCTTTTTGCCGAAGTTTAAAATCAGTTCTTCTCTTCGGGAGTAGAGACTTGGGATTCTCAACACTGACAATGCCTGATCATACGACTGGAAGTTAGGTCAAATTATAATTTTCGACGCGCGTTTCTGTACAGCTTCTAGCTCCTCCGTTAGATAGACTGTATTCTGCACTTGGGGTCCCCATACCGGACAGCAGTACTCGGGGCGCAAGTGGGTGAGGTATGCGAGGCGAAGTTCAGGAACTTTGAAGCCAAGCCTGCGCATTGACACTAAGGTCAGCAATGAGGAATGGCCCTTGCGCACTACGCTTGATAATGAAAATGTAGAAAATCCGGCCTGGACAGCCTATCCGTACCATTACAGGACTACCGATAAAAGTGAAGTAGGTATACCTATGAGCAGAAGACGAACGTGGTTAATAACTCCTGAGAGGAACACAGACATCCGACTTCTTTCGTCCTGATTCCACGCTTGGGGCGGTGACGTCACTTTCGCTTGATGTTTCGACCACGAGAGGACAGCACGCCATACGTCTTCTTCCTCCATTGCAAGCTGAAAAATACAAAGATGCGAGTTCCACCCTACTAACAATAGTAACTATTAGCAGGGGCCCATACATTTCCTGTAATGACTCGCCATTCAGGGGGCTTAGAGATTTCTGATGCGCTCTTGACCGAGCGTCAGATAGTTCGAGAAATACCCACGGGGATAAAAATATTGCCTTGAGGGAGGAGTCTCTTTGGTCTCACGTCCAAGGAGGCCCAGGATTGGCTCTATCTGAGCAAGAACGCCGATTCGACCCAAGTGGAATTTTTGGAAACTAGGTGAGGCTCGGGCAACATAGCAACATAGGAGCATAGGAAATGACAAGCCCCCTGAATGGCGAGTCATTACAGGAAATGTATGGTCCCTGTTATTAGTTACTATTTTCGTTCCAACCTCGTGAAAAGTTACTGCGCTGACCGTTCCAACCTTCTCGATATACTAACTATTTGCTTACCACGCTCTGGAGCGTAGTAAGTGTGGTAACAACGATCTCTGTGACGTAACTGGCCTGATCAGCCTGCGGCACTATATTTTACAGAAAACTTGTGAGTGGTTGTGAGTATTTGTTTTGTGGTGACTGCTAAAAACCCAAATTCGGCAACTGTCGTTTTTGCTAAGCAACCGCAGAATCAGATACCATGGTAACTGCAAAAACGACACAATGCAGATTTAGTTATCGTAGTATCAGATACCATGGTATCTGATATACGGTCTAAAGTCGTTTTTGCAGTTATCGTGGTATTTGATGCCACGGTCAAAAGGCTTTTTTGCAGTTATCGTGGTATCTGGCCAGTTACCGTGGTATCTGATATTCAGATACCACGATTCAACCGTGGTAACTGATCGTGGTATCTGAAAAAGTCATCTCACTTTCATCAGTTTTTGTCAAAGTGGTGGGAAAGAAGTTTGGCACAGTGATGTGACTGGACATCAGATTTTCTTTTGGGATAACTTCGAAAAGCGCAATTTCGGCAATTGTCATTTTTGCAGAGCACCGTATATCACAGTGGTTCCCAACCGGGAACTTCAAAATCTCGCTTAACTCACTTTTGACTGCCGAAAGCCTAATATTACCAACATAGGCATCACTAGCCTAAACATTTTGAGGGGTAAGGTATTTTTATCGACTGTCTTTAAAAAAAAATAACCGTTTTCACGAAAAATCGCGGCGCTTCGCGCCGACTCGTTTCTGTTTGGGGATGAGGTGTTGCCAACAAGTGCGTGACGCCCCTGAATACAGCTAGCTTACTGCCGTAAAATCTGTTCCTGTGTCTTAACAATATTGTTTCAAGAAGAACCAAAAACATAACAAAACAAGTGATAATTATTGTCATTCAGGTTACGAATTAAGCTAACGAAAACGTTTGCGATGCAGTTTGATGAAAGCACAGGGGACATCAAAACCATACACAGAAACAGGCTGACTGTGAAACTAATATTGCCGTAAATGACGTCGAGCCGAGATTTACATAAAATTTTAGCTAAAAAGCAGCCTTAAGTGTCTCATTGATTTTGTATAAATTTCTACTCATGTATGCCTTATCATTTATGATAATAAATATCGTCTTTTTAACGTTCTGGAAAAGGGGGTACGCAACATTTTCGAACCTTGATTAGGGGTACGCGGTACGGAAAAGGTTGGGAACCACTGGTATATCAGATACCACGGTAACTGCAAAAACGACACAATGCAGATTCAGTTACCGTAGTATCAGATACCATGGTATCTGCAAAAACGCCACTAATTAATGTTTTGTTCCACTTCTATACTAAATAGTTTCTAAATCCTACATTTTAATTTTTCTCGAAAGGCACGTTCGCCTCTTTTCTCCGGCGGTCCTTCGAGTTCCAACATTTTAGTGACACTGATGAATCCTTTGTCAAAAGAAGCCCCCTACTCTTAACTCAGTCTAGATATTGAGGGATTTTCAAAGTGGAAATTTAGTGAATATTTCAGGGGAGACTTCTCGCGGAAGACGCGACGCTGTGAATGCTGATCAGGCTTATCGGTCCCTTGAAGGGGGGAGACAATCTGATACGAATATATTTGCCTCTGGAGTGCGGGAGCAAGTCGTGAATAAATAAAGGGAGCAGCAAAGGGTTTGTTAACAGAAGGGGGTCGTTATTGCTCACCGGCTTCTCAAGTTCCGAAAACTGACTGATTGCATGCTTGAACGTAAAATTGTCAAAGTTTAACTGAAAAGCCAACTCATTTGTGCGTCATTTAACTGGATACACTGAATTATTTGGATTCTGAAAAGGGATTTTTTGATTTTGCACTATCTGCTCTAGTTATGAGGCTCAGAATATCTCCAGCCGTCCCCACAGCGTAAATTCTACTATGACGCAGGAAATTTTAATCTCAACACAAATGCGGCTTTTCAGTGGGCAGTGGTGAGACTGGTGAAGATTGCTTAGTGCCTGAACAAAAAAACAACAACTGATAAATCTTTCTCGTAAGGCATACAGCAGAAATACAAGCGCATAGAGGCACCACAAATCACACGGAAATTCCACTATGTGAAAATCGATTATTCGTGAATAGCGGAACAACTGTAACTCATTTTCAGCGGGTCTTCAAGCCAATTTAAGTGAATAAGTGATGGGTAACTAGATTGTCCTATCCTAGCCCTTTTTGGTTAAACTTTAAAGGACCCCTCTTACTTATTGTGCCTTCTGTATTATCCCTAGCTCCTTTGTGGAATTACAAGCTTCGATTTTGCGATTTTCGTGGGGGAGGGGGGGGCTGAGGAAGAAAAAAACAAGAGTATTTCATTTAGCAACGCAACATACATTCATGACACATGAAATATGACTGAGGGTTCCCAGATTTCCCAGGTAGTGCATTGTCCCCTGGGTCCTTAGAGGTCATCTCCCTATGCAAGGCCGTATCCAGGGGGGGGGGGGTTAGGGGGTTCGAACCCCCCCCCCCGAAACCCACAAAAGTAATAGTTTTTTGCAGGTTTAACCTCTGATCTATGTATTTTTTGTACTTTTTGGTCTGACCCGTGGACAACCCCCCCGAAATAAAATCCGCGAGCAACCCCCCCCCCCCCCCCCCCCGAAATAAATTCCTGGATACGGCCCTGTCCCTATGGTTTCACTATTTCCTGTTGCGTCTTCGTTATGATGTGAATATGCATGCGATTCTGTCATACGTCAGAAAATCAAAGACAAAATCGTGTCGCATGTAACGCAGTGAACCAGGGGACCCTACACATCATGCGGATAGTTAAAAATCTGACTCGGGAACTTCCGTGCTGAACTTTCGGTAACTTCTCAAACTTCCAGTTGACGCGAGTTCTCAGACAGGACAATCGCATCTTGGTAGGATTTTAGGTAGACAACCAACCCCTTTAGGTAACCATGGTGTTTTCGAACTTCAAATGCTTTGGCGAACAGCCTGGTCCCCTGTTCACTTGGACGTGAGAAGAAAACTCCCGTGGCTTCAGTTCGGTACTAAGACCCTGTCTGTTCCCCGATTACGTCCCATCATCCCCGAACTATACGGACCCGTCCGCAAGTTCCAATGAGTTACCAAATTGACTCCCGCCCCAACAAAGCACGAAAGATATCGAACGATTTTTTTTTTCCAAGTTTTTTTAAGCTGTACAATAAGCCAATAAAATTAGTCACTATTATTGTTGAATATCTTTGATTTTGTTTTCTGACCTAACTACGTTTTGAATTATTTATGTAGGGTTTGCCAGTGAATCATTTATTTATTTTTATAACCCGCTGAGAAATAATAGATTAACGGAGTACAAACAACGAAAAAAAAGACAGAAATGAACAAGACATTTGTGTCTTATATTTCCGTATGTTTGACGTAAATACCAAGTTCGGCAAATACGCTGTGACAGATACCTTTTAAGAATAAAATCTCTCTCTCATTCTTTGACAGTACAAAACGGATACGTCAGCTAAATTTTATTAGAGCTATATTTCGGCCCTTCTTGGCAAGGGTCCTTTTCAGACTCAAAACCGCTCAAGTTGGAAAAACGAACTTGTCGTTTCACTCTCATTATCCTGATTAGGTTAAGGCAACCATGCTAAGCGAGAACCCGAAAATGACTGAATATAACAAAAATACGACCATCAATAAGCACCGAAAATAGAGCCTTTGAGCACATTCAGCACAAGTCTTAAAGGACCTATCGTACCTATAATGCCAATGCATCCTACTTCAGTAACATCCTTCATTAGTTCTCAAGGGCACAGAAAACTTGACTACGCAACTTTCGGCCATCAAACCGACCTGGGGGCTTAGATAAATATACAGGGACTTATTGTCGACAGGACCCCCCTTCTTTGTTATCTCGAACCCCCTCCTTAGTGTTCCCAAAGCTAGCTGGCAGGCCCTTGCCCCTTATGCACTGTAATTATGCACTTCTGCACTGTAAAAGTTCGCTTTTTGTCGTGTTTCGGGATAGTAGTCAAGAGGTCGTGCGTTCGATTCCTACTCCCGGCACACAAACCTTTTTTGCTTTTTCAAGTTTTCTGTTCCTTCAAACCCGGAGATCCAAATTTCCCATGTTATTTTCTGAACCAGCTGATGACATCCCGCTAATCTTCCACTTGCCGCGATTCAATAGTTTCCATCTGAATCGTGCTCCGGGCGAGTGTTCGCGTATCGTGCTATTGATGCTTAAAACCGGTTTTCTGAATTTTGCCGAGATATTGCTAGAAGTCGATGGGCCTGTGAAAAGGCTTAGAACAGGCAAGGCCGTGGAATTTTTTTTTAAGCAGAGCCTAGCTTTGCAGTATTCAGATATCTTGGAATATTGGAACATAAACAGTAAAAAGTGCGATGTGTGCTTTAAAGTCTGAAAAGCAGTGATCCTTGTCCGGACTGGAAGGAGAGATTTGCCGCGCAGCTCCGGAAAAGATGGGAGGAAACCGAGTCACCAACGAAAATCTCGAAATTGCTTCCTTTCCTTTAAGAGTTATTTGACAACGACCATGGACCTTGTTTAGCAAGTAAACTTGCGAAAACTTTCAAAACAAGCTGAAGTTTAAGAAGTTTCATGAGAAATTCGCGAAAACGAAAACTTTCTATCCCCAACTTTTAAGATCAGAAAGAGTCTTTCAGAGCGTGTGCCAAACCAGTCTGGCGTGTTCTTTACAAGAAGGATATAAATTCCAAGAGGGGGGAGAGCTAATCTGAGGGAACAAACGGAATTCCGAAAAAGGAAAGGCAATAAGTTACCGGACGCTAGAACAAAAACGAGGAAAGGGACGGACTTGCTATTACGGCGATGAATTCTCTGGATCTAAGAGAAAAAGTAGCAACAGCATTTAATTAAAAAGAAAGCCGCTTTCGGGACTGCTAGGGCGGCATTTCCCGCTATTTCAAGGCGATAACGAAAGCCGGGTTTCGTGTGGAGATAAGCTCAATGTAGGGCTGGCTGTGATTTAGAGAAAGCACGGCAAGCAGTAAAGCTTTCTCTTTTAAAAGCTAAAGCTAGAAGAATTGGCGAGAGCTAGTTAAAGAGACATGCCAATTGCCAAATGGGCTAAAGGGAAGAGGAACAAGAAGTAAGGGGAATCGATACAGAACGGGCCAAATTTAACGAGACTCAAATGACAAGTGCACTTTCTAATCCTGAGGGTTGAGGCAGTTCACTGAAGGATAAAAGCTAAAGCTAGTTCAACATACTGAGTAGGATGGCGAACACTATTGTCAATTTGGAAGCATTTTTGCTGCAATTATGTTATTAATTTGTGATAGAGAGATAGAAGAGATACCCAGATAATTATATATTCACCAACAATATTATCAGACTAGGCTGTTTTCAGTTTCTTCATTCATTCTATCCTTTTCACCTTCCAACCAACCCCCTACATTTCTAAGCATCTTCCCTCTCCTAAATGCCTCATCAAAGAACTCGGTCTCCCTCTGGTGGAGTCCATCCACCAGTTTGTCATTTGTTGCTTTTTTATGAAACTTTGCAGCCATCGGCTCAAGTGCCATCATGTCTGTCCGTCTGCCCCGGTTTTGCTAGTTCAGGCAGTTCCGAGTAAAGGCGGCTTTACACTGACCCCTTTCACACTGGAGTACTTAGGCCTCTTAAGTGTACTTTATGCGTCTAAAGTCGCACTTAACGTAAGAAATCTCACTTAACTTTAGTATTTTTCAAAGTTGAAAATTTTTCAACTTTCAACACTCAAAGTTAAGTGCACTTAAGGCAACTTAAGGTCATCGCTGATCATCCATCATCACTGATGCTGATGATGAAAAGGGTGAAAATCTCGGAAGAAATGAAGAAAATTCACTTAGCTTCAGCTCCTTGGTGTGAAAGGCCTAAGTACAGTGTGAAAGGCTTACTTAACTTAACGTAACTTTTGCTACTTAACTTTAGTTCTTAAGTGGCAGTGTGAAGCCGCCTTAAGGCTTCAAAGTATAAATAAGGTAAGCCCTGAGTACTTTTACGATTTTTTTAACACTAACTCGTTTTATCACCCTTATTTTACCCGACATTCGGAGGATTTAGCTCACGAGAGAAGAAATACAACAAGAGCAGGATTTGTTCTCAGGAACATAGGTGTGAGCGTCTGGAATGACCTTCCAGAATCGGTCAGAGCGGCTGTAAGTCTGGCATCATTCAAGAGAATGGTTAAATCCCATTTTTTGAAGAGGAAAGAAGTGTGACAAGAGGAAAGGGTATTTATTTATTTTTTATTTATTTTTTTTGACCCCCCCCCAAGGGTATTTTTTTTTTCTTTTTTGTGGGGGGAAGGGGGAAGAAATGAAGGAATGATCTAGCGTATTCATGGTGGTTAGAATTGCGGCCACACTCAGGATTTTTTTATCTTAAAAGTGGCCGTTAATGGTAAATTGTTTGTTTAATTTATATGTTTTGGATGAAATTAAAAAAAAATGTCTGTCTGTCTAAGCCAAAACGATGAAAGCTGACATGCGTAAAGGACCCGACCCAATTCTCCGGATTGTCTGCGACCCTTCGGTGAAATACATGCTCCAAGTACCATCGTCAGTAAAACTACTCTCGTCCGTAAAACAATAATACCCTTATCTACATAATTAAATCAACCTATAGACTGTTAGTCGTATACGACGTTAGTCGTACTAACAGTGGTATACGACTGTTAGTAACGTTTCCACGACAAAAATTCATCTGTGGGTTGTGGAAAAAAAAGTGTAGCTCCCGCAACGAAATTAACCTGTGGGTGCACCGATGAAGATAGATTAGTTGGAGTTATTCCTTTAAAGTTTAACCGAAAAGGGCTAGGATAGAACAATCTAGTTACCCATCACTTATTCAGTTAAATTGGCTTAAGGACCCGCTGAAAATGAGTTACTTCGTTGTTCCGCTATTGACGAATAATCGATTTTCAAATAGTGGAATTCCGTGTGATTTGTGGTGCCTCTATGCGCTTGTATTTTTGTTGTCAGCCTTACAAGAAAGATTTATCAATTTTTTTTTGTTCAGGCACTAAGCAATCTTCACCGATCTCACCGTTGCCCACTGAAAAGCCGCATTTGTGTTGAAATTAAAATTTCCAGCGTCATAGAAGAATTTACGCTCTGGGGACGGCTGGAGATATTCTAAGCCTCATAACTAGAGCAGATAGTGGAAAATCAAGAAATCCCTTTGCAGAATCCAAATAATTCAGTGTATCCAATTAAATGACACACAAATGAGTTGGCTTTTCAGTTAAACTTTAAGGCATGTTGGAAATATTGGCTTTCACCCCGAGGAATAGTCATCTCAATCTTTTACCAGCAATATTAAGGCCCTAGGCAGGGACCAGTTTCAGCTCAGGGGGCAGGGGTCAGACAAGTTCATTTGTTGTTCTTTTTTACACGCTCTGGAAAAGACTCTAGCCAAGAAGCGCCAAAATCTTCCACTAATTAATCCGTTTTTTCTATTATTATTCAGTTCTGACGCACGTACACACAAATCAGAATACATGCACACAACGATCATAAATACAACGTAACTACAAGGTCATATAACTAGCAAGTAAAAAATCTCATCGTACGCTGCGAAAATTTACAAAATAAGTGTGTCCCTTAAGGGACACACTTTTTTACGAATCTCTGGTTGGCACAACGGATTGGTTTTAAATTTTCAGTCACAGCAGCTACCTTACGCGAGGGAGCCTTTTCAAGAGATAAAGACCATACTCCACGCAGATTTTTTTAAAATTAATCCGAAAAATGAAAAAAAATGCTAAAACTACGAAACTTGGAAATTCCGTTTCTACACTGTCAGAAGCTTCATAACAGAGAACACAAGGATGCACAGTTTCAACAGACAACGCTTGAGAAGTGATCTGTTGTGATTTCGAAAAGGTACATCATATGTTATGCATAACAAGTATTGTCGTCATGATATCGGAAAAATCAGCAGATGCTTTTTCGACGGTTTTTGGCTCTTCCCGACATTGCTTGTTATGCATAACAAGCAATGCATAACGTTTTTAAAATCATAACAGATAACATTCCAAGTATTGTCTGTTGAAACTGCGCATCCTTGTGTTATGTGTACCCTTGCTTGCGCATCGTTATTGGGTTTTTTTTACGGGTTTCGGGTTGCTCTTTGCCGAGTGTCGGTGTGTTTGAGGGGCGGGTTCCCGTCTAGTGGTGAGTCATGGAATTATGAATATTTATTTATATGAATATTATGTGTTAAATAGATTTGTTCTTTTATTGTACCGGGTTTTGGTCAATCGACCTTGTGTCTCCGGCTTGACCCTATCGGCTCGGAGACTTCTTTTCCTTTTCTTTCTTTATTACTCCATCAGCGTTGTATTTTTACATTTATGATGGGCAATAAATCTATACATACATACATACATATGTATTATAATTTTATAATGAAGCGTAAATTAAAACCTTGAACCTTATCTGTTATGAAACTTCTGACAGTGTACCAGTCACTTGCTTTGACAATCATCTGAGCTAATCAAACGGGAGGTGTCCATCGTATTTTCTGTCTTTTTCGAGAGCCCACAAACGTTCGCTGGAAAGTGGCCTTCTGAGGGCAATTCAACAGCAATTTTTCAGTAGCTGGGCAGGAGTTACTCAACTTCTTGGAGGATTTTCGGTGAAAATGTAAGCTTTAGAAAATAAAGAAACCTTACGCACAAAAAAGAACAAGGTCAAAAAAATTAAAGGGCCGTACGTGTGGAGGGTTTCTTATTGAGTAAAAGACAATCAGCAAAGAACAAGGACAAGTACTACATCTAGGAAGTATGTGCCGAAAAAAGGAAGATTGGATTTTTAGAATAGGCTACACAACCTTGGCGACTGATACTTATCAATCTCTTCGTGGATCAAAGCAAAACTACACTAGGGAGTAGCACCAAGACTTGGAAAAAGTGACATACACTCAAATGGCAGCGACACTAGCACCACTGGCGATAGATAACGGCCCTAGTGAAACTCAATCAGTCGTGCACCAGCGCTGGATCCGATCATTCCATATTCAAAACACAGCAAAAAAGAAGATACAACCTCCCCCGTCTCTTCGATGATTGTGGACTGCATCTTCGATGTACTGGAATTTTTCAAACCCGCGATTTTGTCTCCATTTGAATGTCGAGAGCGTAGTAGGCGACTCTACGAGTAAGGTCCGCTTACGATGCATGGAAAGCATAAGTCTTGACGCTACTCCCTAGTGTTGTTTTGCTCAGAGATGGATGGGAGTGCGAGTTGGCCTTGTAGGCTCGTTTGAGTCCCACAATCAGGGACAGATTTACCCATTGTCAACGCCCTATGCCAAACCACAAACTTCTGCGCCCCTTCCTGCTAAGCCCTTGGCCCCCTCTTCGTCAGAGGAGATATTTCGTCTTCCTCTTGCGCAGCAGAGGAAACAAGACCCAACACCCAGCGGGATCATGGTCCGCAAAATCGCAATGAAAAGAAGCGGTTCGCTCTGTGGTTTGGACGAAATCCATCTACCGTCACCGGCATTTTATAATATGGTCTTTTAAAAATACTACTGAACAATTTGTAAATGTCTGGCTGTTATTTCTTCTAGAAGGCCCGACTGCGTCCGGATAAATAAATACACAAACATTTCCCTTCTGGATCCCATCGAAACCCCTACTATGTAGGGGGTTCTACTTACGTCGTTGTTTCTGTTGTTGTCTCGATTATCCTCGATTAAGCATGGTTCCCACTATCCAGTTTGTTTCATATGTCCAGAAAACCGACAAATATAGAAAGATTTGCACGGCAAAATAGAAATATCTTGCCAGGTCTTCCGAGTAAATCTTGCAGTGAAACCAAGGTTTAGCTCAAGAAAAAAAATGTGAAGACTGACACGCTACCTACTTGCTTCTAACATGGTGTCCGTATGCCCCCCCCTTCAACCCAAGCGCATATAAAGAAACCAGCTTACGTGATCAGAAGAGATGAGCCGAATCAGCGCCTCCTTCGGCAAACCGAGGAACTCTTGACTTCGAATACATTCGGTAGCGTTTTCACCAATGAACAATATACATTTCTCCAGAAACGGCAGAGGGTGCTTGGAGCCTAGAGCAGTAAAAGTAAAAAAAAATGAACGATCCTGAAACTGACTAAAGATCTAGACGAAGCGGGAGGCCGAAAACCCTCTTCGTCTACCCAGTCGGGTCTCCGCAAAGCATTGTTCAAGTAGGCATAACAAGCTGCATAGCGCCATACGTGATGTTTATCAATCAATCAATTTAATTTTATTCTCAAAACCATTCACGGACAAGCCGAATTTTCGGTTTTTTGTCAACAAAAATAACTGTGACTGACGTCCAACAAAAAGCGAATAAATACAACAAAAATTACTGTATCAAGATAAACTGACGTCCAACATGAAATGCATAAATACAACAACAACAACAAAAAAGCTCAGACCGCAATATAAGTTAATTAAAATTTAAAAAGTGTACGTATTAATATACACCCTTCTTGAAACTGGAAGTAAAAGTTTCTTATCAACGCAACGAGCGGTGTTGCCACATCACAGCTTATTAAGCTGTGTGCCACATTGTTGTGAAGTTGTCACTTCAACTTCCAACAAAGTAGAACTTTAGTGCTTCCCGTGGCAACCCCAGCGACGCCGCTCTTTCCTCGGCCTGTTGGAGGAGACCAACCATGCGATCTGATTGGTTCTGCATAAGCCAAAAAAGAACATGATTCTACTCTCCTTACGGCGCTCCCCGAGGAAAAGAGGAATCTGTATACGCCGGATCACAACTCATTACACCTATTTGAACAATGCATAACCAACGCGTACGCGTTCTTCCAGAGCGACCGGAGAGACTACTAGCGACTCTTCTTGGATGCCATAATCGCCTCTGGTCATGCTGGGGAACTAAAAAGGTAAGGTCAGAGGCATCATTTCACTGAAACCGGAGGGGGGGGGGCAGCGGCGCCGTCCCAGGCCCCCTTCGAGGCCCCGTGACGCAGGGGCGGCATGAAGTGCTTGGGCAGGGAGAGGGTGAATGCCGCAAAATTTAATTGTCGGCAATCAGCAAGGCTTAAGAGTTAAATGGTTTGAAGACAATAGACAAGAAACGTACCCGGAGAACTAAACGAATTTCAAGAAACCAGTTCGTGAAAGGTAAAGGTCATGTCTAATAACAGGAATTGGTGGAGCGCGAAGCCACTGCAGCTGCTTCTAAAGACTGGGTAACCCAACTACTTCCCGAACAAATTTTAGGTTCTAAAACCCCCCTTCCCCGAAATTATGAGCCCAAACCTCAAACAAATGACAGAATTTTTCCAGTAAAAAGAGCGCACTAAAAAATGCGCCGCAGGCGAAAATTTTGGAATTCTTTATGATCTGAGTGCCTTTCTTGGTCACAAATGAAAGTAAGGACCACCTATCATAGATCAGCTCACAGTGTTTGGTCACGAATAACATTTTAAATGTCAGACATTTAACTGAAAACTGGTTTCATGAGCGACCTTGGTCAACTGATATGGTAGTATTCTCTTATAAACAACTGAATGTTATTTCTTCATATAGCGTCGCCCGCAACCAGACGTCACAATTCTGATGAGAAACTTATTTTTTCTGGCTATTTTTCTATTTTTCCTGGATAGCTCTGGGCCCCCTTGGAGGGCCAGGGGGCAGACACCCCCCTGCCCCCCCTCCCAAATGATAAATATATCCTTCAGAGAATATTCATGTAGTGCTCAAAGCGTTCTGACCGTCACCTGAAAGCAATCGGCAGCGTAAATTTTGTCATAAGGGTCTCGGACTGGCAGAACAAGAGTTGCAAACCTTGAAGTTGTTACGTAGTAGTCACATACGACTCACGTACCAGATAATGTTTAGACCTGATCGGGTTTATTAATAAAATATATTCTCCAAAGCCTAAACTTTACTAAACCCTAAACCCTTTTGCCGTCCGTGGCCGAATGGTTAGCGCGTCGAACTCACAAGGGAAGGGTCCCTTGTTCGAGTCTCGGTTGTGCCTACTGTTTGGTTTCGAGCGGGGGTTAGTGGCGTAACTCTGTAAGACAAGCCAAAGTTCACCCAGCTTCAAATGGGTACCTGGAGAAATCCGGGGAAGGTGACAGGAAGGGTGTGCGAAAGCACAGGATGGCTGGCCCCCAACCCCCCATTGCACTTCCTGGCTGATGAGGGCCGAGAATCGGAGATCAGCACCGCCGGCTTGGCCTGTCAAGGCTGATAGCTGACACCTTTTTACTTTACTATAGATAAACTACAGGTCACTTTGTACAAACAACCTAGATGAAATAAAAAACAGTATAAAGACGGAAAGTAGATGAAACCGCGATGCGCCAGATCATTTCCCCGCTAAGAAAATCAAATAGTTTCCAACAATTCCAAAATGTAAACCAAACCCAGCAAAAACTGTTTTCCATTTCGTAAAATGCCGGAAGAGCGAGCTGAGAACAATAGGCTTCACATTTTATTCATCTCCTATGTAAACCGGTTCATATACTTGCCACATTCCAACGCTCCGAGAAATTCCCCTTCGTTTTTTGCCGCGGTGGAACTACAAGAGGAAAGTGCCCTTTTTTGTCACTTGGACATCGTGAAACGGCTCGTTCGAAAGATATATTTTTTTTTGTTGCTGAGAAAACTGGGCGAGAGAGCGAAAGATACAGCGGGATATTTCCCAGAGATACAGAAGAGCAGACAGAGGGGGTCTTACTTTTGGTCGAGCTATCGTCGCCTCAGACCGGCAAGTACTTATGTATTTGCTGGGAATCCGGGAAAAAAGGAACAGCATTGATATTGTCTACTTACTGAGAATCTGGGAACAAGTTCCTCAAGTGTGCACAGTTTAATCGAAATGCCATAGTTCATAGTTCAAAAAGAAAAGGTCTGCACACTAGGCTATCGGAGCCTCCATCCTTTTAAGAAAACCGGCCTACGCACTCATTCTGCCCCCACCCCCACCCACACCCCGAACAATCTATCTTTCCGCGTCCCTAAGGAGACAATGAGGAAGCCACATCAGTAGTCCTTTGATACCAACTTCTAATCCATTCTGCCGCTTCACTAATCGTCACTGAATGAGCGGGACAGACTGACGGACTCTTTGGTTTGAACGGTTAATTAGGTTTACATTATTTGTTAACAACGTTCGCTAGAATTAGGATTTTGTAGAAAGAAAGGTACGGTTGTGGTCACAACATTGTCAGAAGTTTCCTAACAATTAAGACATGTTTGCGCATCCTTGTTTTATACATTGTGAGAATATATCTGTTTTAAACCTTTTAAAGGACCCCTCTTGCTTATTCTGCCTTTTATAATATACATAGCTCCTTTATCGAATTATAATCTTCTAAAATCCTCATCTTTCTCCATTGTTTCACTTTGTGCTTTTTCGTCTGTGCTGAATTTTGCCCGTCACGCAACAAACAGTTTGTCAGAATCGTCAACGTCCGCTGACAACTCTTTCACACAAAAGGATATTCAAATCTTCTGTTTTTTACTTCTTTTATTTGCATCGTTTCCCCACTTTTTAGCCACAGCGCGTTCAGTTTTCAAATGTTTTGCGCCGTGCCGCCGCGTCCGAGAGCAGGAAGGCTAGATAGAGAGCGTGTTCCACCCTACTTACCGTAGTTACTACGCTAGTTACCGTAGTTACTACGCTAGTTACCGTAGTTACTACGCTAGGCTGGAACACTTTTTTAATTTTTCGGTCAAATATCAGGCCGCGGGCCGATCGGACCAATCGCGTTGCAGAGATGCGTAGTTACTACGCTAAGTACGCTCCCGAGCGTGGTAAGCAAATAGTTACTATTAGTTACTATTTTGAGAAGGTTGGAACGGTCAGCGTAGTAACTTTTCGTGAGGCTGGAACGGAAATAGTAACTAACAGTTACTATTGGTAGAGGGGTGGAACACGCTCAGAGTCGACAAGCGCTACCAAGAAAATCGCTAATTCCCGGTGGAAAGTAAAGGTATTCTCGAAAAACATTTTTTCCGATCCATTTCAAAGTGAAAGAGTCGTTTCTGGTGAGAGTTGTGCTTTAAGTGTTACGTTTCGCGAAAAGATCACATTTAAAAGGGTCATAACAGGTATATTCTCATATTCTTATAACTGTTACGTTTCGCGAAAATACTACATTTAAAAGGGTCATAACAGGCATATTCTCATAACGTTTAACCCAAGGATGAGCAAATACGTGTTACCTGTTATCAAACTTCTGACAGAGAATAGTAATCCTGTCGGCTGGTAACGGTTTCTCACACGCCGTCTCAGTTTACTCCTTTAAAGTTTAACCGAAAAGGACTGGGATAGGACAATCTAGTTACCCATCACTTATTCACAGCTTGAAGACCCGCTGAAAATGCGTTACTTGGTTGTTCCGCTTTTCAGGAATAATCGATTTTCAAATAGTGGAATTTCCGTGTGATTTGTGGTACCTCTCATTTGTTGTATGCCTTACAAGAAAGATTTATGACATTTTTTTTGTTCAGGCACTAAGCAATCTTCACCAATATCGTCACTGCCCACTGAAAAGCCTTGTTTGTGTTTAGATAAAAATTTCCCACGTCATAGTAGAATTTTCGCTGTGGGGACGGCCGCAGATATTCGGAACGTCATAACTAGAGCAGATAGTGGAAAACAAAAAAATCCCTTTTCAATTCAGTGTATTCAACTAAATGACACAAAAATAAGTTGGCTTTTCAGTTAAACTTTAAGGTTCCTACTTTCCGAGCAAATTACATTTACATCATATTGCGGTCTACCACGAAAACGGTTTCTCTTCACGCTGATTCCACAGGTATTGACAAACGTTTTCCAAGACCAGGAAAATGTCTTGGTCTTGGAAAACGTTTGTATTCAATAGAGACGTGGTTACAGTGTTGCCAGATTGTATTTGCAGAAAAACACCCTGGGATTCCGAAAACAAGCCCAAACAAGCCCGGCTCAATTTTACCAAAATATTTGTTGATCATCAAAGCTGATTTTAAAGGAGTTATTCGGGGGGAGGGGGCTCTTAACTTAAGCCTAAAAAAGAGTTAATAACTTTCGAGTCCGTGTGAAAATCTGGGGTTAAGACTCAAAATAGATTTCAAAAGGCAAAATACAAAGCAATGACTCCACTTTTAGAAATAGTTGAAAACTGCTCGAAAGATACCCCAAAAATAAATCTAATAGGTTTCTATAAGATCTACCTAATAGGTTTGTAACAGTAATGTTCCCCCAGTTCCATGAAAACGCCCAAAACAAGCCACATCTTTAAACGATAAGCCCACTTTCCCGCTCCAAGCCCATCGTAAAAATCTGCCGCACCAGCCCTCAGAAACAAGCCCACGGGACGGGAAACAAGCCGATCTGGCAACACTGCGTAGTTATGCGAAGTAAGTAAGTCTGAATCTCTCGAGGTTGTATGTTGGGGCAAAAGACACATGGGGTGAGGAAATTTATTTTAAGGTAGGGTTAAGTAGGGAAGAGTCGGGTTTATTAATAAGATGAGGGCTGATGGGTTACCGCTCGGTGCAAGAAGAAAGTATATGGGGAAAAAAGAGGAAAGATCGGGTCCTTACTACTTCTGCCCTGTGTGTGGAGAAATGAATGAGGATGTATGCCACCTTTTGTGTGATTATATAGAGTTACGGGGACTAAGGGAGGAGATTTTCGGGTGGGGGGAATTGACAAGAAATGGATTATTAAAATGATGGGAAGTAAAGATTTTAAAGACATAATAAATGTAGGGAAGTTCCTCAAGTTAGCTTTTAAACACACCGGAAAGATTTCTTTTGATGGGGAAGTTGTGTTTATAGTGTTAATAAAGTATTCAGAGTAAATTAAAAATATTAAGAGTGTGTATATACGCATGTAAGATTGTTCACTTTTTGTTTTGTTTTGTTGCATGATGGCTTTAATGTGCAAATATATAATTCATTCATTCATTCAATGGACAAAGACATAACAACACGCCCTAATTTACCACTGAAACCAGACAAAATGCGCCGATGTGATCGCTGGAGTTTATTTATGATAACCTTGAAATTACCTTCAAATCGCAATGTATAGCGACTAAGATGGATGGTGGATAGATGGAGTTCAAATAGTCCCGACCAAAAATAATAAGATTTTTCGTCTCATGAGTGCCTTAAGTGGCAGCACATGGAAATGTGTATCCTTTTACCCCCAACTAGCCTGAGTGGGGCTGCACACCTGAATGACGCCCGGGTAGGGGAGGGGGTGCTGGTCTTACCTCCAGCTCGTTCTTGGATATCCACTGCCTTTGCCAAGTAGAGACAAGCGTTCTTCGCCGACAAGGTTGTCGAAAGATGGTCCTCGCAGGCGATTCGGAGGTCTTCAACTCCAAGGTCGTTGGCGATGGTCATCATCTCCAGAACTGTCGAGTCATGAAGAGACATCTGGGAAATAACAAATTTGGTAATGTCATATAGTAATGTTGTTATACGATGAGGACCTAGCATAGGATATGACTGTCCCTAGGACGGTTTATAATGTAAACGCGACCGGCGCCTCGCTTGCCGCTCGGCTATATATATATACAGACTCAAATATATTCACCGATAGGAATAAACTACAATTTTTCGTGTTATACAACCTCCAGCGATACGATCAAACTCAACGATTTTTATCCTTGGATGGTACGTATCTTTTTATCCCTAGAGATACATCTTTTAAGGACCTCGCGGTGTCAGATAGGCTACTGATGCACGACAACCCGAATCCATATGCGGAGAATTTAAATCTCAACAAAGGACTGCATTCCCAGTGCGACGAGTGGGCTCGGAAAAGTTTATGCCTGTAGAAAGTGAGAGGATGATGCCTTATAAGGAATCGGACATTTTTAGTTTAGTATTATTTGTAGCCTAGTTGTTAAATATTTCAAGCGTAGAGCGACAACCACATAGAGGTACACACATCCAAAAGAATAAAATCATCTGATGAAATCGACTATCTGTGGATAACGGACAAACGACGTAATGTACTTTTTATCGAGTTTTCAGGCCTATTTAAGTGAACAAGTGACATGTGACTAGACTGTCTGATCTCAGCCCTATTCGGTTAAACTTTAAGCTCAAGCTAGGAAGGCGAACCTTCCATTCTTTACACTATACCTGTACACTATATGCTGTGTATTTCTCAACACAGCAAAAAAAAGATACAGCCTCCCCTGTTTTCTCATGTATGCAGACCTCATGTTAGCTTTCCTCGACACTTCTAAAACCGCAAGTTTGTCTCGGTTTAAATGTCGCAAGCGTAGCGGGCGGAGCTATGAGTATGGCCCGTTTGCGAAACAAGCAAAGCATAGGTCTTCACGCTACTCCCTAGTGTTATTTTGGTCTGTTCGGTAGGATACTGAAGAACATCCTAGCGCTGACTTTTCCGTTTTGAGTCATTTTCATACAGGCTGCTGGCTCGTGCCCTATCGCGCACCAGGAGTGGATAAGGCTTAACCACCGTTTTCAACTTCTATCACATTCCGGGGATTAGGATACATCACACGCCACCATCCATCAACTTTTTTTTTACCCCCTAGCCACTCATTCGGCAAGAAAGCGCTGACAAAGGCGAGTTTTTTTCTCGCTTTTTATCTTCCAGTGAAAAAGAAACCTCTTCAGCGCTATAACCTAATCTTGTTTTCCGAGAGAAGCTCAGACGCAAAACATGGAAATAAATCTCGGGAAAATCCAATCAATATGAAGAAAAAAATCCAACTGTGAGTGGTTTCACTTAGGAGTTGCTGACGACGGCGGAAAGTGGGATCACAGCTCAATCCTTTGCTACCGTTAGGCTGATTGGTCACATGTCAAAAACGCGAAAACAAAAAACCGCAAGGGACATATAAGCAGAAAAACGGCCAAAACAGCGGTTTTGCTTTCGAACCGTCGCGGTTTTTGCCCTGTCGGTTGTTTTTGCATGGAACAATTTGCTTTTGTTTTGTTTCGACCGTCGCGATTTTAGCCCTGTCTCGGTTTTTGACTGGCGCAGTTTTTGCTTTCGCTGTTTTAACCGCCGCGGTTTTTGCCCTGTCCCTCTTTTTACATGGCACGGTTTGGCTTTCGTTGTTTCGACCGTCGCAGTTTTAGCTCTGTCTCGGTTTTTGACTTGCGCTGTTTTTGCTTTCGCTGGTTTGACCGTCACTGTTTTTCTCTTCGTGGTTTTTACCCGATTCCGTCTAGCCTATCATAAACATGCACTGATAAAACTGCACATAACGTTCATTTCATTCAGGTGGCTACTTGCAAGTGTCTAACCACTTTCCTCGGCTTGGTGTCAATCACCAGTGAGTATAGCAATGTCATTTTTTTTTACATCAGCATGCAACAAGTTAATCCTTACGAGTATTTCTATGTCTCTTTTCATTTTTGTTTCTATTCTTGTTCGAAACGTTTTCCTATGCAGGACAGGTGTTTCATGCCCTGAGCTCTCTACTAACGGCGACCCATAAGAGAGGGTAGGTTTATTTCAAGCAGAAGCTGAAGATTGGACGATTAATTCGCCCATGTTTTGATATGGACTTTAAAGTTTGACTGAAGAATCAGATTATTTTTACATCTTACATTTGAACACACTGAAATATTTTGACACATCTAAGGGATTTCGCATTTTTTTTTCATCCGGGGCTCTAGTAATAACATTTAGAGTGCGCGATGCTTGCACGATAACCCAAATTTCATCCAGACACGGGGAATTTGAACTTCAACAAAGGCCTGCATTTCCAGTGTGAGCTGTGCGAAGCTCGGAAAACTTTACGCCTGTAGAAAGTGAGAAGAGGATGTTAAGATATGTCTTGCAAGGAATCGGATATTTTATTTTAGTTTTCTATTTCCAGCGTACAGGGACAAGCACACAGAGGAACCACAAATCCGAAAGAATAAGTTGATTTGATGAAATCGATTATCTTTGGATAACGGACCAACGAAGAAACGGATTTTTATCGGATTTTCAGTCCTATTTAAGTGAATAAGTGATGTGTAACTAGACTGTCGGATCTCCGATCTATTCGATTAAACTTTAGATCTTTGGCTGATTTCTCCACGAGGCTTAGTTATTAGGGCCCTCAACTATTTACGAACCTCCGACAGTAGAGTCCTAGAGTAAAATCAAATTAGAAAAAAAAAAACTGGTTATGGCACTTCCAGCTTCGCTCAAGTGCCATATACCGATCACTTTTCGGTCGGTCTGTCGGTCGGTCTGTCAGGCCACTCATCTCGAGTTCGGGTACTTCCATAAGTGCTAGGACTTGGCAGGCATATTAGGGACCCGACCAAACTAACTTGGAAATAGTCAAGTCCCCGATCCGACCACCGTGGGGGGAGTGGAGGGAGGGGGAATCCGAAATACTGACGTATAACTTTTAAACGGGGAATCGGATCTTAATGAAACTTGATATTTGGAAAGACCTCGTGTCTCGGATGTCACACTTCAAGTCAATGGATCCGGTGACTTTGGGGGGAGTTGGATGGGGGGCCGGATATCGTGCAACATGTTCAGAGTGGATGGATCGGGATGAAACTTGGTGGGATACGAAGAACAAGCACAAGCCCTAGATACAGAGCTGACAAGATCGGACCGGATCCGAACACTATGGGGGGAGTTGGAGGGAGGGTTACGGAACGCTAGGACGATGAAACTTGGCAGACATATTAGGGACCCGACCGAACTAACTTGGAAATAGTCTCTTCCACGATCCGACCACCGTGGGGGGGGTGGAGGGAGGGGAAATCCGGAAAATTGACGTATTTATAACTTCTGAACAGGGAATCCGATCTTAATGAAACTTGATATTTGGAAAGACCTCGTGTCTCGGATGTCACACTTCAAGTCCGAAATGGATCCGGTGACTTTGGGGCGAGTTGGAGGGGGGAACCGGAAATTGTGTGAAATGTTCAGAGTGGACGGATCGCGACGAAACTTGGTGGGAAGAACAAGCACAAGCCCTAGATCGATAGTTGACAAGGCCGGACCGGATCCGAATGCTGCGGGGGTAGTTGGAGGGAGGGTTCCGGAATTCCAATGATCCCGACCTAAGATGCTTACATATGTACTAGGATGATGAAGCTTGGCAGGCATATCAGGGACTTAACAATTTTAACTTAAGAACAGCCATTTCTCCGATTTTACCATCGTGGGGGGAGTGGAGAGTGGGGGAATCCGGAATCTCGAGGTTGTCCAACTTTTGAACGGGTGATCGGATCTTACTGAAACTTGATATTCGGAAAGAACTCATATTTCAGATGTCCCATTTCAAGTGCGGACAGGATCCGACCAATGTGGGGGAGTCGGGGTGGGGGTAATTTTGTGACACGCTTATAATATAGCGATTGGGATGATACTTGGTGGGAAGAACAAGCATAAGCCCTAGATGCATCAGTGATAGAACCGGGCCGGATTCGGTCACTCTGGGGGGGGGGGACTGGAGGGGGGTCCTGATTTCCGGTGATCGCAATTTAAAGTACTTCAAGATGTGCTAGGACGATGGAACTTGGCTTGAACGAAAAGATTGGCTTAGAAATTGTCACTTCCCTGATCCGACCATCCCTTAAAGTACTCATCTTAACCGCAAAGTACAAAAAATACTTTTAAGCAAAACCTATATTTTCATGATCCCCATGAGCCCATGATCATTATTGCCTCAAGGGTTTTGCTTAGAAATGAATTTCTAGCACCCTTATAGTGCGCATCTTAACCGGAAAGTAAAAAAAAAACTTTTCACCAAACTATATTTATTCATGATCCTAAAGAGCCCAGGACCATTTTTGCCTCAAGGGTTTTGATTACAGATGGATTTCTAGCGCCCTTGAAGTGCATATCATCTAAGCCAAGTGCAAAAAAAAACTTTTTTTTTTACCAAACGATACATTCTCGTGATTTCCAAGGGTCCGTCGTCATTCTTATTTCAAGGGTTTTGCTTACAAATGATCACAACAAACCCACGAACGGGCGAATTCCTACTTTCATCCTTTTACCAAGCCTTGCAAGTGCCATATGAGCTTCCAGCTCTTGCTTATTTTTAACGGTGAACAGGTCCCTTGTATAATTTGCATCTCTACGAATATAGTCGAGGTGGTTGTTGTGGACGTGGTAGAGTAGAGGTACGCTACTTTGGACATCCCCTAACTACGAAGAACACCGAAGATGATGAAATTCAAACCTAGCAAATATTTATGTACAGTACGGTACAGTACCAAACAACATGTACCTAAACAATAACCTGAAAAACAAAAAGGTCAAATTAAACTATAATTATAAAATGTACTTGTTTGCATCTTGTTCTTTTTTTCTCAGTTATTCTGGATTCTCTAATGCCCAGGTTCCGGGCCAAGAGGCAAAAAAACAACAACAAGGTACCATAGTCCAAAATTTCTATTGCAAGAGTCGGTTACCATGTATTATATTTTTAATTTTCGCAACTAAGGCGTAATGCTTGGAACTGTGGCAGTGGCGTATACTCTCATCTTGGTTCGAGGAGTGGGATCCCGTAAAAAAATCCCGTTCGTACCATTCCATGTTTTTGCTCCTCTAACCTTCTTTTAGTAGTTGTCGGCTCAAACTTTCATTGAAAACTCGTTGATTCTGAACTTTACTTTCGTTTTATTTTATCATGAATGTCGGGTGGTCCCCCGCCTCCTAATGTGCGGAGGGACAATGTACAGAAGAAATATCTAGTCGTAGGGATGGAAGCCTGTGTGAACAGGCTTTCTTCGTCCTGGATTCAGCAGAAGTCCTGCTTACGTTTCTGAGGGAGTGTATCAACCCCTCGTTTCTGGACGCCAATATTCCGCTGGAAAGTTTGCCGTGGCAGCAAAAACAGATGGGAAAAACAGTCAATCTCCAGTCACAACGAGATTTCCTTAAGCCAGCAAAATGCCTCTTCATATTGAAAGTGGTACGCCCCTCCTTTCCATTTACTTCTTTAGCCCCCCTAACTTTTGATCTTTCTTTTTTCGGCGTGGGAATTTTTCACAGTTATTTGCTCTACGGATCTGAAGGAGGTGTAACGAAAGGGAAAGCGCAGATCGGGAGCTTATTAGAAAGTGTCACCGGTGGGAAAAGAGTTGGTGCTTTCGCAAGAATAATACAGTTTCAGTGCCAATAAAATCCCTACGAGCGAATGGCAGTAATAAAGCTGGAGCTGAGGTTAGGAGATCCTAGCGTAGTAAGTGCCCTTCCGTCATAAGATAACCAAGAGAAGGGGGACAAAAACAAGCAGATAGCCAAGCTGTCGAATTCTAGTAGCCGACTGAGGGGTAGTCGAACCGTCGGGTAAACCCCAACTGACGGGTAGACTCACTGACACAAGACTCGATTACAGGTAGGTAAGCTGAGGTGGTGCAACTGACGGGTGGGAACTGACAAGTTTTACCTGCAAATCACCTGCAAATGTGCAATTGCAGGCGAGTAGGATTTTCTCCTAATGTACGCCTACATGGGTGCTGTCTTGTTCAAGTTTCCAGTTAAACCTCCACGGCTTGCCTGACCACTCCTTGTCCAAATGTTGTTTGAAATTGTTGTTTGGCAGGCAACAGTGGATTCAGCTGGTGCGTTCCAGAGGTTGATTGATCGACTTGTGAAGACATGTTGTGCATGCCGCTTGAGCACAGGCCGCTTTGTCATCTTGTGGGTTGCCCCTCGTGGTTCTTCCTTTATTTGGCACAAAAATGTTGGGTGGGATGTTGTTGTTCAAATTTACCTGTGGTGGCACAGGTAGCCGCGTGGTCCAACTAATTGGGTGTTCGTCGTCAAACTGGTGGGATGGTCGTGATCAAATGTCGGGTGGCTGTTCCGTAAAGAATCCTGGATTTTGGCGACACAACTAATTGGATCCAACTGACCGCATCGTAGAACAGCTGATTGGATGTTCGTGGTCCAGCTGTCGGATGGGTATAGCGTCAAGAGCCCCGGATTTTGGTGACGCAAATAGTGGGAGATTCAGTGTAGTCCAACTGAACGGTTCGTGGCCCAACTGATCGTATATTCCTGGTCCAACTGTCGGGGGCTGTAGCGTCGAATTTTTTTTGTTGTGCTCGAATACCTTTGATTTTCAAACGAAATTGGTGTAGTACTCCTCCCCCCCACAAAAAAATACCACTAAATATTTACCAGGGCTGTAGGCTACGGAGTAAGAACTACTTTCTTCATTTGTACCTCTGTTTTACTCCCTCTTTCTTCCTTGTTTTACAATTCAAACCTGTTCTGGTTTACAGCCAATGGACCAGAGGAACAGTTCGTATATTGAAACAAAAGCTGACGGTGAGATTACCATTATGATGTCCAGGTCCTGAAAGGACTTTAGGCTAACAATACTAATAACTGAAAGAAGAAACAAGGCTTAAACAGACAATTAAAAAGGATGGAATATCAAAGTATTCCTTCAGCCCAAGCTGACAGCGAATCATAGCCTATTTGACAGTGCAAAACGGATCCGTCAGCTGAATTTTATTAGAGCAACATTTCGGCCCTTCCTGGCAAGGGTCCTCTTCAGGCTCAAGCTGAAAATTAACTTGTTTATTTGGAAGTTCAGCTGACGTAGCCTATCCGTTTTGCGTTGTCAAATATGATGCAGTATCGACCGAAGCTATGTGCGCCAGAATAGAAAATCGGTCAAAAGTTTTTGTTTTGCTTAAGAAACAAGGAAAACAAACTTTAGATTCGTTTAGCTTCTCTGGGGGACCCGGCGAAATGACAATAAAGAACTTTCTAAGTTGGATTAAGAGAGCAGAGTACTCAAACTAGAACGGAACTGGCATGATAAGCTTTTGTCAGGAACTGATTTTTGGGATCCCAAAACGTTAGTGACGGATACCTATGACATCGCAAAAGTTGTCTGTCTGTCCGTCCGTCCGTCTGTCTGTGAGCACGAGAACTCTCGAAGGGAATGAGATATTTTGATGAAACTTGGTGTGAGAATTCATTGGGCCAAGATTAAGGTCGAGTTCGTAGATGGGCCCTGTAGCCCTACATTTAGGGGTGGGGGAGGGGGTTCAAATTAAGGGACAAGCAAAATATTTTTAAACAGCTAATGTGATAGTCGATTATGGGGTAAGAAGACATGCTGAACACGAATATGAAAACCATTTTCGCGCCGGACAAGTAGTTCGCCCGGAATCCGGCCGAAACCGGAAAGTTTGTTAAAAGTAAAAGTTTTACTTGAAGTTGATTAGATGTTTGATGTAGGGGTAAGAAACCATGCTGAACACGAATATGAAAACCATATCCTCGCCGGACAATTAGTTCGCCCGGAATCCGGCCAAGACCGGAAAGTTTGTTAGAAGTTAAAGTTTATCTGAAGTTGATTAGATGTTTGATGTAGGGGTAAGAAGGCATGCTGAACAAGAATACGAAAACCATTTTATCGCCGGACAAGTAGTTCGCCCGGAATCCGGCCAAAACCGGAAAATTTGTTAAAAGTAAAAGTTTTATTTGAGGTTGATTAGACGATAGATTTAGGGGTAAGAGGAGATGGAGAATCCGTATATGACAATCACTCTTTAGCCGGAAATATAGTTCGTCCGGAATCCGGCTGAAACCGGAAAATTTGTTAGAAGTTAAAGTTGTATTTGAAGTTGATTAGATGTTGGATATAGGGGTAAGGAAATACGCTGAATCCGTTTTTGAGCTTTAGTTTTTCGCTGGACAAGTAGTTCTTGAATTTCGCCAAAACCGCAAAATTCACAGAAGTAAGCTAGGATCGTTTTGATCGGCTTATAGAGGTAAACGCACATGCTGAATCCATATCTGAGCTTGGATTTCTTAATGATTAGCTGTTTGGCCTGGCGAAGACTGGATCTGGCGAAAACAAAACCTAATTGTCTGGATCAAATATTGAAATTTTGGGATCCCATCGGAACCTTTGGTCTTGTTTAATTTAAAATAACAAAATATTATTGAATTTAATGGAATTCACATAATTCTTGTGCAAAAACATACCGACATAAATTTCAATTTGCTAATATCATCTTATTTTCAGACCATGTTGGGGGGGGGGGATATGTCACTGCTTATAAGCTTTCAGTGGTTCCAAAGAGATAGTTAGTACAATAGAAAAGCAGAAGCAGACAGAGATGTTCACTTGTAGGATGTGGCGTTCAACCACCATGATCAAGTAGGTCTATAGGGTTGCTCTGATTTCTGCTTTTGCTAATCTCTAGGCTTTTCCTTAACGGACATTCGGATGCGGGGAACCAAATCCGCCGCAGTATTTTCTGTTGCGACAGAGAAACTGCGAACCGGAAAATCCTGTCAGCGAGGCTTTACACCACAAAAGAGACAACGGCAACGTCTGTTCGGAATTTGGGCAAGAAAGCTGTCATGTCAAAAAAAGACTACTTGACATCCTAGAATTGAGAATGTAGATGCACAACACTTACTAGAAATGATCTTTTCACGATAAAATGGCTCAAAAATATCGTTTTCAAAAGTATACCATTACTTTCCACGCGCAATTAGCGATTTCCTTGCTAGCGCTTGTCAACTCCATCCAGCCTTCCCTCTCTCCTACGCGGTGGCTGCACGCAATATATTTGAAAACTGAACGCGCTTGGTTAAAAAGTGGGGAAACCAAGCAAACCCGAGTGAAAATAAAGATAGAGCCAATTTAGTGCCTATGATCCTACTGTCACGATACAAACCATGTATACGTGATTGGTCGTTGTTTTGTATTGATTATATTTGCGTCTAAAGTTGCTATCGTCTGAGTTTTGTACCGTTCTGAATAGGTTACCTGTCAATCATTACTGAAGCGGCTTTTGTGGTCTGGCATGGAAAGAAAAAGGTTCGGGGCTCCGAGGAGGACCGAACCCTCGCCCATACCTAGCTGCTTTTGTTCTGAAGCAAAAGGTTGACGGACCGAAGTGGGATCGAACCGGGGACCTCGGTGTCGAATGACTAACCACTTAGACCGTTCGGCCAGCCCAACTTGTTGAAAGGGCTGAATGTACGAGGTTATGCGGTTGTGAAAGGGCTGAATGTGCGAAGTTATGTGGTTGCGGATCAAAATTATTTGACTTGCAGTCGTCGGAAATCTGTTAAGGAAAATCTTGGTACGATTGGTCCTTGAGTTATTACATGTTTGGATAGTCCGCATTATGTCTGACTTCTCCGAGAAATTTAAAACAGATGACCGGTTCTTTTTAAGTTATTCCATCGGTTACTCCCGTTTGAAGATTTCCTCTAGTTTTGCCGTCGGGAGAAAATGCACGAGTCTTATAATTACAATCCTTGTCTTGCCGTTATTTTTTTTCTAGACCAAAATCAAGGTGTTACTGCAAGCCTGCTTTGGCAGAATCTTCTGATGGGCGGCGTCACTTCTGAAATAGAAGTTTTTTGGGGGTTTTGCTTTTCCCTTTTCGGTTGTAGCTTTTACCTTTTTTGGAGGTTTTCACCTTTTTCCAAGTCGTCTTTTCTACTGTAAGTGCTTATCTCTTTTTCCTTGATAAAGATTATATTTGTGACAGGCATTTGAAATTCAAAAATTCTGTTTACATCAATTTGAACAGATGAAATTTTTTTCACCTGTTAATTTTTTGTCTAGACCAAAATCAAGGTGTTACTGCAAGCCTGCTTTGGCAGAATCTTCTGATAGGCGGCGTCACTTCTGAAATATAAGTTTTTTGGGGGTTTTGCTTTTCCCTTTTCAGTTGTAGCTTTTTATTTTTTTTTTAAGGTTTTCACCTTTTTCCAAGTCGTCCTTTCTACTGTAAGTGCTTATCTCTTCCTTGATAAAGATTATATTTGTGACAGGCATTTGAAATTCAAAAATTCTGTTTACATCAATTTAATTGGATTTGGGATTAACTGACAATAACCGTGAGGCCAAAGCAAAAAGGAGAGCGTAACTTAGTCCGATGGGTTGCTCACTCGCTGGGCACCACTGTACACCCTCCCTGGGCACCGGGCACCACTGTACAACCATTTTGGGAGTGAGCACCGGCTGGGCACCGGGCACCACTGTACAACCATTTTGGGAGTGAGCATCGGCTGGGCGCCGGGGTGGGTACCGCTGGGCACCGGGTGGGCACACCTGGGCACCAGGCACCACTGTACAACCATTTTGGGAGTGAGCAACCCCTCGACTTAGTCAACTATAGCACGGTGAAACTGTTTAGAAGAAAAATTTGTTTAGAAGAGAAATTTAGTTTATAATTTGTTGTTCATTTTTTAGAGGCCATGTGCCTTATTTTTGCATTATATTATTATTATTATTATTATTATATAGCGAGTTCCTATCCGGACCAAAAGTTTGGAGTTTTTCGTAGGAAATAATTTTGCAGATCGAACACAAAGACATAGGCTATAAGCTAGCGGTTTTCTGCGCGCTATCGATTTTCTGTAGTTTTCGAGTGCTCAGTGAGTTGGCACATGCGACACATTTCGGATCGTACCTAGAAAAATAGGCATGTAAAGAATGGTTGGCTCGTGATTTTCCGTAGTTTCGATGTCACGGCAGGTGCATACTCAGTTCTTGTAGGAAACGATTTGAACATGCACCAGTTGTCTTCTGATGTCCTAGCAACTCAGTGACTGACACATGGGTAACAATACCGCTCGTACCTAGGATAGACACATTAGCTAGATTCCCTACAGTTTCACCGTGCACGATAGCACATATTCAAAGCTTCTCGAAGGACGCATAGACCAGCACTCGGGAAATCTGAAGGACCTCAGAAACAATGCGAGCATGTGCTTTTTGGTATAGTTCATCAATAATTCTCTGTCTTTTTTTTCACTCGGGAAACAAAACAAGGTAATCCTGTTGGCCTACCATGTCTTCCAGAATGAAAAATAATACTTTGAAGCTTCTCATGTCCTTATCAATTTTGTGAAAAAGTCGCCGACGGTCCAGCTTTTGACGAATTTTGCGTTGCGTGACTGTCAAAACTCGGCTAGGCCGAAAAAGCGCTAAAAAGTCGCATGTGCGAAACGAAACAATGGCGAAAGGCGGTAATTTCAGGAGCTTATTATTCCATAAGAGAGCTAGGGATAATGCGAAAGGCAGAATAAGCAAGACGGGTCCTTTAGGCTAAAACACAGATGACGCCACCTTTAAAATTAGAAGCTGCTACCGGGGCTTCGCTCTCTCCAGCGAAAGGTAGACTGAACGGCATACTGAATTCCTGTTATTTATTTGTTTATTATTTTATTCCTGTAATGACCTTTAAAAATCGGTGTTAGTATTTCTTGAAATTCGTACAATTTTTCGCCTGTGGTGCTGTTTTTTTGCCCGTTATTTCTAAGCGGTAAAACTGCGGGGCATTATGTTTTGAGGTCGTCACCCCCATGCCAAACACTTCGAACCGCCACTGCATGTCGTTTGCCGGTTGCCAGAAAAGTTTTTAGAGTTTAGCTCCATCAAAGAAATGTAAGTACCCTTTTTTGTGTTGATTTCTTTATCTGTTTCGGCAGTATATTATTATCCTACCACCCAGAGCAAAATAAGACTAGGGAGTAGCGCCAAGACCCATGCTTTCCATGCTTTACAAACGGGCTTTGGCCCACTATGCTTGCGGCACTTAAAGCGAGAAAAAATTCCAGGTTTAACAATTTCTAGTAAAGCTAAGATGCGGTCTGCACACATCAAGAAAAAAGCGGATGTTTTATCTTTCTTTTGCTTTATTCAGAATATGAAATTATTGGAGCCAGCGCTGGTGCACGACTGCTTAAGGTTCAGTAGGGACGTTCACTATCGCTAGTGGTGCTAGCATTGCTGTTCTTCGAGTGTGTGTCACTTTTTCAAAGTCTTGGCGCTACTCCCTAGCGTTATTTTGCTCTGCTACCACCGAAAAGGGAGAGCTACTGTAGGATAAAGATTTCTAGGAAGGGGCTCAAGAAATACTCCCTTTTGTTATCTTACGTTTCACGAGAAAAAGAATAAAAAAGTAATTCACCTTGCCTGTGTAGACGTGTGCAAGTACGCTGTGGAATATCTCTGGGGTATAACTGGCAAGCTTCACTTTCGGAAGGAAGTTGGATGACATCGCCCCCGGGGGAACAGTGACTACCCCGCTGGATACCCGGCAAAGCTCTCCTCGCTTCAGGTTCTGGAAGCTTCCACATCTACAACAAGAAGAGTAATATACAAATTTGAAGCTCTTGGTGGTTGGGGGGGGGGGGGCTTACCCGAGCATAAGTCAAGAGACATCTAATAGAAAGTAGGTACGTTTTTTACTTTCATCCACCAACTCTTCGAGAGACCATAATCCCCTTCAACTCCCACCACAGTTGCCGGATTCAGTCCGGACTCGAAACAGAAAATCTAGGACACGTACTCATGCCAACTATCAAGTTTCGTCCAGATCGGATCACCCGATCGAGATTTATGCACTCTAAAAGATTCCGGACCCCCACCCCCGAGATGGCCAAGTTTCTTCCTCCTAGCACAGCTGGGTGTAACGTAACCGGACCGACCGACGGACGGAGAAGCGTTCGGCATGTGGCAATTAAGCAAAAAGATGGAAATGCTATTTCATTCTGAATACGGCCTTGCTTAGATTACGACTGGCAAGACTCCAAAGAAGAGAATAAAGGAAAATCATTTTCAGCTAGCGATTATCTGTAAAGAACATCAGCACTTTCTTGGGAGCTTATCCCATCCAAATAAATTGCTGTCACGATCCACGCTGAGCCAGCAACCCCATCACAACCATAATTTACTCCCCATCTCGTTCCCGGATTCAGTACCCATTTCCGGCAGCATGTCGTTTGAATTACCGGTGTCGTCGAGCAAGAAATCAAATTTCATTCTGGACAGCTTCGAAATTGGCTATTTTTCAAGATTTGCTTCCGTTCTATTGCGCCTCGAGGCCCAATTTCTATTATTTCTACCGCCTACTTCTATCAGAAGAAAACATGATTTCCTTCGAAAGGATAATGAGGATATGAGGTTGCCGTGGCAACGAAGGGTGGTAGAAAGGCAATAAATTACTCCTAAGAATCCGAATAAGTACCAGGCAAACTTGAGCGAAAGGGATGGAGGAAACGCAACGAGTCGTGCATGGGTAAACCGAAAGAGGCGCACAGAAATATATAGAAATGTGAAAAAATATTGTGTCATCCTCTCTGGAGGCTGATACGACATCGTATCCACCTCCACGAAACTAATTGTCATAATATGACCTGTGGGACATAGGAAGATATAAATTACACACATGTTAGAGAAAAGTTATTGCATATCATACTGATTTTTAATTGTGAGTAGTTCCAGATATATTTTGTGCGGGTGTTGTTACCCCTGTTCCTAAGAAGGCCCATTTTGTGTAAGTTGTTTGAACCGTTGGTGATTGATGATATAAATCAAGCTTGTTCCACACCAGACCATCAGTTTGGTTTCAAAAAGGGTTATGGCCGAGTGGTGAAACGGTGATTATGGCTGGACATGATGTTTCTCGAGCATTTGATTCAGGAATAAATCCCCAACTGTTGCTGAGTGCTGAGGCTCGTGGTCTGAATCGGTCAATAGTGCGTGTAGGCTATATAGGGATAGATAGATAGATAGATATATAGATATTTATTAACACTGAAAGCCCTAAAGGGCCATGGTTAATACAAAAAAAAACAAAAAAAAAACACTTACTTCAATGAATAAATTCCAAATTAATCCAACAAATAAATTTCAACTAATTTAATCCAATACACACCCCTTTCTTCCTAAATAACCTTACAAAAAAAATTCTCTATGTGCCATGCCCAAACTAACCAGCCTACCCAAATTCTTTATCCCCACAAAATTTGTATCCTTCAAAATAATCTTCACCCATTCCTCCCTTTCAACACACCCCGGATAAATTTCCTGCCTCAACTCTTTTAACTCTTTACAAAAATACAGAAAATGCAGTAAATCCTCATAACTATCTCCACACATCGGACAAAAGTAAGGACCAACATTCGACCTCACCCTCCCTAAATACCTCCTCCTATCTCCAAGTGGTAAAAAATTTCCCCTTGTCGATATGTCGATACCTTGCATGGTATGTCGATATACCATGAGACCCCGCCAAGTGGGTCCTGGTTTGTCTACGTGGCTCCGACATTGGAGTCCTAGACTTCTACACTAAATTCAAAAAAAAAGTTGCTCTTGGTAAAAGGTCACGGTAAAAGTCCCTTGTATAAAGTGCCATCTATGTATTATAATTTCCATGACTTGGGGATGTGAACTGATTAGATGAATTTGCCTTCGGCCGGGATCACTGTTCTTATGGCCGGCTTGTACCGGACTCTTGTAGTGGTTTGCGAACTCTGTTCACAAGCCCCTCGGTAGCTCAAACGGTTAGAGTGTCTGCCCTGTAAGCAGAAGGTCCTGGGTTCAAATCCCGGCTGAGGAGCATTTTTGTCTTTCAGTTCACTACTTCTAGAATATTTCCATCTCAAGGGCGTATTCCCCATCAAAATTACATTTGGTTTTTACCATGAGACCCCGCCAAGTGGGTCCTAGTTTGTCTACGTTGCTCCGACATTGCAGTCCTAGACTTCTACACTAAATTAAAAAAAATGTTGCTCTTGGTTCATTAGTCACGGTAAAAGTCCCTTGTATAAAGTGCCATCTATGTATTAAGCACCGTTTTCTATGCATTATATGCAAGTATACTTTATATTGTTCCTGTAGTGGTTATTTAAATACAAAAAAAAAAAAATGAAGCTGAGCCACTCGCAATCTTGGACCTGTTGATACTCAACTGCCCAGTTGGGATGTGACGACGAGGCACCAGACAAAAATGCATCCAAACCGTCAGACCTAGGTATAGGGTATAGGGTAGGTATATAATGTAAAGGTGGAAGCATTTCGATAGTAAATTAGTACTATCATTACTGTACCAGAGCAAAATAACACTAGGGAGTAGCGCCAAGACTTGGCAGAATTGACACACACTTTAATAGCAGCGATAATAGCACCACTAGCGATCGAGAACGTCCTTACTGAAACTCATTCAGCCGTTCACCAGCGCTGGCTCCGATAACTTCATATTCTGAACATAGCAAACAAACGACATAGCCTCCATTGTTTCCTTGGTGTGTGCAGACCGCACTCTTTGCTTTTTTAGAAATTTCTAAACCCGCAAGCTTGTCTCGTTTTAAGTGCCGCAAACATAGTGGGAGGCGCTGCGTATATGGCACGGGGTCGCTGTCACTACCCCCACCCGTCGATTCACCCACCCGTCAATACGCCCAATCCAAAAATCCGTCGATTCACCCACCCGTCGATTCGCCCACCGTCGATTCGCCCACCCGTCGATTCGCCCACCCGTCGATTCGCCCACCCGTCAGTTCGCCCACCCGTCGGTTCGCCCACCCGTCGATTCGCCCACCCGTCTGTTCACCCAATTCTATGACCCGTCGATTCGCCCACCCGTCACAAGACCCAAGAAATCCGTCACAACCCCCACTTTTTACGCCAGCTCGCTTACCCGTCACAAGACCCAAAAAATGCGTCACAACCCCCACTTTTTACGCCGCCCACCCGTCATAATACCCCAAAAATCCGTCACAACCCCCACTTTTTACGCCAGCTCGCTTACCCGTCACAAGACCCAAAAAATCCGTCACAACCCCCACTTTTTACGACAGCTCGCTTACCCGTCACAAGACCCAAAAAATCCGTCACAACCCCCACTTTTTACGACAGATCGCCCACCCGTCATAAGACCCAAAAAATCCGTCACAACCCCCACTTTATACAACAGCGCGCTTACCCGTCATAAGACCCAACAAATCCGTCACAACCCCCACTTTTTCCGTCGATTCGCCCACTTCTCAAAATCGACCTCTGATCCTGCGCGGCTCTTATCATTGAACGCGGCAAAAGAAAGCGACCGATTCACAGGGGAGTAATTAAGAAGGATACGATACCGTTCGATTTAAATAATGGTGAAGTCAATACAGCTTGAGCCAGAATTATCAGAAGCATTATAAAATACCTCGGTTCTGATAATGAAAGATGGAATGGAGAGGATGAGTGCGAGAGTAAAACATCAGATGAAAGAGCTACCGTATTTTGAGGTACAACATGTACCGACAGCGGTAGGCTACGTATTGCGATTATTATCTCAATAGAGTATAAGCATTTCCAGCAGATGTCTTCCCCGAACATCCCCTGCAGATTAGCTTGCAACTCCAAAGTTTTACGACAATCCTTAGTTTAGTTTTACGACAAGCCTTATAAGAAACTTTACATATTTTTAATCCAATTAAAATTTGATTGGTGCTCCCCAATACTTTTGGTCGGCAGACATGACCAAAGGTTCCGACGGGATCCCAGAGGATGATACTTATGAAACTAATATAGCTGGAATCCTGAAGCTCAAGGAATATTATAATCCATGTTATGCTTTCTCATCAATGGCCCTTGTCAGACGAATCGGAAGACGATTGTACTAATTGGTCGGTATCTTTACAAGCATTTACAGAAAAGCTGCCCGACGACAATGATAAGTCAACTTTTTCATTCAAGTTTTTACCGGAATTATGTGTTATTACAGTAGTTCCGGGCTGTGCCTGACTTTAGCTGAATCGGTCCAGCATGAAAAATGGGCTGACACTCATAATGCCCGCGATCACAATGCCCACGACTCAAAATGCCCACGGTACAGAATGCCCATGATTGTACAGTTTGAGGTGTTCAGGCCGTAGTAAACTGGAGCTAGTGATGAATGTGACACAAAAGGAGCGGACCGAGTATCAGAATGGCGATAATCTTCCGTTGAAACTTTTGACGATTTTTGTCTTCCCTGAGAGCATTTTAAACTGTGGGCATTTTGCACCGTTGACATTTCTGACGATTTTGATTTCAGGGTCTACAACCTGAATTATGACATTTTTAACCGTGGGCATTTTGGTCGTGGGTATCGTGGTGAGATTGTGACCCACCCGAAAAATATATTTGATAGACCGATTTTTGCTTGTTTGTTTAAGGTTTTCTTGCCCCTATCTCTGCACTCTGATCGATTCTGATCAAACTTTAACAATATATTACCTACCGTTATTCTACGCCACGAAATTGAGTGTTAATTGTTCAGCCTGTTACTTGGCCATAGAACAAAGCTTTAATCAAGCAAGAGACAAACTGGAATCTCACATCGGCTTATTCATATTGTGACTGTTAAAGTTTAACTGAAAAGCCAACTCATTTGTGTGTCATTTTATTGGATACACTGAATTATTTGGACTCACCAAAGGGATTTTTTGATTTTAAATTCAATTCAATTCAATTCAATTTATTTTCAAAAATTCCTTCACGGACAAAGCCGAACACTGAATTTTAAATTGAATTTTGAATTGAATTTGTATTGAATTGAATTGAATTTATTATTTGGACTCACCAAAGGGATTTTTTGATTTTCCACTATCTGCTCTAGTTATGAGGCTCAGAATATCTCCAGTCGTCCCCACAGCGTAAATTCTACTATGACACGGGAAATTTTAATCTTAACACAAATGCGGCTTTTCAGTGGGCAGTGGTGAGCTTGGTGAAGATTGCTTAGTGCCTGAACAAAAAAAAAATGATAAATCTTTCTCCTAAGGCATACAGCAAAAATACAAGCGCACAGAGGCACCACAAATCACACGGAAATTCCACTATTTTAAAATCGATTATTCGTGAATAGCGGAACAACGAACTAACTCATTTTCAGCGGGTCTTCAAGCAAGTTCAAGTGAATAAGTGATGGGTAACTAGATTGTCTATCCTAGCCCCTTTTCCGTTAAACTTTAATATCCAGTTTCACAGAAGCGCAAAAAGTATCACAAGTAGATCGCCAGATTGCGTGAGGAATTGATGAAAGACTCATTGCGGGAGGTGTTAAAGTGGGACGACATTTCCGGAAAATGCATGGTTCAAATCAAAGTTTTAATTTTAACAAATTTTTCAGTTTTGGCCGGATTCCGGACGACTTAATTGTCCGGCGAGAAAATAAGTTTTAGATATGGATTTCCTTACCCCTAGATCGACTATCTTATTTACTTTTATAAACATTTTTTTCGTCCTTTAACTGAAACCCCTCTTCCACCCCCAAATATGGGGCTACAGGGCTCATCTACGAACTTGACCTTTACTTTGACTCAGTCGATCCGCATACCAAGTTTGAAGAAAATATCCTACCCCTTCGAAAGTTATCGTGCTGACAGACGGACAGACAGACGGGCAACTTTAACGAAGTCATACATATCCCTCCACCTACGTTTTGGGATCCCAAGAAAACTTCTCTAGAATAGAATAGAATAGAATAGTGTTTATTTAGCCTCGAATGGGCCATACACAGACTTTTACATACACGACAATATACAAAACATTGATCCATTGAAACATAATGATCCTTCTATAAATAAATGAACTATCTCCTATTTAAATTTCCCCTCACATATTCTACCACCATTTTAATAACGTTGTCTTTGGTCGATGTCAATATACCAGGGAAGAGCAAACCACCCCCGAACTGAACCGGTAAAGGAGACTCCTGGCACTGCCCTAGGAGGTGGGCAACAGTGTCCTCACCAATAAAACACATCGGACATCTGTAATTATCATTGGTTAACCCATCCCTATTTTTCCTCCTCTCAAACACCTTTTTTCTAAAACCGAGTGGTAATGAATTTGTTCGGAGCTGGAACCAAAGTTTCAGAGTCTGTGCTGGTAGACCTAACTTAAAATAAAATTCCATATGAAACGTTCGCTTCATTAATTTGTAGTAATTTAGAGTCTCAGACGCTTGAATTGCCCCATGCCAACTTTGTATCTCCTGGTCGCTTATAGCGAGTTCAAACTGTTTCAGTAAGTGGGAATGGTCCTCTGGGCCTGATCCCCCGTTCCAAGCAAATGACAAACCAGCACGATCTAGCATGGCTTTAACCTGGAACGGCCAAGATTTTGGTCCTCCTATCTCTAGCAGTTCTTTATATGCTACTCTTAGCAGCCTATCCTCTGGAAGGCTAATAATTTTCAACCAAAACCGTAGTATCTGCATCAGCCTAGATTTTTTCATTGTGAATAGGCCAAGCTCTCCTCTGACTGCCTGGGTATGTGTTGTTGGATGAAGTCCTATCAATCTCTTGAAGTGGAGCAGCTGAATCGACTCAAGCTGTGCGGCAGCGTCGAACCCCCAAAGTTCTGCACCGTAATGTACCGTTGGAAGGATTTTAGTTTTAAAAATATTCGTGTGAATTTTCATATCTTTGAGACCTCTTAGAACCGAATTTCTTAGTATCGCTGCGGAGACCATCCTCCCTCTTTTTTTCATTTCAAGTATATGCTCTTTCCAGCTACTCTTTTCAGAAAAAATCACTCCGAGGTATTTAAACTTGGATGTTTGTTTGATTTCTTTATCTCTGTAGTGGAATTTCCACCCCTCATTTTTTTTCCTTCCTGAGAATATCACAATTTCTGTCTTTTTAACATTCAAAGTCATCTTTTTCTTTTGTAGATAATCTGAAAGAATATTTAATAATATTTGAAGGTCCTCAGGAGTAGACGCTACCAGTACCGCATCGTCAGCAAATAGCAACAGTGACAAGGTCGACAGGCCTAGTCTAACCGTTGGTGCCCATCTATGTTGGAAATACTCGACTATATCATTAACATACAAGCAAAACAGTTTCGGTGATAAGGTGCTACCTTGCTTAACACCCTTTGATACACCAAAACAATCCGATACTCCTTTCCCTACCACCTTCACCACCCACAATGTTATTTTATACATATCGGCTATCAACTTAACTGTTAACCTAGGCAGTCCTATCCTCAATAATTCCTCCAACAGTAGGATTCTATCCACTGTATCGAATGCCTTTTCCAGATCTATGAACGCAACAAAAAGTCTATTCTTTCCTTTACTATACTTTTCTATCAACGACTTTAATATGAATACCTGATCAACTGCCCCGTATCCTGCCCGAAAACCTGCCTGTTCTTCTCGAATTATTTGGCGACTATTTATCCATTTACTTAATCGGCAATCCAAAACTTTTTCTATTATTTTGCTTATACACGGAACTAGCGAGATAGGCCTATAGTTGTTGTGCTCTCCTGGGTCTCCTTTCTTTAATACTGGGCGAATAATCGACGTCCTCCAAGCTTCTGGCCATTCTCCTCTTCGCACTATTAAATTTGAAACTGATATCAATAACGGTAATACTAGACCTAGAAAACTACGGTAAAAATTTGTTGGAATTCCGTCCGCACCAGCAGCTGATTTACCCTGCAGCTTCTTTACTACTTCTACCACCTCTCCACTATTTATATTTCCTACTAGACCCTCTTCATACTCCCCAAGTGGGAAAACTGCTTCTTCCTTGATATCCCTAAACTTAGTATCAATCCACTTTGCTAAACTAGGATTCTCCGTTGTATCCTCCGTGAAATATTCTACCCAGCTATCTGGCTCTGGGGTCTTAATATGATCAGAATTATTTACTGGCCCCCTAACCATCTTCCAAAATGTCTTCATATCACAATCTACATAAGCTCTATTCATTTCCTCCCTTTCCTTTTCTTCTACTTTTCTCTTTTTATACTTTATCATCCTTTTAAATATTCGTCTTTTCTCCTTATATATTTCTAGCATTTCTCCATTATTACTAGACCTGTAAATATTCAAAGTCCTCACTAATTCTTCTTTTGCTTGGGCGCAATCCTCGTCAAACCATTCATTATGTCGTCGTTGTTTTCCTGTCTGAAATGGCTCCAATGCCTGGTACAATATATTTGTGCCCTGCTCTACCATCTCATTCAACGAATCTAGATTTGCTAATTCAATTATTTGTTCATCTACCTTATAATCTGACAATGCTGCCGATACCTTTACTATATCATCCTTCTTCCATTCGCATTTCAACGATTCCCTAAGTTTTTGGTGTTTTCTTACCTTCGTCTCTGAATTCTTACAACAATTTTTATTCTCCATTATTAATTGTAGTTCTAAACCTAAATGGTCTGACCCTATCAGGTGAACCACTTCCACTCCTATCGTATCCACCGGAATCTTATGGTCTATTAGCACATAGTCTATTACGCTAGGTTTCATCCCTGAGAAGCAAGTATAATCCCCCTTATTTTTATCCTTCCCAAATCTTCCATTACCGATTACTACCCCAACCTCTGCACACAGGTCCAGGAGCCGCCTACCCCAAACATTAACTTTCCTATTCTCATCCTTGCTCTTCCTTGGAATTTTGAACGCAAACGGAACCAATTCAACCTCAAACGGGGACGGAACATCTCCCAACTCAAAATCAACTCCAGTATAAGCGTTGAAATCCCCATACAGCACTAGTCTATCCTTACTATAACACGATCTAAATTTGCAAGCTTCCTCAAATAGTATTTCCCACACGTCTTCCCCTTTGTATGAGCTATTCTGGGGTGGAATGTAAACCGATCCTATCAATAGCCAATTATCATCCCGGCACTTCAAACGGGACCATATAATGTTTTCTGACCTACTTTCTAGGCGGGAAACTTTTACAAATGAACTCAATTTCACCATAACGATCAAACCACCATAAACTCTTGAGTTCTTTGCTGGTTGCCGGCTCACACTCTCAACTCGGAAACCGTTGATTTTTGGGACCTCATTTTCTGAATGCCATGTTTCAACAAGGGATATCACATCGTAATGCCTCAGCTCTTTCAGTACATATTCCAACTTGCACTTTATTCCTTGGGTATTCCAAGACACTGCTCTGATACCCTGGGTATGGCCACTTTCCTAATAGTTTTCTGTGTCAAAATCCACATTATCGTTCGATAGTGCGTAAAACTCACGACGCATTGGGCGGTGCTGGACCAGTGGGCTTCCGTAATTGTCACGACCGCGGCTACTTCCTTGGAATGGTCTAGCCCCTGGCCCTCTTTTTGTTCCAACGTCTCGTCTTTTGGACGTGTTCCCTCCACTGTTTCCGTCTAGGGGGCTTACTTCGTTTCTTTTCCTGGTTCTTAGAGTTCTGTCAGACGGAATCACTGTGCTATTGGATGTACCGCTCTCGTTTCCCGAGGAAAGCGTTCCAGCATCCGAATCATAGTTACTGTCTTCTCGCGAGTGCCACGGTTTGGTACTAGTAGAAGGTTTGGCAATAGGAACTACAGGTCGAGGACTGGGGTTTTGAGGGACAGACTCTTGCTGCACCTGGGTATTACGCTGGACTTCCCTAACTTCGTGGTTTTCGCGATCCCACATGAAAAGCTTTCCGTCCACGAATAGCTTGTCCCCACGGAATCTCACAGGCTTGTTGGCCTGGATGGCTTCGCTTAGAAGTGGCCGGAGGTTTTTTCTTGCTTCCCTCTGGGCTTCTGTGTAGTCTGGAGTAACGCTTACTCCTCCTTTCTTCAATGCTCGGCTATTCCTGAGGATGATGTTGCGAAGCTCTACTGCGTTTAGCTTCAAAACCACTGGTCCTGATCTTAGACGGTAGGCCTCCTTAATGTCATGTTGCGTGACATTCAGGCTGGGAAGACACCAGTTAAGGAAATTGAGTAGTTCCCATCTTAATGAACGGTTAGGTGCTGGCTCCAGGAAATTGTACAGAACTAAATTTGACTTCCTTAGCTCCAATTCCATCGCATCTGCTCTTTTCTCTGCAATGAGAAGGCGATCTGCCATCGCCAAAAACCTCGCATTCAAATTGTCGTTGAACACTTTGCTGGTCGATAGCTGTTCTTTGATTTGTGCAATGTCTGATGATAGGCTGGGGATCAGCGCCAGCTTTTCGTTTATCTCCTTCATGATTTGGGATGGGTTCCCGTCTCCTTGCATCTCGCTCTGCATTATCACGCTCAGATTCAAATAATCCAATTATGCTGATTTTGCCACACTATCACTATTCAAAACAGTCCGAACAGTGATCGCTCTAATGATGGGATACGACTAAGTGGCAACACTGGACGCGCGAGAAATTCAAATTTTATTCCTCACGTGTTTCCGGTGGAATAGAACAGCGTCCTCGGTAGAATCAGCACGCGCCACAATCAGAGTCTAATTTATTCACTGTTTCGACAGTCAACAAATGACAATTCGGTAGTGTCCAGTCACTATCAAAGTTTATTTACTCCAGGCTCCGGTGGCTTGAAATATTTTCGAATTATTTATTTGTTCCACGTGCTTACGGCAGCGTTGCCGACGAAAACGACGAACACTTGGGCTATTACCTATGACGATTTTGCAAATGTTGGGAATATACTGAATACTATATTTAATAAGTATTATTATGCATGTGTTCTGCATTGTTGTGTGCGGTATGAGTTGAGACGAAACTGAGCTTAATTGCAGGAGAAGTTTGGGGAAGATATAATAGGGAACCTTACGCTTACACTCTACTGAGACTTGATTGATCTTGTGGCATCATAATTCTTTTGACGTACCACATAATCGCAGTATGTAGCCCACCTCTTTCGGTACACTTGTACCTAAAAAAGGTAGCTCTTTTTTCGGCAACTTTACTCTTTCGTTCATCCTCTTTATTTCCTCTTTCATTATCATCACCGATGTCTGACGTAATGCTTCTGATCAATCTGGCTCAAGCTATATTAACTAGTTTTCACCCTTATTTAAATCGGACCGTATCGTATCCTTCTTAATTACTCCCCTGTGAATCGGTCGCTTTCTTTTGCCGCGTTCAATGATAAGAGCCGCGCTGGATCAGAGGTCGATTTTGAGAAGTGGGCGAATCGACGGAAAAAGTGGGGGTTGTGACGGATTTGTTGGGTCTCATGACGGGTAAGCGCGCTGTTGTATAAAGTGGGGGTTGTGACGGATTTTTTGGGTCTTATGACGGGTGGGCGATCTGTCGTAAAAAGTGGGAGTTGTGACGGATTTTTTTGGGTCTTGTGACGGGTAAGCGAGCTGTCGTAAAAAGTGGGGGTTGTGACGGATTTTTTGGGTCTTGTGACGGGTAAGTGAGCTGGCGTAAAAAGTGGGGGTTGTGACGGATTTTTTGGGTCTTGTGACGGGTAAGCGAGCTGGCGTAAAAAGTGGGGGTTGTGACGGATTTTTGGGGTATTATGACGGGTGGGCGGCGTAAAAAGTGGGGGTTGTGACGGATTTTTGGGTCTTGTGACGGGTAAGCGAGCTGGCGTAAAAAGTGGGGGTTGCGACGGATTTTTGGGTCTTATGACGGGTGGGTGAATTGACGGGTGGGGGAATCGACGGATTTCAGAAGTGGGTGAATCGACGCCTCTTGAAACCGAGGTTGGGCGAATCGACGGGTGGGCGAATCGACGGGTGGGCGTATCGACGGGTGGGCGAATTGACGGGTGGGCGAATCAGCGGGTAGGCGAATCAGCGGGTGGGCGAATCGACGGATATTTTGGGTCTTGTGACGGTTAGGCGAACTGTCGGAAAAAGTGGGGGATGTGACGTATTTTTTGGGCATTATGACGGGTGGGCGAATCGACGGGTGGGCGAAAAGACGGGTCCCCGGCACGTTTACAAACCATGGAAAGCATAGGTCTTGGCGCTACTCCCTATAGTGTTATTTTTCTCTGTACTGTACCAAGCTCAACATGACACGCAACATGACTCACGAGTTACTAACTAGCTGCTGCACTTCTAGTCTTATTCAACCGTAGTAAAGATATGGGGTGAAAGAAGCTGATGTCCGTCAACTTATCAAGGCAATTTTGTTTTTAATTGTTTTATCTTTCTTAACAAAAACCATGTCTGGTTTTATTGCTCATTTAGCACATGGTAGATAAAAGGGGCTTATCTTTGAGACAGGATTTCTAGGTATCTGAAACCCAAGATATTAATTAACAAATCAGCTTCTTTGTCAACTGAAACGTCAGCTGGAGGTTGACAGACGGACGACTGTCCAAAAACCGAAAGCTTTCTATCAATCTCCGTTCCTCATAAGAGAAACAAATTGGATTGCACTGTCATCAGACCAGCCGCGGTGGATTAATTAGATTCTCCATGGACTGAGAGGCTTTCCAAGAAAAACACAAATGGCGCCACGCCGATTATGTTAGAAATCGTCAATAATCATAACTCGGAAGTACCATATCATGGCGACAACGTGCTGCGACAGCTGCATGCTGCATGCAAGCCTCTTAAGGCAGTTTTTACCAGTCGTGACCGCTGGGGTATTCATGGTTCCCCAGCTAGAAGAGGTCGGAGAAACTAAGCAGAGGCGTTACTAGCCAAAACGTTTGGGGGGGTGGGCAAGGTATTTACCAACTGACTGGTCATTTTTACCGACTGTCTTTGCAGAGAAAACGAGTTGTTTTTAAGAACAAAAAAAGACTGTTTTGACGAAAAATCAACTGATTTTAAGAAAAACCAACTGATTTTAAGAAAAACCAACTGTTTTGAAGAAAAATCGACCGTTTCCAAGAAAAAATCGAAAATTTTACGAAAAATCACTGCATTTCGCGCCGACTTGGCTATTTTTTACCGACTAGCCGACAACATTGGGGGGGCGTTCCCCCTCCTCCATACGTGACGCCCCTGCAACTAAGTACCTTCTACAGATCCAAGATGGTACGAAGATAGGTAGACTATCTTGTTCGTCGATTCGGGATACGGAAACATTACTTGCCGGGGACCAATCAGCACTCCTCACCCGTGGAAAACAACTCTGTTTTAAGTGTAAGGTTAGATGTATGCTATAATGTTCCATCTTCCTTTTTCTCTTTTTTTCACTTATACTCCATCCTGTTATTCGCTGTTAAAATGGATTATAAAGTTTATCCATTCATTCATGGGGGGGGGGGGTATGTTCTTAGTGAAAAACTTCCTTCATGGATTATAAAGTTTATCCATTCATTCATGGGGGAGGGGGGGTATGTTCTTAGTGAAAAACTTCCTTCTCTCCATGGAAACCGCAATTTTTCTTTCTGTCAGTCCATTTCTTTCCTCACCTCGAGCAAACTTCTGCTGTCCTAGGATTGGCCCGTGAGTCCCAGTCATTTTGGTGCAGATACGTTTTGAAGAGGCCTTAATTGTACCTTTGGTGCTGGAAGCTTCGTACCTTCCATTTGTATTATTTTATTTTATACGTATAGTCTATTCATGTCCACTGACTATTTTGAATTAAACTAAATTATATGTAATTAGCAATAAATACCAGATTGGCCACAGGGCGAAGTCGCGACAGTCAAAAGCACAACAGTCGTAACCACGTCAGGATCGTTTGCGACTGTACCAAACCACAAAAACTCATGAAAAAAAAACATAAAATCCATCATGGAAACCATTCGTCTCGCTGTTTTCACCGTTTTAACCGGATACTAAATAGACATGTGTCCTCTTGTTGCAAACTGTCGAGTGCAAGATTGGCGGGAAGTATAAAGGTGGGCAGTCGGAATCGGAGAAAGACTGCTTCAGCCACAGTTGCAACACTCCAACAGGTAGTAAAAAAAAACCCCGAAAAGCGACTAGCTTTACTACCAACTCGAAATTACTCTCAGTTCCTTTCCTAACGTTCGACTGAACTTCACTCCCATTAGAACTTTCAGATGGCTTTCTAATCCCCCCTCCTATGGGATTAGAAAGTCTTCCAGTCGAGGAAGTAGTAATTTGAGCATAAATCGCTTTCCATTCCCTTTTTGTGCCTGGGAGCGACCATTTCTCAATCCCATTTCATGTATTCCCATGGTGGGAAGTTGAAGCAGTCTATCACCATGAAGAAGCCCTTGAGACCTTTTCCAAGAAGGAGGCAGAGGACATCAGAGAGGACAAGCAATTCTCCAACTATAAATTTAAGGACTAACGGCAATTACAACTGAATGAACAGGTATGTTGACCGAACCACCAAATCTGCTAAAGTGATGGAAAACGGATGGATTTTTTATTACTGTGGACCAGCCCACAACGTCACAGAAACAGACGTTTGTAAGACTTTCGCCAGCACTAGCACCAAGAACAAATAATCAGCTAGAACTTATGTCTTTAGTCGCATGCAGCGACTATGAAAACCCCGACAAAATTGAGCGGACCTGGAGGTATTTACTCTAGCTTTGAGCTGATGTTGATACCCGTTTACTCCTCTTCCGTCTTCACCGCTGATTCTCACACAAGAAATATCGAGGGAGGCTAGCAGGAGGCGTACTCCGCGCGCTGACCCGCTCTGGAGCGCGTCCATAGAACCAATCAGCTTTGACTGCTAGATTTCCTCTTCAGCGACTTACGGCGATATAGCTATTTGTAGAGGTAACGTAACGTGATGTGGCGCGAAGCTAGTATCCTCTGCTCATTTGCGTCGGGAGTCGGCCATATTTTACTCGACTCTGCATGTTTGTATGACCAAGGTAGGGAGAAAGCAGTTCTGTCTCGTTATTTGTTCTTAGCAGCACTTCAAAGCAGACGAGCCAGCTCCGCCATTACCGAGTTTTAAAGGATCTCCAGAGAAGTAACAAACATGAATCCTTACGACAGTTCCACCGGTTTTGCTAGAAATATCCCGGACAGCGAACTCCAGGACAAAGTCACTGTTTGCGGAGCTTCTTGCTTCCCAATTGCGATGGGAAATGGCCGCTCTAATTGCAGACTTAGACGCTTACAGGGCAGCTTCCCAGTCCTCCAGAAAGCTCATCTAGGAGTGGAACGACCGTAAGCACATGCATGCAATTGATACTCTAGAGCAACGTAGATGCAATAAATCCACTCCAGCCAAATTACTTGTCGAATAAAGATGTTTTTCTTCACCACACTTAACTCAATTTCTTGGATAGGTCGAAACTTCATCGTTATTTGGGATCCCAAAACGTAAGTGGAGGGATACCTATGACATCGCAAAAGTTGTCCATCTGTCCGTCCGTCCGTCTGTCTGTCTGTGAGCACGATAACTCTCAAAGGGATTGAGGTATTTTGATGAAACTTGGTGGGAGGATCCTTTGGGTCAAGGTACAGGTCAAGTTCGAAGATGGGCTCTGTAGCCCTATATTTGAGGGTGGGGGAGGGGTTCCAAATTAAGGGGCAACAAATTTTTGAAGGCTTTTGAGACAGTTGATTTAGGGGTAAAGAGGCTGAATCCGAATATGAAAGTTATTTTCTCACCGGACAAGTAGTTCACCCGGAATCCGACAAAAACTGGACACAAAATTCGTTGACCCTAGCCCTTTCTTCACACTAGTATAGCTCTGCGCGTGGATGACGCGCAGAGCGCGTAATGTATGAACGTCGGAGAGAGCTAGTGTAATCGAAGGTTGAAGGGGTTAGTATATGTTGTTCAAGCTAAGTAGGGGTTGATATATGTTGTTCAAGCTTAGTTTGGGGATCGACTAAAATCGGGAACGGAACGGAACGACACGGTGCAGAACGAACGCGTACTAAAAACGGGAACGCGTGCTAAAAACGGGAACAACTTCTAAAAGAAGGAAGGATGGTGCAGTGTTCCCCCTTTTAGTAGTGTTCCTCCTGGTGCGGCGTTCCCGATTTTAGTACGTTGTTCCCGTTTTTAGTACGCGTTCCCGGTTTTAGTACGCGTTCCTCCTGCACCGTATCGTTCCGTTCCGTTCCCGATTTTAGTCGATCCCTTAGTTTGAGGATTCATTGGCAAAGTACAGGTCAAGTTCGTTGATGGGTCCTTAGTCCTATAGATAGATAGATAGAGAGATAGATAGATAATATCTATCTATCTATCTATCTATCTATAGGACTAAAGGACCCATCTACGAATATTTAGAGGCAGAGGAGGGTTTCGAATCTACGGTAAAAACATTTATGTTTTACGAGCTAATAAGATATTCATTGAAGGGGTAAGGAGGTCCGCTGAATACATACCTGAACTTAGTTTTATTGCTGGACAAATAATTCAGCAAGAATTCGGCCGAAACTGGAAATCTGATTGAAGCTCAAGGTTGTTTCTGAAGTCGATTAGAGATTCGGAATCAGGGCAAGGAGACATGCTGATTACATTTTTGAACTTTATTTTAACAGTAAAAATCTTAAAGGAATCTGACGAAGACTGAATGGCGAAGACAAGACCCAACTGTTAGGATCAAATATTTTTGGGATCCCATCGAAACCTTTGGTCTTGTTTAGAGAGACCTTGCCAATTAACGACAATAATCTTTCTGGTTAAAATAAATTTTAAAGCCAAATTCGTAAAAACAAATAATCACAGCGAAGAGCTGGGATAGCCCAATCTGCTTGTATTATCTCCAAATGTGCAGCGCAAGGCTTCGATTCTCTCAACAGCCTATCTAAGCGTAAAATGACAGGATGCATAACAGACAAACAACCATCCATTCGGGTAAGTCAGTTCATGTTCACAGCTACTTAAACCCCAATAACGACTAAACATTGCCATTCCAATCACATACTTCGACGCTCGAATTACAACTTTCTGGTCGTTCAGAAAGCTTATCTAGGAGTGGAACGGGCAACTAGCACTATTGAGGAACTCAAAGGTAGTAAATCCACCCCACCTAATTACTTATCAAATTGGGTTGTTTTTCCTCACCAGACTAGCTCACTAATTTCTCGGATATGTCGTAAGCTTCATCAGTATTTTTTAGAGAGCCATCCACATTTAAAGGCAATTATCCTTCGAATTAAAAGCATTTTTACAGCTACAGTCGTGAGAAAACAAGTAGTCATAAAAACAATTCGGAAAACTAGGGAGCAATAGGAGCCTAGGGGGTACTTAGCATCTCCAGAGTTTGGAAGAAGGGTCAGTGATTTGAGAGGGGGATCCCGACTACCCCCACATATTCAAGGTCGAGCGTGGTTTTCCTATGAGAAAATAAGTGACCATAAAATCAATTTGGAAAACTATCCGTAGCCTATAAACGGATAACAAGTGAGCATAATATATATATATATATATATAATCATTTCCAGAGTTTTGAAGAACAGGCAGGGAGGTAAGAGCGAGGAGGCAGATATTTACCGAAGATTTTTACAGCCGCGGTCGTGATAAAACAAGTGGTCAACAACAAAAATTCGGAAAACTAGAGGACAATAGGAGCGTAGGGGGTCCGTACAAGCATCTCCACGGTTTGAAAGGAGGGCAGTGAATTTAGAGGGGGAGGCGATATTTCCCGATCTACCCCCAAATATTCACGGCCAAGCGTGGTTTTCCTATGAGAAAACAAGTGGTCATAAAATCAATTTATATTAATATTATATACAGATAGTTTTACCTATTATGTTTATGGCATCTCCAGAGTGGCCACAAAAATCAAGTGGCCACAAAAATCAATTCGGAAAACTATCCGTATATGCATAAGCATCTCCAAAATTTTAAGGGAGGTAAAAGGGGGGGGGGGGGGTCGGAAGACTAAGGGACAAAAGGAGCCTAGGGGGTCTGTAGCACCTCCACGGTATGGAAGATGGGAAGTGAGTTGGGGGAGGCGACGTTCCCCAACTATCCCCAAACAAGGCCAAACATGGCTTTCCCCACCAGTTCGGCTATCTATATATAAAATCATAAGATTGTTTATATAAGGTTTAAAGCCAAGCTTGTGTATATAAGGTTTAAAGCCAAGCTGGCCATGCATATATACAGGAACAACAATATAATAGCTAGAGGCTCATATGGCACTTGCAAAGCTGGGTCAAAGGATAAAAGTAGGAATTTGACAATTCGTGGGTTTGTTGTGATCATTTGTAAGCAAAACCATTGAGATAAGAGTGATCATGGGCCCTTGGAAAACGCGAGAATGTATCGTTTGGCAAAAATTATTTTATTTTTGTACTTGGCTGTAATGACGTGCACTTTAAGGGCGCTAGAAATTCATCTGTAACCAAAAACCTTGAAGCAAAAACTATAATATGCTCATTTAGATCATGAAAATGTATATTTTGCTGAAAAGTATTGTTTGTACTTCAAGAAATTCACTTGTAAGTAAAACCCTCGAGGCAAAAATGATCATGGGCACTTGGAGATCATGAATATATTTCGTTTGGTAGAAAGTATTTTTTTTTAATTTTTGGTTAAGATGCGCACTTTAGGGGTGCTACAGAAATTCATTTTTCCAGAAGTTCATTTGCCCAGAAACTTCTGGGTAATTCCCGACGAAGTAATTTATCATCTATTTACCAACTCCCAAGGGCACAATCCTAAAGAAAGGCCTATCAACACTAATTTTTCGTGGTCCTACTAGAGCCTCCACTAATTAATTTATACAGCAAGATACTTAAGAGCCTTTCATTTCCAGAACTTTCATTTCCTAGGTTTTCCAGCTCCACGACGACGAGGCTTACCAATAGACTTGAACAAATTACAAGCCGTAAATTATTAGTCTCGGCCGTCGGGCCTAAAATGGATTCTCACAAATTACCCCTCTTTTTGCTACGACAGGGAATAAATCTAGTTCCAGTTCCAAGGGTGAGCATTAGTTGCCATGGAAGATTGGAGAGGAGGAAGGTTTACCAAGCTTAAACATGCTACAGAGTTGTTATAGGCTACTGATCATACTATTATACTACTGTATACCACAATCGTTACTAGCCAAAAGGGGGGGGGGGATTTACAGACTGGCTGGTCATTTATGTGGACTTTTCAGAAAAAATTACAGTTTTTAAGAAGTTCTCAAGAATTTTTAGCGCACGTGACGCTTCGGCGGAATATACTATACACTTTTAATGTTGAATTTTTCTCCATCACTAGTCATAATAGCTGAGTATAAATTACGCCGCTGGACTTGGGAAATAGGACGGTTTCGGCCCCGAGTTCGAATCCTCGTCAAGGAGTGGCATTTTCTTATGCCACTGGCATGTCTTCCGCTTTTATGCCACTTGAGTCTTTCATGATTGTCAATAAAATTGTACTTTACCTTGCCTTAAAGAGCTCGAAAATCAACGGAAACAGTGATGGAGCTCTTTAAGGAATAAACGACCCAGCTTTAGAACTGGTCGCCTCTAATGGTTTGCATGCAAAATTGCGAAAGTTTGCTTAACTTTACTGTTTGCTTTGGGACTTGGGAAATAGGACGGTTTCGGCCCCGAGTTCGAATCCTCGTCAAGGAGTGGCATTTTCTTATGCCACTGGCATGTCTTCCGCTTTTATGCCACCTGAGTCTTTCATGATTGCCAATAAAATTGTACTTTACCTTGCCTTAAGGAGCTCGAAAATCAACGGAAACAGTGATGGAGCTCTTTAAGAATACACGACCGAGCTTTAGAACTGGTCGCCTCTAATGGTTTGCATGCAAAATTGCGAAAATTTGCTTAACTTTACTGTTTGCTTTTTTTTTTAAAAGCACACAAATGTATACAAAGTCGGAGTATTTCTATGAGAACAAAACAACTCTGGATCATGGAAATACCAGTCTAGGATCCCACCAAGGGCCATCACGTATGGGGGGGTGGAAACCACCGGCCCGAATGTTGTCGGCCAGACGGTCAAAAATTACCGAATCGGCGCGAAGCGCCGCGGTTTTTCGTAAAACCAGTCGATATTTTTTCGCTTCATTAGGCATTGAAATGCACGTTCTTGTTGAAATTCAAATTCTTCGCCTCGGGGTGAACTTTTTCTTATCGGGCCAGCAGTGTGTATCCCAAACGTCACAACTAGAGCCCAAGATGGAAAAAAAGAAAAAAATACCTTTGCAGGGTCTAACATACACTTTAAGGGTGCTAGTTTCCTGCCCCCTCACAGGAGCCTAAAAAGAGGAAATTAACGGTGCATTTTCCCCCTTTTTAAAGTTTCACTGAAAAGCCAAATTATTTGTGTATCATTTAACTAAATACACTGCCCCTATTTGCTTTAGTATGACGTTCAGAATCGAATAGAATCTACGGCCGTCCTCACAAAGCAAAATTCTACTGTGACGCGGAAAATTTTAATCTCAACACAAACGCGGGTTCAGTGGCCAGCGGCGAACTAAGTGATCACTGCTCAGTGCGCGAACACTTACCCTTGGTAAGTGGTAAGGACTTACCCTTCCTTGTCCACTGCCGACCAGGCAGACACAAAAGGAAAAGGAAAAAGGATTTTTCGTCGAGATTATTCTGCAAAAGAACAAAGGAGCCCTTGGGGAAACGACCTCTGAAGATGCGGGGAGATTAGCCTTCTGAATACCACCCACTATCAACCACTATTAGGAAATTTTCAGTCAAAGCCTATAAGTTTTCTTGCTCAAAATAAGTTCATACAAGTTTATTCAGAAGATATTTTGCATTCAGCCATCCTAAGATTACAATCAAAACAAGGTAGAGCAACTTTTGAAAAATTAAAAAATAACTTATCTTGGTTTATCTTTTCTTTCCCTCAAAAAATCGCATGTGTTATGTCGGATTATTGAAATTTTTAACTCATCCGACACTGCGACAAAACGTAGAATTCCGCGTCGCGTGTCGCACGATTTGTGCCATGAAGCAGAATTTTGCGAGAAATCGCAACAGTGTGAACCCTGGATTATTTCTCGTAAATCTTTTGCGTCAATCATTCAACACATGAACAAGCGCACAGAGGTACCACAAATCGACAGGGAAATTCCACTATTAAAAATCCATTATTCGTGAAAGTGAAACAATAAAGTAACGCATTTTCATGGGGTCTTCAAGCCTCTTTAAGTGAATGAGTGATGGGTAACTTGATTGTCCTTTCTTAGCCTTTTTCAAACTTTAAATACGCTTGCCTCCTGGTTGCAGCTTTCCCCATTTTAGTCGACCCCTTGGTTTCAACTCGAGCAAGACGCACTACCGTAATTCTGTCCCAAGTATTCTCTCATACAGAAAATCGAGGAAACATTGCCTCGAGAAACGCAACTAAATCACGGAGATAAGAAGAAACTGAAACTACATCTAACAGTAGACGAGACAGTAAAGACGAATATCCGGAAAGATAGTAAATTTTCCGAGTAATTAAGGACCGGATAAGTTTGAAAAGCCAAAAGTTTCTCAGTGATGCTTATACCAGTTTCCCTTTGAACGAGAAGTGCAACCAAGCTGAATGTGGAAACGATCCCACGGGAAGAAAGCTGGGAGCCTAACGGACTTCAAAGGGGTGGTTCCCAAAATCACCACGATCTTTTTGCCCACTCTCACAATGCCCACGCTCAGAATGCCCACGATCAAAATGCCCACGGTTCAAAATGCCCACGATCAAAATGCCCACGAATAAAATGCCCACGCCTCAAAATGCCCACGACTCAAAATGCCCACTACTCAAATTGCCCACAATTCAGATGTGGAACACCCGAAATCGAAATCGTCCGAAATGCTGGCGGCTTAAAAATGCCGACAGTCTCCAAATGCCGACAGTTCAAAATGGTCACAGGAGAGGCTAATATCGTCCTCGTTCAAAATGCCGACGGCTGAAACTGTCCACAGGGGAGGCCAACATCATCCTGGGAATGCGGACTACGAGATTACAAGGGGTAGGATTAATAACGGAAATGTTTTGAAAGGAATTATTTTATAGTTTCTTTAAGAACGATCCAAAAAGACCAGCAAGTTAAAGCTCTTAAAGAAAAGTTCCAAGGGGGTTCCTAATCAGGCAGAGGCTTCCTCGAGAAAGCACAGCGCATTTGCGGCAACTAAGCACGAGCCAATACACATGTTTCTTGTAAGTATTTTACCAGAATCATATTATAATTGAGATTATACGAGTTCAACATACGATCATCGTCATTCTGATACTCCGTCTATTATACTATTCCCGTTTCTCACTCACCCCTAATTAAAAATTACTACGTTCTGAACACCTCAAATAATCCAATCGTGGGCATTCTGAACCGTGGGCATTTTGAGTCGTGGGCATTATGAGTCGTGGGCATTACGAGTCGTGGGCATTCTGAGTCGTGGGCATTTTGAGTCGTGGGCATTTTGAGTTGTTGGCATTTTTAGTGGGCATTTTGAGTCGTGGGCATTATGATCGTGGGCATTTTGAGTGTTAGCCCTTCAAAGACCTTCAAGAAGGGGGGCAAGAAGGAGTTAAAGCATGAAAAAAGCCGACGAAAAACGTTCACTTCGAGGACAAACAGGACTTATTCTGATTTAGCGGATTTGGGTCAGCGAGATCTATAATCAACGGTCCTAAAGTTGCGGCATTAGTATTCATTTAAAAAAAAAAACTGTTTCGTCCTTTTTGTACGGGTGTCCTAGTCAGATAAATAAAAGTAGACAATTATCGATCCGATCTTCGTAAGTTTGAACATTGTAAAACATCTTCTTGGTGGGTAGGTAGGTACTTTATTTGTGAGTATGCCGATACACGGCATTTCACAGCTACAAACTAAAACTAGAATACGCCATTAACTAAATATTCATAACAAAACAAAGGATAACATTTAAAAAAGAAAAAGGAAAAAATACTAACACTAAGCCGATAGTGAATTTCTATCAGCCTTGACCTAAACAATTTCAAAACGCTTCGTATTCACAATAAACTTAAAACTATCTCCCTAATTATCTCACTATTACTCACTGAGCTCAGCCTAAATGGAAAATATACTCGATGTTCAGTCAGTCTGCTTATCATTTGAAAAGGCTTGGGACTAAATATAGGACACTCAAATAAAAAAATGCCAACATGTTTCAATTACACCACACTCGCAAACTGAGGATCTATATAAATAATAGTTTAGACGGGTATGTCCTGTAATAAATTGGGAAAGCAAAAACGAGGTCTAGGCGAAAAAAAAAACACTTGGTGACATCCCCCCACCCCGGCGAAAAGCCACCACCATCCACCCAGTTCCAACCCCTCCCCTGACCACCCCCGCCCAGGTACCACGACCCCCGGCCACCACCCCACCTAATGCAAATTTATAGGAAATTATAAAATCTTATTAAAAACTCGCCCGGGGGGGGGGGGGGTCACCGGGATTATTTTTTTTGCGCCAACCCTTTCTTAGTTTCTACTAACATTCAACTGATTTCTGGAAGGTTAGAGATTCCTATGACGTGTTAAATCCGTCCGTCCGCCTGTTTGTGATCAGTTTGTGAATCAGGATAACTTCCGAACGGATAGGAGTGTTTTGATTAAAGTTGCTGCTGTAGCATAATGAGGTAAAATCCGTAGAACTTTCTATCTCAACAAAAAGGGGTCGGAGGGTTGGGGCTTCAAAATTTAGGAATGGAAAAGTTTCCGTTTGATACTTTCTGATTTTAAATGGATTCATGGTTTTTTTTTTTGTTTTTTTTTTAGCTATATTTGTTCGAAAAGAACGTCGTATGGCGGGCTTCCAGGCACTTGGTCGGTGGCAATGACAATTAGGGGTACCCAGAGAGTATACAGAGAAGCGGAGAGCGTGTACTAGAGTGCGACCCCAAGAAAAGCGATACAACTGGTATATTTTACTTTGAAAAGGCAAGATATAACCCGTGGGACGTTTTACGGCTGTTGGGTGGTTCACGGACGATTGCCACCGTATTATATCTAGAGAACTAAATTCTTAATGAAAGCAACCGGACCTGGGGTAACTCCTGGAAACTACGGCAGACCCCATGTAGAGAAAGACACGCAAACTCAGTGAGCCGAGAAGTGAGCTTTAAAAATCACCAAAGGGCAATGATCCTATCTAAGAACTGTCAGCCCAACCCCAGCTCTCAAAAGGCTCTCCCTTTCGTCTCATTAGAAAGACTGCCCAGAAAGATCCCCAGTTGCCCATGGACTAAGTGGAGGGACTGACTTTGGACCATGCCGGTCCGTAACCAGCATCAGTCAGCTCAGCACAACAGCAACAAACCAGCTCGGAAAAGAAATATTTTTTTGTTAAAATGGGTTTGAACTGTTTGAACTAGTATTGAAATCATCCGGGTCAAAGCCCGAAAGTAGTCTGAACCTCTATAATCATATTTAATCAATGTTGTATATTGTGTGTATTATTTTTGTGATTAACAATAATCTTGAACCTTGAATCAAGTTACCAGGTAGCCCCTGAACCGGAAGATTGGGGACGACACAATGTCTAAAGATACCAGCTTACAGGGTAATCTGAGACCAGTTGCCCACGAACGGAGAGGGTGGGGGAGGTGCAATTGCCAAACGTACTTCTAGAGCCTATGATCTCTAAACAAACAAAGTTTGATCGTCAAGTCACGAACGAACTCACTGGGCAATCTTGGCCCAGCAATCTGGCACCTCCACTCGAGTGGAACAGCGCAGTGAAATATGGAAGCACCCTCTCTCCTAGATGGTATGCCAGGAAAGCATAAAATAGTGCTTAATGGCCAGGGCAGGGCAATAAGCGATACTAATTAAAAAAACAAAACAGAATAAACCAACTGATTAGCCTATACAAAGGAAAACATGAGGGAAGGAAAGAAAAATAACTCATGGTTTCAACTTAAAAAAAAAAAAAAGAACACCAAGAGAAACAAGGAACGAGAACAAAAACGGGGGGGGGGGGGGGGGCAAACCCTCAGAAATACGTGGCACACAAATATGCCGCGGAAAAACACCTCTGTTATAGAAATGTAGTCTCAGGTCGGTGCTGGTAGTTTTGAATCTTTCCACACCTAGGAGAACTCACCTGGCAACAAGTATGGTTCGATGGGCGTAGAAGTACTTTTCCTCCTTCCCGACAACGAAGAGGACATCCGCAACGTCTTTATCGTCCATTAGCCTCTGGAGGTCTTCAACTAATTTGGCGATTCCATTCAAGTTCCAGTCAACAGCAGGGCCGGGATGGGAGATAACACGTGAACCCATTTCTGAAAGGAATGTAGAATTGTGGATCAGGGTGACCATTGATGATAGCCATTATCAGAAAATTCTACATTCACCTGAGCATGGGCGGTGCAATAGGGATTCTAAATATCATTTGAATTAATGAATGACTGAATTTCACTGACATTACATGAGAACTACTGGAGTAGCCGTAAAAAGGCGAACTTTTACAGTACATAAGTGCATAATTACAGTGCATAAGGGGCAAGGGCCTGCCAGCTAGCTTTGGGAACACTAAGGAGGGGGTTCGAGACGGTTCGAGATAACAAAGAAGGGGGGGGGCCTGTCGACAATAAGACCCTGTATATTTATCTTAGCCCCCCCCCCCTCCGGCCATTCGATGGCCGAATGTTGCGTAGTCAAGTTTACTGTTCCTTTAATCCTGCTACTGCTGCTAAATATCCAAGGTTACACAGAGCTACCTAAAGTCTGAAAGAACTTTCTAATTAAATCAAAAACCGTTATTCCCAAATGAATAAGCGTTGGAACAAGGCATTTTTAGCGGGCTTCCGAACATTTTTAGTAAGCAAATGATACCCAGATTTGCGTGTTTTAGCCCTATTCAGTAAACTTTTAAGATGTCTTAATCAACAAGACCAAAGGTTTCGATGGGATCCCAAAAATTCAATATTTGACCCAGACAAATAGGTCTTGTCTTTGCCAGATCCAGTCTTCGCCAGGCTAATCATCTGAGAAAATCAAGTTCAGATGTACCTGTATAAGCATATCTATTTTGACGATACTGATCGAAACTTCCTGCTTTACTTCTGCCAAATTTCCGGTTTCGGCCGAATTCCGAGCGAACTACTTGTCCAGCCAAAAGAAGATAGTTCAGAAACGAATTCAGCTTATCTCCTTGTCCCTATAAAGAACATCTAATCAACTTCAAATAAAACTTTAACTTATAAAAAAATCCGGTTTCAACCGGATTCCGATCGAACTACATGTCCGGGTAAAAAATGATTGTCATATATAGATTCAGCGTCTCTTCTTACCCTTAAATCTGTCATCTTATCAACTTCAAATACAAATTTTGCTTTTAACAAATTTTCCGGTTTCGGCCGGATTCCGGGCGAAATACTTGTCCGGAGAGAAAATGGTTTTCACCATCATGTTTACCCCTAAATCGAACATCTAATCAACTTAAAATAAAACTTTTGCTTTTGACAAATTTTCCGGTTGCGGCCGGATTCCGGGCTAACTACTTGTCCGGCGAGAAAATGGTTTTCACCATCGTGTTCAGCATGTCTTCTTACCCCTAAATCGAACATCTAATTAACTTCAAATAAAACTTTTACTTTTAACAAACTTTCCGGTTTTGGCCGGATTCCGGGCGAACTACTTGTCCGGCGAGAAAATGGTTTTCACCATCGTGTTCAGCATGTCTTTTTACCCCATAATCGACTATCGCATTAGCTGTTTCAAAATATTTTGTTTGCCCCTTAATTTAAACCCCCTCCCCCACCCCTAAATGTAAGACTACAGAGCCCATCTACGAACTCGACCTTACTCTTGACCCAAAGAATCCTCCCACCAAGTTTCATCAAAATATCTCGTTCCCTTCGAGAGTTATCGTGCTCACAGACGGACAGACGGACGGACAGACGGACGGACGGACGGACAGACGGACAACTTTTGTGATGTCATAGGTATCCGTCACTAACGTTTTGGGATCCCAAAAATTAAACCACGATAATAATTATGCATTCGTCATGAGAACTCTGTCCTCCAATATTCAAGAATGCAGTGGTCAACTTAAATCTCTTGACTATTACAATTCTTTGATCTTGAGTATTTCCAAGACCACAGTTTTCAAAAATATTTTTACAGGTCAACGTTCGAATTTGCGAAGTTAAAATAAAGGTAAAAATGGATTCTCGAACATTTCAGAAAATGCTGACACAGCAGCTTTATGAAAAAGATAGTAAAAACTGTACTGGTTTCCAAGAACTAAAGCAATATCTTCCTGCACCTCAAGCTGGCTGCGAACCATGCTTGGAGGTTCTAAACGAACTGATCACCTGCAAAATGGTTTCGGCGATATTTCGGACGTTCTTGGCACGTTTTCTCTATGCCGACATTGGCTGGTAGTGCACAGTGCCGTCTTTTACTTTTGGTGGACCCTCGGCCATCCATGGGTTTCTGGCCCCTTTTCATGAGCCAAAAACATAAAAAGGCATCAACACATTAGCACACGTGATTCTTGGTCGAGCCACACTATGATCACATGTGAGCATAATTTCGGTAACTTGAATGACGGTGTAACGTAGCTGGTCACACCCCGATCGTGATGAACAAGGCAACATGGCTAGCAAGCGTAGCCTGATTTATCAACAATTCACACCGGCCGCTTGGCCTCACGTTTCCCGTGGCCGTAAGACAGCACTGGTAGTGCGTAGGTTGGCAAGCTTTATATTGTTTGCTACGGCCAGAAACAGGCGGTCTTTTTTATCGCAGAGAACGGACTTAGAAAGAAAGGCACTAGTTTCTCAGAATCGTCAAACTAGCTTTCTATTCTTGAACGGTGAGTTTATGGTTTGTTTTTTCTTCAAAAATAAAACACAAACACCAGAGGGCGACTCCGTGTTACTTAAAGTTTAACCGAAAAGGGCTAGGATAGGACAATCTAGTTACCCATATCACTTATTCACATAAATTGGCTTGAAGACCCGCTGAAAATGAGTTACTTCGTTGTTCCGCTATTCACGAATAATCGATTTTCAAATAGTGGAATTTTCGTGTGACTTGTGGTGCCTCTATGCGCTTGTATTTTTGTTGTATGCCATACGAGAAAGATTTATCATTTTTTTTTGTTCAGGCACTAAGAAATCTTCACCAATTTCACCACTGCCCACTGAAAAGCCGCATTTGTTTTGAGATTAAAATTTCCCGCGTCATAGTAGAATTTACGCTGTGAAGACGGCCGGAGATATTCTGAGCCTCATAACTAGAGCAGATGGTGGAAAATCAAAAGATACCCTTTGCAGAACCCAAATAATTCAGTGTATCCAATTAAATGACACACAAATAAGTTGGCTTTTCAGTTAAACTTTAAGCAATTAGCGAGTTGATCACGGTTATTTAATTTGAATTTAAGTAAATACATTCTGGAGTAACTGCTATCACACTAGGAACATCAACAAGACTTTAAGCAATTAGCGAGTTGATCACGGTTATTTAATTTGAATTTAAGTAAATACATTCTGGAGTAACTGCTATCACACTAGGAACATCAACAAGAATTTCGTGAAAGAAATTCCTGTCCAGCTCATTTCTTGGTCTGGAGACCTTACAAAACTTTTAATTACACCTCACTCACATGACATGTGACGACCACAACATTGAATGAAATCACCAGAATCCGGCAAAGCCAAGGAATTTCTGATGGCATGTCTGACGGTCGAAGATGTCGTGGTCTGACACATGAATGAGAAGCCGTTTCGCATTCACAAATCCCCAGCTGACAGATTGGGATGTCAGGCTGGGGGTGGAACAAAGCCCAGATTGACAGGAGGGTGCAAAGTGGTTTTCGAATATATCCCGGGAAATCTAGGCTTGGAGCATGTACGAGCGCGGGAAGTCGGTGGCCTATGTTAAATAATGAACTCTGACGTTGTACAAGCGAGTTGACAACGGTTAAAAATGAATGTCAGAGCTTCAAAACAGAAACAGAAAAATAGGCCTACTTTTGATCACAATCAAAATACTGGATGATCAACAAGAAAGAAAGCTGGTAGCAAAAAATCAAGCTCGGAGCAGTCACTGTGTGCCAGCATAATTATCCTCCAAAAATAAAGAAAAAATAAAGATAATTTAAAAAAAATAAAGTCTCGCAGAAACGTAACTGTACCTTCAGTTTCTTACTTCATTCACATCACAATGGAAGACACTGAGATTCGTTATAACTTATAGCCTATACTTTGATCAATCAAATCAATCGAAAACACTGGATGATTAACAGGGAAGAAACAGGGGGCGGGTAGCCACAAATCAAGCTCAAATTGGAGCAGTCACAGTGGGTCAGCATAATTATCCTCGAAAAAAAAATGAAGATATTTTTTTTTTAAATAAAGTCTCGCACAAATCTAACTGTAGCTTCAGTTTCTTACTTCATTCACATCACAATGGAAGACACTGAGATTCGTTATAACTTGTAGCAGGGACCCATCAAAAGGAAATTTATGGGTCCCTGCTTGTAGCCTATACTTTGATCAATCAAGCCAATCAAAAACACTGGATGATTAACAGGGAAGAAACAGGGGGCGGGTAGCCAAAAATCAAGCTTGGAGTAGTCACTGTGGGCCATTTTTTTTTTAAATAAAGTCTCGCATAAATCTCTTCAGTTTCTTACTTCATTCACATCACAATGGAAGACATTGAGATTCGTTATAGCCTATACTGGCCTTAACATAAATCTCATTTTTTAAGGTCAAAGGCTTTTTCGCGACTTAAAAGACCCCTCTTCTTTATTCCAATTTTTACATTGCCCCTTAGCTCCCTTACGGATCTCGACGTTTTTGAAATCTCCGCTTTTCGCCATTGTTCCGTTTTGTACCTATAAATTTTCAACGCTTCTCGGCCGAGCCGAGTTTTGCCAGTCACATCGCAAATCTCGCCGAAAGCTTCGAGGCCCGCCGACAACTTTTTCACACAGAGGGACACGAGAAGCTTCTAAATTTCAGGAGACATGGTAGGCCTTCAGGTCTATCTTCTGTTTTGGACTTCCCTTTGTTTTGCCCCGTTTTTCCATTAACGATGGCACTTCATATGTATTATAATTCGCTTATTCGCATTAGGCAAGCTGTAAATCGCTACTATGGACTTATTATTATTACATCCTGGAAGTCCCATCCTTACTTCTCCTTAACCCATTCTATTTGTTTACCGACTAATCCTGGGAACGCAATTTGGCATCCAACAGCGGACCACAGGCCTAGTAGACCTCCGACTGAGTTCCCATAAGGTCCAATTACTGTCTCACTTATCAGAAAGAAGACACAATCAGTTGGACCTTGTCACTAATTGCTAAGCCCTCTTAATCCTCCTGCAATGTTGGGAAACTGGCTTAGGACGATTTCCTGAACATATTTGTCCCTCCTACAAACCGAGAGTCAAGGCCGTATCCAGGGGGGTTAGGGGAAAAAGAAAGGAAACGATTTGCCTAAACATGTAATAAATTGTTAAAATAATATTTAAAGTAAAAAAAACAAGACAGAAGGACTGAGGCCAGGCCCGTATACAGGAATTTATTTCGGGGGGGGGGGGGGGTGCCAGAGGGTCGGACCAAAATTCAAAAAAGACGTAGATCAGAAGTTAAAGCCTACAAAAAACTATTACTTTTGTGGGTTGCGGGGGGGGGGTCGAACCCCCTAAACCCCCCTGGATACGGCCTTGACTGTGACTGTGATTTTTTACTACTGTATAGCTCGACTAAGACGGAATAAAGTTAGTTCTTTACATTTCGTTTTTTGGGGGAATTGGGGTTATTTACGAACTTTGGGGGATTTTTCAGGCTCTGGTCTGAAGACATAGGGCTGAGAATTCTTTGGCAGGATAATACGCAGTCCGGGAACTGAGAGGGTCTCACTTCTTGTCTTCCTATCATGTCCGTACAGCTGTCAGAAGTTTGATAACATTTAACACGAAGATGCATATCCATGTGTTAATTATATTTAACGATACAAAACGGATAAGTCAGCTACATTTTATTAGAGCTATATTTCGGCCCTTCTTGGCAAGGATCCTCTTCAGGCTCAAGCTGTTGTCAAATTGCTGTTATCGTTATGTAATCCTTGAACCGTTTTATACAGTTGGTTTCCTGAAAACAACACCTAAACAAGTCATAGAAAATTTTCTGCGCTTAACCGATAACATTTAACACATGGATGCGCATCTTTAAATGTTATCAACTTCTGACAGTGTAGTTTCCGCATATAAGTTCCAATATGTTGTTCAAAAGCACTTGTTGATAAGAAAAGAACCGAATATGATATCATTCCCCATTCTCGGAAAAAAATACCATATCGGGGATACTTGTGGGTATAAGCACGATGCCTTCGGTAATGTTTCCAAGGCCGATGACAAGTATTGTGAACGCTATTTGATCGTAAGGCAGAGTTCACAGGAGAAGCTTAATCCGTTTAGCGTAGCCAAACATTAATCATAATCAGCTTAAAAATACCAATCGTTTTATTTATCATATTCCTTATTGTTTACTGAATTTAATATAAATTTTCTTTATCTTAATGTTTACATAATATCACACACACAAAAGATCTCAGTTAAGAACAAAGAAATTTCGCCATCTATGTAGAAAATCAGCTCTCGGCCAACTCGACCGCAGATGGTGCTGCTAAACATGACGAATCAGGACTGGTAGACTTCTTCGTGCGGAAATAAATGTAAAGAAACGAGGAAAATAACGGAGAATGTTTAGAGACAACTACAAGAGCCTCACTTGCCATCGAGTCCAAAATGGTGGATAAGTCGACAACCCCTGCAGACCAATTATTTGCTTAGATGATCGCATAACAGAGTAGGCAGGGAACAAAATCCAACATGAGTGCCAATCAGATACGATTTCCTAATGGACAGTTTAAGACTTGTGTAAACACAGCCCTAAACACATTTTCTAGCACGTCTGGCTCGTAAAACAGCAAAATGCTGACTTTTCCGATAAGATTCTTCCGCATTTTTTCGATTTTTCAAAACTTTTTTTTCCGATGATAACCGATCAATTAACCTTTTTAGTTACAATTTTTTTTTTAGCAGAATGAAAAGTATCTTATAAATGTAGGCAGTGGTCGCAGATTTGACGACTTAACATGTCGAAAAATGTCGAGAAATGCTGAAAAATGTCGTTTTGGTTCAATGCAGCTTGGATTCCGTTCAGGCGCCAGTTGTGCGCTCGCTCATCACATACTGACAAAAATGATGAAGCAGGCTACCGCGACAAGTCTGCTATACATATATGTTCTATAGATATAGCCGGTGCTTTTGACAACATAACGCATTCTCAGGCCCTATTTTCTCTCATTACTTCTGGCGTCAATCTGTCTGTTGTCAGTCTGTTAAAATTTTGGTACGGCCATTCTTCAGTAAGGTTCAAATGGCAAGGTAGCTTGTCAGAGATTATTCCTGTCCGAACTAGTGTTCGCCAAGGGGGAGTCTTATCTCCCTACATCTTCAAATCGGCCATATCTTCTTGTCTCGATTCTTTACACCCTGCTTACTTTTATAAAGACCATGCCTTCAGCTATATAGCTTACGCGGACGACTTGCTCTTAGTAAGCCGTACCCGATCCACGCTCACGAAAAATTTCAGTAAGCTCTCGTCGGAACTTCTAAAAATCGGCCTTGAAGTTAACCTTTCAAAATGTGAGTACCTGCATTTTAACCCTTCGTCAAACGGTTTGAATGCATCCAACTCATCTATCTCACTTGGATCATTCGTCGTCAAATCAACAGACTCTCTACGATGGGCTTGGCATAACATTCAAATCTTCACTGTCAAAATTTTGCTCTTCGGTTGTTCAAGATGTTTATAAATCAATTCGTACCGCCTATGGGCGCATCGTCCCCAACCGAGGGCGCTATAATCGTAAAGCTTTGGGAAATTTGTATAGCACTTTCTGCGCTCCATCTATACTATTTCGTTCTGGTATCATTCATGTTCTGAGAAAGAAGGAGATTAAAAAGATGAGATACTGTTTTTTCAAGTATGCAAAGCACCTACTCCACTTGTCAAAATTATGTCACAACCATACATTGACGGAGAAATTCAAAATTCAAGATGCAAGTGTTACCCTTTTGGATGTTTCCTCGTCGTTATCAAAGATTATTGACAACAGAGCCCAACCAGCGCACGAACTTCTACACTGCTTCCTTGCTGAAGATTGAAAATTAGTGTCTTTTTCTGTGTTTTTATATGTTATATTTAATTTCTTTCATTTACTCCGCTTTTTCAAATGGCGGGTTACAAATAAATTACTTACTTACATAGATCAACTTACGTTACATGAGCAAGCAACTAAAGAAGCGTTATCTACCATCGGTTCTAAAATGATGAAGAGAGAAGTCGAAAACCCCTGCAGACAGACTATTTGGTTAGATGATCACAATACAGTGTTGGCAGAGGACAAAATCCAACACAACGATAATGAAACATGATTTCTTGGTAACGGAATTGCTAGAAAAACAGCAGAAATCACAAGTATCTTATAGAAATGGAGGCACTTGATACGCTGTTCAAGGTTTCAGGAAGAATTTGACGACTCGGAAGGTAGAATTTAGGAATCAAACGAGACGACGACAAACGAGTTGGAGTTTGGTCCCAGTTCTATCGATGTTGGAGCGTTGGCTGTAAGTTAACTGTAAGGATTTTTCGAAACGCTTTTTTTCCGATGACAACCGATCAACTGACCTTTTTATTTATTTATCTTTTGCAGAAATTAAAAGTATCTTATTGAAATGTAGGCAATAGTCACGGATTTGACGAATTTTCATAGTTCAGCTTACGTTAATGTGTGACCCTTTACAGTGTCCCTTTGTTACCCTCCCAGGTGATTTTTCGGGGTATGCCTAACCTTGGCGCAACCATTTCTGCTTACTAGCGACCTATGTTGAACCCGTAGGATCTGCCATCGGTTCCAAATGGTAGTAAGCTGAAAACCCCTAAGACTGATCATTTAGTTAGACGAACGCAATTCAGTATTGTTACAGGACAAATTCCAATATGAGTGATAAAGAGACATGACTTCTTGATGGACAGATTAAGACTTGTGTAAATGTAACCTTAAACACATTTTCTGGCACGTCTAACTCGTAAAACAGAAACAAAAAATATTTCCGATAAGACATTTCTGCAATTTCCGAACCGATTCATTGACATCAGCTCCTACTAGACCGGCGGACAAGCTCGGCACTGCCGATTTTTTCGAAAAACCATTGCAACCTTTGCCTTCCTTTCAGTCTCACTTTCGAAACTGGAAAAATCTGGAACTACTACACGACAGATTACAGAAAAAAAAGAGAAACAAGAGGTGTATGCTCATATGGCACTTGAGATGTATTATTTGATCAAAAGTACTTTTTGCGGTTAAGATGCGCACTTTAAGGGAGCTAGAGAAAAAGTATTTTATTTTTGGACTTGGCTGTGACGATGCGCACTTTAAAGGCGCTAGAAATTCATCTGTAAACAAAAACCTTGAGGCAAAAACGATAACAGGCCTTTACCGAAAAGAAATTAGGGAATTTGGGAATCTTGGCGTCGCAGAAAAATGGAACGGAATGACGGGAGGTCTGTAAAGAGGCTTGAGACTCTGCAATAACTACCCGAAAAGTTAATAATTCTGCTGTCGCGTCATTCTTCGTTATAGTTGGTGAAATAAAAGTCTGCTTGTATAAACTAAACAGAGAGCAGATTCGGTTTCAAGTGGAAACAGCGTATTTTGAGGCCGCCTTTGGTATTTTTCTTTTTATTGCACTTGCAGCCTCTGGCGTAAGTGCCATATACCGATCGCAATTCCGTCTGTCGATCCGCTTTTTTTGTCACACTTTTTCGAGTTAGGGTACTTCCAGATGTGCTAGGACGATGAAACTTGGTAGGCGTATCAGGGACACGACCAAACTAACCTGGAAATAATCAGTTTCCCGATCTGAGCATCTGGGGGGTGGGGTGGAGGGCGGAGGAATCCAGAAAACTGAGTAGTTTTTGTCACACTTTTTGAGTTAGGGTACTTCCAGATGTGCTAGAACGATGAAACTTGGCAGGCGTATCAGGGACCCGACCAAACTAACCAGGAAATAATCAGTTTCCCGATCCGACCATCTGGGGGAGAGTGGAGGGAGAGGGAATCCGGAAAATTGAGTAGTGTGTAACTTTCGAATGGGTGATCGGATTGGAATGAAACTTAATAACTGAATAAACGACATATCTCTGTTGTCCCATTTGAAGTCCGGATCGGATTCGACAGCTATGGGGGAGTCGGGCGGGGGAGACCGGAAATCTCGAGAAACGGTTAGAATTGAGGGATCGGAGTGAAACTTGCGAGAAACTTGCTGGTAATAACAAGCATCTGCTCCAGATAAATCGTTTACACAATTGGACTGGATCCGGACACTGGGGGTGGGTGGGTAGAGAGGAGTTTCCCGGAATTCCGGTGACGGTGGTCTTGGGGTCTTCACGACGAAACTTGCGAGGCGGATTGGGGACCCGATCAAACTGACTTGTGAATACAAATTTACTCGATCCGATAGTCGTGGGGGAGTAGAGGGAGGGGGAATCCGGAATATTGAGTCGTGCGTTACTTTGGAACGGGTGATCGAATTGGAGTGAAATTTAATATCTGAACAGAGGACATGTCTCTGGTGAACTTTCCATGTCCGGACCGGATCCGACAACAACTGGGGGGGGGGGGATACGTAACCGGCTTAGACTGGAGAGATCGGGATGGAACTTTGTGGGAATAACAAACAGATGCTCTAAATCATTTACAGAACCGGATTGGCTCCGGCGACTGTGGGGGGAGTCCGGAATTCCGGTGATCACGAGTTAAGGTACTTCCAGATGCGCTACGACGGTAGGACTTGGCTGGGATAATAGAGATTCGACAAGAATGGCTTTAGAAATCGCCACTTTCTAAAGCCGACCGTTCCTTAAAGTTATCTTGACCGCAAATAAAGAAAAATACTTTTTACCCCATGAGCCCATTATCATTTTTGCCTCAAGGGTTTTGCTTGCAAATGAAGTTTTAGCTCCCTTAAAGTGCGCATCTTAATCTCAAGGCCGAGAAGTACTTTTTGGGATCCCAAAACGTTAGTGACGGATACCTATGACATCACAAAAGTTGTCTGTCTGTCCGTCCGTCCGTCTGTCTGTGGGCACGATAACTCTCGAAGGGAATGAGATATTTTGATGAAACTTGGTGTGAGCATTCTTTGGGTCAAGAGTAAGGTCGAGTTCGTAGATGGGCCCTGTAGCCCTACATTTAGGGGTGGGGGAGAGGGTTCAAATTAAGGGACAAGCAAAATATTTTTAAACAGCTAATGTGATAGTCGATTATGGGGTAAGAATATGAAAACCATTTTCGCGCCGGACAAGTAGTTCGCCCGGAATCCGGCCGAAACCGGAAAGTTTGTTAAAAGTAAAAGTTTTATTTGAAGTTGATTAGATGTTTGATTTTGAGGTAAGAAACCATGCTGAACACGAATATGAAAACCATTTTCTCGCCGGAAAATTAGTTCGCCCGGAATCCGGCCAAGACCGGAAAGTTTGTTAGAAGTTAAAGTTTTATCTGAAGTTGATTAGATGTTTGATGTAGGGGTAAGAAGGCATGCTGAATAAGAATACGAAAACCACTTTATCGCCGGACAAGTAGTTCACCCGGAATCCGGCCAAAACCGGAAAATTTGTTAAAAGTAAAAGTTTTATTTGAAGTTGATTAGACGATAGATTTAGGGGTAAGAGGAGATGCAGAATCCGTATATGACAATCACTCTTTATCCGGAAATATAGTTCGTCCGGAATCCGGCTGAAACCGTAAAATTTGTTAGAAGTTAAATTTGTATTTGAAGTTGATTAGATGTTGGATATAGGGGTAAGGAGATACGCTGAATCCGTTTTTGAGCTTTAGTTTTTCGCCGGACAATTAGTTCTTGAATTTCGCCAAAACCGCAAAATTCACAGAAGTAAGCTAGGATCGTTTCGATCGGCTTATAGAGGCAAACGCACATGCTGAATCCATATCTGAGCTTGGATTTCTTATTGTTTAGCTGTTTGGCCTGGCGAAGACTGGATCTGGCGAAGACAAAACCTAATTGTCTGGATCAAATATTGAATTTTTGGGATCCCATCGGAAGATAATTTCGTAAACCACATTGGCCTGACATATCACAAGAAAACAACCAAAAAACCAACGAAATTGGGGTTTATAAAGGCCAACGAATGTACTGCAATAACCAGCGAATATTTCGAGAGGACAACCGCCTCCCTTCTTCAGCGCAGACAGAAAATTTTGAAGAAAAATGCCAAAACGAGGACGCCGATCAAAAAACCAATAAAATGGTTTTTTGGTTGTTTTCTTGTGATATCCCATCGGAACCTTTGGTCTTGTTATCAAACGATACATCTCAACCCATGATCATTTGTGCCACAAGTGTTTTGCTTTAAAATTTATTTCCATCACCCTGAAAGTGCGCATTTTAACCGAAAAGCGAAAAAAAATACTGTTGACACCACGGTAGGTAACCGGAAAAAAGGCAATTTTACGTGGTACAGATACCATGTCATCTGCAAACTACTACTGTAACTCCCTTTGAACATCTTTCAAAATAATTCCACTTGGTTCAATGCAGACGTGTTCACGCCCAATTGAGCCGCGTTTTTGAAAAGGATCCTGAAGTGCCCCCTTGTTTCCTTTGTGCACGTCGCCAAAACAATGCCCACCAAAATTTGAACTATCCGGGCTTTCGATTCATTCCTGATTTGGCAAGAGGGGGAGGGTGGAAAGCCTTTCACATGAAAAGATGAGTGGATTTGAAGGTGTCATTTCCCGTGTTTGATCAGCACGAATATCCACTCGTGTGGAGAACCCATGAGAAGGAATTATTGGAACAAAGTCGAATTTGTCTCCGGTCGCGCGAAAAAGATGTCCTTGACGAGCAGAGAAGGTCACAAATTTCAGGATCTTCCGGAAATATAAACAAACATACAAACAGCAATCAACACCGCGAAAATTCAACTAACCGAAACAGATTTTTTTTCATAAACTGAACCCACCCTGTTTTTTCCCGTCAAATAAACGTCATGTATTTAATTCTTCCACAATTTTCTGTTTTTTTGCCCGATTCCGGTGGCTCTACGGAAAAGCTCCGTGCTCTAATACCTCCTACTAATAAGCTCCTACTCTGATACCTGCCATCTGGTCGATTCGATCAGTATGTCAATCTCTAAGCTTCAGAATCTTCAGGAAATATATGCAAACAGCAATCAACATCACGAAACTTCAATCAACCGAAACGGATTTTGTTTTTCACAAACTGAACCTACCATGTTTTTTCCCGGCAAATAAACATTTCTTTCATTAATTTTTCCACATTTTTTTTTTGCCGGATTCCGGCGGCGCTACGGAAAATTGCGCCATCAGATTTATCTACTCTAATAGCGGCCATCTGGTCAGTTCGATCAGAATACCAATCACTAAGCTCCCCCTTGGCAAAAAAATACGGAATCACAAATATTAAAACAATGGCTCAAAACAGGTGTTTGATTTTTAAAGCCACAGCCTTTTTGTGGGATCTTGGGAAAACCGTGACATCGTTAATCCTGTTTGGCCACTTATCTGTAAAAGCCATGTTTGCGAAATTTTGCCAGTTTCTAATTCAGGATCGTACATAAGATTTGTAATTCTAATAAATACTCCTTGAGCCAAAGCTGACTGGGAAACATGTATTACAACAGTGACAAAAAAAGGAAGTCAGCTACGATGCTTGACAGCGATATTTCGAGCTGTTAAAAAAACAAGTGCCATAAAAACAGCTACAGCGGATCGTCTGTTCGCAACTTAACTAAGTGGCAAAATCCTGGGTTCCCCCTCAGTTCCACCCCTACATGGATGATCGGATTTTTGTTGAGGATCCGGTCGGGACTTTATATGCATGAGGTTCATCGTTCTTCGCTTACGCAAATGTTCCATATGACAAAATGAAGACAGAGGGACAGACCGAAAGACGGAATATGGCACTTATGCAGAAGGCTGCTGTTGTTTTAAAAATGATGCTAAACGGATAAGTCAGCTGGGATCGGCTCAAGCGATATTTCGGCCCTTCTTGGCGAGGTCGGCAAACAAACCTGCAATCCATTATGCAGGTTCCAAGATTGCAGGCTCGATTCTTCTAGCTAAAGCCTGACGAGGACCCACGCCAAGTAAGGCCGAAATATACTTGGAGCCAGGACCGTATCCAGAGGGGGGGGGGTTAGGGGGTTCAAACCCCCTCCGAAACATGCAAAAATAATAATTCTTTATAGACCTTTACTCTGATCTGTTTTTGTTTTTTTTTGTATTTTTTGCTATGGACTAAGCCCGACCCGCGGGGAAAACCCCCTCCGAAACAAATTCCTAGAAACGGACTTGCCTGGAGCATATCATAACTGACTTATCCGTTTAGAGACTTTTTGTCCATGTGTCATCAAGGCGAGGAGAAGACCTTCAACGCTGATAATTACTTAACTTAAGTCACTCCTTTGAGTTCGCACCTCAGTGAAATCCGATATCCGAAGTTCCGCTTCAAAACAACTTGAAGAAGAATATTAAATTTCCGTGGCGCCACCTGGGTAGCAAAGAGGTGAAAAAAGGAAATTGCAAAAGTGAAAACGTGTTTTGCATGTAAGCAAAGTCTTCCAAGACAGACGGTGTCTTACGTTGCCTTCAATCTGAATTCCGAAGAAGGCTGCAATCTGTTCTGTTTGGCAAATTTGTTGGGGGGGGGGTTGGTTCATTTAAAGGACACCTCGCACAACATAGTGTTTGTGCCCACACGTTTTGAGATAGACAACCACTTTACAACTAAGCTCTGCTCACAGAAAATTACACAAGGGTTCAGGACGACTAAGACGGCGTTCGTAAGGTTTAAAAAAAAAATCCCACCTTTGTTACTAGTTTTCCGGACTCCCGGATCCGGGGAAAGTCGGATCTGCGAAGTGATTATTTGTAAGTTAATCTGGTCGGATCCCTGATATTCCTGCCAAGTTTCATCGTCCTAGTTTATGTGGGATTGCCCAAACTAGCAAAACCGGGACAGACCGACAGACATTACGATCGCTATATGTTTGACAGTGTAAAAACGGATACGTCAGCTAAATTTTATTCGAGCTATATTTCGGCCCTTCTTGGCAAGGGTCCTCTTCAGGCTCAAAACCGCTCAAGTTGGAAAAACGAAACTTGTGATAATCGCTATATGGCACTTGAGTAAGCTCAAGTGCCTTAAAACTTCGCAACTTAGACGAGAATTTGCTCTAGCGAGAATTTTGTGTGGCAATTTATTCTCAAAAGCAAAAGATTCAAATTATTAGACCTTATTATTGTATATAAACCGCAGACAGATATTTATTAACAAAAAAACATAATGGACCATGGTTAAAAACGTAACCGTCAATAAAGAAATATCAAATAAATCCGAAAAAAACATAAATAAATAAATTAGTTTAAAATAATGTAATCCAATAAGTAACAATACCTTCCTAATTCACCTGACAAAAATCAACAAGAACAACAACATTCTACCAACAAAATTGTTTCTAATTATTCTTGCAAAAAACAATACTTCAAAGTACTTCAAAGTTCACAAATAAACCATAACAATCATTATCTCATAATTTCTTCAGTTTTCTACTCCCATATTTTGATTTTTTTTTTTTTAAGATTGTTTTCGATCTCTCCTCCTATTGGTCCACCTTCCGAACTTTACAGAAAAAAGTTAACGAAAGCTGAACTTCTTGCGTACTCCCGTAAAGTAGCCTACTTAACGCGGGTTAACGGAGCAACTTTACGAACTTTGCGAAGGTCTTTACGCACTTTATGAACGCCGTCCTTTCGGCTGTTTCTAGCCTCTTTCTATGTCCCTTGCCCTGGGTGACAATCTTGGCAATATTTGCACAGCCGGTCTTCGGACGAATAAGCTCCTCGGAAACAATGATCAGGCGCCTGATCCGTCACGTAAAGACAACAAACGTGGCAAGCGTGATAATCAGTGTATTACTGATAGGGGAGATACGATGGTAAATATTCCTTCAGCCCAAGCTGACTGCGAATCATATTTGACAGTGCAAAACGGATCCGTCAGCTGAATTGTATTAGTGCTATATCTGGAATATGAACTTGTGAAATTTTTATTTTTCACAAGTGTGAAATTTTTATTTTTCACAAGTTCATACTCCAGAGCCAGGAAGAGCAGAAATTTGGCTCTAATAAAATTCAGCTGACGTATCCGTTTTGCACTGTCAAAATATGAGATACGATACCCTTATGAAGTGAACAATCTCGGGAACCAGGATGAATGGAAATACTACCGAAGGAGAACGACGTGTCTTTCAAATTTCGTACAGACAGATTGGTTTGGATTGGGGAAGGTGTAACCGACTATTTTGTTTTATTTGTATTACATTTTCTATCTTGTTGTATGGCTTTAAAGCTAAATAAACATAATGCAGAGAGCTCCACATATCCCCCAGAGAGCTCAACATCTCCCAGAGCCACTGAGCGAAATTATATCTATACATTTAGGAACCTGAAACCGAAGAGACTGGTAAACTATTCCGCCTTAGGACAACAGAGGCGAGCCTTTCATTCCCTCTTTATTTGTGCTCTTGCTGGAGGCAATCTGCCCAAACATGCCTACGCATTTCATCAAATCAATATTTAGCGTGCGAGCGAACCCCTTCCCGATGCTCAAGTTACGTATTTGCGTGATTTCATAACAGTCCGATCGATCAAGAGCCGACCTGTACCAACTAATCAAATAGTCATGAAACTCCTGGATTATCCGCAACTTTTTTCTTTCTTTACATAACACATGATTAGATTTTAGATTAGATTCTATATGGGGTTTACTGAATAAAAATACTAGTAACAACAACAACCTCCATAAGTTTATATTTATCCAGAGGTTTAACAAACCCCCTTTGACAAATTAACCTGCATAACACTATAATAAAGAAAAAAAGAAGATAAAAGAATGACAAAAGAGGAAGAAAAAATTATACAGGGTTCTTATGGTCAAACACCATTAAAAAAAAACTATACACTCAAACCTCGTGTCTCTAAAAACAAATTAAACCAAATAAAACAAAAAGTATATAAGTAAATAAACAGAACGGATTCTGGGCCAACGCTTTCCCGTCGGTTGGTCCGGTGAACGGACCAACCGACGGACAAAAAGAATGTCATCTACGAAGTCGTGATCTTTCGGCCCTTCTGGGCAAGGATCTCATCGTGAGGCTGTTGCTGGACTGGAAGAAACGAACCTCGAATCGGCGTTGAAGGGCCGACATTCTTATTTTTATTTCACTGGACTATAGCCTAGTGTGTACACACGAACACGTGTTCGTTTCTTCCAGTCCGGCAACAGCCTGAAGAGGGCCGTTGACAAGGAGAGCCGAATATCGCTAAGCGAACATCGTATTAAGCACTTGTTTAATATAAACGAGACAAGTCCGAGCCCAGATATACGGCGGCTAAGGTATCTTTCTTTCATACAAATTTAAAACCAAAAAATGTTTTGAGATAATCCAGTGTACTTTAAGAATTTTTTGGATTCTTACTTTGTATTCTGAGGGATTTGAAATGGATTAAATACTAAGTATAAAAAAATCGACTAAATTCCTAATGAAACAACCAGGATTTCCTGCTTTGCAAGAGGTTCCCAAGTACAAACCAGACAGCAAATATGTCTTCAGGTTTTCTTCCACTACAATACGAAAAAAAATCCAACAAATTACCATTAAAACAACCAAGTTTTCCTGATTTACAAGATGTTCCCAAGAACCGACCAGACAGCTAATATGTCTCCAGGTTTTTGGAAACGTCAAAACGAAGTGACAAGCGAAATAGTCTCAATCTCAGCGTAGACAAACAACAGATGACGACCGTGGCGCCGTTGCGGACAAATTAATCTTCAGATTGAATATTACCTCCAAAGACCATTTATTTTCTCTGCTCCGCGAACCCTGACGCGGAGGTTATCATATACTCGAAGGAATGGGTAGGGCCAGATAAAACCCTACGAAAGACCCTGGCAGTCAGAATTGCGGCTTCCCTTTTTCGTTTTTATGGCACTTGCTCTTCGGCCAAGTGCCATATAGCGATCGTAATTTCTGTCCGTCCGTCGGTCTGTCAGTCCGGGTTTTGCTGGTTCGGGCACTTCCGGATAGGCTAGGACGATGAAACTTGGCAGGCATATCAGGGACCCTAAACGATTAAGTTGGATATAGTCATTTCTCCGTTCCGATCATCGTGGGGGGAGTGGAGGGAGGTGGAATCCCGAATCTTGGGGTATTTATAACTTTTGAACGGGTAATCGGATCTTAATGAAACTTGATATTTGGAAAGACCTCGTACATCAGACGATCCACTTCAAATTCGGACAGGATCCGGTGACTGTGGGGGGAGCTGGAGGGGAGAACCGGAAATCTAGGGAAACGCTATGAGAGTTTATCGGTGATATATTTGGAATAGATCAAAGCCATGTCTCCCGAACATTCAACACTTGGATACTGTTGAAACTTGGTGGGAAGAACAAGCATAAGTCCTATATTCATCACTGACCTGACGAATCGGATTAGGGCACTGTGGGGGGATAGTTGGGGAGGGGTCCGGAACTCCGGTGATCCCGCGAGTGCGGTACTTCTGATGTATTAGGATGATGAAACTGGGATTGCGTGTCAAGGACTCGAACAAACTGACTTGAGAATAGTCGTTTGCATTATTTGACCATCGTAGGGGGAGTGGAGGGAGGTTGAATCCGGAATCTAGAGGTATCTATAACTTTTGAACGGGTGATCGGATCTTAATGAAACTTGATACGTGGAAAGACCTCGTGCCTCGGGCGACGATCCGGTGACTTTGGGGGGAGCTGGGAGGGGGAACCGGAAATCTTGGGAAACGCTGTGAGTGGAGGGATCGGGACGAAACTTGGTGGGAAGAACAAGCACAAAAGCCAGATCAGTGAAAGAACCGGACCGGATTCGGGCACTGTGGGGGGAATTCGAGGGGGATCCGGAATTCCGGTGATCGCGAGTTAAGGTACTTCCAGATGTGATAGGACGATGAAAATTGGCTTGAAACATCAGAGACGTGACAAGATTAGCTTAAAAATTGTCACTTTCTAGATACGACCTTCCCTTAAAGTGCTCATCTTAACCACAAAGCGCAAAAAATACTTTTATTCTAATTATACATTTTCATGATCCTCATGAGCCCACGATTGCTTAGAAATTAATTCTAACTCCCTTAATGGTCTTTGTGCCAAAATTGGAAAGACCTCGTGTCTTGGATATCCCATTTCCGGACAGGATCCGATGAATGTGGGGGCCCGATGATTATTTTTTTTGAGAAGTAGATGGAGTTGTACGAAAAAGTAGCATACAGTAGTAACTGTTGCGACTGCATACTACTACTAGCAAACTGGATGCTACTACAGCAAGATTGGATGCTCTCGGATACTACATAACATCAGGGGCGTCCCGAGCCTTTCTTCATTAGGGGGGGGGGGCGAACCTGGTAAAATTGACCGAATCGGTACCTGATTTTCACCAAATTTATATTTTTTTTCTAAAAACACAGCGAGTTGCCTTCACGAAGCTACAATGTAAAAAGTTGCATAGTACGTAAAATCAATTGTCTAAAGAGAAAATTTTGCGCGTTTTCACGCTCTTCCAGTCCTCACCCTATATCGACTATCTTAATGGGTTTTAAAACTTCCACGCTGATTTCCTGCTTATGCCAGATTCCGGGCAAACTACTTGTCTGGCAAGAAAATAAAGTTCAAAAATGAATTCACCATATCTCATCCCCCTACACCGAACCTCAATCAACTTGAGAAGGTTTTTTTCCGGTTACTACTACTTGTCCGGCGAGGAAATAAATTCATACTCGGATTCAGCATATTTAGCTTTTAAAAACTATTTCTTTCGTCCTTAATTTTAAACCCCCTCCCTAACCCCTAAATATAGAGGTACAGCCAATCTACAAACTTGACCTGTACTTTGATCCTCATACCAAGTTTGAACAAAATATCTCAGCCCCTTCGAAAGTTACCGTGCTAACAGAAGGACAGACAGACGGACGGATGGACAACTTTTACGAAATCAAAGGTATCCCTCCACTTACGGTTTGGGATCCCAAAAACACGTGTGCACCCTTCTTGCTAATTTCTCATCCCTTCTCGAAGAATAGCCTTATCAACCAGCGACGAGAACGACCAATCCAATAGAGGGAGATCTTAACATGTGCGCAAGCGCTCAGGCGTGGAGTGTGAAAGTAAAATGTTCATCACATCTTATAAACAAATAGTGTTACATCTTATAAACAAACAATACGTTCCACGTATTTCAAATATCTCCGTTTCCTGCTATATTTACCCCGTCGCACGCGGAATCGATATTTGATCCGACGTTTGTTGATTCAAGACCCACTAATCACATTGGAAAATCTGTCCTCAAAATTGTCTTCCCCGATCGGCGGTTTACCTGTTCACCACCCAATAGGCTTAGTTCTTATTTGTGATTAAATTTCTCTGACACTGTGTGTAATTTTGTGTGTGTTTTTTGTTCAGTGTTTTCTTATGTTTTCTTTTTACTGTTATACTGCACTTATGCCCCAGGGCAGTGCGTAATAAATTCATTCATTCATTCATTCAGTGTTAGAACAAAGACATTTCACGTCCCCAATTACCAAAAAATATTGAATTAACCTAATTTGAAATCATAACAGTTTAAATGCTTTTAATGTAAACAAACCGCATTTAGAAATCCAAAGAAGGTCTTCGAGATCTTGCAAGAACCGTTTATGTTTCAACACTGAATGTCCTGCTAGCCAGTCGGACACTTTAAACCTCTTGTCCATCAGCAGGGTAATCATAAGTGTAATAAAACCAAATCGTTTTATTGTCCGATACACCACTTCATTAAGAACGGCATATCATCGATCATATGACAAAACCGTCCAGTTTGAAACTGATTATTAGGGATTAAAGTACGCCGCGTGGTCTTATTTGTTGCTCTTACACCAAAACCCGCATCTATACACATATATCCTCAAGTATACAAGAGTTGAACAAGACATGTCATAGTCGGATCGACTTGACTCACGGGAAATCTGGGCCCAATTACCCATGAACGGGAGGCTGCGGGGGGGGGGGGGGACTGGGACCATCAAATCGCATATCTAGACCTAAATATCCTTACTAAACCAACTCAGAGTTTGATTACAGTCACGGGTCAAAATCTTTCCTCACGAGCAAGTTGCGCCCACTTGCCCATCAACGGGGAGGATGGGGAGTGGTTCAAATCCACACAGACTCCACATATATATTCCAACCCGATGATCCAAAAGCACAAAGGAATTTCATCGCCCTATCTCCAGTTTTTTTCACGTTAAATACATAAAAAATGGGCAATCTGGGCCATATTGCCCCTGAATCAAGTGGGGGGGGGGGTTTCGGGCCCGCAAAAAGAGACCCCAGTGCTCACAAGCCTACCAAGTTTGAAACTGATACCTGTTGATTCCTGTCACTAACGAACTTTGCTCCTGGGCAATCTGGGCCCAGTCGCCCTTTGAACGGGGTGGGTGGGGGAGGTGAAACTTTGCAAGTGACTTCCTAGCCCTAGGATCTACAACTATAAGGAATTTCATCGTCCTATGTCCAGTCCTGGTCAAGTTATGGAAATTATTCACTGAGAAATCTGGGTCTATCAGCCCCTGAACCGGGTGGGTGTGGGGGGTCGGACCCCCAAAAAGCACAACTAGACCCCAATACCCACAAGTGTACCAAGTTTGAACTTGATGTTTAAACTGGTTCACGAGTTATGAGCTCCACAAGATACGGTGAAAACCGGAAGCCGAAAGCTGCTACAGCGCTCGCAATAGTGGATTGTTCCAAGGAACACTCCACTAAAAATGAACAAATCCGACTGAGAACTTTTCACTTAGAGCACCATAAGAACTGCCCTCTCCTTCCCCGAATCCCACGAAAAACTTCGCTAGTGCCACCACGACTCTTTCAATCCCATCAAGCCCTATTGTCCCGCTCTCTCCTCATTCCCAAATGTTTCCCCAGGAACAACAAACATCACGTCTGCTCCGTTCCTCTTACTAAAGCCATCGTGGAACTGTTTGCTTACACGACTTGGTAATGGCAACCACGCTGGGAACAAAAGACCCAAACGAAAACCCCAGGAAAAACAACTTAAAAGATTCGCGGAACTTGCTCTTTCCCAGCCAAGAACAAATGGAGTGATGCTCGCCAGACTCTGTACCAAGAAAACGAAGAACGAGAAAGGCACAATCCCTGCTCTAATTTTATTCTTCTTCTTCCTTAGGAAAGGAGATCTATTCTGTGGTATTTATTCTTCTTCTTCTTTGACAAGTTTCGATGTTTGGAACCTTATTTTGCAACGTTCCCTCACTGAAAATCAAGGGTCCCCATTCGTCAAATGCTTACGATAACAAATAATCACCTGAACCTCCGTCTCCGGAGTCGAACAGATTCCTACACCCTGCCCGATGCAAACGAGCGGAGGGTAGAACTTCAGGGAACATTACAACTCAATACCTATACAAACAGCTTCCCAGTAAAGCCCCGGAGAAGAAATTTTGAAAGTAAAAAGCCGATTGCTTTTCTGGACGTGCTGCAGGGCGGGTCAGCGCGCCCCCTGCACTTTTTCCTCTGATATGCGGCGAAGAAGGAAGAAGACGGGCATCAACTCAAAGCTCAACAAGTACCTCTAGCTCACAGCTCACTTTGTCGGGGTATCCATAGTCGCTGCATGGGACCTAAGACGGAGGTTCTAATGGTTTATTTTTTCTTTGGTGGCGCTATACGTGATGTTTATGTCTTGATACACACCCTTGTTCAAACTGAAAGTAAAAGGTTCTTATTAATACAACGTCGCTGCTACACTGATACAATTTTAAGATCAGAAAAAAGTGTTCGTAGGATTACTTAAAGTACACACAAGTCCAATTTGACGGCCATTATCTTGTAGAAAACTACTAAAATAACGGATGGAAAGCAATGGTCCTCGAACCTATATACGCCAAATTACACCTAATCAAGAACAAATAATCTGATAGAACCTCCGTCTTTGGTCCCACGCAGCGACTTTGGATACCCCGATAAACCAGAGCGAAGCTAGAGGTACTTACTGTGAGGTTTGAGTTGATACCCTTCTACTTCCACTTTCGCCGTTGCACATGCCAGATGAAAAAAAATGTAGGATGCCTGCAGGGGTGGAGAACCCGGTCTGTAGCTTGTTGACGATACGTCACAATGGTAGACAACCAATCAGCTGTAAAGGACGACTCAGACGGCGTTCAGATTCTTCTGTAGAATTGTACAGCGATACAGCGGTTTGTAGAGGTAACAAATTATGATGTTTTGCGTAGCTCCTCCTCCGCTCGTTTGCATCTGGTAGGGTATCAGAATATATTCGACTCCGCAGGGTCGTATCACAGAAACATGGAGACGGAGGTTCTATCAGATTATTTGTTATTGACCTTATTACACCCATCTGAACAATTCAGTACTCTCAACTATAACAAGGCTCCAACTTACGTAAAGAGACAACTGCGTAAATAGTGTTCTGCTTCCTTATGGCTCTGTATAAACCTATTTCAAGCCCTTTAACCTTCTTTAGACGCGGCAAGAAATAATGTCCTTCGGGTAAAGATTGCCAAAAAATAAAGACATTTTCCGTTGGTTCGAAAAATAAAGACATTTTCCGTTCCAAACCTGGACTTGCTTCCTTGGGCAACCTTGACCGTCCAACTGATCGTATTTCCGGGTCTTTTACTGAGACCAGGTCCGCATCCAGAATTTATTTCGGGGGGTTTTTGCCCGCGGGTCGGACCAAAAAGTACAAGAAAAACATGGATCAGAGGTCAAAGCCTATAAAAAACGACTGTGTGAGCCCCCTAACTCCCCCCCCCGGATACGGCCCTGACTGAGACCAATTACATATTGCAGAAAAATGGATCAACTGAATATGGGGCAAATCTCTTTATTCGGATGGCGTGGCCTACAATTAATAAGATTTCGAAAAAAATAATGCGGGGTTTGGCAAAAAGCTTGAAACCCGAAAACAGGCTATTCGATGACTTTTTGGGATCCCAAAACTTAAGTGGAGGGATACCTATGACATCGCAAAAGTTGTCCGTCCGTCCGTCCGTCTGTCCGTCTGTCCGTCCGTCTGTAAGCACGATAACTCTCGAAGGGAATGAGATATTTTGATGAAACTTGGTGTGAGCATTCTTTGGGTCAAGAGTAAGGTCGAGTTCGTAGATGGGCCCTGTAGCTTTACATTTAGGGGTGGGGGAGGGGGTTTAAATTAAGGGGCAAGCAATTTTTTTTAAAACAGCTAATGTGATAGTCGATTATGGGGTAAAAAGACACGCTGAACACGAATATGGAAACCATTTTCTCGCCGGACAAGTAGTTCGTCCGGAATCTGGCCAAAACCGGAAAGTTTGTGAAAAGTAGAAGTCTTATTTGAAGTTGATTAGATGTTCGATATAGGGGTAAGAAGGCATGCTGAACAAGAATATGAAAACTGTTTTCTCGCCGGACAAGTAGTTCGTCCGGAATCCGGCCAAAACCGGAAAGTTTGTTAGAAGTTAAAGTTTTATCTCAAGTTGATTAGATGTTTGATGTAGGAGTAAGAAGGCATGCTGAACAAGAATACGAAAACAGTTTTATCGCCGGACAAGTAGTTCGCCCGGAATCCGGCCAAACCGGAAAATTTGTTAAAAGTTAAATTTTTATTTCAAGTTGATTAGGTGTTGGATATAGGGGTAAGGAGATACGGTGAATCCGTTTTTGAGCTTTAGTTTTTCGCCGGACAAGTAGTTCTTGAATTTCGCCAGAACCGCAAAATTCACAGAAGTAAGCTATAGGATCGTTTCGATCGGCTTATAGAGGTAAACGCACATGCTGAATCCATATCTGAGCTTGGATTTCTTAATGATTAGCTGTTTGGCCTGGCGAAGACTGGATCTGACGAAGACAAAACCTAAGTGTCTGGATCAAATATTGAATTTTTGGGATCCCATCGGAACCTTTGGTCTTGTTTTTATTAGCGAGTTCTCATTCAGCCGAGGATTTTTTCTCATGAGGACCTTTATTTAAGGGGAATTTTTTATTCGCATGGCATGGCCTGAATTTTTATTCCGGGTCGCTCTTGTAGGGGACATTTTCGGAGTAGACACCAACCAACTAGCTAAGTTTTAAGCTAGAGCATGGTTGGCCTAGGATATTACGAGCTTCTGATATTTCTGGAACACTGCCCGCTTCCCGTGAAAGAAAACACGGAAACGTTTGTCAACAAATGCAAGACAATGACAAAGCATTTTGATGAGCTGTCGGTTCCAGCACTGGTTCAAACCTCGAGTTACAAAGAACCCGCGCCATATGTAACAGTAGGCGAAGACAGAAACTGTCCAACTAATTATCACGGCTAGTAGGCTAATGGCGACCTCCTATGAAGATTAAACCGAAACATTGGCGCCACAAAGCCTAGTTTTGTAGAAATGGAAAGTATCTCCACAGAAATATCAGCCGTCTCCATCCTAGGGTCCATTTTCTCGCCGGACAAGTAGTTCGTCCGGAATCCGGCCAAAACCGGAAAGTTTTCTTAAAAGTAGAAGTCTTATCTGAAGTTGATTCGATGTTCGATATGGGGGTAAGAAGGCTTGCTGAACAAGAATATGAAAATCGTTTTCTCGCCGGACAAGTATAGTTCGTCCAGAATCCGGCCAAAACCGGAAAGTTTGTTAGAAGTTAAAGTTTTATCTGAAGTTGATTAGATGTTTGACGTAGGGGTAAGAAGGCATGCTGAACAAGAATACGAAAACCGTTTTATCGCCGGACAAGTAGTTCGTCCGGAATCCGGCCAAAACCGGAAAATTTGTTAAAAGTTAAATTTTTATTTCAAGTTGATTAGATGTTGGATATAGGGGTAAGGAGATACGGTTAATCCGTTTTTGAGCTTTAGTTTTTCGCCGGACAAGTAGTTCTTGAATTTCGCCAGAACCGCAAAATTCACAGAAGTAAGCTAGGATCGTTTCTATCGGCTTATAGAGGTAAACGCACATGCTGAATCCATATCTGAAATTGGATTTCTTAATGATTAGCTGTTTGGCCTGGCGAAGACTGGATCTGGCGAAGACAAAACCTAATTGTCTGGATCAAATATTTGAATTTTTGGGATCCCATCGGAACCTTTGGTCTTGTTCTTCTGGATTGCAGATATCGTTTTCGTCGAGACATATTTTGAAAAAGTCAGGTAAAACGTCGGAAGGAAAGGATGTGACACAACAGATTCCGGAATGTGACAGAAGCAACACATTTGAGATACAAATATAGACATACACAATAAATACGCAAATGAATGGAGTAGGAGAAAAAGGGTGACTGATTGACAGTTGTGACTAGGAAGCAAAACGTGTTCGAAAGGGACATCAAGGAAATGTTGAAGAATGGCAAAAGTAGCTATCTTCATTGTAAGGAAAATCCGGAAGCGTTGGCTTCACTGTTAACGCTAACTTCACTTTCCGAATACCTATTCTTAGCGGAGACTGCGGTGAGAACAAACTATCCCTTCTACTTATCGGACAGGAGCGTTTGGAACAATTATAAAGACCTTTTGAACAGGGCCTGTCAGTGTTTACTTTGAAAATGAAAATAAAAAATCATCTGTTGGCGGAATATTGATACTGAAAATATGGTACATCCCCCTTTATGTTATGCCGGTAAATCCCCAACCCCTAAGTATTATTTTTGTTTTAGTAAAAAGTTAGCGTTCCTTCAGCTTTGTCCACAACCTGGTGTTATTATCTGTTTGTTTGTTTATGGTGTGGAGAGTTTGGTATGACGTGGGTATATACAATGGAACGATTCTTTCTTTTCCTTTGTGTGGGTATTAAGAGGAAAGACTCATTTATATTATCTACGTATAGTCATAGTATAAAACGGGGCCGAGCTAACAGCTGTATCCCTGCCGGCCCCCATTGGTTGATATTGTCAAGAAGTATTTTTGAAATTAAAGAACCTTAACCTGAACCAACACGGACATCGTAAAGTTCGTCCGTCCATCTGTCTGTCTGTCAGGCCTTTCGTTACCAGGATCAATCTCGAAGGATTTCAGGCCTTTTGCTTAACTTTAGTGTGAGGGCTTTTGGGGCAAAGTGCAGGTCAAACTGGAAGATATTAATGAAGACGTAAACTCTGGGCGGGAAAAATAACACATAGCTTCACAATGACTCATCACATAATTTCACTCATTTCTGGAGGTATCATGGCACCAAGAGTCTGGAATATTTCACACCTCAATACACCCACGGAACCTTGACAACTCAGGTCAAACAATGGATAAATATCCACCAACCCTGGTAGGCATCCCTCAGCATTTTTCATTAGTGACCAAGGATTCCCCTACTAACCAAACGATAATACTTTCTTCGCATATGACAGGAAAATGCCCAATATGCTGGCTTAATAGCAAATAAACAGAATGCAAATGGACAGTATAAAACAAACATAGGATGGGCAAGTGTTTGTTTTATTGGGTTCCTAACGGTGATGACGGGAGAAGAGCAGATAAGTACTTGTCGTTCCAAATGTAAAAGGACCATTGAGATTCTAAACGTGTTTTAAGCGTCCAAAGTTTGTCCAAGTACAAAGAAGGACTAATCGTTGAAGTTTCTGGGATCCCAAACGATATTACGGGCGTGCCCATACAAGTGCCTCATAAACGCAAAACTAGATGGTCCCACACTCGTACCAAGAACAAATAAGCACCAGAACCTCCGTCTCCCTATTTCTGTAATACGACCACGCGGAGTCGAATGGATCTCTATGCCCTGCCTCATGAAAGGAGCGGAGGGTAAGACCTATGCGGAACATCACAATTCGTAACCTCTGCAAACAGCTATATCGCAGTAAAGCCCCGGAGAAGAAACTTCCAAAATAAAAGCCGATTGGTTGTCCGGACGGGCTGCAGAGATGGTCAGCGAGCGCCTCCTGCAGTAATTCCTCTGATAGGCGCAAAGGCGAAGAGGGAAGTAGACGGGCGTCAACTCAAAGCTCGACCACGAGCAAGTACCTCTAGCTCAGGTTTGTTTTGTCAGAGGTCAGCTCAGTATTGTCAGGGACACAGGGTATCCATATAGTCGCTGCATGGAAGCAAAGACGGAGGTTATATTGGATTTTTGTCCTTGGTCGTACCGAGCCCTGGTTTGAACTCACGGCTTGGAAGGGGGGGGGGGGATCTAGAATGCTTTAGATTTAACTCCTTTAAAGGACACGTCGTGCTTTTGATAGTAATTATTCATTCTACTTCAAGCACAGCTCTTACTAGAAATGATCTTTTCACGATGAAATGGCTCAGGAATATCGCTGTTCGAAAATACCATGCTTTACACGCGAAGCTAGCGATTCTCTTGTAAGCGCTTGTCGACTCTATCAGAGCCTCGATTTGGTTGCAATAGCGCTGCTGCAGCACTTCTTTGCTTTGCCCAATTTTCGTTTTTGGATTCACTTTCATCTTGAGCCTCGTTTTTGTTGCATGCTGCAGGTCCACTTCTCGGCCGCTTCCGGACTGATTCTTTCTATATCCGTTTTTGCACTCCAGTGCTTCCGAGGAAGACGGCAGTGCTTCTCGAGAATCACGGACTTGCTCACCGACCAAGTCCGTGCTTCCCTGCAAGATGCTGCTGCTGCCGAAGAAACAGTGAACACAAAAACGCACTTTGTAAAAAAGCAAGGAAGTGCTGCAGCAGCGATGCGGCAGCGCTATTTCAACAAAAACGAGGCTTTGGTTGAAGCGGCAGCTGCAGCACCTTGCAGAGAAGCACGGACGTCGGTGAGCAAGTCCGCGATTCTCGAGAAGCGCTGCCGTCTTCCTCGGAAGCACTGCAGTGAAAAAGGATGTAGAAATAATCAGTTCGGAAGCGGCCGAGAAGTGGACCTGCAGCGTGCAACAAAAACGAGGCTCAGGCTTCACGCTCTCCGACGCACCGGCTGACGCCAAGTATTTGAAAACTGAACGCGCCGTGGTTTAAAGTGGGAAAACCAAGAAAACAAAAGAAGTCCGAAACATAAAATAGACCTTATGGTTTACAATGTCTTCCAAATGGAAACAAGACTTTGCAGCTTCTTATACCCGTATGTGTGAATGGTTGCCGACGGACCCTGGACTTTCGGCGAAGTTTGCGCTGCGTGACGGCAAAACCCGGCTAGGACGAAAAAGCGCTAAAAAGCCGTAAGTACGAAGTGAAAGAATGGCGAAAGACGGGGATTTCAGAACCTTATAATTCTGTAAGGGAGCTAGGGATAAGAAAAAAGGCATAATAAGCAAGAGTATTTCCATACATTCTCGTTCCCAATATTTTTTACTTCATAAGTATAATGTATCTCCTCCTACATTGGCAATATACTGATTATCACGCTTGCCACGGTTTCTTCTCTTTACGTGACGTCAGGCGCCCGATGTGGAGGAATTTTATTGTAAGGATTGTTCGAATCGGGGGATTATTAAAGTGGATTGTTTGTGTAGGCGAGTTTCAAACGATTGATAGTCAAATCGGCCAGTCGATTCCATTTTGTAATGATTTTGGATCACAGTTTCCGAGAAACTGTCTCCGTTCGAAAACCGGTTATGCACATTTTGCCAAGATTATCCAAGGGGCATGGAAAGAGGCTAAAACAACCAAAGCCATTTCCGTAAGTATAGCTTAGTTGTAAAGGGTCAACTATCTCAGAACAACTGAGCACAAACACTATGCAGTGCGAGGTGTCCTTTAACTATTAAACTATACTGAGTGAATTTAACTCTAACTTCAGGTTTGTCCAAGTCATCGGACTAATGGTTGAAGTTTCTGGGATCCCAAACGATATTTCAGGAATGCCCATACAGGTGCTTTATAATCGCGAAACTAGATGATCTCAAAGTCGTACCAAGCCCTGGATTGAACTCACGACTTGTAAGGGGGGCATCTAAACTGCTGGGGTGCTCAAATTCAAATTCTTTAACTGTTAAACTATCCTGAATAAATTTAACTCTAACTTTAAGTTTCTCCAAGTCATCAGGCTAGTATAGTTTGTTCCTGGGATCCCAAAAGACATCACAGGAATGCCCATATAGGTGATTCATAATCGCGAAACTAGATGATCCCAATGTCGTACCTGGTTTGAAATCACGACTTGGAAGGGATCTAAACTGCTAGAATGCTCGAGATGTAACTCCTGTAACTATTAAACTATTCTCAGTAGAGTTAACTGATATTCAGTCTATTTTGTGATCAGACTAAAAGAAAAGACGGAGTCTGGAAAAAAAGATGCCTCCCTTAATGGGATCCCTATCCCTTCATGACTAAAGTATCTGATTCATGTGGGCCGAGAAGGTGGAAGACACCATCATTTTTCGATGGGTCGGATTTTTACGAACACACTGTTACCTTTGTTTTCTTCAAAATCCTCAGGGCACCCAAGCTTATCCACAAATTACTTGAACACAATTCACTCTTGAAAGCAAAGTCGCTGCTAATTAGGCTAACTATTCACTGATCTCCCGACGCAGGTCAGAATAGTACTAAAATCTTCGAGAAGATCGAGTGGCATGCAAGAGGATTAAAACAACTAAGTATATCATCCTGTGGACGTTTAGATATGTCAGAAGTAGAAATCATCGGAAAGTTCGACAATTTTTTGTCTCGGAAGCTGAATATTATTTAGCTCAATTTCATACTCTTTAAGAAATCACTGTAACGAATTTAGTATACTTTACGGCGTTTGTTTATTGTGATCTAGTTTACATCCTTAATTCTTTGGACTTCCGGGAATTAACAAGAAAAAACAGAAAACAAAATACTTAAAGAAATCGATAATGCAAATAATTAGTTTGATTTTTCTACACATTTTCCATATGCCTGCTACAATAAAAACGTTTTGTTAGATCCATATTTAAACTATAATCCCAGCTTCCCAATGTCGCTCATTTCCGACCAGCGCCACTAGATGACCCAGCGGTCGGATCGAGTCGTGGCTTTATCTTGGGTCTTGGGTGTGGGGGGGGGGGGGTCTAGACGTTGCAAGTGCTAGAATGCTTGTGATGCAACTCCTTTAACGCCACTAGAAACTCCTGGAGTCTGAGCTCCCAGAAACTCTCAGGGAAACGACATATCCAGGGACTCTTGTCAATGCCGGGTGTAAACAATCATTCAGAATTCGAGGCTTCCGGCAAAGACCACTCAATCAGGCCACATTCACTATTTACTCGGTTCAGACTATTTGTTTAACATCGGGGAAAGGTGTGACTGCGCATAACTCAAATTTCCAACCGGATTGACATCTGACAGGGGCGTTTCACCCTGTCACGTCACAACACCAAACTTAAAAGGAGTCAATTCTCGCATTTGCAATGTTTAGATCACCCACGTTCTTTAGTTAAAGTTTAACTGAAAAGCCAACTTGCTTTTGTATCATCTAATTGAATACAATGAATATTTGGATCTGCTAAGGGATTTTTTGATTTCCCACTATCTGCTCTAGTAGTGACGTTCAGAATATCTACTGCCATCTCCACAACGCAAATTCTACTATGACGCGGAAAATTTGAATCTCAATACCAACGCGGCTTTCCAGTGCTTGCGGAAAGCAAATCACTGAGTGAACACTTATTTTTCGTAAATCGTTTTCGTCAAGCATGCAACACAGGTATACGTGCACAATTCCAACAGGGAAATTCCTCTTTTTGAAAATGATTATTTGTGAACTGCGGAGCAACGAAGTGACGCATTTTCATGGGTCTTCAAGCTACTTTAAGTGAATAAGTGATCGGTCACCAGATTATCCTATCTTGGCTCTTTTCGGTTAAACTTCAAAACCACGACGGCCGTGGTGACGACCTGAGTCGTATGATGGTTTTTTGAGTCCACAAACCGATACTGCAGTGATTGTTGGGTGTTCTACAAATGAACACGTTTATATAACTAACTAAATATTATTTTAATTACTTTTAATTTAAATCGCTCCGAAGTGCGAATTAAGGTAATTAAGGTAAGGTAAAATATGATTTTAATTATTTTTGCTTAATTCGCAGCTTCACGCACCACGGCTGCCACTCCTCCTATTTTACAACATAAAAAGCCCTTTGCCATTCATACCTGACTCCTGTGATCAACACCAACGCCTCGTTTAATTCTCAGTTGAAGTCATCGCCAACCGCAATAGAGAGATTGCAGCCTACTCAACGAAAACGGAAAAGGACAATCAAAGAACTTAACATTGCGTGACAAAGAATTTTCCACTTTGAGACGGGGCAACTATTCTGAGCCTGTAAGTTATTCGCAATGTTACTTTGACTCTTTCTTGATTACCTAATCACAGTTTCGGAATTAAACTCAAACATTTTCAAACTTTTACCAGATAAATGGGGTCTCGCATTCCTATTGGTCGGTTATGATTTGAAGACGCAAAAGCCTACCAATTCGACGCGAGATTTCGTTTTGAACTGAAAGTTTGAAGCCCTCAAGATCTCCTTTCCAAATGAACTTTGCCCCAGAACTGTAATTAGACAGTCAAAAAAGGGCCGGAATAACTTTTCGAGGAGCTTACAAGCTTAAAATAGTTACCGAACTCATATAATCCTACTCACATAGTCGAAAACCCTATACCTCGCAACGTTAAAGGACCAGTTTTACCTATAATACTAATTCAGCCTATTTCCGTAATTGCTCCATCCATTGTCAAACACAAATTTTAAATGTTATATTCTAACCCCCTAATAACACCTCACTGATTTTTTTACTTGCCTTACTTCGATGCGTAACATGCTGTCGACCGTTGTTTGCGAGAAGTTTATTCATAAGAAAAACTGGTTAAAAATGTTTTACCCTGTTTTTTGCTGGAAAAGGCTTAAATATCCAAAGCCGGGGGTAATTTTCGAAAGCAGAGCCTAGATGTAAATTATTAAACTATGGTAAAATACTGGAACATAAACCATAAATTGTGCGAAGGTCCTGTAAATTCTTTGATTATCCTTTTCCTGTTTCCTCGGGTTATGTCTACGTTTGATGCTTTCAAACCATGACTGACAGAGACAAGAAATGACGAACAAGTATTTGAAGTGGGGATTTGGCGCCACAATACTTGAATCAGGCGTTTCCTAATCTGTCCTGTCCTATATGGACAAAATCGTCAACTAAGAGGCTAACAATGGACAAAAGGTGACAGTTTGACAAGAGTACTTGAGTGGCTCCCACCAAAGTCTGCTCACGACGTGGGAGACCACACTAAACAGACGACCCATACCCTTCCTCAAAACTTAAATAAAACAAAATCGGTAAATATTTCTGTCGTTTTCCTAAATACATATGACGCCTCCCTCATGGACGAGAAACTCGAAAATGTCCCATAAGATCCTTCTGAATTACCGATGTTACTTAAACAGGCATAAAGCCACTCACAAATTTACCAGAGAATGCGGGAAGCCGAGATTTGTTCCTTCTGATCAGAAGATATCTTGATACTGTAGTTTTTTAAGATTTTCAAAAGAACAGTAATTTCCCAATCCCCTGCCATTTTAAAGGGAGAGTGTTTATGTTTCGTAAGGAGGTGACTGATACTACGAAAAATGGCGGAAACCATTACCACTAATGGAATGGTTATGACGAACACATATGTAGCCTACCTTTTGTTTCTGCAAAACCCTGATTTAACACCAGTCAAGAGATCAACCCTTCCGAGCAACCTTTACACTATAAAAAGTTTCTCCTATATCGAACTGTGCACCACCGAATTCGGAGATTTTTAGTCCGAGTTCGGAGAGTTACAATCCGATGAAGGACTAAAATGCTAGAATGCAAAATACTACAGATTAAGTTATCTGAAAGCAGATATTTTTTTTTACACTGTAGCAAGTTTCTCAACCATTCAGTATGTTCAACGAAATACTTATTCTTCTTGAGACTACGGCAGATTTCAGAAATAATTATGTAGAGACCACAAAATAATTTACTTAAAGAAATGAACACTGCCTAATGTTCAGTCTTTTAACTATTTATGGCACTTGCCTTCCGGCCAAGTGCCATATACCGATCACTATTCCGTCGGTCTGTCGGTCGGTCAGTCCGGTGTTTGCGAGTTACGGTACTTCCAGATGTGCTAGGACGATGAAACTTGGCAGGCATATTAGGGACCCCACCAAACTAACTTGGAAATAGTCACTTGCCCGATCCGACCATCGCGGGGGGAGGGAGGGGAGCCGGAATTTAGTGGCATGCATAATTTTCGAACGGGTGGTCGAATCTTAGTCTCAGATGTCCCATCTCAAGTCCGGACAGAATCCGCTGAATGTGGGGGGGGGGGGTCGGCGAGGGGATCAGGAAATCACGTGACACGCTTAGAGTGGAGCGATCGGGATGAAACTTGGTGGGAGGAATAAGCACAAGCCGTAGGTACATCACTGACAGTACCGGACCCGATTCATGCACTGTGGGGGAGTTGGAGGGGGGTTCCGGAATTCCGGTGATACGGAGTTAAGTTACTTCCAGGTGAGCTTGGACAATGAAACTTGGCAGGCAAATCAGGGACCCGACCAGATTAACCTGGAAATAGTCAACTTCCCAATCCGACCACCGTGGGAGGAGAGGAGGGTGGGAGGAATCCGGAATCTTGAGGTATGTATAACTTCCGAATGGGTGATGGGATCGTAATGAAACTTGACAAGTAGAAGGACCACATGTCTCGGATGCCCTGTTTCAAGTCCGGACCGGATCCGATGAAGGTTGGGGGGGTCGGAGGGGGGAACCGGAAACCTTGTGACACGCTTAGAGTGAAGCGATCGGAATGAAACTGGGTGGAAAGAACAAGCACAAGCCCTATGTACATTAGTGACAGAACCGGACCGGATTCGGGCAATGTGGGGGAGTTAGAGGGGGGTCCGGAATTCCGGTGATCGCAAGTTAAAGTACTTCCAGGCGTGCTAGGACGATGAAACTTGGCTTGAAAATTAGAGACTGACATGATTGGCTTAGAAATAGTCAGTTCCCTAATCCGACCATCGTGGGGGAGTGGAGGGAGGGTGAATCCTGAATTTTGGGGTATGTGTTACTTTTGAACGGGTGATCGGATCTTAATGAAACTTGATATTTGGAAAGTATGTCTAACTTTTGAACGGGTGATCGGACCTTAATGAAACTTGATATTTGGAAAGACCTGATGTCTCAAATGACCGGATCCGACGAATGTTGCGGGGGAGTGGAGGGGAGAACCGGAAATTTCGTGACACACTTAGAGTGGAGCGGTTGGGATGAAACTTAGTTGGAAGAACAAGCACAAGCCCTAGATACATCAGTGACAGAACCGGACCGGGTTCGGGCACTGTATGGGGGGGAGCAATGGGAGGTCCGGAATTCCGCTGATCGCGAATCAAGGTACTTCCAGATGTGCTAGGACGATGAAACTTGGCTTAGAAATTAACACTTGACAAGATTGGCTTAGAAATTGTCAGTTCCCAGATCCGACCATCCCTTATATAAAGTAGGCTACTAATCCTAACCGCAAAGTACAAAAAATAATTTTAAGCAAACTATACATTTTCGTGATCCCTATGAGCCCATGATAATTTTGCCTGAAGGGTTTTGCTTACAACTGATTTCCTTAAAGTACAAACAATGCTTTTGAGTAAAATATACATTTTCGTGCTCCCGATGAATACATAATCATTTTTGCTTCAAGAGTTTTGATTACAAATGATCAAAACAAACCCAAGAATTGATGCATTCCTACTTTCATCCTCTGACCCAGCCTTTTAAAGGACCCCTCTTGCTTATTCTGCTTTTTATAATATATCTAGCTCCCATGCAGAAGTATAAGCTTCTAAAATCCCCACCTTTCTCCATTGTTTTGTTTTGTGCCTACGAAATTTTAGCGCTTTTTTGGCCTTGCCGAGTTTGCCGGGATCATCAACGTCTGCTGACAACTCTTTCACACATAAGGATCTGAGAAGCTTTTGTTTATTACTTCTTTTATTTGCTTAATTTTCACACTTTTACACTTTTACACGGCGCGATCAGTTTTCAAATGTTTTGCGCCCAGCCGCCGCGTCGGAGAGCAGGAAGGCTGGACGTAGACGACAGGCGCTAACAAGAAAATCGCTAATTTCAGATGGAAAGTAATGGTATTTTCGAAAACGTTTTTTTCTGATCCATTTCATAGGGAAAATATTATTTCTAGTAAGAGTTGTGCTTTAAGTGCCATGTGAGCTTCCCGCTCTTGTTACTTATACCAGCCAAAGAGCTTTCTTTCTATTTGACTTTTGCCAGGAGCATATCTGACACCGTCCAGCCCTTTAGGCCACAAGATCATAGACCACTAGACACGGTCATAGCGAGCCCTTATTTGAGCAAGCAACTTGCGACAACTTGAATGTGGGTGATCTAGACTAGATGTAGCGAATGCGACAAAGCTTCTGAATTTACCCCTTCCAAGAAAGGTACATTAAACATAAACTAACCAATCAAATTCGAATCTTGTAAGAGACAGCCCCAATACGCTCATCCTACACTCGAGAAGGTTGCCTTAGGACGCCACTATGACTCCTCCATACCACTGACATCTCACCCCATGCCAACAGCCCCACCTAGCAAGTGGCTCCAGGCAACCGCTCTGAAGTGCGTTTCCCCGACCAACCTCATCTCCTCCCTTCAATCACAGCTCTATTCACAAAGGTGTGAAATCCCTTGTCTGTTGGTCTAATCAGTTGGGACCTAATAACTATGACGAGGGGTCTACTCTTTTCCAAGAGTCGAAGTACTCCTGGCACTGGCATGGAATCGTGACGAAGAGTATTTGATTCATGTGGGCCGAGAAGTGGAAGACACTATCATTTTTCGATGGGTCGGAACACAATTCACTCTTGAAAGCAAAATCGCCATTGCTAATTAACTATTCACTGATGTCCCGACGCCGGTCAACAGAGTACTAGAATCTTCGAGAAGATCGTGTGGCGAGTAAGAGGATTAAAACAACTAAGGATTTCACACTTTGGACGTTTAGATATTTAAGAAGTAGAAATCATCGGCCAGTTTGACAATTTTTGGTCTCGGAAGCTGAATATTATTTAGCTCAATTTCATAATGTTCAAGAAATCACTATAACGAATTTAGTATAATTTACGGCGTTTGTTTATTGTGATCTAGTTCACACCCTTATTTCTTTGGACTCACGGGAATTAACAAGAAAAGACAGAAAACAAAAAAAATTGATAATACAAATAATTAATTTGATTTTTCTACACATTTTCCATATGCCTGCTACAATAAAAACATTTTGTTAGATCCATAGTCAAACTATGATCCCGGCCTCCCCATGTCGGGCACTTCCGACCCGCGCCATTAGATGACCCAGCGGTCGGATCGAGTCGTGGCTTCATCTTGGGATTTGGGTGGGGGGGGGTCTAGAGACGTTGCAAGTGCTAGAATGCTTATGATGCAACTCCTTTAACTGAGATGGCGGAACACGGGTAAAGAAGCGATTACATGACGACACGAATGACTGTACATTCCTTTTTTGCATTATCCTAACACCGGCCAACATTATTCACAACTAAGAGAAACAAAAAAGCGCTAAAAAATTTGAAACAATGGTCATCCAAATGCAAGTGACGAGAACGAAAGGCCTTTTTGAGTGACAATTATAACTAAGATACAACTAAAGCTAAGTTCCCACTGCCCAGTTTGCTGTTCCCACTGCCCAGTTAATGGCCAGTGTTTTTTGCTGGCCAGCTTTTTCTCCCAGTTTTTCGTTTTGCTGCCCAGTTTTTCTGATCAAACTGAGTTTGATATTTACTGGCCAGCGAAAGACGCTGGCCAGTTTTCTTCAGATCGCCGGCGTTTTGAGTAAATTTCAGTTCACTGAACTGGATAGCCCTGAGAATAAATTTGAATTCATTGATTTGTAGTGACCTGAGAATAAAACTAACCCAGTTTTAAATTTATTCTCAGGTCACGGAGTACATGCGTAAGTTTAGATAGTGGCTCCAAGCAAATAAGGTCTCAATTGACTCATGACTTTGGTTCAAGAGGTTGATTGTGACTTATTTTTACCTTTAAATTTAAAAGTGTTGTTTAATTTAATAGTGTAGTTTTACATGTTTCGAAGGCAAGCAGTATTTTTATGAGCATCTAGTACCTGGGGAGCTCAATGAAAAATGGAACGAACATTTTCTAATTAGGAAGTGATATCTATATAGGTTCATAGAGTGAAACCAGAGTAAGAATGTAGGGACCGTATGTACCATGAATAATTCGGTATTTCGGGCAATATAAATAGAACGCATATATAAATAAGAGTGTCGCTATTGCATATTTTGTGAACAAAAGATCAACGGAAGAAATTGCACATTTTAAGCTTTCCTTTTTTCCAAGCTCAATAAGATGTCGGCTCTTATTAAGAATCAGCATATACAATATTCATTATTTAGAAAACAGAGTATTTTCCGTTCAGCATGTTTTGCACCAATGGCAAGCGGGTCTATCTTAAAAACATAAGAACTTACTCAAAAATAGTTAGAGAAATCAATTTAGAAATTTACTATAGCCTTCCGGGAAAAACCGCATATTTTGCAAACCAAAAGTCAAAAGTGAACCAACAAAATATTAATCGGTCCACCATAGCAAGCGCATCCCACCCTCAAAACTTCACAAGAATTGGCCCCCAACTATAGTCGCTATTGCTAGAACACTAGAACCGCGACTCCGATAATTGCTAGAACTTTTGAATAAATTTACTATAGCCTGCCCGGAAAAAAACGTTTATTTTGCAAACCAAAAGCCATAACATTTACTACGTAACTACTCTACTTTTTGTGAGTAAACACAACAATAGTAATGCTTCATTGTCATCCTTGACCGACTTCAAGATTAAATCTCTTTGTCAAAATCTTCAGTTCTTAAACTCTATCCTGGCAGAATCTACAGTTTTTGTTGTTCATACCAGATTATGCAGTGAGAACAAAAAAAAACGGCAGCTTTTAAAACTGGCCAGATTTTAAATCTGGCCAGCAAAAATAACTGGGCAGTGGGAACTTAGCTTAAGCTACACGAACCCAACTAGATTCACAGCCTTCGAACCAACATTCGTCCTTCGAACAACATTTACACATTAACTGCAAAATAGGGGGAGACCCCTTGATACCATCAGCAGGAAAATAATGAGGGGTAACAAGGGCTTCTGTAGAAACACCAGCTGTCCAAACTGCGGACGGGGGGTGCGTAAAGCAAATATGGCTTTTGTCGAGCTATATTTATTCTGCCATGAAGGTATTTTAAACTCAAGTGCAGCCTCCGCTGCCTAGTGCAATTAGTTTGGAAGGTACACGCTGTTGGTTTAGTTGGGTCCAGCTTTTGGCGAGAACGCGACACTACTGACATCCAATCAGCCTATGTCAGGGAATGTCGGCTAGACCCCGGCTCTTAAAGTTCAACCGAAAGCCAGATATTTCTTAAACACTGAATTATTTTGACCCACTTGAGGAATTCACAGATTTTCCACACTCTAGGGACGTTGAGAATATGGACGGCCTCTCGACAAGACCGGCTCCACAGCTGAACTGCTATATTTAAACAAGAGAACATGCGTAATTTTTCTGGCCTCGCCATTGCAAATATCAGACTGTCAATCCAAGCCATTTTTTGTTTCTTATTTATATGTATTTTCTGGGAATCGTTTGCCGTTGTAGTTGCTAAATATTCGAAGTTATAAGTGTCAGCACATAGAGGTACCAGAAGTACGAAAGACCCTACACAAATACATACACAATATGAAAATCGACTGTACGTGAATAGCGGAACAACGAATTTCTATCCTGTATCATTTTATCATTTTTACTGGGTAACTAGATTGTTGTATTTTGGCCAGAGATGGGCGAATACGAATCGGATTCGAATCCAGGATTCGTCCTTTTGGCCGGATTCAATCTTCTACTTGTCAGGCTGGATTCGGATTAGGACTCGGAGCTTACGAATCCACTCCAATTCCTAATCTTTTCCCCCTTTTTACACACTGTGCTTAAGATATTGTGCCTAACGAACCCCAAAACTCATTCCTGGTTGTCGAGAGGAAACTGATACTCTAAGAACCACACATGAAAACCTAGAAATAGGGTTTACATCGTCCAATTAACCGTCTCATCTGCCTTAGGCATCAGTGTTTTTTTGTCACCTCTGATTTCTTAACTATAGCCTAAGTACCTGACTTGATTTTTGTTAAAGTCGGATTCAGATTCGAACCCTTGGCACGAAATGGTGGATTCGGAATCGGATTCGTACCTAGCCCTGGATTCGGATTCGAATGATTTCATGATCGCATTCGCCCATCTCTGATCTCAGCCCTTTTCGGTTCAACTTTAAAGGGCTCTCCTCTTCATCAGATTAGTAGAGTTATAAGTTGGTCTCTTGGGATTCTGATCGCCCTTTCTAATAACCTGGGTTAGAGTAGCCGATTACCTTAGATCCCAAGCGAAGTTCTTGACAGTAAAATCATCAGAGCGGATTCCCCTCTCCTTCCCCATAACAGCTGGCAATAAATAAGAGGGTAGCAAAAGGTTCCCAAAATCTGCACAAGCCTGTAACAGAGTGACTAGAGACAAGAACAAATAATCTACAAGGACCCCCGTCTTCCTATCTCTGTAATACGACCATGCGGAGTCGAACAATCATAATTTTTTACCTCTGCAAACAGCTGTATCGCAGTACATCAGCTGAATCGCAGTACTCAGCAGAAGAATACGAACACCGTCTGAGTCGTCCTTTAGGGCTGATTGGTTGTCTACCATTGTGACGTCACGTCTAACTTGCTGCAGACCGGGTTCTCTCCCCCCCCCCCCCCTGCAGGAATCCTACGGTTTTAGACTTAGAGGGATGTAGGCGGGTTTCAACTGAAACCTCACATCAGCATGTACCTCTAGCTCCGCTCAGTTTTATCGGGGTATCCATATTCGCTGCATGGGACCAAAGACGGAGGTTCGTGAGCTGAATCGTGAAATCGTGAGTTGCACGATTTAATTGAATCAATCCAGAAGCGGGTGGTTAAAGTTATACTTTCACATGAATACACTGATTATGACCAAGCGCTTAAAGCTCTCCGGCTTGAACCGTTAAAGAAAAGACGCCTAAATTTGACAACTGATTTTGGTAAGAAAATTTTGCAGTCAGTAAGATTCCGCCACTTCCTTCCTGAACAACTCCCTGAGCCGACTTATTCAACAAGACATACAAATTTAATTAAGCCGTTTCCAGCATCAAGTACTGCCCGTCGGCTCCACTCATTCTCCCCCCTTGTCACTAACTATATCAACGACCAATAAAATTCCATGCCTGTCGTTCATTTGTGCCTGTTCGGTTCTTGATTTGTTTCTGTATTTAGCATTAAGTTTCGTTGTTGATGGTAAGTTATTTAGATGTTGTCAGTTATTAATGTGTGTCTATTTATTTTCTATTTGTTGCCTATTATTTAGCTTTTGCTATTGTGGACATTTTTTTCATAAAACCTTCATTAAAAAATTATTTGTGATTGCTGAGGGTACAGCAATGCAGAGCCAAGAGACTTACCGTAAATATAACCGGCGATCCAGCCTCTTTATCTCGTAGATGTGCTTGAATTTCGCCTTCTGTTTAACAAAAACACCTGGAAATAAGAAACAATAATCTATAAATACCTTGCCACTTCACTCGCAGTTCTCAATCAAAAAATCCTTTTTTTTTTGTTTTTAGATTAGATTATTTTATTGCTAAATTACACAATAACCCATCATAATAGGTAACCGCCCATGAGAAGACATAAATGCACTGGCACTGGGCGGTTACCACAAACTACATCAACTTAACTTAAACAATAAGTTAATTTCATTTCAACACTAATTAATCAAAACAATTTTTTTTTTCATATAACACACAAAAGAAAATCCTTTCATCCTTTTCCTGTTCCTGTTCGTGTCATTCCATTTTTCAATTTCATTCATTTCTTGTAGCCGCTATAACTGTGAATAGTCATATATGAATGAATGAATGAACTATTTTAATACCCATCAAACAACACAACGGACAAAAAGATGGGAGTATGTGAAAAGAAAAACAAAACAACAATTACACAAAAAAACATTAACCTAGATACAGAATCACAAAACACAAAATCTTACATCCAGGGATGTTCAACATCCTTATAATTAAGGTTCGCGACGAGGACGAGTTTCTCCGAGCAGGAGTTTCTCTCTGCAGGACATCCTTCGAATAAACTTTGCAAAAATTACACTTCACAAACAAAGCCCTGATGGCTTGCGACACAAATAGTACAAACTTCATAATTAGAAATTCTCGGCCCTCCACACATTATTAAAACCATAAAAACAAACTAAAGACATAATAATTACAAAAGCAACGAAACACATCCCATTTGTAACTGGAAATATCCACTAATTTCCAAGTTCCATCCCCCACTCCACGAAAATATAAATCGGAGAAAAAGGAGAAGAAACAAAAGAAAGAAGGTGGTATGACTCGAAGATAACAGAAGATAGATGATGAGGTAAAATTAATTTCGGGGAATTGTTTGCCATTGGGGAACGAGGGAAGTATATTCAGTAAAAGAAATGGGAGGTAAGATACTTACTTCTCTACCTGGGGATGAATGCATTAGTGTCACATGTCTGATGCAAGAATGCGAATATCTAAATGAGCGGAGATCTGAGATTTTCGGTTGTGATTGCTGAATGAGAAAAATAAATAAAAAGAAGATAAAATGTGAACTTATTAATATGAAGTAGATATCTGAAGCTGTTAATGGCGCATCGTTCTTAACTTGATACTGGAACAAGAAGGTTGGGGTGGTTGTTACGTTTTTTTATGGGCCTGAGGACTTTCCAGTATTGCATGCAGACAATATTTATAATTTGACCACTTTAGGTCTTATCTACTCAGAAACACTGTAAGATAGAACAAAAAAGTACGTTTATTACTCAAAAGAAATATTCTGGCTTCGTGACCAGTGAACTCTTGCAATTCTTCAGCACATTAAGATTTTTAGTCTATTCACTTGGAACTAGCGCAGGCCTTTTATTTGCTAGAACCAAGACAAATAAGCAGAAGAACCTACGTCTCCTGATCTCTGTAACACGACCATGCAGAGTCCAACATATTCCTGATGCCCTGTCCGATGCAAACGAGGGGGGTTAGGAGCTACGCGGAACATCACACTTCGTTACCTCTACACACAAGTCATCGCAGTATAGCCCCGGAGAAGAAAAATCGAGAGTAACTGACTATTGGTTGTTTCAGACTGAGACGTCACTTCAGAGGCGGGTCACCCGTCACACACGCCTGCTACGGTCTTTCCCTCTCAATGCGCAGCGGCAAGAGGCATGTCGACGAGCGTCAACTCGAAGCTCAGCAAGTACCTCTAACTCTGCTCAGTTTCGTCGGGGTATCCGTAGTCAGTGCATGGGACCAAAGACGGAGGTACCATTGGTTTATCTGTCTTTGCTAGTACGGAGCTTTCCACTCGAAAGCAGAAACATGGTTTGAAGAAGCGGAAACTTGGCTGTATAACTTGGGACGGCTCTCCCTGACATAGAATATAGAACACCACTCCTCTTCACACATTGTAGGCTCTGGGCTTTCAAAAACAACGACCACCCTTTTTAGTCCCAGGCAAGAATTTTATGAAGCTTTTCAACACGTAATCTCATATTAATCAATCTGGCCTGAGGAAACCATACATACTGTTACCGTCTTCTATCACTGAGCAGAAATCGGCGGAATAGGAAAGAAAACGGGACAAAACCAAGGGCTGCTTCGCAACAGAATCAACACCTTTTCATGTTGTAGTAGGCCTATTAAATATTTAGCTAATGTTTTTTTTTTCCGAGACGAGAGGATCGCAACAGTTTCTATTACTTTTATGAGGAACTGAATAACAAGAATATTAAAAACAAAACACGAAATGACAGAAGGAGAGTCTCATTTCAGTTTTCATTCGAAAAGGGAGCTGCTGGAACACTTCGCTGTATGCTGATATCAAGTTTCTAATTTATTCTTTCCACTTGACTTTTTAGGAGATAAAAAAGACGGTGTCAAATTTAAAGAAATGAAGAACCTGAGCCTGGTCCATGCTCAAAGTTTAACCGAATATGGTTGAGATACGACAGTCAAGTTATCCAACATTTATTCACTTAAACAGGCTTGGAAAACCCATAAAAATGCGTTACTTCGCTGCTACGCTATTTATATTATCCTATTCCATCGACTGAACTTTTTCTTTCGGATCTGTGGTACCTCTATTTCTTGTACCTCTAGGCTTGAAAATTCAACAATAATGAAAATTTGGTTTGATAAAGAATGTTGAATCACTGAAAGTTTGATAAGCGATTGGCGAAAAATAAATCTTTTTGGGTCACGCAATAACGGGATTTAAGTGACCTTACAATCTGGAACTGAACATATACTGAGCTTCACTTATTAGCCATTGAAGTGCTCGCTTTTGTTGAAAACCAAATTTTCCTCGTCGGGATGAACAAGTCTTGTCGGGCCAGAAGTGAATATTCTGAACGTCACTACTAGGGGAACCCGTCAGTTGGCCCACCCGTCAGTTCACCCACCCGTCAGTTCGCCTAAAAATTCCGTCAGTTCGCCCACTTTTTCCGACAGTTCGCCCACCCGTCAGTTGGCAGACCAAAATCCGTCAGTTCTACAAACCCAAAATGGAGAAGATCACCATCTCTTAGCGGAGTCAAAATAATGCAGTGTATTCAAGTCCAAGATATAACACAAGCTGACATTTCAGTTAAAGTTTCAAGTGTACCCACGACATCATCTTTCATTTTTCGGCTGATATGGACTTGACCTCTGCAAAATGGTCTCAATACTAAATGAATGAATGAATATTTGTAATCAATTGGCCGTACAAAATACATAATGGTAACATACACTTCACATCACTCAATACTTATTTTTTGTTTCAAGAACATCGGGGAACTTGATATTATACCCACTAAGAAAATGTCTCCTGGGGTCTGAGAGTTGCTCGCATTCTACCAGAAAATGGCCATCTTCCTCTGTATTAAAGCACAGGGGGCATTGTCGTTCTCCTGTGGCGGATTATCCAAAAATGCTCGGCCTAGGAAGAGGTACTTGAAAATACTCGCGTCGGGCGCCATTGAAACATGACAGTTTGTATTTTCCCCGACTGAAATATTTTTTCGAGAACTCAGTGACCCCATTTTCCAAAACTAGCGACCCTAGTGACAAGAATGGCCAGAATTATTTTTGCACTTGTATACTTTTCGTTCTGAAGTAATACTGAGAGAGTAATCACATGGCTTTTACATGGGTGGTACAAAACACAAAAGAAACATCATTAGACGGAGTCGAGTCGGTCTTGCCAACCTTCCCCGCAAACGGAGAGAAAAAGTAAAAAGGTCTACTGCAGGTCCTTCTCTAATCAAGCTACTTCCTAAGATTCCTTTGTGTTGACTGATATTGTCACATAGCCCCGTATTTCTCGATTCCAACCCTGTCTTCTTTAATCAGAAGAAACAGATGGAAGATAACAGATAGCTGTTAGGGTATGGATTCCCTTGGTTCTAGAGGAACATATCCAAAAGTTCAAGCTCGCTGATATAAATGAGGAGAATGTATACACGTCTGCTCCCAGAAATCGATAATCTTTAAAGTTTAACCGAAAAGGACTGGGACAGGACATTCTAGTTACCCATCACTTATTCACTAGAACTGGCTTGAAGACCCGCTGAAAATACGTTACTTGGTTGTTCCGCTATTCAGGAATAATCGATTTTCAAATAGTGGAATTTTCGTGTGATTTGTGGTACCTCTAATTTGTTGTATGCCTTACAAGAAAGATTTATGACTTTTTTTTTGTTCAGGCACTAAGCAATCTTCACCAGTATTTCCAGCGTCATAGTAGAATTTTCGCTGTGGGGACAGCCGCAGATATTCTGAACGTCATAACCAGAGCAGATAGTGGAAAACAAAAAAATCCCTTTGCAGAATCCAAATAATTCAGTGTATTCAACTAAATGACACAAAAATAAGTTGGCTTTTCAGTTAAACTTTAAAGGATACGTCGTACTTATAATAGAAATTCATTCAAATTCAGCAGTGTTTTCATCATCTCCTCTATTAGCATTGGACTTATTATCAGGCTTACCACGTTTTTTCATCATTGTTTAAGATAAGCTAATTGGTCCGATGACAGGTTATGGAAATTTTGCCAAGTTTGTCATCCAAGGCAGCTCAAGGCAAGGGACATGGGAAGAGGCAAAAAAAAACCGAAGCCTTGTGTAATTTTCTGAAAGCTTAGTTGAATTTTAAAGTACGTAACGCTCTCCGAACATCTTAGCAGAAACATTAGCTGCGTTCGTTTTCGTCGTTCGGTTCACCGTCCCAATCATCGTGTTACTATACGCGTTTTCTTTATAACGCTGTTCATGTACGGCCTTGAACTGCCGAAAATAAGGCGTTTTATTTGTTCGGTTGAACTGCCGTTTCGTTCGTCGTTCCTGAAATGACGAACGGAGGCGGAAAGCCAGTATCAACATCTCTGTTTGGTAATTAGGCGCGAATTTTCAAAATTCGCGAAAAAACAAATTAAACTTCTAAACCAAGTTTAAAAACGGTGGGACTGTCATACTAAAATCCATTTTCGTACTTTTTGTGGCTGCTGTTGTAAATATTAAGTTATTTTGACATTTAACGTTTTCGTGTCTAGTTTTTTCATGGAACGACGTTTATACACCCTGCCAAAGAAAATACTTGAAAATTTTAAAACGACATTTTTCGTATCGACAACGAGGAACGACGAAAACGAACGCGGCTATTAATTAGTGCGACGTGTCGGATGATGGGTGGCTTCATGTGGTGGTCAACCGGCTTAAGTTGGGTCTTCACCTTCCGGAATCTGGGTTCCCAGATTTTCCGAGATTTTGTTTTAATTTCTTCTGCGATACTTAAAAATTCCGGAAATCTGGAAGTTCAAAAGCCCCTTTTTTCCGGATTATTTCGATATACTTTCGGACCGGTTCATATTCCAGATGCAATTTACAAAAGACGTCAAAGAATAATCAGGAAGCCCAGATTCCAAAAGTTCCGGGAGGTGAAGACCGACTTTACCGACGTAGTTATGGTGTATAAAAATGGCATGGGAAGCGAGGAAACGAGAACGGATGGAACGATTAGTTAGGTAGAAAGCCACAGTAATTAAGGTAAGACGGGTTTGATCCTTTAATAAAATCAGATTCAGAAATATCATAAAATTAAATATGCAATTAAATATCGAACAAAAGCGAGATCAATGAGTGATATCACAGCTTAAACTGACACACAAATAAACCAATTAAGTATAGCACAAATCGAAAAACTTACAAACTACCATCTTTGCGCTTTCTTCAAGAAATGGCTATAGCTATACACTTTGGTTTGTTTCTTCGCTATCGATCAAATGCTGAAGTTGTCAACCCATCGTGGTTTCAAAATGTTCTATTCCAGAAGTGTTTTTTTTCTGGACTGATGACCCAATGAGTAACCACATGGCTATCCCTCAGCGATGAAAAACAAAATCTATAGCCGGGGACGTTTCGCCATGAGGACGTTTAGCCAGGGGGCGTTTAGCCACGGGGACATTTTGGCATGGGGACGTTTGGCATGGGGACGTTGCGCCGACAACCCGGTCAACCAGTGTTCGACCATCCTGGGGAAGTCTAGATCACCCCCCACCCATGTCACCACAAATGGACAAGCTGGACTGGACAGGCTCAAATAGATCTTCAAGGCGAACTCAAATACGCCGTTAACGCTTGAAACTAGATCTACTCTATTTTGATTATTACATGCAACCTTTTTCGTCCACCAAAGTGTCACATACGAAGCTGCACAACATTCAGTCCCTTCAGTTCTGTTGGCTCTAACCCCTTTGCTCATCTCTCCAATTCTGCAGTTCCGCCATGGTTGGAATTCTCAAATTCCTTACATCAGCCTAATGAACAATCAGTGAATAACTGACTGGTAATGGTGTGTTCGCGAGTTTTGGATATCGGCCTGTAAATTTATCGACACCGTCTTTTTTTTCTTTTTGTATTATTATTAAGAGATAACACCTAACACGGTGACAGCATAAATATTCTGTTCATTATCTACAACGTTCAAGACAAGGATACAAATTTATGTTGTTGTGTTGTGGAACTTCTGAGATTATAGTTCTCCTATGCGAGCATTGGTTCTTGAAATAATTCCCAGGGTCTTTCGCGTCATAGCACCTCCCTTTGTCCACTTTTAAGAACCCGTGTGCGTCCAATAGTGAGAGGGAAGTCACATCCGAGGTCACATCTGTATTCTGTTAGTTTCGTCTTCATCTTCTTTAACAGTTCACAATCGTGCGGAGGGATGGGTAATTTAGGAAATAGCTGATTACTGACCGTGTTGAATCGAGCCCTTCTCCTTCTCGGCCAAATGCCATGGGGGGAGAAGTGAGCGTTTCTTACAGCAGAAAACATGAACTTTAAATGAATAGGCCACATACAAATATTAAATATATATATTTTCCGACGTCTCCCTCCCGAAGCTTAGGTTCCCACTTTACGGCAGCTTTTCGCGAATTTGGTAGCCTACAATTAAACCGTGTTGTTGCGCTAAATAGACAAAGAACGCTATGAAGACCTTCGCGGTATTGATATGTTTGGCTTAAATACAGACCTCTACTTTTTCTTATTTTAGGTTGAACATGTAAAAAATTATTTATCTGAAGCAAATTTAATACTTTTTTTTAGACGACCCTCTCTTTTTTTCATGTATGAATGTATGTACGTAACTGCAACGTAAAGCCCATCGAATTATAACGGAACAAAAATGTCTACTCTACAACAACCATTCAAATTATATAAAACTCTGATCGACTCTAAAAAAAAACATAACATTTATTATCAACAAAACTAAAAAAAAAATCTGGATGTTCCATAGCTATCTTCAGAAACCTCCCTAGTCCCCTTATTTCCCCAGAAACTTTTGTCCCAACTTTCTGAAATACCCAATCCTCCTCTTACTCCACCCTCCTTAAATCACACAGTTCCTTACACCCACACATCAAGTGGAGAAGACTTTCGTCTTCCCTAAATATCGGAGAGTAGTAAGGACCATCTTTCTAAATTTCCCAAAAAAAAATTTAAACCTACCCTTTGTTTCAGAAAACTGAAAGCTTTCATTTATTTTGTCTCTGGGGCCGATACTCTGTACGACCAAGTCCAAAACACGCCAGTGAACCTCGGGAAGAACGAGAAACGTCGCCCGAACGATGACTCAAATCCTGTGTCAACCAATAATAACGCTTTCGGCTCTTCTGCTAGGTAACGGCGATTCTTCATCGGCACATAGATTTAGTCATCAAGAGCATTCGCATTACCAAACCTACAAAATTTCCGGTTTTGGCCGGATCCCGGATGAACTACTTGTACGGCAAGAAAATGTTCAAAAATGGATTCAGCATGTCTCCGTATCCCAATACGGAATATCCAATCGACTTTAGAAACAACTATTAACTTCAACCAAATTTTCGATTTTTGCCGGATTCCGGGTGAACTATTTTTATCCGGCAAGAAACAAAATTAAGATATTTCAGAATGTACGGTTACCCCTAAAACGACTATCTCATTGGATTCAAAAAATATTTCATTTCATCCCTTAATTCGAATCCACCTCCCCCACCCCTAAATATAGGGCTACAGGGCTGATCTAGTAACTTGACATGTACTTTTACCCAATGGATCCTCGTACCAAGTTTGAAGAAAATATCTCTACGACTTCGCGGACCAAAAGAATGTATAGTGATATAGTTTTCAGACGAACATTACCATGGTCTATTTGTTGCATCATATTATTTTTATTATTATTAAAAGAAAAGTAAAAGACTACATATTCGAGAGAAGGTTGGCACAGAATAAATGAAACAAGAGTACGTCCGAAGAGCTTAAGAATTCCGAGCTACACAGAACGAGCCTGCACACCGACTGGACGCACTTAACAATGCATACCAATATTACACATCTCCATACAAAAGGAAATCTGTTATCCCCTTTCGCGACGAGGATATCGCGGAAATATTCAATCATCTCCCTAAAAGCGCGATCGGACACCTCGGATTCGGATATCAACCTCTCCGTCATCAAATTAGAAAGACGTCATCCCCATTGAGCGATCCTCTCAGCTATTCCCAGGGCTACATAAAAGGATTACAAGGGGAAGCGGCGGGCATGTGGAACCAGAACGTACTAAGCCTATCAGCAATGCCGAAATAGGAACTCTCGTTTACTATACTGCCAGAAATTTCATAACAGATAACACAAGGATGCCAGGTTGCAATAGATAACACTTGGGATGTAATCTGTTGTGATTTTGAAAACGTTTATACATGCAATGTCATGTATAAGAAGCATCGCCAGGAAGAGCCGAAGAAGCATCTGCTGACTTTTCCGATATCGTGACGATAAACAAATGTCAGCTGATGATTTTTCGGCGGTTTTTCGGCTATTCCTGGCAATGCTTTTTATCCATAACATTTAATGCATAAAATTTTCAAAATCACAACAGATTACATCCCAAGTGTTGTCTATTGAAACCGCGCATCCTTGTGTTATCTGGTATGCAACTTCTGACAGTGTAGAAGCGTGTTCCATCCTCCTAACAATAGTAACTATTAGTTACTTTTTCGTTCCAACCTCGTGAAAAGTTACTATAGGCTACTAACCGTTCCAACCTTCTCGGAATATTAACTAACAGTAACTATTTGATTACCACGCTCGGCAGCGTAGTAAGCGTGGCAACTACGATCTCTGTGACGTGACTGGCCCGATTAGCCCGTGGCATGATATTTTGCTGTAAATAGAAAAAAGCATTCAAGGTTTGACGCAAAAAAGCCAGGATCCCTGACGTCACACGTGTTAACTACGATAAGTAGGGTGGAAACCACTGCAGAAGAACTACCATAGCATGTAACTATCAGTACTAACAAGAACACTTGCGCATACTCTGTATAGTGGGGAGGAATAGAAAGTCTTCTTCCCTAGATGTGCGAGTGTAAGGACCTGTGTGATTTGAAGAGGGATATTTTAAACTGGATATTTGGGGAGGACTGCGTGGTTCAAATAATGGGGAAAAAAGTTTTGGAAGGATTAAGGGGACTGGAAACGGTTCCTGAAGATGGCTATGGAACACCCGAGATTTTTTTTTATTTTTGAATTTGGTTGATTTTAACTGTACTGGTTGTTGTGATGTCGATATTTTTGTGTAATTACATCGTATCAGATCATATTGTGCAATTTTTCACTGATGTAGTAGACAATTACATCTCTATTTATCCAATCATGTTCTTTTCTTGTTTTTTATTATTATTATTTAATTTTTACGTAAATATTCCTTAGGCACAAGCTGACTGCGAATTACAGCACAAGCGCGCGCTGCAAAACGGATACGTCAGCTACATTTTCCAGCTTGAGGGGCCTGAGCCTGAAGAGGACCCTCGCCAGGAAGAGCCGAAATACAGCTCTAATGAATGTAGCTGACGTATCCGTTTTGCAGTGTCAAATACAGTTTCTCCGTCTTCGTTATAGTTCTAATAATAATAATCGGTAGTCAACTACAGGTTATCGGTTAATAATTGGTCTACCGTTAACACTTCAATAGAAGGGTGGGGGTAAGTCCGCCAGCGCTAAAGGCTCTGCGGTAATTGCACAAAAAGTGTCGGCGAAGACACCAGATCGCTGCCCCATCGTCTACAGACAACTAAATATGTTATCGTTCAAAAATAGCAAAACTCGTCGAACCCCACCCCAATCTTCTAAGAAAAGCAGACAGGACAAGACCGGAAATCCCCCTTTATCGGAAAAGAATTCGAAACAGAAGCTCATTTATCAACTAATCTTATCAGTTTTTCACACGCAGAACTATGTAAACATTTACGTTGATACCTTTAAAGTAAACATTGTCTCATCCCATCAGATTGGACCACAGTAGCCAGTCATTAGTTATCGTGAAGCGAGTGAAAATAAAACACCACATTTTTTGTGTCCAGTGGGTGGAAGGTGATAGTTCAAACACAAATTTTGGATGTGTGGAGCGGGGAAAACTGGTAAGCTGATATGTATGTATTATGTGTAACCCACCAAATGCACATGGTGACAGCGGAGTAAAAAAAAAAAAAATCAAAGAAAAAAAGCACAAAGAAACACAGAAGATTCAGACTGAATTTCTAATCGGGCCTAGAAAAAATCCTGGAGAACATCACATAGACGACGAGCTAGCTGTCCTCATAAGTATTCCTTAAGCCTTAGCTAGCTGCGCATAATTTTCGATATTGCCAAATTCGTTTATTCAGGTGAGATTTTTTTTGCGCTTCTTGACAAAGCCCCACTACAGGCCGTGGAAAAACAAATGAACCTGCTTTCTAGCAACTAATTACCCAATTTTAGGAGTTAATGCTTGGAAATTTCTGGAGGTGAAAGCTGGTACTAAGATTTTGCTCAGGACACGGCTGCTCTTTTGCTGCTCGGAGCCTAAAGAGGATCATGTCTCATGGCGCTAAACGGACAACCCGATGAAAAATTATTTGACTGTGTAGTTGTACGAAAAAGTTGCATGTATTGATATGTAGCAGTATGGACTACTTTGATTTAACATGCCTCCGACTGGGTTAATCTCAAGTAGTAGTATCCGATAGCATCCAATCTTGCTGTAGTAGCATCCAGTTTGCTAGTAGTAGCATGCAGTGACAACAGTTACTACTCCATACTACTTTTTTGTACAACTCCATACGACTAAATCTCAAAAAGTATTCAACGGGAAGTGAGATGAGGTTACTCAAGCGACGTCTCGGGCCTCGGCCCTTCTTCGAAAGGGTCCTCTTCCGGCTCTAGACATCGCAAGAATAAATCTCTACTGACATATCCGCTTAGCATTATCAAATATGATTCACAGTCACCAATAGTCACCATGGACTTGAGGAGCACTGAACTTTTTAGATAGCCTACAATTTTAGCATTCTTGGCTAAAAACGCTTCCTTAAATTTTCATTCATATTAGATTTTCACCAATAAACAGACACATTTTGCTAGTATCGTTTCGGCATCATGCCTCTGTTTTACTAGATAAACTTGATGATTTATTTTTATTCCCACGAACAAAATTGAGCTTCTTAGACATGTAATAACTTTCTGATATTTTATCCGCATCCACACCAGTCCGAAACTGAACCAACAAGGTAATAAACATTTTTCTAATCCAACATTGCCTCTAATTTTCAGAATTTATCTTGAAAAGATGGGAAATAATATAGCCTGATTTCTAATCTCTTTTAAAAACTGTTTCATAACTTCCGACTGCGGAAAACACAGCCACACTCCGGAGGGTCATTAATATCTCTTAAAAAAGAGGGCGAGTCTAGGCGTTGCCTGAACCCGGCGTTTCTAAATCAACCCTATTTAGCACTTCCTTTTCCAGTGTCAATTAGTTAATGAGAAGCTGCTTGGAAACTTTCAACCCTTTCCAACAATTGCATGAAGGATAATGCGGTGTTTACCGAATACAGCCAAGTTCTCACTAACAGGAATCTTAGATTTATTCTCCAGAATTCTGGTCAGATCATTTCCACGGACTTGGACGTTTTCTGGCCAGATTCTTCAATCCGATAGTTAGATATTTCCTAGACAGAAAAAAAAAATCTGAAAAAAAATTGTGATATTGTACCACTTTATTTATTTTTGTTTGTTTGTTTTTTGTAGCGGTTGTTTGTTGCTTCTGGCCGGAATAAAAGTCTTGAATTCAACTGAATTTACCACATATTGTCATTAATTAATTAGTGATACATATTCAGTAACCTAAATATACATTCCAGGGTTTTATAAGTCTAAGATGGTCAGTGTAAATATTAGTTAGATTGGGGGATTTAATAAATATGTAAAATGTAAATAAGTTATAAGTTGCATTTTTGGGCATCAGTCAGCATCCAGTTTGTAGATGGGAGTACAACAAAGAGGGTTTCAGTTTGTCTTCAATTATATAAATCTGGCTTTTAAAGCACGTCAACATAGCCGAAGAACACGAAGTTTACACGAGGGGGGGTTAGGTCCCCCCCCCGAAATAAATTCCTGGATACGGACCTGGTCCCGCCCGAGGTCCCGCCTCATTCAAGGACAGCCTCTCATTTAGAGCAGATCCACCCTAATCTCAGAACTAATAAACAGAACCTTCGATTTTTCATTTGTTTAAAAATTTGTGTTTACTTACTTTTGAGCAACAACGAACAGGCATTTTTCACGAATCGTAGAGGAAATCTAGCTGAGAAGTGCAATAGAAACCTATACAGCCAGGAATTGCCTCAACAAAATATCCGAAAATATCAGCTAGGCTAGAATTCAGGCCTGTTTGGGTTCGAAGCCGTATTTTTCATGAGAGATTCAACATATACTTAAAGATATTTTATTGTTGATATGTATAGTGGTGCATATTGCCTCCGTTTTCCGTTTTCTCTATTTCTTGTGTACTTGTACATTATGACGGTAAAACTTATAATAATAATAATCGACGAAAGCGGCCGCAAATTATTTATTCTGATAAAGTCCAACTTTCAAAATACTTTACGCGGTTCAGTTTTACAAATTCAATATGTCGTCTTTACATGGCTATTCCAACTTGCCCCCACCCCTCAAGCAAGCGGACAGGCTCGAGGTCCGTTGGGTTCGCCACGCGTCCGATTTTATGCCCAATCAGAAAACAATAATTCAAGTGTTAGAATGATGATATCTTTAGCAATTAACACCTTTAATAGCAACTCGGCGGGCTGGCACTAAGCTGGGACCCTTGTGATTGGTCGAGAGTTGAATCTACGTCACCGAACTTGGAGAAGTCTCCGGGAAACGAAGCACTGTCTCCGTCAGTGTTCAATCGAGTTGTTACGAAAACAGTCCGAAAAGAAAAGAATAAATTCGATATTTGGATAAACTGAAAGTGGGAGAATTCGATGATCTGGTAAGAAGAATGTGTCGCTTTAAAGGTAAAAGAAGCTCATAACTGTGTTTGCAAAACTACGCTTGAGTAATACAGTACTTCGCAAAAAGTGCCTCTACACTTACTAGTGTTCGTCCTAAAGAACTACAGTAGAGATATGCTTCTTTAATAGTTACTTAAATGTGAACAGTGCAGTTTTAGGATAAATGGTAGAATGAAGATCGGGAATACCTATTCAGGTGTTTTCAGAGGCCCTTAAATAGCCTACCTGCTTCGGCTAACTAGTAGTTGGCTTTATTCACAGCAAGTGTATGAAAATGGCAAATTTCAAAGTCAACAAACGTTCAAATAAGCATACCTCTACTATATGTTAGTATCTGAGCTGGGGGTGGGGCAATGCGCCAGGGAAAATTTGAACCACGAAACTTCAAATCGTTAAAACCGATCGCCAAAATTTTTTGAAAATCAACAACTTCTCTCATAAACGCTAGTGCACTTCATGAAAGTTCGGACCTTATGCGGTTTTGTGTAAAACCCTATTTTTTACTGTGAAAATTACAAGGTAACAAATTTACTCCTCCTCAGTAGCATAGCCTACCATTTTTTGGAAATAATTATACCGTCGACACTTCCATCGTACTTGGCAAGATTCCCCTTTGCTCACGCTAGAAAAAAGGACCTCCGACCAGGTTCAGCTCTTCGGCCTGAAGAGGGTCCTTGCCAAGAAGGGCCGAAAAATATCTAGAATAAATCCCCTGTGACTTACCCGTTTACCACAGCCAAATCTATAATTCATGAACGTAAAAAATAACAAATAAAATGATTCTTCGGGGGAATAAAACTGACCTTTCCAGTTTGTTCCAACGCGCGAAAAGCACGGCTGTATCATGGGGGGTGAGGGGTTTGAACCCGCCGAAGCATACAAATATGATAGGTTTTTATAGGCTTTAACCTCTGATCTATGTATTCATTTGTACTTTTTGGCCCGACCCGCTGGCACACCCCCCCCCCCCCCCCCAAAAAAAAAAAAATCCTGGATACGGACCTGGCGAAAAGTACATATAAATATGATAATTCTTTTCGAATTCTTGTGTTCAGAGACGTCGGTATAGTACACGAGTTAAATTTCAGAAATCCAGCTTCAAACATACGAGTGGAAACTATTTGTAGATAGTAGGCCTATGATCTAGTTCGGCGCAAGAACGATGGTAGCTCATAGTATAGCTTACGCTTAAGCAGAAGCTAGGGTCGGGAGTCGCGTGCTGGTGAGGGGGGGGGGGGTCCTTATTACCTCAAAATTTGCGGTGCGCAGCGTCCTCCCTCCCTAATGACGGGCTTGGGTCTGAAAGTCCCAGAGTACTGACCAAATACATTTTTACCAACAACAGGCTTGGGTGGGGCACTGGACTGGAGAACAGACGCCCCCCACCCCTTCAAGCCATACTGTCGGTCCAAACATGTAACACACAAGCATTAAGACAAAGGAATTTTCCACGGAAGCCCCCCTCCCCAGCAGGAAACATGCCGTCGGTAGAGTACCATCAGTTGAGTTATGAGATAACATAAAAGCTGTAAGACTTACGTTAGATGGGCTTCTAAACTGAGACTTGTCCTAGGCAACTGAACTCGGTAGGCTAGCCGCTGGTTTCTTACCAATTTATATCAGTCAAGCCTGAAAGATAATATGGGCTTTAGTAGAAAACACACAATACATCATTGAGAAAATGTGACTACACTATGTTAATAAAAACCTAAAAATATTCTTCGATTCCGGAAATTAGGGGAGAACACATTAAACAGTGTAAAATGTGGCAACTGATTGTCTCTATCCCCCACAGTTACCTATCTCTGAGCATAATCTCCACCCGTCTGAAATATTGCCTACAAAACTAATATATTTCTATAGGACAAACAACTATAAAAATCTAGACTCCCATTTGGCTGTCAGATCTTTGACCAACTGTCCTGTAGGCCCGCATTGTGTCCCTCGAGAAGCCTATCTCTGGGCCTAATCTGAACGACAAAAGTCAGCAGCCATCACTCTCCCATGACAGGTTGGAATTTTGACCCCTGTTCTAATTAATGCAGGCTTGGGAGTGTGCCCATCTAATTATTTTTAATGGCAAAACGCACTCTACAGAAAATGATTCAGCAATGATTCGCGGTTTCTTGTGACATTTGCTGATCTCTACGCTCAGTGTACAGTTAATCAGTCCGGGCAAAAAACAGATTTGATGATATTCCAGGAAAAGTGTGACATCACTGGCATGTCTCCACACTGTCAGAAGTGTGATACAATTTTACATATCCTTTAAATGTTATGAGAATGTATCTGTTATGACTAACTTGAATGTTATTTTTTCGCGAAAACATTTAAAGGGGTAAAAGAAATTTTGTCTCGAAAGTACATGACTTTTAAAAGGGCCATAACAGAAATATCCTCGGCACCTAACATAACACTTAAAACAATGATGTGCAGCCATGTGTTATATGTTATCAAACTTCTGAAAGTAGAAGACGTATCAAATTAAGGTACACAAGTAGTAGCCTGATTGGATTATTCACATGAACTGAATACTTAATTCTTGTTAGAGAACAATAATTTGACGTTTGTCATCCACGTTGATTACATATATGTTGATTCCTGATATCCACATTTATTATACGGCTGGGAAAATCTTACAGAGCCCACGCCATTGGTTCCGCCCGGTTCAGCCGTACCCAATTTCGGGACCCACCCACAGTTCGGAGTCTCAACACTCTAAAGTTCAACCGACTAGGGCTGAGGTCAGTTACCCATCACTTAAAGGACACCTGAATGAAGAGTACCAAGTATCATCCCTATCTGAATGACTTCCGTTAACATTGCCTGCAGAAAACCCAATCCAAATACGAAATAGTGTTTCCAAGCTACGATTTTTGCTCCATTTTGCACCTGTCCTTATTTCAGTACCAAACAATTTTAGAGATGAACAAATGTCTCCAGTCAACCCTTCCTCTGGAATATTTTTTAACCAGTTAAGCCCAAATGTGTATCTAGAAGAAATTCCAATACGATCCGGCCAGCGCTGTACAAGATTTGAATGAATTGCGCTTTTTATCTTGGAATCTGCATGTGCAAACCTCCAGAAACGAACATCCCTATTTTGAAAACGTCACGCTCAGGAGAAGAATGCTATCCGTGGCCATGTCTGTAAATGCATTCTCCATGGTGTGTCCAAGTATGGTTTCATTGTTCAGGTGTCCTTTAAATAAAAAAAATTAAGACCCGATGAAAATGCGTTACTTTGTTGCTCCGCGATTCATCTAATCAGTTTTCATCGAATGAACTTTTTTTCAAAGTTTGTGGTACCTCTATGTTCCCTACCTCTATGCTTGAAATATTTAGCAACTACAACGGTTATTTAAATATAAAAATGATTATTTGTGCATGTTTCTTTAAGGCGGGGGGGCTCCAACCCCCTTGGATACAGCCTTGCTACCACCTCTGTGCCTATTATTCTGAGGTGAGGCAAAAGCCCTAAGGAGAGCGTAACTTAGTCAGCTACCTACCAAGTTTTCCCTTTTGCAAAAAGGAGGGAAAAAGGCGTGAGTCCGCGTTTGCTTTTCATATATAAAGAAAAAAAACGAAATTTATTAAACAACACTTAGGACCATTTAACGGAAAAGCCAAAAAAGTAAAAAGCCGTCGAAACGGCGAGTGACAAGGCGAACAAAAGCGCAACTATTATGCCTATTCTGCAACGCATGAGCTTAGTTTAGAAGCTGGATATCAAGTCGGCATCCTCTCCCGGTTTTCGAGAAATGAGTGGGGGGTCTTCCGCACGCTGAACGTTATTTATGTCTCTTTATTATTGTTGTTCCATTCCCCTGAATTGTTTTGTCTGAAAGTGATCAATAAACAAAAGCTAGATCTAACTCGAGCCGCTAATACAGGTCTCCTGAGACGTCGTACAAATCTTGCCTAAATCTAACTAGTTTAGTATTCTAAATAGATGCTATACTTATTCTAAGACGACGGGGGTCCATTTATTGTGCAAACCTAAAAGACAACCTACTCCCCCCCCCCCAACACTCATTTTAAAGTCTTCAATCAAGGTCGGTTACAGGTTATCCCAGACGTACGACCTCTCTACCGCACCCCTCCCTTGAATGAGGTCTTAGAAACCTATTCCAACGCCAAAAATATTTATCATACAGCCTTCCCATAGGCCTATACCTAAATCGGACACAGTGCCAAGTTACCTACTGTGCTCTGCGGTTGTCTCGTAAGCCAAACAGCCCACTGCCCCCCTTCCTCAACTAAGCTCTGAAAATTTGACAGCACGGCCAAAATCCTTCAACGCTTATAACAAAACACATATGTCGTTTGACATGGGGACTTAATCACCCACAATCCAAGGGTGGGAAGCCCTGGCGACCCCTATTTATTCTGTCAATCAAAATGGAACCCCCTAGCATGCCAAGAGGGATATGAAACACCTGACAATTGTCACCACGATAAAAGCGTCATTAAGTGTCTTCACGGGGCGCCCATGCTACTGTTGTTAATCCCTTCCTGGGTAGAAGGTGTCCAAATGGGAAGTAGGATATATTTTTGAAAGGGAACAGGCGGAAACCTAAGGCGTTTTCCGCGGCATATTCGTGTCCCACAAATTTCTTAATGAAACCAAAGCCTGTGCCACACACTCGACAGTAGTTGAACCTCGCGGCCCTCGCGGGAACGCCGTTTTATAATTTAAAATGCCTGATGATAAAATATAGTTCAGATAATTTAGAATGCCTGATAATAAATATATAATTTATATAAAATGTCAATAAATAGAACATCATAGGCTTGCGCCCTCACCATTTTGCAATGGAGGGATCCTCGCTATTGTTTTATGTGTTCTCCACTATGAAGAAAGAGGAAATAGTTTTCGTTTTGTAATCAGAATTTCCAGGCGTCTAAGAGGCCTGATGAATGGTCTATTTTTTATAAATATTATTATTATGATCTACCTTCATTAAAATTTGAGTCATGAAGGTTAACGAAACAGTAAGATTCGACTTCCAAAATAAACTGGAAAAAGCCATTCCTTGAATGTTCCTTAGAACTTTTGGTCGCATGTAAATGCACGAGGCTGCCACAGAGTGAAATAACCCAACAAGAACTCATCAGCTAAATAAATCCAAATATTATAAAGTCTCGGTTTCTCAGTATTCAAATCTGCAACTTGATATTCCTGTTTGTCTATCTTACCTAGTGTATCGAAGTCAAACTTCAGAGGCAAAGTTTGCTCTAACATTCCCAAGTCTAGACAATCTAACAGTGTAGATGGTCGATGGCCACATAACACCAAATAAAGTCAAAATGAGGAAGTTCCGCATGGGCTCCTTTCTTTCTTTTTGATTAAATGTGTTATATTAATCTCCGTACTCAAAAAGTTCTGAGTTCTGACATCCCTTTTTCGGGCTCACAAACTAAAATCCTGCTGTCTGTACTTTTTAAAGCGGTTTTGAAGAGCCTTTGGTCATTTGACCGCCGCATGTTAGTCGCGTCAGATGTGATTGAAGGCGAGACATGGGTAATTTAACCCTGTTTAACCCCCGTCCATTATCCTGGGGGAAATGCAGTTTGGAGAAAGCATTAATACAGCCTAAAAGCTTTGCAGCCAACGAAGCTGTCTAGTGTATCCGGAAACCGTAATTTAATGCATAAAAAACCCCGAGGGCCATGAGTACATTAAAAAAAAAAAACAGGAGAAGAATCGTAACCTAAACTATCCATATTCTTGGACTTCAAAAATATGGATATTTTTTGTTATAAAAAACAAAATTGTTAAATTTTTAAACAAATATAAAAGTTTGTCGCTGCCTGAAGGCCAGTATCAAAGCAATAAGTCCGGATGAAAGCCTGGTCGTAATAATCCTAATCCACTTTCTGCTTTATACGAGCTTACCTTAGTGTTGGGCGATATTCGATATCGACCTATAGATATTTCGGACCAAATATCGATATCGAAAACAATATTTGGACTTTTTCACTTATGTTCTAATTACTGTAAATAATCTAGTATGACTAACTCATAAGGAGCAATACATTCATCGTAATTAAATTTTTTTTTAGAATAACAGGTTTATAGCACATAGTATCTGACTACAATTTTCGTTCTCAAATATTAGCGAAACGAGATGCACGAGCTGAAATACAGCGAAAATGGTCCCGAAATAGATACCAATTGTCGAAAAAATCAAGTAGCAATCGCTCAACACTGCTATCTACTACGAGCTATCTTAGCTAAACTGAACCTTGTCTGCGACAGATTAACGAGATTACGATGTCCCTGCCATGAATTCTGCGTTCTTTGAGTAAATGTAATAATAAATAAATAAATGCAGTTCGAACTCCATTTTTTGAACAAAGACGGGCTAGTGGGGTATTTCGGCGAAAAAAGAGGTTGGGGGCTATCTGCAGCTGTATAAAAGGACACTGATCCGCGTCCATTTACTCGCCTACTAACTCAGAGGTCACGGGGCCGATATTCTTTCTTCTAAGTCGAACATTCTCACCAAAGGCATGTCGCACCCATTGTTCCAACTCTCACCATCATTGCCGAACTCGCCCTTAGGCACGTCTTCTCCGTTAGTCTCATTCGCTCCGCTTTTTTTTTGCAAACCGACATATCACATTTCGTGTTTCTTTCGCAAAAACAACCTAAGAGAATTTTTTTCCATTCCAGAGCCGTGATCAACGACCGAAAATGGCGATCGGAGCAATTTATCTCATCTGGCTGACGGTCGCAGCTACATCGGCGTCGGGGGATGGCGTCGCGGCGCCGGCCTTTCGCACCGACGAAAGCCAATCGGCAACCACTGGCGAGGCCGCACCGACGGCGTCGCGGTGTGAAGAGATAACAATCCCCATGTGTCGCGGCATAGGGTACAATTACACCTCAATGCCGAATCAGTTTAATCACGACACACAAGAGGAGGCAGGACTAGAGGTTCATCAGTTCTGGCCGCTAGTTGAAATCCAGTGCTCACCAGATTTGAAGTTCTTTCTGTGCTCGATGTACGCACCAATTTGCATTGAGGACTACCACGCCCCGCTCCCAGCGTGTAAAAGTGTATGCGAGCGTGCGAAAGCAGGTTGCGCTCCGCTAATGAGGCAGTATGGCTTCGCCTGGCCTGAGCGCATGAACTGTGAAAAACTCCCTGAATACGGCGACTCGAACAATTTATGTATGGACGCCAAAAACGGCACTTTGCCAATGGGAATGGAGCCAGACCCGAATCACAACAACGGCGGGTCTACGAAACGACCGGCCCAAGGGAAGAAGTGTAAGGGCAAGCCGTGCCCTAATGAAACAAAACCAATCGTAGCGCCGACTAACAACGAGGCTATGGATTGCACTTGCCGCTGCAAGTACCCTCTTGTGCCAATCGAACGCGGGGACTACCGGCACAACCGCAGCGTTTCAACAGGCGGGGTTGACAACTGCGCCATGCCCTGCCAGAACCAGTTCTTCTCCGTTGATGAGATCAACTTTGGCTTCTACTGGATCTGTGCTTGGTCAGTCCTCTGCTGTTTCTCCTCTTTCATGACCGTCGCAACGTTTCTGATCGATATGCAACGCTTCCGCTACCCAGAACGACCCGTGGTATTCTTAGCTGGTTGTTACATGATGGTCAGTGTCGGCTACATCACGCGCCTGGTTTTGGGCAAACCAGATATTGCATGCGACGGTGAAATGATTCGATACACTTCCAACGGTGCCGTCTCTTGCACCGTGGTGTTCCTCCTTATCTACTTCTTCGGCATGGCTAGTAGCCTGTGGTGGGTTATCCTGTCTTTCACCTGGTTCCTCGCAGCTGGTTTGAAGTGGGGCAACGAGGCCATCGCGAAATACTCCCAATACTTCCACATGGTAGCCTGGTTCCTGCCCACCATCCAGAGTGTGACGATCCTCGTCATTTCGGCCGTAGATGGTGACAGCGTCTCCGGCATCTGCTTCGTCGGAAATCAGAATCCGGAAAATCTGAAGCTCTACGTCATCATTCCCCTGTTCGGATATTTGCTCCTCGGAATTTCATTTCAGCTAGCCGGATTCGTGAGCTTGATCCGGATTCGCAATGTCATCAAGCAACAGGGACGCGCCAAGGCAGAAAAACTGGAGAAGCTGATGATGAAACTTGGCATCTTTAATGTTCTCTACACAGTTCCGGCTATAATCGTTATAGGCTGTTACTTCTATGAGATGCTGAACTACAAGGAATGGACTCGACCTCTAGTCTGTCCCTGCACCTATCAACAAATGATGATGCGCTGGAACCCGGATGTCCATCTGACCCCACCTCGCCCGGATTTCTCAATCTTTATGCTTAAATACCTAATGACCCTTGTTATCGGAATCACGTCCGGATTTTGGGTTTGGTCCAGGAAAACAATCGAGTCCTGGAAAAAATTCAACGCTCGCCTCTGCGGTAGCACTACGCAGTCACCGGGCTACCTACCACCACCAACTATACCACCCACCCTCGGACCACCTCCTCTGCCGACCCCCTCGCCCATCACTCAAATGCACCCCTCTCAGCGGCCGCTGATTAAACAGCAGATGACTCACAGTGTACAAAGTCAGCTATCCAGTGTACATAAACACTCCCCGTTAAGTCACGTGTGACTCAGTGGCTCGGAACGTTCATCCCGTTACGCCGTTCCTGATGCCCGTTATGCCGCTCCCGACGATCTCATTATGCCGTCACAAGACGTAGCGCTTCATGCACAAACAATGCAACGCCTGAATGTTGTGGAAATAATTCGACTGTGATCTCAGATATGTGTAAATACGTAAATATTTTGTGTACAAGATCTGTAAATATTGTACAGTGAGCGGAGTATGTGTGATTTTTTGAAAATCGAAAGTGGCGCCTCAGGTGCGGTCGGTCATCCGAAAAGCACTAGCTAGGGCACTGTGACGAAAGCTTAACAGTCAGCATGTTGTCATGGTGAGTTGGAGCACGTTTTGTAATTGTTAATGATTATTTCGCATAAATTTAAAAATTCGATAACTTATGAATTAGAAGCACAGAAAGAACACCCCTGCACTTTTTCAAGGGCAACCTTCTTCATTAAACTGTGATTCTAATGGTCCATCTCGGCTAGTAGGCCGCGGGCTTGACTGCATATGCTAATTCAAGCTTCGCTAGGATGTGTGAACCAGCTTGATTAGGGACTTCTGGATTGACTGCCCAACTAGCATTCCCTCAATTGTCCCTTATGTTCCGATTCCTGACTGGTCCTGAGGCTGGTGGGCACCTACGGTGTAGGAATGTCTTCAGCCCACTACCAGGGACCCATAGATTTCCTGTAATGCCTCGCCATTAAGGGGGCTTGTCAATAAGAGATTTCTGATGCTACGTTGACCGACCGGAAGATAGTTCGAGAAATACCCACGGTCCAATCACGTCCAAGGCCAGATAGACAAAATTTGGGATTGGCTGCTGGCGCCTTGAGGGAGGAGTCTCTTTGGCGCGCACGTCCAATGAGGCAAACAAGAATGCCGATTCGACCCTAGTAGGATTTTTGGAAAGTAGGCAAGGGTCGGGCAACATAGCAACATAGAAGCATAGGAAATGACAAGCCCCCTGTAAAGGAAATTTATGGGTCCCTGCCACTACCCAGGAACTATTTCTTCGCCTAATACGCGCTCATCATTTCAACAATGGAGTTGTTGCCGAGTGGGATCCCAAATCTTCGCCACCAACACAGTTTCAACATCACGATGAGCCAACATCACGTATGCCTAGTCTGGTAAGCATACGTAGCATAGGTAGAATGGATAAGAACCAGGGTTGGTCACCAAAAGTAACTTCGTACACCCTGGAAAGTAACCCAAAAGTATCTCAAAGTAACCCAATGTAACCTAATGTAACCCTAAGTTACCCAATGTAACCTAATGTAACCCAAAGTAACCGAATGTAACCCAAAGTATCCCAAATAAACCCACAGTATCCCAAAGTATCTCTAAGTTTCCGTGAATTTCAATTGTTTCATGAAGGAATTTTCTGGCGAAAAGTTTGAAACGTCACCACGCAAGTCTTGCGCACGAGGGGTTACTTTGGGTTACATTGGGTTACTTTGGGATACTTTCAGATACTTGGGTTACTTTGGGATGCTTTTGCGAAAACTGCAAACGTGATGTACGCCATTTGTGCGCAATGCTGGTGACCCAATGTAACCCAAAGTAACCCAATGTAACCCAAAGTAACCCTGAGTAACCCAAAGTATCCTGAAGTAAGTAAGTAACTCGTACACCCTGGTTCTTGGTGACCAACCCTGGGATAAGAACGGCTTAAAATAAACCTTTCGTCGGTGTCATGTCCATTTTAAGCAAATCATTAAACTGTTCAGAGGAGACGTAAAACCACGAAGCAATGCAAAGAGAACAACCCTCTCCGTGTAATATAACGGAGTCATGAAGGATAAGAAAAACATTCCTAGCCCTCGGTTCGCGTAACATCTACTTTGGAAACAAGATACCTGATGTATGAATAAAAAATAAAAAGACACACTCCAAATATTTGGCAGAATTTCTTTCTTTACATGATTTGTTTCGAAGATTTCGTGGTGTTTCTGTTTCAAAGCACCAGATTTACAAAAAGATAAGGTGTGTCCCTTGAGCTAGTCAATGTAAATTTGACCTACCGACTAATCTATTGGCGACAAAGGGTGCATTTTATTTAATTGGATTCTATTATATACTGTTTACATTTTTATACACATTATTTTATTTTATTGTATTAAAATAAATTCAGCTGACATATCCGTTTAGCGCAGTCTCCTATTATTCGCAGTCAGCTTGGGTTGGAGGAATATTTATGCGCGAATTTTATTTTCTGTTTTCGTGAATAATGTGGCTGGTTTTAGGATTTTTCTGAAAGAAAAGGTACATTCGTGTTCATCACGTTCATTTCTAACCAATGATTATGATATCTCGCCCATTTTCCTTCATATCAATCAACAACTATCTTCAGTCTACTCGTGTTATATTCAACGAAAAAACTAGAAAAGGTAGGTAGGTAATTAGCTTGTTTTATTATTTTTAACTGACAATAATAAACAAAAATAGACAGGGCTGAATTAACAGTTTTACACCCCAGGCAAAGCACCCTGGCGGGATCATGATCCACAAAATCGCAATCAAGAGAAGCGATTCGTTTGGGGGCACAGATGAAATCTGTTTGTTGTTACCAACATTTATATGGTCTTTCCAAAATGATACTGGCAAAATTGTAAATTTTTGGTTGTTACTACTTCTGTATACACGCCCCTGACTGCTGCGCCCTAGGCCCCTGACTGCTGCGCCCTAGGCCATGACCTAGACTGGCCTTACGGAAAATCCGGAAATCCCGGAATCCGGAAAATCCTCAAGTACTTGGGCTGTAAATATTCATGAAAAAAAAAACACTCATCGAAATCATCTCAATTATAGACGCATCCCAGCACTCTTCTAACCTACATGAACCCAGATCCTAGTTAGAGATCCGCCCAGGATAAACTCAAGCAGGTCTCTACAGCTCTTGAAAGGATATACGCTTAGGTTTTTGCTGTTCCCGGTTCTAACACATATCCATGGAGATACTCCGGAATCGATAATCATCCGAGGGGTCCAGAATTTCATTCCAGGATAATTTATCCTGTGAGGCTGCAGAGGGGGGTCCCATTTCTTGGCGTGCTACCGGGATGCTAAGTAAGCTTGGAATATCGATCGAGCTTAAAAGTGTAAATTACTTTACCCGCAGGGGAGACGAATGTGTAATGGAACAAAATAGGTAAAGGGAAAATTGTGAAATCGAATGGGAGAAAGAAGACCTCGACTGACAGCGTGTCCTTAAGGCCCAACGGAACTTATCATCATGCGGAATTCCCGCTCTAAGACGAAATGAAACTCCATGACTAATATATAGGCTACACATAGACACAAGATACACCCGCTGGCAAACCAAGTGAAATGAAAAGCAAAGTTTTGAAGCTTCTCGTCCATATTTTTAAAGAGTTGTCCGCGGGCCTTGAAGCTTTCGGAGGTGTTTACCTTGTTTGGCTGTCCAACTCGGCTCCGCCGAAAAAGTGTTAAAAGTCTGGCGGGGATTTCGGAAGCTTATGATTTCATATATGGATAATATAACAAGACCAAAGGTTCCGATGGGATCCCAAAAATTCAATATTTGATCCAGACAATTAGGTTTTGTCTTCGCCAGATCCAGTCTTCGCCAGGCCAAACAGCCAATCATTTGAGATCCAAGCTCAGATATGGATTCAGCATGTGCGTTTACCTCTATAAGCCGATCAAAACGATCCTAGCTTACTTCTGAGAATTTTGCGGTTCTGGCGAAATTCAAGAACTACTTGTCCGGCGAAAAACTAAAGCTCAAAAACGGATACTTTAACTTCTAACAAACTTTCCGGTTTTGGCCGGATTCCGGACGAACTACTTGTCCGGCGAGAAAACGGTTTTCATATTCTTGTTCAGCATGCCTTCTTACCCCTATATCGAATATCTAATCAACTTCAAATAAGACTTCTACTTTTATCAAACTTTCCGGTTTTGGCCGGATTCCGGACAAACTACTTGTCCGGCGAGAAAATGGTTTTCATATTCGTGTTCAGCGTGTCTTCTTACCCCATAATCGACTATCACATTAGCTGTTTAAAAAAATTTTGCTTGTCCCTTAATTTAAACCCCCTCCCCCACCCCTAAATGTAAAGCTACAAGGCCCATCTACGAACTCGACCTTACTCTTGACCCAAAGAATGCTCACACCAAGTTTCATCAAAATATCTCATTCCCTTCGAGAGTTATCGTGCTTACAGACGGACGGACAGACGGACGGACGGACGGACAGACGGACGGACGGACGGACAGACGGACGGACGGACGGACGGACAGACGGACGGACGGACGGACGGACGGACGGACAGACGGACGGACAACTTTTGCGATGTCATAGGTATCCCTCCACTTACGTTTTGGGATCCCAAAAAGCAGAATAGGTGCGAGAGGATCTTTGAATTTCTTGGACAAAACGATTTGAAACGTAACCGGACCTTTCATTTGAAACACTACAAATTTCTTGTATACCTTCCTCGACCTTATAAGAACTCCCGCGTTGCTTTAAACTTTTTGCCGGTTGATTCTTGCTCAGTGTTACCATCTATTGCGCAGGGCCTTCACGTTTCTGATCTTGGCTTTTTCATTTGTCATTAAGAAGAAAATTTATTGGGTCCGACTAGTCCTTTTTTCCTCTTCTTTCAGATCTTGCGCTAACTTTTCTTTCTAATTCCTTCACTTTATCAGTGCGTAATAAAAAGAAATCATCATCATCATCGTATCTAGTCGCAGCTCAACCTCCAAGACATACAACTGAAGAGTTATTCCAGCCCTCATTTAATCTACATGAGCCCAGCTCCTAGTTCGGGATTCACCTAGGATAAAGTCATCGGTCTAGGGCGAGTCTGGGGTTCAATAAAAACAAGACCAAAGGTTCCGATGGGATCCCAAAAATTCAATATTTGATCCAGACAAATAGGTTTTGTCTTCGCCAGATCCAGTCTTCGCCAGACTCCATGAAAATTTTTACTCTTAGAATTTAGAAACTTTGTAAGTATATAACATACTTAAAAGTATGTTTGATCAAACAATACATCTTAACCCCTGCAAGTGCCATATGAGCTTACAGCTCTTGTTTTTTTTGCTGTGTTCAGAATATGAAGTTATTGGAGCCGCACGACTGACTGGGTTTCAATAGGGACGTTCTCTATCGCTAGTGGTGTTAGTGTCGCTGCTGTTCGAATGTGTGTCACTTTTTTCAAGTCTTGGCGCTACTCCCTAGTGTTATTTTGCTCTGGTTCGCTCCTTAGTTTGAAGAAATCTCCTGACCTAAAGGATCCGCAAACCAAGTTTTAACAAAATAATTACCCATATATCAAAACTGTCATTCACCGGATATTTCTGCTCTTGCTTTGCTCTATTTCTTCTGATATCTCTTAGATTACAGCATCCTAATAACTGAAATGGTTTTGTAATACTTCTATGACCGTCAGGAATATTCAAACAGGAAAACAAGACTATCCAAGAACAAATAAAAAGCACAAAAGAACTTAATTTCAGTATTTACGTCAAAACTAAGCTAAAAGAGCTGGCCATTATCTGATACTAAGTACTTAATTTATTATCGTCATTCGATAGCTTTAAGAGCAAAAAACAAAAACAAGACGGTAGAAAATTTATAGATGTGGTCAAAGAAGCAGACCACTACTGTAGGAAGGTATCTGGCAAAGTTCTCAATTTATTATCCCCATTCGACTGCTTTAGGAGCAAAAAACGAAACCAAGGTACCGTAGTGGAAAATTTAGACATGTATTCAAAGAAGCGTACCTATCTGTAAGAAGATATTTAGTAAAGAAGAAAAAACTGAACATGGAATCGTTTCTTGCCCGCAGGCAAAACTTAGTGCAAAACTTGGGACCACGGCTAGCTAGTGAAGATAGTTCGTTTTTTAGTAGGCTTTTAAGAAGTCATTCCGGTGTTTCAAGAATATCAATCCGCTTTTGTTATGAGACACAAACTGGCTGCGACAGGGACCCATACATTTCCTTTACAGGGGGCATGTCATTTCCTATGCTTCTATGTTGCTATGTTGCCCGACACTTGCCTACTTTCCAAAAATCCCACTTGGGTCGAATCGGCATTCTTGTTTGCCTCATTGGACGTGCGCGCCAAAGAGACTCCTTCCTCAAGGCGCCAGCAGCCAATCCCACATTTTGTCTATCTGGCCTTGGACGTGATTGGACCGTGGGTATTTCTCGAACTATCTTCCGGTCGGTCAACATAGCATCAGAAATCTCTTATTGACAAGCCCCCTGAATGGTGAGGCATTACAGGAAATGTATGGGTCCCTGCTGTGACGTAGATGCGTCGCGTGATCCAGTCCGAGAAAGATTTGTTCGTATTCATCAACTGAAAACAGACAGATCACACCCGCTGCGGCATCACTCGCAAAAGAAAAGAAACACTGTGTTAAACGAGCTTTCGTACCTATAATGCCAATGCCCTACTTCCCTAATCGCCCCATCTATTCTTAAACCGGGAGACCCGAATTGTGTAGCCTACGGTACATTCTAACCTCCTGACTCCTCACGTATCCTCCTGACGATTTTCACACTTTCCGTGTTTCGCTATTTTCGATGCGTCCCAACGATTGTATGCGAGACGCTCACGCGTCAGATAAACCAGTTATGTGAATGTTGTCTAGTGTTTTAGCTAGAAGTCAACAGGCCGAGAGAAAACAGCCAAAGCCGTTGACAGCCAAAAGCAGAGATGCAGAGATACATACATATGCTAGCCGCTATTTGCTTGTCGGAAATCATGATACGGAGCACGATGCGTCTTGATAGGAGCCAAACATGGCAAGCGGAAAGATCACTGTAGTGCCGTTTGGGGGCTTCCAGAATCCCGAACAGCCAAAAGCAGAGCCTGGTTTTAAGTATTCAAAAGATTGGAACACAAACAGGAAACAGTGCGAGGGGTCCTTTAAGAAGTATCAGACGTTTGTCTACGTTTGCCACTAAACACTAGCAAAAACGCAAAATAAAACACTAGTTCCACTCGGCACGTTCCGTCAAAAAAAGAAAAAAGAATAAGACACAGGAATTTCCATGGCTTGCAAAAACAAAATAAGCAAAAAAGCGACGGCCAAGGCAGACGAGAGTACTGCGAGTAAACGTGTCTAGCAAGTTGTTCACAAAAATCCAGCCGTATTCATTTCCCAAATATCCACAGCATCTCAAGATCAAGAAGAAAAAGATTAAGGTCTACACAAACATCTCAAGAAACAGGGGGAAAATTCGTCAACATTCCCTTTTATGATAAAGAGGGGGGCCATCTATCAAAATGCCAGACATCAATTTCCCCAGCTGACACGCAACTTCTATATTTGCATTTCCCTTTGCCCCGCCACCTCTAAAAACGTTTGATGAATATCGTGAATTCCGAAACTGTATCGATCAAACGGAGAAGCGAGTAAGGCTTAGACCTGAGATAGCCTTAGGGGAGAAAATCTTCCCTTTATTGGGCTATAACCTGGGGCTCGTAAAGGAATAGTGAAGAAATCATATGCTCTGAAAGGTGGAAGACCTTAGAAAGTATTCAAGATAAGTCGACAGTTCTGCCGGATTCGCATGAATCCGAGGAATCAAAAGACATTTGATGGTTCTAACAATGTCTGTGTCGAGTAGTTAGTTGTAGGACTTTGAGAACACTTTCATTTTCCCATCAAGTAGATGGCACGACGGAAATGATATAAACCGGATATTTCGAAAAAAGAAACAAACTAAATTATCCAAGAGAAAAATAAGTTGTTTTACAAATAAAGAGCACGAACCTGTCAAAAAGGAACCCTACTAGGAATCATTTCGCCGTTCATCAGAATACTTGTGTTGACCTGGGAGGAATGATATAGTTTCGCTCTTCCGCTCTTATAATTTAAAACAAACGACGTGGTTGTTTATCTTTATCTTTTTTTTGTTTTTGATTTAAGATTGAGTAGGTTATTTGTTTTCAGGCCCGATCAGCTGATTACATTTATGCAAATGATTTGAGTTTGACAGACTTGTTGTCGTATAAAGTTTTACACATCACTCTTTTGTTTTGAAGGAATCAAATAAACAATAATTATAATCATACTAATATATTCCGGGAAGAACATTCCTTGCTAGAATGTCTCCTTTTTTTGGCCTTTCCGACCACCTGACTATACTTTCATCAAAAATATTTGTCTAAACTCGCCAACTCCCAAGACACCCCACCCTCTCCACCCTACTTTGCGAAAGCTCACATAAACAGCGGTAGCCTCTCTGCCGATCCCGATAAGAGTTTTAATCATTAAAATGAGAAAGCTGTCGGATGAATGTGTCAACGGAACGTGATTAAAACAAAAACAAAAAGCGTTAAGAAAACCCGCATAAGAGCGTCGGTAAACAGAGGCGTCATAATCCGTCTGTCAAAAGAAAGAAACCCGGGAAAAGGAGAAACCATATAACTAATTTCAGAACTGAAGTAAGGCGTCAAGAATCGAACAAATCGTGCAATCGAAAATGCGACACGAAAATGTTAACATGACTTAAACTACGCAGCACAAAAAGTACAACCTGTCAGATTATGTCAACACAAAAAAAATACAGGCAGGACTTCAAAGCCCCGGATTCCAACAAGACAAGACCAAAGGTTTGGTGGGATCCCGAAAGGGAATACACACAATGATCCGGGATACGAGATGATTCATGCACCATGGAATAGCACAATTCGTCCAATCAGTCTAATATTTTTTTATTTTCGTAAACGGAAATTGCGTGCTCTGTAACACTAAAATATAATGTAGGCTACGAACAATCGAATGTAACCAGACAATCTCGTCTTACAGATTTCAGATCTCCGAAATGCTACTTCATCCCTACATCAACCCTTCAACGGACTCCTCGTACCGTATACTGTTTTTGTTACGACAATCTAAAATCACTGACAACTTCATAACGCGGCTTTGCTTTCAACAAATTACAGATGGTTTCGGCCACGTCTTAAAAAGAGCCAAACACGGCAAGCGCCTTAATTTGTCGCCACATGTCTAAATTCACCACTCAGGGGCCAATCTACGAACTTGGCTCCTTGGATCCTCACATCAGTTTCGAACAGAATGACTCAACTCCTTCGAGATTTAAGTTGAGTCTTCACCTTCCGGAATCTGGATTCCCAGATTTTTTTTGAATTTCTTCTGCGATACTTAAAAATTCCGGAAATCAGGAAGTTCAAAAGCCCCTTTTTTCCGGATTATTTTGATATACTTTCGGACCGTTTCATATTCCAGATACAATTTACAGACGACGTCGAAGAATAACCTGGAAGCCCAGATTCCGGAAGTTCCGGGAGGTGAAGACCAGACTTCGTCAAGCAGACGGACAGACTGAAACAAAAACTTCACGAAGTCCCAAAAATCCAGTCACTGACTTTTTGGGATACCGAAAACCTAAAAAGGCGGAATAATACATTATTTCACCAGCTTAGAAGTCATAAAAGAACAAGACAGTGGGCCTACTAAATCATGAAAGATGAAGACTCAATGGGAATTCCTTTTGTGCTTCAATTACGTCAGCCTTCGACTGCAGTTTGTACACCGTCAGAAGTTTCATAACAGACAACAGAAGGATCCGCGGTTTCAACAGACAGTGCGTAATAGACAACACTTGGGATGTTACCTGTTGTGTCGGGAACAATATACATGAAATGTTATGCAGAACAAGCATTGCCAGGAAGAGCAAAAAACAGCCAAAAAAGCATCTACTGACTTTTTTGTTTGTCGTCATCGGAAAATTCAGCAGACGCTTTTTTGGCGACTTTTCGGCTCTTCCTGATGGCAACGCTTGTTATGCATAACATATTCAAACACAACAGACAACATCCGAAGTGTTGTCTGTTAGCCTACGCATTGTCATTGAAACCGCGCATCTTTATGTTGTCTGTTATGAAACTTCTGAAAGTGTAACGAACTTTACGTTTCGACATTGAATTCTGCCTGCAGTACGCCTCGAATCGCCTGGACTTAGGGCGAAAAACAGAAGCGACACCTCACACCGGTCATTTAGCCTGCCCACCTTACGATATTCCAGGCAAAAGCCCAGTCGTTTAAAAACGACTAATAAGACAAAAGAAGAACAAAGGTAAAAAGAGGACGGCCAGCAAAACGAGGCTATTTAACGCCACACGACTAATAAATAAAACATCTTTATAAGCAAGAATCTTTTTACAAGTAAGGTCAACAAAGGCCAACGACACCCAAACGCCGGTTGCCACTAGCCCAAACCATCTTACAAGAGCCCGGTCGTTTGAGAATGACCAATACACGACAGACACGACGATCGAGCGAAAAACAAATGTTATCGGACGTCAAAGGCGAATGGGAAGTTCATCTTCACGAGCAAGATCAAACAAAGCCCTACGACACCCAAAAGAAGGTCGTTGTTAGACCCAAACTTAAAATTCACACCTTTAAAGCTATTTCTTTATGTTACAATTTAAATGTTTTAAACAACTAATAGGACGGAAGTCGATAGAAATCGAACGAACGAACGAAATCACAACGAAAGCAAACGAGCAATCAAAAACACCAACGAGTAAGCTCATGGTTGCGAGAGTCGCTCAAGGTCTGGCGGTTGCGGATTGGAGTCATTGAGTCTCAGCACAGTACGAGTCCCGGACGAAAAAGTTCACCTTTTTTCAACTTTTCAAAACATCTTTTTTCAAAAAATCCGCCCGGATAAATCTAATCGATTATCCGCGAAATAAAAGAACGCAAGGTCAGACAAGGCTCACCACCACCCAAAAAGTGGTCTACATAAGACAAAGTTCCCTGGCTCAATATATTGATCACCTCGTTTCCGAGCATGAAACGAAGCAAGTGCCGGTCTACACTTTGAGAGCGTCAAATTCAAAAAGTATCTTTGCAGGAGGCCCAGGGAAAGTGCCGCACCCGGGATCGATCGAAGAGAAACGTCGGAGAGATGGGAACGAGCTCATTATCCCGGGACAGGAGGGAGCACTGCTTCCTGTTCCTTAGGTGAGAGAAGGAAGTCCCCCTGTAAAACCGAATCCCCTCAAGAAAGAGCAATGACTGTTCGACCGTGAAAACGTCCTGGCTGGATTTTACGACTTGATGAAATTTAATGTAGGTTCCTACTCGAAACTAGGTTCCCCACTGCTTTTGTCTATACACTGTTTTTACCTTCTTTCGTCCTGAAACTCTGCGAGATTTTTACCAAATTCGAGAAAATGTTCGACTGTGAAAATGTCGGTACCAAATTTTATGACTTCCGAAATGTGGGTTTTGTCTGAATATTTTATCCACCTTTTTTCCTCCGAAAATTCTGCCACTTTTTTTTTTTTTTTACCAGATCTTAGATCAAACCGGGTTTAAAATGTTTTGGCAAAATTTTGCCAATTTCCCTGCAAATGCGAGTATTTTTGACAAAAAAAACTAACATTTGTAAACAATTGTATACAAATAACGTATGATTTTTTTAATTTTAATGATTAATTAGTCAGTGATCCTAGAAGTTACCGACAAGACGAGTCCTATTTTTCATCTGTAGGAGAGATATATGGCTATGAAACTGAATTTCAATTTCAAAAAGAAGGGAAGGATGAAACGGAGAATCTTGCTACTACTCTTGTTGAGATTTCTTTCCGAATAATACAATCTGGCAGACTTATTTTACACCCAAATTTCTTGAATACATGGTCCAAAATTCCAAATCTCTGAAAATAAAAATGGACTAGGGAGGTTGAGCGGAATAAAAGTCTGACAGACACCAAGTGAGAGCATAAAAAGTAAGTAAGTAGGCTAAGTAAGTAAACTATATCACCCATCAAGGTTCAACAGAACGTGAGATAGAGTACAAAGAAAAGAAAACGAAAACGAAAGGAAAATAACACAATGGAAACATAACAAAAGAAAAATGCATTTACAAGGTTAGCGGCTATAACTGAACTAACAAAAAAAAAGACTGACTTCCAAGGGCGCTGAGTAACTTCACTTGACAGATTAATAAATTGAGCCTCGGCTGCACGGAGGGGCTCGCGAATTCCGTATTTTTGGCAAAGACTAGAGTTACGTCGCCAACTAGGTAGCTGCAACAAATACTTTGCATACTTAAAGAACAAACATCGCAGGGCCTTCTTATCGCTTACCGTAAAAATGTCCCAAAAAGTTGCTAGATATAATATATGGGACAAAGCGGATACTTCTGCGTGTCAACGAATTGACAGAGCCTCGCAGTGGCTCAGCTGGTTAGCGCAACGGCAAATCAAGTCGAAGGTTACACGTTCAAATCCCAACCGAGGACCATTTTCGCCATCCAGTTAACTTATTATCTAAAACAGAATTTTCCCTATCCTCTCCTTTTTGTGTGAAAACAAGGCAATTTCTCGGGAAAATCTCGCCTGATTCTGTTTCTGGCCAGAAACTAACTTGTAATCCCAATCTGATGAAAAAATCTATTATTCTATTTATTTTAATTCAATAAAGGTCAACTAGGGCCATTCAAGATAACAATTTTAAAATAAAATACTATGAACACTATCTTGGGACAAACCGACAAAACAGCGACTTCCCTATTTCAACCAAACGGGAAGAGATAGCCACATGTGCAGGTTAGACAGAACTATTCCAAAGAGGAAAACCGAAAGAACAGAACTATCTACAACTGGAATACTCTACTCTGGAGCGAAAGACAAGAAGGTCTACAGAGTTAAGAAAAGATGGGAGATCTTAACCGACAAGCATTACCAAGGCCCTACAAGTCCTACAACTCGAACCATGCAACCAAAGGAGGCAATTGCCGTACATGCCCAAGGGCGTCACGCATAGGGGGGAGGGGGGACGCCCCCAATTTCGTCGGTCAGTCGGTAAAAAATTACAGATTCGGCGCGAAGCATCGCGGTTTTTCGTAAAAGCAGTCGTTTTTTTGGAAACAGTCGATTTTTCTTAAAAACAGTCGATTTTTCGTGAAAATTGTCGATTTTTTCTTGAAAACAGTTGTTTTTTCTGATAATCAGTCGATTTTTCGTCAAAACAGTCGTTTTATCCTGGAGAAACAGTCGGTAAACATAAACCAGCCAGTCGGTAAATACCTTGTCCCCCCCAAAAAAAAAAAAAAACACGTTTTGGGGCTAGTAACGCCACTGTACATGACACGAAACTGATGACACGCCTGACCGTAATACATCCACAAGAAACAAGACGAACAGCTTTTGCAGTAAACAAAAACAACAAAGCTTTCACCGTCATCTAAATGGGAAAATAAAACAAGAAAATGTAGTTTTTGGGATACCACACCGTCAGTCACTGGACATCCACAGCTTCCCCAAATATGAAAGTTTTTCTGTCTGTATGTTATTCACGAGTCAAGTCAACTCTCGAAGGTTTGGAAATATACAAGACCTTATGGTCTGAATCAAGAAGTCGAACAAAAATAAATTCAGACCCATGCTTCCACCTGACGCCCCGAGTGATAGTCGGACTCGTCGGTACATTCGTGCCGTTTTCTACCGAATTCAATAGCAATTTGAACAAAGCAATAAGCTGGAGTCTGTCCAGAAGCGATCCTTGCGAATAATCTTGGGGAACATCCATATACCTTACGATATGTGTCTCTCACAGCTCAAGCTGACCACTATGAAGGAGAGAAGGCATGAGTCTATGAGTCTATCGTCCTCGAAGCACCGTGACATCCTTCCGCCGTCAAAATCGGCCGAGCGCTACACCCAACACCAAAACAAGTTGGAACCATGCAACCCTGGTGCGTCGACGAGATACAGGCAGTCATTCAGACAATATTTTGTGGACAATTTTAACAAGTGACGGACATTTTTATTTTTGTAACATATATTGTTTTATTTATCCTCGCGATATTCACAATAAAGTTATTCATTCATTCATTAATATTATTATTTAATCTTATTTAGGTATTGTAAAGAATAGCGTAATTTAGGGTCCGGACCCGTTCGATAAGATTACGGCAGCAATTTTATAATAAACTATTCTGATTCCGAAACCTTTGATCGTGTTCAACGCTTAACCAACGAGTGTAAGTACTGCGTGCCAACAATAAACATGAAATAAAAACGGATTTTGTTCCTTTAGTTGATCCAAAACAGATGACAGACTAAAAAACGAGCTCGGGATGTTCAGCTTTTTGTGCGACATGATACTCGACACCGTGCGAGACGAACTTGACACTCAGCAAAAAAAAAATTCTATTGTTTATTCGCTTGATGGAATAAACAGGTGTAGGAATAGGAATTACCAGTAGTATCGTGACGGCCTAACGTGTGTAACAGATCGTCTGACAAAACTGTTATTCTACAGAAATAATAGTGTTCCAGGCGAATTTTGCGTGAAACAAATAAACCCCTCTGTGCTCTTGATTATTATAACTGACTTTTTAATTAACCCTTTCATAAATTACGAAATTAGCTTAAGCTTTTCTTAACCACACCTCGCACTATTTGATGTTTAGGTATGTTCCAATATTCAGAACTACATAAATACTGTAAAACTAGGCTCTGCTTTTAACCAATTATCTACAGCTTTGGTTATTTTAAAGGACCCCTCTTGCTTGTTCTGCTATTTATAATATACCTAGCTCCCATACAGAATTATAAGCTTTTAAAATCCCCACCTTTCTCCATTGCTTCGTTTTGTGCCTACGAAATTTTAGCGCTTTTTTGGCCTTGCCGAGTTTTGCCCGTCACACAACGAAACGTTTGCCGGGATCATAAACGTCTGCTGACAACTCTTTCACACATAAGGATCTGAGAAGCTTTTGTTTATTACTTCTTTTATTTGCTTAGTTTTCACACTTATGAACCACGGCGCGATCAGTTTTCAAATGTTTTGCGCCCAGCAGCCGCGTCGGAGAGCAGGAAGGCTGGACACAGTCGACCGGCGCTAACAAGAAAATCGCTAATTCCAGATGGAAAGTAATGGTATTTTCGAAAATGTTTTTTTCTGATCCATTTCGTAGGGAAAATATTATTTCTAGTAAGAGTTGTGCTTTAAGCCTTTTCCCAGGTCCATTGACTTCTAGCAAAAACTCGGCAAAATTCAGATAACCGGTTTTCCGCATCGATAGCGTGATAGGCGAACACTCATCGCGAGCATAATGCGCATGGGAAACAGTGAATCGTGGCAAATCTAAAGATTAATGATGTATCTTTAACAGGCTTAGAATGTAACGAATGAAATCTGGGTCTCCGAGCATAAGAATCAATGAATTCAGTTACTGAAGTAAGTTACATTAATATTATAGACACGACGGGTCCTTTATGATCGTTGTGCTGTCTTTTCTACGTCGACAAGTTGGTGCTGATATATAAGACATGTAAGAAATATAAGATATAGCCTAAGATCCATTGCAGATTTCATGCCCTGATTTTTTTTTTTTTAAGGTCTTCAGATTTATATCTTCGGAGATTAACGGTGCTCCGTTGTGTCACTAATCAATCGCCAACTTTGTTGGCTTGCAAATAAATAATAGCGAATGTGTGCCAAAAGGGATGCAATTTAGATAAACAAAAAACATCTCGACTATCTTGGAAATCCTTTTTTTGTCGCTTAGAAACAACCAGCGGATAAGACGTCTGACCTGAATAAGGTTTTTTCCTAAAACAAGACCGCCAATATCATTGCTTTCGTACTACTTAGCCTGCTGTACGATCACGAACAGGCTCTAACCCTTGTCTTTTTTTTTCAGACCCTGGAAGAGAGAGAAAGAGGAAAGGAGATAAGAGAAGAGAAGGCCTACATAGTCTAAAGTGTCACATTGTTATTCACCTCTGAAGTCCTGGTCCTTGCGCTTTTACTGCAATTTTTGTCACTTCCTCATAGAACAAGTATGACGTGAAAACAGGAAAATAGTAATCAATAATCAGAACCCAAGTTGGACTGAGCTTCATGCAGTCTACCGCGAACCCTTGATTTTTGGATACCCTATGCCAAACATAGGGTATATATCTACAGTTTGGCATAGGCCTACCCTATACCTAACGCCCGATACACTGAACGTGTCCGAAATCTTTTTAGTGCTGTAAATGCTGCATTCAATGCTGCATTATATTTATTTTTTGTCCGAAAGCTGTTACCTTTATTTCTTCTCTGACACTTCTAGAATACCGAAATTTAGCCTTATCGCCTGCTCCCCAGTTTCTTCTTGAAAATTCAGCATTCAATTAAGCATCTTTGCTGAATTTTTCGATGAATTTCATGCTGAATTAATGCTGCATTAACTGAGCGAAAATTTAAGTCCGAAAGCGAAATGCTGCATAAAATCCTGAATTAATTCAGCATTCCGGTTCGTTTCGGGTCTTTCGGAAACGTTCACTATGACGAATGCTGGACACTATAAAATATTGATGATTTGACGGAAGCTCAGAAATTAGCCAATCAGAATTTCTTTATTGTGACCTTTATAGTGAAGTAGGTCAGGGTTAGAGTACCAACATGTATGCAGCGTTTGGCATAGGGTATCGGCGTTGAGCACAGTGTCTGACATTGGCGAAACGCTAGATCTACCGAGCCTTTGGCAAGGGGTTATCCAAAAATCAGGGGTTGACTGGCTTCCTGGGTACCGCATGAAATACCATACAAATTTTCAGAATCCCCAACTCAAACTGCCTCCCTTCTCTCTTCACAAACTGATCAGTAAGAGCCTGGACTGACGGATTGACCCGGAGACAATCCAGAAAGCTACAGCCGTTGCTCAGCTCAAATTAGATAGCAGTTCTTCTCCAACAGAACAAGGCCTCTGTGGCCTACCTCACAAGAAACCAAGAGACCAACCATTATTCAAACTAAGTTTAGCCTATGGTAGACCAAACACATCAACCCGAAAGCTCAATACTGACCTGAGCTCCACAAGAAAAATGAATTACAGCCTGTCATTAGGAAACATTCACATGAATTTCGACATACCGTACCATTCATACATGGTGGGCCTAAGGGCCACCACCACCCTGCCAAAACAGCTGATAAATTCAAGGAAATGAGATTAACCCTAAAGAATATGATACTTGTAACTATTCCTTCTAACTGGTCAAGAATGACAAAGCTGTCCTAGGTGGGAAAGCCTGGCCACTGCAAGGCATCAGCTTGATTACAACTATTTTATCATCGAAGCTGATGTCTACGAAGTGAAAGCCAATATTTTAAACTGTTATTCGGAAACAGAAACAGTATTCCGAAGAAGTTTCTACAAATATGTAATGCTGAAGGTTTCTGCATGGAGAAGTAATAACCTCTTTCCAGAGAGTATGCAGTAGCTCAGCCCATGTCCTGGCACAACTGGCAAGGCGACAGCATTTGGTGCATAGCCTACTCTAAGGTGCAATTTATACGGTACAGTTTTTCAATGATGTAGTTTTTGCCATTGCCATTTCTGTTCTTCTTTTATTTTTCTTAGTTGTGTGGCAGCAGCAGTTAACAAATATATTTATCAGGATATTACAGGAGAGGCACCTGATCTCATTTTTACACAACCTCAAAGTTTGCTGCGAGAATGTTAAAATGGAATTTCCATGCTGTCCTAGCAAAATCTAGTTTTTTTTCAACAGCTGTAAGTCCCAAAATATTAAAATTATATGCCTTTTCTTTATTTTGAACATGATTAAAAAGAAATTTATTGGTTATTAACTTTGTTAACTGTACTTTTTTGTAAATCACAGCAAGAAATTCGAGCTGAGGTAAGAATGAGGTGACTCTGTATGAAAATAAAAATATGTTCAACTACACTGTCAAAAGTTTCAATAAAAGAAAAACACAAGGATATGTGGTTTCAACAGACAACACTTGGGATGTAATCTGTTGTCTTGACAAACATTATGCATCAAATGTTCTGCATGTTATAAGAGCCTAAAAACTATAAAAAAAACACAGGGATACAGCTGCCCATGGCACATCTAGCTGACATCCAGGGCTTGTCCAGGGCACATCATGATATTTGATCATGTACAGTACTGTAGTGTAATTACAGTAGAGGTATGCTTATATGAAAGTTTGTTGACTTCTGATTTTGCCATTTTCATGCACTTGCTGTGTCTAAGGCTAACTACCGGTTAGCCAAAGTAGGTAAGAAGGGCACCTGAAAACACCTGTACAGGTATTTTGGATCTTCACTTCTTCAGTCTACCATTTAGCCCAAAAGGCAAAACTGCAGTATTCACGTTAAAGTACAGGATCACCCACCTTTACGTCTGTTTTGGATTCCGTCCAAGTGCCCCACATAATTTGAAAACACATGGAACTATGAAGCCGAAAATGTTGCTGTTGAGCTTTAGGAAACAGCATACTAACATATCTGAAAACACGTAATATTGATGATGCTGCTGATAATGTTGCCGTTGAGATTTACAAAACAGCAGACTAACAACACCAGCCAATCAGGTTGAAAAGGTCTGCCCAGGGTCTGCCATGACAGAAACATATCTCAACTCCAGTTTCGGGATTGTTATTGTATTTTTACTAAACTGGGAATATTGGTCAAGATAAGTAAGAAGGAGGAAAAAAAGAAGAAGAGTAGATCTTTCTTTCTAGATATTTCTATCATTTTTTGGATAAGTGTGAAATATCACAGGGACATTCAAAGTTTGTTAATGTTAATACTACATTGAAAACATGACGGAAATGCCAAGTGATCCTGTTAAGTTAGACTGTTAATAATAGCATGACTCACCACAAAAAGAAAACAGAAATCTAGTTCCGAAACTTCCGAACTATTCACCACGTTTCCAGTTGTATTTAAAACACGCGGTATCGACTCACACTAAATTTGGGAGAGGTAATAAAAACCTTAGAATTCTTGCAGTATAAATGTTGTCAAAATCTGTCTATAGAAAAATGCCGGGAATAAAATAAAATCAGGATGCAGAAAAAGATGAGTTTGAGTTAGGTAAATCTTGGTGATCTCTTAAATGCCTTTGTAAATTCTAAAATCAAGACCAATGGTTTCGAAGGAGTCCTAAAAGGGAATATGTATCGGACTTCTTTATCCAGGCCATCTGGCCATGTAGATTTTCCGTCTTCAACAAATCCCGTAAGTATTTAGCATGTCCTAATCAACAATTAACCAGATCCATTAAAGGCGTATTCTCGCCATTCCCCGAGGACTCCTCGGTGAATCGAAGAGAACGGCGAGAATAGAGGGAGTCACTCCACGCGGACCCCGCGTACAGAAAAACAGCGAGAAAACGCGGAATGCTTCCAAAATGGATTTTGTTCGAAAAAAAAATATGCAGTTGACAAAATTAATCTAGATCCACTTTATTTTTGGTTTTGTTCATTCTGATTGTTTTAAATTAATTTTACATTGCACCAACACCAGCAAAAATTGATTCCCCTCCGTCGTCAGCTGTGATGCTTATAAAGCGATATTTCGGCCCTTCTTGGCAAGGGTCCTCTTCAGGCTGTTATTCTTCTGGGAATAACAGCCCAAATGCAAAACCTGCAATTGATTGCAGGTTTTGTTTCCTTCCCCAGTGTTGGCCCAGAAGAATAACAGCCAGAAGAGGACCCTTGCCAAGAAGGGCCGAAATATCGCTTCATAAGCATCACAGCCGACGAATCCGTTTTTGCATATATTATATGGATATATGAGTCTATGTCAGCTTGGGCTCAAGGAATATTTATGAAGTATTTATGAAGTCATCCAACGAAGTCACTAACGTTTTGGGGTGCCAAAAACTCACTAGACAGACTGACGGAGAACCTTTACGAAGTAACTAACGTCCTGGGATGCCGAACACTCAGAAAAAAATCCCGCTCGAAAAGCTCATTATTCAGCTTGCAAAAGTATTTCTATCTCGTGGGCGCACCATGTTGTTTTCAACGTAAAATGTACCCATCACCCCTTCTCACGATTGCCCTTGATCCAATCCCCCCATGCCTTGGAAGCAGGACAGACATCTGGGTCGGGTGCTCGCGGAATGAAATTCCAGCCGGGGTTTCGGCACATAATCAATTCCAAACGGAAAAGTGAGTTCGCTTCCTGTACTAAACTCCTGTTCGCACTATCAGTGCTGAAATGTCTTGACATGTACTTCAGGTGATGCTCTATGACGGAGTAAAAAGGTAAAAAAAAGTAATCCAATCTCGGCAAGAAATATAAAAGTCAGGTTTATTTTACCTGAACTTTTTTGAACTAATTTTTTTCGGAAAATTACCAATTTTTTCATATATTTGGAATTCAATTATTTTTCGCCAACTCTCATGTACCTATTGATATAGTTAGTTGTGTAAGATTAGCTGCGTTCTTTACAGCTAGAGTAGCCTACTCACAAACAAAGTCGTTTTTGATGCTGTGACCCGTTTTCAGACCCACGTGTCCGGTTTAACCTGACCGGTGCGGATTCCACAGAACCTGGTCGCGCATATTACTAGGTTCCTCAGAGGGACTGGTGGTTTAACTTGTACTAGTTCTCTTTTTAGTCCTCCTCTGTTGTGCTATTCATGGTCACTATTCATTTGATTCCTCGGATATCTGGTTCCAGCTGTTGACTGCTCTAAGGGCGATTCTCGCGGTTTCGAAGGCTTCGCTAGCTTATCCGCCGTGTTCTTGCGACTGCGGCTAAAACTCGCTTTGCTTTCCGTGGCTGTTCTGGCGCTCCGCTAGTTTTGGAAAGTGAATGCACTCCGTACGTGGAAAGTGGATTCGGTAAGCCAGCGAGAAGTTGTAAAGGCGCAAGGACTTCCCGTTTGTTATTGAACTCGGCGGATTCTCACTTTGCTTTTAGGAAAGCGAATACACGAGAACGCCAGAATCGTCCTGAAATGTTGAATGATCCTTTTGCGGGCCCTGGCCTTTACACAAGTATTAAGAGCTTTAATAAAATGTCCTAGAGTACGCTGACGGTGCACTGGTTGGGGAAAGATGTAGGAATCTTCTGATCCACTGGTCTATTTCCATGTTCGCATTTTCCCGCTTGTTCGTCTTGCCACTAAGCCCTCTTCGGCTCACTCTAATCCCCCAAAAGCACCACACTAATCTAGGTTTCTGAAATAAACTGATTGGTAAAAATTAACCACGATGCAACGTGTTTTCAATCGTACATATTGCCAGATTGGGCAGCAACGTTTGCGAGGGAAACGGAAATTCTTAACAATGGATACGCCATCTGTCGAATTTTAGCCCTGATTAGGATACGTGCAGAAACAGTCCGGCTTTTGCAGTCAGATACTAACTCCCTCCATAGGTCCGCAATTCATCCGCATCGCACGCAGGTTTACGCAATGCACATGCGTATTGTCATAGCGAACTTTTACCGACCTGTGGGTGCATGTAACTAGTTGCGTTTTTGATTGAAGTTTGAAGTTACCCTCAGACTCAAAGGTCTCTATTTAAATACCGTTTTTGGTCGCCGGTCACAGTTCATTTGTCCTTCAAACTCTGACCGTCGAACTTCGTCAGCTAGCAAGTTCGAAGTTTGCTTTAATCGTCGAAGAAAACATCGACCGGGCAAGGATCGCCGGACTCATAAAAAACACTAATTAAGCAAACGGTGAACTTCGACGGCGTTCGAAAACATAAATTAAGCAACCGGCTAATCCAACGGCGAACAAAACTTCGATCAAAAACGCAACTACTGTAATTTGGGATAGGCACCAAACGTCTCCGTTTATTCTTGCAACACAAGGCCTGACTTCTGCTAGGAAAATAATTTATTCTCCGATCGCTAGTAAAATTTTCTAAAAAGTGATTATACGCACTGACCAGCAGATTACTGAGCTGCCCCCATCTACTTACTTGTCTACAAATATTACTTCAAAACACTACGAAAAGCACAAAACGAGTGCAAATATCAAGAAATCTAACGAAAAAATGTCAACCTCTAAAAATAAAGCTTCCAACGGTTCCGATTTATTTGGCCCTCGATAATGCCCCCCACCCCCCGTTTCAGATAAACACACATAAAACTTCACCGGAAGGCTTTAGCTACTACGAGGAATTCCAATCACAGAACGTTCGCTGTAAAATAATGATACATTATTCAAAAATAACTGGCTACTTTAAAACTCAACTAGGACAAGTTTGCTTCGATTGCAAACACGACAAACTTGGCATAACTGGGAGACACGGTCCGGATTTCCCGGTCAGATTTTCTTTAATTTCAAGTTGAAAAAAATCTCAACTTTTCCATTTGGAATTGATGATGGTGCCGGAAATCCGGACGATAATTCCTGTCCGTGTGCACCCGACTCTGCTCGTCTGTTCAAGGCATGAAAGAGCAAAACAAGGCATGTGAGAAAATGAACAGTGCCGTTAAGGTTGATAGAGATTACCGTGAGGAATGAGGATGGAGAAAACGGTAACATACTGTATAGATACAAAGGGTCCTTTAAAATTCTAATCCGCATAAAAACGCGTGATATATTTGCAACTCCGTTTCATCTCCAGGGATCACTGACGATAAATTAACTCCCTCAAAAACAATTTCCATAGGTGTTTCCCGGCTGCCGGAAAGATACACATATTTACAAAGATATTTTCCGGTTGAAATCGATCATACGCCAGAATATGCGATCTAAAGCATATCGACGAAATACTTCGAATTCTCTGGGCCGGATTTATGGACCCTACAGGAAGAAATATCCTTGTCCATTTCGTACCCCGTGTTATCAACAATATTTTTTACTTCTAGATAGTAAACGAGGGGGGGGGGGGTCTGAAACCGGTTGTCATCACACAATATTACTCAACTCTATACGCACATGCCACCACCTTTATGTCAGGCCAGATTCGAACTACTAAGAGGTATACTGGTATACTACAAAACCAGTACAGTAGAGGTATGCATCTTTATTGGCTCCGCTCATTACTGTGCATAAATCCTAGCTGGTCCTGAACTTCATCATATCCTTCGGTGCCATTCAACCTTAAACTACGCCCGAAGTAAGTATAAGGTTCAAGCTGCTACCCTGGAAGAGAGACGAACCCGCCTTAGCATCGATTTCGGCACAACCCTCTCTGCGTTCCCCGACTACGTAATATTCTCCCTCCCCCCTATTCTCCTATACGTATTAGACCCCAGCGAGAGAAATCCCAGAAAATCCCCAAACTAGCACCTGTGGCCCCTCTTCATGAAATAGAAGGAGTTTTGTTCCAGCATTTGTTGAGTTGTACATTAATCGATAAGTTAGTCCTTTTTAGTGTTTTTATAGACTATATAGTGAGAGTGTTATTTTATTCATTTTTTTTTATGACGGTCAAGGCGGTAACGCTGTGACAGATGCTTTTGAAAAATAAAATTCTATTCTATTCTCATTCTATTCTAAGATACCTCTACTGTACCAAACAGTATATGATACAATAAAAGAAGGGAGTCTAAAAGCTCTTTGGTTTAAGGTTGAAGAATCGGGTTTAGCCTGGTAGGCATAGGCTAGACTATGGTAAGCTTGCTCCCATTGTGCGACCTGACAGCTATTTTGACTTAACAGCTACTTTCTGTTGTTGACATGCGTCATATTTGTTTATATTATTATAATTATGACAATTTCGTGCGTATTGCTAACGGCGGACCTCAGCGCAACCATGTCTTCCACAAGATGGTTTCGTTTTTGGTGAAAATTCTGGGGAAAAAGGGAAAATTTTGGCTTCCAGGCGTGACCGACTTGCGATTGGCAACAGGGGTTTCTCCTCCTTTGTTGTTGTGAACCCAATTCCAAAACTGCAACCTGTCCAATGCACCCATGTAAGATACAGCAATAGTTTTGTTCCGGCTTTTGTTAAACTGTTTAACGCTTCATCCACCATTAAAGAGACCACATGATTTTATGTTGGCTTTTAAACGCATATGTTTGACCTTTTAGTATAGGCTAGGGTTTATTTGACGTTGAAATCAGTTAGTCGGCACATGCCGTGTGTAAGATTCTTAATTAATAAACTATTTGAAAACGATTTGATTGACATTAATCAAGACAAATTGTATTTTATATGCCAGTGACTTATTTTGATAAAAAGTGTTTTAAGGCTCAATATATTTAGTTGTTTGTGTGCTATTCCACGAAATTAAGGAATGTAGTATTACTTCCTCGCAACCGAAGATCCGCACGTCCGGCGTATATTAGGTCTTTGACCTCATCGGACATCACTTAGTTAACAAATGCTATACAGCCTTCTCTAAACAGCAACTATTTGCTTACCACGCTCGGGAGCGTAGTTAGCGTGGTAACTACGATCTCTGTGATGTGATTCAGCCTGCAACACGATATTTTGACGAAAATAGAAGAAAGCGTTCCAGCCTAGACGCCAAGAAGCCAGGATTCGTGAAGTCATTCTTAGTAACCGCGGTAAGTAGAGTGGAGCACGCTTGTTAAGTTAAGACTTTAAAAAAAATGTCTTGTCACATAACTTGTATGCCGCTTTTTTCTCTATTCTCTCTCTTACAAATAAGCATTTTTCATTGAGGAAACGAGAAACGGAGAATCAAGAAGTGACTATCCAATCAACCCCACAATTCTGCAGAGTTGTGAAGTTTACCCCGCTCTTGTTTTGAAAAAAAAACAAGAAAAGGAGAACTGGCTTCACGTCAATAGTCCAAATCGCTTTGTTCTTTCTTGCGATGTTGCTACACATCGCACTGTCAAAAAGAAATTAGTTGCGTTTTTGCAGATACTATGGTATCTGATACCACGGTCTAAAGTCGTTTCGCAGTTACCGTGGTATCTGATACCGCGGTCAAAAGGCGTTCTTGCAGATTATACCGTGGAATCTGGCCAGTTACCGTGGTAACTGATATTCAGATACCACGACCCCAACCGTGGTAACTGGTCGTGGTGTCTGGAAAATTCCTCTAGCTTCCATCATCACCAATACAGGAGCCTGGGTTCTTGTCAAATTAGTGGGAAAGAACTTTGGCCCTTTCGATGTCAGTGGATATTAGTATTTCTTTTGTGATTCTTCTAAAAGCGCAAATTCGGTAACTATCGTTTTTGCAAAGCATCCGTAGTATCAGATACCACGATAACTGCAAAAACGACAAAAATGCAAATACACTTACCGTGGTATCAGATACCGTGGTATCTGCAATAGCGCAACTATTGATAAGGATTCCTTCAGCCCAAGCTTACTGCGAATCATGTTCTAGCCACAATTCGACCCTTTTGGGCAGCGGTCCTCTTCAGGTTCAAGGTAAAAAAAGCGAACATGCGCCTTGAGCCTCAAGAAGACCCTTGCGAAGAAAGGCCGACATATCGCTTGAATAAATCTCAGCTGACTTCTCCGTTTGGCGCTATCAAATACAAAAGACAACAGGAGAGTGTCAGGGCGTCCCTTCAGGCGTCGACTACAAGTTCTATCAGCACAGGCAACTGAGCAACCAGTAATGTGGACCGGAAACGGTTGCAAATGCCTAGGGACTGTCTGGTCCATCTTTTTAGATGCCAGATCGAAATCCAGAGCAGACTGCGAAGTTCGGACTCGGTGGGAAACCGAATTTTACGCCTTGCACTTCTAGTTCGATCAACCCACCAGAGCAACCAGCATCAGTCACTTGGGCTTTCACATCACGACACCTATTTGGTCCTCCACAGATCGACGAGGCGCAGTAACTCGCACCCTTCATGATATCACACCAACCATCAATGCCATCTACCACAGAGGGAGGTAGTATCGAGCCCAGCTCTTGCACTAGACATTTCTTAGACGACCGAAACAATAGTCTCTATGACTCATTCATGGAGACGTCAAGCGTTAGCTGTTCATCATAGTCATCGTCGTACAACTCTTCATCTTGCTCAATATCCAGCTCTTCGCCAGCTTGTATACGCTTCACTCTGCTGTATAGGCTAGAGTATGGCACATTGTACTTGTTCGACGCTTGGTTGATACTTAGGTGGCCCATTAGGACTGCGTCTAAGGCTACTAGCATGCTCTCGTGAGTCCAGGGTTTTCCAGATGGGAAGGTCTTGTGCGACAGTTCGATCCCTTCCTTCTTGCACTTGGCGTAGAGCGTGCCTGAAACAAATAGAGAATGGAGAGAAAGACCAGAGTCGTGTTCCACCCTACTTACCGTCAGTAAGTTACCGAAGTAATTATGCATGACGTCATGCATTCCGGTTTCTAGGCGTCAAGGCTGGGACGATTTTTTCTACTTTCAGGAAATACCGCGCAATCCCTTAATCCCGCCGATCGCGTCAAAGAGATCGCAGTCACCGCGCTCACTACGCTCCCGAGCTAGGTATGCAAATAGTTACTATATCGAGAAGGCTGGTACGATCAGCGTAGTAACTTTTCACGGGGTTGAAACGAAAATAGTAACTATTGTAAGGAGGATCGGACACACTCAGAGCGATCCCACACACAAACAGTTTGTGGCTCTAAAAGTTTTTCGCCTTCATTTGTGTGGCAAACAAGCGTGTTTCCGCGACCAAAAGGTTCCTGTGGCTCGCTTTGTGGCTCAAATTTGAGAAACAGCTGTCGAGGTAATTTAGGATTTTGGCCTGACGACCCTTGATTTTACGATTTTGTTAGTTGGGCTGACGATGTTTAGTTATTCTTATCGACTGGTACTGGTCTCCCCCACCTTAGAAAGATAGCTATCGCTTTTATTCTTTTCGAACTATCATGGTAAAATCCAAATTTGTCGAAATCGTCCTATATACATTTAAACACTCATATATAAATATGTCGTCTGTGATTTTGGGCCACAAAACTTCCGAGACCATCACTCAAATCCTCTCCTCCCCCTCGCCTTTGATTTTGGGCTGACGACCCTTCCCGTCAGGAAAGACGTGTTTTTGCGACAGCCACTCAGAAATGTGTGGCACATAAGTATGTCGCGGAAAAACGCTTTCTGATGACACAAAATCGACGATGATGACAAGACACGAAGAGCTGTTGTATAAATAAATAGGTGGAAGAGGGAGGGAACAACATTTGTTTATGGTAAAGGATACCTTTTATCTTGGATAGCATATGCAGATGATTTACTCCTTCTGAGTAGATCGGTAAAATCCCTCCAAGCTAATGTAAATTTTCTTGTTAAAGTTTTTTCTGACCACGGCCTTCTTTTTCGACCAGAAAAATGTCAGTTGCTAATTCTGGGCCCTAGGCCGAATGATATAATAAATAATTTGGTTTCTATTTCTATTAATAATTCAATTTTAAAACCGTTAGATTTTTTCACTTATCTTGGAGTGCCGTATGGCCCCAAGCTTTCATTGTGCCGTGCTTTAGTTTCAAAAGCATTTAAGTGTAGGATTGCAGCAAGCTTTGGGGCAGTAATATCACTTCGCGATTATATGTCTCGCCGATCTCTGGCAAAAGTTTTTAATACTGTTGCTCTTCCTCAGGCCCTTCTTTTCTCTCCTTTACTTCCTTTTTTCACATCGAGCAATTTCTCTCACATCAAAACTACTTTCTTCAATTTTGCTAAATATCTTTGTCGGATCTCAAAATTTGAGTCGAATTCTTTTATGATGGAGACTTATCGGTTAAAAAACCCAATAGATATCATACAAAAAAAAAACATACTAATTTTCTGTCTAAAATTCCTCGAATCCATCACAACCTCGCTGAGGCTGTAGCTGATGGTTGAGTTTTTATGCATACGTTTTATTTTTTATTTTTTTTTAATTTGGATATTTGTCTGTTGATTTGTTTATGTGATATGGCCTTGTTATGTCATAGTTATCGTTTTACATTTTTGGCCAGTTATGTATGCGTTTATTACATTTTTTACTCTCCGATTTCTGGAGGAAATAAATGAATTGAATTGAATTCGTGGAATGATTCATGCCGAAGCCATACAACTTGTCTGGAACGCCAAAAACCGATCCTCTTGATTGGTGCTACCTAGACACCCTACCTAAGGCGTATTCTCGCCGCTCCCCGAGGACTCCTTGGGGAATCGAAGGGAACGGCGAGAACAGAGGGAGTCACTCCACGCGGACTCCGCGAACGAAAAACAACGAGAACACGGGGAATGCTTCTAAAGTGGATTTTGTTCGAAAAAAAATACGCAGTTGACGAAATTAGTCTGGATCCACTTTATTTTTGGTTTTGTTTATTCTCATTGTGTTTAATTAATTTTACATTGCACCACACCAGCAAAAATCGATTCACCTCCGAATCTGAAAGGGAGTCCTTCCTGATGATGGTGATGATACCTGGAGCATTCCCTGTTCGTGGGGACTCGCGAGAATACGGGGAGTGAGTCCCCGGAATAAAAAAAGAAAACGCGGGGACTCCTCAAGTTGAGTCCTCGGGGAACGGCGAGATTACGCCTACCAGACATCATCTACAGCACTAAGCCACGTTCAAAGTTACCGTGGCTCGCGGCGGTAGGAAAGAGCAGAGGATGTTGGGTCATAGAAATCCTTTCCACTGCTTCAGTCGGGCTGAAGATTCGAGAACAAATCTTACCAGGGGGTATTCCAAACTGGTTTGATGCTTTCTGCACAGAAAGTCCATTCCTGATAGCATCTAAGGCAAAGGTCAGATTCTCTTGGCTGTACGTCGAAGGCCCCGACCCGAAAGGCATGGCTAGCTTGATCCCTTCCTAAAGAATAAAAGTAAATTCATTAGTCCCTAGTCTACAACGTTTTCACTTTAATACTCTTTTTTCAGATGATAAGCCGAATTGTGATTTTAGTTTTGTACCCTAGCTTCTAAATTATACATTACGTACATACAAGCCACAGATCACACGTACTACCAGAGCGCTGTGTCGGACCTGACACTCATTTGTGGCCAACATGTACTAGAAACCGGTAACAAAAACAGAACAATCGAACCTTGAAGACCAGAATACAAAATTGAAAAAAAAAAAAATCATGTTGTACAGTACTACTTTTCTTGAGCTGCGCATAGATATACTCGGTTATTCTTAAAGTTTAACTGAAAAGCCATCTTATGTTGAATCTCACATCGGGGTATACTGAATTATTTAAAAATAAATGGATTTTTTTCCATTTTTCCGTCAGAATACGTCTCGGACCTGCAGAATAGAGAGGCAGGAGATGAGCAAAGGGTTTAGATACTCTGCAACTAATAAACTGAAGCAAGTGAATGTTTGCGCTATTACAAAAAGTTATTCATTAATAGAAGAAAGTTGTTAAAGATGGCCTCAAAATATAGTGTTTCTTCTTGATGCCAAGTCTAGCCTACTCTCCGTTTGATGATGTAAGAAAGTGATTAAGATGACCTCAAAATACACTGTTTCTTCTTGATGCAACACTTTGACAGCTCAAAGTGTTGCATCAAGTAGAAACAGTGTATTTTGAGGTCATCTTAATCACTTTCTTCTGTTAATGAATAACTATTTACTTAATTGCCTGAAACACCGACCGAGTAGGGACACAGTAGGGGACTATTATGGAATATTGCACTGACTTCCGACAACTTGTGTATTACGAGGCAACACTAGACAGGCCACGTCCAATTTCACCGTAGACGGGTGATAGGCGAGAGAAGATTTACAGCGCAGGACTGGAAGATGTGCGATATTGCTATTTCGCAAACTCTGAAGGGAATAGATAGATAGATAGATAGATAAGTGTATTTTAAAAGCCCATGGGCCATATACACAAAAAAACAACAAAAAAATATAACTTAAACAATCAGACTCTTTCTTAACTCTAAACATTTATCTATATACACGCCTACTCTTGTAATTACGGTAGGGTTGATATTAGTCAAAATTTCAGGAAGTGACAAATTTATACCTTCTAGATACATTTTTCTTAACTCAGAAAGCTTCGGGCATCTGCGGAGAAAATGGTCCAAATTTTCTTCCTCCTCCACACAAAGTGGACAAGCATACCTCCCCTCAGGAGCCACACTACCTCTCTCAAAAACCTTCTGACTGCTCTGAATTGGAAGGCAGTTTGCCCTTAATTGGATCCAACGCCTTAAAACTTTCCCGGGTAGATTAAATTTAAAATATACTTCCTCTCCAAAACAAACTTTAACAACTTGATAATAACTTAATGTTATAGAACTATTAACAATACTCTGCCAACATTGGATTTCCTGTCCCTCTAAAACCACTCTAATCTGACGTTCTAAATCTTTTGGCAGATCAACACACCCAACACCTTCATTCCATACATATGGCATTCCTGCTTGCTCCAGTATTAGTTTTATCTGGAATGGCCAAGAACGTTTCAAACCAGTCTTCAACATCTCATCATAAGCCAACCTAGCTAGTCTATCCTTACTCATTTTTATAATCTTTAACCATAATCTAAGCATCAGGATAGACCTACGTAACTTTAAAGAAAATAAACCTATATCACCCTTCAAAATTTGAGAATGGGTTGTCGGATGTAACCCATATACTCTTTTATAATACTGAAGTTGGAGCGACTCCAGTTGTTCCAGTTGTGCGATATTGCTATTTCGCAAACTCTGAAGGGAATATGAATGAAAGAAATCGTCAAACATATAGTTTATGGTTTAAGAAACAATAAGGGAAAGCATCGTACCTTCTTGGCCATTTTGTAAAGGGTGCTGCTCGGAACACCGAACTCTTTCGATGCTCGATTCGCAGATATCCTACCAGTTCGAAGTGCCTCGAGTGCTTGCTGCATGTCCTCTTCGGTCCAAAGGCGATTTGTGCTCGTCTGTGTTGTTATAATTCCACTCCTAGAAATATGTATTTGGTCGAATGGCAGGCCAGACTGGCGGTGGCGATTTCCGATTCTTTGCCTTCAGCCAGGAAGTGCAACGGGAGGTCTTGGGCAAACCCTCCTAGTGCTTTCGCACACCCTTCCTATCACCTTCCCCACCTCCTGGTACTCGTCTTCGTCTATATTCAAAGCCTGTCCCTAACTTAAAATGCAAGTCGGAGTAAATACAGCTTCCGTTCCAATACTCTAGGTCCTTGACTCCTTTGAAACTGTGCTGTGTTTTTCATAAAATTACGGACCTATCCCGATTACGGCCTCCTTAACTTTGATGACAGATAGGGAACAAAATTAAAAAACCGGTCTTTCTGAGCAATGGGATTCTCGGAAGCCACAAGCTGGAGCCTGATCCGCTTCGAAAGGGCCAGACATGGCAGATGCAAAAATCGGTGTAATGCTGTTAGGGTGGACGATTAGCTGCAGCAGGTCCTTTGAGAAGAAATAATTAAGTTGCTATATGTGCTCCTGAGGGCCTGGACTAGAGCTCTGTAGTCACAACTCCATCGGCACATAATCCATATTATCTACTGTCGTATTTCTTTAAAGGACACGTCGTGTCTGTATTGCGAATACAACCTACTTCCTTGATTGGATTCATTATTCTTAAGCCCGTAGACCCACATCTCATATGTTACCTTCTAGACCCGCTAACGATACCTCACTAATCTTTGCACCTGCCGCGATTTACTAGTTTCCATGCAAGTTATGCGTATCATGCTATTAATGAGTAAAAGAGGTTATCTGAATTTCGTCGAATTTTTGCTAGAAGTCAATGGACCTGGGAAAAGGCTGAAAAGCCAAAGCCGTGAATATTGTCTTAAAGTATTCAAACAGTTTTGAGTACTGGAACATGAACAGCAAATAGTGCGAGGGGTGCTTAACTGGAGGCGAAGTTAACTTACTTATTGGCTCGCTGCCAAAGCGTAGCTGCCGGGATCCCAAAGGTCGTACATGCGGTGCTCAGAGTCATTATACCCTGGCGCATTGCATCGAGGGCAGAATCCAAATCCTGTTTCGAGTACCGCTTATTGCTGTCGAACAAATCGTGTATTTTTCGCCGAGCTCTGGCCTCGACAACTTCCACCGGCTTGGCTTCGTTGCTATGTTCTTCCAATTCAGGCTAGAAAAAAGGACATTTACAAGCAAATAACGTGGTAGGTATTCGCGATACCCCTTGACAAGTCACCCGAAGGAAACAACCAAACCAGAAAAAAAATTACAAGGTACAGCGAAGAGAAACTTAAAGCAGAACTGAAACCTGAAACTATTCCATTGTTTTTCTTCTCAATAACAAGGACAATCACCAGTCCGCCTATTTTCGATTTTTTTTCACCAAGTTGTTTCCATATTTTTTCTAGAAATCCAATCTTCTCATGGATTTTTTTCACAATTAAGCCCCGCGTCGTTTGTGACTGGTTCAGTCAGAGTTACTGATTGTTGGCTGCAAACCAATCTGAAACAAAGTTTGTTGGCGATGACCGAATGAACCGAAATTTATTCCCATATTTGACAGTGCATAACGGATACGTCAGCTGAATTCCACCACACACGCCAAGTGTCACCTTCGTTCATAATAGGCCAGTTGAGATTGTCGCTGCGCGAGATCTGGCAGTGTCGATCAGAGTTTCTGGTGGTAAACAAGGTTGAGAATGGAGAATCAAGATAGTGTTGAAAAAGGGAGATAAGTCTAGAGTAATTAGAACGTGTTAAATTATTTCCGTGTGCGCTCGAGCTCTGCTCTCAGCAGCGGAAAGTATAAAAGATACATTTGTTGTAAATAAAGATAACCTTGAACGATAAGCTCTTCAGTGAAACTTTAAGCGTTATAAATAGAGGGAATAGCGGACACTCATCCAAACACTTGAAAACTGGATAGATTATCAGATATTCAGCAAAAACACTTGATGGACTACGATGCGATGTGCAGTCCAACACTGTCAAACTTTATGCTCGGACTGAATCGTCAAAAATCAGTAACCTCGTAAATATTTTGCTAATTTACAGTAATTAGTCCTCATCGTTCTTCTGAAATAAGATTCTCACAGTGCGGTGTCATTAAAACTGTGCACTTACGAATTTCGATTTTCCATCATCCAACATGGGTTCCATTTTCACACTGTAGAAATCTTGTATGTTCTGAGCGCCACTGGATCCGACCTGTCCAGGCGACTCCCTTAAGGTCGACGAGAGGGACGTTTTCTCAAAATAAGGGCTAGACGAACTCGGTGATTCCTTTCCAAAGGTATGGCCGGACTCCGATGTGTTGTCCTCTTCATCTGAAACACGTACTAAAGCTTAACTGAAAAGGCAGCTTATTTTTACATCTTGAATCCAATGAATTATTTTCACTCATCTAAGGGATTTTGTATTTTTTACCCTAGGCTCTAGTAATAACGTTCAGAATGTGCGCTGCTTGCACGACATTCCAAAATTCAACCAAACGCGGAGAATTTGAATTTCAACAAAAGCCTGCATTTCCATATAGCTACAACGCAAGCTAAGCTCAGAAAATTGGAGGAAGCAACTCTTCTGAAAGGACTAGGAAAGTGATGATATGTCTTTTTGTTATATATGTTATTTTTCGGCAATGGCTTACCCTGGGGTTACCTTCGTAATTGCTGAATATTTCAAGCATAGAGAGACAAGCACATAGAGGTACCACAAATCCGAAAAAAGAAGTTCATTCGATGAAGTCGATAGCGCACAAACGAAGTAACTCATTTTTATCGGGTTTTCAGGCCTATTTTCATAAATAAATGAAGTGATAGACTGCAGGATTTCATCCCTATTCGTATACACTCATAGGAGTTTTTCCGCGATCGGAAATAACTGAGGTAGCGTTCCAGTGAAGTTATTACAAGTAACAAGTTACGATGATAAGAGGAGGGGCGATCGCTATTTTGTGATAGTTATCACGCTCTCTGGAACGAAAATAATAATAACGCGAACATACGTCATCGCTCTTACGGGAGTTCCTGCAGAACCGATGGTTGCTCGCGACCATCATAAGTAAATTGTAACGATCGTAACAGTCGTGGAACGAAAATAATAAGTGGGAGGAGCCAATTTACTTATTACGGCGGGCCCTGGAACGGCAATAATAACAAGAATAGTAACGATCGTAACTAATATTACGTCGCTGGAACGCTACCTGAAAGAACCAAAAACTGCTACTTATATTTTATTCAGGAGGATTAAGGGAGCCTGCTAATCCAAATAATACAATGCCAGCATATTGTGTCAACTTCATAATTGTCAGCTTCGGCTTCAAACATCTAAGCAATACCTGTGTCTATTGTAGTATTTTGCCCGTGAAATGTACGTCTCCGGTGTATGGTACTTCCCTCCTCATGCCATCTAGCGGCTAGAATTCGGGCGACGATAACACAAGTGTCTTTCTAGATGGCGCTCGTGTAGTCAGTTCAACCCGATCGGGTGCAGCGGCTGCCTTGTTTGCCGCATGTCACCAAGTTAAAGTGCAAAATTATTTAAAGCATTTACCGAAGCCGAACTCGATGTACCGATTTTCTGTGGCAAAGATTAAAATCTTCTCAGACCAAAAACAACAAGATGTCAAATTTACCGCATGTTCAGACTTCCAATCAGTATAAATAGAAGGTTCGCAACTTCTTATATACATGTTCTTCTCTGTGAAGCGATCGGAACAACAGACGAGTTCTCGTAACTCACCTTTCCGAGGAAAATCCCCGGACACAGGGCTGAGAGAGCCCCCCTATGAACGGGGCATGTTTGCACTGTGATCGAGAGTCGACGCAAGGCGATTGTTTGTCCAAGCAAAGTAATGCTTCAATCCCCTAAAGGGATAACACAACGGGGTTCACTCGAGAAGAACTTTTTTGGTTACTTTCCAAAACCGAGAAAGCCAAATCAGGCTCTTCAAAAAGCGAAAGGCCAAAAAATTCTAGGTCAAAACAGCGGAATGCAAAATACGCGCTAAGCAAAAACAGCGACAGGGAAAGAACCACGATGGTGAAAACCGCAAAAGCAAAAACCAGGACATGCAAGAAACAGCGACAGGCCAAAAACCACGATGGTTAAAACAGCGAAATCAAAATCCGCGCCATGCAAGAACAGCAACAGGGCAAAATCCGCGACGGTCAAAACCGGGAAAACAGCGACAGACCAACAACCGCGAAGGTAAAAATTGCGAAAGCAAAATCCGCACCACGCAAAAACAGCGTACGTTAAAACCGCGAAAGCAAAAACCGCGGCATTCAACAACAGCGACAGGCCGGAAACAGAAAGGAGAAAAGCCGCGATGGTCAAAACCGCGCCATCCAAAAACAGCGACAGGCTAAATACAACGGCGGATAAAAAGCGAAGGCAAAATCCGCGCCACGCAAAAAACAGCGACAGGGCAAAAAACACGACGGTAAGAATTGCGCGACGCCAAAAACCACGAAGATCAAAACAGCGTGGCCAAAAACCCGAGCCATGCAAAAACAGAGAGGCCAAAAACCACGACAGTCAGAACAGCGAAGGGAAAACAGCGACAGGAGAAAAGCCGCGACGGACAAAACAGCGACAGGCCAAAAACAACGACAGATAAAACAGCAAATACAAAATCAGAGATGCAAAAACAGAAGCCGAGTGCGAAAGCAAAAACCACGGCATGCGACAACAGCGACAAGAGAAAAGCCGCGACGTGCAAAAAAAGCGACAGGCCTAATGCAACGGCAGATAAAAAGCGATGGGAAAATCCGCGCCATGCAAAAAACAGCGACAGGGCAAAAACCACGACGGTGGAGACCGAAAATCGACGACGGTTTGCAAAAAAAACATGCAATGCAAAAAAAAAACGAGACATGGAAAAACAGCGACGGTGAAAACCGAGAAAGCAAACATCACGGCATGCAAAAATAGCGATAGGCCAAACACAACAAGGTAAAAACTGCCCAAGTAACTACAGCGACTATTCAAAAATATTTGAACACTGTAAACGTAGACCCTGCTGTTAACAAATTTACCACGGCTTTGGCTGTTTAAAGTTTAACTGAAAAGGGCCGAGATAAGAGAGTCTAGTTACCCCTCACTTATTCACTTAAAGAGTCTTGAAGACCTGATGAAAATGCGTTCCTTCGTTGCTCCGCTATTCACGAATAATCAGTTTTCAAACAGTGGAATTTCCCTGTCAGATTTGTGGTACCTCCGTGCGCTTGTATCTGTGTTGTATACTTGATAAAGATGATATACTAAAAATTTGTGTTCAGGCACTGAGTACTCTTCACCAAGCTCACCATTGCCCTCTGAAAAGCCACGTTTGTGTCGAGATTCAAATTTCCCGCGTCATAGAATTTCCGCTGTGGGGACGGCCGTAGATATTCTAAACATCACTATTAGAGCAGATAGTGGAAAATCAAAAAATACCTTTGCAGAATCCAAATAATTCAGTGTGTTGAACTAAATGATACAAAAATAAGTTGGCTTTTCAGTTAGACTTTAAGCCTTTTACTAGGCTCACTAACTTCTAGCAAAAAATGGTTTTCAGATAACCGGCTTTACACATTAATAGCATGATACGCGAACAGTCGTCGGCAGCATAATGCGCATGAAAAAATTAAAAACAAAAACGCGGGGACTCCTCAAGTGGAGTCCTCGGGGAACGGCGAGAATACGCCTTATGTGTGTCCGCGACGAATCGTATAATACTGTCAATAAACTGGATTGTTTTCGCACCCATTTTGAAGAACTAAGGGGCATAAACCAAACAACCACTAGTTCCCTCGATTGCCGAGTGCCTCGGCAAGGACTCGAACTCGGGGCCTACGCTGTAATTAGTTTCAACGCATTACCTGCTCTGTCCTCCATTTTAACAAAATGTTCATTCCTGCCTTATTATCTATTATTTTCCCAATTAGCTCTGTTTTGTCGCTAACAAGCGGTTTATTCATACTAGTAGAAAACTGAACTGCGCTTATGAACTGAGCTTGTGTAACTTTCGAACATGGTCTACCCTTGGCTTCTAGTACTACAGTTATTACAGCTTAGAAGCTAGTTTTGTCATCACATATGGACTCACAGAGGTAAAGGGAAGAGATCTGCTCCTCATTTATTCGTTTCCACTCTAGAATCAGTAAAATCATCTTACCATCTTTCTTCCAGCTTGTATTCCCAATTCCTTTCTTCTTAAGGTAAGATCGTCTTCCTCGCTTTGACTTCAACCCCAAGATGTCCTCATTCCTACGGAAGTCAGTAGGGATGTCGGCGACGCGGTCTTCACTACTTGAATGGCGCACTCGCTTGATGCCATTTGAGTCTACAGAAAAAAAAAACTTAAGTCATTCAAGTCAGTGCCGTCTTCACCCTTAGGCCGGTGCTGGGGGGCCAGGGCAAACGAGAGGCCAAACAGCCAGTGTAAATGGTTGAAAAAGAAAACACTATTTAAAACTTAATTGATTGGGCTGGTGTTGTTAATTACTTTTCTGCTATGAAATGTCGCCCAAACTGCTAATCACTGCTTTTATAACTGTTGATACACCAAGAATCTTGTTTGCTAATGTGCCCGGAACTTTACATTTATGACTCATTAAAAGGGGCCAAAATCCATGGATGGCCTAGGGTCTACCAAAATTAAAAGACAGCACTGATTCAAGTTATGAGCGAGGGGCAAACTGGAAAACTAGGCCCTTGTCTTGGTTTTACGATAAAATCGACATAAGATGCGTTTTCGCAGATATTTGATACCACGGTAACTGTATCTACATTTCGTCGTTTCTGCAGTTACCATGGTATTTGATGTTACGGTTGCTTTGCAAAAACGAGAATTGCCGAACTTACGATTTTAGAGATCACCCCCCCAAAAATACCTCCATCCACTCACATCTCAAGTACCAAACTTCGTTCCCACCCATTTGACAAAAACCAAGGCTCCTATGTTGGTGATGGTGATGTTGGTGACGATGAAAGTGAGATGACTTTCTCAAACATTTTCAAAAAGAACAGGTGTGCCAGACACTGTAAATGAATACGACCAGACCTAATGAATAAATTAATGAGCTTTTCGTTAGTAATGCAAGAATTAACCTATAAAATCAGACTTTTACTTAGAGTGACTGTGGGAGCATTCCTGAACATCAGCAAAACTTTGAACACGTATTATATTTCAACTTCCCTACTGGTCGCTGTCAGATCAACTCAAAAGGAACATATCACCCTACCTTCCACATCTCCGCTTTGGCTGTTTGTACTGCTCTGCCTTGTGCCTAGCGTCTGTCTTCTTGAAGAGTGACTGCCCAAGCTGTAAAAAACATATTTTTTCCATTTCCTACACATTGTTTCCTCATACACGCATATCGGTTGCGTTCAGCCGATTTTACAATTGTATGAGGTTGTAACTCTCTGCTACTATGTTCGCTTATCGGATCAAGGCATCATGTTCCAGTGATACCGGGATTCTTTCTACACCAACAGGTTCCTTTCAGTAGGCTACCGTTCGAGAACTCTTGCATAACTATGGTGGAGCTGATGTCGTTTGTCTACGAGTTAATGTTCAAGTTCGTTTTATTTTTACACTAAATCAATACATAGTTGGCTAGGCCAATAGAGAGGAACACTCGAAGATACTAGGCCTAGCCAGGGACACACTATAGTTGCGTTCGTTGCACTCCGGTCTGGTTCTGGTGTTTTGTCACCAGTGTCCGGTTCCTTGCTTATAACGCGTTTTTTCGATCACCAGTGAGTTGATGAAAACTTGCTAACTCCTCGCTACAGCGGGGCTCGCGAGCAGGTTCTGGTTAGTCCGCACCGGTGGGCACTAACCAGACACTGGTTAGTCCGAAAACGGGTTTTAAGATCGGGGAGTAGTCACCGGTGAGTGCAAAAACGCGTTATAGGAAGCACCGGTGCGCAGTCACCGGACAACGAACGCAGCTTATATTAAATAATCCGCATGTGAAACATACAAAGGAGTCGAGGTTGGTAAGAAACCAGACGTCTAGCGATCCGTCCAGAAATGATAAAGTCCAAGGTAGAAGGGTTGGGTTCGGCCGAGCTTACGATTGTAAGAGGTTGTAACAATCTGTTAATGTGTTCGTTCCTTTCTTTAAAACCACCGCTTAGTCGAGATTTCGATCGACCGTCCTGCAATATCGCCATCAGTGACAAACAAAAAATGTAAAGCATATTTTGTTTATGAATTTACTTAATGCAATCTACTATGCCAGACAGTAAGCCTAGATTTCAAAAATCTATCAGGCCATTCCTAAGAATTTATTTTTCTCGCAAATACTCGTTATTTGTTTACATTCACGAAGTAACGATCACGCGTCATCTAGCGTCGGCAGTTTGGGATCCAAACGCTAGGTAGCGGGCCGCTCCAGCTGCTCGACTTTTCACGACTGGACATGTAGTGGAAATATTATTGTTTAGTTTTCAAGGACACCATACATTTTGTTTAGATTATTGTCAATTATTAGACATGCATAGCCTCTATAAAGTTTGTTTCTCTGCAGTGCTTTTCGGATCTAATTCATGTGATGGTTATTTCTGGCCATAAAGAAAACCTTGAACCGTGATTCAACAGTAGATTCGACCTCGATTCAACAGTATTTAATGATTTTTACGCCACAGAAGCTATCAAATAATAACTTGTGGCATTCACTCAGGTCGCCGACAAGAATACGAAAAAGTACGTTATGCTACAACCCCGAAACGAATCACGATTAATTTTTTGTTTTGTTTTTATTGATTTTCGACCAGTAGATTCTTCCAAATATAGGCTAAATATGGAATCGGACTTGTTTCTAGTTCCAAACACGTCACACCTCACAGGTGGAGGGGGGGGGGGGGGTAAACCTACTATACCTATTCGATGACATGTCCAACGCTTTTGCTGGTTCAGCAGGGTGATCCTGACCAGCTAAATCTGTATTGACAACTGACGGTGCGGACGGAGCTGATTCTTCCGTCGATTCGCATAATCCTGAAAATGTGGAATGTTGAAGGACCAGTCCATTTACTCCACCGATGATTCCACCAACCCATCTCCCCGGGATTTTGAATTTCTTATTGTTTCGGTGACCCTCGTTTTGTCAGCCTAATGACACCAGAGGCGTTACTAGCCAAAATTACCGACTGGCTTGTCAATTTTTATTGACTGTTTTTGCAGAAAATACAACTGTTTTCAAGAAAAAACGACAGTTTTGACGAAAAACTGACTGATTTTCAGTAAAACCAACCATTTAAAGTTTAACTGAAAAGCCAACTTATTTTTGTGTCATTTAGTCGAATACACTTAATTGTTTGGATTCTGCAAAGGGATTTTTTTGTTTTCCACTATCTGCTCTAGTTAAGACGTTCAGAATATCTGCGGCCGTCCCCACAACGAAAATTCTACTATGACGCGGGAAATTTTCATCTAAACACAAACAAGGCTTTTCAGTGGGCAGTGGCGATATTGGTGAAGATTGCTTAGTGCCTGAACAAAAAAAGTCATAAATCTTTCTTGTAAGGCATACAACAAATTAGAGGTACCACAAATCACACGGAAATTCCACTATTTGAAAATCGATTATTCCTGAATAGCGGAACAACCAAGTAACGCATTTTCAGCGGGTCTTCAAGCCAGTTTAACTGAATAAGTGATGGGTAACTAGATTGTCCTATCCCAGTCCTTTTCGGTTAAACTTTAAGAAAAAATCCATTTTTTATCGACTTATTTTCAAAGCAACTGACTGTTTCCATGAAAAAATCAGCTGTTTCTACGAAAAACCGCGCCGCTTCGCGCCGACTCGCTTATTTTTTCCCGCCCCTGAATGACACCAGTCCGATTTTATTCCGTTTGACACGTTGACTCTTTTCGAGAAAACACCGTCTCCTGGCTGATGTTTGGTGCAAGCTTATCGGTACAAGCTTATACCAGACGAAGTCGTGTGCAATTCTTGTATACACAGCAGATTTTTAATCTTGTCCTGAAGGTCAATGTGCTTGCCGTAGGCTTGGACATATAGCTGTTCATCTCAATATCCTCACTTTTCTCAATAATCCAGTTCAGATGATCATTTGATTTAGTTCATATTTGTCCCCAAATGATTTGCACCATCATCATTGTTAACTAAAGTTGCGTTTTCAGACAACAACAGTTTAACACCAATGTGCAAATACCCATTTTCATCCCATCGTGTCTTGAATCTAACGTCTAAACACGTAACCTGCACGTAACGTATCTTGCTATTCGGGAGAGTTGAGTGTTCTGGCTAATCGGTGTTAAACAAGCGCATAATACGGAAGCTTAAAACGCTTTTAAACATAAACAAAGTAACACAGGATTTGACTCTAGCAATTGAAAACGGTTTTTGCTAAACTAAGGGAAAATACAAGTGTCTGAAAACGCAACTTAAAACTCTGCTAGGATATGTGTTTGATTATGTTCATTCAGTAGGAAAAAGGTGCAAACCCTTAGATTCAACATGCGGAAGCTTTTCTTTTCAGTTCATTAACTTATTGATCTATTCCACATTTTCTGTGTGATGGATAGGCCTAGTATTTGCCATTCTGCCACAGATCCCTTATTTTTAGACCGGATAGGCCAAACGTTTGTATATGAGGTATAACCGGAATTTGGAATAGCCTATAACATACCTGTTACCCTTACCCAGACCTAGCCCAGTATAAAGTGATTCTGATTGGTTGTTTCTGAATTTCACTCAAATCATCGGTACTTAAATGAGTTAGGTTAGTCTACCTAGGATAACCAGCATTTTCACAGGCTATCTCAAGCAGTGATTATACCAAACGTTTGGCATGCAAACTAATGTATGCACCATAAATTGTGTAGGCTACATTGGTAATGGCTACTATCCAAGAAAATTACAACCCAGTCATGTTCTCCAAAAGAGTGCCTGACATATTTCAAACCTTATTTACGGGAACAAACGTGAACAAGAGGTGCAAAACTTACCTTTAATCTTCAACAGGTTTGCAACCTGAACAATATCAGACAGCTGATCTCTTGTTACAAAGATTTCCCCTTTGTAAATGTAATCCACAATGGCCCTTAACTCATTAGTCTTTACGTTGGGTGGCATGATGAGTACTGGATGGCCAACATTATTCTTTACCAGAACTCTTTGGAAGTAAGAAGAGCATGCCGACAAAATCAGCTGAAAATAACAACAGAATGATCAATTTTATTGCAACAAGGAACACTTTTTTTGAAGATCTTGGTAGTTGTTTTCCTTCAGATTGTCCATAAACAAAACACTACTAAAATCAGGAGGCATGATTTTTTTGCAAATTTTTAACTCCTGGCAGGAGCTGACAAATTCTGGGTACTTTTCTGAAAATCGCCTAACTTTAAATTGCGGTAAATAATATGATATAATTCAAACTTAACAATGGTTACAGGAGGGGTATCCAACCTCCAACAAGGTTACAGGAGGGGTATCCAACCTCCAACAAAATTTTATTCGCAGGAAAGACTTTCCTATCTGTCTGCACCAAAACGGATATGTCAGCTGAATTTATTTGAGCGTTTATTCTGCCCTTCTTGCCAAGGGTCCTCCTCAGGTTTAATGCTAGAAAAGTGAACCTGTGAAAAAAAAAAAAAAAATTTATTTAATAACAGTAGGTTTTTTTTTCGAAAACAGTTGATTTTGAATTCATGAATATTTGTATCAACCTACTTCTATAAAACAGAAATAGTGGAGTACAAAAAGAAAAAAATGACACAATAAAATGCTGCAACAGACAGCTTTATATGCAGCCATCAACTTCAACAATTATGTATGTGACTGAAAATTTATTGACCTTTTTCATTTTTTGTATTGAATCGGCAAGTAGACGAGGAATTTACAGCATCAGAAATAAGAAACTCGAATAGCAGCTTTATTCTTTTTCTTCAGCAGAGGGTAAAGTCCTGAAAGGTAAAGGACCTAGTGGTCGCAGTATATCTGGTGTTTGGCATACCTTACATCTAATGCTGGGGGTAGCCTATCTAAAAACCAGGGTTATGAAGTTAGCTGGTTAGCAACCCCTGCCATAATTCACAGGCACAATTGTGGGCTCAAGCTTCAAACAATAATTTTGCTTAAAAGAAAATCAGATAAAAGCACGATAAAAGTCACACACTCTAATTTCTTTTGCTGTATTAGCAAGGTTTTATCTCAGTTGCTTTTGTTCTGCATCTTCAAACATCCAAGAAACAGACCTTTCATTAGTGGCGTTTTTGATTGCCGATTAGTTAGACGATAGCGTACCTGTATGATTTGTTTGTGTTTTCAACGTTCAGGGAGCCGATAGCCGTAGCTGTTTATCTTATTTTTTTTTTCGTTCTGATCGGCTAACATGTACCGCCTAAATTCGTGTCCATCGCCCATCGACCAGACTCGCCGTTAGCCGTTGATGTATGGATTTCGTTTGAGGATCAGGCGGTATTTTCAAAAATGAAAAACTCGTTACTGCGCACCCAGAAACATCGCCGATCGCCAATGGCTATCGAAAACAGTATTATGCATGAATCTGCAAACACGCTTCGTCTACTGGGCAAATTTGATCGGCGATCAAAAACGCCACTATTCTTTCTTAAAAAATGAACAGCAAACAAAATAAAAAAAATATATTTTATTTTTTGTGTCAAATTAAACCTAGAGCGTGTTCCACCCCGGTCTGACCCTGGTTCCACCCTTCTAACAACAGTAACTATTAGTTAATATTTCCATTCCATCCTCACGAAAAGTTACTATGCTGACCGTTCCAACCTTCTCGAAACAGTAAATAATAGTAACTATTTGCTTACCATGCTCAAGAGCATGGTAGCTATCGATCTGTGCTGGATCTGTGTAACGTGATTGGCTGGGTATCGTGATTGACCATGAGGAGTGGTATTTTACAAAAAAAATTAAAAATGAATTCCAGCCTTGATGGCTTGATGCCGAGGCAAGCCAAGAAGCCAAAATTTGTGACGTCATGCATATTAAGTATATCTACGGTAAATAGGGTGGAACACGCTCATAGTCTGAACAACAAACTGTATGAGAAAAATTATGGTGCATAGGAGAGGTCGGGGCTGAACCGTATGCAGGTTGAACCGGACAGTTTCAATTGTGGGCAGACCCAAAGTTGTAAAATCGTGAAATAATTAACTGAGGTTGGCAACAATGTTCTGACTCATGGGACGAAATTTGAACTCTCAGGTGCGAACCGATTCCCAACCAGGCGACTTTGTTTTTTTCATTGCACAAATCTGACTTACAATTCCATTTTCATTTTCAGTTAGAGAAGAAGTTAGTTGTTTTTGGCGAGTTGGTTACAGTTTAGTCCAATGTAGGTTCATTTCTTCATCTTATTAGCCTATTGCGGGGTTCCTACTACTTTCCGTTTTTTCTTGGTGTTATTTTTTTTAGAAATGGTCTGTGTGGGGTTGACCCGGACACGTTCTGGGGGGTTGAACCGGACGTTATTCTAGAGGTCCAGTCAACCCCACTCTGTCCAGATCAAAATACTTACCATTTTCTGGAGTCCAGGAAGCAGGATAAAGTTGCTGGAGCCAAGCTTTCTAAATTAATTGCTTCTGGTGGAAAAAGTTAAGTTCAACAAGCATTTTCTTTTGAGTTCGAATTTCCACAAATTTTCGGTAAAGTGGTATGTGCGGATTGTCCAACTCTTCTCCAAGAAGTGAAAACTTGATAAGCGCTTAGTTGTACCACTTATTCGGTCATATTCAGAGCTCATCTTAACATGTCCGGTTCAAAACACCACCCGTCCAAACCAACCCCACCGGTGGGGCTGAACCGGACGATTTTTTGAAAAAAAGAAAAAACTGTGGCGCCAAAACAAGACGAAATTAAATTCTCAAAAAATTACAGGACATAGCCAGTCTCATTAATAATGAGACTGGCTATGTCCTAAATTTTGAAGATTGGAAATGAAAGATAATGACATTATCTTTCATTTCCAATCTTCAAAATTTGTTCAAGTTCTACACAAATTGAATTATTAGCCGAAAATGAAAAACGTACGGTTCAACCCCGACCTCCCCTACATTTGTTAAATAACAAACCTTATGGGCAGGAATTTCAACATTTTCACAGGAGAGTGTGACATCAACAAAAATATTGTCATTCAGCAACTGATTTATGACCGATGTCATACTGCAATGATAGTTGTTCCATTTCAGACACAGCTGATCCATCTTTACCCTCTGTGACTGCCAGAGTCTGGTAAAATCAACAGGATAAATTCAAAATCAGTGGAGCATATAGACCTATTTTTTGTTTTTATTCTTTTTCTTCAATAAAATTTCTCGACAGCATAGGCCTCTAGCGGGCTAAAGACGAACCTAATGCTTAGTATTTGGTCCACTAGATGTTCTTTCAAGTTTAAGTGAAAAGCCAACTTATTTGTGTATCATTTAGTTCAATACACTGAATTAGTTGGATTCTGCGAAGGTTTTTTTTTTATCTTCCACTATCTGCTGTAGTAGTGACGTTTAGAACATCTACGGCCGTCCCATAAGGAGGGTTTTCGCGAAATCTCGGAATCACTTTCCGGCGAGCGAAGCGTATCGTGAAAACTGTGGGAAAGCGATTCCTGGAATCACTTTCCACTTTCCCGCTGGACTGATCGCGAAAACGCATGGAAAGCTGACGTCGCCGGTAAAATATTGAATTACAAGCTCTTTCGAATAAATATGGTTCACTTTAGTACTTCTTTGAATCTCATACAATTCACCGAAGTCATCCTAACAACGCTTGCAATTTTTCTTTATTTATTAGTGATACTTCCACTGTTTTTTTTTCCATACTTTTGAAATTCCCGCCGAAAAAATCAACTTTCCGCGGAGCTTTCCACTAACTTCGTGGAATCACTTTCCAGGAAAGCTGCTTCGGTTTCCAAAGCGCGAAAACAGGGTGGGAAAGCTCGGCAACATTCCGACGCAGCGCGAATACCACTGGAAAGTGATTCCGACTTTGCTTTCCAACTCGCGAAAACCCTCCTATAGCTGACATTCTACTGTAACGCGGGAAATTTGAATCTCGACACAAACGTGGCTTTTCAGAGGGTAGTGGTGAGCTTGGTGAAGACTGCTCAGACTTCAGTGAAGACTTCTCATCAAGCATACAACATATGTACAAGCGCATGGAGGTACCACAAATCTGACAGGGAAATTCTACTATTTGAAAACTGATTATTCGTGAATAGCGGAGCAACAAAGTAACGCATTTTAATCGGGTCTTCAAGACTCTTCAAGTGAATAAGTGACAGGGTTGCCACTCAACCAAGTTGAATAGTACTAAAAGTCGGCCGAAAAATAATACTGAAAAAGTACTGTTTTCACCAAAAAAAATTTCGCGTGTGCGCTTCGCGCACACGCACCCGTCTTTGATGTTGTGATAGCTTAACTTAAAGAAAATCGTAATTCTTCTTCCCCTTTGCGTTTTCATTTGCTATAGCCGGAGACGAGCCAGTGTGCCCAGAGAAGAAGGCAAACTTTTCTGAGTTTTGCAGGTGCCAAATATAATTTCGCCTCCTTCTCCAACAAGACCAAAGGTTCCGATGGGATCCCAAAACTTCGATATCTGATCCAGACAATTAGGTTTTGTCTTCGTCAGATCCGGTCTTCGCCAGACTCCATGAACATTTATACTCTTAATATTTAGAAACAGATTAAGGCCAAACAGCTAATCATTAAGAAAACCAAGATTCAGCTTGTGTGTTTACCCCTACAAGTCGATTGAAACGATCCTGGCTTACTTCTGCGAATTTTCCGGTTTCTGGCGGAATTCCAGAACTACTTGTCCGACGAAAAACTAAAGCTCAAAAACGAATTCAGCGTATCTAGTTACCCCTATTTCCAACATCTAATCAACTTCAAATAAAAATTTAACTTATCACAAATTTTCCGGTTTCAACCGGATTCCGAACGAACTATATGTCAGGCAAAAAAATTATTGTCATATACGGATTCAGCATCTCGTCTTACCCCTAAATCGGACATCTAATCAACTTCAAATAAAACTTTAACTTTTAACAAACTTTCCGGTTTTGGCCGGATTCCGGGCGAACTACTTGTCTGGCGAAAAAACGGTTTTGATATTCGTGTTCAGCATGCCTTCTTACCCCTATATCGAACGTCTAATCAACTTCAAATAAGACTTCCACTTTTAACAAACTTTCCGGTTTTGGCCGGATTCCGGGCGAACTACTTGTCCGGCACGAAAATGGTTTTCATATTCGTGTTCAGCATGCCTTCTTACCCCTAAATCAAACATCTAATCAACTTCAAACAAAACTTTTACTTTTAACAAACTTTCCGGTTTTGGCCGGATTCCGGACGAACTACTTGTCCGGTGAGAAAATGGTTTTCATATTCGTGTTCAGCGTGTCTTCTTACCCCACAATCGACTATCACATTAGCTGTTTTAAAATATTTTGCTTGCCCCTTAATTTGAACCCCCTCCCCCACCCCTAAATGTAGGGCTACAGTGCCCATCTACGAACTCGACCTTACTCTTGACCCAAAGAATGCTCACACCAAGTTTCATCAAAATATCTCATTCCCTTCGAGAGTTATCGTGCTCACAGACAGACAGACGGACGGACGGACGGACGGACGGACGGACAGACGGACAACTTTTGCGATGTCATAGGTATCCCTCCACTTACGTTTTGGGATCCCAAAAACAGCAGCGATAACCTGATGACCATGCCATTCTCTTTTTTCTCATTTCTTTTTTCATTTCTTTTCTCCACTAGAGACATGTCGTAACCGATCGTAACATAAGCCTACCTAAAAAAACAATAGTCGCGTTTTTTGTCGCCTGTCTACCAAGGCCTTGGTCCATTTTCCTGTTTTTACACCAAGCCCTTACTCCTCACGTCTATTTTGGTCGTTTTTGGACCAAGCCCTTTGTCCTTTCCTTTCTGCCCAGGCCTGCGAAGAAAGGAGATTGACAGCTCGGACGTCAGTTTACAAACGGCGCCAGACTCCTCTCTACCAAAAACGGTCAAATTAGCAGAAGTGACAGAGGACTTTGTCCTCTGTACAATAAATAACTGTAATAAATACTGAAATCGTCTAACAGTGACAGAAAATACTGAATTCGTTTTCATACTGAGCGAGAGTACTAAATTGGACAAATAATACTGAAATCAGTATTAAAATACTGTCGGTGGCAACCCTGATAAGTGAGGGGTAACTAGACTCTCTTATCTCGGCCCTTTTCAGTTAGACTTTAAGAGTATAAAAAAGAACCAGAATGTCAGTGGCGGATTTTCTTCGTTTATTAGCTGACCAGTCAAAAAAACAACATGCATCCCTCCTCCTAGATCTCAATACGGTACACGACCTCGAAACGAAGACTGTGGTCATGGAATAATATTTCGGCTAAAAGGGGAAAACCCGAGCGTTGGGGCCGAACAGCGGACGGACGCAGTACTAGTTATTGCTGTCACACTCATCACTTTCAGATAGAAAAAGATAGGTCGACTGTTGCAGAGTTTTTTGCGACGAAATTTTCCGCTCGAGTTTCAGGTTGGCGTAAGAAAACGAACCCAGAAATTTTTTCTTTTTTTTTTACTACTTCAGCCTACTGTTTAATAAAAAGCTTTTCACATTCTTTTTTTATATTTCCAAAAAAACATTTTAACTTGGAAAAAAAAAATTTAATTTCATAACTATTTTGATTCCTTCATATTTCTTACGGAAAGTTTATTAAGTAGGCCACAATCACTTTCAAATCGAAAGCAATAGGTCGATTATTAAGAATAGATATTCCTTGAGCCCAAGTTGACTTGGAAACATATATTCATATAATATATAAAAACGGATCACGTCAGCTTAAACGGATTACAGGTTTGTTTCCTTCCCCAGCGTTGGCCCAGAAGATTGACAGCCTGAAGAGGACCCTTGCCAAGAAGGGCCGATATATTGCTTTGGATAGCACAGCAGCTGACGGATCCGTTTTTATATATTATACGAAGAGATTATTAAGAAGTGCTTCCGCTCACAGAATTTTCCGTTCGATTTCCCGGTTGTGGTAAGAAAACGAGTCAGTAAAATTTATCCAGTACAGGCTAAGGTGGACGCCCCTGAACGATCCAAGTCTCAGTTTATGATCTGCCCCACCTCGTATGTCGGGAGTGGGGGGGGGGGGGGGGTATACTCTTTACTTAGACTGCACTTCCTCGAAACCATTGTCGAAAAATGAAAAAGGACTTTTTCGGATTTCGTTTAATTAAATATAACAAAGAAATGCACCGAGACTCAAATCACAGGATACTGTAACGTGTAGTAATATCTCACAACGCATAACATTGGCTCCAGGAGACTGTCTATTTAAAAAAAATCAACCGGTCTAGAGCGTTTTCATTTTCTGGGTTACAAATGGACCACGCGGTTCTTGGGACAACTTTTTCTTTTCTTTAACTGTATCCCTGATTCTCACGTCGCAATTCAAACTCTTCTCTAGTGCTTCCCCACGACCACAAACGGCCGATTCTAGAAGTGTTTTTCCGTGCTCCTACAAAAAGGTTGTGGGTCGATTGTGGGTCGAATAGAGCGTTTCCGCGGCCCACAAGTGTGTTTCCGCGACCAACAAGATTTTTGTGGCTCGCTTTGTGGCTAAAATTCGACAAACAACTGCCGAGGTGATTGTCGATTTTGTGACTCAATTTTGGCGGGGAATTCAAATTTAGCAGCAAAATGACATCAAAACGATAAAATTAAAAACTTTCTCAAGTATGCAGACATAAAACTGAAGATCTTTTTTGAACAGAATGGTAAGGATGAAAGTCTATTTACTGAGATTTTTGTTTATATATTCAGACATGATTTTTATTGAATTTACCGCCCAAAAAATTGACAAAACGGCTTTCCGCGAGTTTAAACTTGTGGCGCGACTGTGTGGCACACAACCGTGTTTCCGCGAAAAATATTCAGAAGTGTGTGGCCCGCCGTTGTGTCACGGAAAAACGCCTTAGGATGCGATTACTTTCTGACTAAATCAGCACATGCTTTTTTCCGTGACACACAACTGTGGGCCACACACTTCTAAGTATTTTTCGCGGAAACACGATTGTGTGCCACACAGCTGAGCCACAAGTTGAAACTCGCGGAAACGCTGTTTTGTCTATTTTTTGGGCGGTAAATTCAAATGTCTGAATATATAAATAAAAATCACGTAAAAAACTCAATAAGTAGAACTCCAGGCTTTCGTCCTTACCATTCAGTGCAAAAAGGATCTTCACTTTTATTTCTACATACTTGAAAAAGTTTTTAATTTTATTGTTTTGACGTATTTTGCTGCCAAATTTAAATTTCCCGCCAAAATCGAGCTACAAAAACGACAATCACCTTGTTTGTCGTTTTTGAGCCACAAAGCGAGCTATGGAAATCTTGTTGGTCGCGGAAACACACTTGTGGGCCGCACAAAAGGCCGCGGAAACACTCTTTTCGAGCCACACCCGCAAACTATTTGTGGGAGCACGGAAAAACGCCTATAAACGGCTACCAACGTACCGATTATTTCACCGACCGGAAGAGCCTACATCTACATGGAAGACTGGCAAACTTGTTTCCTATCGCCGTCACCAGAGCAGGTTCTACGTTCAGCCGGCAAGAGCCCATGATTTTCTATGATCATTCACGATTCCGAGGTAACACCGCGAACCTCGTCGTACCTAGCAGTCTAGAACGTACCTTGGAAGTGCACCTAGCTAATCGTTTACACTTTTAGGTATCACTTATGTAACATCCCGAAAGACCGGCAAAGATTAAGCCATAGTCGGTCGATCCGGAATCATTCTAACGGCATTTCCTACGACAACTATTCTTCTAATCTAATCGACGCAATCAATAATCTATGCGTTCTTCTCCCTTCTGAACCGCAACAGAAAATGCCTTGTGCGGAAACTTAGCTTGATAGAAATCGAATTTTACGTCAAAAGTCGGATTTCTAGTCGCTGAATAGCCGGAAATTCACTTAGAATTTGCCTACAACTCTAAAAACAAAAGCCTCTTTGCCGGACTGAAACTGAGTGAAGGGCAAGCATACTTTTCTAAACCGGGTGGCAACTCCTCTCGTTTCCAGGTTGCTTTCCCCTGAGCTGACCAGCAGTCACTGAACCAAAACTGGAATAAGTTTTTCTTCACTTCCATCGTTCATTGCCGCATGCGAATCGTTGGCCTGCTCTAATGCTCGACTCAATCAGCCGTCCGGATTTCGCATTCTGGCCCGGAAATTTGCAGTCTAATCCGGCAGTCGGCTACCGGGCTACACTAAAAGCATTGCTTTCGTCAAATTTTCGCATCAACCTATCGAGGGATTGCCAACAGGTACCTAGCGATCATTTTTGTCACGCGAGACCGTTCGTCCTAACCGAATCCTTTTAGAACACGCTGAGATACCTTTTCAGGCTCTGCTAGCCCACAGAGTCCATCCCTTACGAGCGAAAATGGAGATCCTTACAACGTCAAAGATAGCTCATTTCCAGATCCGCAAAATCCGAGATCTCCGCATAGATATTCTCCTCATCGTCCTCATAAAACAGCGCATCCGCCACTTTCCCATACGGCGACAGTAGCCCCTCATCCAAATTTTGAATCTTTCCATCTTTCGCGGGCTGTTCACTACGCGATCGGAATTTCATCAAATTTTTCAATTTCTCCCTCGAGCTATGCCCTACACTGCTCGTATCACTATCACATCCAGAGGACATTGACAACCGACTGAGAGAAAACCGTTTGTTCATGTTTTCAATCAGGTCAGGTTGCTTAGGGCCCATGCTCTGAACAGACCGTACGACTTGCTTGGCGTTGGTCAGCGAATTATCAACTTTCGAGAACGAGTTCCGTGTAAAAAGCGGGCGCACTATGTTCACCGGGGACCCGATTTTAAAATTCAGGCCGAACTTTCGTTTGGGGGTGTCACTTTTTACTTCTTTTCTTGCTGGGTCGCACAGGGCGGATTCGACTAGCTTCGTGTGTGTGTCCGGAAAAATCGGTAGGGATGCCTTGATCTGCTTCTGCCAGAAGTCGCCGCGGTCGCGACAGGTTGCTAGCGCCCTCTGGTAGGAGGCGTGGAATTTTTTCTGCTCTTTGTTTTTCCGGTCTGGTGCTGAAATGCGGCGTAAGCACCAGCCCGAATGGGTATCCATTTCGATCATACGGGGTGTGTCCACTTCAGACACGTTGCAAGCGAGGATGACTTCGGACTTTTTGATTGCTTCTAGACGCAGCAAACCTGAAAATTGCATACATTAGCGAAATAAGTCCATATTTGCACTGAGTTATGAATACAGATCAGCTACTGGTGAGCAAATGCATGTACGAATAATTGTAGTCGATACGCTGGTCACGGATAAACTAGAGTTACCAGACGTTTTTCTGAATACCATTATTTTCTTGTGCCATACATGATTGTGTTGTCTACAAATGCTGGGATACTTCAAATAACTTTATTATGAAAACACAGCTAGTGATTCTACTTAAAATAATAGTACAGATACCATGTTATCTGATACCAAGGTCGAAAGTCGTTTTTAAAGTTAACTGAGTATGGCCAGTTACCGCGATATCTGATATTCAGATAGCACGGTCCCGACTGTGGTAACTCGTCGTGGTATCTGAAAGTCATTTCACTTTTATCATCAACAACACAGGAGCCTGGGTTTGTCAAATTGGTCTGAAACAAGTTTGATATTTGTCATAATAATAATAATAATGTCATGTGAGTGGGTGCAAGGGCTTCTTTTGGGATGACTTCTAAAAGTAAGAATTTGGAAATTGTCGTTTTTGAAAAGCAACGGTAGGATCAGATACTATGATAACTGCAAAAACGACACAATGCAGATCCAGTTACAGTGGTATCAGATATCAGATACCATGGTAGATGAAAAAACGCAACTAATAATGGCTAACAAATGTAATGATAATAATCTTTATTCAGCAGAAAAGCCATATAACAAAAAGAACATGCAAAACAAAACAAAACTAACGGTTACACCTTCCCGGATCTAAACCTGTACATACTAAGTTCAAGTGCTCTCTGTAGCCTACGTATTTTGCAGAGCAAAATAACACTAGAGAGTAGCGCCAAGACCTATCCTTTCCATGCTTCGCAAACGTACCATAGTCGTAGCGCCACCCATTAGGGTCACTGGAAAACCGGAACCCCGGAATCTCCCTAACCTAGCCTAACCAAATGGTTAGGTAAAACTAACCAAAAGGTTACAAAACCTTTTGGATAGGTTAGGTTAGGGAGGTTCCGGGGTTCCGGTGTTCCGGTTTGTCAGTGACCCGCCCATTACGCTTGCGGGATTTAAAGCGAAACAAACTTGCGGATTAGAAATTTCTAGTAAGGCTAAGACGCGGTCTGCACACATCTTGGAAACCGGCCGGGAGGTAGTATCTTTTTTTTGCAATGTTCAGAATATGAAGTTACTGGAGCCATCACTGGTGCGCGACCGATTGAGTTTCAGTAGGGACGTTCACTATCGCTAGTGGTGTGTCACTTTTTTTCAAGTGTTGGTGCTACTCTCTAGTGTTATTTTGATCTGCGTATTTGGCAGAGCAAAATAACACTAGGGAGTAGCACCAACACTTGAAAAAAGTGACACAGACTCGATTAGCAGCGATACTAGCACCACTAGCGATAGAGAACGTCCCTACTGAACTGAAACTCATTCAGTCGATTACCAGCGCTGTCTCTGATAACTTCATATTCTGAACATAGCAAAAAAATTATACAGCCTCCATTGTTTCCTTGGTGTATGCAGACCGCACCTTTGCCTTACAAGAAGTTTCCAAACCCGCAAGTTTGTCTCGCTTTAAATACCACAAGCGGCGCTACAAGTATGGCTCGTTTGCAAAGCATGGAAAGCATAGGTCTTGGCGCTACTAGTGTTATTTGCTCTGGTATTTGGAAACTTCCACGATGAGGTGGAAATTCGTTGGTTTCAGAATACGGGAGGCAAATACAAAGCCACCACAAAACATTTATCCCTTAAATGCGAAAGCATCTGACGTTAGAGGAGAAAACGGAACCAATACTCTATACACTGTCAGAAATTTCATAACAGATCGCGCATAACACTTTCAAGAATAACACCCTTTCACTTAGAAATAAAGTGTTATGACCAATTAAGTTTACACTATTTCGTGCCTAGACCTCCAACAACACCTTCAATTGGTAAAAATAATACACTGGCAGAAGTTACGTAACGACAACAGAAGGATGCCCGGTTTCAACAGATAACACTTTGGGATGTTATCTGTTACGTTTCTTTCGTTCCCGTTAGTATTTTTACCAATTGAAGGTGTTGTTGGAGATCTAGGCACGAAATAGTGTAAACTTAATTGGTCATAATACTTTATTTCTAAGTGAAAAGGTGTTATTCTTGAAAGTGTTATGCGCTATCTGTTATGAAACTTCTGACAGTGTATGACTAAGTTCAAAACACGTCAGTGATCCTCAGGAAGAACGAGAAAACGTCTTTCCAACGACTCAAACTCTACACTCAAATCATGTATCAACCAATCGCGGCGATCGTTGGTCACAGCTGTGGTGCCGCTTCCGGCTCTTCCGCTAGGTACCCGGCGAGTTTGCATCGGCAAGGAGAGTTACTCATCAAGCGTATTCTCCTCAAAGAAAATTATACCAGGGAAGAATGGACACTCCCATAAGCTCCATGAGTCGCGTAAAATGGCACCATCTAGCGTAATTTTCTTCGTTAAAAATGTTGCGCCGTTGCTGTGCTGTTGACACTTTCGCTTTCTCACTTCTCTTTCATCACGGATTTTCCTGTTTACTGTTTTCTTAGGACAGAAATCATGCTTGCTGAGATTCTGAGAATATTTTTCCTGTTCTGTGTATGATCAACATATCTTTTGTATTTTGACCAAGATGAAGGACAAGAAATGAAGATCATGGAGTAAGTGTGCAACTTCTTCTTACCTGGTTCTTACAAAGTTCATTTTGTTTCAAGTTCATTTTGTCAAATGTTTTTCAGGATTTAAAAATCCATGATTTCAAGACTTTCACAATTTTCTGACATCTTTACTGATTGCAGTAAGAACTAGATTTTGGGAATGCTTAATTACCTATCACATAAGGCTATAAGGTCATAAGCTCTGTTTGACATTTTGTTTTTTTACTTGCCTGCTTTTGCCACAGGCTCACAGCACAGGCCACACAATACCAAACTCCTTTTGAACTCTAACAAGAACTTCCATTTATTTAATTGGTTTGAAAGCTATGCTTTGATTATGTCGGATTAAGTCTTTATTTCGGATTGTTATAGACACTATGAGTATGAGCATTAGCCTAGTCTTTCAAAATTATTTTTGCATGTGGCGCATTTTGTAGTTCCAAACTCCCTACTCTGAACTGATTCAGAAGCATCGTCAAATGTACTAACAAGGAACACTGCCAAACAAGTGACAAAAAGCCTGGAAAAGTAAAAAAAAAAAAAAAACATTGATACTGTCCCTCGATCAATTTAAGCTTCCAGTCAAGGTTCAAAAGTGTATTAAAGGTCACCGTTTCGAGATAGGAACCCGCTGCCAAACAGTGCCAAGTGGACACCCTCTAAAAAAAAAGTATAAATAAAAACAGACTATAAGCATAATCTGAAACTTGTTAAACTTGCTGAGACCCATGTTTGAGCCAAATTTATGTTCTGAAGTTATTCAAAAAATAAAATGAAAACTGTCCCTAGAATGGGCATTTCACAGCAGAGTGTCTGAATTAGTATGTGTTGAAGGCTGAATTTCTGGTGTTTAACTCTTTAAAAGCTAGAATTTAAGTAAACATTCGCATGGCCATCTCCTTGCTAGGCCATATATTTGCGAGTTCAATACTACACAGATCTATTCTAGCTGGTTAAGCCGGAAATTAAACAGCTGCACAAACAGCTTCCTCCTTTCTCCCGTTACAACCAAAAATCAAAGAGCCATAGACTGTTTAGATAAATGGTATACCAGTATTCCAAACCAAAGTCCTTCGATCCTAGCAAGTAATTTGCAAATTGTATCCTGTCACTGTGTAAGTCTGGTTTGTAGCAGTGTCACAATGTCCCTGTTTGACCCTTTTTGGGTTTAAAAGAAGTCCCTATTTTCAAGCACACCTGTGGCAGCGCTGCATATGTGGCAGCCCTGGCGAAATACCCTTATTATTTTGCTTAGGCTACAGTTAAAAACAGTTGCAGTCCCTTACAGTTTAGCTCGACCCGACCACATCTCTGCTACGAAGCTGCAGAGTTTTTTAAGGTCATTGAAAAAGTGTATTTTCCTTTATGTTCAAAAGAAATGCTATACTATATTTATGTAAAATGTATTGTTTGTCTAGACATGGAGGAAAATTCTGAAACTTGCCATTCAGGTTTAAATTTTTTGAGCCGTTTACCTCTTAAACACATGGTGGAAAATTCTGGAACTTGCCATTCAGGTTTAAGTTTTTTGAGCCGCTTACCTCTTAAACAGTGACAAGTGCAAATAATTATCAAAAGCCAAGATTATGGTGCGAGGCTGCCACAATTTGAACTTGTTGCCAAGACCTATCACTTTGCTTGTATTTTTGCCTTTTAAAGGACACCTGAATGAAGAGTACCAAGTACAGGGATGCCACGAAGTCCATGCAAGTCCCTAAATCGGTCTTAGGTCCCTTTTTGTCCATATTGATCCCTAAATCACTTCTCTGGTCCCTTTTATAGTTTTTCTTGACCAAAATAACTTGCATTTTCTTTGAATATTTTTTTGGGGACAACTGTCAACCTGCTTGCCAGAACTGGTGGACTCGGACTCTAGCCGCCTTTCTCATGGACTCGAACTCGTCTTGGAATCGAAGTTCACAGAGCAGGACTCGGACTTGTCTTGTTTCGAAATCCAGCCGAGTCAAGAGAGTAAACGTCTCAACCCGGTAATTTTCAACTAAAACAAACTCCAGCAACCAATTAAAAGAGAATGCACAATAGTTGATTATGGCACACCTTCTTTCACAGGATTAGGTCAAGGAATACCGTAGAGATATAAGTAATAAAACCAAGAACCATAGGAATTGGGAATTGATTTTGTTCTTTTTTATTTTTCAGGTTCTTGTGAAGAACTTGACGAAGCTTCCAGCTGTGAAGAACCTGACGAAGCTTCGCTTTTTTTGCGTGCCCCTTTTCTACTCTGCGGTCACTAATGGAAACCCGGCCCTTCAACTGAGGCATCGATCTTTTTCTACTTTCAAGCATCTCTTTGAAGAATCAGAACAAAAGGTAAGTTCCCAACAATGTCCTCCCTCCACAGGGCTCCGATACGGGCTGGCTCCGTCAATTATGTATCCATGCCTTATGCTTGTTTTCCTCACAATGTTTCAATCCAGTCCATGGACACTAGCACCAGTCACTCTGTTCCGGCTCCTGACAAGCATGCTAAGTTTCATTGTCCTTCAATCACCAGAAACCCAAATCGGGTACCCGAGAATGGAGGGATCGAGATGAAACTTGGTGGGAAGAATAAGCACAAGTCCTAGATACATTGATGACTTAATTGGATCCGATTCAGGCACTGTGGGGAGTTTGGGGCGGGATTCTGGTGATCCCGCGAGCTCGGTACTTTTTAATAAAAATATGCCAATGGGATCAACTCAAATAAAATCTGGGATTTTGGGTGGGAAAGACCCAACCACAGTCAGCTAGGGTCCTAAGATTTCATACGAGCCCCCTCCTGGTTCTAGCTTTAGGGAAATACTTTCTACCCAGACAAGTACTTCGCCCGGAATCTGGCTGAAAACGGAAAATTTGTTAAAAGCTAAAGTTGTTTTGTAGTTGATTAGAAGTCCGATTAACGGGTGACAAGAGTTGCTGAATCCATATATGACTATCATTCTTTAGCCGGATATATAGTTTGTCCGGAATCAGTCTGAAACCGGAAAACTGGAAGAAGTAAGGCAGGATCGTTTGGGTTGGCTTGTAGGGGTAACTTGGTTTCGTCAGGTGATAAGCTATTTGGCCTGAATTTGTTTCAGAATTTGAGGGTAAAAATGTTGAAGGAGTCTTGCGAATACTGGATCTGGGGAAGGCAAAACCCAATTGTCTGAAAATTTTCCACACACCCGATGTGAAAACTATTCTAACTATCTATTACAATAAGAGCTGGAAGCTCATATGGCACTTGCAAGGTTTAGTAAAAGGATGAAAGTAGGAATTTGCCAGTCCGTGGGTTTGTTGTGATCTTTTGTAAGCAAAATCCTTGAGATAAGAATGACGATGGACCCAAGGAAATCACGAGAATGTATCGTTTGGTAAAGAAGTAATTTTTTTTGCACTTGGCTGTGACGATGGGCACTTTAAAGGACCCCGCTTGCTTATTCTGCTTTTTATAATATATCTAACTCCCATACAGAATTATAAGCTTCTAAAATTCCCACCTTTCTCCGTTGTTTCGTTTTGTGCCTACGAAATTTTAGCGCTTTTTTGGCCTTGCCGAGTTTTGCCTGTCACACAACGAAACGTTTGCCGGGATCATCAACGTCTGCTGACAACTCTTTCACACATAAGGATCTGAGAAGCTTATGTTTATTACTTCTTTTATTTGCTTAGTTTTCACACTTTTGAACCACGGCGCGATCAGTTTTCAAATGTTTTGCGCCCAGCTGCCGCGTCGGAGAGCAGGAAGGCTGGACACAGTCGACAGGTGCCAAAAAGAAAATCGCTAATTTAAGATGGAAAGTAATGGTATTTTCGAAAATGTTTTTTTCTGATCCATTTCATAGGGAAAAGATTATTTCTAGTAAGAGTTGTGCTTTAAGGGCGCTAGAAATTCATCTGTAATCAGAACCCTTGAGGCAAAACTGATCATGGGCCCTTTAGGATCATGAATATATTTAATTTGGTTAAGATGCAGACTTTAAGGGTGGTGGAAAGTCATTTCTAAGCAAAACCCTTGAGGCAACAATGATCATGGGCTAATGGGGACCATGAAAATGTAGATTTTGTTTAAAAGTATTTTTTGTACTTTGCGATGAAGAAGAGTACTTTAAAGGATGGTCGGATCTGGGAAGTGACAATTTCTAATCCAATCTTGTCAAGTCTCTAGTGTTCAAGCCAAGTTTCATCGTCCTAGCACATCTGGAAGTACCTTAAATCGCGATCACGGAATACCGGACCCCCTCCAACTTCACCCAGAGTGCGCGAATCCGGTCTGGTTCTGTCACTGATTTATCTAGGGCTTTCACTTGTTCATCCCGAAGTGTCATCCCAATCACTACACTCTAAGCGTGTCACAAAATATCCGCCCCCCCCCCCCGAATATCCCACATTGATCAGATCCTGTCCGCACTTGAAATCGGACATCTGAGACATGAGTTCTTTCCGAATATCAAGTTTCATTAAGATCCGATGACCCATTTAAAAGTTGGACATTTCTAAAGATTCAGGACTCCCCCTCCCTCCACTCCCCCCACGATCGCCAAATCGGAGAAACGACTGTTCTTAAGTTAAAATTGTCGAGTCCCTGATATGCCTTCCAAGTTTCATTGGTTAAGCATCTTAACCCGGGATCACCGGAATTCCGGAACCCTCCTTCAAACTCCCCCACGGTGCTCGGATCCGGTCCTATCTTGTCAACCATGTATCTGGGGCTTGTGCTTGTTCTTCCCTCCAAGTTTCATTCCAATCCGTCCACTCTGAACATGTTTTCTTTGGTGATTAGCTATTTGGCCTTACTGTGTTTCTAAATTATAAGAGTAAAATGTTTAAAGCACAACTCTTACTAGAAATGATCTTTTTACTATGAAATGGGCCAGAAAAAACATTTTTCGGAAATATCATTACTTTCCACCTGAATTTAGCGATTTTCTTGCTAGCGCTTGTCGACTCTATCCAGCCTCCCTGCTCTCCAACGCGGCGACTGGGCGCAAAACATTTGAAAACTGAACGCGCCGTGGTTAAAAAGTTGTAAAACCAAGCTAATAAATGAAGTCAAAAATAGAAGATTGTCATATCCTTATTTGTGAAAGAGTTATCAGCGGACGTTGAACATTCCGACAAACTTTGCGGTGTGTGACGGGCAAAACTCGGCACGGACGAAAATGCGCTAAAAATTCGTAGGCACAAAACGAAACAATAGAGAAAGGTGGGGATTTTAAAAGCTTATAATTCCATAAGGGAGCTGAGTATATTATAGTTGACAGAATAAGCAAGAGGGGTCCTTTAAGGAGTCTGGCAAAGACTGGATCTGGTGAAGACAAAACCTAATTGTCTGGATCAGATATTGAATTTTTGGGATCCCATCGGAACCTTTGGTCTTGTTCATTTAGTGTATTTATTTTAGTTCAGTTTGCTAATAGTTACCTTTTTTTTTAGGAATGCCTGTTCACTGCGTTGTTCCATGGTGTAATCACCGGCACACAAAGCATGGAGCTAACAACCGTTATTTCTCGCTGCCCATCGGTGACCCGGCTAAGCTGAAAAGTTGGCTTGACATTTTGGAGGTCCCTACTACTGAATGAGATGTTACTGTTCGGTAATTTTGTGCAAGAATATATTTAGTGACTTTCGAAATAAAACTTTTGTACATTTTAATCCTACTGTCGTATTTATGGTCTGCAACCAGTGCAAAAGCAGGGTAGGCTACGCTATGTGGTCCAGTAGAAGATTTCTGTGCAGCGCTCGAGTACGAAATCAGCTGTGTAGGCTACGACTCGTTATCTAGGGATATGCAATTCAGCAGACCTGTCCAGTCCAGTACCCTGGCTAAGCAATCGAGTACAGCAGCATGGTGCATTCCGATCCGTCTGATCCTTCATTTCATGATGTCTTTGATAGATAAATAGAACCAAGGATGCACCGTATAGTGTATTATTATAACAGGTGTTCCAGATCGGAAATGGTGGCTTCGAAACTAATTAAGTAAATACTTTATTTCTAACACGCCGTTTGAAAAGCGGAGTATGTAAAATAAAACAATTAAATAAAACAACAAATACAATCTACAATTTTTCGTTGTCGGCCAGAAAAGAATGTGCGCTATCATGTGCTGGCTGGGTCCTGTTACTCCTGTTGCCCATGATTTTTGGTAGAGCCGACGAAATTTCCAAAAGTGTGACGGTGACGCTTGGAAACGGTTCTCATCTTCTGCAACTCCTTCTTCCGTTGAAGATTGTACATCTAACTCAAAAGATAATATAACTGATCCGCCGAATCCAATCGAGCAATATCATAAGGCCGATTTTCCGTGCCATCTAGCGTCGTAAAATAATTCCAAGCTCCCAGGAAGAAAAGATCGCTAGGTGGCTAGACCGTCGATTTTTCACGACGGGATTTTTGGCAAGTGTCCTATCTTCCTGGTATTAAAATCTTTGATTCTCCTAGCCAACGTACACTAAACCAGTCAACACACTTTGCCTACTGATGAAAGCGGAGGAAGTAGACGGATCTGAAGCTTGAAAGGGTGAATGTTGCCTGCTTTTCTGTTATTTCTGTTATTGTTGCCAACAATTTTTCTACAATTTGTGAATAACGTTGGGACGTTGAATTAATGTTTGGGCTGGTGTTCGGATTCAGCAGGAAGAAAGGGTACACACAAGAATCATTCCTATCGGGTGATAATGGTTACTCCTCTGTTTTCTTCCATATCGATGTACTCCTGTAACATGACATTTAAAAACAGAAGGCGAAAACGCATTAGACGTTTCCGGTACCTTGAAAGTACATCAGAGCCTATTCCTGTTTCAGGACAAACGAGTTGAGGAGTATTTGCAGAAAACACAGTAAAATAAAAACTTAATTTGCATGATCAATTACTGGACAAGCCAAGACAGTCAAATCGCTTAAATTTGCAGAAATTACAATACGACAAAAACTTCACTGGCATGATCAATCACAGTAGAAAAACCTAAGAAAGTCCAGTAACTCGAGCTGGATAATTCCATTTCGTTTTCTTTTTCATTAGTGTCTCTAGCCGCCTTTGCTCGAAGTTCGATGTGAAACTGGGACCTGACTATAGCCGGATGAACTTAATGCTCTCAGAATGGACCGGAAAAGATTTTGCGGGCGCGACGGCAAATTTCAAGACTCGAGCATACCCAATATGTCCGTTGGGGTCGGACAAGAAAATCCTGACCTAAACTCTTCCGAGGGGTTACCCACACCTCGGCACCTGATGTACTTGTACACCCTTTCCCGGCACCGGTCGGGGCCGGGCATAAATCATGCGGTTCCCGCTTCTAAACATGCAAATTTTATTGGCATCGTGACAACCAGTACCAGCTGCTGTCAGCCAGTGCTGGCACTTTTTCGGGCACCTGATGTACACTAAAAGTCGAGAGTAGGTGAAACAAAATTGACATATTCGGGATTAAGCAGCAATGGAAGAGACCAAGACGGAATACGACGGAAAATACAAAACATAATACATTAATTACAGTACAAATCTGGAAAGTTGTAAGTAGTGAACTGAAAGACAATATGGCTACTCAAACAGGATTTGAACCCGCGCCCTTCGGCGTTCATTGTCAGCACTCTACCATTGAACCACCGAAGGGCTTGTGTGTTCGCAAACCATTAAAATCGACCGTTGTTAGAGGCGGGCTTACAGGAACAGTGACCTCTCTGAAGGTTTACTCGTCTAAGCAGTTCACATCCCCATCTCACTTGATTGGGGTCACAGACTTCTGAATATACTTCAAAATCTAGTTCTGGTCGTTAAAAAGCTCTTGTATAATATTCTATTTAAAAGTAACACTACACAAAAAGTGAAGAAAAATTCGTTTGTTTCGCGAGTATAAACGACGTAGTAATTTTAAATGTTTGAATGAACAAGATCCGGTGTCATCCGGTGTGAACCAAAAATTTGTTCATGTTCATGCTATTTATATGTGTACTGTATATAATCAGGAATTAAAATAGTCTTACGCCTTCAACAATCACGTGGTCGGACATTACTACCAGTACCGTTGGATTTCTAATTGTGTTGCGAGAGCAACACTTTGGTTTTGTCGTGTTTTTTTTTTGTTCCTAGCACCCCGATTTCAGCTTATTCCTAGAAAGTGGTAAGGGTCTAATCTCTGCGGTTTTTACGGAAAGTGTGGACCTTAGGCCGGATTGATGAATATGACATTACATTTTGGCAAGTTCCGTAGAGCTCTTGCCTGGGGCCAAAAAGGATGGTTTTTGCTTGTCGACGAGCTACAGCCAACGGTCTGTGAAGTGAAGTGGAGTTGTATAGCCTATGTCAGAGAGGGTTATCTGAAGTAGTTCACCACGTCTTTCGTTTCATTAAACCACGTTTCTGCTTTCGAGTGGAAAGCTCTGTTCTAGCAGGCAAGCAGACAGGCACCAGTTTCAAACTGAAGATGGACTAAAATCTATAAGTGCTAAATATGTGCGGCAGTAACTCGTCCCCACAGCCAACATATCTTCTTTGAGTGACAAATAGAAAAATTTAGAGAAACAAAAAAGTGGCATTTTCCCACGGGTCCGAAAGTGCTGCCATCTATTGTTTCTACACATTTCTGTTCGTGATTTCTGCTCACTTTATCGTTCCATTTCTTACACTTGGGATTGAGGAAGAGAATTGGTATCAGACATGCCTCTTAAACTTTAAAAGTTCTCTCATTGGTAAACATATTAGAGCTTGTCCGTTGCTCCTTTCTAAGTCGTGATATTAGAAAGTTGGCCTACGGCAAAAAAGTCAACTTTTGAACTAATACAGATAGATTTTTTTTTTTTCAACGGCAATCGATAGACCTTGATGAGCTGATCAAAGTATATGTCATCTGTTTTTTGGTAGAAAAATTCCTTCATGAGATACAACAGTTTGAAAGTTTAGAGGGGTTGACAACTTCAGTAGTAAGGTACACACCGAAACCCCAAATAGTCCGACCCCAATTGTTAGACATGTAGGGGACTTGTAAGCAACAATAGGCTGCTAGACCATAAACATCTTCGGCAATGAGGGGTTAGCAACTTTTGCTAGTTGGTGTACCTATTAATCCTATTATATGTTTCCTGTGTATTTGATCCTGAGAAAAGTTTGGTACCATGTCTATCACGGGGAGATGGACTTGTAAGGAAGAATCGGTTGCTAGAAGGGGTTCATAAGGGGCTAGAAACTTCTGCAAATTGATGCACATTTTATTTGATCTTTATAAATCTGAGGGTAAGACAATTAGTCTCCATGGTCGATCAATCTAACTTAGAATCAAGTCTTTAAGGGGTAGACAACTTTAGTGGTAGGGTGTATAATGTTCCAAGTTTTCACCAGTCACGATTGAAAAGGATTAAGTTCAACAGCTGGCTGCACATTTTATTTGATCTCTATAAATCTGAGGGTAACAAAATTAGTCTCCATGGTGTATCACTGTAGCTTAGGATTAAATTAGTGTTTACGCATTATTTTGATCCTGAAAAGTTACGGATAGCTTTATAATACTAACTAGGTTATATCAGACAATGTTCCAAGTTTTCACCAGGCACGACGTCTACGATTGAAAAGGATAAAGTTCAACTGGCTGCAAAGAATTTAGTCTCTATATCTGATATTCTTTTTTTTCAACGCTGAAAGATATCCGTATGATTACGGATTGTGTCATCAGTCCAGAAATAAAATCTTCTTTAACATAACATTTTGAAAACGTCGATGGGTTGACGACTTCAGGATTTAACCGATAGCGAAGAAACAAAACCAAAGTGTTGCTCTCGCAACACTTAAGTCGGCGAAGCCGAACAAAGGTTGCCGCAACACTTCTCGTTGCCCAGGCAACGTAGGTCTAGTTTTAATTCCTTTAAAGGTTTGAGCGTGGAGCGTTCGGAAATAACGAGCACTGCTCCATAAAAGAGCCGCGCCGTGAAATCTAGATATTGGGAACATTGATCTATTAGTTTTACTAGAGCAAGAGCAGAGAAATGAGTAGAAATCGACAAAACAACCGTCAGCGCCAAAAACCGGTTAATGCAAAAATATTAATATGAACATGGACTAACAAAAGTCTGGTCCCATGCCAACTAGACAGTCTGGCAAAAACCGAGATGCTCAAATTCTCGGCTTGGACGATAAGAAACGAGTTTACTTCAGATTCAAAAGATTACCAGACCTTAGTCCGACGACAGTACGTCACGGGAAAATTCGTCTCACGAACATCTCACTCCACTGTGATTACCCTTACAAAACAAACTATGTGCTTTGTATGGCACTTCGAGCATACTCAAGCGCCATAAAGCGATCGTCATGTCTATCGGTCTGTCCCGGTTTTGCTAGTTTGGGCACTTCCATATAAGCTAGGACAAAAAAACTTGACAGGCGTATCAGGGACCTGACCAGATTGACTAGGATGTAGTCACATCACCGATCCGGTCATCGTAATCGGATATGAATGAAACTTGACAAGTGTCTCAGATGATCCATTTTAAGTCCGGGCTGGATCCGGTAACTGTGGGGGGGGGAGCCGGAGGGGGGCACCGTAAATACCGTGGAACGCTTAGAGTCAAGGGATCAGGACGGAACTTGGTGGGAAGAACAAGCATAAACCCTAGATACATTATTGACAGACCAGGATCGGATCGGGGCATTGCGGGAGAGTTGGAGTGGTTTTCCCGGAATTCCGGTGATCGCGAGTTAGGGTACTTCTTGATGTGCTATGACGACGAACTGAGCAGGCGTATCAGGGACCTGACCAGATCGACTTGGAAATAGTCACTTCCCCGATTCGATCATCGGGGGGGGGGGGGGGGGAATCCGCAATCGTGAATCTAGTGTCATGCAAAACTTTCAAACGGGTAATCGGATGTGAATGAAACTTGACTCCTTTAAAAACTGTTTTAACACGTTATATAAGTTAAAGCGGGTGGTTCCCAAAATCACCACGATATTTTTGTCCACTCTCACAATGCCCACGATCAAAATGCCCACGGTTCAAAATGCCCACGATCAAAATGCCCACAATTAAAATGCCCGAGATTCAGAATGCCCACAATTCAGGTGGAACACCCGAAACCGAAATCGTCCGAAATGCCGGTGGCTCAAAATGCCGACAGTTCATACTGGTCACAGGAGAGGCTAATGTCGTCTTGTTCAAAATGCCGAAGGCTGAAATGGCCACAGGGGAGGCCAAAATCATCCTGGGACAACGGACAACGAGATCATAAGGGACAGGATTAAACACGGAAAAGGTTTTGAAAGGAATTGTTTTATTGTTTCTTGAAAAATGATCCGAAAAGACCAACAAGTTAAAGCTCTTAAAGAAATGTTCCAAGAGGGTTCTTGGAACTTGAGGAAAGCACTGTGCTTTTGCTTTATCTAACCACGAGGCAATACACATGTTTCTTGTAAATATTTTACCAGTAGGCTAGTCTGTTTTATTATAACTGAGATTATACCAGTTCAGCATACGATCATCGCCATTCTGATACTCGGTCTACTCTTCCCTCTGCTCACTCACCCTTAATTTAAGTTTATTACGGACTGACCACCTCAAATAATCCAATCGTGGGCATTCTGAACCGTGGGCATTTTGAGTCGTGGGCATTATGAGTCGTGGGCATTTTGAGTCGTGGGCATATTTTAACCGTGTGCATTTTGAGCCGTGGGCATTTTGAGTCGTGGGCATTATGATCGTGGGCATTTTGAGTGTTAGCCGTTAAAGCTGAACTGAGACAGTGTATGAACAGAAAATTAAAGCAGAAGACAAGTTGAGTAATAACAGCGTCATGCCTTTCGAAAGTTCAAACTGACAAACACGTCTCAGCCTGGTCTCAGCAGCCAACAAGAAATAACGAGGTACCGTATCGGTTTCGAGACGGGAGTTGTATGTTCAAGTTTCGACGACTCCTTGACTGAAGGTGCAGAAAACGAACAGTTTCCGTTCACTACTTTAGATACGGCAGGATTACTAACTAGCCAGGGAACAAATTTAAAGTTTAGCCGATACCCGAATTTAGTTATTCATCACGTGTTCACTTAAATAGGCCTGAAAACCCGATAAAGATGCGTCAGTCCGTTTGTCCGCTTTCCACAGATAATGTATTTCTTCGACTTAACTTAATCCTTCGGATTTGTGGTACCTATATGCGCTTGTTCCTCTATGCTTGAAATATTTACCAACTACAAAGGTAAGCCACTGCCCAAAATAAGCGCGCGCTTATCGTCTTTAATCATGCAAATCCAGGCTTGTTTTCAAATTCAAACTCTGCGAAGCTGGATGAATTTCGGGTTTTCGTACAAGCAACGCACATTCTGAACGTCTTTACTAGAGCCTCGGGTGAAAAAAGGCAAAATCCCTGAAATAAGTCAAAATGTTTCAGTATCTTCAAATATCAGACGTAAAAATAAGCTGCCTTGTCAGTTATCCTTTTACATTCATGGAAGCTTTAAAGGACATCACGCACTACATAATGTTTCTGCTCAAAAGTTCTGATACAGTTGACCATATTACAACCAAGCTATGCTTACAGAAAATTACACAAGGCTTCGGCTGTTTTCAGCCTCTTTCCATGTCCCTGCTACCTTGGATGACACAATCTTGTCAAAATTTGCATAACCGGTCTCCGGACGAATATTGTCCTTGGAAACAACGATCGGGAGCATGATACGTCTTGTGAAGAGAAGAAACGTGGCAAGCGTGATAATCAGTGTTTTGCCAATAGAGGAGATCGGATACACGAAGTGAAGATCTCGGGAACGAGAATGGATGGAAATACTGAAGTATAACGAATTACTCCTTTTAAGACATAGGATGCGCAACAACTCGTGTCTCGTGGGAAAGCGCAATGAAGGAATACTGAACTGAGAGCCAAGTACATTTGGTCAAGCTTGTCCGCGTCGTACACTTAAACTATCATCAATCTTGACTGATCAGTGCTGAAGTGTCCTGTGTGCAACGAAGCTTGGAAAATATCTAACGGTCCAGTCTGTCCTCATGTTAAGGGTTTGCCAAAAGCCCAAGTGAATTTCCAAATGAACGACCGACGACATATGCTAGTGCAACTATTAATGAGTCAGGTGCATTTTATCGTTAATGTTCCGAAATGTGTGGAGGAGGCCAGAGTTGCCTTTTGTACTGGAAGCTCTAAGAGCAGACGCCAAGTAGACGGTATTCCTTATTGAAGAGAATTGAGCACTTTGTACGGTTGCTGATAAAAGAGTTTAAAAGTTTAACTGAACAGACAACTTATTTTTACATCTTGGATTAGGCCAGACTGAATTATTTTGAATCAGCTAATTAAAAAACAAAATAAATGTGCATTTCAATAGCTAGTGAAGCGAAGCTCCGGAAATGAATGAATTCCGGAAATAAAAAAAATGAATGAATTCCGGGAATCAATTCCGATTGGAAGGTCACTTCTAAAGAAAGCCTATTTCTGCGTGTGACCCCAAAAAAGATTTCTTTTTCGTCAATCCTTTACCATGTTGATTTTTACCATCATAAACATTTAGCATAGTTGCTAAATGTTTCAAGCATAGAGGTACATGCCCATGCAGGTGCTAAAGTAGAGGTATGCTTATGTGAACAGTTACTTTAATGTGAACACTGCAGTTTTGGGCTAAATGGTAGACTGAGGATCCAAAATATCTGTACAGGTGTCTTCAGCTGCCCTTCTTACCTACATTGGCTAACTGGTAGTTAGCTTTATACACAGCAAGTGCATGGAAATGGCAAAGTCCGAAGTCAACAAACGTTCACATAAGCATACCTCTACTGTACATACCCGAAAGAAAAAGTTCATTCGACGAACATCGCTTATATGAATAGCGGAGCATCCAAGTAACGCATTCACATCATCAATTTCATGGAAAGACAATTGCCAAATTGTCACCCCAAAAGAAATATCTATATCCAGTCACATCACTAGTGGCAAACTTCTTTCCCGCCAATTTGACAAAAAAACCTAGGCTCTTGTGTTGGCGACGGTGAAAGTAAGATCACTTTTTCAGATACCATGGTATCTGCAAAAACGCAACCAATTTGAAGATTGAATTCTAAAAATGTATTAATGCATATAGGTTACGGTATACACATAGTTTAGACAGATAGGTAACATACAATGTATAAAGCTCTTTAAAACCGAAGTGCCAAATAATTATGTCAGATCATGGTCTGTACTCGTTGTTTTTCATTGAAAATTTGTCCTCAAAGTTACCTCCTCCGATTGGCCGTTTACCTGTTCACCACCCCCATTGGCTTAATTCTCATCTGCGAGTAGAAGTGTTTGAAAGTGTGTGTCTTTTGTATGATTTTTTTTATGGCACTTGCAGCCTCTGGCTCAAGTGCCATATACCGATCGCAATTCCGTCCGTCGGTCGGTCTGTCTGTCGGTCGGTCGGTCGGTCTGTCCGAATTTTTTTGTCCCACATGTTCGAGTTAGGGTACTTCCAGATGTGTTAGGACGATGAAACTTGGCAGGAAAATCAGGGACCCGACCAAACTAACCTGGAAATAATCAGTTTCCCGATCCGACCATCTGGGGGGGAGTGGTGGGCCGGGGAATTCTGAGAATTAAGCAGTTTTTTCACACTTTTTCGAGTTGGGGTACTTCCAGATGTGCTAGGACGATGAAACTTGGCAGGAGCATCAGGGACCCGACCGGATTAACCTGGAAATAATCAGTTTCCCAATCCGACCACCTGGGGGGGGAGTGGAGGGCTGGGGAATCCGGAAAACTGGAGTAGTGTGTAACTTTCGAACGGGTGATCGGATTGGAATGAAACTTAATAACTGAATAAATGGCATACCTCTGATGTCCCATTTGGAGTCTGGACCGGATTCGACAGCTATGGGGGAGTTTGGGGGGGGGGGAGACCGGAAATCTCGAGAAACGGTTAGAATGGAGGGATCGGAGTGAAACTTGCTGGGAAGAACTATCATCTGTTCCAGATAAATCGTTCATACATTTGGACTGGATCCGGACACTAGGGGGGGGGGGGGTGGAGGGGAGTTTCCCGGAATTCCGGTAATGGCGGTTTTGGGGATTTTCACGACGAAACTTGGGAGGCGAATCAGGGACCCGATCAAACTGACTTATAAATACAAATTTACATGATCCGATAGTCGTGGGGGAAGTAGCGGGAGGGGGAATCCGGAATATTGAGTCATGCGTAACTTTGGAACGGTTGATCGGATTTGAGTGAAATTTGATAATGGATCAGAGGACATGTCTCTGGTGATCTTCGTCATGTCCGGACCGGATTCGACAACAATGGGGGGGGGGAATACGTGACCGGCTCAGACTGGGGAGATCGGGATGGAACTTTGTGGGAATAATATAGAGATGCTCTGGATAAATCACTTACAGAACCGGATTGGCTCCGGCGACTGTGGGGGATTTTGAGGGGGGGTCCGGAATTCCGGTGATCGCGATTTAAGGTACTTCCAGATGTGCTAGGACGTTGGAACTGGGCTGGAACATTAGAGATTTGACAAGATTGGTTCAGAAATCGCCACTTTCCAAATCCGACATTCCTTAAAGTACCAATCTTGACCGTAAATTTAGAAAAATACTTTTAAGCAAATTATACATTTTCATGATCCCCATGAGCCCATTATCATTTTTGCCTCAAGGGTTTTGCTTACAAATGAAGTTCTAGCTCCCTTAAAGTGCGCATCTGAACCGCAAGGTCGAAAACTACTTTTTCTTATCAAACGATACATCTCAACCCATGATCATTTGTGCCACAAGGGTTTTGCTTAAAAATTTATTTTATCACCCTTAAAGTGCACATTTTAACCGAAAAGTGAAAAAAAATAATACTTTTTAGCAAACGGTAGATATCAATGATCCCTAAGGGCCTGTGATCGTTTTGTCTCAATAGTTTTTCTTACAGATGAATTTCTAGCGCCTATAAAGTGCGTATCATTACAGCCAAGTTCTAAAACAAAATACTTTTTCTCTAGCTCCCTTAAAGTGCGCATCTGAACCGCAAAGGTAACCTTAAAAGTACTTTTGATCAAACACTACATCTCAACCCATGCAAGTGCCATATGAGCTTACAGCTCTTGTTTTATATATCTTTACTCTTTTACTGTGCCTATGCCCTCGGACATTGCGTTATAAGTCATTCATTCATTGTTACTTCTTTTTCTTTACTTACTCCACTTTCGATATCTCTGTCTTTTGTCTAGTTTAGTATATGCATATGGACATATTGGACAAAAAACCGTGGGATATTGTGAAAAAAAGAGAAAAATTGTCATTACATAAATAGTCCTCTATAGGACATTGCAACTCGGAGGAATTTGCCAAATTTAAGAATTTCCCTCATATTTGTACTTCCCATCTCATCCACTAACATTCCTCCCTCATGATTCCCTGCCAAAAATTCTTCCCTTAAATCTTTCAGCTCATGACATTCACACAAATTTTCACATTGGGCAGAAGACGTAAGGACCATTCTTGATCCGGAGGACCCGGTTTAAGATTTTGTCAGGTTGCTGCATGGCCACTAGCCTACGACGCAACAGATATGTACAGAAGATGTATGTTAAAGTTTAACCGAAAGGACTGGGATAGCACAATCTAGTTACCCATCACTTATTCACTTAAATTGTCTTGAAGACCCGCTGAAAATGCGATACTTGGTTGTTCCGCTATTCAGGAATAATCAATTTTCAAATAGTGGAATTTCCATGTGATTTGTGGTACCTCAAATTTGTTGTATGCCTTATAAGAAAGATTTATGACTTTTTTTTTGTTCAGGCACTAAGCAATCTTCACCAATATCGCCACTGCTCACTGAAAAGCCTTGTTTGTGTTTAGATAAAAATTTCCCGCGTCATAGTAGAATTTTCGCTGTGGGGACGGCCGCAGACATTCTGAACGCCATAACTAGAGCAGATAGTGGAAAACAAAAAAATCCCTTTGCAGAATCCAAATAATTCAGTGTATTCAACTAAATGACACAAAAATAAGTTGGCTTTTCAGTTAAACTTTAAGCTGGTGCTCTACTGGCAATTGTAAACTGTCAGAAGTGATCGTAACGTGTCGTAAGCGGCCATTTTGGCAGTTTTCAACCATTGAGAGCTCGCCTGGTCCCGATGAGCATGGTTACGACGGTTACGACAGTGGAGGACCCACTTTACTTCGGACGTACCCTAGCTTTGAACGGCACCGAATAATGTGATCAAATACAAACCTAGCAAATTATTTATGAACAGTCCCGATGAAAAATTTTCGAGAATTAGGGGAATAATACCGCAAGATTGGATGTTATGTTCGTTATGTTTCGTTTATAATTTTTCATCGGGGTATGAGCGCTAAAATAGTGTAAGAAGAATAAAGTATATATAAACCAAACTACAATTTGTTTGAATATTTTTTTTTTACCCAGCTGGTTTACACCCTCAACGGCCAGGTTACGGCGTCCAGAGTATCCCAACAGACGAAAAAGAACTTTGAAAAAGGAGCAGCAGATGAAATTAAAATAATCTTATTTCATTTTTATTTCAAAGGAAGCTGCAACACTTGGCTCGTAGCAGATATTACTTATCATTCCCATTTTATTGTTTTAGAGGCGAAAAACAAAACGGAGTTCGTCCAAAATTGAGAGAAGTGTTAAAGAAGCAGCCTCTACCGTACCCTACTTACATCACATAACAGGCACCCACACTCCCATATAATTAGTATGAAGGTGTCAGTACTGTTCTTGTAAAGTCAGGAAACTCCGCGTATATTGCAAATTTAGGCGCTGAAGGTTCCCCAACGAGCCAATCTGCAGGACAAAAAAAAAATTGGCACGCTTGACTACTAGCATTACATATATGGGAATTACGTTTTAGTCATGACGTAAGTCGTATTCCTCTCAAGTTCAATGTCGTACAGCATGACTTCATCTTTTCTGTATACAGTCTCCATTTCAACAACTCTGTAATTTCCAAGAAAAATAGCAGGTGTATGAAGACAATTTCGTAAACCACACTGGCCTGACATATCACAAGAAATTAGAAGAAAAACAGACGAGAATGGGGGTTTAAAAGGCCAACGAAAATACTGAAACACGAGTGTCAATTTTTTTTTTTAATTCCTTGCAATTTTGGTTTTCACCTTCAGTTGTTTGTTGCTTCTCCACTTTGTTTTGGTGTTGTTTCATTTGATGGTCTTCATCCAATTTTTGCCATTTTTCTTGGAAATTCGAAGTTTTCGTTGGCCTTTAAAAAAAAACCTTCTGTTTTTCTTCTGATTTCTTGTAAGCAGGTGCATGCTCAGGGGCGGTTCGAAGTGCTTGGGCATGGGGGGGTGACGACCTCAAAACATACGACTAGGTAATCGGCAATTATGTCAATCAAAAACAATTGAAATAGAAAAGCACAGTACCACAGGCTCATGAAATATAAACATAGATTTTTAAAAGGTTATGAGTTTCAGAATGACGTTCATTTGAGCTTTCGCAGGAAACAGCCAATCTTCGGTGCCAGCTTCTGACGTATGTGCTCAAGACAACGTAAACTGAGCGCCGCAGGCGAGTTTTTTTTTAATCCGAGCAGAATTCAACTGCTTCCCCTACAAATTCTAGCTTTTCATGTAGCTCAGATCCCGAAATCTTAAGCTTAAAACTCCACCTAATTGACGCACTCTAGAACAAAATATCTAATAGGATACTGAGAAAGGCGCCGCAGGCAACATTTTTTAAATCTGACTTTTTACTGGCAAAACAAACCCAAAAATCTCAAGCTTAAAACCCATCAGAAGAACGCACGCTTCAAGTAAATAGTGAAAGGGTTGCTACGAAAGGCGCCGCAGGCGGAACTTTTTAAATCCGCCTTTTTTCTGGAAAAAGTTCAACTACGTCCAGTACAAATTATAGCTTTTAACGTGGTTCAAATCTTATGCCTAAAACGGCACCTAAATGACGCGCCCTGCCACTAGATAGAGAATAGACTACCATGAAAAGCGCCGCAGGCGAAGTTTTGGAAACATCTATGGGTCTTTTTTGGAACCCGAACAAAAGTAAGTGCTACATATGTTATTACAGATCTGTCCCTAACCCTGATAACTCTAGGACGGAGTAGGATATCTTGCCGGGGTTGGTACATAGCAGTGTTTCCACTTGACCCTTCCGAAAAAAGGGAGTGGCCATCCATAATAAAATAAACACAAAGTAGATTTGGTTTGAATTAACAGTATGGTGCGACCACCAGGCCCGTCCTTGCAATGCGTACATCTCCGGTTTATGGTCAAACCTGACTCCGCAAGCCAAAACTCAACCTGATTTATTCGAGAATAAGGATCTTTTGCACAGAACCAGATAGGCTACTGTTGAAATTTCGAAAATCAGCTACGTATTTTCTGCTAAAATACAGAGGTTTTGGTACAAAACCAGTTGTGTTCAAACTGTGCACTACCGGGTGAAAATCACGATTCGGTAACTGTCTTTATGTCATTCTGACAGGCTCGGAACATACGACTGTCATTATAACAAGCTCAGTCAAAACATACGACTGACTCGTGACATATGGGTTGTAGAAAATCTATACGTAGCCATACGACCAGAAACAGGTCATCTGCGACTGCAATTCAGGATGAGGTGCCTTATCTTGCAAGCTCAAAACTTACGACTGTCTCTAATAGGCTATACGACTAGAAAATCTTTTTGTAAATGCGACAAGGAACAGGTGATTCGCGTCTGGCGAAATTCACGATCTGGTGTTATTCTGGTACGCTAGAATATACTACTATCATTCTGACAAACTCAGAATATACAACTACTGTGAATCTGACAGACCTAAAACATACGACTAGGAAAGCTCTTCGTAGCCATACGACCAGAAAATGTCATCTGCGGGCAAAATTCACCTTTTATAACTGCCTTTATGTCATTCTGGCAAGCTCAAAACATACGACTGTCATTCAGACAAGCTCAAAACATACGACTGAGAGTATGATTCTCTGAAGCATGGGGGGGGTGAGTCACCCCCCCACGCCCCCCCCTCGAACCGCCCCTGTGCATGCTATGCTACATTTTTGTTATTAGCATTTAAAGTACTGGCGATCAGCAATTATAGCCAACAGGTATTTCGTTCATTTAATTATTATTCCCAAAAAACGGTAAGCTAGAAGCTTCTCGCAATTATAAATAGTAACAATTAATAATCACGAAAACACTGTCAAAAAGAGTAAATGACTCTAACTACAGCCATAGGTGCATAACACTAGAACGGGTCTACAAACGTCTGATTATGAAATTGTGTCGATGTTGGGTTATCGATTGTTCCACCCGATGAACAAATTTCCGAGAATTAGTCTCATGGAGTAGTAAGAAAAAGTAGCATGCAGTAGTAACTGTTGCTACTACATGCTACTACTAGCAAACTGGGTGCTATTGGATACTAACTACTACATAAGATTAACCCAGTCGGAGGTATGTTTATCAAAGTATTCTATACTACTACATATCACTAATCAAACTATTCCATCCTACTACATACCATTCCATGCAACCTTTTCGTACAACTACCACACTACTACACATTCAGTCAAAGAATTTTTAATCGGGCAGTACTGCTGCCACCTATGGAGGAGGAAGATCGGCAATTTCGCACTTACCAGTAAAACTCGGTGGTTTGTTGGGAAGAGGACCAGAAACAAGCCGGACATCACAGGGCAAGGGGAAAGTTGTCAGCAGTTGACCCAGGGAATAGACAAAGGCAGGTGACCTCGAACTCTTTTGAGCAACTGTATAGAAATGACCCTGAGCGCGCATCGGGACGAACACGACCTAAAACAAATTAATAATGAAACATGAAACACGTAAAACAATGTGAAAACTATCCCACTACATCAAGGCCAGGCCTCACCCAGATTCTCGGTACCAGCTAGTTCTGAAAATCGATCCCGAGACCGAAGTTTTGCCAGGTTCCTGCCGTTAGCAATGGATACAGGTGCCAGTTTCGGCTACCAGCCTGTCTCGGACCCAAGTTGAAATCAGTTCAATATTTGAGGGTACTACCCAATCGCATTATTTCCTGGAATATCGAGGAATATTCTGACTGGCTAGTTTCGAACCAAGCCCAATGATAACATCACATCCACTCCGTGCTGTCTTCAAAACCGAAAGTGAATTTAAGTCATTGTTATTCAGTCTGACGTCGGTTCGGTCTGACGTGGTCCAGCATTAGCCAATTGGAATATTCTTCAGTATTCCCCCAACTAATCTGAACGGCTAGTACCCTCAAAAGTTGAACTGGCACCAACATCAATTGCGGATGGCAGAAACCCAGCTAATTCTCGGGTCTCACGGCGATTTCCGGAGCTGGCTGGTACCGAATATTAGCTAAAACCCCTTGTGAATGGGCCTTAACTCGCAGCGCAGTGCTGACATAATTAAATTGTGGCATGACTGATTAAATTTCAGTATGGACGTTCTCTATCCCTAGTGGTGCTGGGGTCGCTGCTTTTCGTGTGTGGGTCACTTTTTTCAAGTTTGCACGCTACTCCCTAGTGCTATTTTGCTCTGCCTTGTAGATTACCAGATATCTGGGTCTTCTGTGCAGTCACGAAACTTCCTCCGTATACCGTGACATGGTAATAGCCAATTCCGCTATTGCCCAAAACTTACTAGGCCTAGATATCTTTTCGGTGTGTCGACAGACGATCAGGTTTTCCCTTAGGACTGTACTTTCCACATCAAGTAGAAAACTTTAATTTTTCCGTACGGAACAGACGAAGCCGATCATCCTGTCAGGAATTACAGTCCGTAACTGCCCGACCTTGATCCTGCCTTGATCTTTGCCCGTGGCATTTTACCCTATCCCATCCACTTGCACGTATAGACTCTAAAGCATGTTGAATCCATGCAGATTCCGGAACCTGGGTTCTATAATAAATATTTTTTAATCGTAGTTATTTTAATTTCCCACAACACAAAGGAATAATCGGCTTTGTTTGCCGCATGGACTTTGAATAAACCGAAATTTAAATCTCTATTAACACTGTTCAATTGTAGATGCTGTAATTTCTGACAACAAAAATAATCGGCCTTGTCGCATATTTGAATGAAAAACTTAAATCTATATTAACATTTTCAGTTGTAGTTACTGGAGTTTCCAACAACAAAACAGCAATAATCGGCTTTGTCCGTCGCAAGTTTTTTGAATAAAGCGAAACTGAAATCCACATGAACATTTTCCAGTTATAAATACTGTAAATTCTGACAACAAAAAACAATAACCGGCTTTTTGACCGGCGCACGTTTTTTGAATAAAGCGAAACTGAAATCTATACTAACGTTTTTCAGCTGTAGCTACCGGAATGCAATGACAAAAAAAATTAAAAAATTGGCTTTGACCGTCGCACGTTTTTTGAATCGAAATCCATATTAGTATTTTCAACGGCAGTTATTTGAGTTGTGACCGAGGTTGTGACAACAAAAAACAATAATCGGATTTGTCCGTCGCACGGTTTTTGAACAAAGCGAAACTGATATCTATATTAATATTTTGAATTGTAGTTATTTAATTTCCGAGAAGAAAAACAATAGTTGCTATTTTGCATACCACGGTAGGCTATCTGATACCACGGTCTAAGGTCGTTTTCACAGTTACCGTGGTATCTGATACCATAGGCAAAAGGTGTTTTTGCAGTTACCGTGATGTCTGGCCAGATACCGTGGTAACTGATCGTGGTATCTGAAAAAATCGTCTCACTTTCACCATCACCACATGAGTCTAGCTTTTTGTCCAATTGGTGGGAAAGAAGATTTGTCACTCTAGATGTCAGTGGATATCAACATTTCTTTTAGGATGATTTCTAAGAGCGCAAATCAGGCAGTTGTCGTTTTTGCAGAGCAACCGTGGTATCAGATACCACGGTTACTGCAAAGACGACTAATTGCAGATCCAGTTACCGTAGTAACAGATACCATGGTATCTTCAAAAACGCAACTAATAATTGACTTTGTCTGTCGCACATTTTTTTTTTTTAACAAAGCGAAATTGAACTTGATCTGGAACTGTGTACAGAATGACATTTACTTAGTTCCGTCCGTTTATCGTAGTGATCTGTCGCAATGTTAAATCACGAAATAAATTCATTCACAGAAGGTTCAGATGAGCTGGGAATAACACTGGTTTACCCCCCCCCCTCCCCAGGCGCAAACAACACAATCGCAGACAATGTTGGAGGGGGGAGGGAGTTATTCGTGGAAAGAAAACAAGTGGAATCGACATACCTGATGAGACTGTGTGAAGCACTGCACAAACCGCTTCTCTGTAACAGGTCTTATACCGGGTTCCGTAACGGGCAGGGGAATCCCTCGAATTTCCTGGAACACGGCCAAAATTCGCAACGTTTGACCACCGGGTACTGTCAGGGGAACGTATCGGCTCCTTCCTCCTAAAATAAACATCAAAATACAAAAAAGTCTTCGAGTTACTGTCGAAAGACTCCAGGTTTTTTGAAGGAACATACCTTGTGGTCAGACCTGTATATTGTATACATAAAAGTTTATATCTGTTATATTGTATATTACGTTATTTCTTATCATCTTCTCATCATCTATTACAATTCAATATAAGCACTCTAGCTGGTTGTAGTTACGTTTTAACTGTTCCCACATTTCAGTTTTAAAAAAAAATACGGTCGGAAATAATCAATTTTGGAGACCACAGTACCCTCTTTGATACTGAAAATAGCGCGACAGTTGTCGCATTTGTTGATTGTGAGAGACCGGTGTGGACCTGGGCGTGCGTTTGGAGGTTGAGGCAGGAAGAAGTAATTTACTCAATTGGTATGTTTTCTGTTTTGATGTTTTAAGAGATTTGTTTATTTCGTTATTTTTTTTTGTATTCAACCCTGACGGCTCATGAAGCCTTGTGTTTTTTTTTTTTTATTTTTTGTTTTCTTATTTACTAAAATGAACTGCGGTTAAGACGTGTCCCTCTGTTTTTCTTGATTTCTTAAGCAAGAACAAAATTTACAAAATAGGTAAAAAACAAAAAAAACAATTGGGCTTAAAAAAGCACGTACGTCATGGTCCTGGGCAATAGATGGTAACATAGGGCGAAGGTCAACCGGTAAAAAGTTTGAACCACCACGGGAGTTCTTATAGCGTCAAGGAAGGTTACCGTTTATCTTCAGTACTGCCCGATGATTACCCATGGTGACTGGTGAGAGGCGTAACAGACTTATTTGAGCCATTTATTTATTTATGATTATTCCGGCAGAAAATCTAGGGCCTTCTTAAAAAAGAAACTTTAATTTCCTTACTAGCTCGTGCAATTCACCCGCTAGCATTGGATCTTCAAAGAGTTAACAACTAGTAGGCTAAGTATAATAACACTTTATAAAACATTTTGATAATAAACTGAAGATCCAAAATTCACTTCTTGGCAAGGACGTAAAAAATACTAGTTTTTTGGCGCGTTTTGGGTGTACCTGGTGTCAGTCGAATATTTCGTTCTTTTCGATTCTTTTGTAACACAATGGGAAAAAATATCATAGACCTATACAGAAAAGGCCGTATAAAACAATATAAATGCAGAACATTTTGCTGACAAGTCTACAAACATTTTTGCGATGAGTCTGAATAAATTACTAAAGAAAATCGATCAAAACCTAAGACTGATTTTTTACGTTTAAGCCATTTGCATAAAATGGGACACAGCTTGCTGGAAAAACAACGGACATAAGTTGGAAGCTATCTGAATAAACAGAAAATGGGCCATTTTCCATTGTTTATGTAACAAAAATCAATTAGTGAGTTGGTCAGTGGGCTACTTTTTGTTATTAAATAAGGTACCGCAAGTGATCTTAACCAGAACAACGCCACTCCGATCGGACTCGGCTTTGCGATTCTATTTTCCTAAACATTTTTGTTTTGTTTAATTTACGCTAATTAGCCACGCGTTAAGTTTCTCCGCGGCTAAATTTTGTTTTAAGAAAACAGGAGTGTTAGGGCATACATGTAGTGTAGTATGTAAAACGGCGTCGGGATTTTTGAGAATACTATTCATCTATGTGAATACCATTTTGTTTATAAGTTGTGTGAGTGAATACGGCACCTATTTGATAAAGTTGCTGGACTAAGATTGTGTATGCTGCTGTTTGCAGAAGACACTGCGTTATTCTTTCAAAGTGAAAGATGAAAGGAAAGTTTGAGTTAAGGCTCATTACTTTACTAAAATATTTTCCTACTCTTTTTGCTGGTTATATCGATGGAAAGTTAGAAAAAAGAAAGAAGGCTTAGTGGTGGGAGTCATCAGCTTCCGGAAGCTAGAATATGCAAGCAATTAGGCATAGGGACAAGTCAGCAGTCCAAAAGTTATGGTCTGGTTACAAAATGGTGTTTTTGCAAAAGGTGATAAGCGACGTTTTACAAATTTTACAGGAACAACGAAAAACCTTTCACCTTTCGACAGGAACAACCGATGCCTGAAATCTTGTCTCATATTGATACTGGGCTACACCAGGGACCCATAAATTTCCTTTACAGGGGGCCTGTCACTTCCTATGCTTGTATATTGCGATGATGACCGAACCAACCCAGTTTCCAAAATCCCCGCTTGAGTCGATTGGCGTTCTTGTTTGCCTCATTGGACGTGCGCGCCAAAGAGACTCCTCCCTCAAGGCACCAGCAGCCAATCCCAAATTTTGTCTATCTGGTCTTGAACGTCATTGGACCGTGGATATTTCTCGAACTACCGTCCGTGCGCTCAAGATAGCATCAGAAATCTCTTATTGACAGGCCCCCTGTAAAGGAAATTTATGGGTCCCTGGCTACACAGAGGGTAGTTTTGTAAGAAGCTAAAATCGTAAACTGAATAGTAAGAAAGGTATTTGTAGTTTATTTTAGGTGTCTAGTTTTGTTTCTTTGTTAGTTGTGGAATGCCGCAGGAGATAAATCACGTAACAAATTCATTCAAAGGTACAGGTTTGGAAACAGTGTTCAAGGTCAAGATTGATGCCATCTGACCGGTTCCAGGGTTGCGCATGATCTAAGGAAATACGGAATGAAAATAACGCCTATAGGCAAACTAGGCAGCTGCTTATAGGGCCCTACCCAGAGGCCGAACTGGTACACGGAAAATATTGCTCTCGAGGTACTGACGAGACATGCGCGGCTCTCTTGGGAATGGCAAGTGATCTGCTGGTAGATTATGTTTGCATCCTCTTCCAAGTAATCATAGAAACCGGAATTACGCCTAGTAACTTTTCTGAAGGAAAGCTTTATCTAATTTTGAAAAAAGGGAAGCCTCCTGATTCTTGTAGTTTATACCGCCCAATTAAAGTTTCAAATGTATTGTGCAAGCTCTTCGAGCTTGTTACGTTTCCCGAAATTTACTCTAAGTGTTATGTGCCCCCTTGTCAATTCGGGTTCCAAAAAGGACTGGGATGTTCCCTCGCCCTTAGCTTGCCCTTAGTGCCGTTTGGTCCGTTCTGTTAGATGCACAGTCTGGTAAGGTGTCTTTAGTGCTTGCAAGCCACGACGTTAGCAGGGCTTTCGACTCGCTTGTTCATGAGCATATTCTTTATACTGCTTGTGAGCGAGGAGCATACCCATCTATAATCCGTGCCTACCGGGACCTCTACGATAATCTAGTTGTTGTCATTCAAATCCCTGGTTTTCCTGATGTTCACGTTGTTGTGCCTGTTTAGAACGGAGTAAGACAGGGATCGGTAGTTTCGCCGCAACTATTCAATAATGCTGTAATAGAACCTCAAAGTTATGTAAAGCCGGCTTGTATTATTCGTGGGATTGACGTTAGTCTTGTATGTTACGCGGATGACATTCTAAACCCCAGTCGCACAGTTACTCGTCTTGAAGAAAATTTTGATACGTTAAATGAAGAGTAGGCCTACAGCAGTGTAGGAATGAAATTTAATCCTGAAAAATCACAAGTTGTTCTATTTAATTGGAGAACTAGCCCTGATATAACTGTACGGCTGGGAAGCTCGAATGTCAGACCAGCAGATTCGTTGATTTATCTTGGTTTACCGATCGGAAGGTCGATCAGAGAGACGAGAGCACTGTTGATCAAACATATTCGAAAAAAGATTGCTGCAGCTTATGGTTCCATTGTGGCAAATAAGTTGCGTTTAAACCGTCTTATTCTCGCCACGATTTTTAACTCGGTGGCCCTGCCTCATATTTTATATATCGCACCTTTCTGGCGAATGTTAATTAACACTGATAAAAAACAAATTTGTTCTATTTATTTTCGTTTTTGTAAATTCCTGCTCCGCCTCCCTCCTTGGACCCGAAATAGTAAAATCGTCGCTACGTACAACATTACTGACCCACTAACAGCAGTTGGAAAAATTATACAGAAGTACAATAGTAACCTTAAGCATGAATGGGAAAGCATTCTTCGACAATAGGATAGTTTTGTAGATAGGATAACGTTGTAGTAGTCTCTATGTTTGTTTTGGTCTCTTCTTATTCTAGTGTTTCCTTCTTCTTTTCTTTCTTTATTCTGCTCCGTCTATGCCATGTGCTTTTTGATGGGTGAAAAATAAAATTATTATTATTATTATTATTATTAAAAACTTTTCGGGAAGAAACATCACTCACTAAAGAGAACAGGCATGAAGCATCACCACGTGCTGTGTATGGATGGAATCAGAAATTATACAGTTGTAGATTAAAGTCAGTAAGGTGAGGTCATCCGTTTCTTTCCAGAGAAGAAAGTTGCAATATATTCGCGTGACAACATATTCTGTTAATTACATGTAAGTTTAAAATTACACTGTGTACAAATGTAGTTGGTACTTGTCTATTTAATTTCTGACGTCTGCTTGTCTGTTATAGAAATTCAACGTACGGTAAATAAACAGAACACTTGAAACAAAATGTGCGTTTTTTTTGCCTAATGACGAACCATGATTCGCGACTCCGTTAACTGCCTAGGAGCCCAGGATCTCTATGTCCGGAAAATAAGAGTAAGAGCCCTGGATCCGGATCCTCGATATCTGGAAGCCCTCTCCCCCTCGCTCAGCCACGACAGAAGCTGAAGTTGTACACAAGGCATCCTGGCCAGAGAAGTTATTTAGCCATTAGAACCCTGCCGTTTCATTGCCAACTTAACCACATATTTAAGTGTCTGGAAGCAGAGTAGCAAAAACCGGATTTGCAATTCAGGTGTCGCCAACAGCTTATCAGCTCCTTGCAACATTAAACAGGCTGGAAGGACATTAGATCATAATGATATTACTGGCGCCAGCTTCTCACAATGGATATAGTTCGATCGTGAGTGCGGTGCCCCCCTCCTCTTTCTTCAGTATAGAGGCGTTTTTCCGCGACAATCCCGGATTATAGGTAGTGTTCCAGCGACGTAATATTAGTTACGATCGTTACTATTCTTGTTATTATTGCCGTTCCAGAGCCCGCCGTAATACGGAAATTGGCTCCTCCCACTTATTATTTTCGTTCCAGGACTGTTACGAATTACGATCGTTACGATTTACTTATGATGGTCGCGAGTTTCATCAGTGATAATAACTATCGGTTCTGCAGGAACTCGCGTAAGAGTGATGAAGTATGTATGCGTTGTTATTATTTGCGTTCCAGAGAGCGTGATAACTACGATAATACGGCGATCGCCCCTCCTCTTATCATCGTAACTTGTAATAACTTCACTGGAACGCTACCATAATCCTAGATAGCTGATTCATCAGAGAAAACGGCGATTCGACTATCTCAGATTGCAAAACAACAATCAGACGATGTTGCTCCGTTGCAAGATTCCCGAATCGACGATCCAAGAACGAATCCGGATTGTCAGAGAAAACGATTCTTCATAATCTGGATTGTTGAAGAAAACGCATTTTGGAGAATCCGGATTAGTGAATCGTCAATCAGGATTGTCACGGAAAAACGCCTTAAACCTCACGTTATTGTATATTCCACAAGCATTGAGCGGTTATCGTTTTTTTTTCTGTCAGTGTACAATTATGGCCTTTGGCTAAATTAAAGGCATAATAATAATCGCCGACCATCTTTATCGAATTTTACCTGAGGGCTCGTGCAATGCAGTGGTGAATTCGGTGTATCAAGCTCGTAAACCTCTATTAATCCATTTATCCCGATCGAAAAATATTAGATTATTTACCATATTCAGAAAATAATATAAAAATGATCAAATATCGTTTTCGATATCGACATTTACATTTCCATATATCGACATTTGGTCCGATATATCGATACGGAACATTGCCCAAGACACAAACTTTTTGCGTTGGCTTATGCACTATGATCCTTTGGGGCTTTTCGTGTAGCCTACCCATACACAGAGACACATGGAAGACGACTGGTAACTCTTCCTCGATGACCCAGGAGGATACACAAGCTCTAAGGCGACGGTAACGATGTATGCATACCTGGTGGTTGTTCTAGACGATAAGCAAGAAGGCGGAGACCCGTTAGAAAACGTGTCACATTTGCAGTCAAAAGTTGAGAGACGAGTGTGCAATGAGGGGTTGGACGCTTCGCTTCCACAAGAAGTGAAAACCAACCTAAAATAAACGAAGCTTTATGAATCGACTGGGCTTCAATCAATCAACTTGCTTCTGATTTATTCTAGATCACAGAATAAATGAACAACGTCACTTAGACGTCACTCAGAGTCAGAGCATTGATTTGTCGGAGGTTCGTTTCTTCCAGCTATAGACTTACGAGGATCTTGCCAAGAAGAGCCGAAATGTCGCTGGATTAAATCTTAGCTGACCTTTAGCGTTATTTTTCTATAATTTTCTAATTACCGTGCTCTTTATTCCCCTTGACTCCGAACCATAAAATAACCTACTACCACCAACCTATGTGATGTTTGACGAGTTTTGTTCCTCTGACCTCTTGTCTGATTGGCTAGCAGAGACCTACCCTTTAACAATAGTTACATATTTACATTGAATTGTTACGATCTTTGCCATTGGCTTTTTGTGTGAATAAATTATTATAATTATTGTTATTAATATACAAATCTGATAGCATGGAAGTTATGTTGCGTGGCCTATAACTTGTAAATGATTTTTTTAAAAATAAAATAGCTTTGACTACAGAGAAAAACAGTGAACGAAAACAAATCTACAAATACAAAAACGAGCTTCGGCCCGTAATAATTTCAGTCTCATTTATTTGGCTATTCTAATTTTTGCATTCGATTTAAGACACGACTAGCCGCTCCTGCAACGGAGAGGAATAAGAAAGATCTGCAATACTGTCAGAAGTCTGATAATAGATAACACATGTTTGTGCATCCTTGTGTCAAACGCTATGATTGGAATATATCTGTTACCACCCTTTTAAATGTCATCTTTTCGCGAAATGTAACGTCATAACATAACTTTTGTATCGATACATAACACTTATAAGGTTCATAAGCGATATGTTCGCATAACGTTTAACAAAAGGATGCGCAGATATATATTATTTTTTTTTATAACAAACTTCTGACAGTGTTGAGGTGAATTTTTGGAGAGGCATTTTTAGACGAAGCATTCGTTCTTTGTACGTTCATATCTTCTGTTTCTCACCACAGCTCCCATTTCATTCTTACTTTAAAAAAGGATGTCTGTCACTTATGATATAACATTAAACTCCCCATGACTGCCAAACGAAGCAAACATTTTGGGACTATAGTTCTACCCACTGAGATGACTGAGGTATCTAACTATTTTTGGGCTTAGAAAACACTCAGTATTTATCAATCTTGTAGACGGCAGCATCCAGCTAATGTCTTCCAAAATCCATACACGGTGGTACTCATTTAAGCTTATACCAACTAAGAAGGCGGTCGTTATAGTCTAGTCGGACATCGCTTCACGTGCCTATAACTTATTCAAAGCGGTACATAACTAACGAGCATAGCAAACACCATAAACATTGGGTGTAAAGTAGGATATTAAGAGCGTTGATGTCATAAAGTAATCTGAAGCGACGGTCCTACGGAAGTTGTTAAGAAGGACATTTCCGGACAGTCCTCCTTTGGATGACAATGTAAGGTTTTAGTGACAAAGATTATTATTGTTGTTTTGGTTTAATAAACAAGCAGTAGACATGCAAGTCATCCAACAAGTAGAAAATCAGTAACATACAAGAATCAGTATGGACAATACCTCCGTTAATACTACCGTAGGCTACAGTGTTGACCCTGCATTAAAAGCTTGACAGATGAGGTCATTAAAAAACTTCAACTACAATGGGCATATCAAGCTATCATACTGTCACACTACCACCTTCTAGATTTCAATATTACATCAGAAATCAACCGATTCCTAAACTTTATTTATTTTCGCATGTGTATCAAGGGGGCGTTTTTTGCTGTCTGTCATCCTCCAGTTTACTAGCCTTGACAAAAATGAGCGGAGTTTCTTTGTCTTATTCATTTGTTGTTATTATACACTCCGAATTATCTGTACTATTGACAACTAATTCCATTGATATTGTTAACTGAGAATTTCTTGCACACTCTGGATTCGGCTGCAAGAAGTCTGTTACATTTGTACAGTTTTAGGACTTCAGATTCAGAAAATCAAAAATTTTCTCTGGCATTACAAAAATGAAAATTTCCGTCCGATAGCGTTTGAGCAATCTGCCAGCTAGGCCTATCGAGACTGTTTATTTTAGCAGCTATGGCACTCAGTACTATAAAACGATCCATCTTCGTGCGTGAACGAGAGTTTTTAAATTTTCACGCTTCACAAGTGCAATCGCCGGATTCGTCTCCGCCGAGACGGCATAGGGAGAACAAGCAATAGTTGCGTTTTTGCAGATACAATGGTATCTGTTACTACGGTAACTGGATCTGCAATTAGTCTTTTTTGGAGTTACCGTGGGATCTTTGCTCTGCAAAAACGACAAGTGCCAAAATTGCGCTTTTCCAAGTCATCCCAAAAGAAAAACTTATATCCAGTTACGTCACTAAGAGCCAAACTTCTTTCCCACCAATTTGACAAAAACTGATGAAAGTGAGATGACCTTTGCAGATACCACGATCAGTTACCAGGGTCGGACCGTGGTATCTGAATATCACATACCACGGTAACTGGCCAGATACCACGACACTGCAAAACGTCTTTTGACCGTGGAATCAGATATCACGATAACTGGAAAAACGACTTTAGACCGTGGTATCAGATACCATGGTATCTGCAAAAACGCAACTAATAAGAAGAAAACGGCTTTTTGTCGAAGCGCTACCTAGGGTAGCCTAAGTCGGAAATTTGTATTTGTATAGCATTTTATGAAAAATAAATAATTAGTGCCCATTGTACTTTAACAAATGAGGTCACAGAGTTATATTTCGTTTTGGAATCTACGTTTTTACCAGATTCCAGGTGATGTTTGAACGCAAGGCGAAAACTAACCCAATTAAACATGTTGTTTAACCCAAGTTTTTAAAATAAAAAGTTCCCAAAATGGATAATGGAAGCTTAGGCTCTTTGCTGGAACGGGTTAGGGTTGGACTCAGCTACCTGAGCTCAAAATTTCGAAGAGCACAAAACTGAAAACAACTGGTGGGACTCCCATCAACCAAAGCCTGAGATCTAATGGGAAAATGCCCTGAACATATCCACATTGATGTCATAGTCAAACGTCGCCTACTTCCCTGAGTGATCAGTAATGAAAAAGAAAAAGCTCATGTTTTGTTGGGTGGATTTGGCAACACGACTGTTTGTCGAAACATGCAACGTTGGCAAAGACTGGAACAATGTTAGCACAACGTGAGCTATTTTTTCTGATTCCACCTATGTAATTAATCGAGGCAAAAAAGCATTTGGATGAAGACCCACTTCAAAACACAAAAGCCTCCGACAGCCAGGAAAAAAAGTATTATTCATCAAACGATTCATCAATAAACCACTAATCAATTAAACTTGAACGAAATGGTAGTAATTAAAAGTAGTAAGCGAGCGAAGCTGAGCTAATGTAATGAACGGCTGAAGATTCTTGGCATTAATACATATAATTGTTGGTACTTTATGAATTTTAACTACGGTTTAAAGCCCTCGATAAATTAGTATTTCAGGGCGACTGTCAAGGTTTGTTGAACCGCTTAGAATAGAAGGCACCGCTCGTATTCGTTCCCTTCTAGCGAATCTTCCAGCATCACTAGCATTTTTGGGACTAAGCCAGTTCTCGCCCTTACTGGTGGAAAGGACCTACGTGAAAAGATCTGAAGTTAAAGTTTAACTGAAAAGCCAACTCATTTGTGTGTCATTTAATTGGATACACTGAATTATTTGGATTCTGCAAAGGGATTTTTTTATTTTCCACTATCTGCTCTAGTTATGACGCTCAGAATATCTCCAGCCGTCCCCACAGCGTAAATCTACTATCACGCGGGAAATTTTAATCTCGACATAAATGCGGCTTTTTAATGGGCAGTTGTGAGATCGGTGAAGATTGCTTATTACCTGAACAAAAAAAAATTGATAAATCTTTCTCGTAAGGCATACAGCGAAAATACAAGCGCATAGAGGCACCACAAATCACACGGAAATTCCACTATTTGAAAATCGATTATTCGTGAATAGCGGAACAACGAAGTAACCCATTTTCAGCGGGTCTTCAAACCAATTCAAGTGAATAAATGATGGGTAACTAGATTGTCCTATCCTAGCCCTTTTCGGTTAAACTTTAACGAAAGATTGAAGAGACAAGAATAACAGGATTAGGGAGATATGACAGATAACGAGTTCGGATATGTAGGCTAGCGGTTTGTTTTTGGTGTTTGTAGTAGGCTATTATGATTAGAATTTGTGAGTGTTGTCTTTTATTTGCGAGTCCTTCATAATATGTTATTTCCCCTTTCTGGGAAAATAAATTCATTTGTTCACTGCAGTAAAAAGGTCAAGAAACTGCTCTGCTATTAGCTAGCAAAGGGAAAGCATTGACTAGATACCGTCCAGATTTTTGCGTCGTGGGTCCCGATGCCACTGATGCCAGTCTATGGGACATTGTGGAGATGAAAAGTCTGGTAACAAGGAATCTACCATTCCCCACGGAGTAATAAGGGTATAAACATTCATTGCACGAACTGCTAAGAAGTCCAAACAAACGAGTGGTAGTGTAAGAGCATTCCTGGACAAAATAACTAAAACAACAAAGTAGGAGCAGTAAATTAAGAGTGAGTCAGTGGAGTTAGGTCAAGCTGAAAGTTTCGACGGTACGTAGTCAGTAGTTTTTCGCCCCAGTAAACGTCTATGTATATTCACGTAAACTCATCTGTGTACATAGGCACCCACAAAGACAGGCCTAAATCACCAGCACCAATGACCCCTAATGGCGGTTTTGGGGGACCATAAATCTGTACCATATTAGACAGACTAATTGGATATACGGAATATAATGTAGAATGGGTGGTAAGGACGATGAAGAATGAATGTTCTTCGAGTGTGACAAGACTGGGGCGTTAAGGTGGTTTACACACTGCAGTCCGAGTGTATTTTGGATTCCAAACGTATTTTACGCACGTATTTGGGCCTGAAAAATCTCTAGCGATACGTAGCCTACGTATTTTAGAAATCAGTGCGTTTTGTATAAAATCCATCACAACCTCGCTGAGGCTGTAGCTGATGGTTGAGTTTTTATGCATACGTTTTATTTTTTATTTTAATTTGGATATTTGTCTGTTGATTTGTTTATGTGATACGGCCTTGTTATGTCATAGATATCGTTTTATATTTTTGGCCAGTTATGTATGCGTTTATTACATTTTTTACTCTCCGATTTCTGGAGGAAATAAATGAATAGAATTGAATTGAAATGCGTCCGTAATGCTGAAATTTTTTCAAGCACAAATACGTGTGTAATATACGCTCGGATTTTAAGCAGTGTAAATCCACCATCAGTTGAGGCTTGCGATGGAGCATAGAAGAGATTATTAGACGAGAGGGTATTTTGTATGTATGTTAAATCTGTTAATGTATTTCTACATTTTTTATTGCCACGGTACTTGGGCTATTTCGGTAATGCATTCCTTCATTGCGCGTCTACACTTACCATAAGGTCATGTAAAACAAGACCAAAGGTTTCGATCGGATCCCACAAATTTAATATTTAATCCAGACAATTGCGTCTTGTCCGGTCTACGCCAGACTCCATTTTTACTATTAAGATTTAGAAACAAAATAGTGACAAAGTCTAGTCTTCTGAGAAAACCAAATTCAGAAGTGTGTATCCAGCATGTGTGTTTACCCCTACATGTCATAGCTACTTCGACGAAACTGATCGAAACTTCCTGCCTTACAATTCTTCCAAATATCAGGTTTTTGACTTCTTTTGTTTTGCTTGGTTTTCCCGTTTTTTGACCGCGGCGTGTCCTCTTTTCATATATTTTGCGTTCATCCGTCGAACAGAGCGAAGGCTGGATAGAGTCAACAAGCGCTAACGAGAAAATCGCTAATTTCACGTGGAAGGTAATCGTATTTTCGAAAAATGATATTTCTAAGACACTTCATTGTGGAAAGATCATTTCTAGTAAGAGCAGTGCTTTAAGAAACTCAACGCTCAATGAAGGCCCTTCATTTTCTGGCCTTAAAATGCTCCTAGTGATCGATGTAGGCCTAGCCTATATCAATCTAAAACCACTAGCATCTATCCCCCCTGCAATCTCTTTTTCACTCCTACTTACCACTGTAATGCTGAGGAATGATCACTTCAGGTCCAGTTTGTACTAGCTTCCCATTTTCGAGAGATATCAAACTCCTAGCTGTAATTTTTACACTTTCATACTTTCGGTATAGAAGAAAAGGCTCGGAAAAATTCAAATCACCATTTTCCGGCCCGTTTCTACGATATCTATCCGAATTCCACAGTTTGTTATTTCGGTTCGACGGTTTGGTATTATAAACCAGGACAAGCTGCGGCAGCTCAAACTGCCGCACGAGGTTCCACGGAGTGAGCAGTTCGTCCTCGTCCGAATTCCGGATTTTTTCACATTTTCCGCGGTCACGTTTCCGGAGCAGTTCAGTGAGATTGTCGTCGCTACCGATCCCACTTTCGGCGTTTGAACTCGAAGTACCCCATGTGGTGGGAGTGGAGGAAGGGGTGAGGTGAGACTTGGGAGCGCTCTTAAAGTTAGAACTGATCTCGAATTCTTCGTTGGCAGCCAGCATCTGAAAAGAAAAGCTTTGATCAAAAAAGGGATTAACTCGAAAATGCGGATACTCATTTGCCAAATTTACAAGCCTTGTCCGAAAAGAGCCTGCCTTGTTTGATATTGATAATTCAGTTGATAATTCAGATACAACCAAGTACTCGCTGAAAAACGAAAAAAAAAACAACAACATAATATTTGTCGCTGTTTTTGATCGAACAATTCGTTTCCAACATCCAATGCGAATAGTTGGGTAACGTGTCTACTATTTTTGTTTTATATATTTTCCAGTGCGAAAAAATAATTAATTCAGTAACTACTATAGCGGTTAATGTTTTTTTTTTGTTTTTTTTTTACAGCACCAAGCATAAACCATCAGCCCAATACCATCTACAAATTAATCCTCAAGACCAACTACTTTTTGTTTTGTGTTTTCTTTAATGCATTATTTTCGCGTTGGTGCGAAATTAAATAAACAAAAATCGTTAATTCATTCACTACTCCAGAGGCTAACTTTCTTTTTAGCACCAGCATGGACCATCAGCCCAATAAATCCAATTTATTCTTCATGACTATGGTATACAACAATCGTCAGTAAACTGATACCATGTTGTCGGACACATCCGGAACAGTGCTTACTTTTCGTGGGAAAAACTCACATAATTGGCAAACGAACACAATTCACTCATTTAGTGTTTTCGAAACTACACCCTTTGTCCAAAGGGTCTATTATCGAAGTCTGGTTAAGTGAAAACAGGAGAAAATGTGAAATTGAGGACTGATTGTATTCAGCATATTGACTGTGGTTAACTCCAATACATCACGATTAGTAACCGATTTCATCTTGGCATGCTTCGGATGAATCTTAGACTAATTTCCAAGATCCTTTTGGCTTCCAGGGGTACATCAGGTATCAGGTACCAACTAGTAATTGTAATCTCAGGCTGTATTTTGCTACTTGCTCGATATCCAGTTAATCCAATTAAGGTTACAGTACAGCAGCAACTGGTGCCACAACATGCTATTATATGAAGAATGGATGCTACTGGATACAGTTGCTTAGGATTATTCCAGTCTTTAGCACATAGTTAAATTAAAGTATTTCCTACTATTGAATATCACCACCTTCAAGGATGAAGTCGTAACATATGAAGTTGTGTGGACTGTGGAGTTGTATCCACACTGGCTACATATTTTTCATCGGAAACTGATAAACAAACAATACAAATACTGAACTGAACTGAACACCGGACACACACTATTCTTTACACCCTATTTCTTATTCCTATAACTGTTCGACAAATCACAAAACTCTCGATTGCAACATTCTTACTAACAGTAAGACTAAAAAGCTTTGATAATTCAGGTAATACACAAGCCACCATGTTCTTGCTTGTAGACTACATTACAACACTGCTCTAGCTCGAACGTAGCGTGAACAGAATAATAAATCAAATCCAAATCATCATTATTTCCGAACCCTCTGTAAGCCGTGTTCTCTTCCAGCATTTCTTGACGCGGTTGAGCCGAGGGTTGAGCATTTGTGTCTCCGTCTTAGACCCAGATCAAACAACCTCTTTGGGCAAGATTTATTTAGCACATACTCCAGCAATAACTCGTCTATTTGAAACACGATCGAGCCAATAATTTCATTAAGAAGCAAATTGTTTCACAGATCCGTACGGTAACAACACAGTCTGACCTCTAACCTCGACTCCACCTTAGAATTTACATGTTAAAGAGTTTCAGCGACAATAGTTTAATATGAGCTTCGGATATATACCTCTCTTCTGGGAAGTGTTTTCGCGAGTTAACCTTTAACGTATGTAAGCGGGAACAAAATGGGATCAAAAGACAAGTGGCGGAGTCCAAGTGGTGGAACCCGTCTTCCAATCAATGCTCTTTGAGGAAACGAATATTCGAGTAGCCAGCCTCCTGTATTGTCAGAACATGAACAAATGATGTGCAACCAGGGGCGTATCCGGGGGAGTTAGGGGGTTTGACCCCCCCCCCCGAAACCGCAAAAAATAATCGTTTTTATAGGCTTTAACTTCTGATCTATGTCTTTTTTGTACTTTTGGTCCGACCCGTGGTCAACCCCCCCCCCCGAAAGAAATTCTGCGGGCGACCTCCCCCCCCCCCCCCGATAAATTCCTGGATACGAGCCTGTGTGCAACCTTATGTTAAATCTTATGTTAGATACCGATAAAATTTTATGTTAACCTTGTGTTGAATGCTATGTCAGATGCCGAGGATATTTCTTTTTAAAACCTTTTAAGAATTATCTTTTTGCGAAAAAGAGTCATAGCCATCCACGGCATCCAACATAGCATTTAACAGTAGGATGCGCAAACAAGCGCTAAATGTTATCACACTTCTGAAATTGTCCCTATGAAAAAGAGGCTAAAAGTCCGGATTAAAACACGTGTAGGCGATTTGGCGACACGATTTCACTATTTCCTTTCAAAATATCGACTGGAAGTTGATTAGGATGGTGCACCAAGATATAGTTTGGGTTTATATTGACACTACTGTACTTCTTTATGGGGCTCTTTGACAGTAACGCAGATGTTAAAGGATTTATTACGAATATTTTTAGGCTATATCCTAGTTGATAATCATGCTCTTATTTTATTACCTGTGCCGTCTTTTACTTTTCGTGGACCCTAGGCCATCCACGGACTTTGGCCCCCTTTTCATGAGTCAAAAACGTAAAAACGCCAGCACGTCAGCACAGACGATTCTTGGTCGAGCCACACTATGGTCACATCTGAGCACACTTTCGGTAACGTAAACGACAATGGTGCAGTGTAGCTGGTCACACCTGGATCGTAATGAACAAGGCAATGCGGCTTGCAACCGTAGATGATTTCTCAACATTTTACACCTGCTGCTTGGCCTGTCGTTTCCCGTGGCCCCCCCAGCACCGGCATAACCGGCCTAAGGGTAAAGATGGCGCTGTTTGTTATAAGAATAGCTACTATTTCAAAAAAAAAAAAATATGTTGTTATTTTCAGATCAGTACTTTTAGATGAACCCTTGCTGGCAAGTAAATGAGCAGACATGAGTTCTCCTATTCCGGTGTTCCACTGGAATAGGTCATAAGACAAGGCGCAGCAAGGGTTTAACACTCTTCACATGATAATCGAACTGATTGATGGCCGATTGAATTGCTCACTATTTACATAGGGGACATGTGGAACTTACACTTGCCGTGACAAGATAAGACCGATGATCCAGAAATGTGTTGATCTGTTGACAGATGTAAAGGAGAAGATTGATGAGACCGAAGTTAACATCAGACGGTAATTAGCAATGACTCAAGCAAAGAGCTGCCGAAACCTGTCGTGGGAAATGGTCAAGGTCTCTGTGTCAGATAAGGGGGCTTGGCTGACAAGAAAAGTAACGCCTACCAGAATGCCCTTAAACTTATGTGATTATCTGACACAGCTGACAGACGGAAAGTAAACCGATGTCAAAGTAGAAGTAGAACTACCTAGGCACAGCTAAGAAATCAAAGGATAAACCGAAGACGTCCACATGAAAGATCCAATTGTTCTATCGACTTCCGGTACTTTTCGAACCAAGCTTGCACATGTTCGAATGTAACATTTTCTTGAAATCGAGTTTATTAGTAGTGTCCTATCCGCACTGGTATCCTGCATGTCTGGTTAAAATGTTAGCCAAATCGAAGAAATCGCTAAGGAGATACAGAGTTTTCTCAAAGGTGACAAGCGCCATTTCGTGGCCGCAAGGTGAAAGGTTTCCAATCCAAAGAACTTCTGGCTCCTGGGCTCCGACCCTTCGGAACCCTTTCGGCCTTTGGTTGTTCCGGTAAAATTTGAAAACTGTCGCTTATATTTTTTTTTGACAAACATTGTTGATATACCTTTGGTTGTCAAGCTGGGTGTCTAGAGAGTGTACGGTACCAAGTTTCCACGATGCAATTATTATTTGGATCGAAACGAAGAAATGATGCAAGTTGTGCAAAAGATTTTTTTTCGAAATTTGAAGTATGGCGTTTAAATTTCTGTGTAATCACTGAACTGATTGACTATGTAAAGCATGATTGTGTATAGTAGCCTATGCTCGACGGGATAAATTTGTTTGGTGATACAGTATGAACTGTTTTCAACAATAAATACTGATTATGATGAATATGTCTACCGAATGCAACTTCGATGGCCAATGACTGATTCGGTACTAAGATTTAGAACCAAAAAACAAACAAACATGGACTTAGCACCGCTTTTATTTATTCTTTTATTTATGTGACGTACAATGTCATGAATTAAAATATATTGATTGATTGATTGATTAGCACCCATTCAATTAACACAACAAGATCACTTCCTTACCCTCATCTAGCGAAAGTCCACAGAAACTAAACCAGACACCAAAACAACCAACCCCAGCTTAGCGAATGGGTGTGAAATCTAACAACATACTGCTAATCTTGTTAGCCACTGGTGTTACTATTCCTGAGACCCATTACCCTCTGATTTACAGTCAGAAAGTAACAAAAACAAAACCGCTGCAAAAACATTCCTCATAAAAGAATCCAACTGTCGCTGTCAGTCCACAGAAGCGCTTAGCACAGATGTTCCAGAAATGGAATTTTCAATAAAACGTTCAGAGGTCACCGCCCTTTAGAATCAGAACAGTGAACGAAGAAAATAATGGAGATCAGTCGAAGTCCAATTGTGCCACCCCCCACCAAAGTGCTGATGGATGGCATCGATAGCCCAAGGTTGCCTCTTCGGTGGTCTAATCGTCGGTGATTAGTCGAAAATAACATTGTAAGACACCATCATCAAAAGTATTGTTCATATTCTGGTAGGAGTGCCGACGATTTTCAACATCTTTGTTGGCCCGCCATGGCTGAAGCCACAGGGGTCTAAGGAAGAAATGACCAACCTTACGTTCTCTATGGGATATTGATGATAATTCGTTTGCTTATTTCTAAGAATCCCATGAAGCTTATGACGTCTTTACGATATAATTTCTTTCTGATAGAATTATCAGGATTTTCGATATGAACCGGTCGCAGAATTCTGGCTCGCTTTGTCGAAGAAGCGAACATCTGTGACAGATCGCAGAGTTCTGCGACCAGTGGCAATACTGTTGCTAGCTTAGCCGTTGACTAGTATACTCAGGGTTATTCACGGCTAGCCGCGTTGTCGAGTCTGGATTATGACGGGTCACTTTTTGGTACGCCTTTGCAGATTCTGAAAATTTTACCACCCCTTATCTATTCCCGGCTCTGTTCAGGAATGAGCCGGAGGGGGCTATTTCCAGTTCGCTGTTCCACATATTGCTAAGACATAGATCGCACAGTATTTAGGACTTATTTACATGTTAATGTCCGTATTTTCTTACATTTGTCTTGTACTGTGAGAGTTAATTTGGCACTTCGAGGTTTTTCTTTTCTTTTACCATCTAGATCCTCTCCTCCTGTTCCAACTTTGATGGGTAATAAAAAAAACTCATTCATAACCACGTACGTTCCTGAATTCCTGAAAATTTGCAGACAAAAAAAAATATAAACAAGGCATATCAGCGACTTTTAACCTTTTTTTTTGCGACTGAAGCACATGTCAAAGACCGAAAAAAAGTACTCGTCAAGCGGCGTTATGAGCGATTTTTAACCTTTTTTAAGCTACTGAAGTACATGTCAAAGACCGAAAAAAAGTACTCGTCAAATGTTTCACACTTGACCAGTGCCGTGCATGATGATTGCTCATTAGATAACGGCGCGACCGCGCAAGCGTGCGATGCGTGTAGCCATCGTGAGAAAATGGCGGAAATATTTAAGTGTGAAGACTAGTCACGGTATATGGCCGCGGTGACCCAAAGAACAAATTCATTTCCGGCACTGATAAGCTTGACGCTCGAGCAAATGACCGACCGTCAAGGTATTTTAAGGCGGGGGGGGGGGAGAGAGATGGTTCACCCAACTCGGCGAGAGCCACGTGGTTAAAGGGATGAGTTTTCTTCTATCCTCAACAAGTTAGATTCGTTTCTTCAAGAGCAAAATAATACTAGGTAGTAGCGTCAAGACCTATGCTTTCCTTGCTTCGCAAACGGGTCATACTCAGTGTTGCCACTGGTCACAGAATTCTGCGATTTGTCACAGGTTTTTGACTCCTCCCCAGATTCACAGCTGTGAAAAAATTGTCACAGAAAATCGCACTCATGCCAGAAATGTCGCAAAATCAGCGATTTCAAAGCTGACACATTTTTAAGGCAAATCTTCTCGAAAAAAGGATTTTTTATTTTTCACGATTAATGATTAATGGCTCCTCTCATAAGAGAAAATTGGAACCTTCGAATCCAAGAAATTTTCGTTAAAACAAAAAAAAAATAACCGAATTTTGTGGGCACCAGAATGTCACAGATTTTTGCGGCAGGTTCCGTCAGAGAAAAGTGGCAACACTGGCCATACTCATATAACTGCCCACTACTCTTGCGACATTTAAAGCGAAACAAACTTGCGGGTCTAGAAATTTCTAGTAAAGCTAAGATGAGGTCTGCACAGATCGAGGAAACTGGGGAGGTTGTATCTTTTTTGTGCTCTGTTCAGAATATGAAGTTATTGGAGCCAGCGCTGGTGCACGACTGATTAAGTTTTAGTAGGGAAGATCACTATCGCTAGTGGTGCTAGTGTCGCTGCTATTCGAGTCTGTGTCACTTTTTTTAAGTCTTGGCGCTACTCTCTAGTGTTATTTTGCTCTGGTTTCTTCTAGCTTCATCCTGGAGAGGACCCAGTCATACATAATTTGGGGCATGGTGCTCCAATGTCAGGACATGTCCCAACGCATGCACCGGTGCTCATGCGTTGTGGCACCATGCCTTGCAGCAAGGAGTTAGTAACCCCAAGCAAATCGGTCGAATTGAGAATCTGAAATGGAAATTTGCATTTCAAGCAAGTTTTCAGACGGTGGGGCATGCCCAGACGCTGGGGCACCATGCCCAAAAAATGAGGATGTGTGTATGACTGAGACGACACTTTTCATTGAGGGCCACAGTACCGCCAAAGAATATCATAGCTGACTATTTTTTTCACTATTTTTTACTTATAAAATAAACTGTTATTTGTATTATTGGCAGAGAACCTCACACACAACCCTGACATGTCTACCCATCAAAATTCATTGTTACTAGGACTTATTACATCGATCGAACCTTCTCTACGTTGCCGTCTCTATATGGTGTGATTTCTTTGGAAGCTTCATACCGACTCGAACGCTAACTATATCTTTATCACACCAAGCCTAAGACCTGAGAGGAGACACCGGAAAGAGGGCCGAACGATAACCCACACCTAAATAGGTATCTCGGCAACATTTGACATCCTTACACATTCTAAATTCTCCCACTATATCTATATACAAAAGGCGGGCGATTAAATCCAAATAAGGAAGAAAAAACACGCGCATGCGCACCGTGATCAATTCTGTCCTTGCAAGGACGCAAAGGATCCGTCACTTTCAACAGGTAGTCTCATTTAAAAAACAAATAGGCAGAAGTTTTGCTCTTGACCATGATTAGGAAAATATTTATTCCTCGATTATACTAACAGGTTCTGTTGGAATCGGTGTTTTACTGGTGACAGGACTGGTCTGTACGTACAGCTAGCTGAATTATACAAGGCTATTTAGTTTTACTGATGACAGGATTAGTAGGCTATATGGAGCTAAGTGAATTCTACACGGCAAACATATGTAGACATGTATATTTAGGCTATGGGCAGTTCAAATTCCGTACTATTTCCTACGTGAACATAAGCTAAGAAACTGAAATTAGGTATTCCTTGACCCCAAGAAATTGTACAACATGGATTTGCTTGATTAAAAAAATTGTCAGTTCCTCCATGAGAGACCGACAAAAAAAAAATAAAAAAAAAAATATTAGAAGCTGCGTTCCATGAAAGCGATGAAAAGTTGAGATCATCAGAAATCCCACAAATTTAAGTAACTCGTACTTCAAGTATCAACGGGGTCTGCTTCAGGCAGGGCCGTATCCAGGGGGCCAGTATCAACGGGGTCTGCTTCAGGGCAGGGCCGTATCCGGGGGGGAGGGGGTTCGAACCCCCTCCGAAATGTACAAAAATAACAGTTTTTAAAAGGCTTCAACCTCTGATCTATATCTATTTTTACGGTTTGGCATGGACTAGGTCCGACCCGCGGGTAAAACCCCCTCGGAAATATATTCCTGGATACGGGCCTGGCTTCAGGTGTGAAAGAGTCGATGTAAAGTAAAGAATTAAGAAGTGTACCGTAATGTCAGCCTAGAAAGGACCTCAAGTCCTACATTAGCTGCGTTTTTTTTCCAATTCTTCGTCCTCCAGTTAACCGACCTATTTACCACTAGAAGACTTCCGCATCCCATCCCGTTCGTCCGGCGATACAAAAACGGCTTATTTCGCACTGTCCAGCACTACATGAAAGATACGAATATCCTGCCTTCGAAAGAAAGTAGGTCGGCTGGACGGAGCTCCAACCTTGCTCCAACTTCAGGAAAAATCAGCTTATAAGGATTAACCGGTTAACCGAAGGAAGAAAATAGAGATGATAGTGCAAATCCTGCAGGTCGGTTAGCTTAGATGACGGTAATGCCCGGGCCCAACTATAGTCACACCTCGTAGTAACGCCGGTAATAAGACCGTTGGGAAGATGATGAAAACGTAAAACAGACGAGATGGAAAAATCCATCTCCGTCATTTTGAAACGTAACTTTGGACCAATCACAGACCACAGTCACTGACTTCAGCTAGTTTTGTTTCCATATGAGTGATGATGGTGGTAATACATCTTGAATTTATTCGTTCCAGGTGTGACCAGGATGGAACGTAAGAGTGGGTAATAACCAAATTAACGAAGGTGTGACTGAATGTGGCCCGAAGCATAAGAAGGCAGCTACCCCTTTGGGTGGCCAAATCCATCGCATGCACTGCCACATCGTCATATGCTAAAGACGAGCAAAATATGTGACAGGGATCCAAGGTGCACCAAATGCACGGAACTTTTAGTGCATCTGAATATGTATGAAGAACAATACGTTTTGAGCCGCCTGTTTTAAAACAAATAACTCAGTGTTTAAATTACACTTGAACACGTAAAAACAAGGTGCTATGCTAATTAAGTTCAGGAAGAGCCAAAGCCGAAATAAATCTTTATACTGACTCAAGAACGTGGGGGGTAAGACCGTGATGTAAACGTTGCCGCTTATTCTTATATGGAAATAATCAGGGGTGAAACTTAATTTTAATAGTGGTGAACTGATCAAGTCTGAGATAACAAACTAAATTTTGGGTGCGAGATACATAGGCTACTCTTTCGAGCTCATTTTAAAGACTATGTTTTAACCCTCCCCCCCCCCGATGAATGCATTTTCCGATTAAATATTTATATCTGACTATTATGAACTTAAAGGGCAAGTCAATGTGTGATGTGAAACCGACTTTATGACATCAACATAATTGCTCAGAAAGAAACGTCTGTTTCTAGAACAGACTCTTCGCGGGATACTCAATGGCGTTGCGCTTCTCGTAATCACAGAGTACTAGAGAAAATAATGCCTCTTTTATGCTGGTCGGGCGAGTGAGAGAACGTTCGAGAAGAGCAGAGCAAAATAACCATAGGGAGTAGCGCCAAGACCTATGCTTTCCATGTACTGGAAACGAGCCTTACTTGTATAGCACCGCCCACTACGCTCAGGACATTCAAAGCGAGACAAACTTGTGGGTTTAGAGAATTTCTAGTACAGCTTAGATGCGGTCTGCACACACCGAGAAAACAGGGGAAGAATATAGAATTATCGGAGCCAGCCCTGGTGCACGACTGATTGAGTTTCAGAAAGAACGTTCTTTATCGCTAGGGGTGCTAGTGTCGTTGCTATTTGAGTGTGTGCATTTTTTTTCAAGTCTTGGCGCTACTCCCTAGTGTTCCGTAAAAGAGGCTCGCAGAACACGAACAGGAGATTTACCGAGCCTATTCCAATGGACACCGCCCAAACTACACCTTCAAACTGGCAATGGCAGAACGGGGGAAGAATATGGAATTACCGGAGCCAGCCCTGGTGCACGACTGATTGAGTTTCAGAAAGGACGTTCTTTATCGGTAAGGGTGCTAGTGTCGCTGCTATTTGAGTGTGTGTACTTTTTTCAAGTCTTGGCGCTACTCCCTAGTGCTCCGTAAAAGAGGCTCGCAGAACACGAACAGGAGATTTACCGGTCCTATTCCAATGGACACCGCCCAAACTACACCTTCAAACTGGCAATGGCAGAACGTATTTTTAAAACCCAAGCAGCACAAAACGTTCAGGTATGCACGGAGACACTAGCGAGTGATTATTGGCAAAGATACAGATGGCGTTGCCGGTGAAAGAAAATTCAAGCCTCAACCCCTTCCCCACAACAATACCATAGTAAATCAGAATGCGGAATTCTCTCTACCATGTCAACGACCAAATCGACCAACAAAAACAGCAGCCGTGCCCAAAATGATTTATCAGCAGCAGCTTCAACTCCCAGCAAATCCTACGAAGAAGCTCGCCAAAATCAGATATTTATGGTTGCTAATTTGCTAAATATACTTATTTACTTTTATCGTTAGTTTTTCTAGTTTGAGCCTGAAGAGGACCATTGCCAAAGAGGGCCGAAATGTCGCTAGAATAAAACTCAGCTGACATGTCCGCTTAAAGTACTCGTCATTGCAATGCGATCTATTTCCTTAACTACATTCATTAACTCTTAAACCCAGAGACCCAATTTCCATATGTTACATTGTGAACACCGCCACCTCACTAATCATTGCACTTGGCACACTTCATTTGCCAAAATGTTCCATGTACATTATGCTCCAACGAGTGTTGGCGTATCATGCTATTGGTGCATGACACCGGTTATCCGATTTAGTTTTTCATATAAGTCAATAGGTCTGTGAAAAGGCTTAAAACAGCCAAAGCCGTGACTACTTTTTTAGTTTTAGTTTTAAATTATTCAGATAGCTTTGAACACTGGAACATAAGCAGTAAATAGTGCGAGGTATGCACCCCCACCCCTGCTGGCCCATAATTGTCAATCAAACAACGAAGGGAATGTTATTTGTGCACGAACTGCAACACAAGTTATCAGCGAAACGTAAATTTTGTTGCACATGCTATACTCGTCATCGATAATTAGGAAAAACAATTTGGAGCGCTTCGCGGTTGAAGTAAAAGTGCCGGAAATACACCTCGGTGTAATTAACGCGGTGATCACTATACTGTCAGGTATTTGCGCAATCTGTCACGGTCGGTAATAGCCAATCTGCCATATTGCGAAACAAATCGTAGAAACTGACACCATAAGCTGTAGAGTCGCTTCAGACGTCGGTCAGCTCAGAAATTCGGCGCTATTCCTCTCGCCTTGAAAGGTAACTCTCGGACTCCTAAGAAAACAGTTTGTGAAAAAGTTCCAAATCTGAGGCTACTTTCAGATCTTCGATCAAGTTTACGTTCGGCCAAGAAAGACTTGTATTTTTGCAACTTGGAATATTTGACTATCATTTAATTCATATCCAGTCCTCAAAAGAGTATTGTATAAAATAGATATGCACATTTTTGTTCTATCACATTCGTGAAGGCTGCATCAGCTCTGTTTCACAAATAAGTAGACATATAGAGAAGAAAAACCACACCAGTTACTAAATTTTTTCACATTTACTTCTTGTAGGCTACATATTTTAATTGATAATTAGGCGCCTATAAAATCTTCTAAGATGAAAAAAGTTGTCTGCTTTTGACTATTAACGTAACAAAATATTTGGTAGTTATACTTTGATTTTAGTATTTTTTTCCCAGCTCAGATGGTTGTGTCCACTTTTAAAGTTTAACTGAAAAGCTAACTTATTTTTGTGTCATTTAGTTGAATACACTGAATTATTTAGATTCTGCAAAGGGATTTTTTTGTTTTCCACTATCTGCTCTAGTCATGACGTTCAGAATATCTGCGGCCGTCCCCACAGCGAAAATTCTACTATGACGCGGGAATTTTTTATCTAAACACAAACAAAGCTTTTTTCATTGGGCAGTGGCGATATTGGTGAAGATTGCTTAGTGCCTGAACAAGAAAAAGTCATAAATCTTTCTTGTAAGGCATACAACAAATTAGAGGTACCACAAATCACACGGAAATTCCACTATTTGAAAATCGATTATTCCTGAATAGCGGAACAACCAAGTAACGCATTTTCAGCGGATCTTCAAGCCAATTTCAGTGAAAAAGTGATGGGTAACTAGATTGTCCTATCCCAGTCCTTTTCGGTTTAACTTTAAAGGAAAAATTACTGTTCTTTTTCATGAATATTTGTTTCGAACTGGAAGTTTCAAATAAATAGTTACAAATAAATCAACAAATCGATGAGAACATTCGCTTTCAAGAATCCGACCTCACCTACCATGAAAATATATAGATCAAGCTAAGCCTGCCTGGCAAGCATGGTTTCAAGTATCTGTGCGTCCGCCATAAGCTTATGCGGAAAACATGCACAAGCTTACAACCCCTCCTGCCACACTAAGCAATATTAGAACACTGGCACCGGGCCGTTCTTTGGGGCTGTAGGCTAGACACCAGCTCTAAAAGGGCTCTCCCCTTCATTACATAATCAGGGCTGTGAACAAGACCGTATCTAGGGGGTTAGGGGTTTGACCCTACCCCCTCCAAATATGCAAAAATAATCGCGTTTACAGGCTGTAAGCTAATCTCTGATCCATTTCTGTTTTACTCTCAGATATAGATTGGGTCCAACCCACAGCCCCCCCCCCCACAAATATACTCCTGGATACGGCACTGGTTGTCAAAATTGATTCTTATCACTCTTGCTTGTGACCAGTAGTGCTACTCCTTGTGACCAGGAGTACTTGTTGAGTAAATTGAAAATAAATAATGTGCTCCACCACTGCTCCCCTGTATCACAAGTGGGGTTATCAAAATAATGAGAGGAAGGTCATCAGATTTACTGGGCCGCTCATTCCTCAAAAGATAGGGCGATAGGTCATGGGGTCGTAAGAAGTTCCCAACATTTGCTCAAGCTTGCCATAAGATAAGATAGATAAGATAAGATTTATTCCACTAGAAGCACAGAGGCCATGGGAAAAAAATGGCACACAAAAAAAATAAAAAATAAATAAAGAACAAAATTCGTCCTTGAATTCGTCAATTATTTCTAGCGATGAGATTTTTCAGAACAGATTTCAGTTTATATTGTTTTAAATTGCATATAAGATTGTGTGATATATCAATTATTTTTACTGACATACTCCAGCCATCTATGTTGTCCTTTAGCAATGAATGGAACTAAATTAGATGTACTTATCGGCTGTGGCTACCAGGGTGGAAAAGTTTCTGATAGTCAAATATGTTCGAACTGGTCTTCAAACCAAACACGGATGCAGAAACAGTGCTTCAACACAAAAGGATCCATTAGGACCATGAGTGGAACTACAGTAATACCTGCAAATATGCTACTATTGTGAGCACCAAGACTCCGCCCTACATAGATGAACACTTAGGCTGACGCAGTTTTGGCTCAATGTCATTATTCCTCGATGATCATGCATGATCTTTTGCGATCGCCCATCTATCCCTGGATGATCCGCAGAGATCTAATTTTGAGGCAGGGGCGGATCCAGCGCTCGACTCTAGGGGGGGGGGGCGAATGCTTTGAGAAAATTGTTGTCTCAACCCTTTTTTTCGGCCGGCAGGCAAAAAAAAATTCGACTTTTTTACAACTTCTCCCCATCATTTTGCGAGCAAAAATCCTCTGTTCTGTACCACCAATTCCACATTTTAACGACAAAGCAGAAGATACCTGAAAATTCATCTGCGCTTGCTCTAAAACAGCATTAAAACAAGACTTTTTAGTCCCTCTAGGGGGGGCGATCGCCCCTCTCGCCCCCCCTAGATCCGCCCCTGTCTTGAGGCGGTGCTCGGTTGTGAAAGGGACACCATATAGTCTTTCAAAGCTGAAAACTGCGAATTCGGGCAGCCGGCTGAAAGATTCTTGAGGTTATTTGAGCTGAATTTCTTGAATTTGCTATGAGTCGGCTTCGAAAATACCTCTTTAACGAATACCGTGGGCGCCAAATCAGGTATTTTTTCCGGTAGGGATAGGGGCTCCCACTTCGCCCCAGATCCGCCAGCTTCCAGTATGTCCCAATTAATTACGCACTGTATAGGCCGAAAGTGCAGTAACATCAAGAAAAATTATCATAATTTTTATGATTTATATGGAAAAAGCCTGATGAGGACCCTTGCCAACAAGGTCCGGAATACCGCTGCCAAAGCATCGTAGCTGACGTATCTGTTTTATTCATTGTTTGAATTTATACATTAACATTTTATTATAATTATACTTCATATATGCTACAGTTTTTTTTGTTACTGTTTTTACTGCCAAGAAGACTGACAGCCTGAAGAGGACCCTTGCCAAGAAGGGCCGAAAAATCGCTTCATAAGCAATACAGCTGACGAATCCGTTTTTGTTATTATATGAATATATGACTCTAAGTCAGCTTGGGCTCAAGGAATATTTATTATTGTTTTTATAAATTATTACTTTTACAGAATGGTTTGTCACAAATGAGGTTACATTGACGGGTAGCAAACGATGTGGAGCTAAGAAAGGGAAACTGAGGACAATACAAACTTCTTTATTTGTGTGTTAGGGTAGGTGAAGTAGGGTGTGACCTAGTATATGTCCAAAGAAGATGAAGAAAAATAAGTCTCGCAAAGGTGAAAGAAAAGATTACAGCATCTGAGGAGATCCACCACATCACAACGACTAACAACCCAGCGCAACCCAATGAGTGTTAAAACGTGAGAGGGCAATTCGAAGACACAATCCTTTCAAAATTTGTTATTTAAGGATAACTAATTATCATTATAATTAGTGATAAAATATAATGATAAAATAAAAAGATAAAATATGTATATTCAATAACTGCAAAAACAACTTTTGACCGTGGTATAAATACCACGGTTTCTTCAAAACTCAACTTTCGAGTTTCATATTTACGTAAACAAAAAAACAGGCTACCTTCTCTATGGTGGAAAAAAACCTCCACAATCTATCCGAGCTGCTGCACCACCGCTTTGTAACTACTGGACTCCAGTCGCGTTTCAGAGATGGACGAACACGCGAGACCAAATCTACGATCGTCGAAAAACGAAGAAAGAAACAACTACCCGCCCAGCATAGATGTTTTTATCGGACTGCTAGCTTTGCCACCATCTTTTCGGGTTATTCACCCTTACCACAAAGCTGTGGAAGGGTATGTGGATTCAGAACAACGTGACAGCGTTTGAGATAAACTGGGATTAATGGGATCAACTTGACAAATTAATGAGTTTAAGTGAATAGTGGTGCGATTAGGATGGGCGCGCGAAGGGGCAGATGCCATCGACAAGGATATGATTTTCAACGAAATGATGGAGTCTACTAAAAGAGTAAAGCGGACATGTCATTCTAGGCTTGATAGACTTATGATGTACACATCTAGTTACAGCTGTCATGACTGCCTTGATCAGAAGTTTCATAACATTTACACAAGTATGTGTACAACAGATATGAGATAACACACTTATGATAGTTGAAGTGATATTTTTGGCCAGAAGTAACGTTGCAAACCTTATTTAGTGTTATGTTTTACAGAAACTTAACACTTAAATACTCATAACGTTTCTTTAACGTTCAGAAACGTAACACTTAAATACTCATAACCTTTCTTTAAAGTCTTGTGCAGATAGTAAGAAAATTCTGACAGTGTGAAAGCCACTATCACTACTGATTAAATTAAGACTGCAAGAACTTATACAATAAGACCAAAGAATATATACACCCCAGGTGTAGCTGTCTTTTCATGAGACCGCTCAAAGACTACGCCTCAGGCACTTGCACGAACAACTGCATTATGGACATCAACTAGCGTTTCACCGCTCGAGTAAACTCGATAAACCAAGCTTAACAAAGATGAATGCAGAATACTGGCTGCAGCAAATCTTTCATAAAAAACAAGTCATATGATAATACAACTTTGAACACTTAAGGCTAGGATTGTCTTATGTTTCTGCTGCCCTCTGGCGTAGCGTCTGCGACATGATTTATGGGACATCTGCGACATGATTTCTTTCCGAATATCAAGTTTCATTAAGATCCGATCACCCGTTCAAAGTTGGACATACCTCGAGATTCCGGATTCCCCCTCCTTCCAATCCCCCCACGATGGTCAAATCGGAGAAACGACTATTCTTAAGTTTAAACTGTCAAGTCCCTGATATGCCTGCCAAGTTTCATCGTCCTAGCACATGTGTAAGCACCTTAAGTCGGGATCACCGGAATTCGGGAACCTTCCCTCAAACTCCCCCACAGTGCTCGGATCCGGTCCGGTCTTGTCAACTAGGTATCTAGGGCTTGTGCTTATACTCTTTATGACTATGTCTCCTTGCCGATGCTAAATCTCCGGGTACCAGCGGAAGAAAGAAAGAAACGGTGTCACAGCTGCTCCGAAAGAGCGCCGTGATTGTTTGACGCAGGATTTGAGTCGTTGAGTTTGAGTCATTACGGAAACGTTTACTTCTTCCTCGAGGATCACTGGCGTGTTCTGGACTTAGTCATATAGAGTATTCTTCCCAGTTCCCACCAAGTTTCATCCCGATCCGTCCACTCTGAACATGTCACACGATTTCCAGTTCCCCCCCCTCCATCTCCCCCCAAAGTCACCAGATTCATTCCGGACTTGAAGTGTAACATCTGAGACACGAGGTATCTCCAAATATTAAGTTTCATGAAGATCCGATTCCCCGTTCAAAAGTTATAAATATGTCAATATTCCGGATTCCCCCTCCCTCCACTCCCCCAAGGTGGTCAGATCGGGGAAGTGACTATTTCCAAGTTAGTTTGGTCGGGTCCCTAATATGCCTGCCAAGTTTCATTGTCCTAGCACTTCTGGAAGTACCCTAACTCGAAAACAGTGGCCTGACGGACAGACAGACAAGCTGCACAAACGTGATAGCAAATGCCCATCAGTATACTGACTATGCTTGAAAAACAGTCTAGAGGTACGGTAGCCACAAAAATATGAAGGGGCAAAAAGGCTCAAAATGGTTGACAAAAAATAATTAAAATACTTGATAAAAAAAAATAATTAAACCGTTCAATTAATTAAAATATTTGGTAAAAAAAATAATAAGGATGTTAAGGATGTTAAAACAATACAATTTTTCGAAAAAAATAACAAAATTGTTCAACTCATTAAAATATTTGGTAAAAAATAATAAGAATGTTAAAAAAATAAAATAATTGTAAAAAAATAATATAAGGGTTAAAATAATTAAAATACTTGGTAAAAGTATAACTATTCAATTAATTATCTTATTATTTTAACACTCTCATTATTTCTTTACCGTTTAGTTTAATTATTTTTTGCCAACAGCCATGAAAATTTTTCCAAGTCCGTTCTTAATATGATTTTGACCGCGACGGGGCAAAAAGGCTCAAAACTCCGAGACGGGTTTTAGCGCCGGCGTGGCTTTTCTGATTCGTGAAGCTTCGAGTGAACAGTGCATCAGCATCATCGTCAAACAGATGATTTACCATGTGGATTTGCCTAATTATCACTTGCTAATTTGAATACGTTTAGTCATCAAGAATGTCAAGGTATATTATTTCTCTCTGGATTAAAACCTTAACCTGACTAATTCTGGATGACTCAGGGGGGATGCCCCAGTCATGGATGCTAGCTCAGTTCTGGGGAACCTGTTGTACCCCATTTGAAGGGTACAACCAAATGGGGGGACTACTCCCCAAATATGGCTGATTAGTCCCCATACATGGTACCTGAACCCCCACCTACAGACGGTGTATCCAACCTCAGACAAGATTTCAAATTTCCAGAGAAGGCTTTCCTTCAGAATAATCCATCCTGAATCCATCTGGCTTAAAAAGGAACCAAGAAATAGGCCAAAAACACCAGAGGTGCATTTTATTTACGATCCGAGGGTCCGCTAGTGGGTCACTGTGACGTCAGCATTTTGGCGTTTTATTTGAGCTTGCGAGCGTAAATAAAACGACATTATGATCTCGGAGCAAGTTTCGGTCAGTTATCAGAACCGATTCAAACTTGGCGCCAAGTGGTAATTTCCTGACTATCGCCCTCTCACTTTTCCAGCGGGTGTCTCATGGTCCGCTAGCGGACAATAATTGTCTGCTGGGGTAAATAAAACTGCGAAACCGTGATGTCACTATGACGTCATCTGTCACCCACTAGCTAAATAAAACGAAAATGATGAAAAACAAAGAGTTAGCAAGGTCAACAGGCAGAAAACTTCTTTTACAACAGCTACTAAATGGACAAAAGGTACAGAATTTAGTATATTTTTGGACACATGACTTTGAAGAAGGTGACATTTTGCCTACAGTATTGATTGCCAGGATAACTTCTATCTTTCATTTCAACATTTTAGCCGGCCACGGTCGAGGTTGTGTAAAACGAGGTTGGATACCCCTCCTGTGGCGGTGGTAAGTGACGTCCTCGTCGTGCCCCTGGGGGCCTGGGAGCTATGCTTGGTACTTTTGGCTTTTGCTTTTGTTGTGTTTTCTTTGCTTCAGTTTGCTTGCATTTGTAGCATGGTTAACACTAAGCTTTAGCCCCCCTGGATAGGAACGTGATGTCTCCAGTGACCCAGGGCAGCCTTGCATAATGGTGTTCTTGCCCATGAATACCACTCTCAGCCTGCTAACCTAAACTTACCCCCCTCCAGCAGGGGCTGGAGGCCAGGCTGGCAGCTATGTATTTTGTATTTTAGAGTGATGGTTTACCATCAATTGTATATTGGGGTACTGAGACAATGGGCCATTTCTGGCCTGAGTTTTGGTCCAAGATTTTGACCTACCCCACATTATAAATAATAAATAAAATACCTGCTACACATGGGGGACCTGCCTAACATTTTCAACTCTGGCTCCTGCCCTACAGTAAGCGGGCAATTATCGCTCACTCAAACCTATTACCGTCCACCAGTAAAACAAGGAGTTAGCCAGAATTTGTTACACCACAGTGATACCAGGTCATCCGCCACCTTTTACTGGTCACCTCAAGCATCCGATTCTTTCAATAAGGTCAGGAAAGAAAAGGGGGCGGCCTTCGTAAGGCCGAACATTTTTTGGCGTTTTTTCCCATTTCATGATTGTTTTCATCACTACAAACACCTCAGATCAGACTAAAATTTGTCCCAAATGATATTTTCATACAGGTCAGGTGCTAAAAATGTATTTTAATCTTGTAATTCTACAGAAAATGGCCCAAAAACTGTTTCTGTGACCTGTTTTTGACCCATGAACCCTAAAAAGTGAACAGAATATCCCCTGATCTTCTAAATCTGTATTTTCGCGTGCGTGTTTGCCGTAATTTGCTGTAAAAATACCGGTATACGGAAACACCCCCCCTTCCCCCCTTTTCTATAATGATACCGTCATACAACCGATGTGATCATAACTATAATAGTTATAGTGATTATCGCATGACGTTTGAATCTCGGGAGGTCTGAGCAAGTAATAGTTCAGGCTGACCTAGCTTCCCTGCAAAATAAATGCCGAGTCTTATGCTTAGGGTTGAAACTCGGCGCAACCTAAACAACAATATTCGAGAATGTCAGTTACTCATAACTCATTTGTTATAAACAAGGTAAGTCGCATAACTGATGATCCTGAGATTCCGAATCCACCCCCAACCCTCTTCCCCCCATACCGTTTTTATCCACCCTAAAGCTCACATAGAACCGCAAACTCTCCCAAGTAATTATGGAAACTTATCGCAAAATATATCATTAAAATTGAGAAACGGGCGGTACAACCGTTAACCCCAGCGCAAGAGACATGATTCCGCATGGTAACAGAATGTAAAGCCACATAATAGAATAAGATTCTGATAGATAGATCTAAAGATTCTGATAGATAGATCTAAAGATTCTGATAGATAGATCTAAAGATTCTGATAGATAGATAGATAATCAAGGGAAAGGTTACGTAACAACCCACTGTCATACAGAGAAAGAATAAAAATACTGTGGTATTACAGTAAATTACCGTTTTAATCTAAAATAATACCATTACGCATCGCTTGTAATAAATTTAGCTACTAATAGCTATACAAAGTAGACATTCTAGTATTATAAGCAAAAATAAAAGACCGTCAGAACATAACTTTATTTCATAAATAAATACGCAACGAAAACGTTAGCAATTAACGTCGAATTTATAACCGGTATGCATCGTACAAATAATTTTAACTAATAATAGTTAAGCCAAATGCTTGATGGTCCTATAAACCAGACAATCTGGAACGCTCTTCTTTTCTTCTCTCTTCTCGGATACGGTTATATTTTCCTCAGTCCGTAGAGATCTCGCCGAAGTTAGATTTCTTCCGGACATTTAAGCAGATTTCGATTTCTCTCTCGAATTTATGGCAGTAATTACAGGCCTGTCCAAGCTGGTGTTCAGTATGTGATGATAGAAACTGTGTTTTTCATGCGTGTAGTGTATCCTGAAATCCATGCACTATAAATGAAATCCAAGGTACAGTGATTGAACGTCTAGCACCCAGGCATGGTGCTATATGTTTGAGCAACATGCCTGAAAATGGGCTAGTGTGCTAGAGTGATGAGGAGGACCCATATTAGGTTACTGCTTAAAATTGCATCACTATTTCCATTTTGTTGTTTGTAGGTTGTTGTTTGGAGGTTGACGTTTACAGAGCTTCAGCTCATGCACGCTCGTACCACTGGATTTCCATTTTTCCCTCTAGAAAATATGTTCCTCCACTAGATGGCAGCACCATATTCCAGTGGTAAAAAAGGGTACTTGTTTAGTATATGACATAAGCTCTTATAGAGATTGAAATGTACTTTTTTTTCCCTCTAGAAAAACTGGTTCACTAACGTAAACCGCTGAAATTCTGACACATATTTACGTATGTTTTCTTCTTTGACGATTACAATGACAGTGATTGTTCTGTGATTCAGCTTGGATGAAAGAGCAGAACATTGCATGAATTTAGCGCCCTTCCTGGGCTTTTTCTTTGTACTAGAACAGAAGTTACTTGCATGGAAGTGATGCTCTTTTGCTTTTGTATTTGGACACAGCATACTGATCTCAAACAGCTATTGGACAGTAAAAAAAAGGTCCAAACTTTAGTCATCTTGGACAGTTGCCAAGAATATCCAATTGGTAACCATCTCGGACAGATATAATAAAAAATTAAATAGAATTTTTTGGTTTAGGAATTGTCTGGAAAAACCATGATGTGAGGTGCAATTTATTTAGCTTCTGTGGACCCACAAGTGGTCAACCAGCAGACGCTATTTTTTCCATTTTGTACCTTTAATGTGTTCTTTACTTAGCTCCAGAAGCCCCACAAGTTGATAACCAGTAGATGCCCTCTTTCCTACTTAATACCACAGAGCTGTGTTTATTTAGCTAAAGGGGGCCCGCTTCGAGTTTACTTAGAATTTAGTCATTGATGGTAAGAAAAAGCTCAAACGATGTATGAGTAAAGGTCTAATTTTACAGTGGTGCTTTGAAGTTTGTACAATATAAGATTTGTGTGCTTCATACAAGCAATGTTCCCCCCACAAAAAAAAAATAAAAAAATGCTAGATTTGTACTAGGATTCAAGAGTGATGCTATAATTTGTCAGTTGGCGCAATGCTTTCGTCTTGAATTTCTTACAACCTACATTTTTCAGGAAGGATTTGGAGAGGATCTGTGGGATGGTAGGAGTCGATCCCTCTGTCCTGTTCCAGAATGGGGAGTCTGCCTCCGATCTGTTTGCCAGAAATCTGGAGCAACTATCAAGCCTGGGCATGACCATTGGGAAAGCTGCGATTTTCAAAGCAAACCTGCAAGCACTTCAGAGGCATTCTGTTGAAGCAGAACGAAAAGACCTTATGAAACCTTATGCTAAAAGGGAATCTGTAAGTACTCGTCGTTTACACACAGAATTATCAAAATCCAGCATCGAATTTCATTCTTTTGGCTAGAGTACCTTGTGGCCATTGTGGCTATGCCTGTTTTCTTTAATGTGCCAGTTAATCCGTGCCAGATAAAACTTGATTATATGGTTAAAGCTCATCTGAAATGCTCATATTTACCCTAATCTAGCCTTACTTTCCCCTAACAATAGCTATTCAAATCCAAGAAGTAATGTCGGTGGACAACTGACAAGGTTTGGCATCACGCTTGCCTTGTGCATCTTTGACCCTACTTCTCCATATGGAAAGTGAAGAATGAAAAAGTTTGCGTATGTTCAAAACAATTTACAATAAAAAGAGGTTGTTTTGCAAGTTCCAAATAGTTTTCTTGTATTCCTAGAGGCTGTGAGGCTTTTCAGATGTGCTTTAAAGAATGTCTAAGGTTATTGCTTCAGTTGCAGACTGACAATACAGTTGCATACCGACAACCAGTTTTGACTTAGTAGCACAGTGTTTGATGCACTGTTGCTACTTCTTAGCAAAGGCAATGTTAGGCTAATCTCCTAGGATATTGAGGGACTCCTATTTGATTCAGCAGGCTTTCAGTATTTCTGGCAATACTGACTCATTTTTTCTAAATTTAGTTCAGAGGGGGGGGGGGATTGTCCTATTTTCGCCAAACCACTTACTTCTGCCATTGCATTCAGTCTGTCGTAGCATCAAATCCCTGTATGAGATTGTTGTTTCTATAATCCATCTGTACATATGTCTCCTAAATGGTTGTCATGCTCACTCTACTTTATTTGGTATGAATCTCTATGACTGTTACTTGTCTACTTATTTACTCCAGTCTTTCACAGAATTTCACTTTTACTCAATTGTTGTCCGTGTTATCTACAGTGAAAATACAAGTCTTTGACAAATCACTCTTTTCTATTGCCGGCCGGGACCTTTTATTTTACACCGCTCAACAGTGGTAGCTTGTCAGCAAAGGGGTGTTGCATCTTGGTCTTTGTAATAAGGGGTAGGGCAAATTGCGAATGCTATTTCAGTATTGAAAAGTAGGATCTTCCATGATTACTTAAAGAGTGTTGATGGTGATTCATGAAGAAACAAGGATGCCACTTAATGTTCAATCTATTTGCAGGGTTCTCCAGCTACTGGGAGTCCAACCTTCAAAAGAAGGAAAGTGACCATAAAGCTATTTTGTCTTGCAAGTCCAAAAGATAAAAGATCAAAGAGGGGAGACGTATATGAGAAAGCTGGCCTTGGGCAGAAAGCCCTTGGGATTGAAAATCCCGATATGTCCTCTGCAGATTTTGACGCTTTGATTAAAAGGACTTATCCACAGTTGGAAGACTGTGGTGGATATGAGTTTTTGCGCCTCTGCGCTGGCAAAAACTCAGAACTGGTGAAAATTCATGACTCGTCTGGACTGGGATTAAATCCTGCAAGGATTAAAGAGAAGAACTATGCGGGAGTTGTGTACTTAAGACCAATCCAACAAGAGCTGAGTCTTGAGCCGGTTGAAGTAACTGTAGCAGCAGATTGTCCGAGAGAGAAATGCAGAAAATGCGATATACTGTTTCCTGTGACCCAACTCAGTGAGCATGTTTCTTCATGCCCACCAACAAGCGATGATGAATGTGACATACATGACACTTACACTCTGCATGGTGATTCGGAAGATGTTTGCCTGCTCCATCAACCTGCACTACTGGCCCCAAACGTGCCCGATCCGTCACCATCCATGGCAAATGATGACCTGATAGATTTGGAGCTGTGTCCAATGTGTTCACAATCTTTTGATGTGGTGGCTCTTTTGGAGCACTGTCAGAATTGCATAGCGCCAGCCAGTGTGTCCCAACCATCAGTCTTTCAAGTTATAACCCTACAACCGGGTAATTTGACTTTCCAAGCGGCAGTTCGTGGACTCAGGTCGTTGATTAAACGCCCACCCTTCCGCCTGTATGTGGATAGGGAGAATATCATGCAGAGTGGCTTGTTAATACTGAAGAAAATGGAAAGGGACCCAAATTCACTTTTTCAACCACCGGTGACCCGTTTTGAAGGTGAACCTGGCCTTGATGCAGGAGGACCCTTTCGAGAGTTCTTTACTGATTTTTTCGAAGCTGCGATAGTAAAGTACTTCGAACCTTCATATGATGGTCTAATATTCAAGACAAACGATGATGGCATTATGAAGTTAATGGGCATGGCTGTTGGCTATAGTCTTGTTCATGAGGGCCCACCTTTCCCTTACTTATCGAAGCATGTGATAAGGCGTCTGTTTAATGAAGATGACCAGTGTGGAACTGAAATGCCAGCAGCACTAATTCCGCGCACAAATCCTATCAGAGGAGTAGTGGAGAAGTTAGAGTCTGACAACCCTGCTGCATATGAAGGAATTTTCCTTTTTCTGGATGATGACATAAAGGTGAGAAGTCGTAAACCTTATAGTTCCTCTTGATTGTCAAATCAGTTGCTTTGCAAATGGCAGTGTGCAGATTTTGTAAATTTGTTAACAAGGAAGCAGGTTACTTGAGCCTATCCCATCTTTGAGCTAATGATGATCATGAAGACTCAGGCTGAGATCGCAGGTACTTAGGATTGTATGAAATAGTAATCTTATGTTATTTTCCTTAGACACACCTTTTTTCCTGGTAGTTACGTATGATTTAACTTGGATTGCTACATATGATGTTTGCATGCATCATAAATGACATCATAGTTGAGATAGATGGAAGTTCAGCTTTGGAATTGTAGCTCTTTCCTGAAAAATGAAAAGTTAGCTCGCAAAAGAATTCAGCTCAATTCAGATTTGTTTTTATTAGTCACATTAGACAGAGGCTGAGTATGGTTTAGGATCGCGTTCCTGTTAAAAAAAAACCTTTTTCGATATTTTTTTTGGGGGGGAGGGGCTAAATACTACTATGGAGAGCGAGTGCAGAGGAAAAAATAATTGTCCCAGTCGTACGGGTTCTGGTCTTCAAGGTCTGGTTTCACACTTCGTTTTATGCTACGTGATGATGAACCTTTTCTTGCAAAATTCGAAATTATTTTCGTTTTTATATATTGATCGCAAAAAGTCCGTCAGTCCCAGGGTTTTTCGAGTTCAGGTACTTATAGGTATGGTAGGGGTATAAAGCTTCGGTCCTGAACTCGACTGAAACAGGTCCAGCTGTGATCGGACACATACGTGGGTGGGGGGGGGGGAATCTTGTGGACAGCATGTCTACTAGAAGGGGTTGTCGGAATTCAACGAGACTTGGTAGGCTGCAGCGGCCGGGGCCCTAGTTATGCCTTTTGGGATTCCGGACTTGGATGTGACCTCTGTGGGGGAGGGGCAGGGGGTCCTTAAATTCTTGTGGATAGCACACCTACCAGAAGGAGTTGTCGGTATTCAATGAAACTTGATACGCTGTAACAGATGTGGTCCTAGTTGTGCCTTTCGGGGGTACGGACCCGATCCGTATAATTTTCATCCCCACCTTCCGATTTGCTCCGTTTTTATGTTTCATTTGTACGCCCGAATCTCGAGTATTCTTGTCCCGTATGGCATTTTGGCCTGACTAACGACCTTTCAGACCGAATAGAACGTATCCAAAAATGCGCTCTGCGAATTATTGGTCGAGAAGGAAAGCTCCCCTGCATCCATCTTATAAATAAGTTCGAGCTCACCAGGCTTGAGGAAAGGAGACTAATACTGTGCTATAACCACGTAACTCAAGCTTTATCTGACCCCAGATTCCGTGATCTGTTTCCACCACCATATAATCCTCCCAGAAATAGACCTCCCCGAGAAAAATCCCAGAAAGTCCCCAAAATAATAGTTGCGTTTTTTGCCTTTACTCCGTAGGTCGGTTAACCGACCTATTTGCCACTATTGACCGTTTTTTCGTCTCGCCGGTCGGTTCGACTGAGCTCTAAAAAACGGCTTATAAGAAAACATGGCATCATCCCGTCGCCGGCGCCTATCTCTCCAATGAGAATTTTGAAGTTCGCGCTGTGCCAAGAGCGTAGGTCGGTTGGATGGACTTCCCGCCTCAGTCCACAGGTCGGTTAACCGACCGGCGAACGGAGCAAAAAAAAACGGCTTATAAGAACTTAGGTCGGTTAACCGAAGGAAGAAAACGACTTATAGTGGGAAATCTTGTAGGTCGGTTAACTGGATGAAGGCAAAAAACGCAACTAATGCCAGTAGTTTGCGTCCACGAAAGACATAAGAAAAGCTTCGTTCCGTCTTTCGTCACATTTCTCAGTTCTCGAGATTAAAAGTCTTTCAGTTGATTTTAACGTGTAGTACCTCATTTTTCTTTAAATTGTATATAGATATATAATGTTGTATTGACGATGCTTAATGCTCTTGTTAATGGGCGAACCACCTCCTGCTCCTGTTCGAATATGTAGTAACTGTTGTTTCGTGTTGGTGATAGGTCTTTAGCTTGTGGTATACCCTCAGGAAGAGGAAGTCTCGACTAAACATTGTGAGTCCCTGGCAGTATCTTAAGAACCATCCGTTATTTTTAGGTCATTCTTGCTAGCGGAGTCTCTCGTGATTTTATTGAAGAAAAAAACCGGTATTACATTGCCACCCAACTAGTTGAGCATGCGCTATATGGTGGTCTTCGGCGTGCATATGGAGGCTTTGTTAAAGGCCTGGTCGCGACGAAAGTTTTTGAAATCTTGAAGGTAAGCATATTTGGTGTGTGCCACCGACTCGTAAGTTAGAAGCATTCGAAAACGGGCTTGTTTTTACCAACTCTTTTGGCAAGGTTGCAAGAAGAGGCAATTTTATTATTTAATATTCACTTCTGTGCTTTCTGTTGACTGACACATGGTGCCGAGTTTTGTTTACGCAGTGATATTGTGGAACTTGCCTACTGGACCAGAGAACATGTTAATGGGCAGAATAGACACTCGACCGTTTTTCCTATCCAAATCATTGGTTGATCTAATTAGCCATCGTCCAGTGCGGTGCAAAACTACAGCAACATGGCGTGAGATAGGGAAAGCGTTGAGTTTCTTCAAAAAAGCCGTTGAGTTTAGCTCTCAGGGCTGAGATTACCGTTGAAATTCAACTGAACCAAACCATTGCGGAGTGTCCAGTCTTAATAGCTTGTATAATCTTTGTCATGGACCATGAAACTGCAGAGTAGCGGGCAAAACTTACTGTTACTTCTCTGTTTCTAGATAATCGTTATCTAGTGAGTTACTGGTAGCTTTGTAATTTACCCTTTTCGACAAGTTTCAAAAAAAGTAGATTGATGGGTATCAATGTTATCGAACGTTCATTCTTTTTTTTTCAAATTTTTGGCAATTTGAAAATTACCACGCACATGCGAGTATTCTGTTGATTGAAGTACATCTGAAAGGATTCCTAGTAATTCAAGTATTACTCCGGATTATTTGCCGTATTTAAAAACATTTATCTTCTTGGTTTTGTCACATTCCTTATAAGGGATGTCCTCGAGTGCGCCATTGGGTTAGGGGAACGCACAGCCGCGTCTATTCAAATGTCGAACACGAGACCTAGCGATGTTGAGAATATAATTTCACGATTTAAGTGGTGTTAGCTCGCATTAGCCTGGTTCTCAGCTGATGGGCTTGGTAGTCAGAAGCTTAGGTATTAGCACTACTGGGTAAGTTTCCCAGTGGTAGTTTACAACGTTGCACATGCGCTGTGCTTTTGACAGTCTGCTTTGAAGCTGTTTACGTTTACAGTTGAGTAAATCAGTACTTTTCAGAGTTTTCCTGATGATGCAGCCAGTTGGTTATGCCCAAAGGACATCACGGTCGAAGAAATCGTAGCGTGTCTTCTGTTTGAAGAGGCTACGTCAGAGAAAGAGCGACATGCCAAAGAAAACTTCGAGGCTTGGCTCGCTGATTCCGAAGTGCACCAGTACCACGGAGGTGAGTTTGCTTCAAAATTGTGTATCAAACTACAATACGATCTTCCGTCACTAGCTTTAATCAACGGAGAATCGTCAGTATTCACTGATCCGATGAATGGAATATCAAAAGTTCTGTGAAATTGGTTGCGTGTTAGTTTGGGCAAAAGCTAAGGCTTGGCTAACACATGAATGAGTCATGTAGGTGGCCTGCTATGCCATGTAGTTAAACGAGAACTAGGCTTTCGATTATTCTCGATCTTTCAGCCATACGCAAGTTCCATCCGGGCAGTCAGCTCTTGTGTCTTTTATTCCCAGATTTATATCTTGCATATAGACTTGCTTCTTAGATTGTGTGGAAGGTTGTTGCAAGTCAGTCCATCGCCCATTTATCTAGCATTAGGGTCATCATCTACCCAGGACCCAAAGAAACTTAGAATAGAAGACCGGTTAAGACAAAATTTTGTAAAAAGTCAAAATGGAAATAAACATCCTTTGTCGATTCCAGGGATTGTCTCGTCTGGTCATTCTGACGCAGATACAAAAGAACTTCCCGGATCATGACATTTCGCTGGTATGGCCTAAGATCTGGTAGATTGCTTGCACTTTATATACGAGTCATGGTGTCGGTTTTGGAGTTGTATGGATCATTTGTCTCATGATTTTCCTTGTTAGATTCCTGTGCTAAAATTGACTTCTCGAGATATTTCTGTGGACTGCGTAGCTTCGCTAGAATTTATAGGCCAGTTTCAGTTTCTAGCCTTGTTCGGACACTGTCTTGATATACTTTTTTTCTAAGGTACTGTTGCAACGTTTGGTCGAGTGCTCAAGTTTTGCACATCTGTCAAGTATATTTACGCCGGCCTGCGAGTCAGAGTAGGTTACGCAGAAGGAACATTTCCGTTTGCCAATACTTGCTCATCAACTGTTACCATACCAACGGATTGTACCGACTACAAAGAGTTTCGGGCAAATTGGAATGCTGCGATCATGTGCGAAGTTTTCACTGACATGTGAAATCTTAAGGTCCTTTATCACATTTCTTAGTGTGTATAAGCGGAAAATTGACTACCCATTGGAAACCTTCCCCTGCATCATTTAAAGACGTTTCTAGTTACAGAGGAAATATTTTTATTCTGCTTCGTGCCTCTAGGCAACCCACGATTGGATTCATACCGATAACGTCCTGATTATACAATAGATAAAGGATTTTCATTCACGGACAAAATTGACCTGAAATTCTTGATAGCTTTCAGATCGTATCGAAGCCATAGAGTTAAAGTTACTTACAGTACAAGATAAGAAAAGTAGGCCAAAAACAAGTCCAAAAGAAATGAAGCGTGTCCACGGCGTAATGGTAAATTTCCTGCAAAGAATTTGAAACCCAACGCCGTTCCAGCTTCAAAGAGAACGCACGTAGTAGTACAAATGATGCTGTTCGAGCGCATCTACTCTATGACGGATTTACTATTACGCCTTGGACACGCGTCATTTCGTTTCAACACGGTCGCCAATGTAGCGGGATAGCACTTTTTGGGATCCCAAAACGTTAGTGACGGATACCTATGACATCGCAAAAGTTGTCCGTCCGTCCGTCTGTGAGCACGATAACTCTCGAAGGGAATGAGATATTTTGATGAAACTTGGTGTGAGGATTCTTTGGGTCAAGAGTAAGGTCAAGTTCGTAGATGGGCTCTGTAGCCCTACATTTAGGGTTGGGGGAGGGGATTGAAATTAAGGGGCAAACAAAGTATTTTGAAACTGCCAATGTGATAGTCGATTATGGGGTAAGAAGACATGCTGAACACGATGGTGAAAACCATTTTCTCGCCGGACAAGTAGTTCGCCCGGAATCCGGCCGAAACCTGAAAATTTGTTAAAATTAAAATTTGTATTTGAAGTTGATTAGATGACAGATTTCAGGGTAAGAAAAGACGCTGAATCTGTATATGACAATTATATTTTACCCGGACATATAGTTCGTCCGAAATCCGTTGAAACCGGATTTTTTGTATAAGTGAAAGTTTTATGTGAAGTTGATTAGATGGTCTTTGTAGGGATAAGGAGATACGCTGGATTCGTTTCTGAACTATCTTTTTTTTTGGCTGGACAAGTAGTTCGCTCGGAATTCGGCCGAAACCGGAAGTTTGGCAGAAGTAAAGCAGGAAGTTTCGATCAGTACCGTCAAAATAGATATGGTTTATACAGTATATCTGAACTTAATTTTCTCATATGATTAGCCTGACGAAGACAAGACGTAGTTGTCTGGGTCAAATATTAAATTTTTGGGATCCCATCGAAACCTTTGGTCTTGTCTTCTCTCGTACTTAAAGTAGTCTTTGGTCGAAGCGCATGTCGGACTTTAGTACCTTATCGATATGAATTCAACGGCGAGGATACCAAAAGTCAAGAAGTAGAAAAAAAAAATTGATTAGAAATTGGAAACAGATTGGAGCGACTAAGGCGAGTTGTCAGGTGGAATCTGTAGTCGATATTTTAATGGCTAAAACATTTTTATCCGAACGCTTCCTTTAATGTCGGTCTACTCCGAGTGAAGTTTGTAAATATTGTAGCTGACATGAGTCGTTGTTTGAGCTTTTGCTTGCTTGATGGAGCGAAATGTAATCAATACTGTGTCTCATGCGTTCGATACTCGGGTGTGTGATGCCCTTGCTGAATCGACTTTTTCCACTGAATGGTTACCGTTGATGTGCGATACTCTGTAGTCCACTCTGAGTGAAGTTTGTAGAGATATTCGTGTTAGCCAAGTGGATCGGAGATCGAAATGTCGTCGAAACTTAACTGTTACGTTCGGTACGCACGTGGATGATGCCGTTTTAAGTCGACCTTTTGTACTTAATAATTGTAGTTCGTGGGCGACTCTCTAGCCCCCGATGAGTGAATTTTGACAGCTTGTGGTATACGCTAAGTTGGGCGATGTGTAGTCAGTACTTAACCGTTACGTTCGATACTCGGGTGTGTGATGCCCTTGCTAAATCGACCTTTTACAATGAATGGTTACCGTTGATGTGCGATACTCTTTAGTTCACTTTGATTGAAGTTTGTAGAGATATTCGTGTAAGCTAAGTGGATCGGAGATCGAAATGTCGTCGAAACTTAACTGTTACGTTCGGTACGCACGTGGATGATGCCCTTTTTAGTCGACCTTTTGTACTTAATAATTGTAGTTCATGGGCGACACTGCAGCCCCCGATGAGTGAATTTTGACAGCTTGTGGTATACGCTAAGTTGAGCGATGTGTAGTCAGTACTTAACCGTTACGTCCGATACTCAGGTGTATGATACCCTTTTTGAGTCGACCTTTTCTACTTTTGAAATAAATCAATATCTGAAAGTACTTGTCAAAAAAGGAATCATCATTATGCCTTTAAAGCACACCCGAAAGGCTTCTAGCTATCCAGCCCCTCAGCTACACCCCCGTAGAAAACATTCTGCCGCGAAAATCCCCGTAGTAATCGGACGTCAAATATTTTCTGTAGTCTATTTTAACATTTTCTGAGTTGTCCCCTTATTCTTTTCGATGTAGCAAATCTTTTCTTCTGCTGGTGGAATCAACTTCAGGAGACAGATAAGCATGCAAAAAGTCAACCTTGATATTGTTTTTTTCTCGAGCTCAATTTACTCATGTGTTACAGCATCTGAATCTTCGCGGTTCCTGGTGTCCCAGGACGCCGTGGCCCATTAGGGGACTTCAAGATTCCCTTACAAGACAAACGACGAAACTAAGATAATATAGGTTTTCAGGCAGGGAAAGCGAACAACAATTCGTAGTAGAACTGGAGTCACCGGGAAGCTTTTCTGGTGTGCTTTAAGAAGCAAAATCTCGGAAAGTGGCTCGCTACGTCGCTTAAATAACAAGCACAGCTTAAATCGTTTTCTAGTTTCGTTGTCGGTCGACTTGCACAAGATTATTGCCATGTATAGCATCGTTGGTTCCAGGAGACCAGTCGTGGCCAAAAAATTCGCAGCATCGAATTGTCGTGGACCAAAAGACAGAGCAATATCCGGGCCCGCCGGAAAGGAGTCCCGCGAGATAGCCACTGAGTAATGGGCACACTATTACGTCGACTTTTTTTTTTAATCTGTTTCACGCCTAGTTGTTATCCTTCCGATTTTTACCCAATACTTTTAAGACTTAAGCCATATATTTAATATAATCAGAGCTTTAACACTTCACGAATGGCAACATAGGCATTTTTTTCCGACAAACTTCCGTTCCTGAGCTCTGCTAGAGTCACATCGACTGCAGCTCTAATAAGGTCCGGCATGTCCAACTCGATCACATCGACTGCAACGTGTCCATGGACGGAGTTGCTCATATAAGATTGCTCAAACGTTTGAAAATCAGCCTAGAACGAAAAAACTATCATGGTTTTGACATTTTCAACGAATTACCAGAATCCTGACGACGAACTGCAAGAATCCTGACCTGTCATGTTCTCCACAATAGTCAACATGAGAGCAAAAAAAAATCGTTGGAAATGAACTTAATGCCGATAAAAAGAAACTATTGCTATAAAAGGCTCCGAAATCGGTGATTCCTCTCTAAAACTGCCAAAGCATTTTTGAAACTTGCGAGCATCCCAAATACCATTATACCCCACTTTCCGTGAACCAGGCCACTTCCTGTTTCCAACAATTATTCTTCAAGAATAAAGTTCGCTGCCACGGTGAGATACCAGATTGCTTTACCTACACAATTTGTAACGGGATAGCGTACCTCTGCTGGATAAAGTACAGGGTTGTCAACCCTGTTCTTGCACGAATCAACAAATAGTTCCACGGGTGTTTTTCCACCTCTGATATCGATTTTGTGATTGTTCCACGCCTGTAGAAATTGCTTAAGGTGGAGGTCTATCTTTGGCTTGTAGACAACATGTAGGCAGTAAATATCAACAGGATCCGACCTTTCGAGGAGGTATTCTCTTTCCAGTTGGATAAACTCTTCGTAGAACACGTTTGTGCATTTATTAGCTTCAACCCAGAACCTGGAAAAATATAACAGTTGTCTTACTCGCAGCATACTGGTATGGGTGTGCTAACATCACACTACCTCTTCTGTCGGCTATCGAATACGTGTTTTCCTATACTTAGCTACTGTGCAAGCTACCGTGATTTTGCTAAATAAAGACGGCGAAATTGTAAAGTGGGAGGCACTATTGTGTACTACCAGAAGGGATTGCCGGATCTCAACCGAACTTGGTGGGAAGTAAGAGCTACGGTCCTAGTTGTGCCTTTTGAGGGTCCGGACCCGACGCGATGTCTGTGGGGGGGGGATCTAAACCGCAGACGTGAGAAGTAAGACCTAGGGTTCTACTTGTCCCTTCTGGGGTAACGGGCCTGACCTAATCTTTGTGGGGAGAGGTGGAAGGGGTCTCTAAATTCTTGTCGTCAGCTCATCTACCAGAAGGGGTACTCATAACTCCCAAACTTGGTAGCGAGTAACAGATAGGGTTCAGCTGTGCCATTAGTTAGGGGGTCTGACGCCGACCCCACACTTGATCAAATTTTTGCAGCCAAGAGCAGCATGCATTTGCAGATTTTCAGTTCTGAGCAAGCGCCATATTTTCGCTCTTGTTTCAAATAAAGTGTTTCGGACGGACCGACAAAAATGACGATCTCATGGTATACCAAAAACCACGCACGCATAGTGCCACATACCTTTCAATTCGTTGATTATGAACACTTTTGCCAGTAAGAAAAGCACGGGTTCCTGTCCCACGGAAATACAGCATAACTTCGCATACGCGAACGTTCTCCCCTCCTTTGTCGCTTCTCACACGGTCAGGCAGGCCATATGAAATACATGCCTCTTTGAATAGTTCGTACACTGTCCTGCTTGTGTTGCTGGGACTACAAGCACAGAATAGTGCGAATCCTGAGAATCCGTCACGCATCCCGTGGATTACGAATTTCCACCTGCAAAAAAAGAACCACTGATCATAATGTGAAATTATTATAATGTCTCATGTTGCCTGTGCTCCATTCAATCGTATCTGTCAGAAAACCTCAAAACCAAAGTATTAACGGATCTTAACCAAATCTCAGCAGGATGTTGAGTGTGTGGGCCTGGTTGTGCCTTATCTGGGATCACAATCTGACTTCTATTGGGGGATTGGACAACAGATCTGCCAGATCTTCAGTAAAACTTGGTAGAATCTGAACCATGCCTTTTGGAGATACACAACCCTATCTGCTGGGAGGAGCGCATCTCAACCAAACTTGGCTGGGTTTAAAGTGTCCGGTAACTATCGCCAGGATTCTGACTCGATTTGATCTCTGTTGAGGGGGGGGGGGGCTTTCTGACGTTATGACAGGAGCAAGTCCCATACGACCTTTTGGTTCCCTTATCTTTCAGTTTGCGCTAGATCAGTTTCTAATGCGAAAGACCTGTGTCGCCATTTCACCTATACATCATACAGGTGGAAGTAATTTAGATCACACACTGTTCCGGATCTCCGACCAAAATACCCCTTAAAACAAAACCTGCACATAATCAGGTTCTTCAAAATTATCACCTATAAATATATTCTAATCTTGAGTGCAATATTGCATTGCACAAGATCCGAATTAGCGTGTGATCCGGATTACTTCCTCTACCTGTATTAGCTCTTTTGTCGGCTACCGGAAACGTTTTTAACCCTATACTTGGCTTCATCATACAAAACAACAAAATCAACTAGTCTCGTACCTGAAGCCCGTCCGCAGGGTTATCTTCTTGTTATTTTGTAAACTGAACATTTTTCCTGCATTTATTATAAACACGGGCGTTTCGTGGCGTTTTCACTGTTAAATCGCTCCTCCCCCCCCCCCTCAATATATCTAGTGGGTGAGGGACTCACGGGCGAGCAAGGGTCGCGGTTTGGAACGCGAACTATTAGTAGTATAAAACGGACGACAAATAGACGAAACCATGACCAAGTCAGTTGCAAAAAAAAAACTGCGAACTGCAACTTCAAAGGAATAGTACTTACGATATAAGATGATGGTTCCCGTCAATGTGGCTCAGATTGTGTGCGAAAGGAACATAATACACGCGTCTACGTAATCTTCGGCGCCTTCGAGTTGCAGCTAACAGAGGCTGGGTGCGCTGAATAGATCTCATTATCTTCTTTTGGGGTACTTTCCATCCATAGCTCGTAAGATGCCCTTCTATCATCCGACGCCCCCACGCAGGGTGATCCACACTAAGTTGATCGACAACTGAGTCCAAGTGGACATCTAGAAGCAAACAAACAGAGGAATTATTATTTCTATAGCACTTGCGCAGACGTAGGTTGAAGTGCCATATGCTATCGGGAATGTCGGCCGACAGAAGGACGGTTCCAAGTTTGGCTACTAATAAGTATTCAGGGATGCTGAAACCCTGTGCATTCAAAATTTCGAACACAAACTGTGAGCATGCTCCACCCTACTTACCGTGGTAACTACTGATGACGTCACGAGCTCTTCAGTTATACCACAGAGGCTGTAACGATTTTGATGATTCTGTAGTAACTACGGCCATTTTCCATGGGTTTCGTTACCCTTCCCGAGTTCCCGTGAAGAAATGAAAAGTTACTACGCCCCCGAGCATGGTAAGCAAATAGTAACTATTAGTTGCTATTCGGAGAGGGTTGGAACGGTCAGCGTAGTAACTTTTCAGGAGGTTCGAACGAAAATAGTAACTAATAATAACCATTGTAAGAAGGGTGGAACACGCTCTATATTGAATCACCTCTAGTTATGACCTGATACACAGACGGAAGTGGTGGAAGCTTGTTGCAATCAGATATACTGGAACGAGTTTCAGATCTCAAGCAGACTTTGTAGGCTGGAAGCTCAAGCCCTAGTTGTACTTATCACAGGTACGAACCAATCCAGCACACTAGATTAAATGCAAAGAGTAGCCAACATACCCGTCTTTGGGTAGCTCCCTGTATTTGGGTATGTTCTCCCTGAACTCAGAAAGCAAATACCCGCATAGGAGGCACCTCCCTAAGATTTTACTCTTTCATTTATAACAAACAACCCGGAGCCTAATGTTCTAACGTTTATCTTGACTATCAGAACAATTTTTAACTCTTCGTTTTAAAAACAGACTCATACGGTCCAGATTCTCCAAAGTCTTCTTTTTGTTCTGAAGGTTTTGATCAAGGATTAAACAGACGGTGAACTACTAAAGCTCAGCTATTTTTAGTTGTTTGGGAAAAGGAATTTTACACAGTCCAACAAACCTAAAACTAGGATGTTTATTTATATATTTACCTTGGACGACGAGATGCTTCTTGGTAAGCCCCAACTCCTTAAGACGTCTTTTAAGTGAGGAATACGGTATTCCAAGCTCTGTGGAAGCTGCTTTGAGAGTCATGCCGACTTCTACTAAGTCATGGATCTTTTGTAGATCAACTTCTCTTTTTGGTCTACCAGTTAACCTGGAAGAACATTTAAAAAGAAAGCTGAATTTTAGACTGGGATATCGGATTACAGAGGGGCTCATGGATTCAGATAACAATACCAGAGAATGGATAATGCCTACCCTAGACACAGGTACAGTTTTCAGTTTCCACATCGTCTAACTTGAATGAGCTTTTCACATGGAACAATCACCGAATGTGACACTCGATAATTATTCCATATCCTCGATTTCTTCTCCAGGAACTGAAACATGCTTTAGCATATGGAGTTTGATGAGAAGAATCGAAATATTGCTTTTTAGCCTAGCCTAATGCGACACACTTTTTCGGGTCACTCCAGCTGAGGCATTTCTAGGCCGATTCTCATGATCCTTTTTGCAGATCTATTCTCTACTACACACTAGGCTTTTCCCCCCTCTCTCGGATTCTGATTCTTGTGTCACTATTTCCATCTAGACCTCCAGAGATGGTGGTCCCCTACGGAGATGCCACAATGTGGTCTTCAGATTGCGCCACTTAACTCCATGTGAAAATAGACTTTATAAAAGAGGGAGGAACTGTCTCTAGAGCGGTAGTATAGATTACCGAATTACCGAAGTTTTGCTTTGCCTACATCAGAGAGGTGACAAAATTATGCAATACCTGTCCACTTCATGTATTAGAAGAAGAACTAGTCAGTAATGCCCTGTATTATCCATCTTTGGGCCTAACTACCCAGCAATCAGGTACTTTCTATGTTGAAGTGCATAACTCCATCATTTAGCCTAGACTGCAGATGCTGGAAGTAATTCGGATCACACTCTATTTTGGATCTCTGACCAAAATACCCCTTAGAAGGTAAACTATTTGCAAAAAAACATCCCAAAACCTGTGCATGATCAGGTTCTTCAAAACTACACTCGAACTACAGGGGACCTGTGCAACCTCGAACAGTTTGGACAAGAAACTGGTTTCGCCGTTTTATTTACCCCAGGCCCAGCAGACAATTATTGTCCGCTAGCAGACCATGAGACACCCGCTGGAAAAGTGAGCGGGCGATCGTCAGGAAATAACCATTTGATGCCAAGTTTGAATCGGTCCTGATAACTGACCGAAACTTGCTCCGAGATCATAATGTCGTTTTATTTACGCTCGCAAGCTCAAATAAAACGCCAAAATGCTGACGTCACAGTGACCCACTAGCGGACCCTCGGATCGTAAACAAAATGCACCTCTAGTGTTTTTGGCCTATTTCTTGGTTCCTTTTTAAGCCAGATGGATTCAGGATGGATTATTCTGAAGGAAAGCCTTCTCTGGAAATTTGAAATCTTGTCTGAGGTTGGATACACCTTCTGTAGGTGGGGGTTCAGGTACCATGTATGGGGACTAATCAGCCATATTTGGGGAGTAGTCCCCCCATTTGGTTGTACCCTTCATATGGGGTACAACAGGTTCCCCAGAACTGAGCTAGCATCCATGACTGGGGCATCCCCCCTGAGTCATCCAGAATTAGTCAGGTTAAGGTTTTAATCCAGAGAGAAATAATATACCTTGACATTCTTGATGACTAAACGTATTCAAACTTCTGCATAAGCTGTGATAATTAGCAAGTGATAATTAGGCAAATCCACATGGTAAATCATCTGTTTGACGATGATGCTGATGCACTGTTCACTCGAAGCTTCACGAATCAGAAAAGCCACGCCGGCGCTAAAACCCGTCTCGGAGTTTTGAGCCTTTTTGCCCCGTCGCGGTCAAAATCATAATAAGAACGGACTTGGAAAAATTTTCATGGCTGTTGGCAAAAAATAATTAAACTAAACGGTAAAGAAATAATGAGAGTGTTAAAATAATAAGATAATTAATTGAATAGTTATACTTTTACCAAGTATTTTAATTATTTTAACCCTTATATTATTTTTTTACAATTATTTTATTTTTTTAACATTCTTATTATTTTTTACCAAATATTTTAATGAGTTGAACAATTTTGTTATTTTTTTCGAAAAATTGTATTGTTTTAACATCCTTAACATCCTTATTATTTTTTTTACCAAATATTTTAATTAATTGAACGGTTTAATTATTTTTTTATCAAGTATTTTAATTATTTTTTGTCAACCATTTTGAGCCTTTTTGCCCCTTCATACAAAAACGCCTTCGGCAGTGCCGCGAATTTGCCGATTTTCTGTAATGAAAGCATGAATTGCTGTAAATTTTCCTTATCGGTTTTTCAGTTTTAACTATCTAAAACACCTTCAAACAATATTTAAAAAATACCATTGCATTCAGGACAAAATTGTCTATATTGTAAGGCCATCAGTAAGATGTCCTAGCTATTTTATATTATTTCTTAATATTCAATGTAAATTTAGATGTAAAAAATTCAACTGAACTTGCCTACAAAAATTTATTGATACTAAGGAGGAAAAGCCAGCAGCCAACGGCAGCAATATGTCTATTGAACTATTCACTTTATGATCATATTCATATTTTCTCATCTAACTTACTTGCTGGGGTGCCCCATGCACTCAAAACCAATCCAGTTTCATAGAATTTCACTGAAGCACATAGCCCCTAGATGGCCACCACCATCAAAACAATGGCTGCCCACAGGCATTTCATAATGTAAATTACTGTCTTATATAAAGAAGATGTAAGATGCTCAGAGGCAAGAGAGATGATTTTGGCCTCAAATCAAAGCTAAAAGATAGAAGAATCACATTCTGATCTTCAAGAGCTCAGGTTTGGATTTTTTTTTTTAGTGGCTACCCTACTAGAGAGGTATGCTTATGTGAACAGTTACTTTTATGTGAACACTGCAATTTTCGGCTAAATTTGCCTAACTGGTAGTTAGCTTTAGACACAGCATGTGCATGAAAATGGCAAAGTCTGAAGTCAACAAACGTTCACATAAGCATACCTCTACTCTGTACCTGGCTACTGGGACAGAAACCACACAGATGAAATTCTCCTTTCTTGTTTCCTTAAGACACAATTATTATTAGCCAACTTCCAGACATAAGTAACATAATTATCACCTGTCAAGACGAACGCATCAGCTACCTGTTCGCAACGAACACAATGGTCCATTTTTGCGAGAAATCTTTCCTTTCTTCAATGACTTGTACTTGGGTTCCACCCTGGATCAATTCGGCCTCAACCTACTGGCAGCTGCTGCCAAATTTGTATTTTGAATTTAGCGCCGAAACTGGATATGTCGACAATGTCATAGAGCTAATACTGCTCGTTGACAATAGTGCTGGGTATATAAGCTTCTCACAATAGCAGTTCGACCAGATCCTCAACGATTTTACTTCGAATTTCTCGGTCAGTTTCATCCCTTTTGATAACCAATAGCTACTGAACCAATACGCTCTTCATAAAATCAAATCCAGATTAGTTCTTTTTTGGCCACTAGATGCGCTGGCATAAAGTAAACAATGACATGTTACTTCATGGTATACGTTTATCCGGATTTGTTTGGCCATTTCCAAATTATCTTAGGCCTAGCCATACTTGAAACTTCATAAAATGCCTCTACCTCTGTTTGTTCTCAATCCAACTCTGTTTTATCAGTCTACATCAAGTTTGTCAATTTTGGCTTCCGACATCATTGCTGACTGCTGAACCACTTTCCGATGGGGCTAATTAGCGGGTCGGTGTGAGCCGAAAGCCTAATCACTCATTCTCCATTCCGATAACTTGTCCCCCGTTCTCACGTGTGATTGTTATTGTTCCTCTAGCACATCTGGCGATAATTCGGTATTGGATTTTATGAAGAGCGTATGCAGGTACTAGTGCATCTGGAATCTGGTTGGAAGAATTTGTTTAGCTAGGTTTTATCTCATAATCATTTCATAGTGTTTGCTGATAATGTTGAAACTGTAAAGAACGACGGAATACAACACAGCTGTTGGATTAGGCATTGCTTGATGCGACGCTGCTCTTGTTATGGGGACAAGATAGTCCATCCATCCTTAAATTACCTTAAATCGCACTGGCCTGAGCAATAACCACATCTAGCTGTCTAAAGACATAATTCCACGTGCTGATTTAATGCCAAAAAAGTTACAATAGTCGTAGGGTCACTTTCATTTTTAATCACGGAAGTTTGTAGGGAATAGGGAGTGGAAGTTCTGCGGTTCCTCGCTTCTCCGTTGCGTAGTAGTCGTACGCGACAACGCTGCCTGGCTTCAAGTTTGCAACAACGAATTCTTCTTCAAGGTCAAGGCTGAAGCACCGGCCAGCTGCGTCAAGTTCATCGTAGTACAAGTGAACGTGGCCCTCCTTTACGTCCACCCGTTTGATTCCTAGAAAGACAATTGATGGTAACACAACCTAACATTGTCACCTGACTGATCAAATGCTTCCACGCGGACGGTAACATTTTACTATCAAGGAAAGTGAAATCGGAAATTCTCTCTGGAACTATCACGTTTTTTTTTGCTGCCCAAATTTACTGGAGAGTCTGGCCAGATTTTTCCTCGTTGAAAATTCCACCAGGTTCTCACAAGATTCTGCATGAAACTGGGTTTGTATTTTGTGGCTAAAAAACTGGCCAGATATCAGAAATCACAGGGTTTTTCACTGGAGAAGGGGAGGACAGAACGGAAGATCATGTTTTGATGTTTTCACTCTCACTCTAGAACCATCGTGCCCGAGTTCGAGGCAAGTCCGAGACCAAAGTCACGCTCACGAGTCAAGATGAATCCTTGACAAAATACTTCCAGACGAGACGAGACCGAGTCCGTGAAAAGGGCGTCTCGAGACGAGTCCAGAGTACGAGTCCACCAGCTCTGCCATCTATTATTTTGGGGTAGACTGAAGTACCATATAATATCAAATCGAAGCGCTTTCAGTTTAGCTGCCCGTCTGTAGTCTATTCAACAAGTTCAGTCGCATTATAATAAAATTTTAAGTTTGTTTGGCGCTGGAAAGTGAAGTTGAACTGTTTAATTAATCATTAACACTTAAATCTTCTCTGTCAAAAACTTGATCTGCAGTTGTTCAAGACGTGTGTAAATCTGTCCGTACCCCTATGGGCGCATAGTCCCCAACCGGAGGCGCTATAATCTAAAGTTTTAGGAAATCTATACAGTACTTTTTGCGCCCATCTGTTTCATTTCGTTCTCCCGTAACATGTTCGGCGAAAGGAGATCCAAAAGATGAGATAGAGCTATTTTAAATATGCGAAGCACCTGATCCATTTGTCAGGATCATCCATAGCCACACTTTAAAGGAGAAGTTCCAAGTTCAAGATACAAGCGTTCAAGAGACGGGACCAACTAGCGTCTGACGTTCTCCACTGGTTCCTGGCCGAAGATTAAAAAATTGTGTATTTATTTTTTATTTGTTTCATTTCTTTTCTTTCACTTACTCCGCTTTTAAAAATGGCGGGTTACAAATAAATTGCTTAAATATTCCTTCAGCCCAAGCTGACTGCGAATCATAATTGTGATACTTCAAAACCGATAGCCTACGTCAGCTACATTTTATTAGAGCTATATTTCGGCCCTTCTTGGCAAGGGTCCTCTTCAGGCTCAAGCCGCTCAAGCTGGAAAATGAACTTGTCTTCAATGAATCATGAAATGAACTTGACAAGTTCATTTTCCAGCTCGAGCGAATTGAGCCTGAAGACGACCCTTGCCAAGAAGGGCCGAAATATAGATCTAATATAGTGTTATGAAGTATTTTTTTAATTAAAGAACCTGAACCTGAACCTAAAAAATACGATGTGCCGTGATCCCGAAGCAATAAAGAAAATTTAACAAATAAAGAAATAATAACTGAAGATAAACTGTTTCTGGCCACCCCATCTCTCCGATCAGCTGAACGTTACCTCAAACCTTTCGCACCCATTTTGTTTAGCAGCAAGATTAATTTTCTACTGAACTCTGATTTTATTTTAATGGGAGTTCTTATCCGGGAGCCCTCATGTATCTTTTGAAAGAAAATAAATATTTTTCATTTTTATCTCGCATTCTCAATTGTCTTTGCTACTCTGCCGTACTAAATGCGGGCCAGAAATAAATGATCACACGTCATAAGTGAATAAAGGTCGGGCTTCACTACCCAGATTTTTCGCCCGGATTCTGGGTTCCGTTTTCTTCGATATCGGTATGGGTAATGAAGACAGGTCTGAAACGGTCTGAAAACACCCCGGACGCGTCCGGGAATCTGGTAGAAAAATCTACCAGACTCCCGGGTTCTGGGTGAAAAGAAAAGGGAATTTAAAAGTAGTTTTCATTTGACTTGGAGAAATTATTGTGCTGAGGGGGTCTGTTGACAAGACATTTGATTTGCTTTCTGTTTGGGACCGTCTTCACATAATCCGGACCCCAGATTCTGGGGCGTCTGGGTAGTGAAGCCCGACCTTAATAGTTAATCTGGAAACTAGGCTTACTTTACAATAAAAAAAAACTTACCGTTTTCGGCATTCTCCTTCAAACGAGCAACACTCTCCTTCTTTGCAACCTGGCCGGATAGTAGCTCTATGTCCACGACTGCCATGTTGGAAATTTCATTCAGTTCGGAAAACTTCACACATCCGGACAGCTCAAGATCGCTGGAAATCTCTGCACTAACGTTGAAGGCCTCTCTCTCTCTGTCAATCGGTATGTTGTAACGGAGCACAGCCTAGAAATAAGACTTTGCAGGAAGAGACGGCCCTTTACGCCCCCCCCCAATGTTGTCGGCCAGTCGGTAAAAATAGCCGAATCGGCGCGAAGCGCCACGATGTTTACTGAAAACAATCGATTTTTTTTCTTAGAAATAGCCGTTTTTCATAAAACCAATCGATTTTTCTCTAAAATAGTCGTTTTTTCTTGCAATCAGTCGATTTTTCGTCAACACAGTCGTTTTTTCTCAATAATAAACGCTTTTGTCCGAAAAAACAGCCGGTAAAAATGACCAGCTAGTCAGTAAATACCTTGTCCCCCCCACATTTTGGCTAGTAACGCCTCTGCTCTTGTTTCTCGGGTTTTTTCGCTGGTCGAGGATCTCGAGAAAGGACGCGTCAGCCGATTTGTGTGCTGCTACATTTAGAAGCTGAGAAATGAACCTTTTGCCCTACTGAAAAAGTGTAGATTAATACTGAAGCTGAAAAACTGAAAAAGTCTAGATTATATAATATCGTCGCTTCGTGTAATAAACACCTGTTGTGCCGAGCATAACCTTCGTCTTTCCTGCACTTTGCAGAGGGCATTAACCTCTCGCACTTGCAATGGCTCACTTTTGTTATGTTGTGGTCGGATAGGACCAAGCAGAACTGGTCCTGACCTCAATGTTTTTGTAACCGCTCTGATCGAATAGAAAAATCTCAAAAATCATAAATCTAACAACAAGGTTTAATTCGTCGAGTAGTGCAAGCCTCTGAATTCCCTCAATTATACGTATTCTCACCCAAATAAGAAGAGTCCACAATCAACGGTTCAACAGTAAAAATGGTGTTGGTCACAAAACAACAAACTCAAAGCATACCATATGGCGACAAGATAAAAGCTTAACGCCCAAATGTAATAATTAATAAAACATGCTGTCTTTCAACTGGCTTGAACCCCCAATTATCTGGCATGACGTGTCCTCCCAGCCACATTTATCTAAACGGCAGTCGGCAAAGTCTGGTGTTTCTAACTCCAGGAATATAGCCCATCAGTACACGTATAATTTTGCCCTTTTTGCCTAACGAAAAAACTCCAGATTGATATCGTCGCTTCCTGTAATGAACAAGTGTTCTGTTGAGCACAATCTTTGTTTTTCCTGCGATTTGCAGAAGGCATTAACCCATCGCACTCGCCGTTGTGGCTAGCTGTTGTTATGTCGTGGTCGGATAAAGAAGTAATTCTAATTCATTCCGTTTTGTTTTAGTTGTGATCAGCTTAGACGGACGATCTAGCCACATGCCAATCACTGGCCCCCGGGGTCGTCCGTAAATATGTGGGTTCACAACTAGGAATATTTTTTTGTTCGCCTTCCAGTAAACAAACTGGAATGTTATCGTAACTCTTCTGATCAAACAAGCCTAACAACAAAGTTTAATTCGTTGAGGCATGCACCGACTCAGAATTCCCTCAGTTAAGGAAACATGCCTTCTTTTAAAGTTTAACTGAAAAGCCAACTCATTTGTGTGTCATTTATTTGGATACACTGAATTATTTGGATTCTGCAAAGGGGTTTTTTGATTTTCCACTATCTGCTCTAGTTATGAGGCTCAGAATATCTCCAGCCGTCCCCACAGCGTAAATTCTACTATGACGCGGGAAATTTTAATCTCAACACAAATGGGGCTTTTCAGTGGGCAGTGGTGAGATTGGTGAAGATTGCTTAGTGCATGAACAAAAAAAATTTGATAAATCTTTCTCGTAAGGCATACAGCAAAAGTACAAGCGCATAGAGGCACCACAAATCACACGGAAATTCCACTATTTGAAAATCGGTTATTCGTGAATAGCGGAACAACGAAGTGACTCATTTTCAGCGGGTCTTCAAGCCAATTTAAGTGAATAAGTGATGGGTAACTAGATTGTCCTATCCTAACCCTTTTCGGTTATACTTTCACTAGCTTGGACCCGCAGTCAACTGATAGGACGTGCCCAGTAGTAGAAAAATGCTCACAGAGAAAGTTAGTTTCGTTTCCTTATTTTCTTTTAAGTGCGTTTTCTTTTCTGTTACCATCTTTGCCATGGCATCGGGCTTTTTGTGCGAAAAAATTATTATGATAATTTTATAGCCCCTAGTAGGCTACATGTATAGTTTAGCTCGTACGTACCTGTGCTAGTATGCAGCCCTCCCCAGCTGCATCTATCTCAACGGTAGTCGGCACAGTTGGAAGATTGAACTGCCTCTGCACCAGCTTCCTATCTTCTGTAACTTGTAGAGTTTCGTCTAACTCCCCAGCGTCGATAGTGACCCCCATGTTCACCTCGGCTTGAGCAATTCCAGAGGCGTAAATAGCCATGGCTTGTAGGCCAACGACAGTGTCCTAAAGAACGAACACAAAAAATCTGAGAACAGTAAAACTCAGAACAAAATCAAGGGCTCATAATTATTTGTCCATAGCTTTTTTATTCACAAGAGCCTTCCGAGCTACAATTATGAAGCGAGCTTCTTCCTTCTTTATTTAGGGTCGACTCTGTCCAATGCCTGATATAGCGTTTAAATGCAGCTTTTTCGGCAAGATAGAATAAAGTGGTTTTCACGAAATTTTCTATTAACTTAACGAAGAGAAAGGTATCCGATCACTTACGTTTTGGGATCCTAAGGAACTAGTAAGTCCACCTGGCTCCTTAGAACTTGGGGAGCAGGTCGCTGTTTGGTCTAGTTTAGGGAGTGGATATTGGGAATTTTATGGAGAAAGTTCGCGTTTTTAGGTTAATTTTTAAGCGAAAGTGAGCAGATGTTGGGTCAGAGTTCTACAACCTTTGTTGGCATAAAATAATTAAGAAATGTGATGCGCAGCACGAATCAAGTGCCTTAAAACCTTCATCTATAAGACGCTGCCTCATTTATTTGCTCCATCCGGGATAGGTTTCTTTATCTGACGAGACTTTTGTATTTTTCTCACTTGTTTTGTTTGATGTTTCAGTGCTGTGACTTCATTCTGACCCTTTAAACATTATTAACTCGATTTTATTTTTTTTTCAATCAAAGTTTACTGTAAGTCACCGGAATCTTATGTAGTTCTTTCAATCGTTTCAAAAAAAGATAGACCTTAGGCTACCTACCTAAATCTCTTATTTTATCTTAATTTAACATAAAAGTAAAGACAGACTGCAGATAAAACTAAAACCGAAAAGAAAATGTAGATCAAAGGCAAAAGTGGAAAGAATATTCTCCGAAGTCGCAAAAATAGCCGGCGGTGGTTTTAACGTAGGAAACAAAAGTTATTGTGCGATACATTTAGGGAGATAGAAATTGCAGTGTACCCTACGAAAACGGAAAAAATATAATTAAAGAATTTAACTTTGCGAGATATAGGATTTTCAAATTCAAGACTGAATTGTGGACGTTTGGAAAATATTCAAAGCTTCTAAACACTTGAAAACGTTTTTCAAACCATTTCTTGATAGATTAATTATAGTTTTCGAACGAAGGTTAATCGGACATGTATTTTAGAAGGCTCCAAACCTTTAGTACCGCACCCTATTGGCCCGTTTTTGAATCTTTGCATCATAGCCGACTAATAGCCTACGGTGCGAGACTTCCTTTTTCTTGTATGACTTTAGGAAGACTTCTAAAACACCTTTCCAAATATACTTGGTTCCAAAATGGTTTTTAATCAATCAAGAAATGGTTGGAGACAGAGGCGTCACTACTTGGGGGGGGAGGTTGGACGCCCCCCCCAATGTTGTCGGCCAGTCGGTAAAAAATAGCCGACTCGGCGCGAAGCGCCGCGATTTTAGTAAAAACAGTCGATTTTTTTCTTAGAACTGGTCGTTTTTTCTTAAAAACAATAAAAAACAGTCGGTTTTTCGTTAAAATAGTCGATTTTTCTCAATAATAGTCGTTTTTATCCGCAAAAATAGTCGGTAAAAATGACCAGCCTGTCGGTAAATACCTTGTCCCCCCAAACAAATTTTTGGCTAGTAACGCCTCTGGTTGGACAAATACTTTCACAGGCTTACAAATATCATAAAACGCCCAAACTCTTAAGTTGTAAGACAGCTATCCCTCGATTAAGTTCTTCGTTCTGCATTTTCCGATCATGGTGAGAAATATCCGTTTCATCCGGTAGAGTGCAATCTCTCTAGAGTGATCGCTAGTGGTTGAATTCTTAGCCAGGTTACCTGGGTAGAGATGAATCCACCATTGCCGTTCCTGTGCTTGGAAAGCCATCTTACGGCCATTCTCGCCTGTAGTATCTCTCCAAGTAGCACCAGGGACATGATGTTGTAGGCTGTCATCTCGACCGCCAGAGACTTGCTTTCCCCTAGTGAAAGTGATTAATTAAAACAGTAAAATTAACTAAATAGAAACCCCCACAAAATGTCATGGATGTTCCGAAGGGGGTGCTCACTGAAAAGCGTACAAAAAGAGGCAGAGAGGCAGAGAGGCGCTGAGGCAGGGACCCTGCGCCCCTTGCTATTTGTGGTAGACTGGTGGAGTTTGAGATTTCAGTATTGAGCGATATAGTTGACCTTTAACCATCTACAACCCTGCCGACTGTACGTCACTCTTACGGTTCTCATACCTTGTTGTAAGAGTAATTGGTGTACAAATGGTAAGAGGCTCACCTTGTTCCCACCATAACAGTCCGGTTTCTTGCTTAGCTCGTTCCATAAGAGTATTCATACGTATCTCAGCCGCTTTAACGTTACCTGATATCGCAAGGGCATACGTAGTTAGGGACAGAACATAGTTGGTCTGGTTGGTTTCACTCTAAAATTAAGAAAAAAGTATCAAAGAAAAAGTAAATCAAACGAAAATGTGACAAGAACCCCCCTGTAGACTTCAGGTTCAGATTTTTTTAATTTAAAACATTTCATAACAATGAGAAATCGATCAGTGGGGCCAAGCAGGGATACAAGCTCGTTACCTCGGCCCCATCACACAAACTTGGCCCCATTGACACAATATCCATCCAACCGCCTTCCCGCCCATTGCCCAATGCGCCTGCTAATACAGTAAATGTATTGTTCTTTCTCGTGTACTGTGTATTTCTTGTTTTGCGTTTATTTATCTTTTTTTGTTATTGTGGATTTTGCTGTACCATCTATTTTTATTGTTAAGCGTTCATTTCCCTTTTTTTACTCTGTATGTACTGTGCAAATGCCTTTAATAGGCGGCACGTAATAAATTCATTCATTCATTCATTCAATAACTTGTCCAGTAAGAGAGTTTATACGGTTTCTGGCATCTACGGTATCTTCGCAAATGGATCGGTCCGGAAAGCCGGTTGCCAGCAGTCTGTGTCAAAAGTACTGAGCTCATCCGAATACTCCCACCCGAATTCGGCCTCAGACGGATACATCTCTGGGATTATGACGCAATTAAGCGTCGGACTTTTGCCTACAAGACCTACAATCTACCCAAGGAAATGTCCGGAGATGCGTCTTTACCGACTTCTCCGATCTTTAGTATTTACGTTGAGAAGAAGTTGAAGGAGAAATTCGTTTCAGGTAACGGCGTTGATATTTTGCTGCTGTTCAGCAAAGCCAGAGCTTATATCAATATTTCACGGAAGCTGCCAGGGGCGTACTTAATATACTGGTCTGAATCAGCAAGCTTAGCGGAGATCTAAATGGATATGAAACGTCGGATCAACTCACAGTCAAGCAGTTTATCGCCGACTTCATCGGCTCCCGTGACTCCCAAATTTTCGCTTCGACCAACGAAGCAACAACAAATGCTGTAAGCCCGATGGGTGAGTCGTCGTCTTTGATTCCACCCTGGAATAGAGACGAGATGCTTGTTAGAAACGGAGGAGTCCGACCCTTTCGATGATGGAGGGGGTAGCTGCGCTGGCGCTACTCGGGAGTGGTGTGGGAGACCATCAAACAGCACGCGATGGGAATTAAAGGAACAGTAAACTTGACTACGCAACTTTCGGCCATCGAATCGCCCGGGGGGCTTGGATAAATATACAGGGTCTTATTGTCGACAGGCCCCTCCTTCTTTGTCATCTCGAACCGTCTCGAACCCCCTCCTTAGTGTTCCCAAAGCTAGCTGGCAGGCCCTTGCCCCTTATGCACTGTAATTATGCACTCATGTACTGTAAAAGTTCGCCTTTTTACATGTAGACTACAGAGTAACGACCTCCCCGACAAGACGGCCGGGGTTCGATTCCTAGTCGCGGCACACAAACCTTTTGCTTTTGCAAACCTTTTGCTCAAAACTCGAATTCTCGGAAACTGCCCGGAAACTGCAATGGTCGTAACAAGAATTTTTCTTACTCTCAATATTGACTCAGGGTACATTCTTGGTATGTTAGCTAGCTCCCCAAGTCAAGTTTGAGTCAAGTTTTCTGTTCCTTTAAAACCTGACTATTTGTGCACAACAAACACGAAACGAGACTATGTAAGCCAAAAAGACATAAACACACATTCAACAAAAATATCAAGACTATAGTGTTAAGAAGTCGAATCGAATTACAGAACAACTGGTTCGTCACTGCACTTACGTTCAACTGTTCCCCTATTTTCACTTCAGTAAAATTATACGTGATAGATAAAAATAAACGAAATAAAAAAATAAAAAAAAATACCTAGCTACTTATGTGAATGGTGGTCCGACCCCCAAAACCAACAGAAAAATAAATATAATTAAAACAACCAGTGGCGGAACTAGCCTACTTTCGTGTCTGTGTGTGTGTGTGTGGGGGGGGGGGGGGGCAAGACCAGGTTTTCCGACAGGACTTGACAACTTCCCGACAAAACACGTCGTTGCCGCTCCGAGGTGCAGCAAACTCGCACAATCACCGCGATCAGAAGCGACCGAAGACATTTTCCAGAAAGACGGTATTTTCAGAATACGGGCTGAAAAATTCACTGAACAACTTTTACTCAGAAGAAAAATTCTTTGTTAAACTGTTTTCGCCTTACTTTACGCGAGGCTATTGCCTTCTCATGCATTACGTCTACATTATTTCATATTATATATAGCCTACTGCAGATCTCCAGAAGAGTCCAGGAGCTATTAGTGCTTCAAGTGAACTTCACCTTACCTTCAACTCGGAGTGAAGAACTTTCCCGATGGAAGGGAAGCATCCGTTTTCCGTCTGTTTCGAAAGAATCCATTTGGCGCTCTTCTCAAAATCGGCTGCATCGATGCTTATGAATGGTTTTGCGCCGGCGAAGGATCGCACGACGAACGCCGTCAACCACATTGAGCCACTTGCGTCACTTTTACCAAAGGCAGAGAATGAGCCATCATCGTGGCGGTAGGTCAACTCTCTTTGATAGCCTGGAAAACGAATGACTCGGTTCAAAGCGTTGATGAGACTGTTAACTGAGAGAATCATAAAAAAAACATGAGATCGGTTATATACGTTTCTGCTGGTCCAACTAAGGATCCAGTACCCTTTTGCAGCTAGATTTGTGGTAATTTAGCAAATAAACTAACTTTACTTTTATTTTTTTATACTTTGACTTTAGACAATAGACAAACAGACTTTATCATGAAATGGACAAGTACCAACTAAACTTTTGCACAAACTACTACTATGTTTTACATTTACCACTTCAGCCCGTTGCCTTGGACCCGTCTGAAGTTGGGGCCCCACTCCAGGCAGCTACTTAGTTTGCCTAAGTAGTAATGTTTCTGCTGGTTCAACCAAGGATCCAGTACCGGGGTACTGGATCCCTTGGTGGTAATTTAGCAAAATAAACTAACTTTACTTGTATTTTTTTAACATACTTTGACTTTAAACAATAGACAAGCAGACTTGATCATGAAGTGGACATGTACCGACTATACTTTTGTACACACTAATATTTTTTTACATTTGCCTCTTAGGGCCCTGGCCCTTTTTGATGTTAGAGCCCAGGTTACTGCCTGGTTTGCCTTGGCAGAAATTCGCCACTGGTCCTGCCAGTCCTATCGAGTATCGAAGCCTGTAGTCCTTCAGTTTCTGATTGGCAAAAGCCTACCCGATAGTGTAGGTCGCCATTACTACCAGCCAAGAGTCCAGACATGAAACCTTCTGTCCAATATGTCGCCAATTTCAAGCGAGAGAAGTAATACAAACGAAAGGAAAAATCTGAAATTATAGCGTGGATGAACTTTACAAATGAATCATTTCGTCTGGCTAACGTTTTGAATGTTTACAAAATATCAAAGTTCAGGGGGCAACTTTAGTTTATTTATGTATTAATTCTTAAGCACCGTTAGGAATAAGAGAACTAAATATGTTCCATGTGACCTCGGAGTAGGCTACCATTCATACCCAACAACTTCTTCTAAATGAGATATACTGCTTTCACAAATACGCCATCCTCATCCAGGAGCTTTTTCGTTGCGAAATGTTGGCGTAGAAACCTGGAACATGTGGCCGAGCTGTGTAAAAGAATCGGTGTCTTTGACCTCTTTTCAGAAAAATCTGAAAACAATATCTTTTCCAGTCTTGAGAGTTAGTGTGATATATTTGTCGCATCTGACGCGGATAGGGTTGGCACAAGTAAGTAAGTAAGTAAGTAAGTAATTTATTTTTTACCCGCCATTTTGGAAAGCGGAGTATAACGAAAGAAATAAATAAAAACAAATACAAAACACATAAGTGATTTTATGAGATGCGATTTTTCTTCTTTAGAGAGGTGTTAATTCTTTTCGAGTTCCTGAACTGGCCGTTTAGAGCCTTTGGCATGTTGGCAGTTCCGGGATTCGTCTGTTGATTCTTTTCGTTTATAAATCAATCAATCAAATACATGCTACATGCTGGTATCTAAAAACTTACAGGTATTAAATACTTGTAATTCAGGGACGATTCATTTTGCACAAGGAAGGGAACTAAGAATCTCGGCGTCTCCGATCAAGCAAAGGGATTGAATTTATGTGCGGGTTAGTTGATTGTATACAGGAACAGAATCCTTCGAGCCTTGATAACCAAAAATTAACATACATTTCAAAATAATCCTTTTTTTTATCTTGACATGACCAATTTTATTTTGGTGCAGAAAGATAAATTGTGGACTGACTGAAAGAGATGTAAAACACACTAGCGACGGGGATAAAGAGGTTGTGCGTTATGCTCGATGCTTGTAAACCATCAAACGCTCGAAAATATGCACATTTAGACAACTAGAACCATGCTTACCCGTTTTAAGGTATCCAACTCCGCTATCAAGCAATTTAGGATCAGACTGTTTGGTTGCCTCGAGATACTGAAGAACGTAGACAATGGGTGTGAAAATGACCATGTTCTGTTCGCCGCAACCTGTTGGCATTCGCACAAGGCTCCCGAGACCCTAGAAAGATCGAAAATCTTAGTACTACTCGACAAGACAGTAGTACCACAGGAATTCGACAACCTATAACAGCTAAAAATACTGGTCTCTACTTCTGCTAGATGTGTAGAGATAAGAACAAAGCTTGTTGCATCTGACGTTTTAGAAATGTTATAAATGTGCTGATGGAATCCATAAGAAAAACTAAAAGTCTGAATTTTTGAGTTATGTTTTTTTTTTCAAACATAGTTTATCATCTGATGTTTGAAAAATGAAATTCACTGTGTGTAGTTTACCTATTTAGTTTAATTTTATTTTAGGGTACTCTATTTTTCTTTTTTTCTTCTCAGTAGGCTACTTAGATCGTTTGTACAAAATGGTGTAATCTGTAGTTTGTTGTAGATCTTTAGTTGTGTTTGTTCGTTAGTTGTTGCCCAATAAATTCATTCAATGACGCGAGTTAAATGACCTTTGGTTGAAGATGTTTGAAACTGTAAGCAATGAATAATGAAGAATCGACGAGTACCGTGATTGCAGATACGTGCTTTCAAGATATTAAGAGACTTGGAAGCGTTCCTGAAGGTAGCTACTCCTACAGAGAAAGGTTTCCCTTAGTTTTATTGTTCAGTTGAATCTCTTCTTTTTTTTTGGTTACCAACATCGCCATTGCCTCTGGATTGTGTACCAACAAACCTTTATTATTACAACCATATATTGCTACTTGTGTTCTTCAAAATTTGTACATTCTCACCGTTACTGCAGGTCCTAACAAGTCACCGTTGATAGTAATCCAGCCTCGGGCTGACCCCTCAACTATTCGGTTAGGAGTAGTAACATTCCATATGGTAGCTTTATCTTCGTCGAAATCTGAAAAAAAACATTAAATTCCAGTTTGACACAAAATGTTCACCTCTTTCTTCCCTGACGCTGGGACTTGCCATAGTGCGCGGTTAAAACGCTACCATTAGCTGAGTTTTTTGTCGCGGGAGTACTCACTGGTGGTCTCCGGTTCTTCTTACAAGGCGTTTTTGCATTCAAGGTAAGCATTGGTTTCGTAAGGATTTTAGATCATACGATTCTATTTCTCTGTACGATTTAAAGTGTGTTAAATCTTTAAGCTTTTTAGAGAGAGAAAAAGAGAGAGATCGGTGGAAAGCATCGCATCCTACTAACTAATTTCAGTTTCTTACATACAAAAAAAACACCATGAATTCATTGAGGTAGAAAAACGGACAAACGAATTCAATAGGGTATCAATTTTTTCGGACTTTCAAAGGTTGGAGTTTACTTTGTTGCCGGGTTCGATGGTTGGGAGAGTTGGGGGAGTTTGCCGTAATAATGATCAGTGGTTTGTACTGCGAGAACATATTTGCCAGACCGCACTATCAGGTGTTCACACCGAACTTTTAGTGGTGATATTTTGAGTTTCGCTACGGCTTGATCGCATGGTATATCGCGTCGTCGGAGATACTCTTTTTTGAACGGACTCGATGACCTGTAAAGGGCATGTTGTGTGGAATGCACATGGATCACACACTGCACATTTTATAAAATGAGTGTACATTTTACCCTTTTTATGGCACTTGCCCTTCGGCCAAGTGCCATATAGCGATCGCAATTTCTGTCGGTCTGTCGGTCGGTCGGTCTGTCTGTCGGTCGGTCGGTCGGTCGGTCTGTCTGTCCGGGTTTTGCTAGTTCGGGCACTTCCACATAGGCTAGGACGATGAAACTTGGCAGGCATATCAGAGACCCCAATTGATTAAGTTGGTCACTTTCCCGATCCGAACATCGTGGGGGGAGGGAGGGAAGCCGGAATCCGGGATTTAGTGGCATGCATAACTTTCGAACGGGTGATCAGATCTTCATGAAACTTGACATTTAGAAAGACGTCATGCTTTAGATGTCCCATATCAAGTCCGGACCGATTCCGATGAATGTGGGGGGGGGGGGGGGTCGGAGGGGGGAACCGGAAATCATGTTAAACGCTTAGAGTGGAGCGATCGGGATGAAACTTGGTGGGAGGAACAAGCACAACCCCTAGGTACATCATTGACAGAACCGGACCGGATTCGTGCACTGTGGGGGGAGTTGGAGGGAGGTTCCGGAATTCCGATCATACGGAGTTAAGATACTTCCAGGTGGGCTAGGAATATGAAACTTGGCAGGCAAATCAGGGACGCGACCAGATTAACCTGGAAATAGTCAGCTTCCCGATCCAACCATCGTGGGGGGAGTGGAGGGAGGGGGAATCCGGAATCTTGAGGTATGTTTAACTTCCGAACGGGTGATCGGATCATAATGAAACTTGATATGTAGAAAGACCACATGTCTCGGATGTCCCATTTCATGTCCGGACCGGATCCGATGGAGCTGGGGGTGGGGGGGTCGGATGGGGGTCCGGAAACCTTGTGACATGCTTGGAGTGGGGCGATCGGAATGAAACTTGGTGGGAAGAACAAGCACAAGCCCTATGTAGATCAATGACAGAACCGGACCGGATTCGGGCATTGTGGGGGAGTTAGGGGGGGTCCGGAATTCCGGTGATCGCAAGTTAAGGTACTTCCAGACATGCTAGGACGACGAAACTTGGCTTGAAAATTAGAGACTTGACATGATTGGCTTAGAAATAGTTAGTTCCCAGATCCGACCATCCCTTAAAGTACTAGTGCTAAACGCGAAGTACAAAAAATATTTTTAAGCAAAATATACATTTTCGTTATCAGTATGAGCCCATGATCATTTTTGCCTCAAGGGTTTTGCTTACAACTGAATTCCTTAAAGTACAAACAATACTTTTGAGTAAAATATACATTTTCGTGCTCCTGGTGATCATCTTTTTTGCTTCAAGAGTTTTGATTACAGATGATTTTCTAGCGCCCTTAAAGCGCGCACAGCCATATGCATTGCCAAACGATACAGTCTCGTGATTTCCAAGGACCGGTCATTCTTATCTTAAGGGTTTTGCTTACAAATGATCAAAACAAACCCACGATTTGACGAATTCCTACTTTCATCCTCTGACCCAGCCTTGCAAGTGCCATATGAGCTTCCAGCTCTTGTTTTACCTTTCGGGCATATCATGGCGGAGTAGGTTTTCTCCTGTGGTATTCCTTCCGGGATGACAAGCAAGGGTTTGACAACGGCGTCCCTAAACGAGACACAAGTTTCAGTTGTCGAATGTTACTCGGGGTTTTCCGCACAGCAACATAACGTAAGCGGTTGTTCAGACAAGCTGCGCTTCTGTATTTGAGGCAACACGGTGAGCGACGCTATTATTTTATTTAAATTTTCGCGTCTTTGACAGAAAACGCAACGTGTGTTGTTGATGCTTTAAAGTTTAACCGAAAAGGAATGTAATAACACAATCTAGGTACCCATGACTTATTCACTTAAAGAGGCTTGAAGACCCGATGAAAATGCGTTACTTCGTTCTTTAGCTATTCACGAACAATCGATTTTCAAATAGTGGAATTTCCTTGAGATTTGGAGTACCTCTATCTGGTTGTGTCTGTGTTGTATGCTTGACGAAAACGATTTACGAAAAATAAGTCACGCAGTGAGCCCCCTTCCTCGAGCTGATCACTGACCGCTGAAAAGCCGCGTTTGTACTGAGATTTAGTTTTTCTGCGACATAGTAGAATTTTGCGTTGTGAGGACGGCCGTAGATGTTCTGAACATCATACTAGAGCAAATAGTGGAAATAAGAAAAATCCCTTAACACAATCAAAATAATGCAATGTAGTCAGTTAAATGATACAAAAATAAATTGGCTTTTCAGTTAAACTTTAAGGTCAATTAGTCCTTTAGCCTACAGGCTATGAGAATGGAAGATTCTACTGTTTTTAAATTCACCCTTGATTCTCTAAGAAAAAAATGAACCCCAACTGCATGAATTAAGAGTTAATACTGCTTACCCACTGACGCGGAAGCCTGTCGCACTAAGCAAAAGTAGACTCAATGTTTTGTGTTCACCGTTTTGTAAATAAATCGGAATGATTTTGCAAATAATAACAACGCGCTCGACAACGCGGACATAAGTCATCACTCTTACGGGAGTTCCTGCAGAACCGATAGTTATTATCGCTTATGATGCTCGGGACCTTCATAAGTAAATTGTAACGATCGTAATAGTCGTGTAACGAAAATAATAAGAGGGATGAGCCAATTTACTTATTACGGAGGGTTCTGGAACGGCAACAATAACAGGAATAGTAACGATCTTAACTAATAATCAGTCGCTGGTACGTTGCCGTAAAAAAGAGAATTTTGAGCCCGTGTTTAAGTTTGGGCTGCAGTAGTAAGGGAAATCTCTTGTACAGGATATAAACACCTTTAGCTATTCATTCAGCACAAGCTGACTGCGAATCATATTTGACAAAGCAAAACGGATAAGTCAGCTACAAAAATGTGGCTGACTTATCCGTTTTGCTTTGTCAAATATAAACACCTTTTGTTTCCAGCCGAGGAATTAAAACTTACTTCGCAGTCGGGAGTTCCCAGGGTCCACAGTCGGCCTCCAGCAGTGTATCCACAGTTGCTGTAACGGTAACATTAACTTCCCCGAGTACCTTGGGCTTGATCCTGAATTTGTATATCGCCTTTCCTTGGGGTTGGACACAATTAGAGGAGAAGGCTGGAATCCTTGCTTTGCGTCCTAGGATGTCGAAGTCTGCACTGTCGGCCATGGTTACGATAACCTAAAATGAAATGTTTGCCGTATAGCTTCTGTCCACTAGCCAAGACCACCAGTCGTTAATCTTTATCAGCCTTGCTTAGTACGACCCGAGACCTGGTTCTTTATCGCCACTCTCGGTTCGGCCAAACTTCTGTGGCCTGCTGAAGTGGACTACGTCGACTTTGAATTCTCACATTGACCTACAGTTTTCACCGGGGGGGGGGGAATCTGACTGAGATGTACATATTGTGCATGGAGAACTTTGGATAGATAGATAGAGATTAGTCATAAGTAACGCTATAAATTTAACTAGCAGCTCACCTTACGCTTCGTTATACAACTTTAGAAAGGAAGGGACAAAACTCGTTGCGAACCACTGGTGGGCACATTTGATTGGCTGCAACTTTTCAGCCGCAGTAGCTACCTTGCGAGGGAGCCTTTTCGAGCTTTTCGGAAGGGAAACTATTTTTGCGGATTGGGTGAACCAAAGATTTGACACCAAACTCCATGCAGAGTTTCAGCCTAGTTGTGTTCAACGAAAACACGCAGCTAGGGGCCATCGTTTCAAAACTGTTCATTCAAGGTTTGACAAAGATGTCGGCCGTTGGGCATTTGGGAACAGAGTTGTCGTCCCGTAAATGCAACTAATTTCATTTGGCACTCCGTTCCTTTAGGGATTGGCTAATTATTTTGTTTTTCTTGTTGTAAGTAATAATCTGTGAACAAAACTAATAAGGAACAAGTGGAGCCAGTCTGCCACAAATCGCTAATCTGTTGGCCGCATCCGCGTAAATGTCGAGTCCTACGAATATACTAAATAATTAATGACTCCATTTCAGCCAAAGGCCATACACTACAAAACAAGAGAGAAAAACATAACAGGCATTAAATAAACACTAAAGCGCGGTAAGGACAAACATCCCTGAGGAGCGCCCTCCGTATAGGAGGGCAGCTGAAGAGGAGATCAGCGGCATTGCTGGCAAAAACAAATCCTCAGATCGAAACATTCTCTGGCCCAGAGACGCTTTGGACCGCCTCACAAGTCACAAACGCTTTAGGTGTACAACATCTGTTGGATTCAAGTTCATGGATCACGCTACAGATCCGCGAGCAACTCGTTTGTAACCAGTTTGAAGTAACCTGGCCGTTTTCTCTGATATGACGGCCACTAGTAAGATAACAAAAAAGCTAGTATCAATAGCACTGAAATAGGCGAGTTTCTATTGCATCAGAGCAGTGCCAGGATCAGTACGATCATGTTGCCTCGCTTATACAGACCTCGTGGAAGCGCGGAAACATGATCGTCATCTCTCCATCAGCCAGGAGAGTATCGTAGAGCATGATAGTGGTACTATGTTGTATAGTACAGATCAACAGATCGATACAATAATCCTCCCCAAATTGCCTTTAAACTGGATGGCAAAGAAAAACTTACGGGAAGAGGTCTGCTAGCATAGTTGAAAACCACCACCTTTAGCAACAACGTTTCACCTCGTTTAACAGAGTACGGCAGGTTCATCTCCACAAACAGAAGCTGAAACACTTGTAACTCAACAGATGGCGACATTCCGAAGCCAACATCAGACGAAACGCAAATGGCACGTCCTACCCAGTTTGTAATCGTGTGCGGGGCCTCCAACGCCTCCTCATGAGAACCAGTCGAACTATAAAGAAAGCATACTGTAAGATGAGAGTCAAGTTTTCCGGTACTTCAACCCCCCTCAGTTGTCCCAAGATAATTTTTTCAGTACAGGGATAATAAGATTACTGATTCATCTATCTGCTTGGCTTTCTTACCGGGTAAATGACACGACTGTAATTCGACGTAACACGGAAGTATCGGAAAGAGCAAAGCTTTCTCAGGTGGTTTACAAATGGCAAGTTGAACCAGGATCACTGATGCTAATATTCTGGTCGTAATCTGACGAAGGTCGGAAGAATACAAGACCAGATTGTCTGCATCAAGAATTCCAATCAATAACCCTTTAGGGATACCACCGAAACTTCGGTCTTGTTGAAAAACGGTTCCGCCTTCTATCGCAGGGCATGGGCGCACGAGCAAAAGGACTGTTTTGCGTGGATTTCGAAAAGCGAATTAAAGATGGAGTAGAAAAGGCTTTTTAATAGCTTCCTGTCCCCCTACCCCCCGACGGTTGCATCTTCTGCGCACACAGTAGTACAGTTCATATCATCTTGAGCGATTCGCGAATTTCCGATCAGCGGTCTAGCAGATTAAGTACTACTGAAAAACTTACTCAAAATTGACGCCTGAAACCATTTGCCAAAGCCAGGGTGTATGATTCTGATGTTACGGTTCTTGTTCTTCATTATTGATTATCAATTTCAGCTGGTCATAGTTTGCGTGTATATAGCTTTTTACCAATCGCCTAGATTGTCCAATGCTGAGCTTTACAAATTCTTCAGTTATAATAAGAGTTTTCGGAGTAGTGTTTCCAATCGTACTCTAATCCGCTCAGCATGCTGGACTGAATAACTTACCTGATCGTGAAGCTATCCCAAAGCCATGTTTCCGGAAAGTAAGTCCGCACTTCAACTGCAGATGTCAGGTCGGTAACATCTGTGCCCGAGATCGCCACAGGAACCGCAACACCAAGAGCTTCTGCTTGAAGAACAGGCATTGAGCTGTTCAGCGTATCTGGTGAATCATATTCAAGTTCTGCGTAGTCGTAACTGTCGTAGTAACTGAAATCAGTTATATCGTTCCTCTCAATGCAAGGCCGAGACTCGATGACAAGATTACTAAGAACGAAGAGTCCCGCATTCTGTAAAGGAAAACCTTTATTTACCTTAATGTGAAGCTATCCCAGAGCCAAGTTTCAGGGAAATATGTCCGAACTTCTAAAGCAGATGTTAGGTCAGATGGTTCCTCATCAGACGTTGCCATCACTGGGAAAGCAGCAACAGGCACAATGTCTGGCAGGGCTGCTGCCGGGGCGCGACTGAACGACCCCTGGGGCAACCTGGCTCGGGACGCGGCGCCATTTCGGGCGTACTTCATAAATGAGATCTGTTCTCTTATCGGCTTTCTCTCAGTAGGCCTACACGGGCGGGTTTCGATGTTAAGGTTACTCATGACAAACAGTCCCGCTTTCTGCAAAGAAAGTACTTGTTAGAAAGGTTATGGAGCGGAAGCGAAATACTACTCATACGAATCTAATGACTCAAAGAGGGAACATTTAATGTACAGATTGTACAAGTACAGATTTGTAAGGGTTTAATGTACAATTCTGTACAAGACGAATGGAAGTGGAGGATCAAAGCAGGAGACACAAGATAGACTAACACAAACCCGGTACAATAATAAAAACAAACCTATAGTTGACATAAAAATAATTATTTCATGACTAAACAGTAGATGGGATGCCCAACAAACCCACCGACACTTCGAAAAGATCCACAGACACACAAAATATGAAAACCCGCCAAATTAAAGAAAGCGTTCAGACCCAAATTATAGTTTATGCCGAATTTACCGCCTAATTTTTTGCGACTTTGGATCTAACTCAAAGCGGATATCCTTCCATTATGCGGAGAAAATAGTGTTTGGGGACAAGAAAAAGTATGACCAATTTTACTACAAGTATACTACCCTATCTGCCAAAGTGGCAAAGAAACACTTGACCATTTCCTATATCGGCGCATAAGTTTGCTGAATAAACCCTTGACCATTTCCTATATTGGCAAAGTTTTCTGAATACTCTATATGACTAAGTGCCCTGAGGAAGAACAAGAAACGTCACCCAAACACATCCTGAAATTGCCTCAAATCCTACGTTAACCAATCGACAACGTTTTTTGTGGTGACGTCTCTGGTTCTTCGCTAGGCATACGGCAATTCTTCACCGGCACGCAGAGTTAGTCATCAAGGGTATCGACAGGGGGATTTTACGGTGGAAAAGTTTTGCAGATTCCTGGTTTCTTTAAGAGCTCCTGGAACAAGTTACAAATTACAGTGTGTGTGTTTGTAGAAAGTGCCTTAAAGCTCAGAGAAAGTATGTCAAAAATTAGAATAGTAGAGTGATAGGTTTAGAATTATCGTCATCTATTATATAGGTTTTCTTCATTTGATATGTACGCATCGATTTTTTTGTATAATAATAATCCTTGGCTTTAAATACAATTTTATCATAAACCCTGCAGAAGTACGACTTTTTCTTGACTCCCAAGGGAATCATTCGTCGATTAAAAAAATACCAAAATTCTCGATGGACTTCTTCAGACTCTTCATCTAGACTATCCAGACTTACAGATTTTCAGATCTATTAGGTAAATACCTCAAAGTTTATAACCATTTCCAGCGGGGGAGTTGGGGGCGGGGGAGTTGGGGGCGGGGGAGTTGGGGGCGGGGGAGCTGGGGGCGGGGTCCCGAAAATTTCATGTCACCGAAAATGGATGGAATGGAACGAAATGGTAGGCTATAGGTTCTTTTCAACAAAAACAGTACGATTTACTGAACCTCCAGGTAAAGTGTCGAAAGATGGTAGGTACTCACGTCAAATGCAGCGATAGGGTCCACGTGGTAAGTTTCGTATTGTTGCCAGTGCGATCTTCGGTAGGATGACCTCTTCTCTGAAAGTAGTCTCTCAGTGAATATCACAATTCGGACAGCAATTTCTGATAGATCTAACTCATTTCAAATTTCTCCATGTCAAGTTCTAATTTCCGTTACTCTAAGATCGTTACTTAATCACAAAGCAATTCACAATATGCTGAGGAAGTCCAGTTTTTAAGTGGTACGTTTGTCGTCCTATTTGACTGATTTGTTTATAAGAAACGAAAAAAAGAACAGACGAATCCTGGAACTGCCAACACGCCAAAGGTTCCAAACGGACAGTTCGGGAACTTAACAAAAATTAACACTTTTCTAAAGAAGAAAATTACATCTCTTAAGAAAATCACTTGTTATAACACTTCCATGTCAGAGGCGACAGCAATGTCATAGATAAGGAAAAAACAACAACAAATCACACTAACTCTCAAGACTCGAAACGATGTTTTTGCTAATTTTTCTCTAAAGAACTCAAAAACACCGATTCTTTTACGCAGCTCAGCAACATGTTCCAGATTTCTATGCCAGCACTTCGCCAACAAGACAAAAACTGAATATTTATTGGACTTCTCTCTTAATCTCTATCGACTTTAGAAACAACTTTGAGCCAGTAGTGTCTTTGAAAATAAGGAATCTGACTATATCAGAAGGGCTTGCCAATTCAATCGGATTCCTTTCTAGGGTTACATCTGTCAAAAAACGTGAAAAAGCTGTTTTCAACGTCTCTTTTTGATTAGAATATTTTCGTTTTTTCGCTTTTGCCTCTACTTCGATCCTCCTCGACTCAATGGTTCGGAATAGAGCCTATAACAGAACAAAATTCTGCCTTTTTGACCCAGTAAATGCTGGTTGGATCTCCAGAGATTTTTGTTTATGTTTAGTAGCTGCAACAGCATGTCTCCTCACCCTATATCGACTACATCATCGGGTTAACGACTTGTCCGGCGAGACAATAACTATCATATTCAGTTTTCATATTCATAATCGAACCTCTAATCAACTTCAGATTAAACTTATCATCACAAATCTTACGGTTTTTGCCGGATTCGGGGTTACTGGAGTACTCAGCATGTCTCCTTGCCCCTAAATCGACTATCTCATTTGATTTTAATTTTTTTTTTCGAACCTTAAGTGTAAGCCTCTTCTTCACCCCGAAATATATAGCTATGGGGCTCATGTATGAATCTGACCTGTACTTTCACCCAACAGATACTCACACCAAGTTTGAACAAAATTTCTCAATCCCGAGTTATACTGCTAACAGACAGACGGACCAGAGGGACGGACGGACAACTTTACGAAGTCATAGGTATCCCGCGTCAATTACATTTTCGGATACCAAAAGCTCCTCGATGAGTACGGTGTATTTGTAACAGCAGCAAATTTCTCTCAGAAGAAGCCGCTGGGTATGAATGGTTCGCGAAGGTCACACGAAACATATTTATTTATTTTCTTCCTACCGGTGCTAGCGAACAAATACACGAATAAACAAAAATTGCTAGTAATGCAGTAAACAATGCATCATTTGATTAAAAGCATTTATAGCACTTTCTAACATATGCTATTTTAGAGGCGTTCAAGTTCCGATAGTATCCGATCGTTTGTTCCAGAGTTCTGCATATCATGTCACGAGATACCCCCCCCCCCTCCAACTCTCCCTATAGTGCCCGGATCCGCTCCAGTTTTATAAATTGATGCGTCTATAGGGTTCATACTTTTTCTTCCCACAAAGTCGGGTCCCGGTCACATCATTATAAATGCGCTGGGATTTCCGACTGCGATCAAAACGTGACCCGCAAGTTGACCTTTTAAAGATGCTACATAAACTTTCTGTTTACCTTTCCAAAGCAATCGCGACGCCGAAACTCAAGTATGTTTGCCTTTTTCTGCAGTGTTGCTCTTGGGGTTCAAGAAATAAACCGCAGAGAAGCCGAAAGTCCATCCCTACGAGGATTACGCCCGCAAATAGAGAAGATAGAATAATGTTATATAACTGGTAATTTTTTTCACGGCCATAGTTACTGCTTTTACTCTTTATTTTCTTGTTTAAAAGAAAATTGGATTAGTTAGCTTGTTTTTTTACGGAATTTTCTTTTCCCTCTCCCCGGTTCCAAGAGGACTAGTTTCTGTTAGCCTCACCGTCAGCACTTGGATGAGACATATTAAAAAATAGATCCACAGGTTTGCAGTGGAAAACCTGTCATTGCGTCCCGGGTAGTTGAGATTTGACATATGTCTCAGCAGCAAAGAGTGAAAGTCACCCTTTACCCTATGGAACCGACTTTTTACTATGTCTACACAAGTGTCGAGCCTGAGGAAATAGGAGACTGTTACTCCACTTGGAGCGCTGAATTGTTATAAGGCCAAACTGAAACCTGGCGTGTCTCTTTGGATTTTCTTGTTGTCTTCTTGTCTTTTTCGTGTGTTGGAAGAATCAGAAAGGCTGTAGGGATGGTAAGCACTGTATTTCTTGCAGAAATAGCATTTTTATATTTCTGCTTTAAATACTCACCCCTGTTTGAAGATTTCAGTTTCTCCGCACAGTACGTCTGATCAGGTGCCTGTTGCCTGGGGTGTGCATCTGTACCGATGACATAATCAGACAGTTTGTCAAGAATATTGCTTTCTTGAAGCCGGGATTTAGGTTTCAACAGCGTTACTGATTTATCCACCACCGATATTCCGCAGAAGGAGCCAGGGTGACCAAAGACAGAGAACTGAACTTTCTCACCAGGCTTTCTCTTGGCTGGCAGCCAGGCCATTTCAACCTATAAATGATCCATTACAAAACTCACATAGCGGATCACGCCATCTCGCAGCCAAGCGTTTATGATTCTCATATTGTCTCTGAAACCCTTAAGACAAATTCTTAAACCGTAAACTTAAACTTCTTCCGTAAACTTAAACTTAAGACAATCTTCTATTTTGCGACTCAAACCACATCGGGCTGTTTTTGTCTACTTTAGCTGCGCCAGTAGAGGAATACCAAAACGGGTCCCAGGGTACTTGACGTACCTATGTCAGTCATTCTCGCCCTCTAGCGATTTGTTCTTTCAACATTTGTTTTTCTTTTTATGTACTCCGTCGTTTTGGCTTCAACCTCGGATGGGTAGGCCTACACACTGCCAACACATATAAATAAAACGGTATTGTAATGTAACAAGATCGAAGGTTTCGATGGGATCCCAAAGATGAGGATTTGTTGATATATAGACTAAACCATGAATACTATGACGGGTGCTTGATAAACAGCTTTCACGAATCGCTTTACTGCAGAACCAGTCAACCCTTCCGTATCTGGAAAGTCTACTTAAAGGAAGTATTTATTAAAATAAGCCCCGATCTATTTCACAAAATTGCAGATTCATGAACTCAAGGACAAACACTTTCTATTATGTCGCATTCTAGTAGGCTACGATTTCCAGCATGCCGTAAAAACCGATAAAGACGAAGCAACAGTAGGTTAAACTTCAGAAGCTGCTAAACTAAAAGAAACACAGAAGACAACCTTGACCAAGGAAAGTAAAACAATACAAAATAGCTTAGTTTTAGGTCTTTAAGTTATATCCCAAGACTAACAATGAAAATAACCCGTCAATCAAAGTTTCCCGACCCACGTGCGATCAACAGGCGATAAGGGTTGCGGCGGACGTTACACCGAGAAGAGGAAAGACAATTAACCTTACAATCCAACGGTTTTGCCGGATTCGGACGAATTACGTGTTGGATGTTGGTCAACAACTGTTTTACCCAAAACCGAACCTTTAATCAACTTCCAACAATGAGCTTACCTTGTTCGGGAAGCAAGACTGGACATCGAAGCTTGTATCTGCGGTCAGGACTTCCCCATCGGCAGTGACGGCATGGGCAAAGAAGTTCAACCTCGGTCCGTCTGTGTCCTTGACTTTGTAGGTTATTTCGACAGTTTTGAGGCTTTCAATGGCCTTCAACGTACGAGATGACTGAACAAAAAAATGCATTTGAGAAGAAGCTCCTGTCCATAAAGAAGGGCCTCGAACTTTATTTCTCCACTTGCTGTTCAGAAAGATCTATCAAGGAAGCATAATTTCTCCTCGCTCCACACACAGTCAGTGAGTAGCCTATCTTTGTGGCACAGATAGGCTACTCACTATTACTAGCTGAAGAACAACACATAAAGACATACAAGTAAGTCAATAAGCCCTCGTACAGTGAAGGCTTAAGTGATAGAAGTTTGTCGTGATCTGCAGAAAGCGTCGTCGAAAACTGAAAAGGATTTCAAGATTCAATTTTTTTTTTCCAAAAAGACGTTGACTCTCCTATGCTGCAAGCAGATGATCGAGGTCTTCCTGTCAAGATTTTCGTCACCATCATCAATTCATACGGAAAAATTATCATTTGTACAACTTGATGGTGAAAGTGCAGAAGATCCGGCTGAGAAATCTTCACAGAACCAGTTCTTCACTGAGTCAGTTCTTCACAGAGCCAGTTCTTCACAGAGCCAGTTCTTCGCAGAACCAGTTCTGTGAAAGAGTTTAAAAAAATGGTCAAGTGGTGGATTATAGGATTTGACCCAATTCTTGGTGAAAGCTTTTGCGCTTTCCCTGGCGAATAATTGAAAAAACAGTCAGTAAATTGTAAATAGACACAGACCACAGAACAACTGTAAAATAATCACAGATTTTACATATACTTCTTAAACACGAACATTTTAATATTCGTTATTTTATTTTTATTGGCAATGTCGTTCAGTCCGCATCTTTCTTCTGGTTTTAGTTACATGTCGTTTTATGGTTTGTTGGTTCCGCATCGTTTTCTGTTGGTATTGTTGTGGATTTTATGATTTAGTTTTATTTTTCACTGAGGACGGTTTGCCGGAAGTGCAACCGAAATATCCTAAATCATCCTTATCCCTCGCACATAATCTTAGAGGGATAACTAGCTGATCAAGAAACAAAAATCACGTTTTTCTATTTCTTTTGCAATGAAAGGTCAGCTTGGTTTCAGGCCTAATATTCGTGACATCTTCCAACTCAGGTTGTAGACTCACGAGGAAGTTTGCAAGATCCCTCTGGTAGGTTCGACGGATCGTGATTCTCGGTCGTCCCTGTCGACGTCTTCCTTTTGGTTGCCAGTTTAGGTTGTTGCTCGGAAACCTGGATTCGTCCATGAGAAGAACGTGGCCTAAGTAACACCATCTTCTTGTTCTGATAGCGTCCGTTATCATCGGCTGACATGTTAGACGGCGTACCTCCAGGTTTGATACTCACTGCTGCCAAGTTATGTTGAGGATTGTACGGAGACAATTCATCTCGAGGACGAGAATCCTTTTTTCCTGCTCAGCTTTGTAAAGTATTTCCTGGATTGCCCCGCTGGTCTCAAGCAGCCGATACGAAGCTGGACCTTTTTTGCGTTTAAGCCGGTCTTCTCCACAGTGCTTCTCAAGTACTTGATTGAATTCGAGGACTTGCTCGATTTCCTTCCTCAGACTTAAATGGGAGTCGCCCGTTGACACATTCTTTGTTTTTTTTTTGGGGGGGGGGGGGGATTAGGCCGGAGACCCACGGGGCTGGTTTTCTCTTCGATGGTTTTCACAGAAGTTGATGAACAACATTTAATTTCAACACCACATGTGCAAAGATAATTTCGTAAACCACATTGGCCTGACATATCACAAGAAAAACAACCAAGAAACCAGTGAAAATGGGGTTTGTAAAGGCCAACGAATGTACTGAAATAAACAGCGAATATTTCGGGAGGACAACCGCCTCCCTTCTTCAGCGCAGACAGAAAATTTTGATGAAAAATGCCAAAACGAGGACGCCGATCAAAAACCAGAAAACCGAAACAAAGCAGAAAACCAACAAGAAACCAAAAAATAAAACCAAAATTGGAAGAATTCAAAGCCGAAAATAAAAACAGCAAGCCACTGACCAATACCTGCGAATAACAATTAAGACTGTTCTCGCTCGGTACTAGCGAGTCCCGAAATATTCGCTGTTTATTTCAGTACATTCGTTGGCCTTTACAAACCCCATTTTCGCTGGTTTCTTGGTTTTTTTTCTTGTGATACCACACGTGCACGAACACCTTATCTTATTGGATTGTGGGAATCGGGGTTGACCAGCAGGTCAACTCTGAGGATGAAGCGGTAACTAAAAATAAAACGAATTCTTCAATTATTTTTTCTTTATTTATGCGTTGTGAAGAGACTCGTTTATTTGCTGATTATTTCGATGTTCACCCCTATGCAACGGGCCATGAAGCTTTGTGGGGGTCGAAGCTTATTTTGTTCTTTTATTTTGAATTGGCATTGGCAGGGCCATGCTGAGCGCTACGAGTCTGGGTGGGATTCTGTAGTAGCCGAGGATCTTCCACAACAAACTGCAATTTCTGGAGTCGAAAACTTTCTCGAAAATAGATGAAAGCAATGTAGATCTTTTTTTCCAGTCGTTGGATTCCTCTATGATTACGCGCAGGACGTACACTAGGTCATCGCATGACCCCCTTTGGTCGGAATCATGTTGTTCTTCTCGTAGATGATCGTCAACCGCTTCTTGAAGACGTCTCAATATGACATGAGCGAAATTTTCCCGGGATGAACATCAGACTTATGCCTCTGTAGTTTTCACATTTCACATCATCACCCCTTTTGAAAAGCTTGATCAGGACGCTCTTGCTCAAATCCAATAATACTTTCGCCGTCGTCCATTTTGTGACTAAAAGAAAAAGTCGTCCCCATGCAATCGGTTGACGACGTCTTTATCGTCTCGGCAGATATGATACATTTCCTGTATCTTTGTCAAACTATTTTTTTTTACATGATGTTATGACCTTGGATAAAGAATTCTGGCTCTCTTTTCGAAGAAGCAAACATCTATGACAAGACAAATCTAATTCAATAGAACTCTGCGATCAGTGGCACTAACTCTAAAGTCCGGTCTTCACTTCCCGGAACTTCCGGAATCTGGGCTTCCAGATTATTCTTTGACTACTTCTGTAAATTGCATCTGGAATCTGAACCGGTTCGAAAGTACATCAAAATAATCGGGAAAAAAGGGGCTTTTGAGCTTCCAGATTTCCGGAATTTTTAAGTATCGCAGAAGAAATTAAAAAAAAATCTCGGAAAATCTGGGAACCCAGATTCCGGAAGGTGAAGACCCGACTTAATTACTACTCTACCGCTACATGGTATTTGCTTAGTTTAAAAGACGACTAAAAGATGGCTCTTGGATAAAGACTGCAATCATATAAACAGAAGTGCCCGTGTCACAACAGTAGTCGTTTTCGTCCACAGTAGGCTTGGGTTGCCAATGCACTAAAATAAAATTCTTTATCCAATCAGCAAAAAAAAGCACCACCGAAGAGGAGTAAGTCCTACTCTAAAAAATACTGCGTTCGAGAAGTTATCATACTTCCTCCATCTTGGTTGACATCGGAATAATAACCTCGACGGCCGTTTAAAATGATCAATCACACCTTCGGCTCAGTAAATGTTTTGGCCGTCTTGGTGTGTCGGATCTTAAAGATTAACTGAAAAGCCAACTTTTTTTGTTTCATTTAGTTGAATACACTGAATTATTTGGATTCTGCAAAGGGATTTTTTGTTTTCCACTATCTGCTCTATTTATGACGTTCAGAATATCTGCGGCCGTCCCCACAGCAAAAATTCTACTATGACGCGGGAAATTTTTATCTAAACACAAACAAGGCTTTTCAGTGGGCAGTGGCGATACTGGTGAAGATTTCTTAGTGCCTGACAAAAAAAAATCATAAATCTTTCTTGTAAGGCATACAACAAATTAGAGGTACCACAAATCACACGGAAATTCCACTATTTGAAAATCGATCATTCCTGAATAGCGGAACAACCAAGTAACGCATTTTCAGCGGGTCTTCAAGCCAATTTAAGTGAATAGGTGATGGGTAACTAGGTTGTCCTATCCCAGTCCTTTTTGGTTAAACTTTAATGCCTTTCGACTGAGATCCTGCTTTAGTTGGCGGCGTTCGTTGAATAGTTCTAAATTCCAATGTGAAATTCATTGGTCTTTCAAAGGGGGGTAGACTAAAAAGAGGCACGGCATGGCGCAGGAGGCACGAGTAACAAAAAGAGATTAACAAGTAGTATACTGTATGTAGACAAGTAAGTGAGAGTTCGCAACTCCAGAGCATAAAAGAAGGCCCGTTAGAACACTGTTCTTACCCTTCACTCTTAAAGGAACAGTAAACTTGACTACGCAACTTTCGGCCATCGAATCGCCCGGGGGGGCTTGGATAAATATACAGGGTCTTATTGTCGACAGGGCACCTCCTTCTTTGTTATCTCGAACCCCCTCCATAGTGTTCCCAAAGTTAGCTGGCAGGCCCTTGCTCCTTATACACTGTAATTATGCACTTGTGTACTGTAAAAGTTCGCCTTTTTACGTGTAGACTACAGACAAACGACCTCCCCGACAAGACGGCCTGGGTTCGATTCCTAGTCGCGGCACACAAACCTTTTGCTTTTTTTTCTACTATCTCAAAAGTCGAATTCTCGGAAACTGCCCGGAAACTGCAATGGTCGTAACGAAAAATTTTCTTACTCTCAATATCGACTCAGGGTACATTCTTGATATGTTAGCTAGCTCCCTGAGTCAAGTTTGAGTCAAGTTTTCTGTTCATTTGAGCCTGAAAGGGTCCTTATAGTTATGGTGCCTCATTTTAGTACTCGTGCCTCCTACGTCGTACCGTGCCTCTTTTTAGTCTATCCCTTTCACAGGGGGATTTCGGCCGAATAATTTCAAGATAGTACGCTCGAAGGTGTCCTTTAAAGTTTAACCGAATAGGGATGTAATAAGACAATCTAGAAACCCGTGACTTATTCACTTAAAGGTGCTTGAAGACCCGATGAAAATGTGTTCCTTCGTTCTTCAGCTATTCACGAATAATCGGTTTTCAAATAGTGGAATTTCCCTGTTATTTGTGGTACCTCTATCTGCTCGTGTCTATGTTGTATGCTCGACGAAAACGATTTACGAAAAATAACCTTTCTCGAGCTGATCACTGACCACTGAAAAGCCGCGTCTGTATTGAGATTCAAATTTTCCGCGTCATAGTAGAATTTTGCGTTGTATGAGGACGGCCGTGGATATTCTGAACGTCATACTAGAGCAAATAGTGAAAAAAAAAAAAATTCCCTTAACACAATCTGCAGTGTAGTCAGTTAAATTATACAAAAATAAGTTTGCTTTTCAGTTAAACTTTAAAGCAAACAATATCGTGCCGTAAGATGCCAGTCTTCAAAGGTGTACTTTTTGAACTCATTGCGAAAGCATATACAAGAGCCCGGAAGAAGCTTAAAGCTTTTGTGGAGACAGTCGAACTTTTCAGAGCCTTATAGCGTAATCTTACGGTGTATATAAGCCTAAAACTCACACAAAAAACATGGATGAAAGAACCTACCCTTTCATTTGAAGCCAGCAGGTCGTTTGATAATCTGATATCAGCAGGCGTCGCACTGTCGTAGATAATAACGAAATTTCCATTGGCGCCAATGTCTCCCCTTGATATGATCTATGGAAAAAAAAACTTTGTGCGTAGGCTTTGCTCCAGATTTCGAGGCTCCATATGTAACTACAAACAGTGCAAGCACCACAAAGCCTTCGCTCCACATATTCACTATCAAGGACTAATATTGTTTGTCGCGTGGTTGAGACGTTCTTAAAAGCGCATGGCTACAAGCTGTATATTAAGCCGCGTTCGATTCACTTCTCAAGTTAACTGAGATGCTCAGTCAGACGTTTTATTTGCGATTCTCGGTTAACTGGGAGCGTTCGATTCATCAACGTCGACGCGAAGGTTGACGAAAAGTTAACTTTCAACGACGCGGAGAAATTGTCAGTTGTCTCAAGTTAACCAAGAAAGAAAGTGAAAGTCAAAATTATTCTTGCTCGGTCGACTTCTGGTCAACTTCTTGCTAAATAAAACGGCAGCAGAGAAAAAAAGTCAACTCTGGGGTTGACTTCCGCGAGTCGAATCGAACGCGGCTTTCGTTGCACTCCGGGCTGGCTCTGGTGTTTTGTCACCACGTGTCCGGTTCTTCTCCTATAACGCGGTATTTGGGTCACCGGTGAGTTGATGAAAACTTGCTAGCTCCACGGTACAGTCGGGCTCCCGAGCAGTTCTGGTTGGTCCGCACCGGTGAGGTAAAATCGGACATCGGTTAGTTCAAAAACGGGATAAGACTGGTGAATAGTCACCGGTGGATGCGAAAACGCGTTATAAGAAGCACCGGTGAGCAGTCACCGGACAACGAACGCAGCTATTGTCGATGCAGTGACCGGTTTGGCTTCTCGGCTCTGTAAGACTCACCACACAAGACCGAGCTGTGAAAGGGGTAGGCTACACACAGCAATCCAAAGAAAAGCACGGGATGCGTCGGAAGGCTTGCTCCCATCCACATACTGAACTTACGCCCGAGGTCACTGAAACAGAGCTAACCTTGAATGGCTTCACGGTCTTCAGTGTCAGAACCGTGTTAGAAAAAAAAATGATCAGGAGTTGATCAGGACTACTGATACTTCCGACCTTGCATCACAAAAAGCAATATTTTCCTTGCTAGAAGAGACAAAACAGCTAAGTACAGAAAAAGAAAAACAAAACGGAAAGAAACATTTAAGAACATTACTGTTACTAAGAAAAGGGACAGGCCGTGATGTGCGGGAAAGCTGAGATGGGATGTTGTGGAATCTTTGTGTACTTGGGAACAAGAGTTTTAACGAAATATCCGGGAATTGGTAAAGCAAAACCAAGTGTATACTTTGGAACCAAGGGGGCTGGGAAAATGTTTTTCCTGTAGGGTTGCGGAAAAGCCGGAGAGGAACAAAATAATTTTTTTTAAGTATCTTTTGTTGTTCTCTTAACTTGCCAATTCTTAAAAATACCCATTCGCGAACCCGTAAAATCCCAACCCCACATGTCCGTAAATCCCATACAGTACAGGCTCGGTCGCATGCATACAAGTTTCGGGTGAATATGGGCATGGCCGCTTAGCAAGAGTCCAGTCACGACTGACTCGGAAACCTGAAGTTGCTCAATGATCCAACTGAACGAGACAGTTTCGAACGTGAATGCGCGCGTAAAGAAAAATAGAGGAAAACGCTATGTCAGGATAGACAGGTGGGTTCTACGGGCTAATAAAAGGAAATCACCAGCCTGGTCACTAAAACTAAGTTCCATGTTGAAATTCTACGAGTCCATAGTTACCCGCCAATGCAAATTCCATGTATCTCCGGTTTGACCTTTGACGAAAAGGCTTATTGACAATTTCCGCCCACAGGTGACACTCTGCTGAATTGGAACAAAGGCCAGAGACCTTCCACTTGGTGCATACACTTGTCGCATCGACTTCTGACCGTATCCACGACTTTCTTTGACAGCAGTTTTCTCTTGAGCCTACAAAAACGGAACAGTTAATAAAAGACCTAGTCGTTGTGAAAACCCTCACCAAAGGTTTTTACGGCACTTGCAGCCATCAATTACCATATAGTGCTCGTCATTCTCAACGAAACCTTCCTTTCCTGGATCCCATCCTCCGTGAGGGTGGAGGGAGGGGGACCTGGGATATTCTGACACTTGACACTCTGAAACTTGATGGGTGATAGAACCAGATGCCTTAGATCTGGCTTTATTCATTAGTGGTTCTATAACACTGATGGGGGAAGCTGGAGAGAGTGGGATGTCCCGGAAAGTTTCGAACATGCATAGGGACGGTTTAGGGACATCATTGGACGGTAGGTATATTATTTTGGTGTCCGGACCGAATCCGCGTCCGTGGGGGGTACCGGACATTTTCCGGAAGTGCACAGAGTTAAAAGAAACCTGAAGAGCAAATTCCCTAGGTAACGACGTTTTCCACCTCGGAGGCGAACTCGGCGGAAAGGAGAACCTCGGAGGGGATGAGGCGGGTTTCAAGAGCATGCTTCGCGTAACTCTAGTTAGATTCATAGGTAGCCTACTATGTGTCCCTTCGTAAGTTCCACCTGAATATGGGCTACTAAACCGATCCAAAAAACGCGACCACACTCTTGACCTGAAGAGCCTAAACACCAATTTCTTCGAAGTATATGAATCAGTTCAGGATTTACCAAGGTCACAGAAAGATAGACAGACAGAAGAACGGAATTCGTCTCTTCCGTCGCAAATTACCGGTGACAAATTACCGATTTTGGCCGGATTCCTGTTCGGAAAGAAAAGTGGATTCAGCATGTCTTCTTACCCCATATCAAACATCCAAGTAACTTCAGGTAAAACTTTTACTTTTTACTCTCCCCCCCCCTCCCCCACACACACCAGGGAAAATAGAACGTGTTTGGTAAACTTCACATTGATAACGTTCGGGAGAGTTGACCTTAATAGTATATGAGGTGATGTCAGGGTCCACGGGTAAAAAGGAATATTTGAGTTTTCCGTTTTCATCGGTGGTAAAATCCTTGCACGTTTCTGGCAAACTCTTGGGGCTGATTCTCGGTGAATTTCCCCCAGAATTGCTACCGCTGATGCAGACGTTGAGCAACGAGCCGGCGACGGAACTTTTTGCAGTGGACGACAGTGATATCTAAAAATAAAAGACTGAAGATAAGTAAGGGCACAGATGAGCATACGCAGGGCCACCGAAGGCAAGGGGCCGACCTGACTGAAAGTGTAAAGGTAACACAACATTAAAGCCTGAAGCTTCATAACTAATTATAGTCCCAGCTTTGTATTTGAGTAGAGACAAGACCGGTCGTAGAAGGCAAAATGTCGAAAACTTTTCGTGTCTGGATTTTCGCGTCGGGCAACAAAGGAACCAGATAGAATAATTCACTCTCGATTTTTTGTTTGGCCTGTGGCTAATTTTTGTTTTCAGCTTCAAGCAACAATAAAACGTTGTCATTTATACATTGCGAATTCAGAGAGGTGTCAATCGTCTTCTACTTCACCTATTTAGCCTGGTCCATGATGATGTCTTTGGTTTTCAGAATTCTGATACTTTTCAATTCAAAGCTTTGTACAACAAAAATAAGTTTTCGTCCCCAATCGGCGCCTAAGATAGACTGCATTATGTCAGCATGAATTTTGGGTAAACTGTTTCCGGCGTAGGCGTATTTACGCAATACCATAAACTTCGGCCGCGATTGTTTCAAGTAGCTTGAAAGGCCGAAAGTCCGTTTCCCTGACCAACACGGTTGCTGTGGCTCGCACTATTTGACAATTGACACTGTTGCACAAGTTTGACAAGCAAAACTAGAGGTGATACTTAAGTCCAAATAAGAAAAATTAGATACTTTGTCAAGCAGGCAGACATATCCTTCGACAAAAGAAATGTAAGGGCGGAAGCGTGATGTTTATTGAGAAGTTGTGCGATTTTTTTTTAGCCATTTCAAAATACCGTCAAAAATCCAGACAAAACGGTGTTCCTGCGAAGTTCAACTTGTGGGTCAAGTCAAGTATGTCGTATGTTGTACCTTTTCAAGAACTGATCGTTTGAAGTGCGAATCCAAGGACGTACACCTAAATGAACAATAGATCGTCTGTTTTGGTGCCAACCGTAGGCGAATTTGGAACATTCCAACCATGCCACTCGCTGCGTTTGGCGATAGAAAAGGCATTTGTAGATAAAAGCCAGTACCATATAAATTGCAGAAGTGTCTATTGTCGGTTCTGTGAAGTGACCGTCGGTATCAGATACCGTGCTAACTGCAAAACGACAAAATTCAGACCCAGTTACCGCGGTATCAGATATTATGGTCTCTGCAAAAACGCAACTTATCTTACCGTTCCAGCTACCGGTATTCCGACTTTGAACTCATCTGCGCCTGAGAACTCAATACTTCTTGAATTGTATTCCAAACTGACTACAGCCGTCGTGTTGAAACTGACATCCGTGCCATCTTCGGTCGCTATAGCAAGTAGAGCAATCTTCCCACGACCATAGATGTCCTTAGCGCTAGTAATATTGGCAGTGACGCTTGCGCAGCCAAGGACCTTAAATTTAATTTTATTCAGCTTCATTTCATTCCATTCAAAGTGAACTACGCAAATAATCGAACACAACATTAAACTGTACACAAAACTAGAGGAGAAGATGATAAGGGAACACGAGTTTACCTCCCATCTCGGGTCCCTTCTTCAGCTGAAAGCAAGCAACTCAGAGGTCAGGGGCAGTTGAAGCCAGGTCAGAAAATGTAAATCCTGGTTTCTATTCTATTTTGGGGACCTGTAGTCGTCTAGTGCTGAGCCTTACGTGACAACTTCGATCAAATGCTGGGGCATGCTGGCAGGGGTGTTGATGATGCTCGAATCTGAAGTGTACTCTTCAATCCCAAGAGGGGCTCCAGTATAAAACACTTTGGTAACTAGACAAACCAATATTTGTGTTGCGAGAGCAACACTTTGGTTTTGTCGCGTTTTTGGGATCCAAAAACGTAAGTGCAGGGATACCTATGACTTCATCTATGACTCTGTCACGATAACTCTCGAAAGGATAATAGTGCAATCATTTTCATGAGGGGCTAGAAACTTGTGCAACATAGTGCACATTTTATTTGATCTGTGTATGTGAGTGTTGTGCCTAGCACAGCTTTTGCCTTGCTTGCGATTTGCAGAAGGCACTGACCCCTCGCGCTCTCCGTTGTGAGCCATAATATTGTCGATTGATTTAGTCAGTGTAATTCATTCCGGTTTGTTTTAGTCGCGGATCGGCAAGCGATCTGGCGACAGGCCGATCGCTGGCCCCGGGGTCGTCTGTAAATATGTTGTATTCGCGACTCAATGTTTTGTGTTCATCGTCTTGTCAATAAACTGGAATGATTTTGCAACCACTCTTGGCCAACTATGGGACACAAACCTAACAGTGAGGGTAAGAAAATTCGTCTCCATGGTCTATCACTGTCACCTAGAATTAATTGTTTACGAAACGTATGCAAATGATAATGTCAAACAAAGACGCGGTTTCACAATAGTTAGTAGAGAGTCATCTATGGTATTTTGACCCTGAAAAGTTACGGATAGCTTTAGAATAACAACTAGGTTATATAAGATAATCTAAGTTTTTATCCGTCACTATGTCTACGACCGAAGAGGATCAACATCAACTGGTTGGTAAGTCAACAATATTCGATGGGTTGACAACTTCAGCGTTTCACCGATAGCGAAGAAACAAAACCACAGTGTGGTTCTCACACCACTTTCGTCGGCGATGCCGAACAAAGGTGGCTGCAACTGCCTGCAACACTTCCCGTTGCCCAGGCAGCGTCAAGTGTTGCAGTTTGTTTTGACTTTGAAAGTGTTGAGGGTACTGGTATCCCTCAGGGGAATAAGGGGTACATATGCGGTTGATCACGATACCACCCCGCTAGAACGCCCAAACGTTTTTACATGGTTATCAAAAAGGGCTTAGTGTAATAGACTGATTTGTAGTGATCTTCGAGTGGATAGCTGAATTCCAGGTTCGCTAGGATTTGTGAACCAGCTTGATGGACCTCTGGATCGACTGCGGCAGAACTAGCATACCTTTGTCCGTTTTATCCGGTTCTGGTTCTGGGGTTATGCGGTCTGCGTTATGTCAGCATGAATTTTGGGTAAACTGTTTCCGGCGTAAGGCGTATTTTCGCAATACCACAAACTTCGGCCGCGATTGTTTCAAGTAGCTTAGGCCGAAAGTCCGTTTCCCTGACCACCACGGTTGCTGTGGATCGCACTATTTTACAATTGACACTCAGCTTAGGAATCTCAGCTTTGCCCTAAGTGCGACCATCCTTTTGCAAACTGAGTAAGAAGTGGGATCCCACATCTTCGCTGCCATGTAGTGCGTAATAAATTTATTACTTCGTTCACAGATGGTCAGTAAGTCAGTTAACAATCGCTCAGTGCCTCGCTCGGAACTAAAACTCATTTCATGTCATACCTCTCACCTTGTTTCAAAGGCGAGAGCAGTTACATACAAACTCTTAAAATTTGATTCTTTCTAGTACTGAAAACTCGCACTTACCTTTCCCTCTAAGATGGTCAGCTCCCAGGATGACCATCCTTCCGACCAGGCCCTCCGTTCTTTGGGGAGCGTTGACAAGCCAGATAAAGGAGCTACACCAGAGGTGATTTTGGGCCACTGGTCGGACCAAAAAGAGGAATACGAGGGAGCCCTTGATATTGCTACTTTGTAACTCATCTGCACCGGCTGACCATATGTATATCTAGAAGAATTTTGTTAATACTTCAGCTGTCAGTTGACTTGCACATTGACCTAGAGTTAAGTTTATAATATCTCGGACTCGAATCTCTCCAACGTCCCGGAAAGATCCGTCCTGGATAAGTAAGTGTGTCTGTGTGTGTGGGGGGGGGGGGGGCATACTTTTTTTCCCATCAAGCCTATTGATATACTCGGGTCATTAACCTCGCAAAATAAGAAGGAAACATAGAAACCTGCAACAAACCAATTCCAAATTAAATACTCGTAGGGTCAAATGTTATGCAAGATCTGCAGAAGTAATGATGTTTGATGCTCATAGTTGTGATGTATTTTCTATGATGTATTTAAGTAGAGCTAGGGATTATGCTGTTCTACTTCTGTCATATGTGCGGAGATATAAATGAGAATGTGTAGTGGTAAGGGTTATTGCTATGAGTTAAAAGAGTTGAGGTGACGCTGAGTGAATGTGTGATAGAGTACAATTAGGAATGAACATGTAATACTATGCTTCAAAGAGTTTTTTTTAAGACTGCTAAGATTCCCCAGGTCGTCTTTTGTATGTCGTTGGCGATTTCTTTCAGGATTCGGTCACTGGGATGACTTAATTTAGATTGAGTGCCACCTTTTTGCTTGTTGTTTTTCTTTTTTTTTGTTGGCCTTCTGACTTTTTTGCAGCAATGAACCTTATTTCACTTAACATTACAACAGTGATAGGCCTACAGTTCATTTCTTACCTGTTCATAAAAATAGAGCAAGGCGTAGCAAAACAATAGGGAAAACAACAAAATCTACGGAAAGCAGTAAAGGTAATACACCTTAGCCGTGGTTAGTCTCTGAAGCTTACAATTGCGATGAGACAGCTCATAGCTGTGTTTTTGCGGTAACCTAAAGTAACTGTTACCCGGTAACTGATATCACTTTTTTCGTTTTTTCAGACACCTGGTTACTGATACCCGGTAAATGAACCAAAAACGACATTTAGCGCAAGTTCCTTTATTCTCTGCAAAATATTAATTATTACGTACAATAGGCAAAATGTACGAAAACATTTGTATTATGTTTTTTTTTTTTTTTCGCTTACTCCATTACTGTCCTCCTCAGCCAATTTTGATAGGCAATTATTTCTTCATTCGTAAAGGATGCAGTTACTGGGTTACTCAATTTCGGTAACCCTGGGCTCGGCAGAGTTACTCAGTTCCAGATACCAGGGTTACTGGGTATCTGGGAAAAGGACAATTCTCCGGCGTAACAGATACCCGGTAACTGCGAAAACAACAATTGTTCAGAGTTACAGATACCCGGTTACTGCAAAAACGCAACTCGTGGGGTGTGGAGCGACGTGTCGCAGGTTAATACTTAATGTGCGACAGAGCGTTGTCACCGACTTGTTCAAAAGTACAATAAGCCGTGACTGTATTCGTCACATAGTGGAAATTGTGAAAAGTAAAGGATAATTATTAAATGGTTAAATTTATACAATAATTTAAATTATGCATAAAAATAGGGAAAGTAAATTATGTTAGAAAAGTTAAAGTTTAACTGAAAAGCCGACTTATTTTTGTGTCATTTGATTGAATACACTGAATAATTTGGATTCTGCAAAGGTTTTTTTTTTATTTTCCACTATCTTCTCTAGTTATGACATTAAGAATATCTGCGTCTGTCCCCACAGCGTAAATTCTACTATGACGCGGGAAATTTTAATCTCAACACAAACGCGGCTTTTCAGTGGGCAGTGGTGAGATTGGTGAAGATTGCTTAGTGCCTGAACCAAAAAAAAAATCATAAATTTTTCTCGTAAGCATACAACAAAAATACAAGCGCACAGAATACCACAAATCACAAGGAAATTCCACTATTTGAAAATCGATTATTCGCGAATAGCGGAACAACGAAGTAATGTATTTTCAGCGGGTCTTCAAGCCAATTTAAGTGAAGAAGTGATGGGTAACTAGAGTGTCCTATCCCAGCCCTTTTCGGTTAAACTTTAACCAGATAACAGTTACTGTAAATAAGAGATTCTGTAAGTGAAGGAGACGTTTTCTACCCCTTACTTTGTGAAGTTAAAGGCTTTGGCCTGTTTTTTTTGGAGTCTCTAACGGGACGGCCTCTAGTACGCCAGCTAGGCTAGGGACTTCACAGTGACGTCCGGTGGTGTTAATGTCCTTGGTGATCCTGGAACGTCACATGCGTATTTTTAGTCATCCTCTGCGACAGGTATCTTCAGGTAGCCAGTAGAGCTGGTAGAAGGTTAACTATAATGATACGAACCCCAGTAATGGTGTAGTATGCTTAGTATGTCTTCTTGCTTAAGCTTAGGCTCTATCTAGTCTTCGGAGGCAGACACCCTATCTAGCCCTATATCTAACGAGATATGCTAAATGAATATGTTAATTTATGTAGTTAAGAGTAGCAGCTACTTTGCTTGCCGACGGGTAAGAAACGAATGAAATTTCATTATGTCAACTTCACTGGACCATCGGTGGAAAAAGTAATAAGAGGTTCGTACCTCGCGCAGACCTGAAATTCCAGTTCCGTCTGATCCCGCGAGAATTTCGACGGAGCTTTCAGCTGTACTTCAAACCGCGGTAGTTCAAACTCCTTGACAGAAAACTCCTTCTCAGTCACTGTGGTTCCACGGGTCAACCTGATTTTCCATTCTCCCTGGAATAGCACAAAATTTGCCAGAGAAAACCCTTGAAAATAAATACGCATGTTATGTATGTTGTTTTGTTTAAGAAAAGATAAAATTAAAACGACTTGAACTGAATGACAACTGACTGACGAACAACTTGAATGTTTTGAATTCTGGAAGATTAGGCGGCATCGGTTCCACCGTTCAATATTCTCATCTAATTCTACAAACAAGCATGCTTTTTAGACCAGCCGACCGCAGGCAGCCCCCCCCCCCCGTGTTCGAGCAGCTGCCAAACTGAAACTGTGGGATAGTTCTAATTACGACCGCCCCCCCACCCTTGCATCTTTATAACGGTTGCTGGAGCTTGAAAATAATGCCTGGGCTTACAGAAAACTGCCACAACTCTATCGTCAGACCCATTTTTCGGTGTAATTGGTCGCCAGCATCCACTACGACCTACCGTCCCCTATACATAGGCTACGACCAATGCTACACTCACTCACCTGAACTGGTTCCGCAGAGAGCTGGACTTCTTTCTGAACAAGTCCCTGATTTTCATGCGTTGATACATTTCTCCACAGCTCAATCACAACACCAGTCGGATCTTCGACCACAATCCGTTCAAACTGAAAGGAGATAATACTTCTTGCAGTAAAAATAGCAGTTGCTATGGCACTTGCAGCCTCTGGCTCAAGCGTCATATACAGATCGCAATTCCGTCTGTCGGTCTCTTCCACGATTGAGAGCTAGGGTACTTCCAGATGTGCTAGGACGATGAAACTTGGCAGGCGTATCAGGGACCCGATCAAACTATCTTGAAAATAGTCACTTTCCCGACCCGATAATCTGGGGGGGAGTGGAGGGAGGGGAATCCGGAATATTGAGTCATGCGTAACTTTCAAACGGGTGATCGGATTCGAATGAATTCAAGTTTCGAATGAAACCAAATAACTGGACATAACTGAACAGAAGACATGTCTCTACTGATGCTCCTTTTCAAGTCCCGAACCGATTTGACAGCTGTGGAGGAGTATGTTGGGAGACCGGAAATCTGGTGAAACGGTTAGCCTGTAGGGATCGGGTTGGAGCTTGCTGGGAAGAACAATTATCTACTCCAGATAAATTGTTTACACAACCAGACTGGATCCGGACACTTTTCTTGGGGGGTGGGGTGGGGGGTGGAGAGGGGTTTCCCGGAGTTCCTATGATGGCGGTCTTAGGTATTTTCAAGATTGAACTAGGCAGCTTGTCAGGGACCCGATCAAACTGACTTGGAAATGTAATTTTCTGAATCCGATCACCGTGGGGGGGGGGGGGAATGGAAGGTGGGAGAATCCGGAATATTCAGCCATCCGTAACTTTCGAACGGGTGATCGGATTCCAATGGAATTTAATAATTGCTCAGAGGACATGTCTCTGATGTTCTTTTTTTATATCCGGGCCGGATTTGACAACTGTGTGGAGGGGGGGGGGGAGTTTGTGACCCGCTTAGACTGGAGAGATCGGGATGGAACTTGGTGGGAAGAACAAACAAATGCTCTCGATAAATCATTCACAGAACCGCATTGGATCCGGGCACCGTGGGGGAGTTGGAGGGGGGGGATCTGGAATTCCGGTGATCTCGAGTTAAGGCACTTCCAGATGTGCCCTGACGCCGAAACTTGGCTGGAACATTAGATACTTGACAAGATTGGCTTAGAAATTGTCACTTTCCAGATCCGACAATCCCTCGTCTTAACCACAAAGTTAAAAAAAAAATGCTTTTAAGCAAAATGTAGATTTTCATGATCCCCATGAGCCCATGATCTTTTTTGCCTCAACGATTTTGCTTAGAATGAATTTACAGCTCCCTTAAAGTGCGCATCTTAACCGCAAAGCGAAAAAAAAAACTTTTGACCAAACGATACACTTCATGATCCCCCAGGACCCATGATCTTCGTGCCACAAGGGTTTTGCCTATAAATTGATTTCATCTGTGAGTTCAACCCTTGAGGCAAAATGATGATAGGCTCATCAGGATCATGAAAACACCGACATCGTCCAAAATGTCAACCGCCCGAAAATGCCAACAATTTAAAATGCTAACAGGGGAGGTTAAAATCGTCCTGGCTCAAAGTGCCGACGACTCAAACTGTCGGCAGGGAAGGTCAAAATGTCTTAGGGCAACGGACAACGAGATTCAAGGAACAGGATTACCACGGAAAGATACGGAAAGGAATTACTTTTTTGTTGATCAAGTCAGAATCATTTGCGGGAAAGAACGAAGAAATGCCATATAAAATGCTCCAACATATAAAGTGAAACAAGGTGATCCAAATCTTGCACCCAGAAGGTGAGAATTGTTCTTAATGAAAAATAACAGTTTGAAGATCACTGTTTGAGATTCAGTTTGTTTAGCTCAGCGTTCGATTATCACCGTTCTGATACTCGGTCTGCTCCTTTCGTTTCCCACCTATCACTAGTTCCAGTTCACTACGGACTGGAAATCTCGAACGATTCAATCGTGGGAATTCTGAACCGTGGGCATTTTGAGCCGTGGGCATTATGAGTAGTGTACATTTATCGTGGACATTTTGAGTCGTGGACACTGTGGTCGTGGGCATTATGAGTGTTAGGCTTTCGAGGTACTGCAAAGTTTGGTTTTTGGTTTACCCAGCAGTTCCGATTGTCCTTCTCGAATTATGTCAGCTAACTGGAGTGGAACGGCATTGGAACTAAGGTCCGTCGGTCGGATAATGCCTTCGAGAACATCGTCAAGGGATATTTGATATTCTCAATTCAAAGACGACCCCAGAAACAGTTCCAGGAGCTCCGTTGACCCTATAAACATGCGTCATTTGTTTTTTCTAAAAGAAAAGGTTGATTAAAAAAAAAGTAAAAAAAAAAATATGAAACCGATATAAGTATCGGAAACGGTTTCGATGGGACAAAATAGCCCCTAAACATGTTTTGCAAGCTACAGTAAGTCCGATTTTACTTTTACTTTTAAATTTCTATTAAAAAAAAATAAAGTGCAAAAAAAGACAATTTCGACCTCTGCTAGCACTGATCAGGACAGTGTCAAAAACATTCGCATTGCAATTTCTTCCATGTTAGGCTATAAAATCCCGTAGATTTGCTGTACTCAGAACAAAAAAGGCATGGCTGCCAATTCCACACAAAAACACGTGATCTGGTCATGGTCTCGCCGTAGCTATTAAACATTCTGTAAACCTTAAAGTCATGCATTTTGCATTTATGTATGTTTCACCGTACGGGGGTAACCTTTGGGTTGTTCTACCCCAGTTTAGTCTGACCGCCAAAACTAAAGTCTTACACGTATGAATTCTAGCTCTATGTGACCTGCGAACACGGCCTCTTACCTCCCCAAGTACTGGTTTTAACTGGTAGTCAAGAGACAGGGCTCGGAACCGAACCAGTTGATCTGGTTTGTACCATGGTTTGTCTGTCTGAATCAAGGTGATCAGAGATGGTTCTCGAAGCTGCACCTGTAAGACAAATAACGTAAGGCACTTGTCTGGAAGACTTCAAAATCCAGACCTTCAATTAGAAAGGGGGGTCGCTCGGTCGTGGGAACGATCCTTACGCGCCAACACATGTATGCCAATCTCACGGAACGAGGATTAAAAATAAAAATTAAAAAATGCAATATCCCCCTTTCGCAGGAGACCCGTTCCCGTTTACCAGAGGAAGTTTTCTAGTATACTCATCAAGGCCTTTCAAAAGTGGTGGACTACTTTTGAGCTGGCGACGGATAGCGGGTGGGGAAAGGGGGGCTGCAACTGCTTGACGACAGCCATTGGTGCTGGAAATGCTTGCTGACAACAACCAGAAAAGGTCAGAAATGACAGTGCTCGTCAAAATCTTGTCGCGCAACGCATATAATTATCCACGAGATGTATAGATCAGTATAGAATAGAATAGAATAGAATAGAATAGTGTTTATTTAGCCTCGAATGGGCCATACACAGACTTTTACATACACGACATACAAAACATTGATCCATTGAAACATAATGATCCTTCTATAAATAAATGAACTATCTCCTATTTAAATTTCCCCTCACATATTCTACCACCATTTTAATAACGTTGTCTTTGGTCGATGTCAATATACCAGGGAAGAGCAAACCACCCCCAAACTGAACCGGTAAAGGAGACTCCTGGCACTGCCCTAGGAGGTGGGCAACAGTGTCCTCACCAATAAAACACATCGGACATCTGTAATTATCATTGGTTAACCCATCCCTATTTTTCCTCCTCTCAAACACCTTTTTTCTAAAACCGAGTGGTAATGAATTTGTTCGGAGCTGGAACCAAAGTTTCAGAGTCTGTGCTGGAAGACCTAACTTAAAATAAAATTCCATATGAAACGTTCGCTTCATTAATTTGTAGTAATTTAGAGTCTCAGACGCTTGAATTGCCCCATGCCAACTTTGTATCTCCTGGTCGCTTATAGCGAGTTCAAACTGTTTCAGTAAGTGGGAATGGTCCTCTGGGCCTGATCCCCCGTTCCAAGCAAATGACAAACCAGCACGATCTAGCATGGCTTTAACCTGGAACGGCCAAGATTTTGGTCCTCCTATCTCTAGCAGTTCTTTATATGCTACTCTTAGCAGCCTATCCTCTGGAAGGCTAATAATTTTCAACCAAAACCGTAGTATCTGCATCAGCCTAGATTTTTTCATTGTGAATAGGCCAAGCTCTCCTCTGACTGCCTGGGTATGTGTTGTTGGATGAAGTCCTATCAATCTCTTGAAGTGGAGCAGCTGAATCGACTCAAGCTGTGCGGCAGCGTCGAACCCCCAAAGTTCTGCACCGTAATGTACCGTTGGAAGGATTTTAGTTTTAAAAATATTCGTGTGAATTTTCATATCTTTGAGACCTCTTAGAACCGAATTTCTTAGTATCGCTGCGGAGACCATCGTCCCTCTTTTTTTCATTTCAAGTATATGCTCTTTCCAGCTACCCTTTTCAGAAAAAATCACTCCGAGGTATTTAAACTTGGATGTTTGTTTGATTTCTTTATCTCTATAGTGGAATTTCCACCCCTCATTTTTTTTCCTTCCTGAGAATATCACAATTTCTGTCTTTTTAACATTCAAAGTCATCTTTTTCTTTTGTAGATAATCTGAAAGAATATTTAATAATATTTGAAGGTCCTCAGGAGTAGACGCTACCAGTACCGCATCGTCAGCAAATAGCAACAGTGACAAGGTCGACAGGCCTAGTCTAACCGTTGGTGCCCATCTATGTTGGAAATACTCGACTATATCATTAACTCGACTATATAATTTAACTATATCATTGCAATCAGCCTATGACTTACTTTTTTTTCTCCTGTAAGGGGTTTCGGATGTCCTGCCAAAAATGCTTCAAAGGATAGCGTGCCTTCGGATGAACTTGGCACGTCAGGTATTGAAAGAACGACGCAATCCGTTGATGCTGAAATTTGGGTTTGGCGGCATAAAATGCGCTGTTTATGTTTAAAACCAACTCCTTAATCAGTCAGGGGTATATCCTCCTCGTTCATTAAGCGACCTTCCAGACGGGCTCGTTCCTGCCTTATGCCAGTAGGAACCATGGGGATGGTTGTCCGCGAACATTTGACAAGGCTGGGGACAAACTATGATTTCTTCAAGAAGCAGCAAATAATTATGTCTTATGCGCTTAATAACCCCAATTAAAAAGGTACGTGCACACACAGTTAAATTTTCACTGTCAGATGCGAATTTCTTACTTCGCTTCAAAGCAGGTTGCCATATAATGACACGTAGTAAATTATTTTTGGAGGGTTGGAACGATATATAGAACTAATTATGTCGCACGCTGGAACGACGATGATAGCTTTTAGTAACCAGTGATAAGGTCATAGAAAATACCCATAGTGATAACCGAAAGGGGGGATAGAAAACTTACCCAACTGAAAGGGGTAAGTCCTTGTCTCCTGATCTGACAGCTTCAGCTCCAAGGTCGCATTACCTTCCTTGGTTGCATTATAAAGGCTCAGACAGACCGTTTCGTCCATTCCCTTCTGAAACACCTTGGGACCAAGTAGAATAAATGAGCTAAAAACAAAAATAAACAAGACCAAAGGTTTCGATGGAATTCCAGAAATTTAACATTTGAACCAGACTATTACGTCTTGTAAGTCAGTCTTCACCAGACTCCTTGGATGTTTATACTATTTAATATTTTATTTTGACCAATGACTGGCTTTCTGAGAAAAAAAGTTCAGGTATGGATTCATCATATGTGTTTACCCTAGATGTCATATCTAGTTTGACGAAGTTGATCAAACTTCCTGCCTTACTTCTACCAAATATCCGGTTTCAACCGGATTCTCGGTGAACTACTTGTCCAGCAAAAACTATATCTCAAAATGAACTAAGCACATCCCCTTACCCCTATATCGAAACTCTAATCAACTTTAGATAAACTTTAAACTTAAAAAAAAAAGTCAAATTTTGGCCGGATTCCAGGCGAACTATTTGCCTGGCGAGAAAATAATTTTCATAGCCGTATTCAGCCTGTCTCTTTACCACTACATCAAACCTCTTATCAACTTCTGATAAAAACTTTTTTAAATTTTCCGGTTTCGGCCAGATTCCGGGCGAACAATATGTCCAGGTAGCAAATATTGTCGTATATGGATTCTCAACCAGAGTTTTGCTGAACGTTTTAGCTTTTTTATTTCGGGGTTGGTGTTCCAAAATGGTTTCCGTGTTCCTCGACGGATTTTCTCAAGCGGGACGGCTAAATTTTCAGCTCGTCGCATGCACCACACTACTTGTTGATAATACCAGTTCAGATCTATTTCCGTTGTTTTGGAAGCTATTGAAGTCTGAAGTAGATGGAAAGGGATTTTGATCGAGGCCAGGAGAAAGGTAAGTGTTTGGCAAAATAGGAGGTGGTTAGCATGTTTCCAGTCCCGTCGCGTGTACCAATTTGATGTCCTGCTAGCTGGTGCGGTCTCGCAAGCCCCTAGTAGATTGACGTTGCATGTCAAGATGAGATGATCGTCGTCGAGCTTTTCTTCGTCGACCTGTACTATACCGGTTACCAAATAAGCATTAGACACAATGACATGATCCAGATTGGACGTAGTACAACCTTGGTTATGGATATAAGTATGCCCGAGGTTCTTAGGCACAACCAAATATCCATTCGGGAGAGCTGACACGAACAAGCTGCTTCGCGTACTATCGACGAGCAAATTGCCGTTATGGTGCCAGCTAAAATCCAGCTTTTCTTCTGTTTCGTACAATCTCGAAGGACAGCTTCCAACTTGTTACATGCGCTCGAAAAGGTATTCAGCGATTTTTTGTCTTTTCTTTCGCAGGGGAAGTAGACATTTATCAGTTGAGTGCCATTGATCTGTGTTGCTAGGATATGTTGATCTAAATAAGTGCAAACTGGACCAGAACAAACAGAGGTGCGAACAAAGGTAGCAAGACCACCCGAGGGCCTTCCTTGTGTCTTCTTTGCGGCCTGGACGAAGATATAGTGATCTTGGGAGCGGCGAAGGGAGCTGGAGGAAGCCTGAGTCAGTAGATGCTCTTGAAGGAATACGACATCGTTACTGGTAAGAAGGTCTTCAATCAGCAAGTCTTTATCCTTTGTTCCAGTTTATGTTAAAACTTCCAAGTTTGAAGGTTTTCTGAGAATCCATTATTTTCTGACATTTTCAGCAGCTTTTCGGAGCTCGGAGCATCGCAAGCTAAAAGATACATGGCTTCCACCATCAGTTAGCGCATTTGGGGATTTTCAAACAAGGACTAGCCCGCGAATGTTCGTGGTCTTCCGAACATCGAGCACATCTCTGAGTCCCGCTAGGAAGGGGGCAGCTTTGTTTGAGATGGTCGGGTGACTGGCATTTGCTGCAACGTCTTGGCAGTCTGACGAACTCGAAAATCCCGACGATTTCAAAACCAATGCGGACGCCACCAGCAATGGCTTTGTCGAGGGAAGACTAGTCAGCAAAGTGTATCTTGAAGGCAACGGATTTCCCTATTTGCGAAATTTCTACCGCGTTTGGGATGAGACTTACAAGATCGGCTGCAGAAACGTTGTCCGGTAGGTTACGAATTACACCAACGAACTTTGGTTCAACAATTCGTGTTTCAGCTTCAGGCATCGTTTCGGTGAGGGCTTTTGCTAATCGAGATGCAGATGACGGGTCTCTCGTTTCAACAATCCAGCGCCTGTTTTGATTTGCTGTTCGCAGTTCAGTAATCTCATCGTCCCATCGATTGTATCGAGTGGAACTTTCCTTGCAAACGGGTTAGAAAGATGAGCAGGCACATTGTCGACTACAACCTTGACAGCTTGGGCGTAGGTAGGCTGAGTAGCATGATACTGTGATGACCCAGGACAACTATCACATATCTTGGACTGCTCCTTATTATGGCTAGTGCTGATAAACTCTTTGATAAACTTGATTTCGTTGAGGCAGGACGTCACGTTGGTAGACAGGATGGAGAAGGAGTTAGCCGGGACATTTGGGACCTCAGCTGGGGACTTGATGACGAACTGTGGAAGAATAGAGCTTGCTCCGTCACAATTTTCGAAGGCAGAGAGCAGATCATTCAAGCTGTTTGTGGGAGAATTTGGTCCAGTGCGGCGCGGTACAAGGACATCGAGATATATCTTCTGCCACAACACTTTCCTTGCTTCGCCAATGGCTTGGGCACTGAAAAACTCAGTAGCATAATTCACGATGTCGTCAGTCTGCAGTCCACTAAATAAAACTCTGCTGTAAGAAGTTGAGCACAGGGGGGGGTACCAAAGCTCATCATCCCAATCAGTTGGCATTCTTAGATGCTATGACTGAATTCCGTTGAATTCTTTTGCGTGTTCTCGAAAATTCAACCGTCGCTTTAACCGTTAGGATTTCACAGTTAAACTTGAAACAAGATTGCGACCGCTCGCTTCAACGGTCAGACGAAGTGATCTGCTAGTGCCAGATATCCAGTACCAGATCTGTGAGTGCCAGATCTCTGAGTGCAGGATCTGGTCAGTGCCAGATTTGGCCGTGATCTGCGAGTGCTAGATGTGTCAGTGATCTGCGATTTGTCAGTGATCTGCTAGTGCCAGATATCCAGTACCAGATCTGTGAGTGCCAGATCTGCGAGTGCAGGATCTGGTCAGCGCCAGATTTGGCCGTGATCTGCCAGTGCTAGATGTGTCAGTGCCGGATCTGTCAGTTTCAGATCTGTTAGTGCAAGATCTGTCAAATGTCAGATTCAGATCGGCAAATGTCAGATCTGTCAGTGCCAAATCCGCAAGTGCCAGATCATCAGCGACAGTCAGTACCAGTTAAGTAAACTATCAGAACCGTCAGTGCCTGATCTTTCAGTTTCAGATCTGTCAGTGCCAGATTTGTCAGTGATATGCTAGTGACAGGTACCTCAGTGACGGATCTGTGAGTGCAAGATCTGTGAGTGCAGGATCTATCAGTGCCAGTTTTGTCAGTGATCTGCCAGTGCTAGTTATATCAGTTCCAGATTTGTCAGTTTCAGATCTGACACTGACAAATTTGCCGCTCTAGCAGATTAGTGACATGTTAGAAACAGATCAGACATATCAGACATCTGACATGTCACTCCAGATCACTGACAGATGATACGACATATCTATCCAGATCTGTCAGTGCCAGTTCTGTGAACTGTCAGAAACTTCAGTGCCTGATCTTTCAGTTTCAGATCTGTCATTGCCAGATTTGTCAGTGATCTGTTAGTGACAGATATCTCAGTGACGGATCTGTGAGTGCCAGATATGTGATTGCAGAGTCTGTCAGCGCCAGTTTTTTCAGTCTTTCAGTGCCAGATCTGTAAATGCCAGATATTTCAGTGCGAAATCTGTCAGTGCCAGATCTATGAGTACAAGATATCTATAGATTCCCTTTGCAAAATCCGGTAGATCCCAAAAATCTTCAAGTTCAAGTGTTATTGACGAATTTTAACCGGCGCAGCTTCGCAGAACCGGTCAAAATTTACCAGAAATTTACCCCCCCCCCCCTGCGACGCGCCTGGACATATCTAGCACTGGTAGATCATTAACAGATCTGACACCGACAGATCTGGCACTTAAATATGTGACAAGAGAGATTTGGCACTGACAGATCTGGTGCTATAGCAGCTCACTGACATTAAGACAGATCAGAGATCTGACATATCACTCCAGATCACTGACAGATGACTCCAGATCACGCCTAAATATTATTTCTAGATAGGGAAAAAGCTGAAGCGTTCCCCACTCTCTCTGAGAATCATGATGAGATTCAAGAATTAAGATGAGATGTTGTAGTAAGACGTCGAATTCGAGGGTAAACCGCCCTATGATAGGTGACCTAGGCAACCTAAACAAAAAACTCAGCAAACAAAGATTGGAATGTGTCTGTGGAACCGACGGGCCACGCGACAAGACTTAGCAGAAACGGTAAAAAAGGAATGTTTTGACCGGGCTGCCAATGTGGAATGCTGCCAATGTGGATTGTAGTCATTGAAGCGTAGCCTACCATAAAACACCGAAGCGGCTATAATGGAGAGGGCCGTAAGAGGTCCCTCCTGGGCGTGATTAAAAACGCGGAAGAGACAAAAAGCTGTGCGAGTCAAAGGGCGAGAAATGAAATGCTTGACAGGAATACAAGAAAAGCGGAAATTCAAACAAGCAAAAAAAGGGATATTTGAAATCTGTGTGATTACGGGATATATCAGGGGAACGGTCGTTCCCTGCAATGACCCAACAAATCTCTTGGAAATCTTCAATTTGAGAATTTATTGAACTCCTAACAGACAGATTGCAATCTAGTTGGTCGAACCTGGAAGATTAAAGTTTTAGTATAAACAGTTGAGTTTTGTACCGAATTTTTCATGACTAATGCACGACAAAGAGCAGCTGAGTCGCGAACTGTCGCCGTTTGATCGTGCTAACCTAAATTTTGTATCGTGCAGTGACGTCATGTACCGGTAAACCTTGAGTGAGCTCGGTCAATGTTGGTCCCCTTGACCTAAACTACACGGTAGTTCAAAATTAGATCTTTATTTTGTCTGTCCATTTACTTTGTTGTATTTTGTGAACACGTTATGTGGCGCAAAGACAGACTGATGGCTCAGTAATAATCAATCTTTTATAATCCCCTACATCATATTATAATACTAGAATGGCTGTAATACGGGAAAAAGTCAGTGTTTTATGCTTGCGCGGTTGCACAGCCCGGAAAATGTGATGTTCAGTAAAGAAAATTTGTTTGTTCCCTCATGTATCCTCCCAAACTATCTTTGCCCCGAAAGTAAGAAGTTTACTCTCCCCGTTGATAAGGGAAGCCTACGGAACCCAATTGGCAGGTGATGCCATAGAAATGGCTACTGAATAGATCTCCCCCCCCAGAAATTTTGGACCCAGGGAAAATGACCCAATACTGACGAGTATAGGGCTGGGCCAATATATGAATTACTGACATAACATAAGGGGTAGAAACTGCGGATACCCGCTGCAAAGGCTCGCTATTTCAAGTTGAATGAATTGTAATCGGTGCAGGCACTGAAAGCGAGGTCAAAAGGGTACGCCACCCGAGAGTTGTCAAGAACATCTGTGCGAATGCCGAATGTAATGGAGAGGGCCGTAAGAGGTCCCTTCATGGCGCGATTAAAAACGCGGAAAAGACAAAAAGCTGTGCGAGTCAAAGGGCAAGAAATGAAATACTTGACAGGTTTCTGACAGTTCACAGAACTGGCACTGACAGATCTGGATAGATATGTCGTATCATCTGTCAGTCATCATCTGCGCCACATAACGTGTTCACAAAATACAACAAAGTAAATGGACAGACAAAATGCCAGTGCTAGATATGTCAGAAACAGATGTGTCAGTTTCAGTGCCAGATTTGTCAGCGATCAGTGTCAGTAAAGTGACCTTTACTTTTTACAAATTGGTTTGTTTAGTTTTCCAGATTGGTGCAGTACGTTTCTTGTCTATTTCTTTTAACCGTCCAACTCTTCAGCCGTGCTTGATTTGCGACAAGTATTGTGCGGTATTCATCCCCTCCCCCGACCAAGTACTTTAGACGTTCGGGGCTTCAGGAAAAAGCCCCCGCCTCTCTTAGGTTTCAGCGAAATGAAGCCTCTGAGCCGTAAACCCCCAACGCGACTGGAAACGTGACCTCTCAAGCAATATCTTTCAAAAGAAAAAGTAAGATGAAGTTTTGCTTGGTTACCTGTTTATTGCTTAGTTTCAGTTCAGTTTCCGCTGATGATTCTCAAAATCAAACTGGAGTGGCTTCTTTGTATTCTCTTCAACGAGAATAATCTGTGTTGGAGTCGAACATCCTCTGAAACGGACTGTACAGACTATTGACATTCATTTCTTCTTGAAACTCTTAAGCACTTGGACTCCAGGCTGGGACTCTGCCATCGTATTATTTTTTGTCTTGTCGCCGAAATTATTTTTTCATAAAGCTAAACTACGGTTGATAACTAGTGCTAGTGCTGGGTAAACTTCTCATAGTAGCAGTTAGACCAGATCCAAGGATTTTACTTCTAACTAAACAGTTGTGTTTTTGCAGATACCATGATTTTTACCTACACCACGTCCGAGGTCTGTCCAATTACCAACCAGGGTTGCCACTCGACCAAGTTGAATAGTACTAAAAGCCGGCCAAAAAATGATACTGAAAAAGTACTGTTTTCACCAAAAAAATTTCGCGTGTGCGCTTCGCGCACACGCACCCGTCTTTGATGACCTTCTTCCCCTTTGCGTTTTCATTTGCCATAGCCGGAGACGAGCCAGTGTGCCCAGAGAAGAAGGCGAACTTTTCTGAGTTTTGCAGGTGCCAAATATAATTTCGCCTCCTTCTCCAAAACAGCAGCGATAACCTGATGGACCATGCCATTCTCTTTTTTCTCATTTCTTTTTTCATTTCTTTTCTCCACTAGAGACATGTCGTAACCGATCCTAACATAAGCCTACCTAAAAAAAACAATAGTCGCGTTTTTTGTCGCCTATCTACCAAGGCCTTGGTCCATTTTCCCGTTTTTACACCAAGCCCTTACTCCTCACGTCTATTTTGGTCGTTTTCGGACCAAGCTCTTTGTCCTTTCTGCCCAGGCCTGCGAAGAAAGGAGATTGGCAGCTCGGACGTCAGTTGACGAACGGCGCCAGACTCCTGTCTGCCAAAAAACGGTCAAATTAGCAGAAATGACAGAGGACTTGTCCTCTGTACAATAAATAACTGTAATAAATACTGAAAACGTCTAACAGTGACAGAAAATACTGAATTCGTCTTCATACTGAGCGAAAGTACTAAATTGGACAAATAATACTGAAACCAGTATTAAAATACTGTCGGTGGCAACCCTGTTACCAACACAGGAGCCTATGATTTTGTCTTTGACGGGATGGAAGTTTGGCACTAGCGTTGTAAGTGGATCTAATTATTATTTCGTGGTGACTGCAATTCGCCTTATTCAGTTCAGTGCTCCAAGCCCAAGTGGACTAGTTTCTCAAGTTGACTAGCTTCTTAGAGTTCGTATCGTATCCACTTCCCTGTGTTGACGAGCTGGTAGAGCTGATAGGAAACTCTAAGGTCATCACTGTCATGTACCTGACGAAAGGAAATTGGCCGATAGTACTGGCAAAAGATATTTGCGCCAAAACTGCGTTTCAACCTAGATAGATAAGCTGTGGTTTCAACCGCTATGCATGAGCATTATGAGTTCACAGTCACGCCTTTCGGGCTACATGAGGCCTCAGCAACTTTCCAAAGGTTAATGGATAGAATTCTCCTCCGTTTGCTAGAGCCTATCTTGACGACCTGGTGGTTTTCGTGATATTCTAGAAGATCACTCTCGTGATTCACAGATGGTTCTCCAGAAATCGTGGACGCTGGCGGCCCATCAATCTTCGCAAATCCAAGTTCATGCAACGTGAAAGTCACTTACCTCGGTTTCCACGTAGGAAGCGGCGAATGACGCCGGTTATCGAAAAAGTTGCATATAACCTGCGATTCATTCGGGATTTTTCCACGATCGCTCAGGCCCAAGGTCAAGCTCAGATCATATGATGGTCCTAAAAATGTCAAACCAACTTGGTTGGTTGGAAGAAAGCGCTAATAGATCGTTCCGTCCTTCGCAACCCAGATTTAAAACGACCATTTATCCTACAAACCGACGCTTCAAATGTAGGTCTCGGACCTGTTAACTCAACAACCGGAAGACGGCAAACACCCAGTGGCCTCCGAGAGTCGCAGACTTAACCCGGCAGAGAAAAGTTATTCGACAGTGGAGAAAGAAGCGTTGGCATTAAAATGGGTGTTTAGGGCTTCAACTACTACCTTGCGGGAAGTCCTTCACAGTACAATCAGACCATCCCCCTTTGCGTTGGCTGAACGTCGCTTGGAGTGGTCATGCTCGCCTTGCCAGATAGGCAACAGGAAGGGTTAGGGAGGGGTTATAGGCAAGGGTTAAAACTCGAGATTGAAGCCACGCCAGAAAACCAATATGCCAACGCTAATCTTTTTTCTCGCCGCATTCCACAAATACACTGTTCAAACATGCATGTAAATGATCGAAGTTACGTACACCACATATGTCATTCCGTTTGTTACCAGCAGGTATCCGCGGCGTGCTGTAGAACCCTACATAACAAGGATGACCATCCTGGGACTTCCGGGGTAGCCCGAAAGCCGATCGTGGTTCAACGTGATTTTTCGGAACTGATGCTATGGATCTAGTGGATAGCAAAGATGCCCCTTACATCCTACGCCAAGGAGCTTTGTAGAGGAAGACGAGATGCGCAACCAACACAGGTCATCATCTACAATTGTTAGTACCCGACAAGTTCTGTCAGAGGATCTTCGATGCAGCCCACCGATTCGCGGATCAGAACGGAATGTCGAGCCCCGTGGAAGAAATGTGGCAGCGAAAATTTTGCTAACCCATTTCTATTGGCCAGTCATCGACAACGATATGAAAACTCGATTAGATGCCTGCACTTGTAGACGTTTCAACCAGCCATCTCACGGACGTTTCATTCGGCTAAGAAAGTAGTGGTTCGTTGGAAACAATGAGTAACACCTCATCTTCTTTATGGAGGGAGGGTGATCCTAACATTTTACATTTAATTGCTACCTCCTTAAGTGAAACTTACCAGTGAGCCAATAACCCCTCGGAGCGCCGGCAGGGACGAAATACCGGGCGCTGAAGAGAAGGAACGGAGAGAGAGATTTTTTTTCATTCCATTCAGGACGATTGACCGAAGTGGACCAAGTGTTCATTGGAGAAACCGACGTGAACACTGCGAGTGAGTTTCAGGGCAAAGAAGATTATTACTTTCTGTTGTTTTTTATATATTAGGCTATTGCAATTACATCGTTAATTTTTTTTTGAGATAATTAAGCCAGACCTGACACCGACAGAGGTTCTTTAACAATATGTAGAACTTTTCACCATACCCATAGCTCCATTATTATACGTGTTGATATACTACAATACAAAGTTACAAAAGTCTCAGGGTCACTTTCATTTTGGATTATGGAAGTTCATGGGGACTAGGGGGTGGAAGCTCTGCAGTTCCTCGCTTCTCCGTCGCATAGTAGTCGTACGCGACAACGCTGCCTGGCTTCAAGTCGGCAATAACGAACTCTTCTTCCAGGTCAAGATTGAAGCATCGGCCCTCTGCATCGAGTTCATCGTAGTACAAGTAAACATGGCCCTCCTTTACCTCAATCCGTTTGATTCCTATAAAGACAAAGACAAATGATGGTCTCTCAGCCAAACACTGTCACCTGATCAATAAGCAGTGTCGAAATACGCGATTTTATCCAGCAGTGGGGAAAGCTATCACCTGTGTATTGGCTGCTCAGATTTGTTTGGAAAGCCTGTACATATTTTCGCCAGATTTTCACATGATTTTGGATCAAACTGGGTTTGATGTTTTTTGGCTAGAAATTCTGACTAGATTTAAGAAATTACGGAGTATTCACTGCTGAAGCGGAGGGCAGAACGCAAGATCCCGTTTTGATGTTCCCACTCACTGACACGGGTTTGGGTTGGAACAAAATCATATTGCAGTTCTGAAAATAAATCTGGCCAGTTGCAGCCAAGCGACTGTATTCACCACGCAGCTGTTATTTGTTTAGAATCATTACTGCATGTTTAGCCTTGACGCGACAAGCAAATAAAAGACGAGGGACGGAAGGTGTTACACCCATCAACAAAACTGGCCTATCTCTTGACCTGAACAGACACTATTGCCTACTAGCTCATCAAAATACCTTAATCTATTCGGGAGTTATCCCTGTTAAAGTGACCAAGACGGAAGCAAATCCATGATGTCATAAATAATCTCATTTAGTCTGAGATCCCTAAAACGGCATTACAAACGTACTTAAAATCCCCCAGCTATTTTAACGCTATTTTAAAATTCTGTTTGTGTATAAAAAGTGTACAAAAATGTATTAAACCGTCTCTGGCCACCCCACCTCTCTTATCAACCGACCATTATAACGAATCTTTCGCGCCCATTCGTTTAGCAGTACGATTAACGTGTACTGAATCTCATTATCTTTTCATTCGGGTTCTTATCTGGGTGCCCTCCTGTGCCTTTTGAAAGAAAATAAATATTTTCCATAATCATCTCTCTTTCTAAACTGCCTTTGTTACTCCTCTGTGCCAAATAAGCGGGTCAGAAATAAATAATTATTGTCATCTATGCGTCCGAAGTTAATACTATTTGATGTGGAAACTAAGCCTGCCAAATATAAAAAGAAAAACTTACCGTTTGCGTCATTATCCTTCAAACGAGTAACACTCTCCTTCTTAGCCACCTGGCCGGATAGTAGCTCTATGTCCACAACCGCCATGTTGGAAATTTCATTCACTTCGGAAAACTTGACGCATCCGGACAGCTCTAGATCGCTGGAAATCTCTGCACTAACGTTGAAGGCCTCTCTCTCTCTGTCAATCGGTATGTTGTAACGGAGCACAGCCTAGAATTAAAGATTTTGCAGAAAGAGAAAAGGCAGTTCGCACTCCACTCTTGTCTCTCAGGTTTTGTGTGAAGCTTATGCTGCCGAGAATGTAACTAAAAGAACTAAAAAAGTCTAGACTGATATCGCATCTTCGTTGTGCCGAGCACAACCTTTGCTTTGCAGAAGGCATTAACCCCTCGCACTCACTGGCATGGCTCACTGCTTTTATGTCGTGGTCGGATAGGGCCACGGAAAGAGTCCTAACTGTAACGTTACTGTAATCACTCTGGTCAAAATGGGAAAAACATCTGAAAACAAGGTCTAATTTGTTGAGTGGTGCCTGCAGCCTCTCAATTCCCTCAGTTGTAGAAAAATGTTTTCTTTTAACGGGCTTGAATCCGCACTAAACTGAACGACGTATCTTCACCAGCTGCATCATTCTATTTAAACGGTAGTCGGTACAGCCGGAGATTAAGACTCCAGGAATATAGCCCCTTAGTACACTTATAATTTGGCCCTTTTTGCAATACGAAAAACGTCCAGAGTGATGTTGCGCTTCCTAAAATGAACATGTGTTGAGCACAACCTTGTTTTTTTCTTGCTGTTTTCAGAAGGCACGAATCTCTCGCACTCGCCGTCGTGGCTCGCTATTGTTATGTCGTGGTGTATCGGAGAGTCGGTTTAATTCATACTTATATGTTTTTAGTCATGATCACGCAAGCGATTATTCTGGGCACATGCCAATCGTTGGCCGGGGTGTCCTCTGTAAACATATGTGTTCACGGCTTGGAATATTCGTTGTTTATAAATAGACTGGAATGTTTTTGTAACTGTTCAGATCAAGCAAATCTAACCACAAAGTCTAATTATTTGAGTAGTGACTGAAGCAGGATTCTCTCAAGTACAGAAACATGCTTTATTTTAACTGGTGCGGACCCGTAGTCAACTGATATGACGAGCTGGCTATCGCAACATGCGTTCTTTTGACCGGCTTGAATCCGCACTTACCTTGACGTGCCCTGGTCACATCCACTCAGACTGCATCTGTCTCAATGATAAACGGTGCAGTCGGGAGATTAAGACTTCAGGAAGATAGCCCTCCAATACACATATAATTTAGCCCGTCCGTACCTGTGCTAGTATGCAGCCCTCCCCAGCTGCATCTATCTCAACGGTAGTCGGTACGGTTGGGAGATCGAACTGCCTCTGCACTAGCTTCCTATCTTCTGTAACTTGTAGAGCTTCGTCTAACCCCTTAGCGTCGATAGTGACCCCCATGTTCACGCCGGTTTGAGTGATTCCAGAGGCGTAAAAAGCCATGGCTTGTAGGCCAACGACAGTGTCCTAAAGAACGAAACAAAACAAACAATCTAAGAACAGTAAAACTTATAAAGGATAAGAATCTTACGATAATAAGCAAGGTCCCTTAATTATTTGTCCTTAGCTTGTTTAGACACAGGAGCCATCCACTACCTATACTATAATCTCCCATTATTTAGCTCGACTATGAATGAATGAATGAATATATTTATTAAACCAAAAACCCCAAGGGGTCATGGTAACAACAAAAAATGTCCACTGCCTGGGCATGGTGCTGAAGTTCACCTTGTGTGGTACGATTCACGATATCTCATTTTGACTGTGCGAATAGATGAGTATCCGGTCACTGACGTTTTGAATACACCTGACTCCTTCGAACTTGCGTCAGGGAGTCTATTTTGTGTTTAATGTTATACCGTTTGGTTATTCGTTCTCCGGTTATGCTTATCAAACGACGGGTGACATGCCAGTTAGCGCTCTTAGGAATGTCGCCATACCCACGGGTCGTTATGTGGATGACTCATGGGTGGGAAGTGTCACCAAACGTTTGGCAGCTGCTGCAATTGCGAAGTCGGCAGCATTTTTGACGAAATTTTGCTATTATTTGTCTTGGAAGTGTGTTTTCTCCCCACAAAGAAAATGCGATATTTAGGGCTTCTGGTTGAGACGAGGATTCCTGCGTTTCTCATTCCTAAAGATAAAGTTGAAAAATTTTTGAAATTTTTTTAGAATATTTTGGGATCGGTGGCAGATAGCTCTTTTGGACTAGATTAGTGAGTGGAAGCTGGGATTTATGAGAAATTGCTCAATTCAAGGATGCGCACCTTTCGGGTTAAGGTTCGAAAAACCTCTGTTTATTTCTCAGGTATGCGATATTCAGAAATGCACTGTGCAATGCGAAGCAAGTACCTTTGAATCCCCATCTACAAGAGTCCATCCGTGACGAGTTTCTTGATCTTACATAAATGATTTCATTAACGTACATAATATGATGTGATGTATAACATACATGTAGCATACGACAAAAAAGTCGTACTTTGTATCTCAAGCCTGATGCTTATTTCAAATCTTTTGTACTGTTCTTCCCTGTTAAGGTTTGTCGATTTCTTTTTTCCTATGAAAGTGTAATGTTTTCCTTTTGTTTTGATTTTCTTTTCCTCTTTTGTACTCCATCCTTTTTCTTTTTCAAATGACGGATAATATGTAAATAAATAAACATAAATAAATAAAGTACGTTCTGGAAAAGAACGTCTTGATGGACGCACGGATCGAACAACTAGCAGGCCTTATCTTTTTGGTTAGCATGATACTGTGAAGCTGATTCTTCCGTAGGAAAACGAGGAGAAATTATCTGGGCAATACACTAGGGATAGGGCTCGCTAGAGCTGAGATTTCTGGGTAGGGTACCTGGGTAGAGACGAATCCACCATTGCCGTTCCTGTGCTTGGAAAGCCATCTGACGGCCATTCTCGCCTGAAGTGTTTCTCCAAGTAGCACCAGGGTCATGATGTTGTAGGCTGTCATCTCGACTGACAGAGACTTGCTTTCCCCTAAGAAAAAGGATTGATCAAAATAACATAGTTAAATAACACCCCCCCCCCCCCGCAAAACGCGATGGTTGATACAGGGTTAATAAACAAGGGTTCGCCTGTATGAACTTCTCAGGGTGTTCTCACCAATACATTGAACACTACCAGATGACAATCAACGCCTGTTTAAAGTGGTTCAGAGTCTCTTGGGTGCAAGACACTTTCAACTGTTCGATCTTTAAACTTAATGCCTTTAAAATAAACGTTCCCCGCCAGCTAACATGTTGGACTGGATACTTTTTCTTCGTGTTTCGGAGGTTCGGTAGAGGTAAGTATCTGGATCACAAGACGGGGGGCAGGCCTGGACTTCGAGGGATCTACTTCTTAAGCCTTGTAGTTGACCTTAAAGCGGATATCGGCACCTGACATGTTACATATATGTAAACACTTAAATCTAAAAATGACAATAATATACGGGTTATATAATTTTAAACTTTGCTTTTGTATAAGAGATGGATATTGTGCCGCCCAGAACCAATCGTGGCATGTTAGCCCACAAAGAGTGCGGCCGCGCTCCATTTAACAGAAATAACGCCACGAAATTTGCAACAGCATCTTAGCGTGATCAGTTATTTTTATCAAATGTCCTTTGTGTCAAATAAGCACGGCCCGTGAAACATCTTATCTCTTAAACCGAGGCATATTACGATTTCTGTTTGTTATTCAGCCTAATTTTGATTTCTATATTCAACTGACTTCACAGGCAAACTATCAGGTGCCGATAAGTGCTTTAACAACCTCCAACTCTGCCTGCTTTTCGTCATTCCCACTGAGTTTTCATACCTTGATGGAAGTCTAATTGCACTGCCCTACCTTGTTCCCACCATAACAGTCCTGTTTCTTGCCTTGCTCGTTCCATGAGAGTCTTCATATGCATCTCAGCGGCTTTAACATTACCGGATATCGCAAGAGCGTACGTGGTAAGTGACAGCACGTAGTTGGTCTGATTGGTTTCACTCTAAAATTAAGAAAAAGGGTATAAAAGAATAAGGAAAACAAATGAAAATGGACAGGAACCAACCTATAGACTTGATACAAAAGCTTAACGACTGAGAGAGTTAACAAAAGTTTCCGTCGTCTACGCTTAAAGCCAGGCTTCACCTTCCAGATACCCAGACGTCCGGGGCTTCCGGATAGTCAAGCCAACCCAGAGCCAACCCTTCCAGATTTTTCATGATAATGATGACAGCTAAATTTGCTATTCTTCAACATTTCCTAGATGTACCCTTTACATTTCAAATACCTCTTGCATCCCAATTACACCTGTCAATCACTTTCCCTTTTCTTCCTTCATTTGCATATTTGTTGTGTCTCACGAACGGGTTGCCTCTATGCTCACCTTCCAGACATCCGGAATCTGGGGTGTGGCGGCACTTATCGTTTTTTTTCGAGGACGTCAGGGAACTTAATAGTATACCCATTAAGAAAATGTCTCCTGGGGTCTGAGAGTTGCTCGCAATCTACCAGAAAATGTCCCGCTTCCTCTGTATTAAAGCACAGGGGGTATTGTCGCTTACTATTTGGAGACTTATTATCCCAATTATTCCGACCACGTACTGGCAGGCAGTTCGCTCGTAGCTGAAACCACAGGCGCAGGCTCTCCGCCGGTAGATATAACTTGAAGTAAAATTCCATTCCGAAAATCTGCTTAACTTCTTTGTAATACTTTAGTGTATCTGAATTTCGTGTTCGTTCGTACCAGGCCTGAACCTCTTGTTCCTCTATCACTCTTGTGAATTCACGGATGAATCCCGTCGGGTCTCCTTCCGGCCCTCTTCCTTCATTCCACATGTACGAAAGACCTGCATTGTCTAAAAGCTTTTTAACTTGAAGCGGCCATGAATTTCGCTTTTTTGTCGATAGTGCTTCCAGGTAAGCTTGCTTAAGCAGTCTCTTCTCTGGTAAAGATATAACTTTGGTCCAGAACCTTATAATTTGGGTTAATCTATGTTTCCTTAGAGAAAAAAGTCCCAGGTCCCCTTTTACTGCTTGGCTATGGGTCGTCTGGTGTAGGCCAATACGTCTCTTGAAATACTGAAGCTGTATTGTCTCTAGTTGGGGGACAGCTTCAAATCCCCATAGCGATGCACCATAATGTATTGTTGGCGTCACTTTCGACATGAAAATTTGTTTATGGATTTGTAGGTGCTTAATTCCTGATAGTGTCCCGTTTCGAAGTATTGCTCCTCTTACTCCTCTTCCCCTGTTTACCATCTCTTTTACATGGTTTTTCCATCCTCCTGTTTCTGGAAAAATTATCCCAAGATATTTAAAGCTGGGCTTTATGGACGCTTGCTCCTGTCTATAATACAATTTTGGCGGTTCTGTCGCATTTCTTTCTTTCTTACCAAATATCACAATTACAGTTTTCTTAACATTTAGCTTTAGCTTCTTTTTCTCCAGGTATTCTGATAGGATATCCAAGAGGATTTGAAGCTCTTGTGGTGATTTTGCGATTAATGCTGCGTCGTCAGCGAACAGCATTAAAGATACAGCTAGGTTTCCGAGACGCACGGTTGGTGCCCAACGCTTTTCGAAAAACTCCTTCATATCATTTATAAAAATGCAGAATAATCTTGGAGAGAGCGCGCTTCCTTGCTTTACCCCGTTGTTCCAATCAAATGGGCGGGATAGTGCCTTGTGAAATATTTTTACTACTGCTTTAGATCCAATATACATTCCAGAAATCAACTTAACAAAAAATCGAGGTAACCCTATTCTTATCAATTCAACGCACAGCAACACTCTATCCACTTTATCAAAGGCCTTTTCAAAATCTACAAAAGTAACGTAAAGTTTATCTTTTCCTTTCCCATATTTCTCACTTAAAGTCTTCAATATAAATGCACGATCTATTGCGTTATAACCTTCCCGGAAACCTCCTTGCTCTTCCTTCATAACTTCATTTCTTTCCAACCACCGAGCCAGCCTACTATCCAGGATCTTTTCTAAGACTTTACTTATGCACGGAATTAATGATATCGGTCTGTAATTCGCGTGGATATTGGGGTCACCTTTCTTGAAAATCGGGATTAGTATAGATGTTTTCCAAGCATCTAGCCATTCTGACGAGCTAAGTATCGCGTTAAATAGCAGTAACAACAGGGGCATGAGTGTTGGCCAGCACTTTTGGTATACACGCGTGGGAATTCCGTCAGCCCCGGGTGCGGAATCTCCTTTCATGATTCAGATTCAGATTTATTTTCAAGAATAATCATATGATATCAAATAATTTGACTTGCCCAAATGGGGAGACAAGCTCGACTACTAGGCAATGATATAAAATAATATTTATCCTCGTAGTGCTTGAGAGATTCTTCAATTTCTTCTCTCGAGATGTGCCGTAGCAGCTCATCATCCAACTCTTTCTGGGGCCTAATTACTTCCTCATCCAAATGCTTAAATTCGTTATCCTGCCACTCCTTTAGATCATTTTCCCCCATATCTGATGCGAAATATTCGGGCCACGTTTCTGGCTCCGGCGCATTACCGTGCTTCTTTTCCGTCGTACTATTAACTTTCCTCCAAAATGATTTCATGTCTGACTTGCTAAATGCTTTAAGTATACCCTCCTTCTCAATCATTTCTCTTTCATTCTTCTTCCTTTTTAAAAGTTTTTTGTAAGTTTTTCTCATCTCTTTAAATCTTTCATAAAGACCCTGTTTTTCTGATGCTTCTTTTTCTCTCCTCGCTAAATCATACGTTCTTTCCAGACTAATTTTTGCATTTCGGCATTCCTCATTTTCTCGCCAGACAAGTAGTTCGCCCGGAATCCGGCCAAAACCGTCAAATTCGTGAAAGTAAAAGTTTTATTTGAAGTTGATTAGATGTTCGATATAGGGGTAAGAAGACATGCTGAACACGATGGTGAAAACCATTTTCTCGCCGGACAAGTAGTTAGCCCGGAATCCGGCCAGAACCAATAAGTTTGTTAAAAGTAAAAGTTTTATTTGAAGCTGATTATATGTTCGATTTAGGGGTAAGAAGACATGCTAAACACGATGGTGAAAACCATTTTCTCGCTGGGCAAGTAGTTAGCCCGGAATCCGGCCAAAACCGGAAAGTTTTTTAAAAGTAAAACTTTTATTTGAAGTTGATTAGACGTTCGATTCAGAGGTAAAAAGACATGCTGAACACGGTGGTGAAAACGATTTTCTCGCCGGACAAGTAGTTCACCCGGAATCCGGCCGAAACCGGAAAATTTGTTAAAAGTAAAAATTTTATTTGAAGTTGATTAGATGACAGATTTAAGGGTAAGAAGAGACGCTGAATCTGCATAGGACAATCATTTTTCACCCGGACATATAGTTCGTCTGAAATCCGGTTGAAACCGGATTTTTTTTTAAGTTAAAGTTGTATTTGAAGTTGATTAGATGTTCTTTATAGGGATTAGGAGATACGCTGATTTCGTTTCTGAACTATCTTTTTTTGGCTGGACAAGTAGTTCGCTCAGATTTCGGCCGAAACCGGAAATTTGGCAGAAGTAAAGCAGGAAGTTTCGATCAGTATCGTCAAAATAGATATGGCTTATACAGGTATATCTGAACTTGATTTTTCAGATGATTAGCCTGGCGAAGACTGAATCTGGCGAAGACAAGACCTAGTTGTCTGGGTCAAATATTAAATTTTGGGGATCCCATCGAAACCTTTGGTCTTGTTACTAACGAGACTTACAATCTATCCAGTGAAATGTTCCAGAAAATTTTCACGGAAGCTGCCCAACTAGTACAGGAGCGTCCTTTTAGTACAGGTGCGAATCAGCTGCAGATCATTACAAGCTTAGAACTTACGGTCAAGCAGTTTATGGCCGACTTCAGCGACTCCTGTGACTCCCAAATCTTCGCTTCGACCAAGGAAGCAACAACAAATGCCGTGAGCCCGATGGGTGAATCGTCGTCTTTGATTCCACCCTGCAAAAGAGAAGAGATGGTGGTTTGAAACGGAGGGGTCCGAACCTTTCGTCGATGGCTGGGGTATAAGTGCGGAGAAAGCGCTCCTTGGGAATGGGGTGGGAGACCATCAAACAGCATGGAATGGGAACTGAAACCTGACTGCTTGCGCACAACCAACGGGAAACGAGACTATGTAAGCCAAAACACATATATACACACAACAAATTTGGGGAACCAACGTGGGGGAGGAATGGTTTAAACAAGTATTGGGAAGTAAAAGTTAAGAGATATAAGACATTTTTCATTTAAGTAAAATTATATGAGATAAATGAAAAAATAAACGAAATAAAAATAAATAAGTAAAAACAAATAAATATCAAGCTTCCTACGTGAACGGTTGCGTCTTCTGGTCCGATTCCCGAAACCGACCGAAAAATTTAATCAAGAGAACCAGTGGTGAAACTAGCCTACTTTCGTGTGATTGTGTGTGTGGGCGGGGGGGGGGGGGGGGGGCAGACCAAATTTTAACATAAGACTTGACAAATTATAAAAAAAAATACCGTTGCCGCTCCGCTGATCGGCACAGAACCGACCAAAGACATTTTTCAGAAGTTAAAGGACAGTGGTATTTCCACAGTAGAATCTCGGCCGCCTGGAAAAAGGGCTGAAAAACTGCCCGAACTGAAGAAAAATTCTGGTTAGACTGCTTTCGTCTTACTTTAGTCAATACTATTTTATTTATATTTATTTTACTATTTATATTTATTTTAGTGTTTTTGTTTGACGTAGAGGTCAAATTCGGCGTTTACGCTGTGAAAGATACTTCTTATGAATAAAACTCTACTCTACTCTACTCTGCTATTCAGCCTTTCATTTCATTAGCCTACGTATAATTGTTTCATACTTTACAAACTTTACCTATATTATTAAAACATCCAGTTGCTGTTAGTGCTTTAAGTGAGCTGCAAATTACCTTCAACTCCGAGTGAAGAACTTTTCCGATGGAAGGGAAGCATCCGTTTTCCATCTGTTTCGAAAGAATCCATTTGGCGCTCTTCTCAAAATCGGCTGCATCGATGCTTATGAACGGCTTTGCGCCTGCGAAGGATCGCACGACAAACGCCGTCAGCCACATTGAGCCACTTGCGTCACTTTTACCGAAGGCAGAGAATGAGCCATCGTCGTGGCGGTAGGTCAACTCTCTTTGATAGCCTGGAAAACGAATGACTCAGCTCGAAAGCGTTGATGAAACTTTCAACTGAGAGAGTCATAAAAAAATGTGATATCGATTTGTTTAAGTTCTTGCTGATCCAACCCAGAATACAAGCCCCAGGGTCCCTAGGCATGATAGCATTCGGAGCCCTGTTCTGGTAATTTAGCAAAAAAAAATTACTTATTTATTTATTTGAAGTAGCCTACTTTGACTTTAGAAAAAATGTATAAATCACTAGCGAAGGGGATAATGAGTTTTTTTCTGATGTGCGATGCTTATAAACCCTCAAACACATGTTTACTAAACTAGAACTAGACCTACGTTGCCTGGGCAACGTGAAGTGTTGCGGCAACCTTTGTCCGGCTTCGCCGACTAAAGTGTTGCGAGAGCAACACTTTGGTTTTGTTTCTTCGCCATAGGTTTTAAATGCTGGTTGTCAACCTATCGAAGCTTTCAAAACGATATGTTCAAAGAAAAACACAATCAGTAATCATATGATCAAATTCCTCAGCGTTGAAAAAACAACAACAGAAGAATATCGGAAGAAGGGACTAGATTGACTTTGCATCCAGGTGAACTTTGTCCTTTTCAATCGTACACATCGTGACGGATTAAAACTTGGAACATTATCTTAAATAATCTAGTTCGTATTATGAAGCTATCCGTAACTTTTCAGGATGAAAATACTATAGTTGTGCACCAATTTGCAGAAATTCGAAACAAATAATAGGTAGCCTACATCAACTAGTAAAAGTTGCAAACCCCTCATCGCCAAAGATAATTATAGCTTAACTGCCGATTGTTACTTACAAGTCCCCTAAACGTCTTCCAATTAGGAACCAAATTGTTCTTACCGCCAAATACACCGGAAACAAATAATAGGTACACCAAGTAGCAAAAGTTGCAAACCCCTCATCGCCGACGATATTATGGTCTAACAGCCCATTGGTGCTTGCAAGTCCCCTACATGTGTCACAGTTAGGATCGCCGGATAGGCCTATTTTTGGTTTCAATGTGTACCCTACCATGCTGGAGTGTCTATGGTGTATCTCATGAAGGAATTTTTGTACATCAGTAATCGTCAGTAATCACATGGTCACAGGCTATTCCTCAGCGTTGAAAAAACAACAACAAAAGAATATCGGAAGAAGGGACTAAATTGACTTTGCAGCCAGTTGAACTTTATCCTTTTCAATCGTAGACATCGTGACGGATGAAAACTCGGAAGAACATCTTATATAATCTAGTCAGAATCTAGTTGGTATTATAAAGCTATCCGTAACTTTTCAAGATCAGGATACCATAGATGACACTCTATTAATTATTACGAAACTACCTCATTGTTTTACATAATCGTTTGTACCCGTTGCGTAAACACTTAATTCTAGGTTACAGTGATAGACCATTGAAACGAACTTTCTTACCGTCAGATCTATAGAAATCGAATACAATATGCACCAATTTATAGCCTCCCGTGAACCGATCTCACTTACAAGCCCCTCTCCCGTGATAGACATCAAGTTCACCGGAAACGAATAATGGGTACACCAATTAGCAAAAGTTACAAACCCCTCATCGCTGAAGATGATTGTCGCCTAACAGCCGATTAGTACTTACAAGTCCCCTCCATGTCTTACAATTGGGAACCAAACTGTTCTTACCATCAAATACACAGGAAAGAAATAATAGGTACACCAACTAGCAAAAGTTGCAAACCCCTCATTGCCGAAGATGAGTATGAGCGAACTGCCGACTGTGCTTACAAGTCCCCTACATGTCTCACAGTTGGTATCGGCCTATTTTTGGTTCCAGAGTATACCTTACTACTGAAGTTGTCAACCCCTTGAAAATTTCAAACTGGTATATCTCATGAAGGAATTTTTGTGCCAAAAAATAGATGGCATATACTTTGATCAGCTCATCAAGGGCTATCGAATGCCGTGAAAAAAAAAATTCTACCTGTCTTAGTTCAAAAGTTGACTTTTTTGCCGTAGGCCAACTTTCTAACGACGCCACTTAGAAAGGAGCAAAGGATAAGCTCTAATTTCTTTAGCAGTGAGAGAACTTTTAAAGTTTAAGAGGCACATCTGATACCATTTCTCTACCGCAATCCCAAGTGCGAAAAACCGAATGATAAACTCAGCTGAAATCACGAAAAGAAATGTGTAGAAACAATAGATGGCAGCACTTTCGGACCCGTGGGAAAATGCCACTTTTTTGTTTCTGTAAATTTCTATATTTATCACTCAAAGAAGATATATTGGCTGTGGGGCCGGGGAACTGCCGTACATATTTAGCACTTATAGATTTTAGTCCACCTTCAATTTGAAACTGGTGCCTGCCTGCTTGCCTGCTAGAACAGAGCTTTCCACTCGAAAGCAGAAACGTGGTTTGATGAAACGAAAGCTTGGCTGCATAACTTCAGATAGTCCTCTCTGACATAGGCTACACAGCTCCACTTCACTTCACACACCGTAGGCTGTAGCTCGTGGACAAGCGAAAACCATCCTTTTTTGCCCCAGGCAAGAGCTCTACGAAGCTTTCCAAAATGTAATGTTATATTCATCAATCCGGCCGAAGGTCCACACTTTCCGTAAAAACCGCAGAGGTTAGACCCTTACCACTTTCTTGGAATAAGCTGAAATCGGGGTGCTAGGAAAAAAAAAACCACGACAAAACCAAAGTGTTGCTCTCGCAACACAATAAGAACATACTTACCCGTTTTAAGGTAACCAACTCCGGTATCGAGCAATTTAGGGTCAGCCTGTTTGGTTGCCTCGAGATACTGAAGAACGTAGACAATGGGTGTGAAAATTACCATGTTCTGCTCGCCACAACCTGTTGGCATTCGCACGAGGCTTCCAAGACCCTAAAAAGATAGGAAACCCCAATAATAAAGAACTCAGCAATCTGCACCAGCTAAAAGTAGAAAGGCTTCAAACTCGGGCAAAAGTTTAAATCATTATTCACTGATAGCAAGAACTTATAAGACATAATAGTCGTCGTTTGATATCTAAATTCTCTTCGCGTTTCTCCTCACAATTCTCCTATTTCACGATTATTTACTGTGAAGATGAAGCCAATTCTCCTTTTCTTGCATTTTTGTCAAAAACGAGAACGGGGAAGTTTCGCGATTCTGCAAAATCGTGAAGTTGCTTCGATGGTCGCTTCTGGATTCTCGTTCTCCACAGTCCTTCCTCATTGGTCAGCAAGGGTTTAATACATCTTAACAGGCACTAACGGTTGGCTATAATGTCGTTTTTCACAAAATCGAGAACTGCAAAAAGAAAAGAAAAGAGACAAAATGCTCGTTCGTACGAGAACTCAGAAGTGGGAACTGAGTAATGACATCAAGTAAACTGTGCACTGGTCCCTTCTTTTGCTTCTTGTGTAGAAACAAGAGCGAAAAGTTGTTGTATCTGAAATTTGAATGTCTACGTTTGGACCTTTGAATGTCGCGAGTCAGAGGACGCACGATTGAAGATGTGTGGAACTGTAAGCAGAATGAATGCTGAATTATGGATGAGTAGCGCGATTGCAAATATGTGATTCCATGATATTTAGAGACTAGCAACGTTCCTGAAGGTAGTTTCGGCCTACAGAGAAAGTTTCGTTTAGTTCACCTGATTCTCTGTTTTGTGTTTGTTTGTTACCATCACTGCCATGGCCTCGGGCCTTTTGTGCCAATACATCATTGTTATTTATTATTATCTACTGCTGCACGTCTTCTGAAATGTTTGTATCCTCACCGTAACTGCAGGTCCTAAGAGGTCACCGTTGATAGTAATCCAGCCTCTGGCTGACCCCTCAACTATTCGGCTAGGGGTTGTAACATTCCATACGGTAACTTTATCTGCATCGAAATCTGAAAAAAAAAGTCCGTCAAATTCTAGTTCGACAGAAAATCTTCACCTCTTTCTGCCCTGACGCTGGGACATGCCATAGGGCGCGGGCCTTTTGAAATTTTGGGGAAACTGGAATTGACTGACTGGAAATGACTTTCGAAAACTGAAATCCGTCCTTATTTTCCAGGTGGCACAAAATGGTTCTGCTTTGCATGAAAAAAATGCGATGCTGACATCCTCACGGATTAACTTCCAATAGTAAAACTAGAATCCGCCGAGCGCAAAAGCTAACGGAAAGTCATTGGGCCTTAGCAACTTTTCGCTGGCTCGCCGAGATCCACTTTCCACGTCCGTAGTGGATTCACTTTTCACGGCAATTTCTATAACTAGCGGAGCACAAGAACAGACTCGGAATGCGAAGTGAGTTCAACCCGCAGTCACAAGAACACTCGGCGGACAAACCAGTGGAGCTTTCCAGACCCCCAGAATCGCCCTAACATGACGAAGACCCGATCTGGATTAGAAACTCCAGGTTTATCCACTACATCGTGGTCCACTTCACGACAATTCCCGCGCGGAAGTTTCCCGTTTGAAATCGACTCAGACAAAGTGAAACAGATTTGGACCTGATATCAGGTTAGTTTCTTCCTCGACGGGAATTTCGGCCTCAGGCGATTGTGGGACGATTTCGACCAGAATTTCGGCCTCAGGCGATTTAGTGGGACGATTTCGACCAGAGTTTCGGCTGTGGGAAGAGCCAAGGCCGAAATTCCGGTCGATCCGAGGAAGAGACTAGCGTGAAATCGGGTCGATAAATATGTTTCACTTTGTCCGAGTCGATTTCAGGCGGAAATTTCCGTACGGGTGGCAAATGAAAATTGCAAGTAAGTCCGAGAATTTCGAATGGAGTTTTTGCAAAAGCATTTGGTGATGACATCGGACTGGTCCACCACGGTCCATAGGTGCTTTTCGCTTAGAAACACAACATGCACAATAGAACACGCCTGTCATGACTAGGCGGATTAAGGTATGCACTAGCAACATAAGGCTATAGAGCATACGATTCCAATATCTATGAAATCATCAACTTTCGTGTAAATAGACAGATGAAGTAGTTGTCAATTGCAATTCTTGTGTTTAGTGGGAGGTCTCCCGAAAGCTATGCTTGAGGAAGGAGTTGACCCCTCCTGGGACCTCTGCTTTAAAATTTTGTAGTATGTTTGTATAGCAGCCAATAAATGGAAACGAAAAATACGGTTTAAAGTGGATTTAAAAGGCTTTTCAGAGAGAAACAAAGAGACATCGGTATTAGAAACTATCGTACCATAAGATTAATATCAGTTTTTTACATACAAAAACACAAACACTATGACTTCATATTAAATATTAGGTAGAAAAAGGGAAGAAAGAGTTTCCATATTGATTTGTTCGTACTTTCGGAAGTTTAAAGCACAACTCTTACTAAAAATGATCTTTTCACGATGAAATGCCTGACAAATATCAGTTTTCGAAAATACCCTTACATGCCACGTGAAACTGGCGATTTTCTTGTTAGAGCTTGTCGACTCTATCCAGCCTTCCTGCTCTCCGACGCTGCGGCTGGACGCAAAGTGTTTGAAAACTGAACGCGCCGTGGTTCAAAAGTGGGAAAACCAAGCAAAATAAAAGTGATCCAAAACAGAAGGTAGACCTAATGGCCTACCATGTCTTCCAAAATGAAAAGCAATATTTGAAGCTTCTCATGTCCTGATGTGTGAAAGAGTTGTCGGAGGACCTTAGAGCTTTCGGCAAAGTCTGCGGTGCGTGACTGTCAGAACTCTGCTAGGTCGAAAAAGCGCTAAGAAGTTGCAGGTTCAAAGCGAAACAATGGCAAAAGGCGGGGATTTCAGAAGCTTATAATCCCATAAGGGAGCCAAGGATAATATAAAAGGCAAGAGAAGCACGAGGGGTCCTTTAAAGGACCCCTAATGTTTATTATGTATTTTTTGTTATACCAAGCTCCTTTATGGAATTATAAGCTTCGGAAACCCTCGCTTCTCACCGTTCTTTCGTTCTTTAGTCGTGGCTTTTTAGTGCTTTTTCGGTCTAGCCCAGTTTTACCCCGTCACGCAACGCAAAACTCGCCGGAAGCTTCAGGTCCGCCGAAGATTCTTTCACACAGAAGAATACGAGAAGATTCAAAATAATGTTTTTATTTTGAAAGACATGGTAGACCACCAGGTCTATCTTCTGTCTTCGACTTATTTTGTTTTGGTCAGTTTGCCCACTTTTAAACCACGGCGTGTTCATTGTTCAAATATTTTGCGTCCAGCCGCCGCGTCGGAGAACGTGAAGGCTGTATAGAGTCAAGAAGCGCCAACAAGAAAAGCTGTAATTTCGCGTGGAAATAATGTTAATTTCGAAAACGAAATTCCTGAGCCACTTCATCGTGAAAAGATCACTTCTAGTAAGAGTTGTGCTTTAAGTTAATTTTGTTGCCGGGTTCCATAGTTGGGACGGGCTGTTTCCGGAAGTTATAATAATAATAATATAATATATTGCTAAAAAATCAGGCCACAAAGCCTCTACAAAATTCGCTTAAAACTGTTAAGTTTAAACATTTCTTCCTGAAACATTCTGTCGATGTGACTCTTGAACATGTTGAGTGACTGGCAATTGGCCGTTTCCTCCGGAAGGCTATTCCAGTGAGCAGCTACACGATTCTTGAAACACCACTTCCCAATGTCCTTGTGGAATCTCTCAGCAGTGATTTTTAAGCTATGGCCACGAAGATCGTTCTGGTTGAAGATCAAAACATCTTCAGCATTCAGGTTGTCATACATGCCATGGCACAGCTTGAAAGCCTCAATTAGGTCACCACGGTGGAACCGGTATGCCAAGGTTGGAAGCTTTAGTCTCCGGAGCCGTTGCTCGTAAGTAAAGTGCCGGAGCTTTGGTGAGAACTTAGTTATTCTTCGCTGTACTCTCTCTAGTGCTTCAATGTCTTTGTTGTAGAATGGTCGAATTGCTGAATGCCCATACTCAAGGATTGGTCTGACCAGAGCAACGTAGAGAGTAGAGAGCATTTGCTCGTCATCGAACTTAAAAGACCATCTTAACAGAAAGGCAACTCTGTTCGCCTTGCAGATTACCTTCTCGTAATGACCTTGGAAGCTAAGTTGAGGGTCGACTGTAATGCCAAGATCTCGCTCTTCTTCACTTCTGCTCAAAGTAGTGTTTCCTATCGTATAAACAGAGGGCAGGATAGGTCGTCCTAGGGTCACCAGATGACTTTTGGAAACGTTAATCTCCATAAGCCAGGTTTGCATCCACTGGTTGATCCTATCAAGGTCCGCTTGAAGTTTTGACGAGTCGTCAGATGACCTAATCACTCTGTAAAGTTTGGTGTCATCTGCGTAGAGCAAAATGCTGGAGTCTATTCCTTCGACTAGATCATTGATGTATAGGACGAATAACAGAGGTCCGAGAACCGAGCCTTGCGGTACTCCGCTGATGACTTCAGCCTCCGTGTCGCTCAGTGTACCGTCAACTACTACAGATTGAGTCCTGCCACAAAGGAAACTTTTAATCCAAGACAGCAGGCTGTTGGATGAGTTCATTGAACCGAGTCCATATTGCTGCAGTTTATGTAGGAGACGCCTGTGTGGGACTTTATCGAAGGCCTTTTTCAGATCCAAGTAAATCAGGTCGATTTGATAGCCTTTGTCAATTTTTGACCTCCAATCGTCTACTGCCTGAAGAAGCTGAGCCTCTGCTGATCTATTTTTCAGGAATCCAAATTGTTTCTTTGTGATGATTTTCTTAGCTAGCAGTTGCTCGGCTACGTGGTCGGCGATTATTGATTCCATCAGTTTACATGGTATGCAAGTTAGGCTAATTGGTCTGTAGTTCGAAGGATCTTGACGGCCTCCTTGCTTGTAGACTGGAGTAACTGTAGCCTTCTTCCACACAGCAGGCAGCTCCCCGGATTCCTGAGATTTCTTGAATATGAGCGTTAGTGGTTCTGCAATGGCACTTGCCATTTCTTTCAAAACTCTAGGGTGCAGTCTGTCTGGGCCGGGCGACTTACTCGGGTCAACTTCCCTTAATTTCCGCAAGACCGTTGACACAGTGATCTCTAATCCGTCAATTTCTTCATCTTGTTTGTTTGGGATGTCCGGGAAAGGGATGCTTACATCTGGTGCACACGACTCTCTCATAAAGACCGAGGAGAACTGTTCATTAAGCAGGTTGGCTTTTTTCACGGGTAGTTCTACCGTTCTCTGTGTGACTGGGTCCACGAGAGGTGGAATAACTTGAGCAGAGCGGCGCTTTGTGTTAACGTGACGCCAGAAGTTTTTGGGATTTTCTTTTATGCTATCGGCTAGGTCAATCTCTCGTTTGCTGGCTTCACGTCTAGTAGCTTTTCTTACTTTGTTTCTCAGCCGGCGAAAGGCCACTTCCTTATCAGGTGTCCGCTGTACCTTGTACTCGTTCCATGCCTTTTGCTTCTCCTTTATGATGGCTATCGTTGGTCTCGAGAGAGCAGTTCTTTTGTTCTCTGTGTAAGTTGGAACAAATTTCTTTTCGGCTGAAAGCATGATAGTTTGGAATTTTCCGTACATGTCGTCCAACGAAGAGTGGGATTCGAATTCTTCAGCCCAGTTTATTTCACTGATTGCTTTCCGCATTGCTTCATAGTCGCCTTTGTAATAATTGTGCCTCGGCGCAGCGCCAATTTTTTCTACTTCACCGTTTACTGAGAAAACAATGGCGGTATGATCTGACTTTCCAACGGGTGGAAGAATACGAATATTACTGACAAGGTCAGGGTCGTTCGTGAGTAGCAAATCCAGAACGTGTGGAGTGTCGGAACCTCTCATGCGAGTAGGTTCTAATATTAGCTGTTCGAGGAAACAGTCGTCCAATGTAGTAAGAAAATTCGCCTCGGGCGAGTTTGGGCTGAAATTTGATGTGTATCGCCTGGACCAGTCTATTTTAGGGAAGTTGAAATCTCCAATAAAAATGACTCTGTCGGCTGTCTTCTGAGCAAAGGCTCTGAATTCTGCATGTATCCTTGTGTCGTTATCTGTGCTGCTGCTCGGGCTACGGTAATAAACACCCAGATGAGTGTCTGGCATCGTGGTTGACTTGACCAGGAGCCAAAGACTTTCCGCTGGGCAATCTTTGAGAGGAGAAGAAGTCAAAACATGAATGTCATTTCTATAGTAACAGATGATTCCTCTGCCAGCGCATTCTTCAAGGTTTATTGCGAAAGTTTTGTAGCCAGGTATCTGAAATTCAGGGAGCGTCGGCTGATAGCGACAATTTTTGGGCTTTACTTCTACTATAGCAACAATGTGTGGTTGTTCCAATTGCACTAAAAGTTTCGTCTCATCAAGCTTGTTCAAGAGTGAATCCGCATTGAAGTAAAGACATTTGATTTCATTAGTTTGTCTGTAGGGGTTGTGGCCATTTTTTCGTCAGTTTCGGCCCGGATTGCTGTTTTCTGGGCTCTGGCCGCGGTTTGGATCCAGCTGTCTCCTTGTTTGGCGCTGTTGCGCTTGGAGGGCTCTTTGCATCGGAGTGTGGTCCGGGTTGACATAGACATGTTGACGAGTTCCCTCGTCTGCTGATTTTCTGAGGTTGGGTGCTGCTCTTAAGATCTGAGACCGCTTCTTTTTTACTTCGTCTGAGTTTTTTCTAAGCTTTACTGTAGCAGCCTAGGCGAGGTGGAATTCCCAGGCTTTCCCAGTCTGACTGCTTCAGAGATATCTGTTGGCTCCAACTGAGCACCCAGATCATTCTCTGTCGTAAGCTTGATGACCTTCTCTACGTCTGTAGTGCCGCTAGATTCTGCAAGGCCGAATACAACGAAATTTGAGCTTTTTTCTTCTCGTAGTTTTCTCTCTTTTTCTGCTTTCAAGATTGTGTTGACTGCCGGCTCAAATATCTCTGAAGCAAGACCCCCACTGGCTGGCGAGGGCTGTTGTACCGTGTCCGTGGTTGGTCTTGTAGCGTTTCGAACGTGGGGATTTGTCTGTAGAGCTTCCTTCACCTTCAGCTGTAGGAGGGCGACGTTTCTCTTGCTGCAACTTGAGCACTCATATCTGAAGAATCGCGAGCTCTGATCGTGTAGCTTCATTGCTAGGAAAAGATCCAAGTGAATACGTGTACAGCCTGCGTGTTCCCGTTCACCGCAGAAAAAACAGCATAAAGATGTCTTATCTTCGGTTGGTAAATGGCAGTAGCTACATAGGCATCGTTCTCCAGTGCCGGAATCTTCTGTGGGGGGTAAGGTGACTTTGTTGATGGGAGCACTTGTGGGTGGTACTTCGCTTGTTCCCGGGCCATTACCAGCTCCGTTGTCAGTGGCGATTTTCACAGGAACTTGGGTAGGTGTTACTGGAACTAAATGCTGACCACCGGAACTGACTGACTGCTTCCGGCGTTGCTGTTGTGACGAATTACCGTGAGGTGATGCTACTGAGATTTGACTCTTACATGCTGCACAAACAAAGGTTTTTTCCAGTTCTCGAGTTAGTCTGACTTTAAGGCATCGAAGATGATACCAGTTGGGGCATTTAGTGCATTTCACACCTCCTCCTGCAGCGGATGTTACCTTCTCATTACATATTCCACAGGACATCTTTTTTCTTTTTGGCAAATTCGACAGCTTTATGTGACTTCAGTCGGTGGCAACGCTGATCCCGGCGTATGGGCAAGGGGGGTACTAGAATGACCCCCCGTTTTCTTCAAGATGCAATGTATCAAGTATCCAAACTGCTTCTTTTTCTTCGCTCCTTGGAATTGGAAACAATTTCTTGTTCTGTAAATATCACATAACAAGCAATGATCAGTGGTCTGTAAGTAAGTAAGTAAGTAAGTAAGTAAGTAATATGTTTATTACCCGTATTTTTCAAAAGAACAAAACGGAGTAAAGAAGAAGAAAAAGAAAGAAAAAGGAGACAATTTAAGGCACAACATAAATACATACATATGACAATTTAAGTAACAACTACGCAATCAACAGCTATAAAAATGGTTTAGCCAGGGGTGGTTCCATTTCGCCTGGAAATTGGATATCAACCGAGTCACCGCGGGCGAGAACGGATTTGCCAGACTGCATTATCAGGTGCTCACGCCGAAATTCACAATGAAAAAATCTAGGCTGATGCAGATACTACGGTTTTGGTTGAAAATTATTAGACTACCAGAGGACAGGCTGCTAAGAGTAGCATATAAAGAACTGCTAGAGATAGGAGGACCAAAATCTTGGCCGTTCCAGGTTAAAGCCATGCTAGATCGTGCTGGATTGTCATTTGCTTGGAACGGGGGATCAGGCCCAGAGGACGACTCCCACTTATTGAAACAGTTTGAACTTGCTATAAGCGACCAGGAGATACAAAGCTGGCATGGGGCAATTCAAGCGTCTGAGACTTTAAATTACTACAAATTAATGAAGCGAACTTTTCATATGGAATTTTATTTTAAGTTTGGTCTACCAGCACAGACTCTGAAACTTTGGTTCCAGCTGCGAACAAATTCATTACCACTCGGTTTTAGAAAAAAGGTGTTTGAGAGGAGGAAAAATAGGGATGGGTTAACCAATGATAATTACAAATGTCCAATGTGTTTTATTGGTGAGGACACTGTTGCCCACCTCCTAGGGCAGTGCCAGGAGTCTCCTTTACCGGTTCAGTTTGGGGGTGGTTTGCTTTTCCCTGGTATATTGACATCGACCAAGGACAACGTGATTAAAATGGTGGTAGAATATGTAAGCGGGAATTTGAACAGGAGATAGTTCATTTATTTATAGAAGGATCATTATGTTTTCAATGGATTAATGTTTTTGTATGTCGTGTATGTAAAAGTCTGTGTATGGCCCACTCGAGGCTAAATAAACACTATTCTATTCTATTCTATTCAGTTTCGTAAGGGCTTGATCGTATAGTATATCGCGTCGTCGGGGAAAGTTCCTTGTTGCTCTTCTCTTAACGGACTCGATGTCCTGTAAAAGGTATGCTGTGCGGAGCGCACACGGACCCCATACTGGGCACACTTACTCTAGCAGCAGACGAGCATAGCATGGGTATTTTATTTCTACCCTCTTTATTCATTTACCTTTTGGGCATATCATGGCGGAGTAGGTTTTCTCCTGTGGTATTCCTTCCGGGATGACAAGTAATGGTTTGATAACAGCGTCCCTAAACGAGAAAAAAAAGTTTCAGTTGTCGAAGGCTAATGGGGTTTTCCACACGGCAGGAGAACGTAAGGGCTTATTTCCCACAGGCTGTGCTTCTGCATTTTGACTTATTGTTTCAAGTAGAGGTATTCAAACTTACTTCGCAGTCGGGAGTTCCCAGTGTCCACAGTCGGCCTCAAGCAGAGTATCCACAGTTGCTGTAACGGTAACGTTCACTTCCCCGAGTACCTTAGGCTTGATCCTGAATTTATATATCGCCTTTCCTTGGGGTTGGACACAATTAGAGGAGAAAGCTGGAATGCTTGCTTTGCGTCCTATGATGTCGAAGTCCGCGCTGTCGGCCATGGTCACGATAACCTAAAATGGAGTTTTTGCGGTTACAGCTTGTGTCCTTTATAATAATAATAATAATTTTATTTTTCACCCATCAAAAAGCACAAGGCATAGACGGAGTAGGAAAAAAAAGAAAGAAAAGAAGAAGGAAACACTATGATAAGAGGAAAACAGATAAACATAGAAATTACGACAACATTACTTGTCTACAGAACTAATCTCTGTATAAGTTGTCCAACTGGTCAGTGATATTGTAAGTAGAGGCTATTTTACTATTTCGGGTCCAAGGAGGGAGGCGGAGCAGGTATTTACAGAAACGAACTTTAGCTTTAGAAAAACTTTAGCCAAGACCATTAATAGTACAATTTTAATAGCCCTGCCTAGCAGAGGCGTTACTAGCCAAAATGTTTGGGTGGGGAAGATATTTACCGACTGGCTGATCATTTTTACCGACTGTTTTTGCAGAAAAACGACTGTTTTGACGAAAAATCGGGTGATTTCAAGAAAAACCAACTGTTTTAGGAAAAAATCGACGATTTTTACGAAAAATCGACTGTTTTTAAGAAAAATAAGAAAAAAACGGCTGTTTCGACGAAATATCGCGGCGCTTTACGCCGAATCAGCTATTTTTTACCGACTGGCCGACTGCACTGGCTGGCCTGACTGTCCTACTGCATCGATCTTTTAAAAGTCAAGCAATGACAATAGTCCAGGATGTAGCAACGGAAGCAAAAAATTCAAATATGGTTGTAAATGCGGAAAAAACAACGGTTTTGACTTTTTCTTTTTTATCGGATGAGCCAAGTTTTCACCCTGAGTTGAATGAAATGAATATCCTTGGAGTGGTTGTTTCTTCTGATCTATCGTGGAAGAAAAACACTGATAGCATGATTAGAAAAGCTAATGCGTCTATTGTTATGTTAAAAACACTCACTAAATTTAAGGTCCCTGAAAAAAAGATGTTGCGTCTGTATTGTATGTTTGTTCGTCCTCTTGTGGAGTATGCTTGTCCAGTTTGGCACTATGGTATTACGAAGGATGAATCTGATCGTATAGAGAATATTCAGAAACGTGCCCTAAGAATTGTGCACAGGGGCCCTAAAATCCGGTACTCTGGCCTCCTTTCTTTACTTGGACTGGATGCGCTGTCTAATACGAGGCAGAAGTTGTGTCAAAATTTTGGACTAAAACTCCTTGAACACCCAACTCTCCGATCCCTTTTACCCCCTGATTTTGAGGTTGAACGCCCAAGGCCACCAAGGCAAGTTTCCACCAAAGTCCCGAAGCTCATGCCGATCGCATGTAACCGGGAAAGATATTGTAATAGCTTCATTCCAAAATTTGTGGATTTTTACAATAATGCTTTTGTTTAGTTATTTTGTTAGAATTTTTATTTCGGGTGTTGACTTCAATGGTTTACCTTTTATTTTGAGTACGAATACGATTTCAACAATTGTTGTATATATTACCTGACAAAGGTCAAACAATTTGGTTGGATAACCACGAAATTTTGTACCTGAGATATACAATAAATCAATCAACACTGGGGGGGGGCGTCCCCCCCATACGTGGCGCCCCTGCTGCCTAGTACGACCCACCTCCTGGTTCGTTCTCGGTTTTGCCAAAACTTTCGGGTCTGCTGAAGTATAGTACTAAGGTACAGAACAGTCTAGCAAACCAAGTCGCGTTGACTGCGTCGCCCTCGCCTTCTATTTATAGGAAGATTTTATTCTAAGATTTTCAGTAGAAGGTTCTGAATTTAATCCTTTGTTTGTCCGCCTGACAATAGGTACTCAGTAACTAAATGTTATGTTTTCCCTATTTTAAGAAATCATTTTTGACATAATAGAATCATCATTCTCTTTTAATAGTAATACAGAAGATGGAACCAGTCTAGCACAAATCCCGCTTCTGGTGTTCGCTCCAGCGTAAATGTCGAGTCCCAGGATTATATTAAAAAACAAATGGCAAGAAGCTTCTAGCAACGATAGACACAATTATCCTCGCAAAATTACTTGAAATTGCAAGAAGGAGAAAAATACTTACGGGAAGAGGTCTGCTGGCATAGTTGAAAACCGCCACCTTTAGCAACAACGTTTCACCTCGTTTAACAGAGTAGGGCAGGTTCATCTCCACAAACAGAAGCTGAAACACTTGCAACTCCACAGATGGCGACATTCCGAAGCCAACCTCAGACGAAACGCAAATGGCACGTCCTACCCAGTTTGTAATCGTGTGCGGGGCCTCCAACGCCTCCTCGTGAGAACCAGTCGAACTATCAGAAAAGCATACTGTAAGATGAGAGCCAAGTTTTCCGGCACTTCAACCACCCCTCAGTTGTCCCACCATAATTTTTTCAGTACGCCCACTCTTTAGTCGGCCACTTTTATCAATCGACAATGGTCGGTCCAGTACAGGGTCGGTACAGGGATAATAAGATTACTGATTCATCTATCTGCTTAGCCTACCAACCGGGTAAATGATACGACCTGGATTCGATGTGAAACGGAAATGTCGGAAAGACAACGCTTTCTGATAAAACTGAGGTGGTTTACAAATGGCATGTTGAACCAGGATCGCTGATGCCAATATTCTGGTCGTAATCTGACGAAGATCGGAAGAATACAAGACCCGACTGTCTGCATCAAGAATTCCAATCAATAACCCTTTTCGGATACTACCGAAACTTCGGTCTTGTTGAAAAATGGTTCCGCCTTCTATCCGCAGATGCATGGGCGCACGAGCAAAAAAAACCATACTTATATGCGTGGATTTCGAAAAGCGAATTAAAGATGGAGTAGAAAAGGCTCTTTACTAGCTTCCTGCCCCCCCCCCCGACGGTTCCATCTTCTGCGTACACAGTAGTACAGTTCATATCCTCTTAAGCAATTCGCGATTTCCGGTTGAGTGGATCTAGCGGACTACCGGAAAAACGACCGGAAACGACCGGAAAAACTTACTGTCAACTGACGCCTGAAACTATTTGCCAAAGCAAAGTCTATGATTCTGATGTTACGGTTACTGTTATTTTTACTGACTATCAATTTAAGCTGGTCATAGTTTGCGTGTAGATAGCTTTTTACCGATCGCCTAGATTGTCCTATAACACCAGTACACCGTGCAATCCCATGATATCAGTCCTATCCTACCCAGTGCCAAAATTTCCTGGTATTGCCCTGATGTTAAAAGAAAAAAGTTCCAGCGGGCGATAACAACAATAATTACCGCCCGCTAAAAACTGTTACCGCCCGCTAAAAACTGTTATCGCCCGCTAAAAGCTGTTATCGCCCGCTGAGAACTGTTATCGCCCTATGATAGCAGGGCCCCTGGTGTTATAATCATTCGCCCTTGCTTTTCTTCGGGCGATAGCGGAAAATTTGGCCCTTGGGCAGCATGATAGGCAGATAATAATATCACCCTCGCTGGCGCTCGGGCGATATCAGCCAATCATGCTACCCGCGGGCCAAATTTTTCCGCTATCACCCTCAGCAAGGGCGATAATATATAATGCTGAACTTTGCAAATTCTTGAGTTTTAAGAGTTTTCGGAATAGTATTTCCAATCGTTCTTGAATCCGCTCCGAGTGCTGAACTGAATAAAGCCGCGTTCGGTTTAGCTGTCAGTCAAGTCAGTCAAATGCCGATTTATTTAACTGCCTTGTCCGTTTTATTTGTCCTGTCAGCCGACAATTGTCAGTGCCCTGTCAGACAGGACGCCGTGAATGATGACATGATCTCGAAGCAAGTATCGGCCCTGTCTCGATTTCTCGACAGCGTTTTATTTGTGATGCTTGTCCGTTGAGTCATTCACCTGACAAGGCTAAATAAAACGGCTTTAGACCGTGACAAGGCAGTAAAGTCTGGTCTTCACCTCCCGGAACTTCCGGAATCTGGGCTTCCAGATTTTTCTTTGACTTCTTCTGTAAATTGCATCTGGAATATGACCCAGTCCGAAAGTACATCAAAATGATCCGGAAAAAAGGGGCTTTTGAACTTCCAGATTTCAGGAATTTTTAAGTATCGCAGAAGAAATTCAGAAAAAATCACGGAGAATCTGGGAACCCAGATTCCGGAAGGTGAAGACCCGACTTAACAAGAATACAAAACCGAGACAAGGAGGACTCAAATCGAACGCAGCTTAAGTTACCTGATCGTGAAGCTATCCCAAAGCCATGTTTCCGGAAAGTAAGTCCGCACTTCAACTGCAGATGTCAGGTCGGTAACATCTATGTCCGAGATTGCCACAGGAACGGCAGCGCCAAAAGCCTCTGCTTGAAAAACAGGCATTGGTCTGTTCAGCATATCTGGTGAAGCAAATGCAAGTTCTGGTACTCCATAGTCGTAACTGATATCAGTTGTATCGTTTCTCTCAACGCAAGGTCGAGACTCGATGACCAGATTACTAAGAACGAAGAGTCCCGCATTCTGTAAAGGAAAAACTTTATTTACCTTAAGGTGAAGCTATCCCACAGCCAAGTTTCAGGGAAATAGGTCCGAACTTCGACAGCAGATGTGAGGTCAGATAATTCCTCATCAGAAGTTGCCATCATTGGTAGAGCTGCTACAGGCATAATGTCTGGCAGAGCCGCTGCTTTCATCATCTCGCGGTTGACCGACGTGGTTAGGTACACGCCATCTCGGGAGTAAAAGGGGAATGTGATCGGCTGTATCTCTCTTTCAGTGCATGGGCGCGTTTCGATGTTAAGGTTACTCATGACAAACAGGCCCGCATTCTGCAAACAAAGCTTTTTTTAGAACGGCTGGGCAGCGTAAGCAAACTAGCGCTACACTATAAAGACACCATACCAAAACATATGCCTAGCTAACTTTTTGTGTCCATTTCCGGTATACCACCGGAGGACTTTGAATGTCCATACGTTTCTAAGCCCCGCCCTTAAATGTCGGGGTAAAAATCCGATGTAAGAACTCGCGGCCTCACTCTTGACACGTTTCATGAACGAATTTTCCACACGTTGCATTGTTTATATTTTCTCTTTCGATAAGACAATAATACCCTCATTTCCATACTGAAATAAGCCCATACGACTATGACAAACCTTTTCCGTACCTAAAATTCCGGCAATGGTAAAGGTAAAAGGTAAAGGTATCAGCACTAGCCTTGACAGGCAAACCTGGCGGTGCTGATCTCCGATTCTCGGCTCCCAGCCAGGAAGTGCAATGGGGGGTTGGGGGCCAGCCATCCTGTGCTTTCGCACACCCTTCCTGTCACCTTCCCCGGATTTCTCCAGGTACCCATTTGAAGCTGGGTGGACTTTGGCTAGTCTTACAGGCTTACGCCACTAATCCCCGCTCGAAACCAAACAGTAGTCACAACCGAGACTCGAACAAGGGACCCTTCCCTTGCGAGTTCAGCGCGCTAACCATTCGGCCACGGACGGACAAAGAATGCGGCAATGCACAAAGAATGATAGTTTTCGGCGGATTGCGGCCAGACTACTGACCCACCGAGAAGACAAAGAACATATATGAATTTAGCATGTAGTTAATTACGTATTCTACGTATTCTTATTCGTATTTCACCTACGTGTTCTTACCACCATAACAAGACGAAATCGCCTTCACGATTAAACTTTCACGTTTCACACCTACCAAATTTCCGGTTTTCGCCAGATTCCAAGGAAACTACGTGTCCGGGGAAAAATAAGGTTCAGCAGCAGATTTGGCAGGTACGCATGTCTTACCTATATTTCGAGGCTCTAATAGACTTTAGGACAGGCCTACACTTTTACGCATACCAAATTTCCAATTTTAACCGGATTCCGGTAGAACTACTTGTCCGGCGAGAAAATAAAATCCAGATAAGGAGTCAGCATGTCTTCTTGCCCTAAATCGACTGTCAAAATTAGCTTGAATACTTCACTGTTTTCACCCCTTAATTTGAAACTCCCTCCCCCACCCTTCAATACAGAGATACGTAACCCATTTATGAAACTGATCTGTACAAGTTCAGGTTCATTTATTGATATTACTAGTTCTACAAAATAAAACTTTGCACAGATCCGGCAGAGCGCAGAGCACGAAAAGGCCGAACCTCAGAAGTCAACTAACTACTGATCTAACAATAAATGTAAATAGTTAATAAAAATTACAACATGTGAACGCGTCCTTGCCCACTTTACCTACTGAACTTGGACTCAAAGGATCCTCCCGCAAAGTTTAACAAAATATCTCAGCCCCTTCGAGAGTTATCGTGCTAACAGCCGTACGGGAAAAATTAACAAATCATATGTGTCCGCCGCTAAAGTCTTGGGATCTCAAAAAACGCGACTGCGAAACTCTGAACGTCATCCCCACGACAGGCAATGACGATGAAACCCGCGAAATTCGTTATCGCGGCAGGCCGAGGCCACGGACTTAAAACAGACATAGCAACTTGTATACCGTGGGACTGGTGGACGGTTCTACGAGAAATCCAAACACTCATCTTCAGTTATGAGACCAAAATTATCACCAAACTTCTCAACCTGAAGTGATAAATACGTTCGTCCAATCATTCATTCTGATAGCGGGCGAGACCCAAAGGATTTGAAAAAATCGGTGTAGAATGCCTTTTTGGCCCATTCCCTTACTGTTTTATATTTCACTGACCATTGGCTGACGGCCCATCACAGTATTAAGCCTCAAGTGAGAAAGCGATGAAAGACGATATGTACTCACATCAAATGCAGCAATAGGGTCCACGTGGTAGGTTTCGTACGGTTGCCAGTGCCACCTTCGGTAGAATGACCTCTTCTCTGAAAGTGGGCAAAATTAAAGCTAAGCTCATGATTCCGACTTCAATTTCTGGTAGTTTTAACTAAGTTTCGTAACTATATACACATTTCGATACCTCATGTTCTGATTTCTGTTACTTAATCCCAAAACAATTCACAATAGGCTGAGGAAGTTCAATTCGTAAACTGCATTTTGACGGCCTACGTTGTTAGGAGTTTCCCTCATGTCTGAACGTCACAGTGATGACGAAGGGGGGACGGAGGGGGTAACGTGGGGCCACTGTAGTTTGTTAAGTTTTAGAGTCGGCTGGTCCCCTTTGCTCCCTACTCAGAGATCTACTTTGGCGGAGCAAGGTAATAATAGTATACCCTATAGGGTATAGTATACTTTAAAACCCATCTAACATGGATTTTAAAGTACGATTGAAACAGAGAAAATAGATAACAGGAATTTTATTTTTTATTTAAGTTTGATTATAATGGTTTTAAGTAGGAATATAAATTAGTGTAAGTTACGTTAAAGCACAACTCTTACTAGAAATGATCTTTCAGGATAAACTGGTTCAGATATAGCGTTTAGTGAACATACCAATGGGCTCCTTGTCCCGTGAAATTAGCGGTTTTCACGTTGGCGCTTGTCAATGATGTCTAGACTCTCCGACGCGGAGACTGGACGCAAAATGTTTGAAAATTATGTGCGCCGTGGTTAGAAGTGGGAAAACCATGCAAAATAAGAGGAGTCCGAAACGTAAGATGGACATGTCGGCCTACCGAGTCTTCTAGAAATGTGAACAACATTTTGTGTGATGAAAAATGTGAAACATATTTATCATGGATTTATTTTTCGAAAGATTTGGTGGTGGACATGGTAGACACCTTACTTGTAGCGCCGCCCACTAGGCTCGCGACATTTAAGGCGAGACACAATTGTGGGTTTAGAAAATTCTAGTACATCTAAGATGCGGTCTATACAATATCGAGGAAAGAGAGGAGGTTGTATCTTTTTTTGCTGTGTTCGGAATATGGAGTTAAAGGAGCCAGTGCTGGTGAACGACTGACCGAGTTTCAGTAGGGACGTTACTTATCGCTGGTGGTGCTAGTGTCGCTGCTATTCGAGTGTGTGTCACTTTTTTCAAGTCTTGGCACTACTCCCTAGTGTTATTTTGCTCTGATCGAAAAAGCAGAATAAGAGTGGTCCTTTAAACAAGGCAGTTTAAAGTTTTGATCACATTTTTTAACGCTATTGAGTGGAGGTAGAGATTGGATTGCTTAATTCGATTGTGAGGAAGAAGGAAAACTGAGCAACGCACAAATTTTCAGCAAGCTGCTCTGTGATTTCGTTATTATTTGGCTACGACAAGACCTCCTCTTGGTACAAAAAAAAAACTAACAAAAAACAGGGTGGCAAGCAGGTATTGCTCACTTCGGACCGCCTGCCGGACAGTATGTAAGGGTGGCCGCCAAGCGCCACCGCGGTCGCTGCAGACCGAAAAAAATAGCTTAATAAGACGTATGACCGATACCCGATGACAGCTGGCATGTCGTTGACTACTGAGCGGGGGAATGTCAGACCTGCTCTTACGTACGACCATTCTTGGTATGACGTTCCAACAACGGTAGTCGTGAATTGTTGCTGGAATCAAGTTCTGCCTAAATGGTTAAAGAAATTCAAATCTCTACTATATATTCACATTTTTTTTCGAATGTACCGTAATGTGAGCCTTTTTTGCACTCCATTTTTACCATTCTGGTACTACGATGGGGGTCCCGTCATAACCCCCACACGTCATAACCCCCACACGTCATAACCCCCACAAAATCCGTCACTACGCCCACATTTTCCGACAGTTCACCCACACGTCACAAGGCCCACATTTTCCGACAGTTCGCCTACACGTCAGTTCGCCCACACGTCAGTTCACCCACACGTCAGTTCACCCACACGTCAGTTCGCCCACACGTCAGTTCACCCACCGTCAGTTCGCCCACACGTCAGTACACCCACTCCTAAAATCCGACAGTTCCCCCACACGTCAGTTCGCCGACCGTCAGTTCGCCGACCGTCATAACCCCCACACGTCATAACCCCCACACGTCATAACCCCCACACGTCATAACCCCCACACGTCATAACCCCCACACGTCATAACCCCCACACGTCATAACCCCCACATGTCATAACCCCCACACGTCATGACCCCCACACGACATAACCCCCACACGTCATAACCCCCACACGTCATAACCCCCACACTTTCCGACAGTTCGCCCACAACAAAGACCCACCGCCAATTAATTCAGAAAACCCGACTGAGTCAACGGTCAAAACCCAGGGGACTAAATAGAAGGGGCCGACGTTTGCGCATTTTAACGAAGGCAAAAAATTCATTCAGAATTGCCGGAAGCTTGCTGTCAGATCTGATAGCTTTGATTTCTTTTACGAAAAGAAAAAAAAGACGAAAGAAAACACGCAGGGATCAGAGAAGGAAGCTCGTCCTTCTCGCTCGTTAAAGTACATACGAGGACCTGGCGGGTTGCATTTCAATCCCTTAAAGGACACGTCGTACTTATTATAGTAATTCATTCTGCTTCAGTATTATTTCCATCCATTATCGTTCCAGAGATGCTCAACTTCATAAGTGTATCCTATTTCCTCTATTAGCAACACACTGATCATCACGCTTGCCATGTTTCTTCTCTTTGCGTGATGTATTAGGCACCCGATCATTGTATCCGAGGAGCTTATTCGTCCGAAGACCGGTTATGCAAATTTTGCAAAACTTGTAGTTCAAGGTAAGGGAGATGGAAAGAGACTAGAAACAGCCGAAGCCGTGTGTAATTTTCTGTTAGCATATCTTAGTTGTAAAGTGGTCAACTACATCTGAGCAGAAACACAATGTAGTTCGAGGTTCTTTTACATCTACATCTTACTAAAATTTTGCTTGGGTAGAATAGATTTGATATTTCACTGCGAGAAGTCGAGCTTTCCATGCGATAAGGCTGCGCTTCATTTGAGGCCGGTTTGAGGCGGCAAAGTCATTCCTGGTGGGCGAGAAAATTAAAAAGGACTTGCCACCTCCAATAGGCCGCAAGTGAAGCGTAGCCTTATCGAATGGAACGCCCGACTCTATGCAGTGAAACTTATAGGACCTCTCTGCCTTTTCGATTATCCCTAGTTTACTTGTGGAATTACAAGTTTCAGAAATCCCCACTCTTCGCCAGTGTTTCCTTTTGCACCTACGGCTTTTTATCACTTTTTCGACTTAGTCTAGTATGTCAGTCACGGAGCAAAGCCTCAAAGGTCCGCCAATTGACCTTTTAAAAATAAGTGAATGATAAGCTCCAAAATGTTTTTTTTTTCATTTTCCAGGCTCTTTTTCTTTTTCTTTGTTTTTTCAGTTTTTAACCACGGCGTGCTGGCCCGGCCCGATACTGAAGTTTCCTGTTGGCGAACGGCACTGAGACTACCGAAAGCTTCTGTTTCTGTCCGGTCCGGCAATAATAACATTGAATATAATACTGCGGGTGTGTGTATCTGGCTCGGTCATTGAACATGCATCGTTATGTCAAGTGGGAGTGGGAGACACGAGGGGAGAAAACTAAAATAGGACGAGTATACCATTAAAAATGAATGCTTCGATTATTATTACTTCATATAAGTACAAAATAAAACATGGTAAAGAAGAACATTTCAAATATATTGAGCAAAACTTGGTCGCAGAAAGGGACTAGAAATTTATGCACACGTGAAACAAAAATAAAAGCACAAACACGAAATTTACACGGTTTCAAATATGGAGTGAGGAGAATGTATACTTCAGAAGAGTAAGAGTTAATAAAGAGACAAAAAGGGCATCTGCCGATTAAACGTGGCTCGGCAGAGTGGGCATGTTGGAGAACCTCGCCTTTGAACCTCGTCATTTACCCTAGATGTTCCATTTTTGGCTCCCGGAAGGATTTGGCTTCGGGGTGTCGGACATTACCCGGAAATGCTCCGATTCGAGTGAAACTTGATGGGTTGTAGGAGCAGATGCCACAAATATCCCATTTCTAGGTCAAAACCGCATCTATCGACGGCGGGAGGTTGGAAGGGGGGTATTTTGTGACGTTTTCATTTACTTTCTTGTACTGCCTACTTGTAGCAAGTGCCATATGAGCTCGTAACTCTGGTCGTAAAAGAACTTGAACTGTTCGAACAAGTTCGAGCTACAGTAAGTTTTGTTTGCAGCCATTCTTAGAGTATACTTAGCAAAGCCGGAATAGGAAATTAGTACAGAAACAGGCAACGCTTGAGATTCGCCCACACTTGAAGTGGAGGAAAAGGCTTATGAGGTCATAAAAAAACATGCTGAACAAGATCGACCCTAACCTTCTTGACACAACTTATAAAGCAGCGTCGACTTGAAGTTTAGCTTATTTTCTTCTTCTCAGTTTTACTCTATGTTTATATAACATGTTCCTTTCTGGGCTGGCCTTGATGTTAATGTCCAAAAGTATAGCCTGCCGAGTAATCTAACACAAGAAAAACCTGAAGAAAAAATATTTTTCTCCTCAGTTTCCCAGACTTGTTGTTGTCTTCTTCTCAGTTTTACTATATGCTTATATTACATGTTCCTTCCTGGGCTGGCCTTGATGTTAATGTCCAGAAGTGTAGCCTACCGAGTAATGTAACAACCAAGAAAAACCTGAATAAAAAAAAGGGTTTTCTCGTCAGTTTCCCAGACTTGTTGGCACAACCCGGAACGTACCCGCCTCCCCCCCCCCCTTAAAGCTAAACGACTAGTGACGTTGGTTTTTATCCAGCGTAAAACCTTCACATTGAAACATAGCCTAGACAAACTGTAACTAGTCTCCTATCTGGGTACAGTACTGTACTGAACAACCCAGGACCGATTAGATTCGTCGCTGAGCATTAATTTCGGTTATTTTCGAAAGACCCTTTCTCTAAGGTTCAGATAGAACATACAGTATCTGAAGTCGGGCGAAAAACTATGCATCCATCTCCATTCCCGGTATCTTACGGCACTCAATGAGAATTATTGGCACACTTAGGGCTCCGATGGTAGTTACGCCCCTGACTATATTAAGCGTTGTTGAAAAAAGAGTAAGAAAGCTGGCCAACAAAAGTTATAATTCTTATAATTTTCATTTCAATATGGACTAGTCCAAATCGTCCACCTTCGTTACCAACTTGTTACAACGCCTTTCTCTTGCACATATTCTTCTTTTTGTGTCCTTCCCACTTACAAAACAAAAGAATCGAATCAATTAGCAAGCTTCTGACGATACTGAATTAATATTCGCCCTCATTAAAACGCGCAGAAGTCGAATTCTTCTTACGAATCCCCTGGGCTATGATCCCTTTCTTTTAATTGCATTCACTCGAGATTATCAAACTGGCGGTTGGGTCATTATATGTGGGCGAACTGTCGGAAAATGTGGGTCTTCTGACGTGTGGGGGTTATGACGTGTGGGGGTTATGACGTGTGGGGGTTATGACGTGTGGGGGTTATGACGTGTGGGGGTTATGACGTGTGGGGGTTATGTCGTGTGGGGGTTATGACGTGTGGGGGTTATGACGTGTGGGGGTTATGACGTGTGGGGTTATGACATGTGGGGGTTTTGTCGTGTGGGGGTTATGACGTGTGGGAGAACTGACGTATTTCTGAAGTGGGCGAACTGACGGTGGGTCAACTGACGGTGGGCGAACTGACGTGTGGGCGAACTGACGTGTGGGGGTTTTGACGTGTGGGCGAACTGACGTGTGGGGGTACTGACGTGTGGGCGAACTGACGTGTGGGCGAACTGACGTGTCGGCGAACTGTCGGATTTTTCTTGTGGGTGAACTGACGTGTGGGGTTTATGACGTGTGGGGGTAGTGACGGCGACCCCTACGATGGGTAAATCAACATCCTTGTATAAAAGACCAGACCGTTAAGGCGGTTGAGACGGTCCTTAACTAACTATTTTCATTTCTGACCGGATGCAACAAGAACCTGACCTTCCAGTTGACCTTTCAGCTACTCACCCCTGTTTGAAGACTTCAGTTTCTCCGGACAGTAAGTGTAATCAGGGGTCTGTTGCCTGGGGTGTTCATATGTATTGATGGCATAATCAGAAAGTTTGTCAAGGACATTGCTTTCTTGCAGCTGGGCTTCGGGTTTCAGCAGCGTCACTGATTTGTCCACCACCGATATTCCGCAGAAGGAGCCAGGGTGACCAGAGACGGAGAACTGAACTTTCTCCCCAGGCTTTCTCTTGGCTGGAAGCCAGGCCATTTCAACCTGAAAATGATCCATTACAGAACTCAAACAGCTGATCAAAGCCATCTCGCAGCCAAGTGTTTACGATTCTCATACTGTCTAGGAAACCCCTGAAGTTAAAACCAATCCGTGTCTTGTCTTCTGTCTCACCGCATCGTATCCGTAGAAATTTTCGTCTACTTCAGCTGCTTCAAGAAGAGGAATTCAGAAACGGGTATCAGGTCACTTGACGTACCTAAGTCATAGTCGGTCTCGCCATCTAGCGGTTCCTTTTTTCAAAAAAAAATTCTGACGGGCCTCACCCAAACAAACAAAATGGTATATTATACGTACGTTATTAAAATGGTGGTAGAATATGTGAGGGGAAATTTAAATAGGAGATAGTTCATTTATTTATAGAAGGATCATTATGTTTCAATGGATCAATGTTTTGTATGTCGTGTATGTAAAAGTCTGTGTATGGCCCATTCGAGGCTAAATAAACACTATTCTATTCTATTCTATTCTATAACAACTAAGCAGTTGCCAAAGACATAGAGACAAGGTAAAGTAGCTTATTCAGTAATAGCAAATAAGGATCGTTTGTGGGATTTGTTTTAAAGAAGCACGGATTATTGGCCCATTTCGCTACTCACTGTTTGGGCTATGTGCCCAATTACAATTTCGCCTAGAATGCTAACTCTTAAAGCACAACTCTTACTAGAAATGATCTTTTTCACGATGAAGAGGCTCAGATATGGTTTTTCGACAATACCATTACTATCCATGGGAAATTAGCGAGATTCTTGTTAGCGCTTATCGGCCTTATCCAGCCTCCCCGCTCTCCGACGCGGCGGCAAAAGCAAATTTTCGCATACAAACCGATTAGGGTTCGCGTAGCGCAGATGCCGATCTCCTGATTCTCTGCCCTCGGCCGGGGTGCAATGCGTGGTTGGGGGCAAGTCATCCGACGCTTTCCCGTGCTTTTCCCTACATTTCTCTAGGTACCCATTTGAAGCTGGGTGGAATTTTGGCTTGTCTTACGGGGAAATGCCACTAACCCTCGCCCTAAACCAAACGGTCGGCACAACCAAGACTCAAACCAGCGACCCTTCGCTCGTGAGTTCGGCGCGATAACCATTCGGCCACGGACGGACAGACGCGCGGCTAAACTATCTGAAAACTGACCTCGTCGAGGGAAAACCAAGCAAAACAAAAGAAGTCCAAAACAGAAGATAGACCCAATGGCATACCATGTCTTCCAAAATGTAAAACAACACTTTGAAGCTTCTAATGTCCTTATGTCTGAAGTAATTGTCAGCCGAACTTTCGGCAAAGTTTGCGTTGCGTAACTAGCAAAACTCGGCTTGGCCGAAAAAGCACTGAAAAGTCGTACGTATACAGCGAAACAATGGCGAAAGGCGGGTATTTCAGAAGCTTATAGTTCCATACGGGACCATGAGGTACTATAGAAACCAGAATAAGCAAAAGGGGTCCTTTAAGCTTCACGTCCCTGTGGGGAAACCTGCATGCGATACGTCAAACTTCCGGAGCAAAGGAGGATATTCGCATCGCATCCGACTGCACATATCGGGCAGTGTGTGCACTCACGTTTACCTTAATTCGCACTTTGGACAATTAAGGTCCAGTGGATCTGCGTTGCTCCGTGGGTGATAATGGATGACATCTGTTACTGGTCTGGGTCGTCCAGCATGACAAGATTTGTCCATAGACTTCTTGAAAGCTTCATGGGAAGCTGCTGAGACAGTGGATTCGGAAAGGGAATTCCAGTCGTTGATCACTCTTTCGTAAAAGAAGTTTGTCGCAGTCTTGTTTTGACATGTCATTTGGAGAGTTTCTTTGAATGACCTCTTGTATGGAGTTGACAGGACTTGTACAGGTCGAGGGGACTAGTTGAATTATTGACGAGTTTATAGGCAACTAGTATGTCACCTCGCCTGCGACGGTACAGCAGTGTTGGTAGTTTGAGTTTTTTTCAGTCTGTCTTCATTGGGAAAGGCTTTAAGGCTATCTATAACCTGGTGGCTCGTCTCTGTACACCCTCGAGAGGTCTGATGTCGCCTTTGTATTGGGGAAAGGCTAGGCCGGTTCCGAAGTCAAGGTTGGGTCTTACGATGGCTTTATACAGTCTGAGAAAGACTTTGCAGGATCTGCTTTGAATTGAACTGAACTGAAGTGAACTTGTTATGGATCTCTTTAGTGGCCCAAGTCCTGCATTTGATTTTGAAACCGCGTGCCTTATTTGGGAGTGGAAATTAAGTTGGTTGTCCACGACCCAAGTTCCTTTCTTCGTTGTGGGTTTTGAGCTTTATTTGTGAACGCTTGTCAGGGTCCCACATTGATTTGACTGCGTTCCCGTTTACACAGAAAGTCCGCACCATGTGGCAATGTTAGCGAAACACGTAAGAGGAAAGACACAAGGACATGAACAAAGAAATACCAGATAAAACTAGCTGGGAGGTCACCTAGCGATGAAAACTCATTTCGACAGTAGTGGCGGTCTTGATTGCCCTTTCACTTTTGCAGGCCTTTAATCTTTCAAAAATTACGGGATAATGCGCTTACCTTATTCGGGAAGCAAGACTGGACATCCAAGCTTGTATCTGCAGTCAGGACTTCTCCATCGGCAGTGACAGCGTAGGCAAAGAAGTTCAACTTCGGGCCATCTGTGTCCTTGACTTTGTAAGTTACTTCGAAGGTTCTAAGGCTGTCAATGGCCTTCAACGTATGAGATGACTGAAAAACAAAATACATTTGAGAATAGAGTGCCTGCCATAACCATGGGCCTATTCGTTTTCTTTCTTCCCTTGCTCTTCCGAAAAGCCGGTCACTGAAGCATAACAAGAAGTGAAAGTAAGTCAATGAGCACTCGTACAGCGTGGTCGATGACAACTAAATCTGAGAGAAAAATCTGTTGAGATATGACAGTAGGCTATCTTGTGGGAAAGCTGAACAGGATTTAAAGTTCAGAATCAAAGGTGTTCCTTTGATGGTGACCCTCTTTAAAGAGAAAGCTATTAAATGCTTCTGCCTTGATTTGCAAGTCTTGGGTTCTCAGTCTTCAAAGGTAGGTTTTAAAGTTAGTTGGGCAGGCACAAGCAGATAAAAGAGCCCAGATGAAGCTTACAACTTTTGTGAAGAAAAAATTAACACGATTGACAGTCGAAATTTTAAAGAAATAGCGACTGATATTTTGAGCACAATAAAGCAAAACCTTCTTCCGGCATATAAAATAAAAAACACAAGGGAGAGAACTTACACTTTCATTTGAGGCCAGCAAGTTGTTTTGCAGTCTGATATCCGCAGGTGTTGCACTGTCGTAGGAAATGATGAGATTCCCCTTTGCGCCAATGTCTCCCCTCGATATCACCTAGGAAAAAAGTTTTAGGAGTGGGCTTCGCTATACGAATTCAAGGCTCCTACTGTAATTGCAAACAACGCGAGCACCACAAAGACTTTGCTACACAATCCATAATCACTGACCAGTTCCAGGTTATCGTTTATCGAACGGTTACGACGTTCTTAAGCGCGTGGGCCCCGAGCTTTGTTTTGCCAGTCCACAAACTGCCTTGGGTCTGTGAGACTCGCCGCAAAACTCGCTAGTGAAAGAGATACCTAAAGAAATCCAAAGAAAAGCACGAAAAGCAAGTCAGAAAATTTGCCCCAAAGGAACTCCCACCCGAGGGTCACTTAAACAGGGCTAACCTTAGAAACGGTCTTCAGTGTCAGAATCGTGATAGAAACATAGCGATCGGGAGCGCTGATGCTATAGACCATGACACGAAGCGTACTATGATTTATTGTTATCTTCACTAATAGGCGAAGAATCCCAATACAGCGTGTCTGCGAACCCCAACCGTAAAGCCTCAGTTACAACCGTACAAGTTTTGGGTAAAATACGGGCATGACTTAGCGCGGGTCCAATCACGACTGACTCGGAGCATTGATGTTTTTCAACGATATCTATGCCTGTGATCAATGCTTTGAACTTGAATGCGCTTAAAGCAGAGTTGAGGAAGACGCTGTTCCCAAGTGGTTCCAAGGGTCTATAAGAACGAAAACGCCAACCTGGTCACAAACACTATGTTTCCTGTGGAAATCTTAAGAATGGGTAGTTACCTGCCAATGTAAATTCCATTTATCCCCCGTTTGCCCGCTGAACACAAGGCCTATTGACAATTTCCGCCCGCAGATAGCAGTCTGTTGGATTGGAACAAAGGCCAGAGACCTTCCACTTGGGGCATAGACTTGTCGCATCGACTTCTGACCGTATCCACGACTTCCTTCGCCAACAGACATCTCTTGAGCCTACAAGTATGAAACAAAACCTAGTCAGTTCTGAGATCCCTGATCAATTCATGAACCTCATCGTAGGGTATCACGCCATCAAGGTAAAGGTAAAAGTATCAGCACTAGCCTTGACAGGCCAAGCTGGCGGTGCTGATCTCCAATTCTCGGCCCTCAGCCAGGAAGTGCAATGGGGGTTGGGGGCCAGCCATCCTGTGCTTTCGCCCACCCTTCCTGTCACCTTCCCCGGATTTCTCCAGGTACCCATTTGAAGCTGGGTGGACTTTGGCTTGTCTTACAGGGTTAAGTCACTAACCCCCGCTCGAAGCCAAACGGTAGGCACAACCGAGACTCGAACAAGGGACCCTTCCCTTGCGAGTTCGGCGCGCTAACCATTTGGCCACGACGGACAATCATCAAGGTCAATCAATCAATCTTTATTCTTCAAAAACATTCCTTACGGTGTTAACAAAAAAACGAATATTTGTTCTCTCGTTAAACATAACTACATACAATTGTGCTTTTACATACCACGGTGGGGGGGAGTTGGAGGGGGGGAGGGGTCCCAGAAAAATTCTAACTGCGTGGGGACAAGGTGGATAAAGGGATTGGGATGAAACTTGGACGGTACAAAGATTATGGATCCTATATATTACTTTGAGGTCATGGACCGGATCCGGCTTCTGTGGGGGGGGAGTTAAAGGGGGGCTCTGGAATTCTGGAAGTGCCCTGATTCAAAAAATAGAGGAGTAAATGCCTTAGGTACGAAATGTGCGAGTACGAGCCGCATCTACGTCCAACTCTGTCCCTACTTTTTTCAGTTGGTCGATGAGCTAGGACGATGAAGCTTGGCACGCATATAAAGAGCCCGACCCAATTCCCAACGAAACCTTGCTTTCTCAAACCCGTTCCTCCGAATGGGGATGGAGGGAGGAGGAATCTGGGACCCGCGTAATTTCCGAACGGGGAATGCGACTCGAATGAAACTTGATGGGTGCAGTAGAAGCAGATGCCCGAGATGTTTCACTGATAAGTACGAACCGCATTATTTTAACCACGATGGGAAGAGTTGGAGGGGAGCTGAAACTTTATAAAAAGCATAGGAACCAAATGGATCGGGGTCGGGATAAAACTTAGACGGTAAAAAACAGTGGTTCCTAAATATAATATTTCGAGGTCCGGACCGGATCCGGCATCCGTGGGACTTGGGATTACCGAACGTTTTCCAGAAGTGCTCCTATTCGCATCTGAAAATGGTGGGGGTAGTTGGACGGATAACCTTATAAAGGTTACCCCCAATGTCGATTGAAACCGTCTACCATTCGGTTTGCCGGCGCTCTGCGCCTACAAACAGGTGAACTTTCGCCGAGCTTCGCCCGACGAAAGTATTTTCTCCTCAAGACCCTTTTTGGTTCCTCCCCCCCCCCCCCATAGTGACGACCCTGCCCACACTCATGACCTGAATGCCCAAACACAAACTTTCATCGAGGTAGATATATTTGGAAGTTACCAAAGCCACAGAAAGACAGGCGGGCAGACAGACAGACAAGATATAGAGGAACGGACACATTTGCATTGTCACAGGTATCCCCTGGATCCCGAAAAAGGGAACCTCATTCAAACTATTCTGAATTCCCCCAGCCTGAGCTGGGGATCTGTACCTTCCTCGCTCTGAACTCTTTTCACCAGGGTAAACAGAAACTGTTTTACAAACTTATACATTTACAACTACGGGAAAGCGTCCTACCTTAATAGTATAGGAAGTTATGTTCGAGTCCACGGGTAAAAATGAATAACTGACTTTCCCATTTTCGTTGGTAGTGAAATTCTGGCACAAGTCTGGCAGAGTCTCAGTCAATGATGCACCCACCGGACTGCTCCCACTGATGCAGACACTAAGCAATGCACCGGCAACGGAATCTTTTGAAGTAGACGAAAGTGATATCTAAAAAAAGAGACGGAATATATTTATTTTTTAATTCATCTCCCTCAAAACCGAGGAGTACAAAATATGATATATACAACAACAAAGTTATATTCAAATCAACTCATTCATTCAATGACACTATAAATACAATGAAGAAGAGCACAAACGAGCATACGGAGGATCCAGCAAATGTAAGGGCCTGATTGAAGTTTAAGGAGAACTAAAACTTGAACTTCATGACAAATTTCTGTTTCGCCTAGCTTGGTATTTAAGAAGGGAAAAATCTGTCGCGGCAGGCACAAATTCGAAAACTATTGTCGAACATGAACAGCTGATCGTGTCCGCTATGGATTTCTGCGTCGCACACCAAGCCAACAGAATCATTCGTTGTCGAGGATATATTTGGCCCTTCTCAGGTTATTTTTTTCCAGCTTGAAGCAAACAATAAAACATTGTCATTTGTCCATTGCCAATTCGGATCTTGGGTCGAATGTCACTTTACCTATTTAGACTGGTCCGTGATACGGTCCTGGCAATTGGGTTAACACGGAAAGTTCTGATAAACAAATCCCTGGAATTTGGTCTACCCAATTTACCGGAACATGTAAGGAGGTTTTACTGCGTATGACTAGAAGACGTACGGTACTGTGATTTGTAGACTCTGTAATAGTGTTTTATGGACTTCCGATGCTACAGAGCTAGTACAGAGCTATATCGTACTTAAATGAAAAAGCGAAACACCAAAATACTAAACAAAAAAAATCAACATAAACTTGTCAACTACATCATTATGGAAATGGCCGCAGAGGAATGTAAACACGGACCGGATTTAAAATATGTTGTCAGAGTCAGAACTCATCGCTTGAAATTCGAATGTGAGAAGGCACATCTTCGAGACCAAAGCAAGCAATGACTCGACTATTTCGGTACCACCTTGGGAGCCAAAGGAGAAGTTTGCAATATAGTAAGTATTACCCTAGGAGCATCTGACGATAAAAAGCTGCTCGTGGGTGAAAGCTAGGATAGGATGCATTGGCCTAAAAACTAGCACGATAACCCCAGTGTTGTCGCTGAGGTCTACAAGAACTATGTAGTCAAGCTTGTGAACATACCATGGTAGCCTATCTGATACCAAAAGTCGTGTTTACAGTTACTAGGATCTTGACCAGTTATCGAGGTATCTGATATTCAACTACTACAGTCCATACCGTAGTAACTGACCGTGGTATCTCAAAGTCAGGTCACTTTCATCAACCCAGGATTTGATGCGAAAAGGTTGAATTTGGCTAATGTCTTTTTTTTTCTTCAAAGTAACCGTAGTATCAGATACCATCGTAACTGCAAAAACGCAACTTATCTTACCGTTCCAGCTACCGGTATTCCAACTTTAAACTCATCGACGCCTGAAAACTCAATGCTTCTTGACTGATATTCTAAATTGACTTCAGCCGTTGTGTTGAAACTGACATCTGTGCCATCTTCGGTCGCTATAGCAAGTATGGCTATCTTCCCATGTCCATAGGTATCCTTGGCGCTCGTAATGTTCGCAGTGATGGTTGCGCAGCCAAGGACCTGAAATTAACATTTTTACCAACTTCCTTAACTTATTAACAACTTCCAGCCAAAAAAGGCTAATCTTCGTCAACTGCAATACACGTTCAAGTCGATCTTGAAAAAGAAATTCAATACGGTAGGTACGACAATAAACTGTAACGACACTAAACTAAAAGGGAACATGATACAGGATGGTGACACATGATACCAAGAACAAATAATCAGACAGATCTTCTGTCTTTAGTCGCATGCAGCGACTACGAAAACCCTGAGAAAACTGAGCGGACCTAGAGGTATTTACTCCAGCTTTGAGCTGATGCTGATACTCGTTTACTCCTCTTCCGTCTTCACCGTTGCTTATCGCACAAGAAACAGTGAAGGAGGCTAGCAGGAGGCGTACTCCGCGCGTTGACCCGCTCTGGAGCAAGTCCATAGAACCAATTAGCTTCAACTCCTAGATTTCCTCTTCAGCGACTTAACAGCGATTTAGCTATTTGTAGAGGTAATGAAACAAGATGTGGCGCTAAGCTGGTAACCTCCGCTCATTTGCGTCGGGAGTCGACCGTATTTTACTCGACTCAGCTTGTTTCTATGATCGAGATAGGGAGACAGTAGTTATAGCTCGTTATTTGTTCTTGGTGATACTGCATGATATTTTACGTCTCATCTCGGGCTCCTTCGTTAGATGAAAGTAACCAACTTAGGGACAGTTGAACCAGGGTTAGAAAAATGCAAATCCTGGATTCGATCCCGTTCGGGGATCTGTAGTTAGCTTGACTGAGTAGGTGAGTTCGTGGTTCGCTAGAATGTTTGATTCACCTTGACTATGGACCTCTGAATCAACTACGGCCGAAACAGTATTCCTTTGTCCAGCTTCCTGACTGGTCCTCGGGTTATAGTGGACACCTATTAAATCAGATGATTGCATCCCACATCTCAGGAACCTCGGCTTGCCTCCCACACTACCATCCTTTCAACTGAGGAATCCAATGTGGGATCCCACATCTTTGCCACCACTTAATACCCGAGAATCAGGCAGCGCGTGGTAAATTCGTTCACTCATTCAAAGATGGTAAGCTAACTAGTCCATAAGGTGTCTCGCTTAGGAATAAGGTCGTGTTCCACCCTACTTGCCTCGTTCGCCTTATCACTCTACTGTCTCGATCGGAACTAAAGCTCATGTCATGTCATACCTGCCACCTCGTTCCGAATTGAGCACATATGAGGCAAGAACAGGGAAATCCAGGTCGTGCTCCCTACTTACCGACCTTACCGTAGTAACGACTCGTGACGTCACGACTTCTGGCTTCTTTGCGTCAAGAATGGAATGCATTTTTCTAACTTCAGCAAAACACCGTGACCCGCGCTATTCGGACCAATTGCGCCAGAGAGACACAAATAGTTATTATTAATTACTAGCCTATTCGAGAAGGTTGGAACCGTCAGCGTAGTAAACTTTCACGTGGTTGGAACGAAAATAGTAACTAATTGTTATACAATGTAGGCCTATTCATTATTATCATATACTGTATATATTATGCGTCACTGGTTAGACATGTATTACGTCATGACGATCCTCTGCTAGCCCTACTATTTTCAGTTTTATTTCAGTTTATTAAATTTAAAAATAATTGAACAAAATAAATTTCGGACCCCTACAAAGCTCCGTGGCCCGTTACATAGGGGTTAATACCAAAAATAAACAACAAAAAAACGAGTCTCTTAACTATTAAATCATAATAAATAAAGAACAATAGGAGAATGTGCACTATGTTGTGCTATTATGGAAATAAAGTATATATTCTTTATTTATATGGACACATGTGCTTTATGCTGTCTCGGTTGAGAGCTAATGTTTTGTTTTTGTTCTTATGTTGTTGTTGTTGTTTATTTTTGTGTTTATGGCTCCTTGAAGAAATAATATAATAATTATTCATATTATTATTTAAAAAGGGAAACACTCACGACTCTTGAAATTTAATTTTTTCTAGTACTGAAAACTCGCACTTACCTTTCCCTCTAAAATGGTGGTCTCCTCGGCCCTCGGCTCTTGGGGAAGTATTGACAAGCCGGATAGAGGAGCTACGCCAGAGGTGATTTTAGGCCACTCGTCAAACCAAAAAGAAGAATACGAGAGAGCCCTTGACACGGCTACTTTGTAACTCATCTGCACCGGCTGCCCGTACGTGTATCTAAAAGAATTTACGTAGTACTTCAGGTATCAATCGACACATTCAGCCAATGCTATAATAAATCGGAGTCGAGTCTCTCCAGCATTCTGGAAGGATACCGTCCTGAATAGTAGGAAGGGGTAGAGGAAAGGATAGCCAAATTTTTTTCCAATCAGGCCAATTAATGAACTCGCGTTATTAACCTAACAGGGACAAGAAGAAAACACATCAACCTGCAACAACATAAGGTCAGATTAAATATTAGCTGGGGCAAACGTGGCACAAAACCTACAGCAACAATGATGTATGTTGTTCATAGCTTTGACACATTTCCTATGACGTACAGAAGTAGATTTCCAGCTCGGGATTGTGCTGTTCCTACTTCTGTCATTTGAGTGAATACGTAGCTTAATTCTGATTGCTCTGAGTTGTGGGACTAGTGGGAGTTCACGGTGACTCAGTATATGAGAAAGTCTATTCAGAAATGGATCGATCGATTACTCAAGTTGGCTTTTGCATGTCGTTGGCAATTTTTTGAGGGATTGGGCCATTGAATTGACTTGATGTGAGTGAGAGTCACCTTTTGTTTGACTGTTTTTGTTATTTTTGTTGATCTTCTGGTTTTTGCAGTAATCTCTTGGCTTACGTTATAACAGTTATAGCCTAACAGTTTTGTTTACCCGTCAATAAGAAAGAGCTAGTTGTATTATACTATAAGTGCACGGATTAAAGGAAAGAGAAGAAAATATACCGAAAACAGTAAAGGCAATAAACCTTAGCCACTGTCCTGTGCCTCCAAATTTACACTATGAAAACATTCGGAGCCCGTGGAGCCTCGAGGGCGTCCATGAAGATACTCAAGTCGCATCTGAAGCGTGCAGTTACGACGGCACTCAGCCAGTCAGGCTGTAATGAGTTGTATAAGTGCCGCAGATCAATGTATGTGCGACAGAGTGTATGTTTGATCTGGCTCTGCGACAGATGCCTCCAGGTAAACATTGAAGGAGCCTGGGGCAGGTAACAAAGGTTAACTTCAGACATCAATAGCCTATATATTGATGTTGGAGAATAACATCGTGGCTGCCACAGAAAATAAACTGTCTACCGAGCGGAGCGATGCTGATATTTTTTAATGACCATCAAGACTATTAATCCGATATCAATCGATGGAGGAAAGTTAACTGTTATTTTTTGTTTTAACTGACTTCTTACTTCTGAGAAGTCAAAATTGACTTCTGACTCGTATCCTCAGAACAAAAGTCATCAGTCTTCTAACCCCACATTCCCCTTCTGATAGAAAAAAATTCGGCCTTTTCGCTGTTGTGATATCACTACATGGGTGACATCGGATGTTATGTATTGCAGGTCTATTCAAGAAAAATTATTACCAAATAAATATAACAGTAATACTCTGTAGTGTGTAATATGCTTGCGGTGGTAGCGCCAGTGACTGTCAATGACACATTTTTTTTTAAACCGGAAATCTTAAATAGGTCTATATCTAATGATATAGTTGTCTTTTCTAAGGTTGTACAACGAAGTGTAAACTGAGCTGCTTGTTAAATTTTTAACGATATTTATGACTGTTGTAACCCTATATAGGTCTTTTATGATTTATCTGTATGCTCATAGGCTACTGACTATACTAAACAAATTTTGCGTGAGCCATGAAAGGTTTTTGGTAAAAAAAAAAATTATCTATCTATCTATGAGCAATGCTACAATGGAAATTTTATTGCACGTAATTAACAGTATCACCTACTTGACTTGGGGACGGGTATTGGAAGACTGAAATTTTATTTTCCTCAACTCTGCTGGCCAATCGGTGAGAAAGTAATAAGAGATTCTTTACCTTGCACAGACCTCGAATTCTAGTTCCGTCTGTTCCCGTGAGAACTTCGATGGCGCTATCAATTGCACTTCGAACCGCGGTAGTTCAAACTCCTTGACAGAAAACTCCTTTTCAGTCACTGTAGTCCCGCGGGTTAGCCTGATTTTCCATTCTCCCTGGAATAGGAGGGAATCAATTTATTTTTCTAATCATTTATTTCCCTCGAAACTGACGAGTAACATAATATAATATACAAAAAAAACTATACCTAAATCAACTGATCAGTTCAATGACAATGTAAGCACCATGGAAAAAATACACAAGATTTAAAGAAAAATTGTCAAAGAAAACCCTTGACTGACGAACAACTAGAATGTTCAGACAGACTAGGCTATATCGATTCCACCGTTCAGTATTCGCCATACTCTTCAAATACTTTTTGGACAAGTCGATAGCACGCAAGTCCCAAGCCCCCCTCCGCGCGTCAAGTTGAGCTTCCATCCTCCCTAGAACCATGCGGAATTCGTCAATGACAACCTTGGACTGTTGAACAAGTAAAATGTTCCACATCAGCCGTCGGATAATTACAAATAGGCCTATACTACATTTATCCCTTCATCCAATGTTCTTTGACACATACGCATGCACTTCCAACAAGCCGGGCAGGATTTGTCGCTGCCCCAAAGTTAAGTGCGACCCCCCCCCCCTCAACCACGAATCATTATAATAGGCTAGTTGTGTTTTTTTTTTTATGTGAAAACTCTTGTGTCAGTTCTTGCTTCTCTTTCTCAATTATTCTCGTACAAATTAGCATTTTTGCTCTTTTCGCTTTTCAGTTCTCGCTTTTGAAAAAAACACCAATTTAGCCACCCGTTAGTACCTGTTAATAGGTACTGAACATCCGCACTTTCGTTGACCAATGAGAATGGACTACGGAGAACGAAAATTGAGAAATAATTAAACATTTATCGAAACAACTCGATTTGTCAGAACTGCGAAGTTTTCCCCGTTCTCAGTTTTTGACAAAAACGCAAGAAAAACAGAATTGGCTTCACCTCAATGGTAAAAAAAAAGCAAAATAGGAAAATTATAAGGAGAATCGTGAGGAGAACTGAGATAAAAAACATAACTATATAGTTGTTGGAACTTGAGATAATGCCTGAGTTACCCATTCTTCTGTAGTCCATCACTGGTGACTGTCGTCCCCTCTACAATGGTTACCAGCTAAAAGCTGCGTTCGTTGCAATCCGGGCTAACTCTGGTTTTTCCTCGGGCTGCCTCTGGTTTTTCCTCACCGGTGTGCGGTTCCTGTCCTATTGCGCGTTTTTGGTCTCACCGATGAACTCACAAGAACCTGCCTGCTAAGCAGGTTGTGGCTAGTCCGCACCGGTGAGCACTAACCAGACATCGGTTAGTCCGAAAACGGGTTAGAAGATCGGGAAGCAGTCACCGGTGAATGCAAAATCGCGTTATAAGAAGCACTGGTGAGCAGTCACCAGACAACGAACGCAGCTAATTACGAGTAATTCTCCCAGAACAGTGATACTCTCACTCACCTGAACTGGTTCGGCAGAGAGCTGTACTTCTTTCTGAACAAGTCCTTGACCTTCACGCGTAGATACATTTTTCCAGAGCTCAATAACAACACCAGTCGGGTCTTCAACAACCAGCTGGTTAAACTGAAAGGAGAACCAATGCTATTATATATATATATATATTTAATTTATAACCCACCAAATGCACATGGCGACAGTGGAGTAAATGGAAATAAAGAAAAACAAACACAAATAACAATCAACATTAATGACGACAATTTGGACAAAGTTTCTAATCAGGCCTAAAAAACCCATGGAAAACAATTGTAAATCAATCAATCAGTCATTTATTGAACGATCTTAGCTGGTATGCAGTTCGAGGTTAAATACTGGTTTTGCAAGTTTCTCTTCACAACCAAGGAGGCTGCGCAAATAATGGAACAGAAATTGTATTTACTGCGACTTGTGCTTCAAACCAGCAGTCTTGCCACTGGTCGCAGAATTCTGGATTTAACACAGGTTTTGACTTTTTCTCAAATTCACAGATGTAAAAAAAATTGTCACAGGAAATCGCACTTATTGCAACAATGTCGGCCCAATTTCAAGGCAGCTCTTTTCCGGAAAAGGGATTTCTACACTGTCAGAAGTTTCATAACAGATTGCGCATAACACTTTCAAGAATAACATCTTTTCACTTAGAAATAAAGTGTTATGACCAGTTAAGTTTACACTATTTCGTACCTAGATCTCCAACAACACCTTCAATCGGTAAAAATACTACACTGTCAGAAGTTACATAACGACAACAGAAGGATGCCCGGTTTCAACAGATAACACTTTGGGATGCCCGGTTTCAACAGATAACACTTTGGGACGTTATCTGTTTATGTTTATTTCGTTCCCGTTAGTATTTTTACCAATTGAAGGTGTTGTTGGAGATCTAGGCACGAACGAAAAAGCACGAAAAAGTGTAAACTTAATTGGTCATACACTTTATTTCTAATTGAAAAGGTGTTATTCTTGAAAGTGTTATGCGCTATCTGTTATGAAACTTCTGACAGTGTATGTTTATACGAATATTAGCTCCTGTGATAAGAGTAAATTGGAACGCCAGAGTTCACGAGTTTTGTACTGAAAAGTGAAAAAGGACCTAGTTTTTTAGCCGTCAGAATGTCAAATGTCACAGATTTGTGCGGCAAAACGTCACAGGTTCCGTCCGAGAAAGGTAGCAACACTGCTTTGAAATGGATTTGCAAGCAATAAAGGTGTGCTGAAGTCTTTTCTACCATAGGCCCACTTTGTCGAATACTTTCACTGTTCTTTGCTTTGTTGATATTTGTTTTTCCTTTATTTCTTAGTCCTTTATAATTATGCACTAAGCGCCTTTTCTTTTACAAACTTTGACCTTTACTTCGCACTAACTTTTACCCATCCAAAGCTATCTTTCTTTAAAAATTTCAATTGTTCTTTGCAACGTAATTTTGACCTGATGTGTTTTATTTGTGAATTGCCTATTTTTGAACACCGGCACATCCAAAGCTATGTTTAGCCTATACATTTTAAATATATCAAGGATTAAATTAATCGACAATAAAATTAGTGATAGTAAGTTGCTATAATATATATGTATCTTCAAACTTTTTGTTTGTTTCTAGGCTGTCCTGGGGACTTTCAAGATCATGTCGCAAAAGACTGTTGAATCGAGAAGGCTGTCGAAACTTTCAGATTTGTGGTACCTCTATGTGGTTGTCCCTGTATGACACGCTTGAAATATTTCCCAACTAGAAATGTAAGCCACTGCCGAAAACTGAAAGAAAATATCAGATTCATTTCAAGACATATCCTAAAATCATTTTCCTACTTTTCTGCAGGCGTAACTTCTCCGATGTCGCATATTTTAGCCCTGGCAATGCGGGACTTTGTTTAAACTAAAATTCTCCATGTCTGGATGAATTTTGTTTTTTCCTGCAAGCAGCGCACACTCTGGAAGTTATTGCTAGAGCCCCGGTTGGAAAATACAAAATCCCTCAGATGCGTCAAAACATTTCAGTGTTTTCAGAAGATATCATAAGTAATAAAAATAAGCTGCCTTTGCAGTTAAACTTCAACGAGCCTACCATTGTTTACCGTCGTTTGAAAATTCAGAACACAACAGTTTTCTAGAGTTCCTGCAGAGATATTCACTAAGGAAAATAATTCCGATAAAATCTTGAAAAAATCCAGTAAATTAACACCCCCCCCCCCTATCAGGAAGGTGTCGGGACGTCCCTGATAGCAACAATAGGCAAGACCAATAAGGCTTCTTCACAAAAGCAAAACTTCAGATGAATGAAATGTTGCCAAATGTAATCTGGCGAGACCATGAGGAATCATGTTCCAAGGTTCAGTGACAACAAAAACCCAAAACTTCTAGTCACGCAGCTTTTTTTAGTTTACGATCAGCCATGACTGAGAATCAGCACGCTCGGAGGACAAAAACTGCAGAAAACAAATAAGGCTGTCAATTTTCTACAAAACAGGTATAGTCGCACTGTAGCACTTGAAGTACATCTGAAAAGGTTTGCGATCAGACAATCTAGTTACCCATCGCTTATTCACTTGAATCGATTTTCATACTGTTAAATTTACCTTTCGAATGTGTTGTACCTCTATGTGCTTCTACCCCTATCCTTGAATATTCAGCAACCACGATGGAAAATGATTCTCAGAAATATACATACAAAGAAGAAGAATACTGAACATGGCACATTCCCAGTCTGATTTTTGAAAAGTATAATATCGTATGATGTCCACAACGTCTTATTTTTTTTTCATTATCCATGAAACTGGATCTCGATCAGAAGAGCGGCCAGAAAAATCACAAATTTAGCGGTTCGGTTGTGGTGCAAGACTTGTCCGGAGGCCGTCCCTCCCTAGCATTTGTAGAAAATCTCTCAAGAGTTAAAATAATTCAAATGTATTCAAAAAGAATAGAAAAAAATGAGCTGGCTTTTTAGTTAAACTGTCACTTCGAAGTCATGCATTTGATGCTCTGTATTGATGCTATTGCAGACTCTCTTTTCTGTTCCACGTCTTTCTCCGTTTTTTTTTCAATTTTTTACTTCACTATTTATCTTTTTGATGCAAGAGGGTAATAAATAAATACTATAGTAACGCCCACCTTTTTCGCCACACCGGGAGAATCTTACCAGAACTAACAGACACAAATGAAGAAAAATTAAGTTTAAACTGCGATCTATTATCTGCTTGACTACGACTCGTTGCATTCAAACTCTGACGTCGCTCGTGAGGAGCCCTTGAGATTATAAGGTCGAAATATAACGTTTGAGTCGATTGAAATGCGAGTCTCTCCTTTAGCATTTGGCTTGTATATTCTAACCTGCCTAATCTTTATCTCTTAAAGTTCAGTGGTCGGATCAAACAATCATGATGTCACATTGCCACCCCCTATAATACAATATTACGTCAGAAATCAGCAGATTCCTATACAACTTATTATTTTTGCAAATGCATCGTTACGGCGTGTTTTGCTCACTGCCATACTCCAATTTACTAGCTTTGACAAATATAAGCGGAGTTTCTTTTTTCTTATCCATTCGTTGTTATTAGATACTCCGGATTGTTTGTATTTGACAAACAATCATATTAACAGTTTTAACTGAGAATTCATTGTAAGCTCTGGAATCAGCTGCAAGTAAGTCTGTTATATTGTAAATTTTTGGCAGTCTAGTAACTTTACATCCAGAAATAAAAACTTTTCTTCGATACCACAAACCACAGAAGTTTCATCAGACAAAACTAGAGCAATCTGATAGCTACAGACACGGTTTATTTGAGCAGCCATGGCACTTTCGTCACTCAGCTCTACAAAATGACTGATTTTGGTACGTGTCCGAGAGTTTTTGAATTCCCGCGCCTTGCAACACCATGCTCTGAAATCGTCTCCGCCGAGGCTCCGAAGAGGTAATGACAAGCGATAACAAGAAAACGACTTATTTTAAAGCGCTCTCTAGCGGAAGTCGGAAATTTATATGTATGAAGCATTTTATAAAAATTAAAGCATAGTTAGTGCTCATTGTGCTTTAAAGTTACCCAGCCTGATACAATTTATTTCTATTTGAAATGTGCCTGTGAAATTCGCGTCACCATGGGAAAACATGCATGCGAGTCAAAATTTCAGAGCGAATGAGGAAATTTGAATCTGAATGTAACAAGTGCGCAAGCGCTCAGACGTGGAGTGTGAAAGTAAAATTTTAATCACATCTTATACACAAATAGCGTTAGAACCAAGACATTTCACATCCCCACTAACCAAAAAAATTTTTGAATTTGGAATCTTCCCAGTTTAAAAAATTACAAATCCAAAGAAGATCTTGCTAGCCAGTCTGACACTTTAAACCTCTTTTCCATTAGCAAGGTAATAACAAGGGTAATAAAACCAAATTTTATTGCCTGACACCCCCTTGTCACAACTTCATTAAGATCGGCATATCATGGATCATATGACAAATCGTCCAGTTTCCAACTGATAATCAAAGCATGCCGCGTGGTCCTATTTGTTGCTGTTACACCAAAATCCGCATTTATAAATACATATCACAACTCACAAGTATATAAGAGCTGAACTTGAGACTTGTCATGCACGAACTTGACTCACCGGAAATCTGGGTCCATTGCAGTTAGTCATGAACAGGAGGGTGGGGGGGGGGTCACGGGACCCATCAAATTCCATATCTAGACCTAAATTCCTCGGCTATACCAACTTAGAGTTTGATTCCAGTCACGGGTCATATACTTTACTAATGGGCAAACTGGGCCCACTTGCCCATCAACGGAGAGGGTGGGGAGTGGTTCAACTCCACATATATATTCCCAACCCGATGATTTCATCTCCCTATCTCCAGTTATTGTCAAGTTGAAAACATAAAATGGGCAATCTGGGCCCAGTTGCCCCTGAACCAAGTGCGGGTGGGGTTTGGGGCCCGCAAAAAGCAAAAAGAGACTCCAGTGCTCACAGACCTACCAAGTTTCAACTTGGTACCTGTTTATTCCTGTCACGGGTAACAAACTTTTCTGGGCCCAGTTGCCCGTAAACGGGGTGGGTGGGGGAGGTGCACTTTGAAAGTAATTTCCCAGCCGTAGGATCTACAAGTACAAGGAATTTCATCGTCCTATGTCCAGGTCTGGTCAAGTTATGAACATTATTCACTGGGCAATCTGGGCCCATTTGCCCCTGAACTGGATTGGTGTGGGGGGTAGGACTCCCAAAAGGCACAACTAGACCAAAATGCCCACAAGTGTACCAAGTTTTACCTGCACTGGTTCACGAGTTATGAGCTCCACAAAATACGGTGAAAACCGGAAACCGAAAACCGAAAGACGAAAGCTGCTACAGCGCTCGCAATAGTGGATTGTTCAAAAGAACACTCCACTAAAAATCGGACTGTCTGTATTCGTACCTTAAGTCTTGCACGGGCATCAGTTATCAATGATAATAACAATAATAGTATTTTATCGGTTCCTAGGGAAATAACAAGTTCGCTAAAAGGCCACAAAATAAAAAGTCCAGTTTGGGAGGTCCAGTTCTATAGGACAAACCATAAACAAAATTATGAAAAATCGCTTTGTTTTTATAGCGAATCTTGTAACCAAACCCTGCAGCTAAGAGCGCACGATTTCCATATTATCACGTGCACCACAGTTACATGACGGGCGACTGAGCTGTCTGCAAATTTAGCACGCTATTATCAATATCTCTTTCGGTCATTACTATTTTTCTGTTGTTTCTTTGTTTCTTTTCTTCCTGGTTTTACTTGCATGTCATCTTACTGTTTGTCGAGTCCGCACCGATCTTCCGTCGTCATTGTCTTGAAACCATTCAGAAGAGAGCCTTGAGAATCATCTGCCGCCAGGGCAAAGTGACTTATATCCTCCTCCTCAATGAATTCCTCCTCCCTACTTTAGCAGCCCGACGTCTTACTCTTTGTATTAGTTTCGGGAACAGTCTGCGTTCCCACTCAAGTTTCGAGCACCTATTTCCCACCCCGTATGGCCCGCCAAAACATCGACTACCTCGAGCTAAAGCACAAAAAGTTCCGGTTCTTAACCCCGTCAGTACAAGAACCGAACGCTACAGAAAGAGCTTTATACCATCTTTGTCGAAGTTTTGAACAACTGATCAACTCTTTCCCCTTAATGTTTTAATTGTCTAGGGTTTGTATTCTGTTTATAATTTTTTGACTATTGCTTTATTATGTATAACCACCTTATTAAATGTTATGTAATTATGATGTACCTGGCGAAAACGGCAAGTTCGGCAATTTAATCCAATGTTATGAAAGTTTCGTTTTACAATAAATTATCAGTACCTTAGAAAATTAATAATGTGAAGAAAATTCACTTTCTGAACCAACTTCAGTGTACGGAAGACCAAGCATTCTGTATCACAGAAATGTCTGACCCACGGAAGACTTTTATGAAGGGTCTAGATATTTAAAGAAACAGATCTGTTTCATGGTTCAAACCCTAAAATTATATGCAGGACTGGAGCATTTTTGGACCATTAAAAGTACGTGATGTTAGTTTTTGGGATCCCAAAACGTAAGTGGGGGGATACCTATGACATCGCAAAAGTTGTCTAAGCTGTATGTCCGTCCGTCTGTACGCTCTGTAACTCTCGAAGGGAATGAGATATGTTGATGAAGCTTGGTGTGAGGATTCTTTGGGTCAAGAGTAAGGTCAAGTTCGTAGACGGGCTCTGTAGCCCTATATTTAGGGGTGGGGGAGGGGGTTTAAATTAAGGGGCAAACAAAATATTTTTAAACAGCTAATGTAATAGTCGATTATGGGGTAAGAAGACATGGTGAACACGACGGTGAAAACCATTTTCTCACCGGACTAGTAGTTCGCACGGAATCCGGCAAAAACCGGAAAGTTTGTTAAAAGTAACAGTTTTACTGGAAGTTGATTAGATGTTCGATTTAGGGATAAGAAGAACACATTTTCTACCCGGACAACTTGTTCGCCCGGAATCCGGCCAAAACCGGAAATTTGGCAGAAGTAAAGCAGGAAGTTCGATCAGCATCGTTAAAATAGATATGGCTTATAGAGGTATATCTGAACTTGGTTTTCTCAGATGATTAGCCTGGCGAAGACTGGATCTGGTGAAGAAAAGACCCGATTGTCTGGATCAAATATTAAATTTTTGTGATCCCATCGAAACCTTTGGTCTTGTTATTTCAGGAGTGTGCAGGAAATAAGTTGAGATGATTCAATTCACCCGTATACTGGATGGTATACTCTTTCTGTTAATTGACCAAGGGCTTCATGGACATCTATATGTCCATCAATGTTTTTTAGCTTCATGTTACACGCAAAGACGATATCTTACCTCTTCAAGTACTGGTTTTAACTGGTAGTCAAGAGACAGGGCTCGGAAACGAACCAGCTGACCGGGTTTGTACCATGGTTTGTCTGTTTGAATTAAGGTGATCAGGGAAGGTTCTCGAAGCTGCACCTGTAAGATAAAAATCATAAGACAACGCTTGCTTTTTCGACAGCCAGAAAAGATCAGTAACGAGAAAACTTGTGAAAGTGAGGTCCGCTGGATGCATAGGTCGGTTTATGCACGACTTACTTTCTTTTCTCCTATAAGGGGTTTCGGATATCCCGCCAGAAACGCTCTAAAGGAGAGGGTGCCTTCGGATGAACTTGGAACATCAGGTATTGAAAGAACGACGCAGTCCGTTGATGCTGAAATGTAGGTCTGGTTAAAGACGGCCTGAATATACACTATTTCTGTTTAAACCAGTTCAACTCTCTATTTCGCTTTACCTTCAAACTTTCCTTCCACTTTTCGCAAAACAGTGACATTGATAAAGGTTAACTTCTGACTTCGCTGGAAAATAACACCGAGACGGCCAGTAAAAACAACCTATCCGAAACAAAGGCCAGGGAGGTTGTGAAAATATCTAGTGAGCCGAGGCGAGGTTGATATTTATAAATGGCCGTCGGGGTTGTTATTCTGATATGAACCGAGATGGAGGCAAATTAACTATTATAACCTTTCCGAACAGAATGTTTTTTACAGGTAGGAAACTAAAACTAAACTAAAACACTAAAATTACCAGTCCATTTTCTTGTAACATAGGCTAACCAGAAATTATGTTTCATTCTAACTGGTCTGCTGACTTTAAAACAACAACGTTAAGGACCAGGTCAATTGTCTTTTCTTGGATGTAGGCTAGTGGGTCCACTTTGGCGCCTAATTCTGCGCAGAAAAAAGCCAGATATGACCCAACTCTCAGTGTTTGCCACTGTCACAGAATTCAGATTTTCGCTTCTTCGACAAAGTGAGCCAGTATTTTGTGAACGGTTCGTTACCAGCAAATACAAAAATAAAGCACACAAGTTGAGACATATAATTCTCTTTCACTTTTCAAACAACTTTTTTCTGTATTGTTTTTGTTTTTCTCTCTGAAAGTAATGTTTTCAATTTATTTTGTGGAGGCCAGCTTGATCTTTTCAGTATTTAAGGAGAAGTGCTCGATGCGAACCTATACGACATGGTATCAACCTTGACAAAAGTCACTGCTATAATATACCTGTGGGACATAGGAAGATGTGCATGTTCGAGAAAAGTTATAAGTGCAAAGACATGCACTTCCTCAGTGCCGTCTTTTACTTTTGTGGACCCGAGGCCATCCATGAATTCAGCAGTCAAAACTATAAAACGCCGTCACATTAACACACACAATTCTTGGTCGAGCAACACTATGATCACATCAGACCATAATTTCGGTAACGTAAACGACGACGTAAAGGTAGCTGGTCACATCTGGATTGTAACGAACGAGGCTAGCAACCGTAGCCTGATTTCTCAGCAAGTTACATCGGCAGCTTGGCCTCTCATTTCATCTGGCCCCCCAGCACTGGCCTAACCGGCTTAAGGGAAAAGCGGCACTGCACTTCCTTGAGATCGGTAAATGCAGAGCCGTCTAGCACCTTTGCTCATACCCATGTTAGTTCCGCGATGCCGGAGTTCGTGAATTCGATCCATGAGCATAGTTGACACGGATTTCGCATGGGACAGCAAGAACAAGTTATTTTATTCTTGGGACAGTGTGTGCACGTAGCTTAACATTCACTACTTTTACTAGATAGGCTATTCAAATAACCAAGGACCATTTTGTTTACTTTTACTGATCGCAAGGCACCTGTTTGTATATATCTGAACCATTGGCCATTGCTGAGTTGTTATTTTGACTCGAGGAAAAAATAACGTAGAACCTCTTCCCTTTCAAAGAGAAAAATATACTCTAGTTTGAGTGTGTTAAATTCATGAAACGTAACAGGGTGTTTATCCTGAGATTTCAAAAGTAGTTTACCAGTCTCACTTTTTTAATTTACATGTTTTTAGAGAAAATTGTAGCAATAGATGGAAACTATTCCTATTCCAACTTTTATTTTCTGAAACCATAACCTTACCCTTCAGGCTCCGGAACTTGGTAAGGAAAGCTGGTAGCCTATTAGTAATGACCTTTTTAAGGGTTGGAATGATTTCTAGAAATATTTATGTCGCACGCTGCAACGAGGATGATACTTAACCAGAGGTAGGGTATTATATAAGGAATACACTCACGGTGATAACCGAAAGGGGGACAAGCTTACCCAACTGAAAGTGATAAGTTCTTGTCTCTTGGTCTGACAGCTTCAGCTCCAAGGTCGCATTACCTTCCTTGGTTGCATTGTAAAGACTCAGACAGACCGTTTCCTCCGATCCCTTCTGAAATACCTTTGGGCCAAGTAGAACGAACGAGCTAATAAAATATATATATATGTAAAATCCGATAAAATCACAGGAAACAATAATACTCCAACATTAATAAGAGCACGGGATTAAAATCATAAAGATAAACTGACTAAACTGAACTGACTTTATTTACAGATACAGGTCAATAGGCCTATTGCATCCCGGCATACAACCCACAAGAAAATCTTTTCCAGCTGAAAATTAATCATGAAGGTACATCCGTGGCGGTGGAAGAGGTGGAAGCTCCTACGGCACTTAACAAGTAATCTTGTTATTTGTTGACACCCTACAGGCGGCTACCTTAATGTCAATTCCTCGACGTAACAAGATTCTGTGGGTTAAGAGAGATCATGTTCCAAATAACTATTGAAACGCGATGTCTCAATCTCCATCCAGTTCCTTAGTACGGTATCACCTTCTCCGCGTAACGAGACTTTAATTTCGTGATGTAAAGCAATACCTTGTAAAGCAACCCCCAATAACTAACTGGTATCCAAATCCGTTAACTGGATTAATTTCGCTGAAACCTAAGGGGGGGGGGGCAGTGGCGACGTTCAGGGCCCCCTTCGGGCCCCATGGCGCAGGGTCGGTTTGAAGTGCTTGGGCAGGGAGGGGGTAATAACGTAAGGTGTAAATCCTGCACGGCTGAAGAGTTAAACGGTTTACAAACTACAGACAAGAACGAACTAAAACACATCAGGAAAACTAACCAGTTTGTGAAAGGTTAAATTTTAGATTTTAAAAGGGTCCATCCCCGAAATTTTGAGCGGGAACCTCAAATATATGACGTAGAGCAAACTACAATAGGCGCCGCAGACGAAAATTTTGTACCGTATTCTTTAAGATCAGAGTGCCTTTTTGGATTACAAAGTGAAAAGAAAGGGAAACCTAATATAGATCAGCTCATAGTGTTTAGTCACGACACATTTAACAAGACCAAAGGTTTCGATATGGGATCCCAAAAATTCTATATTTGATCCACACAATTAGGTTTTGTCTTCGGCAGATCCAGTCTTCGCCAGACTCCTTGAACATTTTTACTCGTAAAATTTAGAAACTGATTTAGGCCAAATAGCTACTCATCTCAGAAAACCAAGTTCAGATATGGATTCAGCATGTGTGTTTACCCCTATAAGTCATGTCTATTTTGACGAAACCGATCGAACGATCCTGCCTCTGCCAATTTTCCGGTTTCGGTGAAATTCCGGAATTACTTGTCCGACGAAAAATTAGAGCTGAAACGAATTCAGCGTATCTCCTTACCCCAATATCCAAAACCTAATCAACTTCAAATAAAAATTTAACTAATAACAAATTTTCCGGTTTCAGCCGGATTCCGGACGAACTATATGTCCGGCTAAAAGACGACTGTCATACACGGATGCAGCATCTCTTCTTACCCCTAAATCGGACATCTACTCAACTACAAATACAACTTTTTCCGATTTGGGCCAGATTCCGGGCGAAGTACTTGTCCGGCGAGAAAGTAGTTTTCATATTCGTGTTCAGCATGTCTTCTTACCCCTTAATCGACTATCTCATTAGCTGTTTAAAAATATTTTGTTTGTCACTTAATTTGATCCCCCTCCCCCACCCCTAGATATGGGGCTATAGAGCCCATCTACGAACTCGACCTTTTCCTTGACCCAAAGGATCCTCTCTCCAAGTTTCATCAAAATATCTGATTCCCTTCGAGAGTTATCGTGCTCACAGGAGGACAGACGGACGGACGGACAACTTTTGCGATGTCACTACTCACAGACAATGCTCTCTTCATGTTCAGAGTTCAGACACACAAGTGATCCAGGCTCAAACGCGCCTTGAAGAAACTCGATCCTCGAACAAATCGAACAACGGATCATTAGTCGCGCTTTTTGCCAAAAGAGCTCAAAGGACTCTCTCCCAAATCCTCTGTCCTTTCTGTTAATTTGGCCGATTTTGGCAAAGAGGAGTCAGACGCCCTTCTCTAAGCATATAAGTCAACTTACGTCAGACTTGCCAACCTCCTTTGTCCGCCGGCCTGGGCACAAAGTACAAAGCCCTTGATCCAAAAACGGTCAAAAGAGCAGTAAGGAGTGAGCGCTTGGTCAAAACAAGAGCTGAAAGCTCATATGGCACTTGAAAGAACAGTTAGCATGTTTGTCAGGTAAGGTTTGTAGTTGTCAAGGTCGGATCTCTCTCCCGAGATTCCCCTCATCAGAAGGCGGGATTGATATAGTAAATTTGAAATGGTTATTCATCTAGATTTCAAATTTAACATCTGAAAAACTTGTTCTTGACACTTGTCAAGTTTCATGGATATCCGATTACCTGTTCCAAAGTTATGCATGTTACTAGTTTCCGGATTCCCCGTCCCTCCGCTCCCCTCACGATGACCAGATTGGGGAAGTGATTATTTTTAAGTTAATCTGGTCGTTTCCCTGATACGCCTGCCAATTTTCATCGCCCTAGCTTATGTACGTGGAAGCGTATCATGAGATTTCCGGTTCCCCATCCAGCCCCCCCCCCAGTTTTCGGATCCGGTCCAGATTTCAAATCGAGCATCTGAGACACTTGTTCTTGACACCTGTCAAGTTTCATGGATGTTCGATTACCTGTTCCAAAGTTATGCATGTTACTAGTTTCCGGATTCCCCATCCCTCCGCATCCCCCACGATGGCCGGATCGGGGAAGTGATTACTTCTAAGTTAATCTGGTCGTTTCCCTGATCATATGCCTGCCAATTTGTATCGTCCTAGCTTATGCGGAAGCGTTTCACGAGATTTCTGGCTCCCCCTCCAGCCCCCCCCCCAGTTATCGGATCCGGTCCAGGTCTGAAACTGAACATCTGAGACACTTGTTATTGACACTTATCAAGTTTCATGCATGTCCGATTACCTGTTCCAAAGTTATGCATGCTACTAGTTTCCGGATTCCCCATCCCTCCGCTCCCCCATGATGGCCGGATCAGGCAAGTGATTATTTCTACGTTAATCTGGTCTTTTCCCTGGTATGCCTGCCAACTTTCATCGTCCTAGCTTATATGGAAGCGTTTCACGAGATTTCCGGTTCCCCCTCCAGCTCCCCCCCCCAGTTATCGAATCCGGTCCATTTAACATTTGAGACACTTGTTCTTGACACTTGTCAAGTTTCATGCATGTCCGATTACCTGTTCAAAAGTTATGCATGTTACTAGTTTCCGGATTCCCCATCCCTCCGCTCCCCCCACGACGGCCGGATCGGGGAAGTGGCTATTTCTAAGTTAATCTGATCGGGTCCCTGATATGCCTGCCAAGTTTCATCGTCCTAGCTTATGTGGAAGTGCCAAACTAGCAAAAACGGGACAGACCGACAGACATTACGATCGCTATATGGTACTTGAGTAAGCTCAAGTGCCATAAAAGTGGGAAAATGAACAGTTGACAAAAACGCGACTGTGTGTGTGAAGTGAAGTGATTTTTTTCTGGGTATTAATTTGTTAATCCTGGGTAGCTCTGGGCCCCCTTCGAAGGCCAGCGGGGCAGGTGCGCCCCCCCCCCATAATGACGCCTCTGACTGAATTAAGTCAACTCAAGGAAAATTAGCTCTATGCCTAACAAGGATTTGAAACTTACGGTTCAGCGGCGGCGGCAGTAGCAACGGCAAAAAGTTGAAAAATCCATGCGGCTAGCATCATCCGAAGTTAAAACATGGACTGTCAAAAGATTGCTTGATTCTGAAAATCATGTCCGTCTTCAGCTTTATCTAAACATCTCTTGTTCCGTGGTTTTTCCGCAAGAGGTTCAACTACCTAAAGACAAGAGGAAACGACCTACCCATTGTTTTCATTAAATAAGCTTTCGAGCTAACCTTCATTAATGAATCAATATTTACTCCCTGAGGCCACAGATGGTCGTTGTATTCTATCATAAGAAACATGCACCATTTATAGAACGACATCTATAAAAAGCATCATATTTTCCACCTGCATCATCAGTCGAGTACGCAATCTGCCTCGGCAGTGTATCTCCCTCTAGTTTGATTATCGAGGTAATGGATGCCACATGTCAGGATTTTCCATGTTGGAAAATGAAATGACGCGCATCTTCGCAAGCATGACAACACAGACAACACCATCTTCGGCTGTTTGTTTTGTTTTTATGGTCCATGCCCTTCGGCCAAGTGCCATATAGCAATCGCAATTTCTGTCCGTCTGTCGGTTTGTCGGTCGGTCTGTCCGGGTTTTACTAGTTCGAACGTAAGCTAGTACGATGAAACTTGGGAGGTATATCAGGGACCCAAAAAGATTAACTTGGAAATAGTCACTTTCCCGATCCGACCATCGTGGAGGGAGCGCAGGGAGAGGGAATCCGGAACCTTGAGGTATTTACAACTTACAACTTTTGAGTGAGTGATCGAATCTTAATGAAACTTGATATTTGGAAAGACCTCGTGTCTCAGACGACCCGTTTCAAATCCGGACTGGATCCTGCGACTTTGGGGGGAGTTGAAGCAGGGGTGGCCCGAAGGGGGGTGAAGGGGCGTCGCCTTGTTTTAACAGGAGCTACGAGCTCATATAGCACTTGTTACGAGTAGATGGTACAAGAAAGTACACGAGAACGTCACAAACTAAACCCGCAATCCAAAATGCGGTTCGGACTTAGAAATAGAATATGCTTTTTTCACTCTAGTCTGATCATTTCTGGCATCGCCTCAGATCATCTGACGCAAATGACTGTTGTAACTTCCAAGTATCAGCCCAATAAACCCACTGGTTTGATTCATAGACGTGCCACGGTTTCCAGTACTTCCCTCCGACTTCCCCTACCGCGGCCGAATACAGCTCGGATTCGTGAATTGATCACCTGAAGCATCTTTGCTCACCACCTACCAAGTTTCACTCGAATCTGGGTGTTTTTCGGTGAATCTCTGACATCTCCTCTTCCCGCACAGCAGGTTCGACTGGAATCGGAGCGTAGAATATCCAATCCCTCGACTACAAGTGTTTCACGAATTTCCTGTGCCCGTCTCCGACCCCGCACAAGTATCGGATCCTATTTCATTCATTCACAAATTAGCGGTTTTCACGTTGGCGCTTGTCAACCATATCTAGACTTACCGCTGTCCGACGCGGGGACTGGACGCAAAATGTTTGAAAATTATGCGCGCCGTGGTTAGAAGTGGGAAAACCATGCAAAATAAGAGGAGTCCGAAACGTAAGATGGACCTGTCGGCCTACCGAGTCTTCTAGAAACGTGGAAATCATTTTGCGTGACGAAAAATGTGAAATATATTTATCATGAACTTATTTTTTGAAAGATTTGGTGGTGGACATGGAAGCTTTCGGCACAGCCGAACAAGCGCAAAAAAGTAGCGCAAGACATGCTTTCTATGCATCGCAAACGGACCTTACTCGTACCGCCGCCCACTAGGCTCGCGACATTTATAGCGAGACACAATTGTGGGTTTCAGTACATCTAAGATGCGGTCTATACAATATCGAGGAAAGAGAGGAGGTTGTATCTTTTTTTGCTGTGTTCGTAATGTTCAGTTAAAGGAGCCAGCGCTGGTGAACGACTGACCGAGTTTCAGTAGGGACGTTACTTATCGCTGGTGGTGCTAGTGTCGCTGCTATTCGAGTGTGTGTCACTTTTTGAAGTCTTGGCACTACTCCCTAGTGTTATTTTGCTCTGATCGAAAAACCAGAATAAGAGTGGTCCTTTAAATAAGGCAGTTTAAAGTTTTGATAAAAGTTTTTAACGCTATTGAGTGGAGGTAGAGATTGGATTGCTTAATTCCATTGTGAGGAAGAAGGAAAACTGAGCAACGCACAAATTTTCAGCAAGCTGCTTTGTGATTTCGCTATTATTTGGCTGCGACAAGACCTCCTCTTGGTACAAAAAAACTAACAAAAACAAGAGCTACGAGCTCATATGGCACTTGTTACGAGTAGGCGGTACAAGAAAGTAAACGAGAACGTCACAAAGTAAACCCGCCATCCAAAATGCGGTTCGGACTTAGAAATAGAATATGCAGTTTCACTCTAGTCTTTTCTGGCATCGCCTCGGATCATCTGGGGCAAATGACTGTTGTAACTTCCAAGTATCATCCCAGTAAACCCACTGGTTTGATCCCTAGACGCGCCACGGTTTCCAGTACCTCCCTCCAACTTCCCCCTACCGCGGCCGAATCCGGCTCCGTTTCCTGAATGGATCACCTGAAGCATCTTTGCTCACCACCTACCAAGTTTCACTCGAATCTGGGCGTTTTCGGTAGGTGCCGCTCCCCCACCGTGGTCGGATCCGGTTCAGACAGTAAAATATGCCATCTAGGACACATGCTTACTCTACATTCCAAGTCGCATTTAAATCGCTGCACTCGTTTGACCCCTATGCGAGCCACAAGATTTCCAGGACTCCCCCTACTGTGGCCGAATACGACTTGAAAACATAAAAACTGAATCTCTGACATCTCCTCTTCCCGCCCAGCAGGTTCGACTGGAATCGGAGCGTAGCCTATCCAATCCCTCAACTATAAGTGTTTCATAAATTCCCTATGCCCGTCTCCAACCCCCGCACAAGTATCGGATCCTATTTCATTCATATCCCATCACCCGTTCAAAAGTTATGCACGACACTAGATTCCGGATTCCCTATCCCTCCACTCCCCTACGATGGTCGGATCGGGGAAACGACTATTCTCAAGTCAGTTTAATTTTCATCGTCCTAGTACGGTATATGAAGAAGTACCGAACTCGCGGGATTGCCAGAAATCCGGGACCCCCAACTTTCGCACAGTGCCCGGATCCGGTCCGGTTATGTTATTGACGTATCTAGGACTTATAATTGTTCTTCCGACCAAATCTCATCCCGATCCCTCCACTCTATAAGAGTTTCCAAATTTTTCCGGTCCCCCTCCAACTCTCTCGAAAGTCACCGAATCCGGACCGGATTTGAAGTGGGACGTCTGAGGCATGGGTCTATCTAAATATCAAGTGTCATTAAGATCCGGTCATTCGTTAAAAAGTTATAAAATATTAAAATATTCCGGATTCCCCTCCCTCCACTCCCCCCAGGTGGTCGGATCGGGAAAACCACTATTCCCATACCCAGTCCATCTGTTGGGGTCCCTGGCATGCCTGCCAAGTTTCATAGTTCTAGCACATCAGGATGTACCGACCTCGCGGGATTACTAGAAATTGGGAACCCCCCCCCCCCAACTCTCCAACAGTGGCCGGATCCGGCCCAGTTATGCCATTCACGTATCTAGGACTTGTGCTTGTTCTTCCCACCAAGTTTCATCCCGAACACTCGATTCTAAGCGTTTCTCAAGATTTCCGGTTCCCCGCTCAACTCCCCCCCCCACAGTGTCACCGTATCCGGTCCTGATTTAAAAATGACGCATCTGAGACACGAGATCTTTCTATATATCAAGTTTCATCAAGATCTGATCACCCGTTCGTAAGTTAAAAATACCTCACTTTTCGGACTCCCCCTCCCTACACCCCCCCCCTCCCAGATGATTGGATCGGGAAATGACTATTCTCAAGTCAATCTACTCGGGTCCCTGACATGCCTGCCAAGTTTCATCGTCCTAGCATATCAGGATTTACCGACCTCTTGGGATCGCTAGAAATTCGGACCCCCCCCCCCCCCCAACTGTCCCACAGTGACCGGATCCGGCCCGGTTATGCCATTCACGTATCGAAGACTTGTGCTTGTTCTTCCCACCAAGTTTCGTCCCGAACACTCGATTCTAAGCGTTTCTCAAGATTTCCATTTCCCCGCTCAACTCCCCCCAGTGTCATCGGATCCGGTCCGGATTTAAAATGAGGCATCTGAGACACGAGATCTTTCTATATATCAAGTTTCATTAAGATCCGATCACCCGTTCGTAAGTTAAAAATACCTCACTTTTCGGACTCCCTCTCCCTCCACCCCCCCCCCCCCTCCCAGATGATCGGATCGGGAAACGACTATTCTCAAGTCAATCTGCTCGGGTCCCTGACACGCCTGCCAAGTTTCATCGTCCTAGTACATCAGGATGTACCGAACTCGCGGGATCACTAGAAATCCGAATCCCCCCTAACTCCCCCACAGTGACCGGATCCGGTTCGGTTATGTCACTCACGTATCTAGGACTTGTGCTTATTCTTCCCACCAAGTTTCATCCCAATCGCTCCACTCCAAGCGTTTCCCAAGATTTCCGGCTCCCCCCTCCAGCTCCCCCCAAAATCACCGGATCCGATCTAGATTTCAATCACGTCGTCTGGGGCACGAGGTCTTTCCAAATATCAAGTTTCATCAAGATGCGATCACCCTTTCGAAAGTTCTAAATTCCAAAATATTCAGGATTCCCCCTCCCTCCACCCCTACTCCCCCACGATGCTCGGATCGGGGAAGTCGCTATTTCCAACTTAATCATTTAGGGTCCCTGATATGCATGCCAAGTTTCATCGTCCTAGCTTATGTGGAAGAGCCGGAACTAGCAAAACCCGGACCGACAGACCGACCGACAGACAGACAGACCGACCGACGGACGGACAAATTGCGATCGCTATATGGCATCCTGTTTTACTCGCATATGATTTGTATCTGTCTCACTTAGAATTTGCAGATGATTTTTTGCCCGTCAAAATTACAGTGGGTCAGAGGCGTCATTAGCTCAACTATTTTTTGGTTTGGGGGGGGGGGTATTTACCGACTGGCTGGTCTGTTTTGACAAAAAATCGACTACTTTTACGGAAAATCGCGGCGCTTCGCGCCTACTCGGCTGTTTTTTACCGACTGGCCAACAACATTGTGGGGGCGTCCCCCTCCCCCATACGTGACGCCCCTGCAATAGGTTAGTTGTTAAAGTGAAGTCTGACTGGACAGCATGAGTAAACCAAAAGCGAGAGACAAGTTTACGTGCATGGACTGTGGGTCAAACTTTGACTACAAGTGAAAAAGAAGGCATGAATTTTTTGAAACATAATGGAAAAGCCATCAGAATACCGGGAAAAAGAACCTCCATCTCCTTTAACAGTGCGTCGATCTCGTCCGTTTCTATCAAGAATGTATCTAGAACTTGTTCTTGTTCTTCTCACAAGCTTTCATTCTGATCCCTCCACTCAAAGCCTGCCCCGAGATTTCCGGTCTCCCTCCAATCCCTCCTCCCCAGAGCTATCGGATCCGGTCCGGACATGTAATGGGACATCCAAGACGCGAGCTCTTTCCAGCAGTAAATTTTCATTCAGATCCGATGCCCCGACCGACAGTTACCCTTTCCTCTATATTCCGGATTTATCTCCCTACTCTCCTCTCAAGATGGTCGGATCGGCGAAACGACTATTCTCAAGTCGGTTTGGTCGGGTACGTGATACGCCTGCCAAGTTTCATCATCCTAGCACATCTGGAAATACCTAAACTCGTGATCACCGGAATTCCGGAGCCCCCCCCCCCCACCAACTCCCCCATAGTGCCCGGATCCGGTCCGGTTCTGTAAAAGCCAGGCTTCACACTTCCGATTCCCAGATGTCCGAGGCTTCTGTATATTGAAGCCATGATAGTGATGACAGCGAATTTTGCTGTTCTTCAACATTTCCTAGATGTCCTTTCGCACTTTAAATATCTCTCACATCCCAGTCCCAACTGTCAATCGCTTTCCCTTTTATTCCTACAGTTGCATCTTTGTTGTGTCTCTCGGACGGGTTACCTCTATGGCACCTTCTAGACATCCGGAATCTGGGATGTCCAACATCCCGGACTTCCAGATGTTTGGCCTGGCTTCACCTTCCGCTAGATCCTTCTTCACGAAAACGGTAGTCTGAAGAAAAATCTGGAAGGTGAAGCCTGGCTTTAAATTTTGTATCTAGGGCTTGTGCTTGTTCTTCCCACAAAGTTTCATCCCGATCCCCCCCACTCTGAGTGTTACAAGATTTCCGGTTCCCCCCTTCAACTCACCCCAAAGTCACCGGATCCGTTCCGAACATGAAGTGGGACATCCGAGACACGAGGTGTTTCCAAATAACAAGTTTCGTTAAGATCCGATCCCCTTTCAAAAGTTCAACATAGGTCCACCTCAAGATTCAGGATTCTAGATCCCTTTACTCCCCCCAGGATGGCGGATCTGGAAAGTGATAACTTCCAAGTTAGTTTGGTCGGGTCCCTAATACGCCTGCCAAGTTTTATCGCCCTAGCACATCTGGAAGTACCCAAACTTGCGATCACCTGACCGACAGACCGAGTCACCGACGGAAAAGTGATCGGTATACAAGTGCCATAAAAACTCGTATCAGTAATCAGTCAGTCGACGGCAAAAAGTCTAGCGAAACCTGTTGCGACCGACAATCCCAGACAACGTGTGTACGAGTATGCGTAAACTTGGACGCAATCACCCTGAAAAGAGGTTGAATCCAAGGTAATCAGTCTTGTCTTGGTTTTGTCCACTGTGTTTTGATGAAACCGGAGGATTGCTATGCGTTTTTTCCCCGTGAACGTTCGAGTTGTGTTGGGCGATATTTGGATTCTTCGATATATCGATATTTTCACTCCCAATATTCGATAATCGATATATCGATATCGATTTTCGGTACCATGTTTCGCGATAGTATATGTCTCGTTACGCCAAAATTCAAGAGCAAAATTGTCGTAAGAAAGCATCTTGCATGAACTCAAACTTCGAAAATACCAAAACTGAATTGCGAAGAACGTATTACTCAAATTTTGGTATATAAATGTAACTCATCTTGTCGTCAAAATATCGTTTTCGACGTCGATATTTACGTTTCGATATTCGATATCGATATTTGTTCCGATATATCGATATAACACCAGTACACTGTGCAGTCCCATGATACCAGTCCTATCCTTCCCAGTGCCAAAATTTCCAACTGTGCGATAACAACTGTTATCGCACAGCCAGCCATGCGATAACAAGTGATATGGCACGGTTGGAACTTTTTTCTTTTAACATCAGGGGAATACCAGAAAATTAAAATAAGTGTACTAGTGTTATAATCATTATCGCCCTTGCTTTTCTTCGGGCGATAATATATAATATCGTTATCGATATCGAATATCGCCCAACACCACGTTCCAGTTTAGCAAACTGCGGCTGAGTCAGGAGCGTAGAACCACCACAAGAAACGCGACGTTCAACTAGGATTGAATGTGGCAGAATTGGTTATTACTGGCAAAAGAACAGTAACGAACAAAAATGAAGCTATGAGCATCCTCATAGCTAATCTCCCCCTTTATGAGCGAACCTTGTGTGAACATTTTCAGTTCGTGCATTGGATATCTGGTTGGTTGATGTCAGTTGTACCAGGGACCCATACGTTTCCTTTACAGGGGGCTTGTCATTTCCTATGCTTCTATGTTGCTATGTTGCCCGACCCTTGCCTACTTTCAAGAAATCCCACTCGGGTCGAATCGGCATTCTTGTTTGCCTCATTGGACGTGCGCGCCAAAAAAAAACTCATCCCCCAAGGCGCCAGTAGCCAATCCCAAATTTTGTCTATCTGGCCTTGGACGTGATTGGACCATGGGTATTTCTCGAACTATCTTCCGGTCGGTCAACATTATAGCATCAGAAATCTCTTATTGACAAGCCCCCTGAATGGCAAGGCATTACAGTAAATTTATGGGTCCCTGATTGTACGTACAAATATAAATTACTAAAATTTTATACTAAATTTTCTTATGTTTGTATAACGTCCTTGTCTTGAACTGTTTTGAGCTTGTCGGTTTGTAAGGGTTACAGTCAGCCACTAGACGATACCCCGTTCGTAATCTGTGTCGAAGTAGTGACTTCGACAGGGGAAGTCTAGACGTAGCAAACTTGCAAGTACCGTACTAGAATACTTCCGCCTAAAGGGACGATACCTTTTTCTGGCTTGCCGGTGAACTAATGAAACGCGCGTATAATTTGTCTTTTGACAGAATAGAATTACTATAAACTACCTAAGATGTTTCCTAAGTAAATGTCTACCGAAGTAAATATCAGGCCGCGTTTCCACCAAACGCAAATTTTAAAAGCAGCGTCAATAATAGGCGAATTTGGATGGTTTCTGGGGGGCGAGTCCGGACACTCTTCGAGGTGTCTGGTTTTGTCCACTGCCGATGGAAGAACCCGATTCTTCGACCCGAAAATATAAATTGGAAGTAGCTGGAGGTAGAGAATTACAAAATACGTTATTCTCTCCGTTCTATGCATAACAACATGAATGGCGTGTTTTCTGCAATGTCAGAGCTTTTTTTTACATTTTGACAGTTTAGATTTTTCTTTTACAGATGGTTCGCGCCTTTCTCCGAAGGGGGGGGTCCCCCAGATAGTGTTGTAAACGTTGAAATCTGTTATGTTAAGTGTTCTACCGTAACTTTACGGAGCCCCGTTAGATAGAAATTTTACTTATTTTCCAAATTGTACAATTTTCCCAATTGTACAATTTCCCCAGCAAATGATTATTCATTTAGGCTACGTATTATACCGGTATCCAGCGTAATTAACCGGTATTTCAAGTATTTTACTGGTCTTTTGCCGCGCAAAATACCTAGAGAGATATCAGAAACAGGTCTGAACAAGCTTTTATTTGCTAAATTTTTGGGATCCCAAAACGTATGTGACCTCTGACTTAGTAAAAGTTGTTCGTCTGTCTGCTGATCGCACGATAACCATCGAAGGGGTTGAAGAATTTATTACATGATTTAGCCTTACGGCATATCCTCGGGCATACCACAACTAACAAAGAAACAAAACTAAAATTTAAACAAACTACAAATCACATCATTTTGTACATACAATCTAACCAAACGAAAGAAAAAAACAAAATTATACACACTGAATTCCATTATCAGACATAAGAAAAGCCACATGTTTTTAAATAAGATTATAACTCCAAATCCAAACGTTTAGTTTTTCTTATATATTCCAACACAACATTTCTAACGTTCCTAAATTTAAAAATCAAATCAAGATGAAACGGAAAAGGAACATTGATCCTGTTAAGGTGAAATATTAAATCTAAACGTTCACGAACAAAAATAGGGCACTCAAAAAGAAAATGGGAACATGTTTCGTTTTCACCGCAAAGGCACAACTCCGTATAAATTTTGTTTATTCTATTTAGAAAAAAATTTAGCCTACAATGACCCATAATAATCTGCGTTAGATGGTAAGAGGGTTGAACTTTGGAAACAGCTTATAAATCTTCTCTAGAAGTAAAAAACGAATTGACCAAGAACTAACTTTATTCTTGAATTCTTCATATCATCGGCCATAAAGTATGCCTTTCTATTAAGATGAAAAGTTGACGTATGGATTTCTCGTACTGTCGAAAGGAGATATTCTGTTTGAACGTGGTATGTAGATTCTATCTCGCTATACCTGTTTCATAACTTCAGTGATCGCTCTATTCCTTCCATCTACCGACATATGGTACGAAAACCGAAAACCTACGACTTCCACTAGGAGGCGCGGCGTAAAAAGGGGCGAAACATTGTTTTTTCGTGTCGAGTAGTAGTCACTTGTCGATCCGGCGTCCATATTCTCAGAATGAAAAAGTTTAAAAAAAATCTTTGTCAGAATCATAATAATTCGCGTATTTAAAGACAAGAAAGACAAAGAAGCTGGATTATTCTGGTTTCAAGTGTATAAATTTGAGCCATCAAATTATATTGGAGGATTGAATCTTCATAACTAGAGAGCCGGTATCGGTAAATCCGAAGGTATGTAGCCTAATGCTTCTATGAACCATATCATCGAATTTATTATCAATAAAAAACTTTTTTGCGATTTGTATTAATTTTTACTACGGTTGTCATACGGCAGGTGTCTACGCCGGGAACAAGTATCGGTGTTATTTTCTACAATTACCTATTTGATCAAATCCTTCTTCTTTAATTTACCCTGAAAAGAGTAATTGAATTTCTAGTCTGAGTAATAAATCTGGATGGGGGCCCAAAATAGATCTTTAACCCCGAGTTAGATCATCTAATGATGATCTAGGCCTACAGATGGTTTTAGCAGAAACAGTGTCATTTTAGACCGTCTTTAATTACTATCAGCGAAAGATACCGGATTTCATCGACAAAAGTTCTTGTTCGTAATATATGCTTATTACTTACGCCGTACACAGAAGCGATCTATAAAAGAGATCACGCACAAGCCTTGGCCGTTTAGTCACATTCTCTGAGTGAAATCACGCTGTAAAGAATTGCATGGCGCATTATGCCACAGATCGGCCACGTGTAGAAAATTTATCCGAGGTCTTATGAAACAATGTCGTCGGGTTGTCCAGCCGAATGCAGATTAACCTTTTGCTCCAGATGTCAAATTAAACGGAGTTATTGACACTCACCATGATTCCTTAAGATTCGCGGCATATGGCTAAAACAAGAGCTACGAGCTCATATAGCACTTGTTACGAGTAGTCGTACGAGAAAGTAGAAGAGAACTTCACAATAAACACCCCGCCATTCAAAAATAAGGTTCGTACCTAGAATTAGGGTATCTAGGTTCATTCAATCTGAAAGCTCTAGATGACATATTTAGAACTTATGCTTGTTCTTCCCACCAAGTTTCATCCCGATCCCTCCACTCTAAGCGATTACAAAGATTTCCGGTTCGCCCCTCCAACTCCTCCCAATGTCACCGGATCTGGTCCGGATTTAAAATGGGATGTCTGAGGCACGAGACCTTTCTAAATATCAAGTTTCGGTTACATTCTATAACCCGTTCAATAGCTGAGCTTGCCACTGGATTCCGGATTCCCCTTTTGTACACTCCCCCTCGACGGTCGGATCGGGGAAACGACATTCTCAAGTCAATAGTTCGGGTACCTGACAAGCATGCCAAGTTCATTGTCCTTGCACATCAGGAAGTACCGAACTCGTGGGATTACTACAAACTCGGATCCCCTCCAACTCGCCCACAGTGACCGGATCCATTTCGGTTATGCTATTCACTTGCTCTTCCCACCAACTTTCATCCCAAACCCTCCACTCTAAGCGTTTCCCAAGATTTCCGGTTCCCCCGTCCAACTCCCCCCAGTATCACCGGATCCGGTTCGGATTTAAAATGGGGCGTCTGAGACACGAGATCTTTCTATACGTCAAGTTTCATCAAGATCCGATCACCCGTTCGCAAGTTAAAAATACCTCACTTTTCGGATTCCCCCTCTCTCCACCCCCACCGCCCAGATGGTCGGATCCAGGAAACGACTATTCTCAAGTCAACCTGTTCGGGTCCCATACACGCCTGCCAAGTTTCATCGTCTTAGCGCATCAGGAAGTACCAAACTCGCGGGATCACTAGAAATTCGGATCCCCCCAACCCCCCCCCCACTGTGAACGGATCCGGTCCGGTTATGTCAATCACGTATCTAGGGCTTGCTTGTTCTTTCCACCTTTCATCCCGATCTCTCTACTCAAAGCGTTTCCCAAGATTTCCGGTTCCCCCCTCCAGTTCCCCCCATGTCACCGGATCCGGTCCGGATTTAAACTGGGATGTCTGAGACACAAGGTACTTCTATATATCAAGTTTCATTAAGATCCGATCACCCGTTCGTAAGTTAAAAATACCTCATTTTTCCGGATTCCCCTCCCTCCAACCCCCCCGGATGGTCGGATCCGGGAAACGACTATTATCAAGTCAATCTGTTCGGGTCCCTGACATGCCTGCCAATTTTCATCGTCCTAGCACATCAGGAAGCACCGAACTCGCGGGATCACTAGAAATCCGGATCCCCCCCCCCTAGCTCCCCCAAATTGAGCGGATCCGGTCCGGTTATGTCAATCCCGTATCTAGGACTTGTGCTTGTTCTTTCCACCAACTTTCATCCAGATCTCACCACTCTAAGCGATCTTCAAGATTTCCGGTTTCCCCCTCCAACTACCCCCCATGTCACCGGATCCGGTCTGGATTTAAAATGGAAGGACTGAGACACGTGGTCCTTCCATATATCAAGTTTCATTAAGATCCGATCACCCGTACGTAAGTTAAAAATAAGTCATTTTTCCTATTTTTTCCGGATTCCCCTTCCCTCCACTCCCCCTCAGGTGGTCGGATCGGGGAAGCGACTATTTCTAATTTAATCTGGTCCGGTCCCTGATATGCCTGCCAAGTTTCATCGAACTAGCAAAACCCGGACCGACAGACCGACAGACTGACCGACCGACCGACGGACGGACAGAAATTGCGATAGCTATATGGCACTTGGCCGAAGGGCAAGTGCCATAAAAACTGGGTATAAAGGTCGAAAGTACGACAACAGAGAATCCATGGTGTAATTATTTCGAATGAATGATTGATGATTGATGTATTTAAATCAGCCAAAAAAGCCATAATCTAAAAAAAAAAAAAAAAAAAATTATACATCAACAAAACAACCGCAACAAAACAATTTTCACTGCCCGTAAAATCAGTGCGGAGCTATTTCGTAAATTAGAGCACGGCTAAGTGCTCCTTGTATTAATTCGTATGTTGTTCGTACTACGTTCGTTTACGAAAAGAAAATGGCAAGAGAAATTGGCTGGGGGACAGGCGAAAGGAACGACGAAATGCTTGGCATTCGCCCATACATGTTTGAGCCACAGTTTCCACCAATCTCACCACTGGGACTGAAAAGCCGCGTTATCGTTGAGATTCATATAGCTGAACATTAAAAAATCGCTGGACACAATCCAAATAATGCAGTGTATAAGTTGGCTTTTCAGTTAAACTTAAGCAGGAACAGCGTATTTTCGGTCCCTCTTCGAAAATAAATCACCACCAGTGCCTGGGACACGCAAAGCAGCTAAACACGCAGACAGCGTACAGTCAAACAAGATCGACCAGTATCCGCAACTGTGCCAAATGTAAAATGGAAACTCACACGTGTCCAATTTGCCAAAATAGTAAACAGGTTTTTACTGATCTTTTTTTTTTTTTTTTACCGAATCGAAAGCAACCAAAGTAGTTTGAACAAAACAAGACTAGCAAAGAGGCTAACAAATTGTTCCTTAGTCTACAGGATAGACGCAAATCTTTCAATAATGAAACCTTCTGCTCCTCTTTGACTTTCCCCACCATGTTTTTGGCACAAAAGACGCATGTCCTACTATGATGCAATCGGCGCAATAAAAACATGCGATGTGCTAATATTTTAAGTGTGTTAAAGCTCCGTGGTAGGCCGAGATTCTCTCGTTCACTTAAAGGACTCCTCGTACCTGTAAGGCCAATGCAATCTACTTCCACAATCTTTCCATCAATCCTACAGCACTAGACCAGACTTGCATACGGTACATAATCCCCTAACAACAAAAATTTTCTCCCTCTTGTTTCGCTATTTACACCTAAAACCGTGTGTAACTTGTCAAAAGCAGGTTTTATGATCTTCAATCATTACAAAGTACAGGATCATAAAAGTAAACAACACGAGGGGTGCTTCAAGCACCTTCGGTCATGGAAGAGGGTCAATGGAAGGAGGATTAATAAGACTTTCACTTTTCCCACTAGATTTTTGCTCATGAAACGCAGATCTTGCTCTTATACATTTGAAGCAATAAACAGGCCCAAGTTCTTAAAGCGCTGTTGCCGCAGCCCAGCTTTCTTGCTCACCACGCAAATTTTATTCTCCTAGATTTTTGGGGCTTGTGGCCAAGTTTTATAGGAGTGGCTACTAGACTCAAGCTCTTGACAACTCAGAGATCCTGATATCTACTTTGGAGGGAACGCTGGTTGGTGGATGGCTGAGAATTTTAATTTCGGGTAACAGAACATTTCAACCGGACCGGAAATTTCGCGCGTTTTTTCACGATTATAAGAAGGATAAACTATTTTTGGCGGGCACCACAGATCCCAAATAGATAGCCCCTTGGACCTGCCAGTAGGCATTCTGACAATGTATTCGAGATTATTCACGTATTCGACATGATTCTAGACATTATAGTCGTCGAACAAAGATATAATGGTGATAAGGCTTGTGGTCAGATCAAAATTTAACTTTTTTTGCACTCTGACAGGGTAGACGTAACAGTGTTCGGTGTGGCTGGAAATGCAACAAACATCTACTTTTTCTGCAGTGACAAATCCCATCTGTCTTTCAAGTTTAACTGAAAAGGCAGCTTATTTTTACATCTGATATTTGAATACACTGAAACTTTTTGACCCATCTAAGGGATTTTTTTTTCCTGAGGCTTTAGTAATAACGTTCAGGATTCGGGCTGCTTGCACGACAACCCAAAACTCATCCAGACGTTGGAGAATTTGAACCAAAAAAAAAACTGCATTTCCAGGCGAGCCCGGAAAATCACGTCTGAAGAAAGTAGAAACACGATGTTGAGATATCTCTTTCAAGGAATCTGCCATCTGTAGTTTATTTTTCGGCAATGGCTTACCTTTGTAGTTGGTGAAAATTTCAAACACAGAGGGACAGGCGCATAGAGGTATCACAAATCTGAAAGAATAAGTTCATTTTATGATATCGCTTATCTGTGGATAGTGGACAAACGGAGTAAAACATTTTTATCGGGTTTCAAGGCCTATTTCAGTAAACAAGTGATGTGTAATTAGACTGTAAAATCTCAGCCCTATTCAGTAAGACTTTAACGGACGAAATCGTACGAGCATGGAAACATGACGGTCATGCGGTTGACGCTTAGTACTCTTTACCAAAACATATTTTAAACAATTTCAAGAATTGGTTAAGTTCCGCCATGGTATAAATCGTTCAAGAAAATAAAACTATGGCAATCAACAATAACAGTATGGCTAAGTAAGAACAACAGTACCATCAGAAACCCTGGTTTTGGTGCCTATTCGAAGCAGCATTTCCAATCCGCAAGGATCGCTCACTTGGAAAATCACAAATTACATAATTTTTGCTACGGTGAAAGGTATTTTCGAGCGCATTTTAGCGAATCAGCAACAATGGCTTCAGAACGTGATTTTTACCATAATGCCACCGAGCCAAACGTGTTATTACGTTTTGTTTGAAAAAATCTTTAACCCACAAAAGAACCAGAATTTGACGTATCAAACTTGTTTTAAATTAACCAATTGATCAGTGTTGAAACCTGCCATTGTCTGCAGGTAGAGCTCAGTGACAGGGTGAAACGATAAACTTGGACTTCAGGAGTGAAAGCGTGGAAGAACAGCTGCGACGTAAGTTATTTAATTTACTATTTATTTATTTTATTTTCAAAAAACGGTAAGCTAAAAGGTTGTCACTATTCGCCTTATTCCAATTCAGCGCTGTAACTGGACTAGTGATGTCCACAAGTTTCTAGGACTAGTGATTTGTTTATGCCCCCATACTCTCTATGACTAAGTCAGCAAAACGCCAGTGAATCTCGGGAAGAACCAGGAACGGCATCCAAACGAACCCTTTCTGGATTGATTCAAATCCTGTTTAAACCAATCAGCATCGTTTGTTGTGACGTTTCTGGCTCTTAGCTGGGTACACAGGTGCTTTTCATCTGAACTAAGAGTTAATCCTCAAGAGTACTGGCTCATATTCAACAACTATTTAGACACAGTAAAAAGTCGGACCCATAAGGTAGTGGGTAACTTTCACTATCTACTGAAACACATGCAAAACCTCCACTACGGTGGAAGCAGATTGCAGATGTTCTACTCGTTAACCTGTAGATCTATCTTACTACGTCTGTGACGTTACTCCGTCTGTGACAAGTGCTGATGGTGAGGATATGGGGGGTTAAGAGGGATTAACAGAAACTACTCCACTTTAAAGCACCGATCTGGAATATGGCAAAATACAAATAGTCAAATTAACAATCACGACAAAGCTGAAAGAAAATGTCTCACTCCTCCAGTCTTGGAATTCCACGAGAAACTTGGAATTAATGGATGAAATTTTATTTTATCGAAATGTAAGGCAGAGGATAGCATTTTGCATTACATGAGATCCTGAAACACAGCCACAAAAAAAAGAGGACCAAAGATGTCAGTGGGATATAAATGGGAATGCGTACTGGATTCCATGATACAGATAATCGAATCCTTTCTTGGATATATTTTAGTTATACTTATTTATTTACAACGTGTAATTTTCGCCTTATTATCGTCATTAAACCTTTCACGTTATTTTTGCCAGATCCCATTCTCCTTACTAGAACCGGGTACAAAAAGGTTGACAAGACCAAAGGTTTTGATGGGCTAGCCCACGAAAGTTTTTATTGGGGATTCACTATCAACCGGCTCTTTTAAAATTCCGGTTTTCGGCCGATCCCGTAGGCTAAATATGTTATTTTACCCCAAACCGGAATCTTTACCAGATCTATTAAATAATCCTTTAATGTCTGAATTTTCCGATTCCAGCCCAGGTTACAACCGGTTTATAGACGTACGACACAGGATCATTTCTGTAGTGTGATTGGTTAGTTTTCGCATGAAAACTGCCACTTCCAGATAGCTTGACAATTAATGAGCATTCCAGTAGAGTTGTGACCATCGTGGGGGGAGTGGAGGAAGGGAGAATCCTGAATCTTAAGGCATGTATAACTTTTGACCGGGTGATCGGATCTTAATGAAACTTGATATTTGGAAAGTTAGTCTGTTGTCTCAAATTATGTCCTATTTAAAGTCCGGATGTAATCCGGTGAATATTGGGAGGGAGGTGGAGGGGAGAACCGGAAATCTTGTGACACGCTTAGAGTGGAGCGATTGGAATGAAACTTGGCTGGAAGAGCAAGCACAAGCCCTAGATAGATCAGTGACAGAACCGGACCGGGTTTGGGCACTGTGTGGGGGGGGGAATTGGAGAGGGGTCCGAAATTCTGGTGATAAATATTTCTTCGCGAATCATATTTGACAGTGCAAAACGGATACGTCAGCTAAATTTTATTTGAGCTATATTTCGGCCCTTCTTGGCAAGGGTCCTCTTCAGGCTCAAAACCGCTCAAGTTGGAAAAACGAACTTGGTCGGTGATCGCGAATCAAGGTACTTCCACATGTGCTAGGACGATGAAACTTAGCTTGGAAATTGGACACTTGACAAGATTGGCTTAGAAATTGTCAGATCCCAGATCCGACCACCCCTTAAAGTACTAATCCTAACCAAAAAAAAATACTTTTAATCAAAATATACATTTTCGTGATCCCTCTGAGCCCATGATCATTTTGCCTCAAGGTTTTTGCTTACAACTGAATTTCTTAAAGGACCCCTATTGCTTATTCTGCTTTTTATAATATATCTAGCTCCCATACAGAATTATAAGCTTCTAAAATCCCCACCTTTCTCCGTTGTTTCGTTTTGTGCCTACGAAATTAGCGCTTTTTTGGCCTTGCCGAGTTTTGCCCGTCACACAACGAAACGTTTGCCGGGATCATCAACGTCTGCTGACAACTCTTTCACACATAAGGACCTGAGAAGCTTTTTTTTATTACTTATTTTATTTGCTTAGTTTTCACACTTTGAACCACGGCGCGATCGGTTTTCAAATGTTTTGCGCCCAGCCGCCGAGTCGGAGAGCAGGAAGGCTGGACATATTCGACAGGCGCTAACAAGAAAATCGCTAATTTCAGATGGAAAGTAATGGTATTTTCGAAAATGTTTTTTTCTGATCAATTTCATAGGGGAAATATTATTTCTAGTAAGAGTTGTGCTTTAAAGTACAAACAGAAATATACATTTTCGTGCTCCCGGTGAAGCTCGATCATCACCATTTTTGCATCAAGAGTTTTGGTTACAGATGAATTTCTAAAGCCCTTTAAGTGCGCACAGCCAAACGCATTACTTAACAATACATTTTCGTGCTTTTCAAGGACCCATGATCATTCTTATCTCGGGTTTTGCTTACGAATGATCACAACAAACCCACGAATTCCTACTTTCATCCTCTGACCCAGCCTTATGCAAGTTTCATATGAGCTTCCAGCTCTTGTTTTTAGCACCATAGACGGGTGCCATAGAAATGCACAATGGAAATGTTGCATCCAACATTTAAGAAACAATGATAATATAATAATAAACTATTGATTCTTAAATAGTCTACATAAGTTGCTCACTAGTATATAGGATTTTCCCACTAATAAAATATACAATAATGTAAAGCCTTTGGAAAATACCGTTGAGAGATCCACAGTTTACAGCATAGAACTTAATTGGTGTGAAGAAGGAGACGAACGACCAGAGGTATTCGGACGAAAAAAGGATTGTACAGTTGACAGTTGCAGTTTTAATATATGGTGATGGGTCAAGTTGGGTCTATTAGAAATATAATCTGAAATCTGACAGGCCTAAATCTGAGTTATTGATGCTACGACGGAAATTAGTTTCCTTCTGTGAGCCAATAGGCGTATTCTCGCCGTTCCCCGAGGACTCCTGGGGGAATCGAAGGTAACGGCGAGAATAGAGGGAGTCACTCCACGCGGTCTCCGCATACGGAAAACAACAAGAACACGGGGAATGCTTTCAAAATGGATTTTGTTAGAAAATAAATATGCAGTTGACGAAATCAGTCTGGATCCGCTTTATTTTTGGTTTTGTTTGTTCTGATTTTAATTAATTTTACATTGCACCAACCAGCAAAAATTGATTCCCCAATTCGAATCTGAAAGGGAGTCCTTTTTGATGATGGTGATGATAATCGGAGCATTCCCCGTCCGTGGGGACTCGCGAGTATACGGGGAGTGAGTCCCCGGGACAAACAAAAACGCGGGGACTACTCAAGTGGAGTCCTCGGGGAACGGCGAGAATAAGCCTAATATCTTCCAGTATTTTTAGTGCGTCCTTACATTTTTATTCCTATCCTCGCTCGGAACTGTCAATGTATATGACAAAAATTTTCATGTCTGAAATCCTGGCTTACATTGACGGTGGCCCACAAGGGAGCGTAGGTTAGTGTTAAGCAGAAGATTAAAGGACGCGTCGTACCTATGATAGTAACTCATCCTACTTCATTAATCTTTCGATCCATTCTCATTCCCGAGATTCTGCACTCCATAAGTGTATCCTATCTCCTCTATTAGCATTGAATGAATGAATGAATGATGTATTTAAATCAGCCAAAAAAGCCATACTCTTTTTATTATGGCTTCTTAAAGCCATAATAATGGCTTTATTACATAACCAGTGTAATGGCAAGCGTAACCATTACACTAGTAACGCTTGCCACGTTTGTTCTCTTTGCCTGACTTTTCAGGCTCCCGATTTCAATAGGAGGAAAGCCGCCAGCTGCTAGCACGGGAGAAAATCTATTCACCTCTGCCCTCTTTGCAAAGTTGCAGGAGGAAGATTTGAACCACTTGCTCTTAGAGTGCCAAGCGCTTTCACATTTGAGAGTAAAATTTTTGGGGGAGGGTCGGTATCGCTTCCCCGTATCCTGAAATCTATGAACCCCAAATGTATCGTAGATATATGCAAATATGTGACCAAAGGATTTAGTCTTATGAGTGAAAGTTTAGCATAGTAGTTTATAGAGGTGTAATGGTTTATTTGTGAAGTGAAACGTGTAAAATCTTGCGTGGCCTTTTGGCTGAATAAACAAGTGTTATTATTATTATTATAAGCTTATTGGTCACCAGACCAATTACGCAAATTTTGCCAAGTTTGTAATCCAAGACAAGGGACATGGAAAGAGGCTGAAAACAGCCGAATCCTTGTGTAATTTTCTATCAGCATGGCTAAGTTTTACAATAGTCAACTACAGGGCCGTATCCAGGGGGTGTGTTAGGGGGTTCGAACCCCACAAAAGTAATCGTTTTTTGTCTCTGATCTATATCTTTTTTGTACTTTTTGGTCCGACCCGTAGGCAACCTCCCCCCCCCCGAAATAAATTCCTGGATACGGGCCAGGTCAACTATCTTGTAACATCTTAGCAGAAACACTACGTAGTGCGAGGTGTCCTTTAAGATTGGACTATAACTAGTATGACCAGGTTTTATACAGACTTTAATTAGATAGACCGGTTTTAGTTCGTCCCCAAGAGAAGAGGAGAAAAAAAAGAGAAAGGTGTAATACGACCCACCTGTGATTCAGTGTAGCCTGGAGTGGAATCACTTCGTCCTCATTTGCTGGGTGAATAAAAAAGACAAAGAGAAAGTACAAAATCATTTGAATTTTCTGGAGAAGTGCCAAACGGGTCCAGCTTAGAATAGGTAAATTTTTTATTTTAACCCTAAAGAGTTGCGTCAACTAGAACATAGCTTGAAGACGGAGTAAAAATGTTCTGTTTCTGCTTTTACATTTATTTATAGAAAAAATGCTGGAGCTATAGCCTCTCCCTTTTTAACATATTGACCTGCTATGTAGAGGCTATTTGACCTTTCTTGTGCATCATCTCATTTGTTATCATATGCAACATTTAGCTGAGACTACAACACCACATGCTTAGATCTTACATCATTCGACTTTGCTTCATGACAGCAGGGACCCATAAATTTCCTGTAATGCCTTGCCATTCAGGGGGCTTGTCAATAAGAGATTTCTGATGCGATCTTGACCGACCAACCGGTAGTTCAAGAAATACCCACGGGGATACAACATTTGGGATTGGCTGCTGGCGTCTTCAGGGAGGAGTCTCTTTGGCGCTCACGTCCAATGAGGCAAACAAGAACGCCGATTCGACCCAAGTGGAACTTTTGGAAAGTAGGAGTAGGTCGGGCAACATAGCAACATAGAAGCGTAGGAATGACAAGCCCCCTGAATGGCACGGCATTACAGGAAATTTAAGGGGCCCCTGATGACAGTTAGGACATTTTTAGGCCAATTTCGAGGTTCTGTTATTCGAGGCTGAGTACCTCTCCTGTACTTTTTTTCTCATTTTGGCGTGGTATATTTCTCACATCTACCTAATCAAAGATTACGTGGTTCAAACTGGACATAGACTATTCGTCGACGTCAAAGCCAAGGTTTGGCAGCAAGTGTTGGTGGTTATATTTTCTTGTATAATTAATACAGCTACTTGGCCGGACCAATGGAGGACGTCAATAGTTATCCCTATATATAAGAAAGGAATTAGGACTATACATGATAATTACCGAGCGATCCATTTAGGCAGTGTATTAAGTAAGATTTTTTGTAAAGTGCTAGACCTAAGAATGAAAGTGTGGTTGAATGATAATGAGAAAATGTCTTCGCTACAGGCAGGATTCAGGGAGGGATATAGTACGCTAGACCAGATATTTATTTTGAATGTTTTGATACGTAAATATACTAAAAGGAAAGGGGGAAGGTTGTACGTGGCTTTCCTTGATTTAAAGGGGGCTTTCGATAATGTTAAAAGGGAATTATTAATGAAAACTTTAATCGAAATCGGATTCCCACGTCCTTTCGTGGCTATTTTAATGGAAATTTATAATGTAGTTAAACTGGTGGTTCGGGTTGCAGGGAAATGTTCTAGGGAGTTTTTGTCAAAAATTGGATTAAAGCAAGGATGTAGTCTTTCTCCAAAGTTATTTTCTTTGTATATAAATGATTGGCAAGAGTATATGAATGTGAGAATGGCACCCATGTTATCCGTTGATATAGTTAAGTTGTGCTTATTATTGTTCGCAGACGACGTGGCGCTTTTCGCTGATTCAAAAGAAGACTTGCAGGTTTTGATGGATATTACGGCCGAATTTTTGAAAAAGAAAGAGTTGATATTAAATGTTAGTAAAACGGCAGTAATGTGTTTTAGGAAAGGGGGAAAATTAGATAATATTAAAATAAAGTTTGAAGGAGAAGAAATTGAATATAAAGAAGATTTTATTTATTTGGGATTTAAATTGTCGTCAAAGGGGAAATAGGGGAAACATATTGATTCTAGTTTAGTGAAGGGGAAGAAGTGCCTGAATATGTTGTTGAAAAGCGAGTTGAGAGAGATAAATAATTTAAGAATGCATAAACAGGTGTTTTCGTCTAAGTTAGTTCCAGTAATGCATTATGCCGCGGAAATTTGGGGGTATAGTCCGGGTATTAAGCTAGAACAAGTGCAGTTAGGTTATTTCAAAAGAGTTCTAGGCCTTAGTAGTAAGATTAACACATTAGTGATAAGAGGAGATTTAGGTTTATTTTCATTAAGGAGTAGGCGTCTTGTTAGTATGATACGGTTTTGGGAAAAAATAATAGCGTTGCCGAGAGTAAGACCGCTAAAGGCTGCATATTTGGAATCCCTTCAGGATGGTGCAAAGGAAGCGTGGTCAAAACAGGTAAAAAATATTTTGGATAGTAGCGGTTTGTCTCATTTTTGGTGTGAAGGAAAAGGACCTAGTGCAGGAAATGGTGTGAGTATTGCTAAGGAGGTGGAGGGTAGGTTACACGACCAGGAAATACAATTGTGGCAGTGTGCGGTGGCTGCGTCTGGTTCATTGTGGTTGTACGCGAGGGCCAAAGAGACATGGGGGGAGGAAATTTATTTTAAGGTGGGGATTCCAGCAGATCATTTGAGGTTGTTAATGAGTTTACGGGGTGATTGTCTACCATTAGGAATGCGTAGAAGATATTTGGGTAAGGTAAGAGTGTTGTCTGGTCCTTACTTTTGCCCAATGTGCGGGCAATTGGATGAAAATATTTTTCACTTAATGTGTGTTTGCCCTGAGCTTTCAGATCTTCGTGGGGAAATTTTTGGTGTTAGTTATTGGGGGGAGGATTGGTTGGTAAAAGTAATGGGAAGTAAATTATTTGATGATATTGAAAAGTTGGGAAGATTCCTTTCGGTTTCGATGAACCACAGAGAAAGGTTCCTGTAAAGGAATGTGTAAAATAGTTACCATTTATTTGGTTTTTGTTCTTTATTTTTTTTTTTTTTTTTTTTTTGTGTCATTTTTTTTTTCCCATGGCCTTTGTGCTTTTAGTGGAATAAATCTTATCTTATCTTATCTTATGAGTATAATTCTGTCTACGAAGTCTTTCGTGGGACTCTTCTTTGACGCATGCCCCGTGGCGGACGAGCCGGCGGTAGGGTCTAGTGCTGAGGCAACCTTACAGGTATTTCTAGGATGAAACAAACAATTCCGGTTCAGACGAATCTATTTATCCAATGTCAAGACTCTGGAATTTTTCTAGACAACTAATATACAGTAGAAATACGCTTCTTTTAACACCTCTCTAAATTTGGACTAGAATGTTTCTGTCGTTTTTATAGTCCATGTGCGGGATTTTGAAACCCGCGTGATGAGCGGATGATCCAGTTCGAGGGGAACTTGATGGGTAGTAGGAGCAGGTGCCCGAGATGGTCTACTTCTGTGTCCGTACTGGCCACGGTGGGGGAGTTGGGGAAAGGGGGGTGGAAGTTTTCTAACACGCGTAGGGACAAAGCGATGGACGGATCGGGGTGAACTTGGACGGTACAGAGTTCATGTATCCTAGATATGTTATTTTGAAGTCCGGATCGGATCCGGCCTCTGTGTGAGTTGAAAGAGGGTACCGGATATTTTCCAGAAGTGCTCCGATTCGAGGTCCAAAATGTTCCCTTTGTCTCTCCGAACTGCATCTGATCACGATGGGGGTAGTTGGATGGGGGAGTCCCTATTATTTTCTAGCATGCGTAGGGAACAAACGGAGGTGTCCGGTCAATTCGTCACAGGACAGTTCGTCACAGGACAATACGTCACAGACACTTCGTCACAGGACAATTTGTCACAAGGACGTTTCGTCACAAGGACAATTCGTCACGTCATAGGGACAATTCGTCATTAGGACAATTTGTCATACGGACATTCCGTCACAAAGAGACTAATTTCAAGTTTGGATTTCGATATATTTGAATTTTATCCTTCGAGAAACAAGATATATATTGCTGAATACTCAGTTACATGAAAACAGTATGGCTAAAATAGTATGGCGACGCGCTCAAGACGTTCCGGACCGGGATAGGAAAGAGAGCGTTTCTGCTTGCCCTGGTGGTCTGTGATGTTCTTCTCATGTAAGTATCAAAGTAGTCGAGGATTGGATATACTTCAGATGGACAGATATGAACATAGCGGTCGAACGCCGCTGGGATATCCGCCATTGGGCGAAAGGCCAGCGCTGTACTTCTCGAAAACATCGCTGTTTGCTTGAATTTGTGTTTTGTATACAAGAATCCTTTATAACAGATTTTTTCACGACCTCTCTCAGTCTTTGGGAGTTATATATAGTTGGAGTTATATAATATATACCGAGTACGAGTTATATAACAGTATACGAGTTATATAATATATACCAATATCGGAGATTAGTGCTGAGATTAGAAATAATGATTCAAATATGGATTCAAACAACCTCTTGTGAAGGGGTGGCATTTTTGATTTGATCCAAACTACCTTTCTAAGAGCAACTTTTCTGTAGTATGCCGAACTGTCCTAGTGACGAATTGTCCTGTGACGAATAGTCCGTGTGACCAATTGTCATGTGACGAATTGTCCCTGTGACGAATTCTCCGTGTGACCAATTGTCTGTGACGAATTGTCCTGTGACCAATTGTCTTGTAATTGTCCTAGAAACACAAACGGATGCATTGATTGCGTTGACACTTGGATGGCACAGAGTTCATGGGTCCCAAATATGTTATTTTGAGATCCAGACGTGATCCGTCCCTGGTGGGGGGAGTTGGAAGAGTGTACCAGATATTTTCAGGATATTTTCGGGTGAAACTTGATAGGTGATAGGAGAAAATGGCTGAGATGTTCCGTTCAGGTATCCGAATCACATCCGACCACGATCACCCTGTGGATCTATTTTACTATGTCTGTCAGGGGGATCAACAGAAACTAGTCCGCTTGGAAGCGCCAAACTGGAATAAGGCGAATTGTTTAACGTGGGTAGGCACAAAACGGAGGGGTGGGTTGGATGAAACGTGGACGTTACACAGGGTATGGTCTTAGTAATTGTATTTTGAGGTCCGGAACGGATACGACTTCGGTGGGAGGAGCTAAACGGGAGCTCCGATTCGAGTGAAACTTGGTGGATGGTAGGAGCAAATACTCTAGATGTGACATTTATTGTCCGAATCGCATCAGGAAAGCTGCGGTGGGGAGAATCGGAAGGGGACATAGCAGGTTATTAATGATAAAGGGTATGGTTTGTATTCCAGTTTGTTATTTGTTTTTGTTTATTTTGTTGCCATAGTCTTTTGCCTTTTTGAGCAACTAAAACTGAATTAAGAACATACCTTATCTTATGCATTTTTTCATAATTCCTAGTTTGATCTACCCTGGATCTACCCGTTTTTTATGTTAATGCTTTTGTTTATATAAGTATTTTTAATTTGGATGTTCGACCCGAAAATCTAGTTTAAATAAAGCTACTGTAACAAATACTAATAATACTGTATTATTATAAAACTACTGCAGCTTACTTTCGTTACAGAAGGATGGCAAAACTAGCCATTTTGCTACTGCTGGTCGGCAGCGCAGCTATCGCCATAAGCCAGGTTACAAACGAAGCAGCCAAATGGTATCTCGGAAGTATCAGCAACAGAATGAACAAAGCGATGAACAGAAGAATGCTCAGGAGGTGGACATACGAAACTGATGTCAATCCACCGACGGAGAGAGCAATGGTAAGATCCTGAAACACAATACTTAACTTTTATTTATTTATTTATTATCACCAAAAGTGGTAAGCCAGTTGAGACTTGTCACTACAATACACTAGAAAACACTGATTGAAAACAATGAAATGATAAGCAATTGATATGATATAACTGAATGGAATGAAACTTATATTATGAAGAAAAGATCTGCATATGCTGCATGTTGGCAAGTTGTTCGTATTTCGTAAACTTAACTTTTAGATGGTATAGGCTTCTAATAAGTCCCCGAAGATATATTTTTTGTTTTTATTTCCTCGCCCTATAAACGCAGGTAGCCTAGTGCCAACGTATTTAATAACCTCGGTGCTAATTCAGGATTTTTCTTGCGACGCCTCTTCGTCAGTCGAATGGTTGTCAGTGACGTTCCCGTTACTGTCTGACCAGCAATGACGAAAACTTGACTTAGCTCTGTGTACAGCAGACCGACTAGAAACCAACTGAGAGGGTAAAGATGTCATAACACATTATTTTTATTTTTATTTATTTATTTGTGACCCGCTTTTTGGGTAACAGCGGAGTATGAATAAATACACAAAGGAAAATACACATTAAAACACTAAACAAGACAATGTAAATAACCATGACTACAATCTTTTCATATAATTTAACAACACACTAAATAGACCTACAGAATTTTACACAATGACAAGCACATTAAACGGGTTCAGGATTGAAAAACTGGCCAATAATTTCGTGAGCTGACAAGGCAGGATGTTTGTGGAGGGTAAATAGATTTGAATGGGAACGAAGGAGTGTATTGATACTATCCTGGACATTAAAATTCGAAACCAATTTACGATTACGGAAGGATCTTGGAAGGTACATAAAAAATTTACAGTACTTAAAGAAACAGCTTCTCAAATTTTTTACATCTTTTTTCCTTAGGATATGGTAAATTCCGGAACAGTTGTAAACATATGGGCCGCAAAAAGCACTATACAACCTTCCGAGCGCCTTCCGTGAATATTTTCCTCTATTTGGGACCAAACGCCCGTAACCAAATCTAATGGAATTTGATACACTTTTTAGAATAGAGGAGCAAGTTAAAGATAATGTGGATTTGAAGGTAATTCCGAGCCATTTCAGCGACTCGGACGATAAAATAGAAAAAGAACCAATTGCAACAGAAGGGCGCTCAGAGGTTGTTGTACGACCGAAACAAAGATATTCACATTTGGACAAATTTATCTCAAGTCCAATGTCCGAAAGTTTGTTTGTTAAAATTTTTATATTTTTAGAAAGAGTAGATTTTGTACGGCTGACTAGGAGAATATCATCAGCATACGCAATGTAGCTGATAGAAATCTCCTTGAACAGATATGAAGGAAGAAGCGAGGGAAGAAGAGAATCCAAGCAATCAGAAATTGCAGACTTGAATATATATGGTGACAAAACTCCACCTTGGCGAACTCCATGGTTCACTGAAATATTTTCCGATAATTGACCCTGCCATTTTAACCGAACGGTAGAATTTGCGTACCAATACTTTAAAAGGCAAAGAACAGAGGAATTGACTCCAGAACGAGCAAGCGAATACAAAGCTTGAGAATTATAAGGGACTATAAGTAACGTCTATTCGACAAAACTACTATGAAGTGTATCTAAGAAAACAAGACCGAAGGGTTTGACGGGATTCCAAGCCTTTACCCCTGTATTATCCTTCCAGTTTAATCGGAGGACTGCTTCCGGTCCAGATTTCACGAACCTTACTTCTAAGAACCATTTCTCCTCAGATATTGAGGTACGCGGTCATCTTCAAACAACTTTAATCAAAATACCCCAACCCGTTCGATCGTAATCCTGGTTCTAAACCAGACCAACGGCTGGACAGACATGTTACGGTGTCATAGATACACAATTTTTTTGTTTGTTTTTTTATATCCCAAATTGGTGCCTTTGTCAAAAGTCGAGAACTGAGAATCGAGAAGAGATAAACGCTAATTTGTAAGAAAATTGAGAAATGAGAAGCGAGAACTGAGTATTGGGATCAAAGACTTAACTAATGGTATTTACTCTTTTGTTTACCTCTAATTTCAAAACTATACCAGGTAGATGGAGAAGCTGGCTTTCTACGCTATCAAAGGCAAGTGTTCAATGAGCTGAAGTCTTTGTTCGACGATGCCTCTATTGCTAATCTAACCTCAGAAATGAAAAGGGAGTTCAAGTTTCTGAAGATCATTGGTTACGCTGCACTCTCCGACGAAGAACAAACTGAGGCAAGTCCCAAGACCTTAAATAATCTGTACCTGTATAGGCGTCAGTGGTCTGTCCGTCCGTGGCCGAATGGTTGGCGCGTCGAACTCGCAAGGGAAGGGTCCCTTGTTCGAGTCTCGGTGGTGCCTACTGTTTGGTTTCGAGCGAGGGTTAGTGGCGTAACTCTGTAAGACAAGCCAAAGTTCACCCAGCTTCAAATGGGAGCCTGGAGAAATCCGGGGAAGGTGACAGGAAGGGTGTGCGATAGCACAGGATGGCTGGCCCCCAACCCCCCATTGCACTTCCTGGCTGAGGGCCGAGAATCGGAACTCAGAACCGCCGGCTTGGCCTGTAAAGGCTGATAGCTGACACCTTTACCTTTACCTTTTACCTGTATAGGCATTACCCTCAGTGACTATAACTTATTCTCCACACTGAGTGTACCAAGTTCGAATTAGGCTAACAGTGGCTAGACAGAACGAATATGTTTCAAGAACGCCTTGACGGTACAAACAATCTTTGGAATAAAAAAAATAGGGCTTTCAGAAGAGATGGTTCGGAAAATGAGACCGACTTGTCATCAGCGCGCCAGACATCGTAGCTTTTGAAGAATGGCTGAGACCGATCAGATATTTACCTGATCGGATAATTACGAATAAACAGTCGTCAAAATCATGACGATGATGACAATCGGCTGTGCATATCTTTAAAGCATTTTAAACTTTAGCAACTCCACGAGGCAACAAAATTAGCCTTTAAAAAAATAAGAAAAATAGAACTATATGCTGGTCATAGGCTATTCCTGCAGTTATCTCTGGAAGAACAAGCGAGAGTGAGTCGAGACATGTTGATGATCGATGATTCGCTTTCCCAGCACACCTTGCATTAACGTATTAAACTATCATTCATGATTTTAGATTAGTTCAATACTTGGCAGAATGGAATCGACACATGCCACAGCGAAGATTTGTCCATACACTGGGAGTCCGTCCCCTGCCCCAGGATGCACCCCAACGTTGACTCTTGATGGTAAGAAACGAAATTCAGCTAATCGAATCTAGCTTCAAGCAGGGACCCATAACTTTCCTTTACAGGGGGCCTGTCATTTCCTATGCTTCTATGTTGCTATGTTGACCGAACCAGTCCTACTTTCAAAAAATGCCACTTGGGTCGAATCTGCATTCTTGTTTGCCTCATTGGACGTGTGCACCAAAGAGACTCCTCCCTCAAGGCGCCAGCAGCCAATCCCTAATTTTCTCTATCTGGTCTTGGACGTGATTGGACCGTGGGTATTTCTCGAACTATCTTCCGTGCGGTCAACATAGCATCAGAAATCTCTTATTAAAAAGCCCCCTGTAAAGGAAATTTATGGGTCCCTGCTTCAAGGTACATACAAACGAGTATTCGGGTGTCGACCTGCATGCTCTTATCTGGTAATTCTGAACTCTGAAAGAGCTGTTCAAGTTCATTCGGCTGACAAAAGACTGTATAAATCCATAAGAGCAGGCGACAAGTTTTGACGAAGAGTTCGTCGATTGTGTGTAAAGTAATGGTTAGCCCCAAGGTTCGCCACTAATTGCTCCGGGGAATGCAACAATGAGCCTGACCTGGCCCTTAGTTTCGACCGGCACAAATAGTGTTCACTTATCATTATCCGCATCCAGCAATATGGCGTGAGGAAAAGTATTCTGGTCTACTGCTTTTCCACTTTTCAGAGTTGTCGGCCCGCATGGCTAAATCCACCGACTATGATGAGCTTAAATACATGTGGCTGCAGTGGAGGGAGAAGGCAGGCAAGCCCATCAAAAAAGATTATGAAGATCTTGTAACACTGAGTAACCGAGCTGCCAATGCACAAGGTTGGTTCCCACTCACTATTAACAGTAAGAGATCGGAAGTAGTTGACTGGAAGACAAAGTGCGTGTTCCACCCTTCTTACAATGTAATCATTAGTTACTTTTTGGCTTCGTTCCAAAATATGTTCACACTAAATCAAGACCTGCGTTCTTTTGACACTCGAAATTCTTGCGACATCGTCCAAGAAGCGCCCTCAACAAAAAGAGCTTCTTTTTTAATTAGATTTTTTGCGCCGACTATTTGGAATCTACTTCCGATAGATACCCGGAATTCTAATAACCTTATTTCATTCAAGCGAGCAGCGCAAGATCGTTTCAGGAAAATTGTTTAGTGTTTTCCTCCTTTAGACCCCCCCCCCCGTTTTTTTCTTTTTTTCTTTATTGTTCCTTGTTTCTTTTGTTTGTTTGTTTTCAAAGTTGAAACCGCAGGTTTTTCTTTTTTTGTATAGGTTATTCAGTTAGTTGATGCTGTTTGTTGATTAATTGACTAATTAATACAGGTTATTTCCCTGCCCTAGCCAAGCACTCCTTTTGTGCTTTCCTGGCAGGAGTGTTACTGATGTATTTTTTGTGTTTAAATATAGTCAAATGAAACTGAACTGAAACTGAAAAAATGAAACTATTATAAATTCAACCTTGTGAAAAGTTACTACGCCGATCGTTCCAAATAGTAACTATTTGCTTACCAGGCTCGGGAATGTAAAGTAAGAGTGATAACTACGATCTCTGTGGCATGATTAGTGCGTGGTGCGATGTTTCTAGCAAGTAGAAGAATGCGTTCCAGTCTTGACGCCAAGAAGCCAGAAGCCGTGACGTCATGCGTAGTTACTACGATAAGTAGGGTGGAACACGGCCAAAATTGCTCCTGGGGTACAGGATTGGACCCAGAGGCTTCGCTTCCTGGGTATCATTTTCGTATTCAGGTTGACTTCTTTCAATGTTTCCATTTGAAGGAATTTTTCACATTCTCATTTTCAAAGACAGTCTGACGCTTTGTTTAGATTTCTACATGTTAGGATTTCTACATGTTCGTCGTGGTTGAGAAATCACTTGTAAAATTTATATCTTTATGTAACCAAGGGATAAAAGTCCTTCTAATATTTTTTTTTCAAGCCTGCCATACAGCAGGGTCAATTACCAAAGCCGTTAAATAACGCTAAAGCAGCTGGTTATATTGGCATCCCCTTGGCTCGCCAAGGATCTGTATTGTTTAAAGTTTAACCGAAAAGGGCTAGGATGGGACACTCTAGTTACCCATTACTTGTTCACTTAAATTGGCTTGGAGACCCGCTGAAAATGAGTTACTTCGTTGTTTCGCTATTCACGAATAATCGATTTTCAAATGGTGGAATTTCCGTGTGATTTGTGGTGCCTCTATGTGCTTGTAAAAACCAGAAGAAAAAAAAATAAGACACTCAAACAAAACAGTACACTAAACTAAAACAATCAAGTCGAACGGGCTCCAGGTAGAACCTGGTTCACCCGAAGAGACCGCTCCCATTCCAGCCAAACTGGCAGAGACAACCTCAAAAGCGGGGCAGATGCAGCCCGCACAAGTGGACTAGAATCCACTTGTAGGATTCTAAACTTGTAGGATTCTAAATTTGTAGGAGGAAGGCATAATGATTGATTCAAAATCTAAATATGGAAAAATATGGCAAGCCAATGTTAGAAATCAACAATAAACAACAATAACCGTAATACCATAAGCAGAATCCCTTCCCTTGCTTTGGCAAAGAGTTTCAGGGGCCAATTCGGAGTAGTGTTTCTAATCAATCTTAGGAGCACTTTCTTGGAAAATTGCGAATTTTTACGATTGGGGCAATTTCTTGGAGGGGAGCAGTGCTTTGTCTTGAGACTACTTGAAGTTTCAAACTTGATCTAGACGTGACTGTTTTAGCTTGTTCCAGTTGTTCACCACCCTCGCTGAGACGAAGTTTTGGACAGTTATAATAGACTTTATTTCTAGGCTACGCGGACACCGCCTCGTTGTGGAACGAATACTATCTGTATAAAGGTTATGACGAAACGCGGTTCCGGAACGAAATCGTCAGTCTCTGGGAAGAGGTAAGGCCGCTGTACCAGGAGTTATACACCTACGTACGGAGGGCGTTAAGTGAGGGCCCATACGCTGGTAAGATCGATCCAAAGAAGCCGATGCCTGCTCATATTTTTGGTAAGTGTATCAATCAGTCAATTCTTTTAACTCAGTCTCGAGACCATGAAAAAACACTAAAACAAACAAAACAAACAATGTGTGATGAATATGATGACGTGCAATTCCGATTAAACGGTTCTCGGAATCTAATAGCCTATAAACTGGCGAAGCTGTAGCTTTTCGAGCTCTTTTTCCGATCGTAGGAAAAGTTGAGATTTTCATCTTTGTGATGAAAGTGCAGAAAATCCGCCGTGGAAAGCCCGACCGTCTGTCCGCGTCATTAGGAAATCTTTTTTCCAGTAATTGAAAACAAACGAATTGAAAGGAATTTCTTGTAGGAAACATGTGGGCTGAATCCTGGGTGAATATTGCCGACCACGTGATGCCATTCAAAGATCTGCCGAAGGTTGATGTGACTGATGAAATGGTAGCACAAGTGAGTATTAAATTTATTTCGGAGAAGAATGGATGCTTGGCCTAGTGGCAGAGTCACTCGCGATGCCGACCGTTTGGCTTTGGGAGGGGTTTGGGGGCGTGACCCTGTGAGACAAGCCAAAGTCCACCCAGCTTCAAAGAGAAATACTGGGAAGGTGAGAGATTCGGGCCCCAAACCGTCCGAGGACAGAGAATCGGATATCAGCACCACCAGTTTCGCCTGTCAAGGCTAGTGCTGATAACTTTTGCCTATCCTCGCGTCTGGCAATTTCTATCAGTTTAATTCATAAAATTCAGTGATCGAGATGTGAACCTAATGCAAGGTCTGTCTAACTATGATGGTTCTAAACGACCCACTGAACTGAACTGTGTAAGTTCTATTAAGAAAAGAATAAGAATGGAAGCCCAAATAACGTGGATCTTAACACTAAACCCCCAGCTTCAAATGGGTACCTGGAGAAATCTGGGGAAGGTGGCAGGAAGGGTGTGCGAAAGCACCAGGGTGGCTGGCTCTCAACCGCCTATTGCACTTCCTGGCTGAGGGCCAAGAATCGGAGATCAGCATCGCCAGTTTGGCCTGTCAAGGGCTCAAGGCTGGTGCTGATACTTTTACCTTTACCATCGGAGGCTATTATTCCTGCAGTTGCCTCTGGCTGCACTGCAGGGGGCTGATCCAGGGGCGAATGCAAGAATTAAGAATCCGTGCATGGATATCGTCCATTGCGATTAGACGTTCTTTAACCTGCTATAAGTACACACTGACAATATTCTCTTCCTGATCTAACATCAATGTCAGTATTAGAGGTGGAAAAACCCGAATGAGGGCGATTCCAGCGTATAGGGTGAGCGAATTCGAGGTCGACCTCAAATAGGGGTTTATTTGTCAGTGATCGAGCTGTTCCGTAATTGCATGCGTAAAAAAAATAAAAAAAATATGTTTCATGTCCTGTTTTCGGACCGACTGAATGGCCTGGTCTCCTGTCTTAAGAATATATGTGACTATTTGAAGGAGTTAATAGTTGCGTTTTTGCTGATACTATGGTATCTGATATACGGTCTAAAGTCGTTTTTGCAGTTATCGTGGTATCTGATACCACGGTCAAAAGTCGTTTTTGCAGTTGTCGTGGTATCTGGCCAGTTACCGTGGTAACAGATATTCAGATATCACGGTCCGACCATGGTATCTGGTCGTGGTATCTGAAAAGTCATCTCACTTTCATCAAATTTTGTCAAGGTGAGAAAAGTTCAACACTTAGTGATGTAGGCTAACTGGATATCAGTTTTTCTTTTGGGATGACTTAGAAAAGTGCAATTTCGGCAATAGTCGTTTTTGCAGTGTACCGTATATCAGATACCACGGTAACTGCAAAAACGACTAATTGCAGATCCAGTTACCGTGGAAACAGATACCATGGTATCAGCAAAAAAACAACTAATCTCTCTAGTCACCGCTTGCGCTTGAGATCAATTAAGTTTGAGCCAGTCTGGATGTACATCCATTTACTGGCAGATCATGAAATCCAAGAACTGGTCCGAACAAGGGCATAGACAAATCCGTCCAAGGACAAAAGAATTACTGACCCATCCTGTCGTTTGAGAGACTGTCTCCGTCACTTCGACGGCATTTTTCACATCACATTTATTAAAACCAGTCATACCTAGTTAACGCCGTGGTCGATTTGTAACGATTCTGTCTGTTTGTATATATGTATTTTTGTATTTGTTTTGTATGCGATGGCCCTGGTAGCATTTCAGCAATAAATGATTCCAGTTTACCTGTTCAATATACCCAGTTTTCCGAGCGGGCTGTAGTTCCCACGTAGGTGAATCCCACTGAACCTAATGCAGATCGGTGTCCGGTCAAATCGTCACAGGACAATTCGTCACAGACAATTCGTCACAGGACAATTTGTCAAAAGGATATTTCGTCACAAGGACAATTCGTCATACGGACAATTCGTCATTAGGACAATTTTTCATACGGACATTTCGTCACAAAGAACCTAATTTCAAGTTCGAATTTTGATATATTTTAAGTTATATATTATTAAATACTCAGTTAGGCCTACATTAAAATGAGGTGGCTACATAATACATTAGAACATGTAGCTATGAGCAATTCCCTGCAGATATTTGAGTACATTCGTTTGACCAGACCGATATCTCCCTTGGGAAACCAGCAACAAATCGCCCAATATTCATTTCTTTTTGGCCCTGCTCCTGTAGCAGAAACGATATCACTTTCCAAATGTTTGATTGAGCTACTCCAACACGCTTGTTGAATGCCATCCCAACACTATGCCAGGAATAATTGGTCTTAGCAAGGTCTTCTGCGATGCGCTCAAAGAAGTTCCGGACAGGGATGGGAGAGACAGCATTTCTGCTTGTCCAATACCAATACGACTGAGATATCAATATCGGAGGTTAATGCAGGAATTAAAAATCATGATAATCGTGGCAAGTGCAAAGATTAGTGAGGTATCGTTAGCGGACATATCAAATTTGGCCTCCAGGCTTAAGAATTAAAAAATGCAGTTACGGAAGTCCGTTGCATTGGCATTACGGACACGACGGATCCTTTAAAGGAAATCTGAGCGGAGTCTGGAATAATCTATTCTTGCAGAATTGGACCACGAAACAGATGTTTACCACCGCAGAAAAATTCTTCACAGACCTCGGATTCCGGAACATGACTGACATCTTCTGGAAGAGAAGTGTGTTTACCCGGCCCGAAGATAAAGAGGTTCAGTGCCATCCCCGAGCTGAGAACTTTTTCTCACGAGGTGACTTCCGGTGAGCATTTTTTCTGCTTCAGGAATGAACATCGAGTAGATTTCCCATTTTGCCTGAGCAATAGGGACGTTCACTACCGCTAGTGGTGCTAGTATTGCTCCTGTTCGAGTTTGTGTCACTTTTTCCAAGTCTTGGCGCTACTCGCTAGTGTTATTTTGGCCTTGCCAAACGCTGGGTACACTATGCCAGATGTTGGATCCTCAAACCCAGTAAAATTTTGATGATTTGAGTGAAGCTCAGAAATCAACCAGTCAGAATTCATCTAGTGGGTTTACATTTTGCGTAAAATCCGAGCGTATTTTGAAATCCGAGCGTATTTTTTAAGCACGTATTTGAGCTAGAAAAGATTTCTAGTAAGACGGATGGATTTATATAAAAACGGAGCGATTTCTGAAATACATCCGTATTGCTGAGATCTTTTCAAGCCCAAATACGTGCGTAAAATACGCTGGTATTTCAGAATACGCTCGGATTTACGCAGTGTGTAAACGTAGCATTAGTGAGTTAAGATAATTAGAGCGATAGTTCTCAATTTTAAAACGTAGGCTACAACCACTTCTTGTCTTATTATGAATATTAAGCGTTTTGAAATTGTTTAGTTCAAAGTTTTTGGACATTCAACATCGGATTAGCTTTAGGTTTTTTCCTTTTTTTCTTCTTTTGTGAGCGTTAACGTTGAACGTTTAATTAGTGGTGTATATTCTAGTTTTGGTTTGTAGCTGTGAAATGCCGTGTATCGGTCTACTCACAAATGAAGTACCTACCTACCTAGGGATCCAGTCCATATTCCCGTTAGTGTTGGCCGATTTTCGATATCGATAAAGATATATTGATATATCGTACCAAATATCGATATCGGAAGGTAAATATTGATATCGAAAACTACGTTTATTCAGTTATAATTATTTTAAATAAACCAACATAATTTAAATTTATGTATCCGAAAGTGGAGCAATATGTTTTTCGTAATCGAGCTTCTACTTATTCGAAGTTTGAGTTCATGCAAGGTGTTTATGACAATTTTGCAAAACGATACCTATACTTTAGCGAAACATGGTACCGAAATATCGGTACCTATAGATATATCGGTTATCGAATATCGAAATTGAAAATATCGATATATCGAAAAATTCAGATATCGCCCAACACTAATTTCCGTGGTATAACTGAAAATCCGAAATCTATGCATCCTTCACTCGCCCGGTCTCGTCTTTTTTTGTTGTGTGTGGTAGATTGGTACTTAACGATTGTCTTGCATTTCAGGATTGGCATGTGTGCCCAAGTCAACCAAGAGGACTTCTCAACTATTCACCGTAAACTCAGTAGCATTGTTTACTTTATGCAATACGATAGACTCCGGAACGTCTTCAAGAGCGGAGCAAATCCAGGTAAGCATCCAAATCAAGATCGCGTCCCTTTGTCAGGTAGGCTACGGCTGAAGTACGGACCCTAATTTTGCGGACCTGCTGGATATAACGTTTTCTTCTTCCAGATATCGTCTCACCTCTCCATTTCTCCAAATCTCTTGCCCTTTCATACGATCCAGTATTTCCACCAAGAAAAAATTACACTGTTGCTTAAGAAACAGAAAACTTGACTCGGGGAGCTAGCTAACATATCAAGAATGTACCCTGAGTCGATATTGAGAGTACGAAAAATTCTCGTTACGACCATTGCAGTTTGCGGGCAGTTTCGGAAAATTCGACTTTTGAGCAAAAGGTTTGCAAAAGCAAAAGGTTTGTGTGCCGCGACTAGGAATCGAACCCCGGCCGTCTTGTCGGGGAGGTCGTTACTCTGTAGTCTACATGTAAAAAGGTGAACTTTTACAGTACATGAGTGCATAATTACAGTGCATAAGGGGCAAGGGCCTGCCAGCTAGCTTTGGGAACACTAAGGAGGGGGTTCGAGACGGTTCGAGATGACAAAGAAGGGGGGGCCTGTCGACAATAAGACCCTGTATATTTATCCAAGCCCCCCGGGCGATTCGATGGCCGAAAGTTGCTTAGTCAAGTTTACTGTTCCTTTAAAGTGGAAATTGAGCCAAGCTGGGTTTTAACATACGACAGCAACCTGAGTGTTTAAAGGGTCTTTGCTATAATACTGCTTCACTTTACGCTCCTAATTGTTCCGTACATTCTCATTTCCGAGTTTTCAAATTTCCTACATCAGTTTTATCCACATATTTGACAGTGCAAAACGGAGCTTGATTATTGAAATTCGAGCTTTTTTAGCTCGAATAAAATTTAGCTGACGTATCCGTTTTGCACTGTCAAATATGATTCGCAGTCAGCTTGGGCTGAAGGAATATTTATTTGTATCCACCCTGACGGCACTACTCTTATTTTTGTATTTGCATTGTTTTGCGTGTTGACTGTTTAGAGGTGGATCAGGCTCCCAATTAATTCGTCCAAGGAGCTCATTGGCCAGAAAGACTGGTTGTGCATTTTTTTTTCGTGTCCCTCGACAATGCTAAGGGGACCACTCGCGACTAAAGCAACGGCCGGGATAGGCAACACACAGCACAGTTTCAAAGGAAGCAGGTTAGAATATTGGAACAGAAACCGTATCTACTATGGCTTGTGCTTTAACGGATCCAAAATTGCCTTTTCGGAAGCCTACCACAAAAATTGCCAAAATCAAGAACGATATATTTTCCAGTCAATCATATTTTTCTCCTAAATTTTAACCGAAAAGGGCTGAGATGGGACAATATAGTTACCCATCACAGTAGTTATATAAACCGGGGACTGCCCCACCCCCACCCCAATTTCAAAACCCCATTTTAACATCAATTTCTTGAATTTTAACATCCTTTTTACCAAATAATCCCCTTTTTAATAGATATTTTGATTTTCTTATTTCCCCCAAAAAGGTCCTAAGAAATTGGAAATATTACCCTTTAATACATATAAACTACTACTTCTTTTTAGATTTTTAATTTTTCAGTTTTTCATTTTTTATCCAAGTATAATAGAAATTCTGCTAAATCAACAACTGCTCAGAGTTATATAAACCGGGGACTGCCCCACCCCCACCCCAATTTCAAACCCCCATTTTAACACCAATTTCTTAAATTTTAACATGATTTTTTCCAAATAATCCCCTTTTTTATAGATATTTTTATTTTCTTATTTCCCAAATAAAGGTCCCAAGAAATAGGAAATATTACCCTTTATTACATATAAACTACTACTTTTTTACATTTTTCATTTTCTACTGAGTAAACAGTTCTACATCAACATATTGGTCAGAGTTCTTATTCACCCTCATAATAGGCTGCAAAATAAGATTTTTCTTTAAAAGTAACTCATCAGCAATTGCATTATATCTCTGTGGTATAAACAAATCACAGGCTTTGTTATTATGATGAATAACAACAACCAACTTATCACCATATTTTGTCTTAGCCATTCTCATTTTAACGATAGTATATTTCAATCCTAGAATTAGTTCTTCCTTTCTGATTGTATCATTGTATTTATTCATTCTAATTGTTGACAAGACTTTCTTTAGCGACTCCATTTATTAGCGGCTGATTTTATTTAATAAAAATCCCAATCGCTTGAAACATCTGGTAATAGAAGCCAACCACCTTTATCACATAAATGCGATAGATAGAGACGCAGTACTGAGTTTGCGTGATGATGTGATGATTACCGATTTTGAACTTCATAAAATATTTTTGCAAAACCCCACACCCCCAGACTTTGAAGAATAGTTGCGTTAAGCACACGCAAAGCAAAATATTGTAATGGCTATTAGTCTGGGGGGCCCCTGAACAGGGAAACTCCGAGGAGTTTTTTGAATCGCTACAAACTGCCGTCAGTAGGATTCGATCTTGCGAGGTCTGTGGAATGTCAAGTTAGAACGGGCCAGTGCGCTAACCGATTAGACCACGGGGTCCTCATTCGACTGGCCAAGCTTATGTTTTCTGATGTGATATGACTCATCAGAAATAGTTGCAAAACCTCTCGCCTCCAGACAAGTAATACGGAAAGTTAAGAGGTGCGATGGAGTTGCACCCCGAGTTTTTGGTTGTTGTTGTTGTAGTTGTGGTTGTATTACTTGTCTGGAGACGGCTCCGACTTGAGGAGTTTTTCCCCCGCCATCACCCCCTACTAACAGAAATTGCTAGCAGTGGGATTCGATCCGATGACACAGAATAGCAGGGTCAATTACGTTAGCTAGACGCTAGACCGTTACACTGTCGGAGCTAGTTATAATTTTTTGTTGAAAGTTTTAAGATGAGAAAACTGGAGACAATTAGGCTACGAAATTAATGGTGGGTACTGGTTATGAATGACGCAGGTAATTATTGCGCGTAGAAACTGGATCTGAGAGTCGGAGCACATTGAACGTTTTATGAAGAGAATACCAGAGAAAATTATGCTTTGCGTCACGAATCAATGTTTGTCTGAATTCATCCACCACCCCAAGGGCCTGGGTGAGGGGTTGGACACTGGTGTACCACAGTTCCAGGAAGAGAAGGTGTACTGGTTGGCGAGGGGTTACTCACTTGGACAAAGGTGTACTGGTTGGCGAGGGGTTACTCACTTGGACAAAGGTGTACTGGTTGGCGAGGGGTTACTCACTTGGACAAAGGTGTACTGGGTGGTGAGGGGTTACTCACTTGTACAAAGGTGTACAGGGTGGTGAGGGGTTACTCAGGTACTGGTTATGAATGACGCAGGTAATTAATGCGTATATGAATATGAGGATAGAGTTTTCAATCTTATGAAAGCAATATACTACACTTTGGGTAATTTCTCTTGATTTATTATGGAATTATTTTTACAATATTTATAACCGTTTAAGCGAACCTGCTTCATATATTTTTCGCGAGGAAAGAATTTAAATGTTTTACTCATTTCCGCTTCGCGTTGAATCACCTCTTCAACCGTTAACTGTCCACACTTTAACAATGATAACAATTCAGTGTAAAAATTATAAGCGGTTTTATGTTCTGACTTTCTCTCTGCAATATTTAGATGTTTTTCGATTACTTCAATGATAACAGCACCCAAACTTAAAGAAGCTAAAGGCAGCACTAGAAACGCAGACATTCCTGCAGCTGAAAATAGGAATTTGGATAAAAGTAAGCTATTACTTATAAGATTGTAGTACTTGTAACTCCTTCTATGAACAAATAACCGTTTTTCTAATTCTTCCATTTAGAGCAAAATAAAATTGTTTCAAAAATTATTCGATTGCTTCACGATTCGGAACACACTCGCCACCTAGGAAACTGTAGCTTACTCCGTGAAATGCAAAACACTTCTTGATCACTCGGAGACAAATCTAGGTGGCATATGCGGAGCATATGCTCCGCTAAACGCAAACAAATTCACTGTCTCGGAAATCTGTGCTCTCTGTGACAAGCCGGAGACAAAGAGGTAGCGCGTACTCCATGAAACCAGTGCTTTTTCTTTACGGCTGAGAAAACGCAGTCAGGAGAAATTCATTAATAAAAATATTCCCCTATTAAATGATGAATGTTGCAGAGGTTATTCAGCTTTGTAAAAAGGTTATACTGAACAACAAATCGGTTATACAAAGATTACCGAATTACACGTATAATGAGCTGCGGACTTATGCGAAAATTAATAAAATCAAAACAAATGGAGCTAAGAAACATGAAATAACGGATAAGATTATAAAGCAACTTAATAGGAATATTTTGCTCGCGGAAGATACAATTAATATTCGGCGTAGAAACGAAAGGATTCAGAACAAAAACAGACCATCTATTTATACACCAGAGTCAGCATTAAGGAAGATTTTGGAAGATGAAATCAAAGAAAATAATATTGCTATTGGAAATATAAAAAAAGAGGAGAAAAGGATACTCGAAAAGGATACAAGTGAATTAAAAAGGTTTCTAAAAAACAAAAGCCTACCCACTCGCGGTAACCGAGATGAAGTTTCAAAACGTGTTACGGATTACTATGGTAGGATAATTAATAAGCAGAAAGAAACTATTGATAAAAATAGAGATATCATAAGAGATCAAACAGAAAGAGGTGTTAAAAATAGACACAAAGCAATCGATTTATCAACTCTCTTCATAAATAAGAAAAAAATTAAAGAAGAAAAAATAATTCCGGATCATTTATTTAGAACGGAAGAAGAACAGCAGACTACAATTTCTAGGGAAATTGAAAACTTGTATACCGTAAACGTTTCAATTGAAAGCAATGGAAGAGATGAACATACTCTTATTGCTTTTGTTTTTAATGATTTACTCCGAAGAATGAATGAAATAAATCATTACAGAGTTCAATTTGTGACCAGGGTTATTTTCTATAGACAGGAAAATGATGAAGAAGTTGTAGTATTTTATAACAGTACTTCTTGGATTTTAAACAAAAATAGCGTTCTTACTCGTAACCATTTAGATGATAACAACAGAAGACTTAGTTCTTTGAGTAATACCCCTCGATCGGGGCTACAGTTTAGTCGGTATGAAGGAATTGATTATAGGATGACTCGAATTGAGACTTACATGGGAGGAACGTTTAAAATACTGCCAGATTTCGTAAAAAATAAAAAAGCTTGCCTGAATATTGAAAATAAGGATAAAAAATGCTTTGTTTGGTCAATCTTAGCACATTTGTACCCAGCTAAAGATCATGCAGAAAGAACTTCAAAATATAAACAATATGAGAATGAATTCGATTTCAAAGGGGTTACCAACTTCCCGATGGATACACAAGACATCCACAAATTTGAAAATAAATACAACATTAAGATTTGCTTATTCCAAATTGATAAAGAGAAAATAATCAGAAGTCATATATTAAAAAGTACAATTAATGGGAAAACAGCAAAACATATCATTAATTTATTATATTTCGATAATCACTATGTACTTGTGAAAGATCTGAGCAGATTACTTGGTAGTCAAATCTCTAAAAATAAAACAAAGACATACATATGCACTTTTTGTGGAAGACATTTTTCGAAACAAGAACACTTTGAAAAACATGAACTTAAAAATAATTGTGAAGACCCTGATATCATAATGCCTCCTGAAGGTTCAAGTATACACTATAAAAATATCGCAAAACAGATGAAAGTGCCTTATTGTATAATAGCAGACTTTGAGTCTTATAACGAAGAATACAATCAAGTAAAAGGAAAGAAAACAATAAAAGTGGCCAAACAGAAACCATTTGCATACGGTTTTCAAGTCTGTTGCTCGTTTGATACGAAGCAAAATAAATATTATTGCTATTTCGGGGAAGACGCTGCTCAGCATTTTGTGAAAACAATTAAAGAAGTGTCCACAGAAATTGCATACAAGTATGAAAACAGACAAAGAAATCACACTTATACTGATGATGAAATTAAAGAAAAATGGAAGACCCTAAAGAACAAGACATGCCATATCTGTAAGACTGAAATCACTGAAAATCCCCACTTTGATCACGATCACATGACTGGAAAAAATAGAGGTTTTACTCATGCGGAATGCAATATGAAATACAGAATTCCCAAGCATATCCCTGTAGTCCTACATAACTTATCAAAGTATGATTCCCATCTATTTGTGAAAGAGTTGATACCTGATAACGGAATATTTGAATCAGCAGAAAGTTTCATATCATTCTCGAAATCAATAAGTATTCCAAGACAGGATACAGAAATAAAATATGAAATCAGATTCATAGATTCAATCAGATTCATGGCTTCATCGTTGGACAAGCTATCAGCAAATTTAGCAAAATGCGATTGCAAAGAATCGTGTAATCATCTGAGAGAGAATTTCAAGTACACATCGAATAGTTTCAAAAACGATGAAGAGTTCAAAGAAATAATTAAAAAAGGGGTGTATCCTTATGAATTCGTAGACAGTTTCAGTAAAATGGATTGTACAAAGTTACCACCCATAGAAAGCTTTTATTCTAGGTTAACGGGAAAAGGTATCAGCAAAAGTGACTATAAGAGAGCGGTCTCTATATGGAAGCAGTTTCATTGTGAAACATTACTTGATTATACCAAGTTGTACCTAAAAAGTGATGTTTTAATATTGTCGGACGTTGTAGAGAATTTCAGAAATGTATGTATGCATAATTATGACTTGGATCCACTACATTACTTCTCAGCTCCAGGACTAACATGGGATTCTTTCCTAAAGCATTCGAAAGTAGAACTACCGTTATTCTCGAAGGAAGACATGTATACATTCATTGAAAAGGGGATAAGAGGGGGTGTATCTCAATGTATAAAAAGATACGCTAAAGCAAATAATAAATATATGAGCAGTTATGACAACAATAAGCCATCTAATTATTTAATTTATTTGGATAAAAATAATTTGTATGGGTGGGCGATGTCACAAAAATTACCAGCGAATGATTTCCAATTCATTCCCATACCGGATGACTTAAAAGAACGAAATGAATACTCATCACTCGAGTATTATAACCATCTAAAAAATCATATTAATTCGGTGATGCAGTTACAGAATGAGGGTGCTATCTATGAAGTAGATTTTGAATACCCGAAAGAACTTTTCCACTTACACAAAGATTTACCATTAGCACCAGAACATTTCAATGGAAAACTATGTACGACCTTACTGGATAAAAATAACTACGTAGTTCACCACAGAAACCTAGAATTCTATTTACAAAAAGGTCTGATACTGAAAAGAGTACATAGAATACTAGGATTCACTGAAAGTGATTACTTAAAAGGATACATAGACCACAACACAGCACTAAGAACTAAAGGTACAAATGATTTTGAAAAGGACTTTTTTAAGCTGATGAATAACGCTTGCTTTGGGAAAACCATGGAGAATGTAAGGAAACGAGCTGATATGGAAATAATAACTGATGATAAAACTAGAGAAAAAATAATAAAGAAACCCAACTTTAAATCTGAAATTATTTTCAGTGAAAACTTTTCTGTGGCAAGAATGTCGAAGGAAAAGATAAAACTAGACAAACCTATGTATATCGGTTTTGCTGTACTGGAACTATCCAAGCTACTGATGTATGAATTCCATTATGATTATATGAAACCTAAATATGAGGATAAAATAGATTTATGTTATATGGATACAGATTCGTTCATATATGACATAAGAACCGAGGATTTCTATGATGATATCAAACAAGATTTGAACGAGAGGTTCGATACATCTGATTATGCGAAAGATAATCCATACGGGTTTCCTAGTGTAAATAAGAAAGTGATAGGAATGATGAAAGATGAATTAGCAGGACAAATTATGACAGAATTTGTTGGATTACGATCAAAAGTATATGCTTATGATAAGGACAACCATGAACAATCAAGCAAAAAACTAAAAGGAATAAAAACAAACATAGTGAAAGATAAAATTACGATTCAGAACTATAAGGATGTACTGTTTGGTAAAATTGAAAACCTATCTGTAACCCAGTATAACTTAAGATCACACAAGCACCATATGTTTCTAGAAGAACAGAATAAGAAAGCGTTAGATCCTAAGGATGATAAAAGGATAGTAACAAGCGATAAATACACAACTTTACCTTTAGGTTATAAACATTAAAATCAAGTACCTAGTTAAAAAATTCAAGTACCTACTTCAAAAATTCAAGTACCTACTTCAAAAATTCAAGTACCTAGTTCAAAAATTCAAGTACCTACTTCAAAACTTCAAGTACCTACTTCAAAACTTCAAGTACCTACTTCAAATTCAAGTACCTACTTCAAAATTCAAGTACCTACTTCAAAACTTCAAGTACCTACTTCATAAACTCAAGTACCTACTTCAGTAAATCTTATAATGAAAAATTCTTTCTAAATAAATGAATGAAAAGGCACCAATAAAAGTGTATGATTTTAGCGAAAAGAGCAACTATCAGAACAAACACGAACTTGCACCTCAGTGGCCATTTAGATTATTAATTTGTGGAAGTTCAGGAACAGGAAAAACCAATTTACTTTTGAATTTAATTTATGAATACATCTGTTTCAACCGAATATACTTGTATGCAAAAGATCTTGAAGAAGACAAATATAAAGACCTTATAGACAATTTAACCACCTTGGAATCAAAATGTAAAACGAATATTTTAACCGTCAGTAATGACCTTAATGATATTATCGATGTTGACGACCTAGACCCCCAGTATCAGAACTTGATTATCTTTGACGATTTTGTAACTGAAAAAGATCAGAAGAAAATAGAAGATGTATTCATAAGAGGAAGAAAGAAAAATGCTTCAATTGTTTACCTGTCACAGAGCTATCATAAAACGCCAAAGGTGGTAAGACTTCAGTGTAATTATTTTGCATTCTTTCAGTGTTCTAATCCAAAAGAAGTAAAATTAATAAGACAAAGCCATGTATCCAGTATAGACAATGAAAAATTTCTCAAACAATTCGAGGCTGCAACCAAGGGTTACGGCTTTTTCTTCATAGATTTAAAAACAAAAGATAAAACCTTGAAGTACAGGAAAAACTTTGAAAAATTTACCGGATAATTTATTTCTATAATAAATGAATAAATTTGGTAGTGTTGGAAAAAAGGTTGCTAACGAATCGAAAGTTACTGACGAAAATGGTAACATTAACCTACACGATAGACGAATTATAAATTTAGGTGATGCGAAAACAGATAAGGATGCTATTAGCTTAAGATCTATGACTGTGATTTTGAATCAATTTAAAGAACAAATGACTGCGGGACAAGTGCAAACCAATCAATATTTTAGCGAAGATATCAACAGATTAACTGCGGTAGATGATTCTCCTGATAATGCATTGATAAGGACCAAAGATAAAGGATTATTTGTAAAACAGACAATTCAAGTTACTGATAAAGAACTCGATGCTGGGAATAAAGTTATCACAAATGTTCAAGACCCCAGAAACAAAAAGGATGCTGTTAATTTAGATAGGTTAACAACAGACCTTTTAAAATATGATCAAAAGCTTCTTGACCAACAAACCCTTAGCAAAAGTATTGAAACAAAGATTGGTGACCTTAGGAAAATCATTGACAAAAAGACTCTTGACCTTAGCAAAAGCATTGACAAAAAGGTTCTTGACCTTAGGAAAAATGATTTTGACCAAGAAGTCCATATCAATGGTATTGAAAGAGCAATCGTAAACATTTTAAAAAGGCTTTTAGAGCAAAAACCTGTTGATCAAGATTTTGTTAAGAAAATAGAAGACTTTATGAAAACTAAACTAATCTAAAGAAATAAAATTTATATGATAAATTAATTTTCTAATAAATGGTTGAAACAATGGAGTATACAGTTTATTTATCAAAGCTTCAGAAAGGAAAGCTGAAGAAATGCTTTGGTGCTAAACAAAAATGCCAGATACGTGTTAGTCATAGCAGACAGAATGAACGAGAACCAGTAAAGTTACTTTTAAGTAAACGACAAATTGATAAAATTGAAACATGTAAAATGAATAATAAGGGTTGTGACATTGATGTATCATATAAACAGATGAAAGAAGCGATTCAAAAGGGTGGATTACTTCCTTTCCTAATACCGTTAGCTATTACGCTTGGTAAGGCAGCTTTAACAAGTGGTGCTGCTGCTTTGGGTACATTCGCTGGTAAGAAATTGGTTGATAACATAACCAACACAGGTGGGGCGCTTACACTTCCTGGAACACAAAAAGTTGTGGGTCGTGGAAGACCTAAGAAGGAAAAAAACGATGATACCTCCGTAAAGAACACAGGTGGTGCACTTACACTTCCTGGAACACAAAGAGTGGTTGGTCATGGGGTACGGGGAAGGCCTAGGAAGTCAAAAAACGGGGAAGTCAAAAAAGAAGCAAAAGTAAAGTAGGACCTCTAACCAATTTTGACATTATGGACGCATTAGGGGATATACCACATTTTAGAGGTGTTTTCTCTATAGATACGTTACCTAAACAAATAAATAACCTAGAATATGGTGTCATTAACTATGATAAACTCGGAATGCCTGGAACTCACTGGGTGGCGTACTGTAATCTACCTAATCAACCCTATGTCGAATTTTTCGATTCTTTCGGTATACCCCCAGGAAAAGAAATTATTAAATATCTAAAAACTTCAAAGAAAAAAATAGCTTATGAAAATCTTGCTGTTCAAAATATAGATGAATTAAACTGTGGATTTCACTGTATTTCCTACATTAAGCGCAAAATGAAGTTGGTAGCTTTTCGTTTATAAAAATTGTTTTCTAATAAATGGATATTTATTGTATGAAGTGTAAAAAGAAAACTGACACTGAAGCAATGTTTAAGGCAGTGTCACAGAAAAATAATGTTCCAATGCTAAAAGGTAATTGTGTTTTTTGCGGATCAAGGAAAAATCTGTTTTTAAAAAAAACCTCAACGCAGAAAAAGATATTTTAAATACGTATTATTCTAATTATTCAGGTGTGGATGATATTCATAGAAAATTAAAAGAAAATGGAGTGAACGTTTCTAAAGATAAAATAAAAAATGTGTTGCAAAATGAGAATGTATATACCTTACACAAACCTTCTTATCATAACTTTGAAAGGAGACGAGTCTATGTTCACTATGTGGATGAGCAATGGCAAGCTGATTTAGTTGACATGCAGAAATATAAAAAAGTGAATGATAAAACAAATTACATCTTAACTGTAATTGATTGCTTTAGTAAATATGTTTGGTGTGCCCCTTTGAAAGATAAAACGGGTGCTGAAATAATCAAGGCATTCAGTCATATATTTAAAGAAAGAATTCCTAAGAAACTACAAACTGATAAAGGTAAAGAATTTGTAATGAGAAATGTTCAAACATTTTTGAAAAATAATGAGATACACTGGTTTGCATCTGAAAGTGAATTAAAAGCGCAAATTGTTGAACGATTCAATAGAACACTGAAAGAAAAGTTATGGAAATATTTTACGCACAATAACACTAATAAATGGATTGATATTTTACCTTTATTTGTTAGTAATTATAATAACTCTTATCATCGTTCAATACAAATGAAACCCATCGATGGTAGTAAAAAGGTAAATCAGAAAAAGGTTTGCAATGCTTTGTTTCCTCCAGCTGATGACTACACAATCACAGGACATTATAAAGTAGGAGATTTAGTCAGAATAAAAAAAGAAAAGAGTATTTTTGATAAAGGATATTTACCTAATTATACGAATGAAGTATTCCAGATAGCAACCATTAGACCTACCACTCCCATTACTTATGAAATATCTGACAAAAGTGGGGAATTAATTCAAGGAGGGTTTTATGAAAAAGAACTTTCCAAATTTATTATGAAATAAAATTACTTGTATATAAATGGATTCAAGACGCTTGAGTGATATGTTATCGGGTATAGTGAAGAACAGAGAAATTCAGAGAAGAAAGGTTCAAGAATATGAGATGGAGAAAGCAGGATTTCGGGAAATGGCTTCAGAATTTAACGCTCCAGTTGTTACAGCACAAAGAGAAAACATGATGGCACAAAAAGAAAACATGAAGACACAAAAAGATTACACTGAAGCGATCATGACGAAATTAGGGGCGATTGATGGAAAATCAAGCGTACAGTTTCAAAAATTAGTTGATACATTTAAAGCAACTCATCCATTCCAGATCACTGCTTCAAAGGAATCGAGTAGAGCGCCAACTCCTGCTTTAGAACCTTCTCCTGCTTTAGGACCACCATCCATTGATATGAATAAAGATATTAATCCAACGTTGCTAAATCAAATTAATTCAAAACTTAAAGAATCCGGGAAAGGCACTGATACTTATTTTAAAATGCCTACGTATTACATTAATCATCCTACGGATATAGATGAGGCTCTAGAACGTTTGACATCTCTAAGTCAAAGTTATGGCGGGAAAAAAAGTAAAGGTTACTCTAGCTATGATCAAATCATTGAATTTATAAGAGTCTACAAGGAGAGGTTAACCAGCATTCAAACTAATTACCATTTAGTTCAACAAGGAACTGGAATATTTATGAATTGTGATGAAATGATTTCAAAATTGTACACTTTAATAGGTAGTAGAGTAAATGGAAATACATCTGATGAGGTGAGGAATGAAGCTATTGATATTTTGGACTCGTTAATGCGAAATAAATTTCTTACGAAGAGAGATTACAATTCAATATATAAAAAATATTTCTAATAAATGGTGTTGTTAAACATTGAAGGTAATGAAAGTATCATTGATATAACATTTAGTCAACCAATCGAATTGAATCGTCATTCGGATTATGAAATAGGTTTGAATCAGTGTACTTTGTGGTATTCGTGGCATAATATAAGTGATAAATTTGGGAATAATACGTTTCAGTATAGGAAAGATGAAGAAGGGGGATGGGTGAATGTTACTATTCCTAATGGGATGTATAACGATGATTGTTTGAATTATTTTTTGTGTCAGTATTTTGATACTCCCAAAGATAAATGTCCTATTGTAATCTCATCCAATCCAGCATCTATGAGATTTGTCATCATATTACAAGAAAAATATGTGTTTAGATTTAATAGTGACTTGTGTCAGATTTTAGGCTTTGAGAAGGATAGTGAGATATCTAAGAAAATCAATGAAGGTACAAAACTTCCGAATATAACAAGAAGCGTTGATAAAATTCAAATTCACTGCTCTCTTGTAAATAGTTCTATCGTAAACAAAAGTAAATCAGACGTCATTTGGACATTTGTTCCGAATACAGAACCAGGTTGTCAAATTGTTGAGAATCCTAGACAACTAATCTACCTTCCTATTAACACAAAAGACTTTATTTACTCCTTGAGAATGACAATTACTGATCAGTTGGGAAGACCTATCGATTTGAACGGTGATAACGTTGGATACGTTCTGCATTTAAGAAAAGCTTAAAGGATTAGTGAAATAAAATTATTTACCTATAAATGTTGATTAATAATAAGCGCTTACTTTATAAAAAGCAGTACGGAAGTGGAATCGGTAGTATATTCAAAAATATTGCCAATTCCCAGTTATTTCAAACGTCAGCAAAACAAATAAAAGATGGGGCATTATCAATGTATAATAATATTATTAAACCGAGATTCGAGTTGTTGAAAAACAGAGCAATAGAATACGGGAAAGATCTGATTGATGTAAACAGGAAAGAACTTATTGATGTGATTGGAAAGAAGAAATCGATGAAGGATCTTCTGGGTACAAATAAGAGATTTTTAAATCAAAAGAGTCAGGACTTGATCAACGCCATAATAACTGGAAGTGGTTTAAAGATTCTGAAATAATTTTTATCGAATAATTTCTTTCTTATATAAATGGCAGTAAATAAAGTTATCAGTCCGCAATGGAACATTTTTGATGAGCCGCTTGTTGATGAAACAGTGGTTAAATATGAATTTAAAGAAATTCGAGAAACAGATGTGAATGTTTCCAATAAACAAGAGTTTGAATTCGTAACGAAGAAATTAGATTCCTGGTTCTATCCAAGTGAAAGTTATCTTGATGTTAGTGTAAGAATTGTAAAAGAGGATGGAACTAACCTAGCTGCAACCGATGTTGCTACTTTAACTAATAATGGATTTAATTTATTCAGTACCGCTGAGTATGTAATAAATGACGAATCGGTTGAAAAAATCAATCATGTTGGTATTACAACTACCGTTACAAAGTTGATTGAATATTCCGATGATTATTCTAGAAGCGCAGCCAGAAATCATTTCTGGTATAAGGATTATAATCAAGGAACAGATATCAACCCTATAAGTAGTAGTTCATTTACCGTACCTGCAGATGGATTAAAAGCAGGAACTGTGACTATCAGTACTAAATCTAATCCAAATTATAATAAGGGGTTTGAAAAGAGATATAATAGAACTAAAGACAGCCAATTAGTAAATATGTATTTACCATTGTCAGAGTTGTTTGGATTCTTGAAAGGAAACAAACGATTTTTTAGAGGTGCATCGCACAAAATATTTTTAAGAAGAAATGATGATAATAATATGATTATAAGAACTGGAATTGGAAATATTAATTTTAAAGTGGTCATTGAGTATTTATCCTGGAAAATCCCTATCATATCTCCTAGTATTGAAATGATGAGTGAATTGGAAAAGGGTCTTGCAAAGGATAAAAAGTATAATTTGATGTGGGAAGCTTGTAATACTTATAAAAGTGATGTTAGTCAGAATAAGGAGCACACCTGGAAAGTTGTGTCTGAGAGAAATAGTCCAACCAAAATCGTTGTGATGTTACAAAAAAATGACAAGCATAACAACCAAAAAAAGAATAATATGGTATTTGATCATATGAATTTAACAGACATCGAACTTAGAATTAATGGGGATAAATATCCAGAAGAACCACTCAAGTGCGACTTTAGCGATGAGAAATGTAAATACTCTAATCTATACAATAGGTTCATACATTTAGGTTATAAACAATTATCGTTTGATACTGGTAGTGTTGTTAGTATAGAAGAATTTAAATCAGTGTATCCACTATTCTGTTTCGATGTTTCCAAACACGAGTCAAATATTTATAATGGAACAACTGCTGATATTGAAATAAGTTTAACATTAAAAGATCCTCCAACCGAACGATATAATGTTTACTGTGTTATATATTATGAAAGAAAAGCTACATTAGATATTATGAACAAAAATATGTATGTGAGTTTGTGAGTTTGGATTTTTATTAAATAAAATCAGCCGCTAATAAATGGAGTCGCTAAAGAAAGTCTTGTCAACAATTAGAATGAATAAATACAATGATACAATCAGAAAGGAAGAACTAATTCTAGGATTGAAATATACTATCGTTAAAATGAGAATGGCTAAGACAAAATATGGTGATAAGTTGGTTGTTGTTATTCATCATAATAACAAAGCCTGTGATTTGTTTATACCACAGAGATATAATGCAATTGCTGATGAGTTACTTTTAAAGAAAAATCTTATTTTGCAGCCTATTATGAGGGTGAATAAGAACTCTGACCAATATGTTGATGTAGAACTGTTTACTCAGTAGAAAATGAAAAATGTAAAAAAGTAGTAGTTTATATGTAATAAAGGGTAATATTTCCTATTTCTTGGGACCTTTATTTGGGAAATAAGAAAATAAAAATATCTATAAAAAAGGGGATTATTTGGAAAAAATCATGTTAAAATTTAAGAAATTGGTGTTAAAATGGGGGTTTGAAATTGGGGTGGGGGTGGGGCAGTCCCCGGTTTATATAACTACTCATCACTTATTCACTTGAAGAGGCTTGAAGACCCGATGAAAATGCTTTACTTCGTTGCTCCGCTATTCACGACTAATCGATCTGCATATAGTGAAATTTCCCTGTTGGATTTGTGGTACCTCTAAGCGCTTGCACCTGTGTTGTATGCTTGAAGAAAACGATTTACGAAAAGTAAGCGTTCACGCAGTGAGCTACCTTCAGCGAGCTGATCACTGGCCACTGAAAAGCCCCATTTGTATTGAGATTTCAATTTCCCGCGTCAGAGTAGAATTTTGAGTTGTGAGGACGGCCGTAGATATTTTGAACGTCGAACATATGGTGAGAAAAAAAAATCCTAACACAATCCAAATAATTTAGTGAATTCAATTAAATCCTACAAAAATAAGTTGGCTTTTCAGTTAAACTTTAAGAAATAAAACATCTTTACTTTATTGATTTTCGTTCTTTAGGATTCCAAGAAGCAATCGGCGGTACAGTCTCTCTCGCAGTGTCAACTCCGAATCATATGAGAAAATTAGGCCTCATGCGACAGAGAGACACATCTTCATCCACTCCGAGATATAACGGCCTTTCCGACCTCCCAGATGGCGTTGCTGACGAGGATATGAATTATCTTCTCCGCATGGCACTCGACAAGGTATTTCTTAGGTTTACGTTCTCGTATTTGACCAAACCTTAACCCCTGGTTCAGACTGCTCCCTCGTAGGCATTTTGATCGTGGGCATTGTGAGCGTTGGCAAAAAGATCGTGGTGATTTTGGGAACCACCCGTCGAGACGCCTTTTTCAAGGACTCGCACTTGTCTCGGATTTGCTGGACTAGCAGCAGCTCTGGTTTGTGTCGTCTGTCAAAGAGAGTAGAGAGACCAAGCTTGGCCAGTCTGCCTTCGTACGATGTGTACGTTAGGACAAGGATGATCTTCACCAACCTCTTCTGGATACTTTCCTGTCTGTCAGTCTGTCGGCGCCGCGCGTCATCCGCGCCGTATCGTCCACGATCACGACATAAACGCCATAAGCAAATTCTCGCTGCAGGTGGCCTTCCTGCCGCATACTGCCGCGTTGGAGAGCTGGCGCTGGGACGTCTTCGATGGTGCAGTTGAAGAAGATGAGTACAACACAGCCTGGTGGAAGCTTGTGTACGAATTCCAAGGTCTCGAACACCCAGATACCCCTAAGGCCGATGACTTCGACCCTGGAGCGAAATACCAAATCGCAGCGAACGTTGAGTATGTTCGGTAAGTCAAGCAAATTCTCTCATGCAAGTCACCTGCCTTTTGTTCACCTGCCTTTGGAGTACAGTTCAAATTTCCATCTCAGATTTTTGAAGATACCACTACCCTAAGACACTAGCAGTGGAAAGACAGGAAACTCTGGATATACACCATGAGTCGCAACAACCAGCGCCGTTTAGCAGTTTGTTTTTCGCTAAAACAATCGCTTCGTTGATCAATCAATCATCATACAAATTTATTATGATTTGTAGATCTGTTTACGCTCACGTTCATCATTCAGCATTTGAAGTTCGTACCAGCACCAAAGGCTAGACAGAGGGATGCTTTATTTTTTATGACGCACTTTAAGCGGAGATTTCTGTCTTTCTGCTATTCAAGGACACCTTGCACTACAGATAACTGTTTCTGCTCAGAGGTTTTGAAATGGTTGACCACTTTATAACTAAGCTATGCTTACCTAAAATTACACACGGCTTCGGCTGTTCTTAGCCTCTTTCCATGTCCCTTGCCTTGAATGACAATCTTGGCAAAATCTGCATAACCGGTCTCCGGACGAATAAGCTCCTCGCAAACAATGACCGGGCGCACCATACGTTGATGCGTTGTCAAGGATTGAACATTGTCAAGATTTAACCACTGTGCCACTGGAAAGCGAATTTGTGGTAAACAAGACATACACTAAGGCAATATATAGCATTTCTGTGTCAGGTTTTTGCAACTTTTCTGCAACATACCTAAGGCGTATTCTTGCCGTTCCCCGATGACTCCACTTGAGGAGTCTCCGCGTTTTTGTTTGCCCTGGGGACTCACTCCCCGTATTCTCGCGAGTACCCACGGACGGGGAATGCTCCAATTATCATCACCATCATAAAAAAGGACTCCTTTTCAGATTCGGAGGGGAATCAATTTTTGCTGGTGTTGGTGCAATGTAAAATTAATTGAAAACAATCAGAATAAATAAAACTTATGTTTTATATATTTATATAAATATATACTATATAAATATAAACAAAGTTTATATTTATATTATAATAATTCAATTCAATTCAATTCATTTATTTATATCCGCCAAAGCTGGCGAGTAGAAAAATATAATAAAATATAAATAATCGGTCTACAACTGACGAACAACTAGACCATAAACTTTCACAAATTCTACATTCAATTCATTTTGAAAAACTACACTAGCCTAAACGAATGTCTACCTTAAACTTCAACCAAAATACATTCATCAATCAGTCAACGCAACGCATCAGAAAAAGTGTGCTTTATGGTAAAAATTTTGGAAAAAAATGTTTCCCGTTTCTTTTTCAAAATATCAATGGGGTTTTTTAAACCATAATTCTCCATCATAAAAGAACTAGATTGAAATTTAGAAAACCGACATAAAAATTTCCCAAAATAAAAAAAAGTAGTTTTTATGCGAGATAAATTTGTAAACGTTAAAAAAGGTAAAAAAGAAGATGCAAGCAAAGTCTGTGGATGAGCAATATTGTTTTTTTCGAACCAAATCCGTTTTGAAAGCGTTCCCCGTGTTCTCGCTGTTTTCTGTACGCGGAGTTCGCGTGGAGTGACTCCCTCTATTCTCGCCGTTCCTTTCGATTCCGCGAGGAGTCCTCGGGGAACGGCGAGAATACGCCTCTAGATAGTCCTTGGAGCAGAGAATCTTCTATGTATATTAAAAAAAAAGCTTGCATGAGATTTTCTTTCCAGAGCAGGAGAAAAACACAAAAAAGAAAGTCACAGATATTTCTTACCGTATTGAAACGGCAAAGGGTGTCTCCACTAGTGACACTGTCATAAATATACCGTAGGTTAGGGCTACCGTTCCCTTCTAAAAGGGGGTGGGGCAGAGTGGTGTGGAACCAGCCGAAGTAATTGGTTTTCGCTTTCTAGCCAGTTCGTCAGCACGATTCTTCAGTTCCAGTTCTATGAAGGGATGTGCACAACTAGTGGGCACAAGGGCCCCCTCCATCAGTGCGACTTCGATGGGAACAAAACAGCGGGAGCAAAACTGAGGTTAGTCGGAAGGGTTTTGTACTTGAACGCTGGCGAGGTGTGTGGAAACAAGACCAAAGGTTCCGATGGGATCCCCAAAATTGAATATTTGATCCAGACAAATAGGTAACAAAAGATAGTTCAGAAACGAATTCAGCGTATCTCCTTATCCCTATAAAGAACATCTATTCAACTTCAAATAAAACTTTAACTTCTAAAAAAAAAATCCGGTTTCAACCGGATTCCGGACGAACTATATGTACTATATGTACTACTTGTCCGGCGAGAAAATAACTTTCATATTCGGATTCAGCGTGTCTCCTTACCCCTAAATCAACTATCTTCTATCTTTTTTCGCCCCTTCATTTGAAACCCCTCCCCCACCCTTAAATATAGGGCTACAGAGCCCATCTTCGAACTTGACTTGTACTTTGACCCGAAGGATCCTCCCACCAAGTTTCATCAAAATATCTCAATCCCTTCGAGAGTTATCGTGCTAACAGACGGACAGACGGACAATTTTGCGATGTCATAGGTATCCGTCACTAACGTTTTGGGATCCCAAAAACAAAAGAGCTGAGCGCACAAATAGAAGGTGATTAGTCACTTTTTGCTAGTTTCGAGATAATCGCTTTTAAAGTTTGGGAAGTTAGTATATCGAAAGCTAGTTATCATCTTTGTCGACTGAGCATCTAAATAAGGAGTGAACTGGCGAAAGTTTTGGAGAAAGAGCGCATAAATTTTAATTGGATTGTGCTCTTAAATCGATTTGTCACAGCAGGCGAGTTATCACCTCGCTCGCTCTTCAATAGTTCTTGTTCGATTGGGTAAGAAAACTCCTTTTGATGTCTAGTAAACATCTTCCACCCAAACCGTCGTGGTTGCGTGCGGGAAAGTACGTCAACGAAAATACTAAAGCCAGTTAGAGGCTGAAGTTGGGCTAAGTTAATTAGAGTGAAAGGCGGCTGTGTAACCCTCCGTTCTTTCTCATACCTGAAACTGTCCGGTTTCCACGCCATGAACTTGTTACACTCTATACAAAACCTATGTCAAGCCAATTGTCGAGTATGGCTGCCAAATTTGGCAGCCTTGGTTACGCAAAGCTCAGGATCCGGAAATCGAGCGACTGCAGAGAGAAGTTGCGTTTTTGATCGAAGTTTTGTTCGCCGTTGGCTTAGCCGGTTGCTTAACTTCCGTTTTCGAACGCCGTCGAAGTTCAACGTGTTTTTACGACTCCTGCGATCCTTGTCCGGTCGATGTTTCTTCGACGATTCAAGCAAACTTCGAACTGCTAGCTGACGAAGTTCGACGGTCAGAGTTTGAAGGACAAAGGAACTGTGACCGGCGACCAAAAACGGTATTTAAATAGAGACCTTTGCTTTGAAGGCAACTTCAGACTTCAATCAAAAGAGAGATCGGTATATATTTTGAAACTATCGTAGCATGGCTAAATTCAGCTTCTTACAAACAATAAGTAGAAGAGAGAGAAGAAAAGAGCCTGTAGGATAATTCATGGGCATAATTCCTCTTCCTACAGTGAAAGCCTTCAACTTCTCGAAATAAAAACTGTCTGAAAGAAGACATAAGCTTCTCATGCGTTTTGGCTACCAAACTTAGAATTCTTGACACCAAAGGACCGTCCTTCTTGACTTAATTATACCTTCTCTTGGCCCTAACAAGGGAAGTAAGAATTACCCGAGACCCAAGCTTCTTCCTCCTCCAATCAAATCTTCAGAGCGATACTTTAAAGTCATTCGCCCGGTGTTTCATGAATCATGTTAACTGTACTTGGTTATTTTTTCGTTTCGTATTTTTTGTTTGTTGTTTGTGTTTTATTTGTATTGTTCATAAGTTTTTTTCCCAGCGTTTGCTTGTGCTATTGGGACCAAAATTAAATTGATTTATTGAAAGTTGAACGAAAATTCACCTAGTCTATTTTCGGCTCCTCATCTTACTTAGATCTTCCTGTCCCTCCAGAGACCCCCAGGGCACCCAAGAATACTCGCCAGTCCTTGTCTCTGTTGGGCTGCCAGGGCATCCTACACCTCAGGTTCCAGACTCAAGTGGATATTTGCAAGGTCCATTTTGTATCCTGTTACTTCTTCGTGACATAAGCATCACTATGTTCTGGGCTACCATCATCGAATAAGGCCCTACCTGTTCTAAACGCCGTCTATTTCAGATCCATCATGGAAGTCGGAATGACTACACCTTGGAACGAGATACTCTCCGAAATCACGGCAGATGGCAAGGGAGCGATGAGCGCATCGTCGCTTCTCAAGTACTTTGAGCCCCTTCACAAATATTTGAAAACAGTCAACGAAGCATATGCGAACTGAGTGTGAGAATCGATCACTAATTTGCTGATATTTATTTGATATTGTGTTTTCGAATGAAGGTACAGTAGAGGTATGCATCTTCGAACAGTTCTCTATATTTTGGACTTTGTGGTTTGGTTTCTCGCCTGGAAAACAGTCAAGTAGAAACTATAAATTAAGAACTTAATTTCGGCTAAGAGCCAAGTTTTTCAGCTTTGTGACGGAAAGAACGAAATCAAGCCCTCCAAATCTACTCTCGTGCTTCTTTTTTAATCTTCTTTTTCTTCTGCTGGGAAATGTTGAGCAGTTGACGAGATGATCACAACTATTGGGACGGCGTTATGTAGCGGGAAAAGGAAAGGGTGGCAAAAAATTCAAAAAATAACAATGTAGGCTATGGCTTTAATTTGACTTTATTCTACTTAATTTATTATTTGTGTAAAGTAGGCTACTGTGTAAAGATATTTGCTAGGTTTGAATTTCGTCAGATTCTTCGGCACCGCCCAAATTCAAAGTAACATACCTCTGTTGTATCTGTACTTTTTTTGTTCCCGTGATTATACCGAATAATTCGTTGCTTACCATGTCGACAACAACGTTTTGAACCGGAACCAGTTTATTTATTGATTAAATTTATTTCGATGCTATCCGTTTAGACCATGCACGGTTGAATTCGGATACACTATCTTGCCGTGACATGCCTTACTGCCTTTTAGTTGAGTCTTCACCTTCCGGAATCCCAGATTTTCCGAGATTTTTTTTTAATATCTTCTGCGATACTTAAAAATTCCGGAAATCTGGAAGTTCAGAAGCCCCTTTCTTCCGATTATTTTGATATACTTTCGGACCGGTTCGTATTCCAGGTGCAATTTACAGAAGACGTCAAAGAATAATCTCGAAGCCCAGATTCCGGAAGTTCCGGGAGGTGAAGACCGGACTTTAGTAAGTGATCATTTTTCAATTGAGACGTGAGAATGGTGCATTTAAAACTGTAAAATCCAACCGTGTTTTCCAAATCCGAGCATATTTGAATAGGTCTGAGATGTGACAGTCTAGTTACCCTTCACTTTATTTACTTCGATAGGCTTGAAGATCCAATGAAGATGCGTTAATTCGTTGCTTCGCTAGTCATATATTCGATTTTCATCGATGAGCTTTTTCTTTCGGGTTTGTGGTACCTCTGTGTGCTTGTGCCTCTGTGCTTGAAATATTCAGCAACTACAATGGTAAACGATCGCCGAAGCACAATCTTTTCTGGTTCAAACCAATAGCGGGTTTTCTTCAGAAGTGAACTAACGATCTGGAACTAATCGTTTCCTAAAACTCGCCTCATTTATAGCCATTGAAACAGTGGCGCCATTTCAGTAAACTTCAGAGGGGGGCCAGACCTCCATTTTGGGCCCCCATCCTAGATTTTTTTTTTTTTTTTTAGAACAAAATATAATTGCTCTTTTTGCGGTAAAATTAAAGCAGATTTTGAATATGTCATGAGGAACAAATTCGAGAGTCACGCGTTGTTCAAAGATCCTTTACAAATAAAAATATTCATTGGAGCATGCTGTGAGCTGGAGTTTGAGGTCTGCCTTTATTTTAGAATTTGCTACATTAAACGTTCTGGGGCTTCGATCGAGACCCTAGTGAGATTTGTCACGATCTCTAGAAGTAGGTCTGGATTCATGAAATCTTTTGAGTTCGGATATGGGTTAACATCTTAAAACATCTCAAAAATAAATTCTAGCTTCTGAAGCGGCTAAAACCCCAGAATTCCATGCATAAAACCACACCCAAATGACGTGCTCTTCGAATACATAGAGAATACCAAGAAAGGCGCCGCAGGCAAAACTGCATGAAGCATTTACGATCAGACCATCTTTTTGGGACCCCAAACGACAGCAAGGGTTCCCTTTGTGCCCACGATAACGTCCGAATGAAGCGAGGTACTTTGCAAAAAGTTGGTACCCTGGCAATGCTATTCCACACAACCCTTTTCAAAACAAGCAGTATTCATTCAGAACAAAGTAAATACAAAGTAGATTTGTTCAGGGGTGGCCCGAAGGGGGGGTGAAGGGGGGTGTATCACCCCCCCGGCCTTTTTTAAGTCGTAGCAGTCGTTTATTTTGGCCTCGCCGAGGTCCCCGGCACTCGTTTAGTCAAAGACAGTCCGAGTCGTTTAAAAAAAAAAAAAATTGCACTACCCAGCTTCAGTCGTAAATCCGTTCCAGTCAAAGCAAGCCGAGTCGTTTAAACCAGGTTTTATAACCCCGTTAGGTCGAAGACATGACTCATGATTGCAGCAACTCGCCTTGTTTCACTCGCATATAATTTGTAACTGTCTCACTTAGAATTTGCAGATGATATTTTTGCCCATGAAAATTACAGTAGGTCAGAGGCGTCACTAGCCAAAATATTTTGTTTTTGAGGGGGAAGGTATTTATCGACTGGCTGGTCATTTTTACCGACTGTTTGGCAGAAAAAAACGACCGTTTTGACGAAAAATCGACTGATTTCAAGCAAAATCAGCTGTTTTTTAAGAAAAATCAACTAGTTCTACGAAATAACGACTAGTTTGAAGAAAAAACGACTTGTTTCCAAGAAAAAAATCGACTACTTTTACGAAAAATCGCGGCGCTTCGCGCCTACTCGGCTATTTTTTTTTACCGACTGGCCAACAACATTGGAGGGGCGTCCCCTCTCCCCCCATACGTGACGCCCCTGCAATAGGTTAGTTGTTAAAGTGAAGTCTGACTGGACAACATGAATAAACCTTCTAAACCAAGAGCGAGAGACAAGTTTACGTGCATGGAATGTGGGTCAAACTTTGACTACAAGTGAAAATGAAGGCACGAAATATTTTAAACATAATGGAAAAGCCATCAGAATTCAAATAACAAGGACATACACTCTAAATTCGTTTCCCAGGGCAGGAGTGGTTGTGCAGACGTTGTAAGAGTTCATTCAAGTCGGGAGGTAAATTTTTGTCTACCATGCTAGTGTTAAAGCACATCAAATCAGAAAAGTCTTCGTAAAATTCCACAGTCTCTCAGATGAAAATATCAGGACACGCCTACAACTAAAAAACGATCTCTTTTTAATGTTAACTTATTCTGAAAGTGAACTTCTCGTTCTTCAAGTGGTGTGTAGAGAATCTTCTATCGCGTATTGAGACTCGGACCTAAGCTGGTGGTAAGGTCGCAGATGAAGATTGAGATTTGCTTTAGTATACTGCACTGGGGAGAGATATAGTGTTTCTGTCGGGCGAAAACCGAAAATTTATTTCGTCAATGAATTGGGTTTTGTTTTTACACAGAAGGAATCAAATTCTGCAAACCAGTTTAAACTTGCAGTTTTCCTGACATAGTTTCATTATAGTTTGACGTACTTTTTTTTTAGTTATGAAAGTACACTGTGTCGAATGGAGAAACAAAACGGTAGGCCCATACACAGCACTTTCATAATTAAACAAAAGTACGTCAGAACTACAGTGAAACTACATCTGAAAAAATGCAACTTAAGTCTCATCGGCGTCTTTTTTTAAACATAAAAAGCCAAGTTCGAATTTGTAAACTTCTGTCGTCCGTAAATTCAGAGTTTTATTTTTTAATGCACCGGCAAACCTGTTTTCCTCGTTTTGTCACTGAGTAGGCCTAAGCATGTCATTTAGCGTGAAAAGTAAACTTTTTTGCTATAAATTTGGAACAAATCTACTTTGATTTGGCGATTAGGCTTGGAATTTAAAAGACATTATATTCTGGAATCTGTATGGTAAGTAATAAAACCTTGTAAAAAAAAGGGAAGATTAAACAAAAATCGCATGCGGCGCTTGCTTTAAGTTGTCCTGGGTGAAAAGCCGAGGTTGTGAATTTAGGTATACACGAGTTTTTATTACAAGAATAATTTCAGGTGATGCAATTCAGTTAGTTGTACACCGGTTCCATTATTTGTCGGCGGGGAATGTCGGTAAATTCGAGTCGTATATTGTGTTCCAGAAGTCGTTGAAATGAGGGGTATCACCCCCCCTGGCCTGAGTGTTTCGGGCCACCCCTGGATTTGTTCTGAATTTATATTTTTTTTTAATGTGATTCTCAACGCTTATATTGTTGAAACCTTGCCTTACAGGACGAAATATTTTAAAAATAAACCTATTCCGCTAAAATACAGAGATCTCAACAGCAAATTATATTGAAACTGAGCGCCGCAGGCAAAAAAAAAAAAGAATCAGCCTGTTTTCTGCTAAAATACAAAGATTTTGGTTCAAAACCAGATTTCAAACTATGCGATGCGGTGTGAAATTCAGGATTTGGTTAATCCTTCATCTCAGTATGTCAGACAACAAGAAATATTAACGAAAAAAACTCAGATTTTGGGCCCCTTTTAAATTCAGGGGGGGCCATGGCCCCCCTGCCCCCCCCCCCCAAATGGCGCCACTGCATTGAAACGCACGCTTTTCGTAAACCAGTTATTAAACTAAACCAGCGATCAACCGCAAGGAAGCCGAAAGGGTCCCATCCTGGAACCCAGGTACTGAGAAATTTCAAGAAGAAGAAGATGGGATGAACTTTGTCTTGTCGAGCCAGCAGCAGTGTTGCGATGGGTGGTACAACTGTATTAGATTCAGTATTTTTTTTTCTTCTCTGACCTGTACATCTGTACAACTTTTTTTTTAAGTCGGAAAATCAGTATAATTACGTCGAACTGGTACAAATCAGTACATTTTCTCTAAAACTCAGAAAAAGAACTTGACTTGTCGTACTAACTTCGGTGAGTTCTTCTTAGAGCTCTAACTCGGAATAGGCATTTCTGTTTCCATACGGCTCAAGGATCCAGTCGAATTTCTTCGCGACCCAACCGCTTTTCTTTACTGGCAGATTTTGTGTGACTTTCGAAGCACCATGCGCGCAAAAATAAATTTTTAGACCTATGTCTAGTACAATTCAAAAAGTCAGTATCGCAACACCATGGCCAGCAGTGCATATGCTGAATGTCACTAATAGAGACCACGTTGAAAAATTAAAAAAAATCCCTTAGCAGAATCAAAATACTTCAGTGTATAAAAGGCACGGGTTTAAAGTTTAACTGAAAAGCCAACTCATTTGTGTGTCATTTCTTTGGATACGCTGAATTATTTGGATTCTGCAAAGGGATTTTTTCATTTTCCACTATCTGCTCTAGTTATGAGGCTTAAAATATCTCCAGCCTTCCCCACAGCGTAAATTCTACTATGACGCGGGAAATTTTAATCTCAACACAAATGCGGCTTTTCAGTGGGCAGTGGTGAGATCGGTGAAGATTACTTAGTGCCTGAACAAAAAAAAATCATAAATCTTTCTCGTAAGTCATACAGCAAAAATACAAGCGCATAGAGGCACCACAAATTACACAGAAATTCCACTATTTGAAAATCGATTATTCGTGAACGGAACAACGAAGTAACTCATTTTCAGCGGGTCTTCAAGCCAATTTAAGTGAATAAGTGATGGGTAACTAGATTGTCCTATCCTAGCCCTTTTCGGTAAAACTTTAAATTAATAATAATAATAAGATCAGATATAAAAGCAAGCTGACTTTTCAGTTAAACTTATGCCTGTTTTTATTGCGATATACACTTACTAGCGCAAAAACGAGCGAAAAAAATATACATATTTGACGCATTGTGTATACCCATCATAAGCGGACCAAACACCGGTAAAGCTATTTAATATTCCAGTGCACGACACTCTGCTTTTCTCCTGCAGAGGCTGGATTAAGCTGTAGTCAGGGGACAACCCATAAATATTATTCAAATAGAAGAAACTGCTTTTTTCGCGCTGTTGCTGAGAGATTGGAATTGAGCACAGGATGACTTAAAAAAATAGCAGAAAATATTTTTTTCTACTTTTTTCAATTATTCCTGAAGGGGAAGGTTGAAAATAAATCGGCCCGTTAAACATTGACCTGTGAAATGACGGGCTGATGATTGCATTACTCCTGCATTAAGCACGTTTTTTTATACAAAAACTTCTTCTTTCTTTACTATCGATCCAGAACAAATTTACTTCTATCTACATAGAAGTACTTACTTCTTGTATTTATGTACTTTATTTCGGAGGGGTGCTACATTTTTTTTAGAGACAGTCGAGGGGCAGCACTGCTGAGTTGTTGTTGTTGTTGATTAACATCTGCTGCTGCCGGAACTTCGCTCCATCCGGTTTATGGAACTTCTCTTGGTAAAATGATAAAATGTGTAAGAGAAGCAGTTAAAGGAACAGTAAACTTGACTAGGCAACTTTCGGCCATCAAACCGGCCTGGGGGGCTTAGATAAATGTACAGGGACTTATTGTCGACAGGACCCCCCATCTTTGTTATCTCGAAACCCCTCCTTATTGTTCCCAGAGCTAGCTGGCAGGGCCTTGCCCTTTATGCACTGTAGCTACGCACTCATGCACTGTAAAAGTTTTCGATTGTCTGTGTTATCAACATACAGGGTTGCCACTTTACTAAAATAAATTCACTATGCTAAAGGAAAAAATTAATACCAAACAAGAAAAGTACTCAGAACGTGTTGCTGGGTCATAGTCACCTTGGAAATAAAACCTGACAACTACTTTTTTCTTAAAATCTGCTGCCAAAGTAAAAAGAAAGTTCTATTGTGAGCACAATTGTACTACCGGTGGCAACCCTGTTGACATACATTGTATTACTTTGTTTTTGGGGCAAAGATCGTGGGTTCGAGTCCTACTCCCGGCACACAAACCTTTTGCTTTTTTTTTTTTTTGTTCTACTAACTCAAAAGTCGAACTCTGGGAAACTGCCCGGAAACTGCAATGGTCGTAACGAGAATTTTTCTAACTCTCAATATCGACTCAGGGTACATTCTTGATATGTCAGCTAGCTCCCTGAGCCAAGTTTGAGTCAAGTTTACTGTTCCTTTAAATTTTAGCCTACAGTAAAAAAAAATGGATTTCGAAAATTGTCGCATGCCGCGCTCGATTTAATTTTCTCTTGTGTATAAGAGATAGAAGCTGTAACTGCAATCGGGCCCGGCAATGTATTCTCCAAGTGGGCTTCGCCAAAACGCTGCCTAATAGTTGGTCTATCGTCTTTCATGCTGTCCTTAATCTGCATACACTTTTCAAGAATTCATTTGTTCATCAGTTGTGGATCCTCCACAATTCAATCAATTGTGAAAAGACGCTTGCAGCAAGCCAGAAGATTCCTCAACGTAACTCTTCCAACTTAGTGCTGTGTGCAACTCAATAAAAGGTTTTCTAAAGTTTCTAGAGCACCACAACTTTTGCAGTTTAGGTCCTCTCCGACGAATAGTCCTCTATATGCTTATGTTGATGCATTGTTCGAAAGCGATCTAAACTTAAGAACTAGCCTCCGATGATTTGAACCTTGTGCCTTTTCTCTCGTTTTCGATTGGCTATCGAGAAAAGCGACAGAAGAGTCATCTATCCGCAATGGTTCGCTTCTTTCAAGTGCTTTAAGAGGCAGTATCAACAAGAACAGGTGCTATTGTTGACGACAACATTTGCGATTTTGCGGAATAATTTGGTCTAGACTTAATCGTAACGAAATTCCATACAAGCGTGACGTCACACCCATTTTATCTATTTTAGCTCAGAAAACGAAAAACTGTAGTTTCTTCCAATCGGTGAATATATATTTGAATATATATATATAGAGCCGAGCGGCCAGCGAGGCGCCGGTCGCGTTTACATTTATGAAACGGTCTAGGGACAATCAATTGCTATGTTGGGGCCACAATCACGTGACGTCACTAAATACGTCACGGCTGTATGGAATTTCGTTACGATTAAGTCGACACCAATAATTTATCTAGCCTACCTTCAGCCACTGGAATGGGTGTTCTAGAACGTAAAAAAGCTTCTGTCCTGGATGGAAAACAGTAGGTCTATTTTCGGTGTTTCAAATTAGTGGGTTGGTGGTGCTTTTGGGTTTTGCAAGTACAGGAGGGTATCCAACCTCGAATTTACACAACCTTGATTGCCTTGAACTTGGCCTGAAGAAGGCTGAAATCTTATAAATGAAACTTCTGTTCTGTGAAGTCTGAAACAGGACTTAGGACATTCAGGTTTTCTTCTTGACATTGAGGACCTTGTTAGGTTAGCGTTGCACTGAAATTTTCCTTTACTTTTAACTGTTTAACCTTACTGTCCTTACTATTATTATTATTAGGCCAGGTTAGGGTAGCCACAAAAACACCTAGTGGCAAAAATTGGCAATTTTGTTGTAATGAATGCATAAATTGCTGTGAATTTTCCTTATCAGTTTTACCTATCTAAAACATCTCCAAAAAATATTTTAAAAATACCATTGAATGCAGGACAAAATTGTCTATTTAATAAGGCTAACAGTAAGATGTCCTAGCTATTTAATATTATTTCTTAATATTCAATGTAAATTTAGATGTAAAAAAAAGTAGCTGAACTTGCTACAAAAATTTGTTGATACTAAGGAGGAAAAGTCAGCAGCCTATAGCAGCAATAGGTCTATTGGACTATAACCTTGATGATCATATTCATATTTTCTCATCTAACTCACTTGCTGGGGCTCCCCATGCACTCAAAACCAGCTCAAAATCACCCAGTTTCATAGAATTTCATTGAAGCACATAGTTCCAAGCTGGTCACTAGATGGACAAAACCCTAAAGTCAATGGATGAACACAGGCATTTCCTTATGTAAAATACAGTTTTCTAAAGAAGATTTAATATGCTTAGAGACAAGATAAAGAGGTGATTTTGGCCTCAAATCAAAGCTAAAAGATAGGAGAATCACATTCTGATCTTCAAAAGCTCAGGTTTGATTAATTTTTTTTTTAGTGGCTACCCTAGCCAGGTACACGCTTGGGCTTATTTGGTTAAAAAATATTCGAGAAGAAGGTTTGATTGGAGACATTTGTTCATTTCTAAAATTGTTCGGTACTGGAATAGGAATAAGGACAGATGCAAAATGGAGCAAAAATCATAGCTTGGAAACACTATTTCGTATTTGGATTGGGTTTTCTGCAGGCAATGTTAACGGAAGTCATACAGATAGGGATGATACTTGGTACTCTTCATTCAGGTGTCCTTTAATGCAAAATCGTATTTTTATTTTTTTCATTTAGGGCACCAGTGCACCATCAGTCCGCTGAGAGCATAAACGTAAGGACTAGAGAATCTTCTGTGGAGTCTGCTGGTCGCTCTACTGTCACCGCGGCAAGCAATCCACCCAATGGTTATCGCGCGTTTTTCTCTAGACCTGGCCAAAAGCCCGAGTCAAAGTTCTTTGGTGACTTCCGCGGACAGAAAAGCCGCCAGTCTAAATTTGGAACAAAGAAGCAGCGACGCCATGATAACTGTAAGCATACTGTAGCTGTAGCTAGGCAATTAAGCAAGCTCCTATCTTCCCCATGAGAAGCTTTTGGTACACAGCTCTGAACTTGGCGTCTCCATAGATCGTGACCAACACCATAGGCAGGAGCGCAATTTTGTTTGGCTGCTTCAACTTGCCTATCTATTCACGACGTCACTGCACTTGCATGGCTGTTGCTCCCGCGCCAAATGCGTAGATCGTGACCAACACCATAGGCGGGAGTGCAATTTGTTTGGCTGCTTCAACCTACCTATCTAATCACGACGTCACTGCACTTCGCGTGGTTGTTGCTCCCGCGCCACTGTGTCCCAAAAAGAAATCGAGCTTGCAGAACTGCCTAGATACGTAAGCTGTGATCAAGGCTGAGATCATACTGAGAACTCTCCTTACATTGATTCGCTTTAAAGGTCAACTGAAAGGCTTAACAAGCATTTTACTTATTAATTACTTCCAGTAAACGGTATGTAAAAGCTTGTTGCTATAAAAAATAGTAACAGTTAGTAATCACGACAGCACTGACGAAAAGATAAGAAAATGACTTAAAACAAAGCAACTAAAACAAAAGATACTTTACACTAGAACGGGTCTACAAACCCCTGATTTTGATAGTTTTAAATGTGTAATATATACGATTCTGACGTGTCAGGTGTGAGGTCATTCCATGGTTTCCAAACGCGCTGTAAAATTAATTACTGGAAGCACGGTTACTTCATCGACCCACACTACCTTACATCCATTGAGTACAACCAAGAACTTTATAATACCTGTAGTAGAACCCACGCCTTCCCTCCATGCACCGACTATGAACGTTTCCGTTGAAATTGAGCACAGGCAGAACCAATATAGGGCCCTGTTTGGCTTCGAGTTGACGCCGTACCCTTCTCCGCCGTTAGACAAAACAGCAGAGTAGCCTACAAACAAGAAAAGAAAAAACAGACAAAGATACTTAAAACAGTAAAGTTGTCCAATGAAGTAGAAGGCTTTAGTAGGCAGACCACTCCTTCTTAAAATCCGCTATACGCAACTGCCTGGTAATGCTCTCCAGTCACTTTGTCTCTTTGGGATTTTAATATTTTTCATTGGTAGCTTTGGGCTCCCTCGGAAAGCCAGGGGCTTTAGCCGCACCCCCCCCCCCCCCCCCCACCCAAATGACGCCTCTGTAGGTAGACTGGCGACAAACTAAGTTATTGAGAAGTAATAAAAATGAACTGCAACTGGATCAAATTGTTTGATTATTATTATTTATTATTAAACAAAATGATGAAAACGATATTTTCGGGGTTTCTTTTTGATCAGCTAATTATCCCTCTAAGATGATGTGCGAGGGATAAATAAAAATTTCGGATATTTCGGCTGCACTTCCGGCAAACCGTCCTCAGCGAAAAACAGCAAAAACTAAATCATAAAATCCACAACAATACCAACAGGACAACAATGCGAAACCAACAACAAAAACCAGTGATGAAAAAAAAACAATGAAACTCAAAAACCAGAAAGAAACGATGCGGATTAAAACGACATGCAGATAAAATAAGAAAGTAAAAGTGAGTGTTAAAATGTGTCTGTACAAATCTGAGAATATTTACAATTAGAGTTCTGTGCAAATGTTTATATGTACACTATCTGCCTGGGAAAGTGCAGAAGCTTTCACCCAGAATGGTTAAACGAAAATCTCGTTTTCATCATTTTGTTTACAGTGAATGGTCAGCTTGGCTTCAAACCTTATATTTATTATTATTATTATTTATTGTTATTATTATTTGGGTCCTTCAAAACTGAGTAATGTAGCCTATAAAAAGAAACAGCAACATGTCAATCAAACTCACACACACTTACATACAAATAAACAGATGACCGTTGAAAACAAATTAGCCTACTAATCTACTATGAAATAGAAAGGAAAAAACAAAGATCAAATTAAACAAACTAATCAGGGTGCTTTTTTTGTGAAAAAAGGAAAAGGCTGTGATGAAGAAGAATTCTGGGTGGATGATATGGTTAAACAAGTTTTGATGTGAGAAATTGGGCTGTATGCTGCTGTAACCAAAATAGGTTGGCAGAAAGTAAAATCATTTATTTTATATATAGATCGTTCGCTCCTTGCTCTGAGAGAAGAAGATGAAGAATTCACAGCCACCGACATTGGGACTGAGAATCAGACTGCATTCGGGCTGTTGTTTCAGAGCCAGCATAAGATGGAGGTGAGGTATTTAAGATCTGTTAGAAAATGGCTCAACTGCCATTAGTGATACTAATTGTTGCTGTTGCATTGCTTGTAATTTTAGCTTTAAAAAAAAGATTCAGCCGTCTTTCAATATTTTTCACAGTTTTTGTGTTCTGAAGCATAAGATAGGCTTCTTTTGAAAAGCAAGACATTAGGTATTCCTTCAGCCCAAGCTGACTGCGAATCATATTTGACAGTGCAAAACGTATACGTCAGTTGAGCAGCTTTGAGCCTGAAGAGGACCCTTGCCAAGAAGGGCCGAAATATAGCTCTAATAAAACTTAGTTTACGTATCCGTTTGCACTGTCAAATATAGCAAGACATTCTAGGGCCTACTCTAGAGCTTTCGATTCTCGATAACAAGATTTATTCTACAGACTCGCATTGAAAGTCTAAGCGAAACTTGAAATTCTACAACGTGATCCGAATAACAGAAAGGATTGATCAGTTTGCTGACTTAAATATACAAAGCTATATGATAAGATAAGGTCTATTTGTCGCAAGAAAATACATACACAAATATACACAAAATGCATATACATACAGTACATACAAAACACAAATAATCAGAACTAAATTGATAGAGGAGATTGGTATAATTGAAAACTATTGTAGCGTATTGCTAATTTACGCAATCAGTGAAGCATAACAAATGTAAATGAACAAAAATAATGGGCGTTTGACTAGTACAACCTATTTGGTTACTCCACGATTTTGGTACCAATAAAATATTGTTCTACTATTTTATTTATTCTTTGTAGTTGGTTTTTCTGTGAATAATCCTACTAAAGTGAATTTCTGGTTCTGGCCCAATAGCTATGACCTCGTATGACATCGCCTTTGCCACTCAACTGTTGATAACCGGAGATAAAAATGGACAAATCTTTTTCGTTTTCAGGCTTGGAACGACTTTCTAGCCTGCTCAGAAGAAGAGCAGGAGACCATTCTGACGTCAACCGGCTTGTGGATTGATGACTTGGACCAGCTAGGCCTGCAGGAGCTTACCGAAGGCGTTGACGAACAGCCCAGATCTTCAGGGGATGGAAGGCGTCTTCATCCAGGGTATTCCTCGATGGAGGCTTATGATAAGCTTGACTCTAAGCTCAAGACAGTATTGAAAAGAAGGCAGTTGCCGCTGGTAAGTGTTATCTCTAGCCAAAGCTGGGGGACTCGAGTCTAGGCGACAACCCCCTGGCGAAAAAAAAACGTCCACCCACCCACCCGAATTAGAAAATCTTATTAAAAACTGCAGTTTAGACTGCAACGAGGACTGCAAGCACTTATGGATTTCTGTAGACACGCAAGGTAAATTTAAAAGCGTGACAGCGGCTCGCTGGTTGCTTGCCTCTAGATATATTTCATAAAAATATATATTTGTTTTCAAAATTTAATCAGCGCGCACGTCGAGACAATGTCCGGTAAGGGACTACTGACTGTGTGAGGGGATTTGGTACGGGGGGGGGGAACCCGGTGGACTCGGTCTCTGGACTCGTCTCGAGACTCCTTTTTCACGGACCCGGACTCGTCTCGGTCTCGTGGCTTATGGAGCAGGACTCGTACTCGTCTCGTCTCGACATCCGGCCGAGTAAAGGATTCAAGTAATTGTCTCGGCAAAGTGAAATAAAGTGCAGTATCAAATGAAGATGTTTGTGTGCATAGGCCTACTTAATAAATGAAAATTTTAGTTCATCAATTGAACAAAAAAAGGAAACATTGTTGGGGGTAACTCGGTTTCAAGATGCCTTTTTCACGGACTGTGTCTCGCCTCGTCTCGAAGTACTACTGGTTAAGCGTGACTTCGGTCTCGGACTTGTTTGGGACTCGGGCACGCCGGACTCGGGAACAGCTCTGTCTGTAGTATGGTTTAACGGCAAATCTCCTCCCCCGTTATAAGTTCCCTAGATTTCCCTTTAGTTCCCTAAAAATAGTAGATGGTGCTGTAGGGTGTGGTGCCCTAAAAATAGAAAAAAAAATAAACAGAATGGACGTCCACGCATGAAGTACTTTCTTTGTCTGATTCGAGAAGGTGCCGTGCACCGCATTATCCGGAAGCGGACAAAATTGTCCCGAATAAAGAGGGAAGCAGGTCATTCTGCGGAAGAGTAGGATCTGATTGGCGTCTGTACAAAATTAACTAGGATATGGACGACTTGCTTTCTCCCTTCGTGTGCCATTTCTGTATAAACGAATAAAATATTTATGCACTACACTGTCAGAAGTTTCATAATAGATCGCGCATAACACTTTCATGAATAACACCTTTTCACTTAGAAATAAAGTGTAATGACCAATTAAGTTTACACTATTTCGTGCCTAGATCTCCAACAACACCTTCAATTGGTAAAAATACTACACTGTCAGAAGTTACATAATGACAACAGAAGGATGCCCGGTTTCAACAGATAACACTTTGGGATGTTTCTTCCATTCCCGTTAGTATTTTACCAATTGAAGGTGTTGTTGGAGATCTAGGCACGAAATAGTGTAAACTTAATTGGTCATAACACTTTATTTCTAAGTGAAAAAGTGTTATTCTTGAAAGTGTTATGCGCTATCTGTTATGAAACTTCTGACAGTGTAATAGTAAAACAAAGCAAAAAAAAGTATTGGTGAGTCAAAATATTGGTACTTCAGGCATCTGAAAACATAAATACTCCTTCAACCCAAGCTGACTGCGAATCATGTAAAACTATAAAAAAGTCTTAATTTGCAGGATTAGATGTTAGGAGAGGCCTGTTTCATGAGGTGCGCATTTTCCCCTTTAGTTTTTGTTTTTGTAATTCTTCTGCTCCCTATTTGTTTGGAAGAAAATTGATGTGTTTTTTGTGTTCGGGTGGGTATAATACTGGTTTCCTTTTTTGTTCTGAATTGTATGACGTGTAGAAAAATAAGTAAGAATAATTATAGCCTATCCTCTACCAAGCAAACATTTGCACGCGTCTTGGATTTTAAGAGCACGCTTTTTTGTCAACGAGGCGAGGGTGAAAGTCACGCAATTTCTCGTCATGTTCTTATTTTTAATTAGGTTTAAATGCTAAGTGATTAGCCCTCGATTTCGAGAACACGATTTTTCAACAATTTTGTTTAGTTTTCTGTAACTAGGGTGAAATCACGAGTCTCCTCTTAATGGCCTTACTTATATTTCTGTTCCGACATAAATTTGTGACTCGTGGATTTTGTATAATTTTGTAGTTACATTATTATTATTATATTTGACAGTGCAAAACGGATACGTCAGCTGAATTTTATTTGAACTATATTTCGGCCCTTCTTGGCAATTGTCCTCTTCAGGCCCAAAGCCTTCAGTATGATTCGCAGTCACCTTGGGCTGAAGGAATATTTATTATTAGTGCAGTAGAGGTATTCATATTTGAACGTTTGTTCTTTTGGACTTTGCCATTTTCATGCGCTTGCTGTGACTAAAGTCAGCTATGAGTTAGCCAAACTGCTCTTCCACACGTTATGTTTCTTTCCCTTTTCTGGACCGTCTTCAGCAACGAAAATCTTCGTCAAATTCCTTCCATTTTCTTTCGGCGTGCCAAATATTTGCTACCCCCCCCCCCCCCTGGACAAGGAACAGCCATCTCATTGAAAAGTTCCACATAGCTGATCCGTCTGCGGCTGTCCTGAGATCCATCAAGAGGATGAAGAAGAATTGTAACCACCCATGGAGCTCCTTGATGTTCCGGTTTACAGAATATTAATTACTTTGGTTGTTGTTGTTTTGTTTCTCTCTTTTTTCTTTTTTTTTACCATACTCCGTCTTTACCTAGACGGGTTATAAATAAAATTTAATTTAATTTAAAGTAGGTAATTAAGGACCTCTGAAAACACCTGGATAGGTATTTGGATCTTCATTCTACCATTTAGCCCAAAACTGCACTGTTCACGTTCAAGTAACTGTTCAAATAAACATACCTCTACTGTATACAGTAAAGGTTATGTTTATTTGAACAGTATATACAATACAATGCTTAAAGTTTAACCGAAAAGGGCTGGGATAGGCCAATCTAGTTATCCATCACTTATTCACTTAAATTGGCTTGAAGACCCGCTGAAAATGCGTTACTTCGTTGTTCCGCTGTTCACGAATAATCGATTTTCAAATAGTGGAATTTCCTTGTGATTTATGGTACTGAATTTTTGTTTAATGCTTTACGAGAAAGATTTATGATTTTTTTTTTGTTCTGGCACTAAGCAATCTTCACCAGTCTCACCACTGTCCACTGAAAAGCTGCGTTTGCGTAGAAATTAAAATTTCCCGCGTCATAGTAGAATTTACGTTGTGGGGACGGCCGCAGCTATTCTGAACGTCATAACTAGAGCAGATAGTGGAAAATTTAAAAATTCCTTTGCAGGATCCAAGTAATTCAGTGTATCCAATTGGATGACACAAAATTAAATCTGCTTTTCAGTTAAACTTTAAATAGGGGCTGTTATGCTTCTTACTTCAATACGACAGAAATACACTACTATAGTAGCGTCTTTACCTAGACGGGTTATAAATAAAATTTAATTTAATTTAAAGTCGGTAATTAAGGACCTCTGAAAACACTATAGTAGCACTATATTAGTGTATTCCTGTCGTATTGAAGTAAGAAGCGTAACAGCCCCTATTTAAGCATTGTATTTATCAGTTTAAATGTGGCGTTTTGTTATGTCACATGGGGATACGTGCTCAGTCCGTGATGTTCTTAGTGTTCTTTCTGAACTTTCGTAAATTGACGAGTCTTAAATTTTCAGGGCACTCTTTTCTATCTCGAGGATGAAATCACGCAGTTCTTCACCTCCTCCCCTCGCGGCACTGTCACGATGGAAATCGGATGCAGTTTTGATCGCCTTCTGCTGCATGCCGTGTGCCAGTATCACCTTCTGACGTCGATGAGTGAGTACTAACTTTCTATCTCACTATTTTGACGCTAGATGTCTTTTATCCCTGAGATGCAGTACATCAGCGCTCCTGGGGCTTACCAGTCGAAGCCCTGCAGAGGTGTCATTTGGCGGAATCCTGGGGGGGGGGGCAACGGTGTCGTCCCGGGCCTCGTCGCATGCTTTAACATAAATTTTACATAGTCAGATCGAAAATACTTAAAGCACAACTCTTACTAGAAATGATCTTTTCCGTATGAAACAGATCAGAAAAAACTTTTTCGATAATACCATTATTTTCCGGCTGAAATTAGTGATTTTCTTGTTAGTGCTTGTCGACTATGTCCAGTCTTCCTGCCTTCCAACGCGGCGGCTGGGCGCAAAACATTTGAAAACTGAACGCGCCGTGGTTAAAAAATGGGAAAACTAAGCGAATAAAAGAAGTAATAAACAGAAGCTTCTCAGATCGTTATGTGTGAAAGAGTAGTCAGCGGACATTGAAGATCTCGGCAGACGTTTCGTTGTGTGATAGGCAAAACTCGACAAGGCCAAAAAAGCGCTAAAAATTCGTAGGCACAAAACCAAACAATGGAGAAAGGTGGGGGTTTTAGAAGCTCATCATTCTGTATGGGAGCTAGGTATATCATAAAAGGCAGAATAAGCAAGAGGGGTCCTTTAAGTGATTAACAACATATGAACGAAAAGTAAACAATATAGTCACGAAGACTGATGTAAAATGACATTTGTTTAAAGAGTATATACACATTCGGTTTTGCGCCTCGACAGCTAGGTTTTACAATGTTGGGTAGATCTGGGCCCATTTGGAAAGCCAGGAGGGAGCTGCCGCCTCCCACTAAATGACGCCATAGAGCCCTCTGATTACTAATTTGTTGGTAATTTGTAGGCAGCACTTATACTGTAGAATCCCAGAGATCGGCGTTACTTGGTTGGTCGTTTATTCGAAGTCGAGAGTGGAAGGAGATTGTAGTTGCGTTTTTTGCCTTCATCCAGTTAACCGACCTACAAGCCGTCTTATAAGCCGTTTTTGGCTTCGTTCGCCAGTCGGTTAACCGACCTGTGGACTGAGGCGGGAGCTCCATCCAACCGACCTACGCTCTTGGCACGGCGCGAAATTCAAAATTCTCATTGGAGAGATAGGCGCCGGCGACGGAAGACGCCATTTTTTCTTATAAGCCGTTTTTTAGAGTTCAGTCGAACTTACCGGCGAGACGAAAAAACGGTCAATAGTGGCAAATAGGTCGGTTAACCGACCTACGGAGAAAAGGCAAAAACGCAACTAGTGACTGGGGCCGATCACCTTGTACGCTCGCTAGGAGATCCTCTATTGGACCGCACCAGGTGTACCTCATAGTTTCGTGTCGTACAAAGGCAGAGTTACAGCAAATTCCAGTGTGAACTTGTCAAAATACTTTTAGCGAATGAAAATGGATAGACACATCTTTTTATTCGCCAAAAACTTGTCATGGCTTACGCCAAATTTGTTTTTTATCGTCATAGATACAACCAACGAACATAAATCATAATAGGCCTGTGTATATACAGCAGTCATAATTAACTTTACAAATTTAACTAACAGCTCAGCTTACGCTTCGTTTTTACAAATTTAGAAAAGAAGGGACGAAACTCTTTGCGAACACTTTTGACTGGCTGCAACTTTTCAACCGCAGTAGCTACCTTGCGAGGGAGCCTTTTCGCCAGCTTTTCGGAATAGAAAATTTTTATGGATTGGATGATTCAGAGATTTGACACCAAACTCCATGTAGAGTTTCAGCCTTCGTTCATGTAAGGGGCCCAAATCGGTAGCGGTAAGTGATTCGCGAGAAAACCGAGGAGAAAACGTCCTCTGAACTGTCATGGACTACCCAGGCAAGCCTCTCTAATGGTTCGGACGGGAGGCCGAGTAGTTCGCGGACTCAAGTGCCTCCCACGATTTTCGCACCATCACCGATTGTCATGGAAAAGTTGAGATTCTTTTCAACATCGTGAAATGGAACGGGCCATGGACCTTTCTAGAGGTCGACACTTATTTTGTTAATTTATTTGTGTATTTGATGAAACTGAATTGTACTGTGACCAGAGCATAGAAAATCCAGGCGTGGACAGCCGTCCGCACTAGAAATCGACAGTAGTTGCGTTTTTACAGAAACCATGGTAGGCTATCAGATATACCACGGTCCCGACCGTGGTAACTGACCGTGGTATCTGGAAAAGTCATCTCAGTTTCATCATCACCAACACAAAAGCCGAGGTTCTTTTCAAATTGGCGGGAAAGAAGTTTGGCACATGTGATGTGAGGGGATGTAGTATTTCTTCTTTGGAAAAAAACGTGAATTCGGCAATTTGTCATTTTTGCAAAGCAACCATAGTATCAGATACCTTGGTAACAAAATGCCGATCCAGGTATCATGGTATCAGATACCACAGTATCTGCAAAAACGCAATTGTTGTCCATGTTTGGTGATGAACTCGATGTCGTATTTATAAGCACTGCTAGGCAATCGAGTCTTCGCTCGCTGAAAATAGGGTGTCTGAAAACAGGGAGTTGATTCTATTTTATTTTTGATCAGGCTTTCCACTTGACGTCAAACGTCGCGGGACCATCATCAAAAACCGCTACGAAAACTTTCAAGTGCCTGACATTAGCCTTGGGGCGTATGTTGAGCTGAAGCATGGCGCAAAACGTTCATAGTTTTCCCTCGGTCGTGTCTTGATTTTCTGTGAAACTGAAAGATCGTTTTTGAACCATTATTAACAGTGATTGGGTTTCTTTACTTTTGTTGCTTTCGGGTGTTTTTTTAGCATGTGAAACAGGACGAATCAAAAACCTCCTAAATTCGGTTAAAAATATTTTACCGAATGGAAAAAACATAAATTTTTGGTAGCATCCTGAAAATCAGCTATGAAGTAATAAAACCGTCGGTTTCTAGCGTTCGTTCTCGGCAGTATCCGCATCTACGTAAATATGGATTGTTATACAGTAACACATAAAACCTAAGTAAAACCGAACGCAGTGGGTCCAAATCCAGTCGGAGGAACTTTTTTGTCTTATACAGATTTTGATATTATCTGCATCCCTGTCTCCTGTGTTAGAATAAGGGGCGATAAAAAAAAGGTAAAATAGAAATCAACTAAAACGGATGTTCCCTGCTGGCTGAAAGGTAAATGATACGGAACTACGAAATGTTCAGAGATTTTTTATGTCCGTCATTTTTTCCCAGTATAGTTTCCAGAAACCCCGGTTATGACCCCCCAAGCACTTTTCACTGGGTTTTCCATTAAAGTCCGGCTGGAGCACAAATTATTGTTCATTTAAAAAGTCGGGTATTGGAAAAGAAGATGAATACGAATCCCAAACAGTTACGTGCAGAAAAGAAAGAAATCTAACCAATCAACGGTCAGGGATAGCCTATCATTCTTGCCGCTCTAAATAACCATATATTCAGTGTGGTTTGTAAAGTACTAGCTATTGAAGAAGAAATTAAATCCCAAATAAGCAATACCGTGCAGAGTAGAAGAAATAAAACAAAATAATGGCCAGGGATATAGTTATTCAAACGAGCATGTATTCAGACATTTGTAATCAAAGATATCCTTATTTTTCTTCGAGTGTATTACCTGTAGCGAACGTATACGACTCAGGGTATGTTCCAACCTTCTACCAATAGTAACCAAAGCTGCCATCGTCGTTCCAAAATGTGGTTGTTTTCCACGGAAGTTGTTATGAGCAATGATGATAAAAGGAGGAGCCAGCTATTATTGTGGTAGTTAATATCCTTCCAGGATCGAAAAGAATAATGATCAGGATTCTGACAATCCTGACTAGAATTTCTGCCGAAGAGATAGTTATTATCACATATGATGCTACTGACCATAAATGTCCATAAATTGTAACGATCGTAACTTTTACGGAATGAAAATGATAGGAAGGAGGAGCTAATCTTCCTATTATGTGGGACTGTGGAATGAAAATAATAAATGATTTGTAACGATCGTAAGTGCTAAGTCCGTGGAACGCAACCTGTATGGAGGATATAGAGTTTGGCACGATGGTTTTAGCCTATAGTAACTGTTAGTTGGAGATTGGAACACACCCCCAATGTGTTGGGTTTAGTACTATTCGGTAATTCTGTCCTTCAGCGAAATCAAGAGAAGTTGGAAAATTATGTTTGCAAATGACGTAGGAAATGGATTAGGACTTTCCATCTGGCAGTGGCTTAGACTTTGTTTACCGACCCTTTTGTTTCACTTTGACCGAGGAATAGTTTTTCGACAAACAGTCTTAGAAAGCAATTTTTGTATTTGTTGCAGTTCTAGTACCTGCTTTGTCTCCGGTAAGGTGATTGTTCAAATTTTATTTTGTGATGTTAGGTTAAAGTGTAGCACCAGACGATACAATAGTTGCGTTTTTGTTCACCTTTTTGCAAAAAGTATACTTGGTAGATGATTAAGTTACGCTCTTCTTTTGGCTTTTGCCTTAGCCTACCAGTTTACCGCAAAATTCAGTAAAAGATGGATTTGAATCAAGGTGATAGGCGATAGTTGTAGAGTGCGTTGGATTTCAAAGATGGAAAGTTTACAGTTATAAGTAAAAAATACAAGTAAAAAGGGATTTGCCAAAATTGCATTTTTAAAAATTGCAGTCCTCAACAAAAACGGCGACTTGCAAAAACGCGCAAATGCTCAAACAGGCTTAAAGCTAAAGGTGAAAAGGGAAAGGCAAAAGCACAACAAAAACGCAACTAATATCTTTCCGAGTAAAAAAAAAAAAAAAAAAATGTGTCTCCACATTATGAAAATGGCAAAATCCTGTTATTCGGAAAGTGTGCGTAAATCCTGTTACGCAGTATGTTTCGCTTGTATGGATTTGTCGCTTTATTTTAATAAATAGAATAAATTAGCATATTAAATAATGATGAGTAATTTGCTTAGCTCAGGCGGTGACGGGGCTGCATTTGTATTCAAGACATTCTTCTTTTTCCGGTGACGAGTAGCTAGCCACTTTAAATGCACTGCTAACGGGATCCGGAAGAAAGTAGGCCAGAGATCTGAAAGAAACAAAAGTATGAAAACACAAAACTTATACGCAGTCCAAATATAGTGATGCGAATTTCGCAAGCGAAATCTTATTGGACTTTGTGCACGTAGCTTAAAGGACACCTGAATGAAGAGTACCAAGTATCATCCCTATCTGTATGACCTCCGTTAACATTGCCTGCAGAAAACCCAACCCAAATACGAAATAGTGTTTCCAATCTATGATTTTTGCTCCATTTTGCATCTGTCCTTATTTCAGTACCGAATAATTTTAGAAATGAACAAATGTCTCCAATCAACCCTTCTTCTGGAATACTTTTTAACCAGTTAAGCCCAAACGTGTATCTAGAAGAAATTCCAATACGATCCGGCCAGCGCTGTACTAGATTTGAATGAACTGCGCTTTTTGTCTTGGAGTCTGCATGTGCAAACCTCCAGAAACGAAAATCCCTATTTTGAAAACGTCACGCTCAGGGGAAGAATGCTCTCCGTGGCCATGTCTGTAAATGCATTCTCCATGATTTGTTATATGGTTTCGTTGTTCAGGTGTCTTTTAAAGCCACAAGGCCAGATACAAACAAAAACACGTAAGACAAAACAAACTGATGCAAAAAAATGTGTTCTGTATTTATTTTGTTTTTATTTCTTTCTCTCATTTTCTTTAGACTCCGCTTTCCAAAACGGCGGGTGAAAAGTAAATTACTTATATACTTACAAGCGACGCACTTTTTGGGATCCCAAAACGTAAGTGACGGGATAGCCTACCTATGACTTCGTAAAAGTTATCCGTCTATCTTTCGCTCTGCTAGCACAACTCTCGAGGGGTTGAGATATTTTGTTCAACTTGTAGTTGGTATGACGGTTCTTTGGGTCGAAGTACAGATCGAGTTCGTGAATGGGCTCTGTAGCCCATTGGGGAGGAGGTTTCAAATTAGGAGGTGGAAAAATATTTGTTAAGAGCTAACGAGATTTTCGATTGGGGGGTAAGAAGACATGCTGAATCGAAATATAAAACTTGCAAAAAGAATAAACAAAAATATGAAATCACAAGCGACAGCACTTTTCCGGATCCGTAAGGAATCCTGATTCAGGAAACGTAAGTGACGATTCGAGAATGATTTCGTAAAAGTTGTCCGTCTGTCTATCCGTCTGCTAGCACGGTAACTGTCGAAGGGGTTGAGATATTTTGTTCAAACTTGGTAAGAGGGTTGTTTGGGTCGAAGTAGGCTACAGGCCGACGTCGTAGGCTCTGTAGTCTTATATTTATATAGGGCTGGAGGAGGGGGGTTCAGATTAAGGAAAGGAAAAATATTTTTTAAAGCTAACGCGGTTTTCGATTTTCGAAGACGTGCTGAATGCAAATATAAAACTTACTCTCTCGCCGGACAAGTAGCTCAGCCGGAACCGGCCAGAACCGGAAAATTTGTTAGAAGCAAAATTTGAAGTTAATAGAGGCAGGGACCCATAAATTTCCTGTAATGACTCGCCATTCAGGGGGCTTGTCAATAAGAGATTTCCGATGCTATGTTGACCGAACGGAAGATAGTTCGAGAAATACCCACGGTCCATCCACGTCCAAGGCCAGATAGACAAAATTTGGGATTGGCTGCTGGCGCCTTGAGGGAGGAGTCTCTTTGGCGCGCACGTCCAATGAGGCAAACAAGAATGCAGATTCGACCCAAGTGGGATTTTTGGAAAGTAGGCAAGGATCGGACAACATAGCAACATAGAAGCATGGGAAATGACAAGCCCCCTGTAAAGGAAATTTATGGGTCCCTGATAGAGGTGATATTTTGACCTTCTTGGCAAGGGTCCGAGTAACTAGGAATCTTCTGACTACAAGCTCTTTCTTATAACTGCGGGTTCGCTCTTCAAGCTACAGCCTAAAGAGGACCCTTGTCAAGAAGGGCCGAAATATTGCTGGAAGAAATCTCAGCTGACTTATCAGTTTAGCACCATCAACCATAGTTGCGTTGTTGCAGATACCGTGGTATCTGATACCACGGTCTAAAGTCGTTTTCGCAGTTACCGTGGTATCTGATACCACGGTCAAAAGGCGTTTGCAGTTATCGTGGTATCTGGCCAGTTATCGTGGTATCTGAAAAGTAATCTCACTTTCATCAAATTTTGTCTAATTGGTGAGAAAGAAGTTTAGCACTTAGTGATGTAACTGGATATCAGTTTTTCTTTTGGGATGACTTCGAAAAGTGCAGTTTCGGCAATAGTCGTTTTTGCAGAGCAACCGTGTATCAGATACCACGGTAACTGCAAAAAGGAATAATTGCATATCCAGTTACTATGGTAACAGATACCATGGTATCTGCAAAAACGCAACTCATGATTCACAGTCTGCTTGGCTGAAGGAACACTTAGCACTTTTTTTCTGTGTCCTTGTATATAGGCTATTAAAGGACATTGATCGCTAGATTCTGTCAAAATATTTGAGAGGTTTTAATGTTCTGATCATGATAAACTTCCATAAAGACCCCCCCCCCCCCTTCTTGACATAGTTTCAGATTGGGTTCGACCCCCCCCCCCCGAAACCCACAAAAGTAATCGTTTTTTGCAGGCTTTAAAGTTTAACTGAAAAGCCAACTCATTTGTGTGTCATTTAATTAGATACACTGAATTATTTGGATTCTGCAAAGGGGTTTTTTGATATTCCACTATCTGATCTAGTTATGAGGCTCAGATATCTCCAGCCGTCCCCACAGCGTAAATTCTACTATGACGCGGGAAATTTTAATCTCAACGCAAATGCGGCTTTTCAGTGGGCAGTGGTGAGATTGGTGAAGATTGCTTAGTGCCTGAACAAAAAAAAAATGATATATCTTTCTCGTAAGACAAGCGCATAGAGGCACCACAAATCACACGGAAATTCCACTATTTGAAAATCGATTATTGGTGAATAGCGGAACAACGAAGTAACTCATTTTCAGCGGGTCTTCAAGCCAATTTAAGTGAATAAGTGATGGGTAACTAGATTGTCCTATCCTAGCCCTTTTCGGTTAAACTTTAAAATCTGATCTATGTCGTTTCTGTACGTTTTGGTCCGACCCGCGGGCAACCCCATACCCGCCCCTCCTGGATACGGGCCTGCCTACAAGTGTGTTTCAGTAGGGTTTTGTAAAAAAAAAAAAATGTTCAAATTGGACAAACAACTGTCGAGGGGATTTTCGATTGTGTGGCCGAAAATTGGAATTTGACGGGAAAGTTAAAGTCCAAATAATAAACTTGGCTACTTTATTCAGCACATAAAATAGATGAAAAATTCTTTGACTGTGTAGTTGTATGGTAGTTGTACGTAAAAGTTCGTGCATGCTGGTAGTAGTAACAGTTACTACTGCATGCTACTTTATCGTACTACTCCATACGACTAATTCTCGAACATTTTTCATCGGGAACATAAAACTGAGGATCCTTCTGTTACAGGATTTTGAGACGGCGTAAGCCTTAAAGGACCCTTTGTACATATGTTGTCAATGCAACCTACATCCGCAACTGCATTCATCAGTTTTTAAACCCGAAGCCCCAAATTGGCCGTATTATAGTTCAGCGCTCCAAGTGGACTAGTTTCTAATAGTCCCCCATTGCCTCATAACTAACCCTTGTGTACACATAGTAAGAAGTCGGATCCATAGGGTAATGGGTCTCTTTCACTTTCTGCTGCTGAGACATATGCAAAACCTTCATTACCTGGGACACAGATGACAGGTTTTCCACTCACTAACTTGTGGATCTATTTTACCATGTCTGATCCAAGTGCTGATGGTGAGGCATAGGGGGATTAACAGAAACTAGTCCGCTTGGAAGCGCTGAACGGGAATATGGTCAATTTCGTACGTTACATTCCGAATTCGCTAGCAACACCTTAGTAATCTTTGCACTTGCCACGATCCACTAGTTCCGATGCGCATTATGCTCCAGACGAGTGTTCGAGGATCATGCTATATTGACCTGTAAAACAGGTTTTGTGAATTTTGCCAAAGTTTTTGCTAGAAGTCAGTGGGCCTTGAGAAAGGCTTAAAACAGCCAAAGCCGTGAATAATTTGTTCAATTGATAATCAGAACTTAGTTTTAAAGTTTCTAGATAGTTTTGAATATTGCTACATAAACAGTAAGTAGTGCGATGTGTGCTTAAAGCTCTATTTCCGCGAGTTTCAGCTTGTGGGTTGAGTGTGTCGCACACACCTCCGTTTCCACACCAAACATTCAGAAATATGTGGCAGACTAAGTGTCACGAAAAAACGCCTTTTCGGATGTCTGCCCGTCCGATCGACAGTTTGTTCAGAAGGTGTACATGTGTGTACATTATGGTCGTAGGTGCTTTAGCCCATATTTAGGGTGGTGGAGCGGAGGTGGTTACAGCATTAGGCTGTGAACATATAATGTCCTGCTCAAGTCGATACAAGGGTAATGGAGGCCATGGCTTTAGATGAAGTCGGGAGATGTACATGTGTGTAGCGAATTGCTAGTAAAAAAAAAAATACCACGTCAAAATGTTAAGAAAGTCGCATGAGAACGTGTTTCCTGTTTGGTGGACTTCTGCGGGACTCACCTTAGTGTAACGAACTTCATCGGTCTGCCTAGCTTATCCGCGTTGGCTCCCAGCTCGCACGAAAACTTCTTCAGACAATCCTCTTTGTACAAGTAGTCTAGACTTCCAGAGGTCAGGTCGTCGTGGACGTTCTTCATAAAACTTTGCTCTCCGTCTTCCGTCGCCCTCTTCTTGCGACCAATCCCGGCCCAGCTCACTCCTTGCTTGCCCAATAGGGGCATGAGCACCCCTAGAACAGCTATGATTGGAAGAATTGTGCCGACTACTTCGTTAGTGTAGTAGACATGATTGCCGACTTTAAGCTCCTTGTTGAGAGGTCCCTTAAGATCCCGCGCCTCTCGAGTGTGTGTCTCGGTCGCGGAGGATTGACAAATAAGGTATACGAGGCAGAAGCAGACGATGGGTGGGAGTAGCTGACCCCTAAAACAAAAAATGGAAAACGTTGAGTTTATGGGTATATGGGATTGTTTCCTTTCGTTAAAAAAAATGTGAATGTTCAGCGCCAGGGCCGTATCCAGAGGGTAGGGGGTTTGACCCCCCCCCCCCCCTGAAACTTGCAAAAATAATAATTTTCAGAGGCATTAGTATGGGTTTTTTATACTTTTTGGTCCGCCCCGCGGGCAACCCCTCTCCCAAAAAAAAAAAAAAATGCATTCCTAGATACGGACCTGGTCAGCGCATTTTGCCTATTGTTCTGTTTTTTATGGCACTTGCAGCTTCGCTCAAGTGCCATATACCGATCACTTTTCCGTCGGTCGGTCTGTCGGTCTGTCGGTCGGTCGGTCGGTCCGGTGATCGCGAGTTAGGGTACTTGCAGATGTGCTAGGACGATGAAACTTGGCAGGCATATCGGGGACCCGACCAAACTAACTTGCAAATAATCACTTCCCCGATCCGACCACCGTGGAGGGAGTAGAGGGCGGGGGAATCCGGAAAATTTAGTAGTTTTTGTAAAACCCCTACCCCTATCTTTACACTAGTAGGTCTGCGCGCGGCGTGACGTCACTCTTTGCATCGGATCACTCTGTTAACATTGGAAAGAGCTAGTGCATTCGAGGGTCAAAGGGGTTTGTATCTGTGGTGCAGTGCGGGGGAATATGGAAAATTGAGTGTTGTGTAGCTTTCGAACGGGTGATCGGATTGGGACGAAACTTAATATCTGAATGAATGACATATCTCTGATGTTCCATTTGAAGTCCGAACCGGATTCGACAGCAATGGGGGAATTGGGGTGGGGGAAGACCGGAAATCTCGAGAAACGGTTATAATGGAGGGATCGGAGTAAAGCTTGCTGGGAAGAACAAGAATCTGCTCCAGATAATTTGTTTACACGTTTGGACTGGACCCGGACACTTGGGGGGGGGGGGAGGTGGAGGAGAGTTTCACGGAATTCTGGTGATGACAGTTTTTGGGATTTTCACGACGAAACTTGGGAGGTGTATCAGGGACCCGATCAAACTGACTTGTCAATAAAAATTCACTCGATCCGATAGTCGTGGGGGGGATCGGAGGGAGGGTGAATCCGGAATATTTAGCCATGCGTAACTTTGGAACGGGTGATCGGATTCGAGTGACATTTAATAACTGAACAGAGGGCGTGCCTGTGGTGATCTTTTTCATGTCCGGACCGGATCCAACAACAATTGGGGGGGGGGGAATACGTGACCGGATTAGACAGGAGAGATCGGGATGGAACTTTGTGGGAATAACAAACAAGTCCAAACTGAACCGGATTGGCTCCGGCGACTGTGGGGGAGTTTGAGGGGCGGGTCCGGAATTCCGCTGATCGCGAGTTAAGGTACTTCCAGATGTGCTAGGACGCTGAAATTTGGCTGGAATATTAGAAATTCGACAAGATTGGCTTAGAAATCGCAACTTTTCAAATCCGACCATTCCCTAAAGTACCAATCATGACCGCAAATTAAGAAAAATACTTTTAAGCAAAATATGCATTTCCATGATCCCCATGAGCTCATGATCATTTTTTCCTCAAGGGTTTTGCTTACAAATGAAGTTCTAGCTCCCTTAAAGTGTGCATCTTAACCGCAAGGTCGAAAAGTACTTTTTATCAAACGATACATCTGAACCCATGACCAGTTGTCCCACAAGGGTTTTGCAAAAAAAAATAATTTCTTGCACCCTTAAAGTGCGCAAATTAGTGGGAAAAAAATTACTTCTGATCATACGTATATATCAATGATCCCTAAGAGCCTGCTATCGTTTTTGCCTCAAGGGTCTTCCTTCTAGCTCCCTTAAAGTGTGCATCTTAACCGCAAGGTCGAAAAGTACTTTTTATCAAACGATACATCTGAACCCATGACCAGTTGTCCCACAAGGGTTTTGCAAAAAAAAATAATTTCTTGCACCCTTAAAGTGCGCAAATTAGTGGGAAAAAAATTACTTCTGATCATACGTATATATCAATGATCCCTAAGAGCCTGCTATCGTTTTTGCCTCAAGGGTCTTCCTTACAGATGAATTTCTAGTGCCTTTAAAGTGCGCATCATTACAGCCAAGTTCAACGATAATATACTTTTTCTCTAGCTCCCTTAAAGTGCGCATCTGAACCGCACAGTCGAAAATTACTTTTGATCAAATAATATCTCAACCCTTGCAAGTGCCATATGAGCTTACAGCTCTTGTTTTAACTTGCTTCATCCTGTTGTGTTTTATTTGTCGCCACGAGGATTATTATTCTTTCGTATTATTACCCAGTACTCGAACTTGTCTCCCCATTTGGGCAAGGTCGAAGTAATAATAGAAATACAATGATTTTTACTTTTGGAAATAAAACTAAAACTCTGATAAAAGTTAGACAAGTAAAAACTTACATGATAATTGCACAGGAGCTGATCTGGTCACAGTGGTAAGTTGGTCACGGACTGAAGCAAAGTCAAACTCAAACTACTTAGACATGGATCATCCGATAGTCCTACTCGAGATGAATGTTAATGACTACATAGAATGCTGCTTCTTGCCGATACTCATGACTTAATAATTTAGGGCAAGTCAGGACGTATAGGACGGCTCAGATGGTGTTCGTAAAGTGAGTTTTGTCGTTCATGAATTTGTTTCGTTAGCCCCTGTGTGAAGTCCTACGACAGTAGCCAAGAAGTCTCCATAAGTTGATCCATAAGTGCATAAGTTTGAAATAGGAGAAAAGTTAAAAAGCAATAATAAAACAAATATAATGTGCAATCAGGCTGATATTTGAAGAGTTTTTTTCTCATGAATAATTTGCCGTATCATGCCAAATCTCAAGAGCGGCAACAAACTTTTACAGAACGTACTTGTGTAAAACTACGAACCTTACGAACGCCGTCCGTAATAATGTCAAGGCCTTGGGAAGGTAGCGTGTTTTACAGACCGGTGGACAAACTAATGTCATAGGTAGGCTAACATTGACTTTCGTGTCAATTGAGTGCATTTGTCAAGTCCTCCTCCCACCTCCCTTCGAAACCGAACGCCCCCGGCTAGAGAGAGCTTGTGATGAGAGAGTTCCGAGACCGGCTCCCCCTCGTTGCCACACTGAACGATATCGGAAGTCGGAACGTAACAGTCTTGTCACAAACTTTGTTGAAATCTTTAATAAGACACTATCGTAAGGGCAAAAATAATGATATTAGCATTTTGTTTGAATTTGTGTAGTTGTTTTAATTTTATTAACTGACGTTTGCGATAATTTTTGTTTTAATTTACCTTCATTCGCACTTCGAAGCGATTAAGGTCCGATAGTATCAGCAGTTGAGTAAATAAGCACTGGGGGTACTGTAGGAAGGGTTGCCAAAGTGACACTTTTGGTGTCATAATGACACTTTTTGGAGCCTATGAAACTTTCCACACTTTCATGCCAAATTGTGACACTTTTTGTGTTTCTGTGGGCAACGACTTGACTGTCAGATCCTTTCTGTAAGCGACAATGGCGTTTTCGCCTTCAACACCGACTTTTGAGTTTTTGGGAGGCGGGTCGATTCAGTTTCCGCTTAAGAGTGAATATGAAGTGCACGGTTTTAAACACTGGTCGGACCAAACTGGCACTTAATATTCACTTTTAAACGAAAACTGGACAAGTTTTGAAAAACATATCCTTAAATCTCGAGAGATTGAATGGGATTGCGCTCCCGTCTCCCCTGTGTATTTCTACGGTGGAAAACTTCTGGAAAGTGACGCTTTTTGAATTTGTAAATGACACCAGATGACACTTTTGTATGAAAAAGTGACTCTGTCGGCCAAAAATATTTGGCAATCCTGACTTTAGGCTGACATCAGTCTGTGACACAGGTCCAGATGGCCCTTAAGTATTCAAGTATTTATTTATGTACCAAAATGAGACAACACTTGACAAGTAGCTTGATCTATTGGCCTAGAAGGAAAAGAAACTTGTGTAGGCCTTAGAGTTAAAGACTTCTTAATTAAAGACGGTTTATGCTTGCGGTTGATCTTTTGCCTTGTTGGTTGTGCGGATTAGATGGACAGAACGGCAAGCTGGCACCTCAGAGTTATACACCAGCTAGTTAGTATTCGTTACTGTGGCATTTACCTGCTACATCTCGCGGTTCTCTGATGCAGCGACAGCTGATTGATCCTCAGTCTCAATGAAGCTTGTGTCAGCCCTTTTCAAGCTCCTGACTTCTCAGTCAACTCTGGTTTCATCTACCCATCTCGTTCTTCGGTTTTCACTTATTTTGAGGAGTTCACGAATCTTGATTCTGGATTACATTGACAGTCAGCTCCCACAACTCGAGACTCGGTGATTTGTTGGCCGTGGGGTCACGATATACTTTTTGAGGTAGCCCCAGACCCGTGTCGGGGGGAAATGGTCCCAGATTGTCGTTGACATGCATCGCTTCGAGTTCTCAGACTATTACAGCTAGGAAAAGAGAATTTAGCTCCCTAGGCTCTAGTTTATCCGGATTCCCACCCTGCACCCGGTAAATGGGAACTATCGAGTGTAAGCGTATGTCGATAGTCTTATGTTTTGATGACACGACACGTAGTTCATCTTCGGAGGACCTTCCTCTCTGCCTTATTCATAGGGAATGCAAGTAATGCAACGTTCACTACTTCCGTAAATACGAAGCCAACGTTTGCTATATAAAAGGGATTGGTTTGATAGTTTTATTACTCGTCACCAACCGCAGTAGCCTATTATACGATAGGACCAGCTGGTTTCCTATGGAATTCGACTTGTCGCCTCTAAGTGTTAAGTAGCGTGCACACACAGTCCGAGTCCAGCGTTTCCACTTTGACGGATTTATCCGTCAAAAACGGATTTCTTGGGTCTTTGACGGATGAGAATTTGATTCGACGGATTTCCGGATTTTTGACGGATTTTTGAAGATCATGTGAAAAGTCTGAAATACTTTTTCTGAATCTTTCACCAGTTGAGGAAGAGATAATTTCATGAACAGTTTATCATCAAATACTAATCTTTGATGAATTAATCTCGTCATTCAGACACCGAACTGATTCTTCCACAAATTAACAGAAAACGGTAAAATGCCATAAAGGCAGGTAGGCGACCAAAGCTTAAATTTCGCCCTGTGACTAGTCCCCGACGCCGCGCCGAAAAACATTTCGGCGGCGGCGAGAGCGATTCTCCTCGGCGGCGGCGCGCCGCCAGGCGCGCCGAAAATTTTTTGGCGGCGCGCCGGTTTTTGAACGGCGTCACGCCGATTTTTCTCTGTTTTTCACGAAATTTTCTCGATGGCTGCAAGGACTACCAGCGTATAAAGTGACGGAAGTGAGTAACGTAAACTGAAGTAAAGTGACGAAAGTGAGTGGAAGTGGAATGTGACTTATGTAATAACGAAGTAATGAAAGCAACTTTCGAATTCGAAGTTAGCAGTTGAAACATTTCCATTAAAACATGAGTATGTTACAGGTATGCACTTGAACTTCGGCTTCCCTAAAATAAAACTAAGTCAACTTATTGCAAGATCTTGACAAGTTTAATTTGCAAAAGCAGGCCATGCCATGGAAATACTATTTCAACATCTCCTTTACAATGCAATAATTATCGTGGATAAACTGGAGCTTGTTGACTCGGTGAGGGGCAAGCATAGATCTTTTGGCACTAACGATCAGTCCAGTTGTGCTAAAAACCCTTTCCGCGGCTGCACTTGTTGCAGGTATGGCAAGAACTTGTCTTGCATAAACAGCAACCCAAGGTAGTTGCATTGCATATGCTTTCCAGAATGACAGAGTGGAACTATATTCTGTTTTGGGTAATGGCTATTTCTAATTCGGAACATGTAACTACAAAGGCGCCAGAGACTGTCGGCGGGCCGCCGCCGCCGGTGGAACGGCGGCGGCGTCGGCGCGCTGAAGGTTAGATGGCGGCGGGCCGCCGGGGATTTTTCGGCGGCGGGCCGCCGGTTTTCGGCGCGGCGTCGGGGACTACCTGTGACTCACAGTTTGAACACAGCGTATTCTGTGCAAAGTTCTGTATTTTAGCAGAAAACTGATTTTCGCCTGCGGTGCTGAGTTTCTCAATATTTTAGCACAAAAGAGGTTTACCTTTATAGGCATGACTGTATTTTGGATTCGAGCCACATTAAAGGCAAGACTTCGAATGGGAAGTAGTCGAATTTGGCCAAAAATAGCGTTGACTACAAAAATTTTGCCTGCGGCGCTCAGTTAATTTTGTTCCATAAGGTAAGCCTACAGCCTTTAGAAGCTGCATCCGGGGCTTTGCTCTATTCGCCGAAAGCCTAAATGAAGGGGATGTTACAATACATAGTATTACGATCGACCGTTTGCCTAAATTTGTAAAAAATCAGTTTTAATAGGTCTTCAAATATAAAAAAAAAAATTGATTGTGGCCCTCCGTTTCGTGTCTATTCTTTCTAACCGGTATAATTCTTTAGCTTTTCCGGCCATGAACCAGTCAGATGTTTTGACACGGTCCCCCATACTCACGCAATTGTTTATTTATTTCGTTTGCTTGAATCTTTTCTGATAGCAAGAATTTGAAAAAGAGATTTATTCCTTGCTTAATGAACCTATCTACGTAGCACGTCATTATGTCCTTAAACAACTTCCTTCTACTGCTGCCTACCGTAGGATTTTTCTCGACAGATTTCTGACCGTTTTTTGACGGAAAATTTGACGGATTTCTCGTTCTTGATCGTCGGAATTTTACGGATTTTTGGACTACCAGAACGGAAAATCTGCCATCACGTCACGAAGTGGAAACACTGACTGAGTCCGAATTCCGCAGTCCGGTGCGAATTTCCTTCTCCGCTCCGGAATTTTGACGCATCGTATGCGGATTCGGTACGATAATTTCGCTCCGGCTTGAGTAGAAAATATTCTACTTTTTCCGGAGCGGAAAAGAATTGAAAAATTTCATAAACTGTGTTTGTTTGTTTTGTGTGTTTGAACTCTTTGAAGTTTCAACTTTCAGACTTTCAAATGTTTACACGACCTATTTAATGTGATCTGCAAAAACATGTTTGTTAGAGAAAGACGTTGGTTGCAAGTGTCTGCTGAATGCAAGCTACCAGCTAGACAAACGTAAATGTGTACTAGGCTATCTACATGAGGTATGGTTATTTTTGCAGTTTACCATTTTACAGTTGAACAGCGACATTTCATTCACGTGCTGCAGTAAAAGTAAAATACTGGCCAGTCAAAGCAGTTCCTTAATTTCATCTTTCTTTGATACTCCTCAGAAGTGTTCAAACTTGAATATATACACCTGCTGTATTTTATATAAACAATACAAAATAGAAATTTTTTAATCAACAGAGAATTTGCAAACATTCAGCAATCAATCAGCATCATCTGACTATAGGCTAAGCAGTGGATTTTTCAAACCTGGGCAAAATTTCCCGTCCGAATTTTGTTTTGTCTGAAAAACCTGTCGGGCATAGTGACGCGAATTTCGCATGTCCTTTTTCGCGTGCGGAATCTTACCGGACTGTGTGTGCACTTAGCTTTAAGAGGTCGTTACTGGTCAACGTCGAAAATTGACCGGTAGTCATGAGCATGATAAACTCAGCGGCTATGGAGTAATTTTAAAGACGCTAGCTTTATGAGGACTATCCAATGGATGAGGTGAAAGCTCGTATTGACAGCTTTATGTCGGTATGCCGATGGTCCTGGTAGTGGAGACGAGTATCGTAAAGTTGAAGTATGGCTTCATTACGTCGGATGAATAACTTTTTCGGTACGTTGCACGTTTGAGCAGTTGCGTCCTTGTTTATTATTAGAAAACAAAATAAAAAACATGGGTGAGAAAACACTTATTCAAAAAGCTGAGCAATTCGTTTTGGGAACTCGGGAAGGCAGTTGTCGGCTCCTAAACAGTCGATCGCCCTGGCTACACATTTATCACTGTCAAGGCAGCTAACCATTTCTCGGTACATCTGACACTCGTCAAGACTCATTAGGTCTAGGCAACCCCGACCCTCTTCAGTTTCAAGCCATGCCAGTTCTTCACTTCCATCATCGATGGATCGTCGAATTCGGTTCACCTTTACTGGCATGAACATATTCAACACTGAGAATATGCTGTCGATCATCTGCAAGTTGACTCCAGCAGATGATGCAACGTTCCTCACTGCTGGCGATGACACTCCTCTCGACACGAGGGGGATCACTTTGCCGAAAAGCTTGAAAAAGAAACCAAGAGGACTTCCTGTGTCGTCTCTCCGTCTGTAGGTGTCGAAAGCCCAAGTGAATGCCTTCTTGGCAACTTTCCAGACTATGTCGAGCGGGCCCGCAGCTGCTGGTCCCACAGAAACGAATCGGGGTTCTTCCAAAGTCTTTACTTCGTTGACGACCAGCGTGGCTGCTTCGCTTTTGGTCTCCACTTCATCGACGAATCTCGTTTTGGCTGACCTAGAGTTGGCTCTAGACTGCGCAGCTGAACCTGCCAGCAAACAGCAGAGAAACAAAGACAAATGCAACAGCTTCATCCTGAAATAAAAGTGGTTTTCGAGGTTCGTCTTACAAACGCAACGACACAATCGATCGGTTTTATTTCACTTTGCTGGGGTTTAAACCTTTCAGTATAGTCCTTCAGTTTCAGAACTCGATAAACGGAAATCCCTTTAGATCACCCATATGATCTTCCTTTCTCCGTGGAAGAAATTCCACGTCCAAATAAAAAAAAAAATATGCATGCAGTTATTATTATTATTATTATTTAATGAAAAACCTGTCACATGACAAATCATGAAAAGACAGAACTTAAGGAAGAAGAATATGCATGCAGTGGTTTTTCTCCACACTCTCAAGAAGAAGCCGATGAGGTATCGCTCCCGAGTTTTGGTTGGGGGCTTCCGGCCAATGCTAATGAAGGTGCACTTTAACACAATAATAGTTTTTATGGCACTTGCAGCTCCGCTCAAGTGCCATATACCGATCGCTTTTCGGTCGGTCGGTCTGTCGGTCGGTCGGTCGGTCGGGCGGTCCACTGTTTTCGAGTTAGGGTACTTCCAGATGTCCTAGGACGATGAAACTTGGCAGGCATATCAGGGACCCGATATAACTAACCTGGAAATAATCAGTTTCACGATCCGACCATCTTGGGGGGAGTGGTGGGCCTTGGAATCCTGAGAATTTAGTAGTTTTTGTAAAACCCCTACCCCTTTCTTCTCACTAGTAGGTCTGCGCACGGCGTGACGTCACTCTTTGCATCGGATCACTCTGTTAACATCGGAAAGAGCTAGTGCATTCGAGGGTCAAAGGGGTTTGTATATGTGATTCAGTGCGGGGGAATATGGAAAATTGAGTGTTGTGTAACTCGGATTGGGATTGGGACGAAACTTAATACCTGAATGAATGACATATCTCTGATCTTCCATTTGAAGTCCGAACCGGATTCGACAGCTATGGGGAGTTGGGGGGGGGGAAGACCGGAAATCTCGAGAGACGGTTATAGTGGAGGGATTGGAGTAAAACTTGCTGGGAAGAACAAGAATCTGCTCCATATAAATCGTTTACACGTTTGGACTGGACCCGGACACTTGGGGGGGGGGAGGTGGAGGGGAGTTTCCCGGAATTCTGGTGATGACAATTTTTGGGATTTTCACGACGAAACTTGGGAGGCGTATCAGGTATCAGGGACCCGATCAAACTAACTTGTAAATAAAAATTCACTCGATCCGATAGTCGTGGGGGGATCGGAGGGAGGGGGAATCCGGAATATTTAGCCATGCGTAACTTTGGAACGGGTGATCGGATTCGAGTGAAATTTAATAACTGAACAGAGGGCCTGTGGTGATCTTTTCATGTCCGGACCGGATCCGACAACAATTGGGGGGGGGGGGGAATACGTAACCGGATTGGACTGGAGAGATCGGGATGGAACTTTGTGGGAATAACAAACAAGTCCAAAACCGAACCGGATTGGCTCCGGCGACTGTGGGGGGAGTTTGAGGGGCGGGTCCGGAATTCCGGTGATCGCGAGTTAAGGTACTTCCAGATGTGCTAGGACGATGAAATTTGGCTGGAATATTAGAAATTCGACAAGATTGGCTTAGATATCGCCACTTTTCAAATCCGACCATTCCCTAAAGTACCAATCCTGACCGCAAAGTAAGAAAAATGCTTCTAAGCAAAATATGCATTTCCATGATCCGCATGAGTCCATGATCATTTTTGCCTCAAGGGTTTTGCTTACAAATGAAGTTCTAGCTCCCTTAAAGTGTGCATCTTAACCGCAAGGTCGAAAAGTACTTTTTATCAAACGATACATCTCAACCTATGATCATTTGTGCCACAAGGGTTTTGCAAAAAAAAAAAAAAATTTCTAGCACCCTTAAAGTGCGCATTTTACCCGCATTAGCGGAAAAAAAATACTTTTGATCATACGTATATATCAATGATCCCTAAGAGCCTGATATCGTTTTTGCCTCAAGGGTCTTCCTTACAGATGAATTTCTAGTGCCTTTAAAGTGCGCATCATTACAGCCAAGGTCTACGATAAAATACTTTTTCTCTAGCTTCCTTAAAGTGCGCATCTGAACCGCGCAGTCGAAAATTACTTTTAATCAAATAATACATCTCAACCCATGCAAGTGCCATATGAGCTTACAGCTCTTGTTTGTCGTTAAGTTGGATAATGGAGGATTATTAGATATCAGGGTGACGAGATAAAGTGTCGTGAGAGCTTTATGTGGTAGGTGACAGTTGCTGTCATTGTGAAATGCCGCTTAGGAAACTAATAATGATAAGCCGAGAACACACCACCTTGCTTGCTTAACTGTGATACATCCCCTATTCAGTTAATTACATTTCCCCTCAAATTTGACGCTTGGCCTTGCCACTGCTCGGCGATTGTCCAAGTCAATTCTCCATTAATTTCACCCTTACTCACAGTAGATAACTTACTCAAACAAAGCTGAATTTCCAGTATCTATCAGTCAGTCACAGTTGTCGGTAACTACTGACGACTCTATGCCTCTAGCACCATGAAGTCATAGACGGATACCAGACCTGAATTCCAAGCTTCCTCGATTCGGTATTCCGAGCGTAAACCTAATTAAATTCGTCCTCAATATTACTAATGACCCGGTTCAGTGAGTCGTATCGTTAAACCCGTCAGGGGTGGTAATAACCAAAACATCTTTAATTGCGACCAATAAGTTAATAATAAATAAGTGAGGCGGAAAATTATAGATCTTTCAACTTTGGAACTTTGCATTTAAACAATCGGCAGCTATCGAGTGTCCAGTCCTTCTGTGCAGTCTTGACAAACGCAGCCTTCGCACGGGAGTATTTCTTGCTGACGACTTTCTCAGCAATCCTGTGAAGAAAGTAGTTGAAATATTTATGATAAAGATGTTTACCAGCATGTCGGCCTTATCGGGGCTGAGCAGACCTCTACAATGTCCGAAGTTTCATAACAGATAACACAAGGATGCGCAGTTTCAACAGACAAAACTTGGAATGTAATCTAATGTGTTTGACAACGTTATGCATGAAATGCTATGCATAACAAGCGTTGCGGCCAAAAAAGTATCTGCTAAATTTTCCGATATCATGACGACAAACAAAAATGTCATCAGATACTTTTTCGGCATTTTCTGGCTCTTCGGCAATGTTTGTTATGTGTAACATTTGACGCATAACGTTTTGAAATCACAAAAGATTACATCCCAAGTGTTGTCTGTTGAGCGTTGTCTGTTCAAACTGCGCATCCTTGTGTTATGAAACTTCTGACAGTGTACAATCCCTCCGAAGGGGTTGCCAGGATCAGGCGCCTTAATCCAATGCTGCGATTGGTAATAAGTATTCATTCTGCCCAAGCTGTCTGCGAATCATATTTGATGGTGCGAAACGGAAGTGTTGCTATGACCGCAGGTTTGTTTTCCTTGCTTGAGCCTGAAGAGGACCTTTGCCAAGAAGGGACGAGAATAAATATCACCTGACTTTTCCGTTCAGCTCAGTCAGATAGTTTTAATGTATCTTCCTCGTTCGTGTCGTAACCCTAAACTAATTCAGAAATTCGGCGTGCAAGATGTCATTCGGTCACTGGAGACGACGTCGGCGTCTCTGTTAAGAACATCTAACCATCCAGCTCATAGTGTACATGATGTTTTCCATGGGTTTTTTGGGCCTGATTAGAAACTTTGTCCAAATTGTCGTTATTAATGTTGATTGTTATTTGTGTTTGTTTTTCTTTATTTCCATTTACTCCACTGTCGCCATGTGCATTTGGTGGGTTATAAATTAAATATATATATATAGTGATTAGTAACATTTTGTGGTATAAGTAGACGTATGCATTCTTTTACCGTCGCCACCTATCAGCCGTACGTTTAACAAAACAAATGCCTTGTTTTCTAACTACCAAAGCTTGATCGTACCATGCTGACTAGCAGTTTATTTTATGAAGATACTTAGGCCACATCATCCGCATTTACGAAGTGGGGCGTCCACTGCGATCGTAAGCTATCGGAAGCCATCATAACGTGTCGTAAGAAGCCACTTTGGCGATGTTCAGCCAATGAGAGCACGCAGGGTCGTGACGAGTACGGTTACATTCTAACTACCAAAGCTTGATCGTACCATGCTGACTAGCAGTTTATTTTATGAAGATACTTAGGCCACATCATCCGCATTTACGAAGTGGGGCGTCCACTGCGATCGTAAGCTATCGGAAGCCATCATAACGTGTCGTAAGAAGCCACTTTGGCGATGTTCAGCCAATGAGAGCACGCAGGGTCGTGACGAGTACGGTTACGATGGCCTTATGATTTGCATTGGATGACCCACTCGAATCCAGGCAACACCATCCTAAACAGGCAGACGCAAGGAATACGTTGATGCGGGACACCAAAAAAACACAGTCCGTGTCACCAACCAAAGGGACTATACAAATGTTCACGTTAGTCTGCAACCTGAATGGGAGGATTTCTGGGCGGGGGCTGACCAGAGAGAAGACTTGCGCTTATTTTTTAATGCCCGAGTGCCTCTGGAGGCACGTGAGGAACTAAGATCGAAGAAAAGACGTTATCAACTTATTGGGTCTTCCAGTCCTTTGTCTTGAAACATGCATTGTAGTCGCGTAGTCTCCGACTTTCAGTCTGGGACGCCCCTTCCAGGAGTACACCCCAGTGACGCCTTCTGTTAAGTGACGACTAACGCCTGCACGCTTGTGAAATAAAACACAGAATTTACAAACAAATTATGTCCAGCGTCGTACACGGGAGTAAAAAATAACGTTACCCACTTACCAGATCATCCAGTTCCTGTATTGTGAGTCTTTTACACTGTCCCCAAGCTCGCAGGAAAGTTTTTCGATGCAGTCATCGCTGTACAAAGCGTTTGAGTACTTGTTGAATGCTCTTTCGACAGCCTCCATCTCCATTTCTGAATGGAAACCAGTGCTGGAGAGGAAACTGGAATCGAAACTTCTTCCATTTACGTTTATTCTGATGGGGAAGATAGAGTTGATGAAGTTAGCCAGAGCACGAACCCACGCAGGCACTGGAAATGATATTGCTTGTATAGCACCAACAGCAAACAGAACGGGCAGAACGACAGCAATGACGATGAGCGGAACAAAGAGGGCCCAGATTCCGTCTTTGTAGTATCCAACCACGTCTTGGTCTCCAATGCCAAGCTCATCTCCTTTGAGCCAACCGATGAAGCCCTTAACCTTGTCTAAGACCTCTGATTTCATTCCTTCTATTTGTTGCTTGAACCCACCAGTTTGTTCTTCTGATTGGACTGGGTAATATGGATCCGTGGAAGGACTGCCATACATTGGAGGAGCGGGAGGGGCAGAACCGTAAGAAGGAACAGGGGCTGCGACTGGCTGCACGGGTTTTGGTACTCTCTGCCGCTTCTTATTTTTCTTCTTGAACACTGGAACTTTAACTTGCGGCTTAGATAGAGCTGAACCGTAAGCGGCGGCTGGTGGGGCAGCTCCATAGGCGGGGGCTGGGGGAGCAGCTCCATAGGCAGGGACTGGTGGGGCAGCTCCGTATGCAGGGGCTGGTGGTGTAGCTTTGTAGACGGGGGCTGGTGGGGGAGCTTTGTAGACGGGGGCTAGTTGGGCAGCTCCGTAGACGGGGGCTGATGGGGGAGCTTTGTAGACGGGAGCTGGTGGGGCATCTCCGTAGACGGGGACTGGTGGGGGAGCTTTGTAGACGGGAGATGGCGGGGCAGCACCGTAGGTGGGAGCTGGTGGTGCGGGTCTGTACACAGGTGCCGCCGGTGCAGATCCATAAGACGGTACAGGTTTTGCTATCGGTTGAGGTGGAGCAAATCCGTAAACTGGGGCAGGTGGAGCTGCTTCATACACAGACGTTGTCGAAGCTGTTGCGTATACTGGTGCGACCCTCCTGGTGTCTGAGTTCCTTGCAACTTTAATGGAAGGCTCGGAAGAATTTTGAGCCTTTACTGGTCGGAAAGTTGTTGCAGCTATTTGGATCGTTGAAGGCCCAGCTGGTCGTTGGTTAGAAGGCACTGTGGTGCTTCGCACTGTAGAAGTCGTCGGTGTTGGAGAAGACGGTGCTGATGCTCGGTTAATCGTCTGTGGTTCAGCTTGTAGAGGCAATGGTATGAAGCCACCTCGTTCGCCCTGTGACTGTAACAGCGATATGTTCGCATTTATCGGCTGTCTTTCAGGGACTGAGTTGTTCGCAGGTCGTAAAGGCCGTGCTGTTGACGTCATGTTCTGTGCTGCTGTTAGGCTCACTAGAGCACCCATTAGCACTAATAGTGCTAACAGCATTTCCGTCTTCATCCTATAAGTAGAAGTAAAATTAACAAGCGGATGAACCTAAGAACTCGAACATAGTATGAACTTTCAACTCGTATGAATAAGAGGTAGCTTAAAGGACACCTGAACAATGAAACCATACTTGAACACACCAGGGAGAATGCATTTACAGACATGGACACGGAGAGCATTCTTCTCCTGATCGTGACGTTTTCAAAATAGGGATGTTCGTTTCTGGAGGTTTGCACATGCAGACTCCAAGACAAAAAGCGCAATTCATTCAAATCTTGTACATCGCTGGCCGGATCGTATTGGAATTTCTTCTAGATCTATGTTCGGCCTTAACTGGTTAAAAAATATTCCAGAAGAAGGGTTGATTGGAGACATTCGTTCATTTCTAAAATTGTTCGGTACTGAAATAAGGACAGATGCAAAATGTAGCAAAAATCATAGCTTGGAAACACTATTTCGTATTTGGATTGGGTTTTCTGCAGGCAATGTTCACGGAAGTCATACAGATAGGGTGATACTTGGTACTCTTCTTTCAGGTGTCCTTTAACAGATTTTGCTTGAAGGAAGTCTGTCGTGTGTAGTTGTTCTTTACTCCATGGTATAGTCTTTACACCAAGCTAGCCTGACGACGTGTTCAAACTCCTCTAAAGTTACTAAAAGCTGCAGGTATCTTCCTTCAAACCTGTGACATGTTACCAAGAATAAATAAGGGAGAGAATTAAGAACTCGCATAACCTTGATGTCAGCAACCTAAGTTGACTTCTGCCCGGAAATATTTTACCGGAGGTGGAGACTGGGTGGAGCTTCGCGTGTTGCCTCTTGCAGTATTAAGCGTTACCTCCTGAGCAAAAGTGATGAAGCAGCCAGAAAAGGCGGGAAGTTTAAACAGTACTGATTTCTGCGGATTATACAAATGAAAACGACTTTCAATCTCGGGTCAGATTTCCAATAAGATGCTTATTTTATCGCGACCTTTCACAAAGACTATGAAGGCCAAGGGAGTGCGGCATTTGATGACTCAGGGAGCAATTAAGAGCAAACGTTGATGCACTTGAGGAGTTGAGGCAAAGACCTAACACGCGTCTTTGGTCCAGATCAATAGGATTGGTGATGGTCTGATCGATTGGTGTGAACATTAGTAATTTTATTTTAGTCGTCTCAGGACTGTAAAGCATCGCTTCTAGAAAAGGTATGGACTTAAGTTATTTAGCTGGCAAAAATGTACTGAATGAGTTATTATGTTTTGTTTTTAAATTGTGCTCTCTAGTCTCGACACAAAATTTAGCTCATATCATTTTCTCGTATAGTTGCAAAAAACAGTTGACTGTAAATTTTTTCAAATTTGCATTTGCTAATTATAAGAAATCCAAAACGTCCCCATTTGAGGGTAATTAGTCCCTTACAGGTTCGCCTCTGGGCATTGAAGATACTAGTTTTTTTTTAATAAACCCTTCATTCATTCATTTGTGATAATAACTTATTATTCTTGGTCAAAATGTATATGATTATCTCGGGTGGTTTATCTATGCTTTTATAATGTCATTATCTATGCTATTATTAGTCTGTTATTTCATCATCGTTTTTTTCTTCAATATCATGTTTTTTCATCATTCAAATTTGAATTTTAGGCATACGTGGCGAAAAGATTTATTCTGTTATGTTTTAAGTCTCGGATAGTTGCGAAAAACAATAAAATTCTAGCCTTACACTAATAACTGATTACTGGAAATGATACGTACACGCACACTCAGGATCTGCCAGAGAGATTAAATGATTATTTGTGGATGAAAAAAAAAGGGTGAGTTGTTCTTCTCACTTCTCCAGCGACGGATATCATAACTGACTTTCTAAGCCTAGAGTAAAACATTTGGTAGTAAGTCCCTTCTTTTCTTTAATTATAACTTTCAGTCCAAATTGCTGACGGTCCTTTTCTGCCTTTATTTTTGTCTTCTAAATTCTCCCCTTCTTTATTCTTGGTATAATCCTCGGAAATCAGCAGTGTTTGAAAATTCCCGCCTTTTCTGACTGCTTCATCACTTTTGCTCTGGAGGTAACACCTAATGCTGCAAGAGGCAACACGCGAAGCCCCACCCAGGCTCCACCCCCGGTTTTTATGGCACTTGCCTTCCGGCCAAGTGCCATATACCGATCACTTTTCCGTCGGTCGGTCGGTCGGTCTGTCGGTCGGTCGGTCAGTCCGGTGATCGCGAGTTAGGGTACTTCCAGATGTGCTAGGACGATGAAACTTGGCAGGCGTATTAGGGGCCCGACCAAACTAACTTGGAAATCGTCACTTGTCCGATCCGACCATCGTGGGGGGAGGGAGGGGAGCCGGAATCCGGAATTTAGTGACATGAATAACTTTCGAACGGGTAATCGGATCTTAATGAAAGTTGATATTTGGAAAAACACCATGTCTCGCATGTCCCAACTCAAGTCCGGACCGAATCCGATGAATGTGGGGGGGGGGGTCGGAGGGGGGAACCGGAAATCATGTTAAACGCTTAGAGTGGAGCGATCGGGATGAAACTTGGTGGGAGGAACAAGCACATCCCCTAGGTACATCATTGACAGAACCGGACCGGATTCGTGCACTGGGGGGGGGGGGAGTTGGAGGGAGGTTCCGGAATTCCGGTCATACGGAGTTAAGATACTTCCAGGTGGGCTAGGACGATGAAACTTGGCAGGCAAATCAGGGACACGGCCAGATTAACCTGGAAACAGTCAGCTTCCCGATCCGACCATCGTGGGGGGAGAGAAGGGAGGGGGAATCCGGACTCTTGAGGCATGTATAACTTACGAATGGATGATCGGATCATAATGAAACTTGGTATGTAGAAAGACCACATGTCTCGGATGTCCCATTTCAAGTCCGGATCGGATCCGATGAAGCTGGGGGGGGGGGTCGGAGGGGGGTCCGGAAACCTTGTGACATGCTTGGAGTGGAGCGATCGGAATGAAACTTGGTGGGAAGAACAAGCACAAGCCCTATGTAGATCAGTGACAGAACCGGACCGGATTCGGGTATTGTGGGGGAGTTAGGGGGGGGGGTCCGGAATTCCGGTGATCGCAAGTTAAGGTACTTCCAGACATGCTAGGACGATGAAACTTGGCTTGAAAATTAGAGACTTAACATGATTGGCTAAGAAATAGTTAGTTCCCAGAACCGACCATCCCTTAAAGTACTAATGCTAACCGCAAAGTACAAAAAATACTTTTAAGCAATAGATACACTTTCGTTATCCCTATGAGCCCATGATCATTTTTGCCTCAAGTGTTTTGCTTACAACTGAACTTCTTAAACTACAAACAATACTTCTGAGTAAAATATACATTTTCGTGCTCCTGGTGATCATCTTTTTTGCTTCAAGAGTTTTGATTACAGATGATTTTCTAGCGCCCTTAAAGTGCGCACAGCCAAATGCATTGCCAAACGATACAGTCTCGTGATTTCCAAGGACCCATGATCATTCTTATCTCAAGGGTTTTGCTTACAAATGATCAAAAGAAACCCACGAATTGACGAATTCCTACTTTCATCCTCTGACCTAGCCTTGCAAGTGCCATATGAGCTTCCAGCTCTTGTTTAGAAGCGGGTGGAAAGGAAACTAGGTTGAGTCGAGTCTTCTCAATTCTCTCCCTTATTTATTCTTGATGTTACGTACTACACAAACCGTTTCAGCCCCTCTACGAATGGTCAGTATTGATAACTTTCTACCTAAAATGCCCATAGCGTGTTTTGCTGTAGTCGCAAAAACGTGTGAATGACAAAGCAGACTATTATTTTTTGTAGTCTGCATCAGTAAGAGAAAATCAAAATCCATTATACATAGAAATTAGGTAACTTTGGCCTGCACCATTTCACCGGACACGTGCTGTAAACTAGAATCGAGAGTGCGTAACCCCTCGCCACCAACCGTGTGGTTACTAAAGGAGGGAGGTTGGAACACACCCTAGTTACACACTGGCAAGGTTGTCCCACCCTCTTCCCCAACCCTCTTCTTAAAAAATCCTAGTATTATAAAGAGACGCTAGATGAGAATCAAAATTACAAGTCCTAGGATGAACTAAGCATACTTAGAAAAATATTTCTTTTCGGGTACAAAAGTCTCTTCAGCACAAACTCCCGGATGAGATAGAATTTTATTGTTTTATTTATGACCCATCAAAAACACAAGCTATACGGATTAAAAGAAAAACAAAGAAATGGGAAAACCGTAGCCTACACTATAAGAAAAAAGAAGCAAATACACTGCGACCACATAAACTTTCTACATTACCATGAAAAAATCTATTGCAAAAGAATTCGTTTCCTTTTGTGATTTACATTGTCACTATACCTCTAGAAAATCGCGGAGATTTTCTATTCTCCATATGCCAGCAGTAGCACCATGCGGTTTAGCCGTTATCGACGTTCAACTTAAACTCTGCTAAGGATATGCGTTTAATTATATCCTTCAGCAAGGAACAAATTTCCCTGGCCTTGAATGTGAAAAGTGAAACCTTCCCTTTTCTGTTCCTAAGCCTACGGATCTATCTTGTTATTTCTGTGTCATAGACACTGATAATGAGGTGAAGGAGGACAAACAGAGACTAATGAATTTGTATATAGACGGATGATACCCAATGTACCCAATACACAACTCTCGTTGTGATAGAACAATGTTGATTGGCCGTCTTAGAAATATAGAATAATCATGGTCATTTACCTGGTTCTGTGCTCTATCGACTTCCTGATTTTCCTTTCGATTGTGTAAAGAAACTGACGGCTAGAAAAATGGTTTACAGCTATTCCTACTCCTGCATTTGATTCCCGACCCAGAGCGTAAGTAGGTCGTCGTAAGCGTGCTTAGAATGGAATCCGTAGCAAACTTTCTCTGGAATATGAATGCGGACTATGACTCGATTTGCGATTGTGGTAGTCATAATCCATTGATAGTTTCTTTTCTCGCCCCAATAACCCTGCTGATGGTTCAGGGTAGTAGATGCCTTGAGCGATCTGCTCGGTTTTGTCGATTTGCACTCGGACATCTTTCTTAAATATTCCTTGTCATGGAGCTCATTAAGAGCGTGTTCCACCCTACTTACCGTAGTTACTACTCATGACGTCACGGATTCTGGCTTCTTGTCGTCGAGGCTGGAACGAATTCTGTAATTTTCGGCAAAATATCATGGGCTAATCGAGCCAGTCACGTCGCAGAGACACTAAACATTCGTCCGTGGCCGAATGGTTAGTGCGCCGAACTCGCAAGGGAAGGGTCCCTTGTTCGCGTCTCGGTTGTGCCTACTGTTTGGTTTCGAGCGGGGGTTAGTGGCGTAACCCTGTAAGACAAGCCAAAGTCCACCCAGCTTCAAATGGGTACCTGGAGAAAACCGGGGAGGGTGACAGGAAGGGTGTGCGAAAGCACAGGATGGCTGGCCCCCAACCCCCATTGCACTTCCTGGCTGAGGGCCGAGAATCGGAGATCAGCACCGCCAGCTTGGCCTGTCAAGGCTAGTGCTGATACCTTTACCTTTTTTTTTTAACTATTAGTTACTATTTCGAGAAGTTTGGAACGGTCACCGTAGTAACTTTTCACGAGGTTGGAACAAAAATAGTAACTAATAGTTAGCCTACTATTGTTAGAAGGGTGGAACAAGCTCTAAATAAATGAACAAATGTGTCCCTGTACCAGGGGCCGCATAAAAAGTTTATTACAGGATCGTTTCTTCCAGCCTCAGCCGGAAGAGGAGCGTTGCCAAGAAGGGCTGAAATATCGCGGAAGTGAGATACCTAGCTGAGTTATCCGTTTTGGGTAAATTTTCAGATACAAAACAAAAACTTGTTTATGGCGGCGGATTTTCAGGAGGAGATGATGGCAGGGTTGCCAAGACCTCGACTCAGAAAAGTGTCACAATTTCTTACAAAAAGGTGCTTTATGACACCTTCAAAAAAAAATTCTTGTACAATGAGAAAAATACGATTATTGGTAATCACTGTGAATTTGTAAGAACACTTTTAGACATGTTTTAATTTTCAGATCACGTTAGCGCACTGTACCGTATTTTTTTTAAATCGTAAATTAGCTGTATAAGGCTTCAAACTCTTTTTTGTTCTAAATCAAAGCAAAGTTCATGTTTTTTGGGGCAGTAATCCGTAACTTTGGTAAATTAAATGAAAAGATGTCTATTTTGACCTAAAAAGTGTCACTTATATGACAAGACCAAAGTTTTCGATGGGATCCCAAAAATTTAATATTAACTACGTCTTGTCTTCGCCAAATCCAGTCTTCGCCAGGCTAATCATCTGAGAAAACCAATTTCAGATATACCTGTATAAGCCATATCTATTTGACGATACTGATCGAAACTTCCTGGTGTACTTCTGCCAAATTTCCGGTTTCGGCCGAATTCCGAGCAAACTACTTGCCCAGCAAAAACAAAAAATAGTTCAGAAACGAGTTCAGCGTATCCCTATAAAGAACATATAATCAACTTCAAATAAAACTTTAACTTCTAAAAAAAAAAATCCGGTTTCAACCGGATTCCGGACGAACTATATGCCCGGTTAAAAAATGATTGTCATATATAGATTCAGCGTTTTTTCTTACCCTTAAATCTATCATCTAATCAACTTCAGATACAAATTTTGCTTTTAACAAATTTTCCGGTTTTGGCCGGATTCCGGACGAACTATTTGTCCGGCAAGAAAATGATTTTCACCATCGTGTTCAGCACGTTTACTTACCCCTAAATCGAATATCTAATCAACTTCAAATACAAATTTTGCTTTTATCAAATTTTCCGGTTTTCGCCGGATTCCGGGCGAACTACTTGTCAGGGAAGAAAATAGTTTTCACCATCGTATTCAGCATGTCTTCTTATCCCTAAATCAAACATCTAATCAACTTCAAATACAACTTTTACTTTTAACAAACTTTCCGGTTTTGGCCGGATTCCGGGCGAACTACTTGTCCGGCGAGAAAATAACTTTCATATTTGGATTCAGCGTGTCTCCTTACCCCTAAATCCACTATCTAAACAGCTTTCAAAAAATATTTTTTTGCCCCTTAATTTGAAACCCCTCCCCCACCCTCAAATATAGAGCTACAGAGCCCATCTTCGAACTTGACTTGTACTTTGACCCGAAGGATCCTCCCACCAAGTTTCATCAAAATATCTCAATCCCTTCGAGAGTTATCGTGCGCACAGACGGACAGACAGACGGACAACTTTTGCGATGTCATAGGTATCCGTCACTAACGTTTTGGGATCCCAAAAAGGTGTCACTTTAAGAGAAAAAGTGTTCTGGTGTCACCCAAAGCCAAAAAGTGTCAAAAAGCACCAAAAATGTCACACTTGGCAACCCTGGATGATGGAGGCTGCAATTAGACATGAAGAGTTCAGCGGATGACATTTCTACGGGAGGGTGTGGGTGTCTAACTCCCCTAGCCCCTCCTATGGAAAGGGATCGCCTTGAGGCCCAGTATTAATGTGTCGGTAGTCCTAGAGATGTGCTGAGGAAAGCGAGTTTCCCCCAGTGTTGGTTGGGTCGTTCACGAAGCCAGAGCAGGGTGCTGGCCGCCGATTATCATGCGGGCTCCCGCCGCTAAGGTAAAGTATCAGCATCAGCCTATACAGGCCTACCTGGCGATTCTCTACCCTCAGTCGGAGTGCAATGTGCGGTCGGGGGTCTAACCATTCTGGTGCTTTCGCACACCTTTCCTGTCACCTTCCCCAGATCTCTCCAGGTACCCATTTGAAGTTAGGTGGACTTTAGCTTGTATTACAGGGTTACGATGCAAACCCCCGCCCCAATCCTAACAATAGGCATCACCGAGACTTGAACCAGCGACCCTTCGCCTACGAGTTTAGTGCGCTAACCATTCGGCCACGGACGGCCCCGCTGCTATAAACTTGTTAGCTAGCAGAAACTTGTTAGCTAGAAACCACATAATAAGGTCTCGGTTTCATTGTTTCGTGCTGAAGCGAAGCAAAAGTGGCAGAACAAAAATCTAATATTGCTTATCTTGTGCCAGTGGGGCGCCCCCGGCGGGGGTAGGTTGCTCAGTCGGCAAGTTTCATTCACGCTATTTCCGCACGTCAAACTGATAAGCAAGCGTTTGGTTTTTTGGTGGTCAAACAGGGACCTGTTCATGACCGAATATCCCTTCAGCCCAAGCTGACTACGAATCGTTCACAGGTTTGATTTCTAGCTAAGCCAGACAAATTTAGAGAGTGACTTTTGGCCCAAAACAGAGAGTGAATTGGGAGTGAAAATTTGTTTTCATGAAAAAATAGGAAATGGTCGCTTTTGGTCAGAATCACTGTTGCAAAAATGTATTTCGACAGAACTTGAATCCGTCTGGACCTATCCGAGCATGATGAGTACAAAATTAATCCAGTTTTCATGTCCTCTCTCTATATCATATCATATCGCTGCTATATCATATCAAAGAAATAATGGACTATTCACTACCGTAGAGTTAAATGAACTACATCACAACACAAGAGAAGAAAAGTATGCCAAAACGAGTCCAAACGAAACAACAGGCGTGAGAATACTTCATCCGTGTGCTTCCAATAATACATAAGACGTAGTTACCCCATTTAACTGTAAAAATCCGCGATTCGAGTGCGTTTGATCTATGAAACGTGTTATTACGCGATTGCGCGATTATTTTTCGTATTTTCTGGAATTGTCACACTATTATTTTTCGTATCCAAAACGGCGGGTGAAAAATAAATTACTTACATACTATCGTGCGACATATCTGGACGTTTTCTGAAGTAAGAGTGAATTTTATGTCATGCGTAGGACAAGAGTGACAAAAAATAAATATAATGACAATCCACACTATCGTGCGGCTGAAGTTTTCAGCAGGGACAAGGAGTCTCTTATGGTGGTCTTAAAATTAATTTGCTTTGAGAAAATGCTTTCATAGCGACGTTTTATTTTGGGATGTTTTGCCATGGGCACATTTCGCAGACAACCCGCCCCCGGAGCTGCAACTGAGCCAAGGTTTCTCGTTTGAAGTGCGAACACACGATCGGGATTTCCCGGCCTGATTTTCTGCACTTTCATCATCAAGGTTCCATATGGAAGTGATGATGGTGCCGAAAGCAGGAATTCCCATCCGGAACCATCTGATCCCGATCGTGTGTTCGCACTATTAGTCGTTTGTGTCTTTATCCTTAGATCTGAGTAGGTAAGAAAGCTATAAATCTGAGTAATCTTCATGCGATTTAACCCCAACTACTTATGCAGCGTTTACAGGTAGAGGAAAACTTGATCAGAATCCTCTCTTGGGGACAAGATTATGTTTACACGCAGAGGGAAAAAGATAATTCTTCAAACCAGAAAATCTGACAAAAATAAATTCACCAGCCAAAAAAAAAAGTCTTTTGATAGCATTAATGACTGCCGCTCTCAAAAGCTAGCTATACTTTTTTTTAGTATTTTTCCCAGCGCCGCCGACGCGATTCCTTTCAAGGTGACCGGAATTCCTTTCATAATGAAAGGAATTCCCGTCACGCTAGACTTTTTTCTAGTCGTCTTCACGAACGGAATCCTTTCAAGTTGACCGGAATTCCTTTCTACTCGACGGGATTTCTTGTCCGTGTAAACGCTGTATTAGACAAGACCCTCGAGCTCTCTGCGCTGACGGTCATTTAAAATACGTGCGACGTATCGTTGCGATTGTTGTTAGCCCGCCCTTCACTTTCTCTGACGTATCAAGGTTGGATTTGGGCATGTGAAGTGACGCAATCAATAAGCAATCATTTGAAGATTCACTCTGAAACAGAGATGCTTTATGGTTATTCCGGTTATCCGCAAAACCGTTGCTGCATATGAAGGTGAAAGCTTGTTCAACCGCCCTTCGAAGCTCGCAAAATATGCGGACTTGGGAAATTGTTTTGTCACGTTAGCCGCGCATCCGATTTGGATTATTTTGACACGACATCGGTAGACCGATTCCAAAGACACGAATCCCCTCCTAGTTAGAAAGCCGGAAGACAAAGCTCGTCCGTCTATCTGTCGATCCGAGGGCCTGTTAGTTGGCACGTGAGGATCCTTTGGGTCGAAGTACGGGTCTAGTTGGGGGGGGGGGGGCTCCGTAGCCCAAATTTTAATGGGCGGGGGGAGTGAGTTTTTGTTTGTTTTTAGAGATAAAGAAAGATGCTGCAGCAAACTGAGCTTTATTTTCTCGCCGAACAAGTAGTTCGATGCTGCAGCAAACTGAGCTTTATTTTCTCGCCGAACAAGTAGTTCGCCCAGAACTGGTAAAAAAAAAAAATTGTGCGGAATAGATTATTTTCCAGTCAAAACCCGTGCAAAACCGGATATTCCACAGTGCTAACGATTTCTTGATCACATCGTTTAGAGTGTCGTGTAAACAGTTTTCGGATTTATCTGCTTTGTTTTCCTGCTGGGACAGCACTTCGGACGGAATCCGGCTAAAACCGGAAATTCGACAGCATTCGTGTTTTCGAGTGTTTGGATACACGGGCGAGAAGACGTCCTACAAATATTCCAGCGTCTTTTTCCTACCAAGTCGATTTTTAGGCTGGGCTCTACACAAACAGTACAGAAGCTTTCGATGGGATCCCAATTGATCCAGACGACTGGGTCTTGTAGATGTCCGGTCTTCGCCAGACTGCTTAAACATTTTTACAATTATAAATTAGAAACAGATTAAGGCCGATGGCTAATCGTCTGAGAAACCGAAGTTCAGATATGGATTCAGCATGTGTGTTTACCCCTAAACATCACATCTACTTTGATGAAGTTGATCAAAACTTCCTGCCTTACTTCTGCCAGATTTCAGGTTTCGGCCGGATCCCGGGGTGAACTAATTGTCCGGTAAAAAACTAAAGCTCAAAAACGAATTCAGCATGTTTCCGTACCCGTACATCGAATTTCTAATCAACTTTAGATAAAACTTTTACTTTTAACAAATCTTCCGGTTTTGGTCAGATTCCGGGCAAACTGTTTGTACGGCGAGAAAATAATTTACATATACGGATTCAGCACGCCCCCTTACCACTACATCGAACCTCTAATCAACTTCAGATGAAACTTTTACTTACACAAAAATTTGCGGTTTCGGCCGAATCCGTAGTAAATTATATATGTCGTATGTAAATATATCATAGATAGGCATCTTCCAGCGCTATCTTCCTAATAGACAGACGAACTGTTAAAGGACCGGTCTTACCTCTAATACTAACGCAACCTCCTTCCGTAATCACTCCATCCATTTCTAAACTAGGAGACCCGAATTTCCTACGGTACATTCTAACCCCTCTAACAAAACCTCGCTGATTTTCTCACTTGCCGTGTTTTGCTCTTTTCCATCAGAAAAACCGGTTATGTAAATTTTTCCCTGTTTTCGCTGTAAGTCCACGGGTCTCGAAAAAGGCTTAAAACAGCAAAAGTCGTGGGTAATTTGTTGGAAGCAGAGTCTAGTTTAAAAGTATTCAATTATTCTAAGATACTGGAAGTTGAAGAGTAAATAGTGCGAGGGGTCCTTTAAAACTGTTATTTTTAATTAGGGACAATTCTTACCTTCGGGGTACAAATTGACTGGAGGATTTGGATCGCCTAGTTTCGATTTCTGTGTTGGAACAGTTTTATAGGTCATTCTTCTGTGCTTTCACGCTAACGATTCTGAACTGACCAACAAACAATAAACTAATTTCTTTCAATACCTTCTCCGTGGTAATTCTGTCCCTTGCAATCTCGTTGTCTGTTGTTCTAGGATGATTTTGCCCTCCCCTGTGGACAGTTTGAGCCGTCAGCATTCTGAACCAAGACGTTTTTGCTGGGTTTTTGTCCTGTGACCCCATATGGGCATTTTGAACCGTCGGAATTTTTTACGACTTCACCTGTGGTCATTTTGAGTCGTGGGCATTTTGAACCATGGGCATTTTGAGCTCTGGGCATTTTGATCGCGGGCATTCTGCATGGTGGGCATTTTGAAGCGTGGGCATTCTGAGCGTGGGCATTGTGGGAATAGGCAATAAGATCGTGCTGATTTTGGGAACCGCCCCGTAAAACCACTTTCAAGAAGAGAATGTGTGTCCACTGAGGTCAGTGATTACAGCCCATTGAAGACTTAATGAGCCGGCGTAAAAGAGTTAAGGCGGAACGGTACTTTAAAACTCGTAAAGAGCAGGTATACGCTTTTCCCATGTTAACTCACAAAATCTGTTTCAAGAGTGTCTAGCCAAATTGACGGTGGCGGAAAAATTCCAAGATACCCATTTTGTAGTACTTTTTACGGGCTACAAAATGTTTTGAACAGTTTTCAAAGCCGACACATCGTTTGCCAGGTAGCCTAGAAATAAGAAAAAAAGTGTCTTCTCCGCCAACTAAATGTCCTCGACTTCGGTAAATTCTGTCACGATGAATTTGGTATCGTTTGAAAGCCGAAAAAATAAGCTACAAAAGTTTTTGAACGGATTTTGGAATTTTCGTTTCCTTTAGTCTCAGTCCCTTCTTTTCTCAAAAAACAAATTTTCCTCACTTCGTTTCCATAGCATGGGGTATTATCGCAAGGATGCATCAAGACCTGTAAGCCCATTGGGACAGCAGAGGCTATTCACAGGGGGTCAAGAGGGGAGATTATGAAAACAGATTAATGTGCCAATTACAAAACAAATAATCAGTCAGTTTTGTATATAGTACAATTCAATCGTGATTGCAAAACGAGAAAAAGGAACAAGAAAGGTGATTATTTGAGACCTGTACAAATTCATCGGGATCGACTTGAAGTAAAATATATAAAACTAGGACGCCCAACTTTGCCTAGAAATGTGATTAGTGAGACAACAAGAGCTCATATGGCACTTTACACGAGTAGAGTCGAGGGTCGAAGACGGGTCTGTTGACGGGCCTGCAAGTTTCCGACCCCGCCTTTAGACGGATCTGATCCGGACTTGACATAGAACATCGGAGACGATAGGTCTTTCTACTTCCCAAGTTTCAATCAAATCCGATCACCCATTCAGAAGTTACGCATTCCAGATAGATTCCAGATTCCCCATCCCTCCACTACCCCTCGATGGTCGGTTCGGGGAAACGACTATTCTCAAGTCAGTCAGTCCAAGTTTCATTATCCTAATGGACAAAGAAACTTGACGATGGAAACACAGGAGTAGATTTTTGGAATAGGAAAATAAATATCAAAAATGTGTTATTAGACAAGAGAAATATTACGGAGGAGTTTATATGGCACTTGCCTTCCGGCCAAGTGCCATATACCGATAACTTTTCCGTCGGTCAGTCCAGTGTTTGCGAGTTATGGTACTTCCAGATGTGCTAGGACGATGAAACTTTGCTTAGGGACCCGACCGAACTAACTTGGAAATAGTCACTTGCCCGATCCGACCATCATGGAGGGGAGGGAGGGGAGCCGGAATCCGGAATTTAGTGGCATCCATAACTTTCAAACGGGTGATCGGATCTTAATGAAACTTGATATTTGGAAAGATGTCATGCCTCAGATGTCCCATTTCAAGTCCGGACTGAATCTGGTGAATGTGGGGGGGGAACCATCGGGGGGGGGGGGGACCATCTGAACCATCGGGGGGGGGGGCTGAGGGAGGAGGAATCCTGTATCTTGAGGTATTTTGCTTACAACTGATTTCCTTAAAGGACACCTGAACGATCCTACCATACTTCCATGAACCCCTCAGATCGTCCTTCACAGTACCGGTACAGAGAAGACGAATTTTTTCGCTCCGTGATTTCGGCGCTATCCACTCTTGAAGTTCTAAGTCTCCCTATGGCGATTCGTTACGACCTCCCAAGACAAATTTGGCGCCAATATTTAAACTGTCATTATCGCATGGATAAACGTACGTTGATAACGCATGGATGGATAAACAGCGCATGGATGGATAAACACATGGACTGTTACGGCGTGGGCTGTTACAACATGAACTGTTACGCATGGACTGTTACAACTGTTACGGCGAGCGTTACGATCAAGACAAGTCGGAAAAAAGGCTGAAAATTATAGCACGGTGAAACTTCATCCGATTTTAGTCCGGTTTTCGAGAGATAAATGGTAAGCAGTATGTAAAAGTGGCAATTTAGGGTGTTAGACTTCATTCAGATGACCTTTAAAGTACAAACAATACTTTTGAGTAAAACATACATTTTCGTGCTCCTGATGAGTTCATCATCATTTTTGCTTCAAGAGTTTTGATTAAAAATGATCACATCGAATTTCTACTTTCATCCTCTGACCCAGCCTTGCAAGTGCCATATGAGCTTCCAGCTCTTGTTCTGTTTTGTTTTTTGGTTGTTTGTTCCTGTTTTGTGTATTTCTTATGGCACTTGCAGCCTCGCTCAGGGACCCGACCAGATTAACCTGGAAATAGTCAACTTCCCGATCCGACCATCGTGGGGGGAGTGGGGGAGGAGGAATCCTGAATCTTGAGTATGTAGAATGTATGTAGTATGTATGTAGACCTCGTGTCTCAAATGTCCTATTAGAAGTCCGGATGTAATCCAAGGAAATTTGGGGGGAGGGGGTGGAGGGTAAATTGTGGGTAGGAGTTAATTTGTTTCATCAGTTAAAGATTCGTTACTGACGTAAAAATACGTGATGAAACCGTTTCTGTACTATCTGACAGGAAATTCGTCTGGAATTTGAACCGCAGATTTCAGAATGCACAAACTTGTAAACCAGAATAATTTAAGGGCACGTTATTCCGGTAGGATCTGACCATAATCTGGGTAACTTGACCTTGGGACAAGCAATATGTTTCCGCATTCTCCCTCCCTCCACGGTGGTCAGGTCGGGAAAATGAGTATTTCCAAGTTAGTTTGGTCGGGTCCCTCATAAAATTTTCATCGTCCTAGCACTTCTGGAAGTACCATATTTCGAGAACAGTGGAACGACAGACAGACAGACCATACAGTGATCGGTATATTGTACTTGAGCGAAGCTGCAAATGCCATGAAAAGGGATTGTCTGGGTTAACGAATCCAGTCATTATTATGTTTCGGGATCCCACATCGACTTGTGTCCTTGTTTTTCGATTTTTTTTTTCAGTATTCAACGTTTGTCTATTAGACACTTTTGCTTGACAAGAGTGTGTTTTTCGGAAAGTGACGCTTTTACTCGACAAGTGAATTAGCGAACTCACTGCTTGAGGTACTTACAGTGACTGCGAAAAAGCTTCACCCAAAACGTCATTCAAATGCATTCAGTGTCAGTCCCTCAACCCAATTCCCTCTGATGACCTCCGAGACATAGATAAACATCGCACAGAGGGAGTCCTTTGTCTTTGACCTGTTCACCGACCAAAACCCATTCTGAATCTGCCAAAACGAGTTTCGACTACCGTTCCGCCTTAACGCCTTTGCAAAGCTTATAGCACCTTCCTGTCTATATGACGAGCTTGGCTATGCCTGAAAGTAAAACTCAAAACGGAAACAGTCCGTCCTTCAAATACGACATGTGTTTGCTAATTAACTTTAAGAAATACATTTGGGTCTGTTTTCACTTTCGTTCAGGAATTCCATTTACGAGCGGTTAAATCACTCTACAATTTAAACGTGTGACCGTTACTTTTTAGGACGTAAGGTGCGCATACTAACGGTGGAAACAAACTCGAAACACCAACTGAAAGCATCCAACCGCGTGGTTATTTGAAAAGACAAGGGTAACAAGCAAGGCCGTATCCAGGGGGTTAGGGGGTTCGACCCCCCCCCCCCGAAACCCACAAAATTATTTTGTAGGCTTTAAAAATCTGATCTATGTTTTTTTTTACCATTTGGTCCAACCCGCGGGCAACCCCCCCCCCCCCCCGTCCGAAGGGCCCCCCCCCCCGAAATAAATTCCTGGATACGGGCCCGGTAACAAGACCAAAAGCTTCGGCGCGATCCCTGACGACAATATTTATTGAACTTCGTGACCAGGACAATTGGGTCGATTGGGTCTTGCAGCTTTTCGGTGTTCACCATGCCTCGTAAACTTCTTAAATCACCCGTCGTACTGTTTACTGCTTATATTCCAGTATTTTAAAATAGTTGAAAACTTTAGAACAAGGCTCTACTTTCAACAAATGACCTACCGCTTTTGCTATTTTAAGCCTTTATCCAGGCCCGTTGCTTTCAAGCTAAAACAGTGGAAACCGGTAACGGAAGACAAAACTTGTCGCAAACAATCGCCGGGAGCGTGATATGCATCGAAAATAGCGAACGAAGGCAAGTGTGAACACCAGATTCAAATGGACTGAATTAAAATCGGGCCCCCGACTAATTAATGGAGCGATTGCGGATAGGTGGCATTAGCATTATACGGGTCCTTTAAACGACCCCTTGACCAGTCCATTTTACCCTTCTCTTTCCACAAGAATTTTGGTGCAGCCCAGATTATGACCGGGTTTTCACGAGGAGTCGAAAGGGCTAACACTGATGATGCCCGCGATCACAAACGACTCAAAATGCCCACGGTTCAAAATGCCCGCGATTCAAAATGCCTACGACTGAAAATGCCCACGGTTCAGAATACCCACGATTGAATTATTTGAGGTGTTCAGTCGGTAGTAAACTGGAGCTATTGATGAGTGATAAATGAAAGGAGCAGACCGAGTATCATAATGGCGATAATCGTATGTTGAACTGGTATAATCTCAACTGTAATGTACCCTAATACTATTCTGAAGAATTGAAGAATTTGAAAAAAAAACTAAATCAGAAAGCGCGATCTTACAACCGTTATTTTTAATTAAGAACATTCTTTTCTTCATGATGCAAGAGTTGGATCGCCTAGTTTCGCTTTCTGTATTTGAACAATTTTATCTGGCGTCTCTTCGGGCTAACACTCAAAATGCCCACGATCATAATGCCCACGACTAAAAATGCCCACGGTTCAGAATGCCCACGATTGGATATTTTGAGGTGTTCAGAACGTAGTAAACTTTGATTAGGGGTGAGTGAGCAACGGGAAGAGTATAATAGACGGAGTATCAGAATGACGATGATCGTATGTTGAACTGGTATAATCTCAATTATAATATAATTCTGGTAAAGTACTTACAAGAAACATGTGTATTGGCTCGTGCTTAGTTGCCGCCAAAGTACTGCGAGGTAGCCTCTGCCTGATTAGGAACCCCCTTGGAACTTTTCTTTAAGAGCTTTAACTTGATGGTCTTTTTGGATCGTTCTTCAAGAAACAATAAAATAATTCCTTTCAAAACCATTTCCGTTATTAATCCTACCACTTGTAATCTCGTAGTCCGCATTCCCAGGATGATGTTGGCCTCCCCTGTGGACAGTTTCAGCCGTCGGCATTTTGGACCAGGATGATATTAGCCTCCCCTGTGACCATTTTGAACTGTCGGCATTTGGAAACTGTCGGCATTTTGAAGCCGACAGCATTTCGGACGATTTCGAGTTCGGGTGTTCCACATCTGAATTGTGGGCATTTTGAGTAGTGGGCATTTTGAGTCGTGGGCATTTTGAGGCGTGGGCATTTTAATCGTGGGCATTTTGATCGTGGGCATTTTGAACCGTGGGCATTTTGATCGTGGGCATTCTGAGCGTGGGCATTGTGAGAGTGGGCAAAAAGATCGTCGTGATTTTGGGAAACATCCTCTCTTCATACTTGAATGCAAAAAGTTCAGAGTGGATAAAAAAAAAAAATACCTTTCAGTATTTTTATGTGGTATTCCTGTCCCTTGTAATTTAGTTGTCTGTTGTCTCTCTCCCCTGCCGACAGTTTGAGCCGTCGGCATTTTGAACCAGGACGATTTAGCCTCCCCTGTGGGCTGTGAGCAATTACTTCAAATTTTAACAGTTTTTTTTTTTTTTAAACTGTTGACATTTTGGCACGATTTCGATTTCGGGGTCTTCGACCTGAATAGTGGGCATTTTTAACTGTGGACATTTGAGCCGTGGGCATTTTGATCGTGGGCATTCTGAATCGTGGGCATTCTGAACCGTTTAACGATCGTGGTCATTCTGAGCATAGTGGGCAAAAGATCGCGGTGATTCTGAGAACCACCCGTCGAAAGCACATAGAATATCCAGGTTAAACCTGTTACTCACGTCTACCTACACCAACATAAGGTTTGTTTTTGCCGCAGTTTTTTTTTCTTTACGAGATTTTCAGTATATTTCCTATAGCATTCCATTTACCCGGTAGGAAAACAAACATCTCAGCAAATACTTAGTTGGAACTTTCTGTTTCTGATTTTTGGGATCCCGAAATGTAAGTATGGAGGATACCTATGACTTCGTAAAGTTGTCCGTCTGTCAGCATGATAACTCACGAAGGGAATGAAATATTTCGATGAAACTTGGTGTGAGGATTCTGTGGGTCAAGAGACAGGTCGAATTCTTAGATGGGCTATGTAGCCCTACATTTAGGGGTAGAGGAGGGGGTTCAAACTAAGGGGTTAACACAATTTTTGTTAACAGCTAATGAGATAGCCGATTCAGGGGGTAACAGACATGCAGAACACGTATATAAAAATTATTTTCTCGCCGGACAAATAGTTCGCTCAGAATCCGGCCAAAACCGGAAAATTTGTTAAAAGCAAAATTTTTATTTGAAGTTACTAGATGGCAGATTTAAGTTTAAGAAGAGACGCTGAATCTGTATATGACAATAATTTTTTACCGGACATATAGTTCGTCCGGAATCCGGCTGAAACCGGATTATTTTTATAAGTTAAAGTTTTATTTGAAGTTGATTAGATGTTCTTTATAGGGATAAGGAGATACGCTGAATTCGTTTCTGAACTATCTTTTTTTTTGCTGGACAAGTAGTTCGCTCGGAATTCGGCAAGTAAAGCAGGAAGTTTGATCAGTATCGTCAAAATAGATAAGGCTTATTTAGGTACATCTGAACTTGGTTTTCTCAGATGATGAGCCTGGCGAAGACTGGATCTGGCGAAGACAAGACCTTGTTGTCTGGGTCAAATATTAAATTTTTGGGATCCCATCGAAACCTTTGGTCTTGTTGAAAGTAGACATTACAATTTGCGTTTGTACAACGGAGGATGGATGGTGGATCATCGTCCTTTGTCAGATGTGATTAAAGTCCGTGTACAAAATCCCCATCTCATCTCCGGCTTTTGCTTCCCTCCCATTCCGCCATCTGTTGTGGGACACGTCAGTGCGGAACAAGAATAGGCTACAGGTAGGTAAAGGATCGAATCAGCCAACCAGTTGAACCATGATGTAAGCAAGAACAAATAATCTGATAGAACCTCCGTATTTGGTCCCATGCAGCGACTATGGATTCCCCGATAAAACTGAGTGGAGCTAGAGGTACATGCTGTGAGGTCTGAGTTGATACCCGTCTACTTCCCTCTACGGCGTTGTTCATACGAGGTGAACTCTTGTTCACAATTTTTTGTGAGGTTTCGATGGGATCCCAAAAATTTAATATTTGATCCAGACAACTAGGTCTTGTCTTCATCAGATTCAATCTTCGCCAGGCTAGTCATCTGAGAAAACCAAGTTCAGATATACCTGTATAAGCCATATCTATTTTTACGATACTGATCGAAACTTCCTGCTTTACTTCTGCCAACTTTCAAATTTCGGCTGAATTCTGAGCGAACTACTTGTCAAGCAAAAAAAAAGATAGTTCAGAATCGAATTCAGCGTATGTCCTTATCCCTATAAGGAACATCTAATAAACTTGAATAAAACTTTAACTTATAAAAAAAATCCGGTTTCAACCGGATCCGGACGCACTATATGTCCGGGTAAAAAATGATTGTCATATACAGATTCAGCGTCTCTTCTTACCTTTAAATCTGCCATCTAATCAACTTCAAACAAAAATTTTGCTTTTAACAAATTTTCCGGTTTCGGCCGGATTCCGGGCGAACTACTTGTCCGGCGAGAAAATGGTTTTCACCATCGTGTCCAGCATGTCTTCTTACCTTTCAATCGAACATCTAATCAACTTCAAATAAATATTTTGCTTTTAACAAAACTTTCCGGTTTTGGCCGGATTCCGAGCGAACTACTTGTCCTGCGAGAAAATGGTTTTCACCATCGTGTTCAGCATGTCATCTTACCCCTATATCGAACATCTAATCAACTTCAAATAAAACTTATACTTTTAACAAACTTTCCGGTTTTGGCCGGATTCCGGGCGAACTACTCATCCGGCGAGAAAATGGTTCTCACCATCGTGTTCAGCATGTCTTCTTACCCATAATCGAATTATCATATTAGCTGTTTCAAAACATTTTGTTTGCCCCTTAATTTAAACCCCCTCCCCCACCCCTAAATGTAGGGCTAGAGAGCCCATCTACGAACTCGACCTTACTCTTGACCCAAAGAATCCTCACACCAAGTTTCTTCAAAATATCTCATTCCCTTCGAAAGTTATCGTGCTCACAGATGGACGGACGGACGGACAGACAGACAACTTTTGCGATGTCATAGGTATCCGTCACTAACGTTTTGGGATCCCAAAAACCCCAGGATGCCTTGCAGGCGTGGAGAGCCCGCTCTACATCGCGTCACACTTGACGTCAGTATGGCAGACAACCATTCAGCGGTAAAAGGCGACTCGGACGGCGTTCGGATTCTTCTGCGGAGTTGTACCGCGATACAGCTGTTTGTAGAGATAACAATTATGATGTTCTGCGTAGCTCCTCCTCCGCTCGTTTGCATCGGGTAGGGTATCAGAATATATTCGACTCTGCTTGGCCGTATCACAGAGATAGGGAGACGGAAGTTCTATCAGATTATTTGTTCTTGATGTAAGCTACTACTTGTTTTAGAACTGAAATTGACGCGTCTAACCTGATCTTCAGCTACTGCTTGACACGAACCTACCGTCTCTTGTGGTTCACCGCAGTACCAATTTTCAATTCAATTCAATTCACTTTATTCAAAAACATGCGACGGACAGAGCCGATTATTAGTTTTTGTTGTCATAAAATAAACGTGTATGTCAGTTGACGAGCCAAAATTAACATAACAAAAATACAATATATACAATTGATAACTATTTTACAGACTAACAAACGACCCGGCATTAAACAACTTAACAAACGAGGGGACAAAACTAAGCTCAATAATAGTCAAGATTACAGACATGAAAAATACTTGTCATTTGTTTCGAGCAAGAAAAGAATTAAAAATGAACAGAAATAAAATGTATTCTTAAAGGACCCTCTTGTTTCTTCTGCCTTTTATATTATCCCTATCTCTCGTATAGGATTATAAGATTTTTCGCCGTTATTTCGTGTTGTACCTACGAAATTTTTTTGGCCTAGCCGAGTTTTGACAGTCATGCAACGCAAACTTCGCCGACGGCTCTTTAACACATAAGGAGATGAAAAGCTTCAAATAGCCTACTGTTTTCATTTTGGAAGACACGTTAGACCATCAGGTCTATCCTCTGTTTTGGACTTCTTTTGTGTTGCTTGGTTTTCCCACTTTTTAACCACTGCGGCTTTCAAATATTTTGCGTCCAGCCGCCGCGTCGGAAAGCAAGGAGGCTGGATGGAGTCGACAAACGCTAACAAGAGAATCACTCATTTCATGTGGCAAGAAACGGTATTTTTGAAAACCGATATTTCTTAACCATTTCATCGGGAAAATATCATTTCTAGTCAGAATTGTGCTTTAAGAATCATTGGAAAGAAAAAAAAAGAATTACGGGCCAGCAACAATTTCCATTCAACCTTGAAGAAACCGAGACTAAACCTGTGCGTCGAGATCAGTAAAAAAAAAAAAAAAAAAAAAATTTCGCGCCCGATCAGCAACGAGTTTCTGCCTTCCCTTATAACAATGTAAGGAAAAGGCAAGTGCTAGCAGTCTCTACGAAGGTCTCAAAATTCCAACCAGTAGCAGCTAAACACAGCCGTTACCGAGATAGCAGCTAAACACAGCCGTTACCGAGATAGTTTTACAGCAAAAATTGTTGAAATTTTAAATAGCCTTTGACCATCTGTATGTACTTTTAAATGTAACTGTTGTACTGACAAAGTTGTGCATGGCAACTCACCAATTATGGTTTTGTTATCGTGAAACTGTGAGCGAATAAATTACAATTGCAGTTATGGATAAAAGACTATGTCAGGGATTTTGGCGCTGCTGTTAAATTTGGGAAATTAGAGAGACCACTTTTGAGTTTGCCCCTTGTTTTAAACCTGGCAAAGTTGTGCACAGTACTCGCCAATTTGGGTTTGTTACCGTGAAAGTGTGAGCAAATAAATTACAATTAAAGTTACGTGTAAAAGACTATGCTAGGGATTTTGACGCTGCTTTTGAATTTGTAAAATTAATGAAGCCACTTTTGAGTTTGCCCATTTTTTAAGTCCGGTTGCCAAATCAAAAAACAAAAAAAAAATCATAGACTGTTAAAGATTACCAGTTTGGCTCCTGACAGGTAAACTTTGCAATCTCCCAAGTCCCACCCAACGAAGCCAGGGGTTGAAATTCGTCCTCAATAAAAAAAAAGAGCTGTAAGCTCATATGGCACATGCAAGGCTTGGTAAAAGGATGAAAGTAGAAATTCACCTGTTCGTGGGTTTGTTGTGATCATTTGTAAGCAAAACCCTTGAAATAAGAATTGTGACGGACTTGGAAATCACGAGAATGTATCGTTTGGTAAAAAAGTTTTTTTTTTTGCACTTGGCTGTGATGATATGCACTTTAAGGGCGCTAGAAATTCATGTGTAATCAAAACCCTCGAGGCAAAAATTATCCTGGGCCCTTTAGGATCATGAATATATACAGTTTGGTGAAAAGTATTTTTTTTTTACTTTCCGGTTAAGATGCGCACTTTAAGGGTGCTAGAAATTCATTTCTAAGCAAAACCCTTGAGGCAATAATGATCATGGGCTCATGGGGATCATGAAAATGTAGGTTTTGCTTAAAGTATTTTTTGTACTTTGCGGTTAAGATGAGTAGGCTACTTTAAGGGATGGTCGGATCAGGGAAGTTACAATTTCTAAGCAAATCTTGTCAAGTCTCTAAATGTTCAAGCCAAGTTTCATCGTCCTAGCACATCTTGAAGTACCTTAAACTGCGATCACTGGAATTCTGGACCCCCCTCCAGCTCCCACCAGAGTGACCGAATCCGGTCCGGTTCTGTCACTGATGCCTAGGGCTTATGCTTGTTCTTCCCACCAAGTATCATCCCAATAGCTATATTCTAAGCGTGTCACAAAATCCCCCCCCCCCGACTCCCACACATTGATCGGATCCTGTCCACACTTGAAATGGGACATCTGAAACATGAGTTATTTCCGAATATCAAGCTTCAGTAAAATCCGATCACCCGTTCAAAAGTTGGACAACCCCAAGGGTCCGGATTCCCCCACTCTCCACTCCCCCCACGATGGTCAAATCGGAGAAACGACTGTTCTCAAATTGTTAAGTCCCGGATATGCCTGCCAAGTTTCATCGTCCTAGCCTGGTCCTAGCACATGCGTAAGCATCTTAAGTTGGGATCACCAGAATTCCGGAACCGGGAACCCTCCCTTCAACTCCCCCCGCAGTACTCGGATCTGGTCCGGTCTTGTCAACTATATGTATCTAGGGCTTGTGCTTGTTCGTCCCACCAAGTTTCATACCGATCCGTCTACTCTGAACATGTCACACAATATCCGGTTACCCCCTCCAACTCCCCTCAAAGTGAACGGATCCATTCCGGGCTTGAAGTGTGACATCTGAGACACGAGGTCTTTCTAAATATCAAGTTTCATTAAGATCCGATTCCCCGTTTAGAAGTTATAAATACGTCAATATTCCGGATTCCCCCTCCCTCCACTCCCCCCACGGTGGTCGGATCGGGGAAGTGACTATTTTCAAGTTAGTTTGGTCGGTCCCCAATATGCCTGCCAAGTTTCATCATCCTAGCACATGTGTAAGCATCTTAAGTCGGGATCACCGGAATTCCGGAACCCTCCCTCCAACTCCCCCCACAGAGTTCGGATCCGGTCCGGTCTTGTCAACTATGGATCTAGGGCTTGTGCTTGTTCTTACCACCAAGTTTCATCCCGATCCGTCCACTCTGAACATGTTACACATTTTCCGGTTCCCCTTCTCCAACTCCCCCCAAAGTAGCCGGATCCATTCCGAACTTGAAGTGTGACATCTGAGACACGAGGTCTTTCCAAATATCAAGTTTCATTACGATCCGATTCCCCGTTCAAAAGTTATAAATACGCCAAAATTCCGGATTCCCCCTCCCTCCATTCCCCCCACGGTGGTCGGATCGGGGAAGTGACTATCTCCAAGTTAGTTGGTCGGGTCCCTAATACGCCTGCCAAGTTTCATCGTCCTAGCACTTCTGGAAGTACCCTAACTCGGGATGAGTGGCCTGACAGACAGACCGAAAAGTGATCGGTATGTGGCACTTGGCCGATAGGCAAGTGCCATAAAAACTGTAGCAAGGATACTCAGGATTTTTTCAGTTAAGAAAATCTCGAAGGCTACTTCTTCAGCCTTATTTCGGACTTTCGGATATTTGAGTTCATGTGGGTCACATATCTGCCAAATCGGTAAAAAATTCAATCGCGACCTGTTTGAGATGATCAGCAAAAAGTGCTATACCTTTCAATTCTGGCAGCTCCCCCCACGAAGCCAGGGGCTGACCATCTGCATGACCTACTTGGTCGTCTCCTTCTGCCCCCAGGGTAGAAACTGAAGGTTGAAACCCGGCGCACATGTCGTAGATGCAACACGGTGAAGAAATATTCATCAGTTACAAGACAGTTACGTTAACTAAACATCTGAACGAAGTCCAACTCAGTGTACAAAATGAAGGCGTTCTTCCTTTGTGCTCTAGCGGTTGGAGCAGTGTTTTGTGTCCCAGTGAAAGAGGGGTCAAATGTTGCCCCCCAGTCTGGAGTGGCAACTGATAAAAGGCAAGGGCAGGCATATCCCGTTGCTGAGTCACGTCAGGATGGATTCAGGGATAGCTATTTGGAAGCTCTGGAATATTCCCACAACTCCGGTTCCATTCAGGGAACCGACGATGAGAACTTGGGACAGAGGATTATCAGATTCTTCAGGTAAAATTTAGTTTCAAATTATTTAAGCTTCCCGATCAGAAATCCTGTCAGGGATTGAGGCCTCTTCAACCGCAATCTTGATTCACGCAAGCTATCACTGTACTAAACGTTACCACCTCTTGTCTTCAACGATTTCTTCTCCACACGTCCAACTAAGTAATACCAGGGACCCATAAATTTCCTTTACAGGGGGCCTGTCAATAAGAGATTTCTGATGCTATCTTGAGCGCACGGAATGTAGTTCGAGAAATACCCACGGCCCAATGACGTTCAAGACCAGATAGACAAAATTTGGTATTGGCTGCTGGCGCCTTGAGGCAGGAGTCTCTTTGGCGCGCACGTCCAATGAAGCAAACAAGAATGCAGATTCGAACCAAGTGGGATTTTTGGAAAGTAGGACTGGTTCGGTCAACATAGCAACATAGAAGCATAGGAAATGACAAGCCCCCTGTAAAGGAAATTTATGGGTCCCTGGTCGGACTAAGATCTGCCCTGGTCCTATCAGCCAAAGTCCTTGACATATTCCATATTCACACTTAGCACAACTCGTGTCTGGCGAACCAGAGAATCCCTGTATCCAGCACAAATTCTTGTTGAATCTCTCTTCGTGCCGATGAAGGATCCCCATGTTCCCAGCAAAGAGCCAGAAACGTCACGACAACAAAAGTTATTGACTGGTTAACACATAATTTTGTCAATTTACAGGGTTTGTTTGGGTGTCGTTTCTTGTTCTTTCCGAGGTTCACTGACGTGTGTCGGATTTGGTCTTATAGAGTATTACCAGGGACCCATACATTTCCTTACAGAGGGGGCCTGTAATTTCCATGCTTCTATATTGATATGATGACCGAACCATCCAGTTTCCAAAAATCCCCGCTTAAGTCGATCGGCATTCTTGTTTGCCTCATTGGACGTGCGCGCCAAAGAGACTCCTTTTCATTTCCTATGCTTCTATGTTGCTATGTTGACCGAACCATTCCTACTTTCCAAAAATCCCACTTGGTTCGAATCTGCATTCTTGTTTGCCTCATTGGACGTGCGCGCCAAAGAGACTCCTCCCTCAAGGCGCCAGCAGCCAATACCAAATTTTGTCTATATGGTCTTGGACGTGATTGGACCGTGGGTATTTCTCGAACTATCTTCCGTGCGGTCAACATAGCATCAGAAATCTCTTATTGACAAGCCCCCTGTAAAGGAAATTTATGGGTCCCTGGTGCGACCTCATTGATTCATTTTCCAAAAAGCAAGGTGAGAATCCCGCCGAGCGTCTAACTAACGGAAATTGGTTGCACTTTATAACTTCTTGCTGTTTCGCCATTTTTCCACGTACAGCGTGGATTCACTTTCCACGTCACTTTCCAAAACTAGAACAGCCTCGGAAAGTGATAAACTAGCGGAGCTTTCCATACCACCAGAATCGCCCTCTTGTCGTCAAAGCACGTTTCTTCAACCCGTACCCCTCCTGATCATATGGTAACGCGTAACCTATTATAACCGTAATTGGTGGCTCCTTCTACTTCCTCACCGTCTCTAGCGATGAAGTCTAGCACAGCAAATCAGTGGGATTGTTTAGGCTAGGCGCAATTCTTTGGCCGAGAAAGACATACTTTCTTATCATGGTTCTTCATCCAGTGTATTTTTTCTTGTAGGAATCTTCGAGGAAATTCCCGAGTATCAAGAGGTGCTGTCGCAGCCGCTGTTGGCGTCCCCATCGCAACCGCCGCTGCTGCCGCAATGATATTCCCCTTCGCTGCTGGCAAGAGGAAGAGGAGATCCGCTGACGGTGTAGAAGGTATGTTAGTCATGTTATAGACAAGGAATTCATTCGGATTTTGGGCTTTTGTTTTATCCGAACCGACCCTTTGTTGTGATCTGGACAAGACTTCAAGCATCAAACATTTTCATCCCAAATAGTAACTAACTTAGAGAGATAATAGCCTAAATATAAAAGAAGATATTTGAAATGTTTACAAGGATGAAGTGTTTACCAGATGATATTTAAAACTCGCCAAAAGGATTCATTATGCTCCTGAAGGAATTTGGAAACCTCGGCGTCATAGAACTACGAAACAGAGTGACCGGATTGGAGAGACTCCTACCCGAAAGAGGTATATGAAAGTGCAGTTGTGCCATTTTTTATCATACTTCTGCATAAAGTATCACAATATATACTTTTGTGAAAAAGCTACAGATATGATAAAAAAGGGCAGTTTTAGTTTCAAGTATAAACAGGGTGAGGCTTTCCTATTGTCACTTTGGCTACGGACAGGGCTGAGAAAAATTGTTCTTTAAAGGTAACGTTGCATTATAGTGCCATTCGGGAGGGCGGGTAGGAGTTCCACCAAACAGCTTTGCATCTCCCTGGCCATTTTTCTTCAGCAGTGAATCTTCTTCAACCGGATTTTTGGTACATCTATGCTTCTTGATTCCCAGGTTCACCAAGCGCTCCACTTACAAGTTTCGTATGATGTCACTTTTCTCGCATGTGATTAGCCTTTAGACCGGTTTGCACGTGTCCTTGTCCTTTTTTCCACAACGGTTGACTTTCTTCCATTACGTCAGCAACTGACATCCCGGTGATCTTCTGCCATCCCAAAATCACAGAGTTGGATCCTGCTGTCTTCTAACCTCATCATCAGAAGTCTGATGACAGATAACGCATGTTTGCGCAACTGTGTTGAATGACCCTTTTAAGCGTTATATTTCGAGATAAAACTTTTGTTATGACCCTTTTGAGTTTTATGTTTTGAAAAAAGATAACATTTAAAAGAGTCTTAACAGATATAGTATCATAACGTTTAACACAAGCATGCCCAAACATATGTTATCTGTTACCAAACAATAATGTTGTAGGGACGATCACCATGCTTAGCTAAGACGTTAAACGTTATCACAATGTATCTGTTACGACCCTTTTAAGTGTTATGTTTTACATCACGAAATGATGACATTGAAAAGAGTCCTAACAGATATACTCTCACAACGTTTAACACAAAGATGCCCAAACATGCATAATTTCTGTTAGTAGTGTTGTAGAGACGATCACCGGCTATTGGGTACTGGCCGTGCTGGGTCGAGACTGCAAACGTTATGATAATATATCTGTTACAACCCTTTTAAGTCATATGTTTCGAGACATAACTTCTGATATGATCCTTATAAGTGTTATGTGTCACAAAAGATAACATTTGAAACGGTCTTAATGTATACGTTCTCATAACGTTTAACACAGGGATGCGCAAGTGTTATCTCATCAAATCCTGATAGAGTTGTAGAGACGAGCACTGGCTATTGGGCACTGGCCATGCTGGGTCACGACTTTAAACGTTCTGAGACTATATCCGTTATGACCCTTTTAAGTGTTACAAGCGGCGCACGATAGGCAGGTCCGTATTCAGGAATTGATTTCGAGTAGGGGGTTTTGGCCGCGGGTCGGACCAAAAAGTACAAAAAAAGACATAGATTAGAGGTTGAAAATCCTATGAAAAAAAGATATTTTCGTGTTTTTTAGGGGGAAATCCCTACCCCCCCCCCCCCCGGATACGGCCCTGACTATAAGCTATTGGATACTGGCCATGTTGGATTAAGACGGGACAGAAAATTTCTTGGAGCCAGACCTTGGATTGGACCCTCGTCGGGACGGAGTAGTACCCCTCATGATGAGGCAAATGATTAAAAATAAACTGACCCGCAAGTATCACAACTGTATAGCGGATGAGAATGACACTGTTCAAAGAAGCATACACAATACTGCAATTCGATGGGATGAGTCAGGAAAGTTCTTCACTTGGCATACTGAACCATATTCTAATTGCTGACGCATCTCATGTGTCTTGCAGATAAAGTGTTAAGTAAACAGACACTAGTGAAAGCTTGTCAGCCCTTGTCCACGTCTGCGTCAATGAGCAACAAGTCGCCAACTTTCCCAGTGATCTGGTGTAGCTTGGTTTTATCTTGGTCATGAACCGTGCCTAATTGGGTTGCTAAAAAGTGGAGAAATATTTCAAATGAGGAACCTTCTGAAACTCACAGCGAACGGGATAAAACTTGATCGAGGGTAGGCCTACGAGCAAATGCCTTGGCCTTGTGCAGACCCAGACCGGACATCCACGTCTGGACGGATTCAAACCGATGTTATGCGTGGAAATAACACCCGAGCTTCCATTCTTTTTTTCGTTTCTTGGTACTGCATCAGGAGTATCAGGACCATCTATGCCATATACAAAGCTTGCTCGTTCGCCTGTTCCTCAAAGGGATGTCGAGAGGCTATCCGATCGATGTTTTCGAGGACACACGGTGTCCATCCAGTGGTAGGTCGGTTTTCGTCGGTGGCTTGGCAATTTTGTTTTCCGTCTTCTTGGTAAAATTTTAAGCAGACTCTGGAGACAGAGGAATGTTTCTTGGTAATGCAGCGTTTGCAAGTACAGGAAAACTTGAACAGAATCCGGTCTTTGTGACAAGATTATGTTTACACGCAGAGGGAAAAAAAGAATTCTTCAAACCAGAAAATCTGACAAAAAAAAATCACAAAAAATGTTTTGATAGTATTTATTACATCAGTACTACTGACTGCTGCCAGCGCCGCCGAAGAGATTCCTTTCAAGTATACCGGAATTATTTTCTACTCGACGGGATTTCTTGTCCGTGTGAACGCTACATAAATCGCTGTCTCGAGCTTCGGTTAGATCTTCTACAAAAGCAATCTATCCTAGACTTCAATCAAGAACAAATTACGTAGTTCTTATCTTTGCCGGGCATGACAGGCCATCTGTAAACGATTCTAATCTAGCACCTTAGCCGTGTTTCGCTGGGCATAGATCTATGAGAAAAGGGATGTTCATATGCAAATCCTAATAGTTTTGTGCAAGCTACTGGACTTGTGAAAATAAACACGGCTATATTTCCGTCAATATTTGTACTGGGCTACAGTTACTTGTCATAGGTTTGGAAAGTAAAACAGCCATGACCACGAACTCACGTTTTGAATCCCACGCTACGGAAAACTGACATGGTTGGTCTGTTTCAAGGCCTTTTTTTGGCAGACTTTGGTTGAAATTACAGAACTTTAGGAATAACCAGTTCTGACTTTCAACTTCCATCTTGCAGAAACTCAGTACTATATTCGGGGTGGGGGGGGCGCACTCTGCCTCCTGTTCCGGAACTTTGACTGCACTTCCACACTAAGTACGGAGTAATATAAATAAAATTAAACAAGAGGAGAAACGCAAAAATACCAAACTACAAAAAGTACCGTGAACTAAGTAACCGATGTCATTGTGGAAACAAGACAAAAGGTTTCAATGGGATCCAAAAATTTAATATTTGATCCAGACAGTTGGGTCTTCTCTTCGCCAGAATCCTTGAACATACTTACTATTGAAATTCAGAAACAAACCAATCTGAGACAACCAAGTTCAGATATACCCCTATAAGCCATATCTATTTTGACGATACTGATCGAAACTTCCTGCTTTACTTCTGCCAAATTTTCGGTTCGAATTCCGAGCGAACTACTTGTCAAGCAAAAAAAGAAGTTCAGAAACGAATTCAGCGTATCTCTTTATCCCTATAAAGAACATCTAATCAACTTCAAATGAAACTTTAACTTATAACAAATTTTCCGGTTTCAGGCTGTATTCCGGACGAACTATATGTCCGGGTAAAAAAAAAGGATTGTCCTATACGGATTCACGTCTCTTCTTACCCCTAAATATGTCATTTAATCAACTTAAAATAAAACTTTACTTTTAACAGATTTCCCGGTTTTGTTCGGATTCTGGGCGAACTAGTTGTCCGGGTAGAAAATAATTTTCCTTCTTATCCCTAACCGAACATCTAATGAACTTCAAATAAAACTTTTACTTTTAACAAACTTTGCGGTTTTCGCCGGATCCCGGACGAACTACTTGTCTGGCGAGAAAATGGTTTTTATCATCGTGCTCAGCATGTTTTCTTACCCCCCTATCACATTAGCTGTTTATAAATATTTTGTTTGCCCCTTAATTTGAACCCCCACCCCTAAATGTAGGGCTACAGAGCCCATCTACGAACTCAACCTTACCGTTGACCCAAAGAATCCTCACAAGTCACACCAAGTTTCATCAAAATATGTCGTTCCCTTCGAGAGTTATCGTGCTGACAGACGGACGGACAGACGGATAACTTTAGCGATGCCATAGATATCCCTCCACTACGTTTTGGGATCCCAAAAAGGCAGTAGAGGGTCGTAAACACATATCAGGTTGATTTTTTTTTTACAGAGCTAGTCACTTCAGGTGCTAGCGTCTTTCTTCTTCTATTTCGATGCCACCTTGGGAATGGGCAGGAAGACAGAACACTCGATACATTAGGGCATCTAATTTTTTTATCTAATGGAATTTTTGTTAGAAAATGGGAGAAACTTACAGAGGCGCTTCTATAATTTTTTTATCCAGTCAAATGACAATACAACAACAAAATCTAAACCCAAAGAAAACAAACGGCTCATCTATCTATACAAACAGTACGTGCTGGACATATTTCGACACTTCGGCGATAAGATGTATGTTCGTGGATTCCGGAATAGCCAGTGCGCAAAACCGAACCACCCTCAGTAACTGTGTCTCTCAAGTGCGTAAGCGCCTGACACTGGTGAAGGAATAACTAGTAATTCGAGGTCGAGGTCGATCAAGTCGTAGAAGCCACAGGATGTTTTGCAAAGTGAACTTGTCGTTTGTGCCCTTTATTCTGTCCTGTTATTTCTGTAGTTGCATCTGTTGTCTACTTAATCCTTATGAAGGTCCATTGTAACAAGTAAAGGGGATTCAGTCGGGGGGGGGGGGCTAAATTGGAATACAGCAAACTTCCCCGCGACACCCAGACCAGGAGCGATAGCATCATGTTCAGCCCAGCCAGGACTAACAGGTTCGAAGACCCAAGAATGTGCCTCGGCGTAGAAAGAGTACAAAAGCGCCTTACTTCCGAAAAGGGAATACAGCTCCACCAGCGAACAGTAGATTTGACAGATAAAGAGTTATAGTAATACAGAACTCGTAACTAAATTTGCCGATGACGACGGTTTGAAAGAAACTTAATTTCGCACAAATTTTTCCATGCCAAAATCATTTCTCCGTTCTAAAAAAACATGATTTTATCCAATGTATTCTTTATTCTTTGATTGAATTTTTCATATTGTACGCTTCCATGCAAATTGATTGTGATGTTTTTGTTTTGTTTTTTGGTAGCGTACTCGCCGGTAGTGTATTTCCAGAGAAAATAAACAGTAAGTAAAAATAATAATTGACAATGCACTGCACATTTTGTGATGAACATGGAGAAAGTGTATCAACGTGAAAGAAAGGAAATTAATGAATAATCGTACTTTTTTTCAGAGGAAATCGAAGCCAGCGTTAGCCCGATGGGTCTTCTCGCTCAGCGCGCTGCTCAGATCTACAACGAAGTCAAATCTTCCGACGACTGCATCGAACGAATCGCCTGCGAGCTTGGAAGCTACTCTAAGGGCTTCTCCTACAAAGACTCAGTCCTTCGGTAAGACTTACTTTTTGGCACGGTTGTTCGACCTTTCTCTCTCCAAATACATGTTTGCTTTAAACTTAATTTACCCTGAAGCGCAAGTTCCGCGTTGTTTTACTTTTGAACGTACTCTTTTGAAACTATTCAATCTTTTTTCAAAAGGCTACAAACCCGTCTAGGCTGTAATAGTGCGAAGACACGATCATGATTTTTCGGTCAGATGCTCTGCATTTTCATCATCAAATTTGACCTTTCTGATGACAGTGCTGAGAATCCGGGCAGGAATTCCAGTCCACGAGAACCCGACCCCAAGGCACAAGGATCAAACGCGAAAAATGAAGCATCATTCTAGCAATGATTAGGGACGTAGAATTAATCAGTAATAATTTAATATTGTATTATAATAATCAAATAATAATTTAATATTGCGTTCGTCAGTTGGTTTGCGAATTTTTCTGACAAAATTTTATGCTTCATATTTTTTTCTGGGCCGCATTATAGTTTTAACCAGTTTTTTCGAACGGTTTCTAGCTTGAATTGGGGAAACCAGCTACACTTCTACTGCAATTTTCCATCTGGTGACGTCGGGGCTGATGGGTTTCACGGTCCTAGACACTACGGGATAAATAGAAAAAAAAAACATGAAAGGATAAGGAAACAAATAATTGAGCCATTCTTGGAGGTTCGCAAATGACGAAGTGATCATTTTAGTGAGCTTCAGGATTTGCTTGGCAATTTATTGAATAATTAATATGATTCACCTGTGTATTGCAATCGCCTTGGACAAGTATAAAAATGTCAACTTGGTACCTGGTTCACGAATTATGAACAGAAAACTAAACTGGCTCGAGCGGAAACAACAGTAAGTTGCACGTAAATGAACGTTTCCCTAAAAAACACCCAGATTTAGACCAAAAAGCAAAATTGATTTTGAAAGCCATTATACTGAAGGATGCAAGTTGTCGTCAATATAAAATATTCAGTATTGTGCTCTTTCTATGAGGTTTTTTGTTGATATATATACGTGGGTTACCTATTGTTGTAATTATAGGCGTATTCTCGCCGTTCCCCGAGGACTTCTCGGGGAATCGAAGGGAACGGCGAGAATAGAGGGACTTCCTCCACGCGGACTCCGCTTACAGAAAACAGCGAAAACAATGGGAATGCTTCCAAAACGGATTTTTTTTCTTAAACAAAATATGCAGTTGACAAAATTAGTCTGGATCCACTTTATTTTCGGTTTTCTTTACTCTGGTTATTTTTAATTAATTTTGAATTGCACCAATAACAGCGAAAATTGATTCCCCTCCGAATCTGAAAGGGAGTCCTTTTCGATGATGGTGATGATGATCGGAGCATTCCCTGTCCGTAGGGACTCGAGTCCCCCGGACAAACAAAAACGCGGGGACTCCTCAAGTGGAGTCCTCGGGGAACGGCGAGAATACGCCTTATGTGCAAATTCCTGCGCTTTTTTCTTTGTATTGTACTCGGCGATTTTTGCGGGTAGGAATAAAATTAATAAAGGATAAAAAAGGTACCGTAATAATCAGTTTAATGCTCGTGCTAATGATTGTCCAAAGTCAAGCTTCAGCATCAGTCCTACTTTGTTAAAGATGGGAGGAACCACACAAAAGTAACAATATATCATGTCCAAACCAAAAAATCCTATTTGTTCCGCGTCAGCTTGAAATTGATACTTCGCGTTCATAAAAACGTAATCTTGGCATGTGATACGATGCTGCAATATGAGAAAATTCGTAGGGCAATGAAGCCTTTGTCCGACCGAGTAGGCAGCTTGCCCAATACGAACCGTTACTTCAGAAGAACCAGTTCTAGCCGTAGAAGTCGCGTTTTTGCTTTCTTCTATTTTCATGTCAGATGCTAGCGAGAATTGGGTGGTTCGAGACAGAATGGTTAAAATCTATATCCAAACCTCTTGGATTCTTGTCTGATATTCAGCTTTTTGTTTTGAAAACCTAACTTCGACAGTGGTGGACCAACATTTCAGCCACTAAAAGCTTATATCTTAAATAGCATCACACCCTGAGCAAGATAGAAAATAATAATGAAAGAAACTTTTAAAATTCGCAAGGATTAAATGTTTCCAAGTTCAAATACGGAACCCACAAATATACCATTGTTAAAATTCACTGTGCTCATAGAAGAAATTTAGGATTCCCGGGGTCGCAGAATCCTTAAAAGTAGTGACAGGCGATTAGCAAAGAGGGCTAGAGACTATCAAATTATAAACCAGAAGGAGGCATTTAGAGTGTTGTCACACTTTGTGACACAAAGGTAGAAGGAAATGTTAGAGAATGGAGTTAATTTAAGTCAGAAACAGCATATTTTGAAATATTACCGACTTTGTAAATTTTTCTTTTGACTCTGTTTATGGTTATTTGATATCTTTTAAAGATACAATAGCCAATTTTGCAATTTTCAGCCGTCCCCATTCAATATAACAGTATCCCTATTCCGCTACGCTTAGCCTCATGCCCATAAACGTAGCGTTTGTTGCAGAAACAATCCACGTAGAGGTTAAATTTATGTATTTCCGAAGAAAAAATTTCTAGTTCCTTTAGTACTTTAACACTCTTATTTCGTGCAGCGTTGCCAACTTCTTCGCTCCTGACAACTACCGAAAGTATATCAACCGTCTCACCGCCGCCTCAGATAGAGAAGACGAAGTGGACTCATGCCGAACCCGACTTCATTGCAAAGCCATTGGTATTTAAGCCTGAGGGTGTAGTGACTTGTGTATTTATTTCAGTGTGAATGAGTGAGTGGGGATGATTATCTATCTAATAATTTATATTGTTAATGTTTTAAATTAAAAAGTACAAGAGTACTTCCAGTGTTGTAGGATTCCACCTTAATAGGCATTTTTTGGTCAGCCTCAAAGTTCAATTTCTCATCGAGGTGAGTCAGCTAGCGGTTGGCCGTTCTCCCGGTAGGAGAAAATAAACAGTTTACGATGCTCGAGACTAATTAAAGGAACAGAAAACTTGACTCAAACTTGAGTCGGGGAGCTAGCTAACATATCAAGAATGTACCCTGAGTCGATATTGAGAGTAAGAAAAATTCTCGTTACGACCATTGCAGTTTCCGGGCAGTTTCCGAGAATTCGACTTTGAGCAAAAGGTTTGCAAAAACAAAAGATTTGTGTGCCACGACTAGGAATCGAACCCCGGCCGTCTTGTCGGGGAGGTCGTTTCTCTGTGGTCTACATGTAAAAAGGCGAACTTTTACAGTACATAAGTGCATAAGGGGCAAGGGCCTGCCAGCTAGCTTTGGGAACACTAAGGAGGGGGTTCGAGACGGTCCGAGATAACAAAGAAGGGGGGCCTGTCGTCAATAAGACCCTGTATATTTATCTAAGCCCCCCCCCCCGGGCGATTCGATGGCCGAAAGTTGCGTAGTCAAGTTTACTGTTCCTTTAAACATGGCCAGCGAGTCTGCTAATCTACACGATGCCTCCTGTCTCAAACTGAGCTGCGCTAGAGGTACTTGCTCGAGCTTTGAGTTGATACCCGTCTACTCTCCTCTTCGCCGTTGCGCATATCAGGGGAAATAGTGCAGGAGACGCGCTGACCGCTGTGCAGAGCGTCACATGTGACGTCACAATGATAGACAACCAATCGGCTTTTACTTTTGAAATTTCTTCTCCTGGGCTTTACTGCGGTAGAGCTGTTTGTAATTGTGATGATCCGCGTAGCTCCTTCTCTCCGCTCGTTTGCATCGGGCAGGGTATAGGGATCTATTCGACTCCTCATGGTCGTATTACAGAAATAGGGAGACGGAAGTTCTGGTGTTTATTTGTTCTTGATATTATCTACCTTCCAGATACCAGAGATTCGTTCTGTGTTGTCGATTGGTGTTGCAGGAGAGAAACCCAACCTCGTAAATGGCCTCAAAACCTGCTCAAAACTATAAAAAGGAAATTTCTTTGCATTCCTAAATAGGTCCTAGCTGTCAAGAACTGAAATGACCTAGTTAGGACTAGAACCGCCATCCCTAAATATTCCTTCAGCCCAAGCTGACTGCGAATCATATTTGACAGTGCAAAACGGACACGTCAGCTGAAATTTAAAATTCAGCTGACGTATCCGTTTTGCACTGTCAAATGTGCCATCCCTAAATAGGACACGGAGCCCATCTACGAACTTGATCTGTACCTTGCCTGTTCTTTGATCTAAAGAATCCTTTATACCAAGTTAGAAAAAATATTTCAACTCGTTTGAGAGTTGTCGTGCTAACGGACGGATGGACGGACAGACGGACAAATTTTACGACGTCATAGGCAGCCTATCCCGTCACTAACGTTTGGGATCCCCCTCCATAAAACGAGAAAATATTTTATGGAAGTTTGGGTTTCGCTATTGGCTTCTTTATATTGAAGGATTTTATTAAAGGATCAAACCCGTCTAGCCTAGATTTGCTATGTCTCTCTACCTAACTAATCGTTCCATCCGCTTTCGATTCCTCGCTTCCCATGTCATTTTTATCCAGCATAACGGCACTACGCTTATTTTTACACTTTCCTTGTTTGACTCTCTTTGAGCCACAGCGGGCTTCCCTTTTCTCTGAGGAATTATTGGTGCTCCTCAAATTGTGCATGTTGCTTCAAACGACCTAGAACTGATCAGTTACGAGTCAACTGCAAGGTATATTACACTACAAATTCTAACTGCAAACAATACATTTAGGAAGCAACCAGTCGTATGTCCCATCTTTCCTGCTTATAAGGAATGTTCCCACATCTGTAATGCACACTCTGAAGTTGTTTTACATCGATAATGCACCTGAAGATCGAGGCGAACTTAAATGCTTGGGGACGTTTTGTCAGGGGGACGTTTGACACGGGGATGTTTTGTCACGGGGACGTTTTGCCACGGGGACGTTTCGTCGGTAGGTCCTTTATACAGTAATGGGTATCTAACTGAAACCCTACGCTGTTTCATTATTTTAGTTTCGAGTAACCAGCACCACACCAGCCTAGTATCAATCTCCATCCCATTATTCGCTTTGTTTATAGGAACTCGGTTCGGGAGTAGAATTGGTATTTCCGGTAGTTATCTGACCACAACCTGTGTAATCTGACCAGGGGACAAATAACAAATTTACAGGATTTGGCGAAGACTTGAAATCTACAACTCCCGATTGTCTGGATGAACTAGCCCAGTAGAATTTTCCTTTGGATCCCATCGGAACCTTCGAACTTGTTCTTCTGGTACCATTCGAATCGAACTGGAACGTAGCAGGAAATTACCAATCAGCTCTTCAGTCCTACATTTAAGATTAACGAGCCTGAAACCATTTATAAATGCTTTTAGTAATAACTGCATGGGATATGGTTGACGGGATAATTCATGGATGTGGATAACTAGTAATTCAGAGTTCTCCATCAGCAGTCGGCTTTTTAGTGATTTCCTAGAAAGTAATTAGGCCAGGGCCAAAAAAGGAATCCTTGTAGTTAAGGCGTTCAGCCGTTCGGTTCCTTGACGCCATCTAGTTGAGCTAATTCATATTTCTGTTAGGTAGCGCTGTTGTTTCGAGCAGTAAAATCGTAACAAGTGTTCTCTAGAGAAGAAAGAGAAGAAAATCCATTTTCTGGCTGGATTTAGAAATTTAGTTGCAGTCAGGGTTAACGGGTTTTGACATGTCTTCTGCTCTTTCTAACAAATCCGGGCTTCTGAAGGTAAGAAACTACAATCCGAGTTCATCAGGTTTCGAATGTCCAAGAAGAAACCTTATGTTAAGAATATTCTAGGACTGGGCTGCTGGGTTGCATTCCATTTCCACAGTAGGGTAAGGTAAAACATTGAAATTCGAACACATCGGAATTCGGACACGTTGACCGAACATTTCAAATCGGACGTTTTCTTTCATCTCTCACGGCGAAGTGTTAGCACTTGCGGACAAAACAGAATAGCCATTAGTTGCGAGAACCCAAAACTCGACCGCCGCTATTTTATGGCAACGCTGTAACAGTTCGGCGAGGGAAAATTCGACTAAAAGGTTTGCCAAATTTTACTTTTTAATTGTTTTGAAGTGGTTCCGTAAAGGGAAAAATTGCCGGGAAAAGGTCAGTGCTTCTGTTGAAGGTGGCTAACGTAGCTAAGTTGCTAGAATTGGTAAATGTTGCACTGATTGCGATATATCGTGTCATTAGTTTTGTTCGAATAGTTATGTGATAAATATTTATTCGGACACCGTATTTGACGACATAAAGCTATTCGGACAGTTGTATTTTGTCTGTTCACTACTAAAAGCATAACGAACAAGTGTATGTCCGTAATGTCCGATAGCTGTTCGAGATGGTTACTCCCTGTTCGAACACAAAAGCAGAGGGGCATCCCTTCCACGCCAGAAAGCTTCTATTCACCTAGAAATAAAAACCCCGGGAGAGGCCCAGAAAACATCCGACATTCTGCTCTTTCAACAAACGTAATTCCTGAAACGATACCGGCAACGCTGTCCTCACGATCGTCGAAGAAGAAAAAGAACGTAAATATGTGTCCGAATTTCAATGTTTTACCTTAGCCACAAAAACACCTAGTGGTGAAAATTGGCGATTTTTTTGTAATGACTGCATGAATTGCTGTGAATTTTCCTTATCAGTTTTACCTATCTAAAACATCTCCAAAAAATATTTTAAAAATACCATTGCATTCAGGACAAAATTGTCTATTTTATAAGGCTAACAGTAAGATTTAGGGTAGCCACTAAAAAAAAAAATAATCAAACCTGAGCTTTTGATCAGAATGTGATTCTCCTATCTTTTAGCTTTCATTTGAGGCCAAAATCACCTCTCTATCTTGTCTCAAAGCATCTTAAATCTTCTTTAGAAAACAGTTTTTTACATAAGGAAATGCCTTTGTTCATCCATTGACTTTAGGGTTTTGTCCATCTAGTGACCAGCTTGGAACTATGTGCTTCAATGAAATTCTATGAAACTGGGTGATTTTGAGCTGGTTTTGAGTGCATGGGGAGCCCCAGCAAGTGAGTTAGATGAGAAAATATGAATATGATCATCAAGGTTACAGTCCAATAGACCTATTGCTGCAATAGGCTGCTGACTTTTCCTCCTTAGTATCAATAAATTTTTTTAGGCAAGTTCAGCTACTTTTTTTTAAAAATATTTAATAAATACCACTGCATTCAGGACAAAATTGTCTATTTTATAAGGCTAACAGTAAGATGTCCTAGCTATTTAATATTATTTCTTAATATTCAATGTAAATTTAGATGTAAAAAAAGTAGCTGAACTTGCCTGCAAAAATTTGTTGATACTAAGGAGGAAAAGCCAGCAGCCTATAGTCTATAGCAGCAATAGGTCTATTGGATTGTAACCTTGATGATCATATTCATATTTTCTCATCTAACTCACTTGCTGGGGCTCCCCATGCACTCAAAACCAGCTCAAAATCACCCAGTTTCATAGAATTTCATTGAAGCACATAGTTCCAAGCTGGTCACTACATGGATAAAACCCCAAAGTCAATGGATGAACATAGGCATTTCCTTATGTAAAATACTGTTTTCTAAAGAAGATTTAAGATGCTTAGAGACAAGATAGAGAGGTGATTTTGGCCTCAAATCAAAGCTAAAAGATAGGAGAATCACTTTCTGATCTTCAAAAGCTCAGGTTTGATTATTTCTTTTTTTAGTGGCTACCCTAACACAACCTCCAACCTGCCCTAAATAAAACGGCTGAGGCAGTGAAGGAAACTTCAGTGCAATCCTAACAAGGTTTTAACTGTCAAGAAGGAAACCCTCAGTGACCTAGGACCAGCCTGAGACCTGTTTTGGACTGTACAGAAGTTTCCTTCGAAGGTTTTCAGCCTTCAGGCCCAGTTCGAGGTTATACAATTTCGAGGTTGGATACCCCTCCTGTACTAAAGAATTAAAAAGAATTTGGTTTAATCTGTAGCTTACAAGAAAAACTAAAGAGTTGGCGCTTACTTGGCTACGAGTCTTAGCTTTCTCTTAGTTGATATTGTGTTCTTAGTTTTTTAGTTCTACAGTATTATCAGAAATTACCTTAAATTGTACTTTGGAGCAATCTGAGATATAATATGATGCGATGCTCCTTGCGTATTAGACAGTTTTAGAGGCAAAAAATAAAAGCAAGCACAGGGTGTTCTTAAGATTTAGAATAGTGATGTAGTGATAATTAACTTAGCTTGGCTTTGTCAGTCTAAAAAGTACATGCTGTGCAGATTCTGAGTTAGCCCTCAGCGCCACCAAACTAAACAGACTTGCAAATATTTTGGCGAATAGGGGGAGAGTCAGGTAGTATGACACAGTTTTTTTTCTTTGTTTTTTATTTCCTTGAAATTTGTATGTATGTTGCCAAATTTTTGGCAGCATGTACTACAGTAGAGGTATGCTTATGTGAACGTCTGGTAAATGTGAACAGTCGCCGAAGAAAAAACTAAAATCCTAACCAGGCATTTTTTCCATAAATATTGAATAATAACCATTCACGCCATTTGCGACTTTTGAATATTTTGCTATTCACTGCTGAAAGTGATTAAACTTGTCAGCTATTTTCCTTTATTATATTTGAAAATTTCGCCACATGGAATGCAAATTCTATTCAGAACATGGTGGTCCGAACCTCCAGATGCATTGAAAAGAAGAAGAAGATTTTTTAAAATTCAAAATATAGTGAAAGTCAATGTAATTTCTGCTTCAAGTTTGTGCTAGGATAATTTGTATGTATGTTGCCAAATTTTTGAAAGGAAGTACTACAGTAGAGGTATGCTTATGTGAACGTCTGGTAAATGTGAACAGTCGCCGAAGAAAAAACTAAAATCCTAACCAGGCATTTTTTCCATAAATATTGAATAATAACCATTCACGCCATTTGCGACTTTTGAATATTTTGCTATTCACTGCTGAAAGTGATTAAACTTGTCAGCTATTTTCCTTTATTATATTTGAAAATCTCGCCACATGGAACGCAAATTCTATTCAGAATATGGTGGTCCGAACCTCCAGATGCATTGAAAAGAAGAAGAAGATTTTTTAAAATTCAAAATATAGTGAAAGTCAATGGAATTTCTGCTTCAAGTTTGTGCTAGGATAACTCTGAAATACTTGGCTGTTCGCTAATATTAAGTTTGTAATTTTTCTCATCCATTTTACTTTTTTAAATGCAATTGAAAAAACCAAGGTAGTGTAACAGTTAAAAAAGTGTTCACATAAGCATACCTCTACTGTAGGTCTTTGGAATCTTTGGGATTTTTTTCGTTTTTTTCTCTCTCTCTCACTGTTGTTCATTCTGGACATGGTCACTGTGTGCTGGTGGAGGGTAGTATGACACACCCTGGGTTCAGTATGACACATCTTTAATTTTTGCCTTTATTATTATATTTCACTCAAAAACTTTCATTAAAAAAAAAACTAAGAAACTCGGAATCATGAGGAATCAAGAATATGGTGTTTTCAGCAACATTAACTAAAAAAGAACATTCCAAGTTTCATCCCAGTCACCCCATCTTTTAATGCCTAGCTAGGCATGCCCAACAGTTTTTGGGGCTCTTGCAACCCCTCCCCTCCCTAAAGTGGCAAAATCCGATTCAGACAGATTATCTAGGCTAGAGCATCTTCTCATACTGCCTATCAAAGTCACAGGTCCTAATGTGAAGTTACAGGTTCATATCGGACTCCACTGTGCAGGCAGTTAAGAGTTGGGGATTCTTGGAAATCTAGTGAAGTTGACAGAGAGGGCTATCAAATGCTTTTTGGGAGTGGGGGGGGAGTCTACCACAAACCCCTGATTTTTCTATAACTTATGTCAAATGCTGGGTATATCTAGCGTTTGGCACCCTTTGCCTAACGCTGGACATACGATGCTCAATGTTGGAAACTCTAACCCGATAAAATGATGATGATTTGAGGAGGCTCAGATTTCAACTAATCAGAACTCATCTACAGTGGGGTAGGTCAGGGTTAGAGTACCAACAGGTATCCAGCATTTGGCATAGGGTATCCAGGGTTAAGCATAGGGTAGGCCAAACAGTAGATATACCCAGCGTTTGTCATAGGGTATGAAAAAATGAGGGGTTTGTGGTTGACTGAGGGGGGGAGGGTCTTGAAAGCGCGAAACTTAGCTGAAAACTTAGGGCGGACGCTCTTCCAGTGGGGATGCGGAGAAAGTATATTGGTCGAGAGAGGAAAGGTACTGGTCCTTATTTTTGTCCGATGTGTGGTGTTGAGGGGGAGGATGCGGTACATTTGATGTGTTATTGCGAGGAGTTGAAAGGATTAAGAAAGGAAGTGTTTGGCCGGGAGGTTTGGGATGAAAGGGAATTGACTTCGATTATGGGAAGTAAGTGTTTTGGTGATCTCCGAAGGCTGGGTAGATTCCTGAAGATAGCTATGACCCACCGTGAACTATTTTTATAGAAGTTGATTTTTGGTTTGTTTCGGAGTGTATGATATTTTGTTTGTTGTTATTTTTTTTTATGTTTTCCGCCATGGCCCTTGGGCTTTTTTGGAATTAAATTCATTCATTCATTCATGCTACCTATCCTTGCAAGTGCCATATGAGGTTGCAGCTCAACAAAACAGGCAACAACAAAAACTTTGTTTTGCAGCTCCTGACAAAGTCTGTAGCTCCACGGTCCATTTCAACATCCTCTCCAGCCGCTGCTCAGCTCACAGTCAGAGATGCGCTCAACTCAGCAATGGATGAGGAAATGGAACGAGATGAACGAGTATTTATCATGGGAGAAGAGGTCGCTCAGTATGATGGAGCATACAAGGTTTCCCGAGGCCTATGGAAAAAGTATGGTGATAAGCGAGTTATTGATACACCAATCACAGAGATGGGATTTGCTGGTATCGCTGTTGGAGCTGCTTTTGTAAGTTTATCGATATTTTTCCTCTTACTTCTTCGCTCTGTGCTAAATCTTTGTTGAGGCTAGTCTAAGCTGAAGACCGATCATGATGTTTTACATCTTGCAAGGAGGGACAAATATGACTTCGTAAAAGTTGTCCGTCCGTCCGTGAGCACGATAACTCTCGAAGGGAATGAGATAGTTTGTAGCCCTGATGGGCTCTGTAGCCCTACATTTAGGGGTGGGGGTTTAAATTAAGGGTCGAACAAATATTTGTTTACGGACAATGAGATAGTCGATTCAAAGATGAGAAGACATGCTGAACACATATATGAAGATTACTTCTCGCCGGACAAATAGTTCGACCGGATTCCGGACAAACCGGAAAATTTGTTTAAAGTAAAGTTTTATTTGAAGTTGATTTTATGTTCGATTCAGGGGTAAGAAAACGTGCTGAATCCGTGTATGACAATCATTTTATACTCGGACATGTAGTTCGCCCGGAATCCGGCCCAAACCGGAAAAACAAAAGATGTATCTGAAGTTAATTAGAGGTCCGATGTAGTGGTAAGGAGGCATGCTGAATCCGTATATGAAAATTATTTTCTCGCCGGACAAATACTTCGCCCGAAATCCGGTCAAAACCGGAAATTTGTTAAAAGTAAAAGTCTTGTCTGAAGTTGATTAGAGGTTCGATGTGTGAGTAAGGAGACCTGCTGAATTCGTTTTTGAGCTTTATTTTTTTGCCGGACAGGTAGTTTGCCCGGAATGCGGTAAAAAACGGAAATTTGGAAGAAGTAGCCTAAGGCAGGAAGTGCTGATCAATTTCCTCAAAGTGGATGTGACGTATAGGGGTAAACAGACATGCGGAATCCGTATCTGAACTTGGTTTTCTCACATGATTCCCCATTGGCCTTAATTTGTTTCTAAAATTAAAAGTAAAATTTTTTAAGGTGTCTGGCAAAGACCGGATATCTAAGACCCAATTGTCTGGATTAAATATTAAATTTTTGGGATCCCATCGAAACATTTGGTCTTGGTTTTAGTAGAGACTAGTATATTAACTACCCCCCTTGTGTATTTTTTTAAATTAAAACAATAATCCCGAGAACTGCTGACTCTATTGGGTCGTACAAGGGTCCCTCAGCTTTTCCTTCTCTAATTCCAACTGTTAATCCCTTACTTTCTCCCTTATCAGGCTGGACTTCGACCCATCTGCGAGTTCATGACCTTCAACTTCTCCATGCAAGCCATTGATCAGGTCATCAACTCCGCAGCCAAGACCTTCTACATGTCAGCTGGTCTTGTCAATGTCCCCATTGTCTTCAGAGGTCCTAATGGTGCTGCAGCCGGTGTTGCAGCTCAACATTCCCAGTGCTTTGGTGCCTGGTATAGTCACTGCCCAGGCCTCAAGGTAACGGATTCTCACTGTTAAATGAACTGTCAGAAATTTGATAACACTTTAACATAAGTATGCGCTTCTTTGAGTTAAAGGTTGATAAGCCTCTGTTATCTTTTCGTAACATATATCAGTATAACATCTCACAAAAAGATAGCACTTTAAATGGACTCGAGGGTACGCATCCTTGTGTTAAATTTATCGAACTTCTGATAGTACAGTAGGCTGAATATTGGAGAAGAGTCAAATAGTAGTTGAACCAAATCGATGTTTGAACCCCGAACCCTGAAATAATTGTAAGTGCGGAGAATTGTGCTATTAATGTTATGTGTATTAGTTACCGTTAAGAATAAAAAAAAAACTTGAACCTAGGCGCCTGGAGTAAACTTCTTGTTATTTCCCAACAACGTGGTTTGTTGCGAGCCCATCTAGTATGTTAGTCGTTTCGGTAGCCTAAATCATTGAGATTTTCCTTATTCGGCTAAAAAGCCATACAAGATGATGGACATATGGAAAGCTTGAACTCTCTGATAAAGGGAATGAATTGTTTCTGTAGCCTAACCTGAACCTGTTTGACAATGAAGGTAATTACAAACCATCACAAAGGGTAAATAAAATGTTTCATTGCCTCTTATGTTGAAGTACTGTCCTACAGACACAGTCCCGTGTTGCATACTAAGTTCTCTCCGGACCATCGGGACGTTTTAATTCGCCCAAACGCAATGAAGTCAGCTGTGTGAAAAGTTTCAAAGTCGTATTTTTTTCAGTTATTTCGTATTTACAGTTCAGTACTAGACTGTTTGAACATTTTGAACAAACTAATAAACCTAGATCAAGTTTCGGAACTAGCGTTAAAACCGATGCTTCATTGATGTGATACTAATATAAGTAGAAACCATAACAAAGGGTAAATCGAAAGTTTCAGGACTAATGTTTTTTGCAGGTGTTGGCCCCATATAACTCAGAGGACGCCCGCGGCCTTTTGAAATCAGCCATCCGCGACCCTGATCCAGTTGTATTCCTTGAGAACGAGCTCGTCTATGGAACCCCCTTCGAAGTAAAAGACGAAGTGTTGTCGAAAGATTTCCTTATCCCCATTGGAAAAGCTAAAGTAGAGAGAGAAGGTAAGAGTACACCATCAGAAGTCTGATATTTAAACACTTTCAGTTATTTTATTCTGTTTATTGTTTGATTCGTGCCTTTTCCTTCCTTTATGTTGTATTGATATAGGCTAGTAAATATTAGTTGCGTTTTTTATCTGGATTCTCAGTTCTCCGTTATCGCTTCTGAATTCTCGTACAAAATACCGTTTTTGCTCTTCGCGCTTCTCCATTCTCGCTTTTGACAAAAACACTAATTTGGCAGCTCGTCTGCAACCCGGTATACCTGTTTATGCATATTGAACAGCCGCACACAGTTGACCAATCAGGGAGGAGAACAGAGAGAGGAGAATCGAGAATTCAATACCGGAGCAATTGCAGAATCGCGAGGCTTTCCCCGTTCTCGTTTCTGACAAAAACGCAAGAAAAGGAAAATTCGCTTCATCTAAATAGTCCAAAAACGCGAAATAGGAGAATCGCGAGGAGAATTCGGATGAAAAACGCATCTATTGTGATGCAAAAAATATGCCATTGGCCTTTACAGAGGTCGTCTAAAACATACTTTTTTCGGTGTAGGGATTGTCTAAGGAATTCTTGAAGTGTTGATGGAGTCGCGCAATACTACAGTAGAGGTATGCTGATGTGAACAGTTACTTTAATGTGAACACTGCAGTTTTCGGCTAAATGATAGATTGAAGATCCAAATTACCTGTACAGGTGTTTTCAGCTGCCCTGCTTACCTACTTTGGCTAACTGATAGTTAGCTTTAGACACAGCAAGTGCACGAAAATGGCAAAATCCGAAGTCAACAAACGTTCACATAAGCATACCTCTACTGTACTTTAGATGGAAGTGCGTTCCAACAGTCAATCACTGAGTTTTGGAAACTAGCTGCCATTGTTTCTTACAAATCGCAAGCCACTCAGCTTGAAGTCATGCCCGCGCAGACCGTTCTTTTTAAAGTTTAACTGAAAAAGGCTGAGATAGGACAATCTAGTTAACCATCACTTATTCACTTAAAGAGGCTCGAAGACTCGATGAAAATACGTTACTTCGTTGCTCCGCTATTCACGAATAAGCGAATAATCGATTTTCATATAGTGGAATTTTCCTGTCGGATTTGTGGTACCTCTATGCATTTGTACCTGTGTTGTATGTGCATGGCAAAAACAGTTTTACGTAAAATAAGGGTTAACGCAGTGAGGCACCTTCCGCGAGCTGATCACTGGCCACTGAAAAGCCGCGTTTGTATTGAGATTCAAATTTTCATCGTCGTATTACAGTTTTGCATTGTGAGGGGCCGAGCATCATACTAGAGCAAATAGTGAAAGATAAAAATATCCCTTACACGAGCCCCCTAATGCAGTGGGTTCAGTTAAATGATTCAAAACTTAAACTTTAAAGTTGAGAATTGTGCCAGCAGGCACGTTATGGTAATTTCCGTGACAAATAATTTAACATTCCTGTATTAATCCGCTTATGTCCAGGAATAATAATTATTTATTATAAATAAATAAATAAAAATAATATTAACACATGTATGCACATCTGTGTGTTAAATGTTAAGACGGATGTCGAGAGCAATTATGTTATGAGCCTCTAAAGTGTTATCTCCTCGCGAAATATGCTATCTTTTACTCTTTTTTTCCTCGTTGACTGCATCTGCATCGACTTAGTCGTCAGGTTGGGATCTCGATGGGACGGCCATGCCATTATAGCGATCGTGCTTTCTGTCAGTCCGTCTAGAGATAGCTAAAGTGGGTCGTCCACTGGCAATCGTCCGTCGTAACCGTGCTCATCCAGACCCGGCGTTCTCTCGTTGACAGAAAACCGCCAAAATGGCCGCTTACGACGCTTTACGATCGCTTCCTACAGCTTACGATTGCCAGTGGAGGACCCACTTAAGTCGGGAACTTGACTTACCTTCCATCGAGGAAGACACTTGACATAAATAAACTTCTAATTTTAAAGTGAAGAATCCTTTGGAGGATAATAGTAAAATACAAAACTTTTACCAAAATGCCGACAGGATTCTTGTATATGACAACCATTCCCTTTCTTGAAAAAGTGCCCTGATTTTTTTTTTTTTTTTTTTTTTTTTTTTTTTTTACTGTAGAGCGAGTAGGCTATTGTGTGTGTCAGCTCTTTAATATTTATGTAACTGTATGTTAATGAGATGTCGTTGTTTAAAATTATTATACGCACTTTTCAGTCTTGAAGAAATCAAATAAATAACAATAAAAGAACCCGACTAGATTCACATATTAATTGAATCTTTTCTAGGCAAACACGTCACCCTCATTTCCTTTTCCCGCTCTGTTGCAACTTGTCTTGAGGCAGCTATTGAGCTTCAGGCCGCTGGAATTGAAGCCGAAGTCATCAACCTCAGGTCTCTCCGACCTCTGGACATCGAAACTATCACCCGCTCTGTCATGAAGACGAATAGGCTCATCACCGTGGAAGGAGGCTGGCCTCAGTCAGGCGTCGGGTCTGAGATTCTGTCTCAGATTGCCGAGAGTAAGTTGACGTTTTACGATATTGTAGAAAATGGGGTGTTTTCAGTCGATAGGAGTGTTATTGTGAACACAACTGTAATCCTGACACTGGCCGTCAAATAACCGAAAACCAATTTCAACGGTTTAGAGCAACAACTGGATTATTAATTATTCAGTAGGTCGGATAATATTCACTGACCCTACTTTTCTTCCTAAAAACATGGCGGACTTTTAAGGAGAAATGATAAAACAACTTCATACAGTTTAAACTTGGTTTAAACTAGCGACTTGGATAGGGGTGATCTGGACGTTGCAAACACTAGAATCCTCCTGATTTACCTCCTTTAATGTTTAACCGAAAATGGCCGGAATAGGACTGCCTAGTTAACCATCACTTATTCACGTAAAGAGGCTTTAAGACCCGATGAAAATGCGTTACTTCGTTGGTCCGCTATTCACCGAATAATGAATTTTCATATAGCGCAATTTCCCGGTCAGAGTTGTGGTACCTCTATGCGCTTGTAACTTTGTTGTATGCTTATGTCCTCGCAGTGAGCTACCTTCCACTGAAAAGCCGCGTTTGTTTTGAGATTCAAATTTTCCGCGTCATAGTAGAATTGTGCAATTCGTGGGTTTGTTTAGATCATTTGTAAGCAAAACCCTTGAGATAAGAATGATCATGGGTCCTTGGAAATCACGAGACTGTATCGTTTGGCAATGCATTTGGCTGTGCGCACTTTAAGGGCGCTAGAAAGTCATCTGTAATCAAAACTCTTGAAGCAAAAAAGATGATCACCAGGAGCACGAAAATGTATATTTTACTCAAAAGTATTGTTTGTACTTTAAGGAATTCAGTTGTAAGCAAAACCCTTGAGGCAAAAATGATCATGGGGCTCATAGGGATAACGAAAATGTATATTTTGCTTAAAAGTATTTTTTGTACTTTGCGGTTAGCATTAGTACTTTAAGGGGTGGTCGGATCTGGGAACTGACTATTTCTAAGCCAATCGTGTCAAGTCTCTAATTTTCAAGCCAAGTTTCATTGTCCTAGCATGTCTGGAAGTACCTTAACTTGCGATCACCGGAATTCCGGACCCCCCCTCTAACTCCCCCAGAATGCCCGAATCCGGTCCGGTTTTGTCACTGATCTACATAGGGCTTGTGCTTGTTCTTCCCACCAAGTTTCATTCCGATCGCTCCACTCCAAGCATGTCACAAGGTTTCCGGACCCCCTGGACATTTTGTTATTTAATTTATTATTAAAAAGAACCTGAACCTGAACCTCCGACCCCCCCCCCCCCCCCCCCAGCTTCATCGGATCCGGTCCGGACTTGAAATGGGACATCCGAGGCGTGTGGTCTTTCTACATATCAAGTTTCATTATGATCCGATCACCCGTTCGAAATTTATACATACCTCAAGATTCCGGATTCCCCCTCCCTCCACTCCCCCCACGATGGTCGGATTGGGAAGCTGACTATTTCCAGATAAATCTGGTCGCGTCCCTGATTTGCCTCCCAATTTTCATTTTCCTAGCCCACCTGGAAGTATCTTAACTCCGTATGACCGGGATTCCGGAACCTCCCTCCAACTCCCCCCACAGTGCACGAATCCGGTCCGGTTCTGTCAATGATGTACCTAGGGGTTGTGCTTGTTCCTCCCACCAAGTGTATATCATAAAAAGGGAAATTAGTAAAGGACACGTCTTACTTACGATAGTAATTTTCGTTCCCGTGATTCTACACTTCACAAGTGTATCCTATCTCCTCTATTGGCATTAGACTGATTATCCCGCTTGCTACGTGTGTTCCTTTATATATCTATCAGGCTTCGGATCATTTTTTTCAAGAAGCTCATTGGTCAGAAGACCGGTTATGCAAATTTTGCCAGGTTTGGCAGGTCAAAGCCCATGTCAAGGCACAAGGGACATGGAAAGAGGCTAAAAACAGCCGAAGCCTTGTGTAATTTGCTGTTAGCAAAGATAAGTTTAAAGTCGTCAGCTATGTCAGAACATCTTAGCAGAAACACTATGAGCGTGTTCCACCCCTCTACCAATAGTAACTATTAGTTACTATTTCCGTTCCAGCCGCACGAAAAGTTACTACGCTGACCGTTCCAACCTTCTCAAAATAGTAACTATAATAGTAACTATTTGCTTACCACGCTCGGGAGCGTAGTTAGCGTAGTAACTACGCATCTCTGCAACGTGATTGGTCCGATCAGCCCGCGGCCTGATATTTGACCGAAAAATTCAAAAAGCGTTCCAGCCTAGCGTAGTAACTACAGTAAATAGCGTAGTAACTACGGTAAGTAGGGTGGAACACGCCATATGTACTGCGAGGTGTCCCTTAAGCAGCTCGACCAGTTTGGGGGCTTCGAAGACATGAAGAGGTGATTATGTAAGCGTGATTCGGGAAATGGTTTTATTAGCGCTTCATATGACCTTAATGTAACTTTTCCAGGTCAAGCCTTCTTTTACCTCGACGCTCCCCCTGCACGAGTAACCGGCGCTGATATCCCAATGCCATATACCAAGTCCTTGGAAGCTGTTGCCCTACCCCAAGCCAGTGACGTCACCAGGGTAGCGAAGAAGCTTCTCAATGTACAATAAAAAATTTAACCTTGTTGTTAGCATAGGAAAGTGAAGAGTCGATTGTGTTTTAATTTCCCGCCTTGCCAGAAAACGGGAATCTCAGTTTTATTCGTTAAAAATGGACTTTGTTGAAAATGGAGATGTGTCCCCTCTTATTTTTGTTCTACAGGAAAAGCACTGAAGAAATACAAGTTACAAGAACAGTTGAAGAACTGAGCGCACAAACTCGCCTTTTTGGGCAAATTGAGTTAAGAGCACTTTTTTTTTTTTTTTTTTTTTTTTGATAGGTATATACGCTACGGACATCATAGCTCACGCTAAATTGTGCCGTGCCCCGCAGCCATAGATGTGGTACTACGCGCGCTGAAGCTGTTGTCCAGTTTGCCGCAGGACATACGTTGGCTAACCGTTTTTATCCAGAGCTTGCCCAAGGCTCTGCCGATGTTTTTTCAGGACAAACGTCCCTAGTCCCCGTGGGGACTCGAACCCTCATCCTTCCGGTCAAGAGCCCGACGCGCTAACGACTACCGCCGTCGGAGGTCCGTCTTATACACATTTTTGCGCTCTTTCTCCCTGTGCTATCACAATCTTCGCCAGATCACTCCCTACAGAGGTAATCAGTCTAACAAAGGTAATAACTAGCTCTCGATCTACTAACTTCCCGAACTTTGAACGCGATTATCTCGAAACTAGCAAAAAGTGAGTTATCACCTTTGTGCGCTCAGCTCTTCAGTTGTTTAATAGCAGACAGTCAATACTCTTTGTGACTATAACTCTTCGTGCTGATGAAGAATCGCCGTGTGCCAAGCGAAGAGCCAGAAGCGTCACGACAACAAACGTTGTTGATTGGTTTACATTTGATCTGGATTAGTTTGGAGGACTCGTTTTGGTGACGTTTCTTGTTCTTCTAGAGGTTCACTGGCGTATTTCGGACTTAGTCATATAGAGTATACCTCGTATCTAACTTTTTGGAATCCCAAACATAAGTGGAGGGATATCTATGACATCGCAAAAGTTGTCCGTCTGTCGGTCCGTCCGTCTGTCAGCACGGTAACTCCCGAAGGGAATTAGATATTTTGATGAAACTTGGTGTGGGGATTCTTTGGGCCAAGGGAAAGGTCGAGCTCGTAGATGGGCTCTGTAGCTCTACATTTAGGGGTGGGGGAGGGGGTTCAAGTGAAGGGGCAAACAAAATATTTTTAAACAGCTAGTGAGATAGTCGATTAAGGGGTAAGAAGACATGCTGAACACGATTATGAAAACCATTTTCTCGCCGGACAAGAAGTTTGCCCGGAGTCCGGGCAAAACCGGAAAGTTTGTTAAAAGTAAAAGTTTTATTGAAAGTTGATTAGATGTTCGATTAGGGGTAGGAAGACACACTGGACACTTATGTGAAAATCATTTTCTATCCGGACAAATAGTTCGCCCGGGGTAAGAATTCAGGGGTAAGAAGAGATGCTGAATCCGTAGGCCATATGACAATCATTTTTTACCCGGACATATAGTTCGGCTGGAATCCGGCTGAAACCAGAAAATAAGTGATAAGTTAAAGTTTTATTTGAAGTTGATTGGATGTTCGATATAGAGGTAAGGGGATACACTGAATTCGTTTTTGAGCTTTATTTTTTTTGCCGGACAGGCAGTTCGCCCGGAATTCGGCCCAAACCGGAAATTTGGCAGAAGCCAAATTTCAAATCAGTTTCGTCAAAATAGATATGACTTATAGGGGTAAACACATGCTTATCCATATCTGAACTTGGTTTTCTCAAATTATTAGCTATTTGGCCTTAATCTATTTCTAAATTTTAATAGTACAAATGTTTAAGGAGTCTGGTGAAGACTGGATCTGGCGAAGACAAGACCCAATTGTCTGTATCGAATATTAAACTTCTGGGATCCCACCGAAACCTTTGGTCTTGTAGAGAATGATTCATATATGATTTAGAGGTTTTCTATCACTTTTTTAGGGAACCGGTTAAGCTTCTGCAATGCAAAGTGGCAAACGTGGATTTATTGAGGCCTCGTTTGAGCTTATCTGCATTTTGCAGACAAAAAAATACATTACATCTCACACGTCTTCACATCCGGAGCTCAGGCATTAGGCTACATAAAATGTATTTTCGGACAGAAGCTCATCTAGAAGGTTGGGTCTATCCTCATCGTAAAAGACTTAAAGCACAACTCTTACTAGAAATAATATTTTCCCTATGAAATGGATCAGAAAAATACATTTTCGAAAATACCATTACTTTCCATCTGAAATTAGCGATTTCCTTGTTAGCGCCTGTCGACTATGTCCAGCCTTCCTGCTCTCCGACGCGGCGGCTGGACGCAAAACATTTGAAAACTGTTCGCGCCGTGGTTCAAAAGTGTGAAAAATAAGCAAATAAAAGAAGTAATAAACAAAAGCTTCTCAGATCCTTATGTGTGAAAGAGTTGTCAGCAGACGCTGATGATCCCGGCAAACGTTTCGTTGTGTGACGGGCAAAACTCGGCAAGGCCAAAAAAGCGCTAAAATTTCGTAGGCACAAAACGAAACAATGGAGAAAGGTGGGGATTTTAGAAGCTTATAATTCTGTATGGGAGCTAGATATATTATAAAAATCAGAATAAGCAAGAGGGGTCCTTTAAGATAAGACCTTTCGGTTAATCCTGGATTCAAGACCTGTCCGAAGGTGACGTTCTCGTAAGTTTGCTCAAAGCTAAAGATGGATATCCTTCAGGCTAAGGTAACTGCACATCATGTTTGGCGGGGGGGGGGGGGACATATTCCTGTTTCGGCGTATCGACCCTTCATGGCAATGGTCGTCTTCAGCAAAGACGCTGAGAGCGATCTTTGGTCTTCAGAACGATTAACACCGCAAACCACGTAACACATGTTCTTTTCGACAAGAGGATCCGGGCTGCGCTTGCTCATCATGGGATGCCGGGTCTCGCGATATCTCTGCAGGGAATACACGCTAATGGAAGTTGGTTCAATTAGCATATCACCTTTGTGAAATAAAATCGACCAGAGGCATGAATCATCCGATTAGTCATGCTTCAGCATTGCTGCGTATGAGCTCAACGTTGCATTGTCAGTGCGCCCAGTGACCCTGGTACCAGGGGCGTCACGACTCGGGGGGGGGGGGACGCCCCCCCCCAATGTTGTCGGTAAAAAATAACCGAGTCGTTGCGAGGCGCCGCGATTTTTCGTCAAAGAAGTTGATTTTTGTTCATGAAAACAGTCGTTTTTTCTGAAAATCAGTCATTTTTTTTCAAAACTGTCGTTTTTTCTGCAAAAACAGTCAGTAAAAATTACCAACCAGCAGAGGTGCTGCCAGTCCAGCAGTTACGAGTCCGAGACCGAGTCCGGGACTCGAAAACAAGACGAGTCCCCATACTAGTAGCATCGGGACTTGTCTCGTTTTTCGAGTCCGAGACCGGTCTCGGACTCGTAACTGCTGGACTCGCAGTATCTCTGCCAACCAGTCGGTAAATATCTTGCCCCCCCCCCCCCAAACATTTTGGCTAGTAACGCCTCTGCCCGATACATCCATCGCAATTTTATCTCAGCTTGAACCAATGTCGACATTGAGGGGGCCTTTGAGACGGGGGAGACTTCACACAGAATCAGTGCCGTCACCCAGGTGATTTGTGACAGCTGAGGTCACCAAATACTGCGAGAATAAGCATGCCAATCCGTGCACCTAACCTTTTAAATGTTTAATTTGATAGTAAGAATAAGCTGCCGTAAATCGACCTGGGATGAACTGAAGGGCGGCCCACGCCACTGTTCCTTCATGTCGGTCTGGATTCATTCAGGATATCAGATTTCTGTGATAAAACTGCGCCAGGTGGGTAGGCTATCTCAAATTTTGAACAGTTCCTAAGTATTCCGTAACGGTACTGAACGCCTTTGGTAGTAGTAAACTAAGTTTCTCCTAACATAACCTAAGTCTGCTCTACTGACCTGAAATTCGGAGCTGTGTTTCACAAATCGGGTTGAGTTGAGAATGGATGAGATACAGGGTTTGCTGCTTCTCTGCCATCTATGGAACTTTCTAAAGCACAAGCTCTTAAGATCGTCAACTAGATGCTGCTGCGGACTTATAATTTTTGGGATTTACTGGGATGGAACTTTTATTTCGTCTGAAGGAACTGGATAGATTTAAACCAGTGCAAAATACTGGACTTTTTTCTTCTGAATAAAAATGACCGACAGTTTATGCAAGCTCTTTCGCTCAGTATCGCTAGCACGACCCGCTATATGCAGTACTTTACATAACCCCCAGCATTCTCAGGTCAGAACGAAAGCATTTCGGCATATTGTCTTACCAGAAGCAGGAGTTTCCCGACTCAGGTAAGAAAAAAAAGGCCCTATCCTGTATTGATACTCAGTAATGCAATATAACTGGCAGAGGCATCACTACTGGGGGGGACGCCCCCCCCCAATGTTGTCGGTAAAAAAGAGCTGAGTCGATGCGAAGCGCCGCGATTTTCAGTAGAAATATTTGAGTTTTTTAGTGGAGTGTTCCCAGTCTAGTACACTAGCCCCTTTTCACGCATGGTGCTCAAACGTCTAGCACCATGCCTGGGTGCTAGACATTCAAGCACTGTACCTTGGATTTCATGTTGGGTGCATGGATTTCAGTATACAGTGCACAGGTGCATGCATGAAAAACACAGTTTCTGTCATCACAACTGAGAACCAGCTCGGACAGGGCTGAAATTACTACCATGAATTAGAGAATCAAAGACAATCCTATCATTTTCTTCATAACAAAAACAAAAGGACGCGACTGATGATGGAGATGAAAAACCTCATTCCTTTTCTACATAGTCAAGGGTTTTTCATGTAGAGTGTCCTGTGCCTCAGCTTTTTCTACCTAGCAGCCAACCAGAATATTGGCTCCTGGGTAGGGTAGCCAGTAAATTTTTTTTTAACCAAACCTGAGCTGTTGAAGATCAGAATGTGATTCTCCTATCTTTTAGCTTTGATTTGAGGCCAAAATCACCTCTCTATCTTGCCTCTAAGCATTCTAAATCTTCTTTAGAAAACAGTATTTTACATAAGAAAATGCCTATGTTCATCCATTGACTTTTGGGTTTTGTCCATCTAGTGACCAGCTTGGAACTATGTGCTTCAATGAAATTCTATGAAACTGGGTATTTTGAGCTGGTTTTGAGTGCATGGGGAGCCCCAGCAAGTGAGTTAGATGAGAAAATATGAATAAGATCATTAAGGTTATAGTCCAATAGACCTATTGCTGCTATAGGCTGCTGACTTTTCCTCCTTAGTATCAACAAATTTTTGTAGGCAAGTTCAGCTACTTTTTTTTACATCTAAATTTACATTGAATATTAAGAAATAAAATTAAATAGCTAGGACATCTTACTGATGGCCTTACAAAACAGACAATTTTGTCCTGAATGCAATGGTATTTTCAAAATATTTTTTGAAGATGTTTTAGATAGGTAAAAGTGATCAGGAAAATTCACAGCAATTCCTGCATTCATTACAAAAAAATTGCCAATTTTTACCACTAGGTGTTTTTGTGGCCACCCTATCCTGGGGCCTGCCTGGGGCAGACTACATGGAAAATAGATAGGGTGCTGTCAGATTTTTCATCTCCATCATCAGTCGCGTCCTTTTGTTTTTGTTATGAAAAATATGATAGGATTGTCTTTCAATTCTCTAATTCATTGTGGTTATTTCAGCCCTGTCCGAGCTGGTGCACAATTGTGATGACAGAAGTTGAGTTTTTCATGCATGCACTGTTTACTGAAATCCATGCACCATACATGAAATCCAAGGTACAGTGCTTGAACGTCCAGCACCCAGGCATGGTGCTAGACGTTTGAGCACCATGCCTGAAGGGGGGCTAGTGTACTAGACTGAGTGTTCCTTGGAACAATCCACTATTGCGAGCGCTGTAGCAGCTTTCGGCTTTCGGTTTTCACCATATTTTGTGGAGCTCATAACTCGTGAGCCAGTGCAAGTATCAAGTTCAAACTTGGTACACTTGTTGGTATTGGGATCTAGTTGTGCCTTTGGGGTCCCACCCCCCACACCCATCCGGTTCAGGGGCAAATGGGCCCAGATTGCCCATTGAATAACGTTCGTAACTTGACCAGACCTGGGCACAGGACAATGAAATTCCTTGTACTTGTAGATCCTAGGGCTCGAAAATTGCTTTCAAAGTTGCACCTCCCCCACCCACCCCGTTCAAGGGCAACTGGGCCCAGATTGCCCAGGAGTAAAGTTTGTTACCGTGACAGGAATCAACAGGTATCAAGTTGAAACTTGGTAGGTATGTGAGCATTGGGGTCTCTTTTTCTTTTTGCGGGCCCAAACCCCACCCCAACTTGGCTCAGGGGAAAGTGGGCCTAGTTTGCCCATGAGTAAAGTTTTTGACCAGTGACTGGAATCATACTCTAAGTTGGTATAGCCAAGGATATTTAGGTCTAGATATGCAATTTAATTGGTCCCGACCCCCCCCCCACCCTCTCCGTTCATGGGCAGCCGGGCCCAGATTTCCCATGAGTTAAGTTCGTCTCTGACACGTCTCAAGTTCAACTCTTGTATACTTGTGGATATATATGTACAGATGTAGGCCTATGTACAGATGCGGATTTTGGTGTAACAGCAACGCGGCGTACTTTTCTCTTCAAATGAGTTGGAAACTGGACGTTTTGTCATATGACCAATGATATGCCGATCTTAATGAAGTTGTGACAAGGGGGGTATCAGGCAATAAAATGATTTGGTTTTATTACACTTGTTATTACCTTGCTAATGGAAAAGGGGTTTAAGTTTAAGTTCTTGCAAGATTTTGAAGATCTTTTTTACATTTCTAAATGCGGTTTTTTAAGCTTTTAAACTGGAATGATTTCAAATTTATATTTTTTGGTTATCGGGGATGTGAAATATCTTGCTCTCGTATATAAGATGTGATAAACATTTTACTTTCACACGTGGAGTGTGACTTGTTCTTGAATACGACGATTTTTCTTAGTAGGTTTTTTCTTAAATATAGTAGTTTTTTCTTAAAATCAGTCGATTTTTCGTCAACACAGTCGTTTTTTTCTCAATAACTGTTGTTTTCATCTGCAAAAACAGTCAGTAAAAATGACCAGCCAGTCGGTAAATACCTTGTCCCCCCAAAACATTTTGGCTAGTAACAACTCTGCTAACTGGGACTAAAAAAATTCATGGAAAACATCATGTAGGATGAGCTGCATGGATAGATACTTTTAGTAGAGACGGCGACACCTGGGAAATATTTTTAGGACTATCTTAAATTTGTTATTGAAGTTACAAGTATTCTTCTGTTTTCATCTGCATCTCATCAGATTACATTTTTTTTGCCTTTAGGAGAATTATTCACTATCCAGAAGATGGCAAGTATACAGTAAAACCACTGAAAGTGTCCAAGCTTGGTGGAAGGGATCCAATCACAGGTGAGTAGGCCAAGTCAATTCATAGAATTTGTATCAATCCCAGTAACCAATTAGCCTACCGCACAACATTCCCACCAAGTAAACATAAAATAAACCACAAAGGAGGCAATCAATCTTTCATCCTCTACTGCACAAGGTTACTCCTTCGTACCTTTAATTTGTGCTTCTAACTAGAAGGTTCCTGCAGGCTTGAATGATGATGTAGTTTTTCCCAGAATAGTGTCATTTTTCGTGTCATCCAGCCGGAGCAGGCTCCAACGCTTCACAAGCTGCCAGTAGAAGAATGTGTGTGAAATGTTTGCCTCGGCGAATGCAATGCCTTTTCCTTTTCATCACAAGAGTTACTAGTGAGAGAGAGAGAGAGAGAGAGATACTTTAATTTAAAAAACGACTATCACAGCGCATGGTGCCGAACTTGCGCTTCACGTCAGATAATTAACTAATCAGGTAAAAACCAATCGTCGACAATAAAATGAATCAACAACAAAATACTAAATAGCCTAAATCACTGGTTAATAATATTTACAAACGACGGGATGAAGCTTTTCCTATATTTCTCGTGGATTGGTGGGAGAGGTTGAAGGGTGGGGACTTTCTGGGAGTTGGGTCTTTGAGGTCGGGATCGTAAGGGTTGAAAAGGCGGGGGGAATAAATCTTGGAAACGGGGATCTGTCATGGCTTTATTGCCAAACCGGGTACACAGGAGGGTTCTTCTCTCCGATAAGGTCTAGTGTTACTACTACCGAGACTACTACATGACTTAATATTGCTATTACCTATATACTGTTATCACCTGATATCAAAATTCATCACAAGGATTCAAGGAACAGGACAAATAGCAAGGGATAGTGCCATGGATTCATTTGAAGTGATCTGTTCCTGTTCTTCGCCTGTTTGAAGTGATTTCAAGTCGTGTCCTTTCTTTCCGCTATGTTCCTCTGTGTCTATTTCTGTTTTAAAGAAGTGGATTAAAGAAAATTTTCATTCATTCATTTTTAAGTGTCAGCCTGTTCATCTAGATATCTTCGTTTTAGGAAGGAAGGCTCATGGCAAGATTGGAGGTGGAGTGAAAATGGAACATCTATGGGTGGATACCAACCGCACTGCCCCAAAGGAAGGGCCGCCACTTGTGGAGCGTGTCTTGAAGATCCTGAAAGACTTGACAAGGAATTATTTTGTTGCCCTGACAGCCAGTGGGGATCAGTTGAGATACAGGGTAGCTACAACTTGCATGAAAGAGGGGGACTTGATTACGACGTATGGGAACATCCCACGAATTCCAGGTACAGTATTGACTATTAACTTACTAGTTTGGCCTGCATGGTTGGCATGAGTATTAGTGGTGAAGAGTATTGCCGAGAGCGCTTTCCACCCTTCTTAGAATAGTAATTATTAGTTAGCCTACTATTTTCGTTCTAACCTCTAGAAAAGTTACTACGCTGACCGTTTCAGCCTTCTCTAAGAGCGTGTTCCACCCCTCTACCAATAGTAACTATTAGTTACTATTTCCGTTCCAGCCTCACGAAAAGATACTACGCTGACCGTTCCAACCTTCTCAAATAGTAATTAATAGTAACTATTTGCTTACCACGCTCGGGAGCGTAGTTAGCGTAGTAACTACGCAGCTCTGCAACGTGATTGGTCCGATCAGCCCGCGGCCTGATATTTGACCGAAAAATTAAAAAAGCGTTCCAGCCTAGCGTAGTAACTACGGTAACTAGCGTAGTAACTACGGTAAGTAGGGTGGAACACGCTCTAAATAGTAACTAATTAGGACTATTTGCTTACCACGCTCGGGAGCGTTGTTAGTGTGGTAACTTCGATCTCTGTGATGTGATTGACCAGATCAGCCCAAGAAGCAAGGATCTGTGACGTCATGCGAAGTAACTACGGTAAGTAGGGCGGAGCACGCTTTAAGTATTTCTAGTGTTTCATTTACAACCGTGGTGTTTCATTATAAGTTCTCACCTGGGCTTCGTGACGAGCAGTCGCAAGTGCGATAATATGAGTTCCACGTTCTACTTAACGGATTAAAATGAACGTGAAGACATTATCGGTGAGAATCTATCTCTGATTTCAATATCACCACAACAGCCTGCCCAGTGTGTTTACGCGAATATAGTGCTAAGACTTTTCTATATCAAGAACCAGTGCCCGATTATCGCTTGCCACGGTAATCGAGGTTGAAGATCCCATTTCCTATAAGCACTATATTTTGAATTTTGGCTTGTTTTTATTTTGATCTTATCCTGATCATTTTAACGAAAACGGATAAAAACATTTTAACAAATCAACGTCCTAATTACGGTCTCGCCCATCCATTTTTATCGGCTTCGCGCCAGCTCCAACCAGTTCAAACAAGTTTATGAACTTTCACCGGAAAACCTGTTACCAGCTATCAGCATCGTTTGGCGAAGTGCCAGGAATCAAAGCAAATAGCAAAGGAATTGTCGTAAACCAACGCTGCCTGGTGAGGCTGCTGCGCATCTCGCGTGACCCAAAATAGTGGCTAGATGGCTCCAAGGCGCAAGAGTGTATTTTCCTGCCCAGTCTGTTCTAGCCCCGTCGGTCGGGGCTCTGTAAAGTGCAACATGTGCGAAGATTGGGTGCACTATAAGTGCGCAGAAATCCCTAAAAATGAATACCATCCGGATTGGATTTGCCCGGTATGTTTCAGTTCGGCCATATCTACTCCACTTGCTGAGGTTGTCGAACTTAGTGATGGTGACAACGGTACCCACACTAATACACCAAAAAAAGTGGTTATTCAGTGCATGACCCACGTAACCCCACGTCCCAACGACCTGGATCACGATTATGAAACTGATGATATGTTAGATTGCAGTGCCAACAGCTCTTTCTCAATTCTTAATCCAGTGGTTCATGAGTCCCTTGCTTGGGACAAACATGGTCTTACTTCTTACGGCCTCGCTTCGACCCCCTTTGTCCTAAAAGGTAGTGACCCCTCCTGTCCCGTGATAACAGGTCTTCGTTCCAAAGTGGAGAAGCAAGAGAAAACGATAGAAACTCAAGGATTGCTCATCGAAGAACTTCGCAAAACCATTGCAAGTTACCAACAAATATTGGTCCTAAAGGACCTACTGCAGCCCCGAAGTGAGAAACATTCGCAAACGGAAAGCTGTTATGTTAAATCGGTGTGTAATAGCCCGACTAATCAAAGTACAGCCAACGACTCTCCGATCCACGCGACTGCGTCTGGTCCATTGCCAAGTGAGTCCACAGTGCCCCCTGTTATTTGCCTGGATATAACTGTCGATAACACGGAAAACGGAGATAGCTTCGACATTGTCGTCAATAAGCGTAAGTGCCGTTTTTTCAAGTCCGGGCAATGCAAATCTGGAAGCAATTGCAAATTTAGCCATCGTGTTGCAGGGAAAAACACAGAGCGACAGAGCGATTTGAAGGTGACTGACGTGAGTGTAGAGGTTTGCGACGGAAATAAATCGATTGTGAATGATGTCACTGCACACGGCGCAGGTAGCCGTGAAATGAATGTAAGTGTTGACAATGTTGATTGCGCAATTAGTCCAGTTATTTGTTCTTGTTTTTATTGTTTTGACCCTAGCAAAAAATTTAACAAGGTTTTAGAGCCGCGTATTTCTGAAAAAAGTTTGAAATCTTCGAATTCGGTCCCGACTGGGGAAGAACCGAGAATATGCCGCCACTATCGAAAAGGGCACTGTAGTTATGGTGTTAAATGCAAGTTTCTTCATACCGAAGGACCCAAACAATCGAGTGTGTGTAATAGTCGAGTCGACAGTCGAGTACGCAGAAACATGACGGATATTGCTTGCAAATTCTACGCCAATGGACAGTGCAACCGTGGTCCTGTGTGCAAGTTTACGCATGTTTCGAAACAGACGAAAGTTTGTTACAAATATTCTAGCGGTCGTTGTTTTAATCCTAGTTGCAAATTTGTACACGTAGTTTTACCACGAAACAGCATTTATACTTCGAATACAAGTGTCGGACAGCGGTTGTCCCATGCCAGCGATCGGACTAACGCGCGGATTGCTGCACCGAGCCAGCCTGGCCAAACTGATTTTGAAAAAACACGTTACGGGCCCCCAGTTCCTGACACGCGCCGCCCACCCTATGCTTTGATTGCGGGATCACAATGGCAAAACCGTTTCGCTCCTCTAAACGAAATGGCTTCTTCTGACATGCCTTTTTTTCACCAAGTTCGCCCTCTATCGCTGCCTCCGTTTCGGTTCCCGCCTCCGCCACTCATGAGCTTCCCTCGGAGCTTCCCAGCAATCTTAGCATAGGGTTGCCGGTTGTGACGGACCAAGGTATGGATGAGAGATTGGAGTCAGTCTCGGAACCGGCATCAGTCTCTACCCTCCCCCTCCCTCTCCCCCCCGATCCTGCCCCGGGATCAGTGGGAGGTAAGAAATTTAAAAATAAAGCGATATCCCGTGAATTTAATGATAAGCGTTACGTGTTTCCTTCCTTCCTCTACAGCAATGCGGAAAGTTTAAACCTGGAAAAATTAACTGAACTTGAGACCTCGGCCCAAATGCTTGGTTCTTCCGTTATCTGTGTAACCGAGGTCCATCGACAAGATTTAAATTTATTAAAAGTTCCAAATTTCTCTTCTTTTGTTAAACTTCGCCCTGATGACCATCCCCTTGGGAAGAAAGGAGGAGGAGTTATGACCCTGGTACATGAAGATTTTAAACCTCAGCTTTTAACTATTCCTTTCCTTGATGAAAAAGATGAGATTATTTGGGTGAAAGTACAACCTAAGCGACTCCCTAGGCCGTTCTCTGCGGTAGCGGTGTGCGTTTTCTACTATTCACCTGGTCAGCCCGCTGCCGCAAGAAAGGCGTTTTGGGAGAAGCTGCAGGAATCAACGGATTACATCCAGAGAACACATCCATATTTTGGAGTAGTTATACTAGGAGATGGTAACGAGCTGGATACCAAATCGCTGGCCGGGTCACTTAGTCTTAAAAGCGTGGTTAATTTTCCGACGACCAAAGGTGAAACTTCTCTGGATGTGATCCTGACAAACCTTTCTAAATATTATCAAAATCCGAGTAAACTAGCACCACTTGGTGGTAGCTACCATTATATGCTCCAGTGGAACCCTTTTGAGAGAGTAGAGATTCAATATTCGGTAACTGAGGTTACTTCTAGACCAATTACAGACACTGGTCTGTTGCAGTTCGGAAACTGGATTACGGAGGAGAACTGGACTTTGGTTTCTGCAGCGAAGGACTTGGATTCCCAAGTTGAGGAATTTCATGGTAAAATCAATGAAAAATTTCTTGAGTGCTTTCCTGAGCGTAAAACTAAATTTTGTTCTAGTGACAAACCGTATGTAAATTCAAAAATAAAGCGACTAATTAAGCGCAAGTTATACCTCATTCGAAATGACCAAAAAGAGCAAGCAAAAAAATTGGCAAATGAAATTAAGTGGAAAATAAAAGAAGCACAGGCTACTTATTATAAAAATGAGGTGGATCATCTTTTGGAGTCCAAGCCGTCGCAGTTCTTCAGTAAAGTTAAAAGTCTGACTGGAAAAAGTTCTCAACCAGTTGATTTCATGAAGGAGGAGCCACCAGAGAAAACTGCGAATGATTTAAATTCCCATTTCGCTGCAGTTGTGCAGTCTTATCCACCTCTTCCACCTGAAGACCCTCCACAAAATTTAACTGCTCCTTCAAATGATAATTTAATGCCTGATATTTCTTTGTCAAGTGTAACCCGTAAGCTTTCTAAGTTAAAAAGAACTTCTGTTGCTCCTTTTGATATTCCAGTTGTTCTCGTTAAAGCATTTGCTAAAGAATTAGCTTTCCCCTTTCAGATAATCTACAATAACATAACGCGAACAGGCTATTTCCCAAAGAAATGGAAGAAAGGTTTTATCACCCCTATTCCAAAGAAAGGAGCACCTAATGATTTCTCTGGTGTACGGCCGATCACAGTTACATCAATTTTCAGCAGAATTTATGAAAGTTTTGTTGCCTCATGGCTTAAAGAATATCTCTTAAAAGTAACTGATCGAAAGCAGTTTGGTAACATTCCTAAGTGTTCGACAGTCCATTACCTAGTTAATTTGATCGATTTTATTTTAAAACATCTAGATGAACCTGGCAAATGGATAAATTTAATTGCAATTGATTTTAAAAAGGCATTTGACCTTGTTGACCATAAAATTCTTTTAGAAAAAATGGCTGAAAAAAATATACCCAATTTTATCGTAAAAATCATCAAGAGCTTCTTGACAAACAGAGAGCAAACTGTAAAGTATAAAGGCCATTTGTCTACTTCTTTACCAGTTTTTTGTGGAGTTCCACAAGGAACTGTGATCGGTCCGCTGTGCTTCCTCCTCATGATAAATGAAATTGCTGCTGGGCTGGAGGACAGATGGAAATACGTTGACGATTTGTCCCTAGCGGAAGTCGTGTCTGAGGATTTGAAAAGCAACGCTGCCGGTTTCATCGACCAGATTACCTCAGAGGCGACTGAACTAAATATGATCGTGAATAAAGATAAGTGCTCTGTTACGACTTTTTCTTTTCTTCGGAAAACTCTTTCGAACCTCCTATCGACCCTGGGCTCATCAGTGATAAAACTACGCTACTAGGTGTAGTGATCTCTTCTGACCTTTCATGGCACGAAAATACTAAGACAGTTGTAAAGAAAGCTAACAACGCAATTCAAATGCTAAAAACACTGAAAAAGTTTCGAGTTCCTAAGGACAAGCTAAAGCTAATGTTTTGCTCTTTCATTCGACCCTTAGTCGAATATGCTTGTCCGGTTTGGCACTTTGCTCTTACCCAAAGTGAAACTGATAAAATAGAGCGAGTTCAGAAGAGATCGCTCCAAATTATCTATGGCGGTTCCCCCCTACCATACTCCTTTTACCTCAAAGAATTTAAAATTGAATCCCTTTCTTCCCGCCGCGAAAAACTATGCCGCAACTTCGGTTCCTCCCTTCTCCAGCACCCCCTGTACCGTTCATTCCTTCCCCCACCCTTTGTTCCTGCAAGATCTCGTCCCCCCCGAGAAGTGGCTGAGAAGGTTCCCAAACTGACCCCAATCTACTGTAACACTATGCGTTACAGTAGAAGCTTTGTGCCTGCAATATAATGATGTTTAGCATTTTTCTGCTTTGTTGACAATTTATGTTTGATAACTTTATTTATGACTAAAAAACATCGTATTTGGGCTCTGCCCACGAGAGATATGTTTTGTTTATTATTAAATGAATGAATGAAATGAATGAATAACCGTGGGCGGTATAATAGACGAGCTCTTGGTCGGCTGTATTCAACTTTTTGCGACCATTCTATCTTTTATGTTTCTGGTATATCCTCTTCTAAGAAAGACCTTTTTTTTATATATGCTACGGCGCTCCGATGGCGCTAGTCGTTAGCGCGTCGGGCTCTTGACCGGAAGGCTGAGGGTTCGAGTCCCCACGGGGACTAGGGACGTTTGTCCTGAAAAAACATGAGGTTTCTCTCCGATAAAGTTATTTTCGTTACTGTAAGTTCCTTCTTTACCTCCCCCCTTGGCATCGGAATAGAGTAATTATTCGTAAGTTCGGTGTTCCGGATATTTTGGAGAAATTAGGGGAGAGCGGGGTACCATGAACCACATTTGTATTTTGATTTTTTTTCAGACGAACCAAATGAGCTTTCAGCATCTTTTTCACTTCAAAATGTAGCTTATTTATCGGCCGATCTCCGAGTAATTTTCTTTGAAATGTAATTTATCCGAGTGGAACACACCGACGGTTCTAGAAAACTTGGTCAGCTGGTTCATCGTACCCCACCCCCTGGGTACCATGAACCACCCTCGGGGCACGATGAACCAGAATGATTGATCTTATAATATTGTGTAATTTTCGTGTAATATATAAAGGTAAAAGCTACTAAATGTAGAGAGATTAAAAAATACCAACAAAATCTTAACCAAGTGGGAATCACCCGACGTTAACTCCAAAAATAATTATCCCTGCTTAGCCGGATGTTCCACCAAAAGGGTATGACTTTCGGAGGTGAAACACCACTTGGAACTTCAAACTGAATCGCGTCATTGGTGGGAACGAATTCCTGGTTGTCCAAATGCTTCCAGAACTCCACTTCAAGGTCCAAATTATTAATTAACATTGGACATTCCCTCTACAACCGTCAACCACTGGTTCAATGTTCCCCATGGCAAGTGGTTCATCGATCCCCCCGTGCATAGGAATTGCTAAAAAATAGCTAACTAAAAAAGTAATAAACGGAACGTAAAGCGCAATTCACAGTCTTAAAGCCATGATATTATTCCATTGGAAACCCGACAATCATCCTGATCTGACAGGTTTATCACCTGAAAAGTAAACAAACATTCTTAAACAATTTTTTTACTTTACCACCCCAAAAATAGTCTTATTGCCGTCACGAGTCGAGTATTGGTCCATACTGAACAGAACTACATCAGAACCTAGAGGGACCAGGGGTCGATATTGGATGAAAAGGAGGAGCAATCACACCAACAGGAAGTGGGTGATACAGCCCTGGTTTATGGTACCCCGTGGTTTATGGTACCCCGCTCTCCCCTACTAATGCTACACAGGAAGCTGTCGGGCCCAGCCTACTCTCGTTTTTCACCACACCACCCCCTTACCCCCCTGTTTATGTGCTAGTGTTATTGTTTGTATAGTTATTTTAGTATTTTCTTCCTTTCTTTTTCTTTATTGTACTCCACTTGCCATTCCTCTGGAATTTGTGGGTAATAAATAATTATTATTATTATTATTTTGAACATCTCCCGACGGTTATCATTTCAGTAAGACCCAAGGAGGGCGATGCCCATCCACTTGGAGCTCTGCCTCTTGGCACCAAAGTCTGCTGCGTGGATAACACACCAGGATCCGGTGCTAAGTTTGCCATCCACGCCGGCCTGCAGGCCACAATTACTCGGAAAATAGCAGACCGCGTCTGCATTATGCTGCCGAATAAACAGGAGTATGCCTTGCATAAAGAATGCATGGCCACGGTGGGTGAGTTGATCCGTTTTTCAGTGGCGTAGTTCAATGACTTGGGTTATGGAGTATTGAGCAAATCTGGAGTGTTTTGCCGAAAAGAGGATGTAATTTGTTCAGTCAGGTCCAAGTCTCGCTACGTTTTGGGCAGATGCCTTAGTTTAGGATCGTTGGGATCAAACGCCAGTTGGGAACAAACAGTGGGCCTTCCTATAGAACGTCTGTTTTCAGTTTCATTTTTTTTTCAGTTTTATTTGACCATATGTAAAGAAAAATATACACAACTAATAAAAATATTCCTGCCAGGAAAGCACAAAAGGAGTGCATGGCTAGCGCAAACAGTGAGGGGGGGGGGGCAACAGTTGGCCTTCCTAGTATCCCACGTAATCAGATGTTGATGATTCGAATAAAATTTAGAATATGAGTATTCAAAATTCTTCAGTGATTTAAAGTTTAACTGAAAAGCCAACTTATTTGTGTGTCATTTAATTGGATACACTGAATTATTTGGATTCTGCAAAGGGATTTTTTGATTTTCCACTATCTGCTCTAGTTATGAGGCTCAGAATAGCTCCGGCCGTCCCCACAGCGTAAATTCTACTATGACGCGGGAAATTTTAATCTCAACACAAATGCGGCTTTTCAGTGGACAATGGTGAGATTGGTGACGATTGCTTAGTGCCTGAACAAAAAAAAATGATAAATCTTTCTCGTAAGGCATACAACAAAAATACAAGTGCATAGAGGCACCACAAATCACACGAAAATTCCACTATTTGAAGATCGATTATTCGTGAATAGCGGAAAAACGAAGTAACTCATTTTCAGCAGGTCTTCAAGCCAATTTAAGTGAATAAGTGATGGGTAACTAGACTGTCCTATCCTAGCCCTTTTCGGTTAAACTTTAAGCGTTTATCATACCGTAACTGGCGTTTGGCATAGATTGTCTTCAGCTTGCCGCTTCGCACATGCGGTCGGTTTGGCTGGTAGTGGCTTTCTTTAGCCCTTGATTGTTGGTCCAATCTAAAAACACTAGCTCCGTCCACAGGTTACCATGGCAGACAGAGACGCCAGTTCCATCTCAAACTTGCAGAAGTTGGGCCGAAACCTCGTATCGATGTATCCTTAGACGGACTATGAATGCGTTTCCACGGCCTTTTGTGCGGCCCACAAGTGTGTTTCCGCGACCAATAAGATTTTCGTGGCTCGCTTTATGGTTCAAATTCGACAAACAACTGCCGAGGTGATTGTCGATTTTGGCGGGACATTCAAATTTATAGCAGCAAAACAACATCAAAACAATAAAATAAAAAACTTTCTCAAGTCTGTAGACAAAACTGAAGATCCTTTTTGCACGGACTGATAAGGACGAAAGCCTGGAGTTCTATTTGTTTAAATTTTTACATGATTTTCATTTACATTTTCAGACATTTGAAATTACCGCCCAAAAAAATAGACACGACGGCATTTCCATAATTTTCAACTTGTGGCTTGTGTTTCCGCGAAAACCAAGTGCCAAACAAGTGTGTGGCCCACAATTGTGTCACGGAAAACCGCCTTATTTCATGCTGATAGGTTATCTTTGTTGCCGGGGCTGTTTCAGTTGCCTGCTATTAAAGGAGAGCGCCAGGGGCTAGAAACTTTTCTTTGTATTGCCGCCTTCGGTTTTTAGAGTAATAAATAACATCATAGGGTTTATGCAGTTTAAATCCTACTATGTATAAAATTCCGCGGCCCTTCAGATAATCAGTGGCCAGTCCAGACCTTACACACATACAATGCCATGTTTTTGTTAAACAGGCGGAGATTGTTTTGCCGAGTTCCTTTAATCTTAAGTCAAATTTTCACTAAATTTGTATCATATAATCATTGTAAATTTATAGAATAACTTCTATAAGCTGACTACGAAGATTTTTAATAAATATTAAAATAAAGATTTGAATATAATTTAGTACATTATTAGTCAAGAAAGAGGTAAAAAGAAGCATTCGGAACACTAATCGCTATACTAGCGATTGGGGTCTTTGGCTTTGTCGTATGAGCTCACTAGAAGGTGTCCAGAAGAAGAAAGAAAAATAACTAATCGAATAATAAAAAGCAAACACTCCCAAAATAAGAATAAGGCTAAGTAGTCCAAAAATAACATTGCCCTTGTAAGTCAAAATTGAATCATCAATAGTTTGGGGGAGGAATCAGTTGCACTCGTAATCAGCCAATAAAATGAAGTAATCTTTCTTTAATTAGGCCGAGTTTCTAACCCTGAGTTCGAGTCTACTCCCATTGGCAGTGCACAGATGAACCGGCTTCTCGGAAACCGGCCTTGCTCCGGTTTGTGGCACCGGAAAACCGGAATTCACGGATTCAAGCGGAAGGGGCCAAAGAAGGTGAAGGTGACGGATCCTCTTCCCGAGCATGAGCTCCCAACGACGTTGACCTTGGAAGGAATGCCGAAAATTATGGTTCGTCCACCCATTAGGAAGCTGGTGCCATATTAAGTTTTGTATTTAGGTTATAAATTAAATTCCCAAAAAAGGAGGCCTTTCAGTATTAATTTGAATGGCTAAGCAATCAGTGCTGAGTTGTGACAAGGAGCCTTTTAGATTTTCATGTGTTCTTTACTCTCTTCGATTATGTAAAAAAAAAAAAACGAACTACGGTACTGGGGAGCTGTAGTCCTTCGTGAAAAGAAGGGTTCTTGTGTTCTTCATACACTATTAAAGATTCACAGCAGATAACGTAATGATGCGCGGTTTCAACAGGAGGCACTTAGCTGTTATGATTTTTCAGACGTTACGCATAAAAGCGTTATGCACGCAAGAAGAGCCGAAACACCACCGAAAAAACATCTGCTGACTTTTTTGTTCATCATCGTGTTATCGGAAAAGCCAGCATATGCTTTTTCGGCAATTTTTCCGCTCTTCATGACAATGCTTGTTGTGTATAAAGTTTGAAAAACATAACAGATAACATTCCAAGTGTTATCTGTTGAAACTTTGCATCCTTGTGTTAATATGTTATGAAATTCTGCCAGTGTAGTTATTCCCAGGCCCTTCCACTAGCCCGAGTTCTCGGCCATCTTCTCCCCCCCCCCTTATGAATTTCCTTGGTTTCCGCTAGACATGGAGCAGCTATTAGAAAAGTAGACGAGCGCTCTGCATGTTACTTCGGTTGTTACCTTACGCTGGATGACGCCGAAGAATTTGGTGAAATTCAAACCTAATAGACGCCTTGTAGATCGGTGCTATTGAACCGGAATACCAAAATCTGATGTTCGTTGGATACCCTGCAGACACAAAAATTGTTGACATATGCTTAGATCCCAAGCGGTATGGAAACTAGTAGCATTTTAATTTCTTCGACACTAGAATCCAATAAAAATAAGTGAGAAGAAAGCCAAGATCAACAGTGATAGTCCTTGGCTTGGAATGCTGGCTGCAGACTTGGGGCAAATCGTTCCGCAATTTGTGGCACTGAAGAACGTGTGAAGGACCTCGCTTATCACGTCTGCTGCGGTTGCACACCTCAAATCATCAGTCTTCGTTGCTCGGACGTTGCAAGTTGCCGTTGTCACCAGCAAACGGCTGAAAAAAAGCGATATAGGCAAGCAATGTGGGTCGTGTTCCACCCTATTTACCGTAGTGACCACGCATGAAGTCGCGGTTTCTGGCTTCTTGGCGTCAAGCGGTAGGAGCGGCCTTAGTTCTGACGAACTTGGCTTGCTTCTTGTACTTGTGCCAGGGCGGAAGCTGTGCAGCCTTCCCTAGCAATAGCAGCTGACGGACCAAGACGTGCCATGAATTTCAGTCGCTGGTGAAACAGAAGGGATCCCACATTCTTCCATGCCGGCCTCCGATGGGCTCAGCCACGTTTTGCGTTGGGCTTTCATGGAGTTTCTTCCATCCGAGAAGAGCCTTCTTCGCCAGGGTGGAGTCTTCTCTTCTGCTCACGTGGCCAAACCAGGGAAGTCGGCGTTTCTTTACAAAAGAGGCTTCGTATTTTTTTTACGTCGCCTTATTTCGTTGTTGCTGAGGCGGTCTCGGAGTGTCAACTCCCACGATTTTTCGGAGGCATCCATGGTAAAAACAAAATAAGGGATTGGGCCTTAACGGGGGCTTGGCGATCATAGTTTGTTCGCCCAACCTCACCGCCCCACCCTCTGATCGAAAGAAATATTGTTTCGCCGAAAAGTCAGGCGTGAAGTAAGGGAGTGAGTAAGCGTGAAGTACCACGGTATCTGTTACCATGGTAACTGGATCTGCAATTATTCGTTGCAGTTAAACTTGATCTGCCATTAGTCGTTTTTGCAGTTACCGTGGTATCTGACATACGGTTGCTCTGCAAAAACGACAATTGCAGAAATTGCGCTTTTCGAAGACATCCCAAAAGAAAAACTGATATCCAGTCAAATCAACAAATGCTAAACTTCTCTCTCACCAATTTGACAAAATTTGATGAGAGTGAGATGACTTTTCAGACACCAAGATCAGTTACCACGGTCGGACCGTGCTATCTGAATATCAGATACCACGATCACTGGCCAGATACCACGATAGCTGCTAAAACGCCTTTTGACCGTGGTATCAGATACCACGGTAACTGCGAAACGACTTTAGACCGTGGTATCAGATACCATGGTATCTGCAAAAGCGCAACTATTAGAAACTTTGTCCCAAATTCGTGCTTTGACTACCGCTGCGATTAAAGAAATAACAGTACATCAAATGTGTCTTCTTTCTCTTTCCATCGATAAGAGAACTGGGAACAAGTTGCACTTTCGCAGAACACGTTTTCCCTTACGTTTTTCTGATTCCGCCCGTCCCCCCAAAAATGCTGGAAACTTGACGAGCCCAAGGGAATTCGGCAACTGTCTGTGAGCATTTGGCTTTACGTCAAGGCACTTACTTGCATTCCTGCAGATCCAGTGAGGTCCGCAGAAAATCGTTAACATGGTCAAGCTGTGCAGCCTTCGTTGTGCAGGATAGGAAGGAGGCAAGACTCCAGCAGTGTGGATTTGCGAGAAGACCTGAAAACAAGGAATACCAACTCCTTAGGATGTTACGTCTAAAAACGTACCGATTTGCCGACGAGGCTAAAATTACAGGCTTCACCACACAAACTTTCCTTTTATTTCTGTTTACAAAAAAGATATCGTTTTACCGACAAGACTTAATCTTTCCGACACACCGGAGTGATCATCCGGGTGAAACTACGGGCATTGGTTCAGAGGCGTCACTACTAGGTGGTGGGGGACCCCCCCCCCCAATGTTGTCGGCCAGTCGGTAAAAAAAAGCCGGTGCCGCGATTTTTAGTAAAAACAGTCAATTTTTTCTTAGAAATAATCGTTTTTTCTTAAAATCAGCCGATTTTTCGTTAACAAAGTGGTTTTTTCTCAATAATAGTCGTTTTTATCGGCAAAAATATTCGGTAAAAATGACCAGCCAGTCGGTAGATACCTTGTCCCCCCCCCCAAACATTTTGGCTAGTGACGCCTCTGCATAGGTGAACTAACGTTATGGGTATGGAATACATTGTGATGTTGGATACGATCGTGCATCCTTGTGGTCAGAAGAGATGACATAAGCTCGACAACACTTTGAGAAAGGGTGCGTATCGCCCGGAAATGCACTAATGTCACCCATTAATACTCATGTTCCAATATTCTAAGATACGTTTCTCAAAGATTACAAACGCGTCCCGGCGTTTTCAGCCTCTCGCGGTCCCACTGGTTTAAATGAGAAACACGGACAAGTTTGCACAAGTGGTATTTCTGGCCAATGAGCTCCTAAGGTTGAGGTTCTTTTAATCAACAATACACTTTACAACAATACAAATCGATCACTTGAGGCCGGCAATGATAGCTCGTGCAGCCTCGAAACTGATATGCGGGATCCTGATCTGTCTGAAAAGAGTCAGACACGGCAAGTGCAAAAATCAGCGCCGTGCCGTTAGGGTGGAAATAGGAGTTTGAAGTAACGGAAACGAGAACGGACGGAACGATTAGGATGTACAGTGAAGCAGGAGGCAATGTTCTTGTAACCGAGGAAAAAATTCGATGGCTTGGGATTACAGTTGCACAAACTATGCGAAAGATTTGCGAAGAGGCAGTCAAGTCAGCTGTCAATGGAATTAGGTTTGGTTACTCCAAAATTGTGCCAAACCGTTCGAGATATAGCAGACCTGGGCTTGGGAAGCTATATACCGCCTTTTGTGCACCCTATATTAACTTCCTTGCCGGATTACATTCTATACTCAGGAAAAAGGACCTTCGGCGCATACGCTCGACATACTTCAGATATCTGAGATTTCTTCTCTACCTACCACGGCGTACACGGAACCGCTACCTGATCCGCCGTCTGTCAATGTCCGACCCTTTGTTGACGCTTGAAGCCCTCTCCTCTAATTTGTGTTCTCCGATTGGAAATTTACCTGTCCACGATCCTATCAATGTGATTCTAAATTAGTGAACCTCTATGGAATTAGTTTTGAGTGTTTTGCTACTATTTTATATTTCTTTGTATTTTTACTGCACTTACGCCCTCGGGCAGTGCGTCATAAATTCTTCATTCATTCATTCATTCAGTAACACAGATAAGAGTTATTTTAAAGTTTAACCAAAAAGGGCTAGGATAGGACAATCTGGTTACCCATCACTTATTCACTTAAATTGGCTCGAAGACCCGCTTATTACTTCTTTGTTCCGCTATTCACGAATAATCGATTTTGAAATAGTGGAATTTCGGTGTGATTTGTGGTGCCTCTATGCGCTTGTATTTTTGCTGCATGCCTTACGAGAAGATTTATCAAAAAAAAATTTTCAGGCATTAAGCAATCTTCATGACTAACCTCACCACTGCCCACTGAAAAGCCGCATTTGTGTTGAGATTAAAATTTCCCGCGTCATAGTAGAATTTACGCTGTGGGGACGGCTGGAGATATTCTGAGCCTCATAACTAGAGCAGATAGTGGAAAATAAAAAAATCCCTTTACGGAATCCAAATAATTCAGTGTATCCAACTAAATGACACACAAATGATTTGGCTTTTCAGTTAAACTTTAAGTGTTTTCCGGCAATAAATAGGCTACGTCCAATGGAAGTGCCTCTTGGAGGTATTCTCGACAAGGTCGACCGCTACACATAAAAACATCACATCCCAGTGCAGTGCGTACAAGAGACCCGCTGCCCACAGTGGGGCAAGTATCCGTGAAGCAAAAAGCGCGAGTTTCATCCAGACCAGGAGCTAGAAGCACGAAAGAAGACGATGGGGCTTCCGTGCAGTTCTGGGCAGCCCTTTTACTCATCCCGCTTTGCGTTCTTCATTTGGAAGCCGCGCAAGTCTTATGGGTGCAGGCAGTGCGGATCAGTGTGGAGAAATGCTAACTTACTGTTTAGTATGGATTTATCGGCTCCACAAAGGCTGTAGTGGACGGCCCGAAGTCCTTGCAGCCACATATCAAATTTGTCCCGCCCCTCACGGGCGTTGCAGTCAGTATCTATGACGTCAGAAGTGCAGCGCAGGGCATCGTCCATACCGCTAGATGGCAGAAGAGATTAAGGCAGGATGAAAAGGAGGCGTTGCGGACCTTGTTTCACACTGAGTTCGTTTCCGACGTTTTGCCTCTGTCGGTGTTTCCCAGGAAGGATGCGTTTGAGTCCGGCAGCTACCATTTTGCGTTTCAGACTTACCGTGTCTGCTGGAAAACGCGAAGCAGTCTCTGTGACGAGGAGGTAAGGCCTTTCTCGAGACTTCTAGATGAAATAGGCACAAAACAACAGCTCGCAATCTCCTTCGTCAGCAAAGCTAAGCTACTTCATTTCCGCTACATCACTGTCCTTGGTCAAGGACGGCAATCCGTGGCTTGAGGCAAGTTATTCGACGCATGTCTGCTTTTCCCTAGATTTCTATAAGTAGGGTAACCGTTTACAATCTGGGAATGGGGCTTCTCGTAAAGAAAAATCACACAACTGGTCCGTCGATCACTGAAGCGCCTTGTTGAGGATTCGAACTGGCATTATACCGGTTCAGCGGTCCATGCGGATTAATCTCTGTTTGTCCCATCCTCGCATTATTATCAGCATCCATCGTAAAGACATAATATAGATAGTTAATGAACAAGTGAAGCTTTACTGAAGGGCAGTGCACGTTTTGTTTCCCTTATTTTTCTCTCTTTTTCATCTAAAGTTGAAACCATAGGTTATTTTTTCCTCTCCTCCCTTTTCTTTATATAAGGAGGGTTTTCGCCAGTTGGAAAGCAAAGTCGGAATCACTTTCCGGTGGTATTCGCGCTACGTCGGAAAGTTGCTGGGCTTTCCCACCCGGTTTTCGCGCTTTGGAAACCGAAGCAGCTTTCCTGGAAAGTGATTCCACGAAAATAATGGAAAGCTCCGCGGAAAAATGATTTTTTCGGCGGGAATTTCAAAAGTATGGAAAAAAAAACAGTGGAAGTATCACTAATAAATAAAGAAAAATTGCAAGCGTTGTTAGGATGACTTCGGTGAATTGTATGAGATTCAAAGAAGTACTAAAGTGAACCATATTTATTCGAAAGAGCTTGTAATTCAATATTTTACCGGCGACGTCTGCTTTCCATGCGTTTTTGCGATCAGTCCAGCGGGAAAGTGGAAAGTGATTCCAGGAATAGCTTTCCCACAGTTTTCACGATGCGCTTCGCTCGCCGGAAAGTGATTTCGCGAAAACCCTCCTATAGAGTCTTCAGTCAGTTGATTATGTTTGTTGCTTAATTAAATATCGGTTATTTCCCTGCCCTAGCCAAGCACTCCTTTTGTGCTTTCCTGGCAGGAATGTTAATTGTGTATTTGTTGTCTTTAAATATAGTCCAGTGAAACTGAAACGTCGAACGGCTCGTGCTTTTTTTCTACTGAAGGGGTAGAATTAAACGCTGTGATAATCGTTGGGAGACTAGTAGGCGCTGAACCACATGATGATTCTGAACTGGGATATGGGGAATTGCTTTAACCCCTCCCACAGCAGGATGCGTCAGGAAATATGGGGATTGGCACTGGATTAATGAAGGCCAGTTGGGTACACGTCGCAAGTTCTATTTATTGCCTTCGCGAGTGCTCTCCGCCGAAAATTAGCAGAATTTCTGCCAGATATTAACAAAAAAGGGACATGTAACAGTGTAGCCTACGGGTGTGATGGCCAATCCCCTTTAGGGGTCATACCTGCAGAGATCAGTGACGTTCCGTTTGACGCATTCCGGGCTCTTCACTCGCGTCATCTGGCAGAAAAGGTTGGACGTAACGTCAGTGAAACAGTTATCGGCCAGCTCGGGCTCACAAGGGTCTTGGCCATTTATCACCCCTATAAAATGGAAACATCGCACACATTTTAGACAGAAAGAAAAATAGTAGCTGCGTTCTTGCCCTCGGAGTACTAGTCTCTGGTTTTACCTAAGGCGTTTCTGTATTCATTTGTTTTAAACTGTTTTGGACTATAACGAGTGTCTGGTTATTTCTCACCGGTGCGGACTTACTTAGAACCTGTCCGTCGGTTCTAGCAGGGACCAGAGATGGGCGAATCCGACCATGAAAGGATTCGAATCCGAATCCAGGGCTAGGTACGAATCCGATTCCGAATCCACCATTTCATGCTGAGGATTCGAATCCGGAATCGAATCCGGATTCGAATCCGCCTTTACGAAAATCAAATCATATGCGTAGGTTATAGTTTAAAAATCAGGGGTGGCAAAAATTACTGGTGTCTAATGTAGTCGGGTAACCTGACAGATTACTGATGATGGTTGGTGGTGGAGATCAAAAAGTTGGATTGCCTAAGCCCACTGTGTAAAAATTAGGAGGAGGAAGTAGAAGTATGTAGACTAGAAATTTGAGCGGAGTCCGAATCCGAATCCAGCCTGACAAGCAGAAGATTCGAATCCGGCCAAAAGGACGAATCCTGGATTCGAATCCGAATCCGGATTCGGATTCGCCCATCTCTGGCAGGGACCCATACATTTCCTGTAATGCCTCGCCATTCAGGGGGCTTGTCAATAAGAGATTTCTGATGCTATGTTGACCGAACGGAAGATAGTTCGAGAAATACCCACGGTCCAATCACGTCCAAGGCCAGATAGACAAAATTTGGGATTGGCTGCTGGCGCCTTGGGGGAGGAGTCTCTTTGGTGCGCACGTCCAATGAGGCAAACAAGAATGCCGATTCGACCCAACTGGGATTTTTGGAAAGTAGGCAAGGATCGGACAACATAGCAACATAGAAGCATAGGAAATGACAAGCCCCCTGTAAAGGAGATTTACGGGTCCCTGGTTCTAGTGGGATCAGCAGTGAGACGGAAAACGTGTTATAGGAGAAGGCCGTGACACTGGTGAAAAAGGCCAGAAACATTCCGGAGTGTAGCGAAAATGTTCTTTGATCTCACTCTATCGCAGGCCTGTGCAAATTTTGGGAAAGTTTCACGACCCCCTTATCTACGGCCGGCTTTTTTGAGGAATACGACACTGATAAATTTACCCTCATCATTGTCGAGAACCTCACTTGGAACCTCAGGAGAGCAATGGCTCGAAAAGAGTCAAACACGGCGTATGCAAAGGTCAGTTTAGTGCCGTTAACGAATATCGCGTTTAGTGAAGCAGTAATTTAAGTAATACGGGTCCTTATATCGAGGGACTGCGAGGAATAGGCCGTGATCGTGTCAGGACTGATACAGCGAATGATACAGCGAATACCATAAACAAAAGGGAGGGAAGGGAGGGCAAATGAACCCTCATTACGCCAGTGCTCCTATTAGTGGGTACCAGGATTAAACTTCACCTAAGTTAGGTTTGTTTAATCCTACGATTATACCCCCTTGGGCACTGGCTTCATTCGAGTTCATTTGAGGTAATGATGCACCGATTCGACCAGAAACTATCCGAGAGAAGTTCTGGCGTCTGAACCGAGATCACCACCGGGCTACCCAAAACAAAAGAAACCTCAGCTCCATCAAACATTATTCCAGGTAGGTATATTTTTTTTTACTTTACTCATGATTTTTGGATAGGCTACGTCAAATGTTGGGTACGTCCACAGCTTGGAATAGCTTATGCCAAACGTCAGTTACCCTATGCCAAATGCTGGGTACCCTAGCCCAATGAATACCGATGATTTCAGTGAACTTCAGGAAACAATCAATCAGAAATCCTTTATAGAAGGAATGGGTTCAGGGTCAGGGTGTTCAGCATTTGGCATAGCCTAAACCAACCTCTGGGCATACCCAACGTTTGGCATAGCCTATCCAACCATTAGAAATTTGTACGACCTTAATAACCTAAACACGTACGTACACCTTCCCCCGAAAGAATGAAAGCAAATTCAAATGATCTATATGACCTAGACAAGCCTCTCCCCCACCCTCTCCCGCGAAAAAGAACAAAAGCGTATAAAACAAAACAACTTACCAAAAGTTAGCAATAACGGAACAGTAATCCACCAAACGTTAATTGAGCACATTCTGGAGACGTAATGGTCTTAGAAAAGAGATAAGTGGGTGGGCGTTATTCGGTGACGGATGCTCAGCGACACCGGGCGGAAACCCACTTCTGTTTAAACGGATTAGTCAGCTGAGATTTTGTTTCGGCCCTTCTTGCACTATCAGAAGTATTAGTTGTGTTTATTTGCAGATACCATGGTAAGCCCTAAAGTCGTTTTCGCAGTTATCGTGGTATCTGATACCACGGTCAAAAGGCGTTTCTGCAGTTGTCGTGGTAACTGATATTCAGATATCACGGTCCGACCGTGGTAAAAGTCATCTCACTTTCATCAGTTTTTGTCAAATTGATGAGAAAGAAGTTCAGCACTTAGTGGTGTAACTGGATATCAGTTTTTCTTTTGGGATGACTTCGAAAAGTGCAATTTCGGCAATAGTCGTTTTTGCAGTTATCGTGGTATCTGACCAGTTATCGTGGTATCTGACATTCAGATTCCACGGTCCGACCGTGATTATTGATCGTGGTATCTGAAAAGTCATCTCACTTTCATCAAATTTTGCCAAATTTGTGAGAGAGAAGTTTAACATATCAGTTTTCTTTTGGGATAACTTCGAAAAGTGCAATTTCGGCAACAGTCGTTTATGCAGTGCAACCGTATATCAGATACCACGGTAACTGCAAAAACGAATAATTGCAGATCCAGTTATCGGGTCACAGATACCACGGTATCTGCAAAAACGCAACTATTATAACATTTACTTCAACCTAGTAATGACGTTCAGAATGTACGCTGCTTGCATGACAACCCAAAATTTTCCCGGACGCGGAGATTTTAGATTTGAAAACAAGCCTGCAGTTGTAGGATTAAAGACGATAAGCAGCGTTTACTTTTCGGCATTTCAGTTGGTTGGTTGGTAAATATTTCAAGCATAGTGGGACAGGCACATAGAGCTACCACAAATCAGAAAGATTAAGTTCATTCGATGAAATCCATTATCTGTTGACAGCGGACAAACGGAGTAAGGCATTTGGGGGGGAGGTTTCAGGTCTGTTTAAGTGAATACGCGATGTGTAACTAGACTGTCGGGTCTTAGCCCTGTTCGGTTAAACTTTAAGTACTATTTTTTCGCTAAAAGTGATGTTGCAAACCATGCTCAGTGCCAAGCTTTACAAAAACATAACACAAGTTTTAAGGCTCAATATTCCTTCAGCCCAAGCTGACTGCGAATCATAGTAGATGGTGGCAACGGATACGTCAGTCGAATTTTATTAGAGCGATATTTCGACCCTTCTTGGCAAGAGTTGCGTTTTTGCAGATACCATGGTAGCCTATCTGATATACGGTCCGAAGTCGTTTTTGCAGTTATCGTGGTATCTGATATCACGGTCAAAAGGCGTTTATGCAGCTGTCGTGGTATCTCGCCAGTTATCGTGGTAACTGATATTCAGATATCACGGTCCGACCGTGGTATCTAGTCGTGGTATCTGAAAAGTTTTCTCACTTTCATCAAATTTTGTCAAATTGGTGAGAAAGAAGTTCAGCACTTAGTGATGTAACTGGACATCAGTTTTTCTTTTCGAATGACTTTGAAAAGTGCAATTTCGGCAATAGTCGTTTTTGCAGTAGACCGTATATCAGATACCACCGTAACTGCAAAAAACGACTTATTGCAGATCCAGTTACCATGGTAAAAGATACAATGGGATCTGCAAAAACGCAACTAAGGGTTCTCGTCAGCCTCAAGCCGCTCAAGCTGGAAAGTGGACTTAAAAACAACTAGAAGCACCCGATAAGTAAATAAGAGATTCTTTATTCGGTCAAACAAGTCTACCCAGATAGACAGCTTTTCTAAACTTCTGACTCAACTCTGGCCACTGGACAATGAAGCTGTCAACGAAATAAATTAACAACTTTCCAGATAACGATAACGTCTCCACGCGACAAACGCTCTCAACGTAAACGAGCTTTGTGCCGAATCCCAATACCTAAAATGACAAAGCATCAGCAAAGAGGTCCACATCAAGAAGAACGAGAAGAAACGGTGTCAAACGAAGTCAAACAGCGCGCAGAAGAAGAAGAATCCTTTGCCAGCTTCAGTCTTCTTCAGACCTCGTTCGTTTCTTTCAACTGTGCACTTTTATTGTTTAAACAAACCGGAATAACCAGCGTTTATTTCTCGAAATAACACCTTTTTTGCTGATTAAAAGAAAGATGACAAGGTTTCTTCTTTTCTTCTTGAGAGGCTGACTTGTTAATCTGGCCAGATAGAAACATAATCAAGAAAGATGCCATGGCGTATAGTCAATATTCCACTGTTACCATTTCTCAGCGATCTTACTCCCCCGCGAGAGGACTCGAAAAAAAGTTTACAATACCGTGTCTGTTTTACAGACGGGAAACTGACGAGCTCTTTTCGAGAATAAAATCAACAATATCCGAAGAAAATTTTTAACCGACAGCCTTTCTGAGGCAGAGGAAAAAAGTTACTCTAAATCAACGTTGGTAGAAGATCGTTATATTACAGTATAGTTTTAAAGAAAATGTTGTTGGAACCCCTTCAATTTATCTGAACAAAAGTGTGGTAATGGTAATAATTTCTCAAATAAAGTTCACACACATTAAAGATGCTACATAAACTTTCTGTTTACCTTTCCAAAGCAATCGCGACGCCGAAACTCAAGTATGTTTGCCTTTTTCTGCAGTGTTGCTGTTTGGGTTCAAGAAATAAACCGCAGAGAAGCCGAAAGTCCATCCCTACGAGGAATAATCCCGCAAATAGAGGAGATAGAATAATGTTATATAACTGGTAATTTTTTTCACGACCATAGTTACTGCTTTTACTCTTTATTTTCTTGTTTCAAAGAAAATTGGATTAGTTAGCTTGTTTTTATACGGAATTTTCTTTTCCCTCTCCCCGGCTCCAAGAGGACTGGTTTCTGTTAGCCTCACCGTCAGCACTTGGATCAGAGATTAAAATATAGAGCCACAGATTAGCAGTGGAAAACCTGTCATTGCGTCCCGGGTAATTGAGATTTTGCACATGTCTCCGCAGCAAAGAGTGAAAGTCACCCATACCCTATGGAACCGACTTTTTACTATGTCTACACAAGCGTTGAGCCTGAGGGAATAGGAGACTGTTACTCCACTTGGAGCGCTGAATTGTAATAGGGCCAAACTGAAACCTGGCGTGTCTCTTTGGATTTTCTTGTTGTCTTCTTGTCTTTTTCGTGTGTTTGAAGAATAAGAAAGGCTGTAGGGATGGTAAGCACTGTATCTCTAGCAGAAATAGCATTTTTATATAACTGCTTTAACGAAGTTATGAACAAAGAACAGTCGGCCCTTGGTAAACAAGAGTAGCTTATTAGGAAATGAGTCATAGTCCGGGGATTGAGTGGAAGGAAGGCTGTAACCCTACCCAACAATTGTGCATTATGCTAACTGAAGGATCATCTCTTCGTTGTTTCGAGGTATTTTAGACAGGTTGGAGGCCTGACAGACGAGTTCGGTACGAGAGAAATCATGACATCTGATCTATCTGGAAGTTGTCACTGACAGCTCAACCAAGAACTCGGAATCGTAAACAACATATCGGGACCGCAGATGTCCCTACAACTGGGAGCGTTCTACATATTTGTAGGATTGCCTTCCAATTTGCTGCGTTTCTTCTAAGAAAAGTTAGTAGATGCTAAAGAAGCAAATGTAAGGATGTACGTAGGTGAAAATTCTAACTTGCATATATTGTTCAATACATATTTGAGCCTGTATATATAAAGCCGAGCGGCCAGCAAGGCGCAGGACGCGTTTACATTTTTGAACCGTTCTAGGTTTGACTGGATATCTACGGTTCAGGCGTGGCTAATAAGCTGCAACCAACTTGTTACGGTGATGCCATCTGCATTCCGTACTTTCTCCTTATGCCGCCGCTAGGCAGCGTTACTCCCTTCCGTTGCCTGTGTCTTTAATCTTCTATACTGTCGCGGCCATTCTTTCTATTATCTGTTAACTCTTTGGTCATTGTGACTCACGCGGTGTGACTCACCTTCTTCCACACTTCTTTCCGGGGCCTTGACCGGCAAACACCCTTTTACCTAAAGTTGTTTAATTTATGTTGTAAGTACTTCAGTCAATAAAACCTTATGTTTATTTACGGACCATAGGTCACTTCTATGAGTCTCAGTTAAGCTCCTTAGAGTGGGCTGGCCTGTAGGGCATAGTGTACGATGGGTGGTTGATAACCTGTTGTGTGTTCGGTATGCAAACCATAGTGTGAATCGACCAGGGGAATCCATAATGAACCCGTGAAGTTCTGCACGTGTAGTAGGCCACCAACGCCCTAGTCCATCCTGACTCCGATGATTGTATACCTGGACATTTACCATGTCCGGCCTACTACACCCCTCGCCATAACATCAGGTTGAGAGTGCAACCTTCATATATAAATACAGTCATCGTAACAAACTGCACTGACTGACAGTTTAGATGGCACTCAAAAGGGTAGGGTAGTAAGCATACCTTAAGAACAAATCCTGCCAAACACACCGGGACGCAAGTTCCAGGACCATTGCAAAGAATCTGCGAAAAAAAAAATTAAGTCGTAACTACAGCTCGGTGAACTAGAGGGCGTGCTTTTGTTGTTGCGCTGGGCAATGATGCCCCAAATTTTGATCATGACGGGCATGGGCTCTTAGTTCAAACCCTGCTTGAGGCTCAGAGGACCAAGCTGTAAACGGATAACCAGATAAAACTAGGGAAAAGCTAGGGAACGCGTGATCACTTGCCCCCAACCACGCATCGTGCAACCGGTCAAGGACGCCAGACAGGAGATCGGCCTTTGCACTTAATCGAGCTGGTAACGGCGTGTAAGTTTATTTAAGGCTCAGTCAACGCAGTACAAAGAGAAATCACTATAGGCTAAAAGTAATCACTTTAACTTCTTGTCAAAGAAGAGAGTACCATGAGGGTAAAGGTGCTGTATAACAGTTTAACAAACGAAGAGTAAGAATTATGCTATCGGACATCTGATGATCATAGTTATGTCTTTAAATTATGGGCCATGGTAAGATAAATGGACAGCATAGTCCTAAGCGAGTAATTTTCTCTCTTCAAAGATCGTCTGCAATGAACATCGGTGAAGGCGGAATAGCCAGGCCAAGAAGGCTAAAGTTGTCGTTCTTCTTTGAATCCACATGACTGTCTGGCTTCATGCTTTTCTGCATGGGTTAAACTCAACTTGGAACTATCATCTTCAGTCGTCGCAGTCTGACTCTTCGCCGTCTGATTCGCAGATGGTCCTGATCTCGACCTTGTCACCGATCTTACGCTGTCGTAGTATTTTCTGGAAGAAGTCATCAACTGTCGTCCAACAGACTTTTTCCAAGTGAAGATCACACAAATGGAAACGGCATAGGTCAGTTGAACAATGCACATGGTCAGATGTCGGACCAGTTCGGCATTCGGTAAGAACAGCACGGTTATTTCAACAACGGAGTAAACAAGTTTTGTGACTCCGAGGGCGTACAAACGAATGAGAAGGCGGTAGCGATTCTGAACATGTTTCACGTACTGACTTTGACCTTCGCTTACAGCTTGGGACGAGTGCTTGATTATCCTTGTGACGAAAACCAGAAGAATCATATCAACAATTCCTGAAACCGTACAGGGGGTGATCATGACGAAAGCCGTTACGACTGGTTGTCTATTCCTGTTCAAGAAGTTGCACTCCTCTGTGTCAAAGGCGAGCTTGTAATCTCCAAATATAGCAGCCTCACATATGCATATAACTACGACTGATAGGCCTGTGAAAACCCAGGCTACCATCGAGTACAGCATCAGTCGCCTTCGTTCCTGCTCCGCCGATGACAATCTAATCTTGTTGATTCGAAGAAGCAGTTCAAGTGTAAAGAAGAAAAGCCACCAGCATTTGCTCCAATTAAGGTAAGGAAGGGTTACTAGATTCAGAAAGCAGATCCAAGGGGTTGTAGTTGTAGTTATTGTAAGGTGAATCCGCAAGAAGTCCCAGATAAGGTATGTCCCACTGTAGAATAAGATGATGGTGCCAGGAAGGTTTTTGAACTGGGGGAGGAGGAGGTGAACGAGGAATGTCAATGCCATACAAACAGTCTCGCAGCTCAAACATATCAGATCTAGCGACTTGGGCACCTGGCTTATTCTCGGCAGGACCTTCCAGAGCTGAACCACCTGAATTGTTTGATTGTCAAGTAGCATGAAATCTATGCAGTACGGATCCTTGAGCACTCCGTGCTTGAAGGAACGAAGATTACCGGACTCGAAATCGATCGAAAACTCGAATTCGCTGTCAAGGATAGTCACCACCCCGTTACCTGCTTCAAGTAAACGCGGGTCTAGACTGCGCAGCGTATCAAGACCAGGCGTTGACGGCTGGTCGGACTTGAAAAGTCCGAAGAATGTCACTGTAATATTAGCGTGAACTGGCACGCAGTTCAGGCTGACATCATATGCAAAACTCTGTCCGCAACATTTCGGAAATCGCCCCTCAATTTCTTCCTTTTCATGCTGGCAATAGCGAAAGCTCGGACCACAATCGCTATTTCCTGCGATGTCGGCTGATACGATAAGAGTGTTGTTCTCCGACAGCAAGATTTTCTGCAAATTGCAGCGGTTCTTCCTTATCAGCTTGTTGCTCGATTTAGTGCAGTAGTCGAGGGTTCCTGTGAAGATGTGCCTAACGTCCCCGAGGTATTTCTGAATGTCAGCCTTCATCCCAGATACCAAGACGTAATCCTCGCATACCGTCGTTGAGCTGATTTCTTCCTCAAAGAGCCTGCAAAAGGAAAGTGTTGGTCACAGAACAATATTTCCTGAACAAATAGGACACCAAAGAAGTAATATCAAAGTCAAACGGGTCGTATAGCCTACTGGGAGGACAAGGTCGTTCCTTTTCTCCTGGTTGGTCAGGGCAAACAAAAGTCCGTTTGCAAGGCGCGTTCCCAGATTGCTGAGGGGAATAACTCATCCTCTAGATCCTGCATACTGAAAGTCCGAAAACCCTCAATCCGAACCTTAGTTCTTTCAACTAACACAAAAGAAGGAATAGCTAGTAGGCTACATACCTCCTCAGATTTTGCTCCAGTTTTGGGTTATCGAGTGCACCAAAAATTATTTCTCGTGGTACACAAATAAATTCCTCTGTCAGAAAGGTCTCTACGACCGTACAACACACCTTCGACACTGCTGCTTGAGCAGCCAGCAGACATACCACACTCAACAGAATTAACATTTTTCTGTTACTTGCAAATTGGCAAATTCTGCTTAGTTGAAACAGTTCTCCCACAACGGCATTTCTCTGAACTAAACTTATCGGTAGAAAAAACTCAGTTTCGTCCTAGCTGATAATTAGAGAAGGGAAAGATTGTCACAGCTGTCGACCGTATAGAGGGATTGGCGGAAACCACATAAGCGCGACAAATGACATTAAGTTGAGTTACTAGGTAAAACCTCAAGATAGTCTACTTCATGGCTCATAACATGCCTGTTTATTTTTGGGATCCTGAAACGTCAGTCCGTCCATCCATCGTTAGCATGCTAGCTCTCGAAGGGGTTGAGATATTTTGTTCAGGCTTGGTGTGAGGTTCATTGCGTCAAAGTACAGCCGAGTTCATAGATTGACCCCGTAGCCTTATTGAGGGTTTGAGGGGGTCAAATTAAGGGATGAAACAAATATTTTGTCAACCTAATGTGACAGTCTACTGAGGGGTAAGGAGACACATTGAATCCAGATCTGGACTTAATTTTCTCACCGGACACATAGTTTGCCCGGAATCCAGCAAAAAAGGAAATTTTGTAGAAGTAAAAGCTTACTACGAAGTCGACTAGAGCGTCCGATATGTAGGTAAAACACATCCTGAATCCAAAATCTGAACTTTATTTTACCACCGGACAGTAGACTGACCGGAATTCGGCCCAAACCGAAAATTTGGTCAAGTGATTTTTGTCTGATGTCGACAAAATTGCTTCGAAACGGTTGGTGCACACCAGAAATAAACGGCGAATCGGGAAATACTATTTATTCTCGCCTCGGATGGATTTTGCGGTCGGAATCTGGTCAAAAGGGACGTTTACGACTGAACCTGATTGGTTGATCTAGACGTGATTTTTCCATACAGTATTACTTAATGGATATGGTTAAGTGGTCTGTTAGGATGCTTATCAAATTTTACTGGGCCCGATTGTCTGTAATCGAAAAGATCGAGAAAAATTCCCCTTTGGGATCCCATCGAAACCTTTAGTACTGCAGAGCTTACCGACAACACACATGAGTTTGTCGACTAAACGTTGATGTTTTGTTGACGACCTACGACTGACATCTTGAACAACTAGTACTAGTAATAAGGGGAAAATGCACAGAGGCGCTTCATAGTTGGCTACGCTCTCCATACTACACAGGGGTAATATCTGCTACCACAACCTGTGGTGCCACAAGCCTGTGGGGAGCAAGTCCGAGGGCAAGCAAGTCCAAGGTCAGCTTTGCCGTCTGGGAAGAGAAGTATCTAGCGTTTACTCGCAGAGTGGGGCTTTCCCGATTACACTGCCCTGTGAATTAGAATGCATTTTTCATACAACGCCGAAACAACGAACAAATTAAACAACGTTACCGCAGCCAAATTACAAGGTGTTTTAAGTTTGGATGTTGCTGAAGAGACTGCGAAGGTAAATTAAATTTACTAGCTCATCTGGAAGTACTTAGCTCCAGGTTAATGACTGGACGGACTAAAACGTTGCGATCGTTATAGGACACTTCGGTCTCGGACCACAAGTGCCAGATAAATAAAATCCGCAGAACTGATAACTTTTTTTTGTTGATTAGCCAAGATAAGGGGGCTTACTAAACGAAAGGTTACGCAGATGGTTAGCGTAGTTTGTTTGGCCTATCTCTTATGTGTAATCGTTCCTTGTTTACAGGGCAATTAGGAGTTACATCCCCAAACCGGTAACTCCAAGCATAGCCTACGAAGTGACTCATCAATATGATTTCTAGAATCTTAATTTTATTATATCACAGGTTCGTTCATTCGCCGAAATATCGCTAAAATACGTCTTAGTTGACTTGTCCGCCTAGCGCAGTCAAAACTGAATGTATAGGTTCTGAGCTAGTAGAGTCAAAGTATTAAAAGGCAACTCGCACTGCATAGTGTTTCTGCTCAGGTGTTCTGAGATAGTTGACCACTTTACAATTGACCTATGCTAAATGCTTACAGAAAATTACCCACGGTTTCGACTGTTTTAGCCTCTTTGCATGTCCCTTGCCTTGGGTGACAATCTTGGCAAAATTTGCAAAGTCGGTCTCCGGACGGATAAAATCCTCGGAAACAATGATCGGGCGAATGATCCGTCACGTCAAGAGAACAAACGTGGCAAGGGTAGTGTGCTGCAAACACATGAGATAGGATAGACTTACGAGGCGAAGAATCTCGGGAACGAGAATGGATGGAAATACTACTGATGTAGAATGAATTACTATCATAAGTACGACGTGACCTTTAAAGACTCTGCCTCCTTGCCCTTCATGGTGCATTTTTGGGGACATAGATCGATACCATATTGAGTGCTGAGTTTTTCTGAGTAAAAACGTTTTAAAGATAAAAATAAATAAACAAAATTTTTTTTTTTTCTAAATAAATAAAAAAGTAACCAAGCTGAAAGAGGACCCGTCACGGTTCCTAACACTTATTTAAAACGGAACGTTCCGCGTTTTATATTTTCTTGACATAATTTATGGCATGCGTATACGCTCAGTGCGATATCGATTTAACCCCCAAAAGTAGCCATACGTCACTATGGCCTCTCTCAGACTGCCAGCGAGAAACCGCTCACGTTCCAGCAGAGATAGGCGGAAACGAGTGCACACGTAAGGAACTTGCGTGGCAGCAATAAATTTAATGCGACTGGCCTAGCACATCACTGTTAGAAGTTTCATAACAGATAACACAAGGATGCGCGATTTCAACAGTCAACACTCAACAGACAACACTTGGAATGCAATCTGTTGTGTTTCAAAACATTATCCTTAAAATGCTATGCATAACATGCATTGCCAGGAAGAGCAGAAAAACCGCAAAAAAGGTATCTGCTGAATTTTCCGATATCATGGCAACGAACAAAAAAGTCAGCAGATGCTTTTTCGGCATTTTTCGGCTCGTCGGCAATACTTGTTATGCATAACAAAACTATACAAAACGTTCCCAAAATCACAAGAGATTACATCGTAAGTGTTGTCTGTTGAGCGTTTTCTGTTGAAACCGCGCATCCTTCTGTTATCTGTTATGAAACTTCTAACAGTGATACCATCGGTCTTTCACGTTTCGGGATTGGTTATGAGACATTTGCATGCTATTATTCGCGGATGATGTGGTCTTGGTGGCGGATACTAGAGATAACCTGCAGGTGTTACTAAATTTGGTGGAGGAGTATCTGAAATCTAAGCGGTTGGTCCTGAATGTGAATAAAACAGTTGCTATGGTTTGCCGAAAGGGGGGGAAATTAGGTGTGCATGACAGGGTATATTTTGAGGGTAAGGAGCTAACAGTGAAAGAAGAGTTTGTTATGGCACTTGCCTACCGGCCAAGTGCCATATACCGATCACTTTTCCGTCGGTCGGTCGGTCGGTCTGTCGGTCTGTCGGTCGGTCAGTCCGGTGATCGCGAGTTAGGGTACTTCCAGATGTGCTAGGACGATGAAACTTGGCAGGCATATCAGGGACCCGACCAAACTAATTTAGAAATAGTCACTTCCCCGATCTGACCATCATGGGGGGAGGGAGGGGAGCCGGAATCCGGAATTTAGGGGCATGCATAACTTTCAAACGGGTGATCGGATCTTAATGAAACTTGATATTTGGAAAGACGTCATTTCTCAGATGTCCCAATTCAGGTCCGGATCGAATCCGATTAATGTGGGGGGGGGAGTCGGAGGGGGGAACCGGAAATCATGTGACACGCTTAGACTGGAGCGATCGGGATGAAACTTGGTGGGAGGAACAAGCACAAGCCCTATGTACGTAAGTGACAGAACCGGACAAGATTCGGGCACTGTGGGGGGAGTTGGAGGGGGGTTCCGGAATTCCGGTGATACTGAGTTAAGTTATTTCCAGGTGTGCTAGGACAATGAAATTTGGCAGGCAAACCAGGGACTCGACCAGGTTAACCTGGAAATAGTCAACTTCCCAATCCGACCATCGTGGGGGGAGTGAAAGGAGGGGGAATCCGGAATCTTGAGGTATGTATAACTTCCGAACGGGTGATCGGATCATAATGAAACTTGATACGTAGAAAGATCACATGTCTCGGATGCCCAGTTTCAAGTCCGGACCAGATCCGATGAAGGTGGGGGGGGGGGTCGGAGGGGGAACCGGAAAACTTGTGACACGCTTGGAGTGGAGCAATCGGAATGAAACTTGGTGGAAAGAACAAGCACAAGCCCTATGTACGTAAGTGACAGAACCGGACAAGATTCGGGCACTGTGGGGGAGTTAGAGGGAGGGGGTCCGGAATTCCGATGATCGCAAGTTAAGGTACTTCCAGACGTGCTAGGACGATAAAACTTGGCTTGAAAATTAGAGACTTGACATGATTGGCTTAGAAATAGTCAGTTCCCTTATCCGACCATCCCTTAAAGTACTAATGCTAACCGCAAAGTACAAAAAATACTTTTAAGCAAAATATACATTTTCGTGATCCCTATGAGCCCATGATCATTTTTGCCTCAAGGGTTTTGCTTACAACTGAATTCCTTAATAATTCCTTATAAAGTACTAATCGCAACCACAACGTAAAAAAAATACTTTTTAGCAAAATACACATTTTCGTGATCCCTATGATCCTTACAAGTGATTTCCTTAAAGTACAAACAATACTTTTGAGTAAAATATACATTTTCGTGCTCCCGATGAGTTCATCATGTTTTTTCTTCAAGAGTTTTGATTACAAATGATCACAACAAACCCACAAATTGACGAATTCCTACTTTCATCCTCTGACCCAGCCTTGCAAGTGCCATATGAGCTTTCAGCTCTTGTTTATTTGGGGGTTAAGTTTACATCGAAGGGTAAGTTTGGAAAGCATGTGGATCAGTGTGTGTTAAGGGGAGCAAGATTGTCAAATATGGTATTTAGAAGCCATGTACGGGATATTAAGAATATGAAGTTCCAGAAGCGTATATTTATGACTAAAATAGTATCAAGTATGCATTATGCTGCGGAAGTTTGGGGTTCTGTGGATGTACCCAAGTTGGAGGTAGTCCAGCTTAGATATTTTAAGAGGATACTAGGGGTTAGTGAGTCTCTCAGTAGTATAGTATTGAAAGGTGATCTAGGTTTGTTTTCGCTTAGGTCTAATCGATTGGTTACTATGGTAAGGTTCTGGGAGAAAGTTATTTCATTACCGCGAGTGAGGTTGCTTAAAGCCGCCTACCTGGAGGCGCTGTGCGATGAAGACCAGCAATCTTGGCCCCATCAAATTAAGAATATTCTTAACAGATGCGGCCTGTCTGAATTATGGAACGGTGGTGTTGGAACTTCCTTACGGTATGGTGATGTGTCGCGTAAGGTGGAGCAAATCCTTCGTGATCAGGAAATTCAGGATTGGCAGTGTCGGAAGGCCGAGTCGTTGTCTCTACGGTTCTATGCAAAGGCGAAAGATGTATGGGGGGAGGAAATTTATTTTAAAGCCGGGTTGTCGGGAGTAGATTTAAAATGGATGGTGAGTTTAAGGGGGGGAGGATTAGCTATTGGGGAGAAAAGAAGGTTTATAGGAAAAAATAGGTTAAAGAATGGCCCTTACTTTTGCCCTATGTGTGGAAAGATGGATGAGGACGTGTTCCACTTTATGTGTGAATGTGAAGGATTGAGTGATTTAAGGGTCGAAGTATTTGGGGTGCGAATTACTAGGGAGGAGTGGTTACTAGAAAAGATTGCAAGTACAAATATGGGGGATATCCGTAAGGTCGCTAGATTCCTCCGCGTTGGTTTGTCCCATAGAGAGCGTTTTTTGTAGTTTGTTGTGTTTTCCTTTTGTTTTGTTTTTGTCTTGTTGCCATGACCCCATGGGTTTTTTCGTGCAATAAATTCATTCATTCATTCATTCATTAATAAGCGTTCAATGCGGTGGAGCTACTATCGACTCGGTCGGTTTTTGCTAGGCCGACCGCGGCGACACGAAAATCACGATAGCGAACATATAGCGCTGTCGATCAGAAAGCCGTTTGAAATCGGCTTTCTTGTTATAGAGATAACCCGTAAGTTCGCCCACGCGTCAGTTCACCCACCGTCAGTTGACCTCCATTCAGTTAGCCCACTCCTAAAATACCTTTAATGTCACCCTGCCATTTACTTTAGCCGACAGTTCGCACACACGGCGACGGAGAATTCCCTAAATGGAGACACTTATCTGGTACAATTCTTTAACCGTTGTCTTGACTTTCTTTCGATCTTTGTCTTTTTTCATACTCCGCTTTAGTTTAGTCAATCAAATATAGTGGGCATTTAAACGACATTCATTGGCCCGTTTCTTTGTCTTTTTTTCGCCCGCTGAATGTACTTATTTTGACGGGTAAAATCATCATCATTTATTAGCCACTAAGACGATTATTACATGTTAAATAGATTATTATTACACGTTAAATAGATTTGTTCTATTATTGTACAGGCTTTTGGTCAATCGACCTTGTGTCTCCGGCTTGACCCTATGTATAATAATTTTATAATGAAGTTTAATTAAAACCTTGAACCTCGAGGAAAGATTGTTTTGTTGCACGGAGCTTGCGGAGGAAAGAAGCAGATTGTCACTACATTTTCCTGGGACTTTAGAGATTACAAGCAAGCACACTTGACGTCTCCTGCCCTTGTACGAAATAGGCGATTTTGGCACTAACCGGATTAGTCAGTTGATAATTTATTTCAGCCCTCTTGGCAAGATATCGAGATAGTCTTCAGTATTAGCAAGAACATATAATCTACAAGAACCAGTAGAACCCCGCAGAAGAAAAGCTTCCAAACATCAAACAAATCAAAACGAAGATAGACAGTAACACATTTGTGCCGTTTTTCGTTGACATGTTGAATACAATATCAGTGTAGCGTTATTATTTTGTAGTATTTAGTATTCATATAACTTCTGAGTGTTTAAAAAAAAAAAAAAAAAAAAAATGTAAAGACAATCAAATTAGCTAGGTCTGATAAGCCTTACTTACTTACTTTGCAGCTCCACAATGACGTCACGTATGACACATTGACGTCAGGTCTAACTCGCTGCAGGCCGGGTTCTCGACCCCTGCAGGCATCCTATAGTTTTTCATCTGGTATGACGAGCGGCGAAGAGGGAAGTAGACGGGTATCAACTCAAACCTCAAGGCAAGTACCTCTAGCTCCGCTCAGTTTTATCGGACCTATCATAGTCGCTGCATGGGCCAAAAACGTAGGTTTTTATTGGATTATTTGTTCTTGGTACTAGCAGGGACCCCTAAACTTCCTTACAGGGGGCCTGTCATTTCCTATGCTTCTATATTGCAATGATGACCGAACCAAATCCAGTTTCCAAAAATCCCTGCTTGAGTCGATCGGCATTCTTGTTTGCCTCACTGGACGTGCGCACCAAAGAGACACCTCCCTCAAGGCGCCAGCAGCCAATCCCAAATTCTGTCTATCTGGTCTTGAACGTCATTGGACCGTGGGTATTTCTCGAACTATCTTCCGTGCGCTCAAGATAGCATCAGAAATCTCTTATTGACAGGCCCCCTGTAAAGGAAATTTATGGGTCCCTGGTACTATCCATGATGTTGGCTCGTGGCAATGGGCCTATAGCGAAATTTGCGTATTTGTATTAGGTCCGCAGCCTAAGAAACTGACGGGGACTTACCAAGTCAGGGTTAATCCGGAACACCCTCGGAACGATAAAGGCGACAGCCAAGAAACTACTCCATAAAGTTGAACTCCAGGATTGAAGGACCTCTCTAGCTCTAGGGACACGGATGACTGAATATCGATACTGAAATAGAAAAATAAAGCTGAATTGGATCCAAACATCTAAACTCGTTTCTACTCATTTCCGCTCATTTGGTATTCGGTTTTCAGTCACGAGGTCCAGCTGGATACTGTACATCCTGAGGTATGCCTCTTTGAAATTCTCGAATACAAATTTAAATCAAAATTCTCGTTATTCAAGACCATCCTGCTTTTATTTTTCGCTCCCAAAAGTCGTAATAAATTAAGATCCTAACATCAACCTAGTCTTTCGGACATCTTTTGAGATAAACAAATAAATAAATTCTACTTCTGTGATTTCTTATTACTCTCTGATATTGTTTTACTTGTGTCTGGGTAGCCTACTTTGGACGGTCATGAAAGCAATGCAAACTGTCCCAACAACTAAATTGAGTCGAGTCCTTACGAGGCACGAAGGATATCGACGGAGTTTTGTTCCAGGTTCTGTTGAGCTGTACAACTGCCAGGCAAACTAATCATTTTTATTTTTGAACTTTCGACTCCTTGGGACTGACCCCTTTAGATGATGTACTGATTAACTTAAGCAATCATGTTTGACGTAAAGGTCGAATTCGGCGCGTGCGCTCTGAAAGCTACCTTATGAGCGTGTTCCACCCTTCCAACAATAGTAACTATTAGTTACTATTTCCGTTCTAACCTCACGAAAAGTTACTACGCTGACCGTTCCGAGCTTCTCGAAATAGTAACTAATAGTCACTACTTGCTTTCCATGCTCGGGAACGTAGTAAGCGCCGTACTACAGATCTCCGCACCGCAATTGGCTGGATTACCCCTTGGAGGGATATTTTGACGAAAATAGAAAAATGCGTTCAAGCCTTGGCGCAAAAAGGCAAAATTCGTGACGCCATGCGTGGTAACTACGGTAAGTAGGATGGAACACGCTCTATACGAACAACTAAACTCTGCTCTACTCTGCTCTTTTGCTACTTTATGAAGGCCATAACCTGGCCGGAACAGGATCCGGACGAAACATACCAACAAAGAGCAAAAAATTCAAAAGACCGACAACTGTAGATTTGATTTGACTTCGTTTTGCTTAAACTACTGTTCGCGCTCAATGCTCTGCAAAATATCTGCTAGGTCTGATTTTGATCATATTCTTCTGCGCTGTTCAAAGGTAGGCGACTTCCAGAGCAAATGCCTCTACGGCGGTCTACCAGCCACCGGACGCAGGCCAAACTCCCTCGCCAATGTGGCCTGGGCCAATCGGTTTCGTACTAAATTGATTAGTGAAATGAAAGGCAAAAGTGCACCTCGGGCGGGATTTGAATCCGTTTCTTACGGGTCGACGCTCTAACCATTCAGCTATCAAGGGGCTTTGTGATCTGAGTTCCCAAACCACCACATTCGCCAGTTAGGAACGGGCTACAGGAAAAGTGATCTCGCCCGAGGCAATTTTGTTTGAACATTTCACTCTCTTGGTTTTGTCTTGTTCTTGGTTTCGCACTACTAATTTGTTGGTGGTTGTAAAAGCAGCGTTGTCGCTTATTAGCTTGTTGCGAAACGATGGTTCAGCAGACCGTCAAAAGCGTGAAGACACCCGAAGTTTCATGCACGGACTGTGCACTAGCATCGTAGCCCCTGGGCTCTCGTGTGCATGCCGACAGTTGCTACCCGGCTACTTCTGCCAACAGCTGTAGAGTACATAGATGAATATTATTTTCGAAAGCCCTAGGCAAGCTCTTGCATTATCAGCGATAGCATAATAATATAGCTGGTACGCCGGCAGGTCCTCCTAACATAAAACGAGTAAGGCTAAGGCCCAATCCCCCAAGTCCTGTACAGACAAGGCCAGATAGCAAACACAATACTAACCTTCCTGAGGTCTTCTGACTTCTGATGAAACTCCGTCTCTAACTTCTTCGCCTTTGCGATACTCAGTGCATCCGTTCGTGCAACAAAGTAAACGCGGGGTGTGTACTTGTCAGGGTGCAGCGAACTAACTAGGCGAACCATTTCGGCAGTGTGGCCGCCTAAAAATAAATATTCAACTAAGACCTTACAATGTAGATTCCTCAACGTCCTAAACCCTTGTGCAGCCTCGACTGGTACTAAAGTAACGTCTAACCATCTGCCTCCCCCAGATAGGTGGATCGGGAAAGTGATCATTTCCAAGTTAGTTTGGGCGGGTCCCTGACATGCCTGCCAAGTTTCATCGTCTTAGCACATCTGGAAGTACCCTAACTCGCGATCACCGGACTTGTCACGGAAAAGTGATCAGTATAAGTGATCGGACCGACGGAAAAGTGATCGGTATAAGGCACTTGGCCGGAAGGCAAGTGCAATAAAATTATTACTATACACTTTATGACTATCTCTCCTTGCCGCTGCGAAATCTCCGGCCTCTCCGGGTATCTAGCGGAAGAAAGGCAGAAGTGGTGTCACAACTGCTCCCAAAGATCGTCGTGATTGCTTGACACAGGATGTGAGTCGTTGAGTTTGAGTCGTTACGGATGCGCTTACTCCTTTTTCCTGAGGATCACTGGCGTGTTTTGGACTTAGTCATATAGAGTATTGAGACATTCTTCCGCCGACGAGTAGGAGATTAATTTACATGTATCCGGGAGAGCTGTTCTGGAATAGGGGAAGTATTGTACAACTAAGTGCTGGAAAGTTTTCACAAACGAAAGAAAACGCTCCGGGTCTTAAAATCCTTTTAGTTAGGCTACCTCAGCCTGCTGCCCGTTCTGGGATGCTCAAATTTTTTTGCAATTTAACTAGAGCTCTGGATGTGAAAGGTCCAGAACAAAATCTAGCGAAGACGAAATGGTTTTCCGAAATGGTAGGTGAAGAAACAAGGGATGCTTTTCAGTGATCACGCCTCAACCTTACCTTCAAAAATGGCCATTTTATGTCACAGCTCTCTGAAGAACCCCCACAATTTCAGGTTCCAGTTATTCGCATCAATCATCTTCTGAAACATATCAACTCGCTGTTCACTGACACCCCAGCCTGACACTTTCCCGATACTTTTAAGCCCAGGACTAAAGTCAAGCAGGGCTGCCAATGTATGCTCGGTGAGGTACTGTGCCCGAGCGATCCACAGTTCTTCCAGCAACGCCAGGTTATCCGTCGACAGGATAGGTATCATTTCTTCATCACCGACTTCCCCAAGACTGCCAAAGCCGAGGTGTTTCACGACTGGGCAGTGCGTGAGAAGATGTAGGATTAGCTGATCACTGAGTTCAGTATGGTAAACTTCGAAAAAAGTCAGGTTCCTAAAAAAGTAGCCCCAGCCAGTGGATACGACTAAGTCACAGTTGTGAATCGATAGCTTTTTCAGGGATTTTAACTGACTAACCTGGGAGAGATCTATGTTCCCTCGTATATCCAAAAGCTCTAGCACAGTTATGCTCTGTATCTGGCCAATGGCTCTGTAAAGCTCTGGCCAGAACACTTTACGTACTTTGAACTTCTCAACTTTGAGCTTATTCAGCAAGGGCAAGGCAAGGTCCTGAGGCGTGTCCAAGTAAACTCCTCTCAGGCGTGGAGCTAATTTCAATACCGCATCTATCTGGGCACTGCTTGTATAGATGTCGTGGGCATAGAGCAGTCCAGTTGCCTTTGAATCTGTATACTTGTCAAGCATGAGCTGCAGTGTATTCCCACAGTAAGTATATGGGCCAAGGTTTGATAAGAATGGCATAGACCTGAGCAGCAGTGCCACACAAGAGGGGGCAACAGATGACTGTGGCCCCCCAAGTTTAAAAACAATCAAAGATCTGCACAAACTGTTCAAAGTACAGAGTGCTTGATCAGCAAAAATCAAACTACAAACACCAGTTTCAGTTACCCCAGCAGAGTCCTGAACATCCAGGAAGCTGAGTTTAGTACAGCAACGACCAATCACAGACAGCAGACCATCATCACAAATCTGAGGAATCACAATTGTAGTGAGATTCATAGCGACGGAGAACAACTTGGTCAGGTAGCGCTTGTCCGTTCCACGAACCCAGAAACTTGTAAGATCCAAATATTTCAGAAATTCACACTCGCTTATTAACCGGGATAAAATTAGGGGGTGAAAAGAATGAGGGAAAGTTCCAGGGGCAAAGTTTGGCAAGTTTGCGGTGTGGAGTATCTCAACAGCAGCAAACCGGATAGAACAAGATAATTCACTTTTCTTAAGTATTCGTTCCAGCAGATCTTTTCTCATATTCATAGGCACATTTGTGGATACAAGTGATTGCAATGCAGCCACACACTCACTAAACACTTCAGGTGAATAGCTACAGAAAAGTTCTCCACCAGCTGCCTGCAAGCACATTTCATCTCTCACGAATATGATGAAATCATCTTCAATCACTTTCAAACTTAAGTCATAAAGACTTGGCACAGGCAAAAAACGGGGCATGGCCTAATCACTGCCTTCGTAAAACTGAAGATTTTCTAATCCTTTCACATGTGAGGTGGTGTCAAATCCTGAAAAAAGTACAGAAGCCAATCAGTCTGAGATAGATAAGCAAACATACCTGATCCGAGGACAATTAGAGTCTTCACAGCTTTGGACGATCCAAGGCCTTTTTCTTGTGAGTCTGAATTAACTTTCAATAACACATATCCAAGTCGAATTAGAAGCAAAATCAGCAGAGAACAAATCCAGTAGAACATGGGCATCTGAAAAATTCATTTAGCCTAGAGCCAGCTACCTAGAAATCTACTCTCTATGGCACCAACTTTATCTGCCAACGAGAATAGGTAATCAAGCATTTGACATTTACCTACCCAAATGGCAATCGCACTGGTTTTCAAGTGTTCTTCCAAAAGAAAGCCCCGTTCTTGGTAGCTCATACCTGGTGCACCCACAAGGAGGATACTAGTTCTACAATTAATAGGCAAAGGCATTACTAGCCAAAATATTGGGGGGGGGGGGGAATGTATTTACAGACTGGTTGATAATTTTACTAACTGTTTGAAAAATAATTGATTTGAAGAAAATCTACTGCTTTTCAGAAAAGCGAATGGCTGGCCAAAGGCCAACAAAACTTACTAACATTATCCAATATTCAATAACCATCAATATCCCCGCATGTCTGTTTAATTTTTCATTACCGGTAATTATTTCTTTCTTTCTTGGCATTTTTAATGGGGGTCATTTCTTGTCCTTTTAGCCCAGTCCTGCAAATACATGAGATTGGCAACTCTGAGGTGAGTTAACCAATCTTTTCTACAGAACGGTGCCACCCCTGTGCCACCCTCCTTTCTACCAAAAAACGGTCAAATTGGCAGAAAGGACAGAGGGTTTGGAAGATAGGCCTGTGATCTCTTTTGGCAAAAAATTCATCCAGTGTACGCTAATATGCTTCAATCAGCTTTAATTTGACTTTATTTTACTTTAAGTAGTACTACCTATACTCATTAGCCTACTGTGCATCAATATTTATTGGGTTTGAATTCTATACTATTCTTGGCTAGCGACAAAACCTCCCCATGGCAAAACGCCCTTGGTTAAACTGGGTTAAACGTCCCCATGGTGAAACCTCCCCATGGCCACATGTCCTCGTTGCAAAACGCACGGCATGCATAACCACAGAGAGCTGGACTACAGTAAAGGTATGCTTATGTGAACGTTTGTTGACTTCGGACTTTGCCATTTTTATGCACTTGCTGGGTCTAGAGATAATTACCAGTTAGCCAAAGTAGGTAAGAAGGGCAGCTGAAAACACCTGTAGAGGTATTTCGGATCTTCAGTCTACCATTTAGCCCAAAACTGCAGTGTTCACATTAAAGTTTCACTGAAAAGCCAACTTATTTTTCTGTCATTTAGTTGAATACACTGAATTATTTGGATTCTGCAAAGGGATTCACTTCCTCACTTCCACTATCTGCTCTAGTTATGGCATTCAGAATATCTGCGGCCGTCCCCACAGCGAAAATTCTACTATGACCCGGGAATTTTTTATCTAAACACAAACAAGGCTTTTCCGTGGTCAGTGGCGATATTGGTGAAGATTGCTTAGTGCCTGAACAAAAAAAAAGTCATAAATCTTTCTTGTAAGGCATACAACAAATTAGAGGTACCACAAATCACATGGAAATTCCACTACAGGAGGGGTATCCAACCTCGTTTTACACAACCTCGACCGCGGCCACTAAATGTTGAAATGAAAGATAGAAGTTATCCTGGCAATCAAAAGGCAAAATATCACCTTCTTCAAAGTCATGTGTCCAAAAATATACTAAATTCTGTACCTTTTGTCCATTTGGTAGCTGTTTTAAAAGCTGTTTTCTGCCTGTTGACCTTGCTTCTTATGTTTTTCATCATTTTTACGTAAATCGAGGTTAGGTTAGAATGAAGAAATCTTGTTTGAAAATAAAAATATGTTTAACTAGAAGTATTGAAGCAATATTTATGTATCCAATATGTAAACCATTCAATTAGCTTCAATTTAGTGTTTTTGGCATATTTCTTGGTTCCATTTTAAGCCAGATGGATTATTAATTTGAAATCTTGTCTGAGGCCTCAATTTGAAAATCAATAATTCCAGAATAGCGGAACAACCACGTAACACATTTTCAGCGAGTCTTCAAGCCAATTTAAGTGAACAAGTGATGGGTAACTAGATTGTCTTATCCCAGTCCTTTTCGGTTAAACTTTAAAGTAACTGTTCACATAAGCATACCTCTACTGTACTCTGACTGTACTCTAGTGTAGCCTACGGTCAGGGCCGTCACTACTAGGGGGGGGAGGGGGGTCACTACTAGGGGGGGGAGGGGGGACGCCCCCCCCAATGTTGTCGGCCAGTCGGTAAAAAATAGCCGAGTCGGCGCGAAGCGCCGCTATTTTTCTTTAAAATGTCGATTTTTTTCTTGGAGACTGTCGATTTTTCTTTAAAACAGTCGGTTTTTCTTAAAAAATGTCGATTTTTCTTAAAATAAACCGATTTTTCGTCAACACGGTCATTTTTATCTGCAAAACCAGTCGGTAAAAATGACCAGCCAGTCGGTAAATACCTCGTCCCCCCCCAAACATTTTGGCTAGTAACGCCTCTGCCTACAGTAGCTATTTTGTTTGGTTGTTCTTTGACTTTTGTGGAGAAAAGTGCAGACAGCTTTAAAAGTAATTTCCCAGCCCTAGGATCTACCAGTACAAGGAATTTCATCGTCCTATGTCCAGCTGTGGTCAAGTTATGAACCTTATTTCACTCGGCAATCTGGGCCCAATCGGGACCCTCAAAAGACACCAATAGACAACGGATGGAATCCCAAGTAAAGCAAATTATTTACTTATTTGGTCCTTGGGTGTTTTTTTACATAACGACAGCGCAGTGTTGCCATCGGATTTAAATTAAACTCTCGTGGCGTTTTTGATCGCCGATTAGTTCGGCGATAGCGTAGCCGTTTGACTTTTTGGCGTTTTTGACGTTCGCCGGAAGCCGATGGCCGTAGCTGTTTCTTCTAATTTCTGTTTTTGTGCTCAACGGCTAACGTCTATCGCCTCAATTCCTGTCCTTCGCCTATCGGCCTAGGACTCGCCGATAGGCGATGGACGTTGCCTCCATTCTCCAAAACAGTAAATAAGCACGAATCGCCAAACTTCCTTCGTCTACCGGGGAAATTTCATCGGCGATCAAAAACGCCACTTCTGTTTACTATACTTCGGAAAAATTTCTACGAGATATTGGTGAAATTTACGAGCTAAAAAAAAGAAAACGTTTACATTTATATACCGTCCTACATTGCTATAGGGACAATCAAATGTTGGGCCCTAGATCACATGGTGTCGCAAATGTACGTCACTACTCACGACTGTATGGTATTCCGCATTAATTTAATACGACACAATTTTCACTAGAAGCATAAAGTGGAGTATAGCCAAGGTATAGCCGAGCATAGGTCTAGTGACATGTTGCTGTGTGTAGTCTCTGAAGCCAGGTGTTTGCTTTATTTTTAGTATTTTTTAGTTGTTTTCTAAATTTTCCAACAAATCATGGACTAAATATTCCTTCAGCCCAAGCTGACTGCGAATCATATTTGACAGTGCAAAAACGGACACGTCAGCTATTTTCCAGTTTGAGCGGTTTTGAGCCTGAAGAGGACCCTTGCCAAGACGGGCCGAAATATAGCTCGAATAAAATTTAGCTGACGTATCCGTTTTTGCACTGTCAAATATAAATCATGGACTGTTATTTATTTTCAAAAAAATCGGACATTATCCTCGTTATATTTGACAGTTCAAAACGGATACATCAACTGAAATGTATGAGCTATATTTCGGCCCTTCTTGGCAAGGGTCCTCTTCAGGCTCAAAGCCGCCCAAGATGAAAATAAAACGAAACTTGTGACGTATCCGTTTTGCACTGCCAAATATGAATCGCAGTCAGCTTGGGCTGAAGGAATATTTATTATCCACATTACGGTTATGACCATTTTCAAAAACATTGAGTCTCTGTAATGTTTTCTCTGGCTTTTTAGACAGTGTGAATGACATCCAGGGGCCGCTCCAAATGCATGGGGATAGGCCTGGCTGTCTGAAAAGTCTTGTGCATTGTTATTTTTATTTTTTTTAGAATGTAAACACACGAATATGTTTTCTTACAACCGACCAATGAGGTAGAGTTTAGTTTGGTTTAATATTACTTTTTTTTTTAAGAAACTTTATTTTAAACATTCAAAATATGACTACATTCTATTTTCAAAACTTTTCAACAAACATTCGCATCTAATCTAATTTACTTTATTGTTTCTAACCGGTCCTGAGCCCATTTATTTGCCGTTGCGCATTTGCACTTGGCAGGCCGCACATGACAGATTATCAAATGAAAAAAAAAAATAAACTTAACAAAATGGTCTGCGAGAACTTGCGAAAGACAAGTGAGAGTTCGGAGGAGACCTGTTCAGCTCTCGAATTATCACTCGTTCCGTTTTCAAATCAGTCAAAAACCAATGCAATCTACAGGCGTATTCTCGCCGTTTACAGGGAGTCGAGGGGAGCGGCGAGAACAGATGGAGTCAATCCGCTCGGAACTCCCCGGATGGAAAACAGCGAGAACCAGGGGCGTCGCTATGGGGGGGGGGGGTACCACTACCCCTCGAAGAAAAGAAAAAGCTAAACTGGACGCTCACAGAGCGGCCTGTCAAATTAAATAATCTAAGCTGGTAACTTTCAGAGCGCCCGATCAAAAAAACTGAACTAAAGTAGGCAGTGTGCCCGCAAACGTCAGTGCGCTAAGTTCAGGCCCACCAAGATTCTGAGTTGACATCCAGCTTGGACAGCGTCGGTTAGAAAGGGTTGGGGGGATTGGGCTTTTGAAACTCAGGAGAATCGTTTTCTCAGTCGTATATTCTGAGCTTATCTCACACGCCGAGCCATGCAGCTGTAAGCTGTAGAATCGTATTCTCAGTCGGACGTTTTGTGCTTTCCAGGATGACATAAAAGGGTCTGTTTTAGTCGTTTGGATACGAAAAGATTTGTAGTCGTATCTTCAGTTTGTTAGAGCGACTTATGTTTTAAGCTTCCGAGCTTACTTTCATTGGGATTCAGAAAGAGGTACTTATCATAAAGGATTCAACAATTTTTGGCTGCGGCGCCTTTCGTATAGTAGGCTCTATTTACTGGAAGGGCGCGTCATTTGGTTGGGTTTTAGGCTTGGAATTCTGGGGTTTGAGCCACATTAAAAGCATTTTTTTTTTGGGGGGGGGGGGTGTTTTGCTAGAAATAAAGACAGATTTCAAAAATTCGCCTGTGGCGCTCATTTTCATTCTCTTTGATGAGTCTTCAGAAGCTGATACGGGCCGAGCTTAGCTGTCAGAGAATTCCTGTTATTACGAATGACGTTTACCTTAACCTTATCAAAACTGGCTTTAATTAATTGTGGCGTTTTTGATTGCCGATGAAAGTTCCCCGGTAGACGAAAGAAGTTGGCCGATTCGTGTTTATTTACCGTTTTCGATAGCCGATAGCCGTTGGAAGCAACGTCTATCGCCTATCGGCGAGTCTGAGGCCGATAGGCGATGGATAGGAATTTAGGCGATAGCCGTTAGCCGATGAGCACAAAAACAGAAATTAGAAGAAACGGCTACGGCTATCGGCTTCCGGCGAACGTCGAAAACGCCAAAAAGTCTAACGGCTACGCTATCGCCGAACTCATCGGCAATCAAAAACGCCACTAATGTTTCTTTCAATTCGTACAATTTTCCGCACGTGGTGCTGGGTTTCTTGGCGATTTGTTTCCAACCGGTACGACGATTGAGCCTTGCCTTGCCGGACACCTGCCAGTTGTATTTTTCGAGGTAGCCTGCAGTGCTTGCAGTCATCCCGAGTTGCGTTTTATTTGAAGTTCATAGTACAGCGGGAGCGGATGGCGGACTTTAAGTAGCCGTTTTATTCCTGGCGGACTACGTCAGAAGGTACGCTGAACAAACCCCTGCCTCACTCAGCATACAAACTAGCGGGTCCGCTGACACTCAGCGGGCGGCCCGCTGGCAAATAAAACGACTTCGGTCACCCCGCGTCTCCCAGCGTACGGCCTGCTGGCGAATAAAACGACAACGAACAGGCCGCTCTGAACTTCGAAAAAAACGCGGCTCCGAATTTTACTATTACGTTTGTGACGAAAAGCTGAAATGGGCGGCTTCGTTAAAAAAAAATTCAGGTGACAGAATTAGTCTGTAAAGCCATTATAAATTGTCTGTAATTAGTCTGTAAATCTGTCCTTTAAAAAAGCCATGAACCACTTCACTCCTTGACAGAATTTCGTAGGCGCCAGAATGTCACAGATTTTTGCGGCCAATGCCAAATGTCACAGGTTCCGTCAGATCAAAGTGGCAACACTGAAGAGAAGGCAGTAAGTTCGAAATTGCCAACAAACGTGTTTGTTGTAGAACTTGTTTACTTGGCAGGCACTTGGAAATCTTGCTGAATTTATTTGCGGAGTTGAGCATGGAGGAATCCTTGACTAGTTTGTTCCGTACAGGGCTTAGTGCTGTGGATCCTGAGTTCCTTGTGCGGGACTGTATTTCTTTGGAAAGCTCCTCCTTTTCAGTTCATTCTTTTCAACAGAAATTTTCCTCTGAATTCATCTTTGATGGCACAGGCAAATTGTACTTGATTGGTAATATATATATATTTTATTTGTAACCCGCCAAATACACGAGGTGATAGCGGAGTAAATAGAAGAACGAAAAATAACACAAGATAAATAACAGCAAAAACACACAAAATTTAGACATAATTTCTAATCGGACCTGAAAAATTCATGAAAAACATCATGTACTCGATGACCTGGATGTCGAAATGTACATAGTAGTGACGCTGACGTTTTCTCAAGTGAACAAATGACATCTTGGACGCCGAACTTCTGAATTAATTTGTGATTACGGTAAGAACGAGGAAGGTACATCAAAAATTTACAATGATTATAAAAACACGTCTTCAAAGCTTTGATGTCTTTTTTTCGCAGAATGTGATAAACACCAGTACAGTACAAAATGTAAGGAGTACAGAAAGCGCTGTAAATTCGCCCAAGTGCCTTCCGGTTGTAGCGACCTTTGTTTGGACATAAACGACCATATGCAATACGAATTAAACTAGAAGTATCCTGAACAATAGCCGAACAAGTCTTGGAAAGCGTTTTTCTGAAACTGAGGCCAAGCCACTTTAGCGAATCAGTTACTGGAATCAAAATAGGTCCAACGGACAGCGGCACTGGTTCACCGGAACATAGAGCATTAAAGCACAGATATTCACATTTCGAAAAGTTAATGGCAAGGCCAATTTTTGAAAACTTTGAAGAAAGGATGTTAACATTCTTTTCAATTGTAGATTTACTTCTACTGACGAGCAACACGTCGTCAGCGTACGCAATATAACTCATAGCAACATCTTTGTACAAGTAAGAAGGCAAGAGTGAATTAAGACAATCAGAAATGGCAGACTTGAAAATATAAGGAGATAAAACACCCCCTTGCCTAACACCATGCTTCACTGGGATACTCTCCGAAACCTGCCCCTGCCATTTTATATTAATAGCAGAATTAGCGTACCAAAACTGTAAAATTTTTACAATAGAGTGGTTCACTCCAAACCGCGTCAGGGATAATAGAGCCTGAGAATGGACGACATTATCAAAAGCACCGGCTATATCAATTGAACAAAGATGAACTTCAAATTTTTCTCGGGTCGCCTGTTTCATGACAGTTGTGAGAACACGGTGAGCATGAGCACAGCTAGTTCCCGCGCGGAATCCAAACTGCATACTTCCAAAATCGCATTTCTCTGTAACCTCGGGTAGAAGCACATATTCAAAAATTTTGCTTATGGTGCATGATACTGTAATTGGCCGAAAGTTCTTGCAGTTTTCGGGATCCTTTCCTCGTTTTATCACAGAAGTAACACTGCCTATAAGGAAACTTTTGGGGACAACTGACTGGGCCAACAGCATCTGGAAAAGTAGTTGAAGATGACAAGTCAAGGCGGGACAGTCAGTTTTGAAAAAATCAGCTCCGATCCCGTCAATGTCCGTAGATCCAGTTTTTTTCAGCTTTCTCATAGCGTTGCTTATGGCACTTCTTTTTACGGGAAAGATAGATTCTTGACGCAATTTTGGAGGTATTATTTTCATCAATAACGCCTCATACCACTGTTGAAGCCTCACGTTGCACTGTCCGAAAATACTACGGTAATGGCTTAGCCAGTCGGCCGAAGTTAGTTTGGAAGGAGGCTGGGCCGAAGCAGTGTTACTTCGAATCAGTTTTTCCCATAAGTTGCACTCCCTTATCCTCTCTAATCAAAAATCCTTGCTTGTTAAAACTGGCCCAATTCGAAAATATTTTTTTTTTTTTACATTAAAATGCAGCTTGGACTTGGATCAAACTAAAGATTCATCCAGTAGTAGCCAGTCTACCACGAGACCCTGATTTTTTGATACCCTATGCCAAACGCTGGATATATCTAGCATTTGGCATAGCCTATGCCTAATGCTGGATACCCTATCTATGGCATAGATCCAGCATTTGGCATAGACTATGCCAAATGCTGGATACCTATTGCCAATAAAGTATTGATGATTTGACTGAAGCTCAGAAATCAACCAATCAGAATTCACCTATAGTGAGATAGGTCAGGGTTAGAGTACCAACAGGTATCCAGCGTTTGGCATAGGGTATCGAGCATTAGGCATCATACGCTATGCCAAATGCTAGATATATATCCAATGTTTGGCATAGGGTATCCAAAAAGCAGGGGTTTGTGGCTGCCTGGTAATGTTTGGCATAGGGTATCCAAAAAGCAGGGGTTTGTGGCTGCCTGGTAGTAGCCAGAACATTTCTGTCTTTAGTCTAAAGACTGCCTAGAGCTTAGGCATATTTTCTCTGGAAATATTATTTGTTCTGGACCTGGTTTTTGCCCATATCCCATACCCCCACATCTCCCATATCCACCCATATCTGGTGAGTGCCCTTCAGCAAGGGTAACTGTCAAAAAATTGGGCTGACGAATCAGCAGGATGCAGCAAAAACCAAACAATGGTCTTTCTGGACTGACACACAGACGACAGGAGGGGAGAAGGGAATAGACTGCTGATCTGGGAACAACGCACAATCAGAACCTTTTTGTAATATAATCCATGCCAAGTGATGATATGCCTGCTTGCTGTGCGTGTGCTTTTGTTTGTTATAACTGCTTGCTGATCCTATATTGTGCCTTTTGTTCTAGATGCCTGGGTTAAAATAAGTGATTCTAGGACAATTGGTCACAAGACAATTCGTCACAGGACGATTCGTCACAGACAATTTGTCACACAGACAATTTGTTACAGGGACAATTCGTCACATGACAATTGGTCACAGAGACTATTGGTCACAGAGACAGTTCGTCACTAGGACAATTCGTCGTATTTTCGAAGATTTGCTACTAGAAAGGTAGTTTGGATCAAATCAAAGCTGTCACCCCTTCACAAGAGGGTGTTTGAATTCATATTTGAATCATTATTTTTAATTTCTGCATTAACCTCCGATATTGATACATCAGTCGTATTGGTATTGGACAAGCAGAAATGCTGTCTCTCCCATCCCTGTCTGGAGCTTCTTTGAGCGCGTCGCAGAAGACCTTGCTAGGACCAACAACGATGATGTTATTCCTGGCATAGTGTTAGGATGGCAATCAACAAATGTGTTGGAGTAGCTCATCCAATCATTTGAAAATTGATATCGTTTCTGCTACAGGAGCAGGGCCAAACAGAAATGAATATTAAGCGATTTGTTGCTGGGTGCCCGAGGGAGATATCAGTCCGGTCAAACTGATGTACTCAAATATCTGCAGGGAATTGCTCATAGCTACATGTTTTAATGTATCATATAGCCACCTCATTCTAATGTAACTGAGTATTTAATAATATATAACTTAAAATATAGCCTATCGAAATTCGAACTTGAAATTGGGCTCGTTGTGACGAATTGTCCGTATGATCAATTGTCCTAATGGCGAATTGTCCGTAGGATGAATTGTCCGTAGGACGAATTGTCCTTGTGACGAATTGTCTTTCTGACGAAATGTCCTTGTGACAAATTGTCCTGTGACGAATTGTCTGTGACGAATTGTCTGTGACGAATTGTCTGTGACGAATTGTCGTATTACGAATGGTCCTGTGACGAATTGACCGGACACCAAATAAGTCATATCATTGGCAAAACACTACACTTTTGAAAGGGTATTTATGCTGTCAGTTAATTTAGGAAGGCCTTATGTTAGTAATACCTTACTCATGTGAGTAATCATTCTACTTCACTTAGTATTTGCATCCGTTCTCCTTACCGAGATTCTAGAGCATTTGGCCCTAAAACGCATCAAGTATCAAGTTTCACTGGAATCTGGAAACTTTGGGGATTTCCCCCCACCATTTTTGTCCCCTCACAGAGGTCATATGCGGTCCAGACCTCAAATGGCACATTGAGGGCCCAAACCTTTGTACCATCTAAGTTACATCACTATCCCTCCATCTGTTTGGTCCGATGCTTAGGCTATCACAGATTTTCTGCCCCTCCCCCCCCCCCTCCAATTACCCCACCCTGTCCACATGCAGTTCGGACACATTTATGTCATATCTAGGGCATTTGCTCCTATAACCTACAGAGTTTCACTCAACTCAAAGAACTTCCGGAAAAATTCCCGTTAGCCCCCTAGGCCTAACATCAGAATACCATAACTAGGACCCATGACCAGTGGACAATCCAGATTTCATTCCAGTCCCTTTATCCATTTGGTCCCTAAGCATGTACTAGTAAGCCAAAGTGTTTACTTAACTACTAAGGTTCCTTGTAGGCTTACTGTACTTGTTTGATGTTCTCGATCTCTCTTAGCTTTTGGGAAGGCCTCCTCCAAAATGGCCTCGGCTGTCTTGAAGTTGCTGGGTGACAAACTACATTCAGGAGTAATAATTATGCCAGAGTTAGAGAGGGAGAGTCACCCAAACTTTCCATCCAACTTTCAATGCTTCTACGGAGCCAAAGGGAACTTGCCTGATCAGAATGCATACGAAGGTGCCAAGGCAGCAGTCAAGCTAGTAGAGGAAATGAAAAGCGATGATCTCCTAGTGGTCGCGATTTCTGGTAAGTAGCCTTGCCCTTGTAATCCGAAAAAGATCTTGTAAAATTATAATGGGACATGGCTACCAGTCATACGATCAGGCACTGTCAGTGTTAATAATCCAGAGTCTCTACTCCCCGGCGAAAAGCTGTTAGCAAATGAGAAATACTGATCCTTGCCCCCCCCCCCCCCTGATGCCCCGAAAAACAGCAGGACAAGACGGCAAAATAAGTTACTACCTGCCAGAGGTTAATGAACTCGTTTGTGCCCTTTTTTACAGAGATCTTTAAGAAAGTCAACAGTTAGTGTAATGTACTTAATTCATTCATATAAATGACCAGCGTAATTTAGCATCTTCTGCTGAAGAAAGCTACAAAGTTGGTTTGTCAATTAACGATTGGATTCAGTTCGATTTGTAAGCCCGTACAAGGCTAACGAGTTCGGAGCCTAACTAACGGAGTTGGGATACGTGGAGAAAAATAATTCAAGCACTGCTCCTTTTTGCTTTCTTGTCGACGTTGGTAGATAGTAAAGGAAGAAGAACCGGGCTCCCTGCCTTTTGTTGATTTCGCGGGAGCTTATGAATCAAGAAAAATATCACGAAAGTTCGGACTTTGGAAGTCTTAACACTGAAGGAACAAGGCTTCATGAACAAGGTTCCGTCTTTCTTTTGTGCTTGCGAGCTTCTTTAAAGAACCTGTCGTACGTATAATGACAATGCAACCTACTTTCGTAATTACATTCATTGATTGTTCAGCCTGGAGACGCAAATTTCATACGTTACATTCTAAACCCGTTAACGGCACCTCATTAATCTTTGCACTTGCCACGATTCACTATTTTCCATTCGAATTATGCTCCCGACGAGTGTTAGCGTGTCATGCTATTGATGCGCAAAACGGTTATTTGAATTTTGCCGACTTGTTGCTAGAAGTCAATGGGCCTAGATTTGCATTATTCAAATAATTTTGAATATAGGAACATAAACAGTAAATAGTGCTAGGTGTGCTTTCTTGAAGTTCGACTCTAGCAATGGACATACTGTGTCGGAATACTTGAAGAAGAATAATTAAAGTACTACTCCTTAAGGTATTGCTTTCTTGTTGACCTTCGGGTGACAGGAGAGATCTCCTAGTTTTTGAGATCCCAAAAGACTTCTATGACTTCGTAATAGTTGTCCGTCCGTCTCTCTGTCTGTCTGCCCGTCCGTCTGTTAGCACGAAAACTCTCAAAGGGGTTGAGATATTTTGTTCAAACTTGGTATGAGGATTCTTTGGGTCAAACTACAGGTCAAGTTCGTAGATGGGCGAGGTACCTCTACATTTATGGGTGGGGGGGGGGGGGTCAAATTAAGGGCGAAAAAATATTTTTAAAAGCTAACGAGATAGTCGATGTAGGGGTAAGGAAACATGCTGAATCCGAATATGGCATTTTTTCCTCCCCGGACAAGCAGTTCACCCAGAATCCGGCCCAAAGCCGGAAAATTCGTAAAAAGTGAAAGTTTTGTCTCAAGTTGATTAGAGGTTCGAGATAGGGGTAGTGAGACATAGGAAATTGATTTTCCTGCCGGGCGAGTAGTTCGCCCGGAATCCGGCCGAAACTGGAAATCTGCAAGGAAGTTTTAAAACCCGTTACGTTAGCCGAAATAGGGTGAGGAGACATTTGTAAAAAAATCTCAAGACTTTATCATTTGTGTACATTTTCAAGCGGTTTATTACTGACAAATAGTAACGTGTCAAGAGGGTTTGGCGAAGATCGGAAATCTACAAGACCCAATTGTCTGGATCAAGAAGTCCAGTAAATATTCAATTTTTGGGATTCCATCGAAACCTTGATCTTGTTTTGAGTTGAAACTTGAAACCATCCATTTTTTCATTTCGTTGAAAATTTTTAGATCTGTAAAGGAAGAAGAAGATTACGCTAGAACCGAGCACCTGCCCTTCTTCATTTTTCGCGGGGGCTAATGGATTGAGAAAAACATCAGGAAAAACTCAAAAGTCTAACACTGAAGCAGCAAGGCTTCGTAAAGAAAAAGGATCCGTAACCAACAAGTAGTTCGACTCCAACAGTGGGAATACCTGGACAAAATAATTAAAGCACTACTCCTTATTGCTTTCTTGTCGACCTTAGTGTAAGGAAAGTTCTCCTACTTTCTGAAGTTGAAACGGTATATTTTTCAAGTCGTCGAGAACTTCGAAATTTTAAATTAATTAAAGTAATACCTCATTTCCGCTGGCCGAATAGATAGCAGCAGATTATTTACGTCTTGGTCCAAATGATCCTTTAAGAACCTGCTCGTGGGTCTCATTTTGGAAAGTGTAAATGACTTTGACTGCCCTAACCCTTCCGGTATCTTCTTCTTCTTCTGTCTTCCACTTCTGCACTTCTTCTGATGACTATGCTTCTGTTACAGGTGGGGGATCATCTCTCTTCACCTACCCACTAGAGGGCGTCGACTTCTCTGAAATGGTCAGCATCATTGACCGTCTTTCAAAAGCTGGAGCAACAATCAACGAACTCAACACCGTTCGTAAAAGACTGTCAAAGGTCAAAGGCGGAAGGTTGGCACAAATGTGTCCATGTACCTTAATTAGTCTGATCTTGAGTGATGTGGTGGAGGATCCGTTGGACGTCATTGCAAGCGGGCCGACAGTTCCCAACCTTGACCTTCCTGCCGCGGCTTTAGATGTCCTTGAGAAGTACCACATTGATGTATCCAGCGATGTTAGGAAAGTTTTGGAAGCGCCTCCCATGGTATTGGGAAATTTTAACCGGGTCCATAATTTTCTTGTGGGGAGTAACTGGAATGCCCTGAAAAAAATTAAAGAGGAGGCTAGTCTGAAGAATATGATTTCGTTGGTGATTTCTAGAAGTATACAGGGAGAAGCTCGGAAAATCGGGATGGCCTTCTGCCATCTGTTGATTGATTTGGTCAAAATTGAGACGACGTGCAATTTTAGGATCACGGACCAAATTTCTCAACTTCTGGAGGATGAGTTGGACGTCAGCGCGTCTTTGACCTGTACACTTGATAGGCTTTGCAGAATTTCCCAACTAGGCGGAAAGTCATTTGTCGTCATTGCTGGTGGGGAAACAACAGTTAACGTCACCGGCAACGGGATAGGAGGGCGTAACCTTGAATGCGGTTTAGGGTTCCTTCTCGAAGTAGCGAAAAGTATGAAACGGGATCCTGCTTTTTTCCAACAATTTGAAGCCGCGTTTCTGTGCTCAGGGACGGACGGACAGGACGGACCGACGGATGTAGCGGGGGTTGTGGTAACCACACATTTGGCAGAGAATATAGATATCGAAGCAGCTGAGAGGGCTTTGGAGAATAATGACTCGTTCACATTTTTCGCTAACCTCGAAGGGGGTCGTTCCTTCATCAAAACAGGGCCGACGGGAACAAATATAATGGATGTGATGATGTTGATGATCCGTCCTATTCCAAAGGAACTAGCGTGTTACGGGGGTGTTTCAAAGTAGCTCATGTCTTTATTATGGGAGCAATACTAGATTATTCGTTCGGCCGTCTTCGGTAGGCCGATCATAGACCTAGTGTTTTTTTTTTGTTTTGTTTCAGCGTGTCGCGACGGAGTACCCATTTGCCATATTCCAGTTCAGCGCTTCCAAGCGGACTAGTTTCTGAAAGTCCCCCAACACCTCATTATGAACACTTGTGATAGACGTGGTAAAAGAGAATTCACACTTTGATGAGTAGAAAATCTGCAATCTGCTTCCCAGGTAGTGGAGGTTTTTCACTGTCTTTCGAGCAGAAAGTTAAGGTTACCATGACCTGCTCACTACCTTATAGATCCTTGTTTTTACCATCTCTGTCGCAAGTGTTGATAACGAGACAAAGGAGGATTTTCAGAAACTAGTCCACTTGGAGCGCTGAACTTGCAATAGGCGAATTAGTAGCCGACGGTATGATTGTTGTAACACTCCCTAGCTCCCTAGCCCATAAACAGCAGCACGACAATTTTAGGACAAGATTATTAACGATTAGAACAAACGCAAATATCTGCACGAAAAATTTCACGAAAAAAGGAAAAAAGAAGAAAAAGACAGCAATATTGTAATCGTTCCACCAATCAGAAACAAAAATAAATCAAATAAAATTAAAGAGAGGAAATATAATTGTCCGATAACATTTACTTTTTGAGAGCCTTTAAAACAAAATAAAAAAATCTTCAGACAGTCTTATAGTTTCGGGCAATGGGTTCAGTATTTCTGTACCAGTAAGGCGAGTTGAAAAGCTGGATCTTAAAGGAACAGAAAACTTGACTCGGGGAGCTAGCTAACATATCAAGAATGTACCCTGAGTCGATATTGAGAGTAAGAAAAATTCTCGTTACGACCATTGCAGTTTCCGGGCAGTTTCCGAGAATTCGACTTTAGAGCAAAAGGTTTGCAAAAGCAAAAGGTTTGTTTGCCGCGACTAGGAATCGAACCCCGGCCGTCTAGTCGGGGAGGTCGTTACTCTGTAGTCTACATGTAAAAAGGCGAACTTTTACAGTACATGAGTGCATAATTACAGTGCATAAGGGGCAAGGGCCTGCCAGCTAGCTTTGGGAACACTAAGGAGGGGTTTCGAGATGACAAAGAAGGGGGGGCCTGTCGACAATAAGACCCCGTATATTTATCCAAGCCCCCCGGGCGATTCGATGGCCGAAAGTTGCGTAGTCAAGTTTACTGTTCCTTTAAACAAGGTTACCGATTGGTTGAAAGAAAAGACCGTCTTCTCGTGTTATAATCTTGAAATTACGGATCAGGTGAAGGAGATTTTTTAAATCAGCAGGCAATGAAATCGGCTGGTAGGTAGACCTGCGCCATAAACAGCTAACCTAGAAGATGGTGTTACTGTTTGCCGAGCTAAAATGTTACCCCGGACATGGGAACAGGCAGTCCTCGAGCTGTCGTTCTAATTATTTTCAGGACTTACTTCCTTTTGATTGATGTCCAAATTACCTAAAGCTGAACCAGCTGTAGCCTACGATTCCTGGGAAATCCTGTGGGTATTTAGACTCATTGTCTCTCAAGTTTGGTCTGGGTGTCGAGGATTCGATCCTGCTCCGGCCAAAAATTTAATTTTTTAATTATGGGGATAAGACCGATTTCCTGGTAGAGACGATATCCTAGTAACTGAAAAGAGGCGATAGGAGCTGATGATAAAATTGAATAAGCACAATTCGCAAAAAAAATCGGAGGTTACTGTACGTTCTTAGTGTGAGGGGACGGACGAATAGGGCGCCTAGAGGGTGCATTTAAGTGTACCTGATGTCAAAAAGGTAATGGCCTTAGAATAGGGGGACATTTTCGCGTGGATGCGTTGCGTTCCATCATCATGATGGATGTTTTTGCGTTGATGCCATCCAGCTCGATGGACGTTTTCGCGTGAATAGCTCTACGGCTGACGTCACCATCAAGCTGGAATGGATGTCTCCCGTTCAACAGGGCTCATCGAGCTCTGTTGAACGGGAACTCTGACTGTTCAGATAGAAAAAAAATACAGCATATAGACAAATTTACTAAAATAGAAATAAGAACTTAAAATAATAATATAACTTGAATTCTGTATTTATTTATTATTTTTTATTTATTTTTTTACATATTTTTTTTTTTTTATTTTTTTTTTTTAATTGAAATAATTTGTAATTTAATTTTAATTTAGTTTTTCAATTTCATTTTAATTTCTTAATTTTATTTGACAGTGCAAAATGGATAGGCGTCAGCTGAATTCTATGAGAGTTATATTTCGGCCCTTCTTGGCGAGGGTTCTCTTCAGGCTCAAGCCGCTCAAAATGGAAAAATGAATTTGTATTTTTCACACGATTTTGACATGAAAAAATAAATAAATAAAAAATAAAAAATATGTAAAAAAATAAATAAAAAATAATAAATAAATACAGAATTCAAGTTATATTATTATATTAAGTTCTTATTTCCCGCTGAACACCGGTTGGCGCCGAAACACACCCGGGTGCAATGCTCTTTCCTACAGGTAGATATTTTCTTAACCCATCCAAAGGATGTGTGTTTTCGCGGAAGATGGCATCTTCCTCTGTCACGATTCAGTATCGCATGGATGCCATCATCCAGAGACATTTTCGCGTGGATGGCATCTTTGGTTGAGCTCAACGGCCATCCACGCCAAAACGTCCCCTAGGCTAGTGTCGGACTCGTTGACTTATCGTTTATGCATTTGTGACTATTCAACACGAATCTACGTACCTGCAAAGCGGGTGATAATCATTTGTTTTTGTTATTTGTTATTTACATTTGTTACATAAATGTCGGTTTGCAGAAATATGTTGGTGATGGCCTTAGAATAGGCTAAGGTGTCGGGTTCGTTGATTTTATCGTTTGTACATTTGTGAGTATTAAAAACGAATCTACGTACGTAGTGTGAAGCGAACTAAACATTTTTTTTATATTTTGTTGTTATCGTTTGTGACATAAATGTCGGTTTGCAGGAATATGTTGGTTTCGCTCCGAAGGGTAAGAAGAATAAGCGATAGCAGTTCCGTAAGCATTCTATGCAGTGAACATGAAGATAGCCAGGTGTTGAACACGAGCGGAGCCACCGGTTTGTGTGAACGTACTGCGCAAACCTCTAGAATGCCAAGGACTGGTGAACCCCCTCCACTACTGCCAACACCTTCCCCATCCTAACCCACCGGTAAGACCCCCCTACAAGGCAAAATAAATATAAACAAGGGAAAGTGAAGTTCGATGGTGATATAGTAATTGCTGAGGTGATCGAACACACGGACTCACCTGATGTTGTCGGTGAGGGGGCAAAAATGGAAGAGCAAATCAAAACATGTGCCACTCAGTGTAACGACCCCCCCCCCCCCCCACACACACACACCAAAAATTCTTTCCAATTTCCGTCTCCTTTCTGGCGAGGTTTGATACAGTGAAACGTGTGAGAAGAAACCGTCGAGCTGTCCGAGCTCGAACTGTAAAATATATTCGAGTGGTGCAACAACGAACTACCAAGAACCAATAACTCGGTCGTGGTACGGCATCACAGAATACAAGACACGGTTGCTCGCCATCATCCCCTTCCTTGACATGTTGAAAAAGGAACAATCTTTCTACCTTCTCGTCATGGCCCAACAGAACGGCGGCCATTCCTCGGATCCTTCGACCCAGCCCTAAATGTTAATATACACGTTAAGTCAAGTTAAACATTTGATAAAATGTAGAGTTTAAAAGATGCGCGAATCCCTCCCCCGTCCCCGGGGGGGGGGGGTCGACACGGGGGGATTTCGCCTAGACCCTAGAATCTCCAATGTCTCGAGATTAAATAGTATTTGTTGTAAAGATGGAAAGGATATAACGGACTTGTGGACCGAGACAAAAAACAAAGCATTGTAAGGATTAAGATCGGTTTGGGCATCTGCGGTGATAAAACCTTTTGTCAGTTCGTCTACTTGTCAAACCACTTGATTGGATGATTGTTTGTTCACTTTTGGACGGGATTTTATGTCTCTTCTCTTATCTCAGTGTGATTTAGTTCCGACTCGGTAGTTCACCATGGCTGACGTACAAAAGGCATTCGTGAACGGCGCATGGTCAGTCTCTTCTAGTGGGGAAGTTTTTGAAGTTCATAACCCGGCAGATGGTAGTGTCATCGCCAAAGTTGCAGACTGCAATGGACAAGATGCTGAGAATGCGGTTGGGGCTGCGAGGTTGGCGTTTCAAAGCTGGAAAAAAACAACGGTCAAGGTAAATACTTCATCTGTATTTTCGATTTGTTCGAGCCCGAAGCAGAACTGCAAAAAGCCCCACAATTAAATATTCCATTATTTTACTCCTCATTAAAAACCCGGCTTCACACCAGATATCATGCCGGCCCCTTCGTGTTTTCGTGAAAATGATGATGGCTATTTCGGGAATTTCCTAGATATTTTTTTCGCTTATGTTCTGCCCAACAATTCCAAATGTCAATCGCTTCATCTTCTTCGTCTACCACATTTAATTGCATAAGTAGCCTATTTATTTAAAACCATTCCAGCTTGGGATCCGCGGGCAGAGGCGTCACTACTAGGGGGGGGGGAGGGGGGACGCTCCCCCCCCCCAATGTTGTCGGTCAGTCGGTAAAAAGAGCCGAGTCGGCGTGAAGAGCCGATTTTTAGTAAAAACAGTCGATTTTTTTCTTAGAAATAGTCGTTTTTTCTGAAAAACAAACTTAAAAACATTCGGTTTTTTCTTAAAAATAGTCGTGTTTCTTAAAATCAGCCGATTTTTCATCAACAAAGTCGTTTTTTTTTTTCTCAATAAACAGTCTGTAAAAATGACAAGCCAGTCGGTAAATACCTTGTCCCCCCCCCCCCAAACATTTTGGCTAGTAACGCCTCTGTCTGCGGGACCCAACACGAGGACTGCCATACTACATTTTATTCGAACTATTTCTACTTCGTTCTCTTATTTTTAGGAGCGAGCTGGTTTTCTTCACAAGATTAAGGAACAGCTTTTAGTTCGGCAAAAGGAAATTGCAACTACTTTATCCACGGAAAATGTAAGTAGTAGAACCTTCCACTCCAAAGGGGTGGGGGGGAGAGAAAACTTGAGATAATACTCTTGATGACTGACTCTTCGTACCGATGAAGAATCAAAATGCACGTGTACCCAGCGAAGAGCCAGAAACGTCACGACAACAAACGTTGTTGATGGTTTACACAGGATTTTTTTAGTCAATTTAGAGGGTCCGTTTGGGTAACGTCTCTTGTTCTTCCCTAGGTTCACTGCCGTGTTTCGGACTTAGTTATATCAGGGACCCATATAAATTTCCTGTAATGACTCGCCATTCAGGGGGCTTGTCATTTCCTATGCTTCTATGTTGCTATGTTGCCCGAGCCTCACCTAGTTTCCAAAAATTCCACTTGGGTCGATTCGGCGTTCTTGCTCAGATAGAGCCAATCCCGGGCCTCCTTGGACGTGAGACCAGAGATACTCCTCCCTCGAGGCAATATTTTATCCCCGTGGGTATTTCTCGAACTATCTGACCCTCGGACCTCGGTCAAGAGCGCATCAGAAATCTCTTATTGACAAGCCCCCTGAATGGCGAGTCATTACAGGAAATTTATGGGTCCCTGATTACATAGGATATAAATTTAGCGGAGGAATTATCAGAACTTCGCCTTTGTTTGTGTTTTTCAACGGCAGCGAACCGTTTCCACTTTGTCAAAATGGAAGACGCCGAGAGTTGAACGGCATTGAGGACTACTAGGGGGTCACTACTAGGGGGGGGGGGGGGGGAGGGGGGGACGCCCCCCCCTCCAATGTTGTCGGCCAGTCGGTAAAAAATAGCCGAGTCGGCGCGAAGCGCCGCTATTTTTCTTAAAAACAGTCGATTTTTTTCTTGGAAACAGTCGGTTTTTCGTAAAAATTGTCGATTTTTCTTAAAATTAGCCGATTTTCGTCAACACAGTCGTTTTTATCTGCAAAACCAGTCGGTAAAAATTACCAGCCAGACGGTAAATACCTCGTCCCCCCCCAAACATTTTGGCTAGTAACGCCTCTGTTGAGGAGAACCTATAATTCCATTGGGTAAGCAAAGTCGTCTGTTAGCCTATCTTTGCTGGTCTCTTCATGACCAACCTTGAATTACCTCACATTGCACTTAAGTTAAAGTTCAACTGAAAGGCAGCTTATGTTTACATCTGATATTTGAATACACTGAAATATTTTGACTCGTCGAAGGGATTTTGAAAAAAAAAATTCACCCGGAGCTCTAGTAATAACATTCAGAGTGTGCCTGCATGCACGACAACCCAAAATTCAACCAGACGCGGAGAATTTGAATTTCAACAGAGGCCTGCATTTTCAGGTCTAAAGATGCTAAGCTAGGACAAGTTACGCCTGTAAAAAGTAGGAAAATGATTTTAAGATAATGGCTTGCAAGCAATCGGACATTTTTATTTTATTTTTCGGCAGTGGCTTGCATTTGGAGTTGGTAAACATTCCGAACGTAGAGGGACAAGCACACAGAGGTACCACAAATCTGAAAGAATAGGTTCATTTGATGAAATCGATTATCTATGGAGTAGGGATAACGGACAAACGAAGCGACGCATTTTAATCGGGTTTATGGGCCTATTTAAGTGAATAAGTGATGAGTAACTAGACTATCGGGTCTCAGCCCTGTTCGGTTAAACTTTAAGGATGTAGGTAAGTTAAAAATGTAGATGTAGTGAATATACCAAGAGTTTGTGGTGTCGTCCTCGGGAAATACCGAGAATACCTATAGAAAAAACTCAACTCTGTGAATCCGAATATTTCTAGGGTAAGCCTTTCCCTGAAGCAATGGGCGAAGTCGGATTTGCAGCCAGCTTCTTCGAGTGGTTTGCTGAAGAAGGACGGCGGAGCTACGGCGATCATATCCCAGCGCCTCTACCGGGGAAAGAAATAGTCACGATCCGCCAACCGGCAGGTGTAGTTGGAGTCATCACTCCGGTAAGGGCCTTGATTTGAAGTAGAGCTAAAGGCCTAAAATATCTGTTTAGGGTTATCTGCGGAACATCTACTCCCAGAACATCCTGTAGCAGGACGTCCCCGAAAAACTCTCGACCAAAAACATCCTCAGTTTGTTTTTTGTTTGTAGGGTAGGCTACCTGATTGGGAAGTCGACTTTTTTGCTGCTATAATTAAAATGTAAAATAATATGGGTCTTAAAGTATAAGGGGAAAAATGAGAAGAAATAGAAAAAAAAGTGTTTTGTTATATATTGGATTTAATGTTATTTAGTGAAATTAAGATTGTTTAAAATTTAGTGTAAGTGACGTTAAGTAAGGTTTTTTGATGTTTTGATAATAGTTTTTAACGTCACTGAGTGGAGGTGGAGACGTAGCCACCCGCTTTGGTTCAATCCACTGTGAGGAGGTCAGGAAAAGAAAATGTGAAAATGTCCCGTCTAAAAAGGTACCCAACCCAAAATCTCCGTCAAAGCGTCCCCAGCTAAGACAGAATTAAAACAGGAGCTTTCTCACAGACCCTGCATTCTTTCTAGTTTGAAGACAGCTCCATTGGAATGAGATTAAAATCCCTCACCCTACAAGGTATGTCTTACAAGTTGTGTGCCTATATAGTTGGTCCTGAAAACCAAGGCGATTTCCATGGGGACAGTTTTACGCGGGTATTTTCTTTTCGTGAGGACGTTTCGCTGGGGTGTTTTTTTCTCGGGGACATTTCACGGGTCGCCGTCACTACCCCCCACCCGTCAGTTCGCCCACCCGTCAATTCGCCCACTTCTTAAATCCGACAGTTCGCCCACCCGTCAGTTCGCCCACCCGTCAGTTCACCCACCCGTCAGTTCGCCCACCCGTCAGTTCGCCCACCCGTCAGTTCGCCCACCCGTCACTACGCCCACCCGTCAGTTCGCCCACCCGTCAGTTCACCCACCCGTCAGTTCGCCCACCCGTCAGTTCGCCCACCCGTCAGTTCGCCTACCGTCAGTTCGCCCACCCGTCAGTTCGCCCACCCGTCAGTTGACCCACTCCTAAAATCCGTCAGTTGGCCCACTCTTGAAATCCGTCAGTTGACCCACCTTTGAAATCCGTCAGTTCGCCAACTCCTGAAATCCGTCAGTTCGCCCACTCCTGAAATCCGTCAGTTCGCCCACTCTTGAAATCCGTCAGTTGGCCCACTTTTGAAATCCGTCAGTTGACCCACCTTTGAAATCCGTCAGTTCGCCCACTCCTGAAATACGTCAGTTGGCCCACTCTTGAAATCCGTCAGTTGGCCCACCTTTGAAATCCGTCAGTTCGCCCACTCCTGAAATCCGTCAGTTCGCCCACTCCTGAAATCCGTCAGTTCGCCCACTCTTGAAATCCGTCAGTTGGCCCACTCTTGAAATCCGTCAGTTGACCCACTCCTGAAATCCGTCACTTCGCCCAATTTAAAAATCCGACAGTTGACCCAACTTTGCCGGATCATTAAATCCATGAAAAAGGCCGCCACCCCAGGGGAATAGTCATCCCAATTCGACCCTGTCATTAAAGTCCGTGAAAGAAAGGCACTCAACCCCAGGAGATTACCTTTCTCGTTTAATTAGGTTCAAGATGAGATGCCTATGGGTGCAGCTTTTATGTTTACGTAAAGATGGATATGAAGATGGGTAGAAGAAGGGTATTATATAAAAAAGCGCATCGACCCCAGGGGTTGAATCAGAAGGAGCCGATAATTACGTAAACATTTAGTCAGACATATCGGGAGGTTGTTGCGAAATTCTACGGCAAATTCAATTGGTAAAGCCAAAAGATGAAAACAAAAGTAACAAGTCCAGAGTTTCCGATGGGATCCCAAACATTTAATATTTGATCCAGACAATTGGGTCTTGTCTTCGCCAGATCCAGTCTTCGCCAGGCTAATCATCTGAGAAAACCCAAGTTCAGATGTACCTAAATAAGCCATATCTATTATGTCGAAACTGGTCGAACCTTCCTGCTTTAGGCTACTGCCAAATTTCCGGTTTCGGGCGAATTCCGAGCGAACTATTTGTCCACGTAAACGTTGTAAATGTCGCATCAAAAACTGTAGTTTCTAATGAGATTTACTATTTTCTATACTGTGTGTTTGTTTGTTTTTTTGGGGGGGACAGGGGTACCGAGAGGGGATCGCCAGAGTCCTGGATACACTTGCTTAGGAAGGTTTTGCGGGATTCCTGTCATTTGAATTCTGATGGCTTTTCCATTTCGTTAAAGTTTAACCGAAAAGGACTGGGATAGGACAATCTAGTTACCCATCACTTATTCACTTAAATTAGCTTGAAGACCCGCAGAAAATGCGTTACTTGGCTGTTCCGCTAATCAGGAATAATCGATTTTCAAATAGTGGAATTTCCGTGTGATTTGTGGTACCTCTAACTTGTTGTATGCCTTACAAGAAAGATTTATGACTTTTTTTTTGTTCAGGCACTAAGCAATCTTCACCAGAGTCGCCACTGCCCACTGAAAAGCCTTGTTTGTGTTTAGATAAAAAATTCCCGCGTCATAGTAGAATTTTCGCTGTGGGAACAGCCGCAGATATTCTGAAAGTCATAACTAGAGCAGATAGTGGAAAACAAAAAAATCCTGTTGCAGAATCCAAATAATTCAGTGTATTCAACTAAATGACACAAAAATAAGTTGGCTTTTCAGTTAAACTTTAAAAAATGTCATGCCCCTTTTTGGGATCCCAAAACGTTAGTGACGGATACCTGTGACATCGCAAAAGTTGTCCGTCAGTCCGTCTGTTAGCACGATAACTCTCGAAGGGATTGAGATATTTTGATGAAACTTGGTGGGGGGATCCTTCGGGTCAAAGTACAAGACAAGTTCGAAGATGGGCTCTGTAGCTCTATATTTGAGGGTGGGGGAGGGGTTTCAAATTAAGGGGCAAAAATTTGTAGGGTTGTAGACGCTATTAGACTTTGATTTCATGCAGCGGCCGCTGCATGATCTGCGACTCTATTAGACTTTGATTTGAAAGCTGTTTAGATAGTGGATTTAGGGGTAAGGAGACACGCTGAATCCGAATATGAAAGTTATTTTTTCGCCGGACAAGTAATTCGCCCGGAATCCGGCCAAAACCGGAAAGCTTGTTAAAAGTGAAAGTTTTATTTGAAGTTATTTAGATGTTTGATTTAGTGGCAAGAAGACATGCTGAATACGATGGTGAAAACCATTTTCTTGCCTGACAAGTAGTTCGCCCGGAATCCGGCACAAACCGGAAAATTTGATAAGAGCAAAATTTGTATTTGAAGTTGATTAGATATTTGATTTAGGGGTAAGAAAACGTACTACACGATCGTGAAAACCATTTTCTTGCCGGACAAATAGTTCGTCCGGAATCCGGCCAAAACCGGAAAATTTGTTAAAAGCAAAATTTGTATATGAAGTTGATTAGATGATAAATTTCAGGGTAAGAAAAAACGCTGAATCTATATATGACAATCATTTTTTAACCGGACATATAGTTCGTCCGGAATCCGGTTGAAACCGGATTTTTTTTTTAGAAGTTAAAGTTTTATTTGAAGTTGATTAGATGTTCTTTATAGGGATAAGGAGATACGCTGAACTCGTTTCTGAACTATCTTTTGTTTTTGCTGGGCAAGTAGTTTGCTCGGAATTCGGCCGAAACCGGAAATTTGGCAGAAGTACACCAGGAAGTTTCGATCAGTATCGTCAAAATAGATATGGCTTATACAGGTATATCTGAACTTGGTTTTCTCAGATGATTAGCCTGGCGAAGACAAGACCTAGTTAATATTAAATTTTTGGGATCCCATCGAAAACTTTGGTCTTGTTCCACTTGTAGTCAAAGTTAGACCACAGTCCGTGCACGCTATCTTGTCTCTCGCGTCCGGCATATAAGTTTTATTCACGTTACCCAGTCAGACTTCACTTTAACAACTAACCTATAGCAATTTTATCAGAAAGAGCTAAGTGAGATAGATACAAATCATATGCCAGTAAAACAGGTTTTAAAACAAGGTTAATTGCTGCTAGTTCAGCAGCAATGGCCACCCCGAGAAATAATCAAGGCACCGACCTAACGGGATATTGAAACCTGGTTTAAACGACTCGGCTTGCCTTTGACTGGGACGGATTTACGACGAAATTATTTTTTTTTTCAAACGACTCGAAGATTGTGTTTGACGGGTGCCACCCCCACTCACCCCCGCCCCTTCGGGCCACTCCTGGTCCCAAACTTGCAATAGATATTGCAGTCAGCGACCCTGGGTTTGTCCGTGGTTGACGGCACAAGTGGCTTAAAGTTTAACTGAAAAACCGACTTATTTGTGTGTCATTTGATTGAATACATTGAATTATTTGCATTCTGCAAAGGAATTTCTTTATTTTCCTCTATCTGCTCTAGTTATGACGTTCAGAACATCTGCCGCCGTCCCCACAGCGTAAATTCTACTATAACGCGGGAAATTTTAATCTCAACACAAACGCGGCTTTAGTGGGCAGTGGTGAGATTCGTGAAGACTGCTTAGTGCCTGAACAAAAAAAAAAATCATAAATGTTTCTCGTAAGGCATGCAACAAAAATGCAAGCGCATAGAGTACCACAAATAACAAGGAAATTCCACTATTAGAAAATCGATTATTCGTGAATAGCGGAACAACAAAGTAACGTATTTTCAGCGGGTCTTCAAGCCAACTTAGGTGAATAAGTGATGGGTAACTAGATTGTCCTATCCCAGCCCTTTTCGGTTAACTTTAAGGTTGGAAAAGCTGTTCTGTGCGAATCTACGAAATGTTTTGAAAAAGCTTTTGAATGTTCGGCAGTTCGGGTTGCTGGGTTGAAAGACGCGGCGAAAGAAATTGATGTTTCTTACACACCTTGAATCACATAACGTTGATGATCTATTTAAAATTAGTTGTGGGCTACGTAAATTTGGGAAAAAACGTTTTCCCACTAACAAGAGGACACTCTCCGTACAGAGTTGAGACTCGTACATTGCAGATAGCTTGCAGATATACTCGGAGACGGTACACGGAAGCTTGGCACTGAAGTCCTGCATTATATTATTTCTATTATGCTTTTACTTTCCATTCCCATGTAAACTACTTTACATCGTATTTGCCAATCAAAAACCTTTACTGCTCGTTACTCTATTTTTCCTTTTTCCTTTTTTTTTCATCTTTTAGCTTTTCCAGTTGAATTTGCCGCAGAATCTCGCAACAAGCTCCCGGTTGTCTGACCAAATGTTTACGTAATTGTCGGCTCCTTCACATTAAACCCCTGGGTCTTGCGGCGCTTTTTCATAAAATACTTTTCTTCTACCCATCTTCATATCCTTCTTTACGTAAACATATAAGTTGCACCCATAGGCATTCGTCTTGACCCTAATTAAACGAGAAAGGTCATATCCGTCTGAAGTAATCTCCTGAGATTGAGTGCCTTTCTTTCACGGACTTTAATGACAGGATCGAATCGAGCTGACAATTCCCCTGGGGTCGCGGCCCTTTTTTATGATGGCTTATAGAGGTAAATCTGAACTTGGTTTTCTCAGATGATTAGCCTGGCGAAGACTGGATCTGGCGAAGACAAGACCCAATTGTCTGGATCAAATATTAAATTTTTGGGATCCCGTCGAAAACTTTGGTCTTGTTACTTTGTTTTCATCTTTTAGCTTTTCCGACTGAATTTGCCGCAGAATCTCGCAACAAGATCTTGATATGTCTGACTAAATGTTTACGTAATTGTCGACTTCTTCTGATTGAACCCCCTGGGGTCGAGGCACTTTTCCGTATAATACTCTTCTTCTACCCATCTTCATATCCTTCTTTACGTAAACATAAAAGTTGCACCCATAGGCATCTCGTGTTGACCCTAATTAAACGAGAAAGGTCGTCCCCGTCTTAATAATCTCCTGGGATGGAGTGCCTTTCTTTCACGGACTTTAATGACAGGGTCGAGTTGAGCTGACAATTCCCCTGGGGTCGCGGCCGTTTTTGATGGATTTAATGATTCGGCAAAGTTGGGTCAACTGACGTTTTTCAGGAGTGGGCGAACTGACGGATTTCAAAGGTGGGTCAACTGACGGATTTCAAAAGTGGGCCAACTGACGGATTTCAAGAGTGGGCGAACTGACGGATTTCGGGAGTGGGCGAACTGACGGATTTCGGGAGTGGGCGAACTGACGGATTTCGGGAGTGGGCGAACTGGCGGATTTCAGGAGTGGGTGAACTGACGGATTTCAAAGGTGGGTCAACTGACGGATTTCAAGAGTGGGCCAACTGACGTATTTCAGGAGTGGGCCAACTGACGCATTTCAAAGGTGGGTCAACTGACGGATTTCAAAAGTGGGCCAACTGACGGATTTCAGGAGTGGGCCAACTGACGGATTTCAAGGGTGGGTCAACTGACGGATTTCAAGAGTGGGCCAACTGACGGATTTCAGGAGTGGGCGAACTGACGGATTTCACGGGTGGGTCAACTGACGGATTTCGAGAGTGGGCCAACTGACGGATTTTAGGAGTGGGCGAACTGACGGGTGGGCGAACTGACGGGTGGGCGAACTGACGGTAGGCGAACTGACGGTTGGCGAACTGACGGGTGGGCGAACTGACGGGTGGGCGTAGTGACGGGTGGGCGAACTGACGGGTGGGCGTAATGACGGGTGGGCGAACTGACGGGTGGGCGTAGTGACGGGTGGGCGAACTGACGGGTGGGCGAAGTGACGGGTGGGCGAACTGACGGATTTTGGTGGGCCAACTGACGGGTGGGCGAACTGTCGGAAAAAGTGGGCGAACTGACGGAATTTTTGGGCGAACTGACGGGTGGGCGAACTGACGGGTGGGCGAACTGACGGGTTCCCCATTTCACAGCTAAGAATCTGTTTTTGGTTTCTCAAGAATCTGCTTTAACTCCAGCCCATCTGGTGTTTTCATTAACTGCACAGTCGTTATCGTGTAATAACACTAGTGGCGTTTTTGATCGCAGATTAGTTCGGCGATAGCTTAGCCGTTTCACTTTTTGGCGTTTTGACGTTCGCCGGAAGCCGATAGCCGTAGCTGTTTCTTCTAATTTCTGTTTTTGTGCTCAACGGCTAACGTCTATCGCCTAAATTCCTGTCCATCGCCTATCGGCCTAGGACTCGCCGATAGGTGATGGACGTTGCCTCCAACTCCAACGGCTATCGGCCATCGAAAACAGTAAATAAGCACGAATCGCCAAACTTCCTTCGTCTACCGGGGAAATTTCATCGGCGATCAAAAACGCCTATTTCGGATTAACCCTGACAAATGGCAAGGACAGATGACCCATATGGGTAATTAACCGGATTTGCCCAGTGTGGTGGAGTTAGGGGTAAGATATCGTTTCGTGTACTGTTATGGGCTACTATTTATCAGTCCGAATAAACAAAATGAAAAAAGGTATCTAAATGCCAATGGCCTATTTTATGCATTAAATTATTAATATTACAAAGGGTTTTAACTAGATTATCTTTTCAGTGGAATTTCCCGATTGGTATGCTAGCAAGGAAAGTCGCCGCTTTGCTTGCCGCCGGCTGCACATGCGTAGTAAAACCAGCTGAAGATACGCCCCTTACTGCTATTGTCTTTGCCAGTGTAAGTAAATATCTCTTCTGGGAAGGACGGATTTTTATGCGATAAAAGCCAGGCTTCACCTTCCATATTTTCTTCCGGGTTCCAGAAACCCGTTTTCGTCGAGATGGATCTGCAATGAAGCCAAGCTCAAAACGTCCGGAAGTCCAGAGCGTTAGACCTGGAAGGGTCTAACGGGGGGTCCTCTATGGGTCCCATAGAGCAGGCCCGTCATTTCAGCAAAACCTAGGGGGGGGGGGGGGGGCAAAGTATTTTCAAACCCTAGGACCATCATTTCACTGAAAAATCCGGGGGGGGGGGGGTATTTCCAGCCAAGTTTTTTGGTCATAGCCGTGTATCCTTTGCCCAAAGGTAAAATTCGGCACTTTTATTGCAAGTCTAGATTTCTATAAACTAGTACAAAAAGGGTAAGAAAAAGGAATTGCTAACACGAATTTCCATTAAAAAGAACTAAACAAGGGGATAGCGCCTGTTCCCTAATGCAGAAAATCTGTCTACAACCTCTTCCACATTGAGGCAGTTCGCCTCCTCTTTATTACATGCGATAACAAGTGAACTGTTCAGTCTTTCATCACCACAGGTTGTACGTAAATATGTCTTTACGTGCTTCATGGTGCTGAACAATCTCTCGTTCGTCACTGAAGTCACTGGGAGGGTAATAGTGATATCAATAATTTTGATTATTTCGCTGAACGCACTCGGCAGCTTTGAAGCTCGGACCGAACTTCCCAAATATCGGAGAGTCGAATTGGCATCGACTGCAAAAGTGATTTTGCAGCACCAACTTGTGAGGCAAGAACAAGATCATCTATTGCACATGCTGGATACAAACTGCACATTTCTTGTATCTTCTCCACGGAAAGAAAATTTGGCGATTCAGGGTTCACCGCAGACAAACTCTCGTAGAGGCTGGTGTTTTCGGTGAAGCGCGCGTCAATTTCACACAATACAGGCTGTCACTGTGCACCCGGTGATCGCGCTTTCTCATCCGAGCCGGATACCTATTCAGAAAGTTTAAACAGGTGCATTCCGACGGTGCACCCCCCCCCCGCAGCACCCGTCCTAAAGCTTTTGGCCATTCGGTAAAATTTTGTATCCCACCCCCACCCCGAAAAGTAGCCTCAAGCCTGTAATCGGACCGCCCCGAGTTCAGAAACAATCAACATTTTGTGTTTTTTGGCGGCTTGATCAAACCAAACTGAACGCATAATATTGTTAAATGAACCTTTTCTGTCTTCGTTCTTCTTCACTTTCTGTGTTTTTGCGCTTTAAAAAGCTTAAAACAGTTGGCTGATGTCTGCTCATAATAATCCACAATAATTTCTTCGCAATCAATCCTTTATTCACTGCACTAAACTCAACCAACTCTGTCCAAGTCTGCAACTAACCTTAGCAGCGATACATTTTCCCAGTCCAAACGTCGAAATGAGACACGTTGTTTTGACTCGAAATGGGCTTGAAAGCCAAGGAACGAATCAACGAAATAAAACTGATAGGAGGGGTTCTTTACTCTCGGGTAGTGAGTGAGTCACTGACTGAATAGTAAGAGAAAACACTTAAAGCCAGGGAACTTCTGTAAGCAAAGTGGGAAAGGCAGTACGTTTGGGTCTATGCAGAAAAATAAAGGTTTAAAAGTGAAATTTTTCGAAAATCAGGGGGGGGGGCAAATGCCCCCCCCAATTTACGGGCCTGGGCAACACACGAGAGACCAAATAAATATGCAAATGTTTGGGAGAGGAGAAAAATGAAGATTGATGTGACAGGTGTGACTGGGAGGACACGCGAAGAGGACACCTAGGAAATATTGAAGAAAAGCAAATGCTGTCATCATTATCATCAAGAACAAATAATCAGATAGAACTTCTGTCTTTAGTTTAGTCGCATGCAGCGACCATGAAAACCCCGACAAAACTGAGCGGACCTAGAGGTATTTACTCTAGCTTTGAGCCGTTTATGAGGATCCGTTTACTCCTCTTCCGTCTTCGCAGTTCCTTATCGCACAAGAAATATTGAAAGAGGCTGGCAGGAAGCGGAGCTTTGACTCCTACTTTTCCTCATCCGCGGGTTGACAGCTATTTAGCTATTTGTAGAGGTAACAAAACGTGATGTGGCGCGAAGCTAGTAACCTCCGCTTGTTCGTAGCGGACAGGGTATGGGGAAATATTCGACTCCGCATGTTCATATTACAGAGATAGGGTCCAAGGAGACGTCAGATTATTTGTTCTTGTTGTCATGGAAATCGGCGGGTTAGTTTGACTGTGCGGAGGCCCCAGATATCTGGGAACCTGGAAAGGGAAGCCTGGATTTCAGCATGCTTTCCGCACGCTAGCCGTGGGTCAGAGGGTAGAAGCTGCGCGGACGAAAGTAGAGAATCTGAGCGGGCTTTGAGGCAGTCCATTGTCCGAGAGTTTCTGTCGATCAATCATGATTCCGTTTCAGAATTTAAAAAAAAAATCTGAAAGTAGTTAAGGAGCAGGGTGGATTTCGAGATTAGTAACTTTATCGGAATGGAACAGTCTGTGGGATTCCAGTAAAAAGAATAAAAAATTATCTCTTCAGCAGAAACTGTTCATTTCTAGCGTCTCAGCCGTTTCTCGTTTTTTTTTTGTGCGGTATAGAAGGAACGGGCAACACGTATTCTGCCTTATTCTGGAATCTCGCGTAAACCTTGAACCCCACGAATCAACGCTCACCGTTTGCAAGGGAATACTCTTCCTTATGATCCTTGTATTCTTCTCTTCCTTCCTCCGGTTTTTGGGACTTCCGGGTAGTACCGAGGAATCGCGAAGTACCCCTTACTCCCCGAACCTTCAAAATTTTCCCTTACAGGTTATTGAAAGCATTGGACTCCCCAGTGGCGTATTTAACTTGCTACCAGCATCACGTATCAATGCGCCATCTATTGGCAAAGTATTCGCTGAAAGTGAGAACATCGCCGTCCTCTCTTTCACTGGTTCCACTCTAGTCGGGAAGCAACTCTACGCGCAGTCTGCTGGAACGGTGAAGAGGCTAGCGTTGGAGTTAGGAGGGAACGCCCCATTTATTGTCTTCAAATCGGCGAACCTCGATGTGGCAGTTCAGGGTGCCATGGCTGCAAAGTGGCGCAATTCTGGACAGGTAGGCTTCGTTCATCATTTTGTTTGACGCAATATGTAGGTTATACCAGCAAGACCAGTTTAACTAAGACCAATTACACATTATTACAGTTAAAAAATCCGTTTAACAGGAACAAACATGATTTTTAATCAGCATGAGTTGAACGAATGAATAAACTTGCTTTAAGCAAAATAACAGAAGAAAAAAACCTACACGAGTAGTTTTCTCAGTGGCCCTGCTCCACGTGTTATGTCAAACCTTTCTGGCGAATGGTAACATGTACAAACAATAAGGGCCGGAATCCCATATCGTACCTAGCATGTACATCAGCTAGGGTTCGCACTGTCAAGGCCGTATCCTCGAACGGCCTTGCGCTTGAGGAACATAAAAATGTATCGTTTGGTCAAAAATATTTTGTACACTTTGCGGTTAATATGCGCACTTTAAGGAGCCTAGGAATTCATTTATAAACAAAGCCGTTGGGGCACTAGTGTGGACACGTTTAAGGCACATAATTGAAGCTTTCAACTTCCCGTGGATTTTCCCTAACCTGCGTTATTACTTTCCGGGAAAAGCTGCTTCAAATTCCACAGCGCGAAACCGCTGTGGAAAAGCTCAGATTTGTTCGGAGCAGCGCGGAAACCGGATAAAGCTAACTGATTCCGGCTTTGCTTCCTAGCTCGCAAAAATCCTTCTTTAGCAATTCAGCTGTGTGGAGCAAACTTTCTCATGAAAACCATTGGAGGTTCTCGTAGCGCAGGTGCCGACCTCCTGTTTCACTATACCGGCCCGGAGTGCGATGAGTGGTTGGGTGCAAGCCATCCAACGCTTCCCGTGCTTTGCCCTCGATTTCTCTAGTTACCCATTTTTACAGATCGGTTGTCTGCAGCTTGTCTCATAGAATCGCACCACTGGTCCCATCGACTGTCGAGCGCCTCGGCAAGGATTCGAACCTGGAGAAGGAGAAGGAGCCGGTTTCGCTGACTGACATCTCCAAGGGGAGTCCCAAGTTCCTCGACGAACCCGGCTCCGGCTTTTGACTCTAAGTACAACGCCTTAACCTATATCTAATCCCTGGCCCAGGAAAAGCTAAAGGCTAAAAAATAGGAGAGTAACAGTCTTTTTTTTTTGTAGACCTGCGTTACTGCAAACCGGATGCTTGTGCATGCCGAGATCTATGACGATTTTATCAAGAAGTTTGTCGAGGCTTCAAAGAGCTTGAAAGTTGGTCGCGGAACTGAAGACAAGGTTAACATTGGACCAATCATCAACGAGAGGCAGTTCAAACGGGTAAGTTATTCGCGACGTATTCGGACGTATTTTTATACGGACGTATTCGCGTGTGTACGGCTGGCCTAATAGGCTTTCAGAACAGCATATCTAGAGAATGAAATTTTAACCAACTGATTAAACAATGGCTAAAGACGGAAAGTCAGCTGCGATGTTCGTCAGCGATATTTCGGCTCGTCTTGGCAAGGGGCTTCGTTAGGCTGTTGCTGCAATGTTGCAGGTTTGTTTCTTTCAGTCCAGCAACACCTGCAATGTTGCAGGCTTTTTTCTTACAGCCCGCCAAGAGCCTGACGAGGACTATTAAATCCGAAATTTCGCTGACGGACATCATAGCTGACTTTCTAGAAAAAAACTAGCGTATATAAGTCTTAGTACCCCTCCTTCAGCAGCTCTGACATTCAAATTTGCAGGTCACTGAACTCGTCGCCGATGCCGTCTCTAAAGGCGCAAAAGTCGAACTAGGCGGCTCGCCCCTTTCGTCACTTGGACCACTCTTCCACCAGCCAACGATTCTGAGTAACGTCACCGAAGATATGCGAGTTTATAAAGAAGAGATATTTGGCCCGGTAGCTGCAGTGATGAAGTTCGAGACTGAAGAGGAGGCACTAAGGCTGGCGAACCATGGAAACATGGGATTGGCAGGTAGGTTGCTGACTCGTGATCTGATTGATTCGTACTATCGTAGTACCCCGAATGATTTTCCTATCCGAGACACAATTAGACCGCAATGTTTTTCCAATACTTCTTATATGAAGCATAATGAGGAGAACTGGTCCTTACTTCTGCCCTATGTGTGGGGATTTGAATTAAGATGTAGTCCATCTGACGTGTACGTGTTGCGAGTTGGATGAGTTGAGGCATGAGATTTTTGGTTTGAGAGTGTATGATGACGAATGGATGGTGAGAATGTTGATGAGTGATTGTTTTGCGGTGATTAAGAGTTTGGGAAGATTCCTCAAGCTGGCAATGAGGCATCGTGAGAATTTCATATAGGGATTGTCGAGTAACATTATTTATGTTATGGGGTTTAAAATGTGGTTTGTTTGTTAGTTTTTTTGTTTTGTTTTTCCGTTGAGAATTTGTGTTGCCATGACCCTCGGGCTTTTTTGCAATAAATTTGCAATCATATCAACATCATATGAAGCATAATGACAAAGATGAACTTCTGTAATAGTGCGAACACACGATCAGGATTTTCCGGCCGGATTTTCTCCACGTTCATCATCAAGTGGACAAAATCTCAACTTTTCCATATAGAACTGATGATGGTGCCGACAGTTTGGGCAGGAATTTCTGTTCGCGAGAACCTATCGTCTGTTTGAGGCATATTTTAAGAAGTACTAGAATCAAGACTGGCTATCGTTTGTCCGTAAGAGGGCAGAAGGCCAGTCATATCAATAGTTGGATGGAAACAGAGGGGAAAACGTGTAGACAGGAAATAGATCTATTGAATGTCTATCTTCAGATAAATCGCCCAATGCTACTCAGCCCAACACAAGACTAAAAACTGAACAAGAGCTGAAAGCTCATATGGCACTTGAAAGAATAGGCGAACTGTAGGCGGGAGTTTTTTGCTTGAGAGTTATATACAGAGTCGAATATCATTTTATTTTACACTTGTTGAAGTAAAAAGAAGTGAAAAAGGCAGGTCTACAACTCCTCTTCTTCCTGGGAAGGTTCGAACCTCTAGGTCCCCCCGGATTTTAAACTGAACATCTGAGACACTTGTTCTTGACACTTGTCAAGTTTCATGCATGTCTGATTACCGGTTCCAAAGTTATTCATGTTACTAGTTTCCGTATTTCGCATCCCTCCACTCCCATCACAGTGGCTGAATCGGGGAAATGATCATATCCAAGTCAATCTGATACGCCTGTCAATCCCTGATACGCCTGTCAATTTTCCTCGTCCTAGCTTATGTGGAAGCATTTCACGAGATCTCCGGTTCCCCCTCCAGCCCCCCCCACCAGTTATCGGATCCGGTCCGGATTTGAAACTGAACATCTGAAACACCTGTCCTTGCAACTTGTCAAGTTCCATGCATGTCCGATTACCCGTTCCAGAGTTATGTATGTTACTAGTTTCCCGACTCCGCATCCCTCTGCTCCCCCATGATGGCCGAATCGTGGAAGTGATTATTGCTAAGCTAATTTGGTCGGGTCCCTGATACGCCTGCCAAGTTCCATCGTCCTAGCTTATGTGGATGTGCCCACAGTAGCAAAACCCGGACAGACCGACAGACATTACGATCGCTATATGGCACTTGAAAGCTCAAGTGTCATAAAAGACGGCAACTAGAGGAAATCTTCAAACGGGAGTAACTTAAAAAGTAACGACCATCTCTTTTTTTATTCCTCGGAGAAGTCAAATATAAGTCGAATTGTCGAAAGACGCGTAATTCAAGGACCAATTATACCACAAAAATTCTTTAAAACAAGTAAATTTCACGGAACTGCAATTAAATAATCTCTATTAGAGCCGGTCTTATTTTAATCCTTAAACTGTACCTGTTCCCGCAGTCGGTCGAATCACAAATACGATTAGCCTAGTGGTCTAGGACACGGTCGGGTCCCTGATATGCCTGCCAAGTTTCGTCGTCCTAGCTCGCCCTAATCTATATCAACTCCTACTACGCTTCAACAACATGTACCAACCCCTTCGATTAGATTTAAGCAAAGAATGACTCATCCATGCAAAGAGTTATTACTAGTGTGACAAGGGATAGTGATTTGACAAGAACTAGAAAAAGCGTTTCAAGAGATTGTGCGGATTCCCGGTAGGATCGGGAAACTGATTATTTCTAGGATGGTTTGGTCGGGTCCCTGATACGCCTGCCAAGTTTCATCCTCCTAGCGCCCCCTAATCTATATCAACCCCTACTAACATTCAACTACATATCCCAATCCCTTCGACCTTCGTAAGTAGACAAGCTCTCTCCGAACACCCAAAAGATTTGAGCAAAGCATGACTCATCTGCGCAGAGCTTTACAAGTGTGGGGTAGGGGTTGGACACAAACTAGAAAAAGCGTTTCAAGAGATTTCCGGTGTCCCCCTCCAGCTCCCCCCCAAATTATCGGATCCGATCCGAATTTGACAGTGAACATCCAAGACACTTGTTCTTGATACCTGTCAAGTTTAATGCACGCCCGATTATCCGTTTCAAAGTTATGAATGTTGCTAATTTCCGGATTCCCCATCCCGCCACTCCCCCAATGATGGTGGGATTGGGGAAGTGATTATTTTTAAGTTAATCCGGTCGGGTCCCTGATACGCGTGCCAAGTTTTATCGTCCTAGGTCATGTGGAAGTGCCAAAACTAGCAAAATGCGGACAGACCGACAGACAGACAGACATTACGATCGCTATATGGCACTTGAGTAAGCTCAAGTGCCATAAAAAAGAAATTGGATTCAAATTACCCTGCCCCTAGTACATTCGTCTGACCGATATTTGTCATCGTTCGTACCCTATATTTCCCATTGATGCTTCTTTCCCATTGATTCTCTCTTGATGCTTCTTTATATTATTCCCCATTTTAACTCTTGGTGTATCACTTGTGTTACAGTTAGTAGGCCTACGCATTATTAGCATATATTGTACGTCATTGCTTTGACATGTGTTACGTCATGACGATCCTCTGCTAGCCATACTCTGTTGAGCTATTATTGAAATGAAGAATATATTTATTTGTTTTTTATATAGCCTATTATACTCTTAGAAAATTTCAAAAAAATGTAGCCACCTTTTTGGGCATTAGCAGGCAACAGACACGGGCTGACAAATTAAGCTGTGAAAACAAATGGATAATCAATCTCAGCGAAGCCAAAAATAATTCAAACTGAAATTGGTGAGGGGGTGATGCTTTTTAGTAGTGACTAGGATAAGTAGGAACTCAGTACGGTAGAGCCGAGTAAGACTTCTAAAAGCGGAGAAATTGAATCTCTATTTTTGTAGGAGTGCCGATCTCGGATTCACGTCGTTTTCCAGCCGATGCCGGAACCTTGTCAGGAAAATTTGTCTCAGTGAATTTCTTACCCAGACTCTTTTTTAGGTTATTTCTTCACTACTGATCTGGCGACAGCTTGGCGCGTCGCAAAAGAGCTTGAAGTTGGAATGGTCGGCATTAACGACCCTCTAGTGTCCACCTGCGAAGCTCCTTTCGGGGGGATCCGACAGTCGGGCATTGGAAAAGAGGGTTCCCGATACGGGCTAGACGAGTATACTGTGATCAAATTGTTGAGTTTCGGTGGTCTAAACTAAGCAATTAAGTAAAGAAGAAAACACATTTTTATTGAAAAGCATACGAAGAAAGCAAGCACAGTAAGGGGCTAAAGGTGGACCCAGCTACCCGCTAGTCAGATTCCAAGTTTAGGTAGCTCTTTAAACCCCTGGGCAAAGGCAAGTCTTCGATTCCGTTCGGTAAACTCCAATAGCGATTCAGTTCATCCCTCACTCTACACCGACACTGCTGTCTTAGAGACGCCGGAGATTTGAACCTATCCTCGGGTAAAACACCACTGGCCTCCAGATCAGGATCGGCCTTAATATGCCCAAACTTCAGTAAGTTTTCTTCACAGTCATCTACCGTCACACTCACTCTGTTCACCACTCGCAATAATATCCTTAGGCTTTCGCATGCATCGACCGGGTATTCCTCGTGCCGCAAAAAGTGCCGTGAGATTTTCTCAACAAGGCCTGCAGCGATTTGTGAAAAATCATGGGCGGGGCCAAAATCGTGAATCGGCGGGCGCGCGCCGTACTGAAGGAGGAGTAAGAGGGCCTTCGGGCGTTCTAGTAAGATTGCCATATGTACAGGTGTACAGTTGTTGTAAGAAACCATGGGGGTGTCGATAAAGCGACAATAAGCGTGTTGGTGTTTAAAGTAAAGGCGGTTGCGACGAGAGAAGGCGAGGAAGTAGTCTAGCGCAGTGAGAGCCTCGTCTTCGCTGCTGAAGTCGCTTTTCCATCCTTGAAAGAGAAGAGTCTAAGTCCCTTGTACACGAAAGCTAGTATGCAAACCAAACTCTATCAAGACTCTATCTACTCTATCAAGACTGGATGCTGCTGCTTAAGATTATCCCAGTCTTGAGCACAGTAAAATATTAGAATTTCGAAGAACTAATTATCACACACAACTCCGCCATGAAGCTACGTCATACAGGCTACAAACGGGACGCTGAGTAGGTCCAAGCTCTTCTATAATAATCAAAAGCTTACCAGAGATGAGATGCGTCACCCGTGTTCCAAAAATCGATCCTGAGAAAATCCTTTCGAACGACTTCTCGCATCCATATATGTCTTCCAGCAGCTTCTCCACTACCGGATGACTATGGAGCTTCCAGTCTGCACACAATTTCACCGCCACGTACAACAAGTTATGGTCTTTGCCCAGCCGGCAGATGCCATTGTCCAGACACTGCTTGCGATGGTAGTTCAAAAGTGTGACCACTACCATAGCACAGCTCTGCTGGTCGTCCTCACAACACTCGATGACGGCGCTGAGAGACGCGACAATCTCGCGGCGTTTGTGTCGAGCGTACAGGCAAGTTCGATCGAGGTCGTTGAAGACATTCTGGGGAGGATTTTTCTAGTTTCTCACTCTCATATTCTCTATTGTTCTGCCCTTTAAATTTTCCAGAGTAATTTATTTCAGTAACTTCTTGTGAAGTATCTGTTCGAAAGCTGAATTTTGTGGAAAACGAGGGAAAACAATTTAATGAATCGAAAAGACAGAACTTAGTTATCTTATTCGAAATGTCAAATACCCACCATTACACCTTAGTTCTATCATTCTATATTTTATTTATTTCTTTCCTTTTGGAAAAAAGGTCTCAACTCCAAATATCAAAAGTGCGTTCAGACTTTGGTCTGACCGTTGCTATGGAGTCGGGCGTGCCTGGAACTCGATTCCTGGCGAAATCCGAGAGTCCCCTGCCCTAGGTTCCACTTAAAAGCACCTTAAGAGTTTTAAGTTAAAAACATTGAAATAAGTATACCAATAATAGCTTATTAGCGTATCTTACTAGGGTAGTATGAATGAATATATTTATCTTTACATTTTATAACAGTTTTACATTTAAAGGACACCTGAACAATGAAACCATACTTGAACACACCATGGAGAATGCGTTTACAGACATGGCCACGGAGAGCATTCTTCTCCTGAGCGTGACGTTTTCATAATAGGGATGTTCGTTTCTGGAGGTTTGCACATGCAGACTCCAAGATAAAAAGCGCAATTCATTCAAATCTTGTACAGCGCTGGCCGGATCGTATTGGAATTTCTTCTAGTACGTTTGGGCTTAACTGGTTAAAAAATATTCCAGAAGAAGGGTTGATTGGAGACATTTGTTCATTTCTAAAACTGTTCGGTACTTGAAATAAGGACAGATCTCGGGACAGATGCAAAATGGAGCAAAAATCATAGCTTGGAAACACTACTTCGTATTTGGATTGGGTTTTCTGCAGGCAGTGTTAACGGAAGTCATACAGATAGGGATGATACTTGGTACTCTTCATTCCGGTGTCCTTTAACGTGCCATCGAGCGCTTTGGGATTTTGTTGGACTTCAGATGTGTTGATTAAAACAACCTGAACTCCCCTTTATAATTATTACCGATATGTAAGATTCCTTCTCTTGTAACCCAACCCAACCAGTCCGCCCGCCCCCACCGGTTAAAAAAAAGTGACGTTTTAAGAGTTTTAAGTTTACTAGGGTAGTATGAATGCATATATTTATCTTTATATCTTATAACAGTTTTCCATTTATCGTGCCATCGAGCCCTTTGGGCATCATATGTATCTTTTTTGTTAATTAAAACAACTTGAACTCGCCGTTATAATTATTACCGATATGTAAGATTCCTCCTCTTGTAACCCAACCCAACCCATCCGCCCACCCCCACCGTTGAAAAAAAAAATAGACATGCACTACGCTAAACGAGCTTCCGGACATTTATTTAGAATTTCCGGCCCTAAATAGAAACGAAAAAAAATCCTCCCTGTAAGTAAGCGTCAACTATAGAAGACACAACTAAATCAGCAGTCTCACTCATTGCACTACTATCGTAACTGAATGTCTAGAACCCAATCAACTTCCACGTTCTAGTGTAACCCCTAAAGTGCATTTTCGAAACCTTAGAAATATCGATTCCGGACCATTTTTGCACATTTAAAAGTAGGGCCAAATAGAAATTCGGCTCACCCTCGATGATATTAGTTACAGTAGTGAACAGGCAGGCAAAGGGGTTCGCACTTGCCGTGGAATCGTCGTTAAAGCACAACCTAAGTTCACAGTAGGCTACACTAGTTTTTTTCTGTTTTTTTTTACAATCAACGAGCCTTACTAGTCTCCAACTTCCTTAACAGTCAATCTCGTAAATACCCTCCGAGAATAAATCACCGACGTTCATCGATAATTTTCCGTAAAATTCCTCAGTAGTTACGGCGTTCACTGAAACCGGGTTCCTAATGCATGTTGTTAGCTCGGTTGTTAGTCGTTGTAAAGGGCGCCAGGTCTTAAAAGTCTTAATAGGCAGAGATGGAATGTACACAAGGGACCTTAACAGTGACAAAAAAACATGGATTAATTTTGAATTAAATCTGGAAGTCTAGGACTCCAGTGTACAGTCAAGGGGCCTATCGGCAGAGCCTCATGGAGAAAACCAAAGACTTAACTGAGATGAAAACATCACAAGTTGTCAAATGAAAATCAAAACGCTCCTCGGTGCGGAGGAAGGATCTGAATCCGTGATCTTCGGCTTCGCAAGCCCCTGGTTAGCGCAACAGCAATTCTAGCCGCAGTTCACGGGTTCAAATCCCGATTGAGGAGAATTTTTCAATTTACTACTTATAATGCCAAGTCACTGCTCAGCGTATGCGGGACGCATCAGTCGTGCGAACAAATCACAAACACGAGCCACCAATCTTAGTAGACAATGGTCACAAACTTCCGTAATGGATACGGATACATTTTTGAGATCCCAAAACGTTAGCGACGGATACCTATGATATCGCAAAAATTGTCTGTCTGTCCGTCCGTCTGTCCGTCTGTGAGCACGATAAACTCTCGAAGGGAATGAGATATTTTGATGAAACTTGGTGTGAGGATTCTTTGGGTCAAGAGTAAGGTCGAGTTCGTAGATGGGCTCTGTAGCCCTATATTTAGGGGTGGGGGAGGGGGTTTTAAATTAAGGGGCAAACAAAATGTTTTGAAACAGCTAATGTTATAGTCGATTATGGGGTAAGAAGAAATGCTGAACACGATGGTGAAAACCATTTTCTCGCCGGACAAGTAGTTCGCCCGAAATCCGGCCGAAACCGGAAAATTTTTTAAAAGCAGAAGTTTTATTTGAAGTTGATTAGATGTTCGATTTAAAGGTAAGAAGACATGCTGAACACGATGGGGAAAACCATTTTCTCGCCGGACAAGTAGTTCGCCCGGCCGATCCGGCCGATACCGGAAATATTGTATAAGTAGTGAACTGAAAGACAAAAATGCTCCTCAACCGGGATTTGAACCCAGGACCTCCCGCTTACAAGGCAGGCGCTCTACCATCTGAGCTATCGAGGGGCTTGCGAACAGAGTTCGCAAACCACTACAATAGTCCGGTACAAGCTGGCCATAGGAACAGTGATCCCGGCCGAAGGCAAATTCATCTAATCAGTTCACATCCCCAAATCACGGAAATTATAATACATAGATGGCACTCTTCATACAAGGGACTTTTACCGTGACTAATGAACCAAGAGCAACTTTTTGAATTTCATGAAGAGGTCTAGGACTCCAATGTCGGAGCCTCGTAGACAAACCAGGACCCACTTGGCGGGGTCTCATGGTGAAAACCAAACAAATCCGAATGTGATTTTTTGATGGGGAATACGCCCTTGAGCTGGAAATATTGTATAAGTAGTGAACTGAAAGACAAAAATGCTCCTCAACCGGGATCACTGTTCCTATGGCCAGCTTGTACCGGACTATTGTAGTGGTTTGCGAACTCTGTTCGCAAGCCCCTCGATAGCTCAGATGGTAGAGCGCCTGCCTTGTAAGCGGGAGGTCCTGGGTTCAAATCCCGGTTGAGGAGCATTTTTGTCTTTCATTTCACTACTTATACAATATTTCCAGCTCAAGGGCGTATTCCCCATCAAAAAATCACATTCGGATTTGTTTGGTTTTCACCATGAGACCCCGCCAAGTGGGTCCTGGTTTGTCTACGAGGCTCCGACATTGGAGTCCTAGACCTCTTCATGAAATTCAAAAAGTTGCTCTTGGTTCATTAGTCACGGTAAAAGTCCCTTGTATAAAGAGTGCCATCTATGTACGATACCGGAAAACTTTTTAAAAGCAAAATTTTTATTTGAAGTTGATTAGATATAAGGGTAAGAAGAGACGCTGAATCTGTATATGACAATCATTTTTTACCCGGACATATAGTTCGTCCGGAATCAGGTTGAAACCGGATTTTTTTTTTATAAGTTAAAGTTTTATTTAAGTTGATTAGATGTTCTTTATAGGGATAAGGAGATACGCTGAATTCGTTTCTGAACTATCTTTTTTTTTGCTGGACAAGTTTCGCTCGGAATTCGGCCGAAACCGGAAATTTGGCAGAAGTAAAAGCAGGAAGTTTCGATCAGTATCGTCAAAATAGATATGGCTTATACAGGTATATCTGAACTTGGTTTTCTCAGATGATTAGCCTGGCGAAGACTGTATCTGGTGAAGATAAGACCTAGTTGTCTGGATCAAATATTAAATTTTTGGGATCCCATCGAAACCTTTGGTCTTGTTATTTTGACTTGTACAGCCATCCCAAGTCGTTGCTTAACCTTAATAATAACAAGAACAAAATAAGCCAATAGAATCTCCGTCTTTGGTTGCATGCACCGACTATGGGTACCCCTACAAAACTGAGCAGAGCTCGAGGTACTTGCTGAGCTTTGAGCTGATGCCCGTCTATTTCCCTGTTCGCCGCTGCGCAATTGCGCACATCAAAGGAAAAACCGCAGCAGGCGTGAACGACCCGCTCTGCAGCGCGTTACGCGTCACGTCACAATGGTAGACAACCAATCGGCTGTTACTCTTAACAGTTCTTCTCAGGGGCTCTACTGCAATATACAGCAATACAATTGTGATGTTCTGCCTAGCTCCATCGGGTGCATCGGCACTCCACTCCACGGCACTCCACTCGTCTGCATCGGGCAGGGTATCGGGAATCTATTCGACTCTGCATGGTCGTATTACAGAGACAGGGAGGGATTTTGTGCTTCTATGTTCTTGATAATAAGTACTTTGCACGCAACAGAACGTTAGCCTGTCCTTTTTGCGTAGATTCTGCGCACGAATCAGCCGTGTGTGACTATTAAATCGTCCTATTTCGAATATTTTATTTAAGAATACAGAACAGTTCATAAAAAATTACAACTGAATTTTCAGAATTATTCACCAGACAAGAAATCATAAGAAAACTAGACACTAACTTGTAATACGACAGATCCTTACTGACTTTCCCCATCACCGCTAGGTGACTGAAGTGAGTATCCTTCTGCGATGGCAGATGGCACTGCGGTAGACAAAGGTTCGTCCATGGTGTTCTCGTTTTCCGAGGTCTACAAAAAAGGACAATTTATCGCTGTACCTTTCACATTTACTCGCCCCCCCCCCCTTGGTTAGAAAGCGCGAACACCACCATTGTGCCGATTCTCAGTAGCGCTTTCGGCAATTAAAGTTTAACTGAAAAGCCAACTCATTTGTGTGTCATTTAATTGGATACACTGAATTATTTGGATTCTGCAAAGGGATTTTTTGATTTTCCACTATCTGCTCTAGTTATGAGGCTCAGAATATCTCCAGCCGTCCCCACAGCGTAAATTCTACTATGACGCGGGAAATTTTAATCTCAACACAGATGCGGCTTTTCAGTGGGCAGTGGTGAGATTGGTGAAGATTGCTTAGTGCCTGAACAAAAAAAATGATAAATCTTTCTCGTAAGGCATACAGCAAAAATACAAGCGCATAGAGGCACCACAAATCACACGGAAATTCCACTATTTGAAAATCGGTTATTCGTGAATAGCGGAAAAACGAAGTAACTCATTTTCAGCGGGTCTTCAAGCCAATTTAAGTGAACAAATGATGGGTAACTAGATTGTCCTATCCTAGCCCTTTTCGGTTAAACTTTAAAGTAGTAAACAGTGGACTTTTGTTATTTGTCAACACCCTGCTCTGCCCCCAACAGGGTTGCCAGGCCAGACAAATCTCGTAATTTTCTTCATGTCAAATCACCAAATTTGGTGAATGGCTTACAGGCAGAAAAACAAATCTCCGAATTTGGTGAAAAATCACCAACCGTGTCAGTTCGTTCACCTAGAGTTTCCATCCTTCCATTGTCACAGCAGGTCCAATCCAACACGCTGAGTTGCTGAGTTGGCTGAGATTCTGATGCGCGTGCTCCAAGTGCGCCAATTAAAGAGCGACGTTGTGTCAGCGCCTCTAGCTCCTATTGAACCCAAACTAGCGCATTGATCGCTATTCGCCAACTTCTCTAGAGCCACGCTGCTGCGAAACTCGCAAGAGAAAATACAAGAAACTTGTCTGTACTTTGTAGTCTCAGGAAATAAAACTACTGGCTAAGAGGACTGTTGAGAGGCGAACGGCCTCGAGATACTCAGGTAGCGTTTCAGCGACTTATTATTAGTTACGATCGTTACTATTCTTGTTATTATTGCCGTTCCAGAGCCCGCCGTTATAACTAAATTGGCTCCTCCCACGTATTATTTTCGTTCCACGACTGTTACGATCGTTACAATTTACTTATGATGGTCGCGAGCATCATAAGTGATAATAACTATCGGTTCTGCAGGAAATCCAGTAAGAGTGATGACGTATATGTTCGCGTTGTTATTATTTTCGTTCCAGAGAGCGTGATAACTACCACAATACGGCGCTCGCCCCTCCTCTTATCATCGTAACTATAATAACTTCACTGGAACGCTACCTCGGAAAGCAATAATATAGTAATTCATCACAGCATCATTTTTTTTTTAGTTATATTAATTCGCTACCATCCATTAAGCATGCCAAAAGAAAATCCATTCAACAACTCCCTAACGAATAATAAAGCAAATTAAAGATTCGTTTCCACAAAATCCGAATTTGGATTGAGCTGGAATGTTCCCAGTCGCATCTGAGAAATCAGTTCCCGGACTGTGCTAATGGTGAATTGACAGAGGAATGATGATGATGATGATGAAATTTTATTTACGCACTAGACGAGAAGAGAAATAGTGCAGTACAGATAAAGAAAAGGAAAAACTATACTGAACTTTCAATAACGGAGTAATTCACAGGTTCAAAATAAACATGAAACAAGAAAAGAGACTAATAGGGTCTAAAAAATCTTCTTCCTAAATGGAATGCGGAAAAATGGCCAAGGGCAGAAACGTGAAGGTCCTGGACAATAGAAGACAACTTTGTACAAGGGTCAGAGGGCAGAAAATTCGCAGTTATACGGGAATTCCTATAACGTCGAGGAAGGTACAACAGAAATTTACAGTATTTAAAATAATAAGTCCGGATACGTTTTAAATCTTTTCGTCTCAGAATGCCAAAAATTCCGGAAAGGTTGCAAACAGAGGGAGAACAAAAGCTATTATATAAGCTACCAAGGGCTTTTCTGTGATACCTTCCTCTGTTGGGAACGATTTTTCCATATCCGATACGGATGGAATCGTGAACAGCCGAAACAGTGTTATCGCAGATTTTTTTCAGAGACCGAGCTATGGTCATGCCAAGCCATTTTACGGTAGTGGAATTGGGGAGTTTCTCGTTTTGAAAAGAAAGATAGGAATCTTTTTGGCTGTTGAATTTAAGGTACTGACATTTAGAAATTTTAACAGAAAGGCCAATCTGAGATAGACTCTGACACAAGGTTTTTATGTTAGATTCTAATCCACTTTTAGTTCGACTTATTAATAAAATGTCGTCTGCATAAGCTATATAATTAATACTTCGATCTCCAAGGAAAAAAGTTGGCAACAAACCAGAGAGGCATTCATGAATAGCACTTTTAAAAACAAAAGGAGAAAAAATCCGACGGCATTTGAAATACATTCGTATTTCACGCTCTTTTTCTGCTACAACAAATCCCTAGCGCAAAAAAGACGTAACAAAAATGTTCGGATTTTAAAAAAATATGCTCGGATTTTCTGCAGAGTTTTGCGTGCCCACAAAATCCGGTTTTTGCAGTCGGATGCGAATTTCTCCTTCGCTCCGGAATTTTGCCCATCGAATGCACGTTTTCCAATAGTGAAGCGAATTTCTTGCGAAGTCTTATCAGACTGTGTGTGCACGAAGTTTAACTGCGGATAACAGCACTGAGCTGTCCCGTCACATCCGAATTTCGCAGCGGACACTGGGAGAACACATAACATTATCACATTCTTACTCATCCTCGCATTCTTTTTTGTCTGTTTTCTTTCATTCTTTCCGCCCTTCTGAACTTTCTGCGTTCAAAGTTTCAGTTTTTTATTACAAATCTTCTAAATTCCTTCCTGGTTTTTCACGAGTGACTCTTTCCTAACTTAAATTTTAAAGCGAAGAACCCTTTGGAGATTTTGAATAGTAAAATGCAAAACTTTCATAAAAAGGCTGACAATATTCTTGTTCATCACAATCCTTTTCCTTTTTTCACCGGCCTTAGGCTAGGATTTTATTAAAGTTTAACTGAAAAGCCAACTTATTTTTGTGTCATTTAGTTGAATACACTGAATTATTTGGATTCTGCAAAGGGATTTTTTTGTTTTCCACTATCTGCTCTAGTTATGACGTTCAGAATATCTGCAGCCGTCCCCACAGCGAAAATTCTACTATGACGCTAGAAATTTTTATCTTATTATTCCTGAATAGCGGAACAACCAAGTAACGCATTTTCAGGGGGTCTTCAAGCCAATTTAAGTGAATAAGTGATGGGTAACTAGATTGTCCTATCCCAGTCCTTTTCAGTTAAACTTTAATAAATTTACAAACAAATCAGAATTAGTGAAGCGTCGTTTTTTATGCCACTGGCATGTCTGACGCTTTTAAGCAACATAAGATTTCTTTCCGTTTGTCATTAAAACTGTACCTTACCTTACAAAAAAAGTGCCCTGATGAGGTTGTTTATTTTAATCTTTTTTTCTTTTGTAATTGATTGCAGATTTAGTAGGCTAAATTTTTGTTTGTTTAGACTTTTAGCTTCGTTAGCTGTTAATATTTATGAAAGTGTGTGTGAGTTTGATTGATATGTTGTCGCTTAAAGTTTTATACATCACTCTTCAGTTTTGAAGGAACCAAATAGATAATATTAACAACAATCAGGCTACAAAGTTGGTGCAAATAAAAAATCACAAAGCGAATTACCACTGGCGATTTAGTATCCTGCCGTTAGCTGGTAAGCCTATGGATCGCTTCAAATAAACGTAACTTCAAACTGGAAAACCGCAATATGAGCCACTTTCGAACCGTTCTTCGCAGTCATACACAAATCCTAATTTTTTGGGCACCGTGCCCCAACGTCTGGGCATGCCCCAACGTACGGGCATGGTGCTCATACGTTGGGGCACCACGCCCTGCAGGAAGGGCATGGTACCCCCATGAAAATCTGTTGAATTGAGAATCTGAAATGGAAATTAGCTTTTCAAGCAGATTTTATGGCCCTTGCTACAGGGCATGGCGCCTCAACGTATGAGCACCCTGTCCATACGTTGGGGCATGCCCAGACGTTGGGGCACCATGCCCAAAAATTGAGGATTTGTGTATGACTGGTTCTTCGTGCATATCTGATATTATACTTGAGACGTAGTCTGCTCCACAAAAGGACTAGTTTATCCTCAATATCATATCATGCGTGTGTTTTGGTCTATGCGTTGCCACTTGTCTCTTTCGGAACCTGTGACAGTTGACCGCAAAATCTTTTGACATTCTGGCACCTCCGAAACTCGGTGGTTTTACTAATTATCAACAAGAAATCTCGCTTTTTCAGCTTCATAATCATATGCTTTTGCTTATTTACGGTCTTACCGGTCGTAAAATTCTGGCTCGCTTTGCCGAGAAAGTCGAAAACCTGTGACGAATCACAGAATTCTGCGACCAGTGGCAACACTGTAGTATACTGAACTGTACCTCAGTTCACGCTAATGCCTTGAACACACGATCAGGGTCGGGTGCTCCGGTATGAAATTCTGCCCGGATTTTCAAGGATTTTCGGCACCATCATCACTTCCATATGGAAAAGTTGAAATTTTCTCAACTTGATGATGAAAGTGCAGGAAATCCGGACGTGATATCCTTCTTGTCTGTTCGCACTTTAACACGCGGAATTCCCTAATCTCCGCACGCATGCCAAAGGAAGCACAGAATACGTCACCTTTAGCCATTCTACAGGTAATACCGGCGCTGCATGAAAAAGTAAATCCGTACAGTCGGTTGGTTTCAAACATAATCTCCCCAGCCTGAAGTTCTAAACTCGCAGGGCTCGCAGCTGGAAAATCTGAATTCCAGGGGCTTTCGAGGTCGCGGGTCCGACGGTTCAGTAAAGAGCAAAACCGTCGGCCGATGAGTCAGTCATGAACCAAACCGTCGGCCGCAGAGCAAAGTAAAACTATAGGTAGTAGCGACAAGCTTGAAATAACTGACACACAGTCGCATAGCAGCGACACTAGCACCACTAGCGATAGTGAAGGTCCCTGCTGAAACTCAATCGGTCGTGCACCAGCACTGGCTCCAATAACTTCAAATTCTGAACACAGCAAAAAAAAAAGATACAACCTCCCAAGTTTCCTAGATGTGTGCAGACCACATCGTAGCTTTACTAGAAATTTCTAAACCAGCAAGTTTGTCTCGCTTTACATGTCACAAGCGTAGTGAGCTACTCCTTACTGTTATTTTGCTCTGAACCAAACCGTCGGCCGACGAGTCGATCATGAAGCAAACCGTCGTTGAAATCCATCACGACTTTCGAAGGCAGATGTGGTGGCATTCTAACAGAGCAAAATAACACTAGACAGTAGTGCCAAGACTTGAAAAAAGTGACACATACTCGAACAGCTAAAATTCTGCAGCGACACTAGCACCGCTAGCGATGGTGAACGTCCCCACTGAAACTCAATCGGTCGTGCGCCGCTGGTTCCAGTAACTTCATATTCTGAACAGAGCAAAAAAAAGATACAACCTCCCTAGTTTCCTCGATGTATGCAGACCGGAGCTTAGCTTTACTAGAAATTTCTAAACCCGCAAGTTTGTCTTGCTGTAAATGCCGCAAGTGTAGTGGGCGGCGCTATGAGTATGGCCCGTTTGCGAAGCAAGGAAAGCATAGGTCTTGACGCTACTCCCTAGTGTTATTTTGCTCTGCATTGCAGCATTCTAAGCAGGTGACCGTACCATCGAAGGGTACGATGAGCTATTTGAATTGAAAAGGGTGTCATCGCCATCATATTGGCGATTCAAACCAAGACGTCTGGTTTTTGCCGGGACCTTTTTTTTTTTGCGGATTATGGAACTAGCTCCGACATTCGGCTACCCCCGCGGCAGTTTCAGAAAGTATCCAGATTTGTTTCCTGGTCGGGACCGGAAATCCGGAGGGAAGATTTTGTTCCGGAAGCTTGTCTTTAATGTGCTACAAACCTCTTCTGCCAAGGATACTCGAATTGGGGTGTAAGCATCTGCGCACTAACATAGTCCTTAAGCACGTTTACTCTTTTCGGCCGAAAATCAGTGTACGACCCGCAAACCGGGAAGAGTTCCGCGAAGCGTTATAACTAAGTCACGTCCAGTCACAGCCACACACGAGCAGACCAGAGCAAAATAACACTAGGGAGTATTGCCAAGACCTATCCTTTCCATGCTTCGCAAACGGGCCATACTCATAGCGCTGCCCACTACGCTTGCGGCATTTAAAGCGAGACAAACTTGTGGGTTTAGATCGAGGAAATCGAGGAAACAGTGGAAGTTTTATCTTTTTTTTTGCTATGCTCAGAATACGAAGTTATTGGAGCCAGCGCTGGTGCACGGCTGATTGAGTTTCAGTAGGGACATTAACTATCGCTAGTGGTGCTCATATTGCTGCTGTTCAAGTGTGTGTCACTTTTTCCAAGTTTTGGCGCTACTCCCTAGCGTTATTTTGCTCTGGGGCAGATGTAACGACCACTCCTTACCCAGTTTTTTACCAATGAGTTTTCGAGAATAACATACTGCTACACTATTCTATCTTTCTCTTTATTTTTCACGCTGCTCCAATAGTGGCACGAGAACAACAAGAAACTGGACAACAACGGGAACTGAGAATAGTGGAAAACAACGGGAACTGGGAAAATGTTAGACGGAGTTATACGGGGACGACTAACCATGGCATTTGTCCTTTTTTTCCATCTTCTTTATTTATTGTACATTGCTGGTATGCTCTGTTGGTGATAAAAAGTTAAACAGACAGTTAGTACTTACGATTTCTGGTTGCCGCCTAGTCTCAATGTGTTGTCCTGCCGGTTCAGCTGCCGGTGCCGCAGGCCCTTCTCCGTACGCCACACTGTCCTCCATAGGGGGTAGTATATGGCCATTCGGGATCTTTTCAACAACTGCAATCGCGCCTTCCTCGAGCTGAAATAACTTTTATTTTACGAAACTGAATAAAGTAATGAAAATTTATTTGCCTACGATAAGGCCATAAACAGTCTCCATCACATTACCGTAAGTTACCCCGATAATAAACAGCACTCGAGGCGTGTTCTCGTATAGAGGGAGTCACTCCGCGCGGATTCCGCGTACGGAAACAACGAGAACACGGGGAATGCTTCCAAAATGGATATTGTTCGAAAAAAAAAAATATGCAGTTGACGAAATCAGTCTGGATCTACTTTATTGTTGATTTGGTTTATTCTGATTGTTTTTCATTAATTTACATTGCACCAGCATCAGCAAAAATTGATTCCCCTCTGAAAGGGAGTCCCTTTTAGTGATGGTAATCGGAGCATTCCCCGTCCGTGGGGACTCGCGAGGATACAGGGAGTGAGTCCCCGGGACAAACAAGAACCCTGAGACTCCTCAAGTGGAGTCCTCGGGGAACGGCGAGAATTACGCCTTAGCAGTCCCTACTAAAAATGGAACAATTATTTCCTACTTAATTTCTCAATCACGTGGCCTACCATCATCCAAGCGGACTAGTCTAGGTTTGCCGCCCACGCCTCATTATCAGCATCCTTCAGACAAGAGTCTACACAAACTGAATTAAGCTGGGTGGCGAAAGAACGCGGATTCGCATTCGCTTAGAGGCGTATTCTCACCGTTCCCCGAGGACTCCACTTGAGGAGTCCCTGTGTTTTTGTTTGTCCCGGGGACTCACTCCCTGTATTCTCGCGACTCCCCACGGACGGGGAATGCTCCGATTATCAACACCATCATCAACAAGGACTCCCTTTCAGATTCGAAGGGGAATCAATTTGCTGGTGTTGGTGCAATGTAAAATTAATTAAAAACAATCAGAATAAACAAAACCAAAATAAAGTGGATCCAGGCAAATTTCGTCAACTGCATATTTTTTTTTCCGAACAAAGTCCATTTTTGAAGCATCCCCGTGTCTCGATGTTTTCCGAACGCGGAGTCCGCGTGAAGTGACTCCCTCTATTCTCACCGTTCCCTTCGATTTCCCGAGGAGTCCTCGGGGAACGGCGAGAATACGCCTTAGGTGAATTCGGCGTCACTAGCAGCAAAAAATCACTTCGCCAGGCTAAAATTCCGAGCGGCACCGTTTCAACTTCAAGTTGATTCGCGTCTCAATTCGCCTGCTGGAAATCCAAATGGACAAAGTGGAAAAGGATAGGATATTATTCACATATTAAGTGATACGCTTATCATTGCAAATTTGTTCAAGTATACGCTTTCACTTGGGGCTAAGAACGAATTCGTCGGGCGGCGCGAAAGGAAAAATATCGTAAGCGGAAAAGATTAGCGTTCTGTGGGCGCCCAGCTATAAGCTCACTCTAATATCCGCCTCTGAGTCGGACCCCAATGTTTGCCGTCATGTTCAGAAAATCCGTTTCGGATCTACTCTATAGTACCATTGAACCATAATATCCGAATCGGACCCAAATTCCGCATTCGTATCCAGAAAATGGGCTGCATGTTTATACTTACTGCACTGAGCTCATCCGAGTATCCGCGTCGGAACTGAATCGGATCATTCTCTATCTAACATCGATCTCGTCCGGATATCCACCTCCGCTCAGCCGTACCCGGTTGCATGATATGATGTTTATTGGCAGTTGGCAGCCCGAGGGCCATGGCAACACAAATACTCAACGGAAAAAAAAAAAAAACGAAAACTAACAAACAAACCAAATTTTAAACCCCATTACATCAATAATTTTTACTCGACAATCCCTATATGAAACTCACACGATACCTCATTGCCAGCTCGAGGAATCTTCCCAAGCTCTTAATCACCGCAAAACAATCACTCATCAACATTCTCACCATCCGTTCGATGGGTCAACACTCATCCGAACACTCGCGTCAGAATCGGATCATTCCGCATTAGTATGCAGAAAACCGGATGCCGGATATCCGCCTCCAAGTCAGACCCGAGCTTTCTCAGCCGTATCTGAAAAACTTGTCAATCTAAAGGTATGTGCACAGTCCACACACAGTCCCATTTTTGCAGTCGGATGCGAATGTCCTCCTTCGCTCCGGTTATTTCAAGAATTTCGGAAATATTTCCGGAGTTTCGCAAGCGTATTTTCGCATGCGAAATCTTATCAGACTATGCTGAAGCCTAATAGCACTGGGGTCATCCGAATCCCGTTGCCAAACTTCGCATCGAATTTCCATGCCGCCAGTCCCGACTTCTAACTTCATCTGCAATAAAGCATGTACCAGTCAATACTACGACTACGCCTGGTTTTGCTTATTTTGAGAAAACACGGACGAACTCTTGGAGGAAAAGCGGGCAACTTACTCCTGGCTTGATCTCCGATGCTTCCATGGGCGGAGGAACTCTTTCCGGCCCCTCACTAGATGGCTGACTCAGATCGTCATCAGCCGAGTCTGTCTCCATCGGTGCAGGTACAGCCTGCACCTGCTGCGGCTCAATTGAGTGCTAAACAAAAAAATAAAGTTATTTTGTATTTTTTACATTTTTTTCTTACTTACTGCCAAGGCCGTATCCAGGGGGGTTCGATCCCCTCCCCCGAATCCCACAAAAGTAATCGTTTTTTTGTAGGCTTTAAAATCTGATCTATGTTTTGTTGTACTTTTTGGTCCGACCCGCGGGCACCCCCCCCCCCCCCCCCGAAATAAATTCCTGAATTTGGGCCAGCTTACTGCGTATCGTTTCTTGATGTCACAGGTGGTGAGACAAAATTAGTCCATTGTAATCTGTTTATATATTATGTTATATACAGAGAAGAAGCGCATCCCGAAAGTTTAGGTTTATCAGCACATCGGCTTCTATTTCCACGTAAGCCCTTCATAGTCTTGTCGGGCAAAACAAAGAAGAATTCAAATTGTGAATGCTTTAGTCGGGCGTCGGTATTCTTGTCGGCCCATCGGGATATTTTCATTAGCAAGAAATCGAATTCTTCAAACATTTGTCGGGCGCAACCGGAAAGTTTAATTCCATTCGGAAGATCGGAATCTCATTACACGTAACAAATCAAATCCGTAAACTTTTTTCCAATCCCAAAAGTTTATGTCCCGTCAGCAAATCCAGACTTTTTACACATAAGAAAACTACACACTCTTCTTTACTTACCGATAGCACAGGCCTATAATTGGTTCTTAGGATAAACCCTTCTTGGATTTGTTGCAGAAAACCTTTCGGAGTCCTAAATACCGGACAAATTCCTAAGATACGTCACAAATTAAGTTTTTATTTCAGAGCTTATTTGCTTGTCTCTTGCCATTTCTAATTTTTTTTTTATTGAATTTCGGATCACATCTTGGCTATTAATCGTTGCCAAGGATCGCTCAAGTCCTCTCAACGACACAGACGAAAAATTAGACTAAAAATGGTGCTCAACTTAACTTGAGCCCAAGCTGACTGGGAAACATATATTCAAACAATTCATAAGACGGATGCGTCAGTTACGATGCTTTGGCAGCGATATTCAGACTCTTCTTGGCAAGGGTTCTCGTCAGGCTGCTGAATCTCAGGGACAGCGTTGGGGAAAAAACGAACCTTCAATTCGTTTTCCTGCCAAATTTAACTATGTCCATCCAGGTTCTAGATTTTAATGTTTTGACATCCAATCCTAAACCCCCAGTCAAATGACGCGCCCTTCCACAAAATAGAGAATATTCCGAAAGGCGCCGGAGGCGGAAATTTTTGAAACATTTATGATCAGAGGCGTATTCTCGCCGTTCCCCGAGAATACAGGGACTCACTCCACACCTCAGGGACAGCGTTGGGGAAAAAACGAACCAGCAATCCGTTGCAAAACGTTGTCCCTGACGTTCAACAGCCTGACGAGGACCCTTGCCAACAAGGGCAGAAATATGGCTGTCAAAGGATCGTAACGGACGTAGGCTATCCGTTCGATGCACCATTTTTTTTTTTTTTTTTTAGCCTACCTTCTATTTTAAAAACTTTTCAATAAACATTTACATCTAATCTAATTTACTTTAAACTTTTACTTTTTTTCTCTCTAAGGGTACTACCCTATACTTTCTAATAAAAAAAATCTTTATTTTTATCATTCACTTCTATCATTTAAATTTATCATTTTACCTATCATTTTTTTCTATCATTTAAATTTAACTTTTAATCTTCTTGTAATTTGTAATTCTTCACCGCTAGGCTACACACACTAACACCAACCTTACTCAATTGCTACAAATTATCTCCAACAAACACATAAACACGATATCTACAAACAACCTATTTCTTTTCTTGAATCCTTAATTTTGTTTTTATTTTTTATTTTTGAGCAATTAACTTTAAATTCCATGGGCCAAACCTGGGCACCGTTTGAACATGATGGTGATGACTTTATTTATAACCCGTCGAAATAAGCACAAAGCACGAAGACGGAGTAGATAATGAAGAAAAAAAAGGGAAAAAGAAAGGAAAAAACACGAAAAGAATTAACTTACAAAACACACAATACAACTTTTACCCTAGAACTAAACCAAGAGGATTTTCCAGTCGTGACCAATATTTTGGCTATATGTTTCTATTTGTTTCTCCACTGCTGTTAGTGGGTCATTAATTTGATGACGACTGGAAATTTTCGAGTTTCTGCTTAACATTATCTATGTGCTGATATATATGTGCTTAACATTATCCCTCCTTCTAAGCGTACCTTTACAGCTTGTCCGGTAAGTCCCTGCTGGGCTGCGGCAACCTCGCTCCTTTGAATATATTCACGAATCATTTCTTCTGTAGGCTTCCGACAAAGCTTTTTCAACTCCGTTTGAAATGTTTCGCTGGCTTCTTCGAATTTCCGCTTTTTCTGTTCAAAGCGCTCTTCAATTTGCTGGAGCTCACTCTCCAACTTTTTCTGAAAGAAGTGAAACAAGAGCTGTAAGCTCATATGGCACTTGCATGTGTTGAGATGTTTTGTTTGATCAAAAGTATTTTTCGACTTTGTGGTTAAAATGCGCACTTTAAGGGAGCTAGATAAAAAGTATTTTATTTTTGAACTTGGGTGTAATGATGCGCACTTTAAAGGCGCTAGAAATGCATCTGTATGCAAAACCCTTGAGGCAAAAACGATCACAGGCCTTTAGGGATCCTTGATGTATACCGTTTCGTCAAAAGTTTTTTTTTTCGCTTTTCATTTCAAATGCGCACTTTAAGGGTGACAGAAATAAATTTTTAAGCAAAACCTTTGTGGCACAAATGATCATGGGTTGAGATGTATTGTTTGAAATAAAGTACTTTTCGACCTGGCCGTTCAGATTCACACTTTAAGGGAGCTAGAACGTCATTTGCAAACAAAACCCTTGAGGCAAAAATGATAATGTGCTCATGGGGATCATGAAAATATGAATTTAGTTTAAAAGTATTTTTCTAAATTTGCAGTCAAGATTAGTACTTTAACGAATGGTCGGATTTGGAAAGTGGTCATTTTTTAGTCAATCTGGTCAAATCTCTAATATTTCAGCCAAGTTCCATCGTCCTAGATTATATGGAAGTACCTTAAATCGTGATCACCGGAATCCCGGACCTACCCCCCCTCAAACTTCCCCACAGTCGCCGGAGCCAATCCGGTTCCGTAAGTGTTTATCCAGAGCATCTGTTTGTTATTCCCACAAAGTTCCATCCCGATCTCACCAGTCTAAGTCGGTCACGTATTTTCGCCCCCCCCCCCCCCCAATTGCTGTCGGATCTGTCCGGACATGAAAAAGATCAACAGAAACATGTCCTCTCTTCAATTACCAAATTTCACTCAAATCCGATCAGCCGTTTCAAAGTTACGCATGACTCAATATTCCGGATTCCCCCTCCCGTTACTCCCCCCACGGCTATCAGATCATGTAAATTTTTCTTTATAAGTCAGTTTGATCAGGTCCCTGATTCGCCTCCCAAGATTCGTCGTGAAAATCCCCAAAACCGCCATAACCGGAATTCCGGGAAACTCCCCTCCACCCCCCCCCCCTAATGTCATGATCCATCCCAAATGTATAAACGATTTATCTGGAGCAGATGCTTGTTCTTTCCAGCAAGTTTCACTCCGATCCCTCCATTCTAACCGTTTCCCGATATTTCCGGTCACCCCCCCCCAACTCCCCCATAGCTGTTGAATCCGGTCCGGACTTCAAATGGGACATCAGAGGTATGTCATTTATTCAGTTATTAAGTTTCATTCCAATCCGACCACCCGCTCGAAAGTTACACAGTACTCCAATTTTCCGGATTCCCCAGCCCTCCACCCCGCTAGTGTCCGGATCCAGTCCAAATGTATGAACGATTTATCTGGAGCAGATGCATGTTCCTCCCAGCAAGTTTCACTCCGATCCCTCTATTCTAACCATTTCTCGAAATTTCCGGTCTCCCCCCCCCAACTCCCCCATAGCTGTCGAATCCGGTCCGGACTTCAAACGGGACATCAGTAGTGTGCCATTTATTCAGTTATTAAGTTTCATTCCAATCCGACCACCCGTTCGAAAGTTACACACTACTCCAATTTTCCGGATTCCCCAGAACTCCCCCCCCCCCCCGGGTGGTCGGATCCAGTCCAAATGTATAAACAATTTATCTGGAGCAGATGCTTGTTCTTCCCAGCAAGTTTCACTCCGATCCCTCTATTCTAACCGTTTCTCGAAATTTCCTGTCTCCCCCCCCCCAACTCCCCCATAGCTGTCGAATCCGGTCCGGACTTCAAACGGGACATCAGAAGTATGCCATTTATTCAGTTATTAAGTTTCATTCCAATCCGATCACCCGTTCTAAAGTTACACACTACTCCAATTTTCCGGATTCCCCAGCCCTCCACTCCCCCCCCGGGTGGTCGGATTGGGAAACTGAATGTTTCCAAGTTAGTCCGATCGGGTCCCTGATGCTCCTGCCAAGTTTCATCGTCCTAGCACATCTGGAAGTACTCCAACTCGAAAAAGTGTGACAAAACTCCTTAATTTTCTGAATTTCCCCGGCCCACCACTCCCCCCCAGATGGTCGGATCGGGAAACTGATTACTTCTAGGTTAGTTTGGTCGGGTCCCTGATTTTCCTGCCAAGTTTCATCGTCCTAGCACATCTGGAAGTACCCTAACTCGCGATCACCGGACTGACCGACCGACCGACCGACCGACCGACCGACAGACCGACAGACGGAAAAGTGATCGGTATATGGCACTTGGCCGGAAGGCAAGTGCCATAAAAACGTCGCAAACGTAGAGCATTTGATGTATTTTAAAGTCCGAACCAAAACTTGGACATACTAGTCCTAATCCAATCCGAGGAACCGTCCGAGGACGGAGCCGTGTATGTTAGAAGAATGTCGGTCAACGAACCCGGCTCCGACCCCGACTTTGGAATTTCAGTTTTCTAGTCTCTCGGGTTTTCTCGACCCAGCGAACCGGGTCGCTTCAACGCGAAAACGGAGGCAAGGAGTTGCATAACCGGTTTCCAGACCAAGCTGCAATGAAGACGAGCGTGTCGTAGGGCTCGCGGACAACTTTCGAAACCAAATCCTGTCACAAGTAAATAAAACTCAAAGATCATTAGAATGGATAGAAAATAATCGTAAGCTCTCGAAACCAGAATCCTGGCACAAGTAAATACAACTCAAAGGTCGTTAGAATGGATAAAAATTAATCGTATGAACATCAAAGTTTCGGGAATAAGCACGAATCGAGCTTTTTTTTTAAACACCCAATAAAACACACAACATCTAGCTACTTTAGAAGTTTTGTTTCCTCCTTCGTCACACTTTTCCACTCGCATCATCAATTTCTGTTTTTGTTTAACAAGTTTCTAAGATATTTCAACTAGTGGATATTTTAAGTGTTAATATATATGGACAATAGTGTTTATACGGACAATAACCAAAAATTTTGGTTTGAGAATATGTTGTATTCAATTGTGCACTGGGAGCTTATAATTATTTTGGATTCGAATCGAGCTTGTAATAAAAAGATCAGTACCGTAAATGCTGCATGTCTTTTAAGCCACCCTTATGAATTTCGAGATTACCTGATGATTTGTGAGAGACGTCACTTGTCGCTTCAAGACAGACATTCGGAGTGTCGTGACGACACCCCTGACATCTGGAACCATCGAATCTGAAAACACCTCGTTGACGAGACGATGGTTACGCAAGTAGCGGGCATGCGCAGTGTGTTTCACGGACAAACCGTCATCGTTGTCTGGAAATAAATAAAAATCAATCAATCAATCAATCACATTTATTTCCAAATAGCTCAAAAATAAAGCTAGAGTAGCAAAAAACAACAACAATATTTACAAAACACAAAAGCGGAACGATTTACTAAGAAACTTACAAAATTTTACCAGAAATAAATAATAACTTCATAAAAACTTCAACAATAACGGCTATTTCCTTAAATTTCAACCGATAAGGGCTGAAATAGAACAATCTAGTTACCCATTGCTTATTCACTCAAAGACATTTGAAGACCCGATGAAGATACGTTACTCCGTTGCTCCGCTATTCACGAATAATCAGTTATCATACAGTGGAATTTCCCGGTCGGATTAGTTCAATTCAATTCAATTCAATACATTTATTCTGGTGACAAAGACCATAATTAATCAATGATAATTAAATATGAGTATCTTAAGTAAGTAGTAGTACCTCTAAACAGTACCAGCAAGAGTACCTCTATGCACTCGTACCTATGTTGTATGCTTGACGAAAACGATCTGCGAAAAATAAGTGTTCACACGAAAGATAATCCGCGTTTCTTTTGAGACTTGAAATTTTTCGCGTCTTAGTAGAAGTTTGCGTTACGAGGATGGCTGTAGACGGATCACGGGAATGACATAAATCGAATGTGTGCACGGGAAAACTGGAGAGAAAAGTTGTTTTCGGGCAAAAAGCAAAGACACCACCATGAAATCCAGAAAACTACCAGGAAAGTACTGTGGCGGTTGTAGCCTACAGCAGTAGAGCTATGCATAGATGGCACTCTATGAGGATGGCTGTAGACGGATCACGGGAATGACATAAATGGAATGTGTGCAAGGGAAAACTGGAGCGGGAGGTCCTGGGTTCAAATCCCGGTTGAGGAGCATTTTTGTCTTCCAGTTCACTACTTACACAGTAGAGCTATGCTTATTTGAACGTTTGTTGAATTTTTGTTATTTTATGTGGAAGGATAAGGAAAATATGGATGGAGATGAGTTAATCATGAAGAAAATTGATGTTGTATGGAATAGAATGAGAGGAATGAATAGGAAAGCGTTAAAGGAGAGATTGAATGTGGATATAAATATAGATGAATTTTTGTGAGATAATAATAATTTTTAATATTTATTTAATTTTGGTAATTTAATTTAATATTTTTAGATCTTTTGTGGACCATTTTATTTTTTTTTAGTGAATTATTTGTGATAGTAGAGTGTGTTAAGTTTGGAAATAAATTTTCTCTTCTAAGATTTTGTAAAGAGAAGAAAATTTATTTTAAATTTTTTTGGAATTTAGTTTTTTTTGTTTTTTTTTTAACATAAAATATGAAAGGAATGAGATTTGAAGAAATTTTTATTTTGTGTTGTAAAATATATGCCACCGTGTAAAAGGTTCTCTATGACGGAAGAGCACCTTTTGAGCGGGATGAGCGATTTTATTTAATTATGGGTTCAGTTTTTGTAGAATGTTCCTTGACTGTTTTATGGTAAAATGGTCCGCATAAAGAGAATTATAAATATTAATTAAAATATATTTTATACATTTTGTTTTAAAATGTATGATTAATGGTAATAGGAATAAAAAAAAAAAATAATGTATATTTTATATGATTGTTATAGAGTTTTTGTTTTGTTTTGAGGATTAATTTTGTAATAGAAATAATTTGAATGTTGAGAATAATAAATGTGGAAAGATAATTATGTTAAAATTGTATAATATGATTGAAATGTAGAGATAGTGGAAAGAGTAAATATTGATAATGAATTTAGTTTTGTTAATTTTATTTTATAAATAAAGATAGGATGGAAGTGTAAAGATTAGAAAGAATTGAAGGAAAAAAAATATTTAAGAAATTAAAAATAAACGTAGAGATAGAGGAAAGTGTAGGTGACGCTAAATAGATAGGCCGGTCATGTGATTAAGTAAAAAAAAAAAAAAAAATTAAGTTGATAAGACCGTTGGCGTCACCGAGGGAAAGTGGAAGCGTAGTCACCCGGCCAATTCATATTGGACTGGAAGAATTGAAAAGATACTACGAGGTTTAAAAAAAAAAAAAAAAAAAAAAAAAAAAAAACACAGTAGAGCTATGCTTATTTGAACGTTTGTTGACATTGAACTTTGCCATTTTCAAGCACTAGATGTTATTTAAAGTTAACTACTAGTTAGTCAAAGTAGGCAACTATGGACCTCTGAAAACACCTGAATAGGTATTTTGGATCTTCATCCTACCATTTAGCCCAAAACTTAACTGTTCACATTTAAGTAACTGTTCAAACAAGCATGTCTCCACTGTACTGAGGACACAGTTAAACAAGACCAAAGGTTCCGATGGGATCCCAAAATTTCGATATTTGATCCAGACAATTAGGTTTTGTCTTCGCCAGGCCAAACAGCTAATCATTAAGGATTCACCATGTGCGTTTACCTCTATAAGCCAATCGAAACGATCCTAGCTTACTTCTGTGAATTTTGCGGTTTTGGCGAAATTCAAGAACTACTTGTCCGGCGAAAACTGAAGCTCAAAAACGGATTCAGCGTATCTCCTTACCCCTATATCCAACATCTAATCAACTTCAAATACAACTTTAACTTCTAACAAATTTTCCGGTTTCAGCCGGATTCCGGACGAACTATATTTCCGGCTAAAGAGTGATTGTCATATACGGATTCTCCATCTCCTCTTACCCCTACATCTATCGTCTAATCAACTTCAAATAAAACTTTTACTTTTAACAAATTTTCCGGTTTTGGCCGGATTCTGGGCGAATTACTTGTCCGACGATAAAATGGTTTTCGTATTCTTGTCCAGCATGCCTTCTTACCCCTACATCAAACATCTAATCAACTTCAGATAAAACTTTAACTTCTAACAAACTTTCCGGTCTTGGCCGGATTCCGGGCGATCTAATTGTCCGGCGAGAAAATAGTTTTCATATTCGTGTTCAGCATGGTTTCTTACCCCAAAATCAAACATCTAATCAACTTCTTTTACTTTTAACAAACTTTCCGGTTCCGGCCGGATTCCGGGCGAACTACTTGTCCGGCGCGAAAATGGTTTACATATTCGTGTTCAGCATGTCTTCTTACCCCATAATCGACTATCACATTAGCTGTTTAAAAATATTTTGCTTGTCCCTTAATTTGAACCCCCTCCCCCACTCCTAAATGTAGGGCTACAGGGCCCATCTACGAACTCGACCTTACTCTTGACCCAATGAATGCTCACACCAAGTTTCATCAAAATATCTCATTCCCTTCGAGAGTTATCGTGCTCACAGACGGACGGACGGACGGACAGACAGACAACTTTTGCGATGTCATAGGTATCCGTCACTAACGTTTTGGGATCCCAAAAACCATGTGTCGAGCCTACCTTCTTCATCATCAGCGGGTTGGATTTCGATCCTCCTCTCAGCCTGTTTGGCAGCTGCTCCCCGCTCCGGGGCTTCTTTCTCGTCTACTCCTTGATTTACTAAAACAAAACAGAATGTTAATTAAATAACTCTTTCGACGATTCTTAGACCACTATTTTTTCAAACCATCCAAGAACTGTCAACAGACATATAATTATACAGTTACCAGCATTTAAAAATACTTTTTCCTTCTTGTACCAAACTCCTAAACTGTGCTGCTTCGCCGCTGATTGGCGGGCGGCGACGCTGTACACTTCTTCCAGTTTCGTCCAAGACATAGAGACAACCGACTGAGTTCCAAAAAAAGGTTACTGTTTCAAATTGCACATGGTTTGACTAGAATGCCCCTCCCAAAAATTATAAAACACATATTCAAACAATGCATAAAACGGATTTGCCCGCTACGATGCTTCGGCAGCGATATTTCGGCCCTTCTTGGCAAGGGTCTTCGTCAGGCTGTCGAGGTCCAGGGTCAACGTGGGGATGAATGAACCTGCAATCCTTCGTTCATTCCCCAACGTTGAAGTTATGTCAGCTTGGGCTCAAAAAGTATTTATAAAAATACCGCTGATTTTCGTCGTTGGCTGGGGTGGAATCGTTTCCCATGCATGTCACAATCGTTAGAAGAGAATAGATAGTGCGCTTAAAAGAGCCGAAACGAAACGCTACGTCCATCGCTGATTGTTCACGGATTCACTTTCGAAAACGCAAAACGAAAACTGGCAGCGCGCAGGAGTTCATAGAAAGCGGTTCTCTGAAAACACAGCTTTCCTCTGGAAAGTAAAGCTTTTTTTCAGCCAAAAAACAGCCGGCGCGCAAACTAGCGGAGCTTTCCAAACCGCCAAAATCGCGATACGGCACACTTGATTCCGAGACTTGTCTAATCCTCACAGCGTGTTCACCAACCAAAACAAGTAAAGACTAGAAATGAGCACACATACTAACCTTTATTTTTGGCCGCTAAGTAAGCCTGATAGGAAGGCGAGCTGGTGTAGGCTCTCATCAAACGTTCATACTCAAGCTGGAAACGTGGAAAAGAAAGATCCAGAATCATCCCACACAACACACACGCAACATACCATTCGCAAGCTAATCCTAGCAAGGGCCCAAAACAAAGTAGTGCATAAATTGAATCATTCACAAGGACCTTTTATTATCTGTCCGCTCTTCGGAAATTTAAACCATGCAAGTCAATTTTGTTATATTTCGTTTTCAACATGATCAAATCAATCACATCTGACAGAAGTAGAGCGAATACAGCTAATTTTTGTCATTGCTGCAAACCCTCTAGCGGAAATTGAGGAAACTTATTACAGGGTGAAGAGATCGCCAAGAAATCATGCTGCTGGAAGGCTGTTGTGAATGATTCTAAAAAACAGATCATGGGCCCTTGATAACAGTAAAGAGAGATCCCCAACTTATACACAAGCCCAACAGCGGCAACTGATGCCAAGAACGGATTATGATAGGAACCTGCATCCCTCATCACTGCGCTGAGCAAAAATCCACGATCGATTTCCGTAAATACTAAGCGGGTGCTTACCCAAGATCTTGAACTGCATATGCTTTGCACATAGCCATAGAGGTAGTGGCCAATCAATAGATGGCTCTGAGAGCTTTCTGACGTGAAGATAGCGTCAAGTTGGGTATCTCTCCTTATTATTAGTTTACGGTGACGAAATCAAGGGGAACAATAGGGCTTCCACTTTCCAGTAAGCTCTGGCGCATGGTCTTCCGTTAACCCACCGAAGACAATCACCAAAACGAAGCAAGCAAGGGTGGGGGTGCAATGGGTGGGGATCTAAGCATGCACATCACCTATAAAAGGTTTCTACCTTTCTTATTCTTAGCTATTAGCCAAGACTGATATGCTGGGGAGTTCTGGTACGCTTTCAACGCTTCGGCGTACTCAGCCTAGAACAGAAGTAGGGACTGATCTTTCTCGCACCATGGTTTGTTTTCTGGCTGTTTACTTTCTACTGAACTTGGTAGGCCTCTCTTCAAAGCCAGTGCTATTCTACCTCTGTGTACAAAATAGACTAGTTGACATGAAGTGCCTCTTGATTTGATTAAATCACTACTACTAAGGGTCTGTCCATCCTCTATCAATAATTAAAAAAAGCTACCACTATCGTTCCAACCTGCACATCCCTTCATACAGATTGGAATGACAATAGTAACTCGAGGAGGTTGGAGCAAGCCGAGGTGTTTTATTTCAGATCTAGCCTAATACTCTAAAGATGTCATAAGTGTATCAAGGAGTTTGTTGCCTGAAGCTGGCCCCCGTTGCGAAATGTTTCTGTCCTTAAATGCAACGCAACCAGAGGCACAGCTAGCTGACTCTATGGGAGACCCCCAGTAACACCGATGTTAAAACCTGGGTTCTAAGAGCTACAGTAGAGGTATATTAGGTCTCCTAACTCTGAATGGGACCGGAAATTTGATCAAACTGACACCTAGCAAAGATTTATGCAAAGTGCTGATCGTCAAGGCAAAATCCAAAATTTGTTATACTCTTGAATCTTTTGCTCTTTCTTTCTCTATTTTTTTTTTCTGCGACTCTTAGCTGATAACACGGGTGTTTCCAGCCTTCTGCAAGAGTAAATACGGATTTCAGTCGCAAACACCGGACAAGGATGGAACATAGAAAATGTAAAGCAACATGAGCATTATTTTCGACTACTCTGAATTCTGTATTATAAGGTATCAGTCAAGTAAAGAGATTCTTCCGCACTTAACAGTTAGTTTCGTTAAACTTCTATCTAATGATGATTTTATTCGAGTCTCTTAAGCTTTATATTTGTCAAAATCTGAAAATTTCCTGCACAAAGTTACCTACCATGCCCCTGAACAAGAAAGGCAAAAAACACCAATAACTACAGATCGATTGATTTATAAGAATAAAAAAGCAACAGGCTAATCTCCGAACTGAAAACATGCCAAAGGCTCTAGACGGCCAGTTCAGGAACTCGGTCGGTATTATTTCCGTAGTAACTGTGTCGAGGATTGGAACTAAATCGGACGGCAACGGTGGCTTTCAATAACTACTGGAACGCACCTTAAGTTCTCTATTTAATATTTCAATTTGACTGTATTCGAATCGATCTGTTTAAATTTAAAGAAGTAATCAAGAATTGCACATACCTTCTCACTTTCGTAGTCGTCAAAGAATTCCTGCTTTTCAGATTCACTCAGCTCCCGCCACATTTGGCCGATGATCTTACCTATCTCCCATAGCTTGAGATCAGAATGTTTGGCCTTTACTTCCTCCCACACTTTGCGGCTGTATCGCATATAGGGCTGGAGGGGCTTCTCAGGGGGCTTGGGTGGCTTAAGAGAGCTGGCTGCACCGGCAGTCTGCAAAAATCGAAATGGCAGGAGTCAGCCTTTCCTTGGGTTAGAAAACCAGAGCTACAGTCTCACACAGAACCCCAAAATGTGGCTTTCTTATTCAACTGAGCTGACTAAAACAATACTCGTCTAAAAATTACTTAACTGAGCAACCTTGTCAATTCTCTTTGTTCCAGTTCAGAGCCGCCATGCGAATTTGTTTCAATTTGTCCCCCAACGATCAAAATCATTATCAATAGCTGCGTTTTTGCCGATACCATGGTATCTGATACCACGGTCTAAAGTCGTTTTCGCAGTAACCGTGGTATCTGATATCACGGTCAAGAGATAAGCCCTGTCTGTCGTATCTGATATTCAGATACCACGGTCGGTATCTGAAAAAGTCATCTCACTTTCATCTTCACCAACACAAGAGCCTAGAATTTCGTCAAATTGGTGGGAAAGAAGTTTGGTACTTGTGATGTGAGTGGATATCAGGTTTTCTTTTGAGATGACTTCTAAAAGCGCATATTCGGCAATTGTCGTTTTTGCAAAACAACCGCAGTATCAGATACCACGGTAACTGCAAAAACGACAAAATGCAGATCCAGTTACCGTGGTATCAGATACCATGGTATCTGCAAAAACGCAACTAATGTTTAACTGGGGCTCTGCTATATGTGCTGTAATTACAAGGCGATTCTGGCAGTCTGGAAAGCTCCGCTGGTTTATCCACCGTGCGTTCTTGCGACTGCGGCCAAGACTCGCTTTGATTTCCGAGGCTGTTTTGAGCCTCATTTTTGTAATAGTGCTGCCGCATCGCTGCTGCAGCACTTCTTTGCTTCTGCACAAGATAGGTCTTTAGGATTCACTGCCTGCAAGATTTCTTCTCGTGGTGGCAGCAACTTGCAGGGAAGCACGGACTTGGTCGGTAAGCAAGTCCGCGATCCTCGAGAAACGCTACCGTCTTCCTCGGAAGCACTGCAGTGCAAAAATGAATGTAGAAAGAATCAGCCCGGAAGCGGCCGAGAAGTGGACGTGCAGCGTGCAACAAAAACGAGGCTCTGGCGCTCCGCTAGTTTTGGAAAGTGACGTAGTCAGTGAATCCAGCCCGTACGTGGAAAGTGGATTCGGCAAGCCAGCGGGAAGTTGTAAAGGAGCAAGGACTTTTTGTTTATTCTGGCGCTCGGCGGATTCTCGCTTTGCTTTTGGAAAGCGAATCTATAAGATCACTAGAATCGCCCCTATATTCACTGAGCCGAATAAAGATACACTTAAGTTCAAAAGTGAAAGCTTTTCTTTTCTGTCCTTTAAATTACGAATCTAATGTACTATCTCTATGTGATGGATGCTGATAAATAGGCGAGGGCGGCCAAACAGAGACTAATCCACTTGGAGCGCTGAACTGGCATAAGGTGAGAAGAACAATTCAACACATTCTTCCATTTTCATATTTCTGAACTCTATAAGAGGTTGGAAGGCCATCAACCACACAAGAGAGCCTAATGTTTCTAGCCACCGTGCAATGCGACTTAATATTGACTAGCCTAGACACTGCTCTTACGGCAAGGTAGAAGCTGGACGGCCCTTGTCCATGACAGGCTAATGCAATGATATCCACTTACGGCCAAAGTCTTTGCTGTAACCTTCTGAGGAGTAAACTGAGGATGGCCATGGGGCATAGGAACAAATGGGTTTTCATTTGCTGCTTTCTGTAAAGAAAATAATTTAGTTAGCTCGTGACGTGATTTCTCTTAAAAAATGCAAAAAATTACAGTTTATTTCATTTCAGGAACACTGCATCTCACTGCCGTTGGTACCCCTTTCCCCTTGCCTAAAACTGGCTACTGCCCTCACTAGATCAAGTGTTGGCGCATTAATCATATCCTTAATTCCTGAATTTCAATGAGCCACAACTACTCCAGGCAGGCTGCAGCAGGACACTCCCGCAGATAATCCCAGCAGGATACTCCCTGCAAGCCCAGAAAATTGGAATGAACCCTACAAAATTTATGTCTGTAGTTTCAGCCTTGCCCTGTTACAAGTTAGGCTAAACATTTTTCAGACACAACACAGCACCCCCATAATTTGTTTATGCGAAAGTTAAGCTCCAAATAAATATTAGTTGCGAACAAAATTATGAAAACGAGATTTTCGGGGTTTCTTCTTGATCAGCTAATTATCCCTCTAAGATGATGTGCGAGGGATGAAACAAAATCCGGATATATCGGTTGCACTTCCGGCAAACCGTCCGTTGCGTTTTTGCAGATACCATGGTATCTGTTGCCACGGTAACTGGATCTGCAATTAGTCGTTTTTGCAGTTACCGTGGTATCTGAAATACGGCTGCTCTGCAAAAAGGACAATGGCCAAAAATGCGCTTTTCGAAGGGTCGCCGTCACTACGCCCACCCGTCAGTTCGCCCACCCGTCAACTCGCCCACTTCCAAAATCCGACAGTTCGCCCACCCGTCAGTTCGCCCACCCGACAGTTCGCCCACCCGACAGTTCGCCCACCCGTCAGTTCGCCCACCCGTCAGTTCGCCCACCCGTCAGTTCGCCCACCCGTCAGTTCGCCCACCCGTCAGTTCGCCCACCCGTCAGTTCGCCTACCGTCAGTTGACCTAACCGTCAGTTGACCCACCGTCAGTTGGCCCACTCCTGAAATCCGTCAGTTGGCCCACTCCTGAAATCCGTCAGTTGGCCCACTCTTGAAATCCGTCAGTTGACCTAATTCTGAAATCCGTCAGTTGGCCCACTCTTGAAATCCGTCAGTTGGCCCACTCTTGAAATCCGTCAGTTGACCTAATCCTGAAATCCGTCAGTTGGCCCACTCTTGAAATCCGTCAGTTGACCTAATCCTGAAATCCGTCAGTTGGCCCACTATTGAAATCCGTCAGTTGACCTAATCCTGAAATCCGTCAGTTGGCCCACTCTTGAAATCCGTCAGTTGACCTAATCCTGAAATCCGTCAGTTGGCCCACTCTTGAAATCCGTCAGTTGACCTAATCCTGAAATACGTCAGTTGGCCCACTCCTGAAATACGTCACTTCGCCTAATTTAAAATTCCGACAGTTGACCCAACTTTGCTGGATCATTAAATCCACGAAAAAGAGCCGCGACCCCAGGGGAATAATCAGCCCAACTCGACCCTGTCATTAAAGTCCACGAAAAAAAGAAACGCAATACCAGGAGATTACTCAGACGGGGACGACCTTTCTCGGTTAATTAGGGTCAACACGAGTTGCCTATGGGTGCAAATTTTATGTTTACGTAAAGAAGGATATGACGATGGGTGGGAAAAAAAGGTATTCAGACAGGTTGTATTAAACATTTGAACTTGGTAACGAGGATGTTGCTAGTTCATACACACGCACATTGAAAAGTTTTTTCAATGATGTGGAAACAAAACGAAACAAGAGCTACGAGCTCATATGGCACTTGTTACGAGTAATTGGTACAAGAAAGTAGAAGAGAACTTCACAAAACACCCCGCCGTCCAAAAATGCGGTTCGGACCTAGAATTAGGATATCTAGTTACACTCAAGTCACCTCCAAGTCATCGCCAGCCTTCCAAGTTTAAACTCAAGAAATCCACTCGTTATGAAATAGGAATAATAAAAAATTATCCCTAGGCGTGCCCAGGATTTCCGGTTCCCCCCTCCGGCTTCCGCAAAAGTCACCGGATCCAATCCGGATTTGAACTAGGTCGCCTGAGACTTGGCATCTTTCTAAATATCAAGTTTCATTCAGATCCGATCACCCGTTCGTAAGTTTTTTTCCGGATCCCCCCTTACTCCACTCCCCCCAAGATGGTCAGATCAGGGATCTGGTCCGGTCCCTGATATGCCTGCCAACTTTCATCGTCCTAGCTTATCTGGAAGTGCCCGAACTAGCAAAATCGGGACCGACTGACGGACAGAAATTGCGATCGCTATATGGCACTTGCCCGTACTTAGATTTAGTTAACAGTGTACTCTTTATACTGTGACAAATAAACAAGAAGTAGAATTTGTATTAAATTCAGTTGTCATTGAGAAACCAAGCCAGGGCCCTTATACAATCCAACATTAACTTCTGGTTTATTTTTCACAGTAATACTCTCTTGTATCAAATCCGACCTTTGCATTCAATTGATAAACACGATAAACTCCGTGTGAACCCCTACATTTAGGGGTGGGGGGAGGGGTTTTAAATTAAGGGGCAAACAAAATATTTTTAAACAGCTAATTTGATAGTCGATTATGGGGTAAGAAGACATGCTGAACACGATGGTGAAAACCATTTTCTCACCGGACGAGTATTTCGCCCGGAGTCCGGCCAAAACCGGAAAGTTTGTTAAAAGTAAAAGTTGTATTTGAAGTTGATTAGATGTTCGATTTAGGGATAAGAAGACATGCTGAACACTTATGTGAAAAGCATTTTCTACGCGGACAACTTGTTCGCCCGAAATCCGGCCAAAACCGGAAATTTGGCAGAGTAAAGCAGAAAGTTTCGATCAGTATCGTCAAAATAGATATGGCTTATAGAGGTATATCTGAACTTGGTTTTCTCAGATGATTAGCCTGGCGAAGACAAGACCCGATTGTCTGGACCAAGTATCTAATTTTTGGGATCCCATCGAAACCTTTGGTCTTGTTTCATGAGAATTATATAGTGACGAGCGGCTAGCGATCCACCGTGTCACGTTTAGATTTAACTCACATGTCTAAGATAAATCCGTAACTGGTCGCATCAAAACTGTAGTTTCTAATGAGATTTGCTCATTCCTATATTGTGTACTTTTTTTTTGGGGGGGGGGACAAAGGTACCGAGGAGGGTCACCAGAGGACTGTTATCACCGCTGGGGGTCTAGCTGCCTCCTCTAAGCTTTCTAAACCATATTATATTTTCGTTTACGAAGCCGGTTGCTACTGCAAGAGCGATCATGTGCCTGACGTGCTTTGTTACTCAACTCCACTGCCGATGATCTGGGTAGACTGACTAGAAAAAATCCGAGTCTGTTGCAGGCTAAACCTGAACCTTCTTGAACACCATCTTTCACGAAGATTACTGGATTTTTTTTTCAAGAATATCCTCTTAATATATGGGATCCCCAAACTGGCAATAGATGCTGCAGTCAGCAACCCTAGGTTTATCCGTGGTTAACGGCACAAGTAGCTCAAGGTTGGAAAATTCTGTGCGAATCCACGAAAATGCAAAGTAGCTTTTGAATATTCGGGTTGCTCGGTTGAAAGCCGTCGGCGAAAAAAAATGATAATTCTCACACGCCTATAATCTCATAATTTAGCTTAACACCAAATGTAATAATAAATAAATAACATTGATGACCTATTTAAATTCAGTTTGTGGGCTACGTAAATTAAGGAAAAAACATTTTCCCCCTAACAAGAGGACACTTTTCGTATAGATTTGAGACTCGTACATTGCAGATAGCTTGCAGATATACTTGGAGGTGGTACACGGAAGCTTGGCACTAAAGTCTGCATTATATTATTTCTATTCTGCTTTAACTTTCCATTTCCGTGTGAACTACACTGTAAAAAATTTCTCCGAATAAGGATGCAGTATTTGCTACTGGGGTTAATCTTATCTCTACTGGGATAAGATTAATCCGAATTTGGGGTAATCTTATCTCAATAAAGACAAGATTAATCCCAGTAGCAAATACTGCAAGACTTAAGTCGTATTGCCAATCAGAAACCTTCACTGCTCGTTACTCTAATTTTCCTTATTTTACTTTTCTTTTCATCTAATAGATTTAGAATCTCGCAACAAGCTCCTGACTGATATTTACGTAATTTTCGGCTCCTTCTGATTATTCCCCTGGGGCCGCGGCGCTTTTCCATTGCGTAAACATAAAAGTTGCACCATAGGCATCTCTTGTTGACCCTAATTAAACGAAACACGTCATCTCCGTCTGAGTAATCTCCTGGGATTGAGTCCCTTCCCGAAGACTGCCCGTGAATTCGTGTCACTGTCTTTTTTTCGTTGATTGTTTCCACATCATTGAAAAAAAAAATCCAATGTGCGTGTGTATGAACTAACAACATCCTCATTACCAAGTTCAAATGTTTAATACGACGACCTGTCTGAGTACCTATTTTTCCACCCATCTTCATACCCTTCTTTACGTAAACATAAAGTTGCACCCATAGGCAACTCCTGTTGACCCTCATTAAACGAGAAAGGTCGTCTCCGTCTGAGTAATCTCCTGGGATTGCGTCCCTTTCTTTCGTTGAGTTGGGCTGATTATTCCCCTGGGATCGCGGTCCTTTTTCATGGATTTAATGATCCCGCAAAGTTGGGCCAACTGTCGGAATTTTAAATTAGGCGAAGTGACGGATTTCAGGATTGGGCCAACTGACGGATTTCAGTAGTAGGTCAACTGACGGATTTCAAGAGTGGGTCAACTGACGGATTTCAGGAGTGGGCCAACTGACGTATTTCAGGATTAGGTCAACTGACGGATTTCAAGAGTGGGCCAACTGACGTATTTCAGGATTAGGTCAACTGACGGATTTCAAGCGGGCCAACTGACGTATTTCAGGATTAGGTCAACTGACGGATTTCAAGAGTGGGCCAACTGACGTATTTCAGGATTAGGTCAACTGACGGATTTCAAGAGTGGGCCAACTGACGTATTTCAGGATTAGGTCAACTGACGGATTTCAAGAGTGGGCCAACTGACGGATTTCAGGATTAGGTCAACTGACGGATTTCAAGAGTGGGCCAACTGACGGATTTTAGGAGTGGGCGAACTGACGGGTGGGCCAACTGACGGGTGGGCGAACTGACGGTAGGCGAACTGACGGTAGGCCAACTGACGTGTGGGCGAACTGACGTGTGGGCGAACTGACGTGTGGGCGAACTGACGGGTGGGCGAACTGACGGGTGGGAGAACTGACGGGTAGGAGAAGTGACGGGTAGGCGAACTGACGGATTTTTTGGGCCAACTGACGGGTGGGCGAACTGTCGGAAAAAGTGGGCGAACTGACGGAATTTTTAGGCGAACTGACGGGTGGGCGAACTGACGTGTGGGCCAACTGACGGGTTCCCTTTTCGAAGTCATCCCAAAAGACAAACTGATATCCAGTCACACCACTAAGTGCCAAACTTCTTTCCTACCAATTTGACAAAAATTGATGAAAGTGAGATGACTTTTTCAGATGCCACGATCAGTTACCACGGTAACTGGCCAAATACCACGATAACTGCAAAAACACCTTTTGACCGTGGTATGAGATACCACGATAACTGCAAAAACGACACTTCAGACCGTGGTATCAGATACCATGGTATCTGCAAAAACGCAACTATTAGAACACCGAAAGTTCACTTACAGCTGAAGATCCTCCTCCACCCCTGGATCGTTCTGCAAAAGAAAGAAGAATATAATATAGCGCCATTATTAGCCTTGCCATGTAAAGAAAGGGCAGCCATCACATGCATAAATTAAGTACTACAGCTCCTTGTGGGGATAGTTGACCACACAACCTTGATTTGCACAAATACCGAGGCAAACACGACACCCTGCTAGGGCAAACTCAGCACTACTATGTCTGGTTTGGCAACTAGCCTAAGTATTTGCTCCGCCTCACCTGATCTCTGGCTTGGTGTACAGTTACACGCCTAAAAACTCCATCTTCTAAATATGTACTGTCTGTTCTTTTACCTTCGGAACTGACGATGAAAAATATCCTTACGAAAAATAACCACCTGAAGTTACCTTGTCCAGTGACAAGGTGATGGTCATATTTAGGCCTACTGAGTGAATACAGAATTGCACAAGCACTTGCCATATCCTAACAGGCATTTGGCATAGGCTGCACGAAACAAAAGGAATAGTCAATGTTTGTCAAATTCAGATTAACGGAGCTAGAACCTCAGTTGTAAGCAAAACCCTTGAGACAAAAATGATAATGGGCCCATGGGGATCATGAAAATGTATATTTTACTTTAAAGTATTTTTTCAAGATTGGAAAAGGAATAGTCGGATTTGGAAAGTGGTGATTTCTAAGCCCATCTCGTCGAATCTCTAATATTCCAGCCAAGTTTCATCATCCTAGCACATCTGAAAGTACCTTAACTCGCGATCACCGGAATTCCGAACCCCCCACCTCAAACTCTCCCCACAGTCGCCGGAGCCAATCCGGTTCTGTAAATGATTTATCCACAGCATCTGTTTGTTATTCCCCCAAAGTTCCATCCCGATCTCTGCAGTCTAAGCCGGTCACGTATCCCCCCCCCCCAATTGTTGTCGGATCCCGTCCGGACATGAAAAAGATCACCAGAGACATGTCCTCTGTTCAATTATTAAATTTCACACGAATCCGATCCCCTCCCTCCAATCCCCCACGAGGATTGGATCGAGTAAAATTTTATCTACAAGTCAGTTTGATCGGGTCCCTGATACGCCTCCCAAATTTCGTCGTAAAAATACGCAAAACCGCCATCACCGGAATTCTGGAAACTCCCCTCCACCCCCCACCCCCCAAGTGTCTGGATCCAGTCCAATGGTGTAAAAGATTTATCTGGAGCAGATGCTTGTTCTTCCCAGCAAGTTTCACTCCGATCCCTCCATTCTTAACCATTCCTCGAGACTTCGGTTCTCCCCCCTACTCCCCCATAGCTGTCGAATCCGGTCCGGACTTCAAACGGGACATCAGAGATATGTCATTTACTCAGTTATTAAGTTTCATTCCAATCCGATCGACCGTTCCAAAGTTACGCATGACTGAATTTTCCGGATTCCCTGCCCTCCCCTCCCCCCCAGATGTTCGAATCGGGAAACTGATGTTTCGAGGTTAGTTTGATTGGGTCTATGCCTGCCAAGTTTCATCGTCCTAGCACATCTGGAAGTACCCTAACTCGAAAAAGTGTGACAGACTTTTGGACAGGCCAACAGACGGAATTGCGATCGGTATATGGCACTTGAGCCAGAGGCTGCAAGTGCCATAAAAACACTTTGTTTCACAAGTTAATTTTCCAGTTTGAGCAACTTGATCCTGAAGTAGACCTTTGCCAAGAAGGGCTGAATTATATGGCTCTTATAAAATTCAGCTGACATCTTTCTTGCACTGTCAAATATGATTCGCAGTCAGCTTGAGGTGAAGGAACGTTTTTTTTCTCTCAGGCTAGCCTTACAAAGTCAACTAATCCACAGATGATTCTGGTATGGCAGGTTTCCAATGAAGGTGTGCTGAGAATATTACCAGACTATTCCCTGTTTTTGTGTGGCCTGCACAAAGGATAGAAGAAAACTTGCTATCATCTTTCCTCCCCATCAACAAATTCTGGTAGATTACAGCTTAGTCACACTAGTGACTACGCCCTTTTTATAACCATGCTCAAATGCTGGTTATACTGGCAGGCTTGTGCATGGTAGAGATAATTATGTGATTTGTCCCCAGATCTAGCTCGAAGCACCTAATGCTTGCTTAAGCTAAGTGTTTGTTGATCTAAAAATTAGAACAAAAATGTGATTATGCTGAGCTGAAGCAGGGCTACTTACTGCTACAGTTTTTTTTTACCACTAGCAGCTGTACTTAATTTGTATTTTATTCTTGCTGGAGTAATGGGTATACAAATACATACTATCACCCTTTACACCACATCCAGCATGCCCCAGTATTTGAGCATACTTATCAAGAAAGGGCTTAGTCAGCCAGTACTCATTATATACTAGCATGTATTTTTATGGCACTTGCAGCCTCTGGCTCAAGTGCCATATACTGATCACAATTCCGTCGGTCGGTCGGTCTGTCGGTCGGTTCTCCGGCGACTGTGGGGAGTTTGAGAGGGGGGAATTCCGGCGATCGCGATTTAAGGTACTTCCATATGTGCTAGGACGATGAACCTTGGCTGGAATATTAGAGATTCGGCAAGATTGGCTTAGTAAATCCGACCATTCCTTAAAGTACCAATCTTGACTGCAAATTCAGAAAGATACTTTTAAGCAAAATTTACATTTTCATGATCCCCATGAGCACATTATAATTTCTGCCTCAGGGGTATTGCTTACAAATGAAGTTCTAGCTCCCTTAAAGTGCAAATCTGAAACGCCAGGTTGAAAAGTACTTTTTTTTATCAAACAATACACCTCAACCCACAATGATTTGTGCTGCAATTGTTTTGCTTAAAAATTTATTTCTATCACCGTTAAAATGCGCATTTTAACCGAAAAGTGGAAACAAAAATACTTTTGACCAAACGGTAGGCTATACATCAATGATCCCTAAGGGCCTGTGATCGTTTTTGTCTCAATAGTTTTTCTTACAGATGGATCTACCCCTTTATTTATTTATCATACAGCGCATCATTACAGCCAAGTTCACAAATAAAATACTTTTTCTCTAGCTCCCTTAAAGTGCACATCTGAACCACAAAGGTAACCTTAAAAGTACTTTTGATCAAACAATAAATCTCAGCCCATGCAAGTGCCATATGAGCTTACAGCTCTTGTTTATAAGCTTATCACAATCAACAAAGACAAAGATGGAGGTTACAAAAAAAAGAGAAAAGATAAACATCTAAATTTGCACAAAAAAACAGCTAATATATACAAGGATTGTACGCCTAACTGTATGGCATTCACGATGTGAATCCAGAAAACAACTTCCATAATTAATGATTGCAGAATTTTAACCACTGACACTGTAGATGAGGATTGGTCAAACTGAAATAGTGTGCAGTAGAAGCAGAGAAGAGGTAAATTTCTATGAACACTTCTCCTAATTTTGGACTACCTTGGTTTTGCTTTCACCTCTACCAGGAATGATAAATTAACAACTTGATAACTGCTAAGTACGAGCCAAGTGTTTCAGATTCATTCTGGAACAAAGAACAAATTGGATTTGTTTAATTTTATCTACTGTTTAACGTTTTGTTTCTTCAGTTGAGTTACTCTGTCTTCGAGGTTTGAGAGGTCTTTGAATAGTAATGAAACTACAAATAATGTAACTAACAAAGAACTCTTCATATTTGACAAAGCAAAAGATAAGTCAGCTACATCTTCTTGGAGCTATATTTCGGCCCTTCTTGGCAAGGGTCCTCTTCAGGCTCAAGCCGCTCAAGCTGGATAGTGAACTTGTAGAAAAACACTTAAAGATCCTTTTTTAAATATCTGATTTTGTGAACTTCTTGCCGCAAAACTGCTTGGAGTTAAAGCTGGTGCTGTGATTTCATTTTGAACAAGGCTGCTGTTTTTGCTGCTCGATGGGTCTTCGAAAGGGTAGAGATTCTTCTGCATTTTGGTTTTGAGTCTCCTGTTTCTTCTTATTCTTTCCAGCAAAGATGGTTACTTGTCGGCGGTTACTTGCCTGAAGAGGACCCTTGCCAAGAAGGGCCGAAATATAGCTCCAATAAGACGTAGCTGACGTTTTGCTTTGTCAAATACGATTTGCAGTCAGCTTGGGCTGAAGGAATATCTAACTCTTCAGAACTCTTGCAATACTTCTTAAGTCCCAATTTTGTCATTTGAGAGTGTAAAGGCAAAAGAGCAAGAAAAAGAAAAATTTCAGGCCATAAAGATTGCACCCTACCCAACCTTGACTCAACCCTACCTGACGAAAACGAATATTGCTGCACCATCATCATGGGAGCATAACAAAAAAAAACACTGTACAGGACTTTGGACTTAGAAACTAAATTATTTGCCTTTGGTAACCATTCTGAGCCAGTGAGTTCCTGGAAATACTAATCTGGTTTCTTTGGCTGGTATACTAAAACTTTTGCAAAATAATTTTCTTTATAATGAGAGTTTGAAGGCTTCAAAGTTTGTAAACAAAGACGGGAGTCTCGTGTCCTATTGGTAGGGTATGGAGTTCTTTTGTGATCAGACCAATAGGAAGCACAAATCGTTTTTGCGCGAAAAGTTTCGAGGCTTCCTGATGAAATTTGTCTACAAAGCTGTAATTATACAATTAAGAAAGAGCCAGGGAAATGTTTCCAACGATTTACAGGATCAGAATAGTTATCAAACATGGACAAATCAGTATAAAATTAGGAAGTCCTATTGGCTACCTCGCAATATTAAATTACTCATTATCTACCATTTTCCATTTTCCTCGGGTAGGCTGCAATCTCTCTATTACAAAAAAGCATGGTGCCTAGCTTAAGACTGCAGTAACAAGTGACACCAGGCCAATATCAACAGTAGCCTATGTAGCTTACTGTACAGTAGAGGTGTACTATGTGAAGGTTTGTTGACTTCGGATTTTGCCATTTTCATGCACTTCTTGCTATATCTAAAGCTAACTATCATTTAGCCGAAGTAGGTAAGAAGGGCAGCTGAAAACTCCTGTACAGGTATTTTGGATCTTCAATCTACCATTTAGCCCAAAACTGCAGTGTTCTCATTAAAGTAACTGTTCACATACAGGAGAGCTGTCCTGACAGTCAAGAGGCAAAATATGACGTCCAAAAATATTCAAATTCTGTGCCTTTTTCTCCATTTTGTAGCTGTTTTGAAAAGCTGTTTTCTGCCTATTGACTTTGCTAACTCTTCCTTTTTCATCATTTTTAGGTCAACCGAGGTGAGGTTAGAATGAAGAAATCTTGTTTGAAAAGAAAAATATGTTTAACTAGAAATACTGAATCTGAAGCAATATTTATTTACCCAATAATATAAAAGCCATTCAATTATCTTCAGTTTAGTATTTTTGTCATATTTGTTGGTTCCTTTTTAAGCCAGATGGATTATTCTGAAGGATAGACTTCTCTGGAAATTGAAATCTTGTCTGAGCCTTAGGTTGGATACCCCTCCTGTAAGCATACAGGAGGGGTACCTGACCTCGTTTTTACGCAATCTCGAATTTTGCCGTGAAAATCTTAAAATAAAAGTTCAATGCTATCCTGACAGTCAAGAAGCAAAATCTGTATTTTTTTTCAACAGTTATGTCCCAAATATTACAATTATTTGTCTTTTCTTTGTTTTGAACCTGGTTTAAAAAGGGATTTTCTGTTTATTAGCCTTATTACCTCTTATCTTTTTCATCACTTTGCAAGCAATCTGACCTCATGTAAAAATGCGTGAAACTGTTTGAAAAGAAAATTATACTTAACTAGAAATATTGAAGCAAAATTTATATCCCCAACATGTAAACCATTTTATTAGCTTCACTCTAGTATTTTTGTCATGTTTTTTGGTTCCTTTTTAAGCCAGATAGATTTCACTAAAAAAAGATTTCTCTGGAAATTTGAAATCTTGTCTGAGGTTGGGTACCTCTCCTGTACCTCTACTGTACAGTAGAGGTATGCTTATGACTATTATGTGAACAGTTACTTTATTAGTGAACACTGCAGTTTTAGGCTAGACTAAATGGTAGACTGAAGATCCAAAATATCTGTACAGGTGTCTTCAGCTGCCCTTCTTACCTACTTTGGCTAACTGGTAGTTAGCTTTAGAACAGCAAGTGCATGGAAATGGCAAAATCCGAAGTCAACAAACGTTCACATATAAGCATACCTCTACTGTACTATACAGCATGGACTTCCGAAACCAGAGGTGCGTTTTATTTAGGTCCATTCGCCCGCGCGGGTCACTAAAATCGTTTTATTTAGCGAATGGGTGACAGATGACGTCATAGTGACGTCACGGTTTCGCCGTTTTATTTACCCCAGCGGACAATTCGTCCGCTAGCGGACCATGAGACACCCGCTGGAAAAGTGAGCGGGCGATCGTCAGGAAATTACCATTTGGCGCCAAGTTTGAAATTTTGTAATCCCTATCTTACTAATGTAAAACTTAAAAATGGTTTTGTAATTCCTGGGGGAGTCACAGAGGGTCGAGCACTGAGTATTAGGAAGCAGGACTTCTCCTCTTTGATTTAAGATATATTTCAGAATATTTGGTTTTGCTTTGAGGCCCCTTAGAGCATTTTTGTGAAGGCCTACTTTTAGGAGCATGACGCCTGTTTGACACATTTGACTTCTCCGCCAGAAAATAAGCTGATCGACATAAATGTCGTTTTATTTACGCTCGCAAGCTCAAATAAAACGGCAAAATGCTGACGTCACAGTGACCCGCTAGCGGACCCTCGGATCGTAAATAAAACGCACCTCAGACTTACGCGACTGTGAACCTTGCCCAGGAGTATTTGAAAGCGCTCCCATTTGCCTAAAGTGTCCAGTCATAGACATTTCAAACAGTACTGTTTCCCAGAAAAATAAACAAACAAAAGTTTTCTTTTGTTTGTTGTTTGTGTTGTTTAATGGAGCTTCCAGAATTTCTTCTCTATGCTCCAAAAACAAACAAAAGTTTTCAATTTCTCTTCGATTATTTCTTCTTCTTCTTAAACTTGATCTATTGTTTACAGAGGCCCGTCGTGGCAAATTATTTAGCGGCTAGAGTTTACATCTTTCAAAAACAGATGGCGTTGAAAATGATTATTTTGTGTACGGAAGCCTGGACGGAAGAAGTTTCCGACAAGGAATCTAGTCTGTGTCTAATAGATAGACAGTGACAGTGAGAACAGGATGTCAGGCTTCGGATCAACCTATCTTACCTACAATGCTAATGCAACCTACGTTGTGATCGCTACATCCGTTCTTGAAGGAACAGTAAACATGACTACGCAACTTTCGGCCATCGAATCGCCCGGGGGGCTTGGATAAATATGCAGGGTCTTATTGTCGACAGGCCCCCCTTCTTTGTCATCTCGAACCGTCTCGAACCCCCTCCTTAGTGTTCCCAAAGCTAGCTGGCAGGCCCTTGCCCCTTATGCACTGTAATTATGCACTCATGTACTGTAAAAGTTCGCCTTTTTCATATAGACTACAGAGTAACGACCTCCCGACTAGACGGCCGGGGTTCGATTCCTAGTCGCGGCACACAAACCTTTTGCTTTTGCAAACCTTTTGCTCAAAAGTTGAATTCTCGGAAACTGCCGGGAAACTGCAATGGTCATAACGAGATTTTTTCTTACTCTCAATATCGACTCAGGGTACACTCTTGATATGTTAGCTAGCTTCCCGAGTCAAGTTTTATGTTCCTTTAAACCCAGAGACCCGAAATTCACATGGTACATTCTCGCCCCCCTAGCGACACTTCACTATTTTTTTCACTTTCTTTGTTTCGCTACCTTCGATGCATATCATGCTGCCGACGGTTGTTTGTGATAAGTTTCTCCATCAGAACAAGACCAAAGGTTTCGATGGGATCGAAAAATCCAATATTTGATCCAGACAACTAGGTCTTGTCTTCGCCAAATCCAGTCTTCGCCAGGCTAATCATCTGAGAAAACCAAGTTCAGATATACCTGTATAAGCCATATCTATTTTGACGGTACTGATCGAAACTTCCTGGTTTAGTTCTGCCAAATATCCGGTTTCGGCCGAATTCCGAGCGAACTACTTGTCCAGAAAAAAAAAAGATAGTTCAGAAACGAATTCAGCGTTATCTCCTTATCCCTATAAAGAACATCTAATCAATTTCAAATAAAAATCCGGTTTTAACCGGATTCCGGACGAACTATGTCTGGGTAAAAAATGATTGTCATACACAGATTCAGCGTCTCTTCTTACCCTTAAACCTGCCATCTAATCAACTCCAAATACAAATTTTGCTTTTAACAAATTTTCCGATTTCGGTCGGATTCCGGGCGAACTACTTGTACCGCGAGAAAATGATTTTCACCATCGTGTTCAGCATGTCTTCTTACCCCTAGATCGAACATCTAATCAACTTCAAATAAAACTTTTACTTTTAACAAGTTTTCGGTTTTGGCCGGATTCCGGGCGAACTACTTGTCCGGCAAGAAAATGGTTTTTACCATCGTGTTCAGCATGTCATCTTACCCCTAAATCGAACATCTAATTAACTTCAAATAAAACTTTTATTTTTAACAAGTTTTCCGGTTTTGGCCGGATTCCGGGCGAACTACTTGTCCGGCGAGAAAACGATTTTCGCCATCGTGTTCAGCATATCTTCTTACCCCATAATCGACTATCACATTAGCTGTTTCAAAATATTTTGCTTGCCCCTTAATTTAACCCCCCCCCCCACCCCTAAATGTAGGGCTACAAAGCCCATCTACGAACTCGACCTTACTCTTGACCCAAAGAATCCTCACACCAAGTTTCATCAAAATAGCTCATTCCCTTCGAGAGTTATCGTGCTGACAGACGGACGGACGGACAACTTTTGCGATGTCATAGGTATCCGTCACTAACGTTTTGGGATCCCAAAAACCGGTTTCCGTTTCCCTTCTGCACTTAATCACTACCCCGCTTCAATTCGGGAAGCGACTAACCTCGTCCGGGTTGTCGGGTTCAGAATAGTTTTAAAGTATCTACCTGTTAGACAGTACAGGAAATTAAATAGTGCTAGAGGTCCTTTTAAGAAAAATCTCAGAAATAATAGTATTTTCAAAAGAAGGGGAGAAGTACAGAACAAAAATCTTTGTCTTGATGTTTCTTATTTCAGTTTCAGCGGGAACAAAACGCTCTATCAGATTTCTCGGTCTGGTCTGAACAACTGATCAACGCTTTCCCCATTATCTTTTAATTGTCTAGGGTTTTTATTCTGTTTGAGCGTTTTTTTTACTATTGTTTTATTATTTATAACCACATTATTGAATGTTATGTAATTATGATGTACCTGACAAAAACGGCAAGTTCGGCAATCCAGTGCTGTGAAAGTTTCGTTTTATAATAAAGTATCAGTATCAGTATAATAACACCTTTCACTACACTTGGCTAGCAAATGCGACCATCGTTAGTGGTATGTTACTTCCTTTGGTATTAAGAACTAATTTCAACCCTTCAGCATACGCTGAACCCTGAGTGAAGTACTGACTAGCAAAAACATGTCCCGTAAGTCTGGACTTTTGTAACTCAGACCTTCTCAGATGAGAACTAAGTGAAACAAGAAGCATATTTGCTCGGAACAATCAGTTTATTACGTACTTACACTAATTCGAAGGCAAACATAACGCAGAAAACTCGGAAGATTAATATCATAAAAACGCGACTACGCATAACCGGCTGACTTCACCTCTTTCCAAACTCTCACCAGTTCAAAAGGGTCACTATAGCCATGACTAGCAACAACCAATTTATAATCCTCAGGTACAGAGTAACTCTTTCTCCAGAAATAAAAATCACCACTATGGATTGGAGATACTCTTGTATGGAGTGCTAGGAAGGCCACATATATATCATCAAAACGAAATGTGTCTGTAAACCAAGTGGCATAGTAGAACTTTTCTAGTGTTCTTCTATTTAGCAAATATGCCCCAGCGGTCACATAGGGGGGCCAACTGTCATATGGATATTCACTAACTGATATATACCATTTACTAAAATACTGTCTTATTGGCGAGGAATTAAAAACATAGCCTAAAAACAGATCTTCAATTTCTCGCTTCCTCCAAATCAAGCTTCTGAGATTCTTTATACTTACAAACATATCATCATCAACAAATAAATAAAAAGGTATGTCTCTGTCACAGCCATTGAAAGCCCATCTGATGCCACTAAGCGTCTTTAAGGTATTGTTGAAGTAGGTATCTTCGAAGTCAGTTTGAACTATATCCCCATATATTTCACTTTCAAGAGCAACTGCTGATTCGAGCTCAGAATCATCATTTCTTGTACCAAGCAAAAACACAGTTTTGGTTGAGATCCCATATATCCTGTCACCACCCCAGGTATTTCTTATGACAGACCTCAGAGCAAAATGATTCACTGCAGACTTCACAACTATTACTAAATTCACAGGATAGCTTGAGCCACAATTTGGTTTTCGTACGAGATTCATGTTGACGTTGCAGCACGGCACTAGCTCTGATTTACCACTGTCAGCGAGTGATTCAACTGATGAGTATATACGTGGGTCAATGCTCTGAATGTAGTTGGAAAATGGAATTTCCAGGAAGTAGTCTAGAACCCCAAAATACGGGAGAGCGAGAGTGCAAAGAATAAGAGCACCAAAGAGTACACCAGTGCGACGAGGGAGGCTCATTTCTGACTTCAAGCTGACACAATCAAATCATGTTTGTTTCAAAGACAGCCTCTTCAGGAGCAATTATCTTCGAAGTTCCAAATTCAGTCAATTTCTAGTAGATTTTCTCTCATCTTATCAGCCTGCAAGAAAAACAGTTAGTTGGTTCCTCTCCCACTGGCAACACACTTCGTTTTTTAATGCCAGATGACAGCTTAGTGGACGTTCAATTCATTGCAGTCTGTTACAGCCGTCTGTTGAAAGAGACAGTCTTTCACATTTTTCAGGCATGGCACAGGAAACATAAACAGTGGTCACACCTGGAAATTATGCAAATTCAGGGGTGTTAATAATGGGAGATTCCCTCTGGCTGTTAGCAGAAATGAGCTGGTCATCTCCCAGTCTATGAGGACCTGAATCTAGGATGCGTGCCAAGTTTAGTCGTCTTAGCACATCTGAAAGTCCCTTCACTTGCTATCCAAACCCCCCTCATACTCCCCCCATTCCATTCGATTTTGACCCTCCCATTCCAGATAATTTGCGTGTAAACCAAATAAAACTCCTTGGTTTAATAATAGCAAATGATTTAAAATGGGAACCCCAAACGAAGGAAATGGTAAAGTGTGGTAAAGTACCGGCCTCATATGCTCAAGTTACTCACTAAAAATAGGTTCCCTGACCCTGAACAAAATTTGCTCCGTTTTTATGTTTCTTTTGTATGTTCAGGGCTAGAATACCTGGTTGAAGCCTGGCACTTTGGCCTTACTGAGGACCAGGCTTATCAGATAGAAAAAATACAGAAACGGGCCCTTCTGATCATGTCAAGATCCCCCAAAATTCCTTATAATGAGCTCCTCCAGAAAAATCGAAGCCAGGAGGGAGAGATGGATTTTTTACTGCACAATAGCTTGACAGCAGTACTGTAATGTACAGTAGCTGCATTCTTTGTCTGATGAGTGCTCACTGGTTCCTCTTATAATCCTTCGTGTGTGTATTCACCAATGATTAGTCGCCGGTCTTGTAACCTGTTTTACAGCAACCAACCAGCATCTGGCTGGTGTCTGGTTAGTGCTCACCGGTTCAGACTGGACTACCCAGACTCAGCCCAGACTGTACCCAGGGCCAGAGAACCTGCTAGGGAGGCCAGAGGGAGGCAGGTTCTTGTTGTGATGCCACCAGTTTCGCCTAGACAAAAAATGCCTACTAGGACAAGAACCTAAAAATGATCAGGAAAAATCGAAGACAACCCAAAGCGTAAGAAATGGAGCTAATACTAATAGTAGTCTTGAAAAATGCAAGTTCTTGTTATGTCAAAACATGCATGAAACTGCTACTGAGAGGGCATCGAACACGCCTTTTAACTAGTGGATTTACAAGCTCAGGAATGGAAATAACTCTATGAAAATGTATTTCTGAGTTCTTTACCATCTTAATACTTAGTTAGGCCAAACATTTTTTACAACACAAAAAAAGCACAAGTTCAACATGTTTGTGCCATGCAACCACAGCTTAACTACTAGGCAGTTGCGCGGAGTCGTATCTTGCCCATAGAAAGATTTCAACACACATCTTTAGAGTAGGCGTTAACCTCCGGCGCTCCCACAGCCAATCAGCGCGGAAAGATCTAGGGTCTATTCCGTGAGTGAAAACAGAAATTTCTGTTGTGACCACCGTGGGTGCGTAATGTTATCAGAAGAAAGCAGTGGAGGTCTCACATTTAGAGTACGTTCAGACGGGTGGGAAAAACAGGGAAAAACCGATCGGTTTTACGTTTTATCCCATCGGGTTTTGAGCTTGGATTATTTTCAAGCACGTAAAACCCATCGGTTTTCCCTTGGTCCCGATCGTTTTTTTTTAATTTTCCGATGCGTCTGAATGCACTCTTATTGCGCACGCCGCACATGTTGCCTCTTCGGAATCAAGTTTCCAACTGCGAGAGTGTCTAGGTTTGACGCAGCGCCAATTAATGTCGCGACGATAGCTATGTGTTGCTTTTGAAAAATGTTTGCGCAACTGCCTAGTAGTTAAGCTGTGCATGCAACCTGCAGGAGTACTGAGTGTCGACGAATGAAAGAACAACGTTGGTTACTGTAGTGATTATGATTGCTTGCCAGTTTGTGCTTATCCTTGTATGCTATGCTTGCTTATACTGCTTTTGTTTATAGGAGCTTGGGTTTATTAAACACATCAATCACAATCGTTGCATGGTGTCAGAAGTGGGATCTTGGCATTGAATACTAACAGCACTATGGAAGTCCAACAGCCATCCATCAACTGGGATGCCACCTCCTTGGCAGATGAATGGAATCGATTTGAACAGCATGCCCGGTTGATGCTTATAGGACCGCTGGCAGAAAAGACAGAAAAATCTCAGTGTGCCTACCTTCTCATCTGGATGGGAGAAAAGGGACGAGAGATCTTCAATACTTTCGAAATGGAAAAGGGTGAAGCCAACAAAATTGAACCCCTTATCAAATACTTCAAAGACTATGCAAGCCCAAAGAAAAACACTGTGTTTGCAAGATATATCTTCCAGAAGAGGGACCAGTTAGAAAACGAAAGTATTGAAAGGTACATTACAGAATTAAAAACATTGGCCAAACCATGTTCGTACACAGAACAAGACGAGATGATTCGTGACCGAATCGTCTGTGGAATTCGAAACCAATCTGTTCGAGAGAAACTGTTAGCGGAAGGTGACTCATTAACTCTTGAAAGTGCAGTGTCAAGATGTAGAACCTACGAAACAACCCAAGCTCAGCTAAAATCATTCAGCGGTAGTAAACCATTATCTATCAAGCAGGAAGTTGATGCAATCACACGTGGTCCAGGCCGGAATAGCTTCCGAAGTCAGAAAACTTCTGCTAATAACCACCCCAAGGGTAGGGATTGCTATTTCTGTGGTGGATCCTACTCGACCAATCACGCATGCCCTGCGAAAGGAAAAATTTGTACCCAGTGCAAGAAACCAAACCATTTCGCAAGAGTCTGTCGCAGTAACAAAAACGTAAGCGCCATTGATGAAGAAACTGAGTCGCTCAGAGATGCAGTCGACGATCAAGAAACAATTTTCCTGTATGCCATTGACAAAGGTAGTGGCAAAGATGAAGCGCTGGTCCCACTGACCTTAAACAACCAGCTTTCAGTCAATTTCAAAATTGACACTGGAGCACAAGCGAATGTCATTCCCAAAAATATTTTCGACAAGCTTGACCCAAAACCGAAACTGCAACCAACAAATCAGCGATTGACCAGCTACTGTGGTGCTAGGATCCCTGTCATTGGCACTTGTGATCTTACATGTAGCCACAAACAGTATCCTAGGGGCGCTCACAAATTCTACGTAGTTGACTCAGCATCAGCCCCGATAGTGGGATATCGATCCAGCGTAGACTTGAACCTCATCAAGTTGGTACTGAATGTTAACGCGGAACAAGCCTGCATAGAAGAGAAGTACAAAAGCCTCTTTGAAGGCATTGGCCGACTTGAAGGAGAATGCAACATCCATCTGAAAGAGGGGTCCATACCAACCGTCTATCCGGCTAGAAGGGTACCAGAGGCACTAAAAGAAAAACTCAAGGACGAACTTGACAGAATGGAAAGAGAGGGAATCATTGAAAAAGTCAAGGAGCCCACAGAGTGGGTAAATTCAATGGTTATGATCGAAAAGAAGAACGGAACTGTAAGGCTATGCATAGACCCAGTAGACCTCAACAAATGCATTAAGCGCCCTTACTACCCCATACCTACCTTAGAAGACGTTACTGCCAAGCTGCATGGTGCAAAGAAGTTCAGCAAAATGGATGCCCGGTCAGGGTACTGGTCATTAGTCCTTTCTGCAAGTGCATCTGAAATGACAACATTCAGTACTATATACGGGCGTTATCGATTCCTAAGAATGCCCTTTGGCTTACTTTCTGCACAAGACGAGTTCCAGCGCCGCATGGAAGAAGCATTTGAAGGGCTGGAAGGAGTAGCCATCATCATTGACGATATTCTAGTGTTTGGAGCAACCCAAGAAGAGCATGATGAAAGACTCCGAGCTGTTATGGAAAGAGCACTAGAGAAAGGTGTAAGATTCAACAAGGACAAATGCAGCTTCGGTGCAAGCAGCGTGTGCTATTTTGGTCATGTAATTGGAGCTGATGGTATGAAACCGGACCCAGAAAAACTGAGAGCCATCGAAGAGATGCCCAGACCTCAGAGTCGCGAAGAGCTTCTTACCCTCCTTGGAATGCTGAACTACCTCGCAAAGTACATTCCCGACCTGTCGACTAGAAATAAAAGTCTTCGAGACTTACTCAAATGTGAGCCATTCTCTTGGAGTTCCGAAAATGACCAGACGCTGGCAGAGCTCAAACAGTCAATCGTGTCAAGCATATCCTTCTTCAACTACAAGAGCTTGAATGTGGAGCTGAAAGTTGACGCTTCCAGCCATGGCTTGGGAGCACACCTCTGTAGTGATGGAGAGGTAGTAGCCTATGCGTCACGTGCACTTAGCAAAACCGAGCAAAAGTACTCCCAACTTGAAAAGGAGCTATACGCGATTGTCTATGGATGCAAGCACTTTCACCACTACCTCTATGGAAGACGCGTCAACGTGATAACTGATCACCGCCCGCTTGAGACAATAGTCAGAAATCCCATTCACAAGGCCCCTCCAAGGGTACAGAGACTAATGCTACAACTCCAACCTTACGATCTTCACCTGCAATTCCGGCCAGGTTCAGAAATACCAATCGCCGACGCCCTTTCTCGTCTCCACCTTCCGGATATCGATGAGAAACTAGCGACAGAAATAGACGTGTATGTTCATCAGATCTCGAGACATCTTCCAGTAAGCGATGAGAAAATCCTAAGAATCCAAGAAGAAACTGCCAAGGATAGTCAACTCAGGATTCTCTCGAAAACAATCCACGAAGGCTGGCCGAAGTGCAGAAAATCATGCCAGCCAGAGGCACGTCTATTCTGGAATATACAGCATGAGCTGTCAACACACAAAGGGATCATCTTCAAAGGCGAGAGATTGGTCATACCCAAGACATTGCAGCCAGACATCCTGAGACAACTCCATGCTGCTCATCTTGGAATAGAAAAGACCAAGCAAAGAGCCAGAATGCTGGTTTACTGGCCAGGCCTGAACGCAGACATTGAGCAGTATGTTCGTAGTTGCCAAACATGTGCTAGGAACATGCCATCAAACCAGCGAGAGCCTATGATCAGTCACGAAATACCAGTTCTTCCTTGGCAAAAAGTTGCATCCGACCTATTCACGTTCAACAATAATGACTATCTCGTCACAGTGGACTATCATAGCCGTTTTTTCGAAGTAGACAAACTCAGCTCCACTACGTCAAAGGCCGTCATCTCCAAACTCAAGTCTCATTTCGCGAGATATGGCATCCCATCTATACTAATATCTGACAATGGCCCTCAGTACTCTTCGGCTGAATTCCAAGATTTTGCCAAGACATGGGGATTCACTCACAGAACATCAAGTCCAATCTACCCCCAGTCCAACGGCCTTGTGGAAAAAAACCGTCCAGACAGCAAAGAACCTCATGACGAAAGCATCAGAGAATAGTGAAGATCCATACTTGGGACTTCTCGAATATAGGAACACACCCGTGGATGGACTAGCCTCGCCGTCCCAGCTTCTGATGAGCCGTCAATTGAGGACACTTCTGCCATGTACCACTGCCCACCTAAAAAAGAAAGTGGTCAGTAATCGCAGTTTCTTGGAGAAACGCGCATCTCTCCAGAGACAGCAGAAGTGTCATTATGACGCGAAGTCTAGGCCTCTTCCGTCAGTAGAAGTAGGGAAATCAGTTTACGTGCAGAAGACTCCGGGTGGCAAATGGAGCCCAGCAAGAGTGATTGCCCAGTCTGAGGCCCCTCGTTCCTATGTAGTTGAGACAGACGATGGGTCTGTCATAAGACGGAATAGAGTTCACCTATCAAGCCGCCTTGGCAATGACTCTGAGACCAGAGACCTTGGTGGGCCAACTGTCACAACTTCGACCCCATTCTCTACTCCAAACAAAGACATTCCGGCTCAGAAATCACCTTCACCACCCGGAAATCAGCTCAGCAGATCACCGCTTCGCTCCTCGCCACTACATCGAATGGAAACAGAGCTGACCTCGTCTGAAGCCTCCATTCAGCCATGTGAAGCAGCACCTCTCCCCCAAGTTGCTGCAAGAACAAGATCTGGAAGAGCGATCAACCCGCCAAAGAGATTGAACCTGTAAATAGTTGTGTTAAGTGAAAAGTGCGATGTGTATGGTTGAGTACATATCAGAGAAGTGAGCCTAGCGCCTTCTCGTAATCGTTAAGAAGAAAAGAAGTGTTACGTTTGATAGTGGATTTACTAGTGTAATAACTGTTTTGTGTATTTGGAATACACACTAGAGAAGTGAGCCTAGCGCCTTCTCAGCATGTAAATAAATGTAGTGATACCTCAGCTAGTGATGGTATGGTGCAGTTATGGTGCATTGGAACCAATTAGTTTAAAGTGAAAAGAAGGGAGATGTAGTGATTATGATTGCTTGCCAGTTTGTGCTTATCCTTGTATGCTATGCTTGCTTATACTGCTTTTGTTTATAGGAGCTTGGGTTTATTAAACACATCAATCACAATCGTTGCAGTTACTATACTAAACTGGTGAAGAAACGCGGCGAAGTCGAACTCACTTTCTATTTCTGATGGCACTTGATAAGTCTTCAGTTTACAAACAAACAAAAGTTAGAGAATTAAGTAGCCTAGTTTACCCTGAAGTTGAATTACGAAGGACAAGAAGGTAAGAAATCAATCACATGGTTATTTTTTTTGTTTCCCAGGTGGATAGGTGATGTTCATTTATTATTGTTTTGTTTGTGTACATTACAGGAGTGCTGCATGAAGCCGCCACCCTAAACTCCTATTTTGGGGAAATGACTTCTGGAAACATAGTAAAAATTGAAATAAAATTCAGTGGAGCATCTTGAAAGGAAGCTCAAAACCTTCACTTGCTGCTGGTAACTCAGTTTACTTGTAATTGTTCAAGGCTAAGCTGGCAAACATGAAAGAACACAGGCACCCAAGTGATCATGAAGCTGCCCACTTTGCTAAAATTTGTATTTTGCTACATTACAAATGCTAGAGGCCTGCTGTTCGGTCAGAGAGGTTCCTTGACCTATTGTAAATAACAAAATTTGCTATTTTCTTTGAATTCGCATGATTTTTCTGGGGTGGCAGCTTCGTGATCCAGGGTGGCAGGTTCATGTACCATGGCCAATTGGAGTCAAATCTGGCTCAAAACAAGCCAAATAGTAATAAACAAACATCTAAATGAGTTAAGAAGTTACAGTTTCTAAGATTTCTTCTTTTAGTGGCTTTTCTAGGGGGTGGGCGGCACCATGGGACGGGCAGCTTCATGCAACACTCCTGTAGTCTAGTAGCCTAGTTTACCCTGAAGTTGAATTACGAAGGACAAGAAGGTAAGAAATCAATCACATGGTTATTTTTTTGGTTTCCGAGGTGGATAGGTGATGTTCATTTATTATTGTTTTGTTTGTGTAGTCTAGTCCTCTAGGGCATAGGCTATTCTTGACAAGAATGCCTACACACTGCGTCACTGCCTACACAAACCAACACAAACAATAAGAATCTTGTATTAGTTGTACAAGAATCTTGTATTTTAGTTCAGGATTAAAGAGTAATTGATATAATCACGGGGTTTCGCTTGACTGCAATATACAGGAGGGGTACCTGACCTCGTTTTTACACTACCTCGATTTTTGCCGCGAAAATGTTAAAACGAAATGTACAAGCTGTCCTGACAGTCAAGAGGCAAGATACGACTTTTTTCAAAGTCATGTGACCAAAAATATTTAAATTCTGTGCCTTTTCTCCATTTAGTAGCAGTTTTCAAAAGCTGTTTTCTGGCTATTGACTTTGCTAACTCTTCCTTTTTCATCATTTTTAGGTAAATCAAAGTAAGGTTAGAATGAAGTAATCTTGTTTGAAAAGAAAAATTAATTTAACTAGAAATATTGAAGCAATATTTATTTATCCAATATGTAAACCATTCAGTTAGCTTCAATCTAGTATTTTTGCCGTATTTGTTGGTTACTTGTTAAGCCAGATGGATAATTCTGAAGGAAAGACATCTCTAGAAGTTTGAAATCTTGTCTGAGGTTGGATACCCTCCTGTAGTAGGGTAGCCACAAAAACGCCATCGGCAGTGCTGCGAATTTGCCGATTTTCCGTAATGTAAGCATGAATTGCTGTGAATTTTTCTTATCTGTTTTTCAGTTTTAACTATCTAAAACATCTTCAAAAAATATTTAAAAAATACCATTGTATTCAGGACAAAATTTTCTATTTTATAAGGCTAACAGTAAGATGTCCTAGCTGTTTTGTATTATTTCTTAATATTCAATGTAAATTTAGATGTAAAAAAAAGCAACTGAACTTGTCTACAATTATTTATTGATACCAAGGAGGAAAAGTCAGCAGCCAGTGGCAGCAAAAGTCTATTGGTCTATTCACTTGATGATCATATTCATATTTTCTCATCTAACTCACTTGCTGGGGTGCCCCATGCACTCAAAACCTGCCCAAAACTACCCCAGTTTCATAGAATTCCATTGAAGCACAAGATGGCATCACAGAACAGTGGCTGACCACCAGGCATTTCACAATGTAAATTACTGCTTTCTAAAGAAGATTTAAGATGCTCAGAGGCTAGATAGAGAGTTGACTTTGGCCTCAAATCAGAGCTAAAAGATAGGAGAATCAAATTCTGATCTTCAAAAGCTCAGGTTTGAATTATTTTTTTTTTTTAGTGGCTACCCTAGCTATATCAATGTCTAACTCTAGAGGTGCAGGAGCCTATTGTTCTATTTCTGTCACAATTTAACTTGCTGATTCCGTTGCCCAGCTTCGGTAATCTATATCTCACCACAGAAACTTCAGAAAAAAGTAAACAATGTCTCCATAGAAAGCCAGCTTCTTCTTCTTCATTGTACGCTTTCTTCCGAGATACTAGCATGTAAGCAACATTGCCAATATGTGAATTTCTGCAAGGAACCACCAATTTTCTGGTGACTTTGTTACCGTCAATGCTGGTCACCCGAATTTCATTTCCGACATGTCATCATTGTTTAACAGTAATTCCTTGGAAAAATATGAAACTTTCATATTTCATTTACGCATCATATCACATCATTACACATCACATCACTCGCATCTTTCATTGAAAGCAAATTTGCTTATTTGTTAGAAACAAACATGAATTAAGTATAAGAAAAACAGTTAGTGTTTTAAACAGAGAAGATATATGTCTTTTCGGCTTTCAGACATCAACGTTGACTCTCTTGTACTGTAATGACGTGGGATGCAGTGATTTCATTTCCATCACAACACTGCCAACACTTCTCAATTACGAAAGATTTATCAGTGAATATGCTTTTAAACTCGCATCTTTCAACAGGTTTAACTAGTTTGGACAGGTTCTGGTGCATCTAAGGCACGTCTAAGTTAGAAAATTAATTCCGTAGGGTGCATACGGAGATAGAAACCGACGGAAATAGTATAGGTTCCAGTATGCTTCTTTCTGGATTCTTTGAACAGTTGAACACTTACTAGATTTAGACGAGGTAGGTCTAGGCTTGGGCCACTTGGGCTGGGCTTGGGCTTGACTAGACTTGGACTAGACTAGGCCTACCTTGTTTTTTCCTCTAAAACAGCCAGATGGTTATGTAAAATTAAGAGCTTAATGTTGCCAAAGAGCCAAATGCTCCTCCAGGTTTCGTTTGGTCCTGTTCAAAGTAACCTTGTTTTTTTCTTGCTTTATCAAGAACAGGAAATATAATGAACTTGATATCAACTGTTTCAGCAAACTGAGAAATATTTTGACATACATGTCACAGTGTGATGATTGCTTGGCATCTCCTTGTGATATTATGCACTTATTTTCAAAGCCAGGCTTCACCCTCCAGATTACCAGATATTTTCACCGTTCAGATTACCAGATATCCGGGTCTTCCCTACAGCTGCAGTTGAACATGTTACTAGCTAAAATGTTTGGAGGGGGGCAAAGGATTTACCGAATGGCTGGTCATTTTTACCAACTGTTTTTCAGAGAAATTGTTGCCTTTTTTTTAGAAAAAATCAACTGTTTTGAGAAAAATGGTGGTGGTTTGCACTGACTAATTTTTTTTTTTATTAACTGGCCAATAATTTTTTGAACCTATGAAAATAGTGATGGCTATTTTGGCATTTTTCAGAATTTTGTACCTGTTGCTCATAGGCTGAGGCTGAAAGGGATCTGGAGTGGAACCCGAGTGCCAGTCATTTGAAGGAAGGATCTCTTGCCTCCCATTCACAATCACAACCCTGACTCAATCTCTTTTTTCTCCTACCCTAACCGTTTGCTCCTAGACATGTTGCCTCAGTTACACCCTTTTAGATTCTGGAATAGGAGCGGCCCAAACTTCCAGACACTTTCTGTCTGGTAATATCTTCTTGATCCACTTTGAGAAAAAAGGATATCTGGAATCATGAAGAAAAATTTGGAAGGGGCAACCAGCCTGCCTTTTATTCTGTTGTTAATCCCGAGATGGTATGCTGGGTTCCCACAGTGGCACTTGTTGTTAAACTTAGAACTATCTGATGAGATATCTAGGATAGGGCAAAAACTAAAGAAAAAACTGAAAGAATTACCAGCCAATAGCCTATTTTGAAATCTAGCTGGCTTCCTTAATTTGGCATAAAATAAAGAATTTTGGTAAAAAAAAATTTTTGGTATGGGTTTTAGTGTTTTATTTGGAGACCACTCAAAGCTAGGTGACCTTCAAATTAAAATACCTTTATCCTATCTCTACCACTGTGACGGTGGGTCGTCACACAGGCTACTTGTGGATGGTTCTTCAACTTCAGCTACCAGACGACTATATTTTCTCATTTACAAAATGTTGCTTATATACAAGAACACATATAGTACACATATATAGGATTAATTAGCGAGCTCCTGTCACCCGGATCTTGGGTTCGGAGAACCCAAGCTCGTATCCGGGTGAAGGGGTTCGCTCTTATCACAAATGTACACCCCATCACATTCCTCCCCCCTAAAATCCCAACTAATGTCCAGGGGTTTTTGGAAACCAAGGATGTGACGGGCCATCTTCTCTCACGCTGTTGTCATCGACGAAAACTTCCAACAGCTACTGATGACTTCTTTGCTCATGGAATCTGGCACGACCTCTGTCGAATAGGAGGGTATTTCTTCGTACCGTTGCGATGTTTTTCCAGTCGGGTTCTACAGCTTTCGCGTAGCTTTCTTTCTCGTGGGTAGGTTTCGGTGGAACCCATCTGCTGCTAAAGCTCTCCGTACTTCCGTCGTACTCTGGAACTGATTCTTGCGAAGAGATGCTATGCTGAACGGCCTGTTCTTCCAGCTGGGTAATTTCCATTCTGATCTGCCATGTTTGACATTCTGTACGCTGCATTACATCGGCAGCCTCTCTGTCAGAGTTCAAACTGGTTTGGGCAGTCTCTTTTATGCCCTGCGTGGCGTCTCTTCCTTCTTCTGCGGCCCTGACAACGATCTTTCTCCTCTCATCTGTTACTTGCTCTGCTGTGTCTTTGGCTTCTTTGACTGCTTGATCGACCGTTTCTTTACTCTGCCCAAGAACTTGTGCGGCCGAGTCCTTCATACTCTGAGACTGAGCAATTCCGCTGGCTGCCCATGAAGCGTCACTTGCTGCGTCGTTGGTATCTTGGGCAACGTTACCAGCCTCGTTTTGTGTCCACTGTGCTGCGTCGTTTCCTTTCACTGTCGCTAAACTATCGACGACGTCCTTTTCAGGATTTGCGACTGGAACAGCCACATCTTTCGACTCCTTCGAGCCTTGCTGCGCCGTGTCGACAGTTTCTAATGTCAAAGTCTGTCCAACTGTTGCTGCCTGGCCATCGGCATGGCTTAGGCAATCATCCTGGGAGGCGATGTCATTCGCCTTATCAAGCCCTGACCGGACTTTTTCCGTAGCTCCGCTAACGGCACCAGGAGCATGCGTCTGAGCCAGTAGTCGTTCCATGTCAGCCAGATGTGGCCGCAGGCTCCTGACATGTGGGAAATGCGTTACTGCTAACAGATGAACTGCTGCTGCTAGCATCCGCACACATTCGCCGAACTCACTGTCATCAATGTTGCCACCTGCTCTGCCACTGTAGCCGCCTGCTCCGCCAGCGTTGCCTCCTGCTCCGCCAGCGTTGCCTCCTGCTCCGCCAGCGTTGCCTCCTGCTCCGCCAGCGTTGCCTCCTGCTCCGCCAGCGTTGCCTCCTGCTCCGCCAGCGTTGCCTCCTGCTCCGCCAGCGTTGCCTCCTGCTCCGCCAGCGTTGCCTCCTGCTCCGCCAGCGTTGCCTCCTGCTCCGCCAGCGTTGCCTCCTGCTCCGCCAGCGTTGCCTCCTGCTCCGCCAGCGTTGCCTCCTGCTCCGCCAGCGTTGCCTCCTGCTCCGCCAGCGTTGCCTCCTGCTCCACCAGCGGTGCCTCCTGCTCCACCAGCGGTGCCTCCTGCTCCACCAGCGGTGCCTCCTGCTCCACCAGCGGTGCTGACAGCCGTCCTGTGCTCTTCCATCTCAAGTGTATGCGGCGTCTTTCCGTCTGGCGCTAATTCCCAGAGGACCTTCTCCTTGGTTGATCTGGTGATGCGCCTTACGCCGCTCCTGTCTTGATGCTGCAGATTGGCGAGATGTGATGATTGAAATGCTTGGATTTGAGAATCCCACCGCTGCTCACCACTTATGTGACGGTGGGTCGTCACACAGGCTACTTGTGGATGGTTCTTCAACTTCAGCTACCAGACGACTATATTTTCTCATTTACAAAATGTTGCTTATATACAAGAACACATATAGTACACATATATAGGATTAATTAGCGAGCTCCTGTCACCCGGATCTTGGGTTCGGAGAACCCAAGCTCGTATCCGGGTGAAGGGGTTCGCTCTTATCACAAATGTACACCCCATCACAACCACACACAGGCATAGCCTATTGCCATCATTCTCCCAAATTAAGCCGCTAGATCCCTGCAGACTGTACTCCACTGTTCCAGGCAGGTCTCTGAGTGCCAGGTTTTGAAAAAAAAATTGTTCTGCTAATTGCTATGTATTTTATTTCCCAGTGTTGCATCAAAACCACAATTTTTACTCATTTGGCTCATTGAATCTTTCTTATGGTCTTTTTTTCCCTACCTTCTAGTCTGAATTTAGGCTTAAGTCCCCCTATTGTTCACAGAAGATTGTTATATCATCCGAGCCTCACATGCCCATAGAAGTACCTATTTTATAACAGCATTGCAATGAAATTACTCTTAGAGTCCCTTGCTCTTGTTCAGAAAGCCTGCTTCATATTTGTTGAAGTTGAAAGTTCATTTGAAAAGAAAAGTCTTTCTTAATCAACTTTCCCAGAAAACTAGTTTGCCTTTGCCTTATGTTGGCCTGGTCTCTTTTGGTAAGAGCCAATCAGTTGCATTACAAAATTTCAGAACCTCCTGTGTAGACAGACATCATAAATAATAAAATGATTTGAAAATATTGGACCTCCTTTTCTGGTGCAAGAAAGCTCTCCAGTACTTCAGTATTTAGTTCTTATGGAGTAAAGAGTGGCTCTCTCTAGTATGTTTCTATGTCCGGTTGGGATGGTTTTATTCATTGTTTTGTAAATCATCTTTCTTCTGTTCCGTTAATCACGTTTGCATTAATATTTATCACGTGTCAGCCTCACCTGAACCAAGCATGAGCACCCGCGCAATCAAGTCATTGATAGCTCAGTTCAAGGGAGGCTATATAAACCATTCATTGGCTGAGTAGCCGCAGTTCTGTACAAGACTTCCTACAATAAACATCATTGTTTTTCTCGCTACATTATTTCCCGTCAACTCCCGTGGCAAAGTTGTCACACCGGTCTACCACAGCTCCCTGATATATGGATAGGCCAGACCAAAGTTAGGTACCAGTAGCCTATCCCCACAGTTGCTAAATCCTGGTCAGCTTATGCCAAATGCTGGGCAGCGTAACCCAGTAAAATATTGATGATTTGATTGAAATTCATCAAAGCATTTTAAATTTTTGTTTAGAGGGGTTAATCACCACATCACTAGGTGGGCTTGAGGCTTAGTTTTTCTCCGTTTCAAACCCTGAAATAATTTTGAGTGCAGAGTATTGTGTTAAGAATGTTAAGTGTTGTGTATTAATTTAGTGTTATGAAGAAAAACCTTGAATCTTTAAGCCTTTGTTCATGGTTGTTGTAGGAAAGTTCGAGATTCAGCAGACAGACAAAAAGCAAAATACGTATCTACCATAGCAGGATTGCAAGAAGAATAGAAACCATATTTATTCCCTCTTACCCTTTCTTGTAGTCTATATTTTGCTTCTTACCCTGACCATCAATGGACATGTCTAACATTGGTCCACAGTCTCCCCTGGAGATAAAGCCAGACACAGCAACTTTACTTTCATATGCAAATGGTAACAGGACTGGAAGTCCTGAAAGCCCAGGGTAAGCTCTCTTTTCTGTTCAGAGTTAAATTTAATCTGCTGCCTTGTGTATTTTTTGAGCGACTTCACTTCACACAGAATGCAGTCTGGACTCTGGCAGGGGCGTCACTATGGGGGGGGAGGGGGGGGGGGACTCCCCCCCCCCCAAAGGTCTTGAAAAAGTACTTTCATAGGGCGAAGCCCGGCGAAAGTTCACTTGTTTGTCGGCGCGGAGCGCCGGCAAACCCAGAAGAAATAAAATTTTGCATGCTTTCTGTCGGGCGTCGGTCGACTCGTCGGAACATCGGGGTCTTTTTATACATAAGAAATTCAGTTTTGTACGCTTTCGTTGGGCGTCGGTTGACTCGTCGGCACATTGGGTTCTTTTTACACGCAAGAAACTGAATTCGGCAAACAGTTGTCGGGCAAAACACAGAAGAAATTAACTTGTGTTTGCTTTTGTCGGGCGTCGGGCGACTTGTCGGCACATCGGGTTCTGTTGATCTGTGATAAATCAATTTCAGCAAACATTTGTCGTGCGCACATGGGAAGAACCGTGAAGTTCAATTTATCGTCGGGACATCGGGTTCTTTTTATACGGAAGAAATCAAATTCTGTAAACGTTTATCAGGCGCATCCCGAAAGTTTAAGTTTTGTCGGCACATCGGCTTCTATTTACACGTACGAAATAAAGCCCTTTACAGTCTTGTCGTGCAAAGCAAATAAGAATTTCAGTTCTGAATGCTTTAGTCGTTCGTCGGTATTCTTGTCGTCTCATCGGGATATTTTTATTCGCAAGAAATCAAACTCTTCAAACATTTGTCGGGCGCACCCGGAAAGTTTAATTCCGTTCGCAAGATCGGAATCTCATTACACGTAATAGTTAAACTTTTTTCCTATCCCGAAAGTTATGTCTCGTCGGTAAAACGAGAATTTGTACACACAAGAATCAACTTTGTGCCTACTTTCTTACGGATGGCCACTACTAAAGATCCTAAAGATCTGTGATTTCACTTTTATTTGGGATCGCTCAACAGCGTTTCCACAAAATTTCGCCTGCGGCACATTTCCTAGTATTTTCTATTTGGAAGAATGGTGTTTCATTTAGTTGGCGTTTTAGGATTGAAGTTCATGGGGGTTGGAAACACATTAAAAGCTAGAACCTGTAAAGTATAGGCATAGAATAGCCTAAAAATTTCCGGAAAAAAAGACAAGTTAAAAAATTTCGCCTGCGGCGCTAGATTCACTTGTTCTGGACTCAGTCGTTGGAAAGCTTCGCTTTTTAGCAAAAGGTGAAAAGAAAATCCGAATATGTAAATTTGAATATACGAATTTATATTAAAGGAATAATCTCAACTAATGCATCACAGTTAGTTTTACACAAAATTTCGCCTGCGGCGCAGTTCGTAGTATTCTTTATATGGAAGAACGGTGTTTCATTTAGTTGGCGTTTAAGATTTGAAATTCTTGGGGTTTGAAACAACTTAAAAGCTACAACTTGTACTAAGCAAAATTTTTCAGAAAAAGGCAGTTTTAGAAACTTCGCCTGCGGCGATTAATCTCACTTTTTTTGGGTACAGCCGTTGGAAGCTTCGAAAATTTTTCTAGACAAAAAGGTAGATTTTAAACAATAAACAGCCGAAAATGTGAATTTATATTAGAGGACTAATGCGGCAACGGCGTTTTTTGTCGGCACATTTTTGAGTCCGTCGGCACAAACTGGACGTCCCCCCCCCAAAGGTAAAAGGCTAGTGACGCCCCTGGACTCTGGAGTTCGCAAGAATATCAGTAAGATCACTAACAAAATATCGGTTACAAGTGCACATTAGAAGGCATAGGTCTGTGTAGGCAGCAAATAGCTGACATCACAGAAACCACCAGTACTTAAAGCACAGCTCTTACTAGCAATGATCTTTTCGCGATGAAATGGCTCAGAAATTTCGTTTTTCGAAAATGCCACTACTTTCCACATGAAATTACCAGTTTTCTTGTTAGCGCTTCTCGGCTCTTTCCAGCCTTCCAGCTGTCCGACGCGGCCGCTGGACGCAAAAATATTTGAAAATGGAACGCGCCGTGGTTAAAAAGAGGGAAAACCAAGCTAAACAAAGAATGTCCAAAACAGAAGATAGACTTGATGGTTTACCATGTCTTCCAAAATTAAAAAGAAACACTTTCAGGGCTGCCACAAAGTCCCTAAAGTCCCTGCAAGTCCCTAAATCAGTCTTCAGGTCCCTTTAAAGTTTTTCCTGACCAAAATTCTTACATTTCTCCTATTTTGAAGAAGAGTCAGTGTCACTTTAATTTGCTCCAATAAGGCTGACTGCAATCACAAGAAATACAACGCACATTCAAATTTGCCATCACAGACAGAGATATCCAGCCTTTATTTTTTTTAACTGTTTCTATACAATCTGAAGTATTATGCTACCGATAGGTGCACGGGTAACTAACCTTGAATTCTAGTGGGGGAGGACCTGACCAATCCAAGCGTTGACCCGACCACATCTCTGCTACGGAGCTGCACAATTTTTAAGATCGTTAAAAGGTGTATTTTCTCATAAAGAAATGCTGTGTCGCTTTTTTGACGCTTTGAACACTTACAGTGCAGATAAAGTTCGAAGCTAATATTATGGCTCGAAGCTGTGAACTTGTTGTCGAGACCTGTCATTTTGCTTGTATTCTCCTCTACCCCCCCCCCACATTCATCAGATCCGGTCCGGACTTAAAACGGGATATCTGAGACATGAGGTCTTTCCAAATATCGAGTTTAAGATCCGATCACTCGTTCGAAAGTTATACATAACTCAGGATTCAGAATTTCCCACTCTCTCTCCACTCCCCCCACGATGGTCGTATCGGGGAACTGACTATTTCCAAGTTAATCTGGTCGGATCACCGATACACCTGCGAAGTTTCGTCGTCCTAGCCAATACTAACTCTGGATCACCGGAATTCCGGACCCCCCCCCCCCCCCGACTCTTCTCAGTGCCCAAATCCGGTCCAGTTCTTTCAATGATGTAATTAGGGCTTTTGCTTATGCTTCCCACCAAGTTTAATCCTGATCACTCCCCTCTAAGCGTGTCAAAAGATTTCCGGTTCCCCCTCCGACCCCCCCCCCCCCCATTCGTCAGATGAATAATTTTGGTGAAAAATCCAAACATCAAACATTGCTCACTCGCCTCGAATTCAGGCTAGTGACTTATTGTCTTCACTGGTTTAGTCACAAAAAAAGCTATTGAAACTGAGTGGAAACCCGGGAGTTCCCTCTTTTCTCCTCGTCGGCCCAAATCTAAGAGCCATAGTCTATTTCGTTAAAGAGGCATCAAAACTTCGAACCGTAAGTCCTCTGATCCTAGCAACTAAAGTGCAAATAGGATCCTAACACTGTGTATTCCAGGTTTAGTAGCAGTGACCTTAGGTCCCTTTTTCGGCTTAAAAAAGTCCCTAAGTCCCTATTTCCAAGCCTCCAAACTTGTGGCAGCCCTGCACTTTGAATCTTCTCGTATCCTTATAAGTGAAGAGTTGCCGGCTTGAAGCTTTCGGCAAAGTTTGCGTTGCGTGACTGGCAAAACTCGGCTAGGTCGAAAAAGCGTTAAAAGTCGTAAGTACAAAATGAAACAATGGATGGGGGGAAAGCTTAAAATTACATAAGGGAGCTATGCAAGAGCTAGGGATATTATAAAAGCAGAATAAGCAAGAGGGTTTAAAGTACGCAGAACGAACACGTTCCAAGTATTTCGTCCTTGGCAATTCATTGACTCCGGTTACAAATTGGATTGGGATCTACTGAGTCTGTTTAATTGAGTGAGAGTGTTTTTGTCCTTTCTTACTTTCTTTTTAAATGAAATTTGTTAAAGTTTAACTGAAAAGCCAACTTATTAGTGTGTCATTTAATTGGATACACTGAATTATTTGAATTCTGCAAAGGGATTTTTTGATTTTCCACTATCTGCTCTAGTTATGAGGATCGGAATATCTCCGTCCGTCCCCACAGTGAAAATTCTACTTTGACGCGGGAAATTTTAATCTCAACACAAATGCGGCTTCTCAGTGGGCAGTGGTGAGACTGTTGACGATTGCTTGGTGCCTGAACAAAAAAAAAATTCAAATCTTTCTCGTAAGGCGTACAACAAAAATACAAGCGCATAGAGGCACCACAAATCACACGGAAATTCCACTATTTGAAAATCGATTATTCGTGAATAGCGGAACAACGAAATAACTCATTTTCAGCGGGTCTTCAAGTCAACTTAAGTGAATAAGTGATGGGTAAATAGATTGTCCTATCCTAGCCCTTTTCGGTTAAACTTTAAAGGTTGCGAGTCAGAGGATTGCAGCCGTCCATCATCAGGCTGTTTGAGGTGGTTGTGTGCTTATATAGTTTATTTTATAATTAGTAGCAAATAAAGCAAGTCAAGTCAAGTCAAGTTGAAACCGCCTTGGAGTGTTTGTGGCATAGAGAATCGGGCACCATTCACGGCCGATGTCATTGCCTCCTCACAAAACTTTATCGGGGTTGTGCATGTAACCTTAGATGTGTACAGGGGGTTTAATTTACTCATTTTTCAAAGATTGTCTCAGTCTTCATTTGGTCTTCCGCACAATGGCTTCAACCAACAGTGCTTCCCCCCAAATCATCCCCTATCTGGGTCTAAGCACCTATGTTCCATATGTGGAGACAGAGCGAGCGGCAAACATTATGGTGTATACAGGTAAGATACTCTTCTGGCATATTTATTCACACTTGAGAATAAAAGAATATGCATAGTGACAAAGTAGTAGTAGTAGTTGTGGTAGTAGTATGCGTAGTGCTTAGAGCTCCTTGCTTTTCAGTCAGTTTGTCTAACGATATATCTTGGATATATACACTGTTTTTCAAGCCATTTCCGAGATTGTGCACACACGAATCGAAGCAGATCGTGCGAATGATTGGGGAGCTAAAGCAAAAATGAACCTTACGTAATTTGACAAGTTCTTTGATCAGCGTCAACCTTATGCATTAAATGTTATGCATACCAAGCTTTGTCAGAAAGAGCCAAAAAGCATCTGCTGACTTTTTTGTTTGTAGTCATGATATCGAAAAAGTCAGCAGGTGTCTTTTCGTCCGTTTTTTGGCTCCTGCTGGCAATACTTGTTATGCATAGCATTTAGTGCTTAACGTTTTCAGACCCACAACAGATTACATCCCAAGTGTTGTCTGTGAAACTGCGCATCCTTGTGGTATCTGTTATGAAACTTATGACAGTGTAGTAAAAAGACGGACTAGCGTTCAAAATTAGTTTCGCATGATTTCGCTCTGAAATGCAGCTAGGGCATGCCAGTCATGGCACAATGGTTGCAACGTTTAGTAAATACGATTGGCGGCTGGAGGCACAGCAGGATAATTGAAAATAGTACTACAAGATAATTTAGTCCTTTTGCTCTGTTTTAAAAAGATAAGTAAGGCTAGAAGATAATTATGCTCCCGGCCTCTTCTTAAATACTTTCGTAGGCTGTGTTAGTCAGTATCAAATCTTCAGAAATTGCCTGCCGTCCAGAAACATGGATCGTTTGGCTATTGCATAGCTGTCTGTTCTATGGTAGGCTAGAATGGGGTGTTTTCCACTGCATTTTATGTTTTCTTTTCTTAAATCGGACTCCGTTTTCGCGCTTTGTGTTGATTTTGAGTGGTGAAAGTTAAATCATCCTTACCATTGTCAGTGTACCGTATTGCACTTATAGATGGCCGGAAAACGTGAATAAAAAACCTGACCTAGCATAGCATACTATACTGATAACTCGTTTGCTATTGGGGTATCAAAGAGGGTCAGGCAAGGTCGACAATATTTGTTTTGCGTAGGAAAATAATAAATAATATGTAATATTTCTGTAGGCTAATCATCTTTTTCCTTAAAAGACGATGAGTGTAAATCTGAACTTGGTTTTCTCAGATGATTAGCTATTTGGCCTTAATCTGTTTCTAAATTTTAATAGTAAAAATGTTCAAGGAGATCTGGCGAACACAAGACCCAATTGTCTGTATCAAGTATTAAGTTTTTGGAATCCCATCGAAACATTTGGTCTTCTTATGTTTTGTTATACTAGACTACTAAGCTCTGCGTTATGGGTACAAGGCACGTTTGACGGCTTATCAAAGGCTTGTGTCTTGATAAACAAAGCTTTTTATTGGAAGAGTTTTATTTGTCTGGAAAATTTGACATCGTTTTACAAAATCCGCCAACAAGCATAGAGATGACGCGCCTTGCTGACTAGATGTAGGTTTAGAAGCCAACGGAGAACAACACGAGCTTCGTTTATAATTAAACACTTTGCTGGGGGGGGGGGGATGTGGAACTCGCTACCTGATGACTTAAGGTTACGTCGGCCATGTCAACATTCAGATCAAAGGCTATTTTGAAACGTTACGCATTAAATGTTATGCATAAGCATTGACAGGAAGAGACGAAAAACCGTAAAAAGAGCATCTGCTGAATTTTCCGATATCATGACGACAAACAAAAAAGTCAGCAGATGCTTTTTCGGCTCTTCGGCAATGGTTGTTATGCATAACATTTTAATTTTTAATTTCAGATAAATGCGGCACAACATTTCATGCGCGAAAATTTCATGCATAACGTTTTAAAAATCACAATAGATTACATCTCAAGTGTTGTCTGTTGAAACCGCGCATCCTTGTGTTATCTGTTATGAAACTTATGACAGTGCAAGAAGGGCCGAAATATAGCTCTAATAAAATTCAGCTGACGTATCCGTTTTGCACTGTCAAGTATGATTGGTAGTCAGCTTGGGAAGGAATATTTACAGTATAGAGGAAACGGTTTATATCACTTTGGGAAAAGGATACATATTGAGTAAATGAAGGCGGTTGTGAAGATGCCACTAGTTGCGTTTTTGCAGATACCATGGTATCTGCAAGGGGTCGACGACTCTCATTTTTGATGTACACCATTCCGGAATAATCCTGACCATTAGCATTATTCCTGGCCATTCCGGATTGTTCCTAACCATTCCATCCTCCCATTCTTTATCGAGTTTGGTAATTCACCAACTTTTGTTTAGTCCGCATTTATTCACCCCATTCGGTCTGTCCTGCGGCGAACGAGGGGTCGACGACTCTCATTTTTTATGTACACTATTCCGGAATAACGGAATAATCCCGACCATTCCGGTTTATTCCTGACCATTCCGGATTATTCCTTCGGAACGTGTACACCATTCCGGGAGAGTCGTCGACCCCTCGGGTATCTGATACCACGGTCAAAAGGCGTTTTTGCAGTTATGGTGGTATCTGGTCAGTTACCGTGGTAACTGGTCCGACCGTGGTAACTGGTCGTGGTATCTGAAACAGTCATCTCACTTTCATCATTTTCTGTCAAATTGGTATGAAAGAAGTTTGGCACTTAGTGCTGTGACTGTATATTAGTTTTTCTTTTGGGATGACTTCGAAAAGCGCAATTTCGGCAATTTTCGTTTTTGCCGAGCAACCGTATATCAGATACCACGGTAACTGCAAAAAGAACCAATTGCAGATCTAGTTACCGTGGTAACAGATACTACATGGTATCCGCAAAAACCCAACTACTGTGACTTGCATCTAGCCATCTCTTTTCGGATTAGTCCATGATAGAGCTCCAGTTCATTTGCCCCTCTCCGAAGCAACTTTGATGAAACGTATATATAAAATTTTTGAGAAGACAATATACAAAACATAGGGCATCACCTGGGCCAGGCTATTTTTTGTTGCCTTGTCACGAATGCCATCTAGCCGTCCTTGCTGAAATCAGTCCACTCTATCGCTTCGTTCCAAGATATGTATGTCCTTGGCCCAGGGCCGTATCCAGGGGGGTTAGGGCCAGTTAGGGGGTTCGACCCCCCCCCCCCGAAACCCACAAAAGTAATCGTTTCTCGTAGGCTTTAAAATCTGATCAATGTCTTTTTTGTACTTTTTGGTCCGACCCGCGGGCAAATCCCCCCCCCCCCCCGAAATAAATTCCTGGATACGGGCCTGCCCTGGCCACATAGGACATCACTTGGACCAGTCCACTTTTTATTGCCCTGCCTCGCGTGCCATCTAGCCACTCTTTTCGAATTAGTCCATTCTATCACGTCGTTCCAAGAGCTCCAGGTCATCGGCCTCTCCGAAGCACCTTTGATTAAACGTATTTGTAAAAAACCTGGGAAAACAAATAGCACACGTCAGACGGATGATAAAAATTATTATCGGAGGCTTCTTGCCTGGGGAGTTTACTGACCTCCGTCGTCCGGCCGTGTGATTCTCTCCGAGAGCTTTTTAGTCCAAGAGATTTCTAAACTGGGCTTAGTATTGTTGGAGTAGTTGGCCGGTTAAAGATGATTATACCGTCTGGATATGTTCTGTAAGATCGATGACCATTTCTGTTCTTGGGTGGGGTATTTTATGGATTTAGAAAGGGGTAGGCACACTAAACAGATGTATAAAACATGGGGTGACAATAATGCTAGCCAGAAGAACTAAGTTATGTACGCAGATGTAAGTCTTTTTTTTTAACTAAGGGACAACTAGGACCATTCACACGAACATACTGAAAAAAATGGTAATTAAAAAAAGGAAAAAAATTGTGTTTGTAGAAATAAACACAAACAAAATCAGATTTGTTATGCGTAGTTCTCGCGAGACCGAGTCCGCCAAAGCGTCGGAGACAGGCGAAAAAGTTGCCCCGAGATCACTTGAAGGAGCTGATATTTTACACGACCTGATTTTGAAAAAAAAGCTATTACGTCATTTAAGACATTTACTGGATATTTATTATATTCTGGTTTGTGTTCCAGCCTTTATAAAGGTTGATGACGATGGTAGCTTTCAGAAACTAATGCCTCACGTTTTGTATATCGCACTTTTCTGGCGAACATTAACTAGCACTGCTAAAAAAAAAAAAAAAAAAAAACTTGTTCTGTCTATTTTCGCTTCTGTAAATACCTGCTCCACCTCCCTCCTTCGACCCGCAGAAGTAAAATAGCCGCCACCTACAAAATTACTGAACCGCTCAAGAGGACACAGGGACAAGAATGTGAGACACTGAACCCCGTCCGCAGGGGTGATCCTTCGCCATACCCAGCTGAAATTTGGTGGTCAGCCGCGGAAAAATCGCCGGACCAGTTGAAATTAATTGGGTGGGTCTACCAGGGAAAAATCCAGATTTCTTTAAAAAAAACGACCTAAAAAGGTAGACTGTCATCGAAAAATCGATCATCAATAACACTCTTTTACAATACGTTAGTAATTCAGATAAGTAGTGTTGTCGTAGTGTCTTTGTTTCTGTCCTTATACTTCATTTTTTCCCTCTTCTTTTCTTTCATTATTTTGCTTTTACTCCGTCTGTACTTTGTGCTCGTTGATGTGTAACAAATAAAATTAGTATTATTATTCGAACGCGCCTTTTGTAAGATCGGACAGTTGCTGATGGCTTGCTGATGGTCGGGGTATTTTGTGGGGACGGTTGCTATAGCAGAACAGCTCTAAACTTAATGATTGTGCTATGATTAATAAGTGTGTGTGAAAGCTACATAATCGAGCATAAGGAGTGAATACGAGATCAAACGTGTGTCAATTCTGGGGCAGGATTTTTCTTTCCTTTTTTGAGGGGAAGAATGATGGAATTGGTTCTTGATAGTAAATTCTACTACTTTATCTAGGTACCGAAGCATAAAGAGTAACTTGCTTTTCATTTCAGTTGCGAGGGATGCAAAGGATTCTTTAAGCGTACAGTCAGGAAAGACTTGACCTACGCTTGCCGGGAGGATCGTCAGTGCACCATCGATAAACGCCACCGAAATAGATGTCAGTACTGTCGCTACCAGAAATGCCTCGAAATGGGGATGAAGAGGGAGGCAGTTCAGGAGGAGAGGCAGAGGAACCGAGCGGATCGAGGTGAAAATGAGGTCGAATCTACCAGTGGCTCTATCCAGTATGAGATGTCAGTGGAGAGGATAGTCGAGGCGGAACAGCGCTGTGATGGGAGGGAGGATCAGCTGATAGCGTTTGAGGTATGTGTTGCTGAGCGGAACTAATTTCTGAATGTGCAGAGCTTAGAAATATACGCTGCTGTAATTCAGTTGTTTCTGAGATATAGAAAGGAAACCGATTATTTGTTACATCCTACTGATCTACTCTTCATCCTGGCCTGTGGTCTGCCGTGGGCTCGATCCCAGGTGCCCGTGACTGGCCTATCGTATGAAAGTTTTTGTAGATGCAATTTAGTGATGTTGATGAAAAAAAATTGAATTCCGAGAGAAAGCTTCTGTGCTTTCTCGATGAATAATTGTACAATAAACATTGTGAATATGCACTGAGTAACTGTAGAGAAATCACAGAATTGCATATATGCAGAAAACCTGCAAATTTTTGTTTTCTACTTTCATGTGTGTCGTAATGCGCATCGTTTCGTCTGTTGTTGTTGTGTTAGAATATGTAATTCATTTTTTATTCTTCGCTGAAGACGGTTGCCGAAAGTGCAACCGAAATATCCGAAATTGTATTTATCCCTCGCATAACATCCTCGAAGAACAAAGTATCACTACCTTAGTGCTTTAAGGTTCATCATTCGCTATATTTAAGGTTGTTTGTTTTAATATAGAACGGGAATACTGACATGATTCAAGCATCGGACAAGCAACTTTACTATCTGGTCGACTGGGCGAAGCATATTCCACACTTCGCCGAGCTTCCAGTTGAAGACCAAGTAACGCTTCTGAAAGGAGGTAAGTGTGTCTGCCGTGTCACGACTGTGGGGGAGGGGGGACGCCTCCCCCCCCCCCCAATGTTGTTGGCCATAGTCGGTTAAGAACAACCGACCGCGATTTTTCGTCAAAACAGTTGATTTCTTTCATGAAAACAGTCGTTTTTTCGTCAAAACAGTCGATAAAAATTACCAGCCAGTCGGTAAATACCTCCCCCCCCAAAAAAATAAAAAAATTTGGCTAGTAACTCCTCTGCTGCCGAAAACAGATTATTGTCCAGTTTGATAGATAGAAAGCTTATTTTACAAATCAGCTTTCATGGTTACAAAGCCAAATTTGCATTGTCAACAAAATATCTACAATAGCTGTGTCAGTATAATAATAATAATAATAATAATAATAATTGTATTGAAAAAAGCCCGAGGGCCATATACACGTTCAACACAGAAAAGTGTTGGATATTCGTATATCCAATATTCGTGGATATTCGTATCATATTTCGCCATAAAAATGTACGAATTCTGTGATAAAACTTTTGCTGCATCCGACGTGTAGGCGTTTTCTTACTTCGTCGTTTCTGCAGAACGTCTTTTGCAGTTGGCGTTGTTGTCCAGTTGGTGTTGCCAGTTTTGCCACCCAATTTTCACATCTGCGCATCATCTGGAAAATGGTCTAGCCTACGCAGCCACAGCCTGTTGCGATAATGAATTTCGGGGGATTGAGATGCGTTGTGTCGAGCATAACGTTTGTCTTTCTTGTGATTTATAGAATCACCCCCCCCCCCCCCGTGCTCGCCGTCATGTCTCGTTGTTATTGAGGCCTTTTGGACAGTTCAGTCTGATTCATTCCGGCTTGTCTTAACCGCAGTCAGGCAAGCAATCAGGCCACATGCCAATCGCTATAAATATATCGTACTGTAAATACGTGTGTCCACGACTCAAATATTTTGTGTTCGTAATCCTGTCAGTTTGAATATATATATATATATATGTATATAAGGTTTTGAAGCTGTTCTTGACCAAATGAATGACAGAAATAATTAACATACCTATCAAATAATTAAGATTTGGTAGGTGTGATCCCCCTGTAAAATCTTTTCTTTTCTGAGCGTACTGTACGCAACTTTATTGCCTGTCCCTTGTTAACAGGCTTACCTTGAAGCGTGAGAGTGCTTTCAGGGTCCTTTACAACAATTCTCTAAGGTGGTTGTACGGGTTCTCTTGGAACTTTAGTGCTCCAGATATGTTTTTTGGTGAGGGTCTTTCATCTTTCGGGGAAGTGAGGCGGGCATCTGCTGTATCGCTTCAGTCACGAATTTTGCGCTCAGAGAATCCTCTCCTTATAGTGATGGCGAGTTCCCATATGCGACTGAGTTTGCCAATTTGGCTGTCGTGGGGTAACCTACTATATTGTGGGTTCTCTCCAGGTTGATGTATGTAAATACCAGTGTTCGTTATTTATTTTGTATTTTCTGACCCTAATTGGTCGTCTCTTAGTTTAAATAAATAAATAACATGTTACTTGTTTTCTTTACTAAAGCTAGACTGTCAATTTTTGTGCTTCTCAGGTTGGAACGAGCTTCTCATTGCTGGGCTGGCCCACCGGTCGATAGTCCTCAACGATGGCATTGTCCTCGCCACCGGATTGGTCATTGACCGGAGATCTGCACATTCCGCCGGATTCGAGCATATTTACGACAGAGTCCTCGTCGAGCTAGTCGCAAAATTCCGCGAGATGCGAGTGGACACAGCGGAAGTGGGATGCCTGCGAGCGATCGTTTTACTAAACCCTGGTATGTCCACTCATTTTAAATCAAAAAAGGCCTAGGGTCTCACACGGGTGAGTTCTGCCTTGCTTTCCCTTCGGTGGGAACGTTTCAGCAGTTATACTTGAGCATAAGGATAAGTTGTGTTTTCTTTTACTAATTAGTATGTTTTAGAACAAAGCTTTGTGGCACTCCTCCTTCCGTCAGTGACGTTAATTTGAATCTATTTTTTACCCACTTTTGATAATTCACGTTACCTAACTTCTAAGAATAAGAAGTTAGAATAATGCTGTTAGTTCAGTGTCAACCCGGCTCACTGCGCAATGGGAGACATCCAACAAAGAAAGATGGAAAAATACCCAGGCGTCAAAGTTGACTAAACTCAGATTCTCGTGCCATTGTGGAGTTGTACTTCGAAAATCGCCGATCAAGAAATCGAGTAGATTGAGTAAACATGTAAAGTATATGCAGTGATAGGTGTTTCCTGTCTCCGAATACTCTATATGACTAAGTCAAAAACACGCCAGTGATCCTCAGGAAGAACGAGAAAACGTCTTACTAACGACTCAAACTCTACACTCAAATCCTATATCAACCAATCACGGCGATGGTGTATAGGATAGTCTTTTTACTAACACCCAAATCGTGACCACGCCAAAGTGAGCAAAAAAATCTGTCAAACATTCATCATAGTCATCAAACTAATAAAATATTTAAAAACAAACTAACTTAAAAGTAAGGTACACTAGCCTAGATACACCAATTCATGAATTGTAAATCCCAGTACTCCTTGGGATAAAACTGCCCCGGTACCGTTTGGTTAACTAGCTCGAACTGGTTTAGTTTTTATGGCACTTGCAGCCTCTGGCTCAAGTGCCATATACCGATCGCAATTCCGTCTGTCGGTCGGTCGGTCGGTCGGTCTGTCTGTCCGAATTTTTTTGTCCCACATGTTTGAGTTAGGGTACTTCCAGATGTGTTAGGACGATGAAACTTGGCAGGAAAATCAGGGACCCGACCAAACTAACCTGGAAATAATCAGTTTCCCGATCCGACCATCGGAGGGGGAGTGGTGGGCCGGGGAATTCTGAGAATTAAGTAGTTTTTGTCACACTTTTTCGAGTTGGGGTACTTCCAGGTGTGCTAGGACGATGAAACTTGGCAGGAGCATCAGGGACCCGACCGGACTAGCCTGGAAATAATCAGTTTCCCAATCCGACCACCTGGGGGGGAGTGGAGGGCTGGGGAATCCGGAAAACTGGAGTAGTGTGTAACTTTCGAACGGATGATCGGATTGGAATGAAACTTAATAACTGAATAAATGGCATACCTCTGATGTCCCATTTGAAGTCCAGACCGAATTCGACAGCTATGGGGGAGTTGGGGGGGGGGAGACCGGAAATCTCGAGAAACGGCTAGAATGGAGGGATCGGAGTGAAACTTGCTGGGAAGAACAAGCATCTGCTCCAGATAAATCCTTTATACATTTGGACTGGATCCGAACACTAGGGGGGGGTGGAGGGGAGTTTCCCGGAATTCCGGTAATGGCGGTTTTGGGGATTTTCACGACGAAACTTGGGAGGCGAATCAGGGACCCGATCAAACTGACTTTTAAATAAAAATTTACATGATCCGATAGTCGTGGGGGGAGTAACGGGAGGGGGAATCCGGAAAACTGAGTCATGCGTAACTTTGGAACGGTTGATCGGATTTGAGTGAAATTTGATAATTGATCAGAGGACATGTCTCTGGTGACCTTTGTCATGTCCGGACCGGATTCGAGAACAATGGGGGGGGGGGGGCAGAAAATACGTGACCGGCTCAGACTGGGGAGATCGGGATCGAACTTTGTGGGAATAATAAAGAGATGCTCTGGATAAATCACTTACAGAACCGGATTGGCTCCGGCGACTGTGGGGGAGTTTGAGGGGGGGTCCGGAATTCCGGTGATCGCGATTTAAGGTACTTCCAGATGTGCTAGGACGATCGAACTGGGCTGGAATATTAGAGATTCGACAAGATTGGCTCAGAAATCGCCACTTTCCAAATCCGACATTGCTTAAAGTACCAATCTTGACCGCAAATTTAGAAAAATACTTTTAAGCAAATTATACATTTTCATGATCCCCATGAGCACATTATCATTTTTGCCTCAAGGGTTTTGCTTACAAATGAAGTTTTAGCTCCCTGAAAGTGCGCATCTGAACCGCAAGGTCGAAAACTCCTTTTTTTCATCAAACGATACATCTCAACCCATGATCATTTGTTCCGCAAGGGTTTTGATTAAAAATTGATTTTATCACCCTTAAAGTGCACATTTTAACCGAAAAGTGAAAAAAAAATACTTTTTACCAATCAATGATCCAAAAGGGCCTGTGATCGTTTTGTCTCAATAGTTTTTCTTACAGATGAATTTCTAGCGCCTATAAAGTGCGTATCATTTCAGCCAAGTTCTAAAACAAAATACTTTTTCTCTAGCTCCCTAAAAGTGCGCATCTGAACCGCAAAGGTAACCTTAAAAGTACGTTTGATCAGACACTAAATCTCAACACATGCAAGTGCCATATGAGCTTACAGCTCTTGTTGGGATTTTCGAGGGGATTTTTTTGGTTGTCGCTCTTTGAGCTTTCACCTATTGTCACAAGCCCGGCCTGAGAGGCATTTTTGTTGATGTGTCCACTAATAACTTTTTTCTCTGTTAGATACCAAAAATCTCAAATCCGTCGAGAAAGTGGAGAAAATTCGAGAACAAATCTACATAACACTTGAGGAATACTGCCGGACGGCTCATCCAGAGGAACCTGGGCGTTTTGCAAAACTTCTCATTCGTCTCCCGTCACTGCGCTCGGTTGGACTGAAGTGTCTCGACTATCTCTTCTTCTTCCGAATGTCCTCAGAGACATCTATCGAGCAATTCCTAACTGACATCCTCGAAGCGCCGATTATGGAATCTTGAGTTTCTTCTAAACAGTGAACTAGACCTAGCAGGTTGGTCCGCTGCGTCGACCGGGCGTGAGACATGGGACACCTATCAGTGCTAACAGCCTATTAAGACGCGTAGGAAAGTGCGGCTGATTTGTCCCTAGCTGTATCGATGAGTTGGATAGTTTGAGAGGGAAACGTCGGCTCGATTCGCTTGGAAATATGTCTTAAGGGGGCATAACTGAGTACCATACCCTGAATTTGAGATCTAAAAGGACCAGCGTTGGCCACTGTTGCGTTTTAATGCGAGACACATGAATGGTGGCAGTGATTGTGTCAATGTATACTAGTGAACTTGCGTTGAACATCGATGGGTGTCCTGCGATAATTTGCATAGGCCCTATACATTCTGTTGGTGGTGTTGAAAAACGTGAGGAATTGGACAACTTCCAAGACTTCGCCCTTCCTGTATGAACTGTGTGAGGATGTCCTGTACGAAGAGGCATGCCAGGAGTGGAACAGTTTCCTGGTTTCCGGTACACGACCAACTGGTCTTATATTTCTTTGTACTTTAGGCGTATTCTCGCTGTTCCCCGAGGACTCCACTTGAGGAGTCCCTGCGCTTTTGTTTGTCCGGGGGACTCACTCCCCGTACTCTCGCGAGTCCCCACGGACGGGGAATGCTCCGATTATCATCACCATCATCAAAAAGGACTCCCTTTCAGATTCGGAGGGAAATCAATTTTTGCTGGTGTTGGTGCAATGTAAAATTAATTAAAAATAATCAGAATAAACAAAACCAAAAATAAAGGAGATCCAGACTAATTTTGTCAATTGCATGTTTGTTTTAAGAACAAAATCCGTTTTGGAAGCATTCCCCGTGTTCTCGCTGTTTTCTGTACGCGAAGTCCGCGTGGAGTGAGTCCCTGTATTATCGCCGTTCCCTTCGATTCCCCGAGGAGTCCTCGGGGAACGGCGAGAATTACGCCTTTTGTTTTTAAAACGGTTCCTCTCTGTAAGTAAAAGCCACACCTTACGTTGTCAGTGCCCGCACAAGATTTCAGTCTAGCACAAAATATCTTATGTATGATAGCGTTCCACCAGTTAGTGCTAGTTACGATTCTTGTTTTTATTTTCGTCATATGCTAAGAAAATACTATTGACGACTAACTCTTCATGCCGATCAAAAGTCGCCGTGTGCCTAGCGAAGAGCTGGAAGCGTCGCCACAGCTGTCCCCAACGATTGCCATTGATTGGTTGACATAGAATTTGAGTCATCGTTCGGGCGACGTTTATCGTTCTTCCCGAGGTTTCACTGGCGTATTTTGAACTCAGTTATATCAGGGACCCATAAATTTCCTTTACAGGGGGCTTGTCGTTTCCTATGCTTCTATGTTGCTTTGTTGCCCGACCCTTGCCTACTTTCCAAAAATCCCACTTGGGTCGAATCGGCATTCTTGTTTGCCTCATTGGACGTGCGCGCCCAAGAGACTCCTCCCTCAAGGCGCCAGCAGCCAGTCCCAAATTTTATCTATCTGGCCTTGGACGTGATTGGACCGTAGGTATTTCTCGAACTATCTTCCGGTCGGTCAACATAGCATCATAAATCTCTTATTGACAAGCCCCCTGAATGGCGAGGCATTACAGGAAATTTATGGGTCCCTGGTTATATAGAGTATTAGCTCCTCTCTCCTATTATTTTCGTTCATCGGTTCAGCTAAGAGTGGTGACATCTGCCCGCGCTGTTATTGTTTTCCTCCCAGAGAGCTTTGTAACTCACAATGAACAGCTGGCTCCTCCTCTTACCATCATAACTTGAAATAACGGTGTTGACTAAACTTTAGCCGATTATCTATGGCTCGTGACGTCACACGAAAAGTCTATACTTTCCATTTACTAACGGAACTGATTGTCCCTAGAACGGTTTATAAGTGTAAACGCGCTCGGCTCTATGTATATATATAGATACAAATATATATTCTGCAACATTAATGTCATCGAATTTCCCTATTTATTTCATGACGTCACGAAAACGTCACGGGCCGAAGATAATAAGCTAAGGTTTGGTTTACACCGAAATAACTTCCTGGAACGCAATATTGTGTATTTCTGTGCAGGCGTTCCAGTCTGTATGGGAAATGGTTGTTTAGCGCAAGACTGTCGAATTGTAGGTTGTGGTTTATTCTGTGTTTTTGAAGGTTACGTGCAATAGCAGGTTGGTTTATGCTGCTTATTTGCGCAAGTAAAAACTATCGTATAAATCTTTCTCCGCGCTCTTTTCGCTCCAGTTTGTTCTTTACATTTTTTTTTGTATTTGAAGGTTGGCGCTAGGGTATCAAATTATAGGCCGTGGTTTTTTATGTTTTTTGCATTGTATTAATATTGTTATCGTTTTATGGAACGATCTTGTGCAATAGGAGGTTAAATTATGCCACTTATGTTACGCAACTAGGTCATATGCAAAAGTTTGACGTGAGTATCAAGTGTTACAGTAGTCCCCATTTTTTAAGTGATTTTTTTTATTCGGTGTCGGACTTTAAATGTTGTTGATCACTATTAAGTTTGGTGTTTATATCTCGGTGTACTTGGTGTTTCGTACCGTGTCCATTCGGTATTTCTAGTATCTTCCACAAATCCTAATGACCTGTTTTTATAAATATAGCCAGATATCGAACAAACTCACGTTGTTTGTGTTGGGAATGGGGGGGGGGTCCGTGATGCAGGAAAAAAAAACTAAGAGTCGCGTACCCAGCAGGGTAGCTAGGACTGATGCTTTCTAAGAATGAGAGATGGGGGACATTTTCGAGTGAATAACTGTTGCCGTCCCACGCGAAAATGTCACCGGATGATGCCACCTTCGAGCGTGTTCCACCCTACTTACCGTAATTACTGCGCATGACGTCACGAATCCTGGCTTTTTTACGTCAAGGTTGGAACGCTATTTTTCTGTTTTCGGCAAAATATCGTGCCACGGGCTAATCGGGCCAATCACGTCACAGAGAGAAGAGTTACGACGCTTACTACTCTCCCGAGCGTGGTAAGCAAATACTTAAAATTTCGAGAAGGTTGGGACCTTCAGCGTAATAACTTTTACAAGGTTGGAACGAAAATAATAACAATTAGTTAGTGACTATTAAAGAATGGTGGAACATGCTCTTCATGATAGTTTGTTGATCTCCACAAGAGCTCCACCTCCGCGGCAGATCAAGAACAAATAAGCACCAGAACCTCCGTCTCCCTATCTCTGTATTATGACCATGCAGAGTCGAATACATTCACTGTACCCTGCCCCATGCAAACGAGCGGAGGTTAGGAGCTTTTTTTTTTTGATAGGTATATATGCTACGTGCCCCGCAGCCATAGATGTGGTACTACGCGCGCTGAAGCTGTTGTCCAGTTTGCCGCAGGACATACGTTGGCTAACCGTTTTTATCCAGAGCTTGCCCAAGGCTCTGCCGATGTTTTTTTTTCAGGACAATCGTCCCTAGTCCCCGTGGGGACTCGAACCCTCAACCTTCCGGCCAAGAGCCCGACGCGCTAACGACTAGCGCCATCGGAGGTCATGAATTGACCATGACATCACAATTCGTCACCTCTACAAACAGCTATATCGCAGTAAAACTCCGGAGAAGAAATATCAAAAGTAAAAGCCGATTGGTTGTCTACCATTGTGATGTCACATGAGACGCGATGCAGAGCGGGTCAGCACGCCTGCTGCACTTTTTCGTCTCATATGCGCACCGGTGAAGAGGGAAGTAGACGGTGATCAACTCAGAGCTCAGCAAGTACCTCTAGCTCAACTCAGTTTTTTCGGGGCACCCATAGTCGCTGCATGGGACCAAAGACGGAGGTTCTATTGACTTATTTGTTCTTGGGCAGATGCAATTTTGTTCAACAGTGCTTCCCGAGTATCGTTGAAGAATCGCCAGGTCGAATGAGCTCAACTCTGACGTCATACATTCGGCTATTCACGCGAAAATGACTTTGAAGAGGATGGTATTATCCACGGGAAAATGCATGTCATTATGATGGCTCGTCCCGTTGAACAACGCCGTTCACGCGAATATATCCCGATGAAATGAATGAGAAGATAAACAAAGTAGTAATTCTGGTTCCGTGCTTCATCCTATTTTGTGCTTCTGGTTTTCTCAGATGTTGTGGGAGTTCTAGCTTTGTCACGCGCTGCAAGTTAAACTGGAATCATAGCTGATTTATGGGGATATTCGTAGAATATTTGGACATAATCCCCGGTAAGTCCTAGCTGTGTGGAAAGATACAAATTTTCCGTACGGGACTGATAAAGTGAAAAAATTTCGCCAGGAGAATGTAGAATAAAGAAATAGTTTAAAGGAACAGTAAACTTGACTACGCAACTTTCGGCCATCGAAACGCCCGGGGGGCTTGGATAAGTAAACAGGATCTTACTGTCGACTCTCGAACCGTCTCGAACACCCTCCTTAGTGTTCCCAAAGCTAGCTGGCAGGCCCTTGCCCCTTATGCACTGTAATTATGCACTCATGTACTTTAAAAGTTCGCCTTTTTACATGTAGACTACAGACTAACGACCTCCCCGACAAGACGGCCGGGGTTCGATCCTAGTCGCGGCACACAAACCTTTTGCTTTTGCAAACCTTTTGCTCAAAAGTCTAATTCTCGGAAACTGCCTGGAAACTGCAATGGTCGTAACGAGAATTTTTCTTACTCTCAATATCGATTCCGAGAGCTCCCCGAGTCAAGTTTGAGTCAAGTTTTCTGTTCCTTTAACCGAAAATACACATGGACTAAACCTGGATCATGAAAACTACTTCCAGTCATGGAATGGAAGACGGAAATCTGACCGGATTTCAACTGGAGGCAGGGCAATTAGAAGGGATCCGTGTACGCTACAGCTTTGCCACCTCAGTAATTGTGACTAAATGCCGCAACAGGAGACTGCGACTGGTTTGTGCGGTTAGCAACTCAGTGCAAATAAATCACAGTAATGTGCGTTTTCACTCCGTGTATTATTTGAGCGCCTGTCTAGAAGCGAGATGAACCGTCCTGTTCGGGACCTCGCCGAAACCTTTGGTCTTGTTCCTATCGTCGAGACGTCCCAGTCGCTGTCAGCAGAATCACAAATCCTTTCTCGATTTGAAAGCTGCACGCCCTGAACCAGTTTCACTTTCACTCTTAATGAAAGTCAAAAATCTCTTTTTGGTCAATGCTCATCCCATCTGCAGAAGAAGTCACGATCACCCAGTGATCAATAGAACGCATAGGCGGACCTCAGCTTAAATTATTCATGTACAGTTATGTTCAAGTCTTTATTTCAAGCAGCTGGTTTTCTGACATGTTCCCAAATGCCTGGGAGAATACAAATAATTACTTATTAGAACCTGTGCGACAAAGATGCCGAGAAAAGGTTTTCATGACAGTTATGCCAATTATACTATTCTCTCGACTATTCTTTATTCCTTCAACTTCTATTGTTCTTGGGAAAAAAAAAATTTGATTATGTAAACAAACTACTTAATTTAAATGCATTTTCGATGCGGGGCATTAATATGACAGGTGCCCTTAAAGTATAACTGAAAAGCCAACTTATTTTTGTATCATTTAACTGACTACACTGCATTATTTTGATTGTGTTAAGGGATTTTTTTATTTTCACTATTTTCTCTAGTATGGTGTTCAGAATATCTACTGCCGTCCTCACAACGCAAAATTCTACTATGACGCAGAAAAACTGAATCTCAATACATCAGCTCGAGGAAGGTGGCTCACTGAGTGAACACTTATTTTTCGTAAATCGTTTTCGTCAAGCATACAAAACAGACACAAGCAGATAGAGGTACCACAAATCACATGGAAATTCCACGATTTGAAAATCGATTATTCATGAATTGCTAAAGAACGAAGTGACGCATTTTCATCGGGTCTTCAAACCTCTTTAAGTGAATAAGTCATGGGTACCTAGATTCTGCTATTACATTCCTTTTCAATCAAACTTTAAAGGACCCGTCTTACCTGCCACTGATTTTCATACTTGCTGCGTTTCACTATTTTCCATGAGTATCTGCTCCCGACGAGTGTTCGGGTATCAGAGTATTTTTGCGTAAAACCGGTTATCTGAATTTTGCCGTGTTCTTGCTAAAAGTCAGTGGATCTGGGAATAGGCTTATAACAGCCAAAGCCGTGTATGTTTTCTAAAAAGCAGAGCCTCGTTTTACAGTATTCAACTAGTTCTGGGTACTGGAACACAAATAGTAACAAGACCAAAGGTTTCGATGGGATCCCGAAAATCTAATATTTGATCCAGACAATGCACTGGTTTTACTTGCGTCACTTTTTACTTTTATCCTCCGTTCAGGTTTTATTCCTTCTAGTTTTACCAGATCAACTACGACTCCTCTCCTTAAAAAAGGTGGTAACATAAATGATTGCAAAGCATATCGACCGATTACAGTTTCTTGTCAGATAAGTAAGCTTTTTGAACTGGTTTTACTCCCTTATTTTAGTGATTGCAATCAAGGTTTAAATCAGATTGGTTTTAGGAGAGGTTTGAGTATTGATGTTGGCCATTCCCTTTTATCAAGAATTTTGAATCTTTCAGATGTTTTAAACAAAGTTTTTATTCTTGCATTAGATATAGCATCGGCATCAAGGCCGTATCCAGGGGGGGGGTTAGGGGGTTCGAACCCCCCCCCCGAAACCCACAAAAGTGATAGTTTTTTGTGGGCTTTAACCTCTGATCTATGCCTTTTTTGTACTTTTTGTGGGCAAACCCCCCCCCCCCCCCGAAATAAATTCCGCGGGCAAACCCCCCCCCCCCGAAATAAGTTCCTGGATACGGCCCTGATCGGCATACGATAGTGTTATCTATTCATGGGCGTGGACATCTTTATTACGTAATGGAGTGCCTTTGCAACTTGTCTTAGTTTTAAGGAATTGGTATGCGGTTTCTAAAATAAGGATATCTTGGAAAAATTCGCTTACTAGTTATAATGTAACTCTGCAGCGAGGTCTGAGACAAGGTAGTGTACTATCCCCTGTAATCTTTAATGTCACACTTGCTGCTTGTCTTGATCAAATTAGTTCATCATTTGTTTTTGGAAAAGGTATTTTGCTGTCATGGATAGCATATGCTGATGACATTCTTTTAATCAGCCGTTCCCTTTCTTCTCTTCAGAAAAACGTTGATTTTATTGTTGAAATTTTTAAACAGCATGGTTTGCTTTTACGCCCAGAAAAATGCCAATTTACTGTTTTTGGTCCAAAATTTTTATCTTTCAGTAATCCTGTTTTTATAAAAATTTATGATTTTATTATAAAACCAGTTAGCTCATTGAGATACTTAGGTCTCCCATATGGTTCTACGATTTCGTTAACAAGAATTTTAATGGTTAGAGAGATCGAGAAAAGGATTGCGTCTAATTTTGGTGTAGTAATTTCATTAAGGGAGTTTATGACCCGGAAGTCTTTAGCTCGTTTTTTAATACTGTTGCGCTTCCGCAAGTTCTGCTTCTTTCCCCTTTTCTCCCTCTACTAACTGCGGGTAATATTGCATCTATTAAATCTACTTTTTTTAAATTCGGAAAATTTTTATGCCGGTTTTCAAGATTTCAATCTAATAGTTTTATGATGCATGAATATAATCTAAAAAAACCGATATTAATTTTAAATAAAAAGTATAGTCATTTTACTTCCAAAATTAAGCATGCTAATCATAATTTATCAGACGCGTTTTAACTTTTTTCATTTTTCAGCATGTTTATTTTGCACGATTTTAAAAATCATATAGGTCACGTTTAATTATTGTATAGGCTATAGTGTGGTCATTATTTTGTTAGTTATTTGTCTAGTGGTATGTCACAAAGTTGTTTGTTCGATTTGGATTATTTATGTATTTATTTTACTCGTCAGTTATGGCGGAAATAAAATAATTGAATTGAATTGAATTGAATTGGGTCTTGTCTTCACCAAATCCAGTCTTCGCCAGGCTAATCATCTGAGAAAACCAAGTTCAGACTTCAGATATACCCGCCATATCTATTTTGACGATACTGGTCGAAACTTCCTGCTTTACTTCTGCCAAATTTCCGGTTTCGGCCGAATTCCGAGCGAACTACTTGTCGAGCAAAAAAAAAAAGTTCAGAAATGAATTCAGCTTATCGCTTTATCCCTATAAAGAACATCTAATCAACTTCAAATAAAAATTTCACTTATTAAAAAACCCGGTTTCAGCCAGATTCCGGACGAACTATATATCCGGGTAAAAAATGATTGTCATATTCAGCGTCTCTTCTTACCCCTACATGATCTGTCATCTAATCAACTTAAAATAAAACTTTTGCTTTAACAAATTTTCCGGTTTTGGCCGGATTTCGGGCGAACAAGTTGTCCGGGTAGAAAATGCTTTTCACATAGTGTTCAGCATGTCTTCTTACCCCTAAGCCGAACATCTAATCAACATCAAATAAAACTTTAACTTTTAACAAACTTTCCGGTTTTGGCCGGATTCCGGGCGAAATACTCGTCCGGCGAGAAAATGGTTTTCACCATCGTTCAGCATGTCTTCTTACCACAGAATCGACTATCACATCAGCTGTTGAAAAATATTTTGTTGGCCCCTTAATTTAAACCCCATCCCCCACCCCCTAAATGTAGGGCTACAGAGCCCATCTACGAACTCGACCTTACTCTTGAGCCAAAGAATCCTCACACCAAGTTTCATCAAAATATCGCATTCCCTTCGAGAGTTATCGTGCTTACAGACGGACAGACGGACAACTTTTGCGATGTCATAGGCATCCCTCCACTTACGTTTTGGGATCCCAAAAAGTGCGAGGTGTACTTTGAAGCTCCGAGTCAGCTGTTATTAGCACTGACCGTCTCTGCTTTGAACAGTACTGCTGAAGTTAAAATTCGTAGTAAATTATGGTATAGCTTCTAAGAGGGCCTCGAAATACACTGTTTTTTCCTAAAACCAACCCCTCTCTGTAAATTGTAACATCAGCAACCTTTTCAGGTCAAATAGGTACCGAATCCTCCGTCCATCCATCCTTCAGGTTGCTACTCGTAAATGGTTAACGCCTCACCACCTGGATTTGGTTCGGTAGAGCCGGGGTTCTTAATTTCCTTCCTTGAAATGAGTCCTCGTTGAATAATTAGAAGTGTAGTAATTATGTCCACGAGCTTTAAAAGACGGTCTCAAAATACGGTGTTTGTGGTAAAAGCTGAAGACTTGATTATGATTAAGGGGTCCGTGTTAGGATTTTTGGAATTACCGAGGGGTTACCACTCCCCGGAACATGCTGCATCCTTCCCGGCGTCGACCGAAATCGTGCCGGCCATCAATTAGGCGAGTCATCTTTCGAACGCTTCTAAACATGCTTATTTTTATGTTCTAACACATGTCAACCGGTGCCGGCTCGTGTAAGCCGGTGCCGCCACCGGGCACTTGCTATACACTGAGTTCGAGAGTAGGCAACCCCTCGGTAATAACGAGTGTCGGGGGTGATGAAAACCAAGTTCCGCCCGATAGCCACGGTTAAATAGTAATAATCCGCTAACGCCCCAAACTCGGGTTGTAAAAAGCCTCATTACTTGTTCCTTTCTCTTTTTCGCCATATAAACCTTGATCCAGATTTAGAAAATTTCGACTGCATATTCGTAAATTCACGCGCGGCAAAGAAATTGCGGCAATAAAAATGTTTATAACACAAATATCGAGTGCTACCCTTGTCTGATAATTTCCGGTGACGCCCTCAGATTCGGATTATACGACTCATTAGCTGTTTCTTCTACTCTCTCGACACGAATTTCGTAAATCGTGAACTGTATTTAAGTAAATATAAATAACACGTGTAGCAAATAAACTCCGGTAATAAACAGGTACAATAAGAAAACGTTAATTACTGACAACAAAATGCTTCTTTCCCATTTCTTCTGTAAGGCGTTTGACTTCGTTTGATTCTTCGATGTAGTCCTTGGGAGGGTCTGAGGGTCTCTTTGAACTAGAGACCTTGGGTCTAGGGATGCGCAGTCGCTGGACGTCGGAGAATTGAACGCAATAAGCCGACATGGTTGCCTGTGGAAATACAGACATTTATAAACAATCTTTGCAAGGCGGAAGTGTTATCCGAAATTTGTTGTCAGTGTTAATAATCCGTTAAGCGGAAATATCGAGTAAACCCCGACCTTGTTCACGGTTTGTTAGCGAACCTGAAACTACAAATACGAAGCGGCATGATGACAATTATTATAACTTAAGCCAAAATTCAAAACTCAAAGACACACAAATTTTTGCCAGTAGGAACTAACCTAAAACTAAATTACCATTATTATTGTATATATGCCCGTCAGAAGTGGTTCAAAAGCTCTAGTTCACGGACAGACAAATTAAGGAAACGAGTCAGTTAAACTGTTTGTTTCTGGATCGGTTCGACGCATTTCAGTGTATAATGTCGCTTGACATTCATACTCTACTCGAACTTCAAACCAAAAATCCAACGATTTTAGAGCAATTCGAAAGTGTAAACAATAACACTTGCATTCGAATATAGAGTCATATCGACCGACACATCGTTATTATCGATCACCCAAAAAAAAAGAGCCCAAGAAAGAACCCGGATGTCCGAAATTACTCTTTCCAATCATCCAACCCTTTAACCCTCGCTTTAACCTGCCCTTAACCTTGAAAGAAATTACCCCGGATGTAAATCTTTATTCATCCCGATCTTGATTTTGCATCGGTAGGATGCATCCACTGATTACTGAAATTAACGACGGCAAATACTATAGTTTAGGTTGACTCCTGCGTACTCAAAACGCTATACCTATTTAATTCAACTCAGACAACAGTCCACGTTTGTGCCATGTAATTCAGCTCGAAGTGTTATTGTGCTACTCAATGCGTTTTTTGGGGTAAGGCGTTTTATCTTTTGGTTTATATATTGAGTTTTCGTGTTATTTTGTGTTTATTTTGTTTTCCCGCCATGGCCCCACGGGCTTTTTTGGGATTAAATTCATTCATTCATTCATTCATACGTATTGTGTTCGCCCATCCCCCCCCCCCCCGAGGAGTAATTCCTAGAAAACAGTCAAAGACTTTAGCGGGGATTTTTGAAACATCTTGGCTTGGTGATGTTTTCATTTTAAAGTAGTTTATGCGGAAGCATTGTCACATTTGAAGACTACTTCCAATACGTGAGTTCAGACCAGGAGATGGTAGGGCTTTAAAGACCTAAGTTCGAACCAAGAGATGGTGCGACCAACTAGTGGGGCGATTCAGAAGCACGTGGCTGGGCACTGTCAAAGTAGCTCCCAGCAGCAAAGTCAAAGATAATCAGTCAGCTATCATATTCGTCAGCGATATTTCGGCCCTTCTTGGCAAGGGCCCTCTTCAGGCTGTTGCTGGAAGGAACAAACCGAAGAAGTATCATAGCTGACTTTTCCGTGTTCGGTCATTTTGAACATATAGTTGCGTTTTTGCAGATACCATGGTATCTGTTACCACGGTAATTGGATCTGCCATTAGTCGTTTTTGCAGTTACCCTGGTATCTGATACTACGGTTGCTCTGCAGAAACAACAACATTTGCGCTTTTAGAAATCATCCAAGATGAATTTTTCAGATACCACGACCAGTTACTACGGTATCTGGCCAGATACAACAGTAACTGTAAAAACTACTTTAGACCATGGTATCAGACACCGTGGTATCTGTAAAAACGCAACTTTTGATTCCCAGTCAACTGCGGCTAACGAGGCGGCAAGAACGAGTTGCGATGAAAGGTTAATTCGATTTCTGTTAATTTTTTCTGGTGGTAGGATTTCCGGGAAAAATGGCATGGTTGTGTTCACAATCATCAACCCTATCGACTACTAGAGCGTGTTCCACCCCTCTAACAATAGTAACTATTAGTTACTGTTTTCGTTTCAATCTCGTGAAAAGTTACTACGCTGACCGTTCCAACCTTCCTCAAAATAGTAACTAATAGTTACTAGTTGCTTTCCACGCACGGGTCCGTAGTAAGCGTGGTAACTACGTATCTCTGTGACGTAATTGGCTCGATTAGCCCGTGGCACGATGTTTTGCCGAAAAAAGAAAAATGTGTTCAGGTCTTCCCGTCGAGAAGCCAGGATCCGTGACGTCATGTGTAGTAACTACGGTAAATAAGTTGGGACGCGCTCCTAATGTTGCCCCATTTTGTGACCTATCAATATTTGCGTTTTTTCACATACCGTGATATCTGATACCATGATCAGAAGCCGTTTTTGTAGTTACTGGGTATCTGGCTAGTTACCGTGGTATCAGAAAAGTTACCTCACTTTCATCATCACCAACACATGAGCCTAGGTCAAATTGGTGGAGAACAATTCTGGCACTAGTGGTGTAGGTCTAAGTGAATGTAAGTATTGTTTTGGGTTGACTTCTAAAAACGCAAATTCGGCAATTGTCGTTTTTGCAAAGCGACCGTCGTATCAGATACGATGGTAACTGCCAAAACGACAAAATGTAAATTCTGTTACCGTGGTATCAAATACCATGGTATCTGCAAAAACGCAACTAATGATCGCCTTTATCTTTTAACGGCCGAGCCTTTTTGTCACAACGGGACGTCGGTCGCACAGTAAGCTGTCATACATTTGCGTTTCCTTTAACAAAAACTCTTTTTGCGCCACTGATCAAGCGAGACATTTTTTTTGTTGTATTTTTGTTTCATTCACGGTATGAACATACCACGAGTTTTATTGTGGTCTTTCTTGTGACGTCATTCGGTATGGCAAGTCTTCAGAAGATTTTTATCTTTAATTTGCATATTTGTCCTTGGTTATTTTGTTTGTCCCCGCTGTGAAACTGGAGGACGGTCTAGCAACAACCAGTAACAAGACCAAAGGTTTCGATGGGATGCCCAAAGGGGAATATTTTGTTGATCTTTCTAATACAGACAATCGGGTCAGATGTTCTGGTCGTCCTAATAGACCGACAAGATCCAATAGGTGATACTATACCTAGCAAACGGCATATCAAAATCAGGTTCATTCGTAAACATCCTTTTTCAACAGATTCGAGGCGAGAATAAATGGTATTTCCCGATTCACCGTATTTTTTTTTTCGGTTAGAACAACCTTTTCCAACCAATTTTGTCGACATCGGGAAAAAAAATACTTTATCAAATTTCGGTTTTGGCCGGATTCCGGTATAAATATACTCGTCCGTTGATGAAAAGAATTTCATATATGGATTCATATATGAATCCATTACCCTTACATCGATTCTCCGATCGACTTCCGAAAACAACTTTAAATCCTACCAAATTTCCGGTTTCTGCCGAATTCTGGGTGAACTACTTATCCAGCAAGAAAACACAGTAATGTGTGGATTCAGAATGTGTTCTTGCCCCTATATCGATGTTTCGACCGACTTAAGTACAAATTTTTACCTCTACCGAATTTCCGATTTTTGCAGGATTCTGTCAGTCAACTTGCCAGGCGGGAAAATAAAGTTCAGAAATGGATTCAGAATATATTCTTACCAATACATATTCAGAGCGAACTTTAATTTGTACAAAATTTCGGACTCTGGGCGAGCTACTTGTCCGATGAGACCACGAAGTTCAAATCTAGATTCAGCATGTCTCCTTACCCCTAGATTAGCTGTCACACTAGCTAAAAAATTGCATCCCTTAGTCTGAAACCCAACCCCTAAATATAGGGCTACGGAGTCTATCTGCAAACTTTGCTGTTCTTTGACCCAAATGTATCCTCACACCAAGTATGAACCAAATATTCCAACGCCTTCGAGAGTTATCATGCTAGCAGACGGATGGACAGACGGCCAAACTTTGTGGACTAACAGACGGACATAGGTATCCCGTCACTGACGTTTGGTGTCACTGACGTCAATGACGAAGTCGGTATCGACAGAAAGGGATCGAAAACAGAACCAGCAAAGAAGAACTGTCACATCATAAGTAGAGAAACATATTAGTGAAGTCGGACTTCTCTATTTCAAATGCATGTTTATTTCTTATGACACTTTGTATGAACGAAGGAACGTTGAATAAATGTTGTCATTATTTCTTTCAAAAGACTAATTAGGCAACTGGACTCGGTAGGCTATGGCCACTCTGCCGGATGTCACTACCGCCATTCCTGGATTTCCAGTTCCTACAGGACTGCATTTCGAAACCGAAAAATGGCTGTGCTGTCGATTTCTAATAAAGTTCAGTTACAAACCTCGGAAAAAATGATAAATCAGATCATCCTCTGACCGGATTCGGTTCACTATTTAGCACAAAAGTAGCATTAACTTTCATACCTCCATTTTAAGTCGCTTCAATCCTTTGTAAAATCCTCAGACGTACTTGGCACCTCCACCTCTTCCGTGCAATTAAACCTTCTTGTTCCAGCAGTTTTGATCCTTGGGTATCTTCAGAGCAGCCCTGGAGCAGTCACTACCCGGAGCAGGATTTGCCAAGCAGATGAAGAGAGCTGCTCTTTGCATGATTTCCACAGAACTGCGGATGTCTGTTCTATGTTTGTTCTATGTTAGCTGGTAGAAGAGGAAGGTCACTTGGCCATTCCAGGTCCGTATCCAGGAATTTATTTCGGGGGGGGGGGTGCCCGCAGGTCGGACCAAAAAGTACAAAAAAGACATAGAACAGAGGTTAAAGCCTATGAAAAACGATTATTTTTGTGGATTTCGGGGGGTTGAACCCCCTGGACACGGCCCTGGTCCATAACCATCTATCTGGAATCACAAGAGTCGTGGAAACCTGGGCGGGGCAACAGCGTCGTCCCAAACCCTCTTTACATTTTTTTACGTAAATCTTACATAGATGAGACCGAAAACACTTCAGTGATTAACAACAAATTAACGAAAAGTGGACAGTATATTCATGAAGACTCTGTAAACAAATTTTTTCATAAGAAGAGAATATACATATTCGGTTCCTCGTCTCCTAGGTTTGACAGTATTTTTTCATGGGTAGCACTGGGCTCCCTTGGAAAGACAGGGGGGAGAGTTGACCCCCCCCCTGCCCCTCCAATGACGCCCAAAACGGTGTCGTTCCAGGCCCCCTTCGCATTATTTGACGTAAATCTTACCTGGGTGAGACCCAGTGACTCACAGTTAATGAACGAAAAACTAACAACATATTCACGAAGATATCTTTAAATAAATATTTCGTAGAAAGAGCATACATATGTTCGGTTTTGCGCCTTGTCACCTAGGTTTTACTGTGTTTTTTTTAGTGGGTAGCACTGGGACCCCTTGGAAATCCAGGGGGGACAGTTGCACCCCCCCAATTGACGCCCAAAACGGTGTCGTCCCAGGCCCCCTATTATTCTTTGACGTAAATCTTAACTGGGTGATATCCAGTGATTCGCAATTAATGAACGAAAAATGAACAATATATCCACGATGACATTGGTAAGCAAACATTTCATAGAGTATACACATGTTTGGTTTTGTGCCCCGTCACCTTTGTTTTAAAGAGTCTATTCATTAGATAGCTCTGTGCCACTTTGGAAAGCCAGGGGAGCAGTTGCCCACACCCCCTGCCCCTGACGCCCCTGCTGAAATGCAAGTAAGTGGTTAGCATATTTGTATGCTTCCTTCATCGTGGTTGCAAGTCCGCTGGACACCTTTTTATCCTTGGTTGTTCCCAAGGTTGTTTCGTCTAATAGCTCAGTCAGAAAACTTGCCATTTTTACATCAGCTTTGACACTTGTTAGCGCTTCACCGGTAAATCTTAACCACAAAACGGGATTTGATTGTGCTTTACCGTCATCAGTGGGTGCTTGGCCATTTCCCAATTGAGTAGTTAAAGGTACAGTGACTCCTCATAACAAGAACCTACTGAAGTCGGTAAACATCCGTCAAATATATGACTTCCCCTGTACCTACCACGAAAACCCCGAATGCGTCTTTTCTTCTTTCCCAGACAGATTTATTCAAGTTCAAGTTCAAGTTTTTTAATTTACACAAAAATTCTTAAACAACAGACAAGCACTGTGGAGAAAAAATTCGTACATGCAATGCTTGCCAAAAAAAAAATTTAATATAATAAGAACAACTACGTACCCTATAAACCTATCAACATATATTATAACTTAATTTATCTGACCTATACAAAAAAAATCACCTGCTATCTACCAAATAACCTTATGAAAAACAACACAAAAAATGACAAACCATATGACTTCAATAATCGAGAATGCGTACAAAATAAACCAACCACACGCGAAACAACCATTCAACCATCCACACTAATTTTATAATAAATTATATTCCAAAACATGACAATTATTATTTCTTAAAACTAATAGTCCGGGATCCAGGCACCTCTATCGTTCAAGGGGGGTAGCAGGAGAGCTGCAGAAGGTTTGAAGAACTTTTCTAGACCAACTTTTTGTGCTGATAACGAAAATCGTACCGCACCACTCCGCACCGATGTACGTCACCGACTTTTTAGCCTATAAAGGCCAATTTGGCCTATAGAGACCAACTCTATAAAAACAATTTTCCTAGCAGGACCGCATAAGCTAAATCAGACAAACTATACATATTCTGAATCCTCATTCTATGGTCTATCGAATGGTGTATTTCTTATTTTTTTAAACTTACACATTTTTCTTCGAAACGTCTTAGAAACCGAGAAAAAGTGAAGTTTGTTTAACTTTTTTAACTAAATTGCCATTTTTCTCGGAAAAACTTCCAGCAAACTACATATTATTATTATCTCGTTGGAAAGATAAGCTCCTTACCAATCGTTTGAGCTAATAAAACTTCAAAAACATTTGATTTTAAGAATGTCTGGATTTTTTTAAAGCAGAGCATCCACGTTTTCATCAATGAGTGACGGTAGAAATTTTAAAGGAAACATATTAGTTTGACGGTAAGTTTAAGGTTAGTTTTTTACGTAGAATTTAGCTATGACATAATTTTCTCTCTTGGGATTCATATTGGTCATATAGGCTATATAACATGAAGACTGAGTAGCCTATAATGAACAAACCCGTCATATCTCTCAAAATATATATTATTACAAAATGTATTAGTTTGACGGTAAGTTTAGGGTTAGTTTTTGACATGGAGTCCAATCATGACATCAGTTTTTTCCTTAGCATACGTATAGGTCATGTAGGCTATATAGCCTATAGGCTGAATAGCCTATATATCCTATAAAGATTTTTTTTTTTTTAAATATAACTTCTGAATAATCTTTACAGACCTGCTTTTTGAGCCGAAAACGTAAATCGCGTCGGACAAGACAGCATCTGTGACATTTTGGCCTCTTTGGGGAAATTAGCCTATAAAGACCAGCCCAATGAAAATATTCTAGACAAAATTTAACATCCTGTATTCCCTGCAGGCCAAAGTGATGCGTTTTCTAAGTACAAATTATGTTAGGTATCTTGTCGCCTAAGTAATGCCACGCTTGCCCTTTGATGGGAAGCTTTCAAACCTGGCTCAATTTCAGACCGGTCAAAATTCGCTGAAGCCACTGACTCACGACACAACATCAGCCTTAGAAGACAAGAACTTAGGGCCCGCACGACAAATCTTGGCCGGACGCTGTTCTCAACTATTGACCCGCACTCACCCGCTTGCAACGGAGTTTTCTCTCACGAACAAACTAGATTGCTCTTCGTGGCAACCACCAAGCGACGCCATGTCTCCTTTCACTCATGGCGTTCATGCACAACTGGCTTAGTCATCAAGGCTAGCTATTGGGTCTCCCATAGTCTCTGACCCTTCCTAAAGGCTACAATCGGTTCCAGGTCGGTGTTGACCGTCAGAACTGATGTCTTTTGAATATCCCTTAGTCTCTGACCCTTCCTAAAGGCTACAATCGGTTCGAGGCCCGTGTTCGCCGTAGAAGCAATGTCTTTCGTTGTACCCCTGTTCGCTTCTTCCACCCTTTGGGCCGGGGAGGGGGGAGGTTGCGGCGCAATCTGGACAGAGCAACTTCAGGTCATCGGAACACGTGCATGAACCGGTTTAGTCCTCTGGTTCTGACTGGGTTCGACAAAGCAGTCGGTGTGATCTTTCTACAAGACAGGACCTTCGTAGTATGGGGCAGCATTCAGTATGTTCTGTGCCCTTTTGACTTAATCGGCGATCAGTCTGTTTCAGGGGAAAACGATGGAAAGTCATAGACTTCCACCCCCGGTGCTTATCCATGATCCTTTAGAACCGAATCAGTGACGAACTTGAAAAGAGCTAGCGAGAGGATGAAACCTTGGCAAACGCCTCCTTTTGTCAAGAACTGTGTTGACTGCTCTATTTTACCTCTCACTAGAGCCTCCGTCTGGTCATAGAATACCTGAGCAACGCGGATTATCTTGGGGCCCTGTCTATCCTGCATTCCCAGCTAGTTGTGTCTTGTCGAATGCAAGAACAAAGTCAACGCAGAATTTCGTGGTTTCCTGTTGATGCTTGAACGATTGATGGCTGCACATCCGTGCTGCCAATGCTCAAGTATGCGGCAGAGAGAGAAGAGCCGTGCAGCACACGCTCGTTGTGAAGCCTGCTTTGGTTAGATCTTGTGCGTCTGTCCCTTCAATCTCTGGAGCTTTGCAGTAGTAGGATAGTTGCGGACTTAATCTGCACGTATTATGAGACACATTCTAGTATAATTTTTACAATCACCCTTGTCACCTTTTCTATTGGGGGAGGGGGGCTATGATGGACTTGCGCCAGTCTTTGGGGACGTGTTCAGATGCCAACGATGATGTTGTGGAGGTACAGCTAGACAGGCAATTCTAACGGTTCGTCTGTGGATGCATCCCCGTTGTCTGATAGGGATGGTCATAGATTTCCTTTATATTGAGCGGACTGATGATTTGAGTGTTTCTCTGGTAACGTCAGCAATTATGTTGCGACCCTCCCGTTCTTGTTTCTGTAGGCCCTTATTGTAACGCATACGGCGCAGTCGTCACGGCTTAAAAGTTAGAGCAAGCAGATTTATATGTGAAACGCGACTAACTTATGAGATGCTGGAATTGATGACAAACCTGGATTCAGCACAAAAAACTGACCTATGGGTGTGCGATAACTTAGTTTTCCGGAGATTTGTTCATTATAGGCTATTGATCCTTCATGCTATATAGTCCATATGACCTATAGCCTACTATCTTACAAGAGAAACTAGTGAAATAACCAGATTCCAAGTCAAAAACCAACGCTGAACCTAGCGTCGAACCAATATATTTAGTATAAAGTTTCTACTGCACCTCATAGTCAAAAACTTGGATTTCCTGCTTACAGAAATTCCAGAAATCCTAAATTATTTTTTTTTAGTTTTAATACCTCAAACGATTGAGAAAGAGCTTCTCTTTTTAGTACAGTAATAATAACAAAAAAAAAACAGTTTTCTGGAAATTTTTCCAATAAAAATGTCAATTTATTTGAGAGATCTGACGGATTTGTTCATTGTAGGTTATATAGCCTATATGTTATATAGCCTATATGACCTATATGCGTACCAAGAAAGAAACTTATATCATAATTAGATTCTAGTACTACATTAGATTCTAGATTCTAGTACTCCTCTCTAATAAGTTAAATTTTGTGTAGAATGATTTCATTGAGCTGGTCTTTAGAGGCCTAAATTCCCCTTATAGGCCAAAATGTCGGTTACCTACACAGGTAAGACAGGTGCTGTATTATCCGACGCGATTTTCGTTCTCGGCTCAAAAAGCAGGTCTGTAAAGATTATTCAAAAGTTGTGTTTTCAAAACAAAAATATCATTATAGGATTTATAGGCTATTCAGCCTATAGGCTATATAGCCTAAATGACCTATACATATGCTAAGGGAAAAATTACTGTCATAATTGGATTCCACGCCAAAAACTAACCCTAAACTTACCGTCAAACTAATATATTTCCTTTAAAATTCTACCGTCACTCACTGATGAAAACGTGGATGCTCTGCTTTAAAAAAATCTAGACATTCTTAAAACCGAATGTTTTTGAAGTTTTAATAGCTCAAACGATTGGCAAGGAGCTTATCTTTCTAACTGAATAATAAAAATATGTAGTTTGCTGGAAGTTTTTCCGAGATAAATGACAATTTAGTTTAAAAAGTTAAATAATTTTCGCCTTTTCTTGGTTTCTAAGACATTTCTAAGAAAAATACGTACGTTTAAAAAAATAAAAAATATACCATTCGATAGACGATAAAAAGAGGAATCAGAATATGTATAGTTTGTTTGATTTAGCTTATGCGGTCCCGCTAGGAAAATTGTTTTTATAGTGTTGGTCTTTATAGGCCTAATCTACCTTTATAGGCTAAAAAGTCGGTGACGTACATCGGTGCGGAGTGGTGCGGTAGGATTTTCGTTCTCAGCACAAAAAGTTGTTCTAGAAAAGTTCTTCAAACCTTCTGCAGCTCGTTTGCTACCCCCCCCCCCCTGTTTTTGAACGATATCGCGGTCTGGATCCCGGACTATAAGAATCAGCAGTTCTTTGAGTCGGGACCTGATAAGCGATGGCTTCCTTCCAACCATTCAGAAACAACATTTTTATATTTTTCCCACACATATGGTATCATGTATCGTAAAGAAAATCTGGATCTTTCACACTCAATTTTTGGGAGCCGAAGGTTGGTTTTAGATCTCGTGTAAATTTGACATGATGGCGCTAGGGATATAAGGTCCATATTAAAAAAGTATGATGGAAGCAGATGGCGATCTAAATTTATTTTAAAAATGAACACTAAACTTGCAGAAATAGCAAAAGTTGCACTGGAAGAATATTAAGGAGAACATACAGTGTTTCTGTCTCAGACTTTCCCGGAAATTTACTTGGGGCAGGGATATAATTTTTGAGAATTCGCAAAGCCTTGTTTTGAAGTATCTGGAGCGAAGACAAATGAGATTTGAAAGTATTTAAATAAACAATAGAAGCATAATCTAGATGTGACAGAATTAAAGAATAATACAGAGATCGCATTGCTGGATAAGGGAGTAAATTCTTGAGTCTGTTCATGGCACCAACACCACGAGAAACTTTTACCCGTATAATATTATTCGCATGCAATTTCCATGATAAATTGTGATCAAACACAACTCCCAAATACCGAATAAATTCTACCCTAGCGAACTAAAAAACAATACCATCACCACAGGGGACAGGAATCGACTTCAGATCTGGAAACTTGCAGCCTGTCCGACTATACACCATAAATTTTGTTTTCTTTTTGTTCAGCGTAAGTTTGTTAGCAGAAAACCATTTTATTAAAAGTGAAAAAGAAGAGATGAGGTTAGATTCCAGTTCACCTTGGTTAGATGCTGAAACAGATGCTGCTGTGTCGTCTGCGAATTGAGTGTTAACTTTTGACGAATCAGAAACAGAAATTTCATTTAGATCATTAACATATATTAAAAATAGCAAAGGGCCCAAAACTGAGCCTTGAGGAACTCCAGTAGCAGGCAAAGTTAGACTTTCCGACGACGAATTACCCAGTTTGACACATTGTTGTCTTGCAGACAAATAAGAATGAAGTAAATCAAATGCTTTCCCACGGATACCAGAATTTTTAAGTTTACAAAACAGTATTTCATGCGAAATCGTGTCGAAAGATTTCTGTATATCCAAAAAATAGTGGCCGGTGACTCCCCACGATCCAAAGAATCATTAACATACTGAACTATGATATACATAGGATGTTCCGTGCTGTGCTTTTTCCGGAATCCAAATTGCAAATTAGAAAAAATTGGAATTTATCAAGAAAACTATATATTCTGTTATATAACGCTTTTTCAATAACCTTTGAAAAAGATGACAAAATAGAGATAGGTCTATAATTAGAACATAACCGAGGGTCACCTCCTTTGTGGAGAAATTGGGAGTATTGGGAGTATTACTGTTGCAGTACAAGTTTTGCTACGAAGAAAAAGACGGTATCCCGACGGTTGTGAAGAAACATACCATCGGTAGAAACTGTCAATCTGTCAGATGAACATTCTGTCATTCAATCAAAGTGCCGATCAGTTTGAATTTGCAAATCAACAAAGCGACATAGAAATCTTTTACGAACAATTCTCCAGAAAACTATTTGTACGAACAGATTTTGGGGGAGGGGCTGGATACGTTGAAAATGCAAAGTGCAGAGCAAAGACGTTACTTTCTGCTATATTCAAAAGCTACTTTAGTCGTTCCTCAAAAATAGTAATTCAGTATTGAATCTGATTAACAAACTTGATTAATATTCTTGTTGCCTCATTGAACGTGCGCGCCAAAGAGACTCCTCTCTCAAGGCGCCAGCAGCCAATCCCAGATTTTGTCTATCTGGTCTTGAACGTCATTGGACTGCATTGGACCGTGTGTATTTCTCGAACTACAATCCGACCGGTCAAGAGCGCATCAGAAATCTCTTATTGAATTTATGGGTCCCTGCTCCTATGCAGTTATCCACTTCTCTTGTACTTGAGTCCTCCTATCCCCGTTCTTGCTATCACGTCATGCCTGTCCCACTACGAACGTTTCGGAACCGAACTAAAGAGATCGAGCTAAATAAAACTACTTTGCTAAAGTGTCCACGCACGTGAGCGGCCGGCCGGTATGTGGCTTCCAAACCTAAACCTCTGGACCCTATTAAAGGTCATCTGAATGAAGTCTAACACCCTAAATTGCCACTTGTACATACTGCTTACCATTTATCTCTCGAAAACCGGACTAAAATCGGATGAAGTTTCACCGTGCTATAATTTTCAGCCTTTTTTCCGACTTGTCTTGATCGTAACGCTCGCCGTAACAGTTGTAACAGTCCATGCGTAACAGTTCATGTAGTAACAGTCCACGCCGTAACAGTCCATGCGTTTACCCATCCATGCGCTGTTTATCCATCCATGCGTTATCAACGTACGTTTATCCATGCGATAATGACAGTTTAAATATTGGCGCTAAATTTGTCTTGGGAGGTCGTAACGAATCACCATAGGGAGACTTAGAATTTCAAGAGTGGAAAGCGCCGAAATCACGGAGCGAAAAAATTCGTCTTCTCTGTACCGGTACTGTGAAGGACGATCTGAGGGGTTCATGGAAGTATGGTAGGATCGTTCAGGTGTCCTTTAAGCACCCTTGTCATCGGAGATATCCCTATTTGACCTGTGGTTTGAGGTTCTTACCACAAAATTGGTGGTAAGAATCTCGGTAAGAATTTTCATGTCGGACGAGTCCCACCCGATGAAAAATTTTCGAGAATTAGTCGTATGGAGTATACGGAAAAGTAGCATGCAGTAGTAACTGTTGCTACTACATGCTACTACCAGCAAACTGGATGCTATCAGATACTACTACATAAGATTATCCCAGTCGGAGGCATGTTTATCAAAGTATTCCATACTACTACGTATCACTAATCAAACTACTCCTTACTACTACATACCATTCTATGCAACTTTTTCGTGCAACTACATACTATACTACACACAGTCAAAGAATTTTCATCGGGCGTGCGTTCTGAGACCCCACTAAAGAGATTAGGTAAAGTCCCAGTATACTCACCTTCATGAAACAAATTCATTGGCGGGTCTGATGTAAATCTTGAAATCCCAAAACAAACTATTATCATACTTCTGTTATTGGTCTATTTTAGCCGGGGACGTTTTGCCATGTGGACGTTTAGCCACGGGAACGTTTCGCCATGGGACGTTTCGATTGGGGACGTTTCGCCGACAACCCGGAGAAGTAGACAACGGACACCTGCCCTGCAGCAGAAAACAATACTCGTGGTTCCATTCGAGGCACAGGGTCGACCTCAAAATACGAATGATCCCCTCTCCAACTGACGTAAGGTCACCTTACCTCAGTTGGAGAGGGGATCATTCGTATTTTTGTTTCCTTCAGACCCAATGGAAAACATGGAGTTGTCATTCCTCACCAGCGAAACCATCTAACGTCAACCAATCAAAAACTGATATAAAGCCATGATAACTGAGACTGTGTAGATGGCAGGCACGATCTTCTCGCAGTGCAATTGGACACGAAGCTGTGCTTGAAAACAATGCTGCACCAATCTGATTGTGCAACAGTTCCAGTCACTCATTTTCAAAAATTCCAACTTTTGTGCGATATTTTCCTCCACCTTAAACCTTGGCTTCGACAACCACATAATTGAAGTATTTCAAGGAAGAATAATAATGCTTCGATTTTTGTGTAAACGGCGCTTATTTTTACAACACGGGGTCTTTTTTCGTGACAGTTGGCAAAACTCTTTCTCGTACAGGTATTGAATGGGAACATTGCTTACCCTTAGGCCGGTGCTGGCGGGCCAGGGGAAAGGAGAGGGCAAGAGGCCGGTGTAAATTCTTGAGAAATCAGGCTACGGTTGCTAGCCGTATTGCCCAGGTGCCAGCCACGTTGCACCGTCGTTATTTATGTGGCCGAAATTCTGCTCAGACCATAGGGCATAGTGTCTAGTGTATAGCGTGGCTCGACCAAGAATCTTGTGTGCTATAATGTGATTTTATTTTATCATGGCTTGGCTCATGAAAAGGGGCCAAATATCCATGGATGGCCTTGGGTCCAACAAAAGTAAAAGACGGCACTGGATGAGAATACCATTACCTCCTGGTTTCTACTTCATAATCTGGACGAACGAGTAAGTTAAAGGACACCTCGCTCTGTTTATTGTTTCTGTTCCAATATTCTAAAATAGTTTATTGCTAAAGTGGGTTCTGCCTTTAACAGACTGCCCACGCCTTTAGCCTTTTCTCCAGGCCCGATACTTGAATGCAGACCTTGTGGTGCCGGAGGTCCTATAGATTCCTCACTATTTTCTAATACGCGAAAGCACTTACTGGTGATATTGAAAAACTAAATATTTATGTTCAAACGTTCAACAGCTACAAAATTAATTAATATAAATACCTCTTACAATAAATTATATATTAGAATCACGGGATATCAGCAGTTCAAAGACGGACTGGCCACAGCCACATTAATAATTCACTGTGCATTAACTGTCCGTAACTGTGCACTATCATATAAACTTGCACAATGGCGCCACCTTCAGAGTTAAAGCACCTGACTTCTTTTGTTTCATCCGCTAGAAACAAAATCGGACCTAGAAAGGCCAGATGGCGGGAAAATGCGAAAATTTAAATCACTTTTTGCCACGCACGTGTCACTAGAATTACTTCGTTTGAAAGGCATATTCACTACCCAATCCAGATAGTCAGCTGGTAGCGGAGAAGCGGACAAGCTAGTAGATACTCGATTATCTATTAGCCTGACGAAACGTCTTCGTCTTCAATCGTCTTCAGCAAGCAGCTTTAGCACTGCTGAGCTTCTGGAGGTCACGAAAACAGCGGTAGCGGCTTGGCTGGCAGACACGATTTCAGCTGAAACACGTACTATCGCAAGCGTACTATTGCAATATCACTAGAGTAACTTCGCTTAGACTTAGGTTCTGACAGAAAGCGACCCAATTTCCGTGCCGAAAATGGCGTCTGGTAACAGGCCTTGGCTAATTTTTGCACACCGAATTTTTGCAGCGATGAATATGAAAAAGTAAATATAATTCTACGGTATTGACGTTTCTTTGACTGACAATTGGCAGTTAAAAAACAAATTCACCTAGAATCAGCAAACTTTGGTCTTTGACAATTAATTTTTTCCGTCTTGAAGATTTAAAAATTGGCTTTAAAGATTTCGAGTCGATGCGATACTTTCCGAATTTAAGCCGAAAGTCGCAAAATAATATTATGGTGCCGCTTCGTTTGACTGCATTTAGGACAAAGACAAAGCCAAACTAAAGTTAAAAAAGTTTGGTGGAAAAGTCCGGGGTAGCGACATTTTTCGCCGACAGACACTGCCGACAAAAGTATAACAAAAACGTACTTTGTAAAAAAAAAATCAGCTCCTGACAAATTGGCCACGACAATCAAGTGACGAGAATATTCAGTCGGTGATTAGTGGAGGCAAAAGCCTTTTTGCTGCAATTATATTCTTATTACTATTATCTGTAATTTCGGCAACGTAACATCCGTCCACTGGCAGGAACCTTGCCTCCTGTCAGAGGTAAGCATAAGTGAAGTTCCGATTAAAGAGTGCAGGCAGATGGCAGCTCAAACTCTGACTAATTCCTGAATTTTTCGCCGGTCACTAAGACCAAGCAACTGAAGAAATCCAGTCGGTGGTGGCAGAGACTCGATGATAGATGCCGGGTTGTCCAGCCTGGGCGCAGGAGAATCCGGCAGAGACGATGCCGACTAGTGTCCACCTACCGCCGTCTTCAAGCATCAGTGGCCCGCCGGAGTCGCCCTAAAAAATACATTTTGGTTTGTTAATTTGGAAGGCTAGGACAAAAGAATAGTTGCGTTTATGCAGATACCATGGTATCTGATACCGCGGTCAAAAGGCGTTTTTGCAGTTAGCCTACCGTGGTATCTGGCCAGTCACCGTGGTAACTGATATTCAGATACCACGGTCGGACAGTTGTAACTGATCGTGGTATCTGAAAAATTCTTCTCACTTTCATCATCACTAATAGAAGAGTCTTTATTTTTGTCAAATTGTTGGGAAAGAAATTATGTCACTCTAAATGTCAGTGGATATCAGTATCTTTTTGGATGATTTCTAAAACCACAAATCCGGCAACTGTCGTTTTTGCAGAGCAACCGTAGTATCAGATACAACGATAACTGCAAAAACGACTAATACTCTATATGACCAAAACACGCCAGTGATCCTCAGGAAGAAGGAGTAAACGTCTTCGTAACGACTCGGACTAAACAACTCAAATCCTATGTCAGACAATCACGGCGATCTTTGGGAGCAGCTGTGATAACCGAGGTGATACCGCGTCTGGCCCTTTCGCTAGGTACCCGGAATTTTGCATAGGCAAGGAGAGATAGTCATCAAGAGCATTGCAGTTCTAGTTACTGTGGTAACAGATACCATGGTATCTGCAAAACCGCAACTAATATTATAGTTGAACGCATTAAACGGATACGTAAGCTGAGTTTCATTCCAGCTGCATTTCGGCCCTTCTTGGCAAGGGTCCTCTTCAGGCTCGAGCTAGAAAACGAACATGTGATAAAATTAATAAATTTTCTACCTCCTTCGTAGAAATCGCTAGGAATTCAAGTTGGTTAGAAACGGCTGCTCAATTGAGTCGTTGACATTGCAAAGATTTTCCGCATTCTGATCGACATTGCATACAGTAAAGGTATGCTTATGTGAACGTCTGGTAAATGTGAATGTGTGTCTGTGTAATGTGAATGCAATTGAAAAAAAAACAAGGTAGATTTACAGTTAGAAAAGTTTTCACATAAGCACACCTCTACTGTGTCTCAGTGAATTTTCATTATTTGTTTGGTTTACACGATGTTTTATATTTGACGATGCAAAACGGATACGTCAGCTCCATTTTATTAGAGCTATATTGGCCCTTCTTGGCAAGGTTCCTCTCCAGGCTCAAGCCGCTCAAGCTGGAAAATTAACTTGTGAAAAAACGATTTAAGATTCTTTCTTAAATATCTGATACTGTGAACTTCTTCTCTGAAAACTGGTTAGAGCTAAAGCTGGTGCTGTGATTTCATTCTGGACATAGTTGCTGTTTTTGGAATATCTACGAGAATATCTACGATGTTTTATTTGATGTATTGAGATGACGAGAACAAAACATTTCGGCGTGTTGCCTTTGCACTGTTTTCGAAAGTAAAAGAGTTTGAACTAAATTTGAAACTGGGCACAGCACACTCTGAGCGTGTTCCACCCTACTTACCGTAGTTACTACGCTAGTCGCCGTGGTTACTACGCTAGGCTGGAACGCTTTTTGAATTGTTTCGGTCAAATATCAGGCCGCGGGGTGATCCGACCAATCACGTTACAGAGATGCGTAGTTACTACGCTAACTACGCTCCCGAGCGTGGTAAGCAAATAGTGACTATTAGTTACTATTTTGAGAAGGTTGGAACGGTCAGCGTAGTAACTTTTCGTGAGGCTGGAACGGAAATAGTAACTAATAGTTACTATTGATAGAGGGGTGGAACACGCTCTCTACTTCTGTCGGTGCACAGGAAGCTGCTGGGATCATCTTGTTCGTGCCTTTCGCAAAAACCTATTTGTTCACGTGTATTTTTGTTCTATAGCCTATATATGTTTTTTAGTAAGTTTTATTCCTTCTTTATTATATATTATCGCCCGGCCTGAGGGCCTCAATCTTTACCGCCCGGCTCAATCTTTACCGCCCGGCTCAATCTTTACCGCCCGGCTGGCTCTTGTAACATCAGGGCAATACCAGAAAATTTTGGCCCTGGGTAGGATAGGACTGATATCATGGGAGTGCATGGTGTGCTGGTGTTATTTGGTTTTACTCCACGTCCTAGCTTGGAAATAAAATATTTACGTAAAGATTGAATCTTATACAAGTGACTTTTGCCGTGACAAACCCCTCGATAGCTCAGTGATACAGCTTTGACAATTAAAGCTGAAGGTCGTGGGTTCATATCGAGCTGCAGCATTTACGTCTTTCAGTTCACTACTTATCAAGTAAAACGGATATTACTGTATACATCCCAAATGTTAGACTGCACTAGCCTAACTAAAGTTAAAACCTTAGTATCTCTTTCCAGAATTTCTTCATTTGCTTGAGTCACTCCGCCAAAAAAAAAAATGTATTCCATTTTTACCTGACAAGAATCTTTTCCTCCGTACCGGTAACCGGCGCAAACCATTTCTTCGTGGATGACTACGTTGATTCCCTTCGATTTGTGCCACCGCTCGCATTGCGTGTTGTCAATGATTGGAACGTCCACAGCCTGAAGAGTCTTCGGACGAATTTTCGATCCTAAGAGGGTTGATTTAGTTTTAAAGTAGAGCTACAAATCTACACTTTTTAATTATTCTATTCCTCAGTAGACTAACCAACGCCGTTATCACTTTGCCTGCAATGTCTCGATCTTTTAACCAGCAGTTCCCGCGCCGTAGTATCTTCAGTTCGCTCAACTGTTTTTCGCGGAATCTCTAAAACAGAACTAAAACCTAATAGGCTACTATTCAAAAAAAAAGAATTCTCAGCAATAGCAAGCTCGATCACCAGTCCACGGGCCCGTATCTAGGAATTTATTTCGGGGGGGGGTGCCCGCGGAATTTATTTCGGGGAGGGTTTTGCCCACGGGTCGGACCAAAAAGTACAAAAAATACATAGATCAGAGGTTAAAGCCTACACAAAACTATCACTTTTGTGGGTTTCGGGGGGGGGGGGGGGGGGGGGTCGAACCCCCTAACCCCCCCCCCCCTGGATAAGGCCTTGCCAGTCCACCCATTTTCTATTTTCCTATCACAATTGTTTTCGTGCTTTTGCTATCTTGTTGAGATTACTCACACTTAAGCCCCGCCCCTCGCGTCGTTTGTGATTGGTTCACTCGGAGGTACGGACTATACAAACCAATCAGAGACAATGTTTGTAGTTCTAGAGCTACTGTCTCGAATGTTGGGACTCATTTAATGAACCCGTTCCATTCCCTATGAACTGAACTAAAAACATACAAACACGGAAGTAAGTCTTACCGGCCTGCATAGCTCCCCAGCCCGCTGCCCAGGCGTAGTCACCATCGAAGTCGTCACCCTTATCAGGAAGGCAAATCGGCGATATGTGCGGTTGGTAAGGGACTGGTCTTGACAGTCGCAAGACAGCTACATCGTATCGATCAGCCTGAAAAAAAAAGTTTAATGAAAGGCAAGCGGGCCAAGACAGTGCATGATTGCCGGGGATGAGGGAGGACACTGGGTGGTTTGGCTAGTCCTGTAGGAAAGCCCCCTTTTTCAGGAACAATGCCAATATATTGGAGAAAGCCTCAGGTTGTGGGTACAAAGCCCTTAGAAAATAAGGGACTTAAGGCGTATTCTCGCCGTTCTCCGCGGATCCACTTAAGGAGTCCCCGCGTTTTTGTTTGTCCCCGGGACTCACTCCCTGTATTATCGCGAGTCCCCACGGACGGGGAATGCTCCGATTATCATTACCATCAACAAAAAGGACTCCTTTTCAGATTCGGAGGGGAATCAATTTTTACTTGTGTTGGTGTAGTATAAAATTAATTAAAAACAATCAGGATAAACAAAACCAAAAATAAAGTGGATCCAGATAAATTTCGTCAACTGCGTATTTTGCTTTCGAACAAAATCAATTTTAGAAGCTCTCGCTGTTTTCCGTACGCGGAGTCCGCGTGAAGTGACTCCCTTTATTCTCGCCGTTCCCTTCGATTCCCCGAGTAGTCCTCGTGGAACGGCGAGAATACGCCTTTAAATCCCTCCTGGATTAGCTCTGCCCCAAACTCTGGTGATCAAACAATTTTTTTCAGTGCCTTTTAATGCTTATTCTTTACAAAATCTATCGAATTCGCTGTTTGAAGAAAATATTTCGTTTACAAAATTTAAACGAATTTGCTGCTTGAACTACGAACTATGACGTTCTTTTCGAACAAAGAGAGACAGAGCTATTTAATAAAATAAACGACTACAGATGGGGCACCCAAAAAAGCACTGGCTTGGCCTAGAGGGAGGCCGAAATAGCAGTTTCATTCAACTCAAGAGGAAAACAACATGTTTACTGTTTGAAACGGTTTTCTGTTTACTGCATTAAGATTTTTGTTTTTAATTTTATTATTAAACTGTTTTCGACTAGTTTTCGACACTACCACACGCCCCTTCACTTTTCACTTTAGCGAACTTGACCGAGACATCCGACACTTCCCATTTCGCGCGTAAATACAAGATATTTTAACAGATTTGCTGTGACTAATCGTATGATTATGTTCTGATTACTGAACGACACTTTTATTCGAGAGGTTCGGTTGCTCCGGATTCGCGTGGTTGCTTTTCTTCGACTAGTTTAAATCCGCAGAACCCTCCCGGATTTTTCTGAGTACCGCTTTAACAGCTAGGTCCTCAAAACTAGACCATCAGAAACAAGGCGCCTTCTATTGGCCTACTTCGTCGTGTGTGTTAGGCATTGTTCAAATCGGTGTAACAAGCTTCATAAGGATTTTTTGCGTCATCTTTTTCTGACTAGCTATAGCATCCCAGGCAGGAGACATTATGGTTGGAGCTGCACAAGACAAAATTTAATCGATTCCGCCCATCACGTCCTTCTCGAATGACAGGCTGACGTAAGACAATCCTTAGCCTTAGGAAGATTAAGGGGGAGGGCTGTCGACAAAAAAAGTAGGAATGTACCTGTGGCGTGAACTTGAAGTTTGGATGAACATTAATCTGAGAAACGCCGACGACGACTGAGGGAAACGGTTCAACATCACTGTTAAGTGTATATTCTCCCAGGGTAATCCGGATTTTGTCCGGCGTTGAGCGGGCAACACAATGTCCAGCCGTGATCACGTAGTGATGGTTGACAAGAGACCCACCACAACGACTAGTGCCGATTCGAATGTACGCCTGGAAAGAAAAGAACGAACAAATAAGCAGACGTGATTGGCTGCTGGAGACGAGTCTCCGCCTTGAGGGAGAAGTCAAATGTGACCAGTGACAAGTTTTGTTGGCCCTGCCCTGGGGGAGGAGCTATGCAGTGAGAAGTTGTGTTCCATGAGTTCCTTACTAACGATTTGTTGTAAATAGTTATTCACAGGAGTTTTCCGTTAGCATGAATTCTCGATGATCCTGTTCCCCCCTTATAAGTTAACTCAGTTTGCGCTAGATCTCCCGCAGATATGGTACAATGTATATGGTGCTCTAAGCGCCCTATTTCTGACAAATAGAAAACTAATCTGGCCCCAAATGAAGACAAAACTAAGCAGAAGAGTGAATGAAGTAGTCTACCAATATTCTATGGGACCAAAAGAGGAAAACGACCTTCCTGTATTATCCCGACCTTGATTCGAGATTCAATGTATTCACTCACATTTCGAACAAAAAAAATTCTGAAAATGCTATAAATGTGTAGGTGCCTCGGGCAAGTAGGCTATATCGCTAAAGATGTGTTGTTGTTGTTTTTTGGGGGGGAACTTGCTCACACATGTGGCAGGAAACACTGACGTAAAAAAAATAATTGAATGTCTTACTTGCCATGGGAAACTGCCAAAGCCAGATTCCTCCCCACCGACGATTCGTCGATTCGCTGTTTGCGCATTAGGTTGACCACAAACTGAAATATAGAAATTATAAGAGATTTCCTGGAGGCTTATAACCATTACCCTTGGTCTGCATAGACAGCATTCTGTGTCAAATCAAGAACAAATAATCACAAGAACCTGCGTCTCCCTATCTCTGTGATATTACCATGCGGAGTCGAAATATATTTTCGATACCTGCCCGATGCAAACAAGCGGAGGGTAGGAACTACGCGGAACATCATAATTTGTTGCCTCTGCAAACAGCTATCTTATATGCAAAAAGAAAGACGCTATAAGCTGGAGGGGAAAGTGCACAGAATAAACTCAGTACATAATAAGATTAAAAGAATTCAATATTATCACGGTTTGTGTCCTCAGTTCTGCTCTTTATTTTACTTGAAGGACAAGTCTTGTCTATAATACCAATGCAAAGTACTTCCGTAGATGCATTTATTATTCTAAAGCCCGGAGATCCAAATTTGATATTTTAAGTTATAAGCCCGCTAACGATACCTCACTAATCTTTGAACTTGCCACGATTTACGATTTTATCTGCGCATTATGCTCCCGACGAGTGTTCGAGTTTCATGCTACTGATGCCTAAAACCGGTTATATGAACTTTGCCGAGTTTTTGCAAGAAGTCATTGGACCTGGGAAAAGGCTTAAAATAGCCAAAGCTGTGGATAATTTGTTAAAAGCAGAGGCTAGTTTTACAGTATTCAAACAGTTTTGAATACTGGAACTTAAACAGGAAATAGTGCAAGGTATGCTTTAAATTATTATTTGCTCTTAGCTTACACTTATACACAGTGTATCAATACTTGCTGGGTTTCGTTTTCATCGTATTTTTCGGAGCTGTTCAACATAGCCGGCGTTCATGGTAACATACCTCTACTGCGCAAGGGAACTTACCGGGGTCGTTAATCACAGGCCCATACGCCTTCTGAAGTGAGTACTCTCCCGAGTCGGAGTAGGCTGTGGCCGCCTGTAAGTGACCTCCGGACCGCGGTCTGACGCAGCAGGCGAACATAAAACCGCCGCATCCGCTTTCTACCAGTCCGCCAGACAACCAACAGAGTAGAAAGAATTCACATTTTCCGGAGTAGCACTTCTTATGATCCCCGAAGAACCAGCGTCGTCGGTCGATCATAACTGAAAAAGGTAAGATATGTTTCTAGCTCAGAGTACCCTCTCCAAGGAGCACTAGGCCTACCTTTTTCTGAGGGACCTTTCTAGAACCGCAGCAAACGGACCCATAAATATTTCAGTTTTTGTGTTGCTATTTTATCTATTTGATAACCTACTAAAACTAAACTGTGGTATGCCTACCGTTCTTGTCACAAATTTTGCTTTAATTGCTGTTAATTGAAGTTTTTCTTTTTTTGCATTTTCACTTTAAAGGCGTCGTCACGGTCTGGCGGCCGAATGCGGTCTAGTCATCGGTAAGACGACCTAGAAGTCCCGAAGACACGAATACTGGTCGAATGGTCGAATATGTTTCGGCTGGAGGGTAAGCCACCTCGGTGATATATATACTCTGTTGGGCGTACGTTTGGGGAAGTCGCGAAATTAACATAAAGTCCAGATACTTTAAACCCCGCTCGACTGATTTTTTAGACTATTGCCGTATACGTATCGATCGTACCTATTTACTAAAAAAGACGGCGCTCAATGAGATATCGGTTTACGGCCCTACAAAGTCACCAAAGCATGGTTGACTTCGATATGAATTTCTTAAAGGTTAAAGGACACTTTGTCTTCTTGCCTATTGTGCCTTCTCTATTATTCCTAGCTCCCTTACGGATTTATGAGCTTCTGAAATCTACACCTTTCGCCATTGTTTTGTTTCGTTGCTACGACTTTTTAGCGCTTTTTCGGCCCAGTCGAGTTTTGTTAGTCACGCAGCGCTAACTTAGCCGGAAGCTTCAAGGTCCACCGAAAAATATTTCACACGCAAGGACATGAGAAGCTTCGAACTGTTAATTTTCATATATTTTTCATTCCGTCACACAATTGTGGGCCGCACACTTCTGAATGTTTTTCGCGGAAACACGATTGTGTGCCACACAGTAGAGCCACAAGTTGAAACTCGTGGAAACGCTGCTTTGTCTATTTTTTGAGCGGTAATTTTCAATGTCTGAATATATAAATAAAAATCATGCACAAATCTCAGTAAATAGAACCCCAGGCTTTCGTCCGTACCATTCCGTGCAAAAAGGATCTTCAGTTTTATGTCTGTCTACGTACTTGAGAAAGTTTTTAATTTTATTGTTTTGACGTTATTTTGCTGCTAAATTTGAATTTCCCGCCAAAATCGAGCCACAAAATCGACATCACCTCAGGCAGTTGTTTGTCGAATTTGAGCCACAAAGTGAGCCACGAAAATCTTGTTGGTAGCGGAAACACACTTGTGGGCCGCACAAAAGGCCGAGGAAACGCTCTTTTCGAGCCACAATCGACTCACAACCTGTTTGTCGGAGCGCGAAAAAACGCCTATAGGAAAGCATGGCAGGTCATCAGGTCCATCTTCTGTTTATCTTCGCCGCAAGTAATGACATTTTCGAAAATGGTATTGCCATCGCGGAAAGATCGTTTCTACATTTCTATAGAAAATACTATAGTAAGAGTATTGCTTCAAAGACATTTGCTTTTGAGGGAACTAGACCGAACCACCAAAAGTAAACTTGAAGAAAAAGCTAAATCCTTGGATAGGGTACCAAGCGGTAACCTAGCAGGAAAATACCATTATGGTCGGTGGGGCCCAAGTCAAACTGTCAATACAGCGAACAATACACTGCAGACCGTTTCTGAAAACCGACAAAAGCTCTTTCGGTAAATCAGGAAACATCTTGTCGCGAAATTGGCAGTGTTTGTCAGTGCGGATCCGTTTCTGGTAGGCTACCAAAAAGAGCTCTATGGGTAAATCAGGAAATCGGCTAAATTAACTTGCCTTAACCAAAAACTTATTCATCGCGATTACTTAAAATTTGGCAAATATTGCCCCATGTTCAGTAAATCCTTTTTGGCAAAAAAACAAAATGCAAATGGTTCGATCTACAAAAAAGTGGAGAGATTTTGAACATTTCGCGAGTAAACACAATCACGCCCTGTCTTATCTGTGATAATTCAGGTTGCTTAGGTTTTGTTCATTGTACATCTTTCTTTTTGTGCTGTCATTTCTCTGTTGTTGCTTTTTTGTTGTTGTACACTGTCACGAGGAGTTGCGCGAACTCTCTTATTCTTTTTGACAAATCGAATCTGAATCGTTCTCGCACAGCACAAAAGGAAGTGCCCATGACAATTTCCCAATGCCGGATTAGGTGCTTTTAAGTTCCGGTACTGTCCTTATTTTTTTATGACCAATTAAACCCAGTTTACACGACGCTAACTGACCCACGTGCTTTTTATGCTACCGTAAAAATCGGATGTCATGCTTAACAGGTAATCAAACGACGGTAATGAAACGTCTGTTGAAAAATTAGTTTTTTGTCTGTCACAGCCGAGTGAAAGCTTTTGAGTGACGGGGTGTTTTGGAAAAGAAAATTCCGAAGAATAAAATCAGGCAACAAGTTGGCCAACCCTTTCATCTGATTGAGATAACGCGGGTCCTTTTGACATAAGGAGGATTCTGCAAGCTGGAAAGCAGACAGTCCAATCAATTAATCAATTTAATCCGGCTAATAGCTTACACCTAAAAGAGGGGGTGACGGTCATAACTTTCAACTGAGTCCACTAACTTTCAGCTGAGCCTGCCCCTGGCTTCGTGCGATGGACTGAGTGTTCGTTAATGTCCTCTACCATTTTGTCAGTTTATCTATGGTTATTATGGCCCTTGGCTGAAATAAGGCACAATGGTAATAATATGGATTGGACACAATGGATGGACACAATGGATTTCGGACTGATGCGTTGACGAGGTTTCCACCGCGGGTTTCGGACGAAATAGAGAAATTAAAGCCTACCAGACGACAACGGTTATTTCTCCACTATCATCGAAAAGATTGAAAATAAATAATTTAGCATTCTGAGGTAGCCTACAGGATTTTCGACCTTGAGACATTACCAGCGTTTGTAACTATCCTGAACCTGTGAGTTGTTGGAAACGTTTCCGATCATTTCTTGACTGTTTCACCACTTGGGTAAACGTTTAATGAAAACGAGATCTTGAAGGTTTCAAGCTTTTACCACAAAGTCTCGCATCCTACTGACCAGTTTTTGCACTTTCGATTCAAAGCCTGACTTGCTAATGGTCAAAACTGCGAATATTGGCTCATATTTATTTTGTTCTCTTTGGGTATGGTACAATCCCTTATAGCGGCCCAGCGAGCACCATACAAGACGTTTATGTTGTATCTACAAAATACGAAACTGTACATTTTCTCAAGCTGTTCTAAGTGCCCATCTCTGTTGACCGCCTCAAAGAGGTATATGAAGTCGGAAAAAAAGGAAAAATTGGGTGTTTTCAGATAGATTTTATTTCACGTAGGAACTGAGTGAGGGAGGATTCGTGGCAACTTACATTTAGTCAGATTACACCACTCTATCATAATTCCCAAACCCCTGAGCAAATGCCCACTTTTGCTCTAGTGAGTCAGCAATGTGACTGTGCACTTGTAAAAAAAAAAGTAGTGAAGATGCTACACGGGATTTAGGAAAAGACAAAAGATATATCTGGCGTTGCCATCGAGGCCGGCCGGATACATCCGCCAACTGATCAAGTAAATTGTTTTACCAGATGACAGACAAGCCTGCGTCCGGGTCTTTTGTCCCCAGACAGCTTCCTAATATCTGTGAACAAGGCCAGAATAAGTACAACCGGACCATGACCTTCTCGAACAAAAGGCTTAAACTGCCCTGACGGCCTCCGTTCGGTTCAAAGCTCCCAAGCAGTAAACTGTCCAAGTCGAATTGTCCATCTGTCGGTCTGTGTGTCCTGAAAGTATCTGAGGGCTCATTAGATTAGTACAAAAAAGAACAGAAATACGAAAAAGGACGTAAAAAACCTTGTAAGAGGTGGAGCACAGCAGGGTTGCCAAGAGCTCGACAAAAAAAAGTGTCACAATCCCTGACAAAAAAGTGCTTTTTGACACCTCGGATTTTTTACGCCCATCCCGCTTGCGCGATGCGAATAATTGGTAATATTCTTTGTAGGAACGTTTTTAAAAATATTTCTTAATTGTTAGATCACAGTTTTGTAACAAAAATTAATCGGAAATGGACTTTATAAAAGGGTCTAAGGTGTTTTTGTGTACTAAAATATTAATCCATAACTTTAGTAAAGTAAATGAAATGGTGCTTTTCTGACCGAAAAAGTGTCATTTGTATGAAAAGGTGTCACTTTCAGAGAAAAGGTGTCACGGTGTCACCCAGAGGCAAAAAGTGTCAAAAAGCACCAAAAGTGTCACACTTGGCAACACTGGAGCACAGTCCCTACAAAGTCAATGGTAGTATTTTCTTAATTCGTCTTTCCTTCTACAATCAGCTTATCACGGCAAACTGTTGCTGTGCCTTGTCCCAAAGCCCTATAATTATGCCTTGGAAACACGATCAGGGTCGGGTGCTCCCGGGCTTAATTCCTGACCGGAATTTCGTCACCGTCATCACTTTCATATGGAAAAGTTAAAATTTGTTCAACTTTACGATGAATGTGATCAAAATCCGGCCGGGAAATCCTGATCGTGTGTTCGCACTTTTAGGCAATGAACGACGACCAACCTAGAACTCCTAGACGCAAACTGAAGTTCAAGTTCGAAGTTTAGGTTCGGGGGACGACTGCACGCCAATCCAGCGTCAACAGTACACTCTGATGCTGCGAATACATTATCAGGATTTCCCTGCCGGATTTTCTGCACTTTCATCATCACGTTCAAAATATCCCAACTTTTCCGTGGATAAATATTATTTTAAGGTGGAATGCTACACAAGGGACTTTTACCGTAAACCAGAAGTAAATTTTGAACTGAATTCCAGACGTCTATGATTCCAATGTCGAAGTCCCTGGTTTAGCGTGCCTCAAACCAAAGATTTCATTTGGTGGCGAAGGCGCCCTTGAAATGAAAGACCTGAGAGTTCAATCCCGGCTGAGTACCATTTTTGTCTTTCAGTTCACCACTTACAAATGATTTCCGTGTGGAACTGATGATGGTGCCGGAAATCCTGCAGAAATTCCAGTTCGCGCGCAATCCAATGAGAAGACGGAGAAAATAAGAGAAGACGGAATGAGAGGTGACGTCAACAGAAAAAAAAAAACTCCCGTACTTGCGATTTTGAGTCAGTCAAGGCGTATGTAACAGTCGGATCATCATCTACTCCCTATACCCTACAAAGACACAGGTCACGTGGTGCTTGAAACTGAATGGTGCCGGTATTAATACTGGCGCCTGCTGGGAGGGATGGGATCAACCAGAGTAGTAGTACAATTATCTCGAATCTTATGAACGATAAGTCGTTGCTAATTCTAGTCTGGTTCCATGAGCTGCAAAACACATCAAACCTTTTGTCACCCTTTAGCACATATACTAGGTCCAGATCAGCACATCGAAGATGCTTTTTGTAACCATAATAGTACAATGCAAAAAAGGGCCATTGGCCTCTACAGAAAGCTTTTGTCTTCACACAATCTCTACCGCCAACCCCAATCCCACCCGTAGATCCTACCACTGCCAATGTTTCTTAGACGGTGGACTAAAATTAACCAATAGCTCTGCCAAATTTCTGACTAAAAATTATCATAATAACATATTTAAGCCAGGTCTGATTTGAATCTGTTTGGCTCTTGACTCTGGTTGTTCTTCAGAGACATAAGCAGTATATTCATTCAATCAATGGATACAACGGATACGTCAGCTACGATGCTTTGGCAGCGATATTCGGCCCTTCTTGGCAAGGGTCCTCGTCATGCTGTTGAACGTCAAGGGACAACGTTGGGGAATGGGAGAAATGAAACGGAAAGAACGGATTGCAGGTTCGTTTCTCCCATTCCGCAACGTTGTCCCTGACGTTCGACAGCCTGACAAGGACCCTTGCCAAGAAGGGCCGAAATATCGCTGCCAAAGCATCGTAGCTGAAGTATCTGTTTTATCCATTTTATTGAATGAATATATGTTTCCCGGTCAGCTTGGGCCCAAGGAGTATTTATCGACATAAGCAGTATGCACACAATTCTAGCCCACCCCCAACACACAACTATGGCCATGTTTTTTTATCATCTCCAACTATCCGCTACCAAACCAAAACTTTTCTTTCCCTTCTATCCTAAAAGTCGGCGAAAACATTCTAGCGGGTGAAAGTAACACAATCTACCAGTCCGACAGACTTACGATCAGCGCTTCTTGAGTGCATTGGGCCTTGTGTTTGTAAGATCCTACTTCTTAGTAGTTCCATGTTTGCTTTGGTGTTTGGGTTCTTAAGATCCATTTTAAGCATTCGACGGAGGATCTGCTCTGAACTGTCGGCCTCTTCAGAGGCTGCTATGTTAATTCCAAGTTCTCTCGTGAAGTTATGAAGCATCCTCTCTCGTATCCTAAAAAATGGAGATTTAATGTTGCTGTTCAACAAAACCACATTAGAGCGGAGTCACCACACCGACTCTGGTGACCAAAAAGACTCAGCGCGTTAGCCCAGAGCCGCGTGCAGACAGTTTAAAGAATCCCCCTTATCAAAATTCCAGTTGGGGTGGTTTAGAAACATGTAAACTGTATTGCGCGGTTTTGACATCTGGCTTCAAAAACGATTTCAGTATTCCGTTTCCGGCCCATGCCGGAAAAATTAGCAGAAGACGTTGCTCCCGCGACAGTTCTACTATTGTGTTCTTCTTGTTTCTGCTTTGCATTTGATATTGCTGATGGTGGTTATGATGTGCAGCCATAGACACTGACTTCCGGTAACATGTTTTTGACCAGAAACCGGATTCCAGCCGGAAAACACTAGCAGCCAGCGAGCCATCTTATGACTACCCTGGCAAAGAGTCTTCGGAACTCAGAACTCGGATCCTTGTTTCTACTATGCAACCGGAAACCGCCCGGATAATATAACGCAGCCAAACAAGGAAGAGGAACCCCGGCCTTCGGTGCTTGGGCATCAAGAACATGCCCGCCGTAACCAGTAACCTCAAGTAGACGGTCAAATTCTTTTTCATAGCATCGCAGCCGGAAAACGACTGGAGTCGGACAAAACATTACGTGACCTAACACAATCCTCATGCACATCTGAATTTTGGATTCATTTGAATTCTTGATAACTTGTATAGTACCCTCTGTTTGCTACCTCTCCCAAATTTTTGCATTCTGACACAAAAAGATTTAAAACGTCAAGACTTTATATTTCAAATATTGAAAATTTCCCGCGTAACTGCTTTTTACCATCTGACCGCTGTGCAAAGTTATCGTCATTTGCCCAGGACCTCCACGTTTCTGCCCTTACCATATTTCCGCTTATCATCTGGAAGAAGATTTTTTTAGACCCGATTAGTCCTTTTTTTTTTTGTTATCTTGTGCATTTACTCCGTATATCGTATTTTTTTCCTTTTCTTTGTTTTTGTACTCCGCTATTTCTCTTTTCTTGTCTAGTGCATAAATAAAATTTAATTATCGTCATCATCATTATCATTTGGATCCTTATTTTCCAAACTGGTACCGGATTTCGCGCGGAAAACAGGAGGTCCGCCCAAAAAATGTGTGCCATTGCTTTTGTGGGCTACTCATCTCACACACCGCATTACCTAGACGCCAACACGTTCCTGGTGTGAAAATTCGGGCCCAGATTCCTTTGTGACGGAATTCTGGCCGGAAAAGCTCATATGAAAAAAAAAAATACTATTTGACCATCTACTTGAGATTACTGATTACAGGGAGCACGTCCTTAAAGGCCTCTGGCTTGGATAAATTAGACTCTCCGGGCGGATTCCGGTTGCACACAAGAAACCCGAATTCGGATCAATCAATGACGCGTTCGTCACGGTCGATGGTCCCAATGGGTGTCTCTCCGTAGAAGGTGGTCTCTCCACAAAAGGAAGTTACTGAGGTCTGATCCAGTGTTGCCAGATCGTTGTCAAAAAATAAACCGCGGCATTTTAAAAATACGCCAAAAAGCCACCAGCAAAAATTATACCTCCAAAACTCAGTGACAAAATTTTGGGGATAACAGAGAACCCCAAAAAATGTTTGGCCTTAGGTAACGACGATTGAAACGACATAAAAACAGTATATTTTTCAGAAAAACAGTCGGTTTTTTGTAAGATTAGTCAATTTTTTACTTCACGCCAAAAAATACGCCAGTTAAAAAGAAAAGAAGCCACGTTTTACGCCACACGCCAGTTGGAAAAATATTTACGCCAGTCTACGACAAAATCCGCCTGTATGGCGTAAAATCCGCCAATCTGGCAACACTGGTCTGATCTTCCTTCCAGGCCCGTCATTTCAGCAAAACCTAGGGTGGGGGGGGGCAAAGAATTGTCAACCCCTAAAATTCGGCACTCTTACTGCAAGTCTAGATTTCTATAAACTAGTACAAAAAGGGTAAGAAAAAGGAATTGCTAACACGAATTTCCATATAAGCTTAAAAAGCACTAAACAAGGGGATAGCGCCTGTTCCCTAATGCAGCAAATCTGTCTACAACCTCTTCCACATTGAGGCAGTTCGCCTCCTCTTTATTACATGCGATAACAAGTAAACTGTTCAGTCTTTCATCACCACAGGTTGTACATAAATATGTCTTTACGTGCTTCATGGTGCTGAAAAATCTCTATTTCTACCCGGATACCTATTTAGAAAGTTTAAACAGGTGCGTTCCTACGGTGCACCCCCCCCCCCCCCCGCAGCACCCGTCCTAAAGCTTTTGGCCATTCGGTAAAATTTTGTATCCCACCCCCACCCCCAAAAGTAGCCTCAAGCCTGTAATCGGACCGCCCCGAGTTCAGAAACAATCAACATTTTATGTTTTTTGACGGCTTGATCAAACCAAAATGAACGCATAATATTGTTAAATGAACCTTTTCTGTCTTTGTTCTTCTTCACTTTGTGTGTTTTTGCGCTTAAAAAAGCTTAAAACGTTTGGCCGATGTCTGCTCATAATAATCCACAATAATTTCTTCGCAATCAATCCTTCATTCACTGCACTAAACTCAACCAACTCTGTCCAAGTCTGCAACTAACCTTAGCAACGATACATTTTCCCAGTCCAAACGTCGAAATGAGACACGTTGTTTTGACTCGAAATGGGCTTGAAAGCCAAGGAATGAATCAACGAAATAAAACTGATAGGAGGGGTTCTGAACTCTCGGGTAGTGAGTGAGTCACTGACTGAATAGGAAGAGAAAACACTTAAAGCCAGGGAATTTCTGTAAGCAAAGTGGAAAAGGCAGTACGTTTGGGTCTATGCAGAAAAATAAAGGTTTAAAAAGTGAAATTTTTCGAAAATCAGGGGGGGGCAAGTGCCCCCCCCCCTGCCCCCCTCAATTTACGGGCCTGCTTCCTTCTTCCTCGAGAAGTTCCTTTGTTACAATAGAAAACACAGCCTTTGACAATTCGCCTTATTCCAGTTCAGCGTGGACTAGTTTCTGTTAATCCCCCATTGTCTCATCTTCAACACTTGTGTCGACATAGTAAAAAGTTGGACTTACCGACGAAACGTCCCCATGACAAAACGTCCCCTGGCGAAACGTACCCGTGGCAAAACGTCCCGGTGTGGCTCAAAGAGAGTCAAACAAGGAAAATGCAAAAATAAGCGTAGTGCCGTTATGCTGGATAAAAATGACACGGGAATCGAGGAAACGAAAGCGGATGGAACGGTTAGTAAGGTAGAGATCCATAGTAAATCTAGGCTAGACGGGTTTGATCCTTTAATAAAATCCTTTAATTATAAATATTCCCAAATAAATATCGAACTAAAGCGAGATCAATGAGTGATATCGCAGCGTAGACCAACACACAAATAAACCAATTAAATAAAGATAAAAAGAAAATTGACAAACTACTAAATCTTTGCACTTTCATTAAAGTTTAACCGAAAAGGGCTAGGATAGGACAATCTAGTTACCCATCACTTGTTTACTTAAATTGACTTGAAGACCCGCTGAAAATGAGTTACTTCGTTGTTCCGCTATTCACGAATAATCGATTTTCAGTAGTGGAATTTCCGTGTGATTTGTGGTGCCTCTATGCGCTTGTATTTTTGCTGTATGCCTTACGAGAAAGATTTATCAATTTTTCTTGTTCAGGCACTAAGCAATATTCACCGATCTCACCACTGCCCACTGAAAAGCCGCATTTGTGTTAAGATTAAAATTCCCCGCGTCATAGTAGAATTTACGCTGTGGGGACGGCTGGAGATATTCTGAGCCTCATAACTAGAGCAGACAGAGGAAAATCAAAAAATCCCTTTGCAGAATCCAAATAATTCAGTGTATCCAATTGAATGACACACAAATGAGTTGGCTTTTCAGTTCAACTTTAAGAAATGGCTATAGCGGGGATCAACACTTTGGTTTGTTTCTTCGTTAAATGCTGAAAAAGTCAACCCATCGTGGTTTTAAAAGTTTATATTCCAATAAAAAAATTTGTCTGAAGTGTTGACGTAGTCAGTAATCTCATAGGCCTAGTTATCCATCAGCGATGAAAACAAATTCTATAGCCGGGGACGTTTCGTCATGGGGACGTTTCGCCACGAGGACGTTTTGTCACGGGGACGTTTCGCCGGGGATGTTTCGAATGGGGACGTTCTGTCGACAACCCAGAAGCTGGACCCGTAAGGTAGTGGATAACTTTCTACGTCTGAGACATATGCAAAACGTCCATTACCTGGGAAGCAGATTGCAGATTTTCTACTCATCAACCTGTGGGTCTATTTTACTATGTCTATGACAACTGATGATGGTTAGGCATGGGGGGATTAACAGAAGCTAATCCGCTTGGAAGCGCTGAACTGGAATATGGCGAAATTCAGCCCTTCCTTATTACAGCACGGCAGGCTACCTCCGCCTACTGGCGGATAATGCGCTTTCAAAGTCTGTGAAATTTTAGTTACAATACCCTGCCCTGATGGCCAACCAGGACACCAGAGACCTCGACAGTTCTGACAAATAATAATCAGTTGGCTGGTCGATATTAGAATGGTCTTACCGGTACGCTTCATTTCTGTCCATGATCCTCTCCAACCCTCGTTCTTCTTCCATGATGGAGCTGAATTCATCTCCGTCTGACGCGTAGTGGACCGCTGAACAAGACACGGAAGAAATGACTAGTAACAAGACGAGCAAAGATGACCCGGATCTGCAAGAACAAAAGTTGAAATTGTTAAACGTTGTAAGTTGCTTCTGGGTTACTCAAACCGTCTCTCAACCCGTCTGTTTTCAGCCTCGCTCAGTCCCCTTTGTTTTGATGAGAAACACGGGAAAACTGGCCTAGCCAGTATTTCTAGCCAATGAGCTCATCGGACGCACTAAGCGGGAGCCTCAGCCGCCTCGAAAAGAGCCAAACACGGCAAACCATACCTTGGCCATGCCTCCGGGATGGGAAGCACCAGACTCACGAAGGCTATCCCCTAGTGGGAACCGGAGGGATCCAGACGAAGACGGCGGCGACCGAGAACAATCTTCGCCGCTCATTACTGTCGAATCTCCGCAACATCAAAGCGACCCAGTGTTGCCACATATCGCACGATAGTGGGAATTACCACTCTATTTTTTTTTTGTTACTCTTGTCTTACGCATGACATAGAATTCACTCTATTTCGGAATACGTACGGATGTGTAATTTTTGCAGCAGGGAACTCGAACAAAAGGGACTGTTTCACGTTTTTTTGGGATCCCAAAACGTTAGTGACGGATACCTATGACATCGCAAAAGTTGTCTGTCTGTCCGTCCGTCCGTCTGTCCGTCTGTGAGCACGATAACTCTCGAAGGGAATGAGATATTTTGATGAAACTTGGTGTGAGGATTCTTTGGGTCAAGAGTAAGGTTGAGTTCGTAGATGGGCTCTGTAGCTCTACATTTAGGGGTGGGGGAGGGGGTTTAAATTAAGGGGCAAACAAAATGTTTTGAAACAGCTAATGTGATAGTCGATTATGGGGTAAGAAGACATGCTGAACACGATGGTGAAAACCATTTTCTCGCCGGACAAGTAGTTCGCCCGGAATTCGGCCAAAACCGGAAAATTTGTTAAAAGCAAAAGTTTTATTTGAAGTTGATTAGATTTTCTTTATAGAGATAAGGAGATACGCTGAATTCGTTTCTGAACTACCATCTTTTTTTTGCTGGACAAGTAGTTTGCTCGGAATTCGGCCGAAACCAGAAATTTGGCAGAAGTAAAGCAGGAAGATTCGATCAGTTATCTTCAAAATAGATATGGCTCAGACAGCTATATCTGAACTTGGTTTTCTCAGATGATTACCCTGGCGAAGACTGGATTTGGCGAAGACAATTTAAGACGTAGTTGTCTGGTCCAATTATTACATTTTTGGGGTCCCATCGAAACCTTTGGTCTTGTTTTTCACGAAAAGAAAATTTCACTCCCAACTCACTCTCTGTTTTGGGCCAGAAGTCACTGCAAATTTGTTGATGTGGCAACCCTGAAGCGACCATCTAGCCCGGACGGGAAGAAGTCAGGGCAGTGGCTCATCTGAGACACGACTGGCGACTGGCGATATTTTCATAACGTTTTACACAAGGGTGTGAGAATATGTATCAAATGTTACCAGACGTCAGTGTAGAGGACCTTTTTCTCCGTTGTAAATTCTTCAAAAATAAGCGAAGATCGATTTTGATGCGGAAAAAGAAGTATCGCTGCCTTTCATCGTCGGTCGAGCCTACGTATGTATCTGAGAAGAACCAGTTTACAAAGTTAGCTGCCTATATGTGGCTAGTTGCTAGACCACATTTCTGTCTGACTTCTCGCTTTTGACCTTGCCAAAAATTAATTTGCGACCCAGCTGACAGATCTATTGTGAGTTGATGCCACCTTTCTCTCTCGGAAGTGTCCAATTCCATTTAATTGGATACGGTTAGCGGAACCACGTGGGAAAAGGTAAACAACCTAACCTTCAGTGACTGATCTTGATTATTTATTGTTTGAGCCCAAAGGCGGAACTTCAGGCATCACTGCTTTGATCATCAACTTATATGGTGGAAGGACAAGAACCGATCATGCTAACAAGCTTTTGTCTTTCGGCGGGTTCGCCAAGCAAGAATCCCCGATCGTGTTTCGTAAGCACGAAAACTCCCGAAAGGGTTGAGATATTTCGTTCAAACTTGGTGTGACGATCCATTGGGTACAGGTCGAATTCGCTGATGGGCCCCGAGCCCGAGCCCTATATTATGGGGAGGGGTTTCAGATTTAGGGATGGAAAAAAATTCTAGTCGATTCAGGGTTAAGGAGACATGGTGAATCCATATCTGAACTTGTTTTTTCGCCGGACAAGTAGTTCGCCCGGAATCCGGCTGAAACAACATTTGGTAGAATTAAAATTTTTATCTGAACTTGAAGAAAGGTTCGGCCCAGTGGAAAGGAGACCTGGTGAACCCAGTTTTGAATTTTCTTTTCACGTCGGACAAATAGTTCGCGGAGAATCCGGCCAAAACCGGAAAATGTGTAAGGTAAAAGCTTTATCCGTAGTTGATTAGCGGGTCGACGTAAGAGTAGGATAGATCGTGAATCCATGTTTGAACTTTATTTTCTCGCCAGACAAGAATACTTAGCCTACCAGAATCCGGCGAAAAATGGATTTTTAGTATAAGGGAAAAAATTCCTGAAGGCGATCGGAGCATCGATAAAGGGGTTAGAATAGGCTATATGCCGAATCCAAATATGGCTTTCATTTTCTCGCCGGACAAGTAGTTTCACCGGATTCCAGGAATGTTATTTACCCGAAAAAGACACTGTGAATCTGGAAATACTATTTTTTTTGCCTCGGATGGATATTCCGGCTGGCATCTGGTCAAAACCAGATGTTACGAATAAACCGGATTATCTGATCTGTTTATAGCTGGAAAATATTACCAATTGAATCTGGATCGATCAACAAAATATTCTCCTTTGGGATCCCATCAAAACCTTTGGTCTTGTTTCTGAAAGCTTTTAGTTGATTTGCTAAATGCTGCCAAAGAAGCATTTTGTTGTGATATAAGCAGGATGTACTTGAGACAGTGGCCTACTCGAAAATTATTGGTACTTGAGGCTTTAAGTACCTAGTTATTTTATATAGGTAATAAGTATTAGGCACTAGTATTAGGAACTAGTACCTAGTTATTTTTATTTAGGTAATAAGTATTAGGCACTCCAGGAAAGTTTTACTTAAGTAAAACCCAAGTACCGTAATTCGATTTTGTATCTAAGTAGTGCTTGAAGTACTTTCCAACACTTTCCTTGAGTATAGAATTTAGGCATGAAACTCAATCGGTGCATAAGCTGAAGTTCAGACAAAAGTAAATAGGACTTGCTGTAGATGTTATGGTGTCCAAGTTGTTGAAGTTCGTATCAGTACCTGGAGAACATTACTATTGTGGAGAGGGGCTTAAGTTGTGGACGGGAAAGTATTCCTCAGCATTTGTCGGCACTTCGTGCCGGACAGAGCTTATTTTGGGCAAAATTGTGCCGACGGATTTTCTCAGTATTCTTATCGCTTTCATTAGAAAGTTGAAACTGAAATAGTATGCATAGTGCGATCTTACTTACTATTTATTTTACCGACAAGTGGGATTTAGAACAGAGTTGACATAACAAGCTTTATCAGGAGCTGATTTTTGTAGAAAAACGTACCGGCAAAAAATGTCGGTAAACATATGCTGCTCGAGTGATAGGCCTGAGCTTTTCTTGGCGCTTCACGCCCCGACAAAAGCTTATTTTGAGCACCTCTGCCGACGGATTTCCTCAAAAGTAGTCTTTTCGGTTTCGTTGGAAAGTTGAAACTGAAAATGTATCATAGTGCGATCTTACGTATATTTATTTTGCCAACAAGTTGGATTTCGGAGCAGAATACGAAAAAAAAACAAACAGAGTTGACATAATTCACCCCGGCAAAAGCTTAGCTTGTGCAAAATTGTGCCGACCGATTTCCTCCTAAGACCAGTTGGGGGGGGGGGGGATTCCTCTTACTTAGTTACGCTGTGGATACTACTGGCTTAATCCAATTGCAAAATCGCAGGTAATCTTCAACTTTTGTTTGACACATTTCTGTCGGTTACTATCAGCAGGGGCGTCGCAAGGGGGGGGTGCGGGGGGTGCAGCACCCCCCCAACTTTTTGAGATTCGGTAAAATTTTGGGCCGGAGGCCCAAAATTTTACTAAAACTGTTTGGTATTTTTTCGATAGCGGAACTATTCGGTATATTTACGGAGATTCGGTAGTTATACAGAATACCAAATAGGCTATCGGTACAAGTCTATTTGGTATAATGATCGGGATTCGGTATAATTCCCAGTATTCGGTAGTTATCACGAATTCGGGGAGAGAATTTACGGAAATTATTTGGTAATTGTTCGATGCCAGAACTATTCGGTATATTTATGGAGATTCGGTAGTTACACAGAATCCCGAATAAGGTATCGGTCTAGAATTATTCGGTATCATAATTGGGATTCGGTAATTTATTCGGTATAATTTTCAGGATCCGGTAGTTACCACAAATCCCTACTTTTGTTCCAGTTTCGACGAAATTATACCGAATACGATTTATTCGGTACTGTTTCGATATCAAAACAATTCGGTATAATAACCGAGATACGGTAGTTATACAGAATCTCGAGTATGCTATCAGTCTAAACTTATTTGGTATAATAACTGGGATTCGGTATAATTGTCATTCGGGAGTTACCACGAACCTCGAAACTCGGAAGAGGTCGAGTGAAGCACTGGTTGCAGACAAAAGGACTGATTTATGATCTCATCGATAGTCCTTACTTTTACTTTGGATCCCAAAAAGAAGATTTAATCATGAATCTTACTATTCTATATTTTGCGGAAGGGTGCGTCATTTGATTTTGGTTTTAAGACAGTTTTAGGATTGGGATTTCGAAACATTAAAAGCTAAAATCTGGATGCAAATAGTTAAATTTGGCAGGAAAAAGCTAACTTAAATAAAATTTCGCCTGCGGCGCCCACTTTATGTGATCATGGGTAGTATTGACTATGGTAGAGTAGCTGCTGCTGCAGGAACGTCGCTCCATCCGGTTTCTGGAACCTCTTAGAGCATCGGTATTTAATCCACGTTTAATGATAGAATTTGTAAGATAAGCAGTTAAATTTTAGCCTACAGGAAAAAAAAATCTCGCCTGCGGCGCTCACTTTCTGTGATCATAGGTAGTATTGACTATACTACAGTAGCTGCTGCTGTCGGAACGTCGCTCCATTCGGTTTCTGGAACTTCTTAGAACATCGGTATTTAATCCACGGTAAATGATAGAATTTGTAATAAGCAGTTAAATTTTAGCCTACAGGAAAAAAAAAGATTCTGAAAATTCGCCTGCGGCGCTAGATTTATTTTTCTCTTGGGTATAATAGATAGAAGCTGTTACTGCAATCGTGCCCGGCAATATATTCTCCAAGTGGCCTTCGCCAAAACGCCACTTAATTAAGTTGGCTTATCGTCTTTCATGCTGCCCTTTAATGTTACTTTTCCTACGTAATCCTTTCTGTTCCATAATTAAAGCTCGAATTTTCAGTTTCTAGGATTCGGTAAAATTTTTGAGAGATTCGGTAAAATTTTGGCTCTGCACCCCCCCAACGAAAATGCACTTGCGACGCCCCTGACTATCAGTCCCAGTTAAGATTTCAGGCATGAAACATTAGTGGCGTTTTTGATCGCCGATTAGTTCTGCGATAGCGTAGCCGTTTTCTTTTTGGCGTTTTTGACGTTCGCCGGAAGCCGATAGCCGTAGCTCTTTCTTCTAATTTCTGTTTTTGTGCTCAACGGCCAACGTCTATCGCCTAAATTCCTGTCCATCGCCTATAGGCCGATAGGCGATGGACGTTGCCTCCAACTCGAACGGCTATCGAAAACAGTAAATAAGCACGAATCGGCAAACTTCCTTCGTCTACCGGGGAAATTTCGTCGGCGATCAAAAACGCCACTATTCTTTTCCTACGTAGCAATCAATTTCGAGCAAGAACAGAAACAATAATGAAAGGAAAAAATCAAAATATTCGGAAGGATGAACTTGCTACATGCCTATATTTAAAAGTCCCAGATATTTAATTTTTAACCATCCCATTATGATTCATTATCATCACAGAAGGGAACTAAGAATCTCGGTGGCGCCGAAAGGCCTCCAGGTGGTGAACAAGGGGGCTAGCTGCAGGTGAGTTAGCAACATGAAGGAAGTGAATGTATGTGCATTTGTGTTTATGGCACTTTAATGGAAAGAGAAGGTTGCTGGTATCACAGTATACCTAATTGTTTTAAGCAGAAACCGAGTATTTTGAGGCTCTCTTTAGAAGAAATAACGCATACAGTGTTGATCCATTCTTCTTCCTTAGTCGCTCGATCATTCATGTCGCAGACTCCGAACTTCGTAGGGCTATTTCAATCCACCGCAAAGACGTTTGCTTGTTTTTTACTTGAAACTCGATAGGCTCCTAGACGCGGATCGCTGGACATTAGAATCGGTTCATGCCGGAGCAAAATAACACTAGGGAGTAGCGCTAAGACCTATGCTTTCTGTTCTTTGCAAACGGGTCACACTCATAGCGCTGCCATTACGCTTGCCGCATTTAAAGCGAGACAAAGTTCCGGGTTTAGAAATTTCTGGTAAAGATAATATGCGGTCTCCACACATCGTGGAAACAGGGGAGGATGTACCTTTTTTTTTCTGTGTTCAAAATACGAAGTTATTGGAGCCAGCGCTAGTGCACGACCGATTGAGTTTCAGTAAGGACGTTCATTATCGCTAGTGGTGCTCGTGTCGCGTCAAGACCTATGCTTTCTATGGTTTGCAAACGGACGCTTGCGGCATTTAAACCGAGACCAACTTGCGTGTTTAGAAATTTCTAGTAAAGCCAAGATGAGGTCTGCACCCATGGAGGAAAAAGTGAAGGTTTCATCTTTTTTCTGCTGTGTTCACAATATGAAGTTATTGGAGCCAGCGCTGGCGCACAACTGATTGAGTTTCAGTAGGGACGTTCACTATCGCTGAGTGGTGCTAGTGTCGCTGCTATTCGAGTGTGTGTCACTTTGCAAGTCTTGGCGCTACTCCTTAGTGTTATTTTGGTCTGGTGCATGCCCTGCTTTACACTGAAGCTAACGAATCTGAGAGTTGAACAAATTTTTTTTTTCTTTATTACAACCGTACCCAATTGCTACAAACGACCTCCACCAGACACACAACCACGAAAACTACAAATACATTTCAAAATTCAAACCGCAATATTACTAAATATGTTCTAATTTAAATTTTTTTTTTTGTAATTTCCTTTCAGTTTTTTTTAGCAATTAATTTTAAATATTTTTTTTCAAATTTGGATAAAACTTAGAACAGACGAAACCATAGAAGAAGTCCGAGAAACACTGTCATCTACTGCATCCTTGAAAAGACCCGTCTTACATATATCGCTGATAGCCTTATTCGTCCATCCGTTCTCATTTCCGAGATCTCCAACTTTCTACGTCATTTTTATCCACACTAACTGCACCTTACCTTAGAACTTAGTTCCTACTGCCCTTCCAGAAGCCCTTATAGCAAAGAGGAAGTCGCGTCCTATTGGTCAGCTATGACACGTTCCTTGAAATGCGCGTCACAACCGACCAATAGGAAGCGAGCCTCCGTCTTTGTTGACAAACTTTGAAGCCTTCAAACTCTCATAAAAAAGAACTTTAATCTGCAAAAGTAGTAGGCTATTATTCCGAAATAGGTGTCTTAACGCCACCGCGGTTTAGCGCCACCGTATGTTTTCCGCCACCCCGGAAATCTTGCATCATTAAGAGGATTAGTTGGGTCAGACGAAAGGGTCAAATATTTTGGTAGGTTCTTCGCCACCGTATGTTTTCCGCCAACTCATTAGTGCAGGTAGCTGGTTCATGTAATTCCAGATCCACATCCTTAAATGCGAAGAGGGTGTTTACCGCCACCAACTCTAACTCCACGTTAATCCTAGCTAAGACGCTTAATGTTTCACATGATTATTTATTTCAAGTCCAACTAAAAAACTGTACAACTTCAACAATATATTAGTGGTCACTTCTTCACGAATTCGTTTCCGAATGGTAGTCTTGGCTTGGAGAATCTGGTTATGAGCGCAGTCAGGCCCGTGTCCTTCATGGGGCTTAGTAACGATGAACTCTCCGTTCCCACGTAAAACAGCCCTGGCCTTACATACTTCTTTGAAGCAAACATAGTAAATATTGTCATTCTTCCTGCTCTTGAGCCGAAACGAGAAACCGTCAACAACTGTAATGTAAATGTCATTTTCTTTAACACTCTTTGTTTTAACTATTTCCATGATTATTTCTCTTCTCACTTAGTTCGGGTTCTGCAGTTACAATTGCTCTTACAAATACTTTTATTAGACCAATTAGTAACTGATAATCCCTTAATCGCTGTGATACTTAATCCGGTTGGCGCTCGACACCCCATCAGAATATTAGGTCTGACAAGATTCGACCCTACCCTCTGGAGGAACTAATCCTCTTGGGGACGTAAGATTTCCTGGGTGGTGGTAAACACCCTTTTCATATTTAAAGATTTTAATCTGAAACTACCTGCACAGGCTACCTGCGCTACCTGAATTAAAAGGTGGCGAAAAACATATGGTGGCGGAAAACCGCGGTGGCGTTAAGACACTGCTACCATTATTCCAACAACAAGAAGCCAGATAACAATTACAACAACTCTCTGACTCACAGCAGCTATACAAGGCCGGTAATTTAGTCTCAAAGTTGAAAGTCCTATACCTCGTAATGTTAATTTTCTTTGTTATGATCCCGACGATGACGATGTAGAAATATCCGTTTTCTTCGGGTAGGGTGAAATCTCTCTATTGTCGAAAATACCTTGAGCGTGTTCCACCCCTCTACCAATAGTAACTATTAGTTACCATTTCCGTTCCTGCCTCACGAAAAGTTACTACGCTGACCGTTCCAACCTTCTCAAAATAGTAACTAATAGTAACTATTTGCTTACCACGCTCGGGAGCGTAGTTAGCGTAGTAACTACGCATCTCTGTAACGTGATTGGTCGGATCACCCCGCGGCCTGATATTTGACCGAAAAATTCAAAAAGCGTTCCAGCCTAGCGTAGTAACTACGGTAACTAGCGTAGTAACTACGGTAAGTAGGGTGGAACACGCTCCTTGTTAGCACTTACAGCTAGACTATATCCAGCCTACCCGCTTTCCGACGAGGCGGCTGGACGCAACATATTTGAAAACAGAAAGTGCCGTGGTTAAAAGTGGAAAACAAGAGCTGTAAGCTCGTATTGCACTTGCATGGGTTGAGGTATGTATTGTTTGATCAAAAGTACTTTTCGACTTTGCGGTTAAGATGCGCACTTTAAGGGAGCTACAGAAACATTATTTTATTTTTGAACTTGGCTGTAATGATGCGCACTTTAATTTATTTGTAAGCTAGTAATTCATTTGTAAGCAGAACCCTTGAGGCAAAAACGATAACAGGCCCTTAGGGATCATTGATAAATACCGTTTGGTCAAAAGTATTTTTTTCACTTTTCGGTTAAAATGCGCACTTTAAGGGTGATAGAAATAAACTTTTAAAGTTTAACTGAAAAGCCAACTTATTTTTTGTATCATCTAACTGAATACACTAAATTATTTGGATTCTGCTAAGGGATTTTTTGATTTTCCACTATCTGCTCTGGTAGTTACGTTCGAAATATCTACGGTCGTCTCCACAACGCAAATTCTACTATGACGAGGAAAATTTGAATCTGAACACAAACGCGGCTTTTCAGTGGCCAATAATCATCTTGCGGAGGGTAGCTTACTGCGTGAGCACAAATTTTTCATAAATCGTTTTCGTCAAGCATACAACAAAGGTACAAAGGCACAGAGGTATCACAAGTCCGACATGGAAATTCCACTATATGAAAACTGATTATTCGTGAATAGCGGAGAAACGAGGAAACGCATTTTCATCGGGTCTTCAAGCCTCTTTAACTGAATAAGTGATGGGTCCCTAGATTGTCCTATCTCGGCCCTTTTCGGTTAAACTTTAAGAAACCCTTGTGGCAGAAATGATCACGGTTGAGATGTTTCGTTAGATAAAAATTACTTTTCGACCTTGCCGCTTAAGATGCGCACTTTAAGGGAGCTAGAACTTCATTTGTAAGCAAAACCCTTGAGGCAAAAATGATAATGGGCTCATGGGGATCATGAAAAAGTATATATTGCATACAAGTATTTTTCTTAATTTGCGGTCAAGATTGGTATTCTATGGAATGGTCGGATTTGGAAAGTGGCTATTTCTAAGCCAATCTTGTCGAATCTCCAACATTCCAGCCAAGTTTCATCGTCCTAGCACATCTGGAAGTACTTTAAGTCGCGATCACCGGAATTCGGGACCCCCCTCAAACTCCCCCACAGTCACCGGAGCCAATCCGGTTCTGTAAATGATCCTACAAAGTTCCATCACGATCTCTCCAGTCTAGGCCGGTCACATACTCCCCCCCCCCCATATTGTTGTCGGACCCAGTCCGGACATTAAAAAGATCACCAGAGACATGTCCTCTGTTCAATTATTAAATTTCACTCAAATCCGATCACCCGTTCCAAAGTTAAGTATGACTCAATATTCCGGATTCCCCCTCTCTCTACTCCCCCACGACTTTCGGATGGAGTAAATTTTTATTTACAGTCATTTTGATCGGGTCCCTGATACGCCCCCCAAGTTTTGTCGCGAAAATCCCCAAAACCGCCATTACCGGAATTCCGGGAAACTCCCCTCCACCCCACCCCCAGTGTCCGGATCCATTCCAACTGTGTAAAAGATTTACCTGGAGCAGATGCTTGTTCTTCCCAGCAAGTTTCACTCCGATCTAACCGTTTCTCGAGATTTTCGGTCTCCCCCCAACTCCCCCTCCAATAGCTGTCGAATCCGGTCCCGACTTCAAATGGGACATCACAGATATGTCTTTTATTCAGTCATTAAGTTTCATTCCGATCCAATCACCTGTTCGAAAGTTACACACTAGGCTACTCAATTTTCCGGAATCCCCCGCCCTCCACCCCCCCCCCAGATGGTAGGATCGGAAAACTGAAGTTTCATCGTCCTGGCACATCTGGAAGTACCCTAACTCGAAAAAGTGTAACAAAAACTACTGATGTCTCAGGATTCCCCCGCCCTCCACTCCCCCCAGATGGTCAGATCGGGAAACTGATTATTTTCGGGTTAGTTTGGTCGGGTCCCTGATATGCCTGCCAAGTTTCATCGTCTTAGCACATCTGGAAGTACCCTAACTCGAAAAAGTGTGAACAAAAACCAGGACCGACCGACAGACGGAATTGCGGTCGGTACATGGCACTTGAGCCACAGGCTGCAAGTGCCATAAAAAGTGGAAAAGAAGACCAAATCAAAAGAAGTCCAAAAGAGAAGATAGACCTGATGGCAACCCGTGTTTTCCAAATGAAAAAGACCAAAGGTGCCGACGGGATCCCAAAAATTCAATATTTGATCCAGACAATTAGGTTTTGTCTTCGCCAATCGCCAGGTCCAGTCTTCGCCAGACTCCTTGAACATTTTTACTCTTAAAATTTAAAAACAGATTAAGGCCAAATAGCTAATCATCTAAGAAAACCAAGTTCAGATATGGATTCAGCATGTGTGTTTACCCCTAAAAGCCGATCAAAACAATCCTGCCTGTCATCATATCTCCTTACCCCTATATCCAACATCTAATCTACTTCAAATAAAAATTTAACTTATAACAAATTTTCCGGTTTCAGCCGGATTCCGGACGAACTACATGTCCCGCAAAAAATGATTGTCATATCTATAATCAACTACAAATACAACTTTTGCTTTTAACAAATTTTCCGGTTTGGGCCGGATTCCGGGCGGAGTACTTGTCCGGGTAGAGAATGATTGCCGCATATGGGTTCAGTATGCCTTCTTAACCCTAAGTCGAACATCTAATAAACTTCAATAAAACTTTTACTTTTAACAAACTTTCCGGTTTTGGCCGGATTCCGGGCGAACTATTTGTTCGGCGAGAAAATGATTTTCATATTCGTGCTCAGCATGTCTTCTTACCGTCCCTTCGAGAGTTTTCTTTCGGCGAAGGTTGCGTTGCGTGACTGGCAAAACTCGGCTCGGCCGAAAAAACGCTAAAAGTCGTGGGCACAAAACGAAACAATGGCGAAACGCGGGGATTTGGGAGCTTGTAATTGTAAGGTGTTAGGGATAATAGAAAAGGCAGAATAAGAAAGAGGCGGAAAGATGACATTTAAAAGGATCATAACAGATATAGCCTACTCTCATAAGTCTCATAATGTTTAACACAAGGAGGCGTTGACAGAACTTCTGTCAGTGCAGTGCGTGTTACGAGAGTATTATAATTTCTTTCTTTTAGACTTATGTAGAACTGGCCGAGGGGTCGACGACTCTCATTTTTGATGTACACCATTCCGGATTATTCCTGACCATTCCTGATTATTCCTTCGGGGCGTGTACACGTTTCCGGGAGAGTCGTCGACCCCTTGGAACTGGCTTCCGATCCATTTTAGAATGCCAGTGGTCTCTATTTGTGTGCGAATTACTTCCACAAAAGTGGAAGAAAATTCTTCCTCTTTCTGAACACTTCTCTGGTATTAAACAAAACACAAATTAATGATAATAAGTTTCCGCTTATGAGGTTTAATCGAGACACTCCTGATTACCTGTCGAAATTCAGGCAGTAGAATCCGGTAAATTGTTAGGGGAATGATCCGGTAAATTGTTAGGGATCTGAAATAGAATTCGTATGCTGAAAATATTGTTCGTAAAACAAACTTTCTAATTAAATTCCTCTCTGTTTAAATCTTCTGGTTCGGATACTAAATACCTCCATTAGACCAAAGTATCAATGAAATACACCTTCAAAAAATTTTGGGGCAAAGATGGTGTGTTTGCCCTAGATGAGCCCTTTTGTTACCTCCTCCCCTTCCGTCGTCCGTTCGGGAGGAACACTGGCAGTCAGTTTATGACTTATCCTGTGCATCTACCTCGTGAATTTTCGTTCCCCCCCCCCTTTTTTTTACAGACTTTCATTTCAGGACGTTTTTCATAAAATGGGTTAGTTAATTTGTTATTGTTTGTAACGCTTTGCAAATATTTCATATGAATGAATGAATATATTCCCAAAAAAGCCCTTTGGGCCATGGCGGGACAAAAATACATAAAATAAATGAACACTCCACTGTCTTCGAACGCGTCTCCTAACTGATTTTGACGACCGCTTATAATTTTAAGCTATATTGGGTTTAATAAGTCTAATTGATTGGATTGCGTGCAGATATAAAGCCGATTCTATCCCGTGTTTCGCGGATTTCGATTTTCAATATTTGGTGTTGTTGTTCTATTTTCGCAGAAAAAAACTGTTTTGCCTCTTCTGACTAATTTAGGAAGTTCAAAGAGAAGTTTACGAGCTCACATTGACCTATATAACGTAAGCTGCAGTAGGTGATCGGGAAGCTTGATCTAAAACCCAGGTTCAAGTTCATTAATTGGTATGACTACTTTACAAAATAAAAAATTGCCCAAATCCGGCAGAGCGCAGAGCACGAGAAGGCCGGATCTTAGAAGTCAACTAACTACTGATTTAACTACAAAGAACACCAAAACTGCAAGATCTCAAAGACGGTCTCAAAATACGTTGTTTCTGCTCAAAACCAACATTAATCTCTATTTCGCGACACCATCAAAGTAACCTATCACAGTATCATGACGAAACCCAGTGTTGCGTGCTATCTTGTTACATACACGAGTTGTACTTTCAGGTTCTAAGTCCTACGCCTGAACGAAATCGAGAGCTCAGCTACTACACTAATACAACACCAGAAAAAACCGCGAGTACATTCACTTCCCTCACTTGTTAATTGCAGAGCTTCTAACCCCCTTGCTCATCGCTTGTCACCCATTTCGAACGATCAACTGATGTCGGGGTTCCTAAATTCCCACCACGAGCAGTAAAAATGATCTATGATTACTATGAATAGTTAAAGTTTAACCGAAAAGGGCTGGGATAAGACAATCTAGTTTTACCCATCACTTATTCACTTAAATTGGCTTGAAGACCCGCTGAAAATGCGTTATTTCGTTGTTCCACTATTCACGAATAATCGATTTTCAAATAGTGGAATTTGTGGTACCTCTATGCGCTTGTATTTTTGCTGTATGCCTTACGAGAAAGACTTACGATTTTTTTTTTGTTCTGGCATTATGGAATCTCCACCAATCTTACCACTGCCCACAGAAAAGCCCCGTTTGTGTTGAGATTAAAAATTTTCCGCGTCACAGTAGAATTTTCGTTGTGGCGAAGGCCGTAGAAATTCTGAACGTCATAACTGGAGCAGATAGTGGCAACTAGAGAAATCCCATTGCGAATCCAAATAATTCAGTGTATTAAGTTAAATGACACAAATATAAGTTGGCTTTTCAGTTCATCTTTAAACAATTGCATATTTGTGACTTTTAGAGAACCTGTATGCATTCTAAAAATCGGATGTCTTCTTTCTTCTTCTTCATAGAAATGGATTGCTACTGAGGACAAGAACGTTTGATGCCTGGAATCTTGTCTTGTCCTGATGGTGACCCACAAGAGATAGTGGAATTGAGTGAAGCAAACTATACAGACTTTCAATGAGCGCGTTCCACCCTTCTAACAACAGTAACTAATAGTTACTATTTTCGTTCCAACCTCGTGAAAAGTCACTATGCTGACCGTTCCAAAATCCTCGAAATAGTACCTAATAGCTACTATTTGCTGACCACGCTTCGGAGCGTAGTAACTACGATCTCTGTGACGTGATTGACCCGACTAGCCTGTGACACGGTATTTTGCTGAAAACAGAAAAAATCGTTCCAGCCTTGACGCCAAGAAACCAGGATCCGTGTCCTCATGCGTAGTAACCACGGTAAGTACAATGGAACACGCTCAATGTGTCATGGAAAGCCATGTTCCAGAGATTTCGATGTCCTCGTCATCATGGATGATTATGACTAAAACTGTTTCACAAATTTTTTTTCGATTTTTTTTCAGCCGGGCAACCCGCGTTGTTTCACCAACCTACGCTGTCTTGAGCCTTGTGGTGACCAAGCTTTTAGTAAGCAGACTCGAAAAACTCTCCAAGCTGGAGAAACTGCTAACTACCTTGACGATGACCTCAACGAGCTTCCTCATCACGACATCTTATCATTAAAATGAGAGAAAGACAACCGACGATTGTCATTTTAATTAACTTTTTTGCATTGTCGGTTTTCTCTGACGGTTTCGCACGCGCGGTTTGCGACAAGTGGTGACTGCGGTTCAATATTTAGTGGCAACTTACATATTATGAAGGGCGCTTGCTGTTATTCGAGGGTGTCCGCTAAGTAGACTGTTTTGGTCTGTCCAAGAGCGTTACGCCTTATTGGGAAGAAAGGTATACGCATCGCTTGAATAACGGACACACATCCTAACCCTGGGTTGGATCCTTTCACCTTGCGCCAAGGATTTTTGGGATCCCAAAAAGTAAAGGATACCTTATGACTTCGTAAAGTTGTCCGTTCGTCTGTCCGTCTGTCTGTTAGCACGATAACTCTCGAAGGGATTGAAATACTTTGTTGAAACTTGGTGTGAGGATCCGCTGGGTCAAAGTGCAGGTGAAGATCGTAGATGGGCCCCATTGCTATATATATATAGGGGTGAGGGAGGAGTTTCAAATTAAGGGCCGACAAAAATTGTTTTAAAAAGTCAATAAGATAGATCTAGGGGTATGGAGACATGCTGAATCCATATCTGAAACTTATTTTCGTGCCGCACAATTAGTTCGTCCGGAATCCGGCCAAAACCAGAAAATTTGTTAAAAGTAAAAGTTTTATTTGAAGTTGATTAAATGTTCGATATAGGCGTTCGATTTACGCTGAATCCGTAAATGACAATCATTTTCTACCCGGACATATAGTTTGCCCGGAATCCGGCTGAAACCGGAAGATTTGTTATAAGTAAAAGTTTTATCTGAAGTTGATTAGAGGTTCGATTTAGTGGTAAGGAGGCATACTGAGTCCGTATATGAAAATTATCGTGTCGCCGGACAAATAGATCGCCCGGATTCCGGTCAAAACCTGAAAATGTAGGGGCAATATAGGGGTAAGGAGATATTCTGAATTCGTTTTGAGCTTTATTTTTTTGCTGGACAAGTAGTTCACCAGGAATCCGGCCGAAACCGGAAATTTGGCAGAAGTAAGGCAGGAAGTTACGATACATTTCGTCAAAGTAGATATGACGTATGACGTATTTCGTCAACGTAGATATGACGTATGGTCGCCATCGCATTTAGAACCATCATGATTTGAAGGACAAGGTTTCACCTACAGCCACACAACACTGCTGATGGTTGAACATGGATTAGCTCTTGTCAGTTCTCCTCTTCTCCGTTCCACGTATTTCTTTGTAGTCACCAAAAAGCTAGAAATCGCGAGAAAGTCTTGGGAAAACAAACTGATTGCTCTTGATGACTACAAACTCCTGTTAGTCAAGGTCCTCCGCGCGAATCACTCACTTCCTTGCAACGTCAGCTTCCCTTAGCAAAACAGTATTTGAGTTTTTCATTCTGACTAAACAGCGTCGACCTTGCTGTCGTTCTACTTCATAGTCAATGTGGAGAAAGAGGAAAGAATGATTATACCGGTTTGTCTGAGTGATCTAACACGTAAGAAGTCACACTGTGTTTTAAGTACCGGATTCAGGCATGACCTTGACTTTCAACAATAAACACGGCGCAATGTTGTATCACAGCGGAGAAACTGTGGAATCTGAAGGATGAAGAGAAGTGGAGCAGATAAACAATGCTTGCGTGTATTGCTTCAAGTTAGAGTAAGCAAGGGGTCAGCCTAAAGCTTGGAGCAGATAAACAATGCTTGTGCATTGCTTGAAGTTAGGGTAAGCAGGGGGTCAGCCTAAAGCTGTACCAGAACTGCGCTGCAGACAGTCCAATCAAACTTATGAGGCGAAGAGAGATTGACGCAGAAAACAAGAAACTGAGAGTTTATAAGAGAATACTGTTTCCAATATTTCAAGACAACTGGTTAGGCCTACTGTTAAACTCGGTTGTTTTATCAACAACGGCTTGGGTCATTTTTGGTCGCTCCAAAGCCACCTCAGACGGTGCAATGTGACGGGGTTTGAGAAGCTGTACCAGAACTGCGCTGCAGAGTGCAGACAGTCCAATCAAACTTGGAGGCGAAGAAAGATTGACGCAGAAAACAAGAAACTGAGAGTTTATCAAAGAATACTGTTTCCAATATTTTAAGACAACTGGTTAGGCCTACTGTTAAACTCGGCTGTTTGATCAACAAAGGCTCGGGTCGTTTTTGGCCGCTCCAAAGCCACCTCAGACGGTCAATGTGACGGAGTTCTTTTGTGACTTTATAAAATGAAGCTTAAGCTTGACCTGGTAGTACCGTGTTTTAATGTTAGTTATGTGACGTCACCAAAAGAATTTGGCACATGCCACGACCGTTTTTTGGCAAATAAAAAGAAATATCTGTCTACAGACGCATGAAAGTCTGTTCAAATGGACTTTCTGACCAATGAGCTCCAACTAACGAAAAATCTAGAGCCTGAATCTAGAAAAGAGCCGAAAAGGGCAACCACAGAAATGTAGACGACTATGTACTGACAGCGATAACTTTTTATAGAGAGGTTAGAAATCCCGAGAAGGAAAATCCCCTGAAGATCAATGTGTGAAGCGAACAAGAAGCGATTAAGGTTTATCCGAACAGGGCTGAGATCCGACAGCCTAGTTACACTGTATCACTTATTCACTTAAAAAGGCTTGAAAATCCGATACAATGCGTTACTTTGTTTGTCCGCGGTCCACAGATAATCGATTTCAACGATCGAACTTATTCTTTCGGATTTGTGGTACTTCTATGTACTAGTCACTCGCTTGAAATATTCAGTAACTACAAAAGTAAGACATTGCCGAAGAATCAGCTGGCTTATCCTTTTCCTACTTCCTACAGGCGCAACTTTTCCGAGATTAGCATCTTTAACTCTGGAAATGCAATCCTTTGCTGAAATTCAAATTTTCCGCGTCTGGGGGAATTTTGGGTTGTCGTTCAAGCAGCGCACACTCTGAACGTTATTACTAGAGCCACAGGTGAAAAAAATATACAAAATACCATAGATGAGTCAAATATTTCAGTCTATTCAAATATCAGATGTAAAAATAAGCTGCCTTTTATGTTAAACTTTAAACAGGGCCTCAAAAATGCTATGTTTCTGCTGAACAACAACTGTATTTCGTGCTTCCGCGAAAGTTGCAAAACACTGAAAAACTTGTTCGATGAAAACAATGAATGGTCACTAAATGATTTCAAATACCAGCATGTCATAAAGTTCATTCTCGCAAGTATTATTAATGTCACGTTTTATTTTTATTTCTGATCTTGCTCGAAATTGCTTGCTACGGAGAACAAGAATGGTTCCTGCCTAAAATCTTGGCTGGTAGTGGTGGCGAGCCGAGGGTGGGGTTGTGTCAAGCAGCAGCTAAAGATTGGACCAGGACAGTAGGCTAGGCTATGTTTAGGTTTTGATATAGACTTTAAAGGACCCCTCGCGCTATTTACTGTTTATATTCCAATATTCTAAAATATGTTGAATACTTGAAACCAGGCTCTGCTTAACACAAATTAGCCGCGACTTTGGCTGTTTTAAGCCTTTTCCCGGACCCACTGATATCTAGCGAAAACACGGGAAAATGTAGATAACCGATTAATCTGGCGCGTCAGCTTCTCTCTTAACAGTCATCGGGAGCACGATACGCATCGAAATCACCGAAACAAGGAAAGCATGAAAATAAGTGACACATCGACAGGGGGGCGAGCAGGGGGGTTACAATGTACTGTATGAAAATCGGATCTCTGGGTTTAAGAATGGATGCAGCGATTACAGAAATAGGTTTCATTAGTATTATAGGTACGACGGGTCTTTTACGCAATAAAGTGGAGAGGGCGAAACTAAGAGAAAACGCACTATTTGTGACTCGCATCACGGAGCTATTCTACATCCCCTCCCTTTTTCTCCCGTGCCTGTCATAGCTCCTCCGATCGCCTCACAGGTGAACAGCTGCCAAAATATACTCACATTCAGAATGTATCTAAAGATTCATAGTACGATATCTCATCTCAAGGTTAATCTTGTAGAAGCTCAGCTTCTGCGGCCGCAGCACTTGTCTTGTATGCGTGTTTTCTTTACTATGTTAATGTATATATTCATTCATCAGATTTGTAATATTGAATAAAATTAATGAAGGTGCAACGAAGGTTGTTTCCCGGTGGTCACTTACGGATTGCGTTTAGAAAACAACTTTCGTTAGGTAACCGTTTTTACTCATCTATCCAAGTGGCATCATAAAAACCATACTGATCGGAACTTGAAAAGTCGCAACAGCGATGCTGTCCCTCGGCTTTATTGATAATTACTGTGATGTTCAAGTAGCCTACGTTGGCACAGCTGGAAAAGCATACCGTACATTCCGGCTCCCCAACCAGTGAACTTGAACCGTCACACTAATGACGTTACACCTTGGGAAATGATAAAAATGTCAAAACGTGGCTCCGCATCACTTGTCCATATGTAATGAACTGATTTGACAGTGCAAAACAGATACGTCAGCTGAATTTTATTAGAGCTATATTTCGGCTCTTCTTGGCAAGGTCCCTCTTCAGGCTCAAAGCCGCTCAAGTCGGAAAGAAGGCCATGAAGGGCCGAAATATAGCTCTAATAAAATTGAGCTGACACATCCGTTTTGCACAGTCAAATATGATTTGCAGTCAGCTTGGGCTGAAGGAATATTTAATGAACTGAGAGTGCACTAGGACAGAGGATTGCCTCTACAGTGAGTGGAAGACAAGACATGGAAGTACGGCGAGGTGCCCAACCTCGAATGACATAACCTCGAAATTGGCCTCAAAAATGCTACAAGGAAATTTATTTGCAGTCCTATAACTGTCAAGAAGCAAAATCTAATGGCCTAGGACCTATTTAGGACTAGGCCTACAGAGAAATTTTCGACGGCACATTTTTGACGGCAATTCCGACGCCGTGTAATTCGAGCCTGGCAGCTCCTGTACGACTGGGAAGCTCCCGAGTCTCCACTAGAACTGATCAACTGGACATAAACTCATCACGAGAAGTGACCAAAAGGATACAGAATCTTTCACACGGCAATTTACGGTATTGTAGACACAGAAAACATGAAGAAATCTTTCATAATCTGCAGTCACTGGGTAAGAAAAAGAAAAGGTAGAATTTCAGATGCCCCGAGACCTCAGGGCCGCCAATCATTTCCAGGTTAATTTGGTGGTTTACTTGGAACTTTATTTGAGTGGGGGTGGAGCCGCGAGTAATCGAAAACTCAGAAGTGAGGCTTAAAGCAGCCGAGGGAAGGCAGGAAAAGCAACCCGAAAGGGTTCGACTGCTATTGAACTCGTTTTCTTCTGAGTCTAGTACCGTCAAGACTCAGAAAGCAAAGAGGTGGCCTACACCCCGACAAACTGGTTCTCGAAACATCTCTTTCAAAAATGCATTTTTTAGGCCCACGAGCATACTACTTAAGGATCTATTAGCCAACGAGCTACCGATTTCTCAAGTTAATTACCGATTCTCGTGAGGTTTAGGATTGCCCTGGGATGAATAGAATGGAATTTATGACTCTTCTTACGTGATTTCCACCGGTATCCATTCTCGAATCCTTTTAATCATTGTAATCCGCTTGTAATTGGGCACACATGGGTTGTCCACACCACACAGTCAGACGCACATGTTATCCATCTTACAGACACTCTTAGCCAATACTGATGAGCCGTACGGAAAGTGAAAGTCCTTTCTGCCAGCGGATGACGTATCAAAAATAATCACAAAATTCACGATCAGAGAAAAAACCAGTGGGCGCAACCCGTAGACCCGGTTGATGCACTACAAGGTCGGCCTTGCCTTCGGGTATCATTAAGTGCAACTGGATTATCCAAATGGAATACCGAAATACTTGTGTGGTTCACTTGAGACACAAACTCAAACGGACCATGGAGCGCAGAAAGGCGTGAGTTGTTGAGTTAAGTCATTTGTTGCAGATATGATGGCAGAGGCGTAATTTCGCGGAAACCTGAGGGGGGGGGGGCAACGAAGTCGTCCCCCCTTCCCATACTTTAACGCGAATCTCACATACTCGAGACCGAAAATACCTAAGTGATTTGCAACATATGAATGAAAAGTAGATACTACGTCCGCGAAAACTGAATTGAAAATGTTTTGTATACAAAGTATATGCACACTCGGTTCTACCAAGAACAAATAACGAGACAGAATTACTGTCTCCCTATCTCGGTCATACAAACATGCTTAGTCGACTAAAATACGACCGACTCCCGATGCAGATGAGCGGGTTCGCACCTCTACAAATAGCTAGATCGCCGGTAAGTTGTTAAAGAGGAAATCTAGAAGTCAACGCTGATTGGTTCTGTGGAGACGCTCCATAGAGGATCAGCGCGCGGAGTACGCCTCCTGCTCGCCTCTTTCGATATTTCTTGTGCGATAGGCAACGGTGAAGACGGAAGAGACAGACATCAGCTCAAAGCTACAGTAAATACTTCCAGCTCCGCTCAGATTTGTCGGGGTTTTCATAGTCGCTGCACGGACTAAACACAGAAGTTCTTACTGATTATTTGTTCTTGGTTCTACGCCCTCGTCAACAGGCTGCTACTTACCTAAATGACGCCTCTCAATGATCGAGGTCGTCAAAGGCAGATTTCGAAAAACCTTAGTTTATAGACACAAGAAAGGGTTTCCATAAGGCAAAAGAGGATTTCCACATACCGTGTTAAAAAAAAAAATTGAGACTGGAGTGGGCTACGAGTTCAAATTCTCGATCCGACAACTGGTGGGCGAGGAGTAAGGTTAGCCGTGAAAGAGCCAGATAAAATTTAAGGAAAGCCAAGGCATCGAACGACTTTCTGTGCACCACAGGTCGCAAGTAACAACATCCACCTCGACGGAAATGGAAAAGGGCATGCTTTGTCCATTCCCAGTGAAGCGAACACACAGTTTTAGGACAATCCTGCTTACTTCCGACTGCATTGATTGACTGCATTTCCGACTGCATTTGCAATCTTCACAACAATAAGTGCTGCTTAGTTACATTATCCGCCTCATCAAGGTATTTCGCCTCACAAACCTTGCAGACCGACGTGTTCCTCTCTGTACTAAGTTCAAGAATAATCTGCGGCCGGTCTCAACCACGTTTTCAACATCTATTCCGTACCCCATATTGCCCATCAAAACCTCGATTGACCCCATCAGGCCCGTATCCAGGAATTTATTTCGGGGGAGGGGGGGGGGGTTGCCCGCGAAATTTATTTCGGGGGGGGGGGGGGGTTGCCCACGGGTCGGACCAAAAAGTAAAAAACAGTAATAGATCAGAGGTTAAAGCCTACAAAAAAACTATTACTTTTGTGGGTTTCGGGGGGGGGGGTCAAACCCCCTACCCCCCCCCTGGATACGGCCTTGGACCCCATCAATATGGTAAAGAAAGAGCTTTGTCCAGCGATCGTTGAGATCTTGAATAAATTACGAATCTATTTCCAAAACGTTTCAGCTTTTTCGTGTTTAATTTTGACGGGTCATTTCCTGACCATGGCCTTATAATGATACTTACTGTGCCTGACAAAAAAGGACAACTTCGGTAGTTAATGCTGTGAAAGCTCCTTTCGTAATAAAGCATCTATATACCTCTTTCGCCTTCTAAGAACCAGCCCTGGGAGGCATATGTTCCATCCAACAGGAGACGTTCAAGTGGTAGACCTCGAACTTAGTCGAACTAGATGACAAGATCATCATCCGCGCGGCTGATCGAGCGCAGCGCACCGATCCGTCAGGCACACACATGCTGATCCAAGACCACGGCCGACGCAGGATCTGACTTCGCACTAATGAAGTCACTGTCCAGTTCCATCTGCGCTATAGCTGCCGCCCAGCATGGGCTTCAAGCAAAACGAAGTCAACAGTTGGGACCGAAGACCGCAACAGTATGAAAGAGAGGAAACTCGGCTAAAATCGCGCCGTGGAAAATCGAGCTGCCCGCTACCTAGCGTTTGGTCTTTGTCGAATTTAAAACGATGTATGAGAATGTAAACAAACCATGAAGGTTTGCCAAACAACAACAAGTTACAGGTGTAGTTTGACGATGATTTGGCAGAACTATCTGTAGCAATGTGAACAGAGCGATTGTTTTAACGACAGAGCAACCGCTAGAAAGCGCGACTCATGGAGCTTATGGGAGTTTTCTGTCTTTGGCTGGGACCGATGCAGCGAGTGCAGGTACTCGTTTCGAAGCAAAAACCACTTATTCTTCTTTCAGATTGCCAAGGCTTCAACTAAAACAGTTCTCACTCATTCGCAAACCAGTAGCAGCCCCCCCACACACACGTCTGTGCAGGTCTCGATAATTTCAGACAATGCATCAGTCTCATGATGACTGATCTAACGACGTAAGCACGAATCCGTTTATGAAATAAGTCTCCAGCAACTGGACCGAATCTGTTTTTGACGTACATGTTGTACAGAAATGTAGCATACGAAGGACTTAACAAGTGAGCAAGAGCTCAGACGCGGAGTGTGAAAGTAAAATGTGTATCATATTTTATATACAAACAGCGTTAAAACCAAGACATTTCACATCCCCAGTAACCAAACAAGTATTGAAATAACCTAATTTGTAATCATCCCACTTTAAAAGCTTTAAATGTAAACATACCGCAAGTATAAATCCAAAGAGATCTTGCAAGAACAGCATGAGTTCTAACACTGGATCAGAGAATCAGAACACTGAATCTGAATGGTCTGCCAGCCAGTCCGACCCTTTAAACCTCTTTTCCATTAGCAAGGTAATAAAATTCATTAAGAATTCATTAAGAACGGCATATCATCGATCATATGACAACACCGTAAAGTTTCCAGCTGTTCATTAAAGATACGTCGCGTCGTCTTATATGTTGCTGCTACACCAAAATCCTCATTCATAGATATATCTCCCCAAATATACAAGAGCTGAACTTGAGACCTGTCATAGACGAACGTAACTCATAAAAAATCTGAGCCCAGTTACCCATGAACGGGAGGGTGGGGGGGGGGACATCAGTTGCATATCTAGACCTAAATATCCTCGACTACATCAGCTTAGAGTTTGATTCCAGTCACGGGCCAAAAACTTGACTCATGGGCAAATTGGGCCCACTTGCCCATGAACGGGGAGGGTAGGGCCCAGGGGGTGGTTCAACTCCACATATCCGTTCATACCCAAATTTAACAAGACCAAAGTTTTCGATGGGATCCCAAAAATTTAATATTTGACCAGACAACTAGGTCTTGTCTTCGCCAGATCCTGTCTTCGCCAGGCTAATCAACTGAGAAAACCAAGTTCAGATATACCTGTATAAGCCATATCTATTTTGACGATACTGATCGAAACTTCCTGGTTTACTTCTGCCAAATTTCCGGTTTCGGCCGAATTCCGAGCAAACTACTTGCCCAGCAAAAACAAAAGATAGTTCAGAAACGAATTCAGCGTATAAAGAACATCTCAACTTCAAATAAAACTTTAAAGGAACAGTAAACTTGACTACGCAACTTTCGGCCACCGAATCGTCCGGGGGGGCTTAGATAAATATACAGGGTCTTATTGTCGACAGGCCCCACCTTCTTTGTTATCTCGAATCGTCTCGAACCCCCTCCTTAGTGTTCCCAAAGCTAGCTGGCAGGCCCTTGCCCCTTATGCACTGTAATTATGCACTTATGTACTGCAAAAGTTCGCCTTTTTACATGTAGACCACAGACCAACAACCTCCCCGACAAGGCGGCCGGGGTTCGATTCCTAGTCACGGCACACAAACCTTTTGCTTTTTCAAACCTTTTGCTCAAAAGTCGAATTCTCGGAAACTGCCAGGAAACTGCAATGGTCGTAACGAGAATTTTTCTTACTCTCAATATCGACTCAGGGTACATTCTTGATATGTTAGCTAGCTCCCGAGTTCAAGTTTGAGTCAGGTTTTCTGTTCCTTTAACTTCTAAAAAAAAAATCCGGTTTCAACCGGATTCCAGACGAACTATATGTCTGGTTAAAAATGATTGTCATATACAGATTCAGCGTCTATTCTTACCCTTAAATCTATCATCTAATCAACTTCAAATAAAATTTTGCTTTTAACAAATTTTCCGGTTTTGGCCGGATTCCGGAAGAACTATTTGTCCGGGAGAAAATGGTTTTCACCATCGTGTTCAGCATGTTTTGTTACCCCTAAATCGAACATCTAATCAACTTGAAATATAAATTTTGCTTTTATCAAATTTTACGGTTTCCGCCAAATTCCGGGCGAACTACTTGTCCGGCAAGAAAATGGTTTTCACCATCGTTTTCAGCATGTCTTTTTACCCATAAATCAAACATCTAATCAACTTCAAATAAAACTTTTACTTTTAACAAACTTTTCGGTTTTGGCCGGATTCCGGGCGAACTACTTGTCCGGCGAGAAAATAACTTTCATATTCGGATTTAGCGTGTCTCCTTACCCCTAAATCAACTATCTAAATAGCCTTTCAAAAAATATTTTTTTTTGCCCCTTAATTTGAAACCCCTTCCCCACCCTCAAATATAGGGCTACAGAGCCCATCTTCAAAGTTGACTTCGAAGGATCCTCCCACCAAGTTTCATCAAAATATCTCAATGCCTTCGAGAGTTATCGTGCGCACAGATGGACAGACGGACGGACAGACAACTTTTGCGATGTCATAGGTATCCCGCCACTTACGTTTTGGGATCCCCAAAAAAACTGCTTAGAAGGCATATGATTGATTCTTGCAAGCAACAAAGTGTATGCACATATCTTTAGTTGTGGTATTTCGAAGGATTTCTTTTATTTATTTTGTTTAGGCTAGGTTAAGACGGTTATTTTTCTTTTTTTGGAGATAATTTACGGGCTTAAGTATGCCGCATTGCCGTGAGGCATTTGCGTTGTTTGTTAGAAGTTGCTTAAATTTGTTATAAATAAAACTACCTACCTACCTACCATTAGCTTTAGAAAAATAAAATCCGCCCCTTCATTTGAAACCCCTCCCCCTCCCCTAAACATACAGCTATGGGGCCCATCTACGAATTCGACCTTTTCCTTGACCCAAAGAATCCTCACACCAAGTGTCATCAAGATATCTGATGTCCTTAGAGAGTTATCGTGCTGACAGACGGACGGACAACTTGTACGAAGTCAGAGGTCCACACTCCACTTACCTTTTGAGATCCCAAAAAGGGAGTGATTGACAGGGGGGTGAGGGGGTTCACCCCCCCCCCGAAATATGCAAAACTAATCGTTTTTTGTGGGCTTTAACGTCTGATCCGTGTCTTTTTCGTACTTGTTAGTCCGACCCGAGGCAACCCCCCCCCCACCCGAAATAAATTCCTGGATACGGACCTGCCTGGAAGGTGAAGCCTGGCTTTACAAACACTGGACAGTTACCGCTGGATAGTTTCCGGGCCCTGGACAGTACGAAAAATAAATCTACTTACAAAATCTTCCACGGAATTTTGGAGCCAGTATGTCATAAACAATGACTGGAGCTTATTTAACATTCCATAAAGTTTGAGCCTTCTCTGTCGCCTACCGTTAGACTAATCCAATTGACCACGACAATCTTCAGATCCCTCCTACCGTACGTATTTGTCTACGAGGTCAACGATCCCAATTCGTAGACCTAGAAAGGCTGGATAACGGACAAAAGTAAGAACAGGCAAGTTCAAATTCACCCTGAAAAAAAAAAAAATCTGATTAAGTTGAGCATTTTTCCAATTCCCATATTTTAGATCCGATTAGTTCCTTTCCTTTTTCCTGTGCTTTACTCCGTTTGTGAAAACTCGTGTATTTTTTCCATTTCTTTTTTTGTACTTTTCCCTTTTCTTATTCAGTGCGTAAACAAAATCTCATCATCATCATTAAAGTTTACTGAGGGTGGAGCACGAGAGGCCCGAACCCTTGGCCTGTCTCTGCCAAGTTTTAACTATCGATCGTCTATTATTTTAATCACCACTGTACGGACACCATTGGATGGACACTGCTGTCACTACTCACCATACCCCCACGTCTATTATTTTAATCACCAATGTACGGACACCATTGGACGGACATCGCTGTCACTATACCTCCGCACTAAAATTCCGACAGTTCGTCCATACGTCAGCCCACGCGAATGTCAATTCGCCTGCAAAATCCGTCACTACGCCCACAGATTGTTTACCAAAACACTTAATAATTTTCCAGAGACACGCGAATTAACTGTAAACCATTGACGGTGGCTCGCTTGCCGCTCGCCTGTAGGCTACATTTCCCAAAATATTTTTTTTTTCTCAAAAATTTGGGCCTAGAGACGCTTGTGTGAACTGATGGATTTTCATGGGTCAATTGACGTGTGGGCGGACTGTCGGAAATTTGGGCGTAGTGACGGTTTTTACAGGTGAACTGCCGTTTATAGGAACTGACGTGTGGGCAAAGCGACAGGAGCCCGCGAAAGACTTTGTATAGCGAAGCTGAAGCTGAGAGTACTGGCCTGTTCGGCTGTTAGTTCCATGATTAGTTATGTGAAATTACCTAACAAATTTGGCGTAAGCTACGAAAGTTTTGTTGTAAATAAAAAGGTGTATCTATCTATCGAATTTTGGGTGAAGTAAGTTATTTTACAGCTACACGCAGTTGTTATACTAAGTCTGGTATATTAAAGTTCAACAAATACGTGATCATCAAACGGGAGTGTTCGTATATCAACTGATAAATAATATACCTCATGTGTATTCTGGGGATTTTTTTCCTTCGAATTGTCATTTTTATTCTACGAGAGATGCAGACATGTTGATGCATGAACAGTGAAGCACAAGTAGAGCAGGATTTGTGATCAGAAATAGTGGGGTTTTGGTTTAGCATACGCTTCCAGTCAGCGTTAGGGAGGCCGGAAACGTATTTATTTATATTGGAAGTTTAATAGTGTGGCGGGGGACTCCGGGAGGGATTGGGCTTGGGGGTGCTCAGTGGAGAGTGGGTAAACGATTTGAGTAGAGATTAGAGATGGTTGTTAATGAAAGGTAAAAAAAAAAACACTGCACAGGCCATGAGGCTTCTTATGAGTGACTGTTTAAATATTATTGCAGCCCAAGCTGACGGCGAGTCTTAGTTGATAGTGACAAACGGATAGGTCAGCTGAACTTTATTAGAGCGATATTTCGGTCCTTCTTGGCAAGGCTCCTCTTCAGGCTCAAGCCAATCAAGCTGGGAATTGAACTTGACAAGTTCGCTTCCCAGCTTGAGCAAGGTCACTTTCTAAAATATCGCCCTAATGAAAGTTTAGCTGACATATCCGTTTGTCACTATCAACTGTTAATGAGGTTGTTCTTTTGAGGACTTGGTTGACTTTGTTTTGACACTGAATTATCTATCAGTAATAGTAGGCTTATGTAACGATAGTAATAACTGTACAATAAAAAGCAGATCATATTAAAAAGTAGTCGGGTTGTTCTTAGCACGATGACAACCGAGTGTCGGTAAGATCGGCATTGCCCAACAGAGGTTATCTATTCTTGTTCCTAATGACTTCACCAACAGTTGAAGGAAAAGAACTTGCGTTGAAAGGAAAGCTACGGATTAGTGGCGAAAAGAGGCGGCACCGAGGACGTGAGACGAAAAAAGTGTCGAGAAATGTTATTAATCAGATCTTCGTTTTTTTCAATCGGCCATGCATAGTTCAACGAAGCGTGGCCTGTGCATTTCGTGCTCATTTAGCCTAACTTAAAACAAAGGTTTTAATGGCTTTCACTCCAGTATCGCCTCAGCTTTGCAGCGAGAAAGTATCTCTTCAAGTCCGTAGAGAAAGTTAAGTTTGCGAGCTAGCCTTGAAAAAGCACGACATTGGATGGATTCAGTAGGCAAATGTCCAGATTAGATGACAAGATTCTGACCGCACCGTAACTTTTTATGCGCTTCCGAGCATAGCGGCGACAACCGGTCTGATCACGCTGATTTTATCTATGCGGCTAAATCAGAAACATGTTGCGCGCGTTTAGTAAACTGTTGCCAAACAAAGCGTACTATGTGGATAGTAACTGATCTTCTTTCAGAGGAATATGCAAAGAAGTAATCAGTAACTTTCAACACAAGCCTCTGTGTGAAATTTCTAGCGATGATATCGTTTGTTTACTCAGGGGGGCGTTTCCTTGTCAGGGCGTCGCAAGTGCATTTTCGGTGGGGGTTGCAGAGCCAGAATTTTACCGAATCTCTCGAATTTTTTTTACCAAATTCTAAAATTGAGAATTTGAGCTTTAAATTCTAAACGGTTACGTAGGGAGAGTAACATTAAATGGCAGCATGAAACACGATAAGCCAACTATTAAGAGGTGTTTTGGCGAAGGCCACTTGGAGAATTGCCGTGCCCGATTCAGGGGCGGTTCGAAGTAGCCTTCTTGTGCATGGGGGGGGGGGGGTGACGGCCTTAAAAGATGTGACTGACCAGCAATTGTACCGATTAAAAACAACAAACAAAATCACAGCAAAGAAGTATTATCATACACTTTTAAAAGGTTATGCCAAAGGTCATTACAGGAATAAAATAAAAATAAAATAAACAAGAATTCCAGCATGCACTTTATATCAACGTTAACTGGAGAGAGCCAAGCCTCAGTATCATAGCAGCTTCTGAAGTGTGTACTCAAGCGAAACGTAAACCAAGCGCCACAGGCGAAATTTGTTTTTAACTGTAAATTGAGAACATAGTCGCGTTTTTGATTGCCGATGAAAGTTCCCCGGTAGACGAAGGAAGTTGGCCGATTCGTGCTTATTTACTGTTTTCGATAGCCGATAGCCGTTGGAGGCAACGTCTATCGCCTATCGGCGAGTCCGAGGCCGATAGGCGATGTACAGGAATTTAGGCGATAGACGTTAGCCGTTGAGCACAAAAACAGAACAACGGCTATCGGCCATCGGCTATCGGCTTCCGGCGAACGTCAAAAACGCCAAAAAGTCAAACGGCTACGCTATCGCCGAACTCATCGGCAATCAAAAACGCCACTCATGTCTGCTCTGTTTCAAGTTTTTTTGTCCTGGATGTGTTCCTGGATTTTTCCTGGAAGTTTTTTTTACCCTGGAGTGCTGCTTTTTCGGAAAGGGTCACATTCCCGGCACTAACCAAAATAGGCGGTGCCGGCACTGGTGCCGACAATAAATAAGGCGACTGATCTTTCAAACGCTTCTAAAAAAGCTTATTTTGATGTTGTAACATGTGACAACCGGTTCCGGCTTGTTTCAGCCGGTGCCGGCACTGTCCGGGCATCACGGCACCGGACACTTGCTGGACACTAAAACCTAGATGGGGCAACCCCTCGATCCTACCGGACTCCAAAATTTGCCTGCGGCGCCTTTTGTAGCGTCATTTCATTCGGGTTTGCTTGAAATTTCGCGGCTTGCGTCATTTTAAAAGCATGATTTTGTTGGGGGGAAGTAGTGTTTAGCCCTAAAAAAGTCATAGTTTATTTCAAAAATTTCGCCTGCGGCGCTCATTTTCATTGAGTCTGATACGCATTCTTCATCCTGTCTGGTATTGGTGGGCTGTGGGTTGAGCTTTTACGAAAACGAATTCCTGCCAGTCGTATATTTTGAGGTAGTCACATTCCATGCCCAAGCCGTTCAAACCGTCCCTGAGCTCGGAGATATGACTAGGCTTTTCAGTCTTCAACGCTTGCAGGTATGACGAGTTTTATCATTAGGCTACATATGCGACGAAAAGCTGAAACGGGCGGCAGTTTACACCCCCTCCAGTTTTGGCTGGCGACGCCCCTGGGTATGTGGCACTTGGCTGGGAGGCAAGTGCCAAAGAAGGGAAAATTTCAATTTTTTATTTATTTACTAAGAATACAGAAAATTAACAAGATACTTCCATAACAGCAACAAATCACAGGTACTTCATAGCGAGGTACCTTTAATACCAAAGAGCATGACTCCACTCCCCCCGCTAAACCTGCAGACTGATAATACCAGTTCTCTAAAAACCGGCTACTTCGCGATACAAACTGGTATCATAGTAATTCACCACAAGCGGGGGGGGGGGGGGGGACCTCAGCAGTTTGCGATACTACTAATTAGCCGACTGAAAATGACAAATCCGAATACACATGCAGGCTTGTCGAACTGGATGAATACAAGCGACAATATCAGCAAAGGCGATCTGGATATCTTTACATTGATGCTCGACGACGCCTTGAGGAGAATGGAATTCTTATTATCAACACAACCATGTCTAAATTAGCTGGCGAAGTTAACTAACACATTTATTAAAATCAGTCGCTTTGATCTGTTGAGGTAATTAATTACGCGAAGATGTGATGTCTCTAGAACCCACCTGCTTACATTTCCCCAGTTTACATGAGATACTACAACACGAGATTCACAACTACCTCAGACCAAGAACAAACAATCTGACAGAACCTCCGTCTCCCTATCCCTGTAATACGACCATGCGGAGTCGAAAATTTCCCCATATCCTGCCCCATGCAAACGAGCGGAGGTTAGGAGCTACGCGGCACACCACGTTTCGTTACCTCTACAAATAGCTATATCACTGCGAAGCCGCGTAGAAGAAACTTTTAAAGTAAAAGCTGATTGGTTCTCTGGACGCGCTCCAGAGCGGGTCAGCGTACCTCCTGCTCTTATTCCCCCGCTATGAGCAACGACGAAGACGGAAGTAGACGGGTATCAACTGAAAGCTAGAGCAAGTACCTCTAGCTCAGCTTTATCGGGGTATCCATAGTCGCTGCATGGGACCAAAGACGGAGGTTCTATCAGATTATTTGTTCTTGCTGAGAAAACACTCTATACGAGTCTAAGAAAGGGGCACAGAGAGATTGCATCCTAGCCAACGAAAAAGGATCTGGCCTCGACTCGGAAGCTGCAAAAACCGACCAATATGATGCAAGACTTATTTGTGGCAAAGTTTGAAACCTCCAGGGTCTTAATTCTGGCTAAACTTTCCTCTAATACCGTGCTTAAACAGAACGGGTCGGAAAATCGTTTCTCAATAACTTACAGGTTCAGAGTAGTTACCTAACGTCGATACTTTAGTCTCAAATCCAAAAATTTAGTCAAACTCCCCGAGAACCCTATACTATAGAACCGTCGTAATAGTAAACTGTAATGCATCAGCTGAAATGTTTTTGTAATGAAAATTTGTGAATGAGTTGCTCACTACCTGGAACTTCCAAGAAAATACCATGCAGCCAAGTTTATAAAGCCAGAAAGTTGTGATAGACATTGCAGTGAAAGAACCGCACTAATTTGGAATGGAACTTGCAGCCTTTTGCTCTGTTCGTTATCTTTTTTTCGATGATGGTGCAGAAATATCCGTTTTCGACGGATAAGCTGCAATCTCTCTGCGCAACGACTCCCACTGACTTCTGTGTATAACGACCTCAGATGGCCGAACAAGGCTGAGGAATGCGAGAGTTCTTGTACTGTATATAGGCTATCACAAGGCGCAATCACGAACCATTATCACTAGGGCAACTATAACACTAGGACTAGGGATTATGGAACCAATATTAGTAAGCACAGCATCAACTAAACAGATTCACATGGAGGTAGCCAGGCGAGATACAATAGGTTGAGGCAGAGGCGTCACTACTGGGGGGGGGGGGGACGCCCCCCCTATGTTGTCGGCCAGTCGGTAAAAAATAGCGAGTCGGCGCGAAGCGCCGCAATTTTTAGTAAAAACGGTCGATTTTTCTTAGAAATAGTCGTTTTGTCGTAAAAACAGTCGGCTTTTCGTAAAAATAGTATTTTTTTCTTAAAATCGGCCGATTTTTCGTCAACACAGTCATTTTTTTCTTAATAATAGTCATTTTTACCCGCAAAAACAGTCGGTAAAAATGACCAGCCAGTCGGTAAATACCTTGTCCCCCCCCCAAACATTTTGGCTAGTAACACCTCTGGGTTGAGGCTGACCCGACTTCTTTGAAACCAGGTCGAAATTTGTACTACAGATCATTTGTACGGACACATTTTACTATCCCTATGGCAGTCATGGACTAGGACTACGAAGGATACGCGAATGGGTAGCTTTGGCAATATGTAACTCATCCCGCCCTTTCAGGTTTAACAAACTGCCAGTTCAAGAAAATAGCACAAATTCTGAAATTAACTATAACCACATATTTCACACTCATATTCTTTTATGTTTAGTTGACAGACTATTGTAGCAACAGTAGGTTTTGAGGTTTCTTTGATATTTAGAGCCGCTATTCTCCCAAATTGTCATTTGTGTGGTTGGAATCGCGCAACACTCCTTTATGTGAGCCCAAGTGTTACCAAGAACGGCTAACCCTGTAGGAGTACTGTCGTGTTTCCGTAATATCCATGCAGCCAAGCAGCGGATATCATCTTAAGAGTCCAGAGCGCATGTTACCTCTATGCTGCTATGATTACGTATAATAAGATATAATAAGATTGCAGCCCAACCGACGAAGACGGAAAGAGGCATAAACAAAATTGTAACTGTAAGGTAGAGGAATATCGACTTGGAGACTGAACTATCGATGTTTGTTAACTATGCTGAGCCTGTAAATTGTTGTAAAAGTTATTCTCACCATTTTCTACAGTTTTTTAGGAAAGTTTCATCAGAAATGAGAGCTCGAAAGCTACAAACTTTTAATACTAAAAACAAATTTTCCAACTGACGAGTTTCTGCACGATGCGCCACATTCTCCAATAGGATACGAGTACGAGACCCCGTTTTTGTGCTCAAACTCTGAAGCCTTCAAGCTCTCATTTTAAAGAAAACTTTAAAAAAAACCTTGTCAGGTTTCAGGCAATTTCCAGGCTCATAGTAGTTACCAAACATCGATAATTCATTCTCAAAATCCCTATACCTAATAATGCTAAATTATTTTGTGGCGCTACCTTCGATGATCGTGAAGAAATTTTCCGTTTTCGTCGTGCACGGCGTAATCTCTCTATAGCACAGGATCCGCCTCGGATCAGCAGAAGATTGGCGAAACGACCAGAATTTTGCAAGCGGCCTTATAACGGCAGATCTTCTAACCAACAGCCAAGATGAGTATATCATGATTATAACAACGGCCTTCCACTTGCATTATATCTCTGCTGTTGGCCACCAACCGCCAAGATTCAAGGATAGGTAGTTGAAAGCCGTTGTGAAACCAATTTTCGAACAACTTATTATGGGCCCTGATTATACAGGCATTATTACTATGAAATTGGGGAGAATATCTCTCTATTCAAGTATAGGCTGTGGAATGTCGTTGTGAATTACCGATACATGAACAACTGCCCTTGAATTTACACAAACAAACTATACACTGGCCTTCTAACGTCTGTTGCCGGATGTCGAAGACCTGAGCACACACGAAAAAACCAAAAATACCCGACGCTACTTCACAACCATCCTTTATGCACATTGTCAGTAGGCATATCTGCACCTGACTACTTCAAGAAAAAAACTCAATTTTCAGCAGCTCCGATACCAAAGAAATTGGTACAAAAAAAAAAAGAACGAGCTTACTTCATTAATCCTTCTTCACTAAACACTCCGGCTCGTCAGGGATTTCCAAGCCGTTACTCCTGCCACCTTCTTGCAAGGAATGGTTGGAATAAACGTGCAACGCGTTTAATGTTGGAACGTACTGATGAGCCGGCGGGGGGTGCGCGAACTGTTCCGGAAACCCCCGGACGAACTGCGGAAAACTCTGGAACTGGGACTGGACGGCGAAGGGTGAAACGCATGCGCGATTCCCGAATTCTCCGACGTAGAAGTTAGGGGGTGAGAAGGGGAAGGCTACATCACCGGAGCTTGGGCCTGGCGTTGGGTTGGACGGATCTGCGTACTGTGTCGGGGCACCTGACTTCCTGTATGCGATGGCGTTGCCCGGGTTCGCGTTGCGGTACTTTTTCCGAGCGGCGCAAAACCAGTTGGAAATCTAGAAAATAGTGTAGATGAGGCGGAATAAATTTATTAAAACTCGTTTCCTCCAGATTCCATGGCGAAATTGGGATATATTTTTATTTCGATGCGAAAATAGTACATTCGGGTCCAGTAGCGAAAATGAAACCTAGCCTAATGTAGTTAATTTGGAAGCATTATAACATTTGCTCTGTCCAAATCTCTCAATCTCAAAAGCGTTAGTTTAAACCAGGGGGATCTTCTAGGAACATGATTCAGTAGTACAAGGCTGGGCGATTTAAAACAAAGATCTTAGAAGACAAAATCCAAGAAAAACAATAATCTTTAGGCGGCGTACGAATAACAAAAGCTGTAAGCTCATATTGCACTTGCATGGGTTAAGATATATTGTCTGATCAAACATACTTTTCGACTTTGCGGTTAAGATGCGCGCTTTAAGGGAGCTAGAGAAAAAGTATTTTATTTTTGAACTTTGCTGTTACGATGCGCACTTTAAAGGCGCTAGAAATTCATGTGTAAGCAAAACCCTTGACGCAAAAACGATAACAGGCCCTTAGGGATCATTGATGTCAAAAGTATTTTTTTCACTTGATGATCACTTGATTTTTCACAAAATGCGCACTTTAAGGGTGCTAAGAAATAAATATTCAGCAGAACTCTTGTTTCACAAATGGGGTTGAGATGTATCGTTTGATAAAAAGTACTTTTCGACCTTACAGTTAAGATGCTTCATTTGTAAAGATGCTTCATTTGTTAAGATGCGCACTAGAACTTCATTTGTAAGCAAAACCCTTGAGGCAAAAATGATAATGGGCTCATGGAGATCATGAAAATGTATACTTTGCTTAAAAGTATTTTTCTTACTTTGCGGTCAAGATTGGTACTTTAAGGAATAGTCGGATTTGGAAAGTGGCGATTTCTAAGCCAATCTTGTCAAATCTATAATATTCGAGCCAAGTTTCATCGTCCTAGCACATCTGGAAGTGCCTTAACTCGCGATCACCGGAATTCCAGGCCACCCCCTCAACCCCCCCTTACAGTCGCCGGAGCCAATCCGGTTCCGTAAATGATTTATCCACAGCATCTGTTTGTTATTCCCACAAAGTTCCATCCCGATCTCTCCAGTCTAAGCCGGTCACGTACCCCCCCCCCCCCCAATTGTGGTCGGATCCGGTCCGGACACAAGAAAGATCACCAGAGACATGTACTCTGTTCAGTTATCAAATTTCACTCGAATCCGATCACCCATTCCAAAGTTACGCATGACTCAATATTCCGGATTCCCCTCCCTCCACCCCCCCCCCTACGCATGACTCAATATTCCGGATTCCCCTCCCTCCACCCCCCCCCCCATGACTATCGGATCGAGTAAATTTTTATTTACAAGTCAGTTTGATCGGGTCCCTGATACGCCTCTCAAGTTTCGTCGTGAAAATACCCAAAACCGCCATCACCGGAATTCCGGGAAACTCCCCTCCACCCCCCCCTTCCCAGTGTCCGGATCCAGTCCAAATGTATAAACGATTCATCTGGAGCAGATGCTTGTTCTTCCCAGCAAGTTTCACTCCGATCCCTCCATTCTAACTGTTTCTCGAGATTTTCGGTCTCCCCCCCCAACTCCCCCATAGCTGTCGAATCCGGTCCGGACTTCAAATGGGACATCAGAGGTATGCTATTTATTCAGTTATTAAGTTTCATTCCAATCCGATTACCCGTTCGAAAGTTACACACTACTCCAATTTTCCGGATTCCCCAGCCCTCCATTCCCCCCCAGGTGATCGGATTGGGAAACTGATTATTTCCAGGTTAGTTCGGCCAGGTCCCTGATGCTCCTGCTAAATTTCATCGTCCTAGCAGATCTAGAAGTACCCAACTCGAAAAAGTGTGACAAAAAATACTTAATTTTCAGAATTCCCCGGCCCACCACTCCCCCCCAGATGGTCGGATCGGGAAACTGATTACTTCCAGGTTAGTTATATCGGGTCCCTGATTTTCCTGCCAAGTTTCATCTTCCTAGCACATCTGGAAGTACCCTAACTCGAGAAAGTGTGACAAAAAAACTCGGACCGAGCGACCGACCGACAGACGGAATTGCGATCGGTATATGGCACTTGAGCCAGAGGCTGCAAGTGCCATAAAAAGTAAAACAAACTGGCTAATCATTTGGCAATGATTTTCTTTTTTTAAACTTTCTTTTTGACACACTTTTTTTTGCTTAAGAACTCTCCATATTTCCAAGAAGAAAAGTTGTGTCCGTCAAGATAAATGAATAGAACTGACTGAATACTTGTTATACCGGCGATCAAGAGCAACGACCAAAAAACGAAAACCGAAAGTAAAAAACTCTCACAACACACAATCGCTTCCTCGCACATCACGGCCTGTCCCTTCTTCATAAGTCACTTTTAGTATTTTTAGTCTCAATTTCAGTTTATTTTTATTTCTACTCTGCTATTCTATATTTTCAATAGGTTATAATAATAAATAAAGGATTACTCAAGATTCTGTTCTTTGTGAATAATGTAGGGTTTTCAGAAGAAAGAAACAGATCCAGTTGTGTTGATAAGAATCCTCCTGCTTGAACGATATGTTTTATCCCTCACATTGGCAATATAAATTAACTCATGCTAACAGATCAGAACATTATTTACATTTCCTCAAAACTGAGGAGTAACATAAACAATATGTAAATAAAATTATACCTAAAACAACTGATTGATGATCCGTTATCATCAATGTGAGTCCGGAAGCCCATAACAGGCATTAGACCCCCTCTGGTTTAGATTCTCCGGAAGGTGTAATAAGACGCAACACATCTGATAGACGGAGCAGTTGTGACCGAGAGGGAAAAAGATATGCCAAGAGGACAGGTCGGCCAAAAATGGCTATCATCACGGTCATGAAAAATCCGGCGGTGGCTAGCTTGACTGCGCAAAAGACCCGGAATAATCCAGCCTTCGCAGTTAAGTCAACTAAAAAGAAACCTCTCTGTCATGAATAATCCGGTGGGGCTAGCTTGACTGCGCGAAGCCAGGAAATTTGATAATCTCGAGGGTAATCTAGCATTCGCAGTTAAGTCAACTAAGAAGAAACCACTCGGCTCACAGGACACGACGTGATTCACTGTTTTCTGACCGAGACTTGTTTTATAGAAATACAGGACCTATCCTGCTGTACCTTATTTACTGCAAGTCCCGTCAGTTCCGACAGCCTTTCCTTTTCCTTTCGATCCGGGTAGGGATACAGATGGTGCACCATGAACCAGTTGAACAGAACCTGTAACAGAGAACTAGAGTTTACAAAAACAACTAGTTGTGTTTTCGCGGATCCCATGGTATCTGTTACCACGGTAATTGGATCTGCAATTAGTCGTTTTTGCAGTGACCGTGGTATCTGATATACGGTCCACTGCAAAAACGACTATTGCCGAAATTGCACTTTTCGAAGTCATCCCAAAAGAAAAACTGATATCCAGTTACATCACTAAGTGCTGAACTTCTTTATCACCCATTTGACAAATTTTGATGAAAGTGAGATGACTTTTCAGATACCACGACCAAATACCACGGTCGGACCGTGATGCCTGAATATCAGTTACCACGGTAACTGGCCAGACACCGCGACAACTGCAAAAACGCCTTTTGACCGTGGTATCAGATACCACGATAACTGCAAAAACAACTTTATACCGTATATCAGATACCATGGTACCTGCAAAACGCAACTATTGTGTCGGGAACATCTGTATCTCCCTTCTGGCAAAAGTGGCAAGCCTGCTCCGACTACGCAATTTTCCGACCCGAATAAGCCCCTGCTATAATCCAATGATAAATTGCCACCAGATGCGCTAGAGAAACAATAGTTGCGTTTTTGCAGAAACCATGGTATCAGATATACGGTCTAAAGTCTTTTATGCAGTTATCGTGGTATCTGATACCACGGTCAAAAGTCGTTTTTGCAGTTGTCGCGGTATCTTGCGAGTAACCGTAGTAACTGATAATCAGATATCACGGTCCGACCGTGGTATCTGGTCGTGGTATCTGGAAAGTCATCTCACTTTCCTCAAATTTTGTCAAATTGGTGAGAAAGAAGTTCAACACTTAGTGATGTAACTGGATATCAGTTTTTCTTTTGGGATGACTTCGAAAAGTGCAATTTCGGCAATAGTCGTTTTTTCAGTGGACCGTATATCAGATACCATGGTCAGGGGCGTCGCAAGTGCATTTTCGGTGGGGGGGGGGTGCAGAGCCAACATTTTACCGAATATCTCAAAAATTTTACCGAATCCTAGAAACTGAAAATTCGAGCTTTAAATTATGGAACAGAAAGGATTACGCAGGAAAAGTAACGTTAAAGGGCAGCATGAAAGACGATAAGCCAACTTAATTAAGCAGCGTTTTGGCGAATATATTGCCGGGCACGATTGCAGTAATAGCTTCCATCTATTATACCCAAGAGAAAAATAAATCTAGCACCGCAGGCGAATTTCAAAATCTTTTTTTCCTGCAGGCTAAAATTCAACTGCTTATTACAAATTCTATCATTTACCGTGGATTAAATACCGATGTTCTAAGGAGTTCCAGAAACCGAATGGGGCGACGTTCCGACAGCAGCAGCTACTGTTTTATAGTCAATACTACCCATGATCACATAAAGTGAGCGCCGCAGGCGAGATTTTTTTTTCCTGTAGGCTAAAATTTAACTGCTTATCTTACAAATTCTATCATTGACCGTGAATTAAATACCGATGCTCTAAGAAGTTCCAGAAACCGGATGGAGTGACGCTCCTGCAGCAGCAGCTACTCTAGCCTAGTCAATGCTACCGATGATCACATAAAGTGAGCACCACAGGCGAGATTTTTTTCAAGTTAGCTTTTTCCTGCCAAATTTGACTATTTACATCCAGATTTTAGCTTTTTATGTTTCGAAATCGCAATCCTAAAACTGTCTTAAAACCCCAATCAAATGACGTGCCCTTTGGCAAAATAGAGAATATTGCGAAAAGCGCCGCAGGCGGAATTTTCGAAACATTCATGATTAAATCTTCTTTTTGGGATCCAAAATCAAAATAAGGACTATCGATGAGATCATAAATCAGTTCTTTTGTCTGCAACCAGTGCTTCACTCGACCTCTTCCGAGTTTCGAGGTTCGTGGTAACTCCCGAATGGCAATTATACCGAATCCCAGTTATTATACCAAATAAGTTGAGACCGATAGCATGTTCGAGATTCTGTATAACTACCGTATCTCGGTTATTATACCGAATTGTTTTGATATCGAAACAGTACCGAATAATTTTCGTATTCGGTATAATTTCGTCGAAACTGGAACAAAAGCAGGGATTCGTGGTAAATACCGGATCCTGAAAATTATACCGAATAAATTACCGAATCCCAATTACGATACCGAATAATTCTGGACCGATACCGTATTCGGGATTCTGCGTAACTACCGAATCTCCATAAATATACCGAATAGTTCTGGCATCGAACAATTACCAAATAATTTCAGTAAATTCTGTCCCCGAATTCGTGATAACTACCGAATACTGGGAATTATATCCCGATCATTATACCAAATAGATTTGTACCGATAGCCTATTTGGGATTCGGTATAACTACCGAATCTCCATAAATATACCGAATAGTTCCGCTATCGAAAAAATACCGAACAGTTTTAGTAAAATTTTGGGCCGGAGGCCCAAAATTTGACCGAATCTCAAAAAGGTGGGGGGGGGGGGTGCTGCACCCCTCGCACCCACCCCTTGCGACGCCCCTGACCATGGTAACTGCAAAAACGACTAATTGCAGATCCATTTACCGTGGTAAGATACCATGGTATCCGCAAAAACTCAACTAATATCAATCAAAGGTGAGATCTTGGTATAAGTTTTCTGAAGGGGGAATAAGGCTTTCGGGTCATCCCGAGTCGCGCATTGGCCCCCTCGAAAAGTCAACCAGCAGTCAGCACTGAAGTTGGAAGCCAGAATTGACAAAAGGATTGACAGAACCGAGTTCGGAAGAGCACAAATAGAGGCAGGGGCATTTTATGAAGTTTTAAACATGACTAGGCCTAAGAGGAATTGAAAAAAGCCAAATAAACCTGGGTAAACGCACACCGAGAAGTAACGTGTCATTGTTTACTTTATGCTGGCGCATCTAGCGGCCAAAAAAGAACTAATCTGGAAGGAATTTCATGGAAAGAGTATGGACCGATTACTGTTTACCGTATCCGTAACTTATGCATTGTTACGTCTCTCAAAACGGTGTACAATCGATCAGGTATTAGCACCCGTTCAATATAATAATAAAACAAAATCGCACAAAAAGCCCGAGGCCACAGCATTGATGGTAACAAAAAAAAATCACTTGAATCAAAAGAATCAACTGAGCTATAGAAAGAAAACTTCCTCTGTGGGTCACTACATTGATGAACCATGAAAGCACGTAATTATAATAGCGCTACTCATTCACACTGCCATTTATTCAGCTTACACTTCCCCTGACAGCCCCCCCCCCTCCAATAAAAGAACAAGACCAAAGGTTCCGATGGGATCCCAAAAATTGAATATCTGATCCAGACAAATAGGTTTTGTCTTCGCAAGATCCAGTGTTAAGGTCTGGAAGTGCATCCGATAAAACCAGAAAGGCTATTTGGCTACAATATTCACGACTAGAAACGAAGCATTTATTTAGACCGTCCAAAAGTTCCCGGTTTCAGCCGGATTCCAGACGAACTATATATCCGGCAAAAAAAAATTGTCATATACGAATTCAGCATCTGTTCTTGCCCCCAAATCGGACATCTAAACAACTACAAACACAACTTTTGCTTTCAAAAATTTTTTGAAAGCAAAAAAATTCCGACCTAAACACTTGTCCGAGTAGAAAATGCTTTTCATATAAAGATTCAGCATGTCTTCTTACCCCTGAAACGAACATCTAATCAACTTCAAATTAAACTTCTACTTTTAACAAACTTTCCGGTTTTGGCCGGATTCCGGACGAACTACTTGTCCGGCAAAAAAATGATTGTCATATACGGATTCAGCATCTCTTCTTGCCCTTAGATCGAACATCTAAATCAACTTCAAATAAACTTTTACTTTCAACAAACTTTCCGGTTTCGGCCGGATTCCAGGCGAACTACTTGTCTGGAGAAAAATAACTTTCATATTCGTGTTCAGCACATCTAGTCAACTTCAAATAAGACTTCTACTTTTAACAAACTTTCCGGTTCTGGCCGGATTCCGGACGAACTACTTGTCCGGCGAGAAAACGGTTTTCACATTCTTGTTCAGCATGCCTTCTTACCCCTATAACGAACACCTATCAACTTCAAATTAGACTTCTACTTTTAACAAACTTTCCGGTTTTGGCCGGATTCCGGACGAACTACTTGTCCGGGGAGAAAATGGTTTTCATATTCGCGTTCAGCGTGTCTTCTTACCCCATAATCGACTATCACGTTGGCTGTTTAATTTTTTTTTTTGCTTGCCCCTTAGTTTAAACCCCATCCCCCACCCCTAAATGTAAAGCTACAGGGCCCATCTACGAACTCGACCTTACTCTTGACCCAAAGAATCCCCACAACAAGTTTCATCAAAATATCTCACTGCCTTCGAGAGTTATCGTGCTTACAGACAGACGGACGGACGGACGGACAGACGGACAACTTTTGCGATGTCATAGGTATCCCTCCACTTACGTTTTGGGATCCCAAAAACCAGGGGAGACTTTTAATTTTACACTTTCATTTCCCAAATAAAGCTTTCACACTTGAGTTTAAGCCGATACTGAGTTCTTCGTTTGCTATTACAACGAAAACTGTGATAGGAGCCAGCAAAAGAAAATAGGTGGTGACAAATTTAGTTAAGTGTTCAAAGAAGCATATTTATGTATGCTTCTATATTTATATACATTATATTTATACAAATATATCATATTTATATATACCGTATTCTAATTTGGCCTACCTTTTTAGCAGCTGGGGAAATAGCTGCCGACCATCTGGGCTTTGGAACACGCCCATCAGACAAAGCTTCGTCACCATCCTTTCGTCCCTTTGAACATGCCTTCGACTTTCCCCGACGTTTCCCGCCAGTCTCCGGGAGTGACTCAACCGTCGAACTAGGGACTGCGACTGACTGAGTCGGTTGAGAGGGAAGACGGAAAGCAGCAGCAGAGCTTCGCGGTGGAAAAATCTGCGCAACCAGGTCAGGTGTCAGAAGGCTCAAACTCGATGCGGAAGCGCAGTCATTGCGCATACTTTCTTGCATGGTTGCTACCATTCTCCGATGGTCCATGAAGCTGTCCTCCGCCCGACTCACGTACTGGAAAGTGGGAGTGAAGACGTCTATGTAGCTCTGGCTCAGGTCCATGTAGGTCTTGTTATCCCACCTTGAATATGCTCTAGTGGCTGGGACACCGAAGGAAGGACAATGTCCTGAGGACTGCTGGAGAAAGAGGCGTTCCTCGCAACCGTCTCTGCAGGAAGCGATATGTCTATTCGGATCAGAATGGGACCTTTCCTGCTGGTCACACAACAAAGATTCGTCATAGGGGTTGTTCACTTGAAACGGCATACTACTCCAATCACACGCAGCAAACCTATTGGTAGTGGGTTGGGACAAGAACAGATCAGGTGACACTTTCAGGTCTTCAGTTTGTGACCGAGTCAGTTCATTCGCTTGAGAGTCGGCTGCTTCAGGTCTAGTCCATCCAGAAACTGCAACATCCTCAGACGGATGTTCTGAGGCAGTTACTGGATCAATCATCGATGGCAAACTGGTATCCACTTTAAGTTGATTGCTAAATAGCTGGAAAGACATTATCTTCTTACTAATTGTTGCAGCTTCTCCTTCTTCTATATCAGCTTCTTTGTACACTTTTTCATCCACTTGGTCCGATCCAGACGCTTCGTCCTTTTCCTCCCTGAAAAATTATGTCATCACAGACTACTATAGAAAAAATTGAACATTTTTTGATAATATTAACTTTCAAAGAAATTTCATTAATACATTTCCAGGCATCGATCTGAGGTGTGAGGTGTGATCGTTCTGAGGGATCAATTTAAAGTTTAACCGAAAAGGGCTGGGATAGGACAATCTAGTTACCCATCCCTTATTCACTTAAATTGGCTTGAAGACCCGCTGAAAATGCGTTACTTCGTTGTTCCGCTATTCACGAATAACCGATCTTCAAATAGTGGGATTTCCTTGTGATTTGTGGTATTCTATGCGCTTATATTTTTGTTGTATGCTTTACGAGAAAGATTTATGATTTTTATTTGTTCAGGCACTAAGCAATCTTCACCAATCTCACCACTGCCCACTGAAAAGCCGCGTCTGTTAAATTTCCCACGTCATAGTAGAATTTACACTGTGGGGACGGCCGCAGATATTCTGAATGTCATAACTAGAGCAGATAGTGGAAGATAAAAAAATCGCTTTGCAGAATCCAAATAATTCAGTGTATTCGGTCAAATGACACAAAAATAAGTCTGCTTTTCAGTTAAATTTTAATGCTGCGTAATCCTGGAAACTAAAAGCCATTTGCAGTATAGGCCACTTTGAATCCAAAGGTCATTGATTTTAGTGTACAAATAAAACGAACTTGAACATTTTGCCGAAAGATATTGCCATAACTCCTGTCTTTTCCAAGCCTTTATATTATTAAGGCACATTAAATCGTCGCGACCACAGGCCACACACAAGAAAAGGATAGTAGGCCATCTTTGTTTTCAGCATCCTAGGCCTAGCTATGTGAAAAAGGTTGACTTCGACCATGAAAGGTAGATGGCGTTGTTACTGGACCTACTCTAGTTGGTTGGCTAATCGTTTGTTGGATAATTTAACAGACCAATAGGGAGCAGGGTAACGGGAATATGTGTAGAGTAATTTCCGGAATGATATAGACTGCATTGTTTTTTTTAAAGAGAGCGACTGAGTATTCCCAAGGTCAATTAGCTAACTGGCCTAGAACCATAGAACACGCAAATTATTAACTCGGCAACGGGGCAAACAAAATCCGACAAAAAGGGTGATTCGCCCGCGTGGGAGTCCGTACTCCCTTTGCACAATACAAGACCTTCTAGTGCCTTGCGACCCCCCCCCCCACACAAAACAATGGGAAGAAACAAATCATGCAATGCCTGATTCCGAGCATATGCATGGTAAGTGAAGACCAGTTTTGGCCAGGGTGTGGCTGGGCCACTTCTCAGTCTCACCAAGAACAAATAATCTGAAAGGACCTCCGTCTCCCTATCTCAGTAATATGACTATGCGGAGTCGAGTATTTACCCGCTACGAACGAGCGGAGGTTAGTAGCTTCGCACTACATCATGTTTCGTTACCTCTACAAATAGCTAAATCGCTGTCAACCCGCGGGAGAGGAAAAGGAGAAGTCGAAGCTGATTGGTTCTATGGACGCGCTCTAAAGCGGGTTAGCGTGCGGGGTACGCATCCTTCACCATTTCTTGTGCGATAAGCAACGGCAAAGACGGAAGAGGAGTATACGGGTATCAACATCAGCTCAAAGCTAGATTAAATACCTCTAGGTGCGCTCACTTTTGTCAGGGTTTTCATAGTCGTTGCATGCGACTAAAGACAGAAGTTCTATCTTGATTATTTGTTCTTGGTCTCACTGACTGTTGTTCTAGCGATCTAAGACTTACCAAATTTCAAAACCCCATCCTCAAAGGCACCATATGCAAATCTAAGTTTCCTCATTTTATGGGAGTTCCGCCCACTGCAGAACTGAACTTACCAGTCTTAATATCTAAATTACGAAACACAACACACATGAGTGATTATAAGACTTACAGTACCAAATTTAAAACCCCATCCTCAAAGGCTTACTCTACCATATGCAAATCTATGTTTCCTCATTTTATGGGAGTTCCGGCCACTGCAGACGCTGAACTTACCACAGCCTTAATATCTAAATTACGAAACACAGCACACATGAGTGATTATGATTAGTAGCTTAATGGTAGGTTAGTCAGTATTTTATCCCATTAATGAAATCACCTCCGTTTTCGCCAGTATTTCGTTTTGTAGTTTACAGATCCTTCCTGCTGAGGACCCCCTTAGGGGGTACAAAAAAACAAATTGCTCATCAGGATATCACCCACATTGACGTAGGTGCAATAATTTCGGATAAATATAGACGTAAACAACACTAGGCCTTGCAATAGTGTTGTGAGCAGCTAGCCGCAAAAACTGCAATCCAGCAGAAAAGTATATAACCTTTGGATCACTCTCTAAAGAGGACCATCAGAATTTCTAGTGCATGTCACGCTCCAAGACTGGAATGATATCACCAACATACAGTTTACTTAATCATACTAAATCAACAAAACTAGATGAGAAGTTTTACCTTTTAAATGGGAGGGATGTGCTGGGTTGACATTCCATTTGCAAAAAGTCAATACCTGGAACTCAGGATGACTACGTATTGAGAGTGGGAGAACACAGAAACAAAAGTTACACTCAGACATGATCTTTTTGATTCTGGTGATTAGTGGTGATACATTAAAGAACCTCCTTGTCCAATAGCTGGTGTCATTGTATAGGTTGGCTAGTTAAGTTGCATTATGCAAACAATTCACCCAACTGAGAGATCTTGGTTGAAAGTAGTCATGGCTATTATTTCTGTTTAATATATTTCTCTTAAGAAAGAGAGAATACCAGCACAGACTACACTGTAAACTTTAGAAACTCGAATCACATTTCCATTCAAAAGTGTCTATGTGAATTATAGTTATCTCTATGAATTACAGCTATCTTAAAGGACACCTGAACGATCCTACCATACTTCCATGAACCCCTCAGATCGTCCTTCACAGTACCGGTACAGAGAAGACGAATTTTTCGCTCCGTGATTTCAGCGCTATCCACTCTTGAAGTTCTAAGTCTCCCTATGGCGATTCGTTACGACCTCCCAAGACAAATTTAGCGCCAATATTTAAACTGTCATTATCGCATGGATAAACGTACGTTGATAACGCATGGATGGATAAACAGCGCATGGATGGATAAACGCATGGACTGTTACGGCGTGGACTGTTACAACATGAACTGTTACGCATGGACTGTTTCAACTGTTACGGCGAGCGTTACGATCAAGACAAGTCGGAAAAAAGGCTGAAAATTACAGCACGGTGAAACTTCATCCGATTTAGTCCGGTTTTCGAGAGACAAATGGTAAGCAGTATGTAAAAGTGGCAATTTAGGGTGTTAGACTTCATTCAGATGACCTTCTAGTATTTGCATTTTTTTTTACTCTCACAGTAGAAAATACAGCCTGAGAATAGCTGAGTGTAGCCTACCGTAACCTTAAATAATCAATTCAAAACAATCAAAAATTCTGAAATCCGAGGGGTTTTCTCAAAGCTGATATGAAATGGTTCAGAGAAGGGTTCAATTTTTATTAAATTAAAAAAAAATTCAAAGCACAAGATACCCCAGACATTTGAGGTTGCAAATTAGGGAGGGTTAAGGGTTTGGTATTTTTCTCATCCCTAAAGCAGACATTTTGTTTAGTAAATACAATTAGAAAGGCAGATGGTCTGTATTTTAAACAATAAGATGATAGTCTGCAATCCATAATAAGAAAACCTGCACAACACTCCCACACCAGCAACATATATAGGGATGGCAATCTACCACAAACCCGTGATTTTTAAAGAGGTTATGTCAAATAGTAGTTCTCCCAGGCCCTAGGCCAGGGCCATCCTAGCCCAGGGCACCTAGGCTAGGCTATATCAAATGCTGGACAGGTCACTCTAAAACAGCCTAACAATACAAAAAAATATTTTTTGAGTAGGCTAAGTTATTCAAAAGGCACACTACTGGCAAACTATCACCAGACTACCACTATAAAAGAATCGCTTCACATTTGGTTGGGCCAAATTCAAGTGCTCTGCATTTCGCACAAGATTGCATTTTTACACTACCTCGATTTTTACCGCGAAAATGTTATAATGAAATGTACAAGCTGTCTTGACAGTCAAGAGGCAAAATATGACTTTTTCAAAGTCATGTTTCCAAAAATATTCAAATTCTGTGCCTTTTTCTCCATTTGGAGCTATTTTGAAATCCTGTTTACTGGCTATTGACATTGCTAACTCTTCCTTTTTCATTATTTTGAAGTTAATCTAGATAGGGTTAGAATAAAGTAATCTTGTTTGAAAAGAAAAATAAGTTTAACTAGAAATGCTGAAGCAATAATTATTTATCCAATAAGTTATGTAAACCATTCAACTAGCCTCAATCTAGTATTTTTGTCATATTTGTTGGTTCCTTTTTAAGCCAGATTGATTATTCTAAAGGAAAGACTTATCTGGAAATTTGAAATCTTGTCTGAGACAGTGAGGAGGTTGGATACCCCTCCTGACTCCTGTCCTTTGTCTATGATCTGCCAATGCCCAGTCATAAATTTTGCCCAGAAATGAATGAGACATGCAGGAAAAACACAAGGTTCAGGATAATTAGCATAAGTGGAAATACTGAGTACGATTCAGTGTAAATCTGTTTCTGTGTTCAATGACCAACCAAGCCACGCCATTAACCTCGTTTTTCATCAAGTTGAAAACTGCGCGGAACATCGGCGACATTGATGAAAAGAATGAACATAAATTTTCTAGATGGCGTTTGGGTGTAACACTCTTCCAATAAACTTTCTGGTAGCTTCGCTGTTTACTCAATGAGTATTGATTTATTTAACCCAGCGGCAACTGTCACCAGCAATAAAGGAATTATTTTTTTTAGAATTGACAGAGAATTGACATTAATAGACATTTACCAGAAGTCAAGGTTAGTGTATAGTTTGAGAACAGTAGAGGTATGCTTATGTGAACGTTCGTTGACTTCGGGCTTTGCCATTTTCATTCACTTGCCGTGTCTAAAGCTAACCACCAGGTATATTGGATCTTCAGTCTACCATTTAGCCGAAAACTGCAGTGTTCACGTTAAAGTAACTGTTCGTATAAGCATACAGGAGGGGTATCCAACCTCAGACAGACAAGATTTCATATTTCCAGAGAAGTCTTTCCTTCAGAATAATCCATCTGGCTTAAAAAGGAACCAACAAATATGACAAAAATACTAGACTGAAGCTAATTGAATGGCTTATGTATTGGATAAATAAATACTGCTTCAATATTTCTAGGGTACGAGCGGCGGTAGTCGGGCAGCAGATAAACATGGGCACTACACTAACCAGTTGCTGCTAGCGCCCGGCCAAGAGTTAATCTCGGGCACTTGGTTTTTGCTACCTGATTTTTCTTCCTCGTGAAGGAATTTTTGAAGGAACCAACAAATATGACAAAAAAAATACTAGATTGAAGCTAACTGAATGATTTACATAGTCGATTAATAAATACTGCTTCACTGTTTCTAGTTAAACATATTTTTCTTTTCAAACAAGATTACTTCATTCTAACCTCACCTCGATTTAGGTAAAAATGATGAAAAAGGAAGAGTTAGCAAAGTCAATAGCCAGAAAACAGCCTTTCAAAACAGCTACAAAATAGAGAAAAGGCACAGAAGTTGAATATTTTTGGACACATGACTTTGAAAAAAGTCATATTTTGCCTCTTGACTGTCAGGACAGCTTGTACATTTCGTTTTAACATTTTTGCGGCAAAAATCGAGGTAGGCTAGTGTAAAAACGAGGTCAGGTACCTCTCCTGTATTCTTTTGTTCTGCTGAAGCTCAGTGTTCATCAACGGTTGCCGTCTAAAAATCAGCAGCTAAAGTAAAAGCCAGGTAAAACCGAATTGAAGCCGCCCGAGTTTAAGCGTGACTGCCCGTGATTATCTGAGCACAAAAAGAACCGCCCGTGAAAATAGTTTTGGGTGGAATATGCGAAAATCAGGGGGAGGATTCTTGTTTGGCAACAGTGGTGTCAATAAACAGCAAAAAGAAGCGCGATTTTCAGACGAATTTTTCAATGCGTAAATGAGGTCTGTAAGTTGAGTCGTTTAGTTTTTAAGGTGATTCGAACTGCCCGACTACCGCCGCTCCTACCCTAGTTAAACATATTTTTTTTTCAAACAAGATTACTTTGACACTTTGTTCTGAACTTGCCTCGATTGACTTAAAATGATGAAAAAGGAAGAGTTAGCGAAGTCAATAGGCAGAAAACAGCTTTTCAAAACATCTACAAGATGGAGAAAAAGGTACAGAATTTGAATATTTTTGGACACATGACTTTGAAAAAGTCATATTTTGTCTCTTGACTGTCAGGACAGCTTGTACATTTCATTTAACATTTTCGCGGCAAAAATCGAGGTAGTGTAAAAACAAGGTCAGGTACCCTTCCTGTAGTACAGGCTGTACCTCTACTGTACAGTATGCTTGTGTGAACGACTTACAAAAACGCAAGAGTGTTCAAAAAGGCCCGAAAAAGGTTAGAAGCTAAAGCTGAAAAGGGAAAGCCAAAAGCCAAACAATGACTAGTATCTGTGCAAGACACTCCTTCAGCCCAAGCTGATTGGGTAACCAAACTCCCCCATAAAAAAACATCAGATGGGGTTTGAGGACATATCACATTGCCAACATTGGGTAGATTTCAGACATACGAAAGTTATTCAAGGTTGATTAAAGGCAGAAATGCCTTCTGTATTAGGAAATGATGCTAAATTATCACCAAAACATAATCTAGCTAGGAGGCCCTTCACAGACTAGAACCAGAAACAAGACTATCGCATGTTTCCCCATCATATCTTCACTGCTACGCAGTTCCCAATGAAAAATATCCGAGAATTAGTTGTATGGAGTAGTATGAAAAAGTAGCATGCAGTAGTAACTGTTGCTACTACATGCTACTACTAGCAAACTGGATGCTATTGGATACTACTACACAAGATTAACCCAGTCGGAGGCATGTTTATCAGAGTATTCCATACTACTACATATCACTAATCAAACTACTCCATACTACTATATACCATTCCATGCAACTTTTTCGTACAACTACCATACTACTACACAGTCAAAGAATTTTTCATCGGGTTTGATCCAGTCAACCACAAACCCATAATTTTTGGATACCCTATGCCAAACGCTGGATATGCCCGGCGTTTGGCATAGCCTATGCTTAACCCTGGACACCCTATGCTGAACGCCAGATAGCTGCCTGACCTACCTCACTTAGGTGAATTATGATTGGTTGATTTTTGAGCTTCACTCAAATCATCAATATTTGATTGGGCCCCAGTATCCGGGATTTGGCATAATGTATCCAGCGTTTGGCACAGGCTTTCACAAAATCAGGGATTTGTGGTAGACTGGTTTGATCTTGGTTATATTTTAGGCTATATTCTGGCAACCAGTTGTTAGATGATCCCAAAATGCAGTGGAAAAGGATAATCCCCTGAAGAATTTTTGTTCTTGGTAAAGTGCCGTTGCAGCTGGGCTCAGTGCAACCAAGGCTGGAGCACATTACCCCTATATTGGGGCATACCTCATATACCAAACACTATGCCCAAACTTGGATTTGTGCACAACTGGTGTAAATGGTTGTTCAAAGAACCCCACCTCATTTATTAGGTTTTGCGTTTTATGGGTCCATTTACTGATTTCAGCCTATGGTCCAAATGTAGCCTATCAATGGAATATGTTAGCTGACCTATAGTCATCTGTGCACCCAGACACTGCCTTTTGATAATGGTAGATTACCCAATGAAAAGTTATCGAAAATTAGTTATGTAAAGTTTTTATGTTGTAGTAGCTTGCAGCAGTAACTGTCACCAATACATGCTAATTCGGGACGTACTATATGCTATATGGCAATAAGTAGGCTATCACTTTCAACTAGCCGACGAAATTATCCGAGGAGGACTTAAGATACATTTGACCCCCAAAACAACGCTAGTACTCCTGGAAGTGGAAATCAGAGATATGAATACCCAAGTTCGCCTCCCGTACATCGTGGAGTGACTGAAAAACTTAAAAAAGGACCCCTCTTGTTTATTCTGCCTTATATAGTATACCTAGCTCAGTTATGGAATCACAAGCTCCTAAACTCCCACCTTTCACCATTTTTTCGTTTTGTGCCTACAATTTTTGGCGCTTTTTCGTGTGTGCCGAGTTTTGCCCATCGCGCAACGCAAACTTTGACGGAATGAGAAGCTTGAAAGTGTTGTTTTTGGGATCCCAAAACGTAAGTGGCGGGATACCTATGACATCGCAAAAGTTGTCCGTCTGTGCATCTGTCCGTCTGTCAGCATGATAACTCTCGAAGGGATTGAGATATTTTGATGACACTTGGTGGGAGGATTCTTCGGGTCAAAGTACAAGGCAAGTTCGAAGATGGGTCTGTAGCCCTATATTTGAGGGTGGGGGTGGGGTTTCAAATTAAGGGGCAAAAAAATATTCTTTGAAATCTATTCAGATAGTTGATTTAGGGATAAGGAGACAAGCTGATTCGGAATCTGAAAGTTATTTTCTCACCGGACTAGTAGTTCACCCGGAATCCGGCAAAAACCGGACACAAAATTTGTCGACCATAGTATGTAGCTCTGCGCGCGGATGAGGTGCAGAGCGCCTAATCAATGTACGTAAGAGAGAGAGCTAGTGTCATCGAAGGTCGAAGGGGTTGGTACATGGGAAAAGAGTAGGTGGTTGCGGGCTGTATAATAGTTGGAAAGTCTAGAGGGGTTGACAACTTCAGTAATAGGGTACCATACGCACTGAAACCAAAAATAGGCGGATCCAATTGTGAGACAAGTAGGGGACTTCTAATGGTCTCATGGTCTATTAATAGGCTGTTAGACCATAATCATCTTCGACAATGAGGGGTTAGCAGTTTTGTCTACTTAGTGTACCTACAATTTGTTCCTGTGCTTTATATGGTACGAACAATTTGGTACCACGTCTATCACGAGGACATGGACTCGTAAGTAAGAATCGGTTGCTAGAATCTTTGGTGATGGGGGGTTGCCAACTTTTGCGAGTTGGTATACCTTTTTATTTTTTGCCAGTGTATCTCATGGCAAGAACGATACGGTACCATATCTATCACGGGGAGATGGACTTGTAAGTAAGAATCGGTTGCTAGAAGGGCTTCGCGAGGGGCTTGAAACTTTAAAATTTGATCTGTTTCTAAATATTACAAGTAAAGAGTATTGATCGATCATTATTATGTATTAGATTTAAGGGATCCCATCGACACCTTTGGTCTTGTTCATTTTGAAGACATGTTACACCATTAGGTCCATCTTCCATCATGTATTATATTTTTGGGATCCCATCGACACCTTTGGTCTTGTTCATTTTGAAGACATGTTAGACCATTAGGTCCATCTTCTGTTTTGGACTTCTTTTGTTTTGCTTTGTTTCCCACTTTTTTCACCACGGCGCGTTCGGTTTTCAAATGTTTTGCGCACAGCCGCCGCGTCGGAGAGCATGAAGGCTGGTTGGAGTCGACAAGCGTTAACAAGAAAATCGCTAATTTCACGTGGAAAGTAATGGTATTTTCATAAAACAACATTTCTGATCTATTTCATAGTGAAAAGATAATTTCTAGTAAGTTTTGCTTTCACAAAAGCTTGAAAAAATACAACCTCCTAACCTTCCACCATGACCAAAACACTCTAATGTCCCACAGAGACACAGGCGACTACTCACTCACTACCATAAACATAGAATGGCATTATCGGTGAAAGGGAATTCGAACCCAAGCCCTTTCCGCAGACAAAACCACCAAAGTTAACCAAACTCGGGAAATTCTGTACGATGCCTGTGACCCAATCAAGTAGCAAAAATCGCAGCCGGTCCAAGATGAAATCAGCATGATATTTAATTCCTTTAATTCCCAGCGATTCCAACGAAGTAACCGCCACAATTAGATAGGCTACTTATAGTTCCTAGAAATTTTGTCAAAGCTTCTTTTTTCTAGCTTTAGCCGAAAAAGGGACCCTTGCCAAGAAAGGCCGAAATATCTCTAGAATAATTATCAGCTGACTGACCCATTTAGGGCAGGCAAAATGATGTGGATCATGAGTTGTGAGTTGCTTTTCCGGAATCGAAATGTTACTGATGGGATACCTAATGCTCGGGCCCCACTATAGTTACACCTGGTAGTAACGCCGGTAATAAGACCGTTTTACGGTCGAAACTGGGAAGAAAGAACGCTGAAAACGTAAAACAGTCGAAATAGAAAAATCCATCTCAGCCATTTTGAAACGTAACTTTGGACCAATCACAGACCTAAATCGCTGGCTTTTGCAAGTTTTGTTTACCTTTGAGTGATGATGGTGGTGACATGACTTGACAATCCCAAGTGTGACCAGGATGTAACGTAAAAAGCAGGTAATAACCTAATTAACGAACCAAATTAAGTACAGATGTGACTGAATATGGTTGTCTGTCTGGTTGGCCGTCTGATAGCGCGATAACTCTCAGTGGGTTGAGACATTAGCTGCGTTTTTTACTGTCATCCAGTTAACCGACCTGGAAGATTTACCACTATAAGCCGTTTTCTTCCTTCGGTTAACCGACCTAATTCCTTATAAGCTGTTTTTTCGTCGCCGTTTGTCGGTCGGTTAACCGACTTGTGGACTGAAGCTGGAGCTCCGTCCGACCGACCTACGTTCGTTTTCAGGCAGGAAATTCGAATTGTTCATGTAGAATGCGAAATAAGCCGTTTTTTGTGCCGTCGGGCGAACTGGATGGGATTTCGAAAAAACGGCTTGTAGAGTGGTAAATAGGTCGGTTAACTGGAGGACGTAGAATTGGCAAAAAACGCAACTATTGATGGAAGGACCCGTTGGGTCAGAGGTCAGAAAGTACAGGTCAAGCTGGTAAATGCACCCCGCCGACATATCGATGGGTAACAAGATAAGGCGTAAAAGGAATTTTATTCGAGCTTTGATAATGTCTGTTTAGGGGTAAGGAGACATGCTGGGTCCTTTTTTTTTATCTCTACGGACAAGTAAATTCCCCGAATCCAGCAAAAAAAAAAATTGTTGGGAATAAAAGTGTTTGTATTAGCGCAAGAATAAATACTGAATCCTTATGCGCTTTTCCGCGGTATCATTGTGGGCCACACACTTCTGAGTGTTTTTCGCGGAAACACGATTGTGTGCCACACAGTCGAGCCACAAGTTGAAACTCGCGGAAACGTTGTTTCGTGTATTTTTGGGGGCGGTGATTTCAAATGTCTGAAAATGAAGATAATTTTCAGATAAAATCTCTATAGATAGGTCAGTTTATGTCTAAATGCTGGAGAAAGTAGTTAAATTTACTGTTACGACATTATTTTGCTGCTAAATTTGAATTTCCCGCCAGAATCGAGCCACAAAATCGACAATCACCTCGGCAATTGCTTGTCGAATTTGAGCCACAAAAATCTTGTTGGTCGCGGAAACACACTTGTGGGCCGTACAGAAGGTCACGGAAACACTCATTTCGAGCCGCAATCGACCCAAAAACTGTTCATGGGAACACGGAAAAACGCCTCATGTCTGTTCGGCGGACAGGTTGTGTGACGTCGGTATGAATACGCTTCTCGCAGCCGGATAAGAATTTTCTCCTTCGCTCTGAAATTCGCAAATGTCTCCATAGTGACGCGAATTTCGCATGCGAAATCTTATCGGACTAGGTAGTTGCGTTTTTGCAGATATCATGGTATCTGATACCACGGTTTAAAGTCGTTTTTGCAGTTATCGTGGTATCTGATACCGCGGTCAAAAGGCGTTTTTGCAGTTATCGTGGTATCTAGCCAGTTACCGTTGTATCTGATATTCAGATACCACGGTCTGACCGTGTAAATGATCGTGGTATCTGAAATTAAGTCATCTCGCTTTCATCAGTTTTTTGTCAAATTGGTGGGAAAGAAGTTTGGCACTTAGTGGTGTGACTGGATATCAGTTTTTTATGGCACTTGCCTTCCGGCCAAGTGCCATATACCGATCACTTTTCCGTCGGTCGGTCGGTCGGTCTGTCGGTCGGTCAGTCCGGTGATCGCGAGTTAGGGTACTTCCAGATGTGCTAGGACGATGAAACTTGGCAGGCATATCAGGGACCCGACCAAACTAATTTAGAAATAGTCACTTCCCCGATCCGACCATCGTGGGGGGAGGGAGGGGAGCCGGAATCCGGAATTTAGGGGCATGCATAACTTTCAAACGGGTGATCGGATCTTAATGAAACTTGATATTTGGAAAGACGTCATTTCTCAGATGTCCCGATTCAGGTCCGGATCGAATCCGATTAATGTGGGGGGGGGAGTCGGAGGGAGGAACCGGAAATCATGTGACACGCTTAGACTGGAGCGATCGGGATGAAACTTGGTGGGAGGAACAAGCACATATCCTAGGTACGTCATTGACAGACCCGGACCGGATTCGTGCACTGTGGTGGGAGTTGGAGGGGGGTTCCGGAATTCCGGTGATACGGAGTTAAGTTACTTCCAGGTGTGCTAGGACAATGAAATTTGGCAGGCAAATCAGGGACTCGACCAGATTAACCTGAAAATAGTCAACTTCCCGATCCGACCATCGTGGGGGGAGTGACGGGAGGGGGAATCCGGAATCTTGAGGTATGTATAGCTTCCGAACGGGTGATCGGATCGTAATGAAACTTGATACGTAGAAAGATCACATGTCTCGGATGCCCAGTTTCAAGTCCGGACCAGATCCGATAAAGGTGGGGGGGATCGGAGGGGGGAACCGGAAAACTTGTGACACGCTTGGAGTGGAGCGATCGGAATGAAACTTGGTGGAAAGAACAAGCACAAGCCCTATGTACGTAAGTGACAGAACCGGACAAGATTCGGGCACTGTGGGGGAGTTAGAGACAGGGGGTCCGGAATTCTGATGATCGCAAGTTAAGGTACTTCCAGACGTGCTAGGACGATAAAACTTGGCTTGAAAATTAGAGAATTGACATGATTGGCTTAGAAATAGTCAGTTCCCTTATCCGACCATCGTGGGGGGAGTGGAGGGAGGGAGAATCCTGAGGTATGTATAACTTTTGAACGGGTGATCGGATCTTAATGAAACTTGATATTTGGAAAGACCTCATGTCTCAAATGTCCTGTTTAAAGTCCGGATGTAATCCGATGAATGTTGGGGGGGAGGTGGAGGGGAGAACCCGAAATCTTGTGACACGCTTAGAGTGGAGCTATTGGGACGAAACTTGAATGGAAGAAGAAGCAGAAGCTCTAGATACATCAATGACAGAACCGGACCGGGTTCGGGCACTGTGGGGGGAGTTGAAGGGGGGTCCGGAATTCCGGTGATCGCGAATCAAGGTACTTCCAGATGTGCTAGGACGATGAAACTTGGCTTGGAAATCAGACACTTGACAAGATTGGCTTAGAAATTGTCAGTTCCCAGATCCGACCATCCCTTAAAGTACTAATCGCAACCACAACGTACAAAAAATACTTTTTTTAGCAAAATACACATTTTCGTGATCCCTATGAGCCCGTGATCATTTTTGCCTTAAGGGTTTTGCTCACAAGTGATTTCCTTAAAGTACAAACAATACTTTTGAGTAAAATATACATTTTCGTGCTCCTGATGAGTTCATCATGTTTTTTACTGCAAGAGTTTTGATTACAAATGATCACAACAAACCCACAAATTGACGAATTCCTACTTTCATCCTCTGACCCAGCCTTGCAAGTGCCATATGAGCTTCCAGCTCTTGTTTTGGGATAACTTCGAAAAAGGCAATTCGGCAATTGTCTTTTTGCAGAGCAGCCGTATGTCAGATATCACGGTAACTGCAAAAACGACTAATTGCAGATCTAGTTACCGTGGTAACAGATTCCATGGTATCTGAAAAAACGCAACTTATGTGTGCACGTAGCTTAAAGGAGTGTTTTCAATTGTGTCGTACCGTAATCATGGAAGATTATTTTGAATGTACAATGTGAATATGCGATAAGTCGAAGTGTGAAAGCTAGGAGAGTAGGGGAATCAGCAAAAAACACGACTTTGATCGTGTATGTTTTGGATGTTCGTCTGACGTCAATGGTTGCAAAATCCCCTCCATCCAGTATTCGTAGAGCTTGTTTTGCTTTGAGTTTCTTAGTAGCTTGCATCCCATACATCTTCCCTGAGACTTGGGATCATTTCCGATTTTCCTTGCTATCATTGAGGGATGGGAAAGGCAAATATCGTCTCGTGCTCCTTTCTCCTTACCGCTGTCTCTATTGATCCTCGTCTCCAGTCCGGAGTTGGGAACTGCTGTGGAAACAGGAAAACTTGCACTAAAGAAATTCCGATGGAGGTTGTGCTAGGTGGAATATAATATATTTTGCTGGGTGAGGAATCCTTGTTAAGACATACAATTTGTTTGTATCGTTGACTATTCAGCATGACCTATATGAATCGGTAGATAATTTGTAGGGTTCTTTTTTTCGGCTTATTTCTTTTGTTGACTTGGTTTGAAAAAGATGTAGTCTCTTACCGGGGACGTAGTATGCAGTAGGCTATATGGTGTAGCCTACAGCAGACTTTTTGTCGTGAATAAGACATATAAGACGAATGAGGATTATTAACAAGCAACCAATTGTACCCTAATCAAAAAGTAGAACGTGATTTGACGAAAACGATAATCTGGTGGTTAAGAATAGACGAAGGGCAAGAGAGAATGAATGAGTAAGAATAATATGGGTCCTTTGGCGGAATTGGCAAATATAGGTTCTTTGAACACTTCCCTCTTCTATAGGCTACATAGTAACAAGTCAGTTGAGAAAGTGGAAAACGAGGAGAGAACACCCAGAGCATATCGTCTCACAAATGACATTCTTGTACGTTCAGATTTGATCCCTCTGAGTTAATTTCTATAGTTATGAGGTGGTACGGTGTCGTTTTGTGTTTTCCGAAAATCGGTCAGTTACTCCGGTCAGTTACTTCTCTAGGCCTATTGATGGTCCATCTCAGAGTTGTCAACAAACTTTTCATCCTTGTAGCTTTAGTTCCGGTTCCTCGAAATTTGCTTTAGACCAGTTGAGCACTCAAAGCGGATTAGTCGATGTTTTGTTTGCCCCTCTCGCCTTTATTATCAGCATCAGTTACACATATTTATTTCAATAGATCTATAAGTCAATTATCATAAAACAGAAGCTGTCACTTTTAAAATTGAAGGACAGTGCAAAATTCTTAATTGTCAGGGAAGTTCGCGCCTTTTTTTCTGATGAAAGAATATAACTAAAACACATAGCCTATCCTAGAAGGTTTTACGCGAACATTGATGATGGTGATGATCATTGGGGTACCAATAGGACCAACGAGGTGGCCTAAAGGACCAACGAGGTGGCCTTTTAAATATTATGGCTAATTATAATGATTGATTGATTGATTGATTAATCATGTCAACGTTTGTCAGTTATTCGCTTAGATATCAAGTTGTTTTGCTGTGGCGAGTCGTTCATTGTTCCTGGCATTGAATCTTAAATGTCATCGTTTCGTGATAAGCTTTTCCCGGTTCCGGTGCTATGATGGGGTTAACGTTAAAGCATTTTCTGGCCTTCGACCAAATCTCAATCTGCGGAATGTAAACTGTGGCCTCCTGGTCTTAGCTCCTCGTGCGTATTGTCTTACACATGCGGCAATTGACCCCATGTGATGGCAGACAAGAATCTGAATGAAACTCGTAATTGCTGCACTTTGTCACTGGTCGTCTGAATTGGTAACACATGTGTTGATGCCTCATTTCTAAAAGGGAGAATGGAAGCTGGAAATTTTTCTTTATTTTTTCGTCAGAGCATTGCCTTGGAAAACCGCTCCGCACAGCGGTCTTATCCGTTGGTTTGAGATATGAATGTTTGATGTCACTCAACGCGTCGCTCTTCTTTCCTTTGTTATTTCTTTTGTTGATTCACTCCATTGTGTAGGTTTTGTAGCAGGAAAAATTAATTCGTTCATTTTTAATAGTTTATAGGTACTTCATACAAGGTTTTTAGGTAGCCTTATAGTGAGCCTTCTTTCTTAATTATGATCACTCCCGTTACAATATTTTGATTACTAGCAGAAAGCTCTGATAACAAGGCCAAAGGTTTCGGTGAGATCCCAAAGGGGAGTATTTGTTGATTTGCTTTGTTCTTTTTATGTCTCTCTATTTCTGTCCGTCCAGATTGATCGCCCAACCCAAGACGGGCCATAATTTTGTATTTCCACAACGCATCTTGCTGATATGCGATCTTTGCATTAGGCAATAGATATCACCGAAAATATTTAAACACTTAGGTTCACCGGGAGCTTCCAGTTTTACGGGATTCCGGTCGTAGCTTACTATCCATCCGAGACTATCCATACTATGTATAAATATTATTCTCTGATTCACCAAACCATTTCCTAGTATAACAACCTTCCAACCAGTTTCGTTGGGGAAGGTTTTGTCGCATCCTAAAATTAAAGACGGCAATCTAATTGAATACTTTGAATCGATTTTGTTTTGTCTTATTTGATTATACCTACTATAAATTCAAACATACTAAAATTATACTAAAATCTCAAGTAAACCCAGAAATTTCCTTAAAAAAATGTCATGTGACGTTTCTGCCACCTAGGTATGTAGCGTGTACTACTTCGGCTGTCCTCTGCCAAAACCTAGTAACTGCATCTGAACGATTTTTCAGGAAACGCAAAAAACTGTTTTGATTCTGGTGACAATGTGTCCCGCGCCCGTAGATACTAGGCTTGTACCGAAGAAACTATGTAAGATAGAAAAATTCTGGTTACGCCATTGGATTCGCCGTGGTGGTATTAGTGGCCGTCAATGTTTACCTCAAAAACGGTTTTTTTGTAGTTACTAGGTTTTGGCAGAGGACAGCCGACTTCCCGTTCGAAGTTTGCCTTGGTCCTGTACCTCGTTCGATCCGGGTAATTGAAAGGGCGTGAAATGTGTTAACCATTCCATGCGAAGAAGTACGATCGTAGAATCGGCTGATTGACCCTATGGAAGTTCACTCTTCAACTAGGAAGCTACGGGCGTGTCTTTGGGTTAAACGGTGAAATGACAAGATTTGCAAGCAAAGAGCGATGCTAGATTCTTGGGTTAAAAGTGGTCAGTCAAGCAAATAAGTTCTTTATACACACCCATCAACTCGCGTCATACTAATACCTTCTTGAGTCACCTAAGCATTTTACTTATCTAAATCCCTAGGCATCTGGGACGTCCGCACGTTCAAGCCAACGCTTCCGTATTTTCATGATAACGATGATAGCTAATTTTGATATTCTTCAAGATTTCCTGTGTCCCCTTTCCGTATCTTTTGCCTCCCAGTCACACCTGCAATCACTCTTTCTTTTTCTCCTACACCAATCATTTGCATGTTCTTATTGCCTCTGTCTCTGTGAAACTCTTCCAGATTTCGGGATCTGGGGGTCCAGCGCCTGGGATTTTTTTTTTTACCCTGACTCTGTAGAAACCGTGTCGCAGGTTAACCACTTTTAGTAACCACTATGAGGTTGGACCCTCATGCAGTCTTCATGTTTCCGATCACTCCAGAATGATGCGGAAATCCTTTGGGCATCTGGCATCATTTACGTCATTTGCAGCTCTATTTTGGACCCGCGAGTGTTTGGTTTTGAATTATTTGCGCTTCGGGATCTGTGAATCTACTTAGAGCCCAGGATCCTCGAATGTTTAGATGTTTAAACTGTGGGGCAAGCGCGAGCCTTCCGGCCAAATTTTGCTAGACTCGAAATAATACGCACAAAAATGTACGCCTAGGCTAGCTGGTTCAGTTAGACTGCCCAGAAATCTGTTAGTAGCCTACGCCTGTTTCATTTTTTGGTCGCAGAAATAATGAAATAAGTTCATCTTCTTTGGTTTTAATATTTTTTTTGTGTTGTTGTGATTGTGTTGCGATTTGATTTCGGACATTTGTGAAACGAATGGCTATTCTTGGATTCCTGTAATTTGCTCGCAAGTCCAGCAACAAATAGGAAACAAAATCAATTTAAGTTATATGTAAATAAATCATTATTTGCGCTGTATACTGAAAATGGATGTTTTCCCTCATCCCTCTTGACCTGGTTCAGAGTTGGCGACGTCCAAAGAGAAGTTTGCATAACTCAACAATTCATAAAAAAAACTTATCTTTGAAGTGTATTCTGTAGGCTAGGAAGTTCAAGATATTGTTTATTATCGTTCCTTGTAAAAAAAATAATTGGAACATAGCATCGTTGGTCCGCTCAAAGGGCGATATGCTTGACGAAGGCTTTTGCTTATTCTGAAATTTCGTCTTTTCTTCTAGGAGGATGAAAGTGAAGACGGCATAATGAATTTCGCCGGTGATCAGTGATTCTAGCTCAGTGAAATGACACGCCGGGGCGACGGCGGAAAGTCGTTCAATGTGTCCGTTGTCGGCCTGTCCGGAACGGAGCGGGATAAGGGCCAGTTGGGGGTCGGAAAGTCGTGTTTGTGTAATCGCTTTGTGCGACCGAAGGCGGATGATTACTATGTGGAGCACATCTCGGTTCTAAGCCAGGTCAGATCAATCTTTCTTTTTTGAGTACGAATACCAACAGAGTTTTCCTCGTTTTTGGTGAAAGTTTGCTTCGGATAAAATTGTAAATTCAGTGTGTGGAGCAATCTCGGTGAGATCCCAGAATGTAGTGACGGGACACCTATGACTCCGTAAAGTTTGCCCGTCTGTTATTGTTAGCACTAGAACTCTCGATGGGTTGGTATTTTTAAACTTTAGTGTAGCCTAAGGATTGTTTGTGTCAAATCACAGGTTAGGTTTGTAGATGGGCCTCTTAGCCTTATATTGACAGGTGGGGGAGGGGGTTTCAGATTAAGGGATCATCTTTTTGAAGCTGAATCGACTGTCGATCTAAGGATAAGGCATGCTGAATCCACAACTCAGTCTAAGCCTTATTTTTTTGCCGATAATTAGTGTGCGCGAATCCGGTAAGATCCGGAAATTTGTGAGAACTAAAAAGTTTGTTAGAAGCAGGTTAGAATGTCGGAATAGGGATAAGAACACAAGATGGGTAAGAATACTTAGCGTGGGTACGAATACTTATCGTTATTTTCTTGCCAGATTGAAATTCGACCGGAATCTGACAAAAAATCGGAATTTCGGTAATTGATCGAATGTTTTATAGTATATGTAGCAGGGGAAGCTGACCTGTTGAGTCGAGCTGTCTGCTTTGTTTTCCCGTTTGGTTGGTGCAGTGGACGGAATCCGGCGAAAACCGGAAATTCGATTGGCATCGTGCTATGTTGTTGTTGTCTGTGGTCAAAGTTTTCAACCAAAATCGGCCTTCGAGGTTCATTTTCCTACAAAATCAGCGGTTTGTTCGGATTCGCCGGAATCCGGTGAAAACGGGGAATCTTATAAACCTCTTTGCGAAAGAGATAATAATACTGAATCTGTCCATCTGCTTTGTTTTACCACCGGGTAAAATGGTACGATGAACAATCAGAATCGGATGTGAAGCAGAAATTTTGGATAAAACAAAATCCTCAGATTAAAATTTCTAAGATGGTGTAGGCTATGTATGAATACAGAACATGTTGGATCTCTTATTTATTTATTAACACCAAAAGTGGTAAGTCATAGAGACTTGTTCTTTGACTAAAGTTGACAGTTAGGTCGGGTCGTAATCTGGGATAGACCTGGACGTAATCTGGACGGAAAGCCTAATGGATCTGGTTAGGCGGTTGATTAGGAATGAATAACATTCTTGAGGGGTCTGGCGAAGACCAGAAATTTGCAAGACCTGATTGTCTGAATTGTCCGGTATCCTGTAAATATTTCCCTTTGGGATTCCATTGAAACCTTGCTCTTTTCTCGTCGTACGAATAGTTAGACCGGAATCCGCCCGAAACCGGAAATTTGGTAGTGCTTGTTTATTAATTTCTCGGATTTTGAGATATGTGGATGAGAAAACATGCAAGATATTGGTAGAATTGATATTGACAAGAAACTCAATAACCACTGGGCTGGCTCAATCTCTCGGGGATCTCGAAGTAATTTGAGATGGCGCCACCACTCCAATCCTCATACCAACACCAAAATTTAAGGAGTGGTCATCACCTGATGACCCCACCTGAGCCGTACCACCCTCTTACTTACCACCCCCACTATATTTTATTAACATTTTTTCCATGTTGAATACGGAAAATTCTCCAAATATCACTTGTGAACTAAAGCCTCTGCAACACAAGTGTTTACCGCAGAAAATCTGTACCCTTTGCCACCTACAGAAACTCATGATTTTGCCCTCTTTAGTTTCTGGTGTCCTTACTCCAAATCCAGGGCAACTATTCAGTTTGTTTGACAAACTTTATAGATAATGTGGCATACACCCCCCCCATCCCCGTTCAAAACCAGATCCAGCGCGATGGTTCACAGGCACCTGGAGCTTTAAGAGCTTCCGATAGCGAAAAATACTGTAATTAAATTAAGGGGCACCACCACAGACGCTTTGGGTGTGGCTGGTTTTGGTGAGGCTGAGGACTTAGAAGCCTCGGCACAGCGCTTCGCGCTGCGCCTCGAATGAAATGGACGGCCCACCGGAATCCATGTTTCAGATTTTCTGTACTACGGATCCTAGCCACTCTGCGTCTTCCAGAACACCCGTTTTACAAACAGAATTCTTACTGAATTTTCCTCTTGAAGTTGCCTTACCAGTAGATAAGAATTCCCACCACCATGAACAAATTTGTAGAACCACTACAGACTGCGCTATTTACCGAAACATGCTGATTTTGAAGCATGATTTTTAATTACAGTTGGATGGTTTTTTGGCTTTGTGTGCTGGCTTGGTTTGTTTAGTGTTGCCGTTGGGTTATTTAGAAATGGAGTAGATGGGAGGTGTAACCTTTAGGAGGAGGGGAGCTGTTAGGGGTGGGTAGGATAAGTTAGGTTATCGGCTCACTATCGACCATTGCCAGCAACTCATATCGCCAGCAATTTTGCCACCTTATTTTATATGGTCTAGTACCTTCAGTTCTTGGTATTACTCACGTAAGTTACATATACCATCAAACACCCTTGTAACTATACTTCCAAAGTACTTTACGCCGACAAAGTAGCAGGCTTCATATACAGTGAATCCCCCGAGGACTGCTGAACCCTCATAGGCAAGACAACGACCTTGACCGCGCATAGCAACTAACACCCAATCACGGGTTACCGCCTCAGAGCAAACCCGGTGCTTAATTAACAGCGGAAAAAAAGGAAATTTTGAATCAGTCTCTCTATATTTGTGAAAGTGTATACTTGGTTACTGCAGTTATTACCACCGTTTATCACAGCATCCACTGTTGTTCAATATTCGAACACACTGTGATTTTAAGACCATACCACCCTCGTAATACCCATTATGAGACCGTACCACCCTGATACCACCAGTTTCATGCCCTGGTTGTGATGTTAGGCACCGAAACCACTGGGCTGGCTCAATCTCTCGGGGATCTCGAAGTAATTTGAGATGGCGCCACCACTCCAATCCTCATACCAACACCAAAATTTAAGGAGTGGTCATCACCTGATGACCCCACCTGAGCCGTACCACCCTCTTACTTACCACCCCCACTATATTTTATTAACATTTTTTCCATGTTGAATACGGAAAATTCTCCAAATATCACTTGTGAACTAAAGCCTCTGCAACACAAGTGTTTACCGCAGAAAATCTGTACCCTTTGCCACCTACAGAAACTCATGATTTTGCCCTCTTTAGTTTCTGGTGTCCTTACTCCAAATCCAGGGCAACTATTCAGTTTGTTTGACAAACTTTATAGATAATGTGGCATACACCCCCCCCATCCCCGTTCAAAACCAGATCCAGCGCGATGGTTCACAGGCACCTGGAGCTTTAAGAGCTTCCGATAGCGAAAAATACTGTAATTAAATTAAGGGGCACCACCACAGACGCTTTGGGTGTGGCTGGTTTTGGTGAGGCTGAGGACTTAGAAGCCTCGGCACAGCGCTTCGCGCTGCGCCTCGAATGAAATGGACGGCCCACCGGAATCCATGTTTCAGATTTTCTGTACTACGGATCCTAGCCACTCTGCGTCTTCCAGAACACCCGTTTTACAAACAGAATTCTTACTGAATTTTCCTCTTGAAGTTGCCTTACCAGTAGATAAGAATTCCCACCACCATGAACAAATTTGTAGAACCACTACAGACTGCGCTATTTACCGAAACATGCTGATTTTGAAGCATGATTTTTAATTACAGTTGGATGGTTTTTTGGCTTTGTGTGCTGGCTTGGTTTGTTTAGTGTTGCCGTTGGGTTATTTAGAAATGGAGTAGATGGGAGGTGTAACCTTTAGGAGGAGGGGAGCTGTTAGGGGTGGGTAGGATAAGTTAGGTTATCGGCTCACTATCGACCATTGCCAGCAACTCATATCGCCAGCAATTTTGCCACCTTATTTTATATGGTCTAGTACCTTCAGTTCTTGGTATTACTCACGTAAGTTACATATACCATCAAACACCCTTGTAACTATACTTCCAAAGTACTTTACGCCGACAAAGTAGCAGGCTTCATATACAGTGAATCCCCCGAGGACTGCTGAACCCTCATAGGCAAGACAACGACCTTGACCGCGCATAGCAACTAACACCCAATCACGGGTTACCGCCTCAGAGCAAACCCGGTGCTTAATTAACAGCGGAAAAAAAGGAAATTTTGAATCAGTCTCTCTATATTTGTGAAAGTGTATACTTGGTTACTGCAGTTATTACCACCGTTTATCACAGCATCCACTGTTGTTCAATATTCGAACACACTGTGATTTTAAGACCATACCACCCTCGTAATACCCATTATGAGACCGTACCACCCTGATACCACCAGTTTCATGCCCTGGTTGTGATGTTAGGCACCGAAACCACTGGGCTGGCTCAATCTCTCGGGGATCTCGAAGTAATTTGAGATGGCGCCACCACTCCAATCCTCATACCAACACCAAAATTTAAGGAGTGGTCATCACCTGATGACCCCACCTGAGCCGTACCACCCTCTTACTTACCACCCCCACTATATTTTATTAACATTTTTTCCATGTTGAATACGGAAAATTCTCCAAATATCACTTGTGAACTAAAGCCTCTGCAACACAAGTGTTTACCGCAGAAAATCTGTACCCTTTGCCACCTACAGAAACTCATGATTTTGCCCTCTTTAGTTTCTGGTGTCCTTACTCCAAATCCAGGGCAACTATTCAGTTTGTTTGACAAACTTTATAGATAATGTGGCATACACCCCCCCCATCCCCGTTCAAAACCAGATCCAGCGCGATGGTTCACAGGCACCTGGAGCTTTAAGAGCTTCCGATAGCGAAAAATACTGTAATTAAATTAAGGGGCACCACCACAGACGCTTTGGGTGTGGCTGGTTTTGGTGAGGCTGAGGACTTAGAAGCCTCGGCACAGCGCTTCGCGCTGCGCCTCGAATGAAATGGACGGCCCACCGGAATCCATGTTTCAGATTTTCTGTACTACGGATCCTAGCCACTCTGCGTCTTCCAGAACACCCGTTTTACAAACAGAATTCTTACTGAATTTTCCTCTTGAAGTTGCCTTACCAGTAGATAAGAATTCCCACCACCATGAACAAATTTGTAGAACCACTACAGACTGCGCTATTTACCGAAACATGCTGATTTTGAAGCATGATTTTTAATTACAGTTGGATGGTTTTTTGGCTTTGTGTGCTGGCTTGGTTTGTTTAGTGTTGCCGTTGGGTTATTTAGAAATGGAGTAGATGGGAGGTGTAACCTTTAGGAGGAGGGGAGCTGTTAGGGGTGGGTAGGATAAGTTAGGTTATCGGCTCACTATCGACCATTGCCAGCAACTCATATCGCCAGCAATTTTGCCACCTTATTTTATATGGTCTAGTACCTTCAGTTCTTGGTATTACTCACGTAAGTTACATATACCATCAAACACCCTTGTAACTATACTTCCAAAGTACTTTACGCCGACAAAGTAGCAGGCTTCATATACAGTGAATCCCCCGAGGACTGCTGAACCCTCATAGGCAAGACAACGACCTTGACCGCGCATAGCAACTAACACCCAATCACGGGTTACCGCCTCAGAGCAAACCCGGTGCTTAATTAACAGCGGAAAAAAAGGAAATTTTGAATCAGTCTCTCTATATTTGTGAAAGTGTATACTTGGTTACTGCAGTTATTACCACCGTTTATCACAGCATCCACTGTTGTTCAATATTCGAACACACTGTGATTTTAAGACCATACCACCCTCGTAATACCCATTATGAGACCGTACCACCCTGATACCACCAGTTTCATGCCCTGGTTGTGATGTTAGGCACCGAAACCACTGGGCTGGCTCAATCTCTCGGGGATCTCGAAGTAATTTGAGATGGCGCCACCACTCCAATCCTCATACCAACACCAAAATTTAAGGAGTGGTCATCACCTGATGACCCCACCTGAGCCGTACCACCCTCTTACTTACCACCCCCACTATATTTTATTAACATTTTTTCCATGTTGAATACGGAAAATTCTCCAAATATCACTTGTGAACTAAAGCCTCTGCAACACAAGTGTTTACCGCAGAAAATCTGTACCCTTTGCCACCTACAGAAACTCATGATTTTGCCCTCTTTAGTTTCTGGTGTCCTTACTCCAAATCCAGGGCAACTATTCAGTTTGTTTGACAAACTTTATAGATAATGTGGCATACACCCCCCCCATCCCCGTTCAAAACCAGATCCAGCGCGATGGTTCACAGGCACCTGGAGCTTTAAGAGCTTCCGATAGCGAAAAATACTGTAATTAAATTAAGGGGCACCACCACAGACGCTTTGGGTGTGGCTGGTTTTGGTGAGGCTGAGGACTTAGAAGCCTCGGCACAGCGCTTCGCGCTGCGCCTCGAATGAAATGGACGGCCCACCGGAATCCATGTTTCAGATTTTCTGTACTACGGATCCTAGCCACTCTGCGTCTTCCAGAACACCCGTTTTACAAACAGAATTCTTACTGAATTTTCCTCTTGAAGTTGCCTTACCAGTAGATAAGAATTCCCACCACCATGAACAAATTTGTAGAACCACTACAGACTGCGCTATTTACCGAAACATGCTGATTTTGAAGCATGATTTTTAATTACAGTTGGATGGTTTTTTGGCTTTGTGTGCTGGCTTGGTTTGTTTAGTGTTGCCGTTGGGTTATTTAGAAATGGAGTAGATGGGAGGTGTAACCTTTAGGAGGAGGGGAGCTGTTAGGGGTGGGTAGGATAAGTTAGGTTATCGGCTCACTATCGACCATTGCCAGCAACTCATATCGCCAGCAATTTTGCCACCTTATTTTATATGGTCTAGTACCTTCAGTTCTTGGTATTACTCACGTAAGTTACATATACCATCAAACACCCTTGTAACTATACTTCCAAAGTACTTTACGCCGACAAAGTAGCAGGCTTCATATACAGTGAATCCCCCGAGGACTGCTGAACCCTCATAGGCAAGACAACGACCTTGACCGCGCATAGCAACTAACACCCAATCACGGGTTACCGCCTCAGAGCAAACCCGGTGCTTAATTAACAGCGGAAAAAAAGGAAATTTTGAATCAGTCTCTCTATATTTGTGAAAGTGTATACTTGGTTACTGCAGTTATTACCACCGTTTATCACAGCATCCACTGTTGTTCAATATTCGAACACACTGTGATTTTAAGACCATACCACCCTCGTAATACCCATTATGAGACCGTACCACCCTGATACCACCAGTTTCATGCCCTGGTTGTGATGTTAGGCACCGAAACCACTGGGCTGGCTCAATCTCTCGGGGATCTCGAAGTAATTTGAGATGGCGCCACCACTCCAATCCTCATACCAACACCAAAATTTAAGGAGTGGTCATCACCTGATGACCCCACCTGAGCCGTACCACCCTCTTACTTACCACCCCCACTATATTTTATTAACATTTTTTCCATGTTGAATACGGAAAATTCTCCAAATATCACTTGTGAACTAAAGCCTCTGCAACACAAGTGTTTACCGCAGAAAATCTGTACCCTTTGCCACCTACAGAAACTCATGATTTTGCCCTCTTTAGTTTCTGGTGTCCTTACTCCAAATCCAGGGCAACTATTCAGTTTGTTTGACAAACTTTATAGATAATGTGGCATACACCCCCCCCATCCCCGTTCAAAACCAGATCCAGCGCGATGGTTCACAGGCACCTGGAGCTTTAAGAGCTTCCGATAGCGAAAAATACTGTAATTAAATTAAGGGGCACCACCACAGACGCTTTGGGTGTGGCTGGTTTTGGTGAGGCTGAGGACTTAGAAGCCTCGGCACAGCGCTTCGCGCTGCGCCTCGAATGAAATGGACGGCCCACCGGAATCCATGTTTCAGATTTTCTGTACTACGGATCCTAGCCACTCTGCGTCTTCCAGAACACCCGTTTTACAAACAGAATTCTTACTGAATTTTCCTCTTGAAGTTGCCTTACCAGTAGATAAGAATTCCCACCACCATGAACAAATTTGTAGAACCACTACAGACTGCGCTATTTACCGAAACATGCTGATTTTGAAGCATGATTTTTAATTACAGTTGGATGGTTTTTTGGCTTTGTGTGCTGGCTTGGTTTGTTTAGTGTTGCCGTTGGGTTATTTAGAAATGGAGTAGATGGGAGGTGTAACCTTTAGGAGGAGGGGAGCTGTTAGGGGTGGGTAGGATAAGTTAGGTTATCGGCTCACTATCGACCATTGCCAGCAACTCATATCGCCAGCAATTTTGCCACCTTATTTTATATGGTCTAGTACCTTCAGTTCTTGGTATTACTCACGTAAGTTACATATACCATCAAACACCCTTGTAACTATACTTCCAAAGTACTTTACGCCGACAAAGTAGCAGGCTTCATATACAGTGAATCCCCCGAGGACTGCTGAACCCTCATAGGCAAGACAACGACCTTGACCGCGCATAGCAACTAACACCCAATCACGGGTTACCGCCTCAGAGCAAACCCGGTGCTTAATTAACAGCGGAAAAAAAGGAAATTTTGAATCAGTCTCTCTATATTTGTGAAAGTGTATACTTGGTTACTGCAGTTATTACCACCGTTTATCACAGCATCCACTGTTGTTCAATATTCGAACACACTGTGATTTTAAGACCATACCACCCTCGTAATACCCATTATGAGACCGTACCACCCTGATACCACCAGTTTCATGCCCTGGTTGTGATGTTAGGCACCGAAACCACTGGGCTGGCTCAATCTCTCGGGGATCTCGAAGTAATTTGAGATGGCGCCACCACTCCAATCCTCATACCAACACCAAAATTTAAGGAGTGGTCATCACCTGATGACCCCACCTGAGCCGTACCACCCTCTTACTTACCACCCCCACTATATTTTATTAACATTTTTTCCATGTTGAATACGGAAAATTCTCCAAATATCACTTGTGAACTAAAGCCTCTGCAACACAAGTGTTTACCGCAGAAAATCTGTACCCTTTGCCACCTACAGAAACTCATGATTTTGCCCTCTTTAGTTTCTGGTGTCCTTACTCCAAATCCAGGGCAACTATTCAGTTTGTTTGACAAACTTTATAGATAATGTGGCATACACCCCCCCCATCCCCGTTCAAAACCAGATCCAGCGCGATGGTTCACAGGCACCTGGAGCTTTAAGAGCTTCCGATAGCGAAAAATACTGTAATTAAATTAAGGGGCACCACCACAGACGCTTTGGGTGTGGCTGGTTTTGGTGAGGCTGAGGACTTAGAAGCCTCGGCACAGCGCTTCGCGCTGCGCCTCGAATGAACAGGTGAATAAATGGATTTATTTCATAAACAAATAAAAATAAAAACAACTCTTCAGTGCCCAGATGCATACCTGTAAGGAACTCAATAACCCTAAAACGTCAACAAAAACAAATTACCTAAAAAAACGGAATAAAGAAACAGAAAAAGAAAAATGACAGGAAAGGCAGAACGTACCCCAGTTGAGGTTCCACCGATATTTTAGTCTTGTTTTCTCACTTGCATTAGCGGAGTGAGATTAGTTTAATTGGATATGTCCAGACACGGTCTGAGCTTGGATGTGTCATGCACACTGATGTAATCCTAACCACACAAAAGGACATCAAAGATGGGAGATTTGGGCTAGCTATCCATATGGTATGCGGCTAGCTATCCGCGAGGCTATCCGTCAATAGAGACTTAGGCTAGCTATCCGTCTGGTTTGCTGTCTAATATGTGTTTTTTTTGCAGGCTATATAATTCGTTAATAAGCTTTTGCGGTAGGCTACGTATCGATTAGCTATTAAGTTATCAAAATAATTCAAATAAGAAGATGGTGTTTATCCGACCTGCAGCCTTGCTTGACCCGTAATATAACATATCTTTCGCTTTTCGTTGTTTTCGTATCTGTCCGTGTGAGAACAACTTTTGTTTGCCTTTTTCTCATTATGTTTTGATACATAAAGAGTGTTTAATTTTCCCGTAACATGAATGTGTCTGTAGACGGACTTCAGCGGCCGGGTTATCAACAACGATCATTTTCTGTACTGGGGAGAAGTCAGCCGAATCTCCGAAGATGGCGTGGAATTCCACTTCCAGGTGGTGGAGCAGTCAGAATTCGTCGACGATTCGTCTTTCCAGCCATTCAAAGGTAGAAACGCATTTGATATTATTAACTTACGTCCACCAGAGCTATCAGATTTGTTTTCGCACAGATAGCGATGCGATAACATTATTGAACGATTTGTATGCAGAGGTGTCATTTCGCGGAAACCTAGGGGTGGTTAACGGCGTCTTTCTGGGCCCCAAAAGCAGATCGTGCATAGGTAAGACCAGAAGTACAGGAGTAAATAACAAAATAAGCTGTGTTTACACTAAGAATTGTATCGATTTTTTTTTTTTCATAAAAAATATGTACATGACCACTGTTTTGGATTCGCTTCTGTTCAGTTCGTCCATGGTTTTGCCGATTCTTGCCGTATGGGTGACTGCGGGCCCCCTCGGAAAGCTAGGGGTGGGAGATTGCCCCCCCCCCCCCCCCCCTCTCCAATGACGCCCTGTTTTATGTAACACCTGTGATATTATTATTTTCTGGTTCGTCGCATTCGCATGGGAAACTCGCGACAATGTGGGGAAACGTGCATGCGGTGCTTCAACATTTCGCATCCGAACTTCGCATCCGATTTTGAAAATCGTACTGAGTGTGTACGCCCCTTAAGACTTATTATCCTCTTAGCAAATATTCTATATGACGAAGTCCAAAACACGACAGTGAACCTCGTGAAGAACGAGAAACGTCGCCCGAACGATTACTCAAATTTTGTGCCAACCAATAAACGGCGTTCGTTCAGGACAGCTGTGGTGACGCTTCCGACTCTTCCGCTAGGGACACGGCCATTCTTCATCGCCGCGTAGAGTTAGTCATCACGAATACCGGGAAACGTCAACATCGCCTTTAGGACTTCTTATTCTCTTGTGGCAAATTGGGAAATGTCAACATCGTTTAGACATTAGATTTTAGTAATCATAACGGTTCCCGGCTTAGAATCTGTCCCGCATTAGTCCATACAATCGTATGCGGCTGGACAGACTTTCGTGTGGGCGTCTGTTTGTTTCCGTATTTGGCTCATTGGAATTCGGAAAGTGATGGAATTAGCGGAGTCGTCAGTTTTAATAGAGTTAAGTCGTTTAGACGCCTCTGGAGGCTTGCTTAGTTGCCAGAATTTTTAATAATTGCGGAAATGGCAAAGCACGGGTTGTTATCAATAAGGGTATGAATGGGTGAATATTTTTCCGTTCCATCTCTACGTAACATATTAGCAGTGTAATGGGTTTGAAAGGAAACAAAACGAGAAAAACGCTAGACAGGATCATATTGATGCAAACCCGAGGGGTTGCCCATTCTCAATTTTAGTGTACCGCAAGTGCCCGGTGCCCAGCGTGTGACCAGCGGGCACCGGTTGCAACGTGGTAGAACATAAACATTGGCATTTTTAAAAGCGGAAATCGCTGAATTTATGGTCGGCAATGGTGCCAACACTGCTGGTTCGGTTTTTGCCGGCCGGTGCCGGGAAAGGGTATACAACAGGTGCCGGGGAGTGGGTACCCCCCCCCCTCCCGGAGTATGGTTAATAAAAGAAAATGGAATCAAGGGTTATTCACTCTGGCTAATGAAGTCAGACATGGTATTATTTTAAGTCAGCCCAAGCTGACTGCACTAGTTGGATATGTCTATGACGTTTATTCTTACGATATTTCGGTCCTTCCTGGCAAGGGTTCCTTAAGGGCTGAAGGTTCATTGTTTGTAATAACCAAAACTGAACCTTTTAGTTTTCGGTGAATACGGATTGAACTGAAGAGTGACATCGGCGGAAACAGAGTAGCCTAATTTTTTTTTTTTTTTTTTTTTTATACCGTACTCCGATCACAGGCTCACGATTACGGATTGATCACAGGTTCGTTGTTCTAGCTTGAGCCTGAAGAGGAACCTTGCCAAGAAGTGCCGAAATAACGCTAGAGTCGTCAGCTAACTTACCCTCTTGCGCAGTCAAATATGACATAATTAGTTTCTTATTATAACATTTCTAGCAAAACATGCAATGTTTGGCCGGTCCATCTTACATTTTTCTACTTGTACTTTCTCAGGATTGTTCATATATTTTCCATTTTAGGTGGGAAAACGGATCCGTACGTGAAACGTTGTAGTAACACGAAGCTTTACTCCGCTGAAAAGCTCATGTACATATGCAAGAATCAGCTAGGTAAGCAAATTTTATTTCCGTGTGTCAGCTCTCAGTGTAGGTACACGCTCTGGCGTTGTTTACTTCGTTACGTTTTGTTCATAAAGAAACGAACAATAATATGTATTTCAGTTAATTACTACCCTAATAGCATTTGGCTAACATGGGCATTGGGAAACTCTTAGGAACGTAGTGATAATTAAAGTTAAATAAAATAAATATTGGCGAACTGCTGTCTAGAGAGATGCCTATGGCCTCAAACTCGGCAGGGGTTGGGTCATGAGCTGAAGTAATGAATATTAAAATTAGGATGTGTAAAAAAGTATAGTTGGCACTTGTTTATTTAATTTATATCTTCTTGTCTGTTTTAGAAGTACGTTAAAGCCAACCTCATGAGCCGAAGTGGTAAATGTAAAAATTACAATGTGTAAAAAAGTTTAGTTGGTAGCCTACTTGTTTATTTGATTTATGTCTGCTTGACTGTTCGTAGATCTATGTCTGCTTGACTGAGGTCAAGTTCGCAGATGTGACCTTGAGTCCTATATTTAGAGGCAGAGGTGGGGTTTCGAATGTACGGTAAAAACATGTAAGTTTTATAAGCTAATAAGATATTCATTGAAGGGGTAGGGAGTTCCGCTGCTGAATCCATATCTGAACTTGGTTTTCTTGCTGGACAAATGATTCATCACGAATTCGGCCGAAACTGGAAATGCTTGAAGCTCAAAGTTGTTTCTGAAGTCGTTTAGAGATTTAGAGACCATTTTTGAACTTTATTTTAACAGTAATAATCTTCAAGAAATCTGACGAACACTGAGTAGCGAAGACAAGAACCAATTGTTTGGGTCAAATATCAGATTTTTGGGATCCCATCGAAACCTTTGGTCTTGTTTGAGATAACCGTTTGCAAAGCCGATTTTACTTTTTGTTTGTAATTTGTGTTTCTCAAGTACATCTGACTCCCGCTTTTTTGCTCCTAGCCGCACTTCGTTGTAATGATATCCTCGAATGATTTTCTTCCAAACGGTGTCCCGGTTTTCTCTGTAGTTCAGGCCCTTGAATATCGCTCGCTGCGCAGACAAGTTTTCGCCCCTTCCCTATTCTCAGTTTCATTCCCTTGAAGCGGCCTTTGATGCTGAGAGTCTTAGAACGTTCAATTCTGAGATCTGCGGACAGAGTTGGAAGGCCTTTTGTGGAAGGAGGATCGGGAAAAGGAGAAACTTCACATAAAATCCCCGGAACTGCACCGACCCGTTGAAGAAGTTCCTTTTTGATCTTGGTGAAGGGGAGGGGCTTCCTAACTTCGCTGTCCATATCAACGCTTTGAAGTTGAGCTGATCGCTGTCGTTAATGCGGAAGTGACATGAGAAATGGTTCTTTTGTACTCTGTCAACTTCAGGACCTTTATAGCAATTGCCGAACCAGCGAAATTGCAACATCGCATGTCTTCAAATCCCAAGAACCCTCTCTTCATCCCGGACAGTGTCCGATAGATCTGGGGGGAGCTTTGTGATTGCCCTATTTCGCGATGGTACGTCACTCGAGTTGTTAAATGTGGAATGAATGAAAAGCGGCAAACAGCAATCGGTCGGTTTCTAACTTTCCTTCTTGGAAACGATGACTCCAAGATCTACCCGGGAATACTTGGAAAGGATGAAAGAGAGCCCAGTCCTTTGTCCCTAAAAGCTGAGCGGTGCGTGATAATTCGAAAACCCGACCCTGATCCAAATTTCTGCCTGTTGCTAAATTGTTAACACTGAATCCTGTCTCAACCTACTCACGGCTTTTCTACTTCATTTCTTGCATTCGTTTGACCTCTATGTCCATAGCTAAGCAATCTACCTGACTCTGACAAAAGGAAATATCCACTTTATCAGTTCACTAACACGCCGGACGGGTTCTCCGCATCAACTGACAGTACTGACACGCTGCTCTCACGCTACCCGCCGAAAGGTAGCCATGTCTATCTCAAATGAACTCGTATGGAGTGCTCCAGGAGGTATAATTCGAAAACCCCAAGACGAAAGAACTCCCGGCTCTGATCTAAATTTCTGCCTATCGCTAATATGCAGGAGTAGAATTTGGCCCACGTCCTCCTGGAGTGCCAAGCGCTTTCGGATTTGGGGGTTAAATTTGTTGGGGGTGGGTTGCTATTGGTTCCCGGTATCCTGAAATAGACGACCCCCAACCTCATCGCGAAAGTTTGTACATATGTACACAAAGAGTTCAAACTTCGAACAGAAAGTTTAGTTTAATTTGATTAAGGTGTGACGGTTTATATACTGTGATATGATCCATGTCATTAATCTTGAATGGCCTTTCGGCTGTACAAACAAACATTGTTACAATTATTATTATTATAATACCTTGTATGCAGTTGCTGCGTTTCTTTTCGTTCTTTTCCCTGTGGGCATCAGCCGGTTTTAGGACTAGAATTTATGTCAAGACAAAAAATACGTTCGGACCCTACCGAATCTTTTGCTCTTGCTTCTTTACAGCTTCTCTGTTTATCTTCTGTGATGTGATCCATGTCATTAATCTTGAATGGCCTTTCGGCTGTACAAATAGACATTGTTACAATTATTATTATTAGTATACCTTGTATGCAGTTGCTGTGTTTTGTTTGTTTTATTTTTTTCCAGGTAGGTACACTGTCAAGTAAAAAGTAACGTTTTCAGCGAAACGTTCAGTAACGTATTCGGTTCACAAAAATAACGTTGTGTTTCAACCGACAGTAACGGTAACGTTTCAATTCTGACTGGCGATTCAAAAACGTTACACGCTATTGTTAAACGTTATTCAAGTGTTACTGTTCTTTAACGGTGCAAAACGTTTTAAACGTTCAGAACGTTGACGTTACCATTGAACGTTATTATAGCATTATTATAGCGTAACGGAACGGAAACGTTTTACCGCAACGGAAATATAGAAATGCAGGTGCCCCAAACGTGTCGCCCAAAACGTTAGCGGTTGTAACCTCTTGGATATCATAACTAGTAACATATTCAAACCTGAACGTTACTATTACGAACGGTTACAGTAGCCTACAGGGCACGTTTAAACCTTTTCGATGTTCTAGCACTTCTAGCGTACCGTACAAGCGACAACACGATTAAAAGCGACGACACGTTTGATGAGCACATTTGTCGCGGAACAGTTACGCTAAAATAAATGTAAAATAGAGGTATCCTATAACCATTACCAGGATCGCATCGGTCGATTATCAGTCGATATGTATTTAACCAATAGTCATCAGCCGATATATATTTAACCAATAGCACGCATAAATTCAATTGCACATGTAAGAACTAATGTTGATTTATTGCTTTAGATTGAACAAATAACAATAAAAAGGCTGTCGGCAAAAAACATTACACCTTGAATAGATTTATATAGGCTACAAGGTAAAATTATAGATACAGATCAATGCTGATAATGTCACAATCGGTGTCTTGAATCTCAGTCGGTCTGCATTGGAGGAATCTGCAAAACGCTGGATCTCTTACACTCTTACACCAAGCTGCCTTCGCATTGAGCAGGATTACCTAAATAAAACACCCATTTCAATGATCGATCCAAGTTTCCTTTTTCCCAAGCGGTAACAAGTGCGCAAGCGCTCAAACGTGGAGTGTGAAAGTAAAATGCTTATTACATTTAATAGGCTACACAAACAGCGTTAGAACCAAGACATTTCACATCCCCAATAACCAAACAAGTATTAAAACAACCAAATTTGAAATCATCCCAACTTTAAAATCGAAACTTTTCATTAAGGATTGAAGCACGTCGCGTGATGGTTTTGTTGCTGTCGCACTAAAATCCACATCTATACATATAGCTCGCCAAGTATACAAAAGTTGAACTTAAGACCTGCCACAGAAGAACATAACTCATGGGAAATCTGGGCTCAGCTGCCAATTAACGGGAGAGTGGGGGGCCCATAAAAATGCGTGTCTAGGCCTATATATCCACAAGTATACCAGCATAGAGTTTGATTCCAGTCACGGGTCAAAACTTAACTCATGGGCAATTTGGGCCCACTTGCCCATGAGTATGGAGGTTGGGAGGGTGGTTCAACTCCACATGTATATTCCCAACCCTAAGATCCAGTTATTCTCAAGTTAAAGACATTTAGAACTTGGCAATCAGGGCCCAATTGCCCATGAACCAAGTGGGAGTGGGGTTTAGGACCCCTAAAAGGGACAGTGAGACCCAAATGCTCACAAGCCTACCAAGTTTCACCTTGATATCTGTTGATTCCATTTTACTCTTGGGCATCTGGGCCCAGTTACCCATGAACGTGGTGGGTCCGGAGGAGGTGCAACTTTAAAAGTAATTTTCCAGCCGCAGGATCTACAAGTACGAGGAATTTTATCTTCCTATGTCCAGCTCTGGTCAAGATATGGGCAATTAGTTATGTTAGTTATGTAATTAGTATAGGGGAATCTGGGCCCATTTGCACCTTAACCGGACGGGTGTGGGGGCGGGACCCCCATAAGGGAGAATTGGACTCCAATACCCACAAGTGTCCCAAATTTGTACTTGATACCTGCACTGGTTCACGAGTTATGAGCTCCACAAATAACGGTGAAAACTAAAAACCGAAAGCTGCTACAGGACTTGCACTAGTGGATTGTTTGTCCACTAAAACTCAATTCACTATTTCATGTGTGCTTCTTTTGGCTTATGCATTGTTCAAAATGGTACTCTTGCTTATTGCTTATGGCTACTGAGAGATTTGCTGGCATGTCGCAAAGTAGAAGTTGAATTTTAATGTAAAAATATTCACATTTTCTTGAAACTACCATAAATTTTACCCAAATTCAATACACTGGCAAAACTGGGCTGCCCCCCCCCCCCCTCAACTTTAAGAGGGAGTTTCAACACTTGGGAAAGGATCTCTACAACGGGAGGGTTTAGCAGAAAAGCAGAGACAAATATAATTTCCCTTTCATATTAGAACTCTGAAACCCAAATCTGAATAACAAGTGCTTACCCTAAAATAACCATCATTTTACTGAACAAAAAGCATTCAAGATTTACTAAAATCTCTACGATTGAAACTTCTTTCTGACCCCCCCCCCCCTCTTCTCTAAAGGCTTCACACACTCTGAATTCAGTTCGGCAGACTGGAGCCTTTGGTCTAAAGGATTATACGCCCCAATTAATTCCAGCCCAGTTAATCTTTTAACTTATAATTTGAACAGATAATAATATAGTAGGCTATAGCCTTCTTGCAGGAACCCACTTTCAATATCTGTTCCTGACTGTGTGACCATGCTTATCCAGAATATGAATCTGCAGGTTTCGAACCACACCCAGAAATAAGCCAGAAAACTGGAGGTTTATATACAGTAGAGGCATGCTTATTTATTCATCAAGGGAAAACTAAGACCCATACCAGGCAGCTTTTGTTTCATTTCTAGTTTACTGTATGTAGTAGCCTAGGCTAAGCCTTATTTTGAATTATTTTCCCTTGATTTCCTTCTGTTTCTTCTTTCAAGTTTTGCAGATTTTACTCAGCCTCACATAGTCTAACAAACCTCTGATTCTTAGACAACCTATGATAATTGCTAGATATGTTTGGATCCGAGTATGGTATGCATGATGCTAGAAACAATATGCTAATGCTGAGTACTGTAACCGAATAAAATATTTGAGGATTCGAGCTCAGCTCACTATACAAGACAACCTTGAACACCACCGATTCATGACTCGTTCACACAGAAAAGCTATGCTTGTTTGAATGTTATTACCACTAAAAACATTAAATCCCATGCCAGGCAACTTGAACTGCCAAATATTTGCTGAAAATGTTTAATTCATATACTAATTTCCTGTATGACCAAAATTACAAGAATAATTTCCATTGTTTCTGGAGTTTCTTCTTTTGAGGTTACAAGCGTTCTATCAGCCACACCTGCCCACGCAAAATAAGAAAAAAATGCTGTCGCTGATGCAATACAGACAACTGGTTCAATTTTGTTGGGTCCCTGGTAGATAGGCAAGTGCTGAAACTAGTTGATTATCTAAATTGTATTAAATATTCCTTCAGCCCAATCAGACTGAGAATCATATTTGACAAAGCAAAATGGATAGGTCAGCTACATTTTATTGGAGCTGTATTTCGGCCCTTCTTGGCAAATTACTTGAGCGGCTTGAGCCTGAAGAAGACCCTTGCCAAGAAGGGCCCAAATACAGCTCCAATAAAATGTAGCTGACTTCTCCGTTTTGCTTTGTCAAATACAAATTATATTACCTTGCCGCTAGCTTTTCCGAACCATCAAATGGAAAATCAGGAAGTTTAAATGTGAGAAGATTATGTTGATCCAGCATTATATTGGTGCCAAACATATTACTCAAATATATACCTCTTAACTGGTATAAATTTTGTTATTTTATTGTTTTGACTGTTTAAATACGCACAACAAACAAAACAGAGGTACAGAGAATTTCTCGAGGTGCTAAAAAATAAGCATAGCCTACCTCTACTATACAGTTGAGTTTGATTAGTTTTGTAGTTGAGAAGGTTGGGGCTCAGAGTCGGAACCTATATTTTTGGCATAATGTATGAAAACAATGGTTAGTCTAGTGGTAGACTTGTAGCCTGCAATTTTAACAAGTAGTCACAAGTAGATGTCATTCGATGTAAGCAATTTAAGGGATCACCAATGGAAAAAGAAGTACAGGCTTATCATAGTCAGCATAAATCTAGAAAAAGGAAGAATTAAAAAAAAGTTGTTAACGCCAAAGATAAGCTGAAACAGTTGGCTGTTAGCTGACGTCATGTTTGTTATTTCTCTTTCCATTTGACGGTAAACAAAATAAACTAGTGAAACATTCAGATTGGAGATGCAACCAATTATTAAAAAAGCATACCTCTCCTGTAAGAAACAAGTAGGCCTAACTAGAAGATTTTACACTTACATTTTTACATACATTCAACCTGCATGCAGCAGCAACATCTTCATATGAATCACAAGAAGATCCATGACAGATTATGTGTTATGTAAACACCCCACAGATCCTTCCCGCTTCCTTCCTTCCGCTTCCGCAGCCATGCCAGTCAGCGCATTTGAATTTGTCGTGAGTATTGCGACAGTGTTGCCAGTAGCACTTTTTGACACCTCGTATTTTTTGTGCATTCCGCTGCACAACGCGCAAAATTCGACACAAATGCGAACAATTCGGAATTACTGAATTTTTAACGATGTTTTGAAACATTTCTTAACTGTTACATCAGAGTTTTGTAACAAAACTTAATTGGAAATGAGCTTTGTTTAAGGCTTCAAACTGTTTTGTATGCGAAATCAAAGTTAAGTACATGTTTTGGGGGTTGGTAATCCGTCACTTTAGTACAGTAAATGAAAAAGTGCTTTTCTGACCTAAAAAGTGTCACTTTCGGAGAAAAAAAATGAAAAAAAGTGTCAAAAGCACCAAATGTGTCACACCTGGCAACACTGTGTTACCCCGGCTTTCTTGAAAACCTCACATCGGATCTCTAAAATCCTCTTTTCTATTAAAATAAAAATTCTAAAACGTATGTTCTAAATCGGAAATTCTTATGATACAGACAAGATTTTTTTTTTTTAATTCGTATCATTTTTATTTATAAGATATTACGAGTAGGTGTATGCACAAAATGCCAAACAAATAAAAACACCAGGTTTTCCTATTCACTAAAAAAGTTGCGGGCTTTTACTCCTTTATAGTCTCCTTACTCTAGGCTTTCAGATTATGGATGATTCAAAGCCGAACTTGAACGACAAATAATTAACGTTTGAGCCTAAGACACCACTATAAATGTTATACTAATGTAACGTTACGAGAGAAACGTTAAAAGAGATTTTTGACGTCAGTAATTTGCCAACAAACAAATTATTTGACGAACTCGTGCAGCGGATCAGATCGTATTATTTGCTTTTCTAATACATGACAGTCAGAACGAAGATTTGATTTTTTTTTAAAAAGAACTATATAACGGTTGTACCTGGGACGTTACAGCAAATGTGTTTGATTAAAAAAAAAGTAACGTATGCGAAGTAACGGTTACGTGATGCTAAAAACAGAAAACTAAACCAGGTAAACAAAAGTGGCAAATGTAAAAGATTCTACTATTGTCCAAAGCACTAGATATCGCTGGTCCTTACTCTAGCTTTGTTATTCACTTGGTGTCCAGTAAATATCCTAACGTTATAGCGCGTCCGTTAAAGCTAATTTGCCGTTACGAGGACAACGTTTCAAACGATAAATGACTTTCTTACTTTGATCATGTACCGATCAGTTCACACACGTCAGCAATTGAACACATCTGTTCCATTGATTTTTTAACACGTAAACCTCGGAATGAAAATAAATAAAAAGTCTTCGCAGTAACGTTTTAACATCGGACGTTACTTTAAGCGTGTGGGGGTAAAACTGAAATCGTATTTACCCAAAAAACACTGACAAGCAATACGAAAAAGTGAAACCTGTGGTTTATTTATGACCCTGATTGCATTATATGTCATCTAGATTTTCATCCTGGGAAGCTCCAAAAAACGTAACGTTTGCGACATAACGGTTACATGTTTCCCACAAAAAAAAATCGACCAGTTGTATAGAAGCGGAGTAAGGAAGCGTTTCTAATACATATTGAAGGCTCTAGATATCATTGTTTTGTAATATAAGCGTTTTCTAATGCACGATCTAAGAAAAAAAAGTCAATGTTACGCTAAAAACGTTACTTTTTACTTGACAGTGTAGTCCACCCGGATTTAGGACTAGAATTTATGTCAAGACAATAAATACGTTCGGACCCCACAGAATCCTTTGCTTTGTTTCTTTTGTCGTTAATCTTGAAGGGCCTTTCGGCTGTACACACAAACATCGTAATATTGTTATTATTATTATACCTTGTATGCAGTTGCAGTGGCAGTGTTATTTTTCTTTTTTCCAGGTGGGTAGTTCGGCCGGATTCCCGATGAAAAATTCTTTGTCTGCGTAGTTGTACGAAAAAGTTTCATGGAATGATAAGTAGTAGTATGGAACAGTTGATTAGTGATATGTAGTAGTATGGAATACTTTGATAAATATGCCTCCGACTGGGCTTATCTTATGTAGTAGTATCCGATAGCATCCAGTTTGCTAGTAGTAGCAACAGTTACCACTGCATGCTACTTTTTCGCACTACTCCATACGACTTATTCTCGGAAATTTTTCATCGGGTTAAGACCGGATCCCACCGAATCCTTTGCTCTTGTTTCTTTACGGTGTCTCTGTTTCAGGGATCGAAAAGGAGTATGAGCAGAAAGTTCTTCCCGACGGAAAGTTTAACGTCGACGGATTTCTCTGCGTTGTGGACGTGAGCGTGGTTCCGAGCCGACCAATAGAAAAGCAGCTTGACTTTATTGGTGCCGTGTTGCAAAACCTTCTCAAAACCAAGAAACCAGTCGTCGTCGTGACGTCAAAGAATGATGACGCGTGCGATGCTTTTGTCAGAGAGGTGGAGAGACTCGTTGGCAGAAAGGAATTCAAAGGTTAGTCTCCCATTAAAAGTTTGACACCGCTAATTGTTGGTCACTAATTTGCTTCACCAGAAAGTAGAGATTGTGTTTTCTAGTCGACCTTGACCTCTGCAGCATGACGTTGCTACAGGAGGGGTTGCAAATCTGGAATTACACGACTGCCTCAAACATTTTAAAAGAGAATTTTTCGACAACCCAACTAGGTCCTAGGTCATTAGATTTTGCTTCTTGACAGTAAGAACCTAGTTAGAACTGTGAAGAAATTTCCTTTTAACATTTTTGAGACCGATTTCGAGATTGGGTACCTCTCATGTAAACTAATACTTAGAGGTATCCTCTGACAAGCAATACAAACAAATGTGAAGGATCAGCTTCGTCTCGATCAGTGTTCAAGAATACGCGCCTAGTGAGAAAATAGTAATTAAATTAAATTACATTTTATTTATAACCCGTCTAGGTAGAGACGGAGTATTGTAAAAAAATTAAAAAAGAAATAAACAACACAACAGCAACAACAACCCGAATAATTGAAGTTCACCAAATCGAAACATCATGGAGCTCCATGGGTAGTTACAATTTTGCTTGATTCTGTGGATGAATCTCATGACAGCCGCAGGCGGATCAGCTATACGGAACTTTTGAATGAGGTTCAAGGTTCAAGGTTTTATTATTTACAACAAAACAAAATAACTAAATATCAGGAAGTTACCCGGCAGAGAGGGACTCAACGAATGCTTGGACAACATACAAAGAAGAGAAGAAAATTCAACCAATAACAGATTAAGAGCGCGCCTATATCATAGCAGCGTGAACAACAAGAAGAAAGAAAAACATGAAAAACAACAAGAGATTGTAAAGCAACTTACCACGTCAGATCGAAGACTCAGTAAACATCAACATATATAAAATATATAACCATGGGCAAAGAATCAGAGAATCAGGACTGAACAAACCAGAGGCCAAACCACCTTCTCCAACACTCCTCATTAATACAAATCCAACAATTTAGTTTTAAATCTTTTTTTTAGTAAAGGAAGAGAAAGGCGAACAATATCTTTATCTTCTAATAAATTAAAAAATTTAACTAAACAATTACGCAAACTAAATCTGGATCGTTCACATCTGATCAGAGGTTGACGAGGATCCGAACCAAAACGAGTAGCATAATGGTGGTCATAAGCGGTGGGGAGCAGCTCGCAAGAATACAAAATTGAAGGCAGATGGCTGTTTGCGTTTGTGATTTCAGAACACCCGAAATTACCCAGAAGCAAAACTGAACCACCTCCAACAAATGCGTCCCTCTAACGCGAACAAATTTCTTAACCGTGTATGAAATCTGAGCGTAAGCAGTCCGTTGTTTATGAAACCAAATCGGTTAAATAGCTGTCCAAAGATTGAGCAAGATAGCGCCATCTTCTTTTGGTCGTAGCTTTGGTGTCACCTAGCGGAAACAGTCGAAACTAATTGTATTGAAGAAGATCGTGGCGAGAAATCATGCAATGCCCATGCGAATATGAATGAACGGTACATCACATCACCCGCCCTTGCCAAAACAGATAAATAATTTACAAGTCGTATTAATGGTACAATCGTCGGTATTTTGATTAGGATTCACGTCGCCGCATTCTGTTGACATATTATGACGATGCTTATGAGAGATGAGTTATTTGACGACATGACATGTTATAAAAGCAAGTGATCGGTCATCTGTGAGACGAGAGTGCGTGATGGAACGATGATGTAATCTGTAACAATGAACCATTTCCGGTCTGGAAATAACACGCTAGACCCTATAGTAAATTATTTACAGCTTCTAATTGGATAATGTTTTTAGTGGAGTGTTCATTTATTATCAATCCACTCTTGCTAGCGCTTTAGCAGCTTTCGGTTTTAGTGGAGTGTTCCTTGGAACAATCCACTATTGCGAGCGCTCTAGCAGCTTTCGGTTTTCGGTTTTCACCATATTTTGTGGAGCTCATAACTCGTGAACCAGTGCAAGTATCAAGTTCAAACTTGGTACACTTGTGGGTATTGGGGTCTAGTTGTGCCTTTTGGGGGTCCCACCCCCCACACCCACCCGGTTCAGGGGAAAATGGGCCCAGATTGCCCAGTGAAGAATGTTCAAAACTTGACCATAGTTGGACATAAGACGATGAAATTCCTTTTACTTGTAGATCTCAGGGCTGGGAAATTACTTTTAAAGTTGCACCTCCCTCACCCATCCCGTTCATAGGCAACTGGGCCCAGATTGCCCAGGAGTAAAGTTCGTTACCTGTGCCAGGAATCAACAGGTATCAAGTTCAAATTTGGTACACTTGTGGGTATTGGGGTCTAGTTGTGCCTTTTGGTGGTCCCACCCCCCACACCCACCCGGTTTAGAGGCAATTGAAGCCGTTTGAACAAGGTATAATAAACGAAATACATTTCAAGATTGATGAAAGTAATGCCAGTAGTGGATTGAAACAAGCCTACGGGGTTTATACGAAGCAATACTGGAAAGACAAAGATGGACAATACTGTGAATGGAGACCGAATTACGACTGACGCAAAGGGATTGTGTTTCCAAATGAACTAACATGTGTTCTCACGTGGAAGGCGTCAGATGAGACGCGCTTATGAAAATTTATGACTTTAACATTAGGGTGTTTGAGCCTGAGCCTGAGCCGTGTTTGGAGATTCTTTGAGAGCTCAATTGTTGGTTTCACGAATAACTGTGCAATACGAATATTTAACGTTACGGGAAATTCAACGTTACAATTCAATTCATTCTTTTAAACTCCACGTCTGAGCGCTTGCGCACTTGTTGCCTTTTTTGTGGAACTCATAACTTGTGAACCAGTGCAGGTATCTAGTTCAAACTTGAAACTCTTATGGGTATTGTGGTCTAGTTGTGTCTTTGGGGGGTCCCAACTCCCCCACCCACCCGGTTCAGGGGCAATTTGGCCCAGATTGCCCATTGAGTGGAGTTCATAACCCGTGAACGATGACAGGGATCAAGTTGAAACTTGGTAGCCTAACGATTATTGGCGCTGTGGTCTAGTTGTGCTTTTGGGGGGTCCCATCCTTCCACTCGCCCAGTTCAGGGGAATTGGGCCCAGATTGCCCAGATAGTGGATTTCATAACTCGTGAACCATGGCAGGTATCAATTTGAGTGGGAGCTAGTGTACATTTTGTGGGTCTCAAGCCTCCACACTTACTCGGTTCAGGGGGAACTGGGCCCATATTGTCCCATGTCTAAGATATTAACTTTACCACGGTTGGAGCTAGGATGATCAACTTTCCTGTAGGCTGCCTATATCCTTGGGCTACGAAGAAACTCTTGAGACTGCATCCTCCCCCCCCCCCTTTCATTGGCAACATTGGGCCCGTATTGCTCATGATTTGAGATTACGTGAACCGTTACAGGTATCAAATTGGAATTACTCAAGTTGGTATACTTGATGATATTGGGGTCTAGTTTACAGTTTTCGGGTCCCCCCCCCCCCATACACACACCTTCACCATTCCTCCGTTTTAGGGGAAACTGTGCCCATTTCATAACTTAAGAACCATGGTCGATAGAACCGGTTTCAACCGCAAAACGTGACTAAATTTCTTATTAGGCGCTGGATTTGATATCACCGTCCTCCATAACCCGGTTTGAGAAGAACTTGCAACCGCAATAATGTCGACGTAACGTCTTCTACGAGGTCTTCTATAGCCAAGATTGTAATAATCAAAAGGATGATGATGAAGGGGGGCGGGGGTGTTGTTGAGACGACAAAGATCTAGATCCAAACACGGAATTGAATTCAGAATTTCGGACCGAGGCATGGAAACCTTTCTGGGTAGGTTATAGTCTATCAGATTGCAACCATGTTCATCGATGAGAAGAGGGTCTCTGATAGTTGCTGAATTTAGTGTCTTAAACATCAGCATAGCACACATTATGTGCTGTTCGTGCAAGCTTCATCCCCCCTTTCTCAAACCTTTTTTTTTCTCACCCTACACCCCCCCCTCTCCCGTCTACATGAGTGAGGAAGACCTTTGTATCCGGCGCGGTAAATGAGACTATGACTATCCCTGGAACAAAATGGGGCAATAAAGAGACCAGGGCGGTATTGTTTGTTCGCTCCCATAATTATCGTATTCGCATTTACGGATTCTTGGCAGAGCTCGTTCGTCCCCATAGAGCTATCGTACAATGATAATATGAATGAATAGGAACACGCTTAGAGGATCGGGGGTGGGGGCTACTTGGCGTCAAAAGGAGGCATTTTCCTAGCCAAATTGCAGAACAGTCATGAAAATCAGCTGGAAGAAAGCTCAAAATTCTCTCAACCTGCCGTGAGAATTTCCAATTTTGAGCTTTGTCCATCATATATGGCGCCCGTTTTACGCCCCAGTTCCAGCCACAAAATTGACCTCTGGGCCAACCAGAAAAGAACCGATAATGGAGCCTGCCCGGTGTAAATCAGGTCAGTTTTGTAACCAGAGAACAAAACTTAACCAACGAATCCCGTGGCAAGATACGCCTGCCATCTAGAAATTGAACAGGCAACGCATTATGACGAATTTTAGGATTGGGTTTTTTTCCTCACTTTTGTGTAACCAGAGGTAGTGGAAAAATTAACAAAATAAAAAAAAGAGGAGAAGAGAAACAGCTTGTATGAGAAGAAATAAAAGCACCTCAAACAAACGGAAAAGACCACGATGCGGAGAGAACACTTCAATTCAATTCAATCTATTTTCAAAACCGATACAACGGTCAAGCCGATTTGGTGGTTCTCGTCAACCGCAGCTCGTCAAGTTTGATGACCATGTTTGTGACTTTAAAGCCGTTAGGACGTTTGGTTAGATCGTTTCGAGGATAAGAATGGGTCGAGCAGTTGCGAAGCCTGGTGGAAATAGTTACTATGAGTACTGCATTTGGAGTACTATTAGTATTGACTTTCCTTGAGACTTCGGCTTGGCTACCAGTTTAAACATCGAACTCACTTTACCAGTTCAACCGGAAGAAATCCCGGACAGCTCCACGACGCAAACAAGAATCCTAATGTCCACGGCTACTCGGCTGGAATTGGAAGAGAGCTGTATTGATTTTAGCTTTCCTTTAAAGGCGTTGCCTTTTACTAGGCCTTGTATAATAAGGTTATTTTTAAACACAAATAAGTTCGCAGCGAGTTTTTGTAATGATAGAGATTTTGTTCTACAAATCGACTTTCGTGGTTTCATAACCGATTTTGCGATTAAAACAAAAATTACACATCATGTTTCTTAAAAAAAAAAAAATATTAACAGAAAAGATAAGATTTATAAAGATACAAGATTTTGCGAAGATAAAAAATAAATTTATGCCATTGGACATGCTTAATTTTGACCAGTGCTTCATTTGCCAACCAATGATATACTTGTAGCTTTGGACGGTCAGGCACATTTTCTGCGGCTTTTATGGTTGATGGGTGGTCGTGTACAGAGATAGGTGTGGGTGTTCCTAGGGCACTGTGAAGGTAGTTGGAGGGGTGTTCCTAGATAGCTTGTGACACGCGGAACTCTCGAACGTATTGATTTTAGCTTTCCTTTAAAGGCGTTGCCTTTTACTAGGCCTTGTATAATAAGGTTATTTTTATACACAAAAATATGAAAAAAACTTCGTTTTCTTAAAGAGTTAAAGAGGCTGCGTCCCAAAGTCGAACCTTAAAACGTACAGGAATTAGGAGAGGCAGTTGGGGGGCTGCCGCCCCCCAAACCCCCCGCTTTTAAAGACTCTTTTGTACAGGTTTTTTGTTAAACCCCCCGCTCTTGGCTTCGGAAAGGCCCTCTTTTAATTAACAAAAAAGTTGAAATGAATGAATAATGGAATAACTTCGAAAAATGTTAAACACAAGAGGACAGGAGAACCATTGCGCCGAAACTAGTAATTAGTAACAATGAAGTTGACCACTCCATTTACATTTTAACATAATTATTGAAACTGTTTCCCAGACATAGAGCACACAAGCTAAGAGCTGGGGGTCGGGGTAGGGTAGCAAACAAAAACCTGTACAAAAGAGTCTTTAAAAGCGGGGGGTTTGGGGGGCGGCAGCCCCCCAACTGCCTCTCCTAATTCCTGTACGTTTTAAGGTTCGACTTTGGGACGCAGCCTCTTTAACTCTTTAAGAAAACGAAGTTTTTTTCATATTATTTCTGTACGTTTTTCTACAATCCATGGTGGATGTAAGTTAATAATTCCTGTACTCCTCGTACAGGAATTAGGAGAGGAAGTTGGGTGGCTGCCGCCCCCCAACCCCCCCGCTTTTAAAGACTCTTTTGTACAGGTTTTTTGTTGTGGGGGGCTGCCGCCCCCCTAACCCCCCGCTCTTGGCTTCGGAAAAATTTAAGGTCGTTTTTCTCAAATAAAAATTTTACGGATTAAGACAGAATTTTTTGAAGCTTGCAGTCAGTCTCACCATGTCGAGCTGATCATTTTGATGTACTTGAATGTTGAAATTCGTAACTTTTAAGAATTTCAAAAATTAACATGGGCTCTTATGGGGAAATGGGGTTTTTCTAAGCTAGAAAATCGGGGGGTTAAGATTTTCCGACGAAACTTTCCAGGAAAATTACTCGGAGAATTCCGCGTCGAATGAGTCTTCGTACACCCAGATCCGATGTCGGCTGTGACCTGTAGGCGTGGCGAAAAAAAAACAAAAGGAGAACATGAATTTTAAGTGGCTATGCGTGGTTTCTGGAAAACAGGGAAGGAGTTATCGGATCGAGCTGAAATTTCGCGGATAAGCTCCTGGGCCCTAGGGGACCTTAACTTGTGAATTTCAGCCCGATCGGACAACGTTAAAGGGGGGGTGGGGTTGGGGGGTCGAAACTTTCGGCCAGATTTTCCCCATGAAGGAAAAGTCGGAGGGGGATGAAATTTGGCAGGTTTCTTAGTTGGAGCTCGGGCTACGAAATGCATCCCTCCCCATCCCTCTGCGACCACTGGAACCGAAGATCGCTTAACATTGTCGTGGTTCGCCTCTTTAAAGAGGCACGAGTGTGCCTCCTTGATTCCTGTACTCCTCGTACAGGAATTAGGAGAGGAAGTTGGGTGGCTGCCGCCCCCCACCCCCCGCTTTTAAAGACTCTTTTGTACAGGTTTTTTGTTGTGGGGGGCTGCCGCCCCTCTAACCCCCCGCTCTTGGCTTCGGAAAAATTTAAGGTCATTTTTCTCAAATAAAAATTTTACGGATTAAGACAAAATTTTTTGAAGCTTGCAGTCAGTCTGACCATGTCGAGCTGATCATTTTGATGTACTTGAATGTTGATATTCGTAACTTTTAAGAATTTCAAAAATTAACATGGGCTCTTATGGGGAAATGGGGTTTTTCTGAGCTAGAAAATCGGGGGGTTAAGATTTTCCGACGAAACTTTCCAGGAAAATTACTCGGAGAATTCCGCGTCGAATGAGTCTTCGTACACCCAGATCCGATGTCGGCTGTGACCTGTAGGCGTGGCAGAAAAAAAAGGGTTTCTGTCATTTTTCTCAAATAAAAATTTTACGGATTAAGACAGAATTTTTTGAAGCTTGCAGTCAGTCTGACTATGTCGAGCTGATCATTTTGATGTACTTGAATGTTGATATTCGTAACTTTTAAGAATTTCAAAAATTAACATGGGCTCTTATGGGGAAATGGGGTTTTTCTAAGCTAGAAAATCGGGGGGTTAAGATTTTCCGACGAAACTTTCCAGGAAAATTACTCGGAGAATTCCGCGTCGAATGAGTCTTCGTACACCCAGATCCGATGTCGGCTGTGACCTGTAGGCGTGGCGAAAAAAAAACAAAAGGAGAACATGAATTTTAAGTGGCTATGCGTGGTTTCTGGAAAACAGGGAAGGAGTTATCGGATCGAGCTGAAATTTCGCGGATAAGCTCCTGGGCCCTAGGGGACCTTAACTTGTGAATTTCAGCCCGATCGGACAACGTTAAAGGGGGGGTGGGGTTGGGGGGTCGAAACTTTCGGCCAGATTTTCCCCATGAAGGAAAAGTCGGAGGGGGATGAAATTTGGCAGGTTTCTTAGTTGGAGCTCGGGCTACGAAATGCATCCCTCCCCATCCCTCTGCGACCACTGGAACCGAAGATCGCTTAACATTGTCGTGGTTCGCCTCTTTAAAGAGGCACGAGTGTGCCTCCTTGATTCCTGTACTCCTCGTACAGGAATTAGGAGAGGAAGTTGGGTGGCTGCCGCCCCCCACCCCCCGCTTTTAAAGACTCTTTTGTACAGGTTTTTTGTTGTGGGGGGCTGCCGCCCCTCTAACCCCCCGCTCTTGGCTTCGGAAAAATTTAAGGTCATTTTTAAATAAAAATTTTACGGATTAAGACAAAATTTTTTGAAGCTTGCAGTCAGTCTGACCATGTCGAGCTGATCATTTTGATGTACTTGAATGTTGATATTCGTAACTTTTAAGAATTTCAAAAATTAACATGGGCTCTTATGGGGAAATGGGGTTTTTCTGAGCTAGAAAATCGGGGGGTTAAGATTTTCCGACGAAACTTTCCAGGAAAATTACTCGGAGAATTCCGCGTCGAATGAGTCTTCGTACACCCAGATCCGATGTCGGCTGTGACCTGTAGGCGTGGCAGAAAAAAAAGGGTTTCTGTCATTTTTCTCAAATAAAAATTTTACGGATTAAGACAGAATTTTTTGAAGCTTGCAGTCAGTCTGACTATGTCGAGCTGATCATTTTGATGTACTTGAATGTTGATATTCGTAACTTTTAAGAATTTCAAAAATTAACATGGGCTCTTATGGGGAAATGGGGTTTTTCTAAGCTAGAAAATCGGGGGGTTAAGATTTTCCGACGAAACTTTCCAGGAAAATTACTCGGAGAATTCCGCGTCGAATGAGTCTTCGTACACCCAGATCCGATGTCGGCTGTGACCTGTAGGCGTGGCGAAAAAAAAACAAAAGGAGAACATGAAGATTAAGTGGCTATGCGTGGTTTCTGGAAAACAGGGAAGGAGTTATCGGATCGAGCTGAAATTTCGCGGATAAGCTCCTGGGCCCTAGGGGACCTTAACTTGTGAATTTCAGCCCGATCGGACAACGTTAAAGGGGGGTGGGGTTGGGGGGTCGAAACTTTCGGCCAGATTTTCCCCATGAAGGAAAGTCGGAGGGGGATGAAATTTGGCGGGTTTCTTAGTTGGAGCTCGGGCTACGAAATGCATCCCTCCCCATCCCTCTGCGACCACTGGAACCGAAGATCGCTTAACATTGTCGTGGTTCGCCTCTTTAAAGAGGCACGAGTGTGCCTCCTTGATGTCTTAGGCTCTTGGCGTAGAATTAGTCACCGGTAGCCTACTGGAGGAATAAATTGTAACAATAAATCAAGAACAAACTACGCATAAATAAGAAGTTTTGATCGTTTTTCAATATTTTCGAGTAGGAAGTTTTAATTTAATTTTTAAACATAAAAAAAGTGAAATGAAACTGAAAATCGAACTTATTCTGTAACGGTGAGGACTAGATATTGATGTGATGATGGAGTTTCCGCAAGGGACTTTTACCGTGACGAATAAACCAGAAAGCAAGGTTTTGCATTTAGGGGTCTAGGGATCCGTTTGGTGAGGACTATTGGCGTAGACTATCAGGTCGCGCGGTCGTAGATTGTAATTCCTGCCAAGACTTTCAGCACCATCATCAGCTCTTGAAGAAATATGCCATTTGACCTTGTGTTTCTGTCTTCGATGACCTTGTGTTTCTGTCTTCGACCTTGTGTCTTTAACCCCCCATTTATACATATTTTGTACAGAAATATTAAATTAAACCTTAAAATTCACCATTAAATATTACCTTACCTGATATTTTTCTTTCTAGGAAACATCCCCATCGTCGAAACATCAGCTCACGACAATGTCAACATCGACCTTGCCTTCGTCATCCTCGCTCAGATGATCGACAAGAGCAAAGGTCGAACTCGGATATTGCCGTATGCCGAAGCCTCGCGTGCCCGAAAAGAAATACACGACGCAGCAACCGAAGCTTACATGCGCCTGATACGGATGCAGGCTCAGGACTATCGAGCAGTTTGGGGCATAACCTCGAAGAAACTGAGCCAACATCAGGACTTTGTACATTTTGTTGACTTGTTTGGTTTGGACGACGCAAAGAGAATGTTTATGAAACATGTGAAACGGTTGAAGGATGAACATTTGTCCAGAAAAGTGAAAGGATATATGGATAATTTGCCAGAGATCCTGATGGATATGTATCCGGATATTCCTAGTCTTGGAGACGGGTAAGTGCGATCCCCCCCATACGATTGCCGGATCCCCGCCGCACTTACAATTCGAGGCGAAAACCAACAGCATGACTAACGAATTTTATCCATCTGTTGACCCCCCCCCCCCCCCCGCCTTCCTAAATAACAGTAATGCAATGCATGAAGGCCAATTGCCTCTAAATAGCTTTAGAAAACAATGACCTTGAGGGGCTTTTTTTGGCGAAGAAGATTTTCGCTGACTTCTTTAGGGCATTTCAGTTTGGGATGGAAGAGCATTGCAGCAATTCATAAGCCTGTTCTGGAAGGACTGGCTGGATGAGAGGCCAATGCCCAAAATTTGTTGTTTTTGTCAGTACGAGGATCAACATTATCCGTTTCGTGATACGCGCCAGCTATTTCTGCCTTCAAAGGGTCATAATTAATGACAAAACAGCGCCAACATTCACTTCCTTCAGTTTGCTAATTTCAGAGTATATGACCCCTTTGCTCATCGCCTGCCTCTCAATTCTACAGTTCCGTGACGCTACACTATAAAAAGTTTCTCCGAGTAAGGATTAAAATGAAGTGCAGTATTTGCTACTGTGATTAATCTTAACTTTACTGGGATAAGATTAAACCGTATTAGAGATAATCTTATCCCAGTAGAGACAAGGTTAATCCCAGTAGCAAATACTGCAAGATTTTTTTTTTACAGTGTAGCCTACACCGAGATTCTAAAATTCCGTCCATGAGCATAAAGAATCATCAACGAAAATATAGTAATGTCATGTTTATGAGTTTCGGCTGTCAGCCTTTAAATACTTTACCCTTACGAATATTGTGAATGCCTTCTTTTGTTTTTATTTTATTTCTTGTTCGAAAGTAGTTGCCATTTAAGATGGGAACATTTTATGCCTGAAATCTTGACCGTGAACCTCAACAGAGGATGAGTCTGCTTTGTGCTGAAAGTTGAAGGTTACAGTAGGAATAAGAAGTCCAGGTTTGAATAGGGGCTTTAATGGACCTGCATATGAAAAAAAAAATGAAATCAGGGCACTTCTTTGAGAAAAAGGAAGTGGTTTGTGGTTTGGACATGCAACAGTAGAAAAGATGACCTCGCGGCACTTTTTTCGGAAGAAGGAAGTGGTTTGTGGTGTATAAGGATCAGCTTAAAAAAAAAGTCGGTCTTACTACTTAAATTTACTTCGGGGGAGTTGGAGGGGGTCTGGGAACTGGGAAGAGCTGATTAGATGATATACATGCCAACTACTCTTGCCAGTGCCATATGGCATTTCAGATCTTGGTTTTAACACGAGTGGCATAGTTGGTTGCTCCAAACAGATGAGTCAGCTGAGATTTATTCAGCTGTATTTCGACCCTTCTTGGCAAGGGTCCTCTTGGTCAAGAATCTCTCGTGTCTCAGCTGTCCCATTTTAGGTCTGGACCGGATCCGATGAATGTGGGGGGATGAAGGGGAGAACCGGAAATCTTGTGACACGCTTGGGGTGGAGCAATCGGGGTAAAACTTGGTGGGAAGAACAAGCACAAGCCCTAGATACATCAGTGACAGAACATGACCCGATTCTGGCACTGTGGGGGCAGTTGGAGGGGGTCCGGAATTCCGGTGATCGCGAGTTAAGGTACTTCCAGGTGCGCTAGGACGATGACACTTGGATTGAACATTAGAGACTTGACAAGATTGGCTTAGAAGTTGGCACTTTCCAGATCCGATCTTCCCTTAAAGTTTCCTACTCATCTTAACCGCAAAGTACAAAAAATACTTTTAAGCTAAATGTAGGGGTAAGTGGTATATGCAGGGACGGGGTATAAGGTGGGACACGGTACTTATCTGTAATCTATCGTTCTTTAAAAAATCCAATAAAGCCACCTAGTATAGTTCATTCAATGGCGGACATGACTGTTCTATCATTTTGGTAAGTTGCTATTTTCGTTTTTGAGAAAATCGACTTCAAAGTTTCGGCTATATCCCCCAAAAAATATTTGGGCAATAGTTTTTTGTGCTTTATTTTGTAACGGTTTGCAGAAATTGTGTGTGTAAGATAGCAAACGAAAGCTAAAACATCAGGCCACGTCGTGTGGCCATCTGGTGAAAAAATATGCAACAGTAAACAAGAGCTGTAAGCTCATATGGCACTTGCATGGGTTGAGATGTAGTGTTTGATCAAACGTACTTTTAAGGTTACCTTTGCGGTTCAGATGCGCACTTTAAGGGAGCTAGAGAAAAAGTACTTTGTTTTAGAACTTGGCTGTAATGATACGCACTTTATAGGCAATAGAAATTCATCTGTAAGAAAAACTATTGAGACAAAACGATCACAGGCCCTTAGGGATCATTGATACATACCGTTTGGTAAAAAGTATTTTTTTTTTCACTTTTCGGTTAAAATGTGCACTTTAAGGGTGATAAAATAAATTTTTAAGCAAAACCCTTGCGGCACAAATGATCATGGGTTGAGATGTATCGTTTGATGAAAAAAAGTAGTTTTCGACCTTGCGATTCAGATGCGCACTTTCAGGGAGCTAAAACTTCATTTGTAAGCAAAACCCTTGAGGCAAAAATGATAATGTGCTCATGGGGATCATGAAAATGTATAATTTGCTTAAAAGTATTTTTCTAAATTTGCGGTCAAGATTGGTACTTTAAGGAATGTCGGATTTGGAAAATGGCGATTTCTGAGCCAATCTTGTCGAATCTCTAATATTCCAGCCCAGTTCGATCGTCCTAGCACATCTGGAAGTACCTTAAATCGCGATCACCGGAATTCTGGACCCCCCCCCCCTCAAGCTCCCCCACAGTCGTCGGAGCCAATCCGGTTCTGTAAGTGATTTATCCAGAGCATCTCTTTATTATTCCCACAAAGTTCGATCCCGATCTCTCCAGTCTGAGCCGGTCACGTATTTTCTCCCCTCCCCCCATTGTTGTCGAATCCGGTCCGGACATGACAAAGGTCACCAGAGACATGTCCTCTGATCAATTATCAAATTTAACTCAAATCCGATCAACCGTTCCAAAGTTACGCATGACTCAGTATTCCGGATTCCCCCTCCCCATACTCCCCCCACGACTATCGGATCATGTAAATTTTTTATTTATAAGTCAGTTTGATCGGGTCCCTGATTCGCCTCCCAAGTTTCGTCGTGAAAATCCCCAAAACCGCCATTACCGGAATTCCGGGAAACTCCCCTCCATCCCCCCCCTAGTGACCGGATCCAGTCCAAATGTATAACGGATTTATCTGGAGCAGATGCTTGTTCTTCCCAGCAAGTTTCACTCCGATCCCTCCATTCTAACCATTTCTCGAGATTTCCGGTCTCCCCCCCCAACTCCCCCATAGCTGTCGAAATCCGGTCCGGACTTCAAATGGGACATCAAAGTTATGCCATTTATTCAGTTATTAAGTTTCATTCCAATCCGATCATCCGTACACATTACACATTACTCCAGTTTTCCGGATTCCCCAGCCCTCCACTCCCCCCCAGGTGGTCGGATTGAGAAACTGATTATTTCCAGGCTAGTCCGGTCGGGTCCCTGATGCTCCTGCCAAGTTTCATCGTCCTAGCACATCTGGAAGTACCCCAACTCGAAAAAGTGTGACAAAAACTACTTAATTCTCAGAATTCCCCGGCCCACCACTCCCCCCCAGATGGTCGGATCGGGAAACTGATTATTTCCAGGTTAGTTTGGTCGGGTCCCTGATTTTCCTGCCAAGTTTCATCGTCCTAACACATCTGGAAGTACCCTAACTCGAACATGTGGGACAAAAAAATTCGGACCGACCGACCGACAGACCGACCGACGGACGGAATTGCGATCGGTATATGGCACTTGAGCCAGAGGCTGCAAGTGCCATAAAAAAATCGGACACAATTTGCAAGTAGAGGTCGCATGGTATATACTGGGACAAGGACAAGTGGTATGTAGTGGGACATGTATTTACATGTATTTTCCTGGGTCTGTCTAAGAGAAAAACGAGAACAGTGTCAGAGTGAGTGTCATGTGCATGGCCGGTCTAAGAAAGTGGAAGTGGCCGGACCGAGAAGACTCAATATTTTATCCAAGGGAAGACATTTTGAAAAGTTGTCGCCTCCTACCCCAGCACCCGGTACAGCTTCCAGAGCAGCGTCATACTTCGTATTTGCTGACTGGTAGTCTAGTCTTGTCCCTAAGATATTTTTACTCTTAAAGTCGAATTTTTAATGTAGTTTTTATACGATGAATAGTCGAAGTTTTCTACCAATACATGAATCTTTTTACTATGTCCCAGAGTATACCACCTCGTGTCCCAAGATATACCACCCCCGGTACTTAGTGGGACAAATGGTATAAGCAGGGACACCCCCCTTTTTTTCTTCTAGCTATACAAGAAAAATCTGGAAAAATCACAGTTTATGCAGCAGTTCCGGGGCTTTCATTTGAGCCATAAACCATTTTTCTACTCCAATGTTAACCATGCATTTTGGAGGTTTTCCAAAATCCGTCCCTGCATATACCACTCTCCCCTACTTTTTAATAATCCCCATGAGCTAATGGTTGCTTATAAATTAATTTCAAGCTCCCTTAAAGTGCGCATCTTAACCGCAAAGTGAAAAAAAAAAATTTTGTTTACCAAACGATATATATTCATGATCCCCAAGGGCCCGTGATCATTTTTGCCTCAAGGGTTTTGGTTACAAGTGAATTCCTTAAAGTACAAACAATACTTTTGAGCAAAATATACATTTTCATGGTCTCGATGAACATATCATAATTTTTCTTCAAGGGTTTTGATCACAGATGAATTTCTAGCGCCCTTAAAGTGCGCATCATCACAGCCAAGTGCAAAATAAAGTACTTTTTAACAACAATAAATTCTCGTGATCTCCAAGGGCCCATGATCGTTCTTATCTCAAGGATTCTGCTTGCAAATGATCACAACAAAACCCACGAATCGGCAAATTCCTACTTTCATCCTCTGACCCAGCCATGCAAGTGTCATATGATCTTCTAGCTCTTGTTTCAATTTAAAGTAATATTTTCCCTGTGGTCACTAAGTGAGTTTGCTTTTTACCCGGAAAAAGCATCGTCCTAACTATTTCTGACGCCATTTCTCGGGACGCGGCCACTGCACCATGGAATTAGGACAAATTGTTTTTAATCTCCTGAAACATTTCGGGATACTTCCCCCAGTTCTTCAGTAGGGAGCCAGGGGAGTGGCACCTCCCGACGAAGGTGTAAAATGCAGCAGTTGCTTTAATCCTTGAAGGACGTAGACCGATTTGAGCACAGATGCTTTTCACTTACCTTGTGGAATTTATACTATCGAGTTTTTTTTTAAAGAAAAAAGACTATTTTTAATATAACCGACTGTTTTTAAGAAAAATCGATTGTTTTTACTAAAAAAACGGTCGACAGTTTCGTCTAACAGTTCCAGCCTGGGTACAGGTTTTCGGAGAGGGGCCCTATCCAGGATTTGCTGCAGTAGATACTGTTTCTGTCCCATTATTTTGACAGTTTTTCTCCATTTCTTATCATCATCCAACTTCAGAATGTGACAAACTGCTTAGAAACCTATTTTCCAGATTTAATTTGTGTTCATTGAATGCGGCGACTGGGACAGATTGCAAATCGCGGCTTCCCGGCAAGTTTGTGTTCCGCGGCTGTCGCGGCTGTCAGCGTGCGTGTGGCACATACATCCAAAGGGTCTCTGAAAGAGGCATTCGTGGTGTAGGTGGCTGGGGAGAAACTTAAAGCACAACTCTTACTAGAAATGATCTTTTCCCCATGAAATGGATCAGAAAAAACCTTTTTCGAAAATACCATTACTTTCCACCTGAAATTAACGGTTTTCTCGTTAGCGCTTGTCGACTGTGTCCAGCCTTCCTGCTCTCCGACGCGGCGGCTGGGCGCAAAACGTTTGAAAACTGAACGCGCCGTGGTTAGAAAGTTCGAAAACTAACCAAATAAAAGAAGTCAAAAACAGAAGATTATCATATCCTTATATGTGAATGATTTGTCAGCGGACATCGAAGATCCCGGCAAGCTTTGCGTTGTGTGACGGGCAAAACTCGGCAGGGCCAAAAAAGCGCTAAAAGTTCGTAGGCACAAAACGAAACAATGGAGAAAGGTGGGTTTTAAGAAGCTTAGAATTCCACAAGGGAGCTAGCTATATTATTAAAGGCAGAATAAGCGAGAGGGGTCCTTTAAGGAGCTGCACCTCCCCATGGGGGAGGTGCCGTCACTTGACCTGTACTTTGTTTGACCCAAAGAGTCCTCGTGCCAAGTTTGAACAAAAATCTCAAGCCCTTCGAGACTTCTCGTGCTAACAGACGTAAGGGTATTTCTGGTTGTTGACTTTGTAACTCGGTGGTTCCGCGTGAAATTAAAAAATTTCTTAACCAGAAATATTAAAGAAGAATTTGCTGTTCCAACCTTTAAGTCGTTGGTTTTGTTTCAATTGGTATTTTTGCCAGGTTTTTTAGTTTATTTTTAAGCCAGATAGATCTTTCTGAAGAGAACAGAAGAAGAGAAATTTGGTTTGTGGTTGGATTCCCGTCGTCGAGTCCTTCCTGTTCCTCTGAGGCTAGAGTCGTTAACCCATCCGGAGAAAGATCGATAGAACCAGAGATGACGTCAGCAATGAAAGACCTGGCTTGTAAATAAATTAGTTTCCAGAGACCAACTTGAAACACTCGTCAAACATAATTGAAGGAATTGGAGGGGTGAATATCGAGACGTCAGGTATGCTAAAGCGAGCAAGTCGGAGCTAAAAAGGGCATTAGGCCGGATGAAAAGGAAGTGGACCGAGGGCAAATGGAACTGGATTAGTTTAAAGTTAACTGAAAAGCCAACTTATTTTTGTATCATTTAACTGAATACACTGCATTATTTGGATTGTGTAAAGGAATTTTTTCAATTTTTCACTATTTGCTCTAGAATGACGTTCAGATTAACTACGGTTGTCCTCACAAGGCAAAATTCTACTATGACGTGGAAAATTTGAATCTCAATTGAAACGCGGCTTTTCAGTGGCCAGTGATCATCTTGCTAAAGTTAGCTCACTGCATGAACACTTATTTTTCGTTTATCCTTTTCGTAAAGCATACAACACAGGGACAAGCGCATACAGTACCACAAACCCGACAGGGAAATTCCACTATTTGAAAATCGATTATTCTTGAATAGCGGAGCAACAAAGTAACGCATTTTCATCGGGTCTTCAAGCCTCTTTAAGTAAATACGTGATGGGTAACTAGATTGTCCTACCTCAGCCCTTTTCAGTTAAGCTTTAAAGAGGTTTGAACTTCAATATGCCATTTTACGTGACGAGGGCTTACACTCAGTCTACCACACCCAAATCTTCAAAGATGTCTATTTGTGACAATTATGGTGATTGAAATCTTGGTTGGGTCACCTCGTTATGGAGGATAGCGATTTCAAATCTGGCGCTAGAAAGATGCCCGAGGTGTAAGCTATCCTCGTACATGGGGAATCAAGCATAGGATAGTGCTGAAAGTGTCCAGCTTTCCGCACTGAATTACTTGTTTATGTTAGCGGAAACGTCAGTTCCCATCGTTCCCATTAGAAACAAAACTCATTAAATTTGGATGTAGTAATTACTCTGGATTTCTGCCCCAGGGTCGGAGCAAGAGTTATGTCATCTAAAAAAATCAGCAGAAATAGCCTTTTGATGATCTTTTGTTTCTTTTTGGGTTGTATTTTGTTTCTTTCCTCACTTCTAAACTGTGGTAGCCTAAGCCTACAGACATGTTACTTTCGAAAAACTTGTACCTTCTGTTACAAATAAAATTCCGTGACAGCTGGAAATCCGGATTAGAATTCGGAGAAGTTTTTGCCCACGCATACGAATGTCTATCTCCAAAAAATGGCCACTGATGAATTTTTATATTTTTTGTTGTAGAAGTTTTTCAGATTCAGGCAATTGTTATCATGCCTGCATGCCAAGTGGTTCGACAAGTGACAAGCATGTCGAGAAGTTTCTTATCTGACTTGTCTAAATAAATCCTTTTCCCGGTCGGTGTCGGCTTTTAATGGGCCGGACAAAAATTCGGACTTACGGGCGATTAATTCTAGTGTTCTCACGCGTTTCGCTTTCCAAAAAGCAAAGCTAGAATCCGCCGAGCGCAAGAACAAATGGAAAGTCGTTGCGCCTTTACCACTTCTCGCTACACTGTAAAAAAAAAATCTTGCAGTATTTGCTACTGGGATTAATCTTGTCTCTGTTGAGATAAAATTATCTATATTTCGGATTAATCTTATCCCGGTAGAGATTAGCTTAATCCCAGTAGCAAATACTGCAGTTAACTTTAATCCTTATTCGGAGAAACTTTTTACAGTGTGGCTTGTCGAAATCCATTTTCCACTTACTCTCCGGATTCGTTTTCCACGTCACTTTTCAAGCTAATGGAGCGCAAGAACAGCATCGGAAAGCGCAACGAGTTTTAGCCGTTGTCGCAAGAACACACGGCGGATAACCCAGCGAAGCTTTCCAGACAGCCAGAATCGCCCTTCAAAGAAGCTCAGAATAAGCTGTTTCTGTTTATAACCATCTTTACTGTATATTTTGCTGTACTTTCAAACTTTACGGTAGTCTCGTAAACAGTGACAAAACTGCAAAAACATCCATATCCTTCAGACTGTTATTGCAGAGTCTCTGACTTCTTTGCTGATATAGCGTGCGGTAGTTCTGCAACGCCGGAGTTAGTAAATTTTCTTCGTGAATCATCAGTGAGAAATTAGATTCGGAGCATTTGAGAATTTGGAGATCAGCTTGTAACACACAGCAACCTTACGATTGTTTTGAATGTCGTTGAATGTTGATTTTTTTCCTTTCTGGAAAGTGTTGCTATAGGAGGAGCGATAGGAGCGTTTCGTGCTGTGTCGCCATGAAGGTCATTCACAACAGTACCGGTGTGTGTATGAAGCAAAGGCTGAAGATTGTTAAGAGTAAGAAGTCCAGGTTTAGATACGGTTTGATTAGCGATAGGTAATCAGCGGTATCTTTTAATTCTTGTCCATAACAGTTGTGATGGCGTCTGGTTTGCACCCGGTACATGGAAGTGAGCTACCCGCCTAGCTTCATTAGTTGTAAAATAAGTAAATGTTTCGACAGCCTCATATTTTTCAGGGACTGGGACCGTATAAAAGAGGAGATTCACCAACATCCAGACTTTGAGCACTATTTTATCGACTGCCCCGCCGAAGTCTCATGGATCGACATGGATCTCCTGGAAAGTACAGAAAATCGGATTCCCTTCGAAGTCCTGGACCTCCCCGAAGGCGAAGCTGTGTATGGAAACCACATAAACATGCTACAGCGAGAGCAGAGGTTGGCAGTGTAAGTAGCTATCCTTTCTTAAAGTATAACCGAAAAGGGCTAGGATAGGACAACCTAGTTACCCATCACTTATTCACTTAAATTGGCTTGAAGACCCGCTGAAAATGAGTTACTTGGTTGTTCCGTTACTCACGAATAATCGATTTTCAAATAGTGGAATTTTCGTGTGATTATGCGCTTGTGTTTTTGTTTTATGCCTTTCGAGAAAGATTTATCATTTTTTTTTTGTTCAGGCACTAAGCAATCTTCACCAATCTCACCACTGCCCACTGCCCACTGCAAAGCCGCATTTGTTCTGAGATTAAAATTTTCCGCGTCATAGTAGAATTTACGCTGTGAGGACGGCAGGAGATAATCTGAGCCTCATAACTAGAGCAGATAGTGGAAAATCAAAAAATCCCTTTGTAGAATCCAAATAATTCAGTGTATCCAATTAAATGACACACAAATAGGTCAGGTTTTCAGTTAAACTTTAACATGTATATACAGAGCGTGTTCCACCCTACTTACCGTAGTTACTACACTAGTTACCGTGGTTAGTACGCTAGGCTGGAACGCTTTTTTATTTTTTCGGTCAAATATCAGGCTGCGGGCTGATCGGACCAATCACGTTGCAGAGATGCGTAGACATGCGTAGTTACTACGCTCCCGAGCGTGGTAAGCAAATAGTTACTATTAGTTACTATTTTGAGAAGGTTGGAACGGTCAGCGTAGTAACTTTTCGTGAGGCTGGAACGGAAATAGTAACTAATAGTTATGGTAGAGGGGTGGAACACGCTCACATTTGAGTCAAGAAAATAGAATAACATAGCGGAGATAAATGGCGACAAGCTAAAAGCTTAACGCCAAAGGAGTTAATAAATGAATATCAATAAAAATAAAATTTGAGATTTTATTTTTGTGTAATGGAAATTTTCCCCTGAGTTTTTACTGCGTAAACTCCGCTTAGCTGTCCGAAAGGAGCGCCGCCGGGCTCGTTTGTCTCGAATACGGCTTCGACTGATCACGACATGAGCCACGCTCTTTGCGGATAACTATATAATGCGGAATCAACCCAGTAAACAGTCGTAACTACTATGGGCCAAATTTTTCAAATTTCTCTTAGTTATGCTTTTTAATTTTCCCGATTCAAGCTAGTTCAGCTCATTTAACTATATTTAAAGAAAAATACACAACTAACATAACATTCCTGCCAGGAAAGCACAAAATGGCGTGCTTAGCTAGGGCAGGGCACTAACCGATATTATTGAAAAAAAGGAATTAACAGATGTTACTGAGTATACCAAAAAAGAAAATCGGAGGGAGAAGGAAATAAAATTAAACTGTGGTTTCTACTTTAAGTATATAATGAAACGAGGAAGAAGGGAAGAACTGTGAGAAAATATTTTCCTGCTTTCTGTTGTTGTTTTTTCCTCCTCTGTAATAAATTGACTTAAAAAATAACGCACTCCGTATAGGTATATTTGAGCATTCAAATCTCTTTCTGCCTTTATGCGGTTTTAGCCTGACGTCATTGTGGTTGTGACGTCATTGTGTCCCGCGGTTGCAGTGAGTCAAACGGGTGGGGCCAGGCTCTCTATATACAGAGACAGCGGAAAAACAGGGTGGGATCTCCCGTCGAGGTTGAGGCTTCACAACAGTCCTAACACTAACTACAGTGGGTCGTCCACTGGCAATCGTAAGGCCGTCGTAAACCGTGCTCGTCCAGACCCGGCTGCTCTCATTGGCTGAAAATCGCCAAAATTGCCACACACGTTGGCTTCGGACAGCTTACGATTGCCAGTTGAGGTCCCACTTACGTACGGTATCCTGGAGCCGACACCGATATTGGTTGTTGCTCGCCTAAGTTGTTACGAGCTACGATTATAAGAGGGAGAGCCAGGTCTCAGTTGCGGTAGTTACTACACTGTCAGAAGTTTCGTAACAGATTGCGCATAACACTTTCAAGAATAACACCTTTTCACTTAGAAATAAAGTGTTATGACCAATTAAGTTAACACTATTTCGCGCCTAGATCTCCAACAACACCTTCAGTTGGTAAAAATACTACACTGTCAGAAGTTACCGATAACGACAACAGAAGGATGCCCGGTTTCAACAGATAACACTTTGGGATGTTATCTGTTATGTTTCTTTCGTTCCCGTTAGTATTTTTACCAATTGAAGGTGTTTTTTGAGATCTAGGCACGAAATAGTGTAAACTTAATTGGTCAGAACACTTTATTTCTAAATGAAAAGGTGTTATTCTCGAAAGTGTTATGCGCTATCTGTTATGAAACTTCTGACAGTGTACCTTCTCGGAATGAAAATAGTAACAGCGCGGACCGAGGGGGGAACTACTGGCGTCGCAAAGTGTACATGGTCCTGTGCCTCCGTGCCTCCTGGTGTACACCAAAACTTCCAGGGATTCCCCCCTCTACGCGGAAAGACATCACACTCTTGCCGGGACTTCCTACTGATTTGGTAGTTATTGTCACTTATGATGCTCCCAACCGTCATAAATAAAATTGTAACTCTTGTGTAACGGAAATGATTAGGAGGAGCTATAGGATAGTCTTCCTATTACGCCGGGCGGTAGTACGAAAATAATAACAGAATACTTAACGATCGTAACTGAAAATAACTCGGTGGAACGCTACCAATTTCTCGTTTTACTGAATAACCCCTCGTTTCCACATTGTATTATCTTTCCACTTCCTCGAGTAAGGATTTTTCTTTGCCAAGTTTCCTCTCGACTCCCCAGTGGGATATATCCTTGTTCCATTCATGATTCCCGTCTTAGAGTTGCTTGTGATCTAAAGCACCGCTGGGGGCGTATCTTGTGGGAGTTTCCCGTTTTGAGGCGTCCGTAACTTCATTGTTTTCGTGACAGTAAACTCCGGGGACAGCTGATTGCATCAGGCAGTTTCTGGTTGTGGCTGTTGTAGTTCGCTCGTTGGTGTGTTGGTTTAAGGCGTGGCGTGGAAAACTTCAGTTTGGTTTAAGACGCTAGATTCCCCGTTCTGGCAGCCTTGCATTAGTCTCTGGAAGGTCAAGTTGAAACTACGGAGGTCCGAATGGTAGGTGTGATGGAGAGTGTTTTTTTTTTGCCCCCCCCCCCCCCCCACAACCGGAAAAAATAATCTTTGAAAGGCCCTGCGAATTATAAACGGAAAGTCAGCACAGTAAAAAGAAGTAGCTTCTTTTTTTCGTAAATAAAACCATGATTATATTCGAAAGTATAGAAAATACAAAAAGAGGAATCGCACAACCATTTCCATTTGATTTTTTCCATGGGGGTGTATTTCGTCCGCTTCAAAATCTTCGAGACTGATCACCTGACTGACTTCTGATTTTCAACTGGAAAATGGGCGATGCTGCTGCTCCTAAGGGCGTCTACTTGGTTAAGGTAAACGTGCGCGTCACCGAGGACGAGGTAGTTTCTTTAACTGAACACGAACGGTCCGCAAAAACTGCATGTTTGGGAGTAATGTATTTGGTCTTTTTTGTCGATTTCTTTTTCCCAGGAAGTGATGCACTTTTCTCCCATTTACTTCGGCTTTGTTCTTTTTCTCTATCAGTCTCTCTACCTTTAGTATCAGACGATCAGTAAAAAGTACGATGATGTCTGTGTCGAGGGGGTGCCAACTCTTAAAATTGAGGTACAAGTTTGCCCGACTGTGCCCAAGTGTGCCCGACTCCCCGGTACAGAGTGGTACTCCCAAAATTGGGGTTCAGGTGTGCTCGACAATTGAGTGTGCCCGACTGTGCCCGACTCCCCGGTACAGAGTGTGCCCGACAGTTGGTACCCCCTCGGTCTGCGTTGCTTCTCGGTCATGCTTGTTTCGCCCGTATTCTGCAGAAAAGCCTCTTATCGTCATTATCGCCTAATCCGGATCATCAACACACCCCTATGAATAATTCACCAGGAAATTGAGAGCCAGAATCCCCTCAGTTGAAAATCTCGATCGGCTGACAATAGATTGTCAACTGGGATGGTTCATTAGATCTTGGAATCTGGAACAATCTATTCCCAATAGGGAATGCACGCTTGATGACATTGGAGGAATTTCCGTCGCCTTCTGGCGTTGTTTCGATGTGCGCAAGGAAGGGCTTGAGCTCTACTGAGAACGAATAAAAGGAGATGCGTCTTCCCTTCGTCTCAGTGTAGACACGTTCTTCCGCAGAGGCTAATGAGGGGTCACCAATGATCTGGGAAATTAATGTAGTCTGGTAAGTCATGGGCATGTTAAAGTCTTAGAATCCTGTGGGCTGAGAAGGTGGGAGACACCATCATTTTCGATGGGTTGGATTTTTACGAACACACTGTTACCTTCGATTACCTTTGTTTTCTTCAAAATCCTCACGGTAGCGAACGTTATCCACAAATTACTTGAACACAATTCACTCGTGAAAGCAAGGTCGCCATTGCTCATTAACTATACACTGATCTCCCGCCGGAGGTCAGAAGAGTTACGAATCCTTCGAAAAGATCGAGTGGCGTGTAAGAGGATACTCTCGATGACTATCTCTCCTTGCCGATGCAAAATCGCCGGGTACCTAGCGGAAGAGCCAGACGCGGTATCACCTCGGGTATTACAGCTGCTCCCAAAGATCGCCGTGATTGTTTGACACAGGATTTGAGTTGTTGAGTTTGAGTCGTTACGGAGATGTTTACTCCTTCTTCCTGAGGATCACTGGCGTGTTTTGGACTTACCTTAAATTGCACTTGCAAGCAATAAGGATGTTGTATCCCGATGAGTTGTCATATAAAGTATTAAAACGACTAAGTAAATCACCATGTGAACATTTAGATATTTCGGAAGAGGAAATCATCGGCCATTTTGACATTTTTGGCGGATTTTTGGGTCTCGGAAGCTGAATGTTATTTAGCTCAGTTTCAGAATCTTCAAGAAATCACTATAACGAATTTAGTGTAATTTACGGCGTGTGTTTGTCGTGATCTAGTTTACATCCTTTCTTCTTTGGGCTTACGGGAATTAACAAGAAAAAACAGAAAACAAAATACTAAAAGAAACCGATAAAGGTAAAAATTAGTTCGATTTTTCTACACATTTTCCATAAACCTGCTGAAATAAGAACATTTTGTTAGATCCATAGTCAAACTATGATCCCAGCCTCCCCGCGTCGGGCGCTTTCGACCCGCGGCACTAGATGACCCAGCGGTCGGATCTAGTCGTGGCTTCGTCTTGAGTGTGTGGGGGAGGGGGTCTAGTCGTTGCAAGTGCTTGAATGCTTACGATGCAGTTTCTTTAAACTCAGCGATTAAGGAATTATCGTTTAGCTATACGACTATTCAACCAATGAAGATGAAACCTCATACTGGTGGTGGAGACAGGTGCACTTAAGTCGAAGTGTGACAACTTTTGACAATTTTCTCAGCACTTGTGTATTCTTAGAAAACAAATAAATAACAAGGAAAGGAAATAACTCATTCTAAAAGCTCAGCAATTGGCTTTGGGAATTCGGGATGGCAGTTTGCGTTGCCTGCACATATTTCACGGTCAATGCAATTCACTATTTCTTGGCAGTTCTGGCACTCCTCAAGACTCATTACGCGGACAAAACCCGACCCTCTTCAGTATCGAGCCATGCCAGTTCTTCACTTTCATCATCGATAGATCGCCGAATTCGGTTCATCTTTACTGGCATGAACATGTTCAACACTGAGAAAATGCTGTCGATCATCTGCAAGTTGACTCCAGCAGATGACGCGACGCTCCTCAGTGCTGGCGATGAAACTCCAGTCGACACGAGGGGGATCGCTTTGCCGATGAGGTTGAAGAAGAAACCAAGAGGACTGTTAGTGTCGTCTCTCCGTCTGTAGGTGTCAAAAGCCCAGGTGAATACCTTCTTGACAACTTTCCAGGCTATGTCAAGTGGGCCTGTGGCTGTTGGTCCTATAGACACGAAACGGGGTTCTTCCAAAGTCTTCACTTCGTTGACCAGTAACGTTGCTGCTTCATTGTCGGTATCCGCTTCGTCGATGAACCATGTATTGGCTGACCTGGAGTTGGGTCGAGATTGCGCAGCTGAACTTGCCAACAGACAACAGAGGATCAGGGGTAGATGCAACAGCTTCATCCTGAAACGAAATGGACATGGTGAAAAGGACGGACCGTTTCGAGTTATCGTCTTAGTCCGAAGACTATTATCTGTCTGTCCTGGCCGAATGGTGAACAGGCTTGACTCGCAAGCGAAAGGTCGCTGGTTTGAGTCTCGCTGCTGCCGAGTGTTTGTTGTCCACTTTTTAACTAATTTACTAAAGTCCAGTTAAATTTAGTGCTTTGCGACTCTGCAACCGTTGTCCAAGTCACCACTTCATTAGTATAACCCTTACTCAAAACAGATAACTTACTCAAGAAAAGCTGAATTTCCAGTATCTGTCAGTCACAGTTGTCGGTAGCTACTGAACACTATGCACCGTGATATCCGACCCGAATTCCAAGCTTCTACGCTTCGGTATTCCAAGCGTATACCTCATTAAATTCGTCCTAGATATTACTACTGATCCGGTTCAGCGAGTCGTATCGTATGCCGGATCGCGCCTCCTATGGTTCCATAGTGCTGGAATCGTGGTTTTAACTGACAACTTGGATGGGGGCGATCTAGACGGGTTCCCGCTAACCCTCCCTCCAGACGACTCCCCCGGACACCCCCGGTACGAATCTCCCTACGGCCCCCCCCCCCACACACGGTATAAAATATGTTTTTATGAAAATTATATAATATAGATAAGAGGCGAGCGGCCAGCGAGCCGCCGTTATGCGTTTACATTTGACTCGCGTGTCTACTAGACATTGCGACTGCTAAGGTTCCGATTTAACTCTTTCAACTGATGAAAAGAACAGATCCAGTTCCGATTTAGTCCTAGATGGTACAAGAAAGGCAGATTTGTCAACCGTCATACTGTCCTCGTAGGCTATGATGTTTGGGGAGAAGCTCTTCATTGGCAGTTTCAGTTTCATTTGACTATATTTAAACACAAAAAATACATCATTAACACTCCTGCCAGGAAAGCACAAAAGGAGTGCTTGGCTAGGGCAGGGAAATAACCTGTATTAATTATTCAACAAACTGCATCAACTAACTGAATACCCTATACAAAAAAAAAAGGAAAAACCTGTGTTTTCAACTTTGAAAAAACAAACAAACAAGAGAATCAATGAACAATAAAGAAAAAAAGAAAAAACGGGGGGGGGGTCGGAGGAGGGGGAGGAAAACACTAAACAATTTTCCTGAAATGACCTTTCGCTGCTCGCTTGAATGAAATAAGGTTATTAGAATTCCGGATATCTAACGGTAGTAGATTCCAAATAGTCGGCGCAAAAAATCTAATTAAAAAAGAAACTCTTTTTGTTGAGGGCGCTTCTTGGACGATGTCGCAAGAATTTCGAGTGTCGTAAGAATGCAGGTCTTGATTTAGTGTGAACATATTTTGAAATGAAGATGGAAGGAGGTTATTGAAATACTTAAAGGACCCATCTTGCTTATTCTGCTTTTTATAATATATCTAGTTCCCATACAGAATTATAAGCTTCTAAAATTCCCACCTTTCTCCATTGTTTCGTTCTGTGCCTACGAAATTTTAGCGCTTTTTTGGCCTTGCCGTGTTTTGCCCGTCACACAACGAAACGTTTGCCGGTATCATCAACGTCGGCTGACAACTCTTTCACAAATAAGGATCTGAGAAGCTTTTGTTTATTACTTCTTTTATTTGCTTAGTTTTCACACTTTTGAACCACAGCGCGATCAGTTTTCAAATGGTTTGCGCCCAGCCGCCGCGTCGGAGAGCAGGAAGGCTGGACATAGCCGACAGGCGCTAACAAGAAAATCACTAATTTCAGATGGAAAGTAATGGTATTTTCGAAAATGTTTTTTTCTGATCCATTTCATAGGGAAAATATTATTTCTAGTAAGAGCTGTGCTTTAAAGCAAAAAGTTGCAATTTGGAAATCTCGAGTCTTCGATGCAACGAGGCGTTCTTGCCGCAATGCACTGTCAGAAGTTTCATAACAGATAACACACACACACATTCTGAAAACATCATGCAATAAATGTTATGCATTGCCCGGAAAGGCCGAAAAACCGCCAAAAAAGCATCTGCTGACTTTTCCGGTATAATAAAGACAAACATAAAAGTCAGTAGACTTGTTATACATAATATTTAATGCATAACGTTTTCAGAACCACAACAGATTACATCCCAAGTGTTGTCTGTTGAAAGTGCGCATCCTTCTGTTGCCTGTTATGAAACCTCGGACGGTGTGGAAGGCGGGAATATCTCTGGTCCATGGATCATTGTCGATATAAGGAGTCTATTCTTTAGTCTGGACTGGATGCGTTCCCGAAAGAATTCCGCAATGTCACCATATTTTTGTTGTTGTCAGTTTTGCATTTTCCATTCATTTCGTCCTTTGTCGGAGTCACTTTAACCGCCTGAGGCCTCTGTCATTTTGATTCAGCTCCGATGATTTTCCTGGCCTCGGGAAAATCTAGTTTATGATGGATAAGTGTATGAAATTTGTCAAATTCTGTCGACAGACTGAGCTCGTGTCGTAAGTTAGAGGCGGAATCCTGAGAGACCACGACAAATTGGCGTTTCATTCGCTTTGATATATTGTCAGAGGTAAAGGAGTCTCCACTCGGAGAAATCATTGTACACCCGCCGTGGTCTGGTCCTACATACATATACCTTTTTTCGAGGGAGGGGGGGGGGAGAAAATGTACATTATTTTTTATTTTTTTTTCACAATATAGCCAACTGGGGCTGCTACATGACAATTTATATGCACTAAACAAAGAAAAATAAAAAATATGCTGAAGGCATGAAGCCTCCAACAAACAAAGTAGCCTAACAATACTACACAAAAATCAATCAGGATGGGTCGAACCCACAGAAAATTTCTTTACCCCATGTTTGCCACAGATGCAGAGGCAGGCGCATTTGCGGTCCACACAGGATCATCAGCAGAGGATTGCTCGACGCCAGAATTCGTGACTGAAGAGAAAGAACGAGAGATAAAACATTAGTTTCATCCTGGTTTTAAAAAGTTAAGCCTAAAGTTTTGGGACGAACAAAAAATCTGGATATCCCTAATGTGTTGTTCAGTGCTAAAGGATGCTCTCAAATTTGTAGTCGACGTCATTTTGGTCCACTTGTCTTGGCTTCGCTTCGGGTCATGACTTAAAAGTGTGAGTTTTTGTTACATATTACCGACTAAAAATGTAAGCTGAGACATACCAGTTGAAAAATAATATAATAAAAAAAACAAGGCTCGTCTGCTTTTAAAAATCCATTTTTTTTCGATAGTTTAACTTTGAAAGTTAGTAGCCTAACTAACTGAGTGTCTAATTTCTCGAAAGTTTTAGTTTAATTTCTGCCAGTTCTTTTATTTGCCCTTAGATTGTGTATAGAGTGAACTTTCCATGTTTTAGTTTGTAGATTTGAAATGCCGTAAGGTCCGATTACGACATAAATGCGTATAATCATCGGTTTTGGGATGCTACCGAAACCTGTAGTCCTGCAGCCTTGAGCTAGCCATGGTCTGACTGCTAAATGGAAGTAGTGTAGTGGCTGCACCGACTACTCGCACGTTGGGGCGATTAAAGAATTTAATAAGTTCCATTAGAATGCACAGAACGCAATTGTTCTCGTTTTATTCGTTCTTGGCACTACCTCTGTAGTGTAGACCTACAAAAATAATACGGTTTACGAAGCTTTCTGTTTTCCGGCGTAGCTTTTCGTCTTTCGGAAAAGGGGGAGGGGTCAGATCGATAGAAGTCCAACGAGAAGTAGACCGGAAAGTCCCTTGGGAGGCGATCAACTCTCGCAGATGTTGAAGGTGGAACTTTAGAGTTACGTAGATGAGAGTCCTTCTGAAAAATAACTTAATTGATCACATAGACTGAGGCTTTGGAGTGGCAGGAAGAGCTTTTGTATATGGGGGGGGGGGTGCTCTGAACTTGTTGGGTGCTCTTTCGTCGTGTTGTCGGTTTACGGACCGGAAGTTGAAGGCTTTTCCAGAGCCATTCTTATTTTTGAGTTTCAGTTTTATCATGGTCGGCGAAAAAGGATAGTTGTAGTAAATCATTCCCGGTAATAAAGCCATGTAATAGAGAGAAAAAATATTGGTAAGAAAGCAGGGAGTATCGCTCAAAAGTTGTCCGTCTATCCGTCCGTCTGTGAGCACGATAACTCTCGAAGAGAATGAGATATTTTGATGAAACTTGGTGGGAGGATCCTTTGGGTCATGGGAAAGGTTGAGTTCGTAGATGGGCTCTGTAGCCCTACATATAGTGGTGGGGAGGGGTTCAAATATGAAAACCATTTTCTTGCCGGACAAGTAGTTCTCCCGGAACCCGGCCAAAACCGGAAAGTTTGTTAGAAGTAAAAGTTTTATTTGAAGTTGATTAGATGTTCTATTTAGGGGTAAGAAGGCATGCTGAACACTTCTGCGAAAATCATTTTCTACGCGGACAAGAAGTTCGCCCGGAATCCGGCCCAAACCGGAAAAATTGTTAAACGCAAAAGAGATGCTGAATCCGTATATGACAATCATTTTTAGCCGGACATATATTTCGTCCGGAATCCGGCTGAAACCGTAAAATTTGTTATAAGTTAAATTTGTATTTGGAGTTGATTAGATGTTGGACCGGATGTCCGGAGGTCTCATGTGGAGGGCCTATTTTCTGATGAATAACGACTTTGAACTCGCCAAATGGAAACAGTCTCATCCTACGAATAATGTTAATATGTCGAAAACATGTGTTGTGTGAATGTGAAAGTTTTAGTGCTGGGCTGTACACTTTTGAAGTGAATGGAAGGAGAGCTAACGAAGAAAGGATGTGCATGGGCTGTAGAAGTTAAATAGTTGGCGAGGTCCCTCGGGGTAGCCCTAGAACATTGGTATAGGTGCTTATAGGGGATATTTGTTTGTTTGTGGTGTGGCGTGGCTGTTGGCTCTTATATCTTATTTTATACCTGTTCTTAATCCCCATCTCAGGGCATCACCGTATACACTGTCAGAAGTTTTATCCGATCATGAAAGGATTCGAATCCGAATCCTGGGCTAGGTACGAATCCAATTCCGAGTCCACCATTTCGTGCTGAGGATTCGAATCCGACTTTAAGTACAACAGTCTCTCCTTTGGGACAAGAAAGGCCTAACCCCTTATCTTTCTACACCGCAAACCTCTACGACCAAACATTACCCCGCCCCAATTATCGACGGACTGCGCTTGAAGGTTGAAAACCAACAGAAAACTATCGATACGCAGAACCTTTTGATTGAAGAGCTGCGTAAGACTATCGGGTCCTACAGACAGATTTTAGCTTTAAATGACATGCTAAGGAACCACAGTGATAGTGTAAGACAGGAGCAATCGACAGCTCACAGTGTTCCGCTCGTTAGCCGTGAAGGGGAAAATGCACCTCTGCAAACTCCTTTACAAATCGGACCACCAGCCAGTACTGCCAGTACGAGTATAAATGAACTCCCCAGCAATCCCCCCCAGTTTCGCAGTGACAAACAGGTTGGCAGGTCACAAGTGAAACTCAAGTGCTTTTCTTTCGTCACTGCTGGTTTCTGTAGATTAGGTGACAAGTGTAGCCACGCTCATGATTCGGTCAAAACATCTCGTGAAAAAGTTACAAATCCGGCTACTGTGAAACCAGTCACTAAGCAAAAGGCGTGTAAGTTCTTTGACAGCGGAAAATGCAGAAACGGTACTTCGTGCAGATTCTCACATGAACAGAGTGAAGCAACGAAGTTCGCGCGACCGGAAGTTTGTCGTCAGTTTTTGAAAGGCAAATGTAAGCGCCACAAATGTAAATTTTTGCATATCTGTAAGTTTGCCATTGTTGACCAGTGCAATAAGAATCGTTGTAAATTTGATCATGTTTCAGTCTGCAAGGCCGCCTCCAGCGGTCTCTGTTTTGGATGCGACAAACTGCATATTGAGATACCTAAAGAGTTTCTGCCGCGAAATTTGAAACTGACGCAAAATATTCCGGAGCCCCCCAGGTCTTTCACTGAAAACCGTCATTTTTTAGAACGAGGGCCAGTGACACTGAGGACAACCCCCAAACGCCATCCTCTGCTTCAAGCGGTGTCCGTTTGTGGTACTTATCCGGGAGTGAAAAGCATACTCGACCCCATACCCCCTCCCCCTTCCACTCATCATTTCTCCCATCTGTCACTCGTGCAGTCATATCACAAGCCTCGTTTCCCCCTGGCTCCCCCAAGCCCCCTCAATCAAAACCATCGTCGGGTGTCAAAGCAAATAAACTTCCCTTTCCCACCTCCTCCTTTCCCTTATCTGGGTACCGCAGTGTAACAGATAATTCTACTACTGGCGAGGACGCAGTTTCTCTCGTTTCATCAATTCCAGTAAAAAATAGATTTGAGCCCCTCACTTACAGTGATATCATGATTCCTACGGCTGGGAACCGGAATTCCTTGGCACCTCCTGTTTGCCCGATTGTTTTGGAAAACAGTTTCTCACCCATGCCTCGTACTCAGCTTCCTGGAAAATCTGTTAAATCCCATCCGCGTCCTCCTACTTCCGCGTCAAATCGTTCGCCAGATGAAAAGGTTTGTCCTGGGAGTCCCACCCGGGAGCATACAAATAATAATCAACGGTATCATTTCCCTCGCCTCCTATTAAGTAATGCAGAAAGCCTTAACTTTGAGAAAGTTGTCGAACTTGAACTTACTGCAAAAAATTTAGCCTCAGATTTAATTTGCATTACTGAGGTTCAATCCCAGAACACCGAAACTTTGAAGATGGCTGATTTCCATGAGTTTGTTAAACTTCGACCACATGACCATAAGCTTGGTAAAAAGGGTGGAGGAGTTTTGATTTTTTGCCGTAATAATTTGTCACCTAGCGAAGTAAAAGTTCCCGGAATTAATGAATATGATGAAATGATTTGGATAAAAGTTAAACCAAAAATTTTACCTCGCCCCTTCAGTAACATTATTGTGGGATGCTTTTATTATTCACCGGGCCAAAAATCAGAGCAGCGAAAAGATTTCTTGGACAAACTTCATGCATCTCTTGATTACCTCCAGTCAAAACATCCTAACACTGGGATCCTGCTTTCAGGGGACGGGAATGAGCTAAACCTCAGTAACCTTTGTCGGGAAGCAAATTTAAAACAAATCGTTAATATTTCAACGACAAAAGGTGGCACTTCACTCGACAAAATATGCACAAACATGCATGAATTTTATCAAAAACCCAATTCCCTCCCCCCGCTTGGCGGAAGCTACCATTTTACGTTATCACTAAACCCAATACAAGGCCTGATTCCAAAGTACAAGTTTGATGAATTTAAATACCGTCCAATTACTGATGGTGGCCTGCTTAAGTTCGGGGCATGGCTGTCAGAAGAGCAATGGGATGATGTCCTTGCTGCTGATGATTCTAATAAGAAGGCCGAAATTTTTCAAGAAAAGCTTCTTAATAATTATGTCCTTCACTTCCCAGAAGTTAAAAAGAAAAGATGTTCCAATGATAAGCCGTACGTTAACGATGCACTGAAAAATTTAATCCGCCAAAAACTAAGGCTATTCCGTCAAGGAAAAATTGAAGAAGCTAATCTATTAAGAAAATGTATAAAAAAGCAGATCCGAAAAGCTTCATCCGAGTACTACCATAACAAAGTAAGCGAACTCTTCAAATCCCGACCAAAGCAGTGGTACAATACAGTTAGGAAAATTAGCGGTAAAACAGTCAAAATTGTTGATTTCAACCTTGATGAACCGCCAGAAACCACAGCTAATTCGCTAAATAAACACCTTTCGGCTATTGTGCAAACTCTTCCTCCTCTCCCAAGTAATACCTCTTTTCCCCCATTACCAGACCATGTTATCCCAGTAATACTACCTGTGGATGTTGAAGCAAAAATCCGTAAACTAAAGAGAACTTCAATATGCCCTCTTGATATTCCGATTGATTTGGTCCAAGCATTTCCCGACAAACTATCAAAACCTTTGTCAGATATTTTCAACACGATAACCAAAAGCGGTTTATTCCCTGATTGCTGGAAAAAAGGGTACGTTACTCCCATACAGAAGAAAGGGGCTAAACTGGATTTTAGTGGAGTCCGTCCTATTACTCTTACACCGATATTCTCCAAAATGTATGAGAGTTTTGTAGCAGATTGGCTCAAAGAAACGATCCTTGATTTAATAGATGAAAACCAGTTCGGAAACATGAAAGGTTTATCGACGACACATTATCTGGTTAGCCTTCTCGACACTGTATATAAACTACTTGATGAGCCTGACACATGGCTGAATCTTATTTTAGTTGACCTCCAAAAAGCGTTTGATCTTGTTAGTCACAATGTTTTAGTTGAAAAATTATTAAATGAATTTAAAGTACCACCTTTTCTAGTTAATATCATTGCATCTTTTCTGTCAAAGAGAAGTCAAGTTGTAAAGTATAAAAACATTTATTCAGATGCACTTCCTGTTTCTTGCGGGGTTCCACAGGGAACGCTCTTAGGTCCTCTGTTATTTTTGGTAATGATTAACAATCTTGCTAACGAATCAGCCGATCGTTGGAAGTTTGTGGACGACATGACATTACTTGAAAGGTGCAGAAAGAACATAAAGAGTACCGCAATGGAAATACTTGACGATATCGCTGCCGAAGCAACCGAGTCGAAAATGAAAGTTAATTCCCAGAAATCTAATATCATGACCATAAGTTTTCTTAAATCAAAGCCATCGTTCACTACTCCAGTACCAAATGAAATATTAACAACAAAGACCAAACTTTTGGGGATCACACTGACGAATGATTTGAAGTGGGAAGCTCACATTTGTTCGATTACTAAACAAGCCAGTGCGTCTCTGTCTCTCCTAAAACTGTTTTCCAAATTTTCGTGCCCTAAATCACATGTTCTCCGCCTTTACGTTACTTTCATCCGTCCGCTACTTGAGTATGCTTGTCCGGTTTGGCACTTTGGCCTGACAGTAGATCAGTCTGACAGGCTTGAAACTATTCAGAAGAGAGCCTTGAGAATCATCTACCGCCAGGGCAAAGTGCCTTATATCCTCCTCCTCAAAGAATTCCGCCTCCCTACTTTAGCAGCCCGACGTCTTACTCTTTGTACTAGTTTCGGGAACAGTCTGCGTTCCCACTCAGGTTTTGAGCACCTATTTCCTACCCCATATTGCCCGCCAAAACCTCGACTACCTCGAGCTGTAGCACAAAAAGTTCCGGTTCTTAACCCTGTTTGTACAAGAACCGAACGCTACAGAAAGAGCTTTGTACCATCTTTTGTTGAAGTTTTGAACAATTGATCAAATATTTCCCTTTAATGTTTTAATTGTCTAGGGTTTTTATTCTGTTTGATCATTTTTTGACTATTGCTTTATTAGGTACAACCGCTTTATTAAATGTTTTGTAATTATGATGTACCTGACGAAAACGACAAGTTCGGCAATCCAATGCTGTGAAAGTTTCGTTTTACAATAAAGTATCAGAATATCAGAATTTAACAAAAATCAAATCATATACATAGGTTACGGTTGAAAAATCAGAGGTGACAAAAAGCACTGATACCTAAGGTGGAGAGATAACTGACTGAGGATGCTTGGTGGTAGAGATACAAAAAAAATGAATTGCTTAAGTACACTGTCAAAATTGGGAAAACTTGAAGGATGAACACTAGAAATTTGAGCGGATTCGCAAGATTGAAGGTTTGGAATCCGAGTCCGAATCCTAATCCAGCATGACAAGCAGAAGATTCGAATCCGACCAAAAGGACGAATCTTGGACTCGAATCCGAATCGGTATTTGGTGGAAAGTCAGATTAATCGAGCCTCAACTTTTTTCCAGGTATCGGAAGGAGTTCAAACAGTTGCTAGAGGAGACCGGATATGTGACGCCTGGTAAAAATCTTCCAGAGGTTCAAGTGCTCTTCATGGGACGAGAGTGCTTTGAAGCCCTCTCGGAGGGTGATTTTCAAAAGATTTACGACCAGCATCAGAAAGAGATCATTGAGAAAGCAAAAAGTAATTTTCAGGTAAGTCTTTCACTTCTTTTTCCCGGGAGGGGGGGGGGAGAGTAGCCAGAGACTGAAAGTGATGGTACTGAAGTGAGGCAGATTATTACTGTCATTTATGTCTCTCGAAAGCTAGTTGAGTTCACAATTAAATTCAGTTAAATACACCAACAATTAAAGTCGTACCATAAACAGCTCCATGGACAGAGTGGAGTACAGTTTGTGTATATCAAGATGAACAGAGTTAGTGGGGGGGGGGGGGTAACCGGGTAAGGAGGGGGACAGCTACCCATGAAAACCATTTTAAAAACAAGTTGACGAGGCGTAAACTCGAAAATACTCTTTATTTAATTTATATATATACTCTTACTTTTTTCCCAAAAGTCTTCGCGAACGTATTGTTTACTTTTCTTTCATATGTTTTTTTTTTTTATTCACTTACGTGTTTTCGATCTCAACTATGAAAGATGTACGTTAAAGAATGCGAAAGGGCCAGGATATATAGCGCAGCTGACCTCTTAGGTTTCCGCGAAATGGCGCGTCTTTACCTCAAATAAACTACACTGTCATCAGATGTTCAACGTTTCACTCAACGTTTGGCTACCTCTAACGGGTGTTACGGGAAAATAACGGATTGACGTTTTGCAAACGTTGAACCGAAACGTTGCCAAGATTCGTTGATTTTGACAAAACGTTACGGCGGTCCGTTGGGTTGCTCAGGACGTCAGAAAAACTAATTTTGAAACGTCGCGACCATACGTTACAAGAAACGTTTTGTTGCATACGTTAGTTCGATCCGTTACAGCTCAGTTAAGCGTTGTATCCCAACTAAACGTTACGATGCTAAACGTTAGCTGGTCACCCAATAATGCATTTATATGGCTGCTTTGTTGTGGACACACTTTCCATTGCTGAACGGCTTTATAGTGGTCAGTACTGCTAGTTTTGTAACTAACAGCACATGCGGGATTGTTCTGTTGGATCCATAAAATTACAATTAACTATTTGCCTTGACTTTGACTTTATTTGCTTCATATATATACATATGTATATAAAACATTATACATATGTTCCCAAGAACATTTCGTTTTGTAATGCAGATTTCTTTTATTATCGCAATCAGCCTGACAATGGCTCTGTCCGAATTGGTTATCGCCCCCAAAAACATATCTCCATATAGTCTACTCTATTAGCTTGTGTGCATGAGTCCTAAGCGTAGAGAAAAAACGAAACAAAAGGAAGATTGGCTTCAATAATCAAAAACTTTGGATCCTACCACTAAAATAGAAATAAGACGGTGATATTTCAGTCTCGCTCTGATTCAAAATCATTTTTTTTTATTACAAAGTCTAGTTACATCTATAGAGGTTTCTTATACTGTGCCTGATGGGCTCACTTACAGATTAAATAATAAAAACATAATATTAGAACATGGAGATGGACATCCGATTGAGAAGGGTGGAAATTTGACTTCCAAGAGGCCCCTGAATAAGTTCGAGGTGACGTCGCGAATCGCGCACTTCCAAAGAACATCCAAGCCCCTTTTTAAGGGCCAAAATTAAACAATCACTCTGTTAGACCTTTGAAGGAAAACGCGATATAGGTAAGATCACTTGATAATAATCACTTATACAGTGCCTTTCGGCTTGACTGCCTGCGTGCCGGCTGATTCTCTGCAGCTCCCTGTCACGGACCTGGGCCGTCACACTCCCCTATCCTCCTTTGTCCTTCACACATCTTTCACAACACCTTTCGGTAATCTTGGCATCAGCAAGTCCGCCTTCATCTTAGCTGCAAGGGCATCTCTGCCTCCAGGGTTGGCGGGCATGAATATTCTTCTAATTCTGATATTTCAGGTCCCATATCACTGGTTTCTTTTAAACGACTGGAATCAATCTTAAGGGATCCTGTACCACCGGCTTTTATCGATACTGCACTTGTACTGGCATCACTTGTTTCTGCTTTTTTTTTCTCACTAGGTTCTGTACGAAGGGTTTTCGAGCGCATGCCAGGCGGCAGGCTTTGTGGACATGCATTCTTGGCCGGAGCAGGTTCTTCAAATAGGTGCTGATCGGCTACATGAGTGACCAGAAGGCCTGAATTCTGGTTGCTCTGGTTCCGGGAATTAGTTTGAACCAAACGCCCCCACATATTGAAAATCCTTACGCCAACAACATAAACGCCTGTCACAAGCCTGTAAGAACAAGTTCTGTTTTTCGAAATTCGAATTCTGATGACGTTAAAGCACAACTCCAACTAGAAATGATCTTTTCCCTACGAAGTGGATCAGAAAAAAACGTTTTTGAAAATACCATTATTTTCAACCTAAAATTAGCTATCTTTTTGTTGGCGCTTGTCGACTCTATCCAGCCTTCCTGCTCTCCGATGCGGCGGCTGGGCGCAAAACATTTGAAACTGAAGGTGCCATGGTTAAAAATAGAGAAAACTAAGCAAATGAAAGATTCAAATTAATAAAGATTATCATATCTATATGTGTAAAAGAGTGGTCAGCGAACATAAAAGATTCCAGCAAATTTTGTTTTGTGATGAGCGATACGCACCCTCTCAATATTCTCTTTTTCATCACGAAGAAAATGCCTGTGCTGAAAACCATAAATCTATTCGTACCATGTCACAGGCTCGACATAGTGACTTTGCTCCATAGCCTTTGAACCGTTCAATATCTGACAGAAAGGGAGTGTCATCTTTTACATTATTTATGTCTACAAGGTGAACCCTGAAAAATTTTCTGACACCCTTGGCTGCTAAATACACTCCATCTCTGAATGAACCAATTTCAAGAATAAGAGAGGCTTGTATATCCACCATCCACACTTTTGAAGTTTGCAGTAGTTGACAAAAAACAAGCGGGAACAAACACAGCTTTCCCTGGAGATGATGAGGACCATTTATTATTTCCATGTTGAACATAGTCAAATTATGACCTGCTGTATGTTTGCCAATGGGATTTGTAATTCCTAATCCATCACCCCAAATGGCTACTGATGAATATGTCAGGAATGTCCTCCTGCAAATTTGCCAAGGAATTTTCCTTACAGAAAGAGCCATCTCAAAAACCCATCAAAACTGGAACACTATGCTTTTCATTCATGAAAGTTACAGTAAATAAAAAGAAATGTGTTTACAACGTGTGTTAAATGTGTGTAGAACAAGTGTTAACAATCACATTTCCCAGGAAAAATTCTGGATGATAGGATGATGAAAGGCCTCTAAAATGACAGACGCAGTGCATCTGTTGCAAGGTTGGAAAACAGAACCTGAGAATTGGACTAGTAAAGTGGCACAGGTTTCTGGACACCTTTGATTTTAACTTAGTTGCTGTTTCATTTACGTTCAGCCGATATTGTAACTTTAATAAGAACTCTGCTTCCAACTCTTTAACTGACAGGTCGTCCATGCCAAACTGATAGGATACTGGGACTATTACCACCACTGATGGAATTTCCTGGTCAGCAGTAGGTTTCTCTGAGGGAAAATTATTAGTAGCATTTTCATCCAAATCATTGTTATTACGACAACCATCAATTGTATTATTTAATAAAACTGTTACTGTTATATTCTGTGGATCCTGATGTTAGGGTAGCTACTAAATAAATAACTATCAAATTCTGATCCTTTGGTCACAGGTATGATTCTCCTGAGCTTTAGCTTTGGTTTGGGTTGAATATTACCTCTCTAACTTGCTGCTAAGTATCCCAATTCTTAATTAGAAAACACTAATAACAATGGGAGCATACAATCGCTAAAAAATCACGGACCCTGCATAATTGGCGGAATTCTGAAAACCATGTAGTAATATAACGACGTTGGCTTGGCAGCCGCCATTTTATCTTGTAATTTTTGCTGAAACTGGTTGTTAGTTTTCTGCATTGGATATAGCTGCAGATGGATTCATAAAAGAAGTGCGAATATGATGCTCAAGTGGTAAGAACATCCATTTAACTGGTGTTGGCCATGATATTCAGTCCTTGGTATCAACAAATTTTTCTAGCCAAGTTCAATTTCTTTTTGACACCTGAATTTACAAGTAAAACTAATGATAATATAAGCTAGTTAGGACATCTTACTGCTGACCTCAGCATTTTTGGAAGCTGTTTTAGATAGAAAAAACTGAAAACAAATATGATAAATTCACAGCAATTGACCTTTTCATGACTGAAAGTCAGCAAATTTAAACTACTGCCAATGGCACTTTTTGTGGCAACCCTACTGATGTATGTGCAGGAAGATCAGCAGGGGGTATAATTCCTGACCAGGATTTCTAGACCTCTAACGAGGTTATCTTTCACGAACATTTTGGATATGCCTATCCATACTTTGTTTCTAGCATGACTTTGTGGGACAGTATGGGCAAAGGATATCTTGAGCAGGGGCGTCACTACTAGGGGGGAGGGGGGACGCCCCCCCCCCAAATGTTGTTGGCCAGTCGGTAAAAAATAGCCGAGTCAGCGAGAAGTGCCGCTATTTTTCGTAAAAACAGTCGGTTTTTCGTAGAAATAGTTGATTATTTCTTAAAAATAGGGTAGCCAGTAAATTTTTTTTTAATCAAACCTGAGCTGTTGAAGATCAGAATGTGATTCTCCTATTTTTCAGCTTTGATTTGAGGCCAAAATCACCTCTCTATCTTGCCTCTAAGCATCTTAAATCTTCTTTAGAAAACAGTATTTTACATAAGAAAATGCCTATGTCCATCCATTGACTTTAGGGTTTTGTCCATCTAGTGGCCAGCTTGGAACTATGTGCTTCAATGAAATTCTATGAAACTGGGTATTTTGAGCTGGTTTTGAGTGCATGGGGAGCCCCAGCAAGTGAGTTAGATGAGAAAATATGAATAAGATCATTAAGGTTATAGTCCAATAGACCAATTGCTGCTATAGGCTGCTGACTTTCCTCCTTAGTATCAACAAATTTTTGTAGGCAAGTTCAGCTACTTTTTTTTACATCTAAATTTACATTGAATATTAAGAAATAATATTAAATAGCTAGGACATCTTACTGATGGCCTTACAAAACAGACAATTTTGTCCTGAATGCAATGGTATTTTCAAAATATTTTTTGAAGATGTTTTAGATAGGTAAAACTGATCAGTAAAATTCACAGCAATTCCTGCATTAATTACAAAAATTCGCCAATTTTTCCCACTAGGTGTTTTTGTGGCCACCCTATTAAAAATAGTATTTTTTTTCTCAGAATCAGCCGATTTTTCGTCAACAGTCATTTTTTCTCAAGAATAGTCGTTTTTATCTGCAAAACCAGTCGGTAAAAATGACCAGCCAGTCAGTAAATACCTTGTCCCCCCCCCCCGAACATTTTGGCTAGTAACGCCTCTGACCTTGAGGCTAATGACCTAGCTGTTCAACACAGGTTCAACATGCTTCTCACAAAAAAAAACTTGTGTAAATGTGAGAACAGGCATACCTGGCAGTAATATTTGTTTTTGGATGTTTTACTAGATGAAAGTCAACAACAAAAGACCCTGAACAGACTCAAACCTTGGACAAAAACCTCCAGACAACCAAGACTAGCCTAAATATAAAAAAAATGAGATTATAAACCTTAGCAGAAGCTAACAAGTTCTGGGAAATCAGCCAATAAACTGAATCAAGTTGACAGTGGCTCCATGCTCTTGTTTTTTGTATTTGCCGCCTTTTGCGATTTGATTTCGTCTTCTTCTTCCGAAACCGGTAAATGATGATCATCATCGTGTCGGGCGCGAAACTTGCGGTCGAACCACAGAATGGAAGAAATACTGCATCATTAATACAAACATAATAGAAAATATATAAATTCTTTGATGTAGGCAAGATGTACATCATGTATCATCAACAAAAGCCTTGTTTAAGAATAAAGTCTGCTTTGGGATTCGCAAACGGGTCTGTCGGAAGCAGGTCGGAAGGTTTTTTCGAGCTTGCTACACAAATATCTTCCGCAGATTAGTCGATGAACACTGAATTGCATACTATTGAGTATTGAGTGTCTATTCTTCCATTAGTTAGAGCTTCTGGAAACGTTGGGAGGACAGACGTTACGATCGTTACCATTTTCTTGTGTCGCTCAGTGTTATTAAATTAATATAACGGTAAATAATGGAAAATATTGACGGGAACAGTCGTATGCTTCGGAAAAAATGAGAGCAAGTTTCTAGATGCATGAAGGAAATGTTGAGCAAAACGTCACGAAGCATCAAAACGTCAGAGGACATAAATTTAGTGTTCAGCACATATGCTTGTAAAGCAGTGCAGGAGTTTGATCAATACGAATCAGTCTGCTCTTAATTCAAAACAATTTTAATTTCTGTGCAGTCCTTTTGCAAATAGCGACAATTAGCCTTTGAACTTTCGTACTCGACCTGCTTCCGTATGGTGAGACAAGACACCCGAGTCCAGCAAAGTTTTTTCGTTATTATTGACAAACATGACAAAACAGAATCAGCCAACCATGATAAGACTCTATTTGATCGTCCTGCTAATGTTATAACTTCCTCTACATGGATCCAGACCTTGTCAATTCAAAACTGGACTAGTTGGGATAAATACCGTTAGGAAAAAATGCTATGGACGGAATGTTACGATCAAACATCTTAATTGCAACCGCCGTGATGGTAAGAACTGGATATCTCTAGAACCGTTTATCAGGCATGTGTCAAGAGTGCGTTCAAGGTGTCTGTTCTGACGTTGTGTATATAGGCATTTGCCTAGAATACCTTCAAAGTGACAAGAAGACGTCGTCTATTACAACGGCCTACTCTTGTCGTACATAAACGACACGGAATAATGGGGAACGTCTTCGGTAAAAGTCAACCGATCAACCGTTTCTTTGAGCTTTTTTTCAGAATATGAATAGTAACGATCGAGCGTGACGTTTGACTCCAACGTGGCTATTCGTGTCCAACGTTTCTTCCGATTCACAACGGATGGTAACGAATGATCGTGACGTTTTGTTTCAACGTGGCTTCACATGTCCAACGTTTCTTAGAAGTCATAACGAATGGTTTAGACACATACCCGAAAAACGTGATTCAGTGTTTCTAAGAACACGGAAGACTACTGTGGGTCAAGGGAGTGTGTATATATAGAAAATAAAGTGGAAATATTCAGTTAAACATTGTACCAAATTTGAGACACAGTCTAACAACGTTTTGACAGCGAAACGTTGGGACGAGGCTGAAATAAACTTCTAGGCAAACGAGAATTTCTCAAAATAAAAGGCATCATGACGCCAATAGAGAACCATAAATGCAGATCCGACTTAACAGAATGATCTAAAACACAAGACATATACCGCCCTGTCCAAACGTTAGTGCGAAACGTTGACCTCCTTGTGACAGTGTAGTCATATACTAATAATTAGTCTGGAAGTTAAAAGTTTTTTTCAAATAATATTTGTAGCTTTATCGGCAAAATTTACTGATTTCGTGAAAGTAAACCAATGGGCCTTTGAAATAGGTGGCCTAAAGATTTCAGAATACTTGGAAGAAATTGCCAAACCAAGTAGATCTTGCATATCTTGTAATATGAAACCACAGTAGGCTATAGTTGAGCTGAGGCGTTACTAGCCAAAAATTATTTTTTTTTGGGTGGGGGGTTGCAAGGTATTTACCGACTGGCTGGTCATTTTTACCGACTGTTTTTAGTCGGTCATATTTACCGACTGGCCGACCACGAGGGGGGGATTTGTCCCCTTCCTCCCATACTTAACGCCCTGAGTACTACTGAGTAGATGTTTGCTTATTTGAACAGTTGCTTAGATTTGAACAGTGCAGTTTTGGGCTAAATGGTAGAATAAAGATCTCTAGCTAACTAGCTAGTTGAATTTAGTCACAGCAAGTGCATGAAAATTACGAAGTTTAAAGTATCAAACGTTCAAATTATCGTACCTGTACTGTACAGTCGCAGTAGGAACAGTTTGTATTCCAATATTCTAACATATGTGACTTCTTCGAAACAGCTGGGTTTCTCAGAGAATACAATCCCGTTCCGTCACGTTTTCAGCCTCGCTCAGCTCACTTGGTATTGGTGAGAAACACGGAAAAACCGGCACTGCTGTTATTTCTGGCCAATAAGCTCCTTGGAAGTAATGACTGAGAGCCTTATCTACCTTGAAAAGATCCAAACACGGCAAATGACGAAACTCCGCGTGGTGCCGTTAGGGTGGTTACGCCTGGTCTGTATTGGAGAACTTAGCAAGGGTTTATCCCAGTGGCTCACAACCGGTAGTACGCGTACCCAAAGAGGTACAAGAGACACTTACCGGACCCCTTGCGCGGGGCAAGGAGTACGCGTAGGAGCCAAAATCAAAATAGTCTGGAGCTTATAGATTGCCTCAATCGTTTTCGGTTGTTCTTAAATAGTTTCAAGGTTGTCCTTAAGAGCAGATACCTCACCGTACGCAATTTATCGTAGACATTTATGCCTTATCATTGATAACAATAAATATGTCTTTTTGACGTTCTGATTGTGATTAAAAAATAGCAAAACAACGATTCGTCAAAAAAGGGGCACGCAACGTTTTCTTGGTTAGGGCCACACGGTACGAAAAGGTTGGGAACCACTGATTAATATAGCAATCCAAGTTCAGGATTCTTTCGAATCTTCGGCTTTGTTTTCTTCTTCACCCTGTTACTGCCAGATTACAGCACCGAGAGAATGAAAGGTTTATGCATTAATTTCATCGCCTTCCCAAGAAGAAAAGAATACCCGAAAAGAAACAATCTCAGAGGGAGAATTCAGTTTCATTGTTGAATAGAAAGCTATGTTGAATGGTAAGCTTGCGTATGTGAATAATAGCACTTTCTCTTAGCTGATGCTGTGTTCTTAATATATTAAAACAGAACCAACGTGGCGAAAGTTTTGAAGAATGAGTATGCTTGGACTGGACACAGAAGAGTGACAAGAAAATTCCCAAAATTCTGTTGAAATGGCAGTTCGTTCGGGCAATGTTGTATTCAGCTACGGACATAAATCTCCTGGAAGTCATGGTTTTGGGTTTTGAGAAACTCCAGAAATTTTAAGAATCTTCCGGAGACAGGAGTTCATAAAGAACTGCTTTTTTATGGCACTTGCAGCTTCGCTCAAGTGCCATATACCGATCACTTTTCGGTCGGTCGGTCGGTCGGTCGGTCGGTCTGTCAGGCCACTCATCTCGAGTTCGGGTACTTCCAGAAGTGCTAGGACGATGAAACTTGGCAGGCGTATTAGGGACCTGACCAAACTAACTTGGAAATAGTCACTTCCCCGATCCGACCACCGTGGGGGGGAGTGGAGGGAGGAGAATCCGGAATATTGACGTATTTATAACTTTTGAACGGTGAATCGGATCTTAATGAAACTTGATATTTGGAAAGACCTCGTGTCTCAAATGTCATACTGCAAGTCCGGAACGGATCCAGTGACTCTGGGGGGGAGTTGGAGGGGGGGAACCGGAAATCCTGCAACTTGTTCAGATTGAACGGATCGGGATGAAACTTGGTGGGAAGAACAAGCACAAGCCCTAGATACATAGCTGACAAGACCGGACCGGATTCGAACTCTGTTGGGGGAGTTAGAGGGAGGGTTCCGGAATTCCGGTGATCCCGACTTAAGATGCTTACACATGCGCTAGGACGATGAAACTTGGCAGGCATATTAGGGACCCGACCGATCTAACTTGGAAATAGTCACTTCCCCGATCCGACCACCGTGGGGGGAGTGGAGGGAGGGGGAATCCGGAATATTGACGTATTTATAACTTCTGGATGGGGTATCGGATCTTAATGAAACTTGATGTTTGGAAAGATCTCGTGTCTCAGATGACACACTTCAAGTCCGAAATGGATCCGGTGACTTTGGGGGGAGTTGGAGGAAGGAACCGGAAATTGTGTGACATACTCAGAGTGGACGGATCGGGATGAAACTTGGTGGGAAGAACAAGCACAAGCCCTAGATAAATAGTTGACATAACCGAGTACTGTGGGGGGAGTTGGAGGGAGGCTTCCGGAATTCCGGTGATCCCGACTTGAGATGCTTACACATGTGCTAGGACGATGAAACTTGGCAGGCATATCAGGACTTTACAATTTTAACTTAAGAACAGTCGTTTCTCCGATTTGACCATTTTAGGGGGAGCGGAGAGTGGGGGAATCTGGAATCTTGAGATTGTCCAACTTTTGAACGGGTGATCTGGTCTTACTGAAACTTGATATTCGGAAAGAACTCATGTTTCATATGTCCTATTTCAAGTGCGGACAGGATCCGATCAATGTGGGGAGTCGGGGTGGGGATTGTGTGAAACGCTTAGAATATAGCGATTGGGATGATTCTTGGTGGGAAGAATAAGCATAAGCCCTAGATGCATCAGTGACAGAACCGGACCGGATTCGGTCACTCTGGGGGAAGCTGGAGGGGGGTCCAGATTTCCGGTGATCGTAATTTAAGGTACTTCAAGATGTGCTAGGACGATGAAGCTTGGCTTGAACATTAGAGACTTGACAAGATTGGCTTAGAAATTGTAATCATCTTAACCGCAAAGTACAAAAAAATACTTTTAAGCAAAACCTACATTTTCATGATCCCCATGAGCCCATGATCATTATTGCCTCAAGGGTTTTGCTTAGAAATGAATTTCTAGCACCCTTGAAGTGCGATCTTAACCGGAAAATAAAAAAAAATACTTTTCACCAAACCTTATTCCTAAAGAGCCCAGGATCATTTATGTCTCAAGGGTTTTGATTACAGATGAATTTGTAGCGCCCTTAAAGTGCATATCATCACAAGCAAGTACAAAAAAAAAACTTTTTATACAATCTCGTGATTTCCAAGGGTCCGTCGTCATTCTTATTTCAAGGGTTTTGCTTACAAATGATCAGAACAAACCCACGAACCGGCGAATTCCTACTTTCATCCTTTTACCAAGCCTTGCAAGTGCCATATGAGCTTACAGCTCTTGTTCTAATTAGAAAGGTTTTTTTGCCAGATAGCTGAAAGTGTGAGGGAAAATCTTGGTTTTAGTTTCATTAACTGTTTCCCCCAGATAAATCTTCTGTCGTGTTTAAGGACCTGTCGTATCTACATTATTGATTCGCTCTACGTTTTGTTGATTCTTTTATTTATTTTTTTATTTATTAGCCATTTATTATATTCTTATATTTTATTATTTTATTGATTATTGATTCGCCTTGTCGTTCCATCTCTTCTCATTTCTGAGATCCATCGTAACCGAACGACACCGTTTTTTGCATCTGCCATGTTTGGCTCTTTTCAGAGCGGGCCAGGCTCCGGCTTATTGTTTCCGAGAAGCTTATTGGTCGGAAATACTGATTTTGCTATTTTCCCGTGTTCCTCATAGAAGCTAAGGGTGCTGGGATGTTTCTGTAAGCTGTACTGCACAGTTTCGAAGGAGTGAGATACACATTAAGATAAACGTGACGCAGTAGACCAAAGGCTTTCGAAAATAGTTGATTGTAAAACCAGGTAAAAACCAGGCATGAGCCGCTAAGGTGGTTCCGTAAGCAGTACAGCACAGTTTCGAAGGAGTCAGGTCATGGGTGGGCGAATCCGATCATGAAATGATCCGAATCCAGGGCTAGGTACGAATCCGATTTCGAACATATCGTGCTGAGGATTCGAATCCGGAATCGAATCCGACCTTAACAAAAATCAAATCTTGTACGTAGATCATAGTTTAAAACTCAAAGGTGACACAAAGCAGTGATGTCTAAGGTTATCAGATAACATGATAGACTACTGAGGATGGTTGGTGTGGATTTCAAAAAGTTGGATTGCTGCCCACTGTGTAAAAATTAGGAAATGGAAACTGGAAGGATGTAGACTAGAAATTTGAGTGGATTCGTAAGATTGAAGGTTTGGAATCCGAGTCCGGATCCGAATCCAGCCGGACAAGCAGAAGATTCGAATCCGACCAAAATGACGCATCCGGATCCGGATTCGCCCATCTCTGAGTCAGGGACACATAAAGATAAACGTGATGCAGGAGACCAAAGGCTCTAGGGAATAGTAGATTGTAGTCGATGTAAAAACCAGGCGAGTCTCGTTAGGACGGAATGGTTGCATCGTAGGAAATTCGGACCTTTGTGGATTGGTCAGTGGCGTATGATGGGACAAAACAGTCAGCTGGTGTTAGGGCGCTTCACACAAAGTTCGAAGCTTTGGGGGGCGATAATGGATCAGAAGAAACTGATTGGTTTTTAGCTCAGAACTCGAAAAAAACTTGAACGCTTAAGGTAAGATGAGGACGTGCCGGTTTCTGTATCAGGAATTATCTTCCTTTAATCCGTAGCCCTTTCGTCGAAGTCAAGAGACACGAAATTGTAATGGCTCCGAATTTTCAAACTAGTTCAACCTAGCGTTTTGAGAGGTGAAGGATCGCCACAGTGGTTGATAAAGATCGGCTTACGCTATTGGACTATTGATTAGTTAGCCCTGAAAAGCAATAAAAGTTTCCGTCACACCAGGTCTCCCCTGTCCCTTGAGCGCTATGGGCGGAGATTCAAGGTTACTACGAGACCTAGTTGTAAATAAATAAAAAGTGTGGAGGTCTTTGCTTTTGTCCGATGTGTGGAAGTTTGTAAGAGATTGTGAGTCATTGGTTATGTGAATGGCGTGAATGAAAAGAATGAGAACCAGAGATGTTTGGGTCTTGTGTATGGAATGACGAGTGGTTGGAAAGATCGGGGATGAACGAATGTTTTTGTCTATGAAGGGACTCGGAAGGTTTCTATTGTTGACAACGGAGCACAGAGCCAGTGTTCTGGGATAGGGTGAAATCTTTCACACCAGGATCTGAGACGTCTTATTTGTTGCCATGGCCCTCGGCCTTTTCGTGCTATAAAGCTCTATCTATTTATCTTGTTTAGAAAAAAAACTGTACGAAGTGCACGATCGCAGGGGCGTGACATCCCTATCAAAACAGTCTTAGAAATAATTTTCGGCACTATCTGGCTTATAAAAGCTTTTCCAAGAAGCAAGATCAGTCATTATTGTGAAGAAAAACAAACTAAGACCAGGGATTGCTTCGCTTCGCTTCTCTAGCTATCCCAACCCCTAAGTCATTCGCAGTACTTTACCAGAAGAGACTGTGCCCAATATAGCTTGACTCCATAAATTTCGAGTCATTAGCCCAAATTAGACGTCTTGCCAAGAGTCTGCCCATTTTTCTAGAAAACGTGGCAAATCCGCTCTAAGGAGGCCTAGTAATTGCTCTAGAAACTGAGATATTCTCCATGCCAGACTTTGGGCTTGAAATTCCAGGCTCACACGCCCTCCCATTATTTCCCTGGTTGATCCAGCCGTTTGACTGAATTATTCCAAAATTATCTTCCAATTGGGAAAAATTCTACGACTGGAAAATCTTTTCGATTCCGAGGCAGGGAGACAGCTGGAACTGTCGTCCCATTTTTGAAGAAAACCAATTTACGATCGCTGAAAAAAATATTGATCCTAAGGGGTTGGGAGCTCACTTGGGGGAACCGCTCACAGTTTCCGTGGGATGCGCATGACGTAGGCTAATGAGTGTTCCTTCGGTCAAAGCTGACTGTCAATCATATTTGATGGTAAACGCAGGATCCGCTTTTAGTGGAGTCTTGCGAGCGCTGTAGCAGCTTTCATCTTTCAGTTTTCACGTTGTTTGTGGAGCTCATAACTCGTGAACCAGTACAGGCAGGGGCGTCCCGACACCTTCCTGATAGGGGGGGTGCGGCTCCAGAAATTTACCGGAATTTTTCAAAGTTTTACCGGAATTTTTCGAGTTTTTTTCCGGAAATTCTCCGTAGTGAACCTCTTCAGAAACTCTAGAATACTGTAGTGTTCTGAGGTTCTGACTTCGACTATGTGTTACAGTCTTACAGAAACAAAAAATAGGTTCGTTAAAGTGTAACTGAAGAGGCAGCTTATTTTCAAATCTGATATTTGAATATACCGCTCTGGTAATAATGTTCGGAGTGTTCGCTGCTTGCATGACAAAAATCATCCAGACGCGGAGAATCTCTCTTTTGTTCCCCTATTAATGAGGTAACAGGAATTGTCTTAGCCGACATGAACGCTTTAGTGGTAAGACATCTTTCAACTCGGGAAAGAATTATAATATATCTTCAAACATTTGGTTTGTTTCGAGGCTCTCCTGGCTATTTTCGAGATCATGCAGGAACAAGGCTAACTCGTTTATCATCTCGGCTTATCACCGGAAAGGAATCGAGAAAGCCGTAGAAACTGGAGTAGATGGTACTGTGATACTATTCCTGGAACAGTATTTGTAGTTGGGAATGATGAAAATTCCAGTAGGTTGCCTAATTCTTGAAAGTTACATAGGCTTAGGAGATTACCGGAATCACCCGATGAATTTTACGCTGTGTTGTCTGTCTGCAAGAATCACTCTGCTAAGTTGTGTGCCAGGGTCATCTTGGCAAGCTGTGAGTCTACACTTATGCGGTAAGCAGCCAACTTCGGGTAGATTCCCTGAACCAACTTCGGGTAGATTCCGTGGAGCAAATTCCGGTAGATTCCCTGATCCAGCCTCCAGTAAATTCCCTTAGACAAGTTCCGGTAGATTCCTTGTGCAAGATTTCGGTAGTATCCCTGACCAAAATTTCGGTAGGTTCCGTGAGCAATGATCCAGTATGCTCAGAAATCCCAGTAGATTCCGTGGGTCAAGGTCCGGTAACGTAGATCTCCTGATCCAGCCTCCAGCAAATTCCCTGAGACAAGTTCCGGTAGATTCCTTCAGCAAGATTTCGGTAGATTCCCTAAGCAAAATTCCGGTAGGTTCCCTGAACAATGATCCGGTAGATTCAAAAATTCTAGTAGATTCCATGGGTCGAAATCCGGTAGATCCCCTGATCCAGCCTCCAGTAAATTCCCTGAGACAAGTTCCGGTAGATTCCTTCAACAAGATTTCGGTAGATTCCCTGAGCAAAATTCCGGTAGGTTCCCCGAGCAATGATCAGGTTGATTCGCTAAAAATCAAGTTCAGGTGAATTTCATAAATTTGAACTGGCGCGGCTTCGCCGCACCAGTCCAATTTTACCGGAATTTTTTCGCGCAAGCCTTCTGGGGGGGGTGCAGCACCCCCCGACACCCCCCTCGGGACGCCCCTGAGTACAGGTATCAAGTTCAGACTTGGTACACATGTGGGTACTGGGGTCTAGTTGTGCCTTTTGGAAGTCCCACCCCTCACACCCAGCCGGGTCAAGGGCAAATGGGCCGGGATTGCCCAGTGAATAATGTTCATAACTTTACCAGAGCTGGGCCCGGGATGATCAAATTCCTTGTACTTGTAAATCCGACGGCTGGGAAATTACTTTTAAAGTTGCATCTCCCCCATCCACCTTGTTCATTGGCAACTGGGCCCAGATTGCCCAAGAGTTAATTTCGTGACAGGAATCAACAGGTATCACGTTGAAACTTGGTAGGCCTTTGGGCATTGGGGTCGCTTTTTGCTTTTTCGGGGTCCCAACGGGCAAGTTGGCCCAAAAATTGCCCATGAGTTGAGTTTTTGACCCGTGACTGGAATCAAAGTCTAAGCTGGTATACTTCAGGATATAAAGGTGAATGTACGCATTTTGTTGGTTCCCAACCCCCCCCCCCTCCACCCTCCTGTTCGTGGGCAGCTGAGCCCAGGTTTTCCGTGAGTAAGTTCGTCTATGACAGATCTCAGGTTCAACCCTTGTATACTTGGGGAGACATATGTATAGACGTGGATTTTGGTGTAGCCTAACAGCAACAAATAAGACCACGCGACTTGCTTCAGTCCTTAACGAAAAGTTGGAAACTAGATGGTTTTGTCATATATGATCGGTGATATGATTCTTAATGAAGTTGTGACGAAGGGGGTATTATGCTGCTACAATCTGGTTTATTGCACTTGTTATTACCTTTCTAATGGAAAATAGGTTCAAAGGGTCGGACTGTCTGGCAAGACATTCAGTTTTGAAATTGAGACTGTTCTTGCCAGATCTCTTTGGATCTGTACATACGATTTGTTTGCATTATTAGCTTTCATAGTGGGATGAATTCAAATTAGGTTATTTCAATACTTGTTTGGTTTTTGGGGATTAGAGAGGTTGTGTATAAGATGTGATAAAAATCTTACTTTAACACTCCGCATTTGATCTCTTGCGCACTTGTTCTGGCTAGAGTTTGAAAGGACCCTTGCCAAGAAGAGCCGAAATGTCATTAGAACAAATCTCAGCTGACTTACCCATTTAGTTCCATCAAGTCAGAGCCATTGGTTACGTTATTTCCGCTGTCAGTTTTCAGTTTCATTTAACTATATTTAAAGAAAAATACACAACTAGTACAATACGTACCTGGCAGGACATCACAAAATAACAGAATATTTTGTTCGTCACTACCCCTTTTCCTTTTTTCACAAAAAAGTGACATGATGAGGTTGTTTATTTTGATATTTTTTTCTTTTTTATTTGATTGTAGACTTTTTAGGCTAATTTGTTTTGTTTTTGCTTCGTTAGCTGTTTATATTTATGTAAGTGTGTGTGAGTATGATTGACATGTTGTTGCTTAAAGTTTTATACATCACTCTCCACTTTTGAAGGAATCAAACTAATAATATAATAGTAATAGGTGTAGGTGTATTTTTTTTAGTGAATTGGTAAAATTGGTAATAATTTGTTTGTTCGAGGTTTTTTTCATGTATTTATTTTCGTATCGGACGGATTCGGCTATATACTGAGGGCTTATATGATTGTCAAGAAGAAGCAATTAACTTCTGTAGGCTATGCCTTTTTTAGGCCAATAATTTGTCAGTGTCTAATTCTAAATTATTTTGAAAAATTCTGAATTTAATAATCTTGCTGGTTTGCTAGGTGATCTCGCTTACGACCCTGTTAACACTGTACCACGTACTTCCAGCTTCCTGGCCTTTCAGATGTTTCAGTTTCATCTTGTATCTTTCGGCCACGATGCCACTTAGTTCTAACGACATCCGAGTGCCGAGTTCGCGACAAGACCGGGACAGTGAATGAATTTAGAGCCAATAGACCATCGTGGGAAAAATAAGAAGACAGTATATAACTCTTGAACGAAAGAACATAAATACACCAAAATAAACACGTTACGGAAATAATTCCGTAGCTACGTTGAGGAATCTACACAGTCATCGAAGTCCGCCCAAACTTTTAACTTTCCGTACTTTAAATCCCTTCTTGCCAAACCTCCCGACCAAACACATACTTCCTCAAAGTTTTGGAACGTCGCACACCTGGAACCCGTGCCTGCAGCTCTGCGATTGCGCCAAGCCTGCCAGGCTTCGGTCTTGCTCTAAGGTCCGTTCTAGGATCTCATATTGCGTGTCGTTAGCAGGACTGACGAGATTTAAGATATCTCAGGGGAAACCAAGGGCGGATCATAAAGGCTATACTACTCTACTGCAACGCTTAGAGATAAATTACTCTCAGTAATTAGAGTCAAGTCAAGTTTTAATGGCTGTGTCGATTCTTGCCGACCTTAGTTTAAACAGAGCCGTAAAGTTGTGAACTGCAGAATAAGGTGAGGGGCTTCTGACTCCCTTCTCGTAGCCGAGTGTTGGCGCTTTGGAAGGGGATATACGGGTGCTTGGCCACTTTCGATTTTAGAGTACAGCGAGTGCCCTGTGCCGCGGTGCCCGGCAGGAGCCGGCAACGGTTTTTACGTGTTAGAACATTAAAATCAGCATGTTTAGAAGCGTTTGAAAGATGAATCGGCTAATTTATGGCCGGCATCGCTGGTTTTGGCCACCGGTCGGTGCCGGGATGCCGGTGCGAGGTTGATTAAGAGTGCTCCCCCCTCCCCCGGCCAGAATGCAGAGAGCTGACTCGATACCCTAATTTTGAAACAATTTGTTCGCTTTTAGTAGTAGGCTACTGATAAGAGCTGCCTATGCTGAAACCTTGGAAGTATTTCATTCTTTCACATGGGCCTCAGTGGCATCGTTAATTAAAATCTTGAGTTGGACTTGGACTTATACCCCCTGGTAACTACCAGGTTTTACTACTATATTTGGTCCTGATCATGTTGTATCCTTCATTTGGCAAGTAAGGGTCTTTCCAAATTCTTCAATTAATGCCTCAGACTATTTCCTCATAAGTGCCATTCACATAGTTCACAGTGGTGTCGTCAACGAGATTCTTAGGATGGGCTTGTACCCCGTGGTAACCACCAGGTTGTTACTACTGCATTCGGTCCTGTTCTTCTTCTACCGTTTGCCGGGCGTTTTAAGTCACTTCAGAAAATGTCGATAGGGCCCCAGAAAGGCTGCAAACCTGCCCCATCTCCCACAGTTAGCGTCACTGCCCCCCCCCCTCCTCGATTGATTTTGCTATCATGCAGTTTTGAATTCCATAAGCTCTGTGATTGATTTTTTGTTTTTTCGTAGGAGTTGCTGTTTGAGTATGCAGATCTCTTTTATCAGTTCAGCTCCGTTACCATCACGGCTGAAGACCTTCGAGAGATTAAGGAAAGGCTGATGGAAGACTCAAGGTAAGCAAAAACATTTGATTTGTGTCACGGTCTGACGTCGGTCGCTGATTTAAAGGATGCCTGGAGTAGGAAGTTTCGTCTTTACTCTGGGGGGGGGTATCTCAGAGATGTTGCCGCTGATAGCGGGTTTGCGGGCTTGGTTGTAATGGTCCAGACTGAAGAGTGGTTTCTGGAGAAGTATTCTCGTATACGCCTGCACTTTCTAGCGACGAAAGAACCACTGGTAAGATTTTTGTTTTGTGAGATTACGTTATGGATTTATTCGATAAACACAGAAATAACCACATCGCCCTTCAGAAGGCCAGAAGCTGATACTTGTTCGGAAGTACAACAAACCCTCGTGAAACACTTGGTAAAGATAAGGTAGAGAAAGAAGAAGAAAAGAAAAAAGAAGAATCCTGCACTTATCCCGGTTCCTGGTCGCAGCAACCCGCCTAAAAAATAAACCTAACACTCGAGAATCCCGCGTGATTAAGAAAAAAAAATGAATAAAATTCAAAAAGCCGATTCAAAACAGAAAATCTTGTAAAAGAAAAAACTGAAAAATCCTGCACTTACTCGTTTCCTGGCCGCTAAAACCCACCTTAAAAATAAACCTAAAGTAAACCCTTAATCGTAACTAAACCAAATTTTAAAAAAAAAATTACAAGTTTCGGGCTAACCTCAGAGCGATTTAAAACCGATTTTTTTTTCAAACCTGCTGCCTTCCTTTTATCTATTTCAGTGATAACATTAGTAGAAGGATAACAGTATAATATATTCAAAAGGTATCTATGAAAACCTACACACTAATAATAATGTAATAATTCACAAATGTGGCCAGGAGAAGGAATCTGTGGTGTCAGGTTTGTTTTTTTAGGTGTAGCCTGACGAGAACCCATAACAAGTAGGGCCGAAATATCAGTGGAATAACTGAGCTGATTTATCCGTTTAGTGTCAGCGACACCTTGGGCTGAAGGAATACTGAATGTAACAAACACTTTCCTTTAAAATTCAAGTTTTTGGAAGAAGTTTTTAGCCTGTTATGTGAAGGATTTGTTTGTGAAGAAAGTAAATAATAAATACCCATCTTGGGATACCTGCAGTATTCTTCTACACACATGTTCCTTGGATTCTGAGGTCATGCCCACGTAAGCTTGATTCCTCCAAATAGAAATGATGCACTCACACTTATGTCACTGCACAACCTCATTTGACAAACCCATGTACGGGTTCCCCCCCCCCCATCCGGAGATAACCCCCGCCAACCCTATCCCCCGATACTAAATAAAACCGACCAACCCCCCTCCCGTATTCAAAAAGTATGTAAGAACTTTTAGAATATGTTTAAAGCACACCTCGCACTATTTACTGTTTATGTTGCAATTTCGAAAACAAGTTAAATACTGGAAAACTAGTCTTTGCTTATAACAAATTGTACACGGCGTTGGGTGTTATAAGCCATTTCCCAGGACCACTGACTTCTAGCAAGAACACGGCAAAATCCAGATAACCGGTTTACGCAGCAATAGTATTATACCCAAACACTAATTGAGAGCATGATAAGCAAGGAAAATAGTGAAATGCGGCAAGCGTGAAAATTAGTGGGGTGTCGTTAGTGGGTTAGAATGGAACATATAAAATTTGCGCCTCCGGGCTTAAAGGACACCTGAACAGTGAAACCATACTTGAACACACCATGGAGAATGCATTTACAGACATGGCCACGGAGAGCATTCTTCTCCTGAGCGTGACGTTTTTAAAATAAGGTATGTTAGTTTGTGGAGGTTTGCACATGCAGACTCCAAGACAAAAGCGCAATTCATTCAAATCTTGTACAGCGCTGGCCGGATCGTATCGGAATTTCTTCTAGATATACGTTTGGGCTTAACTGGTTAAAAAATATTCCAGAAGAAAGGTTGATTTGAGACATTTGTTCATTTCTGAAATTGTTCGGTACTAAAATAAGGACAGATGCAAAATGGAGCAAAAATCATAGCTTGGAAACACTATTTCGTATTTGGATTGGGTTTTCTGCAGGCAATGTTAACGGACGTCATACAGATAGGGATGATACTTGGTACTCTTCATTCAGGTGTCCTTTAAGAATTAATGGATGCAATCACGGAAGTAGGTTGCATGGCATTGTAGGTACGGCGGGTCCTTTAAGCTTTGTGGATAGTTCTTTACTTCTTCCATAGGTTGTTGGTTCTAGCTCGTACTTCTTCTATTCTGTTCAGGTTCAAAGCGCTTGATCGACTGGATTCGGAGAGACAGAAGCTTCTTCTCGTTCATTTGAGCTTCATTCAGTACCCAAGACGTGAGAACTGTCAGGCCTTCCCCCATTGTGTGGACACCACCATCGAAAATATCCTGAAATCGAAGTCATCGATCGAGTAAGTCTTTCTGCAAGCTAAAGAGAAAGGGAAAATATGTTTTTCAAAGATTCGTCTGAATAAGTAATCCATGGCCTGGAACGGCATCGGTCTATCTCTTTCTCTTTGACTATTCGTGTAACAGTTGCAGAGGCCCCTTTCGATGGGATTATTATGCAACCGAGGCAGGGATGACTTAAAGCAGAGATGGCAAAAGTTGCTGTTCTGAATCCTTTAGTCAAAGAAATCGCTAAAATAAGGACAGCAACCTTTCCCAATCTACTCTCAAAAAGGAAGTTCGCCAATTTTGATGTTGAAGACGAAGCTAGAATCTTTAGTTTTGTTATCATAAGTTTCGTTTTTTTCCATCTTGAGCGGCTTTGAGCCTGAAGAGGACCCTTGTCAAGAAGGGCGGAAATAAAGTTCTAATAAATTTCAGCTGACGTATCCGTTTTGCACAGTCAAATATGATACTTTCATTCATTTTACCGCACGTACCTGTAACTTAGATTATTTTTTAGTTTAGTATTTTCGACTTTCTTCGGGTACAGGTTGTAAACTATCAGTACAATCAGTAGACTGTTCTGCTCCGCTACGAGGAAACACTTCGAGCCAATCGGTGGAATGACACTGCGTCGGTCCGTCTCCGTCGGTGTAACAAACAAAACAAACTGTCGAATGTAAACCTATTAAGATTCGCGTAGCGTAGTGTCGATCTCCTGATACTCTGCCCTCGGCCAGGATTGCGATGCGTGGTTGGGGGCAAATCATCCGACGCTTCCCGTGCTTTCCTCCAGATTTCTCTAGGTTCCCATTTGAAGCTGGGTGGACTTTAGGCTTGTCTTACGGGGAAATGCCACTAACCCTCGCCCTATATACCAAACTGTCGGCATCACCGAGACTCGAACCAGCGAGCCTTCGCTTTGGAGTTCGGCGCTTTAACCCATTCGGCCGGGATGAAAGCTGAAGCTTTACTAAAAAGAAATTGCTAACATCAGAACATCATTTCCCAGGAAACCGCATAGATTGCTCTGAACCGCGGTGACGATAAGATTTCTAGCTATTGGAGTGCTAGTTTCCAAGAAATTGGAAACTAAGAAGCCTGAGGTTTGGAAACTAAGAAGCTTGTGGTTTACTGGACGGATTCAGGTGGAACCTAAATACGGATGATACCTTTGTGCACACAGTGATTCCAGCGCGCAGTTGCGCTGCCAAACTGAATTTTATTTATTTATTTAGGTTGTTTGTGTAGGCCAGATGTTAGGTGGTGTTGCGGCGAACCGGGTCGGTTCTTTGATAGGAGGGAGGTGTAACCCATTTCTTAAATGTAAGAACGCAAGTTCGTTATTTCGTATTACCTTCACCCTGCGGCCGTGAGCTATTTCGATTAACAATGAATTCTGAGCGCGGGTGAAATTCCTCCACTGACTTGGCGTCTTCATTTTGCACTAATTTCGTCACTATACAATTTTAAGCTAGCTAAAAAGCACAGTAGTTATCTGACCCAAAACTCTGTCCATGAACTGGATAAAGTAAATTTCTACAACTGCTTCCAGGTACATACTGGTTTAGTTGGTGCTTTTTCGTCTCGTGCCAAATACATGTGTTTTGCAAAGACTAAGTATCAGATTAATACTTTTACTTCTCACAAATTCCGACTTTCGTCGGAATCCGGGCTTGTTACTTGTCTAGCACGAAAACAGCTCAGATATGGATTCTTCGCGTCACCTCACCACTAAAGAAAAGTCTATTTAGCTTTAATAAAAAAAAATATCACTCTTAATTTGAAATCCCGTCCCCCACCCTTATAGATAGATCCACGGAGCCCTTGAACTTGCCTTGTACTTTTAGCCAAAGAATCCTCACACCAAGTTTGAACAAAATACCTCAGCCCCTTCGAGAGTTTGTGTGTGTCCGAACCGTATACTCTATATGACCAAGTCCAAAACACGCCAGTGATCCTCAGGAAGAAGGAGTAGGCGCGTCCGTAACGACTCAAACTCAGCGACTCACATCCTGTCTCAAGCAATCACGACGATCTTTGGGAGCAGCTGTGACACGACTTCTGCCTTTCATCCGCTAGATACCCGGAGAGGCCGGAGATTTCGCAGCGGCAAGGAGAGATAGTCACATAGTGTATTCGGCCATAGTGAGTTAGTTGGAAGGGCGTACCTGACTACCTGCAATGGCTTAACTAGCCCAGTCTCGTGGGGCAAGCCCAGAATTCACCAACATGATTTGACAAGTTACCAACAAATTGTGCTAACAGATGAACGGACGGGCGGACAGATCTTACGTATTCGTAGGTATCCCGTTACGACGTTTTCGAATCCCAGTAAAGCTTTTGTGATTTAGCGCCAAGTGCAAGGTTCAAGCCCCGTCGAGCTTTGTCACCGGCTGATTATTTGCCTGTTGCTGGATCACTGTATAGCGGTTGAAAATATACAAGGGGCTACAGAAAATGTATGCATAAGCAAAAGTTCTAGCATGCGTCTCCTAAGGGCCAGTTGAAGTCGTGCCAAGCCTGTCGCCAAAGTCCGGTACCCTGATTGCCTAATACTACCTCCTAAGCCCCTGAACAAAACTAAATCTGTGTCTCGTTGTTTCGCATGTGAGCTACGCTGTAGCGGGCTCCTTATCTTTCTGTTTTAGTCGTACCTCGGGGACAAATCCAGAACTTCCTAGACTGGCTCGCGGGACAAAACAATAGTTGTCCTTAAAGAACTGAGCGACATGATGATTTTGTTACACGGTAACTACTGGACAATTAACGAAAATGATGATGAGCTGGCGGCAAAGTACAAAAAAAATGTTTAGGACTCCATTTCTAATTCAAGGAATCGAATTACAGGGAAAAGTAATTTTGGCGGGTCCGGAAAAAGCTGTTTGTATACTTTTTTTGTTTTAATTAAAAAGAAAAGAAGTCTGGAACTTCTAACGAGGTTACTTAAATTGTACAGCAACGTGGACTTCTTTGTCTCCTAGCAAAATTAATTACTCATAAAAACCTTCCGGATTTTAGCACGTTTTTTTGGACGGCTTTTGGAGTCGAAGTACAATGGGCTATACCATTCAGAACAGAAGTTTGTTTCAGAATACCATTCATTCATAACATTCGGAAGCCTGTTAGGGCTTCTAGCGTTAATAAATTTATCTATGTTCAGTATAGGGTCGGAAGATTTTCCTTGGAGCTTTTTAGTATCTCTGGTCAACAAGAAACAAAAAACAGGATGAATTCTGTATTTTTACATTATTTCAGTTCATCGTCACTGAAAAAGCAGCAACAAAATAACTGGTTGAACAGTCAAGAGCTTGGGCAGCTGAACGTAGCCGTTCTGGGGACTGGCAGCATCGCTCAAGAGCTAGTACGCGAAGTGAAGGTACGTATACTGCAGTGCTCCAGAGAGGGGAAAGATGGTTTGCATAGGAACAAAATGAGATGAAGGAATTTTGGGCAGGTTAACCTATGCTAAGTTACAGTAGGCTTAAAGAGAGACCCACCACCCGGACTTCGAGAATGAACATGTTAGGAAGTTGAAAATTTAAAGTTTAGATAGGAAACATTTCTGTAGCTGTCCTTACCTTTCTGTCATTACATTTCAGTACATTCCATTTTGTTTTAAAGGAACAGTAAACTTGACTACGCAACTTTCGGCCATCGAATCGCCCGGGGAGGCTTAGATAAATATACAGGGTCTTACTGTCGACATGCCCCCCCTTCTTTGTTATCTCGAACCATCTCTAACCCCTTCCTTAGTGTTCCCAAAGCTAGTTGGCAGGCCCTTGCCCCTTATGCACTGTAATTATGCACTTATGTACTGTATAAGTTCGCCTTTTTACGTGTAGACTACAGAGAAACGACCTCCCCGACAAGACGGCCTAGGTTCGATTCCTAGTCGCGGCACACAAACCTTTTGCTTTTTTTTTCTACTAACTCAAAAGTCGAATTCTCGGAAACTGCCCGGAAACTGCAATGGTCGTAACGAGAATTTTTCTTACTCTCAATATCGACTCAGGGTACATTCTTGATATGTTAGCTAGCTCCCCGAGTCAAGTTTGAGTCAAGTTTTCTGTTCCTTTAAGATTGATCGATTGGGAGGCAAAATATGTTAGAAGCCCGAATATGGGGACGTTGACAATTTAAGGATTTATGGAGAGGTGCTGGGCAAAATACGGCCCGAAACATTTCGATAGGGGTCAGTTGCAAATAACTTTGATGAGGTCCAGGAGTAAAAGTTCGCGCCAATCACTAATTCTTCTGCCAGTCTGACCGTTCAGTTAGTTCAATTTTTTTTTTTTTTGTATTCTTAACACAAAAATAGTAGCCTACACAAAGCAATATTATATATTATTCTGCAAAAAAAAAATTATTTCAGGGTTTGAACCGGAGAAAAAGTACATCGAATGATTCAAACCTTTCAACGATAATAGACGATTTCTTAAAGTTTAACTGAAAAGCCGATTTAATTTTGTGTCGTGTGATTGAATACACTGAATTATTTGGATTCTGCAAAGGGATTTTTTTCATATTCCACTATCTGGTCTAGTTATGACGTTCAGAATATCTGCGGTCGACCCCACAACGTAAATTCTACTATGACGCGGGAAATTTTAATCTCAACACAAACGCAGCTTTTCAGTGGGCAGGGGTGAGACTGGTGAAGATGGCTTAGTGCCTGAACAAAAAAAAATCATAAATCTTTCTTGTAAGCATTTAACAGAAATTCAGTACCATAAATCACAAGGAAATTCCACTTTTTGAAAATCGATTATTCGTGAACAGCGGAACAACGAAGTAACGCATTTTCAGCGGGTATTCAAGACAATTTAGGTGAATAAGTTATGGATAACTAGAGTGTCCTATCCCAGCCCTTTTCGGTTAAACTTTAACGATAATAAATTGATTTTGCATATATGTATGTAACTTCAAGCAGACAATTCCTGGCTGTCTTCAAGCACAAGTTGTAACAAACACAGTATTGCTGGACAAAATCTGACCCGAAACGTATCAGATAGTAGTAGTTGATTTTAAGTCTTAGAGTTTGGATGAATAGCGTTTGTGTTAGACCACTAGACGCCCGGATGAATAGCGTCAGAAAATAGGTTTGAAACATAGTCCGAATTGCTGGACAAAATAAGGCTAGAAACATTACGGTTGGTTTGTGGATATTGAAGAGCTGATTAGCTGGCTAAAACAACCCCCTAATTTCCGAAACTGATTCCGAGAAAAAGTATAAACGATGATTGGCTGAGTTATCTGAGGTGTATGAATCATGAGACGTGGTAGGTCTAACACCTCTTTCCCACTTTCAGCTCTAACAAGTTTTGTGTTGGGAATATTGCTAAACATTCTTGCTCGGGGCGCTGACTGAAGATTCTGCGAGAGAAAATAAATATTTACATCTGAGGGATGAAACTCGGAAAACAAAGATCTCTATAGCAATTACGGTGGCTGGGTATCTGTGATGGTGGGTTTATACGCTCGGATTTTAGGCAGGGTGTAAACCCACCATGATTGGGCATAGAAATGAATGTTTTCTAACTGTGAAAAAAACTCGCGCGTTACGTGAGGCTTGTGATGGAGCATAGAATGAGATTTTTAGAGTAGGAGGATTTTGTTAATTCTATAATATATATTATCGCCCTTCCTGAGGGTGGTAGCGGAAAAATTTGGCCCGCGGGTAGCATGATAGGCTGATATCGCCCGAGCGCAGCGAGAAAAGCTAACGAGAAAAGCAAAGCAACTAACTATAAGAAAAGCAAGAGTTACGACGAATTATACATTTCGACAAATGACGTCACATTACACATAAATATCAAAACTAGGAGTCAAACAATTATAAAATAAACAAGAATTACGATGAGTTATATATTTCGACGAATGACGGTACGAAGCTTTTTTTGTATCGGTCATGAGATGCCGAAACAGAATGTAATTTAGGAATGGGCTGCGAAACCATTCGCGCAGGTCTAGGTCTAACGGGTTCGAACTCGGGCGGGAACATGTCTCGCAGACGAGGATTTTCATTCCCCTCATGTCAAGAGAAAAAAGTTCCAACCGCGCAACATCACTTGTTATCGCATGGCTGTGAATACCAGAACATTTTGGCACTGGGTAGGATAGGACTGGTATCATGGGACTGCACAGTGTACTGGTGTTATGTTGGTTTATTTATAAAAAATTTGTTGCTATCTGTTATGTGTTCGTCAGACACAGTGTACTGGTGTTATGTTGGTTTATTTATAAAAATATTTGTTGCTATTCTATTCTTGAAATTCCTTGTTATATGTTCGTCAGACAAGGTTCGGGAGTTCAGGCCCGAGGCCGCCCGAGTTCTAAGGCGTCAGCGCATGCTCGAGAACAAAGGACGGGCATGAGTATCTGGTGGTCGCGACAGTTGGCGCGGTATCAGTCCGTCGTTGAAAGCATGAACTTGCTGGGCAGCATTTCTGAGATGACCTTTTTTTTAGGGCCTCTGTGATGATGACGAGTACGAGTTGAACGGCCAAATACACACGTTCCAATTCAAAGTCATTGAAGGAGATTGTTCCCAACCGCAAAAAGCTATCCGATTCTCAGGATTCGTGCCAAACGGTAAGAAACTAGATAAAAGTTGTGGTGGGCACGGGATGGGACAAGACATCTAAGGTGAAAAAAAATAGTAGCATTTCTGTGTGCTTGTCTTTTTCTTCGTAAATTAACAACCCCTCGCCGACCCCTAATCTTGAGGCATCAAACTAATAAAAAAAAACTTGACTGTTGACGTGAAGAATCTACATGTCAAACATATCGAAATATCTCAGACCGCTAGAGAATGAAGGCGGAAAAACGAACGGACTAAGATCTCAGACATCCTTCATTTGAGGTAGTTCGAGACATTAGAGAAAAAAACTGGTTTTCTCGGAACATCGTGGACTTGATTTTGAATTGTATTACTTGAGATTAAAACTATTTTTCGTTTGTTTATTTGTTTCCTCTGCCCTCGAGGTCTGTTCTCAGCAGCGGGATTATGCGTATGAAATGATTATGTTTGTAAATAAAAATAACCTTAAGCCAAACTATTCCTTTTATTAGTTCTAAGGTTATGTCTGTTCTCGACGCCTTCTGTCATTCTCAGCATATATTGAATATGCTGTGTAACTTTTTACTCTTTGGACTAACTCGCACTTTTATGGGAGGACTTCCAACCTTAATGGCTCAGTGGCCAGAACCCTATTATCGTCGCAGCTGAGTGGCTGCTGAAATAGTCATGTTCACCGTTAGGGGGGGGAGTTCACCGAGGGGCAATTACCGGCACTAGCGTAGAAGTGGTGGCATTCGAGTGTTGGCCTGAGTTGATCGAACCAGGCAGGCTTATAGTGCCCCTCTTTTTTTATACCTGTTGTCCAACACTGATTGCACTGGTCAGTTCGGATTACTTTCTGTGCAATCAGGCACATATTAGGTATTGGTAGTTCTGAGTAGACACACCAGCAAAAATGTCAGCGTTAAAGTCTTGCCTGTCTTGCCTATGATACTTATCGCTCCATCCGTTCTTAAACCCGCAGATCCCAGTTCCATACTGTGCATTCTACCCCCCCCCCCCCAATTTCACTGATTTTCTCACTTGCTTTGAATCGCTGTCTTGGATGCATATCATGCTGTCGACGGTTGTTTTCTTCAGAAATAACTGCTGTGTACGTTTTCCCCTCTTTTCGCTAGAAGTCAACGGGACTGGAAAAAAGCTTACAACGGCCAAAGCCGTGGGTAATTTGTTTAAAGCAGGGTCTAGTTTTAAAGTATTCAACTATTTTAAAATATTTAAACTAGTAAAAAAGTAACTAAGGATACCTCCGCAACACTCGGGTCTTTTTTGACCCGGAATCGGATAATTGGAGTAATTGGAAATCAAGCCCTGACATAACTATTCGACTAGGGAATGTCAGATAGCGGATTCACTGATCTGTTTTGTTTTGCCGGTCCGAAACTCGATCAGGGAGACAGGAAACACTTTTGATCAAACACATCCGAGAAAAGATGGCTGCAACAAATCCATTGTTCCATTGTGGCGAATAAGTTCGATTAAGCCTCCTTGTTTTTGCCACGATTTTTGACCTGGTGTCCCTGCTCTCTCATCTTTTATCTATTTGCGCCATATTTACTATTATGACCTAAAGTTTGCGCAGACTAAAGATGGGGGATTTCTTTTAGACTTCGTTAATCTGTCCCAGTGATTTAGCCTGTTGTTCCCAGCTGGGATCGAGAAGCTTCCCTAAGAGTTTGCAGTACGGATGTGCCACTGTCGCTTTCTTACCACTCTCGTTTCAGGATGTTTTTGCATCTTCACATCCCCGGAGTCACTGGAATCCATCCGCGATAGTCTGGAAAAGACTCTTCTCTCAAATCTGGAAACGGGAGACGGAGTCCCCTTTCAGGGACTACCTATCGTGCTACTCCTGGCGGCTGATCCTAGCATTCCAGATGTGGATTTAGAGAGGCTGCGAATGGACGGCATGAGCCTTGCGGACAGGTAACAGCAGAAGCGTTTTATAAATCTAATTATAAACTCTCTTTTAAGAGATATTATATGAAAAAGCAAAGGATGTTGAAGGAATACAAGGTGGACGTTGAAATTGGAGTTAAAACATGGTTGAAAAGTACGTTAGATCAGGAAGGAGGGCTGAGAGAAGGAATTTGAAATTTTATTAATTAGTTAAATTTTGATCCCGCCATGAAAAAAAATGCCTTGTAGTGGAATATTTTTTTTTTTTTTAGATCAGATAATCTATTAAAAAAAAGAAAAGAAGCACTGTCTTAAGTGGTGGGCAAAGGCAGTCAGGGAATGGCTAAGGAACAGGAAATCGTGAGGCCAGGTTTTGTGAGATGGAGGTGCTAGGAGGCCCTAGAAGTGCTAGGAATTTGGAACATTGAGGCCCAAAGTTTTCGAAAGATGATGGTGTTTGAGAATTCAGCAAATATGATCGGAACATTCCATTCCAGCGTCACTTTTGGTGTTTCAAATTGTTACAGGTCGAATTTCCAGGCACCGCGGCAACTTGTTTTCTTTTGATTTTACCGCAGAAAATAAAAAAAATAATGTTATTGAAAAACGGTGTGTTGCCAGTAGCACCCGACGGCCATTGACCATTTCAGTCACGTTTCGGATAACAAAAAAATGATAATAATAAAAACAAACAGATCACGGTTGGTATTTCCGAGGGGTTGTCCACTCTCGATTTTAGTGTACAGCAAGTGCCCGGTGCCGCGATGCCCGGTCTGTGCCGGCACCAGTTGTCACGTGTTAAAACATCAAAATAAGCAATTAGCGTTTGAAAGATGAATGAGTAGAGTAGAGTAGAGATACATCTATTAAAAAAAACAGACACTATTTGCCTTTCGCCTGCCAAGAAAGGCAATGAAGCTTGGAAGGGCAAGCGAGGTTATTCATTTATAGTTATTCTACACTCATACCGGGCCACTCAGACACTAAAAATTCAACTAATGATTGATAAAGATGAAAAGACAAGAAGAAGATGAGACAACAACCAATAAAGAAAATCGGAGAACAATACCTTAAATAGATTTGTCGAATAATAGATTATCGTCTGTACCGGTGCCGACACCGCCTATTTCGTCTTGTGCCGGGAAAGGGTGTGCAGCAGGTGCCGGGGAGTAGGTAGCCCCTTGGTTATTTCTCCAGCTGGAAGAAAAGAGAACCGGATTTTGGAAGAAAACAAATTACCTTTCACATTCGCATAAAGCTTGTGCTGGAGATGGAGTTTACTACTGTATCAGGTTCGTGACCTGAAACGAAAAATCTAAATCTAAGTTGTGTGTCGAGAACATGTTCGCTAAGGTCGATGACGTTCAGGAGATAGTCAGGTCACACTCGAATTTTGCCTTCGTCCTTGAATCTTTTAAACTGCTTTCTTAGACATCGTCAAACGTTTCGATTGCGTTTCAACAGGGACCCATAAATTTCCTGTAATGCCTCGCCATTCAGGGGGCTTGTCAATAAGAGAGTTCTGATGCGATCTTGTCCGACCTACCGGTAGTTCGAGAAATACCGACGGGGATAGAATACGCGACTATCCAGATAGACAACATTTGGGATTGGCTGCTGGCGCCGTGAGGGAGGAGTCTCTTTGGCCCTCACGTCCAATGAGTCAAACAAGAACGCCGATTCGACACAAGCGGAATTTTGGAAAGTAGGAATAGGTCGGGCAACATAGAAGGATAGGAAATGACAAGCCCCCTGAATGGCGAGGCATTACAGGAAATGTATGGGTCCCTGGTTTCAAGCAAACCTTAAATGAAGATCTTGTAAAGTATCTTCAATCAATCAATCAATATCTTTTAATTCAGTCTACAGACAGACCATACAGAAAGAAAAACACACAAAATAAACAAGACAAGTAAACAACAAAATTCCACATCTCACCTCATTGAGAATGTGTGGACTGACAGAAGCGGACTTCAGCGGAGCTTACACGAAAGTATGACCTTCGAACTTTTTCGTGGAACAAGAAAGTGATCTTGTTTGTACGTTGAGAACTGTAGATAGTTAGGTAGACATAGGTACTTCAATGCGACAAAAATAATGGCAACCAAAGGTCAGGAAAAGCTAAAAAAAAAAAAAAAATCTCCAAAACCCTTTGTCTGCGCTAAAAAACAGCTTCTGGAATTTCAACGAATTCGTTAATTTGAAATACATCCGATTTTATATTTACTTCTCTATACCCAAATAATCTCCCGAATTTATCCCCCCGCTAAAAAAAAAATCCCGACGATCGCTCATGTCGATTTGTCAGCTGATGCAAACTTTCTTTGGATTCGTCACTTATTGCCCTGAAGTGAGGACCGGATCTCCTAATATTTCCGTAAAAAGAAAAGTCTGTATCTTCTCTCAAGTTTGGTGGCGAATCAGTGTCGGATCTAAAGTGTATTGTCTATGAACTTGCAGCACTTAAGCACTTTTGGTAAAAAGTTGGCGGATGAAGCGAAGATAAAGGCAAAGCAAGGTCATGCTTATGCATGTTTGAAGATTGGGTCCGTGTCGGTCCTTTTTTTCCGAAAAATACGATATGATAAAAATACGATATGATATTTTATTGCAAAAAAGCCCGAGGGCTATGGCAACACAACTACGTAACGAAAAGAACAAAAAACAACAACAAACCAACCAAATGGTGAACCCCATTACTTAACAAATTAACTCGACAATCCCTAAATGAAAGGAATCTTCTCAAACTCTAAATAACCGCAAAACAATCACTCTTCGTCATTCTTCACCACCCTATCCGTATCGTACACTCTCAAACCAAAAATTCCATGCCTCAATTCATCCAACTCGCAACACGTACACGTCGGATGGACTACATCTTCAATCACATCTCCACACGTAGGGCAGAAGTAAGGACCAGTTCTCCCATTTGCCCGTAAACTAAGCAATAATTTCAGTTCTTACTTACCCATTCCCACTTTAAAATAAATACTTTCCCTCATGTCTCTCTGGCCCTTGCGTAAAACCTCAAGGAAACCGAACTACCAATTTGTTGTATTCATGTTGTATTTGTTGTTTGGTCAGTATGAGCTTGTTGCGCGGTATCAGGTACAGGTTTTTTTCTAGCCTCCAGAGCACCTTCTTCGATGTTACCGAGGAGCCAAACTCGGACACGACTCCCGGTTTGAAGACATCTGAATTTTCACACGCCCTTCGAACCCTGGTGACAGCTATTCAACATAAATCCGGTCTAGTCAGTATATACCAGACGCTGTCGGAAATTTCCGATCCTGATATCCGGTAAGTTTCCAGATCGACAACACAATCCTCCCGACTTTATTGCTTCTGTGCACCGGGAAAAGGGGATGTTATGTTGCACCAACCCCCGGCCTGCTGGACAGCGGGGGAATTTCACAGCCGGGCTTGGGACCGGCTTCACAACTTCTTCTTTGGTGGTATGTTGCTATATGGTCATATGGTGTTCCACTCACACGCAGTCAGCGAATGAAGGAAAACAGCCAGTGCATCATTCGCGTTTGTGTTGTTTTGACATCCTTTGTAAATGTTTAGCTGATTTACGTTCAGTCTATTTTATATTTTGTGTTTATTTTTTCTCCTTCATTTATTTTCTTTGCAAAACTCCAGTAGTCCTCTTGTAGTTAAGCTGGTTGATGACGAATGTCATCCATATGGTATTATATGTCACCGTTGAGTCTAATTTATGTCACCGGATTGCATGTACCTCAGGAGCCAACCCAGTCTGTAGTGATTGGATTTCTGTTCACCGGTTCCTGACTCCCACGCCCCTTGCCTTGTGTTTCTGGTGCAACTACTGCAATACAGGCAGTAATTGGAGTCAGACAATTGGCCTTAATACCGTTCAGCGCTCCAAGTGGACTAGTTTCTATTAGTCCCCCATTGCCTCATAACCAACCCTTGTGTAGACATAGTAAAAAGCCGGATCCATAGGGTAATGGGTCACTTTCACTTTCTGCTGCTGAGACATATGCAAAACCTCCATTACCCGGGACACAGATGACAGGTTTTCCACTCACTAACCTGTGGATCTATTTTACCATGTCTGGTCCAAGTGCTGATGGTGAGGTATAGGGGGATTAACAGAAACTATCCCGCTTGGAAGCACTGAACAGGAATATGGCCCAGATATGGCCAATAGACGAAACATCGATTGTTTTACCTTTACAAATAAAAAGGGTGTGCGTGTGCACACCAAAGAAGGTCCTTCCCTAAGTGTGAAACACAGTGCACACATGCAATAAATGTAGCTGCGGAATTTTGCTCGGCAGAATGGATGAGATATGGTATTTTTTAATGTTTTAGGGTTATTTAGTCCCTTACAGGTTAGCCTCTGGGCATTGAAGAGATAGCTACGCTTTGGTTGGAATAGCCCATTTATGTACAGATGTTCGTATCACTATGTATGTATGTATGTATGTATGTATGTATATGTCATAACCAACCCTTGTGTAGACATAGTAAAAACCCTAACAGTCACCTCTGAATCTACCACTAGTCACGAGTGTGTATGGCTATCATTGCAAATTACCAGTGGCAGGCCCCTGAACTTAGGGATATTTTACAGAAGCCCACACAGCACAATCGAAAATGACCAGTTTCTTTTCGACGAGATCAACAAAAAATGCAAGAAAAATAGAGCGACCACAATTATTGTAGGAGATTTTAATTACCGAGAAATTAACTGGAAAATGTCTCACCAACAGGAAGATAGTGGTCCTACGTCGCAAAAATTGTTCCTCAGAACAATAAATGACAACTTTCTTGAACAGCTTGTTGATCAGCCTACTCGAATGCGTGGATCAAATGAACCATCCCTGCTCGATCTCTTGCTTGTAACAGATACTGAAGTCATTAAGTCGCTCGTGATTGGATCTCCAGTCGGGAAATCCGATCACGCGACGATCATGTTTGAAGTTGACGTCACCGTGAAAAATGAAGAATATGATCGAAATCGGAAAAACTACGCTAAGGGGGATTACTGTGCGATGCGAAATGCTGCAGCAAATATCAATTGGTCAGAGAAGTTTGTAAACACTGAATCAAGTGAACAGATGTATGAAAGTTTCACGGCAGCTCTTCAAGATCTGGTGGAGAAGCATATCCCAGTTTACCAACAGTACAAGCGTCCAACCTTACCTAGAGCAACTGTGAACTTGATAAAAGCAAAACAGGAAGCGTGGAAGAATTCAAGGATATCTGGAAGTCAAGAAGATAGAACGAAATTCGTCAGACTGAGAAATAAGGTCCGTAAAGAAACGAGACACCAACAGACTTTAAGGGAGAAACGTGTCGCAGAGCAGTCCAAAACAAATCCTAAAGCCTTCTGGAGATTTGTGAACTCGAAGCGTAAGCTCAACCACGGAGTGTCGGAACTTCGAGACCCAGACTCAGGCCAAACGACAACTAATGCGGAGGAAAAAGCCAACCTTCTAAACCGACAGTTTGAATCAGCTTTCACAAGGGAACCTGAACTAACTGAGGAGTTTTCGTCTGACAATGAGAAAGCACCAATCCCAGACCTTGATTTTTCGGTAAATGATGTTTATACCAAATTAAAAAATTTAGACCCTCACAAGTCCCCAGGACCCGACAACATTCATCCTAGAGTCTTGCGTGAACTGGCATCTGAAATCCAACTACCGCTTTATGAGATCTTCAAAAAATCATACGCAAGCGGAAAGCTGCCTTCATTATGGAAAAAAGCCATCGTTTCTCCCATATTTAAAAACGGCTCGAGGCAAATCCCATCGAACTATAGACCAGTAAGTTTGACAAGCATCGCCTGCAAAATGTTTGAGTCCCTCCTTGCTGATCACCTCTGCAGACATCTGACTGACATTTCCAAAAGCCAGTTTGGATTCATGCGCAGCCGATCTGCAGAAGCTCAGCTTCTACTTGCCAGTGAATCCTGGAGAGCAATGATCGACGCCGGGATACAGGTGGATGTTCTCTATATTGACCTAAGAAAAGCCTTTGACAAAGTACCGCACAAAAGGCTACTTTTGAAACTGAAACGACTGGGTGTGGTGGGACAAAATTTAGCTTGGATAGAGGATTTCCTGACCTCCAGAACACAGCGAGTACGAGTGGATGGCCAGCTTAGCACCACGGAGATGAACGTTCTTAGCGGCGTACCACAAGGAAGTGTTCTCGGTCCCCTTCTCTTTAACATTTATATAAATGACTTAACCGAAGGTCTCAGCTCTCCGGTTATGCTATACGCTGACGACACTAAGCTGTACAGAGGCATAAAGGGTTTGAATGATGTCCAGTCTCTTCAAAAAGACCTTGATAAGATCTGCCAGTGGATGACTAAATGGGCCATGGAGATCAATACCGACAAATGTCACCACCTTCGCCTTGGCCCCACCATCCATGAATATCAGTACACCTTGGACGGAAGTATGATTTCATTAACCACCTCTGAGCGTGACCTCGGGGTAGTTATGGATACAGATCTAAAATTTTCAAAACACTACGAAACTATCATCAAGAAAACTTCAAGAATCGTGAATCTTATGAGAAGGACTTTTACATTCAAGGACAATTCCCTGTTTCCCATTATATTTAAGGCACTGGCCCGTCCACTAATTGAATATGGCCACGCAACCACAAGGCCCTTCTATAACAAGGACATTTTCGCCATTGAACAAGTTCAGAGAAGAGCGACAAAAACAGTGCCAGCCATTCGCCATCTATCTTACGAAAGTCGGCTCGAAAAATTACGTTTACCCAGTTTGACTTACAGATTTCTCAGAGGTGATTTGATTGAAACTTTTAAGATTTGTCATAATTACTATGACAACATAAGACCTGATGATATCCTCTCCTTCAGCCGCAACGGTCTCAGAGGACACAGCTTAAAACTGCGAGTTGAGAAGTTTCGAAAGGACATTGGAAAATGGAGCTTTAAAAACAGAGTTGTTGAATACTGGAATCATCTCCCTGAAAGTCTCGTAATGGCCGAAAACATTAATCATTTCAAATCTGGTTTAGATCGTCACCTGGCCGAAATTCAGTTTAGTGTACGAAGTGTCTAGAGAAATTTGTAGAGGCGAAAGCCTTTTTGTTGCAATTATATTATTATTATTATTATTATAGATTTATTGCCCATCATAAATGTAAAAATACAACGCTGATGGAGTAATAAAGAAAGAAAAAGAAAACAAACGAATAACTTCTGACAAATACAAACAAAACGAGAAAAAATACAATTAAGGGCAATCTCATACAGGGACAAACACACGGTCAACGAAGGACCATTTCGATGGTGCTTACACCAGTAAGTTGCTTCCGATGTCTCTCGTTTCTTTTCTGCACCGCGGACGCTGGCCTAGCAACTCCGTACCGCGAGGATAGGGAGCTGTTGTTAGTCCAGAGAGGCAGCCGTAGCAAATATTTCGCATACTTGTAGAAACACCTTATCCTTCACCAATTAGTAGAGTCACTTGGACGATAGTAGCTGATTGATTTACGTTCCTTTCATGTTTCAGAGTGATTATGACGCTTCTATGTGGCGACCCTTACTCTGTAGAGAACGTACTTTCCCCCCTCCTCTCACACCAGTCCTGTGTCGTCACCGGGAGTCGAACTCTGATGCTTGAAACGTTCCTTGGCGATTGCAGACGAAAAGTGGAAGTGACGGTTTCGTCTTATCATGCTGCCAGCGAATACAGGGATAGTCTGATTCACGGATACATTCTAGTCTATTCTACCAAACGGAAGGCATCACTGGCTGTTTTGAAGTAAGTCCACATGTTTTTTTTTTCTTTATCAGCTAGATGATACGCGAGGGATAAATACATTTTTGGAAATTTCGGTTGCACTTCCGACAAACCCTCCTCGGCGAAAAACAAACTAAACTATAAAATCTGCAACAATACCAACAGAAAAACCGTGTGGAACCAACAAACCACAAAACGATGTGCAACTAAACACCAGAAGACGAAGATAGAAGACGGAGGATATGGTAGAAAAAAAAATCTCGTTTTTGATTACCTTTGATTGGTCAGCTTGGCTTCATACCTTATATTTGCCCCTCCTGTCGGTGCTACCATGAATTAATGACTGTTCAGGTTCCTCTACGATATACTGTACAACAATCAAACTAATCACTAGGGGGGGGGGCGGCAGTAACACTAGCTCGTTATTTCGGACTTAATAAATTAGTTATATTTCTTGTAGAAGTTGCTCTAGGCCTACGCAATTTGCAGCGTGGGCCGTACGTAGTACAGTAAAGGTATTCTTCTTTGTATCCCTCGCTAAATCTCGAATTACGCCTCCAAATATACTTGAAGTTTACACGACTCGTGTATGTGTCCTTGCTAGTTATTCTCCAGGTTCCGCATTAACAACCGAAAACCGTTTTTCTGCCCGGGCGTGCCTTCAGTTCAGTAAGCACTGTTGCCACCGATAGTACAACTGTACTCTTTTTAGTACATTTTTTCCAAAGTGGTGAGTTGGTAGTACAGTTGAAAAAGGTAGTACTTATGCAGTATATTTTGAGAAAGGTAGTACTATTAGAAAAAATCATCCTGTCTGTCAAAGTTCATATGTGCCTAGTAGTATTTTGCCCATTTTTCATTCGATTCGGGTCATATTGGTAGGGTCATGCTACATTGATTTGCAGCAGCAACAGTGGAAAACAATGCGCAACAAATTATTTTTTAGCTAGTACATTTTCTCTCCTGCATGGTAGTACTTTTTTGCTAATTGGGTAGTGCATTTTATTTGATCCAAGTGGCAACCCTGTCAGTAAGCCGGAAGCCCTTAATCGAAATTAAACATAGAGTTCTTGTCTCTAGACCGGTGTCACCCGGTGGCCTTTACAGTCGTTCTTTACGAGCTGTGTTGATACAAAAATAGAAGAAGCCGTTTGACTAGGTTGCGCCTAGATCCCTTATATAGGAAGGAAGTGGTAAAAGTTGCGAACTCGTCTCTTGTGATTTGAAGTCGGGTTCGCAAAAAAAAAACTTCGACGTCATGCGTCGACTACGGGTGAGGCGAGGAAGATAGAGAGCGTGTTCCACCCTACGTACCTTAGTTACGACGCATGACTTCACGGATCCTGGCTTCTTGGCGTCAAGGCTGGAACGCATTTTTCTTGTTTCGGCAAAATATCGTGCCGCGGACTAATCGGGCCAATCACGTCACATAGATTGTAGTTACCATGCTTGCTACGCCCCCGACCGTTGCAAAAAGTTACTACACTATCAGAAGTTTCATAACAGATTGCGCATAACACTTTCAAGAATAACACCTTTTCACTTAGAAATAAAGTGTTATTACCAATTAAGTTTACGGGAACGAAAGAAACATAACAGATAACACCCCAAAGTGTTATCTGTTGAAACCGGGCATCCTTCTGTTGTCGTTATGTAGCTTCTGACAGTGTAGTATTTTTACCAGTTCAAGGTGTTGTTGGAGATCTAGGCACGAAATAGTGTAAACTTAATTGGTCATAACACTTTATTTCTAAGTGAAAAGGTGTTATTCTTGAAAGTGCTATGCGCTATCTGTTATGAAATTTCTGAGAGTGTATTAGCTGCTATTTTTAGAAGGTTAGAACGGTCAGCGTAGTAACTTTTCACGAGGTTTGAACGAAAATAGTAACTGAGAGTTACTGTTGTTAGAAGGGTGAAACACGCTCAAAGTAGAGAACGGCAGTATGTAAAAAAAAAACTTCATGCGCCTGATATCATTTTTTAGAATAGGATAGATAACAAGCAAGAGCGCGCAGTTTGAGCAAAAGCTGTATTTGGATTCCGCAGATTGCAATTGGAAACATCTAGCTTGAGCATTTTTTTCTAGGCCGCGAATTTGTGGTTTTCTTTATCTCTATGTTTCTGTTTTCTGTTCGGACTATAGAGTAATTTCCTTTTGACAGTTTTAGTATTATATTTCTAGTGCGTTCAGTGCCAACGTTCCGGATGTTCCGATTCAGCTCCTAGCGGTGACGGAAAGTGGTGGTGTGAACGTGCTGTTCAGCTCAGAATTAAGCCATCAGCTGATCACGCTTGGCAATTCAATAGCTGATCGCCTTCAGGCACACTTCATGACGTTTACACCTACGTGCTCCCAGAAAAGTGAGTGGCTGCGTCTAGTGTTTCATTTTGCTATACGGATTAGTCGGCGGCAATTTTGCTCACCATTTCAGTCAATCAATCAGTTTCAATCAATCAATTTATTTCTTGCCAATATCATTATAAGATAGTTCGGACGCGTCACAAAGAAGACAATGATACAAAACACACAACACACACAATTGAGAGTAAGCAGAAATATTGACAGTTATAAATAAATAAACTAAATCAAAAGTATATTTACAATTACTCAAATCTTATATTTACAATTTAATTCAGTCAGCAGTCAATTTCTCTAAGCTTGTCTTCATTAAAATTCCGAACGAAATAAGGCAAAAACGACTTCACATATCGGCTTGTCCTGCAAGGAGGCGTTTGTAGCTTCTCCACTTCACTCAGCTTTGATTTCAGCCTTGTATTTGGGCGACTTCTTGTCACTACTTTGTCCATGAAGTCTGGCAGAAGTTTTTCGGCCTGATTGGCCTGATTTGGACCTTAGCTAAAAATTGCAAACTTGCAAAATTCCTCAACTTAAATTAATAAAAACATTCGAAGATTCAAAGTAAATAGTGTTCTTCAAACTGATTCTCTTGATATATAAACAAGGGTTTGCACATCTTGAGGCCCGTTCTTCGGATAAGAAAAGTTTTTTTTCCATCGTTTTGCAAGAAGCGAGGCGAATATTTTTCCACCGGGCTAATAAATTGGTATTCTGTGACAAAATTTAGTTTGTACTGGGACTTCACGGGTTCGAGGAAGTCGCGGAGGACTTTCCGCCAGACAAGTTGTCAGAAAAAAAAATGTATTTCTCTTAATTGTTTGTTAGGAGTTATAGCCCTTTCTAGCTTATTCCACCCTCTCCCTCAGATACGAAGGATTTCAGATGAAATAATGTGAAGCGGAACTGTGATGTTGACGATGAAGATGATGGAATCTTATTGACGCACTAAACAAGAAGAGGGAAATAGCGCAGTGGAATAAAGAAAGGAAAATTATTGAGCTTTCGATAACGGAATAAATGCACAGGATTAAAACAAACAATAAAACACAACACAACAATACCAACGACAAAAAAAAGGACTAATAAGGTCTAAAAAATCTTCTTCATAGATGTAGAGTGGAAAAATGGTCAAAAGGCAGAAACGTTAAGGTCCTGGGCAATAGAGGATAGCTTTGCACAAGGGTCAGATGTTAAAAAGTTTGCAGTTACGTGGGAATTCCTGTAGCGGTAGCGACGTGGAAGGTATAAAAGAAATTTATAATGTTTGAAATAGAAATCCCTGATACGTTTCAAATCTGTGATTCTGCTGAGCAACCATATAATGGTCGTAATGTCAATATTCTGCTGAGCAACCATATAACGGTCGTAATGTCAGTCTGTCCGTCTAAGAGGATGAAACGTGGAACTTATGTAAAGTACTCGACCGAATGCTGCAGGAAAGCTTCCTGTTCGTGATTCAGTCATTTGTGAGGGTTGGGGTGAGGGAAAGTTTGGGATCTTGTGGCACGGATGGATGATCCGGTTCGAGTGAAACTTGATGCGCGGCAAGATCCCAACAAGAATCCCGATTTGCGGCCATCATGGTCTGTCAGCACTTTAAAGGAAACTCGTACTACTCACTCTTTATGTTCCAACATTCTGGAACGGTTGAAATACTTTAAATCTAGGTTCAGCTTTTAACAAATTACACATTGCTTTGGCTGTTTTTATGTATTATCGCCCGAAGAAATGCAAGGGCGATAATGATTATAACACTAGTACACTGTGCAGCGCAATAAGCGTAAGCGATAACACTGTAATGCCTGGCGTGATATTTGCATGCCGTTCTGGATTCCACAGAAACCATTATGGGCTTTTGTTTAGAGAAAAGGTGCTTTGCTTTTGTTTGGTTTTGCCAAATTCGAGTTGGATTTTATCACATGATCTGTGAGCTAAGCCACTTCTGTTCCAAGATGAGAATTTCCAAGATCTAAGAGGTGAGGCATGGCTGTTTACCTAGGCTAATGGTTCTTGGTTGTTAACAACCAACCTGAATCAACAGGTTGATTCACCAGCAAGGTGATTCCTCTGGACTGAATTATGGTTTAAAGTGGCTGAAGTCCGGCTTTCAAAACACAGTCTTTTTTGGACGGCAACACATGGGAAAGTTAAAAACTCTTTTCCCAAGGGCGATAATAGTTGTTATCGCAGGGCGATAATAGCTGTTATTGAAGGGCGATAACAGTTGTTATCGCACGGTTGGAACTTTTTTCTTTTAACATCAGGGGAATACCAGAAAATTTTGGCACTGGGTAGGATAGGACTGATATCATGGGACTGCACGGTGTACTGGTGTTATAAGCCGTTAGTCTTCTAGCAAAAGCATGGAAAGATTATACATCATGTTTTCTGGATGAATGAGCTTCTTGCAAACAATCTTCGGGAGCGTGATAGCCTACGCATCTAAAATAGCGAAACACGGCAAATGTAAATTAAATGTGTTTTCATTGTGGGGGCTGCCCCCTCCAGTGACCCCTCTGATACTGTATAGACTCCCAAAGGATTCCTCAAGCATCAGGCGTGACAAATTAGAATGTTTTTCAATTTGTCGCCTTTACTTACAGCCGCAATGTATACTCCGTTCTTCCGCCACGTCTGGGAGCGTAAGGATGAAATTGAGAAGGCGTATCACATGGAAGACTCAGGACAACTACACGACTCTGGGGAAGGTACCCTTGAAAGGCCCCCGAGACCCCCTCTACCTCCCCCCAGGAATGACAGTAGGCATCTGCGATCTGGGTCGAATGACGGGTAAGTCTCTTTGTCCGGCACGTAGAGTAAAGACGGGCTCATAATATCCTGTTTCTGCCTTAACCCACTGTCAGAAGTTCAGAAGTCCACTGTCAGAAGTTTCGTAGCAGATAGCGCATAACACTTTCCAGAATAACATCTTTTCACTTAGAAATAAAGTGTTATGACCAATTAAGTTTACACTATTTCGTGCCTAGATCTCCAACAACACCTTCAATTGGTAAAAATACTAACGGGAACGAAAGAAACATAACAGATAACATCCCAAAGTGTTATCTGTTGAAACGGGCATCTTTCGGTTGTCGTTCTGTAACTTCTGACAGCGTAGTATTTTTACCAATTGAAGGTGTTGTTGGAGATCTAGGCACGAAATAGTGTAAACCTAATTGGTCATAACACTTTATTTCTAAGTGAAAAGGTGTTATTCTTGAAAGTGTTATGCGCGATCTGTTATGAAACTTCTGACAGTGTTGCTTCTTCTGTTTTTATGTTATCCCCAGCCCCTTATAGATTTATAAGCTTCTGAAATCCCCGCCTTTCGCCATTGTTTCGTTTTGTACTTACGAATTTTTAGCACTATTTCGGCCGAGCCGAGTTTTGCCATTCAAGCAACGCAAACTTTGCCGAAACTTCAAGGTCCGTCGACAACTCTTCCACACATAAGGATATGAGGAGCTTCAGATTGTTGTTTTTCATTTTGGAGGACATGGTTGACTATCAAGCCTATTTTCTGTTTTGCTTAGTTTTTACACTGTTTAACCACGGTGCGTTCAGTTTCTAAACACTTTGCGTCCAGCTGCCGCGTCGGAGAGTGGGAAGGCTGGATAGAGTCGACAAGCGCTTACAATGAAGTCGCCTGTTTCATGTTGAAAGTACTGGTATTTTCGGAAAACGATATTCATAAAATGCAATCCCTACAACCATTTTAGGTCACGAAGCGGGTCAGAAATCTACGAGCGGCTACCCACAGACGGCTCACTCGGCGATGGCTTAGATGACGGCTGCTCACCCACCTTTCAAAAAGCCAACCGCCGTCTTATTGCTTCAGATGACAGCGACGTGTATTCGACGTTGGACCGCGATGGCGACAGACGCTCCAGTGAGCGGTATAATGGGGACCTGATGGTCAAACCCAGTCTGATCAAGGCGAAACGGGGTCAACCTGGTAAGAAGTCCTCCTTTGCTCTTTCGCGTCGCAGTGACAAGTCCCACCTCATCATAAGTGGCGTTTTTGATCGCCGATCAAATTTGCGCAGTAGACGAAGCGAGTTTGCCGATTCGTGCATAATATTGTTTTCGATAGCCGATAGCCGTTGGCGATCGCCGATGTTTCTGGGTGCGCAAAAACGAGCTTTTCATTTTTGAAAATACCGCCTAATCCTCAAACGAAATCCATACGTCAACGGCTAACGGCGAGTCCTCGGCGGATGGGCGATGGACACGAATTTAGGCGATACACGTTAGCCGATCAGAACGAAAACAGAAAATAAGATAAACAGCTACGGCAATGTTCTTTATTGTATTAGCTCTATCTATTGACACTCCTCATTCTTTAACCTGGGAAATTTTCTGTTCCACCTTTGACCCAGGTTATCTGATCCGCAGGCATTGGCATGTTTTCCCGTTTTCCTCCAATCTGAGGCACAGCGAACAAAGGATAACAAATAAAATATCTTGAAATTATAACTGGAGCGTTGAAGCACTTCTGTACGAAGTAGTATGTTACGTGATTACTACCGAATATTGTGGTGCGGACTATCAGCATCGTAGAAAAAAGACGCTGGGACTTTCACTATGTTTGGTGTGCAAGTATCCCAACTTTTTTCCCCACTTCAGATTTCCAGCTTAAGTGTACGTCTTGTTCTTCACTTACTTTTCTCCCATTTTCTAAACTCCTCACTTTATTGTTTTCAGATTCCATGCGACCGTCTTATCCCAGTTCAGAATCTATCCCTAGCATGCTATCTCCTTTCGCTCCCTCTCACAAACTTCCCTTCTTTGGCCTTAACAACACTTCCCACCCTCTTCCATCCACCCCTCCCCCTGACCCCCTAGACCCGAAGCGAGAACAATTCGGGTCTTATAAGGGAGCGGGACATCGCTATGCCATCCTGACCCAGATGTCTCCACACGCCAAGTGCTCTCAAATACCTCGCTACGCCCTGTTGTGCGGGGGGAACCAGTTTCAGTGGGAGAAAGAGGCCCCGGATCTACAGAAAGACAGGGGTGATTACTCGTTATGTTTCTGCACGAATGTGTCTGCACGGATTGTGCCTAGCCCCGCCCCTTTTCCCCTAATTTTGAAATTTGGCTAACCGCATGCTCTTACATTACAGCCTCTGTGTTCAATAGCATAATGCTCGTAGGGCGGAAGGTTGAATGCTACTCTCTTAAAAGTCTGCCGAATTCAGTCACGAGTTTTGGACTGTTTTGTTTGTAAGGAACTTTGGCATTGCTGAGCGGTTTTTTACAGCTTGCAATTCCTACATGCTTTTGCAGTGTTCCTACTGTTACGGTAATTTTTCCTTCCTTTGGTCGTCATAGGGCAGGGTGAACAGTATATCACAGTTCTCCTTTATTAGGAAGGCCGGCCCAATCTTTCATCATGGAGCGGGGGATCTGTACTAGAGTAAACTACTAGGAGTAAATTAACATAACATTGGAGCCCCCCCCCCCCCGTAAAGAAATAAAATACGTGATTCTGCATAACAGTTCAGGTTCAGGCTTAGATTCTTTTCTTTTAAAACAGTTGATAGCAATATAAATCGTTCGTTGGGTGCCGGCAGGGATACATACAAGCTCGTTTGTCACCACAGCTGTCCCCAACAAACGCTGTTGAATGGCTGGAATAAGGTAGCGTTCCAGTGAAGCTATTACAACTTACGATGATAAGAGGAGGGGTGACCGTCGTATTGTGGTAGTTATCACGCTCTCTGGAACGCAAATAACGGGAGTTCCTGCAGAACCGATAGTTATTATCACTTATGATGCTCGCGACCATCATATTGAAGTAAATCGTAACGATCGTAACAGTCCTGGAACGAAAATAATAAGTGGGAGGAGCCAATTTACTTATTACGGCGGGCTCTGGAACGGCAATAATAACAAGAATAGTAACGATCGTAACTAATATTACGCCGCTGGAACGCTACCTAAGATTTGGATCGTCGTTCGGGTGACGTTTCTCGTTCTTCCCGAGGTTCACTGGCGTGTTTTGGACTTGGTCATATAGAGCATTTCTTCATCAGCAAAAGGTGTAAACCTCCCTGACCATACTCTTGATGACTAACCCTCCTTGCCGATCCAAAATCGCCGTTTACCTAGCGAAGGAGACGGAAGCGGCACCACAGCTGTCCCGAACGATTGCCCTGATTAGTAGACACAGGATTTGATTTGTTGAGTTTGAGTCGTTAGTGCGTGATGAATGAGGCTGAGGAAGGGTAAACGGACTAATCCGCTTTGATACAGCCAGTTCTCCGCAAGTGGTGTTCACAGTTCTAGCTCGTGACATTAGTTGCGTTTTTGCAGATTCCATGGTATCTGATATACGGTCTAACGTCGTTTTTGCAGTTATCGTGGTATCTGATACCACGGTCAGAAGGCATTTTGATTTGTTGAGTTTGAGTCGTTAGTGCGTGATGAAATGAGACAGATGAAGGGTAAACGGACTAATCCGCTTTGATACAGCCAGTTCTCCGCAAGTGGTGTTCACCGTTCTAGCCCGTGACATTAGTTGTGGGTTTTTGCAGATACCATGGTATCTGATATACGGTCTAAAGTTGTTTTTGCAGTTATCGTGGTATCTGATACCACGGTCAAAAGGCGTTTTTGCAGTTATCGTGGTATCTGATATTCTGATATGACGGTCCAACCGTGGTATCTGAAAAAAATCGTCTCACTTTTATCAAATTTTGTCAAATTGGTGAAAAATAAGTTTAGCACTTAGTGATAGATTTGGATATCAGTGTTTCTTTTGGGATGACTTCGGAAAGCGCAGTTTCAGCAATTCTCGGTTTTTGCAGAGCAACCGTATATCAGATACCACGGTAACTGCAAAAACGACTACTTGAAGATCCAGTTACCGTGGTAACAGATACCATGACCATGGTATCTGCAAAAACACTACTATTAGTAGTACAACTCTGAAAAGCCTCGTCTGATGAAGAACAAAAGGATAAAAATTTCTTTCTTGTGAATATGAACAGTATTATGCTAAGTGATGTTTTTAATGACTTTAAGGGTTTGCTTAGTGTTTTTTTCTAGTTGATGTGCCCGCCGCGTCCCTGTTAAATAGCTCTTGTTTGTCACTAACAAATTCGTTGTTTTGTGGCTCTAGGTTTCCAAGTATTCCCCCAGCCGAGCACACCCCCTGAGCCAGCGCCCCCCGACCGTGGCCCCACCAATTCACGGTGGCTGGCTCCGGAAACTGCACACGCCTCCAGTTTTGACGACACCACATGTAATTTTGAACTTCTCTCGTTGTGACGCTTTTTCATCTTAATTTCAAATTTTCTTTATGGCTTCTTCCTTTTTTGTTAAAACGTGAAAGCATGTGTTTCTAGGGGGGGGGGGGTTTCTCTTTGTTGAATCTTGGGAAGAGGTTCCTTGAAATCCTCTTATTTACAGTGAATGTCACATTTTCTTAATTTTCGACGAATTTATTCGGTTTCTGAATAAACATGATTTCGCTGCTTGGCTGTTAGAAACTTTATTTATGCATGTTTTCGTAATAGGAAAGGATATTCCGTATTTCAGTGATATCTTGGAGGATTATTATGATTTGCGATGTTTTGGCCTGCAAAGGGACAATGTGAGATATTTATTATCGGTTCCAGGCGCAATTTAATTTGAACTTATCCTAACTTTATTTGCTGTGTTCAGTCTGGGCGTCTTTGGCGAGGTTGCATGGGTGCGTTTGAACTGCATAATTATTTGGTAATATTTCCTTTTTCTACCAAAGATGGGCTTGATAGGAGCCCTTCTTAAGGTCCCTTCAGATTAAAACGTAAATATTTAGGATACGAATCCGTAACCCTTTTATTTTTACGTCGACTCTTCCACACGTACAGCGGAATCCTTCTGACTGGCGTATGCGTAAAATTACGAGATTTCTTTTTCTTCTCAGTTTTTATCGCCTTCATTGAAGGCAATTTAAAGTGTTTTTTTCGTGAGTCCAAGGTCTCTCCTGGACAAACAGAGGCGTCACTTGAGGGGCCTAGGGAAGGGATTTATATTCTCGACTGATCAACTACAACAATTTCAACATGAAATAAACTTGGTCCACCATTCAACTGGCTGAATGAATCAGGAAGCCCCGAGGCGCGCACCTTTCTGGCAAACATAGAATAAATTAAAGTAACGAGCACGCTCGGAGCTGACGATAAATGATTTAAACGAAACATCACATACAAATGGTCCCAGAACGAAGCCGCTCCACGTCACTACGTTTTCGCGAAGTGACGCCTCTGCGGAAAAAAACTGGCAAGTCTTCTAATCAAGAAATCCATTTTATTTCATTTCTTTGTCCTCTTCTTAGTATACGTTTCGCAAGATGAATTTTGAATTTATGTTGTTATATATTAAATATTAATGGGTGAGTCATGAGCCAAACCGTCAGCAATCCAAGAACTGTTACTTTTTCCGCCATAGAGAACTCCGTAAGCGTTTAACGTCGAAGTAACGGCCGTAAGGGTCTCGCTCTGATGGGCGAATAAGAATAAGTACTGGAGGAAAGTTTGGGCGTGAATGACCAGCAAGAGGGACTCGTCATTGAAATCTTTTATTTGTTTACTTCAACTTAAAAGTTTTTCGTCCTTTCAAGCTGCCCTGGCTTCTGTTCTAAGGGATTCGGCGCAAGCGCGACAATCAGGTGACTAAAAGTGCAGCACGTTTCGTGAGCATGCGTGTTGAGTTTCTACTGTTTCGCATGCCTTTATTTACGCAAGAATAGCTTTAGGCTACTGACAAAAGTGCGCAAGAGCTCGCTAGTCCAACCGTATATTTGTTTAATAAATAATCTGGAAGTCATTTCTTATTGGTCTGTTCAGTCGTTCTTATGGGATAAACGATATCCCTGCTTGTGTTTTTACTTCTTCTTCAAGCAACCATCTCGACTTCAGTGTGCTAAGTTAATTCTAGTCATGTCTCGTGTGTGCTACTTTTCGTGCTTTTCTTGTTTTCTTGGCCTGCCTTTTTTCTAGTTTCTTCTGTATTTCTTGCCTTTGGGGCTACGGCTTCTCCACTCGATGAGGTTTTTTTTAACCTTTTATCGTTATCTTTCTCTCCAGAAAAAATGTTAATCGCTGTTATTATTTTCACAGGTTGAATACAGAGAATAAAAATAAAAAAAAGGTGGGAATGGTTCGCACGACTGATGGAATGTTCTCGACAGTTCGAAAGCATGAGAATTACAATGAAGGGATGGGTGTGGAGGTGTGCTGGCTTCTTAGAAGCTTCTTCGCCCAATTAAACTACCGGACTGTGTCCTCCTTCCTCTACGAGCCATTGCAGGTTTTGGTGTCGTCAGTGCACCCTCTGGCATTCGCACTTCAAGCGATGAGCTCTTTAAAAAGACTGTAATTCAGAAAGTTTGCTACGATCCTCTGCGGCCTTTTTTTCATGATGATGTTAGCTGATTAGTTTACGTTCCTTTTTGTAGTTTAATATTTCGCATTTCTCATTTTCTTTTGTTTTTATTATTTCGTAATCTGTGTTTAACCACTTTAAGGGCAATAAAGTTCAATCAGTCAATCCTTCCTCTTCCTGACTGTTTTAGTCTTTTGATTCGAGCATAATCTCTTTAGTGAAGAGCTTCAGGAGAAACCGAACCACGGACGTTAAAGTTGTGTGTAGCCCGCCAGAAACGCACCATTTATAATGTACTTGCAACAGCGTAGAACATCAATAATCATTTATTAAAAAGCTTTTTTTTCTACTTTGAAGATATTGGAGCCTAAGCTATAGGGTCCCTGTCCGCAAAAGAAACACGACAATCGGACTCGACGCAACTATAACAGGCAATGGGCCCAGGACAGCAGAGCTATGTTTGCTTGCGGATCGCCGATGGGCTGTGGTGGCTCAGGCATTTTACATGAATAGCCAGTGAGATCGACTAAAAAGAGGCACGGCAGTGCATGGGGCAAGAGGCACGGGTACTAAAAGAGGCACGACATTCTATGAGATATCATGCTTGCATCAGGCGGCACGCCTTCTTTTAGGATCCGTGTTCTGGCGTGCCTTCTTTCAGTTCTCGAGCGAGATAAAAAGGGGCAGGCAGGAGCCATGTTCTAACGTACCTTCTATTAGGCTGCGGAATTGCTACCTCTTTTTTCATTCGAACTTGTTCGAGAACTAAAAGAATGCACACATCTGCTCGTCGTTTTTACTTCCTACTGAACATTTCCGGTTTCTACCATCAACTTATGCACTTGCATGCATCCGAACCGAGAATTGTTCTAAAGAAACATTCATGAATCTTGTATAATAATTCAACAACAAATAGTCGCATACCCTTGCTGTTTTAGCTGTAGTACTTATTTTATTGTTACTTTTTAGGCTGGCTTGACGATTCGATATTCGTGCGTAGACAAGGGGATCCATGGATCCACAGTTCTGAAAGCTACAGCCAGAGGGCCTTCACAACTGGGCGTAGAAGATACCCTCCTCCGGCCGGTCCTCCCCCTGCCGTCCCTGGCAAGGAGTCAATGGCTTTCAACAGCAAGGTACATCCATGGGCCCGTACACTTGTTCATATCCTTAAATATAACGATACCCCCCCCCCCCTTCATGCAGGTTCGCTTTTGTCCACTTCTTGCAATGCGCTGAAACGGACCTTTTTACGGTCTGGTAGAGTTCTTGATCCATGGAGTCTGTTTAGTTTTGTTTTCAGTTTAGGTCATTTATTCTAGTTACAGAGCGCGTAGCACCATCTACCTTTGCCGCAGCTGCGCGTCATCCGGCAGAAATTGAGAAAAGTTGTGAAGTCCGGTCTTCACCTCCGGGAACTTCCGGAATCTGGGCTTCCAGATTATTCTTTGACGTCTTCTGTGAATTGCATCTAGAATATGAACCGGTCCGAAAGTATATCAAAATAATACGGAAAAAAGGGGCTTTTGAACTTCCAGATTTCCGGAATTTTTAAGTATCGCAATAGAAATTCGAAAAAAATCTCGGAAGATCTGGGAACCCAGATTCCGGAAGGTCAAGACTCACCTTAAGAGGCGAGAAGATCGCCAAGAAATCATGCGAGAAGAAATATGAACAAGAGATCACGGGCTTTGGGTGGAACTAAATTATCGCTCTTCATAAGTTCTACGAGAATAAGATTGGCCAAAAAGTGCTTTTGTGCAACTGTATCGTCGCCCTCTCCCAGTTTGATTGCTCGACGGTCATTTTTTGCTCGGTTTTTGCTAAGCTCTACTTTCCGCCTGAATCGTTGTTGAGAGAGCGAGCACCGGTGCGAAAATTTCGGCGAATTTCCGTAGCGGAAAGTGATTTGCTTTTTGCTCGTGATGATCTTCCTAAAATAGATGCGCGCAAGCTACAGCCGACAAGAAAAATCCCTGAAATTGATTTACGCTTTCCTAGAATATCTAAGGTTTTCGATGTAAGAAAGGCACTCACGTCAAGTTTTTGAGAATGTCATCTAGAATAAAGGATGTCTTTTTTTTTATTTTCATTTTCGAACCACTGATTTGGTGGAACTGAACCTGCAAGTTCACCGAAACATTCGCTGAAAAAAATGTTAGCTGACTGCTTAGCTGATATTTTTATATAGATCAGTAGCCCATATATTGAAAGCCCAAGTGGGGTGTACTAAAAAGATCGAAACGAATAACTTCAGCACGCATACATCTCCCTCTTTCCGAAACGGTATCAGTGGACACCAGAGATGGGAGAATTCGAATCCAGGATTCGTCCTTTTGGCCGGATTCGAAGCTTCTGCTTGTCAGGCTGGATTCGGACTCGGATTCCAAACCCTCATTCTGGCGAATCCGCTAAAATTTCTAGTCTTCATTCTTCCAGTTTCCGTTTTCCAAATTTTTACGCTGTGTGCTTAGGCAATCCAACTTTTTGGTCTCCACCACTCACCATCCTCAGAATCACGTCATCTGATTACCTTAGATATCGGTGCTTTTTGTCACGTCCGATTTTTAAACTATAACCTGTGTACAGGGCCGTATCCAGGAATTTATTTCGGGGGGGGTTTTGCTCGCGGAATTTATTTCGGGGGGGGGTTTTGTCCACGGGTCGGACCAAAAAGTACAAAAAATACATAGATCAGAGGTTAAAACCTGCAAAAAACTATTACTTTTGTGGGTTTCGGGGGGGGGTTGAACCCCCTAAACCCCCCCCCCCCCCCCTGGATACGGCCTTGCCTGTGTACATGATTTGACTTTTGTTGATTCGATTCCGGATTCGAATCCTCAGCATGAAATGGTGGACTCGGATTCGGAATCGGATTCGTACCTAGCCCTGGATTCGGATTCGAATCCTTCCATGATCGGATTCGACCATCTCTGGTGGACACTCCCACTCGAAGAATCGCAATTGGGTTTACAGTACGCTGAATGCCAGTAAGCAACAAAACAGCCCCATTTAATGATATGATTCTGTGTAATTTGCAGTCTAGCTTGGGTTTAAAGTTTAACTGAAAAGCCAACTCATCTGTATGTCATTTAATTGGATACCTGAATTATTTGGATTCTGCAAAGGGATTTTTTGATTTTCCACTATCTGCTCTAGTTGTAAGGCTCAGAATATCTCCAACCGTCCCCACAGCGTAAATTCCACTATGACGCGGGAAATTCTAATCTCAACACAGATGCGGCTTTTCAGTGGGCAGGGGTGAGATCGTTGAAGATTGCTTAGTGACTGAACAACAAAAATTGAGAAATCTTTCTCGTAGGGCACACAGCAAAAATACAAGCGCATAGAGGCACCACAAATCACACGGAAATTCCACTATTTGAAAATCCATTATTCGTGAATAGCGGAACAACGAAGTAACTCATTTTCAGCGGGTCTTCAAGCCAATTTAAGTGAATAAGTGATGGGTAACTAGATTGTCCTATCCTAGCCCTTATCGGTTAAACTTTAAGGAGTATTTATTTTGTAAAACTTCTCAGGCTTATATTCGTTTTCCAGTCACGGTAGTTCGTTTAGCTTGGTTTCGTGACTTCCTATTAAAGTTTCACTCCATTTATTTCAGCCCGGTCGGATCAACATGAAGGAATTCAGCAATGTGACCGACGTTCTCGCCCGGATTCGTCTTTCCAATGCCACTCGCGAGGGGAGAGAGGCTCTGATACCCCCCTTCCCCCCTCCACGTCTAAGCAAGGTGGGTTCTAGCTCCAGTGTACCGACGCCCCCACCAAAACAACGTGGGGCCCCCCTAGCGACCCCCGAGTCTGAGGAGGGGGATATGAGTGCCAAGGTTAGTCAGAGACCTGGAATGTAGTCTCAGGCATGCCCCGCACTTCTTTCATGGGCTGGCACTACCCTCTTTCGGTGTATGGTTCTGGAAACTGTTTCTTTTTTCGCTTTTGCTGGTATTGTGAATATATGATGCAGGATGATTAGGATCCACATGTGGTAAGCTGTTACTGTTTCAAACGAGACGAATTGGATTTGCAGTTGAAAGTAGCAACTCCTTGACCATAGTTGTTGCTTAAGATTGTCGACATCGTCGACAAATTAATTACACCTCCGCATAGTACTTGAGCTTGCACTACCAACTTTTATTTTGTTTTGTGAATTCTTTCACGTTGAATTGTGACTTCTGGGCAATCCTTCGTCCTAAAGGATCTTTCACTGGTGCTTGGATGACTCGACCCTCTTAAGTTGGTGTTGGTTGTTCGAGCGTTTAAACTGTTTCCCAATTGTCCGGCGTTCGATAGTTTCGTACCCTTCATGGATGGAAACTGTGGTTGGACAGTTACGCCTAACTTTGGGGCAACCTTACCCTAAAACGTCTTAACGTTTAACCGAAAAGGAATGTAATAACAGAATCTAGGTACCCATGACTTATTCACTTAAAGAAGCTTGAAGACCCGATGAAAATGCGTCACTTCGTTCTTTAGCTATTCACGAATACTCGATTTTCAAATAGTGGAATTTCCCTCTGATTTGTGGTACCTCTATCTAATTGTGTCTGTGTTGTGTGATTGACGAAAACGATTTACGAAAAATAAGTGTTCAAGCCGTGAGCCACCTTCCTCGAGCTGATCACTGATCACTGAAAAGCCGCGTTTGTATTGAGATTCAGTTTTTCTGCGTCATAGTAGAATTTTGCGTTGTGAGGACGGCCGGAGCTATTCAGAACATCATACTAGAGCAAATAGTGAAAATAAAAAAAAAATTCCCTTAACACAATCAAAATATATACAGTGTAGTCAGTTAAATGATACAAAAATAAGTTGGCTTTTCAGTTAAACTTTAAAGATTTATGCTGGCTTCATGCACCAACCAACTATTAAAATTCTTTTTTAATGGACCAGATTGCCTAGCGTTTGGTGACTGGCGTTGGCATTGTTTTACCAGACCTTGGCTAAGCCTAACGTTGTGGCGTAGACTGTCCAAACCAGGTAAGCGGTGTAGAGTAGCGGCTTGGTTTTCGTCACGTTAGCCATTCGTGATACCCCGCATACGTATACTCGTAGTAAAATCGTTTGAAAGCGAAAAAAACTCCCAGGAAGATGTTAAAGGATCACTGAAGAGATTCAAGGTCAATCCGTACTTCCAGCTGAACCAATCACAGACGATACGACAGGCGGGGCTTAATTTTGAAAAGACTAACCATGGGAGCTTGATTGGTCTAGTGACCAAATTATGATCAGAACTGTGAAAGCAAACTCTAGGCTGCAAACGATAGTCTAATTGTTGAAGGCGCTTGTTGCTGAGAAGGGAAAAAATTTAATTGTGCCAGGTTTCGGTTCTGGTCAAAAGGATACGGTAGCAGAAAAATGCTATTCAATTCAATTCAAGACTTTTATTCTGGCCAGAAGCCATAAACAAACGCTACAAAAAACAAACAAACAAAAATAAATAAAGTGTACAAGATCACAGATTAGCCGCTTCCTTCTTTCTCGTACATTTTATCCCAAACGGGCAAAGACAGGCGAAGCCACGGGTTGCATAATGCCACGATTATGCAGTTTTGCGAGAATAGCAACCGATCTCTCAGATATGTACGATGCGCGTATGCCAACTGAGAAATATGGCAAACTTGGATAGAAACAATGAAAAGAGGTTTGCAACGCTCATCTGATTTTTCTCAATAGGTTAAGGAAGGGATGGGTTCCCATTTCGGTGGCTCCTACGATGGTGACTACAGTCACAACTCCTCCGTCCAACACACCGGTGCTTTCTCCAAGCCAAGAAGTAGGATAAGAAGGGACAAGGAACAGCGGCAAGGTATGCCTACTTGTTTTGAAATTAACTGAAAGCCAGGATCCCATCCGTGAGCACCGATTGTAGGTCTATATTACACGGTAACTAACCAGCGTAAGATTAACTGGTGCTTTGTAATGCGTAGGAGTCGACATTGGACTTTGTGCACATTTTGATTCTCGGGCCTAGAACGGAAAGATACTTGTGTACGAACTGATAAACCGCCCTATGTTTAACTTCCCACAACCGCCCCTTTTATTAAAGCGGCATCTCAGTTAATCCTTCTCTTGTACCTATAGCTAATTGTCATTGGTCTAGTCATTGGTTTCCGCGTAGATCGGACCCGCCTTGATTTCGTATGATGTAGGAGTTCCTCTTCCACGGTGAAAATTTAAGGAGGAACTCGGTAAATCGGAAAAATAGAACGCTTACTTTTGTACACTGAACCGACGACAGACATTTCCAAAAAGGTGCTCTGTGCTGAAACTGAAAGGGAAGCTAACCGCGTGAGCTTCGTTACTGTCAGTGTGAGTTGCCGCTTTGGCTCAACCAATAGGTTTCCACTGAGAGCGATTTTCGCTTTCCTGTGCGAGCTTCGCATCGTAGCGGGATAACAGCGAAATGCGCTGCCAGTGGTAACTATTAAGATTCGGAAGCTTTGTGTTATTGCTAATATGTCCCAACAGACTTTTAAGCCTTACTGTATTACCAGCCTTCACCGACTCGGACTCCGATCTGAGCTCACCAGATCGCGGTCTCCGGTCGAGCGATCCGCTCTACCGGAATTCCCGGAAAGCCGGTTCCGGAAAACGTGTCCGGCGGAAGAGAGCCGCCATTCCGGTGGCGATGCCGAAGGCACCTAGCCTGCCCCTGACCCCTCGGACGGATCCCCGACTTCAGCCCGCTGTCCCCGAAGGGGCGGGAAAAGGTTGGCAGATTTACCACCGCGCCCATTAACGCTTAAATTTTATCCTTATTTTATACCCTTATTAATTAGTTTGGGCTGATTGTGCTTTAAATTTATAATCCTTTCTTCCCAAGGCTTCGTAGTTAGAATATTTTTCTTTTTGCTAATCGCTGATTAGCAACGCTGACTACTAATATGCCCAGTTTCTGTTTCCAAGTTCTGTTGATTGTCTTAGATCGTGTTTCTTTTCGTAGCACATTGGCTCCATATTTGCGTTCAAGTTCTAGGCTTGTTTTTCTTAGAGCTCGTAGCCCAACTGGAATGACCTCCCCATTGTCATCAAATTTACAAATTAATCTATCACCAGTACAGGGATTTTTGCTTTTAAGGGGGTCGCGACGGTTCGATCGAAAGCAGGTAGTGACTCTTCTGTCACTAGCCTTGAGAGCTTGCGCTACTACATTATTGCATGTAAAACCTACCAACCAAGGTTGACACAAATACGGACTTTGCTTTTTTCTTTTTTAATCTAGTGTTCCAGGGGGGGGGTCATTCCGTTGCGATTACTTGCTTTAGTTTAAGATTTCTTATTTGGCAATTTAAAAAAAAAAATCCACAATGAATATTTAACGTTATTCCTTTTTTCCCGACTGATAAATTAAAAATCGCACAATAAGAGCCTAGCTTTAAGGGACAGGGAGGGGGATTTTAATTAAGTAGCGCTTATTAGATTTGCAATTTTCAGCTAGCTACATTTCCTGCGACAGTTCTGAGGAGGAAGTGCAAAACATCATCAGACAGTGCGCCCCACGATCGCGCTCAAAAGCGCGCCTAAAGCACAAGAATAGAGTGAACATCTATGAGATTCCGGTAGAGGCGCCGGAGTCGCATTACTCCCTTCCCTATGGCGTTTCTTTCATTAGGGAGTGTAAGTGAGGTAGACTGCGTAGCTAATTCTTGTGCTTGAGGTGTCTTTGGTGATGGTGAAGGGTCTGGGTGCAAATTCGCTATTAAAGGAATCGATTTTTAGTCTTTACCTTGGAGGAACTCCTATCCCCCCCTCCGTTTTGCCGATTTATTAAGTCGAAATTTTGTTAGCGTCGATGAAGCCTGCAAAGCGCCAATAAATGATAATAATAATAACCATTATTGCAAAAACAATAGGGCCACAAAGCCTCTAAAAACTGCTTTAAATCATGCAGGGTTATACACTCAGTAGCAAACATTTTTTTTCAATTTCTTTCTTGAATTGACTGTCTTCACGTTACTTCACTGTGCCTCATTTTTTGGTCATCATCACTATCTCCTGGGATATTCTTCGGTGCACGCATCATTTAACGGTTGCACAGGGGTAACTCTTGGTCTTGTTTGGATTTAGCTGGACGAGCCAACAATTATTGCACCCAGACACTTCAGTGGTAGACTAGCACTAACACTGGGACGGGTAAACAGGCTTTCTCGGTTATTAACAGCTACCCCGGTAAGTCCGTAGATGGTTTTGGTATGACTCTTGCACGGTACTTTATGGTTCTCGGTGTTATGTTTTGTTCACTACGGCCTGGGAGTTTGTCTGCCCCTTTTGGGCCTTTAAAGTATAACTGAAAAGCCAACTTATTTGTGTGTCATGTAATTGGATACACTGAGTTATTTGGATTCTACAAAGGGATTTTTTGTTTTCCACTATCTGCTCTAGTTATGACGTTCAGAATATCCCCGGCCGTCCCCACAGCGAAAATTCTACTATGACGCGGGAAATTTTTATCTTAACACAAACAAGGCTTTTCAGTGGGCAGTGGCGATATTGGTGAAGATTGCTTAGTGCCTGAACCAACAAAAGTCATAAATCTTTCTTGTAAGGCCTACAACAAATTAGAGGTCACACGGAAATTCCACTATTTGAAAATCGGTTATTCCTGAATAGCGGAACAACCAAGTAACGCAATTTCAGTGGGTCTTCAAGCCAATTTAAGTGAATAGGTGATGGGTAACTAGATTGTCCTATCCCAGTCCTTTTCGGTTAAACTTTAACAGCTACCCCGGTAAGTCTGTAGATGGTTTTTGGTATGACAACTTTAGTTGCACGGTAGTTTATGGTTCTCGGTGTTATGTTTTGTTCACTTAGGCTTGGGAGTTTGTCTGCCCCTTTTGGGCCTTTAAACTCTACTGCAGTTGCTATAGCTCCTACTTTATTTTCCTAGTTTAGCGCGACGTGTGTTTGGATTGAAAGTTTGAAACAAACCCTCGAGGAAAGCCTGTTTTTGAAGTACACGAAAGTGTTTTGAAATAGACAGATTCCACTGTTCAGATTGACAAAAATATTTCCGATCTCTAGAATTTAAGAATTAAAATAACAGAGTCACTAAACAGAGGATTGAATATATTTTTTTTTTCTTGCTGATATTTTCTAGAAGAGGAATTCAATAATTTACTGACAAGGTTCATCCCCGCTACAGCGGTTATCCTGTGAGATTAATGTCAGAAGAAGTGCACATGTCTTGGTAGGGAACATAGGTGACGCAGTGAAAAAAATTTACTCAGAAACCAAAAGATCAACTTTTCTTTTCAGCATGTTATTTGATTTCTGATATTAATAATTCGTTTAAATGCATATTATCTTTTAAAAAAAATAATGGTTTAACAGTCAAACGTGGTCGATTCGTGTTGAAGTGATGTCGAATTCGTATTGAAGCGGCTTCATCCGCAGCCTGTCAGATGCGGATTTGTATGTCAGCTACATTTTTTTGACGACCTTAATTTCCGAGCCTCTCCCTCCATGGGGAGAAGTTGAAGAACCTTTGTCGACGGACTGAATTGAGAATGAGTAATCAAATAGAAGCTCTTTCTTACGAAGGCTCGGATTGAAAATCGCTTCTTCAAAACACCAACCATTTGCCACTCCCCCAACTTTTTCTTGCCGCTAAACTATTGGTTCAAAGTTTGCCGTCTTTCAGGCAAAATTCGGGATGCTACTTACGGTTTGCTTCATGACGACGATTCAGCTGACGAAGTGTCGTCACCGAAGGACAAAGAAAATAACACTTTGTTGGTACGTACTGTTTTCTCTTACCAAGGTATTCCTGTTCAGACCCAGGTTTGGGTTCATTCACTTTTCACACAGTACAGTTCCGTATGATCTTTGCCAACCTCGTAGCTCAGAGCATGCGCGATGGAAACAACTTAGCCATGGTTATTCATAAATGGTGGAGATCCGACATAAATACTCTTCAGCCCATGTTAACCGGAAATTGTGTGTGCCCGCGTGCCGCATGCCAAGGAGGGCCGAAATATGGCCGAAAAATCCTAGGCGACTTATCCGTTTTGAGTTGTTTTTATACTTCTCCGATATGTTTGTTATAAACAGATAACACAAGACTCACAAAGGATAAGGCTGATTTTCGAGAGTAACTCACGCTCAATTCACTGTCTTTCCATGGCATAGCTGTTGCGTTATACACTTGATGACTATATCTCCTTGTCGGTTCAAAATCTCCGGCCTCTCCGGGTACCTAGCGGAAGAAAGGCAGAAGTGGTATCACAGCTGCTCCCAAAGATCGCCATGATTGGTTGAGACAGGATGTGAGTTGTTGAGTTTGAGTCGTCACGGAGACGTTTACTCCCTCTTCCTGAGGGTCACTGGCGTGTTTTGGGCTTATTCATATCAGGGACCCATAAATTTCCTGTAATGACTCGCCATTCAGGGGGCTTGTCAATAACAGATTTAAATACCCACGCGCACGGGGATAAAATATTGCCTTGAGGGAGTACTCTCTTTGGTCTCACGTCCAAGGAGGCCCGGGATTGGCTCTATCTGAGCAAGAACGCAAATTTGACCCAAGTGGATTTTTTGGAAACTAGGTTAGGCTCGGGCAACAGAGAAGCATAGGAAATGACAAGCCCCCTGAATGGCGAGTCATTACAGAAAATTTATGGGTCCCTGATCATATAGAGTATTAAGCAAACAAGTTTCTGTAAACAAGTTTAGAGCAGTATAAGATAATTCGTGACAGGAGACAGTAAAAGCAACCACTGTCCAGTTTCAACGGACAACTCCTAATAGGCTACTTCTACCGTTCTGTTTGCGGTTTTGGAACTTTTTTCTTTGTCGTTCCAAGGCTGTTAGCATCTGCAATGTTCGAAATGGTCGTCTTTGAAGGTCCCAGAAAACATACAGTGGAACTTCTGCTAACTAATAATTAACTATTATATTTCCTCCAAATATTCTCGTGATAAAATTCGTTATGTGGGTGCATTTGTTTGTTTTTGTTCAGTTAATGATGCCTTAGGCTATTATTTTATTATTTGTTCATAAAATCATTTTATTAACAAGTGCCATTTTTGTATGCCACCTACATGTTTGGCACTTTCTTTATTTCTAGTGCTATTTCCGTTCGATAAAATTCTACCTTACCTTAAGATCATATTACTTCGCTTTCTCTCTATATCATATTTGTATCCGTCTTAACTATATTACTGATAGCCTACACTCTACGCGCCTATACATTCTCATTTCCGGGTTTTCGAACTTCCCAGGCAAATTTTGTTCACCCCTAACGGCACTACACTGATTCTTGCATTATTGCATTTGGCTATTTTCGTGGCGGATCAGGCTCCCGTATTTCGCTTCCGAGGTGCTCATTGGTCTGAAATAATGGTTACATAAGGTATTTCCTGTTTATCGTCAACGCCACGGGCCGAGTGAGTGAGCGAGGCCAAAGTCACAGTTCAAAATCACTGTACAAAGTTCAAAGAAGCATACCTGTGATGTATGCAAATTCAGCCGAAATGTTAGTGGGGATCTTTTTTAGGTAAAGAGGGTCGTACCGATTGGAATAAAATATGTTTAGGCTAGTTCAGAGTTGTATCCTAATTCATGCTGTAATTACAGTCAAGATTACAAGGGGGCCACGAACGGGAGCGTGACCGTTCCGTCCAGCGACGCCGAGAAAAACAGAAGGCGAAAGACGACGAAAAGCAAGAAAGGCGCAAGCAGAAGGAAGATGAACGACAACGAAAAGCAGCAGAGAAAGAGAAAAAACGGAAAATAAAAGCTGGCACCGCTGTGAAGCCCCCTTCGACCTTAGATGACGTCGTTCAGAGTGAGGGGAGGTCCCTACCCCTCTTTTTGGAGAAGTGTGTCACCTTTATTGAGGAGGAGGGGGGACTGGAGTCGGAGGGAATTTATCGAGTACCTGGCAATCGTATACACGTTGATCTCCTTTTCCAGAAATACGAAGAAGGTAGGTAGCATATTATGGAACAAACAACCTTCACCTAATTTCCCTCTAAACGCGCTTAAAAAGGTCATAAATGTAAACGTTCTGTAACTTGAGCAAGTAGTACGTTGGTTATCTCATACGTGTATCTTACTTGTGACAGTGTACTTGTCCTAAAAGCCGAAGCTTTGCCTAACCGAGAGACGGTATTTTGATATGATATGATATCACGATTGTACCATGTAGGCTACTTTGCTCAACTCTTTATAGTTACAAAACTCTTATTTTATGGGATCTCTATAAACCAATCTTCGTCCCTTTTTCAACTCCAGAAATTTCTTTTCTTTGCCCTCCCAACTCCCCACAGTCAAAAAAAAAAAATGTAAACAAATCTTCATCTTTCACTCCGCACATCGGGCAAAAATACTGACCGTCTCATACTTTTCCTCCCCAGATACTTCCTTCAATCACCCGACGGTAAAAAAAAATATCCCCTTAGCGATATTTTTAGCGATAATTTCTCCCCCCAGACTCCTTGGACCTCTTGTACCAGATCAGAGACTGTGATGCATCTTTCTCGAGAAGTATCTCTGGAGTATTTTGTTTTTGCCTTCTTAGAGACGGAAGAAGCCAAGCTTTACCCAGGCGCAACCAGGGACAGACACCGCACTTTCTCCGCTACCCCCATTGTTACACTTCTTGTAAAAGATCACCAACTGACCTTGTCGTCGATCCTCGATTTCCTGTCATGACACTGAGGATGCGTTCTGTTGTTTGTGTCTTCTAGATCAGTGAAAGCAATGCGTCACTTTAGCCGCAAAATTCGTCGAAATCGATGCGTCACTTTAACCGCGGAATTCGTCTCTTGCTCGGTTCTGGGAATACTGCCGCAATAGAATTCTGCAATTTGTCACAGATTTTTTACTTATTCGGCAAAGCGAGCGTGAAACCTGACCGGTGAGACTGTAAAAAAGCAAAAGTCTATGGTTATGAAACGGAATAAACGAGATTTCTCGGAAGTGGTTGGTAAAAAGGGCCGATTTTTTAAAGTTTAACTGAAAAGCCGAATTATTTTTGTGTCATTTAATTGATTACACTGAATTATTTCGATTCTGCAAAGGTTTTTTTTCGCAATCTGCTCTAATTATGAAGTTCAGAATATCTGCGGCCGTCCCCACAGCGTAAATTCTACTATGACGCGGGAAATTTTAACCTCAACACGAACGCGGCTTTTCAGTGGGCAGTGGTGAGATTGGTGAAGATTGCTTATTGCCTGAACAAAAAAAAGTCATAGGCTAAATCTTTCTCGTAAGGCATACAACAAAAATACAAGCGCATAGAGTACCACAAATCACAAGGAAATTCCTCTATTTGGAAATCGATTATGCATGAATAGCGGAACAACGAAGTAACGCACTTTCAGCGGGTCTTCAAGCCAATTTAAGTGAATACGTGATGGGTAACTAGATTGTCCTATCCCAGCCCTTTTCGGTTAAACTTTAATGTTAATGCATGTGACCCAAAAAAAGTTTTTTTTTTGGCAGTCGTTTACCGTTGAGATTGCTAAATATTTCAGGCTTAGAGGTTACTACATATCCGAAAAAAATGTTCATTCGATTAAAATCGATTACTAGATACGATAAGATAAGTTTTTCATTATTTCTAAAACAACTATTCCCCAAGACCCTAGCGGAGCAACGAAGTAACGCATTTTCATCTGGTCTTCATAAAGATACATTGCGCAAACCTACGTAAGGCAAGCAGCTGACTAAGTGTCATAAGTCATTTGCTATTTCGGTGTCAAGATGCCTGGTCACGTTGAGGTAAATTTCGCACGCGCTTATGACGCCATTGACAAGTACTCCACTATGACTATGAGCGTGTTCCACCCCTCTACCAATAGTAACTATTAGTTACTATTTCCGTTCCAGCCTCACGAAAAGTTACTACGCTGACCGTTCCAACCTTCTCAAAATAGTAACTAGTAGTAACTATTTGCTTACCACGCTCGGGAGCGTAGTAACTACGCATCTCTGTAACGTGATTGGTCCGACCAGCCCGCGGCCTGATATTTCACCGAAAAAAATAAAAAACCGTTCCAGCCTAGCGTAGTAACTATGGTGACCAGCATAGTAACTTCGGTAAGTAGGGTGGTACGCTCTATTTCTTTCCAAATCAGTGTTCTTTGTCGCGGGAAATCCACTCTGGTAAGTGTTCAAGAGCCGATAACGCTATATTGGTCCGGAAACGGCAACATTATTTGAAACAGCCATCAGATATTCAAGTGCATAAGTGATGGGTAGCTAGACTGTCATATGTCGGACCTATTCGGTTAAACTTTAATTTATGTTTCCTTTTTTCAGAGCCAAGTAGTTTGGACATGCGGGCCCTGGACATCCCTGTGAACGCCGCAGCAACGGCCCTCAAGGACTTTTTTAAACGTCTTCCGCCCGTCCTTTCCCCTGATCTCATGACCGAGCTTGAAGACATTTCCCTAAAGACGGACAGAAGCTGTAGACTAGTAGCTATTCGTGGGTTGTTACAGAAGCTGTCACCGACCGGTTTCGCGGTTTTCAAGTACATTTTCCAACACTTTGTGAGGTGAGAGCTTTAGAAATAGTTTTAGAAAGTCATTTGACGGGCATAACGGTTAAAACTTCCAAGGGGACGTTTTCGCGTGGATGGCTGTAGAGCTGAACGGGTGACCCCGTCCACGCGAAAATGAGCAAAATGATCAGGCGTTGAACGGCTGAGAAAGATGGGTTCCGTCCACGCGAAATATGCCCATCCAGCTGGATGGGAGCGTCTGAGTGGGAAGCTCCACACAATATCCCCGTTCAGCACAACGCTGCCCTCGGAGCGGTGTTGAACGAGCTGGATGGCCCGTTCACCTGTTCATCCGTTCACGCGAAAATGACAAAAAGATCGACGGCATCCACGCGAAAATGTCCGTCGAGCTCGACGGGAGGTCGACAGGACCAGAGCCATCCACGCGAAAACGTCCCCCAAGACTCGTGTCGTTTCCCTGCGAGCAAGAAAGATAGTAAAAATGAAAGAAGACGCACGTAATATTCGTAAGATGGTGATTTTGTCACGCACTGAAGGAGAGGAAATAGTGAAGTGAGGAAAAAAAATAATTGCACTGGACTCGCGATAACTACGCAATTGCGCCGATAAAAAGAAACAAAGCAAGGTAAAAATCGGGCCTTAAAAACTGTCAAGAGCAGAGACCTAAATATCCTGGGCAAGGCAAGGTGTCAAATCACCGAGGATTCTCAGTGCTCGGAATAAAAATTGTGGCGTCGTAGAATCATAGAGAACATGTGGGGAACGGAGTTAGATATTCTGTAATTAAGGATTTGAAGGAAAGGAAAGCCTTTTCAGTTTTGGGAATACTAGAAATACGAGCGAAAACTTTTGTTTGTGCTTGATTATCATTATAGTCCAACAAGCTGATAAACCCATAATCAGAACTTAAACGCAGGAATTACTATCTACCCTGTCAGAAGTTCATAACAGTAACACAGGGATGCGCGGTTTCAACAGATAACACTTAGGTTGTCAGCTGTTATGTTTTTCAAACGTTAGCCTACGTGTTGAAACGTTTTAAAATTAAAACATAACAGCTAACATCTTAAGTGTTAGCTCTTGAGATCGCGCATCCTTGTGTTATCTGTTATGAAACTTCTGACAATGTAGGGATAGACCACGTCACCCGGTGCTTTTTCATTGGCTCCGCTGTGGGAGTCCCCGGGGAATGGCGAGAATACCCCTTATGGGTCCTTGCACAACCGAGTTGCCTGAACATGTAAGCAGTGTTGCCGACTGACCTCTTTTTTTTCAGGGTTGCCGAGAACTCCAGGTTAAACAGCATGGACTCGAAAAACCTTGCGATTTGCTGGTGGCCCACGCTCCTTCCCTTTGAATTCAGTGACATGACCCGCTTTGAGTGTATGCGACCTCATATGGAGGACACTGTTCAAGCCATGATCGACCAATATCCCTTCCTGTTTTGTGGAAAAGACGAAGTTCTCATGGTCTGACACAATTTCAAGATACCTTCCTGAATACTCCTAATAATAGAGTCTCCTCGCGCTTGGGTTATAGACCAAAGTTTGTGACTTGCTAACCCCTCGTTAAGAAGGACCGACAGAGAGAAGAAGAAGCCTGACCCCCAGTCTGGATTCTTTGTATCCTCCGAGATGATAATGACATCAGGGATGTGACACGTAAGAGAGATGGTTATTTCTAAAGCGCAGATCTTTTGGCTGGTACTCAAACAAGCGCTGACGACATGGAAACCCTCAAATACCCCGGAAACCCAGATACTTCCGGCACTCCTGGTGCTTTGGAGAATTAGGCTTAATTGAGGATAAGGTGACACGCGTGGTGCAACATAAGGGTATGGGACGTTCCCCCTCTTTTCACCTCCTAACAGAGTGAGATCCGGAAGCGGGTATATCGAAGTGAAACAGTGAAAGAAACCAGGTGTATCATCTTCATCTGTCTATTAATCAGGGACATATGAAGGTGGATATTGGTGAATTGTGAGGGCCTCATACAGAGATTCAAAAGTGGACCCGGATATCCCGAAAATAATCCACTTGGTTTTGTGGGACAAACTGGAAGATTGTGTTACCTTGGGGATAATTGCCTAATATCCTTCGTTCAGTTTGAATGCACCATACAAGGTCCCCAATCCTGGTGGCTATGCTGAGAGAGTGAACGTTTGGAGTAGGTAGTTTCAGTGTCAAGTGTTTCAGAATTGGATGAAACAGACCCGAGGAACCTTGGGCCCGTAGTTTTATCCGGTTGAGGAATCCCAGATTGTTAACACATGCCAAATAGCGGTTTTGATGCAAAGAAGAATTTCTGTTTTGTTGCTAGAGGAGCTGAAAATATCTGGATATACGAATTCTTCTGGTGTTTCAAATCGACTAGAACAATCCAAGATTTTCATCACATCGCTCTAACACTTTGACGTACATCAGACGTTCCAGTATATTGGTAAAGGATTTAAGAATCTCGGTATATACAAATTCTTGCTAACGCTTAACATTTGAATTAATCCAGACGTTAAAGCGTAGGTCGTACGCATTCACGAATCGAAATACGGAACCGAAGACGAACTAGGTCGAAATCGGCCCAGAGTTTGACCTCTTCTGCTTTCGATTCGCTCCATCCGTGTGAATTCCAGAAGGGATGCTCATGTATACGATTCTTTTATCGTATGGAACTTGCCATTTTAAGTATGACGTAAGCATAAGCAACTGCCCGTGCAGCACAGGAATGCGTAAATCAAGGAACTGGGGGGGGGGGGTGTCAGGTCTTTCGAATCCGCGAAATTCATGCCTTTGTCCGCACTACAACCTCTTTCCAGGTAGCAGTGTCCGTGTGACCCCTCCGAGGTGGGCTCAGGGTAGTCTCGGCCGAGCTTAAAGTATTGCCAAATCCGGCAAATGGACAAATTGTTTAGAGTTTTTTTTAATAGGAAAGCAGTTATTAGCCTAAGAACTCCATCCAGTTGGAATTGCTTTTAGTGTGCTTTACAGTGATTTGACGGATCTTCCTATGAATTTTCGGGCAGTTTTGACCGTAGTAGAGTGGTATGACCGTCACGAATGTGTCTGAATGGTGCTAATATTTTGAGGACTTTTTATTTTTCTTCGAAGACCAGACAGGAGCCGTTTAGTGAGAAGGATTTGATACCCTGACAGAGTTTGACGAAATTATATTAAAGCAAGAACAAACAAGGACAAGAGCCTTCGTCTCCCTATCTTTGTAATACCACCATGCGGAGTCCTGTAGATTCCCGATACCATGCCCAAGACAACCGAGCGGTGGGTAGAAGTTACGCGGGATATCACAATTCGTTACCTCTGCAAACAGCTATATCGCAGTAGAGCCCCGGAGAAGAAATTCTCTGGGGCTAACAGCCGATGGGTTGTCTACCATTGTGACGTCACGTGTGACGCGCTGCAGAGCGGGTCGAGCACGCCTGCTACAGTTTTTCTTACGATATGCGCAGCGGCGAAGAGAGAAGTAGACGGGCATCAACTGGAAGCTCAGCAAGTACCTCTGGCTCAGCTCAGTTTTGTCGGGGTATCCATAGTCGGTGCATGGGACCAAAGACGGAGGTTCTATTGGCTTATTCGTTCTTGACTGAAGTTTGATTGCGGGAACCAAGGCGGAAAGATCGTAAAAAGCAAATGTTTCGGAAGCGTTTTAGGTATACAGTTTAGATATGCTTCTTTGAACTTGAGTTAACTTTGAACAGTGTCATTTCGTCCACTTGCTGCGACCAAAGGCAGCCAAAGTAGCTAACTAAGAGCTCACAAGAACACCCGAAATTTGTAGTCGCGTTTTTTGTCACCTATCTACCAAGGCCTTAGTTCATTTTCCCGTTTTTGCACCAAGCGCTTACTCCTTACTGCTCTTTTGACCGTTTTTGGACCAAGCCCTTTCTCCTTTCTGCCAAGGCCTGCGGAGAAAGGAGATAGGCAACTCCGAGGTGAGTTGACCTATCTCCTCAGGAGAACGGCGCCTGACTCCTCTCTCTGCCAAAAACGGTCAAATTAGCAGAAAGGACAGAGGACTTGGGAGAGAGGCCTTTGAGCTCTTTTGGCAGAAAACGCGACTTGTGTTTGGGGTCTTCATTTGAACAGTTAGCCCAGGACTGCAGTGTTCAAAGTTAACTAACGTTCAAAGAAGTATACCTCTACTTCACTCGTTTTGCATTAGCCACGCCAGCAAGATGAAATTATCTCGAAACTTTCCATTGCAGGTTTTGGGGCTAGGGACCAATGTGATGAGTACCACACTGAAGTAGGTTTCATATCAATTACACAAGGATGTGCTGTTTCAGCAGATATGAGATAAAACAACTGTTGTTGTTACAGACAAATTGTGTTATGAGCCTTTATGTTACGCTTCTGTAAAAATATGGTTTGCAACTACTTTATCGAAAAACTAACACTTAAAAGGTCGTAACTGAAATAATCCGTAACGCCAATAGTTAGTGTGTCATCTCGCGTCTTTTGGAATTGCGCATCCTTATGAAAATGTTATGAAACTTCTGACAGTGTAGTCACTTCTGACAGTGTAACAAAAACAAAAGAGAAAACTTCCAACGGTGGTTTTCTAGTAAGTTGGAGAACGTTACTTTTTCTCAGTTTCTTTGCTCTTCCGTAAAAAAAAAAATCCGCATGGAAAGTTGATAGATGAACGGGATCCTGACGAGGGGGCAGGGACGCCTTCCCTATCCGGACGTTTAAAGCTTGGTGCTCACAGAACGCAAATCTTTTCTGCGATGCGACGCGAAAAAAAAATCGACCTGAGTCGGTCGCTAGCGACGCCGGATTGGCCTAGGCAAATGCGAATCCGCATTCTGTGGGCACAAAGCTTAACTTTCTGGTAAATCGCCATCCACAGAATTCCATTATAGTTCTCTAATACCAATGTTGTTTATTTGACATTAGTTTTGTTGTGAAAGACCTGACTATGACTGCATCTCCGTTTGTGCGTTTGCCCAGTTTAAGCGAGGCCACTGAAAAGATATCTAACAGTTGTAATTGTATATGTAGTCTAGTTTTACGATAAGTCGCTTTTGTTATAAGTGAACGCCGTTTTCGCGTGGCTAATGGTCACGCAATAAAATAATTTGCTCACTGAAAAAAGTTATCGCAAGAATAGGGTTAAAAGTAAGTGGACAAGATTGAAGGTCAACTCCAGCTGATCCCTATACTGTAAAAAAAATTCTTGCAGTATTTGCTACTGGGATTAATCTTGTCTCTATTGAGATAAGATTATCTCTAATTCGGATAAAACAATTAATTTGATTCGGATATAGATAAATCTTATCCCAGTAAAGTAAGCTTAATCCCAGTAGCAAATACTGCAGTTAAATTTAATCTTTACTCGGATAAACTTTTTACAGTGTAGACCAGCTGATTGCCTCTGGTCTCACAATTCTGCAATTTTTCACAGTTTTCCGACTCCTGACAAAGCGAGCCAGGATTTTGCGAGTGGTAGAACCGTAGAATACGTATTAAATTAAATTAGGGGAGAGGGGGCCACGATCGGCAGGGCCCAGGTTCGTCTTTTTGATTTTAAAGGCGAGCCATCTTTCGAAAAATTCTGAAAGTATGGCTGGGACGTTGTCTCAGTTGTTACGGATATTTTGATTGTAACTTCGATGCTCTCTGTTCAATTTCGAAGTTTGTGTTGAGACAAGTTGTTTTAAGCCGTTACAATGAAATTTTTGGGATCCACAAAAAGTTGAAAAGTCGGCAGAAAATGTTTGCAGAAGAAAAAACTCTTAACTGTGCCGATTTCGAGTAGGCTTGACCTGGTGTGCTCCGTTGTTGAGACTAACGGCATCTTTTTATTTCCGTCTGAAATTATATTTTTCCGAAAGGTGGCGAGAATCCCAGGTTCGGCCCCTAACCCAGGCCTTCGTTCGGCATGCAATTATCCATGCAATCCTCCCCTGCCGAACGTGGGCCCCACATGCTGGAGTAGTATAACAGTAATGTGCATCGGCTACATAATATTTGCAGGTCCTAGGTTTCCATTCCATCCTTGAGCGGGAATAAAAAATAAATAGTTTGTTTTTAGTGTGGATATAGTGTAATAAAATAATTTTTGTAAGATCAGCCTTTACAGTTATTTCAGAAGTGTCAGACTTCCTTTTTTTACTTTTCCAAAGTATAAACTTCAGTTTCACAATATTAGACATTACAAAACCACTTGAGAGATGGTCCGCCATTGGTCCTAGTACCGAAATACTGACATGCCGAACCTGGACCAATGTATGCCGAACGTGGACAGGGGTGGGGCAGGTTCGGCACTTTTGACCAACTTCAGGAAAACCACTTCTGCTGACAGCACGATAGGAATCGGAAGGATTTATTTTTTCCTAAGCTAGTCAAGAAATGAGCAAACAACACTGAATCTAAACTTCAAAAACACGCGGAAATGTGCCCTGCAAAAATAATAATCCAAAAAAGTGCCGAACGTGGGCCCTTCTCCCCTAAATTTTATTTACAACCCGTCTACGGGGATAGATAGAACCGTAGAATACGTATTAAATTAAATTAAATTTTATTTACAATCCGTCTACGGGGATAGATTGAGTATGGTAAAAACTAAAAAAGAAAATTTTCGATTGTCCAGCTTGAGCCTGAAGAGGACCTTTGCCAAGGAGGGACGAAATATTGCTAGAATAAATCTCAGCTGACTTAACCGTTTAGCGCCGTCAAATGTGATTCGCAGTCAGCTTTGGCTGAAGGAATTATAATAGTTATTATATTTATTTATTTATTCATTATTGCCCTCAAAACTGAGGAGTACGATATATAATTTACAAAACAAAACTATTCATATTCCTTCAGCCCAAGCTGACTGCGAATCATGTTTGACGATGCAAAACGGATAAGTCAGCTATTTGTTAGAGCTATATTTCGGTCCTTCTTGGCAAAGGTCCTCTTCAGGCTCAAGCCGCTCAAGCTAAAAAATTAACTTGTAGAAAAACAATTAAAGATTCGTCCTTAAAGTTTAACTGAAAAGCCAACTTATCTTTGTATCATTTAACGAATACACTGCATTATTTGGATTGTGTTAAGGGGTCTTTTCTGTTTTTCAATACTTGCTCTAGAATGAATATCAGAATATCTACGGTCGTTCTCACAAAGCAAATTTCTACTATGACGCAGACAAATCGAATCTCAGTACATACGCGGCTTTTCGGTGGCCAGCGATCAGCTTACGGAAGGTAGCTCACTGCGTGAACACTTATTTCTCGTAAATCGTTTTCGTCGAGCATGCAACTCAGATACAAGCGCGTAGAGCATACAAATCTGACAAGGAAATTCCACTATTTGAAAATCGATTATTCGTGAATAGCGGAGCAACGACGTAACGCATTTTCACCTGGTTTTCAAGCTTCTTTAAGTGAATAAGTGATGGGTAACTAGATTATCCTATCTGATCCCTTTTCAGTTAAACTTTAAATATCTCGTTTCGACGACCCAATCGAACAGCAGCCATATCCAGAATAAAATCACAGCACCAGCTTTAACTCCAACCGATTTTCAGAGAAGAAGGCTTTAACGATACACTCAGTACAAAATGGGAAACGATAACTCGAAGACTCCCGTTTGGATACCCCTATTTTCCAGATGAAATAGATAAGCTAGCCTTAAAGGCTGGCCGGACGGAAATACTCTAGTTGGATAATATTAGAATTTGTCTTATAGAACGAATCCTATTTATCCAATCATACATCTACACCGCACGGTCAGTAGCTGACTAGTTCGCTACTGTAAGAAATTTGCTGTAGAGAAACCGGCGTTTCCGACCAGCTGGCGAAATCGTATAGAAAAATATTTGTTTTTCAGCCAGTTCGCTACCGTAAGATATTATTTTAGAAAATCTCGCGTTGCCGACTAGTTGGCTACGATAAGAGAACGTATAGGAGAAAACTTCTTAGCCAACTAGTTGTGTATGTTTCACACCCGTATAGAGGGATACCCCCATACCTAATACCCAAGTGCTAACACCCGACTAATTAGATAGAGAGAGAGAGAGTTTATTAAACGGATAATATTACATACCACATAAGGGCCGTCACTATACAAATTTCCTCATGCAAGTGAATTAGTTGCATAATGCTGCATTCCCTGAACGATTTTTTCTTATTTTATCTAACGGATAATCAAGCGTTGCTGTACGATTTTCTCACTGTAGTAGACTAGCTGGATAATCACGCGGCGTTCCTATACTGTTCTAATTTTAGCCAACTAGTTGACAATCATCCTGCCTTCCTATAGGAACTTTCTTATAATAGCCAACTAGTTGGATAATCGTCCTTCGTTCCCATGGATATTTTCTTATCGTAGCCGACTAGTTGGATGATCACCCTCCTATACGTCCCCCTTCCTATACGAATCATTTTATAATAGCGAACTAGTCGGCTACACTGTAAACAAAAATCTTGCAGTATTTGCTACTGGGATTAATCTCATTTCTATTGAGATAAGATTATCTCTAATTCGGATTAATCTCATTTCTATTGAGATAAGATTATCTCTAATTCGGATTAATCTCATTTCTATTGAGATAAGATTATCTCTAATTCGGATTAATTTTATCCCAGTAGAGATAAGCTTAATCCCAGTAGCAAATACTGTATCCTTATTTGGAGAAACATTTTACAGTGTAGTGACCGCGCATTGTATATACATGATTGGATATTTAGAATTCGTATATGTACGACAATTTCTAAAATCCAACTAGAGGTGTCCCGTATAAAACCAAGAATAAAATAAGGGGAGAATTGAAAAGTCTTGAATCATGCTAGATACGTTTTTGCCCGATTCTCATTTACCAGTGGTGGAGCCTGCACGGTGCCTGTCCTGACCACAGAGTAATTATTGGCGATAGTTGCTGTTTACTGGCTTTATTCAATAGACTTGAAAACATATCAACAAGGCAACGTGAAATGTTATTTACAATAAAATGTACAACGAAACTATAACAACAACTGCCGCAATGGAGTGCATGTGCACTGGAGACGCGGCATTAGGTTTTTGATGCAAAAAGTTATTGATTGTCTCCTCGACGTCTTCGAGGGTTAACCTGGAGCTAATGGTAGAGGTCGAGTCGACTGTGCTTTCACTACCTTCTGTGATCTCACTGTCGTAGTAGTCTTCTGTGACTTCAAGCGAGCTTGTTGGCTTTTTCTCGGGCTCAGTTTCTAGAACGGAAACTTTTTTCTAAGCACGTAGAACATATTGAATAACTTGCGTTATCCCAGTTGTCCCTGGATCGGAAGGATGGGGGGCCCACGACCCCCAACGATGGGGTTTTCAGACTATAGAAGTGCTATGAAACAGAGATGTTTTCAGGCTTACCGACGAAACGTTCCCGGGCGACAAAACTTCCCCAGCGAAACGTCCCCACACGAGAAATCCGGAGAAAAACAAACGAAAATGAGGTTTTTAAAGGCCAACGAAAAACTGAAAAGCGAAGCGAATATTTCGGGGGGACAACCGACTCCCTTCTTCAGTGCAGACGGAAAATTTCGAGGAATTCGGATTTCTTGTGCTATGTCATGCCAATGTGGTTTACGAAATTATTTAAACGTCCCCACGTTTTGTCGGGGGGGGTTGCCATGGGGACAGTTCGCTGGGGACGTTTCGCCGACAACCCGTTATCTACACTTCGAAAACCGGACCTGCCACAGAAATGTAGCGGCCACGATATAGCCACACAAATGTAGTGGCCACGAAAAAAAAAGCGTATTAGGGGCAGGGGCGTCACGACTTGGAGGGAGGGGGGACGCCACCCCCCCCCCCCCGAATGTTGTCGGTCAGTCGATAAATAATAGCCGAGTCGACGCTTGCGCCGACGAAAGAAAAAGTTCATTCGATGAAAGTCGATTAAACTGAATAGCGGAGCAACGAATTAACGCATTTTCATCGGTCTTCAAGCTTATTTATGCGCATAGGTGATTGGTAACTAGACTGTTGTGTCTCAGCACTATTCGGTTAAACTTTACTGTTCCACTCCACTGCTTCTGTTGAGCTTAGTTGTAGTCACTCAGTTATGCTATGTGCTACCTAGATGGCACTAATGTAACCAATTCTTCCACTGTCCTTTCCCACTATGGCGGCGGGGCTAGAATCAGTCATGCCATGGAAGAAAAAATAAACGTTTTCACGGATGAAAAATAATGAAGACCGCATATCTGGGTAGCGAAATACGAAGACATGAGATTTTTGGTGTGCTTAGATGATTAAGCCCATTGTGGGGGGGGGGGCTAACGGGATCACACAAATCTTAGCATACGTAAGTGCCGTACGGTGGAGGGAGGTTTTAAGGGTTTTAAGAGGAATAACTGGTGTTAGAGCTAGGCGATGACAGGAGCATGGAAATTGGCTCACGCATACTTTAAACCTTCCTCAGTCCCTGGACGTCATCAAAGAAGTGAATTTTAAACACGGAAAGCCTGGCGGCACTTTCATGATTGGTCGATTATTAATTATTGCCGTGGTGTTTCCACTCAAAATTTCACATTTTCGATGACGCCAAATACAAGAACAAGGGCTTCTTTGTGTACCAACTTTAAAGTCCGTATCCTATCATTTGGACACTAGCTGCCCCCCCCCCAACAAGATGCCCCCCCCCCCCCCCCCCCCGAGTGAAAACTTCGCCAAATGTTAACGAGAAGTGCTGATCTTTTCTGAAAAGTTTTCGCTAAGAGGAAACCTTTTTAAGAAGAATTACGGGTGTTAGAGGCTCGATAAGGACATGGAAATTGGTGGAAGTATAGGCTACTCATGTCCTTCATCTTTCATGGGCATCAGAAAAGAGCGAGATTTGAATTCTGAGTTTCGCTGGCGGTGTTTTCTTATTTCGCCGATTATTGATTATCGCCGCAAGCAGTGTTGCCATGTAAGATCAAACCCATCAAGCCCAAATCTCAAATCATTCAAGCCCATATCTTTCCGTCTCAAATTATTCGAGCCAAAATCTCTCCTTTTAAATAAACCAACTCTGCCCAACAAATCCGCTCTCCCTTGAGTGAAAACATTGCAAAAAAAAAAAGTAATTTAAATTTCTCTGAAACGCCCATTTTCTGGGATAAGCCGTGTCAGCACCATCGGCATGCGACCTTCAAAGGACTCATCAAACTCACCGTACAGACGAAGAGTACTCTCCACTTCCCCCAACGAATTTTTCGCAACGCATCGGTATTTCCCAGCATATTCAGCGGTAAACCCTCGTATGACGAGAGTCATCGTCACGCTGAATAGATGGTCATGTTTCTCGGATACTTCGTACTTGTCACCGGTGACGATCAAGTCGCCTTCGTCTTTCAGCCAGTAGTTGATCGATCGAGGTGAGGCTTCGACGTTGCATTCGGCCTTTAAGTCTCCGCCGGTGACGACACCGACTAGTTGGTTTGGGACGTGGATGACAGGGTGAACTATAAAAATAAAATATTTGGTTTTCACTATGAGACCCCGCCTTGTGGGTTCTGGTATGTCTAAGTGGCTCCGGCAATGGAGTCCTAGATTTCTAAGTTAAATTCAAAAATTGTTTCTGGTTTATTAGTCACGGTACAAGCCCCTTGTGTAAAAGTGCCATCTATGTTTCTTGATTAATTCCCGTGACATGGGGAGGTGAACTGATTGATGAATTCGCCTTCGGACGGGATCACTGTTCCTATGGCCGGCTTCTAGCGGACTAGACTAGCGGTTGCGCACTCTGTTTACAAGCCCCTCGGTAGCTCAAATGGTTAGAGCGCCTGCCCTGTAAGCAGAGGGTCCTGGGTTCGATCCCGGCTGAGGAGCATTTTCGTCTTTCAGTTCACTACTTTTAAAATAAAATACGCTTAAAGCACAGATCCCGAGTACGATACAAACAGGTCTGCTTCTTCGGATTCTTTTCCGGCTTGTTAGGTATAATTATTCCTTCAGCCCAAGCTGACTAAGAATCATGACTGCGAACTTCATTTTATAACCTGAAAATTAAAATTCTCTGTTTGAGAAAGAACGGTCTGCGCGGACCCAACTTCAAGCTGGGTGGCTTGCGATTCTCTAAAGTTATCGGTAGATGCTCTTCTCAAAAGAGAGTGGTGGACTGTTGGAACGCCCTTCCTCCCAGCAGGGACCCATAAATTTCCTTTACAGGGGGCTTGTCAATAAGAGATTTGTGCTATGTTGACCGCACGGAAGATAGTTCGAGAAATACCCACGGTCATATCACGTTCAAGACCAGATAGACAAAATTTGGGATTGGCTGCTGGCGCCTTGAGGGAGGACGTCCAATGAGGCAAACAAGAATGCAGATGCGACCCTAGTGGGATTTTTGGAAAGTAGGACTGGTTCGGTCAACATAGCAACATAGAAGCATAGGAAATGACAAGCCCCCTGTAAAGGATGGGTCCTTCCATCCAGTTAGTTTCAAGTGATTCCATCAGTGCCTTCAAGAATTCCCTGGAAGACCTTTACGCTGAAAGAATGTACGATGAAGATGTACACTTTAGAGGATAATGGCCAATTCTTGTAATTATATTATCATTATGACGCTGCTAAACGGATGATGAGATTTCAGCCACACTCTGGCTTTTTTGGAAGGATCCTGTTCAGGCTGTAGCTAAGTAGTAACACACAGTCAGAAGTTTCATAACAGATAACGCATAGCACTTTCAAGAATGACACCTTTTCACTTAGAAATAAAGTGTTGTGACCAGTTAAGTTTACACTAGTTCGTGCCTAGATCTCCAACAACAACACTAATTGGTAAAAATACTAACGGGAACGAAAGAAACATAACAGGTAACATCCCAAAGTGTTATCCGTTGAAACCGGGCATCCTTCTGTTGTCGTTATGTAACTTCCGACAGTGTAGTATTTTTACAAATTGAAGGTGTTGTTGGAGATCTAGGCACGAAATAGTGTAAACTTAATTGGTCATAACACTTTATTTCTAAGTGAAAAGGTGTTATTCTTGAAAGTGTTCTGCGCGATCTGTTATGAAACTTCTGACAGTGCAGTAGCCGTGACCAAAAATATATCTCGACACTAGCTTTCAACTCGGCAGCTACTAAAAAAGCACTCCCAAAAATTGGTTCCTAGAAATGTTATATTTTACTGTAGGTTCTTATACTTGTTTTTTTTAAACCCGCTTAGCATTTTTCCTTTTTTTCTCATTCCTTTTACTTTTTGCGTTACGACTCCTCTTGTCCGTTGCGTTAATATTTAACCACTTAGCGTCACCTACTCTTTCTAAGCTCAAAATTTCTTTAAGCAGCTAGGTAAGTTCAAATTTTTTTTTTAACTTGGAATCATTTCTATTCTTCCATAGTTTTGAAAGTCACATTTATTTTAAGTTAAAGCAAAAAAAATATTGTCTTCCAAACAGCACATTTTCAAATGACTACGTGAGGATCGTCAACATGAAACATAAGCCATGGATAATATTACATATATTACTGGATAGTATGACGAATTAACTAACGCATTAAGAAAGACAAATACCTTTCGGTTGTGGGGGGGGGGATCGGGGATTCTAAAACTCGAGATGCTTTTTTCGGGTTCGAGCAAATGCCCACAAATCCCGCGTCACAAAAAGTTCAGGTCAACATTTCTGGTGTTATGTATTACCTAGGAGGTTCCGTGATAAGGAATAAGACCGGAAACAGAATTCGGAAATTGTTTTCGGAGGCGAATCCGGGGTTTCCTTGCTACACGAGGGGCTGCCCACGTTCGATTTTGGTGTACAACAAGTGCCAGTTGCCGACTGGCACGTGTTAGGACAAGATCAGTCTGTTTAAAGATGAATCGCATAATTTATGGCCAGCACCGGTGCCAATGATTGGCCGATAAGCTAGATCGGTGTCGAGAAAGGGTGTAGGCTACAGCAAGTGCCGGGGGGTGGGCAACCCCTTGTTACTACCCCATCACGATAATTAAGGAGGCAGTACATTTCGATTACCATGATGGTTTGTCTGTGGGTAGCTTTACCCTATCTTGCTTGTCCTATATCTACTTTGTTTATGTACTGTTTACTTTTGTTTCTTTACTTTTAATATATTGTATTTTGTTACAACAGTTCGAAGGAAGAAATGCCCACTCACAACAGGGACTCGCCTCAACCAATTAGCATACTTTAGGTACTAATTACCGGAATAAAGTTTTAATCCGTAATTATCGTCCAGTCAGGATTATCCTTGCGCAACGAGAACAATGCGTATACTAGTTAAGCTTGTCAGTACATCCATATAAAAGGATGACAAATTATTTTGAACCGCAGTAATCAAATAACGTCAAACAGATACAGACAAGCAAAGCAGAAATATATTGAGGTGCAATATGAGGACCACAGCTGCTCTTTTTCTGTAAGTATTTTCTTCCGAGTGAAATTTATACGTCACCGAGATTTGCGATTCTATTTTTGTTTTGTTTTCGGCCATTCCCTAGCTTTGGATCTTTTTCATCCACTCCGAGCTACAAAAAATACACTAAATCGATAGAAGCTTCGGGACTCGCGGTCGAACATGTCGGCGGCCATGTATCCTTTTCTTAGAAGAATGGTCTTGCCTCTCTCTGAAATTTTGTTTTTCGTTATTGTGATTTTCTCCTTTATTCCCTCCTCTTGGCGTCGGAGTAGAGTTAATGTTCGGTTTCGAAAAAATTACTTATACTACAGAGGCAACTATTATCTAATTCTACTTTCTTTCCTCTGGAGCTTGAAGCCTTGAACTTTCGTTCCTCTCAGATAATTGAGAAAACTGACTTCTGATTTTGAAGTTGCTGTTGTTGCTGCAGTGTCATGATGCCAGATCTAGTCAGCGGAAGAATACTGTTCCCAGCATCGACATTCTTTCGACGGATTCTCTATCATTTTTGCATCCAAAAATTTAGCACAGCTTCCTTCGTTGCCACAAGAAGAGTAGTACTTAAATTAATGTTTCGGGCCCTCGAATCCAAAAGGAGATCACTACAGTCGTCAATGCTTAAACATGTACTCTTTTCAGATTCTCTACTCTACTGAGCTCCGTCTTCTCTTCCCCCACCGATCCGGCAAAGGTCATCTCCAAGCGAAATGACGGTGGCTACATGGGCGAAGAATATTTCGATGCAGACCCTTTCCTCGACCCGCAAGGCGAGCTTGGTATCCCTGACGACATCTTCCTCAGCCCCAAAGAAGAGCTTCTCTTCCGGAAGATCTCCGTCATCATCGAAGAAGGCAAGGCTCTGAAGTACAAGGTCGAGACTCTCGTTGAAAGCTTCGAGAAGAAGCAGGAGATCCTGATGGAGAAGCTACGCGCGGCAGAGGCGTTTAAAGCAGTCATTGAGCAGAAAGCGGCAGAGCTCTTCCAAATGCTTAAGGGAGAAAAGGCAGTCAAGTTGATGATGTTGAGGATGCTCGCAGAACTGGCGGCAGGTGCCATAGATACTCTGAAGAACAAGAACATCCTTGGCGAGGTGACGAACATGATCAGAAGCGAAGCAGCAGCGTTGCCAAACATGCCTGCGCAGCTCAAGGCGGCAATTGTGGCCCGACCACCGGGGCCATATCGGGGTCCGCCGATGGCTACAGCTGGTTAGGAAGGAGAGAAAGAGAAATTCGATATTTATTGGGAGATTATTTATTCGTGAATAAATTATTTAATTATCTGCAACGATTAGTAGTCTATTTGTCTGTCTGAATCGTTAGTATCTATCCTGCCCATTTACCCCCCCCCCCCCCTTTATGCTCACTGGACAAACCTGATTGCGAAGAGAGGGTTTACTACATGGGATTAGACACCATTTGCCATTTCATTTCTTGGCGAATGGTGGTAAATGTTCTGAAGGGGTGTCACGATCGGTATACTTCAGAGACGGTTTAGGAAAGGAGTGTATACCAGTTGGGGGCGTTAGGAAGTGTACTTACAGTGGGTAGTGACGGTAAATCTTTTCGTGGCATCCGGTTGTATTCCATTTGTAGCTGTGCAGATGTAAACCCCCATATCGAGTCGACTGGTCTTCACAAGATGTAGGGCCTCACCGTCGACTCTCTGGTCTGAAAGATTTCCAACCGGTTAAAGCGCTTATGAGACGAATCGCAATTCTTGATATGGTTTAGTTCCTCCGATTACCATCATCGACGTTTCTCACTACACAGTGTTTTTGCTAAAATGTTCTGAGATGGCTGCCTTAGTTACAACTTATAAATGCACACAAAAAATACACAAGGCTTCGGCTCAATTTTACCTCTTAACGTGTTTTAAGACTTGCTGAGATAGCACTCTTGACAGGATTTGCCTAGCCGGTCTTTGGGCCACAAAAACGGCATGTATAGAGAACAGACGTGGCAAGCGTGATTTTCAGTGTAATGCCGAGTGTAATGCTAACACAGGAGGTAGGATACACTTATGAAGTGTAGAATCTCAGGAACGAGAATAGATAGAAATACTACCGAAGGACTCTGCTAGGATGTGTGTTCTATTTGCTCTGTTATTTTGCTCTCATTCTATTTCTTCAGCAGAAAAGGTATGGAAAGGACCGGGCACACATGGGAAAAAAAGTGAATAAATGGGCTAAAAATTCATTTACCTGCGTACATGGTATGGTACCACCCCTTTTTTCAAGCGTTTCGACTTGACTCCACTCAATATGCTACCAGCCCATGCATCAGAGCAAAATAACACCAGGGAGTAAACGGGCCGTATTCGTAGCTCCGCCCAGTAGGCTACGCTTGCGGCGAGACACACTTGCGGGCTTAGAAATTTCTAGTAAAGCAAAGGGTGTGGCCTGCACACACCAAGGAAACAATGAAGGTTGTATAATTTTTTTGTTATGTCCAGAATACGAAGTTACCGAAGCCAGCGCTGGTAAACGGCTGAACGGCACTATCATGGTGCTAGTGTCGCTGCTATTCGAATGTGTGTCACTTTTTGTCAAGTCTTGGCGCTACTCTCTAGTGTTATTTTGCTCTGCCGTGCATGCAAGGTTATAAGTATAGTACGAAACACCCTGACGGTAAGAGTTTTGCGCACACTTCAATTCAAACTGTGAAAGCTTATCTTTTACTGTTCATTAACGTTTGGATATTTCATACTATCTCTGGGTGAACAGGGGGGCAAACATAAACTAATTCCACTTGTAGCGCTGAAGCTGATAGAACGCCAAGTTTAAAGTTTAACCGAAAAGGGCTAGCATAGGACAGTCTAGTTACCCGTCACTTATTCACTTAAATTGGCTTGAAGACCCGCTGAAAATGAGTTACTTCGTTGTTCCGCTATTCACGAATAACCGATTTTCAAATAGTGGAATTTCCGTGTGATTTGTGATGCGTCTATGCGCTTGTATTTTTGTTGTATGCCTTACGAGAAAGATTTATCATTTTTTTTTGTTCAGGCACTAAGCAACCGTCACCAATCTCACCACTGCCCACTCAAAAGCCGCATTTGTATCGAGATTAAAATTTCCCGCGTCATAGTAGAATTTTCGCTGTGGGGACGGCTGGAGATATTCTGAGCCTCATAACTAGAGCAGATAGTGGAAAATCAAAAAAATCCCTTTGCAGAATCTAAATAATTCAGTGTATCTAATTAAATGACATACAAATAAGTTGGCTTTTCAGTTAAACTTTAAAGACACATTCAAATCAATCAATCACAGCAATTCTATACAAAGAGACACCAGCCGGTCTAGAATGATATCGTATCATGATATCGAATGATATCGTTACATGCTCAGAGAGACAAAAGGGCGGGAGCGGAAAAGGTCCTCGAGTCTTTAACCGAGGTTGGTATACCAACACGATCTTTGAAAAAGATTTCCATATTCATTTATATTTATTTTTTTTTTTTCGTGTCCAGTGCTATTTCCGTGTACAAACGTGGATCAAGTAAAAGAACCGTGATTGTATATTAATCAATCGTTCAGCTTTAATATCAAATAGTTTAAAGCTAGAAGAGGTCAACATGCGAAACATTTACAAAATGAATTAAAATACAACATATTAACTAATATATTTTACGAGAAAATGACCTGAAGTAAATGTTGGAAAAAACTGTCTAGAAATTGGGCTGACGAATTAGCAGGATGCGGCAAAACCGGTTGCCAGTTTTGCCAGTGCGCACTTGAGAGGGGTAGAACTGAATTTGTAAGCCAAATACTTGAGACAAGATGATCATGGGCCCTTGGCCCGTGATGCCCCCCCCCCTCCATTGCCTCCCCTGCCAAGTTTCATCGTACTAGCTCATCGGAAGTACCCTAACTCGCGATCACCGGACAGACGGAAAAGTGATCTGTGTATGGCACTTGGGCGGAAGGCAAGTGCCAAATTAAAATGTTCAGTCACTTACATCTCTTCCTTTCTCCACTAGTGCTTCTTATAACTATATCCGCGCCATCGTGGCGATGCCATCTCACGGTCGGCTGAGGAAACCCTTTAGCTCTGCATACCAACTTTACTGACCCTCCCTCGGGAACCAGTACGTCAGCGGGGCTATCCCTCTCAATAATATCGGGTGGTACCACCACAGTTAAGTATCCAATCTAGAAAAGAGAACGTTGATTTGATTATTTTGTGATACCGGGCCTTCTGCAAAAACCAAAACGTCCCCTAGCGGAACGCCCCGGAAAAAAAACATTACAAACCGCATGACAAAATTTCCCTCAGGAAAAACGTTCCCACTAAAAGAAAAGAACTCCACATGTCTAAAACTTTCTTGCCCAGAAAAGTCCTCGGCTAAAATTCACTGATATGTCAAGTATAACAGAATTCACTAATAACAAGAGGTCTAAGCTCATATGGTACTTGCAAAGAAAGATTATCTATCGCTGGTTCTTTCGAGGAATGACCGGTCAAAGCGTCTCGGATGATTTGACTGTCACAGAACCCCACTTGGGAACTCGGGAGAGCAGTGGCGGAGCACAGTACATTGAAACTCAGAAACTGTATCAGAGCAAACTGGACCAGAGCAAAATAACACTAGGGAGTAGGGCCAAGACCTATGCTTTCCATGCTTCACAATCGGGCCATACTTGTAGCGCCGACCACTACGCCTGTGGCATTTAAATCAAGACAAACTTGCGGGCTTAGAGATTTCTAGTAAAGCTAAGATGCGGTCTGACACATCGAAGAAATAGGTATTTTTTTACTTTTTTTATGTGTTCAGAATTTTAAGCTATTGGAGCCAGCGCTGGTGCACGACCGACTGAGTTTAAGTAGGACGTTCTCTATCACTAGTGGCTAGTGTCGCTGCTATTCGAGTGTGTGTCACTTTTTTCGAGTCTTCGCGCTACTCCCTAGTGTTATTTTGCTCTTTGACGAAGGGAAAGCCCTTTGAAAGCTGGGGTTTAGCCGATTGTCCCTGGCACCCTAGCATTGTCAATGAGTGTTTAATTTAGAACTGTTTGGTGAAGGTCACGGACTGTTTCGCCACAGTGCCGTCGGAACAATATCTCCCAAAGCCATTTAAACGATTGCAAAATATTAATGAGTGAATGCACAGATGTTCGTTCTGAAAAGTTCGCCGGGAAACCTCGGACGGATCACGAAAGAATTGGCATTTTATTATCAAATTCATTCTGATCTCAACTTTTGATGCCAAGAAAACGAGTAGAGTTCTGCAAGATCGGCAGAAATTGGTAGACGAGCACTGAATGTAGGCTACGGTAGGCGTTAAAGGACACGTCATACTTATAACAGCAATTCACAAATATCCTCAACGTTTCTGCCTCAACGTTTCTGCCCTAGACCATTTTAGCACTTTCCATCTGGGAAGACGATTTTTTAGACCGGATTAGTCCCTTTTTTGTGTTTTGTTTGTTTTTTCCTGTGCATTTACTATGTTATCGAAAGCTCACTGTAATTTTTCCTTTCTTTATTTATACTGCGCTGTTTCCTTCTCCTTGTTTAGTACGTTAATTAAATTTCATCATCATATTCCTTCAGCCCAAACTGACGGCGAATCATATTTGACAGTGCAAACGGATGCTTTATAAATTCTGCCAAGTTTTCGCTAAAAGTCAGTGGGTCTGGGAAAAGGCTTAAAACAGCCAAAGCAGAGGATAGTTTGTTAAAAGCAGAGATTAGTTTTACAGTATTTTGAAAAGGCTACTGGACAATAAACAGTAAATAGCGCGAGGTGGGCCTTAAGGCTAACCTAGAATCTTTAGTTGTTTTTCCGCATGTTCGTTTGCAGCTTGAGCCTGCAGAGGACCCCTTCCAAGATGGACCAAAATATAGCTCTAATAAAATTCAGCTGAGGTATCCGTTTTGCACTGTCAAATATAGTAATTCATTTTACTTCAGTAGTATTTCCATTCATTCTCCTTCCCGAGGTCCTTCACTTCATAAATGTATAATATCTTCTCCATTAGCATATCATGCGCCCGATCATTGTTTCCGAGGAGCTTCTTCGTCCGTAGATCGGTTGCGCAAATTTTGCCAAGATCGTCATCCAAAGCAAGGGACATGGAAAGAGGCTAAAAACAGCAGAAGCAGTGTGAAAGTTCCTGTAAGCATAACTTAGTTGTTAAAGGTCATCTGAATGAAGTCTAACACCCTAAATTGCCACTTTTACATACTGCTCACTATTTATCTCTCGAAAACCGGACTAAAATCGGATGAAGTTTCACCGTGCTATAATTTTCAGCCTTTTTTCCGACTTGTCTTGATCGTAACGCTCGCCGTAACAGTTGTAAAAGTCCATGCGTAACAGTTCATGTTGTAACAGTCCACGCCGTAACAGTCCATGCGTTTATCCATCCATGCGCTGTTTATCCATCCATGCGTTATCAACGTACGTTTATCCATGCGATAATGACAGTTTAAATATTGGCGCTAAATTTGTCTTGGGAGGTCGTAACGAATCACCATAGGGAGACTTAGAACTTCAAGAGTGGATAGCGCCGAAATCACGGAGCGAAAAAATTCGTCTTCTCTGTACCGGTACTGTGAAGGACGATCTGAGGGGTTCATTGAAGTATGAGTAGTATAGAAAGGGGGGAGCTGGCCCAAAAGTCCCCCCAATTCAAACCCCCATTTTAACACCAATTTCTTAAATTTTAACATGATTTTTTCCAAATAATCCCCTTTTTTATAGATATTTTTATTTTCTTATTTTACCAAAAAAGGTCCCAAGAAATAGGAAATATTACCCTTTAAACTACTTTTTTACATTTTACTGAGTAAACAGTTCTACATCAACATATTGGTCAGAGTTCTTATTCACTCTCATAATAGGCTGCAAAACCAGATTTTTCTTTAGAAGTAACTCATCAGCAATTGCATTGTATCTCTGTGGAATAAACAAATCACAGGCTTTGTTATTATGATGAATAACTACTACCAGCTTATCACCATATTTTGTCTTGGCCATTCTCATTTTAACGATAGCATATTTCAATCCTAGAATTAGTTCTTCCTTCCTGATTGTCTCATTGAATTTATTCATTCTAATTGTTGACAAGACTTCTTTTAGCGACTCCATTTATTAGCGGCTGATTTTATTTAATAAAAATCCAAACTCACAAACTCACATACATATTTTTGTTAATAATATCTAACGTAGCTTTTCTTTCATAATATATAACACAGTAAACATTATATCGTTCGGTTGGAGGATCTTTTAATGTTATACTTATTTCAATATCAGCAGTTGTTCCATTATAAATATTTGACTCGTGTTTGGAAACATCGAAACAGAATAGTGGATACACTGATTTAAATTCTTCTATATTAACAACACTACCAGTATCAAACGATAATTGTTTATAACCTAAATGTATGAACCTATTGTAAAGATTCGAGTATTTACATTTCTCATCGCTAAAGTCACATTTGAGTGGTTCTTCAGGATATTTATCCCCATTAATTCTAAGTTCGATGTCTGTTAAATTCATATGATCAAACACCATATTATTCTTTTTTTGGTTGTTATGCTTGTCATTTTTCTGTAACATCACAACGATTTTCGTAGGACTATTTCTCTCAGACACAACTTTCCAGGTGTGCTCCTTATTCTGACTAACATCACTTTTATAAGTATTACAAGCTTCCCACATCAAATTATACTTTTTATCCTTAGCCAAACCTTTTTCCAGTTCACTCATCACTTCAATACTAGGAGCTATGATAGGGATTTTCCAGGATAAATACTCAATGACCACTTTAAAATTAGTATCCCCATTTCTTACAATCATATTATTATCGTCATTTCTTCTTAGACAAATTCTATGCGATGCACCTCTAAAAAATCGTTTGTTTCCTTTCAAGAATCCAAACAACTCTGACAATGGTAAATACATATTTACTATTTTGCTGTCTTTAGTTCTATTATATCTCTTTTCAAAACCCTTATTATAATTCGGATTAGATTCAGAACTGACATTTACATTTCCTGCTGCTGCTACAGGTGCGGTAAATGAGCATATTATAGGGTTGATATCTGTTCCTTGATTATAATCCTTATACCAGAAATGATTTCTGGCTGCGCTTCTAGAATAATCATCAGAATATTCAATCAACTTCGTAACGGTAGTTGTAATACCAACATGATTGATTTTTTCAACCGATTCATCATTTATTACATACTCAGCGGTACTGAATAAATTAAATCCATTATTAGTTAAAGTAGCAACATCGGTTGCAGCTAGGTTAGTTCCATCCTCTTTTACAATTCTTACACTAACATCAAGATAACTTTCACTTGGATAGAACCAGGAATCTAATTTTTTGGTTATGAATTCGAACTCTGATTTATTGGAAACATTCACATCTGTTTCTCGAATTTCTTTAAATTCATATTTAACCACTGTATCATCAACAAGCGGCTCATCAAAAATGTTCCACTGCGGACTGATAACTTTATTTACTGCCATTTATATAAGAAAGAAATTATTCGATAAAAATTATTTCAGAATCTTTAAACCACTTCCAGTTATTATCGCGTTGATCAAGTCCTGACTTTTTTGATTTAAAAATCTCTTATTTGTACCCAGAAGATCCTTCATCGATTTCTTCTTTCCAATCACATCAATGAGTTCTTTCCTGTTTACATCAATCAGATCTTTCCCGTATTCTATAGCTCTGTTTTTAAACAACTCGAATCTCGGTTTAATAATATTATTATACATTGACAATGCTCCATCTTTTATTTGTTTTGCTGACGTTTGAAATAACTGGGAATTGGCAATATTTTTGAATATACTACCGATTCCACTTCCGTACTGCTTTTTATAAAGTAAGCGCTTATTATTAATCAACATTTATAGGTAAATAATTTTATTTCACTAATCTTTTAAGCTTTTCTTAAATGCAGAACGTATCCAACGTTATCACCGTTCAAATCGATAGGTCTTCCCAATTGATCAGTAATTGTCATTCTCAAGGAGTAAATAAAGTCTTTTGTGTTAATAGGAAGGTAGATTAGTTGTCTAGGATTCTCAACAATTTGACAACCAGGTTCTGTATTCGGAACAAATGTCCAAATGACGTCTGATTTACTTTTGTTTACGATAGAACTGTTTACAAGAGAGCAGTGAATTTGAATTTTATCAACGCTTCTTGTTATATTCGGAAGTTTTGTACCTTCATTGATTTTCTTAGATATCTCACTATCCTTCTCAAAGCCTAAAATCTGACACAAGTCACTATTAAATCTAAACACATATTTTTCTTGTAGTATGATGACAAATCTCATAGATGCTGGATTGGATGAGATTACAATAGGACATTTATCTTTGGGAGTATCAAAATACTGACACAAAAAATAATTCAAACAATCATCGTTATACATCCCATTAGGAATAGTAACATTTATCCATCCCCCCTCTTTCCTATACTGAAATGTATTATTCCCAAATTTATCACTTATATTATGCCACGAATACCACAAAGTACACTGATTTAAACCTATTTCATAATCCGAATGACGATTCAGTTCAATCGGTTGACTAAATGATATATCAATGATACTTTCATTACCTTCAATGTTTAACAACACCATTTATTAGAAATATTTTTTATATACTGAATTGTAATCTCTCTTCGTAAGAAATTTATTTCGCATTAACGAATCCAAAATATCAATAGCTTCATTCCTCACCTCATCAGATGTATTTCCATTTACTCTACTACCTATCAAAGTGTACAATTTTGAAATCATTTCATCACAATTCATAAATATTCCAGTTCCTTGTTGAACTAAATGGTAATTAGTTTGAATGCTGGTTAACCTCTCCTTGTAGACTCTTATAAATTCAATGATTTGATCATAGCTAGAGTAACCTTTACTTTTTTTCCCGCCATAACTTTGACTTAGAGATGTCAAACGTTCTAGAGCCTCATCTATATCCGTAGGATGATTAATGTAATACGTAGGCATTTTAAAATAAGTATCAGTGCCTTTCCCGGATTCTTTAAGTTTTGAATTAATTTGATTTAGCAACGTTGGATTAATATCTTTATTCATATCAATGGATGGTGGTCCTAAAGCAGGAGAAGGTTCTAAAGCAGGAGTTGGCGCTCTACTCGATTCCTTTGAAGCAGTGATCTGGAATGGATGAGTTGTTTTAAATGTATCAACTAATTTTTGAAACTGTACGCTTGATTTTCCATCAATCGCCCCTAATTTCTTCATGATGGCGTCAGTATTATCATTTTGTGCCATCATGTTTTCTTTTTGTGTCTTCATGTTTTCTTTTTGTGCCATAACAACTGGAGCGTTAAATTCTGAAGCCATTTCCCGAAATCCTGCTTTCTCCATCTCATATTCTTGAACCTTTCTTCTCTGAATTTCTCTGTTCTTCACTATACCCGATAACATATCACTCAAGCGTCTTGAATCCATTTATATACAAGTAATTTTATTTCATAATAAATTTTGAAAGTTCTTTTTCATAAAACCCTCCTTGAATTAATTCCCCACTTTTGTCAGATATTTCATAAGTAATGGGAATGGTAGGTCGAATGGTTGCTATCTGGAATACTTCATTCGTATAATTAGGTAAATATCCTTTATCAAAAATACTTTTTTCTTTTTTAATTCTGACTAAATCTCCTACTTTATAATGTCCTGTGATTGTGTAGTCATCAGCTGGAGGAAACAAAGCATTGTAAACCTTTTTCTGATTTACCTTTTTACTACCATCAATGGGTTTCATTTGTATTGAACGATGATAAGAGTTATTATAATTACTAACAAATAAAGGTAAAATATCAATCCATTTAGTAGTGTTTTTGTGTGTAAAATATTTCCACAACTTTTCTTTCAGCGTTCTATTGAATCGTTCAACGATTTGCGCTTTCAATTCGCTTTCAGATGCAAACCAGTGTATGTCATTATTTTTCAAAAATGTTTGAACATTTCTCATTACAAATTCTTTACCTTTATCAGTTTGTAGTTTCTTAGGAATTCTTTCTTTAAATATATGACTGAATGCCTTGATTATTTCAGCACCCGTTTTATCTTTCAAAGGGGTACACCAAGCGTATTTACTAAAGCAATCAATTACAGTTAAGATGTAATTTGTTTTATCATTCGCTTTTTTATATTTCTGCATGTCAACTAAATCAGCTTGCCATTGCTCATCCACATAGTGAACATAGACTCGTCTCCTTTCAAAGTTATGATAAGAAGGTTTGTGTAAGGTATATACATTCTCATTTTGCAACACATTTTTTATTTTATCTTTAGAAACGTTCACTCCATTTTCTTTTAATTTTCTGTGAATATCATCAACACCTGAATAATTAGAATAATACGTATTTAAAATATCTTTTTCTGCGTCGAGGTTTTTTTTAAAAACAGATTTTTCCTTGATCCGCAAAAAACACAATTACCTTTTAGCATTGGAACATTATTTTTCTGTGACACTGCCTTAAACATTGCTTCAGTGTCAGTTTTCTTTTTACACTTCATACAATAAATATCCATTTATTAGAAAACAATTTTTATAAACGAAAAGCTACCAAATTCATTTTGCGCTGAATGTAGGAAATACAGTGAAATCCACAGTTTAATTCATCTATATTTTGAACAGCAAGATTTTCATAAGCTATTTTTTTCTTTGAAGTTTTAAGATATTTAATTATTTCTTTTCCTGGGGGTATACCGAAAGAATCGAAAAATTCGACATAGGGTTGATCAGGTAGATTAAAATACGCTACCCAGTGAGTTCCAGGCATTCCGAGTTTATCATAATTAATGACACCACATTCTAGGTTATTTATTTGTTTAGGTAGCGTGTCTATAGAGAAAACACCTCTAAAATATGGTATATCCCCTAATGAATCCATAATATCAAAATTGGTTAGAGGTCCTACTTTACTTTTGCTTCTTTTTTGACTTCCCCGTTTTTTGACTTCCTAGGTCTTCCCCGTACCCCATGACCAACCACTCTTTGTGTTCCAGGAAGTGTAAGCGCACCGCCTGTGTTGGCATCATCGGTTATCTTCTTAGGCCTTCCACGTCCCACAACTTTTTGTGTTCCAGGAAGTGTAAGCGCACCACCTGTGTTGGTTATGTTATCCACCAATTTCTTACCAGCGAATGTACCCAAAGCAGCAGCACCACTTGTTAAAGCTGCCTTACCAAGGGTAATTGCTAACGGTATTAGGAAAGGAAGTAATCCACCTTTTTGAATCGCTTCTTTCATCTGTTTGTATGATACATCAATATCACAACCCTTATTATTCATTTTACATGTTTCAATTTTATCAATTTGTCGTTTACTTAAAAGTAACTTTACTGGTTCTCGTTCATTCTGTCTGCTATGACTAACACGTATCTGACATTTTTGTTTAGCACCAAAACATTTCTTCAGCTTTCCTTTCTGAAGCTTTGACAAATAAACTATATACTCCATTGTTTCAACCATTTATTAGAAAATTAATTTATCATATAAATTTTATTTTAGTTTAGTTTTCATTATGTCTTCTGTTTTCTTAACGAAATCTTGATCAACAGGTTTTTGCTCTAAAAGCCGTTTTAAAATGTTTACGACTGCTCTTTCAATACCACTGATATGGACTTCTTGGTCAAAATCATTTTTCCTAAGATCAATAACCTTTTTGTCCACACTTTTGCTAAGGTCAAGAGTCTTTTTGTCAATGATTTTCCTAAGGTCACCAATCTTTGTTTCAATACTTTTGCTAAGGGTTTGTTGGTCAAGAAGCTTTTGATCATATTTTAAAAGGTCTGTTGTTAACCTATCTAAATTAACAGCATCCTTTTTGTTTCTGGGGTCTTGAACATTTGTGATAACTTTATTCCCAGCATCGAGTTCTTTATCAGTAACTTGAATTGTCTGTTTTACAAATAATCCTTTATCTTTGATCCTTATCAATGCATTATCAGGAGAATCATCTACCGCAGTTAATCTGTTGATATCTTCGCTAAAATATTGATTGGTTTGCACTTGTCCCGCAGTCATTTGTTCTTTAAATTGATTTAAAATCACAGTCATAGATCTTAAGCTAATAGCATCCTTATCTGTTTTCGCATCACCTAAATTTATAATTCGTCTATCGTGTAGGTTAATGTTACCATTTTCGTCAGTAACTTTCGATTCGTTAGCAACCTTTTTTCCAACACTACCAAATTTATTCATTTATTATAGAAATAAATTATCCGGTAAATTTTTCAAAGTTTTTCCTGTACTTCAAGGTCTTATCTTTTGTTTTTAAATCTATGAAGAAAAAGCCGTAACCCTTGGTTGCAGCCTCGAATTGTTTGAGAAATTTTTCATTGTCTATACTGGATACATGGCTTTGTCTTATTAATTTTACTTCTTTTGGATTAGAACACTGAAAGAATGCAAAATAATTACACTGAAGTCTTACCACCTTTGGCGTTTTATGATAGCTCTGAGACAAGTAAACAATTGAAGCATTTTTCTTTCTTCCTCTTATGAATAAATCTTCTATTTTCTTCTGGTCTTTTTCAGTGACAAAATCATCAAAGATAATCAAGTTCTGATACTGGGGGTCTAGGTCGTCAACATCGATAATATCATTAAGGTCATTACTTACGGTTAAAATATTCGTTTTACATTTTAATTCCAAAGTGTTTAAATTGTCTATAAGGTCTTTATATTTGTCTTCTTCAAGATCTTTTGCATACAAGTATATTCGGTTGAAACAGATGTATTCATAAATTAAATTCAAGAGTAAATTGGTTTTCCCTGTTCCTGAACTTCCACAAATTAATAATCTAAATGGCCACTGAGGTGCAAGTTCGTGTTTGTTCTGATAGTTGCTCTTTTCGCTAAAATCATACACTTTTATTGGTGCCTTTTCATTCATTTATTTAGGAAGAATTTTTCATTATAAGATTTACTGAAGTAGGTACTTGAATTTTGAAGTAGGTACTTGAATTTTTTTAACTAGGTACTTGAATTTTGAAGTAGGTACTTGAATTTTGAAGTAGGTACTTGAATTTTGAAGTAGGTACTTGAATTTTTTAACTAGGTACTTGAATTTGAAGTAGGTACTTGAATTTTGAAGTAGGTACTTGAAGTTTTGAAGTATGTACTTGAGTTTAATGTTTATAACCTAAAGGTAAAGTTGTGTATTTATCGCTTGTTACTATCCTTTTATCATCCTTAGGATCTAACGCTTTCTTATTCTGTTCTTCTAGAAACATATGGTGCTTGTGTGATCTTAAGTTATACTGGGTTACAGATAGGTTTTCAATTTTACCAAACAGGACATCCTTATAGTTTTTAATCGTAATTTTATCTTTCACTATGTTCGTTTTTATTCCTTTTAGTTTTTTGCTAGCTTTTGAAGGGTCTTGGTTATCCTTATCATAAGCATATACTTTTGATCGTAATCCAACAAATTCTGTCATAATTTGTCCTGCTAGTTCATCTTTCATCATTCCTATCACTTTCTTGTTTACACTAGGAAACCCGTATGGATTATCTTTTGCATAATCAGATGTATCGAACCTCTCATTCAAATCTTGTTTGATATCTTCATAGAAATCCTCGGTTCTTATGTCATATATGAACGAATCTGTATCCATATAACATAAATCTATTTTATCCTCATATTTAGGTTTCATATAATCATAATGGAATTCATACATCAATAGCTTGGATAGTTCCAGTACAGCAAAACCGATATACATAGGTTTGTCTAGTTTTATCTTTTCCTTTGACATTCTTGCCACAGAAAAGTTTTCACTGAAAATAATTTCAGATTTAAAGTTGGGTTTCTTTATTATTTTTTCTCTTGTTTTATCGTCAGTTATTATTTCCATATCAGCTCGTTTCCTTACGTTCTCCATGGTTTTCCCAAAGCAAGCATTATTCATCAGCTTAAAAAAATCCTTTTCAAAATCATTTGTACCTTTAGTTCTTAGTGCTGTGTTGTGGTCTATGTATCCTTTTAAGTAAGCACTCTCAGTGAATCCTAGTATTCTATGTACTTTTTTCAGTATCAGACCTTTTTGTAAATAGAATTCTAGGTTTCTGTGGTGAACTACATAGTTATTTTTATCCAGTAAGGTCGTACATAGTTTTCCATTGAAATGTTCTGGTGCTAATGGAAGATCTTTATGTAACTTGTGTAACTCTCTAGGATAATCTAAATCAACTTCATAAATTGCCCCCACATTTTCCAAATTCATTTCTGTTTGAACATGATTTTTTAATAGTTGATAATATTCTAAAGAATTAATTTCAGTGTTCTCTTTCATTTCGTCAGGTACTGGAATGAATTTAAAATCATTCGCTGGTAATTTTTGTGACATCGCCCACCCATATAAATTATTCTTATCGAAATACATTAAATAGTTAGATGGCTTATTGTTGTCATAACTGCTCATATATTTATTATTTGCTTTAGCGTATCTTTTTATACATTGAGATACACCACCTCTTATTCCCTTTTCAACGAATGTATACATGTCTTCCTTTGAGAATAACGGTAGTTCTACTTTCGAATGCTTTAGGAAAGAATCCCATGTTAGTCCTGGAGCTGAGAAGTAATGTAGTGGATCCAAGTCATAATTATGTATACATACATTTCTGAAATTCTCTACAACATCAGACAATATTAACACATCACTTTTTAGGTACAACTTGGTATAGTCAAGTAATGTTTCACAATTAAACTGCTCCCATATAGAGACCGCTCTCTTATAATCACTTTTGCTGATACCTTTTCCCGTTAACCTAGAATAAAAGCTTTCTATGGGTGGTAATTTTGTACAATCCATTTTACTGAAACTGTCTACGAATTCATAAGGATACACCCCTTTTTTAATTATTTCTTTGAACTCTTCATCGTTTTTGAAACTATTCGATGTGTACTTGAAATTCTCCCTTAGATGATTACAGGATTCTTTGCAATCGCATTTTGCTAAATTTGCTGATAGCTTGTCCAACGATGAAGCCATGAATCTGATGGAATCTATGAATCTGATTTCATATTTTATTTCTGTATCCTGTTTTGGAACACTTATTGATTTCGAGAATGATATGAAACTTTCTGCTGATTCAAATATTCCGTTATCAGGTATCAACTCTTTCACAAATAGATGGGAATCATACTTTGATAAGTTATGTAGGACTACAGGGATATGCTTGGGAATTCTGTATTTCATATTGCATTCCGCATGAGCAAAACCTCTATTTTTACCAGTCATGTGATCGTGATCAAAGTGGGGATTTTCAGTGATTTCAGTCCTACAGATATGGCAGGTCTTATCCATTAGTGTGTTCCATTTTTCTGCAATTTCTACATCTGTATAAGTGTGTTTTCTTTGTCTGTTTTCATATTTGTTTGCTATATCTGTACACACTTTTGTTACTGTGGTTACAAAATGCTGAGCAGCGTCTTCCCCGAAATAGCAATAATATTTATTTTGCTTCGTATCAAACGAGCAACAGACTTGAAAACCGTATGCAAATGGTTTCTGTTTGGCCACTTTTATTGTTTTCTTTCCTTTTACCTGATTGTATTCTTCGTTATAAGACTCAAAGTCAGCTATTATACAATAAGGCACTTTCATCTGTTTTGCGATATTTTTATAGTGTATACTTGAACCTTCAGGAGGCATTATAATATCAGGGTCTTCGCAATTATTTTTAAGTTCATGTTTTTCAAATTGTTCTTCCTTTTTAAAATGCCTTCCACAAAAAGTGCAGAGATATGTCTTTGTTTTCTTTTTAGAGATTTGAGTACCGACTAATTTGCTCAGATCTTTCACAAGTACATAGTGATTATCGAAATATAATAAATGAATGATATGTTTTGCTGTTTTCCCATTAATTGTACTTTTTAATATATGACTTCTGATTATTTTCTCTTTATCAATTTGGAATAAGCAAATCTTAATGTTGTATCTATTTTCAAATTTGTGGATGTCTTGTGTATCCATCGGGAAGTTGGTAACCCCTTTGAAATCAAATTCGTTCTCATATTGTTTATAATTTGATAGTCTATCAACATGATCTTTAGCTGGGTGTAAATGTGCTAAGATTGACCAAACAAAGCATTTTTTATCTTTATTTTTTATATTTATGCACGCTTTTTTATTTTTTACGAAATCTGGCAGTATCTTAAACGTTCCTCCCATATAAGATTCGATTCGAGTCATCCTATAATCAATTCCTTCATACCGACTAAATTGTAATCCAGATCGAGGGGTATTACTTAAAGAACTCAGTCTCTTGTTATTATCATCTAAATGACTACGAGTAAGAATACTATTTTTATTTAAAATCCAAGAAGTACTGTTATAAAATACTACAACTTCTTCATCATTCTCCTGTCTATAGAATATAACCCTGGTCACAAATTGAACTCTGTAATGATTTATTTCGTTCATTCTTCGGAGTAAATCATTAAAAACAAAAGCAATAAGATTATGTTCATCTCTTCCATTGCTTTCAATTGAAACGTTTACGGTGTACAAATTTTCAGTAACCCTAGCAATAGTAGTCTGCTGTTCTTCTTCCGTTCTAAATAAATGATCCGGAATTATTTTTTCTTCTTTAATTTTTTTCTTATTTATGAAGAGAGTTGATAAATCGATTGCTTTGTGTCTATTTTTATCACCTCTTTCTGTTTGATCTCTTATGATATCTCTCATTTTCTGTATGGAATCTTTATGTTTGGTAATAATATTATTATAGTATTCTTCAACCTTTTGTATGACTTCATCTCGGTTACCACGGGTGGATAGGTTTTTGTTTTTTAGAAATCTTTTTAATTCACTTGTATCTTTTTCTGTTATCTTTTCCTTCTCTTGTTTTATTTTTGTAATGGTGATATTATTTTCTTTAATCTCATCTTCGAGAATGACCCTTAATCTCTCGTCCGGTTTGTAGTTGGATCTTTTCTTATTATGGGTTCTTTCGTTTCTGCGTTCAATTTTAATTTTATCTTCAGCTATCAAAATATACTTATTAAGATGGTTTATTATATTATTTGTTATTTCATCTTTCTTTGTTCCATTTGTTTTGATTTTATTAATTTTCGCATAAGTCCGCAGCTCATTATATGTGTAATTGGGTAATCTTTGTATAGTCGATTTGTTATTCGATATAACCTTTTTACAAAGCTGAATAACCTCTGCAACATTCATCATTTAATAGGAGAATATTTTTATTAATGAATTTCTCCTGACTGCGTTTTCTCAGCCGTAAAGAAAATCAATGAATTTCTATTACCTTACTACTCTTCATGTGACAAAATGTGTGCAGTAGAATCCTACTTTTTATACTACTCTTCATGTGACATATGTCCGCTCGGGGTTTCGTCATTACCTTACTACTCTTCATGTGACATTTGTCCGCTCGGGGTTTCGTCATTACCTTACTATTCTTCATGAAAATCTTCATTTTTTTTTTTTTTTTTTTGAAACAATTTTATTGTTTGATAAATGGAGGAGTTGGAAAAAAGATTATTTGTATATCGTCGAAGTTATAAAGATTACAATACTTATAGCAATTTGCTTCTTTTAGGAAAATTCGCTTTCTCTGCTTCTGGGTTATCTGCATTTCTTTATTTACCCTTAGCGTGTTTGAGCTTTGGCGCATTCTTTTTAGAATTAATTGAAAAACATCTAGAGATCGCTGACCGAAAAGTAGAATACAGGACCGCTTATGATTTTTACACTGAACTGTTATCATTGTTAAAATGCGGACAGTTAACGGTTGAAGAGGTCATTCAGCGTGAAACTGAAATGCGCAAGGCATTTAGATTCTTTCCTCGCGAAAAATATATGAAGCAAGTTCGCTTAAATGGATATAAATATTGTAAGAATGAATCAATAGTTCAAAAGAATGGTTCTCAAGTGTGAGTCTTCACACATAACCACCACCTAGCAACAAAATCTAGCTTATATATCAATCAATGAAACACCAATTTATTGAGAAAATTCAATTCAACAAAGACATAGCTTATCAAAATCAATCAACACTTCTTCGGAGAAGAAAACTTGCACAGGATGCTCCTTTAGTAATGAAGATAATGTCTCGTCCTCGAGGGTCGCTTTACGAATAGCTTTCTCATTTTCAACGATGCAATAGTACCCTTTCCCACAGAAAGCTATTCCAGGATATTCACAGAGTAATCCATACAATTTAAGATATCTTCTTATTGTTGATGTGCTTTCTCCATAATTCTTAAACCGTTCTTCAAGAAAACACTTGTATAGATTTTCAGGGTTCTCATTGAACAGTTTTTGCATGTACGCATAAACTTCTCCTTTTTTCGCTTTTAGTAACACTGTTAAATAATCCAAATACCCCTCCACTTTATTTAAATCAATAATTATAAGTTCTGCTTGTTCCAAACTGAGTCCACATATTTTACTGCTCAACACCTTCATGATGTTTATATCCAGTTGGTAGTTTCCAAACCGTCGCGAAGCATGTAAATTCGCTTTAATATCAGCTAAAAACTGGACGCTCTTGTCTTTTTTCTTTTCAACAGATGAACACGCTATCGTACAATCTTCACCTTCGACTTCATCTGAGGATGTTACTATCTTGTTCCATAATGAAAGGAATGATTCCTGCTCTGATTTCTCCAGTTTGAGCAATCCATTCATGTACTTTTTCGGAACGGATGCTGTTTTTTTCTGAATAACTCTGTTCATCTGAAAAGAAAATAACAAGCTTTTAACGATCAATTTAACCCAATTCAATTCCTTTACAGAAATTTTGAAGGCTATTTGGTTCCTACGTCATCTTGTGTGACGCGCTTTGCAACATTATCTGACCCGATTCAATTCCTTTACAGAAATTTTGAAGGCTATTTGGTTCCTACGTCATCTTGTGTGACGCGCTTTGCAACATTATCTGACCCGATTCAATTCCTTTACAGAAATTTTGAAGGCCATTTGGTTCCTACGTCATCTTGTGTGATGCGTTTCGTCATCTGCGAACTCGTGTGGTATATTTACTATTTGCGATTTTTTTTTCCAGATGCATCTAATCCTATGTTACTAGATGGAATCCTCATCAAATACCTGAAATCCACATTTGTATCGCAAGAAACAAAACAAAACAAAAAAAACTTACATTGAAAATTTCTTCTTTCTTCATGAGCTTCTTAGCATCAACTGGCTCCATGTATCAAATGCGCGACACTAAATATACGCTGTTGGTGACGCAACTAGATATTCGCGAATCTTCTCTGCTGAGATTTTGTTATCTGCTCGAGGTGACGCATCTAAATATTCGAGAATATTCAGTGTGACGCATCTCTCACACCAGGTGTTACGATCTGTCGGTAGTTAGGAGTTTTGGATTTTTATTAAATAAAATCAGCCGCTAATAAATGGAGTCGCTAAAAGAAGTCTTGTCAACAATTAGAATGAATAAATTCAATGAGACAATCAGGAAGGAAGAACTAATTCTAGGATTGAAATATGCTATCGTTAAAATGAGAATGGCCAAGACAAAATATGGTGATAAGCTGGTAGTAGTTATTCATCATAATAACAAAGCCTGTGATTTGTTTATTCCACAGAGATACAATGCAATTGCTGATGAGTTACTTCTAAAGAAAAATCTGGTTTTGCAGCCTATTATGAGAGTGAATAAGAACTCTGACCAATATGTTGATGTAGAACTGTTTACTCAGTAAAATGTAAAAAAGTAGTTTAAAGGGTAATATTTCCTATTTCTTGGGACCTTTTTTGGTAAAATAAGAAAATAAAAATATCTATAAAAAAGGGGATTATTTGGAAAAAATCATGTTAAAATTTAAGAAATTGGTGTTAAAATGGGGGTTTGAATTGGGGGGACTTTTGGGCCAGCTCCCCCCTTTCTATACTACTAGTATGGTAGGATCGTTCAGGTGTCCTTTAAGTGTTCAACCTTCTGAGAACATTTGAGCAGAAACACTACGTAGTGTGAGGGGTCCTTTAAACATTTTAGTTAGTAAATGAGGCTCACAAATGGTATCTGGTAAATGCCGCGACAACCAACACTTCTAACTAAAGTCACTGTGTGGCATATAAGCGATCCACCAGACCTTTGCAGCTGTTGGTTGAAATTCCTGCCCGTAGCCTGTCCCAGTATGATATTACGCGATTTTGACCGTCACGGCAATCATCTTCGCGGTTTTAACCGTCGGTATTCGCCCTGTCTGCCAATACTCTTGATGACTATCTCTTCTTTCCGACGCAAAATCTCCGGCCTCTCCTGGTACCTAGCGGAAGAAAGGCAGAAGTGGTATCACAGCTGCTCCCGAAGATCGCCGTGATTGTTTGACACAGGATTTGAGTCGTTGAGTTTTAGTCGTTACGGAGACGTTTGCTCCTCCTTCCTGAGGATCACTGGCGTGTTTTGGACTTTGTCATATAGAGTATCGATACTCCAGTTCAGCGCTTCCAACCGGACTATAAAGTTACTGAAAGTCTCCCATTGTCTCACCATCAACACCTGTGACATATATAGTAAAATAGATCTACAACTTGATGAGTAGAAAATCTGCAATCTACTCCCCGAGCAATGAAAGTTTTGCACTATCTTTGAAGTAGAAAGTGACAATTACTCAGGTCCGTATCGAGGGGGGTTAGGGTGTTCGGCCCTCCCCCCGAAACAAACAAAATAATCGTTTTTTATAGGTTTTAACCTCTGTTCTGTGTCTTTTTTGTACTTTTTGGTCCGACCCGCGGGCACCCCCCCCCCCCGAAATAAATTCCTGGACACGGACCTGGTTATTATATGTTCTGCTCATTGCCTTATGGAACCAAATTTACTATCTCTATGTCACAAGTGTTGATAATGAGACAGTGGTGGACTATCAGAAACTAATCCGCTGCTTTAAGGGTTGAACTGGGATAAGGCGAATTTTCCATTCGCGGTAATGGTTCCAGCCGCAGATTTTAAGGGAAAGGCTGCTAGATATGGTGCATTTCATTTGTTTTAGCTAACTAACTGTGGTCATCTTGCGCTGGTTGGAGATTAATTTAGTCTTGGTGGGACTGCAACTCTACTTCAGTTGTTCTGGAACCTGGAAGATTCTCCCACGCATCTTGGCGCTTGAGAGAGATCTCCACTTGATCCCCATGAATTTCGCTGTAACTGACGAAAAATGACATTTCAGCGTAGAATTCTCTCCGATACCGCTTCAAACCGAAAGTGAAAAATATCTCCCCGTGAGGCACATAATTCAAAAGGATAATTGAGACTGGACTAAGATCCAAGACACAATAATTATCATGTTGAATGCCAGCATAACTGAAATACAACAAATCAAAGCTTCTTCTCTTCATTTTAGTACCAAAGAGAAAGATCTTGAGCTTTACCTGATATTTCATCGGGTCAGTGTTTATCTGACACATATAAGCCCCAGCATCTTCTGTTTGAACATCATCGATATGCAGATTCCATAAGGAGTGACCGTTGTGTGAAACTGATACGCGGCGGTTGTGGGTAATGACGTGCGTGTGGATTGCCTGAATGGCTTTCGTGTCAGCTTTTACCCAACCCACCTGAAAGAAGAACAAGTTAGATGGCGCGGTATTATTGTTATTTTATTATTAGTAATAACAGGCACATTCTTTAACTGAAGTGCTGGCAAAGACAACACCTACACCAAGCGATTTCCCAGGTTTCCCCGGTCAACCAATCATCACTGGCTAGGCCTAGTATCTTCGAGTGTTCCTCTCTATAGGCCTAGCCAACTATGTTGTTTATTTAGTGCAAAAATAAAACGAACTTGAACTTGAACTTGAGCGGTGGAAAGACAGGAAACTCCAATAAGCCCTATGAGTCGCGATAATCAGCGCCTTCTAGCGGTTGGTTTGTGCTTAAAACGATCGATCTGTTGACATTTCAACTTATGGTTCTGCCAAATCATCGTCAAACCACAAGTGTCAGGCGTTGTTGTTTGCAAATCCTCTTGTTTTACATATTTTTTAGGCTACTCTCACTTCTCATTGTTGAGAGTTGGACAACCGACTTTTAGTCGATCCCAAGGCAGCGGGCAGCTCGATTTATACGACGCGAATTTAGCTCAGTTTCCAATCTTTCCTATAGCGTTAATGTCTTTTCCGTCAACATATGTGTTCAAGCGTTGTTTGCTGAGTTTAACGTTGTGTCCCCAGAGGTTGCTTGAATTGAATGCTAGATCTTCTCCTATTCCAGAACTGCGTAATTTTATTTCAGGTGCCAAACAGATAAGTTAGCTGAGATTTCTTCTAACGATAGATATTCCTTCAGCCCAAGCTGACTGCAAGCTTACTCTTCTACGATATTTCGCCTGTTCTTGGCAAGAGATCCTCTTCAGGCTCAAGCTCAAAAGTCGAACCCCCCAGACATCCGAAATGTAAATGGGATCCATGTCAGCTGATTTATGTAATAATTATTTTTCATGTAGTTTCTAATCAGCCATCATCGCACGAAGACAAACGAATGAACATGGAGACGACTTTTACCACATGAATATGTCCTGTCAAATAGCCAACTTCTGGGAGACTTGTACGGGCAACCGGTTGGGTCTTTGAGGTGCCCGTGGGATCTAAGAGTAAGGAAGTTGTTGCTCCCAGCCCTAGTTTCGGATCCACTATAACGCTCACGCGCAAAAACCCGCGCGCTCAGTTCAGAATCCGATTGCTTTCATGCCCGAGGTTCCAAAATACTTTTCCAGACCCACGTTGCCTCCTAAACCGCGATTACCAAAAGCCAAATCGAAAGTCCCAACTCACAACCATATACTCGCCAAAACAGAAAGATAAAAAAGAAGGTTTGCACCTTTTTTTGCCAATTTCCTGAAAAAAATACGCTTCTAGTTTTTTTTTTGCAGTTTTTTTATTCATTTGTACTTAAATATTCAATGACAAGCCCAGCTGGGTCTCTCTATGCTTAAGCCTGTATAATACTTGTGTTGCCGTGGCGTGGCCCTCGGGCTTTTTTACAGTATACATGATATGCATCATATCATTTATATTATATCTGAAGAGAGATGCTGTGAGAGCTCGTTTTGAAAATTAATCACCATCACCAACAGACGTTTGGCCTTGCTTTCTGACTCGGTTCTCTCTCGGTCCGTCAGCAATCCGAATCCCTGGATTTGCTCCGCAAATAATTGACCATTTCTGTAGGAATCGCAAATGGATCAACTTGATCACATCACGGAAGTTCAATAAAGGGAAAGAAACGTGACACCTCAAGGCGTTCAGGAGCCTGTTCTCGTATGCATTTGTCATTCCAAGGACAAGGTGTACACCATAAGATAATAGTAGTGGGGCTATAGACTCGTCCATCATCTTATAAAGGACACCCCTAGACAGATTTGTGAAATTCGGACGTGGCGTAAACGACTGGCTCCTAAACGTCCGCCAGCCGCGTGAAAAAGTTAGGTGCAGTTTGGCCAGTTTGTTGATGCTTCTAAGCTTTCCGTGTTCCCCGTTTTCCTCAGTCCTGCCTGTTTTACGGCAGGGTATTTTGTTTTGCCTGCGTAGCATGCTTTCTATTTTGTTTCGTATTTTCTTGTCTTTTTGGGCAACGGCTCCACGCGCTGTTAACTTCCACCTACTCTTTCCAAAACAAACAATCAAACATATTTAATCCAATCATTATTCCACATACATACACTGAACTTTATATATTATCGCCCTTGCTGAGGGTGATAGCGGAAAAATTTGGCCCGCGGGTAGCAGGATAGGCTGATATCGCCCGAGCGAAATTCGGCCCAAGGGCCAAATTTTACGCTAGCGCTCGAAGAAAAGCAAGGGCGATAATGATTATAACACCAGGGGCCCTGTTATCACAGGGCGATAACAGTTGTCAGCGGGCGATAACAGTTGTCAGCGGGCGATAACAGTTGTCAGTGGGCGATAACAGTTTTTAGCGGGCGATAACAGTTGTCACAGGGCGATAATAATTATTGTTATCGCCCTCTGGAACTTTTTTCTTTTAACATATGGGCAATACCAGAAAATTTTGGCACTGGGTAGGATAGGACTGATATCATGGGACTGCACGGTGTACTGTTGTTATATAACTTAATCATCCTTCCATTTCAGCTCCATTTTTCAACGGCCATTTTTTCTGACTATGCTTTAAATTTCCATCTCTCACTTACAAATTTTTTTTTCCTCATTTCTACTTACAAGTCTGACTTTCATTAAGGATTTTCATACATATTATTTTTCTTGGAAAGGTTAACAAAAAGAAAGGACAAAAGTTTCACCATAAAAACTAAAAATACATTCCAAACAAAAAAGTTTTACAACAAACTATTGGCTTTTCAATCCATACTATGGATTCTAATAAAACAGATAAACAACAAAACAGAAATCAAACTCAACTGACTTTTTTTTTCGATTAAAATCTATCTACGATCTTTTCCATCTCCTCTGGTACCCTGACAACGTCACCGATTCAATGTTTAAATCAGTCGTCAGGCAAACATGAAACTCGGTAAACACTCGGTCACTGTTGACCTATCATACCCTAGTCGCGAAATTTTGCCTTACAGATTCTATGGTAGGGATCCTTCAATTAAATACTGGCACCCATTTTTCCCATAATTCAATAGTTGCGTTTTTGCTGATACCATGGTATCTGATATACGGTCTAAAGTCCTTTTTGCGGTCAAAAGGCGTTTTTGCAGTTGTCGTGGTATCTGGCCAGTTACCGTGGTAACAGATATTCAGATATCACGGTCCGACCGTGGTATCTGGTCGTGGTATCTGGAAAGTCATCTCACTTTCATCAAATTTTGTCAAATTAGTGAGAAAGAATTCTTTTGGGATGACTTCGAAAAGTGCAATTTCGGTAAATAGTCGTTTTTGCAGTGGACCGTATATCAGATACCACGGTGACTGCAAAAACGACTAATTGCAGATCCAGTTACCGTGGTAACAGATATCATGGTATCCGCAAAAACGCAACTAATGTATCAAATCACTTAAAGTTTAACTGAAAAACCAACTTATTTTTGTATCATTTAACTGAATACACTGAATTATTTATACTCTGCTAAGGAAGTTTTTGATTTGCCACTATCCGCTCTAGTATCAACGTGCAGAATAGGGGACGACTGAGGGATGACTGGGTCGTCCCCACAACGCAAATTCTACTATGACACGGAAAATCAACAAATCCCAAACACAAATGCAATTTTTCAGTGGCCAGTGGTGAGCTCGGTGAAGACTGCTGAACACACATTTTCGTAAATCTTTTTCGTCAAGCATGAAACACATTTATAAACGCATGGAGGTACCACACTGTCAGATGTTTCATAACAGATAGCGCATAGCACTTTCAAGAATAACACCTTTTCACTTAGAAATAAAGTGTTATGACCAATTAATTTTACACTATTTCGTGCCTAGATCTCCAACAACACCTTCAATTGGTAAAAAATACTAACGGGAACAAAAGAAACATAACAGATAACATCCCAAAGTGTTATCTGTTGAAACCGGGAATCCTTCTGTTGTCGTTATGTAACTTCTGACAGTGTTGTATTTTTACCAACTGAAGGTGTTGTTGGAGATCTAGGCATGAAATAGTGTAAACTTAGTTGGTCATAACACTTTATTTCTAAGTGAAAAGGTGTTATTCTTGAAAGTGTTATGCGCAATCTGTTATGAAACTTCTGACAGTGCACAGATCCGACAGAGAAAGTACACTATTCAATAATCGAGTATTCGTGAACAGCGGAGCAACGAAGTAACGCATTTTCGTCGGGTCTTCAAGCCTATTTAAGTGAATAAGTGATGGGTGACGAGATTTTCCTATCTCAGCCCTTTCAGTTAAACTTTAAATGTTCAAATTCAGGCGACGTTCAAAGTAACTTACCTCTACTGTATCTACCACCCTAAACCAAACTAACTAAAACGAATTAGAGCTCATATTTTCTAAAGAAAACATAATGAGAGTTCTGGTCTTTTCCACACGCAATCGTACGACAAGGGAAACTTAATAACAGTACGAAAGTAACGAAAGTTACTTCTAACCCGCAATTTTTGGGAAAAGAAAGAATAACGAACATGACCACTTATCCTATTAAATTTCAGACGCCAACGAAAAAGTAATTGACCTTGTCGTGAGCAGTTTGTTAAGGAAGGTTCTTCTGCGGTTCCGTCACCGTCGGTGAAACTTCTTCCAGTAAATTAGTTGCTTCGCGTACAGAAAACTTCTCTGTTAACTTATGATTTCGGTAAGATTTTTTTGGATATAAAGAAGCTATTCGGAGTCGAAGTTGGAACTGGCAGTTTTGATCTTCTTCTCAGAAAATATATAATCATCATACATTTTGAGAATTCTTTTCTTTGAAACGTGTAGCTCAATAAATGGCTTTATTGAGCGTGTCCGAAAGCTCCGAACGAACGAAAATGCTGAATTAATTCAGCATTTTATGCAGCATTTCGCTTTCGGACTTAAATTTTCTCTCAGTTAATGCAGCATTAATTCAGCATAAAATTCATCAAAAAATTCAGCAAAGATGCCAAATTTTACGCTGAATTTTCAAGAAGAAACTGGGTAGCTGGCGATTAAGGCTAAATTTCGGTATTCTAGAAGTGTCAGAGAAGAAATAAAGAACATGTTCGAAAGCTTTTAGCGCTGTAAATGCTGAATTTAATGCTGCCTAGAAGGTAAGAGCTTTCGGACGAAAAAAAAATGCAGCTTAAATGCAGCATTTACAGTCCTGAAAGCTTTCGGACACGTTCATTGTCTCCCAGTTTTTGATAAATATTGCGACGACGCGCAAATTAAAAGTTTGTTTAACAATGCATTTCGTCATCTCCTTTCATATAATCAACGTTACTCTGCTAGTAAAATGTTTTAGAAAATTATTTTGAATCATTTGATGCGATGAGACGGAAAGGAGGACGGAGACGGAAAGCGGCCGTTTATAGTTTTGTTGCAAGGATGGAAGTCTAAAAAAATCCACTCTCAAATGCCATTAACGATAATGCAGAATGTCGTGCCGGCCATTTCTTCCGCCTTTTCCGTCGACTCTGCTATTGCCCCGAGCCACCGAATGGATGAAATAATATAATTGTATATATTTATTAAGGAATAGTCCTGTTTTAGTGTAATTTTATATGTGATGTGCAATATAACGAAGTAAATAAATTGATTGAAAGATCGATTGCATTGTTTAAAGGTCTTTAGTGTCCGTGCGTACTGTTTTCAAGTTTATGCATCACGATTACACAACATAATAATAATCACACGTCGTAATATCACCAGTCTTACACTATGCCAAACGCTCGGTCCCTCATGCGAAATGCTGACTCGGTACTTGTGGTTAACTGAACCATGACCTACCTCATGCTCATGTCAAGGAAGTCTGATTTGGTTGATTTATGAACTCCACTCAAATCATCAATACTATATTGGGTTTGTTTAACCAGCATTTGGCATATTGTGCCCAGCGTTAGGGGTAGACAGTGCCACACTTTGGATCTACCCAAGTGTTTGGCATAGGCAATCCTGAGATCAGAAGTCTGTGACAGACGTCTACAATCAAAGTTTAGTTTACCCACAACGAAAGAATGGCTATACACACTAAATTAGAAGGGAGGGTCCTTTTTTTGCAACACGTTGCAAACGACACAGATTTCGTTTGCCCAGCTTCATTTCCTGTGCTTTAGAAAAGGCATCGTCAGATCAGGTTCCTCTAGCCCCATCGTAAAGATACCAAACAAACTAGCAAAAGAAAAGGAAAGCCAAGAAAATGAAGAACAGAAAAATTACAAGATTAATACACCACCATAGAACAATAAAAAAAAAAACAAGCGAATGATCTTCCACCAGGGGTACAAAAAGATGTATTAAGTTTCTGATTTAGAAAAAAGAAGGAACCAGATGAGTTGATGACTACCCAGAATGAGGAGGTTACTGGGGGAAAGTTATAGTACTATTGAGGAGGGTGACCTTACCCGATACCCTCCGAGGTTCATGACGTGGCAGGAGAAGGTCGCTTCTTTTCCCCTTACGATTGTGATGTTCTCTAAGTGACTGCTAAAACGAGGTGTGAAACTGCTCCCTAAAAAGAAACATGTATTTGTCCCGTCTCTTCTGTTAGCTTTAAAGGAAAAAAACACAATATCAAAGGCTTCGGGGGATCCCAAACGGGGATACCCGTTGCTTTGTTTAACTTACCGGTCCTGCTAATGTGTTCTCTTGGAGCTTGACACAGAATTCCTTGGCGAATTCCTTTGGCGAATTCGTCCTGCAATTTCGGAACACCTATCTAGTCGGGACAAGGACTAACTTCCTGATTCAGCATGCGTAATCAAGTTGTCTGATTTGATCTGTTGGTTCTTTTTTATCCGTCCGAGAAAAAAAAGCAGTATATTTCTAATCGGTTTGTTCTTTTAAAACCAAGCCAATAATTTCATTAGTTCCAGTAGCATTTTTAACAGATTCAAATTTTCTGATTTTCTCACCAAACCATGAACCATGTAAGGACAGAATTTCCAATTCAGCTGAGAACTACACTGTCAGAAGGTTCATAACAGATAGCGCATAACACTTTCAAGAAGAACACCTTTTCACTTAGAAATAAAGTGTTATGACCAATTAAGTTTACGCTATTTCGTGCCTAGATCTCCAACAACACCTTCACTTGGTAAAAATACTAACGGGAACGAAAGAAAAATAACAGACAACATCCCAAAGTGTTATCTGTTAAAACCGGGCATCCTTCTGTTATCGTTATGTAACTTCTGGCAGTGTAGTATTTTTACCAATTGAAGGTGTTATAGGAGATCGAGGCACGAAATAGTGTAAACTTAATTGGTCATAACACTTTATTTCTAAGTGAAAAGGTGTTATTCTCAAAAGTGTTATGCGCGATCTGTTATGAAACTTCTGACAGTGTAATAACAAATTTTATATCTGAACACTTTCTTTCCGTCTACGACGTAATTACGTCTTTTACCGGATTCTGGCCGCATTGTCCATCCGATTCAAAATCTTCGAATACCCGCAGATTCGTTGTTTACCCTACGAAGACATTGGGTTCATTCGCAAATGTCAAGACTTTTGTCATCAAGAAGATCATGACAGGACTGTAAAACTTGAAATTTTCGAATTAACGCTAACTTTGGTTGTCTTACCAACTCTATAGGAACTTCCGACTTGAACGGAGTGCCAAATCTTATTAATTATTAAAGTTTGATGCAAAATTAAAAGGGCGTTCTGAAGCCTGAAAATTCTTTCGTTAGTTACACTACAAGGTGATTGGAAATAGCACTGTAAAGGATACCGTTATGAAAATAATACGATACTAAATATTGGTCAACCAAGGAACGAATCAGCAGTGACCTGTCAGCTGTTCTTATTTGTCTGAAGAATAAGGGTTGAATAGTTTATTAACTAGGTTGCAAAAATAAATAAAAAAGAAAACCCATTTTTATGCTATACTTCTGCCTAACTACCCCTCCTGAACGGAACTTACGGAATTCTCGGAACTTACTATCTTTTTTTTATTATCGGATTTTCACTTTTAGGGGTTCTCTTTGTCTAGAGCGAGAGGAATACAAACTGATGATTTCTGTCCGGGAAAAACAGGCCACTCCTTCCGGACATCTGTTGCATGTTTTGAGAGCAGGACGAGTTTTTTTTTACGGGGGGAAACTTCGAAAGTGAATAGGGGAACTCGGAGCGGCATTCCATCCTTCCGATCCCGGGTGAAGAAAACTTGGAAAGGATAGCAGAAGTCACTTTGACGAACGTACAGATCATGCGAGATAAAGCGGTAGTTACGTCCACCAAATAGGATTTACGTTTACCAAATAGGAACCAGAATTTCGTCTCCACGCGTTTTAGGGTTCCCGCGACAAGGACTCAAAATCATCATTTATTATCACCAAAAGCGGCAAGTTATTATCTCTTGTGACTGGAAAATTGCACTCAAACATTTTTAAGATTAAAAGATTTCAAAACATTGACAGTTCTAAATGTTTAGTTTTTGGTAATAAAATTGATATTAAAATCGTAGTTATCAAAATTAATAATGTATTAGGGATAATTTGGGAGAGGTGAGGGAATTACTGCGTTAGGGGTTTCACAGCAGGGGCACCATTTAGGTGGGGGGACAGGGGGACATGTCAACTAAATTTCAGAATCTTCCTCATTGGTGACTGTTTGGGTCGCTAAATAGGTTTCAAAGGGCAGAATGCAAAGAAATGGCTTTACTTTAAGGTATATTCGCCAATCAATTTGAATTTACCTCCCAAAGAGTTAACATTTCGATAAACCTGGGATTGGGCCCAAATTTTATCTTTGCCCCCCCCCCCCGAAGGTTTACTGAAGTGGCGCCACTCCTCCGCAGGTTTTCTCCTCCACACTAGCAAGAATAAATAAGGAGAGAATTGAGAACTCGCATAACCTTGATGTCAGCAACCTAAGTTGACTTCTGGCCGGAAATATTTTACCGGGGGTGGAGACTGGGTGGAGCTTCGCGTGTTGCCTCTTGCAGTATTAAGCGTTACCTCCTGAGCAAAAGTGATGAAGCAGCCAGAAAAGGCGGGAAGTTTAAACAGTGCTGATTTCTGCGGATTATACACTGTCAGAAGTTTCATAACAGATAGGGCATAACACTTTCAAGAATAACACCTTTTTACTCAGAAATAAAGTGTTATGACCAATTAAGTTTACACTATTTCGTGCCTAGATCTCCAACAACACCTTCAATTGGTAAAAATACTAACGGGAACGAAAGAAACATAACAGATAACATCCCAAAGTGTTATCTGTTGAAACTGGGCATCCTTCTGTTGTCGTTATGTAATTTCTGACAGTGTACTATTTTTAACTATTGAAGGTGTTGTTGGAGATCTAGGCACGAAATAGTGTAAACTTAATTGGTCATAACACTTTACTTCTAAGTGAAAAGGTGTTATTCTTGAAAGTGTTATGCGCGATCTGTTATAAAACTTCTGACAGTGTACAAATGAAAACGACTTTCAATCTCGGGTCAGATTTCCAATAAGATGCTTATTTTATCGCGACCTTTCACAAAGACTATGAAGCCCAGGGGAGTGCGGCATTTGATGACTCAGGGAGCAATTAGGAGCAAACGTTGATGCACTTGAGAAGTTGAGGCAAAGACCTAACACGCGTCTTTGGTCCAGATCAATAGGATTGGTGATGGTCTGATGGATTGGTGTGAACATTAGTAATTTTATTTTGGTCTTCTCAGGACTGTAAAGCATCGCTTCTAGAAAAGGTGTGGACTTAAGGTATTTAGCTGGCAAAAATGTACTGAATGAGTTATTATGTTTTGTTTTCAAATTGTGCTCTCTAGTCTCGACACAGAATTTAGCTCACACCATTTTCTCGTATAGTTGCAAAAAACAGTTGACTGTAAATTTTTTCAAATTTATATTGCTGATTATATAAGCAATCCAAAACGTCCCCATTTGTGATAATAACTTATTATTCTTGGTCAAAATGTATATGATTATCTCGGGTGGTTTATCTATGCTATTATAATGTCATTATCTATGCTATTATTAGTCTGTTATTTCATCATCCTTTTTTTTCAATATCATGTTTTTTCATCATTCAAATTTGAATTTTAGGCATAAATGGCGAAATGTACTCAAAGACTACACAAAATTTAGTTCATTCCATTTTCTCGGATAGTTGCGAAAAAAAATAAATTCTAGTCTTACACTAATAACTGATTACTGGAAATGATACGTACACGCACTCTCAGGATCTGCCAGAGAGATGATTATTTGTGGATGAAAAAAAGGGAGATTTGTTCTTCTCATTTCTCCAGCGACGGATATCCTAACTGACTTTCTAAGCCTAGAGTAAAACATTTGGTAGTACGTCCCTTCTTTTCTTTAATTTGAACTTTCAGTCCAAATTGCTGTCGGTCCTTTTCTGCCTTTATTTTATTTTCGTCTTCTAAATTTTCCCCTTCTTTATTCTTGGTATAATCCTCGGAAATCAGCAGTGTTTGAAAATTCCCGCCTTTTCTGACTGCTTCATCACTTTTGCTCTGGAGGTAACACCTAATGCTGCAAGAGGCAACACGCGAAGCCCCACCCAGGCTCCACCCCCGGTTTTTGAGACCGGCTAGAAAGGAAACTAGCTTGAGTCGACTCTTCTCAATTCTCTCCCTTATTTATTCTTGGCACTAGTGAGGTCGAACAAAAAGCTGGGCGCCAAAACTATTTTTTCCGATTGCTAAACCCGAGGATTTAACCGAGCCTTGACTTTGGTACCATTTTACCCACAAGACCAATTGGTGCTTGTACCACCGTCCGCACTCTTTACCACACACTTTTGATACTACGGCACGCCTATCTTTTGAAAGTAATGCGCTAAAAGGGGGGGGGGTATATCTTAAAGGACAAATGCAACCAGTTTTGAAAACTTAATCGTAAATGAGGAAACCACATTCGGCAACACCACACAGATGGCTCTGAGGCAATAACGTTACGAACCAACGGCATTGGCTCCTTCGGGTTTAAAAATAAGATAATTAATTCTGATCACGGGAGAATCGGGCGAAAATAATGTCACAGTAACAACGCGAACGTCTAATCGTGTCGATAGTTCTGAAAATCGTGATCACAGACGGATGGACAGGCTTACAATAGAGAGTTTTCGGAAACTTGCGTGAGACCTAAATACCGTACGCTAAAGTTGTAGCTCACGCTAAAGTGATGATGCTGATGACAAATAAGGTGAAAATTTAGCGTTCGAAAAAGTGGACTCTGAGCGAAAAACGCTATCTTTAGCGTCACGCACTTGGACTGTTAAGGGTGAAACTTGAAAAAGAGCCACACTGTACAGTTTTTATGGCACTTGCAGCCTCTGGCTCAAGTGCCATATACCGATCGCAATTCCGTCGGTCGGTCGGTCTGTCCGAATTTTTTTGTCCCACATGTTCGAGTTAGGGTACTTCCAGATGTGTTAGGACGATGAAACTTGGCAGGAAAATCAGGGACCCGACCAAATTAACCTGGAAATAATCAGTTTCCCGATCCGACCATCTGGGGGGGAGTGGTGGGCCGGGGAATTCTGAGAATTAAGCAGTTTTTTTCACACTTTTTCGAGTTGGGGTACTTCCAGATGTGCTAAGACGATGAAACTTGGCAGGAGCATCAGGGACCCGACCGGATTAACCTGGAAATAATCAGTTTCCCAATCCGACCACCTGGGGGGGGAGTGGAGGGCTGGGGAATCCGGAAAACTGGAGTAGTGTGTAACTTTCGAACGGGTGATCGGATTGGAATGAAAGTTAATAACTGAATAAATGGCATACCTCTGATGTCCCATTTGAAGTCTGGACCGGATTCGACAGCTATGGGGGAGTTTGGGGGGGGGAGACCGGAAATCTCGAGAAACGGTTAGAATGGAGGGATCGGAGTGAAACTTGCTGGGAAGAACAATCATCTGTTCCAGATAAATCGTTTATACATTTGGACTGGATCCGGACACTAGGGGGGGGGGTGGAGGGGAGTTTCCCGGAATTCCGGTAATGGTGGTTTTGGGGATTTTCACGACGAAACTTGGGAGGCGAATCAGGGACCCGATCAAACTGACTTATAAATACAAATTTACATGATCCGATAGTCGTGGGGGAAGTAGCGGGAGGGGGAATCCGGAATATTGAGTCATGCGTAACTTTGGAACGGTTGATCGGATTTGAGTGAAATTTGATAATGGATCAGAGGACATGTCTCTGGTGATCTTCGTCATGTCCGGACCGGATTCGACAACAATGGGGGGGGGGAGGAATACGTGACCGGCTCAGACTGGGGAGATCGGGATGGAACTTTGTGGGAATAATATAGAGATGCTCTGGATAAATCACTTACAGAACCGGATTGGCTCCGGCGACTGTGGGGGATTTTGAGGGGGGGTCCGGAATTCCGGTGATCGCGATTTAAGGTACTTCCAGATGTGCTAGGACGTTGGAACTGGGCTGGATATTAGAGATTTGACAAGATTGGTTCAGAAATCGCCACTTTCCAAATCCGACATTCCTTAAAGTACCAATCTTGACCGTAAATTTAGAAAAATACTTTTAAGCAAATTATACATTTTCATGATCCCCATGAGCCCATTATCATTTTTGCCTCAAGGGTTTTGCTTACAAATGAAGTTCTAGCTCCCTTAAAGTGCGCATCTGAACCGCAAGGTCGAAAACTACTTTTTCTTATCAAACGATACATCTCAACCCATGATCATTTGTGCCACAAGGGTTTTGCTTAAAAATTTATTTTATCACCCTTAAAGTGCACATTTTAACCGAAAAGTGAAAAAAAAATACTTTTTAGCAAACGGTAGATATCAATGATCCCTAAGGGCCTGTGATCGTTTTTTCTCAATAGGTTTTCTTACAGATGAATTTCTAGCGCCTATAAAGTGCGTATCATTACAGCCAAGTTCTAAAACAAAATACTTTTTCTCTAGCTCCCTTAAAGTGCGCATCTGAACCGCAAAGGCAGCCTTAAAAGTACTTTTGATCAAACACTACATCTCAACTCATGCAAGTGCCATATGAGCTTACAGCTCTTGTTTTTGGATTGGATTGGAAAGAATTAAGTAAGTAAAGTGTACACACTGTACAAGGGTGTTTTTTTCCATGTAATTGGCTGCTAATTGGAGTTACAGATTTAGCGTTCCAAAACTGAAGTTTCCGATACGTACCACCAGATGTCAGCTGAGGTGCTAACGTGAGCAACAAGCCTTTTTCCGAAAACTCTCTAATGTCATCGGCCTCCAGTCACTCTGTTTCAGGGTCTCATTAGTAAATGGTATTGATCCAAGAAGTGGGTGGCGCGCTTCAAACCTATACTACTATTCCGAGAGGATTCAACACGGCAAGCTAGACTGCAGCGTTTGTTATAATCATCTTCAGACCAGCGTCAACATTGCTCCGATTCTTCATCCTAACATGTAATCTATATTCTAGAACAATAACCGGCACGTCAAGCCATTACTCTTTTCCAGCCGATCACACCCGCCAAATCGTCAGTTCCTCCCGTCTCATATTTCGGTAAACACATAAGTGTTCTGTTAATTTATCCGCCGAGACCCCCCCCCCCCGAAAACAAAAAGGCGATTAAGCATCTAATGATTCTGTAATGGATAACGGTTCCACCGTCCGCACTTTAAGAAAGAGGGTAAGGGTCTCACCCCGTGGGTAACCGGGAAATGACCCAGAAGGATGGATGAAGTAAGTCGTTAATTTCAATTTCAGTCACCCGTCACACTATAACAAGGCTCGTAATCTAGTTGTCTTGTTCTCTTTGCTCTTGTTTTCTTTGACTCCTATCTACTGTAATATTTGTATTGGTTTCTCGCGGGCTAAAAAGGTCTGTCGGATTGTTGGAGGATGTAGAGATCGTGTCGGGTAAGTAGGAACAGCAGTAGAAAGAGCAAAATGATCCATAAAGAAAAGTTAGACAGGTTTTTAAAATGGCTCTTAAAAGGCATATGTTATTTAGCAATTATATTTCTTCTGTCTGATTTTATCTGACTCATTTTTGTTTGTGATTGGAGGAAGATTATACCATTGCTGCAAGCTTTTTTCTTTTTCTTTTTTTCTTTGGTTGCATGTCTGTTGTCCTAAATTTCTCAATATTTGTGTTTGTTTTAATTGTTAATTATATTGTCCTAAAATTCTCGTGTTGATGTGTGTTAGTTTTTGTTTTTTCTGTAACCCTTTAGGCTAGGGTTCTATTATTTTTTTTTACAAATCAATCATAATTAGCGAAGCGTCATTTTCTTATGCCCCTATGTCTGTCGCTTTTACGCAACTTAGAGTTGTTTTTTAAAATAAAATTTTATCTTACCTTTACCTTACCATAAGATAATAACAGACTTACCTCCCGTCCGGTTGGCGAGCGTCACATTGATGACAAAGATGACGGTGACTAGGAACTTGACCATCCCCATTTTCTCTCCGAGGTCTCTGAGCCTCAGAATCGACGAGACCTAAAAATTATATGAATAAGATTTAAGTCCGCACTGTAACTCGAAGTTGTGAATAAATGGGAAGGACATAACCGTAGGCAACTGTCCGGGAGTGCACGAGAGTCGACGCTGAAGAATCCACTAATGGCAACTTCTTGAACATTTCCTTATCCTTTACTGGCGCTTTAAAAAATATTTGTCTTAAAGTTTAACTGAAAAGGAATGTAATAGCAGAATCTAGCTTATTCACTTAAAGAGGCTTGAAGACCCGATGAAAATGCGTCACTTCGTTGTGTAGCTATTCACGAATAACCGATTTTCAAATAGTGGAATTTCCCTGTGATTTGTGGTACCTCTATCTGCTTGTATCTGTTTTGTATGTTTGACGAAAACGATTTACGAAAGATAAGTGTTCAAGCAGTGAGCCACCTTCCTCGAGCTGATCACTGACCACTAAAAAGCCGCGTTTGTATTGAGATTCAGTTTTTCTGCGTCATAGTAGAATTTTGCGTTGTGAGGACGGCCGTAGATATTCTGAACACCATACTAGAGCAAATAGTTAAAAAAAAAAAATCCCTTGACACAATCAAAATAATGCAGTGTAGTCAGTTAAATGATACAAAAATAAGTTGGCTTTTCAGTTAAACTTTAAATAGAGTAAGAAAAAAAGAAGCGAAACGAAAAGTAAAAACCAAATGTAAAAAATTAATGGCAAGTACTTAGCCTACTCTAATCACACAAAATTACAATACATTCTATAGAGAACGTCGAAGTCAGCCGCAAACAAATGGCGTCGTTCCTCTATCGGTTTGATCAGTAAGAAGGTTTTATCAGTTACCGTTACGCCTACTGAAATTGTGGATAACGGCTGTTGAGCTTATTCGAAGGAGTTGAAAGTACCGGATTTGTTCGAAGTAACTCCAACCTTGGAAAATCTTTCCTTGGAAAACTTTTCCTTGCTTCATAAGTTAGTCCTAACTTGATTTTCGATATTCCACAGACCATCAGTACTTTTGCCCAAGATTTGATAAATTCGGGCAAGAAACGAGCCAAATTATTTCGGACCGAACTTATGCTTTGCATGTCAAGACTAACTTTTCGGATCTGCTCCGAAGGAGATTTCGAATATTTTACTATTAAACAGATGTTCCGTCTGAGGTTTCCGGATTGGACGAATTTCGGAAATCCGGATTGCCGTCAGCTATCTCTTCAAAGAGAATGACTATTCCTTCCGGCGGAATCCGAACTGAGATTGTAAAAGGTACCCCCCCCCCAACCGCGCACCACAGAAAGGAAATAGGCCCGCTGGTGGAGTCTAGCTCACTCTGCACTATCAGTTCCGTCGTGAATTAGTTGGCTCTGGTACAGTAGTGCTAACAATAATCTTTCCTGTTAAACGCCATGTCAATGCCCCCTTTCAACAATCTCTAAATTCAACGCGGGCATTAGGAATGGGATGGATTTTAAACCGTGGGCATTGTGAGCCGAGGGCATTCTGAGTAGTGTAGTGTGCATTTTGAGTCGTGGGCATTATGAGTAAGGAGTCATGCACTTACCAGGGAAGAAAATTTTAGATGAGTGTGGTGTTGGTGATATGTGGAATGAGGGTATGAGTCATGAGTTGGAGTTAGGGACAGTAGCTAAAGAAGTAAAAAATATACTTAGGGACCAGGAAATCCAGAGATGGCAGGTTGACAGAGATAGTTCGAAATCTCTGAGGTTTTACACAGAGGCGAAAGAGACATGGGATGAATGTGTTTATTTTAAAGAGGGTTTAGATAGGGAGGAACTGAAATTAATAATTAGTATGCGTGCTGATATTTTACCTCTGGGGGATATGATGAGGTACACGGGTAGGCCGATTGGGTGTATATTGATCCTTACTTCTGCCCGATGTGTGGAGAAAGGAATGAGTGCTTACGACATTTTATGTGCGAATGTAGGGAATTGAATGATTTAAGGAGATAAATATTTGGAGAAAATGAGTGTGATCAGGAATGGATGGAGTGAATTTTGAAGAGTGAATGTTTGTTCAACAACATAACTATAGTTATGTTGTAGGTTATGTTTTTCTTTGTATTGCCATGGCCATTGGGCTTTTAGCGTAATAAATATCATATCCTTTCATGTGCAACAAATAGAAAGCAATGTGCTAGTGCCACTGAATCGTTATTTTCTTGTGACTGAAAAGGATTTCATTCAGGGTACACCTTGAGTAGAAATCCTAAATAGTTGTTTAGTAAATCAGCATTTCCATAGCGTAAAGACGTCAGACCTCTCGCAAACCGTCGTGTGGTTGTTGTGATTTGCGAAAACCGGGACTTTGTCCTGAGGAAATAGTCGTGTCAACCACTCCTCCCATTCATTATTTGTCTGCACTTCCTTTGTTTACTGTGAGTCGCAAATTCTTCTTTTCATATTACTTATTTCCCACCCGAAATTCCCATCCGTCTTTCCAATTTTTCCCCATATTTTGCGTATCTCATAGCAACATATTTTGTCGACAGTATACTGTGATTTTTGGCTTGCATTCAGATTTGGTTAGTACTTCAGTGTCGTACTTAAGCTCTTTCGATTGCTTCCAACCTGTTATTACCAATTTGCTATCTTTAAATGCGACATGCTTTTCTCCCGGTCTAGTCAGTTCTGGCCTCTGTTAAACTTCGTCTCCTGGTACTTTGTACCTTGATGAAAATTTCTAACAGCACACTGATATGACGCTTTGCGGCTCAGAACCTGGTCCGACATGTTGTTGTGCTCTTCAGCCTCAACATGCTCTTCCACAAAATATCCTTCGGTTCAGCTTCAGTTGATAAAAATTCTTTCAGCCCAAGCTGGCTGCGAATCATAATTGACAGTGCTAAAGGGTTACAAAAAGGTTACAAAAAATGGATTCAGCAGGTCTCTTTACCCCTTTACCGAATCGTTAATCACTTGGATCTCTACCAAATTTCTGGTTCTGGGCGAATTCCGGGCGAAATATTTGACAGGTAAAAAAATGACCATCTCATTAGCTTTTAAAAATGTTTTGTACCGATCAGAATAAAATGGTGTGGTTATTTTAGGAAACAATTCCCTATTCTGGATGATCTGGATGACTGGATGATCCGGATGATGAGATCGAGTAAAGGAAGACACGGCACGGTTCACTATAGTCACGAGTACCAAAAAGAAAAAAGGCATTACAACAGGAGGTACGCACCGTCCGTGCCTTAAAGTGTACATCTTGACCGCACAGTGCAAAAACACTTTTAGCCAAACGATACATTTCCATATTCCCAAAGGTCAATAACTGAAATGGTTTGGGGAAATTCATAGTTTCAAAACAGAGTTTAGCAGAAATGAGGATTAAATGATTATAGTAAGTTAGTTTTTTGGAGGTTCAAGTTATATTATAAATATTTTTTATGTTTAATCTGTATTTAATTACGTAAAAAAAACGAAACAAATGTCCAAAAAGTAGTAAGGCTTAAAAAAGAAATAATTTACTAATTAGTTTATTGTTCCCGCTCCTGCCCAACACAGAATTAAAGACGATATCAAAATACGTTGTTTCGGCTTAAAATGCTACTCTTTATATAATTCCTGAGACCTGCAAACTTTTCCTCTTACCAAAGTGTTATAATGGTATGAAAAATTGCACATGCATTCCCTTCCTTCAGTTGTTAATTGCAACACCCGACACAGCGATGACGGGATTCCTAAATGGAGTTTTACGTAAGCATTCTAGCACTTGCAACGTCTAGACCCCCCCCCCCCCACCCAAGACTCAAGATGAAGCAACGACTCGCTCCGACCGCTGGGTCATCCAGTGGCGCGGTTCGGAAGCGCCCGACATGGGGAGGCTGGGATCATAGTTTGACTATGGATCTAGCAAAATGTTTTGTTTTAGCAGGTATATGGAAAATGTGTAGAAAAATCAAACTAATTATTAGCTTTATCGATTTCTTTTAGTATTTTGTTTTCTGTTTTTTCTTGTTGATTCCCGTAGGTCCAAAGAAAAAAGGATGTAAACTAGATCACAATAAACGAATGCTGTAAATTATACTACATTCGTTGCGATAATTTCCTGAAGATTCTGAAATTGAGCTAAATAATATTCAGCTTCCTAGACAAAAAAAATGTCAAACTGGCCAATGATTACCTCTTCCGACATATTCACATGGTGATATACTTAGTTGTTTTAACCCTCTTGCACACCACTCGATCTTCTCGAATGTTGAGTCACTCTTTTGACCTCCGACGGGAGATTAATGAATATTTGATGACCAATGGCGACTTGCTTTCAAGAGTGAATTGTGTTCAAGTACCTACCGGCTACCGTGAGGATTTTGAAGAAAACAATGGTAACAGTGTGTTAGTAAAAATCCGACCCATCGAATAATGATGATGTCTGCCACCTTCTCGGCCCACATGAATCATAGAGTTCATGAGCAAAATGAATAATCTACGAATAACTGGCAAATGTGCGACTTTTAGGCACCATTCACAAATGTTGGTTCTTGCGAATATTTTTGACGTCTCATTTCATTTTTGTATGTCTTAAAATGTGTTGCTACTGAGGACAGGGATATTGGTGCCTACTGCCTAGAATCCCATTTCGCCTTGACGACTGGTCCACAACAGAGGGTGGATTTGTATGACACAAAAGCTGATGACTGGACTGGGGTTATGAGTCCGACTTTATCATACGGACCCAAGAGTGACTACAGCCTGGTTAAGAAATTCTACCCTGACCTGGTGGGTACCCTGAAAGAACATTTGTGGCCTTTCTTGATAATGTACTCACCACTAATGTCTTGTATCCGCTTCCAGTACTCCTTCTAGCTGCTCCATTCCAGCTGAACGCTATCCAAAGAATGCTTTTCTCAAAGCTGTGCTCCGAAGATCTCCAAAACAATCCTCGAAGAAATGTGGGGAGGGAAGATGCGCCACCGATCTCCGCTACAGGCTATTTGCTAAACTTGTATCCTTATCAATCATTTCCATCTCGGTCCTTGGGACAATAACTTCAACCAAACATTCTAAGAGAAATGCAGGGAGAGCCGCGGATCCTTACATATAAGCAAAAGCTTATACCCATATATCAATCACCGCCCATGATGCGGGATTCTTGAACTTTCGGACGATACAAGGAATTTCCAAGTTCGCGCGCTGTTGTGATTACACTTCCGTATTTCACACCTAATGAGTTTCTTGGGTTTGATTTGTTTTCGCCTGAAATGACTAATTCTTGGATGCTACTCGCCATGGAGAGAGGCTAGTTCGAAAAGCAGAATCATAGAATTTGAAATTGGTACTAAGGTCTTTGGAATAATTACGGAATTTGTCTGTCGGAAGTTGTCCAAGACTCATTTCGTCAACAGCGAGCAAGGTCAAAGGTTTTAGTATGATCCTAAATTCTGGTAACAGAATTTTTTTTTCTTTTATCTTCAAAAGGCAAAGCCTAAAGGATTTGTATTTTGCGGTATATGACGACAAAAAAGGCCAGCAGATGCTTTTTTGGCTGTTTTTCGGCTCTTCCTGGCAATGCTTGTTACGCATAACATTTCATGCATAACGTTTGTCGCGACAACAGATAACATTCCAAGTGTTGTCTGCTGCGTGTTGTCTGTTCAAACCGCGCTTTATCATGTTGTTTTATCGTTTAAACTACCACTAATCAGTGTCCTTAGTTCAGTTTATTCGGTCATGAATTTACTGGTTTTTATGGCACTTGCAGCCTCTGGCTCAAGTGCCATATACCGATCGCAATTCCGTCTGTCTGTCGGTCGGTCGGGCGGTCCGGTTTTTTTGTCACACTTTTTCGAGTTAGGGTACTTCCAGATGTGCTTGGACGATGAAACTTGGCAGGTATATCAGGGACCCCACCAAACTAACCTGGAAATGATCAGTTTCCCGATCCGACCATCTGGGGGGAGGGGAAGGCGGCGGAATTCAGAAAATTTAGTAGTTTTGTCGCACTTTTTCGAGTTAGGGTATTTCCAGATGTGCTAGGACGATTAGGCATATCAGGGACCCGACCAAACTAACCTGGAAATAATCAATTTCCCGATCCGAACATCTGGGGGGACTGGAGGGCGTGGAAATTCGGAAAATTTAGTAGTGTGTAACTAAATAAGTGACATACCTCTGATGTCTCATTTGAAGTCCGGACCGGATTCGACAGCTATGGGGAGTTGGGGGGGAAAGACCTGAAATCTCGAGAAACGGTTAGAATGGAGGGATCGAGTGAAACTTGCTGGGAAGAACAAGCATCTGCTCCAGATAAATCGTTTACACAACTGGACTGGATCCGGACACTTGGGGGGGGGGGTGGAGGGGAGTTTCTCGGAATTCCGGGATGGCAGTTTTGGGGATTTTCTCGACGAAACTTGGAACCACTATCAGGGACCCGATCAAACTGACTTGTAATTAAAAGTTTACTCGATCCGATAGTCGTGGGGGAGTAGAAGGATTCGAGGGGGAATCCGGAATCCTGAGTCATGCGTAACTTTAGAACGGGTGATCGGATTTGAGTGAAATTTAATAAGTGAATAGAGGACATGTCTCTGGTGATCTTTTTCATGTCCGGACCTTATCCGACAACAGTTTGGGGGGGGGGACCGGAAAATTCGTGACCGGCTTAGACTGGGGAGATCGGGATGGAACTTTGTGCGAACAACAAACAGATGCTCTGGATAAACATTTACAGAACCGGATTGGCTCCGGCGACTGTGGGGGAGTTTGAGGGGGGGTCCGGTTCCGGTGATCGCGAGTTAAGGTACTTCCAGATGTGCTAGGACGACGAAACTTGGCTGGAATATTGGAGATTCGACAAGATTGGCTTAGAAATCGTCACTTTCCAAATCCGACCAATCTGTACCAATCTTTACCGCAAATTAAGATAAATACTTTAAAGCAAAATATACATTTTCATGATCCTCATGAGCCCATTATCATTTTTGTCTCAAGGGTTTTGCTTATAAATGAAGTTCTACCTCCCTTAAAGTGCGCATCTTAACGGCAAGGTGGAAAAGTACTTTTTGTCAAACGATACATCGCAACCCATGATCATTTGTGCCACAGCCCACAAGGGTTTTGCTCAAAAAATTATTTCTATCACCCTTAAAGTGCGCATTTTAACCGAAAAGTAAAAATACATTTGAGCAAACGTTATATATCAATGATCCCTAAGGGCCTGTTATCGTTTTTGCCTCAAGGGTTTTGCAAAGATGAATTTCTAGCGCCTTTAAAGTGCGCCCTTCCCCCTTCTTGGCAAGGGTCCTCTTCAGGCTCATAGCCGCTCAAGCTGGAAAAACAACCTTGTGGAAAAACAAACTAAAGATTCTAGCTTAGCGTAAAATACCTGACTTCGTGAATTCCTTTGTGAGAGCTGCTTGGAGTTAAAAAGGTTGCTGGGATTTCATTTTGGACACGGCTGCTGTTTATGCTGCTCGATTGGGTCGTTGATTGGGTAGAGATTTTTCTGCATTTGAGTTGACTTTGATTTTGTTGTACAGAAGAGCTTGGGGTCTGAGTTTCCTGTCGCTGATGAAGCCGTCCCATGTTTCTGGCAGTGAGTTTTCACCCGTGTCTCGATTGATCCCTGAATGATTTTTCTTAATTTCAACGGCTTCTCTTACGGTTTTGCAAGAATTTCGGCCAGGAGTTGCAATAAGTAAGTCATTTATTTGTAACCCGCCATTTTGAAAACGGATCATATAAAAGAAAAGAAATAAAACAAATACAAAAATAAAAATTTTGTCTTCGGTCAGGAAGAACGTCAAGAATAAACAACGTATTTAACTTTGGTTATACTTAAGAGGACTAAGTAGCATATTCAGGCTATAAACAAGTAAATCTCAGTAAATTCTAAGCCTACTTTCTTCGTCTGCTATGGCATAGAAATACTTAAATTGTTGTCAGATTGTCGTAAGAGGATTGGCCTCATTGAATCGGGGAAAATCCGTTTTTGGAAATTGGGGAAGCTTTGGACCGATTTCCGGCCGGGAATGTTTAGCTTCCGGATTACCGGAATTTGCTATTCACCATGGAGAAGAAAAGATGCTTTGATCTAAAGAGAGAAGATTAAAGTTTAAAGCTGCTTAGGCGAAGGACGTCGAACAATACAGCCAATCTAAGAAAGAACAGTCCAACGGACTTGCCCGTATGATCCGGAAGAACTGAAAGAAACACAGGAATGCCTGGAGTAGACTCGGGAGTAGATTACTTTATTGCCAGGGCAGTTACAAACGAAAAACAAGAGCTAAGAGCTCATATGGCACTTGTTACGAGTAGGTGGTACAAGAACGTAGATGAGAACGACACAAACTACACCCGCCATCCAAAAATGCGGTTCGGACCTAGAAGTAGAATATGCAGTTTAACTCAAGTCTGAGCGTTTCTGGCATCACATCTTATCATCTGGGACCAACGACTGTTGTAACTTCCAAGTTTCAGCCCAATAAACCCACTGGTTTGATCCCTAGACGTGTCAACTGCCTCTGCCGCGACCGAATCTGGCTCGGACTCGTGAATGGATCATCTGAAGTATATTCTCTCACCACCTATCAAGTTTCACTCGAATCTGAGCGTTTTTCGGTAGGTTCCTGTCCTCCCCCCACCATGGTCGGATCCGGTTCGGACAGTAAAATATGTCATCTAGGTCATATGCTTGCTGTACATTTTAAGTCTCATTTAAACCGCTGCACTCGTTTGTCCCCTATGCGAGTCACACAAATTTTCCGGGACTCCCCCTACTGTGGCCGAATACGACATGAAAGCATAAAAGTCGCATCTCTGACATCTCCTCTTCCGGTCCATCAAGTTCGACTAGAGTCGGAGCGTGGCCTATCCAATCCCTCGACTACAAGTGTTTCACGAGTTTTCCGGTGCCGACTTCCAACCCCCTCAAAGTATCGGATTCGATCCGGACTTGACATGTAAGATCAGAGACGATATTCCTTTCCACCTACCAAGTTTCATTCACATCAGATCACCTGTTCAAAAGTTATGCATGCCACTAGATTCCGGATTCCCCATCCCTCCACTCCCCCACGATGGTCGCATCGGGGAAACAACTATTCTCAAGTCAATCTGTTGGCGTCCCTGACACACCTGCCAAGTTTCATAGTTCTAGCACATCAGGTCGTACCGAACTCGCGGGATCACTAGAAATTCGGACCCCCCCCCCATTTCTCCCACAGTGATCGGATCCGGCCCGGTTATGCCATTCACGTATCTAGTACTTGTGCTTGTTCTTCCCACCAAGTTTCATCCAGAACCCTCCACTCTAATCGTTTCCCAAGATTTTCGGTTCCCTCCTCCAACTCCCCCCCTCAATGTCACCGGATCCAGTCCGGATTTAAATGGGGCATCTGAGACACGAGGTCTTTCTGTATATCAAGTCTCACTAAGATCCGATCACCCGTTCGTAAGTTAAAAATATCTCACTTTTCCGGATTCCCATCCATCCACACCTACCACCAGATAATCGGATCGGGAAACGACTACTGTCAAGTCAATCTGTTCGGGTCCATGACGCGCCTGCCAAGTTTCATCGTCCTAGCACATCAGGAAGTACCGAACTCGCGGGATCACTAGAAATTCGGACCCACCCCCAACTCCCCCACGGTGAGCGGATCCGGTCCGGTTATGTCAATCACGTTTCTAGGACTTGTGCTTGTTCGTCCCATCAAGTTTCATCCCAATCCCTCCACTCCAAGCGTTTCCGAATATTTCCGGCTCCCCCTTCAGCTCCCCCCAAAGTCACCGGATCCGGTCCAGATTTTTATCGAGTCGTCTAGGCATGAGGTCTTTCTAAATATCAAGTTTCATTACGATCCGATTACCCGTTCAAAAGTTATAATTCCTAAATATTCCGGATTCCCCCTCCCTCCACTCCCCCACGATGTTTGGATCGGGAAAGTGACTATTTCCAACTTAATCATTTGGGATCTCTGATATGCCTGCCAAGTTTCATCGTCCTAGCTTATGTGGAAGTGCCCGAACTAGCAAAACCCGGACCGACAGACCGACGGACGGACAGAAATTGCGATCGCTATATGGCACTTGGCCGAAGGGCAAGTGCCATAAAAAAAATAAAATAAGATCTTCAGTACGTAGCCACAGACCTAGAACACTATATAGTCAATAGCCTAGCAAATCAATGGCCTGAATTTTTTTTTAAAGAATATGGGGTGTCACTGACAAACAAGACCAAAAGCTTCGCTGGGATCCCAAAGATGAATACTTGTATTATTTGTATACAGTTCTGTGACTAAGACACAGTTCAGACATAGATTCAGAATATGTTCTTGCCCTCAAATTGCCATGCTGCTTATCTGAAATAAAATATTTTTTTTTCCACGCCTGAATTTGTAAACCCTTCTTCCCCCACCGCTAAATGTAGGGTTATCGGGCCCATTTGACCTAAAAGCTCTTCATACCATATTTGAAAAAAATATTAGCCTCTTCGAGAATCCCTGACCCAACAGACTGGATGAGGGAAAAACTTTACGAAGTCATAATCGGTAGCATTTTGTGATCCCAAAAAGCGGGTCTCTTGAATACACTCTAGGAACAGCACACTTGATCAGCAAATGTAAGAAGCGAAACAGCCTTAAAATCTGTTTCCAACTGGAGCGGGGAGACGGGGCTCCAGTAGCCAGAAAATGCGAGAAGCCTGCCATTCTTTTGTGCAACCGAAGCGAAATTCGCAGAGCGAACCGAAAATAATATATAGCCTGAAATAGCCTGAAAATGTGCTTGTCTTAGGTGTTCCTTCACAGCCTGCAAACTGTATCGACCTGAGAAGGATCCCAGGAAAGGAGTCCAAATATTCTACTTTTAAAAGTGCTATATCGCACGGATACGTAGTGACTACAAAGTGTGGGAAGGGATAAGCATACGTGTAAAGTACGCGTAAAACACGATTACAGTGATATTTGAACGTGAAATGAATGAAAACACTGAGTGATAGTGAGACTACAGCACACATTACATTACGCCTCGAAAAATGAGGAAGGGCAGTTCCTTTCTTCTTCCATTACGAAACTTGGTTGTTATAAATATTCCTTCACTCTCTCAACCTCTCAACAACACAATCGAGTAGCAAAAAAAACAACAGCCGTGTCCAAAACGAAATCATAGCACCAGCTTAAAGGAACAGTAAACTTGACTCAAACTTGGCTTAGGGAGCTAGCTGACATATCAAGAATGTACCCTGAGTCGATATTGAGAGTTAGAAAAATTCATGTCACGACCATTGCAGTTTCCGGGCAGTTTCCGAGAGTTCGACTTTTGAGTTAGTAAAACAAACAAGTGCGCAAGCGCTCAGACGTGGAGTGTGAAAGTAAAATGTTCATCATATTTTATATACAAACAGCGTTAAAACCAAGACATTTCACATCCCCATCAAGTATTGAAATAACCTACTTTGTAATCATCCCACTTTAAAAGCTTTAAATGTAAACAAACCGCAAGTATAAATCCAAAGAGATCTTGCAAGAACAGCATGAGTTCTAACACTGGATCAGAGAATCAGAACACAGAATCTGAATGGTCTGCCAGCCAGTCCGACCCTTTAAACCTCTTTTCCATTAGCAAGGTAATAAAACGAGTACAATAACGAAATCGTAGCAGCCTAATACCCCCGGTGTCACAATTCATTAAGAATGAATGCATGTCATCGATCATATTATTATGACAACACCGTAAAGTTTCCAGCTGTTCATTAAAGATACGTCGCGTCGTCTTGTTGCTGCTACACCAAAATCCTCATTCATAGATATATCTCCCCAAATATACAAGAGTTGAACTTGAGACCTGTCATAGACGAACGTAGCTCATAAAAAACCTGGGCCCAGTTACCCATGAACGGGAGGGGGGGGGGGCATCAGTTGCATATCTAGACCTAAATATCCTCGACTATACCAGCTTAGAGTTTCATTCCAGTCACGGGCCAAAAACTTGACTCATGGGCAAATTGGGCCCACTTAACCATGAACGGGGAGGGTAGGGGCCAGGGGGTGGTTCAACTCCACATATAGATCCCCAACCCTATGATCCAAAAGCACAAAGGAATTTCATCGCCCTATCTCCAGTTATTGTCAAGTTGAAATCATTAAAAATGGGCAACCTGGGCCCAATTGCCCCTGAACCAAGTGGGGGTGGGGATAGGGACCCGCAAAAATGAAAAAGAGACCCCAATACTCACAAACCTACCAAGTTTCAACTTGATACCTGTTGATTCCTGTCACGGGTAACGAACTTTACTCCTGGGCAATCTGGGCCCATTTGCCCATGAACGTGATGGGTGGGGGAGGTGCAACTTTAAAAGTAATGTCCCAGCCCTAGGGTCTACATGTACAAGGAATTTCATCGTCTTATGTCCAACTCTGGTCAAGTTATGAACATTATTCACTGGGCAATCTGGGCCCATTTGCCCCTGAACCGGGTGGGTGTGGGGGGTCGGACCCCCAAAAGGCACAACTAGACCCCAGTCCCCATCAGCGTACCAAGTTTGAACTTGATACTTGCACTGGTTCACGAGTTATGAGCTCCACAAAATACGGTGAAAACCGGAAACCGGAAACCGAAAGCCGAAAGCTGCTAGAGCGCTCGCAATAGTGGATTGTTCCAAGGAAAACTCCACTAAAAACAGAAAAAAAGCAAAAGGTTTGTGTGCCGGGAGTAGGACTCGAACCCACGATCTTTGCCTCAATAGCCTTTTGATACAAAGAAATACAATGTATTTCAACAGGGTTGCCACCGGTAGTACAATTATGCTAATTATAGAACTTTCTTTTTACTTTGGCAGCAGATTTTAAGAAAAAGTAGTTGTCAGGTTTTATTTCCAAGGTGACTATGACCCAGCAACACGTTCTGAGTACTTTTCTTGTTTGATATTACTTTTTTCCTTTTGCATAGTGAATTTATTTTAGTAAAGTGGCAACCCTGTATGTTGATAACACAGACAATCGCGAACTTTTACAGTGCATGAGTGCGTAACTACAGTGCATAAGGGGCAAGGCCCTGCCAGCTAGCTCTGGGAACAATAAGGAGGGCTTTCGAGATAACAAAGATGGGGGGTCCTGTCGACAATAAGTCCTTGTACATTTATCTAAGCCCCCCAGGCCGGTTTGATGGCCGAAAGTTGCCTAGTCAAGTTTACTGTTCCTTTAACTCCCAGCAAACTAGCCTATTTTTGTTTGCTATGTAAACTCAGTATAAATGTACTTTGCATCTGCTTTACCCTGTATGACCCCTTTTTTTGCCAGACAGCTCTGTGGTTTATTAGGTAGTCTTGGGATCGCAAAAAGGCACTTTGATTATCAGTGTTTCCGAAAAATGTGTTTCTTCTTCTTCTTCTTTAAGACAGAAGCCCTGTTCTGGTTGGCAGTGAAAAATGTCTTGCAAGCGAGAAAACGCGGCATACCTTCCAGGTAATGAAACTTTCTTTCTACTGATACTTCAACCAAAAACGACTTCAAAAGCATAGGTCCTATACCATCTTCTTGGCTATTCAACGCGTCAACCCTCTCCTTCTCTACCATAAACAAGACCAAAGGTTCCGATGGGATCCCAAAACTTCGATATCTGATCCAGACAATTAGGTTTTGTCTTCGTCAGATCCGGTCTTAGCCAGACTCTATGAACATTTATACTCTTAAAATTTAGAAACAGATTAAGGCCAAACAGCTAGTCATTAAGAAAACCAAGTTCTGATATGGATTCAGCTTGTGTGTTTACCCCTATAAGTCGATTGAAACGATCCTGGCTTACTTAATTCTGCGAATTTTCCGGTTTCTGGCGGAATTCCAGAACTACTTGTCCGACGAAAAACTAAAGCTCAAAAACAAATTCAGCGCATCTAGTTACCCCTATTTCCAACATCTAGTAAACTTCAAATAAAAAATTAACTTGTCACAAATTTTCCGGTTTCAACCGGATTCCGGACGAACTATGTCAGGCAAAAAAATTATTGTCATGTACGGATTCAGCATCTCGTCTTACCGCTAAATCGGACATCTAATCAACTTCAAATAAAACTTTTACTTTTAACAAACTTTCCGGTTTTGGCCGGATTCCGGGCGAACTACTTGTCTGGCGAAAAAACAGTTTTCATATTCTTGTTCAGCATGCATTCTTACCCCTATATCGAACGTCTAATCAACTTCAAATAAGACTTCCTCTTTTAACAAACTTTCCGGTTTTGGCCGGATTCCGGGCGAACTACTTGTCGGGCAAGAAAATGGTTTTCATTTTCGTGTTCAGCATGTCTTCTTACCCCTAAATCAAACATCTAATCAACTTCAAACAAAACTTTTACTCTTAACAAACAATCCGGTTTTGGCCGGATTCCGGACGAACTACTTGTCCGGCTACATCTATACAGTTGGTATAGATGTAGATACACGAGCATATTTTACAGCTGCTACTATAATTATTGCAATCCCTTCAGGAATTAAGATTTTTAGTTGAACTGGCACATTACATGGAACTCGATTGACTTGAAGGGTACTTCATATTCGTGTTCAGCGTGTCTTCTTACCCCATAATCGACTATCAAATTAGCTGTTTAAAAATATTTTGCTTGCCCCTTAATTTGAACCCCCTCCCCCACCCCTAAATGTAGGGCTACAGGGCCCATCTACGAACTCGACCTTACTCTTGACCCAAAGAATGCTCACACCAAGTTTCATCAAAATATCTCATTCCCTTCGAGAGTTATCGTGCTTACAGACGGACGGACGGACGGACAACTTTTGCGATGTCATAGGTATCCCTCCACTTACGTTTTAGGATCCCAAAAAAAACTTCAATATACCTTTGCAGCTCTGGCAGAATCTCATTTGGACAGGTAAGTTCAATCTCTCCACTGCCCCAGGCCAGCAAAGGGAAAGGTAATCGAATGATGTCCCTGATTAGGGTCCAACCAAGGCAAGATAATTAGTGTGGACCCAATAGGGACACTGTGATATTGAAACCGAGTCTACGTGCCCCAAAGTGATACACTGCATAGAGAATTAAGTTAAGGACAACAAAAGTTCATCAAAGGAAAGAGCGAAGGGTTGGAAATTTGATAGCTCTCCGTATATAGAAAATACAAACTGATTTCCAGAGTTATTTTTTGTTTTTGTTTAGTGTGGGTATGTGCTTTATACCAACAATAAAAATATTACACATACATCTGACATGTCGCGACACTTCCACTCACCAAATATTCATAATATTACCTGTATCCCGTTTCACAAAGATAAAATAATCAACGAGAAGTTGAAAATAAATAATCAACGAGAATTAAAGAGAAGTAAAACAAAAGAGAAAATGTGGAAAATCGTCATTGGCAATTGAGAAAATTAATACGCAGGTTTAGAAATGAAACAGACAAGTGCCAACTAGAATTTTTCAAGAATTTTAGTTTTTGTATGGCTAAAAGCTAATCGTTTGTCATTGAATGCCGCAAAAACAAAATTTATCATTTATAGTAGAATTGGTCATAAAGCAAAAGGAATTTCAACAATAACTGATCAGGATACAGATATTCAAATTCAAAGGGTAACTTCACTCCGGTATCTGGGTATAATTATTGATGAAAATCTATCGTATAAAGAACATTGTAATAGATCACGGGTTAAAGTTGCCCAAGGAGTTGGTATAATGAGGAGGTTCCAGCATTTTTTCCCGTATGAAATTCTCCGCCTGATTTATTTTGCTCTGGTACATTCTCATCTTACGTATCTTACGTAATTTTTTATCTTACGTCCCCTTATATATTTGGCAACATTCAAACTCCATGTGAAACCGATACAGACTCTTCAAAACCGTGCTCTTCGAATTTTACAAAAATATTTACCGTCCCCTTCTTCTTATCCTAATAAAACCCAAACCGAAACTCTATATTTGTTAACTAATATTTTGCCTGTTTCAGAATTATTCACTCTTCATTCTTTTTTATTTAAGATAAAATATGACCGGTCGGAACTGCCTTCGTATTTTCGTTCGAGTAATTTTTTCCCTGACCAACCCGACCATGATTATGAAACCCGTCACAAATGGAAGATTCAGCACATTAAATTAATCACTGAGAGATCGCGGTTCTCACCATATTTTTCGATCATGGGATCATGGCGTCTTTATCTACAATATATTGACTGCAGCAAATCTCTTCCAAATATTAAGAAACAACTTCATTCTATACTTATAAATAAATTCAAGAACCAATGATAAATTCAAATTTAAAGTAAATCGTTAACTATTAAATTTTTTGGGTGGATTCCTCATAAGTTGCCGGCCATTGATTACCCTTGCTTGCGCATCGTTGTTTTTTTTTTTTGTTGATCTTTGCCGAGTGTCGGTGTGTTTGAGGGGCGGGTTCCCGTCTAGTGGTGAGTCATGGAATTTATTTATTTATATGATTGTTATATGTTAAATAGATTTGTTATTTTATTGTACCGGGTTTTGGTCAATCGACCTCGTGTCTCCGGCTTAACCCCATGTATTGATTATTTTATAATGAAGCGTAATTAAACCTTGAACCTTGAACCTTGAACCTTTACATTCGTCACTTCGACCCTTCTAAAGTTAAGACCCTAGGCTGCTTAGATTGCTTGGGAAGATGTTCGAAAATTTATAATAAAAGGGTACTGCAAAAAGACTGATCGATCTACTTACACCGTGTTTAAGATTACACCGGTGGAACAAGCTGTCAGGTTTGCCTTGGACATCCCACACCTTTCCCCCCTTCACATGCTGAAACAATTAAGAAGGCCTCAAACACGCCGGTTCTGCTTGAAGCCCAAACCCCAGCTTCTCTGTTCAAATCTGTATGCAAGCTTCTAACTTATACCGTAGCATATTTGGGTTCCGGCTCCCCCCTTCCCCCGCGACCTCACCCGGACATAGTCCCCCACCGAAGCCTTCCCGGTACACCCCCCGGACCCCCACCCGGTACCAAATCCCTCGGGTACCAAAACCCCCTCACACAGTGATATTAAATGCAATCTAATTAAAGTTTAACTGAAAAGCCAACTAATATTTGTATCATTTAACTGACCACACTGCATTACTTGGCTTGTGTAAACGGATTTTTTTTTCTTTTCACTATTTGCTCTAGTATGATGTTCAGAGTATCTACGACCGTCCTCACAACACAAAATTCTAGTATGACGCGGAAAATTTGAATTTCAATACAAACGCGGCTTTCAGTGGCCAGTGATCAGCTCGCGGACGGTAGCTCACTGCGTGAACACTTATTTTTCGTAAATCGATTTTGTCAAGCGTACAAAACAGGTACAAGCGCATAGACGTACCACAAATCCGGCAGGGAAATTCCACTATTTGAAAATTGATTATTCGTGATTAGCGGAGCAACGAAGTGACGCATTTTCATCCGATCTTCGAGCCTCTTTAAATGAATAAGTGATTGGTAACTGGACTGTTCTACTTCAGCCCTTTTTCAGTTAAACTTTAACGAAAAGCACAAATAGAGCCGAGCGGCCAGCGAGTCACGCGTTTACATTTAACTTGCGTGCTAGGGAAAATTCTAAAGTGCTCGCGGCTCAAACTAAAGTTTTTAATAAAATTTCTAATTTCCTACATATTTGCATTGGGGGGGGGAGGGGGATTTTCGCCTAGACCCAGTGTATTTAACTACACGATTATCTTATCCCATGGTAGCCGTGTATTGTGTTATACCGCGTTGTGCCTAGTTCATCACCCTACCGCGTATTGCCTCGTGGTGTTGACACGAATTAAAGCGAATGTAAGTGCCGTAGCTGTAAAGTTAGTTTAATCAAGTACGAGATCTACAGCTGGAAAGAATAAAAGTAAATTATTGCAACCAAGCGTTCTGTACCAGGGAAAAGAAGTGCATCCATCATATCATCATAAATAATAACGAAAAACGACGACCTTTCACTTCTTTCAGCTTGTTCATTGCAGAGTCTCTAACCCCTTTCCTCACCTCCCGTTACTCTATTCCATTTTACTGCGACGCCGGAATTCCATAATTCCTTCCATTAGCAAAATAAATCATAAATGAATAATTAGCAATGAGGTGTTGGTGAATTTTAAATATGCTCCAATAAACACTTCATCCTTACGAACATTTTGACGTATTCTTTCATTTTTATTACCTTTTTCGCTGGATTAGTTGTCTGATCTGGTAACAGGATGGACCGCAGCAGAGAGTTGGCTTGTATAAAACAAAAGCCGAACGCTTAATATAAATAAGTACAGGTTCCGGTACGGACTATATAGAAACCATCAAGGTATAATAATCACAGTGAACCTACGAGAACAGTCAAAGTATGCCTTCCTTTGGAACCTAAGCGGAACAAGAGGTGGAAGCTCACCTGGCACTTACACTGGTTTGCCGAAACTCAGCACTGGACATTGTCTTGCAAAGAGCTATAAGATGGTCTGCTTGTCTGATGAATGCTTGCTTAAAGAACCTGTTTTACCTATAATACTAATGAACCTACTTCCACAATCGCTCCATCCATCCTCAAAACCCGGATACTCAAATTTCATATAAATCATTCTAACCCCCTTAACGAAACCTAAATTATTTTTTCACTTGCCTTGTTTTGCTACACCGATGCGTTTCCTGGTTTCTACGCTTGTTTGCGAGAAGCTCATTCATCAGAAAAAACGGTTACGTAAATTTGTCCGTGTTTTTGCTAGAAGTTAATGGGCCTCGAATATTTTGTTGAAAGTAGAGCCTAGTTACAGAATACTTAACTATTTTAAAGCACTGGAACATCAAGAGTAGGATAAATAGTGAGAAGGGTCCTTTAACTTTCTAAGATCCAAAACGAAATTTAGGGACTGGCGTCATATATCTGTGCCCCTATCTGTGTATTCGCCCGTCTGCTTGCGACCTTGACATCCCGGACGGATATTTTGGTGAAAGTGCGTGACAAAGCTCTCCAGCCACTTTAGTATTCCAGAATTTTGGAGATAACCGACAAATTTGGCTGCTTGAGTTTTTAGTCTTTAGGGTTAGAAAATATAAAAAAAAGTTTGACATTAAAGTGGGATAGTGGTTATTGAGAGTGGTTAGTGACGTTGGGTTAAACCAATAGGCAAATTTTGTATTAACGCCACTCAATCTAAAACAAGAATAAATGGACAAGAAAAAGAATCTCCACAGAAAAAGCTCTCCGGTCACTGATACCAATAAAAATTGACCTGCCGAGTTTCATCTTCTAGCATGTAGGACCCCGTTTTGGTGTCACACACATCGGATCCGGCTGGAACCGGATCCGGAACCTAGCAAATTTCGTCTGACCTTTTCCTATATTATGGATCAAACGGTCAGGCATATGCAAGCAATAGATTCCTCCGCAAGAGCAGAAGCGCAGTGCATCTGTTTCTAGTATTCGTGCATGGTTTAAAGGCCTGCAAACCTTGGCAAACTGGGTGAAAAGCTAATGCGGTAGCTACCGCCCATTGTGCCTTAATCGGAAATACTAAGCCATTGGTGAACAAAGAGAAGAAAGCAAACACGAACAAGAAAGAGGTGTAATCTGACGAAATGTGTCATCACAGAATGAGTCTTTTATACCACTGCTTTTCTTAAGGTTTCGTGTGGTTCCTCATGATTTTCTAAGGGCCAATCCTCTCATGGCTTCTTAGCCAAATGGATCAAAGGTTTTTCAGGATATTCTATGGAATTTTTTTCTGGGAAAAGCCTTCCTAGGGATCGTCCAGCTCGAGCAAGGAATCTTGTACTAGTTCTGGGCACGACTAGAGCAAAATAACACTAGGAAGTAGTGCCAAGACCTATCCTTTCCATGCTTGGCAAACGGGCCATACTCATAGCGCTGCCCACTAGGCTTGCGGCATTTAAAGCGAGACAAACTTGTGGGTTTAGAAATTTGTAGTAAAGCTAAGATGTGGTCTGCGCACATCGAGGAAACAGCGGAAGTTTTATCTTTCTTTTTGCTATGTTCAGAATACGAAGTTATTGGAGCCAGCGCTGGTGCACGGCTGATTGAGTTTCAGTCGGGACGTTCACTAGCACTGGTGGTTCGGGACGTTCACTATCACTAGTGGTGCTAGTATCGCTGCTGTTCAAGTGTGTGTCACTTTTTCCAAGTTTTGGTGCTACTCCCAGAGCAAAATAACACTAGGGAGTATCGCCAATACTTGACAAGATTGACACACACTCTAATAGCAGCGATACTAGCACCACTAGTGATAGAGAACGTCCCTATGGAAACCTATTCGGCCGTTCACCAGCGCAGGCTCCGATAACTTCACATTCTGAACATTGCAAAAAAATGATACAGCCTCCATTCTTTCCTTGTTGTGTGCAGGCCACACCTTTGCTTTACTAGAGATTTCTAAACCCGCAAGTTTGTCTCGCTTTAAATGCCTCAAGCGCAGTGGGCGGCGCTACGAATATGGCCCGTTTGCAAAGCTTGGAAAGAATAGGTCTTGGCGCTACTCCTTAGTGCTATTTTGCTCTGGCTACTCCCTAGCGTTATTTTGCTCTAGGCACGACACAGAGCAAAATAACACTAGAGCAGAGCAAAATAACATTAGGGAGTAGCGTCGAAACCTATGCTTGCCTTGCTTCGCAAATAGGGCATATTCATAGCGCCGCCCACTACGTTCGCGGCATTTAAAGCGAGACTATCTTTCGGATTTAGAAATTTCTAGTAAAGCTAAGATTCGGCCTCCACCCATCGAGGAAACAGGGGAGCTAGTATCTTTTTTTTGCAGTGTTCAGGATACGAAATTATTCGAGCCAGCGCTGGTGCATGACAGATTGGGACGTTCACTATCGCTGGTGGTGCTAGTGTCGCTACTATTCGAGTGTGTGACACTTTTTTCGAGGCTTGGCGCTACTCTCTAGTGTTATTTTGCTCTGCACTAGAGAGTAGCGCAAAGACTTGAAAAAAGTGACACACACTCGAATGGCAGCGACACTACCACCACTAGCGATAGTGAACGTCCCTACTGAAACTCAATCGATCATGCACCAGCGCTGGCTCCAATAACTTCATATTCTGAACAGAGCAAAAAAAACATACAACCTCCCTTGTTTCCTCGATGTGTGCGAACCGCATCTTAGCTTTAGTAGAAATTTCTAAACCAGCAAGTTTGTCTCGCTTTAAATGACGCAAGAGTAGTGGCACGAAGTTGATCACACTCTTGTCAAAGAAAAACCTCGCCCCTGAAGGCGATTAAAGACCATCAGACCTTCCTTAATGCTATCTCTTTATCTCCAACGGCCCTTCAACCCATGTATCAAATTCTTCCCTACTCAGGCCCGCATTAAAAAAAAAACTTGCCATGAATGCTTGCGATGATGGCGCTATAGTAGCCTAAAGATCCTGGCGAGAAAGAAAAGAACTAAACAGTTATTTTAAGTTCCTATGAAAAAGGAGTTAAAGGACATCTCGCACTATTTACTATTTGTATTCTGAAATAGTTGAATACTTTAAAACTAGGCTCTGCTTTACCCACGGGCCCGGGCTTTGGCTATTTCATGCCTTTCTCCGGACCCGTTGACTAGCAAAAGACTAACAAATTTAGATAGCCGTTTTTGGGATCCCAAAACGTTAGCGACTGGATAGCCTACCTATGACTTCGTAAAAGTTGTCCGTCTGTCAGCACAATAACTCTCGAAGGGGCTGAGATATTTTGTTCAAACTTGATGATAGGATTCTTTGGGTCACAGAACAGTGACCCGAAGTTCGCAGATGGGTTTTGTAGCCCTATATTTAGAAGTGAGGGGGGATCTGAACTTTAACTTCTTTCCGTACAAGTAGATCGGCACAACTAGTTTCAAACAAGCGTTTTGAAATTAATTACTCGAAAATAATTATGACATAAGCATCCAGGAATAACCGTGAGCACAACATATCTTTACTATAACAAATACTCTTTATTTATACTCTACAAATTTTTCACATAATTCACATTTTGTTCCACACAACAGAAACAGGCATCTACTCGAAAACTTAAAAAAAATAAACTTTAACGAAATAAAATGAAGATACCGGAAAAGTATAACACATACCCGGATTATGATCGGCTACAAACTACAGATTTTTCAACAGCGACACTCGCTGTCACCCGGTCGGATGGACTCCTCTTGTTCTACATCCCCGAGTGAATAACCCCTCGATCTCGAAACGCAAGCTGCAACTGGCCTATCTTTAACTCCTAGTCTCCAGCTTTATGCATACTACAAACTATAGGAGCAATTCTCTGTGCCTACAACTAATTTTGGTGTTAAGGTAGAAACAAATGTTTACTTCAGACTGCGTTCCAACCTTCTAACAATACGTACGAAAAGCTACCACCGTGACTACAACCGACATGATTATCAGAAACCGTTGCAACTCTCTAGGAATGGTTGAAATTGGTAACTTTTATAGCCACATGCTCCAGAACATGGTGAGTGGTTTCGGGAGATAAAAATAGAGATTAGTCGAATACCATTATTTACTTAAGACCGTTTTCAACAAAACTATAATTTTCGAGTAATCCTAGCTTGACTTTACGGCGTTAAAAGTTACCGACTGTCTCCACTTCGTCTAGTTTTTGCAGCTGTCACGGGTAACTCCGTAGTTCCTACCGTTAAAAGACTAGAACACAGCGTAATAGACAACTGATAAAACCGAAAAATCTGATGACTGGGTACTGACACTTCGAATGTTAACAAAAGGTTCGAAAGCTAACCTTGTTTTACCAAGGATTCACAAATCAAGTCTGGAGTAATACAACTACTATTGGAAGCTACGATACAGCGACTTAGGCAGTGTGTAAGAGAGTAGATTTCTCATGATTTGGACAGAACGTTCGGTTCCATAATCAATTCCGTACGGAAAAGTAGAGATTTTTTCAACTTCATTGTGAAAGTGAAGGAAAATCCGGCCGAAAAAATACCTGATTATCAATATGCAACATCAACTTTTTCTTCCGGGACGTCGCAATCCAATCGCCGCACTAGAGATAATATGATGGGGACAGGTGAGATGAAAAGGATCTGACGGTCGTTTTATTTGAAGTTCATAGTACAGCAGGAGCGGATGGCGAACTTTAAGTAGCCGTTTTATTCCTGGCAGACTACGTCAGAAGGTACGCTGAACAACACCCTGCCTCAGCCAGCGTACAAACTAGCGGGTCCGCTGGCACTCAGCAGGCGGCCCGCTGGCAAATAAAACGACTTCGGGCATCCCGCGCATTCCCAGCGTACGGCCCACTGGCGAATAAAACAACAACGAACAGTCCGCTGTACTATGAACTTCAATTAAAACGCAACTCTGAACGTCTAGCTGTCCTCATCACTACATAGAAAGTCTTCCGAGGAAAATCGGGTCGTAAACCCAAAACATGTGCTCAGTCCAACTAGCTCGTAATGCGTCACATACTCCCGCTTCAATTTTTTGCGTCGAACAGGAAGTCGGGAATAGCTCTTAATAGTGCGAACACAGGATTAGGATTTCTCTTCCCGATTATCTGCACTTTCATCATCAAAAGAAATAAGCAAACGAGATTTTCTGTGATCAACTAGTTTTCTGGCGTGATCACCTAGTTTTCTAGGAGAAATATAATTTCGGTTGCACTTCCGGCAAACCGTCCGCGCATTTCATCTTAAGAGGGATCACTAGCTGATAAAGAAAAAAATTTAGAAAAATCTCTCAACTCTTCCATACGGAATTGGTGATGGCGCGGAAATTCCAACCGGAATTCCAATCCGGGAGCACCCGATCCGAACTTCTGTCCAAAGCACAACTCTTACTCTAAGCTATTCACACTCACACCAAGGCCCTATGCAATACTTATCTTCTGACTTACAGACAACTTTCTTAACCTAAAACTGTCATATGTCATTCAACGACTGCAGTTCCAACTCTTTCCACTACGTAGTTGCTTTAACTTTTAAGCAAATTCGTTCCAAAGGAGAAATCTTATGTTAATTCCTCGGGCGGTTTAGCGCTACTTAAAAGGCGTCAGAGCGACAGCGTATTTTATCACCTTCACTAAAGAATTTAGTGCTAATATCACTGGATCACTTCGTGTTAACGTGAATTATCTCTCTAGTCCATTTACAGTCAAATTAGCTGGATCCCGGCAGGCTCCAAGACTTGAAGATGATGCCATATTTATGACGGACCTAGCGAAAAATGTTAAAGTAAGTGATGAAAAAAGAGCGGGGTGTCCCCTTAGAGAGGAAGGAGATACAGCTCTCTGTCTTGGAGGATGGAATGATGACTGAACAAAGCAGAAGCGTCATTTCGCGGAAGCCAAAGCGGGGAGGTAACGGCGTAGTCCTGGGCCCTCTTCGCATTCTTGAACGTACATCTTCCATAGGTGAGACCCAAAATACTTGACTGATTAAAAATATACGAAAGAAAAGTAAGAAAAGCATTCACGAGCACTACTGTAAACAAATTTTGCAGAGTATATTCGGCTTTGTGGCTAGTCAACTAGTGGTTTTTCATAGTTAGCTCTGGTCCCCCTAGTAAGTCCAGTCGGTAAGATACGAGCTAAGCATCCTCCAGCAAAATACGAAGCACATCAATCGCCCAATTTGAACATTAGATCCAGGGTGAAATTGTGGGGGGGGGGATGCGTGATTTCCTAGATTTCACAACCTTCTTTCTTTGGGATGTTTGGCCGCTAAATAGGTTTCAAAAGACAAGATGCAAAGCAAAGACTTTCCGAAAACTACTTTAAATGTACCTTAAAAATAACAATTAAATTTTGAATCTGTGTATACCCCGGGATCGCTTTCTCGGCCTTTTGGCTAAGATCAAAGTGTAGTATATCCGGGATTGCGGCCCAAAACCGATCCTTAAACGCCCCCTCAGGTTTACTGAAACGACGCCACTGTGGGACGCTTTTATCAAGCAAAGGTAATTCGCAATAAAAACTCTGTTGGAAACTCGGCCTGAAGTACATAGGAAATTAGCACAAAAGGAAAGGAAGGAGCTCATGCAAAAGATGCATCAACATTTTTTTGTCACCACCGGACTCATCGAATATTAGCATCCAAATTTCGCATCAGGCTCTGAGGGACCCCAGGTTTTTCAACAGAAACAAAGGAGGGGAATAGTTAGTGCAAAAGAAGCACCAACATTTTTTCAGCTTAAAGCACACCTCGCACTATTTACTGTTTATGTTCCAACATTCAAAACTATTTTAATACTGTAAAACTAGGCTCTGCCCAAAACTTTGGCTGAATTAAGCCTTTCCCCAGGCCTATTGACTTCCAGCAAAAACTCGGCAAGATTCAGATAACCGCTTTTACGCATCAATAGCATGATACGCGAACACCCGTACGGAGCATAATGCGCATGGAAACTACTGAATCGCGGCAAGTGCAAAGGTTAGTGAGGGGTCGTTATTTTCAACTTACCACTCAGACGAGAAAGTCAGAAGATCTGGTACGAGGAGCCTTTCTTTACTTTAAGATCACAGACGAATACAACACAAAAACAGTATGGCCCAATAACGACCGGTCTTTGTCCGTTCATCTTTGAAAGAGGAATCTAATCTCAAAGCTCGGCTTATCATTTTCTTGATCATACAAGGGACTTGCTAATCATGAGAAATAAGCCTGAAATAACTTTTAACTGAATTTAGAAGTAAGAACTCAAATGTCAGAGCCTCGTAAAAAGTCCCGGACCCTAACGACAGAGCCTCACAGATAAATCTAAACAAAGCCGAAGACTTGAGATGAAGATGGGAAGGGCGTCCTTGAGATGGAAACGTTGCCAAAGGTCGCAGGTTAAAATCCTGCCCTCGAAGTCTTTCTGTCAAGTTCGGTGCCTAGACACTCCAACAGGTGAACCTAGGTGGTTGTTAAGCTTAACTGATTTGAGCTTGTGAGAGAAGCGCTGGGAGATTTATGAGAAAAAACAGGTACAGGTAATTTTTTCGTTAACATATAAAATAAAACTATTATTATTATTAATTGAAAAAAAAGGCGCAAGCCTCTACACAATCCTGCGAAAATTACCAACACTGGCATCGATAAAATTTCAAAACCAGGCGTTTGTAGACCGTTCTAGTATTATGTGTATTTTGTTGTAGTTGCTTTTGTTTAGAGTTATTTACTTATCTTTTCGTCAATGTTATTTACTTATCTTTTCGTCAATGTTGTCGTGACTTTTAAGTGTTAATTTATGTAAAAGCCGGCCACTCATCCGCCACCCTTCCGCCACTCTTCCGCCACCCATCCACCACGCGCGCCACCCTTCCGCCACGCGCGCCACCCGCCACCCGATGTACACCGATTTTGAGAGTGGGCAACCCCTCGGAGTGGGTAAATGATGTGACGAGAGAAGGTTGTCAGTGAAAGGTGAAAAAAAAAATCACTGCACAGGCCATGAGTCTTCTTAAATAGGATTTTTTTTAATCTGTTTGAGTAAAAAAAAAAAAGTCGAAACTGAAAATTTGAAATTGAAAAACTTACCGGTTGTGCGTAAGGTGACTCTTGACTAGGTGTCCTGCCGCAAGTGCCGCCATTAAGGAAAGCTCGCCTGCCATAACAGTGGCGCAAACTACTCGTGCCAGCTGGCACGCGTTCTCACCAGGGTTGGTAGGGTGGGCACCTATTAACATAACCTTGTTAGATTTAATGGTAAAACAAAGAAACGGCAAGTGGGCTGCTGGCCAGCTTTGCGGAAGGGACGAGGAAGGTTATAAGTAGTGAACTGAAAGGCAAAAGTGCTCATACAGGATCTGAACCCACGACCTTTGGCTTACAAGGCCACTCAGCTACAGAGGTTCTTGTAAACATGGTTCTCAAACCACTACAACAGTCAAATAGAAGCGGAATACAGGAACAGCGACCCCGCGAAAGGAAAATTCGTCTAAGCAAGGATTGGGTAATATTACGTAAAGACGGAATGGTGTGCAAGGGACTTTTACCGTGACCAAAAGTAAATTTGAACTTTTAACAGTTTAGAATGGTTCGCTCCTTGGAAGAGTTCACAGAATTTTGGGAGGAAAAAGAGGCTTGTTTTTGGGACGTGTAGGCTACTTCCAATCTCCCGGAATCTTCAAGGGCAAAAATAAACAGGCAATACACAAATAAACGCGCAAAGAGGGCTGGGTTGCCACGCAGTTGACATTTTTCGTGCTCCTAAAGATCGGAAAAAGGTTTCCTTTTCTTAATAAGAAAATAGTATAAAAAATAGGAAATAGTAGCCTAATAACAGAAAATAGTATAAGAAAAGTATTGTTTTTTTTTTAAATGTATTGTTTGCGGCAATTTGATGATAATTATGTGAAAAATCACTAGTAGAATATTAACGCATGGAGAACACTGTTAGCTTCTCTAGCAAATATTGTGCTTTTAAAGGAAAAAGCAATCGTTTTTAGTGGAGTGTTCCTTGGAACAATCCACTATTGCAAGCGCTGTAGCAGCTTTCGGCTTTCGGTTTCGGTTTTCACCATATTTTGTGGAGCTCATAACTCGTGAACCAGTGCAAGTATCAGGTTCACATTTGGTACACTTGTGGGTATTGGGGTCTAGTTGTGCCTTTTGGGGGTCCCACCCCCCACACCCACCCGGTTCAGGGGAAAATGGGCCCAGATTGCCCAGTGAATAATGTTCATAACTTGACCAGACCTGGGCACAGGACGATGAAACTCCTTGTACTTGTAGATCCTAGGGCTGGGAAATTGCTTTCAAAGTTGCACCTCCCCCACCCACCCCGTCCAAGGACAACTGGGCCCAGATTGCCCAGGAGTAAAGTTTGTTACCCGTGACAGGAATCAACAGGTATCAAGTTGAAACTTGGTAGGTTTGTGAGCATTGGGGTCTCATTTTGCTTTTTGCGGGCCCCAAACCCCACCCCCACTTGGTTCAGGGGCAAGTGGGCCTAATTTGCCCATGAGTAAAGTTTTTGACCAGTGACTGGCATCATACTCTGAGTTGGTATAGCCGAGGATATTTAGGTCTAGATATGCAATTTGACTGGTCCCGACCCCTCCCACCACCCTCTCACGTTCATGGGCAGCCGGGCCCAGATTTCCCATGAGTTAAGTTCGTCTATGGCACGTCTCAAGTTCAACTCTTGTATACTTGTGGATATTTATATATGTACAGATGCGGATTTTGGTGTAACAGCAACAAATAAGACCACGCGGCGTACTTTTCTCTTCAATGATGAGTTGGAAACTGGACGGTTTTGTCATATGACCGATGATATGCCGATCTTAATGAAGTTGTGACAAGGGTGGTATCAGGCAAAAAACGATTTGGTTTTATTACACTTGTTATTACCTTGCTAATGAAAAAGGGGTTTAAGTGTCGGACTGGCTCAGTGTTGAAACATAGACCGTTCTTGCAAGATTTTGAAGATCTTTTTTGGATTCCTAAATGCAGTTTTTTTAAGCTTTTAAACTGGGATGATTTCAAATTAGGTTATTTCAATATTTTTTGGTTACTGGGGATGTGAAATATCTTGATGTTTGTATATAAGATGTGATAAACATTTTACTTTCACACTCCACGTCTGAGCACTTGCGCACTTGTATTACCTTGCTAATGGAAAAGAGGTTTAAAGGGTCGGACTGGCTGGCAGACCATTCAGATTCAGTGTTCTGATTCTCTGATCCAGTGTTAGAACTCATGCTGTTCTTGCACGATCTCTTTGGATTTATACTTGCGGTTTGTTTACATTTAAAGCTTTTAAAGTCGGATGATTACAAATTAGGTTATTTCAATACTTGTTCGGTTATTGGGGATGTGAAATGTCTAGGTTTTAACGCTGTTTGTATATAAAATATGATAAACATTTTACTTTCACACTCCACGTCTGAGCGCTTGCGCACTTGTTTTTAATGCTATACTTCTAGGAAAAGTGTCAAAAGTAAAACTTTCGTGCTACCAGTGGCAACCCTGACAGAGGGTTCGTGCAGCTTCACGGAAAAAAGTGTGAGAACACTTGCAATATTTAACTGCGGTTTTCTGTTTAGTTGCATTACTATTTCAGTGACCGTACGGTGCATTAGTGTCAAAAGTAAAACTTTCGTGCTACCAGTGGCAACCCTGACAGAGGGTTCGTGCAGCTTCACGGAAAAAAGTGTGAGAACACTTGCAATATTTAACTGCGGTTTTCTGTTTAGTTGCATTATTATTTCAGTGATCGTACAGTGCATTGCCTGTTATGTTAATATATAAATTATGTTTAGCACTATTCCATGAAGGAGAAACGGTAGTAGTTTATCGATGCACAGAACATCGAACAGGCTGGCGAGTCTCAAACTCCCACCGCTGGTGTATTGCCGTTGGTGTAGTGATATGCTTTTACGTGGTGGCCATTTAGGGTGTTTGCGAGATTTCTGAGACACGGATACTTGTTAGGTTGACTGATGCAGTCCCCACCCTCCTACTGGGGGGGGGACTGGATCATATTTATGTACTTCCAACCAATATAACTCATACTACTACACCACTCGTAAACACACTACTTGTGAACTGAGCGAATACACAAATATTGTTGTCCGACATGCATGGTTATTATTGCTTATTTCTTAAGAAATCAAATAACTCATAGAATTTCGAATGTACTACTATGCCCTACATCTGCAAGTAAGCGCTTTCAACGAAGGAGGGACGATCCCTTATTCTTTGACTTCCATATCGCTCGAGAGATTCGGCACAGATTCCGGAACCCTGTTCTCCAACGAGGAGCTCCGACTATCCAACACACTTGTTATCTCCGGCTATGCAAGGTACTTGTACAAATCTGGTCGAAAAGATTCTGGATTTTACCACTCATACAACGACCCAAAGTCATCTCCGGCTATACAACATACTTAAACAAATTTGGTAGAAAGAATTCTGTATTGTGCCACCCCGACGATGACCCGAAGTTCTCTCAGTGCATTACCAATTCTCGACCACACAGAAACTCTTTCAGAATTATTTCCGGGAACAGAAAACAGCGATTTGTCCTGGTCTCAGTCAGTACGGAAACGAGTAATCAGAGTGCCTTGCGGGGATGCCGCCGTGCGCGGCGCGGCAGAATAAAAGAGGAGAAATGAAACCAGTCAGGAAATGTATCACTCCAGCGGCAGTTCTCTAAAAGCATTCTTAATGTCAAGGGGTTCCGCTGATTAAGAATGGGGTGGTGGGAGTCAATGGGTTGGAAGGAGAGGGGTAAATAGGGGATAAAAGCGGTTTGTGGAAGCCCTATATCTATGATTACAGAAGGATGTTCGGGCTAAAATGCGGATGATTTCGTCACTACGACGTCGGGGAACTGATGGATATATGTGCTACAAAGGCCTATCCAAAGGGAGGGAGCGACCACCTCCCCGAGACATACAAAAGTAAGCGTTTATTTCATAGGTCTTGACCACTGATCTAGGTTCTTGTTTCACTGTTAGGTATGGGGAGATTGGAAGTAGCCTACACGTCCCTAAAACAAGCCTTTTTTCCTCCCAAAACTCTGTGAACTCTCCCAAGGAGCGAACTAACCATTCTAGACTTCTCAAATTCAATTCAAATTTACTTTTGGTCACGGTAAAAGTCCCTTGTACGTACGAAATAAGTCCGACCTACTGGGAGAACTCCCGTCCCCGAAATAAATTTCTGGATACGGTATGCTACTGTCGCACAACAAATCCACAGACATTTAGTGAGAAAGGGAGGAGGGTGCTAAATGGGTTCAATCCTTTAAGACTGGCTGTCTCGATTTCTGAGTACGTGACCAGAATCAAAACTGTGCAGGCAAGTTATCTACCAGATTGTTGTTCCCCGTCAAACTGAAGTGAAAAGAGCAAGAATATGATTTTACGCTAAATATCCTCTCCTTCTTTTACGAAAAACATCATAATTTTTAACGGAAATCTGGGCGAAAGATACCTTGCCTGTCAGTCACTATGCCAGTCATTCATTCTTTCTCTAAGCTCCAGCTATGTATTTCAATCACTAAATCTCAATTTATACAGAATTCATTTTCTATACCCAGAATCGCAATCAGTCTTTGTCAACCATGCACGTGCTTAAAGGACACCTGAATGAAGAGTACCAAGTATCATCCCTATCTGTATGACTTCCGTTAACATTCCCTGCAGAAAACCCAATCCAAATACGAAATAGTGTTTCCAAGCTATGATTTTTGCTCCATTTTGCATCTGTCCTTATTTCAGTACCGAAAATTTTTAGAAATGAACCAATGTCTCCAATCAACCCTTCTTCTGGAATATTTTTTAACCAGTTAAGCCCAAACGTATATCTAGAAGAAATTCCTATACGATCCGGCCAGCTCTTCCAATTGCTTAAGGAAGCCAAAGGTTCTGGGAAAAACGTCATCACCACATCAGTACAGGATGAAGACGGCAAAATCATCACGGTGAAAGACAGAGTGGTAGACCGCTGGAAAGAACACTTCCAGAGCCTTCTCAACCCCGTGTCACCACCCCCTGCGTCACCTCCATCCCCGCAGCCCCCCTCCTCGCCGCCTGACGCGTATCGCTCTGTTAATATTGACCCACCAGACCTCCTCGAGACCCAGTCAGCTATAAAAAAACTCAAAAGGCACAAGGCACCTGGACCTGATGCCATATCTGCTGAGCTCTTTATAGAGGGAGGTCCTCTGTTAACAGAGAAGTTGCACGGCCTGGTTGTAAAAATCTGGAATGAAGAACAGTTCCCCCAAGAGTGGCGTGATTCAAAAATCCTGCCTGTTTTCAAAAAGGGAGATGCCACCCAATGCAAGAATTACAGAGGAATATCGCTAATCTGCATCGCAGCTAAAATATTCACGATCATCCTCCTCAGCCGGTTTAGCTCCCACCGCAACTCAAGAACCAGACCGAATCAAGCTGGTTTCCGACCGGGCATGGGGTGCATTGACCAACTGTTCACTCTAAGGCAAATCCTGGAGCACAGAGCGAAACACCAGCAGTTCACGATCGGCGTCTTCATAGATTTCATTACAGCATTCGACTCGGTCCTTAGAGACGGCATCTGGTTAGCTATGACTGAAGATGGAGTTCCTGACAAGCTGATACGTCTGATCAAAGCGTACTACACTAACACTCGTGCCCAGATCCAGGTCAATGGAGAGCTCTCTGCAATGTTCCTCATAGAACACGGGGTAAGACAGGGCTGCGTTCTGTCGCCTGTACTCTTCAATTTCGTTATTGACTGGATTATGTCCAAGGCCATGTCTGGTTTTGCTGGAGTACAGGTCAGTCCTGGCTTCAACCTGAGCGACCTTGACTACGCAGACGACATTGGCCTCCTGTCTGGAACTGCCACAGAAGCCCAAGACATGCTCTCCGAAGTTGCATCCACAGCTCAGCCAATGGGCCTCAAAATCAGCATTCCGAAGACAAAGATCCTCATGTCCGACTCGTCCAACCAGGTTCAGTCTATCTACCTTCAACAAGAAGTAATCGAGGTGGTTGACGATTTCAAGTATCTCGGATCTCTGATTGACGCCAACGGGAGCAGCTCGACAGAAATTCAAACACGAATCGCTTCTGCAGCAAGAGTCTTCGCGCAGCTTAACATCTGCCTATGGCGGAAACGCCAAATCCGGCTGCGTACCAAAATCCGGATCTACCAGGCTCTTGTCAGATCGGTTCTCTTATATGGCTGCGAGTCCTGGACACTTAAAGCTTCTGAAGTACACGACCTCAACGTCTTCGACCACTCTTGCCTCCGGAGGATCCTTGGTGTCAGACTGTCCGACCGTATGAGCAACGCGGATCTCCGCCGATCATGCTCCCAACGCCTTGACATCGGGTCGATCATCAAGAGACGCCGGTTACGCTGGTATGGGCACGTCCAACGCCGCCCACCCGAAGCGCTTACCAAGAAGGCCCTCCACTGCCAGCCTCTTCCCGGGTGGAAGAAACGCCAAGGAGGACAGCGCAAAACGTGGCTCGCCTGCGTCAAGGCCGATCTAGAACCCATAGGAGGATTCCGCCGTTTTGGTAGGAGATGGGACGCAAACTGGCTTGATCTTACCCAGGAATGGACCGAAGACCGCCAAGGATGGTACTCTACTGTGGAACAACTCTTGGATGCCAGGGAAGGCTCGCAGCCTGTGTCCTGATACAAGTACAAGTACAAGTAAGTAAGAATTGCGCTTTTTGTCTTGGAGTCTGCATGTGCAAACCTCCAGAAACGAACATCCCTATTTTGAAAACGTCACGCTCAGGAGAAGAATGCTCTCCGTGGCCATGTCTGTAAATGCATTCTCCATGGTGTGTTCAAGTATGGTTTCTTTGTTCAGGTGTCCTTTAAGCAAAACAGTTTGGCCTCATCCAACCCCTTGACCAAATACGAGAATCCATCAGCAACTGACGTCAAATTACCTATATGTTTTCTTGTAATTACCACACGATTACTTTGGCAATGTCATTTGTAATTAATTTCCGTGACATGGGGATGTGAACTGATGCGATGAATTTGCCTTCGGGCGGGATCACTGTTCCTATAGCCGGCTTCTACCGGACTATTGTAGTGGTTTGCGAACAATGTTCACAAGCCCCTCGGTAGCTCAAACGGTTAGAGCGCCTGCCTTGTGAGCAGAAGGTCCTGGGTTCAAATCCCGGCTGAGGTGCATTTTTTTCTTTCAGTTCACTACTTATACAAATATCATTTTATGTGGTTGGTTCATTAAAAACGAAAGGAAAGAAGTGCAAACTAATTCTGACCATTCAAGTCGTCACTTCCCAAAAAAAATTTAGTCGGGAAAACTGAAACGGCCATGTTCCTCTACGTGATTGACTGGGACATAAACTAGCGGCTTTCATGTGCAGATTGACATAATGGTAAGTATTTCTCAACTGACAACCACTGACACGGGTGCTTTAAGGGGAATTTTTCTAAGCCAGGCTATTCATCTTTAGGACGAATTTCTCTTTTTCTTTTTTTTACAGCCAATCGAGTGTGAAACAAAATGGATGTCTTCTCTCCTTCAATCTACTGAATAAACAAATGGCTAAAGAAACCGGCCAGTGTTCACTCGTTTTTCCAAATGGAATGCACTCGGGATACGGCTACTGAGAGTCACTTTCTATCCCATACGTCTTAGCCGGTGGGCTTTCTATCTCTTTCTATTTTTTCACTCAAGCGCGTCGTATTATCCGGTACAAGCTTCTGTTATTAATGCCGGATTAGCAATGGATGCGATTTGGGAGAAATCACTTTAGAAAGACACTGGAGATGCAGCACAAGCATAGCGGGCAAAAGGGAACAGAATGTAATCTCTAATCGCATGTTCGTCCGAGTACTTTTCCCTGTCACAAGTTTGATAATATTCAACAAAATAATGCTCGACAATTTCAACAGACAACAACTTTGATGCTTTCTACAAGTGTAACCGAATATTTCCGTTCTGACCTGTGTTATTGAATTTATTTTCTTTATTGACATGTTATTTTCGTTAAAAACAACACTGTTTTACAACAAAAAGTGGCATGTTTTATAAAAACATAATCTTGAAGCTCATACCAAAATTTTCTGTTACGTTAACACTTAACAAATTGCATATCCTTGTATTAGATTTATAAAACTTCTGACAGTGTTGTGGAGAGGGAGGGAGAGGGGGGGGGGGACCATGGCCTACCTTTTTTTTTTAATATTCCTCGTAACTATCTTTTACTCTCATTCATTAGTATCGATTCCACTATAGTAAGAGGCTACAACTCTTCCTCCGCTCAGTGACTTAGAAAATTTTAAGTTAAACAACAAAAGTGAACAAGTGCGCAAGGGCTCAGACGTGGAGTGTGAAAGTAAAATGTGTATCACATTTTGTATACAAACAGCATTATGACCAAGACATTTCACATCCCCAATAACCAAACAAAATGAAATAACCTAATTTGTAATCATCCCACTTTAAAAGCTTTAAACGGTAACAAACCGCAAGTATAAATCCAAATAAATGTTGAAGATCTTGCACGAACAGCTTGAGTTCCAACACTGAATGGTCTCCCAGCCAGCCCGACCCTTTAAACCTCTTTTCCATTAGCGAGGTAATAACAAGTGCAATAAACCAAATCGCAACAGCCTAATACCCCCGTTGTCACAATTCATTAAGATCGGCATATGATCATCGATGACAAAACCGTCCAGTTTCTAACCGTTCATTAAAGATCAAAGTACGTCGCGTCGTCTTTTTGTTGCTGTTACGCCAAAATCCTCATCCATAGATATATCTCCCCAAATATACAAGAGTTGAACTTGAGACCTGTCATAGACGAACTTAACTCATGGGAAATCTGGGCCCAGCTGACCATGAACGGGAGGGGGGGGGGGTCGGGACCCATCGAAAAGAGTATTTACATTTCTATTTCCTAAAGTACACTTTTTTCCGAGGGGTTGCCCACTCAGTTTTTGGGTGCACAGCAGGTGCCCGGTGCCGGCGGTGCCGGCTGGTGCCGGCTGGTGCCGACTGGTGCCGACCGGTGCCGGCTGGTGCCGACCGGTGCCGACCGGTGCCGGCTGGTGCCGACAGGTGCCGGCTGGTGCCGACCGGTGCCGGCTGGTGCCGACCGGTGCCGGCTGGTGCCGACCGGTGCCGGCTGGTGCCGACCGGTGCCGGCTGGTGCCGACCGGTGCCGGCTGGTGCCGACCGGTGCCGGCAGAGACGAATTAAGAGTGCCGAACGGTGCCGGCTGGTGCCGACCGGCGGAGACGAATTAAGAGTGCCGAACCGGTGCCGGCTGGTGCCGTCCGGTACTGGACTCAATTCGAAAAGGGGAGCGGCTTTTGGAAACGAGAGGGCATTTTGATTCGTGGGCATTTTGAGTCGTGGGCATTTTGAGCCGTGGGCATTTTAATCGTGGGAATTTTGATCGTTTGCATTTTTAACCGTGGGCATTTTGATCGTGGGCATTCTGAGCGTGGGCATTGTGAGAGTGGGCAAAAAGATCGTGGTGATTTTGGGATCCACCCTTCGCCTGGCTAATCATTTGAGAAAACCAAGTTCAGATTTACCTGTATCAGCCATATCTATTTTGACGATACTAATCGAAACTTCCTGCTCTACTTCTGCCAAATTTCCGGTTTCGGCCGAATTTTGAGCGAACTACTTGTCCAGCAAAAAAAAAGAGAAAGTTCAGAAACGAATTCAGCGTATCTCCTTAACCCTATAAAGAACATCTAATCAACTTCAAATAAAACTTTCTTATACAAAAAAATTCCTATTTCAACCGGATTCCGGACGAACTATATGCCCGCGTAAAAAATGATTGTCATATACTGATTCAGCGTCTCTTCTTACACTTAAACTGTCATCTAATCAACTTGAAATAAAAGTTTTTCTTTTAACAAATTTTCCGGTTTTGGCCGGATTCCGGGCGGACTACTTGTCCCGCGAGAAAATGGTTATCACCATCGTGTTCATTATGTCTTCTTACCCCTAAATCAAACATCTAATCAACTTCAAATAAAACTTTTACTTTTAACAAACTTTCCGGTTTTGGCCGGATTCCGGGCGAACTACTTGTCCTGCGAGAAAATGGTTTTGACCATCGTGTTCAGGATGTCTTCTTACCCCATAATCGACTATCACATTAGCTGAATCAAAATTTTGTTTGCCCCTTAATTTAAACCTCCTCCCCACCCCTAAATTTAGGGCTACAAAGCCCATCTATGAACTCGATCTTACTCTTGACCCAAAGAATCCTCACCCCAAGTTTCATGAAGATATCTCATTCCCTTCGAGAGTTATTGTGCTTACAGACGGACAGACGGACGGACGGACAGACAGACAACTTTTGCGATGTCATACACTGTCAAGTAAAAAGTAACGTTTTTAGCGTAACATTAACTTTTTTTTCCTAGATCGTGCATTAGAAAACGCTTATATTACAAAACAATGATATCTAGAGCCTTCAATATGTATTAGAAACGCTTACTTACTCCGCTTTTATACAACTGGTCGATTTTTTTTTGTGGGAAACATGTAACCGTTATGTCGCAAACGTTACGTTTTTTGGAGCTTCCCAGGATGAAAATCTAGATGACATATAATGCAATCAGGGTCATAAATAAACCATAGGTTTCACTTTTTCGTATTGCTTGTCAGTGTTTTTTGGGTAAATACGATTTCAGTTTTACCCCCACACGCTTAAAGTAACGTCCAATGTTAAAACGTTACTGCGAAGACTTTTTATTTATTTTCATTCTGAGGTTTACGTGTTAAAAAATCAATGGAACAGATGTGTTCGATTGCTCGCGTGTGTGAACTGATCGGTACATGATCAAAGTAAGAAAGTCATTTATCGTTTGAAACGTTTTCCTCGTAACGGCAAATTAGCTTTAACGGACGCGCTATAACGTTAGAATATTTATTGGACACCAAGTGAATAACAAAGCTAGAGTAATGACCAGCGATATCTAGTGCTTTGGACAATAGTAGAATCTTTTACATTTGCCACTTTTGTCTACCTGGTTTAGTTTTATGTTTTTAGCATCACGTAACCGTTACTTCGCATACGTTACTTTTTTTTTAATCAAACACATTTGCTGTAACGTCCCAGGTACAACCGTTATATAGTTCTTTAAAAAAAAATCATATCTTCGTTCTAACTGACATGTCTTAGAAAAGCAAATAATATGATCTGATCCGGTGCACGAGTCCGTCAAATAATTTGTTTGTTGGCAAATTACTGACGTCAAAAATCTCTTTTAACGTTTCTCTCGTAACGTTACATTAGTATAACATTTATAGTGGTGTCTTAGGCTCAAACGTTAATTATTTCTCATTCAAGTTCGGCTTTGAATCATCCATAATCTGAAAGCCTAGAGTAAGGAGACTATAAAGGAGGAAAAGCCCGCAACTTTTTTAGTGAATAGGAAAACCTGGTGTTTTTATTTGTTTGGCATTTTGTGCATACACCTATTCGTAATATTTTGTAAACAAAAATGATACGAATTAAAAAAAATAAAAAATTCTTGTCTTTATCAAAAGAATTTCCGATTTAGAACATATGTTTTAGAATTTTTCTTTTTAACAGAAAAGAGAATTTTAGAGATCCGATGTGAGGTTTTCAAGAAAGCCGGGGTAACACAGTGTTGCCAGGGTGACACTTGGTGCTTTTGACACTTTTTTTCATTTTTTTCTCCGAAAATGACACTTTTTAGGTCAGAAAAGGACTTTTTCATTTACTTTATAAAGTGACGGATGACCAACCCCCAAACATGTACTTAACTTTTATTTCGCATACAAAACAGTCTGAAGCCTTAAATAAAGCTCATTTCCAATTAAATTAATTTTTTCAAATTAATAAATGAATTAACTTTTCAAAACATCGTTAAAAATTCAGTAATTCCAAATTGTTAGCATTTTGTGTCGAATTTTGTGCGTTGTGCAGCGGAATGCACAAAAAATACAAGGTGTCAAAAAGTGCTATTGGCAACACTGTCGCAATACTCGCGACAAATTCAAATGCGCTGACTGGCATGGCTGACTAAAGGACAAAGGAAGCAGGAAGGATCTGTGGGGTGTTTACATAATACATAACCTGTCATGGATCTTCTTGTGATTCATATGAAGATGTTGCTGCTGCATGCAGGTTGAATGATGTAAAAATGTAAGTATAAAATTCTTCTAGTTAGGCCTACTAGTTTCTTACAGGAGAGGTATGCTTTTCTAATAATTGGTTGCATCTCCAATCTGAATGTTTCACTAATTTATATTGTTTACCGTCAAATGGAAAGAGGAATAACAAACATGATATCAGCTAACAGCCAACTGTTTCAGCTTATCTTTGGCGTTAACAACTTTTTTTTAATTCTTCCTTTTTCTAGATTTATGCTGACTTTGATAATCCTGTACTTCTTTTTCCATTGGTGATCCCTTTAATTGCTTACATCGAATGACATCTACTTGTGGCTACTTGGTAAAATTGCAGGCCGCTAACCATTGTTTTCATACATTATGCCAAAAATATAGGTTCCGACTCTGAGCCCCAACCTACTCAACTACAAACCTACTCAAACTCAACTGTACAGTAGAGGTAGGCTATGCTTATTTTTTAGCACCTTGAGAAATTCTCCATACCTCTGTTTTGTTTGTTGTGCATATTTAAACAGTCAAAACAATAAAATAACAAAATTTATACCAGTTAAGACCACCAATATAATGCTGGATCAACATAATCTTCTCACATTTAAACTTCCTGCTTTTCTATTTGATGGTTCAGAAAAGCTAGCGGCAGGGTAATATAATTTGTATAAGTAAGTAAGTAATTTTATTTCTGACCCGCCATTTGAAAAGCGGAGTATGTAAAAATAAAAAAAGAATTAAATAAAACACAGCAAATACAATATACAATTTTTCTTCCATCGGCCAGAAAAGAATGTAGACTGTCATGTGCTGGCTGGGCCCTGTTGTCCATGATTTTTGGCAGAGCCGACGGAATTTCCAGAAGTGAAACGGAGAAGTCAGCCACATTTTATTGGAGCTGTAGTTGTGCACTTCTTGGCAAGGGTCTTCTTCAGGCTCAAGCCACTCAGGTAATTTGCCAAGAAGGGCCGAAATACAACTCCAATAAAATGTAGCTGACCTATCCATTTTGCTTTGTCAAATATGATTCGCAGTCAGATTGGGCTGAAGGAATATTTAATACAATTTGGATAATCAACTAGTTTCAGCGCTGGCCTATCTACCAGGGACCCAACAAAACTGAACCAGTTGTCTGTATTGCATCAGCGACAGTATTGTTTTCTTATTTGGTAGTTGTGGCTGATAGAACGCTTGTAACCTCAAAAGAAGAAACTGCAGAAACAATGGAAATTATTTTTGTAATTTTGGCCATACAGGAAATCAGTATATGAATTAAACATTTTCAGCAAATATTTTGCAGTTCAAGTTGCCTGGCATGGGATCTAATGTTTTTAGTGGTAATAACATTCAAATAAGCATAGCTTTTCTGTGTGAACGAGTCATGAATCGGTGGTGTTCAAGGTTGTCTTGTATAGTGAGCTGAGCTCGAATCGTCAAATATTTTATTCGGTTACAGTACTCAGCATTAGCATATTGTTTCTAGCATCATGCATACCATATTCGGATCCAAACATATCTAGCAGTTATCATAGGTTGTCTAAGAATCAGAGGTTTGTTAGACTATGTGAGGCTGAGTAAAATCTGCAAAACTTGAAAGAAGAAACAGAAGGAAATTAAGGGAAAATAATTCAGAATAGGGCTTAGCCTAGGCTACTACATATAGTAAACTAGAAATGAAACAAAAGCTGCCTGGTATGGGTCTTAGTTTTCTCTTGATGAATAAATAAGCATGCCTCTACTGTACATAAACCTCCAGTTTTCTGGCATATTTCTGGGTGTGGTTCGAAATCTGCAGATTCATATTCTTGATAACTACTTAAACATGGTCACACAGTCAGGAACAGATATTGAAAGTGGGTTCCTGCAAGTAGACTATAGTCTACTATATTATTATCTGTTCAATTATAAGTTAAAAGATTAAGTCTAGGCTTGAATTAATTGGGGCGATAATCCTTTGCAAGTAGACTATAGTCTACTATATTATTATCTGTTCAAATTATAAGTTAAAAGATTAAGTCTAGGCTGGAATTAATTGGGGCGTATAATCCTTTAGACCAAGGGCTCCAGTCTGCTGAACTGAATTCAGAGTGAGTGAAGCCTTTAGAGAAGGGGGGGGGGGGGGGGTCAGAAAAAAGTTTCAATCCTAGAGATTTTAGTAAATCTGTAATGATTTTTGTTCAGTAAAATGATCGTTATTTTAGGGTAAGCAATTGTTATTCAGATTTGGGTTTCAGAGTTCTAATATGAATGGGAAATTATTTTTGTCTCTGCTTTTCTGCTAAACCCTCCCATTGTAGAGATCCTTTCCCAAGTGTTGAAACTTCCTCTTAAAGTTGAGGGGGGGGGGGGCGGCAGCCCAATTTTGCCAGTATATTGAATTTGGGTAAAATTATGGTAGTTTCAAGAAAATGTGAATATTTTTACATTAAAATTCAACTTCTACTTTGCGACATGCCAGCAAATTTCTCAGTAGCACCATAAGCAATAAGCAAGAGTACCATTTTGAACAATACATAAGCCAAAAGATGCACACATGAAATAGTGAATTGAGTTTTAGTGGACAAACAATCCACTAGTGCAAGACAAGTGCTGTAGCAGCTTTCGGTTTTCACCGTTATTTGTGGAGCTCATAACTCGCGAACCAGTGCAGGTATCAAGTACAAACTTGGGACACCTGTGGGTATTGGAGTCCAATTCTCCCTTATGGGGTCCCTCCCCCCACATCCATCCGGTTAAGGGGCAAATGGGCCCAGATTTTTCCATTAGTAATTACATAACTGACATAACTAATTGCCCATATCTTGACCAGAGCTGGACATAGGAAGATAAAATTCCTCGTACTTGTAGATCCTGCGGCTGGAAAATTACTTTTAAAGTTGCACTCCCCCGGACCCACCACGTTCATGGGTAACTGGCCCAGATGCCCAAGAGTAAAATTCGTGACGAGTGACAGGAATCAACAGATATCAAGTTGAAACTTGGTAGGCTTGTGAGCATTGGGGTCTCATTGTCCCTTTTGGGGGTCCCAAACCCCACTCCCACTTGGTTCATGGGCAATTGGGCCCTGATTTCCAATTTCTTAATGTCTTTAACTTGAGAATAACTGGATCTTAGGGTTGGGAATATACATGTGGAGTTGAACCACCCTCCCAACCTCCATGCTCATGGGCAAGTGGTCCCAAATTGCCCATGAGTTAAGTTTTTGACCCGTGACTGATATCAAACTCTATGCTGGTATACTTGTGGATATATAGGCCTAGACACGCATTTTGATGGGTCCCGACCCCCCACTCTCCCGTTAATTGGCAGCTGAGCCCACATTTCCCATGAGTTAAGTTCTTCTGTGGCAGGTCTTAAGTTCAACTTTTGTATACTTGGCGAGCTATATGTATAGATGTGGATTTTAGTGTGACAGCAACAAAACCACCACGCGACGTGCTTCAATCCTTAATGAAAAGTTTCGATTAAAAGTGGGATGATTTCAAATTTGGTTATTTTAATACTTGTTTGGTTATTGGGGATGTGAAATGTCTTGGTTCTAACGCTGTTTGTGTATTAAATGTAATAAGCATTTTACTTTCATACTCCACGTTTGAGCGCTTGCGCACTTGTTACCGCTTGGGAAAAGGGAAACTTGGATCGATCATTGAAATGGGTGTTTATTTAGGTAATCCTGCTCAATGCGAAGGCAGCTTGGTGTAAGAGATCCAGCGTTTTCAAGATTCCTCCAATGTAGACCGACTGAGATTCAAGACACCGATTGTGACATTATCAGCATTGCTCTGTATCTATAATTTTACCTTGTAGCCTACATAAATCTATTCAAGGTGTAATGTTTTTTTCGACTGCCTTTTTATTGTTATTTGTTCAATTTAAAGCAATAAATCAACATTAGTTCTTACATGTGCAATTGAATTTGTGCGTGCTATTGGTTCAATATGTATCGACTGATGACTATCGGTCAAATACATATCGACTGATAATCGACCGATGCGATCCTGGCAATGGTTATAGGATAGGCTACCTATATTTTACATTTATTTTAGCGTAACTGTTCCGCGACAAATGTGCTCATCAAACGTGTCGTAGCTTTTAATCGTGTCGTCGCTTGTACGGTACGCTAGAAGTGCTAGAACATCGAAAAGGTTTAAACGTGCCCTGTAGGCTATTGTAACCGTTCGTAATAGTAACGTTCAGGTTTGAATATGTTACTAGTTATGATATCCAAGATGTTACAACCACTAACGTTTTGGGCGACACGTTTGGGGCACCTGCATTTCTATTTTTCCGTTGCGGTAAAACGTTTCCGTTCCGTTACGCTGTAATAATGCTATAATAACGTTCAATGGTAACGTCAACGTTCTGAACGTTTAAAACATTTTGCACCGTTAAAGAATAGTAACACTTGAATAACGTTTAACAATAACGTGTAACGTTTTTGAATCGCCAGTCAGAATTGAAACGTTACCGTTACTGTCGGTTGAAACACGCCGTTATTTTTGTGAACCGAATACGTTACTGAACGTTTCGCTGAAAACGTTACTTTTTACTTGACAGTGTAGGTATCCCTCACTTACGTTTTGGGATACCAACAAACCGTTCGCATAAGCATACCTCTACTGTAACCGTAACAGATGAAATGACACTTGTTTCAGTACCTTACAATACTTAGTCCTTCAAATTAAACAGGCTGAAGGACGGCTCAGACGGCGTTCGTAAAGTGCGTAAAGTCGTTCGTAAAGTTTCCCGCGTCATAGTAGAATTTATGCTGTGGGGACGGCTGGAGATATTCTGAGCCTCATAACTAGAGCAGATAGTGGAAAATCAAAAAATCCCTTTGCAGAATCCAAATACTTCAGAGAATCCAATTAAATGACACACAAATGAGTTGGCTTTCAGTTAAACTTTAACTTTTTTCGTAAAGTTCGGAAGGTTGACCAATAGGGGAAGAGATCGAAAACAAGTTATGAAAATAAATTTGATGATGACTCTTGTGGTTTGTATGATAATAATAATAATAAGGTCGAATAACTTGAAACTTTGCAAGAATAAATAGGAACATTTTTTTTTAAATTAATTTTATTCTTGTTGATTTTGTCAGGTGAGTTGGGAAGAAAGAATTACTTATTGAATTAAATTGTTTAGAACTGACTTATTTATTTATATCACTTTTGTTGTTGGATTATTTTAATTTATTTATTGGAGTTTTTTTTTCTATCTGGATATTAACCATGGTCAATTATGGCTTTCAGTGCTAATAATTATTTACCTATGGTATGGTTCATATATGATAAAATAATCTCTAATAATTAGAATCTTTTTTCTTTCTAGAACAAATCGCCATACAAAATTCTCGTAATGTCATCTAAGTCAAATTCCCGTCTAAGCGGCGACAAGTTTACGGAGCATACTTTGCGAAAAACTTTACGAACGCTTAGCGAAAAACTTTACGAACTTAAAGTTCGTAAAGAAGTCGTCCTTAAAGTTGTCAATACTAGGTCCCATTTTAAAGTTCACGTTTCTTCTGTTTCTAATGAAACAAAAAGACCAAAGGTTTCGTTGGGATCCCACAAATTTAATATTTGAACCAGACAACTAGGTCTTGTCTTCGCCAGATCCAGTCTTCGCCGGGCTAATCATCTGAGAAAACCAAGTTCAGATATACCTGTATAAGCCATATCTATTTTGACGATACTGATCGAAACTTCCTGCTTACTTCTGCCAAATTTCCGGCTTCGGCCGAATTCCGAGCGAACTACTTGCCCAGGAAAAAAAATATAGTTCAGAAACGAATTCAGCGTATCTCCTTATCCCTATAAATAACATTTAATCAACTTCAAATAAAACTTTAACTTCTGAATAAAATCCGGTTTCAACCGGATTCCGGACGAACTGTGTGTCCGGGTAAAAAATGATTGTCATACACAGATTCAGCGTCTTTTCATACCCTTAAATCTATCATCTAATCAACTTCAAATAATAGTTTTGCTTTTAAAAAAATTTCCGGTTTTGGCCGGATTACGGACGAACTAGTTGTCCGGGGAAAATAACTTTCATATTCGGATTCAACGTGTCTCCTTACCCCTAAATCAAATATCTAAATAGCTTTCAAAAAATATTTCTTTTTCCCCTTAATTTGAAACCCCTCCCCCACCCTCAAATATAGGGCTGCAGAGCCCATCTTCGAACCTGACCTGTACTTTGACCCCCCATGTACTTTGACCATCCCACCACTTACGTTTTGGGATCCCAAAAAGCTGCAGTCGCTATTTTTCAAAATTAAAATCCTGAATTCTCATGATGAACGAAACCTTTTTAGTGAAATCATTTTGTTCTGAACAAGTTCATAAAGCCAGTGCCGGCCGGTGCCGGCTGGTGCCGGCTGGTGCCGACTGGTGCCGGCTGGTGCCGACTGGTGCCGGCCGGTGCCGACTGGTGCCGGCCGGTGCCGACCGGTGCCGACCGGTGCCGACCGGTGCCGACCGGTGCCGACTGGTGCCGGCCGGTGCCGAGTCGGGGGTGCACAGCAGGTGCCGAGGAGTGGGCAACCCCTCGCTTTTTTCATGGGCAACTTGGACCACTAGCCCATGAGCTTTGGGGTGGTGGTTCAACTCCACATATCAATCCCCAACCCTATGATCCGAAAGCACAAAGGAATTTCATCGCCTATCTCCAGTTACTGTCAAGTTGAAAACATTAAAAAATGGGCAATCTGGACCCCTGGCAAAAAGGAAAAAAAGACCCCAGTGCTCACAAACCTACCAAGTTTCAACTTGATACCTTTTGATTCCTGTCACGGGTAACGAACTTTACTCCTGGGCAATCTGGGCCCAGTTGTCCACGAACGGGATGGGTGGGAAAGGTGCAATTTCCCAGCCCTAGGATCAACAAGTACAAGGAATTTCATCATCTTATGTACAACTCTGGTCAAGTTATGAACATTATTCACTGGGCAATCTGGGCCCATTTGCTCCTGAACCGGGTGGACGTGAGGGGTGGGACCTCCAAAAGGCACAAATAGACCCCAATGCCCATAAGTGTACCAAGTTTGAAATTGATACTTGCACTGGTTCACGAGTTATGACCTCCAAAAATATGGTGAAAACTGAAAGCTGCTACAGCGCTCGCAATAGTGGATTGTTCCAAGAAATACTCCACTAAAACCTAACATCATTATATTATTATTTTTCGTTTTTAAATTAACTACTCCAGGAAAAGGGCGGCGCTTTCAAACAACTGTGTTACCCATTCTCGACAGAAAAGTATCTGACATCCCCACTGTTATTAGATTTCACGCAGCCCCAATAATGAATGTTATTCTGAGTTTTAAGACACTTATTTGAACTGGACTATTTCTGTGTTTTGTTTTGTCTGTGTGGTATATACGTCTAATGACTGTTAAATGTATCACTTCAGGGCGATAAATCACTGAAGTTTTCTGGAGCATACTAAACATGCTTATGTCGTAAATTTTGAAGCATTTCGGTCGGGCAGTTAACTTTGAAAACAAGCAATGGCTTTCAGTCTGCTAGGGTCTTTCGGTCGAAGCGTTCTTTGTAAAAAGAAAAAAAAAGCGAGGGGAGTTCCACAATCTATTTATAGGCTGAAATTGTTTGGAAATGATGGGCTCAAGGAGGACGGTACACTAACTAGATTCAGATTTATTTATTTACAAACGAAAATAAGAAACTTCCGAAAACAAACTGCATGTCCGCGTGGAAAAGCCAAACCGTTATGGGGGCGAACATTCAAATCAGGAGCTCATTCAGCATCACCTAAATATCATTACTGAAAAAGAACTCTCAACGAACCCAAAATAACCCTTACAAAAAAAAGAATGAAGGGTTGTTGCATTCCTAATAAACAAAATTATTTCATCCCATAGCTACTATTTGCAACAGCAAAATGTTTTCGAATTGCGGAGACAATTCTGTAGGCATAACGAGTAAAATTCGGCTTAGGATCTGATCGAGCGGATGCCCAATCTCACTCAACTTTAGCATGTATAGAAGCGTTTGAAGATAAATCTCGTAATTACTGGCCGGAACCGGTGCCGACACCGCCGATTTCGGTTGGTGCCAGGAAAGGGTGTACAGCAGGTGTCAGGGAGTGGGCAACTCCTCGGATTTGATAATCCTGTACAATTCGGCTTACCTTTAACTCCCAGCATTTCAAGGCACGCAGACTGCGCGGGTAAGACGGTGCCACCGCCGATTGTACCGACTTCCATAGATGGCATGGTGACGGTGAGGTAGAGGTCTTTGCCTTCGGGTCCATAGGGTTCCATCAGGGTCATGCAGTTGCTGCTCCCGACGTTCTGTGCCGGGTCCTAAAAAGGGGAAAATAAACAAGACTGGGACAGTCTGTCGAAACAAAATGGCACCGCCAAGAATATCCAATTCGAGAAACTTGACGATTAGAAACAAACCAGCAAACAGCGGAACAATATTTTACACAAGTTTTAAGCAAGAACAAGTTTTAAATTCACTCTTCAGTTTTGAAGGAATCAAATAAACAATACTAAAAATGATAATATAGATGAAAGCCAACCAGAGGCTGATGAAACCAACAACAAGTTGAATAAACACCCGTCGTGAGTCACAAAGGTGCACAGAACCTCTGAGTCTTCCCAAGTGCAACCCTAAGTGAACTAAAAATCCTCCAAAACCGGGGAAGATAAAATGTCATAGTCTCGCAAACATCGCATGCCAAATATCAAAATTCAAATACGTAACAGTCATAATTAATTTATTCATTCACATATAAGCCTTGATTTGCAATTAAGAAAACATTCATTCCGCCAAAACTACATCACAGAGCCTTTCGAGTCTCAAAAGCGGACTCAAACCGACTTTAGCTCAGCAACAAAAGTATTTTTTTGTTTGCGAAAGCGGGCTATCAATCGAGAACCACCAGAGAACAAAACAGTGGACGCGGGGAGACAAAAGATTCATCCGGGAAAGCCTCTCCGAAGAATCCAAACGGTGTCCCATGACTCCATAAACCGGACAATAAACTCCCGATTCTCAAGATCCTTTTCATTCGGCTTGCCACAGATGGAACACACAGACACATTCCCTACTTGAGTACTGTGTGATTGTTGTGATTAACGAATCATCCTACCGCTCGCGGTGAGCAAGCGAACACAGCAGCCGAGAGACGGGATCACTCGGCTAATCACGGAATGAATTGGCACTACCGTGCGAATGGCCACAGAGTCATATTATACGCCTTTGGGAATAGGCTAGTGTGGTAATAAATAGTGTATTACAGTGATCTCGACCACAAAAAAACAGTTTTGAAGAAAGCCGACTGGGTAAGGTAAGGAAGAATTTTAATAAAGATGGAAACCTGCGATGGAAAAAAAGCGACAGACAGACCAGCAGCATACAAAAATTGACGCTTTTTTTATTTTGTTCATTGAATAATACAACCCTAGCTCTAGGCATAAATAATTAGAACGAAACGAGCACAACAGCAGCACGATAAAGTACAATTAGACAACAGCCACGATGCGAAAATGTAAGGTTGTCTGGATTTATCTGTTTGAATAAATACACATTTTGGCAAAATCAGAGAAAGTTGCCATACTTTTCAGGTTTTCTTTGCATCTCTTTTTTATTACAGGCAAACTTCTAGAAATTTTCAGTTTTACGGAAATTCTAAGAGAAACGTTACGGACAAATGGGATTTTTAAGCAGCTAGATCGAGAAACAAAAGAGCTCTCCGAACTTGAACTGTGTTCATACACAGTTACATCCTTGGTTACATGATTACCTAGGGCAATAACATGCATCCGAAATGGCGCGTAACCAAATCTTATTTTCCGAAAAATAGAAAACGAAAAAACTGGTTCTAAGCATTACTTACGGTATTAAAACACGGACCGGATCCGAGCACTGCGGCGGAGTTGGAGGGGGGGGGGATCCGGAATTCCGGTGATCCCGACTTAAGATGCTTACAGATGTGCTAGGACGATGGAACTTGGCAGGCATATTATGGACCCGCCAAACTAACTTGGAAATAGCCACTTCCCCGATCTGACCACCGTGGGGGAAGTGGAGGGAGGGAGAATCCGGAATGTTGACGTATTTATAACTTTTGAATGGGGAATAGGATCTTAATGAAACTTGATATTTGGAAAGACCTCGTGTCTCAGACGCCACACTTCAAGTCCGGAATGGATCCGGTGACTTTGGGGGGAGTTGGGGGGAGGAACAGGAAATTGTGTGACATGTTCAGAGCGGACGGATCGGGATGAAACTTGGTGGGAAGAACAAGCACAAGCCCTAGATACATAGTTGACAAGACCGGACCGGATCCGAGTACTGTGGGGGGAGTTGGAGGGAGGGCTCCGGAATTCCGGTAATCCCGACTTAAGATGCTTACACATGTGCTAGGACGATGGAACTTGGCAGGCGTATTAGGGACCCGACCAAACTAACTTGGAAATAGTCACTTCTCCGATCCGACCACCGTGGGGGGAGTGACTGAGGGGGAATCCGGAATGTTGACGTATTTATAACTTTTGATCGGGGAATCGGATCTTAATGAAACTTGATATTTGGAAAGACCTCGTGTCTCAGACGTTACACTTCAAGTCCGGAGTGGATCCGGTGACTTTGGGGGGAGTTGGGGGGAGGAACTGGAAATTATGTGACATGTTCAGAGTGGATGGGTCGGGATGAAACTTGGCGGGAAGAACAAGCACAAGCCCTAGATACATAGTTGACAAGGCCGGACCGGATCCGAGTACTGTGGGGGGAGTTGGAGGGAGGGTTCCGGAATTCCGGTGATCACATGTGCTAGGACGTTGAAACTTGGGGGGCATATCAGGGACTTTTCACTCAGGAACAGTCGTTTCTCCGATTTACCATCATGGGGGAAGTGGAGGGAGGGGGAAACCGGAATCTTGAGGTTGTCCAACTTTTTAACGGGTGGTCAGATCTTAATGAAACTTGATATTCGGAAAGAACTCATGTCTTAGATGTCCCATTTCAAGTGCGGACAGGATCCGATCAATGTGGGGGAGTCGGGGGGGGGGATTTTGTGACACGCTTAGAATACAGCGATTGGGATGAAACTTGGTTGGAAGAACAAGCGTAAGTCCTAGATACATCAATGACAGAACCGGACCTGATTCGGTCACTCTGGGGGAGTTGGAGGGGGGTCCAGAATTCCGGTGATCGCAATTTAAGGTACTTCAAGATGTGCTAGTACGATGAAAATTGGCTTGAACATTAGAGATTTGACATGATTGGCTTAGAAATCGTCACTTCCCAGATCCGACCATCCCTTAAAGTACTCATCTTCACCGGAAAGTACAAAAAATACTATTAAGAAAAATCTACATTTTCATGATCCCCATAAACCCATGATCATTTTGCCTCAAGGGTTTTGCTTAGAAATGACTTTCTAGCACCCTTAAACTGCGCATCTTAACCGAAAAGTAAAAAAAAAAAATACTTTTCACCAAAACATATATATTCATGATCCTATAGGGCCCAGGATCATTTTTGCCTCAAAGGTTTTGATTACAGATGAATTTCTAGCGCCCTTAAAGTGCACATCATCACAGCCAAGTGCAAAAAATTTTTTTTTACCAAACGATACATTCTCGTGATTTCCAAGGGTCCGTCGTCATTCTTATCTCAAGGGTTTTGCTTACAAATGATCACACAAACGCACGAATTGGCGAATTCCTACTTTCATCCTTTTACCAAACCTTGCAAGTGCCATATGAGCTTACAGCTCTTGTTCTAATAGAAATTTTATTTTTCGCACCTACTGGTTGGATTGTTGGAACTGGCTGCTCTATCAACCTCTCTGTACGATGTAGGTCGGGAACATGGGGAGGGGGAAGATGAACGGGGTCTTCTAGTAGTTGGTTACCAAACTTAGGAGAAAGTTGGTGTCTACTGGTTGACAAGGAAGGCCAAACTCGCAGTGAAGGGAAATGTACGAGATTTTTGGTGATTAAAAATCCTCTGCAGCTCTCGCCAAGTAGCCCATTCGCAGAATCGGACTCTCAAGTCGTATGTTTAGAGCTTGTCAGAATGAAAGTCTTATTTTTCGAGTTTATGAGCCTCAGAGAATCGTAGTCTCAGTCGTGCCAGAATGACACAGAGCGTGTTCCACCCCTCTACCAGTAGTAACTATTAGTTACTATTTCCGTTCCAGCCTCACAAAAAGTTACGACGCTGACCGTTCCAACCTTCTCAAAATAGTAACTAATAGTAACTATTTGCTTACCACGCTCGGGAGCGTAGTAACTACGCATCTCTGTAACGTGATTGGTCGGATCACCCCGCGGCCTGATATTTGACCGAAAAAATTCAAAAAGCGTTCCAGCCTAGCGTAGTAACCACGGCGACTAGCGTAGTACACTGTCAGAAGTTTCATAACAGATAGCGATAACACTTTCAAGAATAACACCTGTTCACTTAGAAAGAAAGTGTTATGACCAATTAAGTTTACACAATTTCGTGCCTAGATATCCAACAACACCTTCAATTGGTAAAAATACTAACGGGAAAGAAAGAAACATAAAAGATAACATCCCAAAGTGTTATCTGTTGAAACCGGGCATCCTTCTGTTGTCTTTATGTAACTTCTGACAGTTCGGTATTTTTACCAATTGAAGGTGTTGTTGGAGATCTAGGCACGAAATAGTGTAAACTTAATTGGTCATAGCACTTTATTTCTAAGTGAAAAGGTGTTATTCTTGAAAGTGTTATGCGCAATCTGTTATGAAACTTCTGACAGTGTAACTACGGTAAGTAGGGTGGAACACGCTCACAGTTACAACATTGCGAATTTCGTCCGCAACTGACTGTTTCTAGTCGTCCGGTTCAAAAAAGAGATTTCCTAGTCGTACGTTTTGAGCACGTCAGAATGAAACACTGTCACAAGTTTCATAACGGATAACACAAGGATGCGCGTTTTCAACAGACAACAGCTCTTATGTTTTTAAATATTACGCATGCAAGAAGAGTCGAAATACCGCCGAAAAAAAAATCTGCCGACTTTTTTGTTTGTCGTCATGATATCGGAAAAGTCAACATATACCTTTTCGGCATTTTATTTGCTGTTCCTGGCAATGCCTGTTATGCATAACGTCTTTATGTGTAACACCAGGAAAACATACAATCCTAAGTGTTATCCGCTGAAACTGCTCATCCTTGTGTTATCTGATATGAAAACTTTTGACAGTGCAGTCGTGCACTCTGAGCTTGCCAGTATGACGTAAGGCAGTTACCAAATAGTTAATTTCATCCTATGGCGCACAGTTTGAACACATTCTGGTTTTGTTCCAAGATATCATATTCAACGATTCACTTCGCTTTCCAAAACTAGTGGAGCGCCAAAGCAGTTCACGAAAGTGCACCACTCATTTTTACCGAGCTGATCCAGCTCTACGGTCGGAATTCGAGAGCAAGACCATTCCGGTCTCCACATTTAGGCATCAAAGGCGTACTGTTAAAACCTCGCCCCAGAGTATATGGACAACAATTATGAAATTATGACTCGGGAATCGTGAGACGTGTCATCTGGTTTCGCGGTAGGAAGCGAATTTTTCTAATTATAGCCCTCTTGAAATGTCAAATCAGGCGGTTCGATCTGATTCAGTTAAAAAAAAAAAAAAAAATCTATTTTACCTTCTCGCTAGGGGATCAGAATGACCTCTAACCACTCCTTTTTTTTAAACGGGGAGTATTTTGGGAAGAGACATGTCTATTATTTTAATTCAAAAATAAAATTGTTTTAATGATTTCTTTATTTTTTTGTGACCCGGTTTTGGATAACAGCGGAGTATGTAAATCGGTACATGTCTCACAGTGACAGTCAGTGCTACGTCAGCAAAAATTTATACGTCAACTCTTAGCTTTGAGCTGATGTTGATACCCGTTTACTTATTTTCCGCCTTCGCCGTTGCTTATCACAGAAAAAATAGTGCTGGAGGCTGGCAGGAGGCATACTCCACGCGCTGACCCGCTCTGGAGCGCGTCCATACAACCAATCAACTCTGACTTCTACTTTTCCTCACCGGCGAGTTCACAGCGATTTAGCTATTTGTAGAAACGTGAGTGGCGCGAAGCTACTAACCCCCACTCGTTCGGAGCGGACAGGGTATAGGGAAATATTCGACTCCGCATAGTCGTATTACAGAGATAGGGAGACGGGGGTTCTGTCAGATTATTTGCTCTTGATTTAACCTCAGAACACGAAAAACTGTAGTTTATTCCCATCGGTGAATATATATTCACTGATGGGTGAATATACTGTGAGCGAGGAATATACCCATCTATAATCCGTGCCTACCGGGACCTCTACGATAATCTAGGGATTATATAGGGCCTTTTCGTGCTCTGCCAGATTTGTGAAAAAAAAAATATTTTATAGAAGTAGTATGAAAGCTGCGTCCATCTTAGTCTCAGCTTCCCTTTCGATCCTGCAATTAAGGGCCTCTAGTTGTTTCAAGCTCTAAGTAGCTGAGTCCTGGGTGTCTTGGTCCCTTGACAGGAATATATGTGGTGTTTCTGATTATCACGCTCTTAATGAGCTTTTTCATGTGGCTAAGTTCAAATATTATTTTCATATCGTTCATAGTCTTAAGGGGTTCGAGATCCTTCTTAGGGACAGGTCGTGGGTTGTCCTGGAATTTAGTCGTTACGGGGATTAGCCATTTGGGGCTTCATGGTGACTGGTTGGCGATGTTGTTTAGGGCCTCGATGTCCGTCTTTGCTTTCTGCAGGGCTCTAGCGCCATCGGTTTCCATTCGTTGGTGAGTCTGGACGGTACTTGCTGGTACTGTGCGGTCTCTCCGCGGGGAATTTTCTGGAGCTGAAATAGATTCCCCCATGTTGCGCCGTCTATCTCGGTACCTCCCAGTCAGCTCTTGCTTCTCCGTCTTTGATCCGTAGTATGTCAGTATCCTCTTCGCTACATCAACTATAACTCGTTCAATCATCAACTACACATCAACTACAACTCGTTGGAGTCTCTCGACCCCAACGAGACCAAATATAAGGAGGGTTTTCGCGAGCTGGAAAGAAAAGCTGGAATAACTTTCCAAAGGTTTACGCGCTGCTTGGAAACCGAAGCAGCTTTCTCGGATAGTGATTCCAGAAAGTTAATGAAAGCTCCACGGGAAATTGAATGCTCGGGCGGGAATTTTGAAACTGTTGAAATCCAGAATTCAACGATTTCCCGGCGATTTCAGCTTTCCATGCGTTTTTGCAAACGGTCCAGCGGGGAACTGGACAGTGATTCCAGGAATCGCTTTCCCAGTGTTTTCGAGATGCGCTTCGCTTGCCGGAAGGTGATTCCGGAATCTCGCGGAAACCCTCTGATAGCACTCTAGATGATGTGTAAGTAAAGTGGGGGAACAAAATGTGCATATCCTTGCTTCACAGGGGCAAGAAGCAGTCTGCCTTCTCTCCCCTCTCTCCTCTCGCTGATCACTCGATCGACCCGGGGATGCTCGTTGACTGGACTGGATGGGGTAGGCCTAAACCTGCTCGGCCTTTTACCAATTTGATTTTTGTTACCTGTGAATCAAGTTTTATTAATGACTGAGAGGTGATGAACAGGACAATTTGAAGAATTCTACTTGGCATGGTATTTTCCAAACGATAAATAATAAGACTTCCAAGGAAATTTCTTGTATGGCTAACGAAACATTTTAAGGTTGAACATACCTCGAATCTGACGCGATATTCAGATTTACCGCAAAAAATTACCTTCAAAACATGTATCCTATGAAGCAAACGGTAAGCTGTTAGAAAATCGAAAATACCAGCTGGAAAAGAAAAAGAGAAAACGCTATAAACACGAGCTTTTACTTGAGATAGGTTTCCAGCTTCAGACAAGTCGAAAAGTTTCATTTTCTCTACACGACGGTTTAATCATTTCTGTTGCGATTTGTCTGCAGTAAAACGACTGTGCTATAGTAGAATCACGGATTTATTGGAAGGTGATGAATGTGAAACATTTTCGGTTGACTGTATCTTGAATCTGGTGGTATATTCGAGTTCAGCAGATAAAACTACACAAGAAACATGTTTCTTATGAAGTAAATACTAAGCCTTAACAAAATAGAAAATTTCAGCTGAAAAACCAAAAATAAGTTTTAAAACGCTAAAAAACACAAATTTTGCACCCCAGTAGGTTTCTCAACTTTTGATATGTTGTACAGTTTTTTTTTCTCTACAAGGTGGTGTAAAAATCATTTCTGTTGCACTATTTTTGCGGTCGAGTCATATTTGACGCTAGATTGACTGTACTATAGAGACAATCAAGTCCTATGCTGGGTCCCCAATCACATGACGCCACAATTTACGTCACGACCGTATGGTATTCCGCATTAATTTATACACACCCCTTTCGCTTAGATCATGAGTGGAAGAACAAGCGGTGCAAGTACAACTGGGAAGCCCCAGAATCTGCCACTAGATCATAATCAAACGGATACACAATCATCACGAACTATGATCAACAGGATGGAAAATCCTTATTTCACTCCAAGCTGAAATTTATGGTGATTTCCGATGGTGTATGTGTCCTAACCCCTCAGGCCATTTCCGAATCATTCCCCTCAGTCCATTTCAAAGCCTTGCAGAATTATAGGACAACGAAAGGAAAGTTTAATAATGTTTATGCTGTCAGTTTTCTTCTCTATTCTTAGAGGAACAAATGTTGACTACTGTTTCCGACGCTATGTCCGGTATGGTCCTTGTTCTTTATTTATAGACTTCTTAGAGTTAGGCATTACATTACTGAAGAATTCATTAAGTTTTTTACTCAAACTCTCTCGAAATAAATCCTTCGAATAAGAACCTTGACAATCTGAAAAAAAATAACGAAAATGCAACTTTCAAGCAATGACATCATAGGCTAGCGGACGAGCAACGCTTTAATCTGTAGGCTACTTAATGCCAAATCTATAGGCCTACTTTACAGTTCACGACAAGCTCAAGACGCAGGGTTAGGATAGCCTACGCCACGAGGTCAATGTCACATATGTCCGAATTCATTTAAATTTTCGAGAACTTGAAGAGACATGGAGTGTAACCCTGTTTTTTGTTGTTGTTTTTTACAAGCCTGGCATAACAGGACAAAAAGGTCGCATAGAAGTTAAGAAAGATAAACTGAATAAGCTTGTACGTAAATATGGAATTTATACAAGGGACATTAACAGTGACAAATATGCCCGAAATAATTTTAAATTTAATTTACTCTAATGTTAGAGCCTCGTAGACAGTTCAGGGACCTAATGGCAGAGACTCTAGAGAAAACCAAGATTTGATTACAAGGGGAGGATCGAGGCTATCTTTTTTTGTTTAAACAGATTTAGTTGAGTTTTTGGATAGTTTGGCGAAAAGGATATTAGCACATTTGGCTGGAAGGGATTTGGATCTTTCGAATACTCGAAGAAGGTGTTTGGGAGGCTCGTGGCCGAAGGACCTCAGGTCTTTTCACAACGAGTTTTAGCTAATACTCGGTACCAGCTAGTTCTGAAAATCTCTCCTGAGACCGAAGCTTTGCCAGGTTTCTGTCGTTTGCAATGGATACAGGCGCCAGCATCGGGTACCAGCTAGTCTCGAACCCAAGCTGAAATCAGTTCAACTTTTGAGGGTACTAGCCAACAGGCCCGTATCCAGAAATTTATTTCGGGGGGGGGGGGTGCCCACGGGTCGGACCAAAAAGTACAAAAATACATAGATCAGAGGTTAAAGCCTACAAAAAACTAATACTTTTGTGGGTTTCGGGGGGGGGGGGGTTCGAACCCCCTAACACCCCCCCTGGATACGGCCTTGCTAGCCAATCAGATTATTTGGGGAATACTGAGGAATATTCTGATTGGCTAGTTTCGAACGGAGCCCAACAGATAATTAGGTCATTGTTATTCGATCTGACGTGGTTCAGCATTAGCCAATCGGAATACTCCTCAGTATTCCCCTAAGTAATCTGATTGGCTAGTACCCTCAAAAGCTGAACTGATTTCAACTTGGGTCCGAGACTAGCTGGTATCCGAGAAACTAGCACCAATATCAATTGCGAACGGCAGAAACCTAGCTAATTCTCGGTCTCAGAGCGATTTCCGTAACTGGCTGATACCGAGTATTAGCTATAACACCGTTGTGAATAGGCCTTTAATGAAGGAATGGAGTATCACATTCTGACGTTTAAGGTAAAATTGTGTCTAGAGGGCACCGTGACGCTTGACTTAAGATCGGGTGGACCTCACGACGACGTGCGTTGTGAAGGGTACATGTTTCATCCATATGACGTGTTGTGGGGAGATCCACGAGGCTCAGAATTCGGGCCCTAGATTGTCTACGAGGCCCCGTGGAACTGGGAAGTGAACTGTTTAGACGAGCTTGCCTCGAGCGGAATCGCTGATCCTACAGCCTGCTTATATCTGTTGATAGGTTTACAAACTATATTAACAAGCCTTCGGTGGCCCAGTTGGTTAGCGCAATGGCAAATCAAGCGGTCGTTCGCGAGTTCAAATCCCACCCGAGGAGATGTGTTTCTTCAATTTGTTACGATGCAACTGAATGAGAGGCCACGAGCACGACTAGCTCAGGATTAAAGTCGGGTCTTCACCTTCCGGAATCTGGGTTCCCAGATTCTCCGTGATTTTTTCTGAATTTCTTCTGCGATACTTAAAAATTCCGGAAATCTGGAAGTTCAAAAGCCCCTTTTTTCCGGATTATTTTGATGTACTTTCGGACCGGTTCATATTCCAGATGTAATTTACAGAAGAAGTCAAAGAATAATCTGGAAGCCCAGATTCGGGAAGTTCCGGGAGGTGAAGACTGGACTTAAGCTACGTGCACAAACGGTAATACCGAGGGGTTTCCCACACTGTCAGAAGTTTCATAACAGATCGCGCATAACACTTTCAAGAATAAAACCTTTTCACTTAGAACTAAAGTGTTATGACCAATTAAGTTTACACTCATTTCGCTCCTAGATCTCCAACAACACCTTCAATTGGTAAAAATACCACACTGTCAGAAGTTACATAACGACAACAGAAGGATGCCCGGTTTCAACAGATAACACTTTGGGATGTTATCAGTTATGTTTCTTTCGTTCCCGTTAGTATTTTTACCAATTGAAGGTGTTGTTGGAGTTGGAGAACTAGGCACGAAATAGTGTAAACTTAATTGGTCAGAACACTTTATTTCTAAGTGAAAAGGTGTTATTCTTGAAAGTGTTATGCGCTATCTGTTATGAAACTTCTGACAGTGCACTTTCGATTTGAGTGTAGAGCAAGTGCCCGGTGCCGGCACCGGTTGCCATGTGGTACAACATTAAAATAAGCATGTTTAGAAGCGTTTGAAAGATAAACGCCTAAATTATAGACAGAATTTTGTTCGGTGCCGGTCGGTGCCGGGAAAGGGTGTACAACATGTACCGGGGAGTGGGTAACCCCTCGGGTAATACGAAAATTTCGCATGGGAAAACACGCATGCAAAATTCGCGTCACTATGGAGAAACCTGTATGCGATGCTTCAAAATTTCAGAGTGAAGGAGGAAATTCGCATCCAAATGCGAAATTTTGACTGCACGTGTGCACGTCCCTTTAATCTATCTTACCTGTCCTGTTGCAATGTAGACAGCAGTTACAAGGTTTGCCGCATGAGCGTTGAACCCACCAATGCTCCCAGCCATGGCAGAACCGATCAAGTTCTTTGAAATGTTAAGATCCACAAGGTCTGCAACTGACGTCTTCAGGACACTCTCCACCACGTGACCTGGGACAATGGCTTCGCAGACAACACTCTTGCCACGTCCTTCGATCCTAGAAACAGAATCAGTTGATGCACGCTGAAAGTCTCTTTTAAATTCTAAGCCAAAACGTACTGCCGGCACAACGCTCTCCACTACGTGTTCGCCCCTAAGGCGTTTTTCCGTGCTCCCACAAACAGTTTGTGGGTCGATTGTGGCTCGAAAAGAGCGTTTCCGCGGCCTTCTGTGCGGCCCACAAGTGTGTTTCCGCGACCAACAAGATTTTCGTGGCTCGCTTTGTGGCTCAAATTCGACAAACAACTGCCGAGGTTAATTGTCGGTTTTGTGGCTCGATTTTGGCGGGAAATTAAAATTTAGCATCAAAATAACGTCAAAAGAATAAAATTAAAATTTTTAAGTATGTAGACATAAAACTGAAGATCCTTTTTGCATGGAATGGTAAGGACGAAAGCCTGGAGTTCTATTTATTGAGATTTTGAAATGTTTTATTTATTTGTTCAGACATTTGAAATTACCGCCCCCAAAAAAGGCAAAACAGCGTTTCCGCGAGTTTCAACTTTTGGCTTGGCTGTGTGGCACACAGTCGTGTTTCCGAGAATAACACTCAGAAGTGTGTGGCCCACAACAGTGTCACGGAAAAACGCCTCTAGTGAACCGATATAACAGTAAGGGTCATTGTCACATTTACAACGCCTGCTGTGCCTCTGTGCTATTATTTTTTATCTGGCATGACTCATCTGTTTCAGGTTATTTCAAATATTGCTACTTCCTATAAGGAGTCTTCAAGCCCTCCCTTCCAAGATCGGTCAGGCCCTTCTTGCAATTCCAAACTTAGCTCTCAAGAGCAAAGAGAAAGACGCTATCAACAGTTATATGTATCGTCAAAACATTCAACGAAACGAACGAGGAACTTGAAACATTACGGACCATTTTCTTAAACGAGGCTATCTTGAAGAGTAGTAAGTTTTAAATATTCAGCACAGAATGAGTCTAGATATCTCAAACTTTAAGAAACAACGGGGCTTCGTTTCCACGCTGTGCTTTAGAATTTGCTTTTCGCCTGATTCATCAGCTATATCTCAAATTGCCCCAAGAAATGTAAAAAACAATCAAGGATGGATTATGTCCAAGTCGGTCTTTATCGCTGAAGAACGACTTAGATATTCTGGCTCTTTGATCACATCTCCCTCTACATCTTTCTAACTATCTCTTGGCCCTACATCCCTCTACGATCATGTATAGAAGTGACACCCAAACATCTGGGCAGCTCAGAAAACTCATAGTCTTTTTTTCCATTGCAATAATAAGGCCCACCTCCAAAATGGTACCAAACTGCTTACTGGAATGCTCAATCTACTATTTCCCAAAGCTGACTTTAATACTATGGAGAAAGGTCGTATTTTATGCAGCCATGGAGATATCAGAATGATTTTTCTCGCTGTTATGATAACCCCTTGGGGAGTCGTTGACCCCTGCTCAGCTGCCCGAAGGAAAACGAGTCTTGGAAAACAGTTTCCAAGGGAGGTCTCTAGGTCTATTCTAGGTCTCAACAAAGCAAGTTCATTTCGTAATGGAATACAGCAAAAGATGGTCCAAGAAAAGCATGCGATTAAGAAGTACACGAGGAAAGTTTGACAGGATGGAAAGCTCATTGTAATCCCGTCTGAAAACTTAGTTCCAAATCTTCCCCGTCCTGGTCACGGATGTTAATATTGGTTCTATGAGCAGTCCATGTTTACTTCTATACAAAGCGAAAGGCAGAGCATGACATAATTTCGCGCTGAACTTGAGATATATATATTTATCGTTTGCTGACCAAAATAAGCAGATAGCTAGCAAAGGTAAGTCCACCTAACACTTTCAACGGTACATAAAATGGTCACTGACAAATGACAAATAATACCAGACAAACAACGACTAAGTACTATTATACGAACGAACAAAGTACGGCACAAACCATTTTATCTGAAAGCTGCACTAAGCCGTCACAGCCTTTTTCCCTTTTATGCGGCTCGCGTCAGTCAATCGTCTTTGTCGTTATTTGTTGAGGCAAGACAGAATAATATGAAATCTTGGCGCAAAAAAAAAAGAACCACAGCGTCCCCAATCCCTTTTAAATCCCCCCCTCGTCGGAATCGGTGAAGAGAGGATTCCAGTGGGTCCAGTCCGACAAAAATATTCATAACAAATTTCCTCGTTCAAGACCCCCTCGAAGAACCAGAACTCGAAGACAGCGAAAAATGCGACCGCTGACTGGCACTCAACGAAGTAAAAGGACAGCTGACTGACCAACCGGCAGGCAGACATTGCGCTCGACGACTGTCACTAAGCTGTAACTGTAAGACCTACAGCCTCACATCCCGCAATGCTGGAAACACGACAACTAAAGTTCATACGGTCAAAAGGGCAGGCCACACGATGCTGTCACCAAGCCCGTCTTAATGTACTCGGGTCCGAAAACTGACCGACCAGATCTGTGGCGATTAAGCCACACATACAACTGCCGAGGATTAGTATCTCGTATTTGCGGGACTGTTAGTTAAGTATCAAAACACATCCGCTAGACTATGTATTAAAGGAAGGTAAGGTATCTCGTCAGATCAGGTTTGTTAATAATAATTAGTTTAATCAGCCAAGATTTAGTTTACCGCTCGGAAGTAAAGAATTCACTGTTTCTTCGTAGTAATCCAGATATATCCTAAAAGGGCTCGCCAGGTGGTACTCAGTTTACAAGACCCGGGGTAAAAAGAAACAAGTACCAAACCCATTACTTTTACACTCTAATTTAATCTCACAACTAATACTAGTTTAACAACCGAAGGTTAGAATTTCCAGCGGCATGCATTTTTCTTTTTTCGTTCTGGCGTGCTACTTTATATATGTAAAGCATCTGCTCCATCTTTCAAAATTATTCCACAACCACATGCCAATGGATCAGTTTCAAGTTCGCTCGTCTCTACGGAAAATCACCGACCATGGTCGGTGATTTTCCGTAAAAGGTCATGCGCTAGTTGGGTCCAGTGCACTGGACCCAACTAGCGCATGACCTTTTATCCTGTCTCCTGGCCGAAGATTGAAATTGTTTTATCCTATGTGTTTTGTATCTGTTTTTCTTTCTTCCTTTTATTTTTTATAGGCTATTCTGCTTTCGAAATGGCGGGTGAAAGTAAATTACTTAGGCTACTTGCTTACATGTCAATATCCTATACAGAAACACCAAGGAAATGCAAACGGTGAGCTAGGACCTATCCAGGGACCAGACAGCAAAGCAAATACAAAGTTGCCTCCTTCTGACCAAGCTGATTGCGAATCACGTATAAAAGTTAATTGGTAAGCTAAGATTTGCTCCAGCCACATTTCGGCCCTTCTTGACAGAATTGGTCCTCATCAGGCTGCAATTAATTTTGGAACTAAATCATTTAAATCGGTGCAGAATTCCGTACAAGCATGACGTCACAACTATATTATCTATTTTACCTCAGAACCCGAAGAATTGTAGTTTATTCCTATCGATGAAAAATACTTGAATCAATATATATACATATATCCGAGTGGTCAACGAGGCGCCGGTCGCGCTTACATTTATACATCGTCCTAGGGACAATCAAAATTCTGTGTTTGGTCCTCAATCACATGACGTCACAATTTACCCCCCCCCCCTGTATAGTATTCTGCCAAAATTTATACGAAACCGAAATATTGCTGGAGCAAATCTTAGCTGACTTGTCAGTTTAGCATCATGTTACACATATAAAGTTCCCAGACCCAGGAAAAAAGAGTCTGAGCTAGAACCATTTAAAAATACAGTCAACACATGTCTGTTTTATACCCGAAACGACCCTTTGCACTTCCCTCGGGCTCTGAATTTTCTCAGGACCGAGAAACTTTCCGGCGCCGTCTCCTTTTGTTTCATAACAATAAAAGGTCGTAAAAACTTCTGTACTGTCTTCCGCCAAGAGCCCATTAACTTGGAAAACCGAATATTACAACTCTGTTTATCTTCTCGACTAACTCTCAAGGGGCCTTTCTGGGACGATCTCCCAGAGATTGCAAATCCCCTAATTACAGATTGAATAATCCAAACTCGACTCAGATGATAGAAACTTTCCAAAAATGGTACCACAACCCCTGCTGGGCGATCATACCCTGTTCTGCCACGAAATGCCGCAAGACATTCAACGGCATAACTTACATGACGGAAGCTCCTTCAGTTCTCTTCATCATTTAATCACTCCGCTGGACACTTTTCCGCGGGTCCAAGCCCTCTAACTTAGACAATATCTTAGGAAGGTCCCTAAGTGACCAGACCAGAGCGGATCGGGGCATCGAGGCTCCACTTGTTGAATTGGAGAGCATCAGATAGCGGCCGAAGAGTCGGCGAAAGGGAAAAGAGAAAACAAAGGGGAAGCGGTACCATCAGGACGGATTGGGTCATCCATAACTGCCAAGCAAGTCAGGAAGAGGAGATAAAGCGAGGACTACATGATGATTGCTTTTTAAAGGCAAACAGTCCTGAAAGCACTTAAGTTCGCCATGGCTAAGAACTGTTTTTTGAACACCAAAAGCCATTTACGACGTCAAGAACTATCGCGGCGAGACTATAGACAAAAGCAGACAGCGGTCCAACCGACACCATGTCCGAGATGTTGTCATGGGGTCTAGGCTAAAACCCCCCCGGCGAAAACCCCCCCGCCAAAACCCCCCCGGCGAAAACCCCCCCGTGACCAAAACCCCCCCGGCGAAAACCCCCCCGTGACCAAAACCCCCCCGGCGAAAACCCCCCCGGTACCAAAACCCCCCCGGCGAAAACCCCCCCGTGACCAAACCCCCCCCGGCGAAAACCCCCCGGTACCAAAACCCCCCCGGCGAAAACCCCCCGGTACCAAAAGCTCGATTCATTTAGATTTAACACGAATCCAAAAAATTTCACTTGACTTCCCGTGATCTTGGTCTAATTCACATTTACAATTATAACAACTAGGCACTTTTATTGTCTTATATTACTTCGGTCAAATTAAGGCTAGGTACAACAATAAGGCACTTTTTCCGATTATTAAATATGTCAAAAGGTCAAACCCAGAAAAAGTCAAACACAGAAAAGTTTCTAACTAGCGATATTATAGCCGATCGATTTTAAATAGGAAAGCCGGTCGCGATTGGGGTAATCAGCCACGATGCTGAGCAATCTGGCATTAAGGGCGGTGGTATCTCGTCTTGGAGGATCGGAGGAATGGTTTCCACCTTTAGTTTCCACCTTTTTTTTCCACCTTTAGTTATGTGTTATTTTCCCCGGGGGGTTCTGGTACCGGGGTGTTTTGGTACCCGTGGGGTTTTGGTATCGGGGGGGTTTTAGCCGGGGGGGTTTTGGTACCGGGGGGGTTTTAGCCGGGGGGGTTTTGGTCACGGGGGGGTTTTCGCCGGGGGGGTTTTGGTACCGGGGGGGTTTTCGCCGGGGGGGTTTTGGTCACGGGGGGGTTTTCGCCGGGGGGGTTTTGGTCACGGGGGGGTTTTCACCGGGGGGGTTTTGGCGGGGGGGTTTTGGCGGGGGGGTTTTGTCCGGGGGGGTTTTCGCCGGGGGGGTTTTAGCCGGAACCCGTTGTCATGGTGGCCCCCCTTCCCAGTCGTCCCCGCCAGTAGCGTTGTTAATATTTTCTGGTGTAAAAGGATCGAAACTGGTCGATCCACACGGTGTTTGTACAAAAGAGAAAGGACAGGAACAACAAATAGTCTATCCACTTTCGGCCACGAAATCCTGTCACCTCTGAGACAACTATATCTATGTAGCAATTGCTCCGATTTGGACGATTTCTACCAGCCATGCAGGATACAACTGAGGATAGAAACTACTAATAGCTCAATTCTAGAAAAATGTCATTTATTTCCATTTGGAAAAAATATCGTCAATATATAACAGAATTGCTTCACATTTGATTCCGAAAAGTTCAGCAGTGTCTACAGATACAGGAACGACAAGGCCGAAGCTGCAATGGGCAAAACAAACGGGGCTGAGCGTTTCAGGAATACTTTTAGGCAATCAGGTTACCATGACCCTTAGACACGAAGGTCGTCAAGGGAAAAGAGACATAAATACCATGACTGTGAACAGTTTACAGTGTCAGAAAGAGACATTTTTCGAAAGTCCAGAATCCACCAGGGCCACTTCCAAACTGTCAGAAGTTTCGTAACGGATAGCAAAAGGATGTGCAGTTTCAGCAGACAACACTTGGGATGTAATCTGTTGTGACTCTGAAAACGTTATGCATTAAATGTTATGAATAACATGCATTGCCATGAAGAGCTGAAAATTCGCCCAAAAAGCATCTGCTGACTTTTCCGATATCACGACGACAAAGAAAAAAGTCACCACACTTTTTCGGCTATTTCGGTATCTCTTTCCTTCACTACGTCATTTCCACATGATTTCCGTGACCCCTCCCCCCCCCCACGGTTAGCACAAACCTTTTTTCTACAACTAAGTAAATGTGCCTCAGGTTACTCCCCGGGGTATTTGTGAAGGCTTGCAGTCGACGGTCAAAATATTCAGCAAAATTCTTTCTCACATGCTCCTTCGGTGACCAAGGGGTCGGGTGAAAACTAGCAGGTTTCGTAACTCAAATTTCTGAGTAATACTGTGCCCCAAAATAATGAAATTGCTCAGCCCCTCACGACAGACGGCTTTCGCTTGTTCAAGTCCGATTTTCCTGCGCATTGCTTTCCAGTTATACTACTTTCAGTCCCGATTCGGCAAGCGATCTGGAGACACGTTGATCCTTCGCCGTTTTTTGGGATCCCAAAACGGAAGTGGAGGGATACCTATGACATCGCAAAAGTTGCCCGTCTGTCCTTCCGTCCGTCCGTCTGTGAGCACAATAACTCTCGAAAGGAATGAGATATTTGGTGCGAGGATTCATTGGGTCAAGAGTAAGGTCGAGTTCGTAGATGGGCTCTGTAGCCCTACATTTAGGGGTGGGGGAGGGGGTTCAAATTAAGGGGCAAGCTAAATATTTTTAAACAGCTAATGTGATAGTCGATTATGGGGTAAGAAGACATCCTGATCACGAATATGAAAACCATTTTCTCGCCGGACAAGTAGTTCGCCCGGAATCCGGCCAAAACCGGAAAGTTCGTTAAAAACTAAAAGTTTTAATTGAAGCTGATTAGATGTTCGATATAGGGGTAAGAAGGCATGCTGAACACGAATATGAAAATAATTTTCTCGCCGGACAAGTAGTTCGCCCCGAATCCGGCCAAAGCCGGAAAGTTTGTTAAAAGTAAAAGTTTTATTTGAAGTTGATTAGACGCTCGATCTAGGGTAAGAAGGTATGCTGAACATGAATATGAAAACCATTTTCTCGCCGGACAAGTAGTTCGCCCGGAATCCAGCCAAAACCGGAAAGTTTGTTGAAAGTAAAAGTTTTATTCGAAGTTGATAAGATGTCCGATTTAGGGGTAAGAAGAGATGCTGAATCCGTATATGACAATCATTTTTTAGCCGGACATTTTTTAGCCGGATTCGTCCGGAATCCGGCTGAAACCGGAATTTTTTTTATAATTTAAATTTATTGGAAGTTTATTAGATGTTGAATTTAGGGATAAGGAGATACGCTGAATTCGTTTTTGAGCTTTATTTTTTCGCCGGACAAGTAGTTCTGGAATCTCGCCGAAAACCGCAAAATTCGTAGAAGTAAGGCACACACATGCTGAACCCATATCTGAATTTTAGAAACAGATTAAGGCCTGCTAACAAAACAAAACAACCAGCAAAACAAATCAACAGTCCACAAAATAAAATAAACAAGCAATGGGTACCCTAAAAGTATTATCTCCAAATCCAAAGCTGCTAGCTATCCTCTCTGCTTCTTCATAACAAATAAGCAATAATAAAGCCATAAGCTTTTCAGCAGTGTCGCTGTTACTCAACTTAAACCCCGACATCAAGTAAATCTCTCCGAGAGCAGCCCCCCCTAATCCTCGCCTTAAGAGGAAGAACGAAACAACCAACTTAGTTTAGAGACGATCCAATTAAGGGAAAACACTGAAACATCCTCATCGAAAGAAAACGAAAACATTCAATAATCGCGGCAACTGGCAAGTGGATGGAATAAGTAGTGAACACGTGTTCACTTATATTTCGTCTTTATGCAAGAAATGCTTAAAGTTTAACCGAAAAGGGCTCGGATATGACAATCTAGTTACCCATCACTTATTCACTAAAACTGGCTTGAAGACCCGCTGAAAATGCGTTACTTCGTTGTTCCGCTACTCAAGAATAACCGATTTTCAAATAGTGGAATTTCCGTGTGATTTCTGGTACCGCTAGCGCTTGTATTTTTGTTGTATGCCTTACGAGAAATATTTTTTTTTTTTTTTTGTTCAGGCACTAAGCCGTCTTCACCAATCTCACAACTGCCCACTGAAAAGCCGCGTTTGTGTTGAGATTAAAATTTCTCGCGTCATAGTAGAATTTTCGTTGTGGGGGCGGCTGCAGATAGTCTCAACGTCATAACTAGAGTAAATAGTGGAAAATAAAAATCCCTTTGCAAAATTCAAATAATTCAGTGGATTCAATTAAATGACACAAAAAGAAGTTGGCTTTTCAGTTAAACTTTAAAGCATCTACGAATGTAACATACAGTCTTATCTCGGTTATACACCACGGAGGCCCGCGATTGGCTGCTGGATTTAAGTTTGCTCCTCCTTGGGGAGGAGTCAAGTGATGAAAAGGGACAGGTTTTGTTGGCGCCGCCCTGGAGGAGGAGCGAAACAGTCAGAAGTAGCTGCTGATAAAAAAAAAAAAAAATCGATCAAATGTAAATGTAGAACATTGCTCAAATCAGGGTGATGCATCAACAATGATGCTTCTTTTGAACATCATACCTTTTACTGTCGAAAAAAAGAAAGAAAGTAAAACAGTTTTGGAGAAAAGTAAATAAACAATCTTACCAGTTAACAGCAGAAGGCTTCTTGTCCGTACAAATGTTCCCGCTGAGGCTGATAATTTCCATATCTGGGAACAATTCCTGAAGCTTTAACAAGGCAAGCTCAGTCCCCTAAAAAAAAAATTAGAAAACCTAAAAAACTACTAAAAGAAGGGTTACCCCTAATTTAGACAGACTTAGCTAATTTTGGTTTGGTCAGCCTTGGCTACAACGTCGTAACAAAATAACATGCGTCTGGAGGAGATTAGCTAAAAAAGTGGAACCGCCCCCTTATTATCATAGTTACTATGATAACATAAGGCCTGACGATGTCCTCACCTTCAACTACAACGGTCTCAGAGGACACAGCTTGAAACTGCATGGTGAGAAATTCAGAGAAGACATTGGAAAATGGAGCTTCAGAAACCGGATAGTTGAATACCAGAATAACCTCCCTGAAAGTGTGGTACATGCCGAAAATATTAATCAGTCAAAGCAGGTGTGGATCGTCATCTGGCTGAAATTCAATTTAGTGTACATTTCTCGAGAAATATATAGAGGCGAAAGCCTTTTTGCTGCAGTTATATTATTCTTATATTCAACGGAAAATGCGGTTCCCAACAGAGATTCACAGAGAGAGCCTAGCGTCACCACTGTGATAGTGGCCACCGTTCCAACACGAAAAGTAGGGGGACATTTTCGCGTGAATAGCTGTTGAGCTCGACAGAAGGTGCCATCCACGCGAAAATGTCATTGGATGATGCCATCTTCACAACAATTTGTTGAGCTCAACAATTACGCGCAGTTTTGTTCAACAGTGCTCCCGGACCACTGTTGAACAAACCGATGGTCTTGAGTTCAACTCTGACGTCACACGTTCAGCTATTCACGCGAAAATGACTATCATGAGGATGCCATCCACGGAAAACGCATATCATGATGATGGCTTGTCCTGTTGAACAACGCCGTTCACGCGAAAATGTCCCCTAGGTTCTAGTTCAGATGCTAACTCGAATGGCAAAAATCATGGCGCGATGTCTCCCCTGTTGGCGATCGCAGAGGCGCTAGCTTAAAATATCCAATCTGACCATAAATGACCTGTACAAAAGAAAATCCTTCTACCAAGAAGGTTCAAGCGCAAGGTGACGATACCGGACGTTTTGATTGATTTATTTATAAAAACGAAAGAAAATCAACAGACGAATCCGGAACTGTCGAAATACCAAAGGCTCTACATGTCCAGTTCAGGAACTCAGGACGACGGCTGAATGGTGACAACTCTGTCAAAGTATAGTAACAAGAGCTGTAAGCTCATATGGCACTTGCATGGGTTGAGATGTAGTGTTTGATCAAACGTACTTTTAAGGTTACCTTTGCGGTTCAGATGCGCACTTTAAGGGAGCTAAGAAAAAGTACTTGGCTGTAATGATACGCACTTTATAGGCAATAGAAATTCATCTGTAAGAAAAACTATTGAGACAAAACGATCACAGGCCCTTAGGGATCATTGATACATACCGTTTGGTAAAAAGTATTTTTTTTTTCACTTTTCGGTTAAAATGTGCACTTTAAGGGTGATAAAATAAGTTTTTAAGCAAAACCCTTGCGGCACAAATGATCATGGGTTGAGATGTATCGTTTGATGAAAAAAAGTAGTTTTCGACCTTGCGATTCAGATGCGCACTTTCAGGGAGCTAAAACTTCATTTGTAAGCAAAACCCTTGAGGCAAAAATTATAATGTGCTCATGGGGATCATGAAAATGTATAATTTGCTTAAAAGTATTTTTCTAAATTTGCGGTCAAGATTGGTACTTTAAGGAATGTCGGATTTGGAAAGTGGCGATTTCTGAGCCAATCTTGTCGAATCTCTAATATTCCAGCCCAGTTCGATCGTCCTAGCACATCTGGAAGTACCTTAAATCGCGATCACCGGAATTCTAGACCCCCCCCCTCAAGCTCCCCCACAGTCGCCGGAGCCAATCCGGTTCTGTAAGTGATTTATCCAGAGCATCTCTTTATTATTCCCACAAAGTTCGATCCCGATCTCCCCAGTCTGAGCCGGTCACGTATTTTCTCCCCCCCCCCCATTGTTGTCGAATCCGGTCCGGACTTGACAAAGGTCACCAGAGACATGTCCTCTGATCAATTATCAAATTTCACTCAAATCCGATCAACCGTTCCAAAGTTACGCATGACTCAGTATTCCGGATTCCCCCTCCCGCTACTCCCCCCACGACTATCGGATCATGTAAATTTTTATTTATAAGTCAGTTTGATCGGGTCCCTGATTCGCCTCCCAAGTTTCGTCGTGAAAATCCCCAAAACCGCCATTACCGGAATTCCGGGAAACTCCCCTCCATCCCCCCCCCCTAGTGACCGGATCCAGTCCAAATGTATAACGGATTTATCTGGAGCAGATGCTTGTTCTTCCCAGCAAGTTTCACTCCGATCCCTCCATTCTAACCATTTCTCGAGATTTCCGGTCTCCCCCCCCCCAACTCCCCCATAGCTGTCGCAATCCGGTCCGGACTTCAAATGGGACATCAGAGTTATGCCATTTATTCAGTTATTAAGTTTCATTCCAATCCGATCATCCGTTCGAAAGTTACACATTACTCCAGTTTTCCGGATTCCCCAGCCCTCCACTCCCCCCCAGGTGGTCGGATTGGGAAACTGATTATTTCCAGGCTAATCCGGTCGGGCCCCTGATGCTCCTGCCAAGTTTCATCGTCCTAGCACATCTGGAAGTACCCCAACTCGAAAAAGTGTGACAAAAACTACTTAATTCTCAGAATTCCGCGGCCCACCACTCCCCCCCAGATGGTCGGATCGGGAAACTGATTATTTCCAGGTTAGTTTGGTCGGGTCCCTGATTTTCCTGCCAAGTTTCATCGTCCTAACACATCTGGAAGTACCCTAACTCGAACATGTGGGACAAAAAAAATTCGGACCGACCGACCGACCGACAGACCGACCGACGGACGGAATTGCGATCGGTATATGGCACTTGAGCCAGAGGCTGCAAGTGCCATAAAAAGTAAAAAAAAAACGTGCGACTAAAGCTAACTAAAAGTAACGAATAACTTATTATCAGGGGCATCAATATTTCACATCTGCCTGTCGTAATTTTGTCAAATCATATTGTTTCTCGCAGATTTTATGTTTTTTTTCATGGGTATAGATGCTACCCCCTGGGGAATGCAAATGACGCCTCTGCTTATTATGTTTCTTTTGAATCGGAAGTGGAAGTCTTGGAGATGTCTACCGTCTACTGCAGAGAGCGGGACAGTTTGGAAGATGGTAGCCAGTTACTCCACCTCCTTGCGCGGTAGTTTGTTCTTTCCGTTGATATTATGCGTAACTAAGCGACTGAAAAGTTTGACTATAAAGTCAGGTATTAATCGTGGAATAGGTTTATATATTGTCAGAAGTTCATAACAGATAACACAACACAAGGATGTACGATTTCAACAGATAACACTTATAATGTTATCTGTTGTGATTTTGCAAACGTTACACATCAAACGTTCTGCATACAAGAAGACACGAAACAACGCAGGACAAACATCTGCTGACATTTTCGCTTGCCGTCATCAGTTGCGTTTTTGCAGATACCATGGTACCTGTTACCACGGTAAGTGGATCTACAATTAGTAGTTTTTGCAGTTACCGTCGTATCTGATATACGGTTGCTCTGCAAAAACGACAATTGCCGAAATTGCACTTTTCAAAGTCATCCCAAAAGAAAAACTGATATCCGTAGTCACATCACTAAGTGCCAAACTTTTTCCCACCACTTTGACAAAAACTGATGAAAGTGAGATGAATTTTTTTTTAGATACCACGATCAGTTGCCACGGTCGGACCGTGGTATCTGAATATCAGATACCACTATAACTAGCCAGATACCACGATAACTGTAAAAACGCCTTTTGACCGTGGTATGAGATACCACGGTAACTGCGAAAACGACTTTAGACCGTGATATCAGATACCATGGTATCTGCAAAAACGCAACTATGGTATCGGAAAAGTCATGCTTTTTCGGCGGTTTTTCGGCTCTTCCTGGCAATGTTTGTTATGCATAATGTTTGCAACATCACAACAGATAACATCCCAAGTGCTGTCTGTTGATGTTATCTGTTACGAAACTAGGAATGTGGGAAATTATTTAATGAGTCCCAAATATACAAAATGAGGAAATTAAGACTTTTTTTTTTACTTTTTGTTGTAATTTCTGACGAAGCAGGGGACAAACGATTTAACGTGGTGCTGTCGACTGTCCCCACTTGGGCGCTAGATCCGAAAGCACGTCCCGATGGTCAGGGGAAAAGAGGCAATCCTGTCCGAACTGGACAGCGAGGTGATGCCGCCTTTCAGAGAGAGACTACATTTTGAGGATATTTAGGCTCTATAAGAAGAGCAAGCATGGCCAAGAATGAGTGTGCAGGGTCTCTTCACAAGGGATTCAAGGGAGTCACTTTTCAATGGTCAAGGAGCTGCGAAGGACAATAGGGATGATATTAACCAAGTTTCAACTTCACTCACCTTTGAGACCATATTCATCCCCATGGCATCTCCAGTCTTAGCGACAAATCGAAGAAAAACAGTACGACCGGCCATACGACCAGAGATCTGGAGCAGACGAGCGAAACGCGACGTAGAGTCGAACGACGCCTTGATTGTCTCGAAGTTTTCTCGAACGCGGATCCAATTAAGGAGTGTTCTGAAGAAAGAGAACATTAAGGTCATCGTCATTTCTGACTCTTTGGAACGGGAGTAGGAAAAAGGCAATAAAATTTCATTGAGGTTCGACACTACAGTAACAGGTTTTCCCAGCAGATCGTAAATGCCGAATTTATGGCGAAAGCTAGTAAATCATGAAAACAATGTCAACACTTCTGCCGATTCGGTTTTAAGCTGAAACAACGTATTTTATGCCCTCTTTAACTTAGTCTACCAGGTATCTTTCATTCTGAAGAAGAGTGCCCAGTATATTAACTACTAAGTAATAAAAATGGTGGTAGATTGCGTGAAGGGAAATCTAAATAGGAGGTAGTTTATTTTCTGTGTTGTGTTATCGTTTTGTTGACGATGTTTTATTATATTTGTATGTGGTGTTTAAAAAACTCTGTGTATGGCCCACTCGGGGCTGAATAAACACTATTATATTCTAAGATATTCGCGACTTCAAATATTCCCCCAGGAACTTGAAACCCGTAGCTTGATTATGTGAGTCCAGGCGCCTCCTAACACACAAAAATCAAGATCGTGGCTACAGAGACCTGGTATCGGCCTCCACCCCTACACCCTCACCCAGAGGATTAAGAGCGCACCCCCACCCTACGCACACCAGAATACGGAGTACACAACACAAACCACGCTTTGAACGCTCTAAATTTATGAACAAAATTAGCTAAGGAGACAGAGACAACCCTCACATGCCTCTTCATATGTTTCTAATTTATTTTTACATTTTTTAAATGCGATAAGGGTAGCATGCTTCAACAATTCTTCCACTGCCCCGGCCTATTTCAAGTCATCGTGCTTCCGAAGCTTAACATATTCTACGACTAGGGAAGTTCCACGGAAAACCCCATCGTGTTTCACAGAAAACCATTCCAGTTCCTCCAACTTCTTTCTAACTCACCCATTCCCCGCCCCCTTCCCCATCTCCCTAATCCCTTGCCCTGGGACCAACTTTAGCAAGTCGCATCATGTTCGATGTTAACAGCCAGATTTAAGGTCCCGCCGCGCATTCCAACCGCGGATCAGGGAAAGCTTTACACTCTATTAGGGAATCCGGAGGACACATTGTTCCCGGTTTTCTCCGAGCAAGGGATTACTTAGGAACCGGAGAGATTTAACTCTCGAGTTCAGAAGACCCCCCATACTGGCGAATGTAATGACATGACATATTATTTGCGTTTTTGAAGATGCCATGGTAACTGGATCTGCATTTTGTCGTTTTTGCAGATACAATGGTTCTGATACCACGGTAACTGGATCTGCAAAGTCGCTCCAAAAGAAATACTTATATACATTCACATCACTCGTTCCAAACTTCTTTCCCACCATTTTGACAAAAGCCTAGGCTCTTGTGTTGGTGATGATGAAACTGAGATGACTTTTTCAGACATCACGGTCAGTTACTACAGTCAGGACCGTGGTATCTCAATATCAGATACCACGGTAACTGGCGAAATACTCAGTAATGTTGCGAAAACACGAACACAGGGTCAGGGGCTCGCGGGTTGGACTTCCTGCCAGAATTTTCGGTATCATTAATTCCAAACGGAAAAGTTGAGATTTATTTATTTAAATGTCCAAAAGAGAGCATCGAGAACCATTCTGGGTGATCATAATGTTTCATATGAAGAGGCACTGATTAAACTAGACATTCCTAAATGAACTGACCGGAGAAATACTCTTTCAACAAATTTTGGAGCAAAAATAATGATTCCCTATCTATTCCCCCCTCCCCTCCCGTCGTCCGTGCGTCGGTCCGAGAGGAACACTGGCAGTCAATTTTCTCCAATATCCGGCAAATTCCTCTTCCCAGTTTTTACTTAGTTTCATTCCATCATTTATTCCTGGTCAAATTTTGTAAGTGTATCAGTTAAATTGTTCCGTTTCTGTGTATTTTGTAAATATATTTTTTTAATTCCTATTCTAGCTTTATTTAGAGCTATTTGAAAATAAATGTGATTAATTGATTTCACTTTTTGACGAAGGAGAAGAAAATCTGGCAGACAAATCCTGATCATGTATCCACAGCATAACGGCAAACACAACTTTAAACTGTGGTATCAGATACCACGGTAACTGCAAAAACGACTTTAGACCGTGGTATCAGATACCACGGTATCTGCAAAAATGCAACTATTAAGTACCAATTCAATGCGCAGAAACCAATACTCCACGATGATTCACTGACATTTCGCAAACTCTCAGTTAATCAAGACAATATGTGTTCTCAAGGCACTAAATCTTTGTACCTAAGGATTAGTTCCCATGTTAGTCAATGTCAGTAATTCGATATCAAGTATTGTTAAGTGAACTAATATGTTTTTGTATGTTTTTTCGCTGTATGCTGTACTCCACTATTAAAAGTAAGTGTAATCTGTAAAGGACTGGTCGTTGAATACAAGACCTAGGTCTTGTATTAAGTACCAATTCAATGCGCAGAAACCAATACTCCACGATGATTCACTGACATTTCGCAAACTCTCAGTGAATCAAGACAATATGTGTTATCAAGGCACTAAATCTTTGTTCCTAAGGATTAGTTCCCATGTCAGTCATGTCAGTAATTCGACGTCAAGTATTGGTTAAAGTTTAACTGAAAAGCCAACTTATTTTTGTGTCATTTAGTTGAATCCACTGATTAGTTCCCATGTCAGTCATGTCAGTAATTCGACGTCAAGTATTGGTTAAAGTTTAACTGAAAAGCCAACTTATTTTTGTGTCATTTAGTTGAATCCACTGAATTATTTGGATTCTGCAAAGGGTTTATTTTGTTTTCCACTATCTGCTCAAGTTATGACGTTCAGAATATATGCAGCCGTCCCTACAGCGAAAATTCTACTATGACGCGGGAATTTTTTATCTAAACACAAACAAGGCTTTTCAGTGGGCAGTGGCGATATTGGTGAAGATTGCTTAGTGCCTGAACAAAAAAAGCCATAAAACTTTCTTGTAAGGCATACAACTAAATTAGAGGTACCAGAAATCACACGGAAATTCCACTATTTGAAAATCGATTATTCCTGAATAGCGGAACAACCAAGTAACGCATTTTCAGCGGGTCTTCAAGCCAATTTAAGTGAATAAATGATGGGTAACTAGATTGTCATATCCCAGTCCTTTTCGGTTAAACTTTAAGTGAACTAATATGTTTTTGTATGTTTTTTCGCTGTATGCTGTACTCCACTATTAAAAGTAAGTGTAATCTGTAAAGGACTGGTCGTTGAATACAAGACCTAAGTCCAACCGTCCGAGCTGTCCACAAAGAATTCTTCGAAGATACCGCTCGGACTACTATTATGATTATAACTCGAGTATTTCGTTGGTGATTTAAGGCCTTGAGTTAAAGGTATTATTACTTGCGATTTTTTTTTAAACGAAGTTGAAGGTTACTTTTAAATTCGAGGGTCTCTTTTTAAAGTTTAAAGCACAACTCTTACTAGAAATAATATTTTCCATATGAAATGGATCAGAAAAAAACATTTTCGAAAATACCATTACTTTCCATCTGAAATTAGCGATTTTCTTGTTAGCGCCTGTCGACTATGTCCAGCCTTCCTACTCTCCGACGCGGCGGCTGGGCGCAAAACATTTGAAAACTGATCGCGCCGTGGTTCAAAAGTGTGAAAACTAAGCAAATAAAAGAAGTAATAAACAAAAGCTTCTCAGATCCTTATGTGTGAAAGAGTTGTCAGCAGACGTTGATGATCCGGGCAAACGTTTCGTTGTGTGACGGGCAAAACTCGGCAAGGCCAAAAAAGCGCTAAAATTTTGTAGGCACAAAACGAAACAATGGAGAAAGGTGGGGATTCTAGAAGCTTATAATTCTGTATGGGAGCTAGATATATTGTAAAAAGCAGAATAAGCAAGAGGGGTCCTTTAAAGAAAAGGGCTGAGACACGACAGTCTAGTGGACTTATTCCCTTAAATAGGCTTGAAGACCCGACGAAAACGCATTACTTCGTTTTTTCTCCACTATTCAAACAACAGACTTTCATCGAATGAACTATTTCTTTCAATTTATGGTACCTCTATGCGCGTGTACCTCTATGCTTGAAATATTTAGCAGCTACAATGTTAAACGATTAACGATTATTACCTTTCTTCAGATGTGACCTTACAATCTGGAACTGAATATTTCCTGGGCTTCGCGTCAGTAGCCATTATTATGCACTCTTTGTTGAAATTCAAATTCTCTGCGCCGGAATGAACTTTGTCTTGTTGTGACAGAAGAGCTAAGTCTAAACGTAAAGACTAGAGCTCAAGATGAAAAAAAAAATCCCTCAGCGGAGTCAAAATGACTCAATACAGTCAAGTCCAATATTTAAAAGAAAGCAATTATTATTTCAGGTAAGCTTTAAATGCTGTTTTCGGTCGCCGGTCACTGTTTCCTTATCGCCGAAGCTGGTCAACGTTAACTTTCAGCGAAAGCGAAATTTAGCATTTTGGCACTAAACCTGACGCATTTTGTAAAATAGGCCCTGATCACGGTCTTATTCAGTTTTTTGTTGAGGAGGATAGTGTTTAGTTGAAGTTCTTTTTCTTTTTATAGTTTACTCCACTTGTACTACTTGTCTCTTGTAGTTGTGGGTGATAGATAAATAATAATAATAATAATCTCATTTTTGGCACTAATCTTTTTTTGTTTAATGGATAAACTCGTCCGCCATTATTTTTATGGCACTTGCAGCCTCTGGCTCAAGTGCCATATACCGATCGCAATTCCGTCCGTCGGTCGGTCTGTCGGTCTGTCGGTCGGTCTGTCCGAATTTTTTTGTCCCACATGTTCGAGTTAGGGTACTTCCAGATGTGCTAGGACGATGAAACTTGACAGGAAAATCTGGGACCCGACCAAACTAACCTAGAAGTAATCAGTTTCTCGATCCGACCATCTGGGGGGGAGTGGTGGGCCGGGGAAATTCTGAAAATTAAGGAGTTTTGTCACACTTTTCCGAGTTGGAGTACTTCCAGATGTGCTAGGACGATGAAACTTGGCAGGAGCATCAGGGACCCGATCGGACTAACTCGGAAACATTCAGTTTCCCAATCCGACCACCCGGGGGGGAGTGGAGGGCTGGGGAATCCGGAAAATTGGAGTAGTGTGTAACTTTAGAACGGGTGATCGGATTGGAATAAAACTTATTAACTGAATAAATGGCAGACTTCTGACGTCCCGTTTGAAGTCCGGACCGGATTCGACAGCTATGGGGGAGATGGGGGGGGGAGATCGGAAATTTCGAGAAACGGTTAGAATAGAGGGATCGGAGTGAAACTTGCTGGGAAGAACAAGCATCTGCTCCAGATAAATTGTTTATACATTTGGACTGGATCCGACCACCCGGGGGGGGAGTGGAGGGCTGGGGAATCCGGAAAATTGGAGTAGTGTGTAACTTTCGAACGGGTGATCGGATTGGAATGAAACTTAATAACTGAATAAATGGCACACTACTGATGTCCCGTTCGAAGTCCGGACCGGATTCGACAGCTATGCGGGAGTTGGGGGGGGGAGACCGGAAATTTCGAGAAACGGTTAGAATAGAGGGATCGGAGTGAAACTTGCTGGGAGGAACAAGCATCTGCTCCAGATAAATCGTTTATACATTTGGACTGGATCCGGACACTAGCGGGGTGGAGGGCTGGGGAATCCGGAAAATTGGAGTACTGTTTAACTTTCGAGCGGGTGGTCGGATTGGAATGAAAATTAATAGCTGAATAAATGACATACCTCTGATGTCCCATTTGAAGTCCGGACCGGATTCAACAGCTATGGGGAGTTGGGGGGGGAGACCGGAAATATCGGGAAACGGTTAGAATGGAGGGATCGGAGTGAAACTTGCTGGGAAGAACAAGCATCTGCTCCAGATAAATCGTTTATACATTTGGGATGGATCATGACATTAGGGGGGGGGTGGAGGGTAGTTTCCCGGAATTCCGGTTATGGCGGTTTTGGGGATTTTCACGACGAATCTTGGGAGGCGAATCAAGGACCCGATCAAACTGACTTATAAAGAAAAATTTACATGGTCTGATAGCCGTGGGGGGAGTAACGGGAGGGGGAATCTGGAATATTGAGTCATGCGTATCTTTGAAACGGCTGATCGGATTTGAGTGAAATTTGGTAATTGAAGAGAGGACATGTTTCTGTTGATCTTTTTCATGTCCGGACAGATCCTACAGCAATTGGGGGGGGGGGGGGGCCGAAAATACGTGACCGACTTAGACTGGTGAGATCGGGATGGAACTTTGTGGGAATAACAAACAGATGCTCTGGATAAACACTTACGGAACCGGATTGGCTCCGGCGACTGTGGGGAAGTTTGAGGGGGGGGGGGGGGGGGTCCGGGATTCCGGTGATCACGATTTAAGGTACTTCCAGATAATCTAGGACGATGGAACTTGGCTGTAATATTAGAGATTTGACAAGATTGACTCAAAAATGGCCACTTTCCAAACCCGACCATTCGTTAAAGTACTAATCTTGACTGCAAATTTAGAAAAATACTTTTAAACCAAATTCATATTTTCATGATCCCCATGAGCCCATTATCATTTTTGCATCAAGGGTTTTGTTTACAAATGACGTTCTAGCTCCCTTAAAGTGTGAATCTGAACGGCCAGGTCGAAAAGTACTTTATTTCAAACAATACATCTCAACCCATGATCATTTGTGCCACAAGGGTTTTGCTTAAAAATTTAGTTCTGTCACCCTTAAAGTGCGCATTTGAAATGAAAAGCGAAAAAAAACTTTTGACGAAACGGTATACATCAAGGACCCCTAAGGGCCTGTGATCGTTTTTGCCTCAAGGGTTTTGCATACAGATGCATTTCTAGCGCCTTTAAAGTGCACATCATTACACCCAAGTTCCAAAATAAAATACTTTTTATAGCTCCCTTAAAGTGCGCATTTTAACCACAAAGTCGAAAAATACTTTTGATCAAACAAAACATCTCAACACATGCAAGTGCCATATGAGCTTACAGCTCTTGTTTTTTCTCTCTCCTTCACTTCAAACACTGAACGTAAAACTTTGTCAGCTAGCAATCTCGACGTCGAAACGACACCACAACAACCCAACAACTAACAAATTTAATCAACCAAATTAAAAAAATATATATCGGTGTTCGATGGCTATCTTCTGGAACAAATCCCCTTATTTCACCCATTTTAATCCCCTTTTTGAACCACCCAATCCTACCCTCCACCCTATTTAAGATGTCCCTCCTTTTTCACAGAATTCCTTTCACTCACGTGAGCCCTGACTTCGACAAATCTTAAACACAACCAAATTTACACCCCCCCCCCAAGGAAAAAATCGGGGGAAGGAAGAAATTCCTTTTTGATCAACACAGCAATCACAAAAATCCGTAGAACTTGGATTTATCCGGATCCCTGAAACATCTCTTTTTCGACTTCCTAAATCGGAGGTATCCTTCGTGTCCTAGGGATATAAACAAAGAGGTGGGAGAGGTAAATGTTTTTTAGAGAAGGGATCCCCCAACCGATCAGGTGAGAAGTGGATTGACAAATGTCACGAGAGGTCAACTATTCCTGGAATGGTTGTAATGCATGAACCGAGGATCGGCAAATATAAAGCAAAAGATTTCTGGGAACCAAACATGAAGAAAAAGCTGAGCGGCGAAAAGGAGAGCGAGCAACGATCCAAATAAAACTGAAACATAATACTGAATACTTCGTGCTGTAGACTATACCGGCCAGGCCCGTATCCAGGAATTTATTTCGGGGGGGGGGGGGGGGGGGTTGCCCGCGGGTCGGACCAAAAAGTACAACAACAAGAGCTGCAAGCTCATATGGCACTTGCATGGGTTGAGATGTAGTGTTTGATCAAAAGTAATTTTAAGGTTACCTTTGCGGTTCAGATGCACACTTTAAGGGAGCTAGATAAAACTTATTTTGTTTTAGAACTTGGCTGTAATGATACGCACTTTATAGGCAATAGAAATTCATCTGTAAGAAAAACTATTGAGACAAAACGATCACAGGCCCTTAGGGATCATTGATATATACCGTTTGGTAAAAAGTTTTTTTTTTCACTTTTCGGTTAAAATGTGCACTTTAAGGGTGACAAAATAAATTTTCAAGCAAAATCCTTGTGGCACAAATGATCATGGGTTGAGATGTATCGTTTGATAAAAAAAAAGTAATTTTCGACCTTACGGTTCAGATTCGCACTTTAAGGGAGCTAGAACTTCATTTGTAAGCAAAACCCTTGAGGCAAAAATGATAATGGGCTCATGGGGATCATGAAAATGGTTCTGTAAGTGATTTATCCAGAGCATCTCTTTATTATTCCCACAAAGTTCCATCCCGATGTCCCCAGTCTGAGCCAGTCACGTATTCCCCCCCCCCCCCAGTTGTTGTCGAATTCGGTCCGGACATGACAAAGATCACCAGAGACATGTCCTCTGATCAATTATCAAATTTCAGTCAAATCCGATCAACCGTTCCAAAGTTACGCATGACTCAATATTCCGGATTCCCCCTCCCGCTACTCCCCCCACGACTATCGGATCATGTAAATTTGTATTTATAAGTCATTTTGATCGGGTCCCTGATTCGCCTCCCAAGTTTCGTCGTGAAAATCCACAAAACCGCCATTACCGGAATTCCGGGAAACTCCCCTCCACCCCCCCCCCTTAGTGTCCGGATCCAGTCCAAATGTATAAACGATTTATCTGGAGCAGATGATTGTTCTTCCCAGCAAGTTTCACTCCGATCCCTCCATTCTAACCGTTTCTCGAGATTTCCGGTCTCCCCCCCCCCCAACTCCCCCATATCTGTCGAATCCGGTCCGGACTTCAAATCGGACATCAGAGGTATGCCATTTATTCAGTTATTAAGTTTCATTCCAATCCGATCACCCGTTCGAAAGTTACACACTACTCCAGTTTTCCGGATTCCCCAGCCCTCCACTCCCCCCAGGTGGTCGGATTGGGAAACTGACTATTTCCAGGTTAGTCCGGTCGGGTCCCTGATGCTCCTGCCAAGTTTCATCGTCCTAGCACATCTGGAAGTACCCCAACTCGAAAAAGTGTGAGAAAAACTACTTAATTTTCAGAATTCCCCGGCCCACTACTCCCCCCCAGATGGTCGGATCGGGAAACTGATTATTTCCAGGTTAGTTTGGTCGTGTCCCTGATTTTCCTGCCAAGTTTCATCGTCCTAACACATCTGGAAGTACCCTAACTGGAACATGTGGGACAAAAAAATTCGGACCGACCGACCGACGGACGGAATTGCGATCGGTATATGGCACTTGAGCCAGAGGCTGCAAGTGCCATAAAAACATAGATCAGACTTTAAAGCCTACAAAAACGATTACTTTTGTGGGTTTCGGGGGGGGGGGGGTCGAACCCCCTACCCTCCCCCCCTTGGATACGGCCTTGATACCCGCTTTCTTATTATAGAGAATAGCTCAGCAAGAAAAATCCCTATACATTTGATGCTACCATATTCATTAGTAGTTTAGTTCTTAAGGTTAGAAGGGTAGTGATTAAAGTAGGCAGTTTTATAAACATTTTTTTTTATTGTTTCCATCTCAAGGGCTATTTCCCTTTCAAATTAAGTCCTTGGTTTCCTTTGTTTTTTTTTGGACAGGGTCCCGCCAGGTTGACCCTGGACTGTGTAACAAGGCTTATAAATTCAAAATTGGTTTCTGCTTTATTTGTATAAGAGCATCTTCCCATCAGTTTTTGTACTGAAGTTGTACATTTACAAGTTTGTTTGTAGCTATTAATTACTGGGCGCAATTTGTGTATTATTATACTGTTGGGGCTAATGTTAATCATAATTATGTTAATATTCTGTATTTATTATTTGTTTGTAATAACAAAAACCCAATTATCGACAACGTCTGGATTCGATTTTAGAAATTCACCATAACTGTACGTCCCTGGTTTTTATAATAACAATGATTTATTTCCTACTTATAATCCCATAGAGGAAGGCATGTGGAGTAAACAAGCAAAAGTAAAGAAAAATACGCTTACGCTGCACTGTAGGCTATTGTGGCGCCATCTATGACGGAACTGGACAGCGGCAGTCACCATTCGTACCTTATTTGATTTCCCATTTTAACTCTTGATGTGTGACTTGTATTATATTATGTAGGCCTATTCATTATAATTTATTGAATACATTGTACCTTAATGCTTTGTCATGTGTTACGTCATGACGATCCTTTTTAGCCATACTCTTTTGAGCTGTTATGGGAATAAAGAATATATTTATTTACAATTCTGAATTGCATTTTAATATGTTGATTAATTTGTCGTTTTTCATGTACTCCTCTGTGGTCTCGTGCAGTTGGTGGGTCATACCTACAATTACTATTGTTCGAATTACGGGCCATGCTATTACTATGGAAACTAATTACTTACGCCGCTCTCTGGATATTGGGCAAGCGGACAGTCGGCCCTCGGCTCATTCCGTCCTTTTCCACTGTGCTTCGAACGCCACCGCCAGATGTCAATGCGCGGCAGCCTCGATTGGTGCTCGCCACCAAACATCCCTCTGTGGTGGCCATGGGGATGGTGACCATCTTTCCATCTAAAAGGAGGGGGCCTGCGACGCCGACGGGAACAGGAATGTAGCCGATAACATTTTCGCAACAAGCGCCAAGAACCTAGAAGTCGAGTAAGTTGTTTTTATCTGGTTTAATTTCTTTCCCTTGTGGTAGTGTCAGTTTTAAAGTTCAACCGAAAAAGGGCTAAGACCCAACAGTCTAGTTACACATCACGTATTCACTTGAATATGCCTGAAAACCCGATAAAATGCGTTACTCCGCCTGAGCCACCGGACCATTTTTCAAACCACGAGATTTTTCAAAAATCTCCGCGTCTAGATGATTTTGGGGTTGTCGTGCAAGCAACGCACATTCTGAACGTCATTCCCAGAGCCTTAGACGAAAAAATGCAAAATCCTTTAGATGGGTCAAAATTCAGTGTATTCAAATATCGGATGTAAAAATATGCTGCCTTTTCAGTTAAAGGACACCTGAATGAAGAGTACCAAGGATCATCCCTATCTGTATGACTTCCGTTAACATTGCCTGCAGAAAACCAAAGCCAAATACGAAATAGTGTTTCCAAGCTATGATTTCTGCTCCGTTTTGCATCTGTCCTTATTTCAGTACTGAACAATTTTAGAAATTAACAAATGTCTCCAATCAACCCTTCTTCCGGAATATTTTTTAACCAGTTAAGCCCAAACGTGTATCTAGAAGAAATTCCAATATGATCCGGCCAGCGCTGTACAGGATTTGAATGAGTTGCCCTTTTTGTCTTGGAGTCTGCATGTGCAAACCTCCAGAAACGAACATCCCTATTAGGAAAATGTCACGCTCAGGAGAAGAATGCTCTCCGTGGCCATGTCTGCAAATGCATTCTCCATGGTGTGTTCAAGTATGGTTTCATTGTTCAGGTTTCATTGTGTAATAAATTATGTTTTCATCATTATAGGTAGTCCAAGGTCAGAGAAATTAGTAGGAAGAGAGAGCCTTTTTTTTATTCCAAATTCCTCCAGTCCAAGCTGACTGCGAATCATATTTGACTGCGCTAAATCGGATAAGTCGGCTGAGATTTATTCTAGCAGTATTTCGGCCCTTCTTGGCAAGGGTTCTCTTCAGGGTCAAGCTCGAAAAACGAAACATCGATCGCTGGTTCCAAGAATAAATCTCGACTGGACTTATTCAGTTAACGCAGTCAAATATGATTCGCATACGGAATACTGAAGGAATACTTATATACTGCACCATAAAAAGGCTCTAGTTCTCTTTAGACTACGTAAAATGACGAAAACAAAAAATTATCATATGTGACAATACCACAAGGAAAAAAAAACCTACAAAGCAACTATTATAAATAACTACAAACAAGTCAAAGCAAAATAAATCAGAACACGAACGTGAGGGTAAGTGGGTAGTAAGACACGAAAGGAGGGAGATGAAGAAGAAAACTGCAGCAACGATAACACATTTTCCGAAAAGCCTGAATTTATTTATCTTTTAAAGAAAAGAAAACAGACCAGAAATGGCATGCAACTAGAGAAATAAAGCCGATCTAGACCTGGGTCTATTATACCGACAAGGCTTTTCCGTCAAGTCTTTTTACTTCGAGCTTTGACATGAGAGAAACGCCTCAAGCGATGGAACGAGATGCCTTGTCATGGGCAGTCGGATTTCTGTGAGGGGTCAGACCTTTAGCCTCTAAAGGGGACTGGACTCGGCTTGTTCTTTCCGGTGCTTTCATTTTAAGAAAGATACCGAACGAAATCTTCATCGCATCCCTAATACTTTGAGGAGTGACGTCAGAAAGGGAGGCTATAGTGGTTCTTCCCCCTTGACTAAGCAGTTCTTGTGGGCGGCACCCGTTTTGACGCGGATGAGCGCGTGTGTTGCGAGCAAACGGTACGTGCTCCAGAGTCCAGTACGCGACACCCGAAGATAACATCAAATGCGACCAACTCGCGTTTGACAAAGACCCTATTTCTCGACCAGTAAAATAGCGAGATGGGTACAATCTGGTACCTACATCCAAAATAAGCATTTACTGATTGAAGTACGCGTTTCCAGCCATTATGGACAAAACATGTGTTTCTGCCAGAACTAGGAATCGGTGTTATCACCGGGGGACGGGGTTCAAGTTCGTCTGGACTGTCGAGAAACTGAGGAGACTATTTCATTTTCAGCCAGTTCTGCCATTCAAATTAAGTCGACTGAGCCAAAATCTGCCAACGACTCTGTTAGTAGCAGTATTTTTGCCAAGCGAATATACATCTCAGACCAACTGACTTGGAAAGCAACTTCTGTATCGCAAGAAAGAAACAACATGGGAAGAGTTGTATCTAAACTAACATCTGATTTAAATGGCCAGCATGTCGTCCCAAAGGTCCACAGACTTTTAAGTTGAGGGTCCAATTGCCAACAACGACATCAACGACATAATAATAATATAATGCAAAAATACAAAAATAGGCCACTGGCCTCTACAGCGCATGTCTAAAGCACTTTCCGTCGTATTTTCAAAACAACTTCAAACGGAAGTGCGTCAACAGTCCACAACTCTGTTCTGGAAAGACCATCTACCAATGTCTTTAAATATGTTAGGTCCCTTACCTTGCTGTAATCATAGTGGGTGAATGGTAAGCTATCGAGTGCAGTCTTTACAGGCAGGCTATCAATAAGGAGTTCCCGTCGGACCTTTACTCCTCGCTCATTATCGTCAAGAGCTTTTTCAAGCTGGTAGCTGGGAATGTGACGACTTTTGACAAGCATGGCGATTTCGACATCGGACAGATGTTTGGAACCCTGAAACAAACAAATATTTTGTACACACTTCACTGTTTATCTAGGATAGAAAATATGCATTTTCTAGAAATACCTCTCGGCGGGGGTGGCGTCTTTCATTTTTAAAATGTGGAGTGTTGAAGAAATATTAAACTTGATTCGTCCAGCTTCCCCACACTGGACGGATTTCCTTTTAATTATTTTTTTTTTTATTTTATCTCCTTTTCCCGATCTTTTTGTAGCTGTTTTTTGTCGGTTAGGTCCCAGACCGGGTAAGTCAAGCTCCTTTCTTTCTTTATTTTTGTTCAAGTCTTTTGTGTTGTTGATACATTAACGATGATTAGTCCCTTACGCTTACAGGCTAGCCTCTAGGCATTGAAGACTCTCGTTTTTAAACAAATCCTTTATTCTCTTTTACTTTTGTTTCTATTACTCATTTAAATGTAAATAAAAAGCGGCATGTGACACGGTACCTACCGTCCACGAATGCGAAGTGTACGCCTAAGTGTACTAAAGGCGTATTCTCGCCGTTCCCCGAGGACTCCTCGGGGAATCAAAGGGAACGGCGATAATAGAGGGAGTCACTCCACGCGGACTCCAAGTCCATAAAACAGCGAGAACACGGGGAATGCTTTCAAAATGGATTTTGTTCGAAACAAAAATTCGCAGTTAACGAAATTAGTCTGGATCCACTTTATTTTTGGTTTTGTTAATTCTTATCGTTTTTAATTAGTTTTACATTGCACCAACACCAGCAAAAAGTGATCCCCTTCCGAATCTGAAAGGTAGTCCTTTTTGATGATGGTGATAATAATCGGGGCATTCCCCGTCCGTGAGGACTCGCGAGAATACGGGGAGTGAGTCCCCAGTACAAACAAAAACCGGGGACTCCTCAAGTGGAGTCCTCGGGGAACGGCGAGAATACGCCTTAAATCAACTGGAATGTTATGACGGTTGTCTTACCTTCGTCTTCAGGACATCAACGCACTCCAGCAAATTCCTCGGTTCGGCCGCAACGTGGTCCATTTCCTCGGTTGGCGCGGTGTCCATCTTGTCCGTTTGTGTGCATTTGTCGTCCGTTTCGCAGGCCATGGACTCGGAATCCGAGGAGTCACCTTCGCCAATTGAGATGGAAAAGCCACGAGGGCGAGGTTGCATCATTTCTAGAATGAAAAAAATAAGGGAGTCTATATCTTATTTTATTTTATTTCAACTAATCAAACGGCCACGAAACAACAACAAAAATTAACAACAATAGTTGCGTTTTTACTGTTACCATGGTATCTCTTGCCACGGTAACTGGATCTGCAATTAGTCGTTTTTGCAGTTACGGTGGTATCTGATATACGGTCCACTGCAAAAACGACTATTGCCGAAATTGCACTTTTTCAAGTCATTCCAAAAGAAAAACTGATATCCAGTTACACCACTAAGTGTTGAACTTCTTTCTCACCAATTTGACAAAATTTGCTGTAAGTGAGATGACTTTTCAGATACCACGACCAGATACCACGGTTGGACCGTGATATCTGAATATCAGTTACTACGGTAACTCGCCAGATACCACGACAACTGCAAAACACCTTTTGACCGTGGTATCAGATACCACGATAACTACAAAAACGACTTTAGAGTTTAGACCGTATATCAGCTACCATGATACCTGCAAAAACGCAACTAATAACCATTAATATCTGTCGTAAAAAGGTTTGAAACAAATACGCGTAAAATCTAATGATACTGGTTAAGGATAAAAGGTAAAAATGATAGGTTATACTGAACCCGAGCTGATGATACACAAATTGGGAGCGTTAGCCTCATGTGCAGCAAAGCCAAGGCAACTGGCACCGGGTTCGATGACTCAAGGATTTCTTTGGAGACAGACCAAAAGCACCTGATTTCCAGAAAACAGGGAAGACTTTTAACAAACGAGAATTAAAGACGCACTACAGTTCCAGTTGCACCCGTTATACCCTCGCAATAACTCGTCTTTGGTGCAGAAGACATGCTGGAAATGGAAGTGCCAATGAAGGCCTGAGCAATATTTTTTGTTCTTTGATATTACCCCGGTCTGTCGCCGGTCGATATAATCTTCTCGTTAAAAGCCAAGTCGTTCCCGTGTAACAGCCCTGTTGAATCCGCTGCATCGTTTCAAAACAAATATACTAACCTACCCAAACTAGATATATCAAGAGATCCAATCATAGAGGCCTGCTTCTGCAATCGTTTCCATGACATTCCCGGAACTGAGAGAGAAAACACCCGCATGGTACAACTCGTAACAGAAAGTTGCAGTTTATAGGGGTTACAATGCAATCTGAAGAAAAAACATATAAATACTTGAATAATTGAACGCCAGAGGAAACCAAAACGACCGTCTGACTCGGAGATACCGCCGATAGCCTACACTCCACCGATCGTTTTCTCCCCCACATTTTAAACAACAACAAGGCCTGTTGAAATCTGACACTCACTTGTTTTTCGTAGTTAGAGTTTTATCTGTCAAAATTCAGAAAATCAACTGACGTTTTTGTTATCGTGATGTGATGTACGCAATCTGTCTCGATTGAGTGGAGGCCTGTGTTTAGGGCCCCTACTATAACATTTTAAGAGTTGTACAAAATCATGATATTTTTTTTTTTTGTATACTGACATTTATTGTTATTTACCTCCAGAAAAATGTGGAACCATTTTTCTTTCCTACGGGGATGAAAATGAGACTGCTGAGATCAGTTGGCTATTTCATACTTTGCCCCATTTACCAACCTTGCAATAGAGACGCGTTGAGATTATTCTGACTCATGGGCGATCCGATGATGGTGCCATCTTCCGAGGGCGTGAACAGAACCTGGGCACGGAACTCCATCTCGCGCTCTACTTCCGACTGTTCCTCAAAATACTTGAACTTGATAGTCAAAGCAAGAATCAAGATCAACAGGACGATTTGCTCAGCGTAAGCAGCAACCCACCTACGGAAATATGTCCACTGTTAATGTTGCCCTCAACCTTTCTACGCTGTCTGATAGTGTTGTGTCGGTCTCTATGTCAAGTGCTTAAAGGACACCTGAACAATGAAACCATACTTGAACACACCATGGAGAATGCATTTACAGACATGGCCACGGAGAGCATTCTTTTCCTGAGCGTGACGTTTTCAAAATAGGGATGTTCGTTTCTGGAAGTTTGCACATGCAGACTCCAAGACAAAAAGCGCAATTCATTCAAATCTTGTACAGCGCTGGCCGGATCGTATTGGAATTTCTTCTAGATATACGTTTGGGCTTAACTGGTTAAAAAATATTCCAGAAGAAGGGTTGACTGGAGACATTTGTTCATTTCTAAAATTGTTCGGTACTGAAATAAGGACAGAGGCAAAATGGAGCAAAAATCATAGCTTGGAAACACTATTTCGTATTTGGATTGGGTTTTCTGCAGGCAATGTTAACGGAAGTCATACAGATAGGGATGATACTTGGTACTCTTCATTCAGGTGTCCTTTAACTAACTATATGTACACACCTTCGTAGAATCTAATTGCACAAATGAAGACTAAGAACTAAATAACATCCTGTTAAACTTCAGTCCACGTCAGTTGGATATTGTTAAATTCTACACTACGTCGACATCAGGTAGCTTCCGGCTAGTCCAAGTCTGTTGGAGGTTGCTAAATTTTATACTACGTCGACGTCAGATTGTATTTTATAGATTGTATTTTACGTCAGCTGAACCTTCACTTGTGCAGTTAGGAGTACATAAGCTCGTTTAGTTGTCTATTATTTGCCATTCATATTTCACATTTGACTTAGTCTCTGCCGCTATCGATTAAATATTCCTTCAGCCCAAGCTGACTGCGAATCATATTTGACAGTGCGAAACGGATTAGTCAGCTGAAATTATTGGAGCTATATTTCGGCCCTTCTTGGCAAGGGTTCTCTTCAGGCTCAAAGCCGCTCAAGGTGGAAAAAACGAAACTTGTGATAACAAAACTGAAGATTCTAGCTTAGTCTTAAATATCTAAATTGGTGAGCTTTCTGTTGGTGAGTAGCTTGGCGTTAAAAAGGTTGCTGAGATTTCACTTTGGACACGGCTGCTGTTTTTGCTGCTCGATTTTTTCCACCTTGAGCGGTTTTGAGCCTGAAGAGGACCCTTGCCAAGAAGGGCCGAAATATAGCTCCAATAAATTTCAGCTGACTAATCCGTTTCGCACTGTCAAATACGCTATCGATTGTGATTGTATTTGCCCGGATTGGGATTGACATTTATACAGAGTAAGTCTGAAATAAAACCATCATATGTTAAAGTAAAACCTTGTCTACTACCGCCCTTACTTACCCGCCGCCTTAAGTACGCATCGGTCCACGCTACGCTACCCTACGGTCTATTCTTCTTCTACAACAGTGGAACTGACAACGAAAGCTCAGCACGTGTCCTGGACTCCCCCTACGACACTGTCTCTACTCCTTTAAATTAAAGTGACACAGTTCATCCCAAGAGTTAGAAAGTTCTAGAAAGTAAATAGTTCGAACGGGGTATGTTCGTCCAAAACTTCCATGCAAATAATGGTTTCCCTTGTGTTTTAAATCTTTCGAGGATCTCGGTCATCGAATGGGCACGGGAAACTACCATTCCAGAAAGTCCGGAAACGGGGGGGGGGGGATAGAACTTACTTCAAAGGCCCGCTCTCAATCTCAACTCCTGAATCAAGAAGTATATTTTCAGGGGTAAGCCTCTCTGAGCTGTAGAATTCCTGGGAAGAGCTTGGTAAGTTCTGACTTATCGGCCACCGGCTAAAAAGAGAAGAAAAATCTTAAAATAAGTTCAAGAGCAAGAATCAAAACTAGATAAAATACTTACTCTAGCTAAGTTCGTTCAAAGCCGAACCCAAAAATCTACCACCAAAAGATGTCAATAAAAACCCTTCTTTTTTTACCTTGACAGGGCGGAAAGAACTCGGATCCAAAAAGCATAACATAGTCTACTAGCAATGTGAGGGCTAATATCAAGAACAAATAACGAGATAGAACTGCTGTCTCCCTATCCCGGTCATACAAACATGCTGAGTCGAGTAAAATACGGCCGACTCCCGACGCAAACGAGCGGAGGTTACTAGCTTCGCGCCACATCAGGTTTCGTTACCTCTACAAATAGCTATATCGCTGTTAAGTCGCTGAAGAGGAAATCTAGCAGTCAAAGCTGATTGGTTCTATGGACGCGCTCCAGAGCGGGTCAGCGCGCGGAGTACGCCTCCTGCTAACCTCCTTCCACCATTTCTTGTGCAATCAGCAACGGTGAAGACGGAAGACGAGTAAACGGGTATCAACATCAGCTCAAAGCTAGAGTAAATACCTATAGGTCCGCTCAATTTTGTCGGGGTTTTCATAGTCGCTGCATGCGACTAAAGACAGAAGTTCTATCTGATTATTTGTTCTTGCTAATATACGCAAAATGAAATAACTCAAAAAACTTATTTTCCATTTCTATTTAGGATCTGTACGGGGAAAAAATTGTGACCAAGAGTGGCGACTAAAAGGTACTTCACCGAATGCTGAAATAAATTTTGCTGTATGGATATCTAAATGGTTATTTCTCGTCTAGAGACACGATCGAATGAATGACTGTTTACTGCCCGCTCAAAAGACAGGAATATCCAAAGCAAGAAGAAGAAGAAGAAACAAGGCCCATGTGTACAAACTGATCAAAGAAGACACCACTATCCGATGCTTGTCAAAAACAAAACTTCGTACAAATAATACGTCACTCCCCTAAATTATCTTTAGAGCGACTTACGGACAAAAATAGAATAGACAAAAAGGGGCAGTTCACGATTATTCACAATTTCGACAATGATCAAAGGGCGAACACCGTAACTGATGATTGAATGACTCCAAAAACCACGACGAAATAAAAAAAAACTTGCCTGATAAAGAAAAACGAGACAGAATCCCTATGCCCACTTTCTCATGCTCGCCACTAGAATACGACTGATAGAAAATGAAACTTAATCTCTAACCAAACTGCCCATTTTCCAGACAGCTAGGGTCCGATCCGAGATAATGATCCGAAATAACACAATAAAAGACGGCAAATAATCATCTGAGGATCTTGGGTCAAAGATTACAAATAGCGTCTAGCGCAGTGTAACTAATGATTTTCCGTCTTATTTAAAATTCGATTTACACAGCGTGATGGTGAGAGTAAAAAAGAGTATTTCGGGCTTAGCAACTAGGATCGAAAACCGAGGAAAATCCCCTAAGAAGTGACTAAAACGGTAAAGACCAATGTGTCACAGCGGCAACTTCCGCGCTAAATTTGACGGATGACCATGACGTCAAACGCAAAAAAAAGGTACTTCGATCCGAGCTTAGCAACTCAGACTACAAGCTGAGAAAATGCATAAAAATAACTGATTTAAAGGAGAAAGGTCAATATGCGAGCAACTATTTTGAGACGAGAATATGACGGACGATGTTTGAATTACAGGAGGTCCCCGTTCGAAACAAGATAATCAAGCTCAGGTCAAGGACCCCAAAAAACGATTCGAATTCTTATTTTAGATCTAGTCTTTTGCTTATTTTAAAATTCAACTGAAAAGCCAGCTTATCTTATTTTTGAATACACCGAATAATTCATCCTGGATAAAGGAGGAGGGTTGGCAAATGTGCAGGCTACTAGCCTATAGATAGATAGATAGATAGATAGATAAGTGTATTTCAGAAGCCCAAGGGCTATTACGCTGAGCTTTTACTTGGTTAAAGGAGCTAATTCAGAAGCATCCTCGCGACAGATATTTCATGGCAATTATATTCCAACTAAGACAGGCGGTTACTGGACCTATGATCCAAACAGTCTTATTTATGTTACGACGGGATGGTCTATTATTTTAATCCACCTAAATTACCAACTTATGCCCCCCCCCACACACAGAACAAGAGCCTACAGTTTGTCGAGCACAAACGACGAGTGATACAATATATAAGCATTATCATACCTGTGGCTTTATGAAGATTGGTTTGTTACAATATATCCAAAAAACTGCGACACAAAAAACTGAATATTCCTGTTGAATTCAAAAATAAAACTAGTCAACCAGTGGTTCCTTGCTCCGGTTTATCCATTATTCTTGCCGAATGACAAAATTTCCGTCTTTTGTTTGTTCAGGCTTAGATTCGTGTTATCAGTCAGTAAATACAAAAAAATACAGTAAAAGAAAAACCCAACAAAATAGAAGTGATACATCTCGGACGTCAGTAGTACTGGGCTGCAATACACAAAGCGGTAACTAACTGCGCACTCATAAAGCAATGGCCGGACGGAAGACAGACATTTACCACAGCTTGCAGTGAACCAAAGGAGTTTCTACTGTTGATAATTAGAAGAAATGCTCTCGTGTTTGAATGTTTTCGTAAACTAGAAAGAAGATGAACAAATGCGGCAATTGTGCTTTGTCTGTGAACCCCTTAAGATCTCCTCAAGAGGTGGGGCCAAGAATCCCGCTGAGTGGTAGTTGGAAAAGAAGATTAATGAAGCGTCCTTAAAGTAGGAAAGACAACCTAACATTGTCATTCACTACAAACAGGGACCCATAAATTTCCTTACAGGGGCCTGTCATTTCCTATGCTTCTATATTGATATGATGACCGAACCATCCAGTTTCCAAAAATCCCCGCTTGAGTCGATCGGCATTCTTGTTTGCCTCATTGGACGTGCACACCAAAGAGACTCCTCCCTCAAGGCGCCAGCAGCCAATCCCAAATTTTGTCTATCTGGTCTTGAACGTCACTGAACCGTGGGTATTTCTCGAACTACATTCCGACCGGTCAAGAGCGCATCAGAAATTTCTTATTGACAGGCCCCCTGTAAAGGAAATTTATGGGTCCCTGCTACAAATAACTAAAATTTCGGTCGTCCAGTTTTCCCACACTGAACTACTAACCCTTCTCCATTTAAACTGACGTAGAAGAATTTGCAGTGTCCATCCATATCCGAGGGTATTATGTTTGTATTGTTTTAGGGCTTTTACTTTGGACCGTTCCATACGATTTTAAAATCAGTATAACTAACATCTGTGCAGCCATTTAGTGTATTGCCACCCTTCTACAAATAAAGAACCGTCTTCCTATTTCTACACCTAGCTGGCGTCATAGGACACTACCAAAAAGAAAAGTTACAAACATCGTAACAGCCGTTCGAAACATCCTGCTTTGACAGTAGAAAACGGACACGTCAGCTAAATTTTATTAGAGCTATATTTCGGCCCTTCTTGGCAATGGTCTTCTTCCGGCTCAAAACTGCTCAAGCTGGAAAAAAGAGCTTGTGGAAAAACCACATTCCGTTTTGCACTGTCAAATATGATTCGCAGTCAGCTTGGGCTGAAGGAATATTTATCCTGCTTTGCCAGCCCACGGCTTTCTGGACCATTTTTTTTTATACAGAACCAGAATCAATAATTTCTTTTTTTCATGTTACTCCGTTGTGACCTATCCAATAAGCTCGTCATACATCAAATATACATAAAATGATGACAACAGTATAACTCCCAGTACAAGCGCGATCACTGGTCAGCCTGTTCTCGATCTTTAGTCGCAGTTACTGTGTGTTTGGCCAGTATCAGGGTTTCCCAGAACCAACACAAGACCAGAGGCGTTACTAGCCAAATGTTTGGGGATGGGGGGCAATGTATTCTCCGACCGGCTGGTCATTTCACCGACTGTTTTTGCAGATAAAAACGACTATTATTGAGAAAAAAACGACTGTGTTTTCGAAAAATTGGCTGACTTTAAGAAACATCGACTATTTTCAGGAGAGAATCGACTAGTTTTACGAAAAACTCTATTTTCAAGAGAGAATCGACTAGTTTTACGAAAAACTGACTGGTTTTTTAAGAAAAATCGACTGTTTCTAAGAAAAAAATCGACTGTTTTTAAGAAAAATCGTGGCGTGACGCCCCTGCACAAAACCACAGGTTTTTTGGTGGGAAAGAAGTTTGGCACTAGTGATGTGTTCTTCTCAAAGCTCAAATTTGGCAAAAGCAACCGTAGTATCAGATACCACGGTAACTGCAAAAACGACCAAATGCATATCTGGTATACCACGATATCTGTAAAAACACAACTAATGACCAGAAGAGGAGGGCAGACACAAAAACTCACCAATGAGCGTGAACGGCCATTAGCCCTGCGGCCATAATCAGCTTGATCCTCTGGACTATTGGGTTTGGCTGCTCCTTACTTAACATCTTCTTGAGGGTTTGAACTTGCCACTGAAGCTTCTCGTCTGATATTTTCTCGGCCTGAGAGGTACGCTGAGAGAGCTGAAAATAAAAATTATTTGCAAAAGCTATTTCTTGAATTAGCCTTCATTTTAAAGTCAACTGCTGTTTCGTCAGCCCCCGGGGCCCGAGCTGATTCTTATCAGCCCGGGTGATCCGGGTGATTCATTCAGTGATGGTGATTCATTCAGTGATGATCAACCCGGATGATTCATTCAGTGATGAAAACTGTCGTTTGTTTATCAATAAATGACAACTGGTGAATCCAAATGAACATTACATTTATATTACAACACTACACCAAGAATGCATAGCGCTACTGTTTAATAGAACTAATGTACCCCCCTTCTCCTTACTCCTGCTAATATGGCGTACATCGACGTGATACCGTGGTATGTGATACCACGGTCTAAGTCGTTTAGGGCAAAAGGCGTTTATGCAGTTACCGAGTATCTAGCAAGTTACCATTTCACTTTCATCATCACCAACACAAAAGTCTAGGTTTTTGTCAAAATGGTGGGATAAAAGTTTGGCACTTGTGACGTGAATAGACATCAGTATTTCTTTTAGGATGACATTGTTCGGACTATCGTTTTTGCAAAGCAACCGTAGAATCATACACCACGGTAACCGCAAAAACGACAAAATACAGATCCTGTTACCGTGGTTCGGATACCATGGTATCTGAAAAACGCAACTATTATTAGGATGAAAAAATCTCAACTTTTCCATATGGAAGTGATGATGGTCCCGATCCCTAACCTTGATCGTCTGTACACAGCATTACTCCGTCTACGAAACTCGCGACCCGCTTGAGCTCCATCACAGTACCCGAAACCATTCCCACGTTTCTGTAGCGCTGGATACACTAGCCGTTTAGGGCTTTATAGAACAGATGGTAGGCTTTACAAGGAGCGTGTTCCACCCTTCTTGTCGTAGGTACTACGCATGAAGTCACGGATCTAGCTTCTTGGCGTCAAGGCTGGAGCACAATTTTATATTTTCAGCAAAATATCGTGGTGCGGGCTGATCGGACCAATCACGTCACAGAGATCGCAGTTACCACGCTACCAAGCGTGGTAAGCAAATAGTTACTACTAATTACTGTTTCGAGAAGGACGGAACGGTCAGTGTAGTAGCTTTTCACGAGGTTGGAACGGAAATAGTAACTAATAATTACTATTGTTAGAAGTGTGGAACACGCCCAAGTTGTCGGAGACAAGCATCCGCTCAGTATTTGCCGAACAGGATTGCGGATCTTTGGTCGTCGCAGGGGCCAAGATACAGTGGTGCTTTCATTATCCGTTCTTGCTTACACTCCATGTAGCTTCGGTAACAGTCTAGAAGGCATCTCCTTGTTAATGAAGGGCATTGGAAGTTATTTATTTCACAATCTGGTCATTTTCCATCACGTCAATATTATTATCGTTATCATTTTCACTAACGGTAGCAAACCGTCGGACGTCCGGCGCGGAAAAAAGGAACGGAAATATCAATTCTTTCTGAGACGGTAGCGAACGGGGTGCGGGGGTTCAGCAATAAAATTGACTACTCAAATCGGGTGTCAAATTTTTCACGATCTGGACATCGGAAACTCCAGAGTTTGCAGAACTAAGCTCTCGTTGACACTGATTAAAACCGATTAAGAAAAAAAACATCTCAAACAAACAAGGAAAAATCCAACTCTAAGAACAAACTGTATCAAGGCTGCCGACGCGCGACTGATAAGGATCACGTCTGCATATAAATGGACCGTCGTCTGAATAGAATCTAGAGGGCGATTCTGGCGGTCAGGATAGGTCCGCTAGTTCATGCGCCGGCTGTTTTTGCGACTTCGGCTTCGCTTTTTGGTTTCCCAGGGATCACGGCTGCGTTTTTGGTTTCCCAGGTGGATAGGTGACATTCGTTATGTTTATGTTATTGTGTTCGTTTGTTTTCTTGTTATTAGGCTAGTCAATATGGAATTTCTTTTTCTGGATTAAAGAGTAATAATAACTTCGGCTTCGATTTAGAGAGTTTTCCGGCTTCGCTTTCGAGAGCTCCGCTAGTTTTTTAGTGAGGAATATTTTTCATGTGAGGGACTTTTTGCACGTGGACGTTTTAGCTGGGGACGTTTCGTGGAGACATTTTGCCTTGGGGATGCGGGGGAGGTTTTTTCATGGGATGGACGTTTTGCACGGGGACGTTTTAGTTAAATTGGGAACGTTTTGCCATAGACAGTTTGCCTTGGGGACGTTTCACCAGGGGACTTTCCGACTATGGACGTTTCGAAGACAATTCGAAAGGGGTGAGAGGACTCAGCAATTGAAGACTCAATGCGGATGTCAAATTTTCTCAATATCCGAATAGGGAACTCCGGAGTTTGGAATTATTAAGCTCTCATTGAGACTTACTACATATGATCAAGAAAAAAATAACCCGTCCCAAACAAACAAGGCAAAATCCAATTTGAAGAACCAACAGTATCGTCCATTTCAGGTAGCGGACGTGCGACTGATAAGGTTCTCGTATGCACATATAAGTGGCCGTCGTCTGAAAATGAATTCAAGTCTAGAGGGCGATTCTGGCGGTTTGGAAAGGTACGATAGTTCATCCGGATAAAGCGCTTCACTTTCGGGACTGATCGGCGCTCCACTAGAGTTATCTCGGAATGTTATACCGCCGGAACGGCTTTCCGGTTTTTGCGCGTGGATTATTAGTTTACTCAGCTTCTCAGATTATTAGTTTACGAACGACGACCTTATCTAGCTTTAAAAGCTATCTGGTACTAAAGTTGAATGACTGACTGAATAAAGGAGCTTTCACATTGAGGATGCAAGGCTCTTGCGTTGTGCTTGCGTACAGTCTGGACTGTGTATGGATTAAGGTAAAAGGTAAAGGTATCAGCACTAGCCTTGACAGGCGAAGCTGGCGGTGCTGATCTCCTTTTCTTGGCCCTCAGCCAGGAAGTGCAATGGGGGGTTGGGGGCCAGCCATCCTGTGCTTTCGCACACCCTTCCTGTCACCTTCCCCGGATTTCTCCAGGTACCCATTTGAAGCTGGGCGGACTTTGGCTTGTCTTACAGGGTTACGCCACTTACCACCACTCTAAACCAAACAGTAGGCGCAACCGAGACTCGAACAAGGGACCCTTCCCTTGGGAGTTCGGCACGCTAACCATTCGGCCACGGGCGGTTCTTTGTTGAATGAATGAAATCCATACACATTGTGTATAGGTTGATATTCATTCAATAAAAAACGGGCTCATAGGCAGAAGGGAGAATGGCGCGAGAAAATGATGCTTTGCAAAAAAGCGGTTTATGTCTCTCAGACGCTGGGCTGAGCAAAAAACCACGAGAGTGTTCCGTAAATACTGAGCGGGTGCTTCTACCCGTAACCTTGTACACTATCTGTTTCATATTGCACTACAGATACACAACGCTGACAGAGTCGTGAAATAGCAGAATTGTCGAGAACAGTTGATAGCACTCATCCAGGTCGGGAATTGTATTTTTCACATCTGATAAGGTGTGGCTGATAATGCGTACATAAACCCACCCTTCGCCTGAAGTCAAATTTAGATCTATGATGTTTCATTCTACATGTCTACACGGACCCGAAGGGTCAAAGTCTGGACAAAATCCGGTTCATACCGACAATGTGTCAAAACTTTCAAGTTTCTAATTGTGCCTGATAAGAATTTCCTTCTCAGCCACGTTTTTTTCTTTATCATAAACAGATTAAATACCCAGTACTGAGTGTATATTCTGTCAAGTAAGTAAATGAATGCTCGATAAGGCACGCAGACACAAACTGAGCAACTGCCTTTGTTTCAATTATTAATTGTTGACTACTTTGAAATTATTACTTTATGTGTGTCATTTATGTTGGCGAAGGCCGGAAGGGTTGAAGGATAACCAAACAAGACCAACGGTATCGATGGGATATTTATTGAACTAGATATTTCTTCAGCCCAAGCTGACAACGAATCATATTTGACAATGCAAAACGGACACGTCAGCCACATTTCATTAGAGCTATATTTCTGTCCTTCTTGGCAAGGTCCTCTTCAGGCTCAAGCTAGAAAATGAACTCGTGGAAAAACATTATGATTCGCTGTCAGCGTGTTTGAGAGTCGAACCGGCTTGAGACAAAACTTTTAAACAAATTTCCGGTATTTTCCGTACCCGGTAGTTCTTCGTAAATTCACAGCGACACGCAGTTTGAAAGACAGCGCATTGCTTATGTCGAACCTTTGCTAGATCAGATGGAGATGGAAACTCTAGGAGCTAAGGCTTCCCAGATCGCTCTGGTTATTTTTTTATATTTTTAAATCAACTATTTTTGATGCCCAAAGTAGCTTCTTTTTCCTTCTCCTGTACATATATACTCCAAATCGAAAAAAAACAAGCTTACCTCGAAGAATATCGCCAGAATGGCCGGATAAAACGTTACAAAAATGAAGTAGTTTACAATGGCAGAGAGACAAGCGTAGGTACAGAGCGTTTCCAACTTACGGACCCCTAGAAAAACAGAAAAAGCGTTAACCTTTCTGATAAGACCGATATTCTGAACCGACCACATTTTGGCAGGCAGCAACCCTTAAAACTGGGTAGACAAAGAAAAATCGTGGAAAACGAATATGGATAAACGGGTGTTTATGATAATAATAATCACAATATAATGCAAAAAAAAAAATAGGTCAATGGCCTCTACGGAGTTCGCCTAAAAACAACTTTCATAATATATTTTTCGGCGAATTCTTGAAAGCGCTGATGGAGCCACTCAACAGTTGCGTTTTCGATCTCAATTCTCCCCGTGATTCTCCTCTCATTTCTCTTATTTTGCGTTTTATGCTATTGAGATGAAGCCAATTCTCTGTTTCCTGCGTTTTTGTCAGAATCTAGAACGGGGAAAGCTTCGCGATCTGCAGAATCGGCGTTACTTCGATAGTCAATTCTCGATTCTCGTTCTCCTCCCTGACTGGTCAATAAAGGCGGGTGTTCAACCCGTATAAGCAGGTAATAACGGGTGGCTAAATTAGTGTTTTAGTCAAAAACGAGAATCGGAGAATCGAGAAGAGCAAAACGGTAATTTATACGATAAATGAGAAGCGAGAATTCAGACCAAAAACGCAACTGATAGGCTTCAGATGAAAGGGCGTTCCAACAGTCCACCACTCTGTTTCGGAAAGACCATCTGACAATCGCCAGCATTTCATGTCCGCGCAGACCGTTGTTGCTTTAGTAGAGGACTGTGTGAGCCGCTGTTGCCAGATTGGCGGATTTTACGCCATACTGGCGGATTTTGCCGGAGGCTGGCGTAAATATTTTTCCAGCTGGCGTGTGGCGTAAAATGTGGCTGTTTTACGAAAGGGTGAGCGTGGTGCTAGGACGCATGTGTACCCCTTTTTCTCATAGGTACGACACTATCTAAGTCCACATAAACACTAATTTAAAAATGTTGTATGATACTGGTACACACATGTATGAGCACCACGCTCAGCCCTGCTAGTATGTTCTGCGGTGTGAGAATAGTTATCAAAAAGAACTTAGTGAGCGTGTTCCACACTTCTTAGTGTTTCTATTGCTGACCTTAGTGTCAATGCGCAGGCTTGGCTTCACAGTTCCTGAACTTCGCCTCGCATACTCACCCACGTTTTAGAGTCCCGTATGGGGACCCCAAGTGCAGAATACGGTCTATCTATCAGAAGAGCTAGAAGCTGTACAGAAACGCGCGTCGAAAATTATAATCGGACCCAGCTTCCAGTCGTATGATCAGGCATTGTCAGTGTTGAGAATCCCAAGTCTCTACTCCCGACGAGAAGAACTGATTTTAAACGTCGGCAAAAAGCTGCTATTAGCGTCGCATATCGCAGATACAGATTATCTGAGATGGCGTGGACCGATGGCGACCGTCTCTAAAACTCAGTGTGTGATGTTCATTCGTGGAGAACGAACGTTTGCAGTTTGCAATTATTTTATATTATTGGTTATTCTGTTTTGTGGTAAGTTATCAAATGAGAAATACCGATTCTTCATCCCCCTGATGACCCAAAAAACAGCAGGACAAGACGACAGAATAAATTAGTGCCTGTCAAAGGACGAACCTCGAGGTTCAGGAACTTGTTCGTGCCCTTTTTTACAGATATTTTTAACAAAGGGAACAGTTAGCGTAATATATTTTATTTCATCAATGTAAATGACCAGCATAATTTAGCATCTTCTGCTGAAGAAAGCTATTAAGTTGGTTTGCCAACAAATGATTATATTCTATTCTATTCTAACAATCGTATCTATTCGTTACTATTTTCGTTCCAGCCTCGTGAAAAGTGACGCTGACCGTTCCAGCCTTCTCGAAATAGTAACTAATAGTAACTATTTGCTTACAACGCTCTGGAGCGCAGTAAGCGCGGTCACTACGAAATTCTTTGACGTGATTGGTCCGATTAGCCCGTGGCACGATATTTTGCCGAAAATAGAAAAATGTGTTCCAGTCTCGACGCCAAGAAGCCAGAATTCTTGACGTCATGCGTAGTAACTAAAGTAGGTAGGGTGGGACACGCTCAGTGTAGCCCAGAGCAAAATAACACTAGGGAGTAGCGCCAAGACCCATGCTTTCCATGCTTTACAAACGGGCCATACTCATAACGCTGGCCACTATGCTTGCGGCACTCAGAGCGAGAAAAACTTCCGGATTAAAAATTTCTAGTAAAGCTAAGATGCGATCTGCACACATCAAGGAAAAGGTGGATGTTTTATCTTTCTTTTGCTTTCTTCAGAATACGAAGTTATTGGAGCCAGCGCTGGTGCACGGCAGAATGACTTTCAGTAGGGACGTTCACTATCGCTAGTATCGCTGTTGTTCGAGTGTGTGCCACTTTTTCCAAGTCTTGGCGCTACTCCCTAGCGTTATTTTGCTATGGTGTAGCCTACTAGACTGGTCAAGAAGGACTCACCTGTTAGAGTACCAATTCCTATTAGAAGTGTCTCCACTATCGAGTCAAGAGTAAACGCGGGACCAATCACAGCAAAGCCGTGAGCGATCCGCTCCACTACCTCCGCCTTGCTTCCGCTGCTAACTGTCCATTCAGCAAGTAGTCGGGCTTTTGAGAGATCGATTAAGAGTAGGAAGACGAAGGCAGCATCTCTGAAAAAGAAACGCAATGAATAACTTTTCAAACTGGCTCCCATAGACTTCTCAAGCGTGTGGACGGCTTCCCCCTGACACCTTACTCACAAAGCAATTTAATCGACGTTCTGTACACCCGATGTTTTCACCCTGTCCACTACTCCACAGTGTGCAGCTTCGGACCTCTTTGACCGAAGACCATAACAGTAGGAAAGCAGGAAATTCTGCTGACATCACTTCGTGGAAAATCGAGCTGCCCGCTACCTAGCGTTTGTTCTTTGTCTAACTTTAAACTTGCAAACAAACAAAGAATGAGAACAAACCAAGAGGATTTGCAAAGAACAACAGGTGACACCTGCTGTTTGACGATGACTTTCCACGGTGGGGATATAAGAAGAGCGATCGTTTTAACAACGAACCAACCGCTAGAAGGAACTTATTATCGCGACTCATGGGTCGTCCTGTCTTTCGGTTAGTTGCTAATACCTTTGCCGTTGACTAGATACTGCCAGATACTGCCAAATATGCAGTATGAAATTTTCCTTTTGATTCATATACCAGCTAAATTTTTTTCATCCTGTCTGATTTTCTTCGTCCCGTAAGATTTACTTTGTACTTGCCGAGTCGCGGTGCAACCGAATCGCGTCACTCGATAATGCCACAGTCCTGCCGAGACCGGATCTAAAGTAGCGACCTGATCTAGACACTACGAACGTCTTCCCCCCTTCTAACAATAGTAACTATTATTTACTATTTCTGTTCCAACCTCGTGAAAAGTTACTACGCTGACCATTCCAACCATCTCGAATTAGTAACTATTTGCTTACCAAGCTCGGGAGCGTAGTTAGCTTGGTAACTACGATATCTGTGACGCGATTAGTTCGATCAGCCCGCGGCACGATATTTTTACGAAAAATATAAAATTGTGTTCCAGCCTTGACGCCAAGAAGCTAGGATCCGTGACGTCATGCGCAGTAACTACGGTAAGTAGGGTGAACCACACTCTACAAGTATTATAATGTGTCTGATTTAACCAAATGTCATCCTGGCCAACTGTTAGTTGACGAATAAATATTCGATTGATTGGGACTAAATCGTCGTGACAGAAATCACGGAAAGGACTGCTAAACCAATTAGGCGCGGACCTACTTTGATTGCGGCACTAACATGTAAGGCGTATTCTCACCGTTCCCCGAGGACTCCTTGGGGAATCAACGGGAACGGCGAGAATAGAGGGAGTCACTCCACGCGGACGGAAAACAACGAGAACACGGGAAATGCTTCTAAAATGGATTTTGTTCGAAACAACAATTATGCAGTTGACGAAATTAGTCTGGATCTACTTTGTATTTGGTTTTGTTTATTCTGACTGTTTTTAATTAATTTTACATTGCACCAACACCAGCAAAAACTGATTCCCTCTGAACCTGAAAGGGAGTCCTTTTTTATTATGGTGATGATAACCGGAGCGTTCCCCGTCCGAGGGGATTCCCGAGAATACGGGAAGCGAGTCCCCGGGACAAACAAAAACGCGGGGACTTGTCAAGTGGAGTCCTCGGGGAACGGCGAGAATACGCCTCTAGTTTTGAGTTATGTGCAAACAGAGTCCAAAAACATTTCGCGCGCGAAATTTGCGTCACTACGGGGAAATCTGCATGCCATGCGTCCAAACTTTGGAGCAAAGGAAGAAACTCGCATCCGGCTGTGAAAATCGTACTGTGTGTGCACGTACCTTTAAAGTTTAACTGAAAAGCCAACTTATTTTTCTGTCATATAGTTGAATACACTAAATTATTTGGATTCTGCAAAGGGATTTTTTTTGTTTTCCACTATCTGCTCTAGTTATGACGTTCAGAATATCTGCGGCTGTCCCCACAGCGAAAATTCTACTATGACGCGGGAAATGTTTATCTAAACACAAACAAGGCTTTTCAGTTAGCAGTGGCGATATTGGTGAAGACTGCTTAGTGCCTGAACAAAAAAAAAAGTCTTAAATCTTTCTTGTAAGGCATACAACAAATTAGAGGTACTACAAATCACACGGAAATTCCACTATTTGAAAATCGATTATTCCTGAATAGCGGAACAACCAAGTAACGCAATTTCAGCGGGTCTTCAAGCCAATTTAAGTGAATAAGTGATGGGTAACTAGACTGTCCTATCCCAGTCCTTTTCGGTTAAACTTTAAGCCTTAAAGGACTTGTCGTACTTATGATAGTAATTCATGCTGCTTCAGTAGTATTTCCATCCATTCTCGTTCCCGAGATGCTTCACTTCACAAGTGTATCCTATCTCCTCTATTAGCAACACACTGATTATCACGCTTGCCACGATATGTCCTCTTTACTTTACGTATCAGGCACCCGATCATTAGTTGCGTTTTTGCATATACCATGGTATCTGATACCACGGTCAAAATGTGTTTTTGCAGTTACCGTGGCCAGTTACCGTGGTATCTGATATTCAGATACCACGGTTCGACTGTGGTAACTGATAGTGGTATCTGTGAACCGATGAGGTTATTACTTGGGTTATTACTCTTTACTTCCGAGGTCCCGCGATGGACCCTTTCGTTGCCGGTTCAATGTCGATACTCTGACCGAGAGCTAAACCCGACTTGCGAACATAACGGTAGCGTGCGAACGGGGGAATCGTTCAACTCTTCAAAGGCGTATTTGGGATCGTAGTCTTTCGTTCGGTGGTTCGAGCTGACTTACTGTATTATAAATTGCTGGTCACAAAATAGTCCAATCCACAACAGCTTTTTCTTGGCTTATTTCTAATTCGTATCTCATTCGCGTCTCATGCGTATCTCAAACGTATCTGATTCTAAAACCGCTCTCCAGTTCCTGATTCCACCACCGCCACTTCCGTTAGCTTGCACATTCGCGGTTCTTTCGGAAACCCCAGAAACCACGAGGCTTTACCAAAATCTATGTTTTTTAGCAGGATATTCAAAACCACTATCTCCAGAAAGTTCTACCCAATATCTATGTTTCCAAGAGGAAATGGAATATTCTTTTACGTCTTTTATATTTTCTGAACTACGAATAAAACGCTTCCGATAATTAATTATTCATGACCAACCCAATGTAACACTCCTTCCTTCCCTGAAAAGTTTTGTCTCCGACAAAACAGAACCACGTCAAAACTTGATATCTTCTACTTAGCTTTCTACTGCTTGAACTTAATTTTGATTTCAATTATTTTTAACTCTACCAATCGGTCAGTCTGTCTAACCTTAGGTTACAACAGGTCAACCTAGTTGCAGTATCGGCTTTGTGAAAATAAGATTCTTAATTCTTAAAAGCCTCAACTCTTGCTTTGCCTGAGGGTTCTCATAGCGGCGACTACAGGGTTTTATGGACCCGAAGTCGGTGCTCCAGCACTACTAGCTGTCTACTCTCCTGGCAAAGCGTAATATTTTATAAAAATATTCAAAACAATAAAATAAATTCTACATCCCTCCCCCCTTTCGAAAAATCTCGTTCGGGGTAGGGTTTATTTTTATTTCGACGAAATCAAGTTTTGATTCTCCGATCACAACTACCAACAAAGAAGGATTAGTATCACAAACGTCTGGTCACTCCATTTTACTTTATAAATTTAGTAGATCTAAAATGAGATATATATCAAAATCGACACAATTACTTTTTAAAATATCAACTATCTGGAATAGTTTGCTTTCGAACCAACCTCCCAGAATTAAAGAAGGAATAAACTTTTACCCTTTTAAAGTTCTACTGAAACCATGTGCAAACTTGGAAGCTGTGGTCGCGACGCAAGGAACGAGAACTACATTACCACGACTCTGAAATTCGCCTTGCCAAAGCTGTTGTCAAATTTACAATCATCAATATCTAATTTCGTATTCTCCTCCATTGGCTCTTGGTGCTCGGCCATGATGGTGAACTCTCCTTGCGGTCATCTTCCATGACCTCTATGCCGTCGTAGCTGAATGAGTTTGCAACGACGTTTCTTTATACAACCATGTGTCAGCTCCTGCAACAAATAAGCACATTAGCATACAATAAAAGCCGGCTAGTAAGACTTCACTAGCCGTTGGCTGGAATCTGTTGTCATTTCACGCCAGATTTCAGCCACAAGTAACCGTAAAATATTTCACTGGTATTTGGCCATTATAATAGTATGACCACTTCGTTAAGTTCGCTGAACAAGCAGTAGCGCATTATCTTACACATGCGTCTTGTACACATCGGTATCTTTAATTGTTGGCTTACCCTATGCCATGATAACTGTATGGAAATTCTGATAATTATGTCACCCATGAAGCTCATGCTTCATGCACAAGTTCGTATTATATGTTGTCGTAACCTCTTAAGGATTGGTGTTGTGTTTGACCTATGATTCGAGGTTTCAAAATGGTACAGTCACATTCTCAACTCTCTTACAGCTTGACTATGTTCGGGTAGTGGCAGAAATTCGATTAACTGCTCAGTTGTAGTCTCACTGGTACGTCTATAAACAGTTGTTGCTTAGTCTACCTGAGAGCGCGTGACGAAAGTGTCAATAATAGGTCGACGGATACTTCAACTGGTATCTCGATAGGTGTCGACTCCGCAATGACGTTATCAATGACGCCATAAAGACGTGTTTTGGCGACAAAGTAAGAAAATGATTCATAGCTACGTTTCTCCTTGGTTCTTCACTAAGAACCTCCGGCAATGCCGACTACTCCTCGTCCACATACAGGTTGACTCCCGACCCAATGAGCGGTAGCGATAGTTCGTCTATTGTTCTCCATATGCAGAGGTAGTGTATGTGGACGTTGCTGTTGCTCCACCACGCTTCCAAACGGGCGACGATACTTGAATTCATTTCTATTGGCTCGGCGATTTGCGAATTAAAATCTGTAAAATAATCAGTTCTCATTCAGCCGTCTAAGTGAGCAGACGTATTATTTCGTTCACCGTTTGATCTACCCTCCAGCTATGCAAGCCGGAGACCGTGCATACGCTCAGTTTAAATTCTACAAACTCTGGCCTTGCAAAATTCAGTCAGTGATACCGGTTAAGGACGGTGGATTTAATTACGAGGTTTCCTGCTACGGTACAGATGATATTAGTATCGTTGCTGGTGACAAGATTTGGTCACTAGCCTCGAAACATGCTGAAGCAGTTAAAGATGGAAGGAAAAACGTACAAAAGGCCATTAAATTGTGCTCTGAAGATTCGGACGGACTGCGCAACCTGTCTGATTCGGTTATTACAATACAACACGATGTTCTGGATTTACGTGAAGGAATTGAGGATGAGATTCGGAAGCGAGTCGAACAGGAATTCTCAAAAATTGAGAATCTGTCCCCTTCTCAGTTCAAGCAAAATTTTCTGGACAATATTACTCAGGCTGTTTACAAAGCAATCGACCTACAGTTTCGCTCTAAGTTTGATCAGATCGAAAAAAGCCTGAATGAACTTAAGGCAAAAATTGTGAAGGACAGTACTAGGCTTGCAAAAGTCGAGACTAAACTGGATGATATCTACCAAACTGCTCTTCGAAACAGGGTGATCGTTTCAGGAATTGATACCACTGCTCGTGACTTACCGAGTCTCGGTACAAAAATTCTTGATCGCCTAAATCTACAAATGGGTCTTAATATGGAGTACTCTGTGGTTCAAGGAGCTAGGCGCTTGGGTGCTCCTGATCAGTCTCAAGCTCCGGTTGAACTTACTCTGGTTTCTGAGGTTGTGGCGTTAGAGATTCTCCGCAATCGTTCAAAACTGCGCGGCACTCATATCTTCGTTAATGAGGCCCTAACAAAGGAACGACAGGAAGTTTACAGATTGGCGCGCAACAAATTTGAATCAAAACACGTTTGGACAGCGAGGGGCATCATTTTCGTCAAGAGGGGATCTCAAACTATCCCCTGTAAAACGATCGGGGATGTTGTTCAGATTCGAAGTGTGAATGATGAACCTTCGCTATAAACTGAGATTCTTCAAATCTTTTACGTTATATTAATGGACCGATTTCAGAGTTTTCTGGATTCTCGCTTGAAGTTAGATGCTATTCTTAACACTGCAATTGGTAATGATAAAGACCTCCCTTTTGTGAAAAATGTGCCTGATTGTGAATTTTCTACTACTGGCTTAAGCCAGTTCGAAGCTGCTGGTGATTCCGGATCTCCACTTCGGCTGTTACATATTAATGCACAGGGGTTACAGAGTTCTTTTAATGAGTTAAAACATCTAGTTGCTCCTAACCCGGTTGACATTATTGCTGTGTGTGAAACATTTGTGTCTGCCAATACTCCGACATCTATGCTTGACATTTCTGGTATGAAATGCATTTTCCGCAGCCGACAGCATACTTCAAAAGGTGGATTAGCGCTATATACCCGTGATGATTGGTCTTGTAGTGTGTTGAATGATCTGTCGATATGGCAAGAAGGCCTGTGTGAAAGTTTGTTTATTGATGTTAGTCCAGTTGGCTGTGAGCCGTTTATTTTTGGTTGTGTGTACAGGCCCCCATCTAGTAACCCGAGTCGATTTCTTGAAATATTTGAACCATTGCTATTAAAAATCCACGATACTAGAAAGCCAATTATTATTTCTGGTGACTTCAACTTTGATTTGTTGAATCTGGATCTGAGTGCTAACAGAGAATTTCTTAGCATTATGTTGTGTTCAGGCCTGCTACCTGGTATTTCGTTACCAACAAGAGTTACAGCTACAACAGCTACGTTACTTGATAATATTTTCTTTTCTGGGAATTTATTTATTGCCAAAACATCATCGGTGGTTATATCTGATATGTCTGATCATTTTCCGGTGAGTGTTTGTCTTCAGGTAACCAAGGAAAAATCTGGACATCAAAATCTGCGTTTGAAACAATGTCGTACATTATTTGATGTTGATGATTTAAAACTGTTAAGAACTATAATTGATGAAGATAACTGGAGCCCCGTTTTTGATTCTTCTGATGTTAATGAGGCATTTTCCTTATTTATTGATAAAATTTCTCTCCTGCGAGATAAAGTGAGTTCTTCTCACATTCCTAAAAAGAATCGTATTAAAAAGTTTGACCCTTGGATATCAGATGGAATAGTAATTTCAATAAAAAATAAGAATTCAAAATATAAACAATTTTTGAAATCTCCGTCAGATTTTTTGTTTGAAGAATATAGGATTTACAGGAATAAGCTGAATTCAATACTTAGACATGCAAAAAGGAAGTATTACCATGAAAATTTTCTTAGATATAAGGTTGATATGAAAAAGACTTGGCAGTTAATAAATGAAATTATTCGTCCTAATTATCGGTCTAGTACGAATGTGGATTGTTTGGAAGTTGATGGTAAGAAAGTTAATGATCCTAAGACTATCCTTAATGTATTTGCAGAACATTTTAGTTCTGTTGGTGGTAAATTGGCATCTAAACTTAAAAAAGATGGTATACAACCTTCTGACCAAAGTCCGAAGGGATCACTATTGACTGAGAATTGTTTTTCCTTTTTAGAGGTTACCCCTGAAAAAGTAAAGAAAACTATTATGAAACTAAAAACAAGTAGTACCCCAGATGATTTTGGATTTTCAGCTAAAATTGTTAAACAACTTGCAACTAATATTTCTCCCATGTTGGCACATATTTTTAGTTTATCCTTAGTACATGGAGTTTTCCCGGATCTGTTAAAAAAGGCAAGTGTTATTGCTTTACATAAGGGTGGTAGTTCAACCGACCCTTCAAATTATAGAGGTATTTCTTTATTATCTGTTTTTAGTAAGATTTTGGAAAAATTGGCGCATGGACAAATACAAATTTATTTGAAGGATAATAAAATTATACATGAATCTCAGTTTGGTTTTATGAATGGTAGATCTACTGAGTTGGCTATACATGAACTGTTATTGGAAGTGAATGATGCGCTGGATAGTGGACAGCATGCACTGGCCATATTCCTTGATGTTGCCAAGGCGTTCGACGCCGTTGACCATCGTCTACTGCTTCAGAAACTACAGAATTATGGTTTTCTGAGCACTTCTCTTGATTTTTTTGCTTCATATCTTTCTAATAGAACACTTGGATGCTCTGATAAATTAAATGGTATTTTTTCTGAGAATTTTAACATTAACTTTGGTGTGCCCCAGGGATCTGTTCTGGGGCCCACCTTGTTTTTGCTTTTTATTAATGATTTGCCTGATGTACTGCCAATCTCCAAAATTATTATGTTTGCAGATGATGTGGTCATCTTTGGATCCCATGTTGATTTGTCACAGCTTTTCCTTAATCTGAATAATACAATGTCGACTGCCTCTGATTGGTATAAAAACAATCTGTTAACTCTGAATGAAAAAAAGTGTCAGTACATGTTGTTTTCACGTATTAGCTCAGTTAATACGATTGGCTTGAATATCTACCTCAATGATGTCGAACTACAGAGAGTTGATCATTTTCGATACCTTGGTGTAGTTCTGGATGAAAATCTTTCTTTTCGTCAACATATTAAAATTCTTGCATTGAAAGTGTCGCGGAATATTGGCATTCTTCGGAAACTACGCCATTTATTCCCGAGATATATTCTGAACACTATTTATTTTTCTTTCGTCCACCCGTATTTTGTTTACTGTGCTTCAGTGTGGGCTTCTACTTTTCCTTCTATTCTTAAACCTCTTCAGATTCTTCAAAATAAAGCCCTTAGGATACTTTTCAGTATTGACAATAGATCTTCAGTTAAGCACCTTTATGCACTGTCGGGAATTTTCAGTATTTGTCAGCTCAGAGATATGTCTATTTCATTTATTTGTTTTTTATATCAACGTGGATTATTACCATTAAGTTATGCAGGGTTATTTTCAATTAACTCGCAGTTCCACAATTATCCCACTTCCCGCAGATCGGATTTTTCAGTTGAAATTAGGCCTACTACACGATCTAGTTTCGGTCTTCGCCATGCTGGTCCGAAAATCTGGAACTCCATTCCAGCTGATTTGAAGCAGTGTCTTGACCCTTCAAAATTTAAAAAACTGCTTAGAAGGCATATTATTGATTCTTGCAAGCAATAAAGTGTATGTACGTATCTTTAGTTGTGGTGTTTCGAAGGATTTCTATTATTTATTTTGTTTAGGCTAGGTTAAGACGGTTATTTTTCTTTTATTGGAGTTAATTTACGCGCTTAAGTATGTCGTGAGGCATTTGCGTTGTTTGTTAGAAGTTGGTTAAATTTGTTATAAATAAACTACCTACCTACCTACCATAATAAACGCAATAAATCTGGAAAAATAACATAACCGCTTACAGGGCTACATTCTGTCGTTTTTTCTCTCTGTGGTCATTTCGTGTTTCTTTCAACCGATTCTCAGTCCTTTACGTTTTGTTTGTTCACGTGTTTCTGTATTTAAAACAAAACAACTTTGATATTTAAAATATCAAATGCCAAAACCGCAAATTACGTGGCTCTTTAAGCTTCTCGCAACTTAAATGTCTCAAATGTCAAAACCGCAAAGTACGTGGCACTTTAAACTTCTCGCGACTTCTCATCCGTCGTTTAAAAGACGTGACTGATAACGCAACCGCGAGTTTTAAAATTCAACTAGTGAATAAATCCATTTAAACTTAGCGGCTTTAGTTCTTCAACAAGACAAATAGCATAAGAAACTATTTCTAAACAATTCTGGTAACATGGGGTAGGAGGGTATACTCTACTGATATACCTGTTACCGTGAAGCTGTTTTGAGGTTCAGGCTTACGTGTTTGACCTCTGACGATTGGCTGATGCAGTGTCTGTCTGACCTGCGACATCATCCAAACCAATGTCTATCTCCTGTCAATCTCAAACTGAAAAACTAGAACACAAATTAAGCAAATCTCAAACTTCATTTTCTATCAATCGACTCATACAAATCAGGTTCGAATTAAATTAAAATTGCGATATAAAGTTAAACCGCAAAGTGACGTCGGTGGTTTGGATAAATTCAAACAGCAGATTTACGTCATGAATAGCAATATTAAAATACGAGGCTTCGTAAGCGTTAAAGGTACTTCCTACGTCATACCGCTTCGTCATGCTCTATATTACGTCACACAAATACGTCATGACGTAACATGGCTACGTCATAAATGAATTTGAAATTTGTCGTGACGGATTAAACAAACTTTAGTGCTATGAAAATCGATAAAAAAAAATTTGAAACTTCCTACTATTTTGATGGAATAGGCAATCTACTTCTTCTGAAAATATTTTTAGATTTCCATGTGAGATTATGAATGTTTAGACAGTACCCGTCTTCAGTGCCGAGACAGCTAGCTACTCTGCCTTCCGCACTTTTGAGGGTATCACAAAACAATAGACCAATAGTAAAAACATAATTTGGCCCTTAATGTTATGACTCTGGGTCTATTATTATTAACTTAAATTTTGGATTTCTTTCATGAATCTGAATCAAGGAATACAAAAATAAATAAATCAACCTTATTGTCCAATTATAATTTGGTAAGCCACACACATACAAGCCATCTAACAAGCAGTTGGCTATAGCAAAATACAGAGCATGCGCTATCAGACTTCCTGTTCTACCTCAGTATCCAGTCCATCTAATTCTTGGGATCACCTTTAGTTTTTGATTTTACATTAGGTACCTTTTACTGGATGACCCGCAAAAATCAGCATGATTGGTTATGCTATTTTATGGCTGTTAAAATGTAGGCTACATTTTTGCACGTCTGCAAAGAAGCCTGTAAATCTTGTATTTTGTCACCTCTATTTCTTAACTCTCACGTAACTTTTACAACTAATACTAGAAAACCACAATAAAACTTTCAAGGGAAATATTCAACTAATTATTGATTTAGTTTGACCATATTAACCTATGTTTATTTTCTGCTCTCAGGCAGATAAGGACTTCCCAGTCTATCATACCCGAACCTATCTGGCGGGCGAATTTCTCTGGACGTTTGTCTGGAGCCCCTGGTGGCCAGATCAAACCTAACACTTTGGAGCGCGGCCCGGCGCACATTTTGAGTACGGAGCCTTAAAGCTTCTGACCTAGCCGTAGGATGGCTCAGAGCTCTGTCACGAATCAAAGTTGGTGGTGGACTACTAAGGTCAATAGGGCACTCCGACACTGGATGGTCGGATTCCAGTTCTCCGAACGGTCCCCTCAATTCAGGCATACTACCAGAACGATTACCCTCATTATTGACCCTAACGCCGGGTTCTAACTCGAGTCCGGACTGACCCGAGTCTTTACAAGAACCTTCGTCCTGAGGGCTTGTCCCTCCGGCTTCTGGTAATCGTGGCACTTTACTATTACGAGACTGAGGTGTCTCGATCACCGTCTGATTAGGTGATTCTTCTTCTGGTCGGACAGGGGAAAATTCAGGGGACCCGTCAACCTGTGAACTGGACTGGGGAAAGTTAATAACCCCGGATGGACCCTCAGTATTAACAGGATCACTACGCTGATCCGGAACAACTGGGCTCTCGAACTGTAGGCGATAGTTAGATGGATCGAGTGACGGTAACCATGCACCCTCCAGGTTTTCGTAATAATCACAAGATGGCGTGATACCTGGCCTTGATATTGGTTCCTCGCCAAAAGTTGGCGTGGAGCATCTAATTCTCGCCGGTGTGAAAAGCTCTCTTTTCACTAGTGCGTCATCTAGTGACTCACTCTCGAAACTTGAAGAACTTCCTAAACCTTGACGCCGAAGAGGCGTTTCTGTGTAGGGGTCATCCCAAGCCATATCTTCAGAACCCACCGAATAACGTCGTTTACAGTCCCCATGTTCATTTGGTTGATCGGTGTGATACGGTTGTAATGTTAAAGGGCGGGTCAATAGGGGAATTTTACGAAATTTTTGAAAATCCTCACCCGGTTCAGAACCCAAGACCGGCGATTCCGGTCTAGAAGTAAAATTACCCGTGCCGATATCATACATTTCCTCAGTAAGCAAGTTTGGTGGATCGCAACCTGAAATAGCTTTCTGAGCCGAAGGTGTGTTGTCCCACCAAGTAACTGTTTTACCGGTGCGCGAACTTTCAGGTTTACCCCGGGCCGGTTCTTTTGCGGAAGTGGGTAAAGGAAGAATAGTGGGCGTCGGTAACGGATCAGTAGTGGGTGGGGATAACGGATCAGTAGTGGGCGCGGGTAGCGGAATTTCGTCAAAATCAGGGGGTATGATCAGTTCATCTTGGACGACGTCGCGTTCCCACAAACTCCTGGGAACGTACGTCTTCAAACGATTATAATGGACAACCTCCACCCGTCCGTCTGATAGTCGTGTGATTTCAAAATTTAACCCATTCTCTAAAATTGCCGATACCCGGTACGGTCCCGCCCATCGTATTTTGTCTAATTTTCGTAGCCGCGCGTCGGGTGGAGTATGCAACAGGACGAGAACGCCCACCTTTATAGGTTTCTGATTCTCATTTCTGTTGTAATAAAACCGTTGCCTCTCCCGAGCAATGTCAGAGTTTTCTCTGATCATTTGGTACGCAGTTCTTTGTCGGGTAATCATCTCTGATTTGTAATCGGTGTCCAGATTATAATAAACTCTACTGTTTATGACAGTGTCCGTCGGGAAACGGACGTCGCGAAGGAACATAGCATAGAACGGATTATCTGAGATGGATTCATGAAAAGCCGTATTCATAGCAAACTGGACATAACGAAGTTGATCCTCCCAATCAGAGTGTCCCCTATCTTTGACATAAAGGCTTAAAATGTTTGCAATATCCCTATTCCGTCTTTCTACCGCCCCGTTACACATTGGATGGTAAGCAGATGTACGAAGCTGCTTAATGTCTAGAAGTTCAAGGATGCCTTTGAATACCGCATTTATGAATTCTGAACCCTGGTCGCTAATTAAACGTTCACACGCTCCGTAAACCAGAATGAAATTCTCGACGAACGCTCTGGCAACAGCTTTTGCTGTTTTATCCGCTATGGCCGTAAGAACAATGTATTTCGTGAAGTGATCAGTGATAACGACTATATACTTTGATCCTTGCCTGGACACAGGTAAGGGACCTAGTAAATCAATGCCTACCATATCGAGTGGTCTCGATGATTTGGGAATGGTGCCCAAAGGTGCCCTAGGTAAATGGTTAAGACCTTTTCGTTGACAGCAGTCAAGGCAACACTGAACGTATTGTTTGACAACGTTGTACATGTTTCTGAAGTAAAAACGGTTGCGCACGCGTTCATATGTCTTGAGGAACCCAAAATGACCCGATATTTTAGAATCATGGCAATCAAATAGCACTTCCGGAATAAGCGAGCGGGGTAAAACCGGTACTACCCGCAGATCCGATCTACGGCAGTTTTGATACGGGGTGTAAACGTAACAAAGTAAGCCATCTTCTAGTACAAAATTTTCGATTTCGCGCAAAACTTGATTTTCGATTTGAGAGGGCAACTCACTACCATGCTGAAGGTAGTTACGTACCGCAGACGAAAACCCGTCTTTCCCTTGTAAATTACGCAGTTCCTGTGAAGAGAACTGGCTGTCCGCCCCTGGTACCACCGCCATTATTTCGAGATTTGAATCAGCCGTCGGGAGGCGACTGAGTGCGTCTGCGACAACGTTTTGAGCCCCCGGAATGTGTGTAATCTCAAAATCGTACCCCTGCAGTTCCATCTGCATTCTAGCCCACTTCCCGGTGAGATCCTTCCCTGTGCTCTTCATCAACCACTGAAGAGGCTTATGATCCGAGGCGACAATGAATTTTCTACCAAGCAAGTAAGGGCGAAACGACCTAATGCAGTGCGTAATGGCTAAGGCCTCCTTCTGAACCGCGGCGTGTTTTACCTCTGCGTCATTGAACGTACGGGATGTGTACTGCAAGACCTTTTGTACCCCATTTTGAATTTGTGTCAAAAATCCCCCACACGCCTTGTTGCTGGCATCGCAATAAATTTTCATCGGATTTGCTGTTCGACTAAGATCTGGAAGACCAAGGATAGGTTCTTCCAATAATTTAGACCGAAGCTGTTCAAAAGCCTTCTTTTCTTCATCACCAAAAACAAAAGATACCTCCTTTTTCGTAAGTTTAATAAGGGGCGACGCTATGGCAGAAAATTGGGGAACAAATTTCCGGAAATATGAGAATAGACCTATGCAGGATCGCAATTCACTGACGTCTTTCGGATACGCGAGGTCACGTACGGCACTTAACTTATTAGGATCGGGACGAATTCCATTTTTATCGACACGGTGACCCAAGAAAATAACTTCTTCCTTGAAAAAATCACATTTCCGCGCTTTCAACTTCAAACCAGCTTTGCGAAAAGCTGCAAAAACTTTAGTCAACAAAATCATGTGTGAATCGTCGTCATCTGAGGCGTTTATCACGTCATCGAGATAAACGGCGACCCCTTCATCAAACAGATGTTTTAAAATTCGATGCATAATTCTACTATAAGCGGCGGGTGCGTTTTTGAGACCAAACGCAAGCTTCGCGTAAACATATTGTTCGTAGCCTGGGGCCGAAAATCCTGTATATTTTCTACTGTTAGGGTGGACAGTCATCTGCCAGTAGCCGCTTAAACAGTCGAGAACAGAAAAAATCTTTTTACCATGCAGTTTGTCTAAAATGGCATTAATATAGGGGAGAGGAAACTCGTCACTAACTGTCACGTCATTCAGTCGGCGAAAATCTGTAACGGCACGATAAGATTCATCCTTTTTCTTTACTAACAGCAGAGGGGCCAGCCACGGTGAAGATGTTGGCTCTATGACCTTACAGGCCAACATTCGGTCTATTTCTGCCTTTGCAACTGGTTCTAGGTGGACTGGGATGCGATATGGACGGACTTTCTGAGGGGAAGCATTACCAACGTCAATTACAAAAGGCTCAATATTACAAGTGCCCAAATCAAAATCGTCTTTCGCAAACACGTCATGATTATCAATAAGAAGTTTCTCAACATTTTGCTTTCGTGCTGGGTTCTTTGCAAGATGATCTAATTTGAACATTTTAAGAAACCCATCCACTTCATTGTTTGGCAGCGAACCAGAACCCGAAATAACCTCTGTGGGTTTCAATGTTTCAGAAATACTCATGCAAACGTTTTCTTCCGGAACCCAAGCTTCGGCATTTGCCATGTAGAACCGGGGAATTTTCAAAGTTTTATCCGAATAGTTCTCTATGAACACCTGAAACATGCCATCCTGAGTAGTTACAAGCTGTTCCGGTAGGACTAAGTCTGGGAATCTTTCGCTCATTTCCTTTGTAGGTGAAACCAAAAATAAACCGTCCGTATATATTGGCCCCCTACTAGTAGATAACACGCACCGCTTACTGGTCTTGGCATTAACACTAGCCCTAGACACAAGTTGAAGCCTATGTATGCGTTTCGGCGATTTCGCCGATTCGACCTCCGGTTTTCCTAACCCAATTTCTGATTTAAAACCATCACTTTCATTGACAGGAGGTGGACAAGGGTAGCTGGGATGGGGTAAGTTAACCACAGGACTAACGGAGGAACAAGGAATCGACTGTGGACCACAGGACTGGCTTCGAGCAAAACAACAATTTGGTTTCATTTGTTCTTTAAGGTTGACCAGATTTGCCGACGGGTCATAAAATTCACAAACAGACCGCAGACTTTCCCCGTTAGAGCCTCTGCGGATTAATTTGTCATTCTTAGCATCAATTAATAGGTCATTCTTCTTCAAGAATCCATAACCTAATATCATCGGCATTTTCAATTTGTCACTTATCAAAAACGTCTCAAAGTATTCATGTTCGTCAATATTAACATTCTCTGAAATACTCCCGATAATTTCCATGGAATGACCGGTAGCACTGCTAACATCATTATAGTTTTTAACTATCTTTGACCTAACTAAATCGGGTAACTGCAAAAACATATCATAACTTAAAAGCGATATCGAGGCGCCACTATCGGCAAGCGCGCGTACAGAGACACCACACACAAAAGCATTAACATACGGCAAAACTTTACAATTTACTCCACTGCAATTAGCAAAATACGACGCTATAAAATTTTCTCCCATAATTTTAGTCGAACGATAAGGGACGGGATGCGCATCAGAATTTACCGAAACGTGACGAAGTGCGCGTCCCCTTACAAGTTTAAACGACTGAAATTTTCAGCTAGATGGCATTCCCTTGAGAAATGTCCCGGTTTCCCACATTTAAAACATTCTTTGGGACGAGGACCGGCGGATTGACTGCGACACTGTCTTGCCAAATGCCCTACTCTTTGACAACTATAGCAACGCATGGTACGGGGTGCGCGACATTCCCGAGCAAAATGACCGGTTTTGTTGCAGTTGAAACAATTCTTATTCGAACCGCCAGGTTTCCGGGACTCGGACCTCCCATAGGAACCTTCCCGAACCCCTCTCATGTCACGAGATCTACCCCTGAAGCTGCTTATGTCATTTGACAGTCGGTTACTTTGTGACGGTTCACGACGGCGAAACGTTGGGCGACTTGTACGCCGGAAAATAGTGCCGTCGGTACGCTTATCTGGTATGTTTTCTGAGACCCTGCCATCTCGTGTGGCTCCATTTGCTAGTATACTAGGCCTAGTTTCGACTGAAGCGGAAGCAATAGTAGAAAGCACATGAGGCGACTTGGCTTTAGCAAATTCACGTGCACGAAAATCGTTTATCAAAAACTGTGTGGCTTCCTCAAAATCTTTGGGACACTTCGCGACCACCCGCATTCCTAGTTGAGGGGAAAGGCTGTCTAGGAGGAGGTTTTTCAAAAGATTTGAATAGCCATCAAAGCTTCCTTCGGTTGCCGACGGAACTTGATCCAAACCCATAAGTTTCAAAGTTTTTAATTTCAATTTTTCGAAAAACGGAAACGGATCTTCGCCATCCTCCAGACGAAGAGTTTCGTGAACCAACCGTGCCCTAAGGGACGTGTGTTCAAACTGCCTGGCAAGGGCTTTCTTCAAATCATCGAATGACTCGAATTTCGCGTGACTGGTTAGGAAATTAGCCGCCTGACCTGTCGTTTTCATGAATGCCAACCGGATAAGTTCATCGCTCTGAATAGACTTATCCCAGAATTTTAAATTTTCGAGCGTCTCAAGAAATATCAAAACGTCTTCGCTCCCAGAGAAAGTGGAGACTTGAGATGCGATTTTGCAAAGTGTGCCAAGGGACATATTTGATGTGTCATCGTCAGACATTCTACGTTCGCTCACTAACCCGGTCTAAAGAAAAAATACACTCAAAACACTATATCTAGCCTATGATTCCCTTCCAAACGAAAGACAACGCGTCACCAGTGAACCGATGACGTTATTACTTGGGTTATTACTCTTTACTTCCGAGGTCCCGCGATGGACCCTTTCGTTGCCGGTTCAATGTCGATACTCTGACCGAGAGCTAAACCCGACTTGCGAACATAACGGTAGCGTGCGAACGGGGGAATCGTTCAACTCTTCAAAGGCGTATTTGGGATCGTAGTCTTTCGTTCGGTGGTTCGAGCTGACTTACTGTATTATAAATTGCTGGTCACAAAATAGTCCAATCCACAACAGCTTTTTCTTGGCTTATTTCTAATTCGTATCTCATTCGCGTCTCATGCGTATCTCAAACGTATCTGATTCTAAAACCGCTCTCCAGTTCCTGATTCCACCACCGCCACTTCCGTTAGCTTGCACATTCGCGGTTCTTTCGGAAACCCCAGAAACCACGAGGCTTTACCAAAATCTATGTTTTTTAGCAGGATATTCAAAACCACTATCTCCAGAAAGTTCTACCCAATATCTATGTTTCCAAGAGGAAATGGAATATTCTTTTACGTCTTTTATATTTTCTGAACTACGAATAAAACGCTTCCGATAATTAATTATTCATGACCAACCCAATGTAACATCTGAAAAGTCATCTCATTTTCATCAATTTTTGTCAAACTGATGGGAAAGAAGTTTGGCACTTGGTGTTTCTTTTGGGATGACTTCGAAAGTGCAATTTCGGCATTTGTCGTTTTTGCAGAGCAACCGTATATCAGATACCACGGTAACTGCAAAAACGACTAACTGCAGCTCCAGTTACCATGGTAACAGATACCATGGTATCTGCAAAAACGCAACTACTGTTTCCCAGGAGCTGTTTCCGTCCGAAGGCCGGTTTTGCAAATTTTGCCAGGATTGTCACACAAACAGCCGAAGCCGTTTGCAATTTTCTGCAAGCATAGCTTAGTTGTAAAGTGGTAAACTATCTCAGAACATCTGAGCCGGAATAAAACACTATGCAGTGCGAGGTATCCTTTAATATTAGTTGCGTTTTTGATCTCTCGTTCTCGCTTCTCAATTCTCGATTCTCGTACAAATTACCGTTTGCTCGTCTCACTTCTCCATTTTCACTTCTGACTAAAACACTAATTTGGCAACCCATCTGCAACCCGGTGATACCTGAAACATCCGCCTTTTGTTGACCAATCAGTAAGGAGATCGGACAACGAGAATCGAGAATTGACTATCGAAGTAACCTCGATTCTGCAGAATCGCGAAGCTTTCCCCGTTCTCTATTCTGACAAAAACGCAAGAAAAGGATAATCGGCTTCATCTCAATAATCAAAAAACGCAAATAGGAGAACTGAGAGGAAAACCGCGAGGAGAACTGAGATAAAAAAAAACGCAACCAATTAGATGAGACTTGCACTTACTTGAGATCTGAAATGGCACCATTCATGAAGTTAACAACACTGTAAGTGAAGACGAAACTGGAGAAAACAGTAAACAATGCTGAGATACCTGAAATGAAAAGAAAGACCTTTCATTCACCACAGTGTAAGAAGTATTATAACACATAACACAAAAATGAGCTACTTATGAGCTACTTATAGTAAACTATAAGACAATATAAACAGGACAGGCAGCAGAAAATCGCACAATAAAGTGATGACGGTTCTGTGAGTGTGCCGTTCGCAAAGAGTAACACAAAATTCGTCATTGTCAACCATAGTTATTTGCATATATTAAACAATGCTATAATGTTCTCAGTAATATTTCGGCTTTTCTTGGCAAGGGAACTAGTCAGGCAGTTTCTAGTCTGGAAGAAACGAACCTGTAATAATTTGTAAGCACTAAGCTTGGGCTCAAGTAGTATTTATAGTTATTTGCATGGTACTTCGAAGCCTTCGCGCTGGCCACATTTCGAGGCGAGTAAGCTGCAGCTGCACCTCGGGCGTACACAGGTCGTGTTTTGAAATTAAAAGACCGGATAAACTACGCATGATCTAGTAGCTGCTATTATAATAACCTAAAAAGATAACTGGACACAAATCTAGACTTCGCGCAGAGATATGATGCGGTGTTTCGTCGAAGATTCAATTCAATTTATTCTCAAAACCGATACAACGGTCAAGCCGATTAGGTGGCTCTCGTCCATATTAACACTAATTATATAACAAAAAAGATAATTCTAAACTAGTTTAGATATATCAAAGACTTGCCAAACATAATACAAAATATTCAAATCCACATACAATTAACGATACGATCTAAAAAGGTTGACGAAGGCGCGAACAAAACTTCTTGGGTAACGAGTCGTTGTGTGTTTATTTGGCTGCAATTTGGGTATAGGTGTATTTAGCTGCAATTTGGGTATTCATAGGCTCGACATGGCCTGTTGGGGTCGGAAGAAACTTTCGCGTTTAGTCTTTTAATCGGTCTGTCGAATCTGCAGCTCCTCAGACCCACAAAGTCTCCAAACGAGGGTTATCTGGTTATCTGACTCCTCATCCGATACCCATCCTATTCATAATTTCTCGTACAAAAAAAATCGAGCTCACAACGCTTGAGGGAAGGACATAAACAGTGTTTTATAATTACGGGATTCGGGCTTTCTCTGACCCCATTTTCTGCTATATTTCTACATACACTCACGACCTTTCCAGAAGCAGATCCCCCCCCCCGGAAAAATACCAGAAAGTTCCAAAACTGACACCAGTAAACTACGCACATGAAAGGTACAGAAAAAGCTTCGTTCCATCTTTCGTTAGAATTTGTAATTCTCAAGACTAAAAAAGTTTTGTTTTCTCATTTGGATTTGATAACCTTGGTTGTGTTAAAGTTGTGGATATATCTTACATTTGTATTTCTGTTGCAAACGTTGAACTGACGATGCCTTTATGACTATGCTGATGAGAAATGAAAATTCGGCATCATTGCTATGAAAGCCGTTTTAAATTAATTCTACTCTACTCTACTCATGCTACCACCGGGATTTCAAGTTGTTTTGGGGGCTCGTTATCTTGATCTCTGACACTGTCCTAACCTACGACCTCTCAGCCTCCCATTATTGAAGTCTTACAATTTACTTACCGAGAATAAGTTTGCATTCCAAACGCCTAAGAGATCTGATTCTCTGATAGCTGTAGAGTATAGCTACGCATCGAACTAGGGTCATAATAACAGCATTAACCGCCTTGTGTTCCTGAAACGGAAATATAGTCTGAACTTCAGTTCTGAACACAAACAAAAATAACACGAAATGACGACGAGAACAGGGAGCGCACGAAAAAATGCTTAAAGGACCCCTCTTGCTTTTCACTGTTTCCACACCCCCAGTGGCGACTGAAGTGGTCTACTGAAACCTGAAATCACCTTCTTTACAAAATCGCTGTGAATCACCTGATTTCTATTTTTCGTTTTCCCGCGCTAGCCGAGATTTTCCTGCGTTGCCAGACAATTACTTTGGTTTGTCTTGAGACGTAAGCGAAAAGGCGGAGCCAAGCCTGATTTGGTCACTCCGCGCCCTTCCGTTGGCTATGATTTCTCAGCATTTAACCACGGTGCTCATTTACTTCAAATTATTCGCGATAAAAAGTATTTTTGAACGAAGCCCGGCCAGATTCGGCCAGATTTGATTTGACGAGGCAAGTATGGGTATTTTTGAAAAACACTACTTTCTTACCATTTTCTCGTGAAAAAGCAATTTCTAATAAGAGCTGTGCTTCAACTTCTGACGACCCTCGAACTATTTTCCCAGACTTTGATACTCCGTACCGGACCCGACTAAACACCAGACCAGGAAAAGATAACTGCAGCCCAAAGCAAAATAACACTAGGGAGTATCGCCAAGACCTGCGCTTTCCACGCTTCACAATACTTGTAGCGTCGCCCACTACGCTTGTGGTATTTAAAGCGAGACAAACTTGGGGTTTATAAATTTCTAGTAAAGCTAATATGCGGTCAGTGCAGTCTACCACAAACCCTTGATTTTGGGAAAGCCTATGCCAAACAATGGGTATATCTAGCATTTGGTATACCTTATCCCTAACGCTGGATACACTATGCCAAATGCTGGATACAGGATACTGGGACCAATAAAATATTGATGATTTGAGTGAAGCTCAGAAATCAACCAATCAGAACTAATCTGTAAATAAGGTAGGTCAGGGTTAGGGTACTAACAGCTATCCAGCTTTTGGCACAGGATATCCAGAGTTAGGCATAGGCTATGTCAAATGCTAGACATATCCAGCGTTTAGCATAGGGTATCCAAAATCAGGGGTTTATAGAAGAAACAGGGGAGGTTGTATCTTTTTTTTTTTGCTGAGTTCAGAATTTTAAGTTACTGGAGCCAGCGCTGGTGCACGACTGATTGAGTTTCAGTAGGGACGTTCTCTATCGCTAGTGGTGCTAGTGTCGCTGCTATTCGAGTGTGTTTCACTTTTTTCAAGTCCTGGCGCTACTCCCTAGTGTAATTTTGCTCAGCTCCGGCCCAAGCTGACTGCGAATCATAACTGACGCTAAAAGGAAATGCCAACATATATATGTATTAATCAAGATGTGTCTAGGCTATAAGTATCAATCAGATAGTAGCCTAATAGTTGCTAGAACCTTTATTTACTTTACCACAGGTTCACTTTTCTAGAATGAGCCTGAAGAAGACCCTTGCAAAGAAGGGCCAAAATATCGCTACAATAAAATCAGCTTAAATATCTTTTTAGAGCAATCAATTATGGCTAGCCTAACTATACTTGACAAGCCACGCCTTGTTCGACCCCCTCACAATCTTCGTTTGTGCCTTATTTTGACTGTAAATGCTTAAAAACAAACATTTCTTCCTTGTTTTGTCACTTACTGCAGACTAGTAGCAGTCTGGTTTCCATTTTTCTGTTGTTGTTTTTTTTGTTGGGGGGAGGGGGTATGAGCTTAATATAATAATAATAACAGACATAGGGTTCACTTTCAGATTTTCTCCAACTTCCGTCTCAACTGTCAGCGTGGGCTGAAGGGGTAGCTTACAAAGAACTTAAAACTTCTGTGGTACACATACGGTAGAACAAAGAAGGCTGAAGAAAAGAAGAAGCTGCTACCAGTCAGAAACAAAGGTTGTGAAGTTGCAAAATTTTAAAATAAATTGTATTTTGTTACTTTGACACTCCTACGTTATCATGTTGTGAAACAGATTTTCAGGAATAAATGTGATGATGATGATGATGATGATTAAGACTAAGAAGGTCTACTCGTTGCTTACCGGAGTGTCAAGTCTTTCCTGTTCGCGGAGATCTGACACAATGGGCCATGGCGACTGACCACTGAGCAGAGTGACTGTGAGGGTAAGTGTGGCGACGATGACTTCCCATGGGAATGAGGCACAGAGTCGTCCATGACGATAGAACGCAGCGGCGGTAATGCCCATCCACGCCCCTGAAATACAAACCATCGTCAAATTCTCTTACTTCGTTCCACAATAACTCAAGCTTCAGCGACTATAGCAGCTTTTACCTGCGTTTCGCACCAGCCAGCCATTGATAGGTTTAGTCGCATTTACGGAGAACAAGTTTTCCTCTAGTTGAGCCTCTAGGCTTGATCAGAAATATATTCCGTTGAACACACTTAAGATGACGTCACGCAGTCTATCCGATATGTACCTATGTATGATTCGGCATGTATACTGTTGTATACTTTATCATGTATACTTTTCATGTATAGGCCTACAATTAACTAAGCTTAATTTAATATAATTCAATTTTGATTCAAAATATAGTCAACAGGGGCCGATACACTACATATACAACAACAATAAAAAAAAGAATATTACACAGATGGAAGGTTACACAAGGGACGTGTACCGTGACAACTTAAACTGAAGCAATTTTTTGAATTCAATTTAGAAGTCTAGGACTCCGATGTCGGAGCCTAATAGATGAACTAGGACCCACCCGGCGGGGCCTCATGGTGGAAACCAAATAAAACCAAAGCTGTAATTTGATGGGAGGGGCACCCTTGAGATGGAAGCATTTATAAGTAGTGTACACAAAAACTCCTCATCCGGGATTTGAAAGCGGGGGTCCTGGGTACAAAATCCTGGCTGAGGAGTATTTATGTATTTCAGTCCACTAAGTTACTTCCAAAACTAAAAGAAAATGCAGATGGAGGGAACGAAGCCTCCAGCATCAAAGGCACAAGCAGCCGTATCCTTAATGTTTGTATTTGCTCTATAAATGCACCCGGATGTGTCCTTATTCACTTGACAGGGCACGAAGTTTTAGTCAACAATTCACGACATAACTTTGCTAACTTTCAGCGGGAAGCATGGCTCGAAGGCCGCTGGTCAACGCTAGGAAAACCGGAGAGAGGAACTATAAAAGGAGGAAAACGTCCAGTCCAATTCGAGGGGGTACCAACTGTCGGGCACACTGTGTACCGGGGAGTCGGGCACAGTCGGGCACACTCAACTGTCGGGCACATCTGTACCACAATTTCAGGAGTTGGTACAGCTCGGTCCAATCCGTCCACCATGTTTGAGAAACGAATTTGAGGCTCCTCCCACCTCACCAATGACAGAGAAACTAATTCTCTCCAGCCAGCAGCCGGTAATACTGCAGATACATGACCGGAATTTTTCGCCCAGATTTTCTGCACTTTCATCATCAAGCTGAGAAATCTCAGTCTGCGGAACTGAAGATGGTGACAAAAAACATGTCAGGAACTCCAGTCCGCTAGCACCCAATCCTGCTCATAATGTCAGAACACGAAAATGGAGTGAAAGTAGAAACCTTCATTCACAATAGTACTCCCCGCTCCGCTAATTAAAGGGGTCAATGCAGACGATGAACTTAGTCGGCTACTAAGCCTTATCAATGAGCTCCATACAGAAAAGCTAAACAGCCAATCAAAAGTCGGCATCTCGCTGATGACAGCTGTTAAATCTCTAGTGCGTCCAGAAAATCAAATCGATGGATTTCTAGTCTGAACCAAAGACTATTTACACCTGGCGTGTACGTCGGTGTACATATTCTTTGGTCTGAACCAACTCACCGTAGACACGCAGAACCACTATGAGCCTCTCAGACTTCCTAGTTAACTCGTTCATTTCTCAAAATAAACTAAATACGCAACTGGTTGTTATTGAAACATTCTATTCCTAGATCGTTGACCAACAAAGTTCTCTCAAAAAGCTTTTGAAGCGTCATCAAGGTCGAAGTGATTTAATGTAGGCAAATGAAAACATATGCAAAATACTGATTCGGAAGAACTGGCGTTCGCTCCGGAGTCAACGAACGAATAAAAAGTAACACGACGAAACTGGAGCAAATAAAATACCAGGAACATGCACGAAGGGTGACTCCGACTGCTCCCCCACTGGCCCCTAATCTCTACCAACACGGGTAGGTAGGTAACATAACAAGTGCGCAAGCGCTCAGACGTGGAGTGTGAAAGTAAAATGTTTATCATATTTTATATACAAACAACGTTAAAACCAAGACATTTCACATCCCCAATAACCAAACAAGTATTGAAATAACCTAATTTGTAATCATCCCACTTTAAAAGCTTTAAATGTTAACAAACCGCAAGTATAAATCAAAAGAGATCCTGCAAGAACAGCACGAGTTCTAACACTGGATCAGAGAATCGGAACACTGAATCTGAATGGTCTGCCAGCCAGTCCGACCCTTTAAACCTCTTTTCCATGAGCAAGGTAATAAAACGAGTGCAATAACGAAATCGTAGCAGCCTAATACCCCCGTTGTCACAATTCATTAAGAACGGCATATCATCGATCATATGACAACACCGTAAAGTTTCCAGCCGTTCATTAAAGATACGTCGCGTCGTCTTATTTGTTGCATATCTAGACCTAAATACCCTCGACTATACCAGCTTAGAGTTTGATTCCAGTCACGGGCCAAAAACTTGACTCATGGGAAAATTGGGCCCACTTGCCCATGAACGGGAAGGGTAGGGGCCAGGGGGTGGTTCAACTCCACATATAAATCCCCAACCCTATGATCCAAAAGCACAAAGGAATTTCATCGCTCTATCTCCAGTTAGTGTCAAGTTGAAATCATTAAAAAATGGGCAAGTGGGCCCAATTGCCCCTGAACCAAGTGGGGGTGGGGTTGGGGACACGCAACAATGAAAAAGAGACCATAATACTCACAAACCTACCAAGTTTCAACTTGATACCTGATGATTCCTGTCACGGGTAACGAACTTTACTCCTGGGCAATCTGGGCCCATTTGCCCATGAACGTGGTGGGTGGGGGAGGTGAAACTTTAAAAGTAATTTCCCAGCCCTAGGGTCTACATGTACAAGGAATTTCATCGTCTTATGTCCAACTCTGGTCAAGTTATGAACATTATTCACTGGGCAATCTGGGCCCATTTGCCCCTCAACCGGGTGGGTGTGGGGGGTGGGACCCCCAAAAGACACAACTAAACCCCAATACACACAAGTGTACCAAGTTTGAACTTGATACTTGCACTGGTTCACGAGTTATGAGCTCCACAAAATATGGTGAAAACCGAAAACCGAAAGCTGCTAGAGCGCTCGCAAGAGTGGATTGTTCCAAGGAACACTCCACTAAAAAGAAAGCAAAAAAAAAGACGAAAAAAACTATGAATAATTCAGGGATAAATTTATATCAGCCTTCGTCAGAACCATTCCAAAACGTATGGTATTCATAACAAACTTCAGAACTATATCTTCAACTATCTTACTATTTACTCGCTGAATTAAGGCAAAATGGAAAAAAAATCTATCCGATGTTCACTCAATTTACTTTATCATTTCAAACGATGGGAACTACATGTAGGACACTCAAATTAATGTATAAGGGACACTTTTTCTATTTTATTTGATATTAGTCTAGTGAGGGCTAGTGGGGGCCCGTGATTTGCTGTTGGAAACAAACATAATGAGTTCAATTTTTGTGTTTAGAGAAATTCGTGAGGCTGGCTTTCCGAAGAAGAAATTAGCCTTAGATGTTGTCCAAGCTCAGGTGTCCATGCCCCTTCACGAAACATTCTGAACTACCGTACTTGTACTTAATTTATAACCTACCCCTTTTTTAATTAGGGTTCGGAGGAGGGGGCGAGGCTCACCTCCGTCCTGGGTTTCTACTGTCGAATTGGAGGGCTCTAATGCGCATTCAGAAATTATTGTCACCCCTACCAAATTTCGTCCTGGTCGCTTTACCGGCTTGGCATTTATGCCGTATCCAGGGGGGTTAGGGGGTTCGACCCCCCCCCCCCCCGAAACCCACAAAAGTAATATTTTTGTGTAGGCTTTAACCTCTGATCTATGTATTTTTTGTACTTTTTGGTCCGACCCGTGGGCAACCACCCCCCCCAAATAAATTCCGCGGGCAAACTCCCCCCCTCCCCCGAAATAAATTCCTGGATACGGGCCTGTGCGTGCCACTTGGTTTCCGGGACGCTTTGAAATTGTCTAGAAGAAGGCTGATAGAAACTTATCCCTGGATTATTCTTAGTTTTTTCTATAGTTGTTTTATTTTTTATTTTATGTTGTAGCGATTTTATAGTTTAGTGCTAATTGCGCTATGCTCGTTGCTATCACGATTGATCAAAATAAAGCCATCAGTATATGAAACAAACCTACAGTATTCATAGTGAGCAAAACTGTAAGCACAAAGTAGTCGACTCATGACTGCACTAAACGGATACGTCAGCTGAATTTACAAGAAAGACTCTGAAAGTACAAAGATAGACAAAGCTGTGTTTGGGGACTCTCTGAATAAAGCGACCAATTGGAGACCCTTCAGAAGACCCTTCACGTTGATTACAACACTAGCCTGCAGACTCTAAAGCTAGAAACACTCAACCAAAGGAGACACGATCTCACCATGGCATTTGGATATTCCCTCCTTCTGTCTCCAGACCATCGCCCTACCGCCTTTTTACACAACTGAACCAAGCGTCGACACGCGGCAAGCAAGAAAAGTAGCGAAGAAACGACTCCTTAGGCTTAGAGAACCCGATTCCAAGTTGGCGTTTTTTTAAATCCTTCGTAGGCCTACCATATTTCGTATCTAATTATAACAAAGCAGCGTTTGACACTTGGTTTATTTTACTTTGCATTAACCGTTGTTTTATGTATTTTTCGAACCATTTTGTTTTGACGTACAAGGTTATTTTTGTTCTACAGAAATTTTATGTGAAATATACTTATTGATTGATTGATTGATTAATTGTTGGTGGCAATTATAACCATGCGATATGAGTTAGGCTACGTATTACGCGAGAGAAGATACCTAACGGAAGTCAACAAATTCTTTCACATTTCCTGTTTGAGCGCTTGCGCACTTAATTTTCTTATTATTTATTTTTGTTGTTTTTTCCAGATTTACTGGCTTTCTGTCAATCTTACCACCTTCAGAGTATTTTTAGGGGGGCGTCTGGATTGGTCTCGCTTAGTATTGGCGGTTGCGTGCGGTGGTTGTACCAATCAGTGCTGATTCAATCTTCTTTTACTGTAGGATATTTTTTTACAGAAGGGTTTGAACTATTTAAACTAGTTCTATCCAGTTCAAACCCCCGAAATAATTCTGCTCTTAAAATGTTATCTAAAAGTTTTGTGTCAGACTAGAAGCGAGAGCATAGCGGTAATTTTACATGCAAGAGCAATAAATTACTCAGTGGTTATGGTTATTGGATTCTTTTAAAACAACGGGTGGTATAAGATGTCCAAGGTATGTGCCAATACTACTAGCCTACGCTACTACTACTATTACTAAGGATGACTGATGAAGGTTCACGTAGGGGTAAGGTACACCAAAGTAAAATACTTAACAACAGTAAAATTACACATTTATGTTCGGTTACTAGCAGTGCATTCTATTATGTTTATCAACAATTTTCAAGGATAATAGTAAGTTTTGGAGAGTGCAATACTATCATTTGAAATTATGACGGGTTCGGCAGAAGAAAAAGCAAACAATTCAGATAGACCTGAATGACAACTGCTAAAATAGTAAGATTTGTGTCTAGACCGTTAAGGCTGTATGGACATTACATTTTAACATTTTGCTACCATTTTCAAAGTTGCGAAATTCGAGCAAGGTGCTAGCGAAGGTGCAGCGAGAAGAAGTCTAAGAGGGTCAGAGGGTCCCAAAGAAGGAAGGAAAGAAGGTCGGCGACCCTTCCTGTACTTGACTGTACACCTACACTGAATAAGAGCTTTTCATCATTTCTGTAACCAGTTTCCAGCCGATCTTGTCATACCAGGTCAAAGTCAAGTTTCGAAGTCAACAGCTTGAAAATGTAAAAAAAAAGGATACCGTATTGGTATTTTTTGACCAATTACAACAAACAACCAATCAATGAGAAAACCAAGTTCAGATTTGAATTCAGCATGCATGTTTACCCCTATATCTCAACTCTAATTGACTTTAGAAAAGTCTTTTACTTAGACCAAATTCCTCGTTTTAGCTGTATTCCGGGCGAACTAAAAAAACTTCCGAACGAAAAGAGCTGGTGACACTGAGAGGCAAACCAGGAACCTCACGATCCAAATTTCCGGATTTAGGCAATTAGGCAAATTTCTGCAGAATAACTTGTCTGACGAGAAAACAAGATTCAAAGATAGATTCATCAAGTTCTCATACCCCGATACGAACGTCGAATAAATTAAGAATGAACTTATATTTTTACCAAATTTCCTATTCCGGCCGGACTCTGGGTAAACTTCTAGCCCGGAGAGAAAATTAATCTCAGATCTGGATTCAGCATGTCTCCTCACCCTGAATCGACTACCTCATTGGGTTTTAGTACTCCCTGGCAGATTTCCGGTTTCGCCTGGATTCCGGACGAACATCTTGTCCGGCAAGAAAATATAGTTCAAAAACGAATCCAACATGTCTCATTAGCCTACCCCTACACTGAACCTCTAATTTCAACAAATTTTCCAGTTTTGGCCGGATTCCGGATGAAATACTTTTCCGGCGAGAGAATAAATTTCATATTCGGATTCGCCATGTTTCCTTACCCCTAAATCGACTATTTTACTATCAGCATTAGGCTACTATCAGTTTGCCCATTAATTTGAAACCCCTTCCCTGGCCCTTAAATATAGAGGCACAAAGCCCATATACAAACCTGATCATCGCCATGGTGTCTCTTCCGCGTTTGCTAATAGAAGTGTGGTATTTTAAAGGGATTAAAATACTTGGGAAGGTGGGAGAGAAGTATTTTGACCTCAAAAAACAGCTAAAAGGCAGGGTAACATTATTCCAGTAAATGAACAGTAAAAGTTTGGAAATAAATTTGAATCTGGCTACCCTACATAAGGTAGTGGGTAACTTTCACTTTCCACTACTGAGACACATGCAAAACCTTCATTACCTGGTATGTAGGGAAGCGTATTACAGATTTTCTACAGTCTCGACTAAATCATAACGGAATTGCATACAAGCGTGACGTCACACCCATTTTATCTATTTTACCTCAGAAAACGAAAAACTGTAGTTTCTACCTATCAGTGAATATATATTTGAATGTATATATATAAAGCCGAGCGGCCAGCAAGCCGCCGGTCGCGTTTACATTTATGAAACAGCCTAGGGACAATCAAATGCTATGTTGGGGCCACAATCACGTGACGTCACGTCACTAAATACGTCACAGCTGTATGGAATTCCGTTACGATTTAGTCGACACCTTTTCTACTTATCAACTGGTGCCGGTGGATCCATATTTACTAAGGTAAAACATTGAAATTCGAACACATCGGAATTCGGACACGTTGATCGAACAATCCAAATCGGACGTTTTCTTTCATCTCTCACGGCGAAGTGTTAGCACTTGCAGACAAAACGGAATTGCCATTAGTTGAGAGAACTAAAAACTCGATCGCCGCTGTTTTATGGCAACGCTGTAACAATTCGGCGAGGGGAAATTCAACTAAAAGTTTGCCAAATTTTACTTTTTAATTGTTCTGAAGTGGTTCCGTAAAGCAAAAAATTGCCGGAAAAAGGTCAGTGCTTCTGTTGAAGGTGGCTAACGTAGCTAAGTTGTTGGAATTGGTAAATGTTGCACTGATTGCGATATATCGTATCATTAGTTTTGTTCGAATAGTTATGCGATAAATATTTATTGGGACACCGTATTTGACGACATAAAGCTATTCGGACAGTTGTATTTTGTCTGTTCGCGACTAAAAGCATAACAAACAAGTGTATGTCCGTAATGTCCGATAGCTGTTCGAGATGGTTACTCCCTGTTCGAACACAAAAGCACAGGGGCATCCCTTCCATGCCAGAAAGCTTTTCTTCTCGTAAAAATAAAAACCACGGGAGAGGCTCAAAAAACGTCCGATGTTCTGCTCTTTCAACAAACCTAATTCACGAAACAATATCGGCAACGCTGTCCTCACAAACATCAAAGAAGAAAAAGAATGTAAATATGTGTCCGAATTTCAATGTTTTACCTTATATCTGTCACAAATGTCAAAGTGCTGATGGACTCACCATTGGTGAGGCATAGGGGGATTAACAGAAAACTAGTCCACTTGCCAGTGATGAAAATAATCGACCCTGAATCGACCGTTGACGTTGTCGACCGTGGGACTGGCATGATTGGATATGAACTTAGTCTTAGGCTGAAACTTAGGAATGTCTCTCAAGACAAGAATATTGGGGACGAACAAGAACTTCTTATCAGCAAAAGAACATTCTTTATGGATGTCATCAGATTCGTTACCAGTTAAGGCAGTTAATAAGCTAGCCTACTCCTGGTAGGGTAGCCACAAAAACACCTAGTGGCAAAAATTGGCAATTTTGTTGTAATGAATGCATAACTTGCTGTGAATTTTCCTTATCAGTTTTACCTATCTAAAACATCTCCAAAAAATATTTTAAAAATACCATTGAATTCAGGACAAAATTGTCTATTTAATCAGGCTAACAGTAAGATGTCCTAGCTATTTAATATTATTTCTTAATATTCAATGTAAATTTAGATGTAAAAAAAAGTAGCTGAACTTGCCTACAAAAATTTGTTGATACTAAGGAGGAAAAATCAGCAGCCTATAGCAGCAATAGGTCTATTGGACTATAACCTTGATGGTCATATTCATATTTTCTGATCTAACTCACTTGCTAGGGCTCCCCATGCACTCAAAACCAGCTCAAAATCACCCAGTTTCATAGAATTTCATTGAAGCACATAGTTCCAAGCTGGTCACTAGATGGACAAAACCCTAAAGTCAATGGATGAACATAGGCATTTCCTTATGTAAAATACTGTTTTCTAAAGAAGATTTAAGATGCTTAGAGACAAGATAGAGAGGTGATTTTGGCCTCAAATCAAAGCTAAAAGATAGGAGAATCACATTCTGATCTTCAAAAGCTCAGGTTTGATTATTTTTTTTTTTAGTGGCTACCCTACTCCTGGCAAAAGCATGTTTTGTCTGGCACCATCCCAGTGCAAAATCTACAGCAGTAACTACTACTCAAATAACTTCTCTCATCTTCAGCTCAGCTCGCATGCTGCAGCCTTACCAAGGTTATGCAATTTATGTTTGACTGAAAACAGCCCTGCAAAGATTTTCAAATCAAGTGCTTGAGAACTAAGAAAAACGGATATAGAGAGAATGCACCCTACCTGAAGAAAACGGACGGGAGAATAACAAAAAAAATTAACATTAGGAAGCATAGGACTTTCGACTTTGAGACTAAATTACCGGCCTTGTATAGCTGCTGTGAGTCAGAAAGTTGTTGTAATTGTTATCTGGCTTCTTCTTGTTGGAATAATACAACTTTTGCAAATTAATGTTCTTTTTTATGAAAGTTTGAAGGCTTCAAAGTGTGTAAGTAGACCCCGAAGCCGCGCCGAATTTTTTTTCAGCGGCGGCGCGCCGGAAAACCCTCGGCGTGGCGGCGCGCCGTGGCGCGCCGAAATTTTTTTAGCGGCGCGCCGCCGAAAATTTTCGGCGGCGCGCCGCTTTTTGGCGCCGTTTTACGGACTTTCTTAGCTAAAATTTTGGAACTTTGCGGCCATGATTTGGAGCAAATTTCGTGCCTGAATTGGCTGTAGGGGTAAATAATTAGTACGGAATTAAAATATCGGTTGACTGGCCAGCCAGGTAGCCTATCAAGTTCATAGGCTACCTCGCTGGTATCAACATAATTTCAGCTATTCTTGTAGCAGGCATCATCTCCTTGTTCCAGACGGATTCCCACTGCGAGTCCCGGATTTTTTTTATTGTACTAGCAACTCCCTTCCCCCCATTCTCACGGGTCCCCGTCGTAAGCCATTGCTTCAACTAGAATAACTAGAAAATAACTCCTTTCGGATTCGATGTGGAGCTTATTTGAGGAGTTGCTGGTGTCAGTGGTTTAACTAACGCTTAGAAAATAATAAAACTCTGTTTTACTGATTTTTTTAAAACTGTGCAGTTATAAAACCAAGTGAGCAAATCAAATCAACGAAAAGTGAAATAACGTGGAGCACTAGACAGACTAATTTTGTTTCGTCAACCAAATGAGTTTGGCAAGGAAATAGATCAGCAAATTTTCGAACCAACTTGATACAGATACATTATATCTGTCCTCGTTGTTTCCAGTCTCGATAGTCCCCAGAAAGTGATTCCTTCTTTTCTCGTGGCTCCCCTTTACTCGTCAAGGAGTACCCGGGAAACAGCGAAATATGGCAAATAAAAATTAGGTGACGACTTTTATGGATCGATTGCTTCCAAACAAAACAATTATTCTCAAATTCGATTACTACCTGAAACAACAAATAACACAGAAGATACGACCCCCCCCCCCACCCGACGATGGGATGCTCTGATGAAATGTAAGCATTTTTTCTGGGTCCTTTCTTCGCACGCCTACTATCGTGGTCTAGCTTATCTGGAAGTGCCCGGATTAGTGAAAGTCCGACTGCCGACAGCAAGACAGACGTTATGGTACTTGAGCAAACCAATGAATGAATGAATGAATTTAATTCCAAAAAAACCCAAGGGCCATGGCGGAAAACATAAAAAAATAACAAAAAACAAAATATCATACACTCCAAAACAAACCAAAAATCAACTTCTATAAAAATAGTTCGCGGTGGGTCATAGCTATCTTCAGGAATCTACCCAGCCTTCGGAGATCACCAAAACACTTAGTTCCCACAATCGAAGTCAATTCCCTTTCATCCCAAACCTCCCGGTCAAACACTTCCTTTCTTAATCCTTTCAACTCCTCGCAATAACACATCAAATGTACCGCATCCTCCCCCTCAACACCAGACAAGCTTAATTAACATAAAAAACATCATGGTCGGATAGTGTGCGTGGACGTGCTCAAAGAAACATCAGTGGTATATGATGGTCTTTTGATTACTTTTTCATTGTCAAAAGACACGGTGGGCAACAATGAAAAGTATTTCCGCCGAAAAAAAACGGCGGCGGCGCGCCGCCATCCAAACGGCGTTAGCTATGGCGCGCCATCTGAAAAGCGGCGGCGGCGCGCCGAAACTTTTTCGGCGGCGGCGCGCCGATAAACGGCGTGGCTTCGGGGTCTATGTGTAAGCAAAGAGGAAGTCGCATCCTATTGGTCGGTTGTGACGCGTTCCTTGAAATCCGCGTCACAACCGACCAATAGGACGCGAGCCTTTGTTGAGCTTCGTCTTTGTTGACAAACTTTGAAGCCTTCAAACTCTCATAAAAAAGAACATTAATTTGCAAAAAATTTACTATTCCAACAAGAAGAAGCCAGATAACAATTACAACAACTCTCTGACTCACAGCAGCTACACAAGGCCGGTAATTTAGTCTCAAAGTTGAAAGTCCTATACCTCGTAATGTTAAATTTCTTTGTTATGATCCCGCCGATGACGGTGATGTTAAATTTTTTTGTTATTCTCCCGTCCGTTTTCTTCAGGTACGGTGCATTCTCTCTATGCTTCTCTTGTTCGATATCTAATACCTCTATGGCCATTCCGAACTCTGACGGGAAATTTCAAAATAGCACAAGCATGGCATCGGAGAACCCTAAGATTATCCTTGTATTCTCTGGCAAGAGGAAATGTGGAAAAGATTTTGTAACTGATAAAATTCTTGAAAGGTGAGAATCTACACCTTTTTTTTATTTGAGTTTTTTCTATGCCACAGTTGAATTGTTTTCCATCTCCACTTTACACTGATTCATTGACATTGTTCCTTAATCTTATTGTTTATTCTTATTTACTTAGTCTGTCATCATTACAAGGCTTGTTTCTTCAATCTACAGCCTGGAATGGACCATACTAAGAAGGGCAAACAAACAACCCCCCCCCCCCCCCCAGACGGTCTGTGGAAAGAAATTCTGGCAAACTTTGGCTGGTGCGGCGAAGCCGCGCCAGTTAAGACTTACCTGAACTTGGTGGTTTATTGCTGAGGGAACCTACCGGATTTTTTCTCAGATATACCGAAACCTTGCTCAAGGAATCTGCTGGAACTTGTCTCAGGGAATTTACTGGTGGATGGGTCAGGGGATCTACTGTACTTCAGTACTTTGCTCCGCGAAATCCACCAGAATTTGGCTAAGGGAATCTATCAGAATTTTGCTGCTTACCAGCTAAGTATAGACTCACAGCATACCAGGATGACCCCAGCACACAACTTACCACATTGATTCTTGCAGAAAGACAACACTGTAAAAAGTGTCTCCTTTATCGGGCTTTAGTAGTTGTGCATCACCGATTTCTGACATTTTTATTCCTAATTCAAGTAATTAAAATCCAAATTCGAAGACTTATAATCCGACGCAGGAGTATACTGCAGAATCCTGCAGCATTTCGCATTATAGTAGTCTTCTCTTGATAGGATTATTTTTATAAACATGACAGTACTTGACACTTCGAGCAGTCCAAGGTTTATTTTAAGGCCCATTCACAACGGGTTTTAGCTAATACTCGATACCAGCCAGTCCCGGAAATCGCTCTGAGACCGAGAATCAGCTGGGACCCTGCCGTTCGCAATTGATATTAGTGCCAGTTTCGGGTACCAGCTAGTCTCGAACCCAAGTTGAAATCAGTTCAACTTTTGAGGGTACTAGCCAATCACATTACTTTGGGGAATAGTGAGGAATATTCCGATTGGCTAATGCTGAACCACGTCATACAGAATAGCAATGACCTAATTCACTTTCGGTTTTCAAGACAGCAAGGAGTGGATGTGATTTTATCTATTGGGCTTGGTTCGAAACTAGCCAATCAGAATATTCCTCAATACTCCCCAAAATAATCTGATTGGCTAGTACCCTCATAAGTTGAACGGATTTCAACTTGGGTGCGAGACTAGCTGGTACCCGAAACTGGCACTAATATCAATTGGGAACGGCAGAATCCCAGCTAATTCTCGGTCTCAGAGCGATTTCAGGAACTGGCTGGTATCGGTATTAGCTAAAACCTGTTGTGAATGGGCCTTTAGGTGTCCAGTATGCTAGTCCTGTAGTGAAGATCTACATGAATAAGACCAAACCAAAAAGGTTTGCAACTTGTCAGTCACTATCTTGGCATTCTCAATTGTCTTCATTTTTCTACTATTCTCCATCTGTACCTAGATGGGTCATAAATAAAATCTAGTTTAATTTAAATGTATCTTGTCGTCAACTGAAGTTTTTAAATCAGAGTTGTGTCGATCCTACAAGACACCATATAACTAAAGATAAGCAGTTGGTACTAGTAGGTTCAGGTATGATGACTTGATGATGGAATTTCTTTGACTGTTGCCAGTTTGTTGTTATGCTGGATGCTATGTTCCCGTATTTCATCTAAAGAAAATGTTTTTTTTGTACCTGCAATGCTAAATGCATTGCATAGGATAGCATTGGAGCATAGCATTGCTCCAACAATGCTATGTTCCTGTATTTCATCTAAAGAAAATGTTTTTTTTTTTTACCTGCAATGCTAAAAAAGGATATGTGATCCTCAGTTTTCTGTTTTGTTGAACAAAGAATAACTCAGTTTCAGTTAACAGTTAGAACTAGCTGATTTTAATTTTGTTCTTGGATGGTATTCTCTTCGAAAGTTCTGTCCTGTCTTGATTGCAAACCCAGCTGACTCAGTCAGTAACGAACTTGGCGGAGATAACTCTATCGTTAGTGCAACCTGCAAGCCTGATTTACCACTTGTGTCTTCAGTAGCCTATTGCATGTTTCATGCCTTCCATCTTCGTTCTTTTCTTTTGTTCTTCTTTTTCTTTCCAATGTGTCTGTCCCCAGCTAAATGTCCAGCTAGCATCCTCCGAAATCCTGAATGGGGTAGTTCCTCAAAATTGGCAATATGAAAGGATGTGAATTTTTCAGGCTTGGTGAAGACACTGCTAGGCTTATGAGGTTAGCTGCTCCAATCAAGTTCAAATGGGCCCAAGAAAAGGGGCTCGACTATGAGAGGCTGCTTGACAATTCCGACTATAAGGAGCAGTATAGATATGAAATGGTTGCGTGGGGTGAGAGCATGAGGAAGCAGGATCTGGGGTATTTCTGCAGAGCAACAGTAGAAATGTTTAATGGTAGGAAATCTTTATCTTTTGACCTATGAGCTTGTGTTTTCGTTCTCGCCTGGTTTTCCTCCGCATTGGTGTTGGCTCAGGTTCAATTAATTTTCAGATAATCAAACAAATAAATTTTACATCACTTCATGGTAGAGAGCAGGCTCGATGACCAGAAGACTAACAAATACAATTTAAAGATGGTCACTCACAACTGTGTACACTATAACAACTACCATTCGGTCCCAAGAAAGGGGACATCTAGGATGGAACCTCTTCAGTAAAATAAAAACAAACAAAAAAACGAGACAACCAAGAAACTGTCAACACTCAGCAGAGATGGGCGAATCCGGGTTCGGATTCGAATCCAGAATTCGTCCTTCTGGCCAAACTCGAATCTTCTGCTTGTCAGGCTGGATTCGGATTCGGACTCGGATTCCAAACACTCAAATTTCAGGTCTAGGCTAGATCCTTCTAGTTTCCGTTTCTCACTTTTTACACAGTGGGTTTTGGCAATCCAACGTTTTGATCTCCACCCACCAACCATCATCAGTAATATGTCAAGCCATCCGATTACCTTAGACATCAGTGATTGTTGTCACCACTGACTTTTAGATGATAACCTGCGTATGTGGTATGATTTTTGTAAAGGTCGGATTCGATTCTGGATTCGAATCCTCAGCGTGAACTGGTGGATTCGGAATCGGATTCGCAGCTAGCCCTGGATTCGGATTCGAATCCTTTCATGGTCGGATTCGCCCATCTCTGATACTCAGTGAACAAGCCATCAATCTTCTTACAGTTTATGTACACTATTTATTACTCAGTACATCAGTATTCAATCAGAAAACTTGCTTTTATTTTATTTTTCAAAACGTTTGGAGAAAGTTGCATGTCTAAACTGAATTGATATTTGGATGTATGGCAAATAGTTTTCTTTCTTTGCCCAATAAGTTTTGAGATAGTCCGGAACCACTTTTCAGCGTGCGAACTGCATTGCAGAAACCGCAGGAGACCTATTCTACGAGTCGCTTTCTACTTTCGCTTTCATCTGCCGCGAGAACTCTTATGTGAAATTGGGAAAAACAAAGTCTGCGATGACCGAACAATTTGAAAAAATCCAGCAGTTTTCAGAACGAGCGTGAGACCTCTAGGCCTACGTGGTTAACTGATAGCCTAAATGCGTGTTTCTGTAAACTACATGTTTTCATGTGCTGAGTGCCTAAACGGAGAGTGTATATCAGCTGAAACCAAAACTGATGTCAATTCTGCTTTAAGGGATTTCATCTGGTATGTCATTCGGCAGGCTAAATCTATTCTGTTCCGGCGAAGTCGCTGTTAGGAGGGGATTCTGGAACCTTGTGGCATATATAACCCCAACGGGTGGGGTGCAGCCGTGAATCTTGGAACTTGGTACGGTACTTATGGAAATCTTATTTCACGCATAAGTGCCGAACGGATGAAGACATCGGAACGAGATTTGGTAGCAAGAACGATCATATTCCCTAAATTTGATGATTTGATCCAACCTCTTTGGGATCGGCTGGAAAGGCTGCTGAAGAATTCTGGAAAACGAACTTGCACACAGGCTAGGGTGAAATTTGACAGGTTGACGATGGGTAGGAAACCCAACAGGGTTTCAAAGGATTCACGAATGAAAGGATATTGGGCTAGAAACTGTATCTGTTGCAACTTGTCCTTTTAAAGACGCAGCACTGTGACTTGTGCTCAAGTTGTTTCTTCGTGTTTACTGAACTTTCTTATTTAGCATATGCCAATGACCTCCTTCTAATTAGTCGCTCTAAGAGTGCACTTGGGCGAAGGCTGGGTATATCTTTCTGCGATTCTCTTGCTAGCATCCGGAGAAAATTTGTATCTGAAAGAATTAAGGATTTGATACGCAAAAGTTGTCGCCAATCGTTATCGACCAGCAGACATGGACTTGCTAAACTTTATTCTAGCTTTTGCGAGGCTGTTTTGTCTGCGTCTGAATTATGTCCTATATATTTACAAAGACTGGTCGTAAGCAAATGAGGGTTAACTATTTTCGCTACTACAAATCCGCTAATACCTACCCAGATCGGTCCGAAAAGGACGCCTTTTAGATCGCTACGGAGCTTTTGTTCGTTGGATAATCTGCATATCAATATTGGTGCTGACGCGTGTTTCCGTCTTGGCAGAACGCATAAGCACGAAAACCTTCGTCTCCCTGTCTCTGTATTACGACCATGCGGAGTCAAATACATTCCTTATACCCTGCACATGCAGACGAGCGGAGGGTAGGAGCTACGCGGAACGTCACAGTTCGTTACCTCTACAAACAGCTATATTGCAGTAGCCTAAAGCCCGGAGAAGAAATTTCGAAAGTAACAGCTGATTGGTTGTTTACCATTGTGACATCGCATGTGACGTGTTGCAGAGCGGGTCAGCATGCCTGCTGCACTTTTTCCGTTAATATGCGCAGCGGCGAAGAGGAAAGTAGATGAGCATCAACTCAGAGGTCAGCAAGTACCTCTAACTCAGCTCAGTTCTGTCGGGGTATTCATAGTCGCTGCATGGGACCAGAGACGGAGGTTCAATTGGCTTATTTGTTCTTAGTCTTGGTGCGTACGGCCTCTCCAGCTTTTTCTTTTTTTTTTCAGTTTTTGTGTGTGATGTGTTGTATTTTATTCATTTCTTTTTCTCTCAGCGGTTCATTAATAAATACCATGTTAATATAGCTATTTCTTTCTCGTTACAGCTCCAAATTGGCCAGTTTGGATCATTACTGACTGTCGACGTAGGACCGACCTTGCTTACTTCAAAGAAGTTTACGGAGGTCTTGTAAAAACCGTGAAAGTAACAGCGACCGAAGTAATAAGAAAAAATCGCGGTTGGGTCTTCACTAAGGGCATCGATGATGCTGAAACCGAATGCGATATGGACCCTGTTGTTGAGTATGACTTTGTGATTGAAAACAATGGAACTTTTGAGGACATTAAGGTCAAGTTCGAGAGTATTGTGGATTTAGCCAGAAAAAGTGTGATCCAAAGTTAATACCGTCAGTATGGGATTTTTTGGTTAGTCTAGTCAAAATGGGTAAAAAAAGCAAGGAGCCACAGAGGAACAATTTATTAAATTATTTTTCGAAGGGGAGTGCCCCAGCCGCAAAGCGGAAGGCTGCCGATGATGACATCCAGTTTGTCTGTGAAGTGGAGGTTAAAAAAGAAGAAGGGCAAAATGGTGGATTCACGAAAATTATTTCCGGACGTGCAAGAGTGCAGACGGGTATGTCAGTCGAAAATGTTGTTGGGTTGGAAGATAGTGGAAACATTGGAGAATCAGATACAAGGGAAGACATCCGGTCCAGGACGGATATTCTGAATTGCCTGCAGATTGAAATTGAAGCTGATACAAACATAGTTGCCAGTGCCTCAGAAAGCCTGTCCCAGGTTTGCAAAGTTGAACTGTGCTCCCAATCCATCCCAGGCTCTCGGGAGTCTGGTTCAAATCTTACTGAATGCCCCACTGTTGCTCCAATCGCAGCTGAGGTCAGCTCAGGGGCTAAAGACGTTAGTGATGGTGACAGCCGAATCCTTGGCAGAAACAAAGAAGGAGTCGGTTATGTTACGAGTGAAGTGACGCTCGTGAACTGGAAACCAGCCTTAGCCACGGCTAGCACTCATAGTGAACTTTATCCTTTGACGCATCAGAATGGTGTGACTAGGAAAGAGAAGAACGCTTCGACGTCTACATCGGGGGATGTCGAGTGTCTTGGTAGTATACGGGACCTACTTCACACCCCTGTTCGTGACTGCCCTTCGTATGCTCTTTCCCCCAGCATTCGACGTAACCTCAATAGATTCAAATCTCTAACGAACTCCACCCCAAACAAAACTCTTCCTGATTTACAAGAATTTCTAAGTGATCATAAAGTGCAAACGGCGCTAAACAGAAAACATACTGGATTCTCGCCAGTAGGTTACGTTGCCACTCCGCCCAGAAGAAAAGACGAAAAGAGGAGTCCCGGGTCGGAGAAGCGGAATTTGTTCGGGAGTCCGGAGAAAGCAGCTGAACTTGTTCCTCTTAAAAGAAGATACGAAGTCCCCTACTACCTCCAGAACTTCACAGGTCTCATTGAGACAGTCGTCAATGATGACTTCTTTAGTGGTATCTTTAATAACGTCGACCTCTCGTATTTTGAGACTTTCAAATGTCTTTCTAGAGAGGCTAGGATTGTCTACGTCAGGCTCTTCAATCGGAGCCTGACGTGGAAGCGACAATCTGCTGTGAAGTACACAGACGAAATTGATGATGATAGAATGCCAGGAATCTTGGAAGAGTTGGTGGCAAATGGCCTGCTTTTAAACGGTAAGTTTACCCTTTTGTCGTAGGTAGCCAAGGAGCAGTAGGGTTAAAAACTCTCACTGATCCAGACTTTGAGATGTGATGTGTGATGAAGGGGTATTAACTTTAATAGTGAGACCGTAGTGTCATCAATGGTGATGGTTCTGGATGCTAAACATTTGTCTTTTCCTGATGGAGCTAATCAAATGGCGCCCAGCCATCTGATGAGCCGTGCCACTAGATCATCCAAGGTCACATGACAGTGCAAACGAATACGTCAGCTGAATTTATGAGAGCTATGTTTCGGCCATTCTTGGCAAGGGCAGCAAAATCAAGAAATCAAAACCGAGCAGCAAAAACAGCAGCCGTGTCAAAGATTAAAGCGCAGCAGCAGCTTTAACTCCAAGCAGTTCTCACAAAGAAATTCACAGAATCATATTTAAGGCTAAGCTCTTTAGTTGTTTTTCCAAAAGTTCATTCTCCAGCTTGAGCGGTCTGAGCCTAAAGAGGACCGTTGCGAAGAAGGGCTGAAATATAGCTCTAATAAAATTCAGCTGACCTATCCGTTTTACACTGTCAAATATGATTCACAGTCAGCTTGGGCTGAAGGAATATTCATCACAAGGTCATACCGAGTCCTGGTTTAAACTTGCGACTCGAATATGGGTGATCTGGACACTACAAATAGCATCTACAAATAGCTCCGGTGCTATACTCTATATGACTAAGTCCAAAACCCGCCAGTGATCCTCAGGAAGAAGGAGTAAACGTTTCCGTAATGACTCAAACTCAACGACTCAAATCCTGCGTCAAACAATCATGGCGCTCTTTGGGAGCACCTGTGACACCGTTTCTTTATTTCTTCCGCTGGTACCCGGAGTTTTAGCATCAGGAAGGAGAGGTAGTCATAATGTGTATTTTTGTCATCGACAATAATATTAAGGTGAAATAAAGTGAATTTGAATTTGAACTCTCGGTCGAACCAGTCGATTCCTAGTTCATTCTAGAATCACGGTACAGGCAGATAATCATCAATTTGAAGTGTTCAGCTTCGATTGCCTACTGGATTTGAGCCCCCCACCAACAAAAAAAAATCAGTCGAGGGAATACGAGGGATTAATTGTAAACTAGAAGGGACTAATTAAAAAAAGAGAGTCACACCCACAGAAAGTAGAAAGACAATGCCAAGCATTTTCGCCGGATTTCTAGATGCAGCCGAAAAATGGGTCTAGACTAAGTCCTAACGGAATTTCATACAAGCGTGACGCCACACCCAATTTATCTTTTTTACCGCAGAAAACGAAAAATTGTAGTTTCTTCCTTTCGGTGAATATATATTTGAATGTAATATATATAGAGCCGGCGGCCAGCGAGGCGCCGGTCGCGTTTACATTTCTGAAACGGCCTAGGGACAATCAAATGCTATGTTGGGGCAACAATCACGTGACGTCACTAAATACGTCACGGCTGTATGGAAATCCGTTACGATTTAGTCCACAACGAAAAAAGGAAGCCTGCCATTGTTTCTGAGGGTCCCTTATCGGAACTCTCGTGCACTATGTTTAGGATTCTAGAAGTTAAGATGTCTGAGTAAACTAATCTGTCGACCATAAAAACACGACAGCACTATGCAGGCTATTTACTTAGAGAGCATAATATAGACTGTTAGTTACGGTTTTTCCCGGGAAAATCATCATTAGCTCCGAGTGTTTCATATCCCACTTTTTGCAACCTGAAGTTTTTGTGGCGGATCCAGTGGTTACGAAATATGGGACAAAATAGGGAAGGAGTTGGACTGACGGATTTGGCATAGCCATCATTTCAGTATTGGTTTTACGAGGCTTTTTAAAACTGTATGGAATTGCCAAATCAAGATGAAAGTAAACATTGAAACTGATAAGAAATATTGTTTCATAAACTTTATCTGTAGACTAGACGTTTGTTTAGCTACACTTTGCTTTCGTCAATTTCTGTGTGGATAATTGTAGTCTGAAATCTGAGCAAGCTAGGTTTCCAGTTTCTGTTCCCATACTGCACTCAAAGACCTGTTATCCTGAAAATCTGAGATGTCGAAATTGAAAAGTGTAGATTTTTTCTTGCGACACGACCAGCCGTGAAGAACAGAGGGCGGGGGACCAGACCAGTCAAACAGAAATCCGCGTTAGGGCACCATACCCTGGAGCAAGGGCACCCCTGTTACAATGGGTTTCCTTAAAAATCCGAAATGAAATGAAACAGACTTGTATGGTGGATTTGTATGGTAATTGTTACCGTATTCGGAGATTTTATTCCGAGTTCGGACAGAAAAATTCGATCGAGGATTAAGACGCTAGAATGCAAAATACTGCAGATAAAGTTAATACTGAAAGCGAAGAGTTTTTTTTTTACAGTGTACGTTGGGGTGTGCACTAACGTTGGAGCATTGTGCCCAGAAACTGAGGAGAAAGTTGAGGATGGACCAGTCCATGCGTCGCCACGTCCCCGAAACATCAGAACCCTTAGAATTCATATCCAGCAAGTTCGGTCGATTGAATCACCGTATTTCTCCATAGCAATGGGTCTGCACGGACCGTAGACAAACATACCATGATCTAAAAGATGTGAATGCTTGTGACATTCCGGTGCCTTCAGAATTCGGATTCTGCTCCGGTTTCGCTGCAGAGAATCTGGAATGGGATTCGCTCTCCCCCTCCCCAAGACGGGTCCTTCTTACACCGATCAATCAGAGTTTAAGTATTGTGCTGACTTTTTCTAGTTAACCATCTGACGGAACTCGAGCCAGCCCTTCGTCTTCTTCAGGGACCTGAGCTGGAGAAACTTTGCAAAGAAATGCAGATGAAGGTTAACTCCAAAGAGCAGCGAGTGGAAGCCATCCTTACACACTGCCGAACTCTTAAGCCGTTGTTTGGCTCATCTGCAAACCTGACCAGCAAGATCGTAGACAAGTAGGTGTCTCCATCTCTTGCTTGTTTTCTCATCTGTGGGTCCGCTAAGGTCGAGCTGAGGTATCCTTATGGGGCTGATTATCTGCGCTGGGTCCGCCCTTCATGACCCCGTGGACTTGCCAGGAAGACCGACGTCATAGCCTATATATATAATAATGATGTACTTTATTTCCTTAATAACTTGTATTGTACATGCTAGCAGCACTGGATCATCATTCACGCAAATAACACATGACAATTACATAAGTAGACATTTCATCTGTAGGCTACGTACAACTTAAAAATGTAATCAGACTTAACTAGAAATAAAATATTGGGTAAAATAAGGTACAAAGGATTTCAGGTAACGATCAGTCGAGTTAGTGGGTGGTCTTTCTAGTCTCTGGGAAGCAGACGTGTAAGGTGGTAGGGATGTAGCGGGGGGGGGGGAGAATTTGAATATTAGCATTCCGTTTGTTTGCCTGTATGTCGGCATTTTTGGGCTCTGTAAGTGCTATGGCAACGATGTCGTTGTAGCAAAAGCGCGGAAAATAAATTATGAAGTAAAAAAAAAATGAAAATATTGCAAAGTTGCCCACTCGTCCCCCCCCCCTTTCTGTATGCCTACCACCTTTTTCCCTCACCCGCTTCTGGCCATGCCTGTGAAGTTCCTTTCCGTCACTTTGCCTCCGCTCGCAACCTGCCATCCCCAGGCATGGCTCAAGCTAAATTCTCAGAGAAAGCGGATTCCGCCATCGTTTTCCCAGCTGACGAAGCTTAATATGGCAGGCATAGCGGAAACCGTCTTATGCCGGAATGTAGCAATGACTTTGTTACCTCATTTCCGTCCCTTCGCTTTGCCAGTGGCCTCGCCATCTGTGTAAAATGGTTGATGTTTTACCATAGACAAAATCTCTCACCTCGTCTAGGCGCCCCAGTCGCCTCACTCTGCCTCCCACTGTACCGGAAAACTTCGAGTGTGCAGCCCCTCGCCTCCAGTCGTGTGAATTGTGGAAAATAGATGGTGTCTTACCATAGATTTGGTCGCTCTCGTACAGGCAGACTAAACCTAAATCGGACACTAGAACACTCTTTATAACTGATTTTGGGAGACCATTGAAACTATGGAAACTTGGGTAGTATGTGTTTTGAGTCTGCAATCTGTATATGGGCACGACATCATAACATTAAACATTTGTATTGTTACGAGTATCTGGGCAAAACTGCGAAGTTTACTGATATAAGAAGACCGATTTTTGCAATGCGGGTCAACCAAAATCCGGACTAAAATTCAAATAGAATAGCACTGGAGCTATAAATATATAAATAATAGGAGAAGATACGGTTTTAAGATTTTTTCATTTCGATTCTCGACAAATTAAGGGACAAATGACTACAACTAACGAGACATACGTCAAGAATCACAGAAAAAATGTAATTTATCTGTTATTTTTGTATTCAAAAATAATTCAGGCCACGGATTTTCCAGGTGCCGGAAAATGATAGCAAGTTGCTACAAAGTTGCGCCAGAGCCCCGGAGTGCCTTTTGTCGGATGCTGGCAGCTGCCACGATGCACACCACAAACATAGAGGAAGACGAACTCGGAAAGCAGCAGCTGTTTTATAACATGCTAATGGTTATGACCGGAAAAGTCGTCTATCCACCGTATCGGATTTGCAGGCAGACGAGAGTTTTCCGGGATAGAGAGGACTTGATTCGGTAAGATTTCTCAATAACTATCATGGTGTACACTGTCACAAGTTCCACAACAGGTAACATGGGGATTCGCGGTTTCAGTAGATGTCAACTATTGTGTTTTTCAAACGTTTCGCATTAAAACGTCATGAACACAAAAAGAGCCGAAGACCGCCGAAAAAAACACGTTTTAATGCGTAACATTCGGAAAACGTAACAGCCAACATCCTAACTGTTACCTGTCGAAACAGCGCATCCTTGTATTATCTGTTATGAAACTCCTGACTGTGTAGGTTCAGGCGTATATTTGGCACACTAGCTAAATCTGACACTCTTAGAATTAAGTGTTGCTTTCACTAAGCTAGTATCTGAATCGATTGGCCGCAGACATAGGATGGTGTGTGTGCAAACAAGATCATGACAGAACAGCGGATAGAAACCAATAGTGCTTATAATGTGTTTATTTCGTGCTTTTATTTAACTTTTTGACATCCCAGGTTATTTTAACGAATATTGGGAAAAATAAAATGATTCCGATGCCGGTACCCATTCGTCGACGCAGGTTTAAGCAGTTTCAAACCAACAGTCATAAAAGGTATACGTCAATATAACTTCTTTGCTCGAATCGACCTAAGGCGTATTCTCGCCGTTCCCCGACGACTCCACTTGAGGAGTCACCGCGTTTTTGTTTGTCCCGGGTACTCACCCCCCGTATTCTCGCGAGTCCCCAAGGACGGGGAATGCTCCGATTGTCATCACCATCGTAAAAAGGACTCCCTTTCAGATTCAGAGGGGAATCAATTTTTGCTGGTATTGGTGCAATATGGTGCAATGCAAATTAATTACAAACAATCAGAATGAACAACCAAAAATAAAGTGGATCCAGGCTAATTGCGTCCACTGTGGAATTTTGTTCGAACAAAATCAGTTATAGAAGCATTCCCCGTGTTCTCGCTGTTTTCTGTACGCGTGGAGTGGCTAACTCGATTCTCGCCGTTCTCTTCGATTCCCCGGGGAGTCCTCGTAGAACGGCGAGAATACTATACTAGCGACAACCAGGAAAGCCTTCATGAAGTCAGTGATGGGACATTTAGGCAAGTTGTTTGTTGGCGCTTGTATTTTATTTATTTATTAATAGAAAAAGAGGTTAAGCCTTCTCTCCCTACAAAACACATGAACTATTGTTTAAAGGAACAGTAAACTTGACTAGGCAACTTTCGGCCATCAAACCGGCCTGGGGGGCTTAGATAAATGTACAGGGACTTATTGTCGACAGGACCCCCCGTCTTTGTTATCTCGAAACCCCTCCTTATTGTTCCCAGAGCTAGCTGGCAGGGCCTTGCCCCTTATACACTGTAATTACGCACTCATGCACTATAAAAGTTAGCGATTGTCTGTGTTATCAACATACAGGGTTGCCACTTTACTAAAAATAAATTCACTTTGCAAAAGGAAAAAAGTAATACCAAACAAGAAAAGTACTCAGAGCGTGTTTCTGGGTCATAGTCACCTTGGAAATAAAACCTGACAACTACTTCTTTCTTAAAATCTGATGCCAAAGTAAAAAGAAAGGTCTATCGTGAGCACAATTGTACTATCGGTGGCAACCCTGTTGACATACATTGTATTACTTTGTTTCAAAAGGCCATTGAGCCAAGATCGTGGGTTCGAGTCCTACTCCCGGCCACAAACCTTTTGCTTCTTTTTTTTTCTACTAACTCAAAAGTCGAACTCTCGGAAACTGCCCGGAAACAGCAATGGTCGTAACAAGAATTTTTCTAACTCTCAATATCGACTCAGGGTATATTCTTGATATGTCAGCTAGCTCCCTGAGCCAAGTTTGAGTCAAGTTTACTGTTCCTTTAAAGGAACAGTAAACTTGACTAGGCAACTTTCGGCCATCAAACCGGCCTGGGGGGCTTATATAAATGTACAGGGACTTATTGTCGACAGGACCCCCCATCTTTGTTATCTCGAAACCCCTCCTTATTGTTCCCAGAGCTAGCTGGCAGGGCCTTGCCCCTTATGCACTGTAGTTACGCACTCATGCACTGTAAAAGTTCGCGATTGTCTGTGTTATCAACATACAGGGTTGCCACTTTACTAAAATAAATTCACTATGCAAAAGGAAAAAAGTAATATCAAACAAGAAAAGTACTCAGAACGTGTTGCTGGGTCATAGTCACCTTGGAAATAAAACCTGACAACTACTTTTTTCTTAAAATCTGCTGCCAAAGTAAAAAGAAAGTTCTATAATTAGCACAGTTGTACTACCGGTGGCAACCCTGTTGAAATACATTGTATTACTTTGTTTCAAAAGGCTATTGAGGCAAAGATCGTGGGTTCGAGTCCTACTCCCGGCACACAAACCTTTTGCTTTTTTTTTTTGTTTTTTTGTTTTACTAACTCAAAAGTCGAACTCTCGGAAACTGCAATGGTCGTGACAAGAATTTTTCTAACTCTCAATATCGACTCAGGGTACATTCTTGATATGTCAGCTAGCTCCCTGAGCCAAGTTTGAGTCAAGTTTACTGTTCCTTTAACCACTCTGCACCATACACTGATAAAACAAAGATACACTAAAAAGGATTTACATGAGCGCTACAGCTGAACGGTGTACTAGCAAGATGTTGCTTGAACGAGAATAAATTTGGATTTCTCTTCAGGTAGACCGTTTCACGCCTGGCATGCACGGTAACAAAATGAACGTTGACCAGTTTTTCTGTTTATTTTTGGTGGGCATAGCCACAGTGCTTGTTGACGGGTGCACTGACATGAAGTGAACTAAAAAAGCTTTTTTTTCCAAATTATCTACCAAGTGGAGGATTCTGTATGTGCTACGGTCCCGACGGAACTCCAGTGATGGTAATTTAAGGTGTCTCGTTCTGCAATCGTAAGTTGAGTACCGCAGGTGGGGAATTAATTTTGTGGCCCGGCGCTGTACCCTCTCTACTTGGGATCGGTCTGCTTTAAAAGTTGAACTAGGTTTCTAGCCTTCATGTTACAGTACTAATTTATGTGTGCTTTTTATCTTAGAGAAGCTAATGAAATTTTGTTCTTGGGTTTCTAGGTATACTCAAGCATTAAAAATTTGCGACGCAATCGCCAAAGCCTGCGAAAAGAAGGACTACACTCAAGTCCTTGCTGTCACAGAGGATTCAGTGGCCGAATTTGAGAAGGACCTCTTGGATGCACCAAAAATGTAAGTATTTAGGCGGATTTCAAGGACGTGCCCAGCCGTATTCCTGGTGGGGCAAACCTGGAAGAACAAGGAAATCCAGCCGCTGGCATTGACTTACGCACTGACTACTAGCTGTGAAGAGAGCAGTATCTGTATTCCGTAACAACACTCAAGCTTGTATGGACAATATGGGCGAGAAAAATTGTTTTAAAATCAACACTCTTATAAGTCTAGTTGAATAACTGTTCGAGATCAACAACAACCTCAAGGTTGTTATTGATGACAGAAGGTCAATGGCTATAGTCATCTGAGAAAACAAGTTCAAATATGCATTCTGTTTACCCTATACGTCATATACTTTGACAAAACTGATCAACACTTCCTGCCTTACTTCTGCCAAATTTCCGGTTTCGGTCGGATTCCGGGCAAACTATACTTGCCCGTCAAAAATCTTCAGCTCAAAAACCAATTCAGCATATTTCCTTACCATTATGTCGAACCTCTAATCAACGTAAGATAAAACTTTAACTTTTAACAAATTTTCAGGTTGGTTTTGGCCGGATTCCGGACGAACTATTTGTACTACGCGAAAATAATTTTCGTATACGAATCCAGCATGCATCCTTACCACTACATTGATCCTCTGACAGCTTCAGATAAAACTTTTACTTATAACAAATTTTCCGGTTTCAGCCGGAATCCGGTTGAACTGTATTTCCGGGTGGAAATCGATGGTCATTTACGGATTCAGCATGTCTTCTTACCCCTTAATCGAACATATATTCAACTTCAAATAAAACTTTTACTTATAACAAATTTTTCGGTTTTGGCCGGATTCCGGACGAACGACTTGTCCGGTTAGAAAATAATTTTCACATACATGTTCAGCATATCTTCTTACCCCTATATCGAACATCTGATAAACTTCAAATAAAACTTTTACTTTTAAAAATTTGCCGGTTTTGGCCGGATCCCGGGCGAACTATTTGTCTGGCGAGAAAACGATTTTCATATACTTGTTCAGCATGCCTTCTTACCCCTTGATCGCCTATCTCATTAGCTGTTAAAAAATGTTTTGTTCGCCCCTTAATTTGAACCCCAACCCCTAAATGTAGGGCTACAGAGCTACGAACTCGACCTGTCGCTTTACCCAGAGAACCATAACACCAGTTTCATCAAAATATCTCATTCCCGTCGAGAGTTATCGTGCTTACAGACGGACGGACGGACGGACAGACGGACGGACGGACGGACAACTTTTCCCAAAACCGACCAGTAAGACGCGAGATTTCATTTTGTCGCAGAAGCTTGAATCCTTCTACAAGACATTTTCAGTTAAACTTTTTTTTTGCCAAAACTATATGCAATCAGTCAATAAAGAATCCGAAAAAAAAGATTTCAAGTACTTTCAGGCTTAGAATATCAACCAGGTGCCAGTTTAGTCTCGGAGTTGAAAGTCCTATACTTCGCACTCGTGTTAAATTTTGTAATTGTGCTGTTTTCCGTTTTCGTCAGGTAGTGTGCCATTGTCTGGGGGGTTTCGTCAGTCGAACAGAGGATTCGACTTCTTCGTCCAGACAATTAGCTCGTGTTGACTTTTGATCTTCGCCCCCGTAAACATGTTATTTATCCCTAATCCCGTTAACCAGATCCGTTAGGTACTTTTCTGTCTTTCTGTTTTTTCTTTTTGTGTTTGTTTCTGTTCTTTCTTGTATTGATGAATCCGCTGGCCGTGTGACCGGGTGGTGGTGACGGGAGAACCGTATTCTTTCAAGTAGTGTGAATGGCCTGTGTGGTATAAATGTTAACATGTACCTAAGAAGATCTGTCTTGTCTGCCGGGCTCTAGGGTTTCTGTTTAATTTGTAATTAAAAAAACAAACTTGAACCTTTAGTTTTCGGTCTAGTCATAGATTTCATTTATGCCATAGATTTTCATTTCTCGACTTCAGTTTACGAATTTTTAGTTACGTTAACAAAATGTTTAGCATAGAAATTGTCCGGCCAGTTCTGGCGTTGATGGAATCACCCATTACATCTTCACATATTGTACATCAGCACTCTTATAGGTCGTTCGACTCTAGTCTTCCTCTGCACCTCCGTAGATACGTATCTACCTCCGTCACTGCTTATAACCTTTGGAAGCGTGTAGAAGGTTTTGAAAAGTTAAAGCAGTATGGAGATGCAGTCACGCTCATGGACAAATTGTTGAGTCAAGACGTATACATCCCGCACTATAGAGGGAAAATCTACGAACGTTTGGCGCTAGACTGCCAGGCCCATCTGAAGGATCATGCAAAGGTGACATTCTGTTCTAGCTGTCTTTAAGGACCTCTGGGGACCCCTCTGGGCACCTGTCGTACCCAGATGCGTTAGATGTTTGTGGGGGGGGGGGCAAGGTATTTACCGAATGGCTGGTAGTTTTTACCGGCTGTTTTTGCAGAAAAAACTGTTTTCAAGAAAAAAAACGACAGTTTTAAAAAATAATTGACTGATTTTCAGAAAAAACGACTGTTTTCAAGAAAAATCGACTGACTGCCCGACGAAAACGGAAATGAGCATAAAAAATTGAATTGAACATTGTGAGACTTTCTACTTTGAGACTGAATTATCCACGTTTGGTAACTATTCTGAGCTGTAAATGATTGTAGACATGTCGCTGGTTCTTTCTTAATTGTATAATCACAGTTATGTAGAAAGTTTCATAAGAAATTGGAGCTTGAGGGCTTCAGACTTTCACTACAAAAACGAATCTTGCGTCCTGTTGGTTGGTTTTTGAATGTCGCCTCATGGCCGACCAATTGCAGGTGAGACTCCGTTTTTGTGTTCAAACTTTGAAGCCTTCCAGCTCTCATTTCCAAAGAAATTCTTTTGCAAAAATGTGATTATACAAACAAGAAACAGATTAACATTCCAAAAATTCGCTGGCTCAGAATGATGACCAAACGCCGACAATTTTGTCCCAAAGTCAAAAGTCCTACAACTCCCAATGCTAGACTATTTTGTTATTCTCCTCTTATGATGGTGTAGAAATATCCCGTTTTCGTATGATAGGATGCACTCTCTATATTACCAGGAGTGAAAGATTCATATCAGATCATCTTTATAACTCTACCAGTTCGACGGAGGAGAGAGCCTTTGAGAGCTTGGTTGTTCCCGACACCCCTTTGTGTTTTCCAAATTTGCACAGGCCTGCCACTGAGTGATTCAATCGGAAACTCTTCTGTAGCATTCTCAGGCTCTTGCTGCCACAATCAAAGACCCTTGGAAAAAGGAAAAGAAGATCCCTCTGTTAAAGGCTAGGTGGTATGAAGCCCCCCATGAAAAACTTGAGCTATGAACAACTTATCGTGGTCCATTGGTGAAATAGTTTTTTCTTTTTTTACCTTCACTCTGAAACTCTTCTCTAGCTTACTGAGATTCTGGCTGCCGCTCTCAAAGACCCGTGGGTTTCCCCATCTCATAAGTACGCCCTGGAACAGCGGGTCCTTCGTTTGTCGAAGAACAAGAAGAATCCTCAACTAGTTGAGCTCTCCTTGGAAATCCTCGAGCTGGAAAGCTTTGAGGAAGTCACACTGGTCGGTGAGAGGATGGAAAAGTAAGCACATTCTTCTATGTTAGATCTAATCGGGAAAGCTCAGAAGGCTAGACAAAAGAGTGTGTTCGGTTCCGCTCAACATGCTTTTTGGCTGAAAGGTTTCTGACAGTATCAGAAGATACGTCGACACAATTCAGGCTACAGCCTGGGTACTGCGGGCGTAAGTTGGCGCAGATTCCGGCTTCTGGGGCCTAGTTAAATAAAAGTCGTGAGAAAATTACTTTAGGATTAAAGGAACTCAGTAAATGGGTATGCAAATAATTCAGTTCTGCGAAAACTATTTTCGGAAACTTTTCATATCCAACATAATTGTGGATCTTCACCTGGCCGACATTCAGTTCAGTGGATAACTTGTCGTTGGAAATTTGAAGAGGCGAAAGCCTTTTTGGTGCAACTGTATTATTATTATAAACATTAAAAGATGCATTGACACAATGCAAGTGGGAGAACGCAACTGTGGACGGAGGAAGTAAAAGTCGTAAAAAATAAGTCTAAAATACGTATAGGTCCAGTTTTGAAAAAACGCGTTTTGTGTACCTCAGCTGTTTGGTAAGAAGAGATTTTGTATTGCGGTAAGCGAAGTCGAGCAACCTGGTGGTATCGACTAAGGCTATCTTGAAAAATAGTATCCCAAGATGCACATAGGTGAGAGGAAATGAAATTAATTATAAATTTAAGGGCGGATAGTCTGCCACTTGGTGAAAGACGTAAATATTTGGGTAGTGTTGGGGAGAAATCTGGTCCTTACTTTTGTCCAATGTGCGGTGAGGGAGATGAGGATCTTATTCATTTTATGTGTGGTTGCGATGATTTAGACGATTTGAGGAAGGAAATTTTTAAGGGGGGATTCATGGGAGGGAGTGGCTGTTGAATGTTATGCGGAGTAGGGCTTTTCTTAGTATTAGAAACCTGGCGAGGTTCCTCAGAGTGGCCAGTCTACACGTGGGGGTTAGTGTTAAATCGTAGTGTGTCAGTTCTTCTGTATTTATGCGCATTTATTTTGTGTTTGTTTGTTATGGCCCTTGGGCTTTTAAGGCAAATAAATATCATATCATATCATAAGAAGTTTCGTACTCCCCTGTGTTGTAAATAAGATATCTCCTTTTTTCACTGAGGTCAGATCTGCTCGGAACTTCGGAAGATGGAACTTGGCAGGCATATTATAGACCTGACCAGATTCTCTTGGTCTGGGTCGTTTCTTACTCTCCTGTATTGTTACTATGATGTCTCTTTTTTTTTCAGTGAGATCGGATCGAAGTCGACATTCATCAGAGAAAGTGGGGGCGAAAAAACGTTCTGTTCTGTGGAGGAGTTCGTTGTTGAACATTACAGAGAAAACGGCTTCCCTTATGGTAAAATTATTGTAATAACCTTTTTTGAAGTAATCGAGTCCCACATCTTGAAACATCATCGTCTGAAACTGGTCGCGTTGCCAATACCTCAAACAAAGGCAAACCATCGGGACAAGGATGTCTTACCTTCTATCCTAGAAATTGAGACTGATCTTTTTTTTTTCTCCCTTATGACTAAACTGTCCTCGTTGTACTAGTGCAACAATTTTGACACCTACTCTTCCATTTTTCTTTATTATTTATTATTTCCAAAATACGGTAAGCCGAAAGCTTGTCGCTGTTACAAACGTAACAGTTAATAGTCCCGACAACTTTATATATTTTCTTTTTTTTTTGTTAAACACCAGTTTTCTGGGTTTTTTAAACTAAAAATAAATGTTAACTAATGTTTAACACACCCGAAAGGTGTCATTCCTTCCGTCATAGGGTTCCTCCGTTGTTTTGACCAAACAGCTACACAAGTCTTAAAATAAAATAAAACACAGAACGGACTGGATTTTCTCAACATTTAAAGTAACACCCACGTCACTATCCGAATTTAAGACTTCATTTTGAGTATAAAATTCAAATTTAATCAAGAAGAAATAGTTTAAATTTGATCTCCGTTCTAGGTCGACATGCGGAAGGGTCAACTTTTATTTCCCTATTCGCCCTCGCTTTCTGGGACCTTATCTACGACCTTGAGGTCCCGGACGCCTTCCTAGGCCTCCATCAGCACGCCCCTCTGGACCTTGATAGCTCTTTCTACGAGAATCGTAAGGACCACGTCGATCGGAGGTTTGATCTCCTGAAGAAGGAGGGGGAGGAATGCTTAATGAGGAGGTTCGAAGAAATGTGGACAAACAATCAGGGAGCGAAGAGCCTGGTGAACTGGGAGTTGCTGCGGAGTCCGGAATTTGCCGTTGTAAGTTGCTACGTTGTAAGAGCATATTCCCCTTTGTAAGAGCATACTCTCAGGAAGGAGAGGGGAGGAGCATGATACTGAGCGTGTTCCAACCTACAACCGTAGTTATTACGCATGACGTCACGAATCCTGCCTTCTCGACGTCAAGGCTGGAACATATTTTTTTTGTTTTTGTCAAAATATTGTGCCGCGAGCTGATCGGGCCAATCACGTCACAGAGATCGTAGTTACCACGCTAACTACGCTCCCGAGTGTGGTTAGCAAATAGTTACTGTTTTGAGAAGGCTGGAACGGTCAGCGTAGTAACTTTTCACGAGGTTGGAACAAAAAGAGTAACTAATAGTTACTATTGTTAGAAGGGTGAACACGCCCACTGAGTATGCTCTTAGGAAGGGGAGGGGAGGAGCATAATTCTCTGCTGCCTTTCTAGAAAGTGGAGATCTCGGGATTATTGGTTATTGACGCAGCTTTGTTAAATTATGTTCTTTGTTCTGTGTTGAAATGGAAAAGCTACCATGGTTTTAAAGCGGACCACAAAACATTGTCTTTCTACCACACACACAATGATAACCATCCCTACTGCCACTATGAATGTTCAAAACCACAAAAACACCGTCAAACAATGAGCATATTAAAAAAAAGCAAATTTCCTAATAGGTTTGAAATAATTCGGTCTGGACTAAATCTCAGCCGATTATCCGAGACAGCCGTTATGGCACGTAGGGAGCCAAGGATCAAAATAATAATTTCAGTCTAATACTCCAGCTGTTTATTATACATACAAATAAATGAAAAGAACAAGACCAGTGTGGTACTTCTAAAGATATAAGAAAAATAACCAATTAAGTCTTATAATTCTTTGCTAATCAAACGGGGAAAATTTCGTCATCGGGAAAAGAAGGCGTTCTGCGTGATTTTTTTCTCGAGCCAAAACAGCAACCCGGCAATCAAGTTCAAATCTAAATAAACTGGTGGCTTGCGATCAGTAAGAGAAATGCCCTCGACAATCGCAGCTTGAAAACGATAATCGAGAAACTATAAGCCCCTGCTGTTAGGCAGCCTCAATGTGTTAAGTTGTCTTATAAATGGGGACTAGAACTTTGTACTAGATGTGCCGTGCTGCTGTTACAGCCGAATTCGACCCCGGTTGCGGGAGCCCGTGCAGTTAGACTATTTTATTGCCAATTTTATTTTTTTTAGATTAGATTATTTTATTGCCAAACTACACAATAACCCATCATGATAGGTAACCGCCCATGAAAAGACATAAATGCACTGGCACTGGGCGTATTCCTGAATTTGTACTTTCACTCATTCACACCTCCTAGGAAGATGAATTTTTGCAAGTGTTTTTTGAACGCTAACCGATTCTTCAGAATCCTAATTCGCTCGGAATGGAACATCCAGTGAATTCTTATTTCGCTCTTCACAGCTTCCAATTAGGTTTAGATCGGAGATCAAGCGCCAGTTTACAACATTTATGTTTTCAGGGTCTCGTCCTTAGTCTGGGAATTTCCACCTTTCTTGGGATATGCGATCGACTCGTTAGAAACTTCCGGGTTTGGCGCTCCGGTTTTCCAGACTGCGTCGTGTGGAATCCCGACACAAAAGTAAGTTCTTCCAAGTATTTTCGTCGGTAGTTAGGCTGCGTTCCAGAAACTTAACAACTGTTAACAATCGTCAACTTTATTTCGGGGCGGAGCTAACTGCAGCTTTAACGATCGTTAACTTTTCCCAATTCTACAATTGTTAACTTTTCCCATCGATGCTCACCGACCATCGTTACAAAATAGTTAACAATCGTTAAGTTTCAGAACGGAAATCGCAGGTGGGCGGAGCTTAAATTTCGAAATCAGAAACCTGGACCTGGAACGCAAAAAGTTAACAATCGTTAAGCTCTGGAACGCAACTGTAGTCCGGAATTCTAAGTGTGAAAAACACTACTTCGCTTGGACAGATTTTTCTTGTCGCTTGTCCAGAATTATGTTAGGCCTAGTTCCCTTTGGGGACGAGTTTAGTTTTCGTCTTCAGAGAAGCGAAATTCCCGGAGCCAAAGGAAATTAATTTCAATGAGAACTTAGCTTTACTGCCTTTCGTCGTTATGGTAACATCGTGCGTATTTGCCCTGTGGAAAACATTTATGTAATTTTTCCACTACAAAAGAAGCAAAAGTGAACATTCAAATGTAAGGATTTAGAAAAAAGGTGAGTGTTTATCCGGAGTGTAAATGCACGCTGACTCGATATACATGCTACTGTCCCCGGTTTGGTAAGCTGTGAAAGGCTTGGAGAATGTCTGTGAATTCCTCTAGTCATCGTTCTCCCCTCCAGTTCAGTCCGAGTGTCATCAGTTCCATCTCCGTGGCCGAATAGGTTAACGCGCCGGACTCACGAGCGAAGGGTCGCTGGTTCGAGTATCGGTGGTGCCGACCGAGGGTTAGTGGCGTTTCCCCGTAAGACAAGCCAAAAGTCCACCCAGCTTCAAATGGATACCAAGAGAAATCTGGGGAAAAGCAAGGGAAGCGTTGGATGATTTGCCCCCAACCACGCATTGCACTCCCGGCCGAGGGCGGAGTATCAGGAGATGGGCACCTGCGCTACGCGAACCTTAACCGGTTTGCATGCGAAAGTTTGCTTGGTCTGCTTTTGTTTGCTTCAATCCGAGTAGTTTGACCCTTCAGTTCGATCCCGTTGTGATTTATTTTATTGAAACACATTCAACAAGATCCTTAAAAAACCGCATTCGTTCCTAAGAAGCCTCGTGGCCTGTGCAGAGTGCGTTTTTTTTTCAGTTTTTTTTTCAGTCACATCATTTACCCGCTCCATCCTTGAGTCCCCCCCCCCCATGCCCAATCCCTCCCGGAGTCCCCCGCCACAATACTAAGGCTTACCGGAAGCTTTTGAATCCGTAACCGCTTCGCTACATAGATTGCGTTTCGGCATTAAATCGCTGCGTTTTGTGTCCGAAGATACCGTCTGTGTCCTCGATAAAACACAATGCAATCGGCAAAGCGTGCGTTAACCTGGGATTAGATGGCGTGTGGGGTCCATGATTTGGACATTTTTTAATTTGTCCCATGTTACATCGAAAGCTTGGGTTATAGTAGCTTACCCGCTATACGCGGGGTTTGTCAACACCATCACTGGCGTGGTTCTGTTGGGTCAGACGTCGAAGGCAAAGCATTAAAACAAGAACTTGGAATAGCACGGGAAGCGCCAACCGTTCCGTCCGAGTTCAGAGATACTGGAGCTTTTGTCAGGCGAGGTAAGCACTCAAGCCTAAATCAGTATGTGTTTTATATTTTAGGATCATCTGATCATTGAGGTGAAGGGTCCAAACGACCGACTCTCACCGAAGCAGATACTATGGCTTGACTATCTTAAGAGCATAAACGCCAAAGCGATAGTCTGTTGGGTTAAAGGTACGTCGATTTTTTTTTTGTTTAGTTGTCACAACGGGCTAAGCGCCAGTATCCTCACGAGAAATAAACATAAGATGTGGACCATCTGATTGACCTTGGGTCGAGCAAACACTTGTTTTCTCGGGAACCGTCAGTTCGCCCACCCGTCAGTTCGCCCAAAAATTCCGTCAGTTCGCCCACTTTTTCCGACAGTTCGCCCACCGGTCAGTTGGCCCACCAAAACCCGTCAGTTCGCCCACCCGTCACTTCTCCTACCCGTCAGTTCGCCCACCCGTCACTACGCCCACCCGTTAGTTCGCCCACCCGTCACTACGCCCACCCGTCAGTTCGCCCACCCGTCAGTTCGCCCACCCGTCAGTTCGCCCACCCATCAGTTCGCCCACCGTCAGTTCGCCTACCGTCAGTTCGCCCACCCGTCAGTTCGCCCACCCGTCAGTTCGCCCACACCTAAAATCCGTCAGTTTTTTTTTTAATAGATAACGTTTATTTGCTGTATAATATCTTTACAGATAGATGAGCAGCAACAATATAAATAAATAAACATACAATTTGTATTACATAGTCATATGCGATTTGTCACTCTCTATTTAGGCCTACACATTCATATGGTGTACAAAATATTGCCGGAAAGAGCGCCTGTATCGGGAGGACGCTGACGCTTTGCAAACTTGCGTCAAGTGCGTCAACTTGCAAACTTGCCTTTGCAAGGCACAAACTTGTTTTGGTGCCTTGTTGCATATCTTGGCTGCGGCGCTTCAGGTGGGAGAAGGTTTCGGTGCTTCTCCGACACAAATACTTTTTTACCAAAACTCATGGTCAGATCATGGCGTCTGCAAGACAGTCTTTGGAGTTGGAGCTTCTCTAGACTTTGATCGTAATCGGACTGTACCCGTCCTAAAATAATTTTTACAGCTCGTTTCTGTACGCTCTCCAACTCTTCAGACTGCTCTTGGGTCAACCCTGCGTGCCAAGCAGGACAAGCGTATTCAACAATTGACCTTATATACAATTTATAGCAATTTAGTAATGATTCACTATTAAAACCGAAACGACGGAGAGTGACTAGATTTCTAACAGTAAAATTTGCTTCAATTCAATTCAATTCAATTCAATTCAATTTAATTTCAAAATACTTTCCACGGACATGCCGAATAGCAGTATTATCGTCAATAGCCTATACACTAAAGACACAATCGTCAATTTGACCATAACTACAACAATTTTAAAACTCAAACGTACAATTCAGTGGTCATATTCACAATAATTCGTCATGGGCATTAAAAAACTTGACGAACGAAGGTACGAAACTACGCTCGTATCGCGAGTGAAAAACCCTTGTTGGTGCAAGGCGTGGTACCATCTCAGCCACAGCTCGTTGTGGACGAACTCGTGTAGGTTGATGTTCTGGTGGGATGATATCTCGGTGGATAGGGTTCGCTAGGATACTTTTACCAAATTTTAGGGACAACTTAAGGCGGCGGGTGGATAGGGTTTCTAATTTAAATTCTTGGAGGAGGCTTATGTATGGGACTTTGGGGGATTTTGAAATTACAAGCAAGGCTCGGTACTGGATTCTCTCAAGCCGACCCGACTGCTCCTGCGTCAGTCCGAAATGCCACACGGCACAACAGTATTCTAGGGAGCAACGGATGAAAACTAAATAAAAGCGTAACAGGTGGTGGGGAGGTGTTCCATGACGGGATAACAATTTTAGGGACGCAATTCCCATGTTAGCCCTCTTAAGCATTGTGTCAACTTGTTCTCCCCACTTCATGTCCGACGTAAGGTATACTCCAAGTAACTTCAGCTTCCGTACTTGACAGGATATTGGTAGGTCGGGCTGAAATGAAGGATCAGACTCTAGAAAAGAAACAGTTAAAACAACGGATTTTTCGAAATTTACGGTCATTTTACCCTCTGCCGCTTCCTTGCACACGTCACTCATTATCGTAGAGGCAGCACTTTGAGTATTCTTATAACAGAGCTCTGTCAACGAAAGATCGTCTACAAACTTCCAGCGATCTGGCATGTTGTTAGCTAGGTCATTTACCATGACCAGGAAGAGTAGAGGTCCCAATAAAGTCCCTTGTGGAACTCCACAAAAAATCGGTAGGGGACTTGAATAACTGGTCTTGTATTTTGTACGTTGAGTTCTATCTGAAAGGAAGTTCGCTACAATTCTTGCAATAAAAGGGTGGATATCAAATTTATCGAGAAGTTTCTTTAAAAGTACACTGTGACAAATAAGGTCAAACGCTTTTTGGAGGTCTATTGCGATCAGGTTGACCCATCGTTCTGGTTCATCCAAGTGTTTTAGGATGGTATCCACCAGGCTTACCAAATAATGTGATGTTGAAGTATTTGGCATGTTGCCAAACTGCCTGGGGTCGATGTTCTTGAGGATGTGATCTTTCAGCCAGGTGCATAAGAAACTCTCGTAGACTTTGCTGAATATTGGGGTCATCGTGATGGGACGAACCCCTGAGAAATCGTTGGGTGCGCCCTTTTTTGGGATTGGAGTAATGTACCCATTCTTCCATACCGATGGATATTCACCTGTTCTGGTAATGTGATTAAAGATATCTGTTAGTGGTGGACTAATATTCTCGGGGAACGCTTTTATCAAATCAACTGGTATGTCCACGGGGGTGATGCTGGTTCTTCTCAGTTTCTGCAATTTTCGTCGTACTTGAGTCGGTGAAATAACTGGAAAGTCGGTAAATTGTGGGGGAGGAGCAGGGATTTCTTCTTTCGGAAGGGGCGGGAGTGACTGAACAATATTTGCCAGGTGGGCATTAAGTTTATTAGCTGTCTCCGCCTCCTGTTCATCCAAGTTGAAATCGAGACCAGCTTGTGATTTGCCGACCATGCGTTTAATGTTGCTGTACCACTGACCAGGCTTAGAGTTGAACAGGTGATTGACTTCCTTTTCATAAAAGTTTTTGGCAGCTTGACGAGTCATTTTCCTTATTTTGTTTTTCAAAATATTAGCCTGCTCCCGTTTGCCTTCTTTGAAAAGCCTTCTTTTTTCGCAAACTAGTTCCTTGACCTGTTTTGTTATGTAGGGTCGGTCGGAAGAGAAACATTTAGAAGTCTTTTCTGGAAAGCATGACTGATACTTAAGGAGTAATGTTTCCTGGAATACCAAAGCCTTCTCGCTAGAAGTTTCTGCTGCATACACTTGTTCCCATTTTTCCCTAGCTAGCCATTCTCCGAACTCGAGCAGCCCGGAGTCAGAAATGGGCCTGCTAGTCTTGTAAGTTGTCTTATAACTTACTCTTATCGAGTTGGTAGGGTTCAGTTCGAGAGTGTAGTGATAACTTCCTCCGATCGGGGGACCAGCCACTGGCTCGCTGTAAAATTCTTGCATATTAGTAGAAATCTTGTCAAGAGAAGTGCCACCTTTGGTCGTTGGAATTTTGACTAGTTGTTTGAGGCCAAGTCCTCTGTTTAGATGATCTAAGCGAAGCTCGTTCGCATCACCAATCAGAAACATCCCGCAGTTAGGATATTTGGCTGATACGAAATCGGCACTTAACTGTAACTTTTCTAGAAAAGAAACTCGGTTAGAAGCACTCTGTCCAGGAGAGTAGTAATATGCACATATAGCAATACCGGTATATTTCCGAGGAAGTCGTCGCGGCTGTAAAAAGACCCACAAAATCTCGTCCTGGTTACCCAGACACGGTACATGTAATTGTGTTGCCTTAACCTTTTTATGGGTATATATGAGTAAACCACCACCTTTTTTTCCTAGGGGGTGATCATCTGGTCGTAATTTAATAAAACTATTGTATTGTTGTATCTTCGTCAGCTCAGGGTTTTGACGGTGGACTTCTGAAACAACAATCACAGATGCTTTCGTAATAGACGCGAGACTTTCTAATTCTGCCACCTTGTCGGTGTTCAGACTTTCCGCATTACTATACAAAATCGGGGGAAAGAAAATTCGTTAGAGGGGTAATCTTTTACCTTAGTTGTACAGCGAACTCGGACATGGGCTGTCGGATGACGTAATGGAATCGTTTTTTCTTTCAGCAAGTCCTGGCAGGGTTCAGGCTGGTCCAATTCGGTAAGTGGTTCAAACCTGTTGCTGATTGGGATAGAAGCTGAAAAGGAAGTTGATACTCGTTCACATACGGGGACCGAGTGTGGAGATGTTGATACCCGTTGGTGTAATAGGGGAGGAGGACAGGCGGCGATGGTGGAGGGGGGTTGCGTTGATAAAACGAGAGATGCGTTGGGGAAAGATACTGGTTGGGTAATCGTTTTGCAAGGGGGGACTGGGTGTGGCATAAATACTGACTGAGCAGTGCCGTCGGGGCCGGCCAAGAGGCAAATCCGCCCGGGGGAGTCGAAGTTGGGGTGGTTTTTTGGGGGGTCAAAGATGCTCGATCGCTGGAAGGGAATCCTTGCGAACGGAAAGTCTCGCCCCGAAGTTTCTGCTTCTGTTGCCCCCGTCCAGTCAAGTTTTTTGAAGCCGTATTCACTCGGTTATAAGACGGATCAACACTGGGCGAAGTTTCGAATGAAACAAATTTAAAAGGCACTTCGAAAGGTAAAGATAGCGACGCATGTGCAAACTTGCACGTCTTGTCTGTGCATGTCAAAGTCGAGCAAAGGCTCACGTGGTCAAAAGGGCAAACATCATTTTTACAAACATTTGAAATGAAAGCAGGACAAATATGTAAAAATTTACAACGCTTATTTTGCTTTCCTCGTCATTTCGTAAACATGGTCATCCCAGTTAAATTTAGAATTAAAAACAACACCTAAAACTTTCATCTTATTTACAATTGGAATACCAGTATTTTCAGGGGGTGGAAGTTCACTTTTAAGAAAACTTACTCGCATCACTGCAGATTTTTTGCGGTTTATTTTCAATTTCTTTTCTTCGAAGTCCTGTTCCAACAGTTCAACAATCTGCTTTAGACTGGTTATTGAACCAGTCACTTGCAGGGCGAGCATTGTTAGGTCGTCGGCAAACTTGGCACGATTCTTGTGCCATGTCGCTATTAGATTAGATAGGATTAAAAATAAAATGGGTCCGATCACTGTTCCTTGGGGAATTCCGCAAAATAATTCGAAAAGTACGGACAGTGCACCATCGTGTTTAACGCACTGCTTTCTTCGTGACAGAAAGCTGAAAACGATTGTCTTTAAAAAGGGTCTAAAATCTTGCATCGCTTCAATGATGTGGGGATGACTTGAGCTGTCAAAGGCTTTTGCCACGTCTGCTTGTAAGATTTCTACGAATGCATCCTCATTTTCTAGGTGTTCCAGTGTTTCCTCTACAATTTTTACCAGGTAATGAACTGTGCTAGAATCTTTAATAAAACCATACTGGCACGGGTCAATTTTTTCGATAAAGTCTTCCAGTAGCCATTTTTTCAGAAAAACTTCAAACACTTTGGACATTACAGGCACCAGGGAGATAGGTCTCAGGTCACCTGGTGACTTGGGCGTTGGCACTTTCGGTACTGGAATCACTACAGCCTCCTTCAGCTTTTCTGGAAAGCATCCACTGATCAAGCACTGGTTTAGTATAGCTGTGAGCGGTTCAGCGAGATGAGGCGCATTGTCTTTGATTAATTGAGTTGAAACGTCATCTGGGTGGGTTGACTTGTTGGCATCCAACTTCTCTAGTACCTTAACAACCTCGTATGGTAGAATCACGGGATTTCTGACTGGTCAGGAAGGGGGGGAGGGACAGTAGCTGGTGGATTGGTACGACATATGTTAACAAAGTGTTCGTTAATGTCATTGGCTGACAGCTTTTCGCCTCGCTCGTCAAGGATGGTAAATGTCTTTGCCCCGGTAGCTCCAGTAATCATCCGGATACCTTTGTGATAGCCCGAAGCATTTGACCTTAAAAGTACACTCACTTTTGATCCATAGGTTCGCTCCGCCTGTTTGCACATTTTTACGACCTTGTTTCTTAGCTTCTTTCCTTCGTGTCGACGACCTGCTCGGAATAGTCTGTCTCTCTTCCGTATAAGTGTCTTGATCTCATGGGTCATCCATGCCTTATCTGCACTGTTGCAGGTTATAGTCTTTTCAGGGAAGCAATGCTCATAAGCTTCGTGGAGCTCCTTGTGAAACAGTTCGTACATACTGTTCGGATCCTGCCTATGATATAGTTCGGTCCAGTTTTTTCCTATGCACCACTCTGCAAATTTGGTTTTCCCAAGTTCCGTCACGGGCCTACGAGTGGCGACATTTTTCACGTTTTTTATTTTCCCTGGCTTGGGGGCCCATCGTACGCAAAAGTGTGTGCTTTTTCCCAAGCTTGGGAGTACCTCTGGGGCATGGTAAAGATCCTCAATTTCCGTAAATATCAGATCTAACGTGGACTTGTCAGTAGTTTTTGTTCGCACTACTTGAGTTAGGCTAAGCGATTGTGCGATCCAAGTTTGGCTAAGGTCATTAAAGTCTCCCATTAGTATGATAGAGCAGTTTTTATTGTTCAGCTTTATGTCGTCAACACACGACTGGAGGTGCGTCATAAGCGAGCGTCGGTATGCTGATCTTGGGGGGAAATAAAGCACTCCAATAAATATTGTTGAGAATTTCCTTGGGAGGATCCTTGGCTTGAGTTTGACCCACAGGAGTTCGTAACTTTCACTTGTAACAGGGGGCTCGTAGATTTCATGGGCTATACTTTGACGTACGTATATCCCAACTCCTCCTCCGTGTACCAAGTTTCCCTCTTTGTCCCGTCTATTTTTTACGTGAAAAACATAATCGTTTATTGCCGCTGTATCTGATGTGGCTGACCACGTTTCAGTGACACAACAGACGTCAGTTTTATAATAGCTTAGCCTTGCACTTAACTCAGTGGCTTTATTATTCAGGGACTGGGCGTTGAGGAGAAGGAAACTTGGAAGGTCATTTGGAAGGTCATCGGAAGTTGGCCCACTCTCGAAATCCGTCAGTTGGCCCACTCCTGAAATCTGTCAGTTGGCCCACTCCTGAAATCCGTCAGTTGGCCCACTCCTGAAATCCGTCAGTTGGCCCACTCTTGAAATCCGTCAGTTGACCCACCCTTGAAATCCGTCAGTTGGCCCACTCCTGAAATCCGTCAGTTGGCCCACTTTTGAAATCCGTCAGTTGACCCACCTTTGAAATCCGTCAGTTCGCCCACTCCTGAAATCCGTCAGTTGGCCCACTCTTGAAATCCGTCAGTTGGCCCACCTTTGAAATCCGTCAGTTCGCCCACTCCTGAAATCCGACAGTTGGCCCACTCTTGATCCGTCAGTTGGCCCGAACTGACGGGTGGGGGTAGTGACGGCGACCCGTTTTCTCTTTGACATGGAGAAAAAGTGACGCGAAACGGATTGGAGATTTTTCGGTCCTTTTTGGCAAGGGCCCTCGTCAGGTTGTACCTAGAAGAAACAAACCAGCATTTCTTGCTGACTATCCCTGTAGCGACATTTATACATGTGATTCGCTGTCAGCTGGGGATAAAGGATTCATTTCCCTTGGACTTCTCAGATATGCTTAGCCCTTTTAGACCAATCGTGTTTGCTCGCAGTTGCAAGGTCGAAACATTTCGTAAAATGGAATTCTTTCCTCGACTAGGCAAGTGAGCATTCGGCTTCCTCGATCGTTTGCCCTGGGGCTGGCTTCAGCTATAAATTCGTGTGCAGACCAGTTAGTGTGCGTTGCTTTCAAGCAAGAAGTTGAGAGTAGGCATGGGTAGTGTTCTTTTTTGTCATTCAAACAGGAACACGCAGAAACAGGTCACATATAGGAGCAGAAACAGAAAGAAAACGGGAAACTTCAAAACAGGTCCATATGATATGATATATATGATAGATAGATAGATAGATAGATTTATTTGCGCTAAAAAGCCACAAGGGCCATGGCAAATACAAAAAAATAACAAAAACAACAAGAATAACAAACCTACAAAAATCCTTCCCTATATGAGAGAGCGTATCCGAAGAAATCTTCCAAATCTCTTTATATCCCCAAAATGTTTACTTTTTAATTTTCTAACAAGTTCCTCCCTCGAGAAAAATCCCACCCTAAAAATTTCCTCCCTTAAATCCCTTAAACCCTCACAATCACAAATAAAATGCTCTACATCTTCATGATATATATTTGCACAAAAAGCCCGAGGGCCATGGCAATACAAAACAAAATGGAAAAGCAAATTTTCACTCAATTCCCTAATAAATAATTCCCTCCTAAATAAATCTTTCTCGATGCTTCATCGAAAGCTTAAGGAATCTTCCCAACTGGCGAACTCCCGAAAAGCATATAGGTCCTGTTCTGTTTTAACAGAAATGGCAACTTCGCAAACAGAATCAGCTGTTAGACAGATGAAATAAGACAAAAACAGCTGTTAAAAATAGTGACCATGCGTAATAGAGAGCACTCAGTAAGAATTAGCCCAATTCGAATGAACGAAAAGGTGAAAAGTGTGCATCCTGGCTTAATGCTTTGGAAGCACTTCAGACCAGTGTATTGGGGAAAACATTTGGAACTAACAAGAATTGCCTTCAAGCTTAGCCCAAACAGTAGGAAGGTAATCGCTAGCTTCGATTGCTTTGGTTGTGTTCCACTTAAGTTATTATGCTTTATGTCGATTAAATGTGTGGAATCATGTTCCGGAGAGAAGGACTTTTTGTTTAAAAATTGATTGAAAAATTATTTTTTTTATAGTTAGATGAATGTGGAATAATTATTTAAGGTGAATAGTTTATTATTATTACTCTTCTTATTATGCTCCATATACACAACGAAAAACACAACAACAACAAAAATAAATACAAGAAAAAAAATAAAAAAAATAAAATCAAATATTATTAGTGATTCAGGGTTGGGTGGGAGGGGGGTGAAATGTGAAAGGTTAAGACGAGAATTGTGTGTTGTCATTTGTAATGGGTGAGAGAAAGTTGTGCACTCCCGCACAAGACACGGTTGTGCCCTTCTTGGGAGCGTTCTGTATGTGTTTTTGTTTGTTTAAGGATTGATGAAATTAAAACGAATAGATACCATAAAAGAGGAGCCAGCTGTTATTGTTGTAGTTGTTATCCTCAAGGACGAAAAGAATAATAGTGCGAACAGAGGTCGCCGTTATTATCAGTTACGATACTTTCGACCATCATAAGTGAACTGTAACGGTCGTATCTCTTCTGGAACGAAAATGAGAAGAAGGAGGAGCTAACTTTCTTATCATGCGGAACTGTGAACGGAAATAGTAACAGAACTGTAACGATCGTTATTGATAAAAAATCTCCGTGGAACGCAACCTTATTTTGACGCTTCCTACTTGTTGAAACTCGCCTTTTGGCGGTAATTTCAGATGCTGAAAATAAAATACGATCCTGATGAAAATCTCAATAAATAGAACTGGCTTATGCACTTTCCAATTTGTACAAGAGAGATCCCCAGTTTTATGTTGATCCGCTTGACAAAGTAGTTCATTTTCTTCTTTAGACTTTAGACTTCTTTAGACACTATTTGCCCCTAAATTTGAATTTCCCGCCAAATTTCGAGCCACGTGCATACGAAAAACTTATTCACAGTACCTTTTTTTTTCAGACGCAAGCACGAATCTAGGCGGTAACCGGAAACGAAAGTCTTCCATCTCCACTCCCCAAAAAGAAAAGAAGTCGAACCTCGACGCCCCCAGGACTCCCCGCTGTGCAAAGAAACGCAAAAACGTTGACAAGCCGTTCTTACCCTCCACCCCAAAAACCCCCAGAGCGACCAGATCAAGGACTAGTAGAAAGGAGGCTAAGCAAACCTCCGCAGCCGAAACTAGTACCATCGCGGTAACAACCCCGCCATCGACCGGTGTACCTGACAGTATAATACCGAGCGGCTCGGAAACACCACGCAAGAGGGGGAGAGGGAAGGGTCGTGAAAAACTTCCGCTAAATCTGTCCAGTGATAGTGACTTCGAGTGATGGGGTGAGTTGGGTGTTTGATTCTACTGAGTTGGCCTAGTAAGCCCCCCCCCCCCCCCCTCCCGTCCGTCCTGGCTGAACGGGTTAGCGCGCCGATGGGTCGCTGTTTCGAGTTTGGTTGGTGCTAACCGTTTGGTTTAGGGCGAGCTTTATCGGGGTTTCGCCATAAGACAAGCCAAAAGCCCACCCAGCTTTAAATGGGTACCTAGAGAAATCTACGAAAAGCACTTGAAGCGTCGGATGATTTATCGTACTCCTGGCCGAAGGCAGACTATCAGGAGATCGGCACCTGCACTACGCGTTGTTTTGTCTCCTTGTTTGGCCTAGTAAGCGGCGCATTCGTTGGCGCTAATAATCGTGCCACTACGGGTGTTGAGATATTAGAAAAATGCTGATTTAGCCCGTTTTAAACATGTTCGATCTTGAGCTGCAGTTTGCAGTTGCCATGGGATTTCAAGCTGCCTGTATGCGTGAGTTCATAGCTGCTGCGAGTCCAGCAAATCCGAGACAAGTCCGAGTCCTTGAAAAAGGCGTCTCGAGACGAGTCCAGGGTCCGAGTCCTTAGCTCTGGCGGACGGACTCCGTGAAAGACGAACGTGAAACTCCGTGAAAGACGAGTCCGAGTCCTTGAAAAGGGCGTCTCGAGACCGTCGTCCGAGACCGAGTCCACCAGCTCTGCGTGATTGTCGAATTGAATAGCTGAGCGCACAACTCACTTTTTGATAGTTTCGAGGAAATCACGTTTAGAGTACGTACGGAAAGTTAGTATATCGAAAACTAGTTATCACTTTTGACGACTGAGTATCTTAGTGATCTGGCGAAGATTCTGGTAGCACAGGGAGAAAGAGCGATAAATATAAAACAGATGGTGCTCTTAAGTCACTCAGCCAAGAAAGACGAGTTATCACCTTTGTGCGCTCAGCTCTTCAGTTAATCTGTGCCTTATCTTTCTGCCAAATGGCAGCGTTGATGTGGCAGAAGCATGGGCAGAAGATCAGTTCTTCGAGGATGGGCCGGGGTGCTCACATACGCCCATCATGAATTTCCTTCCCGATTAGTTCTTTTTTGCCGCTAAATGCGCTAGTGTAAACTAAAAAACGTCAAGTTATTTCTTGGTGTACGTTTAACCGGAGCCGAACTTGACCTTTAGACAAACATAATTACAGTAAAATATGAATATATGCCAGCGGTCTTTGCGAAACTCGTCTAAAACAATGTTCAATGTCGGCTCTTTCCGCAAACAAATTGCCAAGGAATCATTGAGAACATTAATAGAATATTATTAATATCACATTAATAGAATCACTTATTACTGAAATTTATTTAATAAAAAAGGGAGAATTTAATTTTTAAGTTAAACTTCATGCTATGTGAAACTTCATCAACTTCGTCAGTCTTGGCTTCCGACTTTAGTGCAGACTGCTGAGCCTAATCGCTTATTCCCTCCTCATATAACTTAAACTCAAGATCTAACGTGTCATATTGTTGTTTCTCTAGCGCATCTGGCGGTAATTCGTCATTGGATTTTAGGAAGGGTGTATTTCGAAGAAAACTGAACGAATGGAAAAGCTTGGTCCCTTGGGTAGCATAATTGTGCGAATACTGATATTGCATGTGCTATTGTATATAAGTTTTAATTATATTGTTCGTCTGTGGTTCCTTCCCGCTCGTGCGCTATGGGACGGATCAGTGCGGTTATTTTTCGTAATTATTTTATTAAGGAAGTCGAACTTTGTTTTTAATACAACGGGATTTACAACAAATACGCTACTGTATGTATACAATTGAAACTGACTAGAATGTCTACATCTCACTAGTTCACATCAATTTGCTTTGTTCTGACAGTCTAGTCATTAGAGCAAGACGACACTTGCAAAGGTACTTAGCATGATATCAAGCGGTAATCCATTGGACGACTCGTGTCCGATGAGAGGGCGATTGTGGCGTTCTCGCGGATTCGCTTTCCGAAACAAACCAAGAATCCGCTCGCAAGAATAAACGGAAAGTCACTGCACCTTTACAATGGAAAAATAGAAGAAAAGAAGGAGCCGGTCGATTACGAAGTAGATATGTTTCACTTCTCGCTGGCTTGCAGAATCCACTTTCCACGTATAGAGTCACTTCCCAAAACTGTCACTTCCCAAAACTGGCGGAGCGCTACAACACCCTCGGAAGCGAAGCGAGTTTTAGCCGCAGTCGCATGAATACCCAGCAGATCAGCCAGCGAAGCTTTCCAGACCGCCAGAATCGCCCTGAGCAGTGCAGTTCGCTATGAATCTCTTACTGCCCACCTAGGTATCTTCTCAAGCCATTTCAGCTCCATTTGCTGCTAAAACTTACAATCATGAGCTGCAAGTCGCAGCCACTTTCGTTATTTTGAGCCGAAAGAAACACACAGCCGATTTACAGTAGAGATATGCTTCTTTGAACGTCGTCCAACTTGAACGGCGCCGAAATTAAATTCAAACATAGCAAACGTTAATTCACAGTCGTGAGCACAAACAATATTTTAAGTAAGATAAAGTCAGATTAAAGAACCACACTTTTAATATTTTGCTCAGTTGCTTTTGCACCCTCAAACGGCGCCGGAAGTATTGCAACTTGCAACAACTTTGCGCTACTTTCATTACCGTTCTACCGGCTCAACGGACAGAACATTCAAAATTGACAGTGCTAAACGGTTACGTCAGCTGAATTTTATTAGAGCAACTGAAGATTCTAGACTAAGATTTTGGTGAATTTCTTTTCGCAGCACCCAACTTTAACTCTAAGTAATCCAACTTTACCTCCAACTAATTCTCACAAAAATTCAAGGACCCTTGCCAAAAAGGGCCGAACTATAGCTCTAATAATTTTCAGCTGACGTATCTAGCACTGTCAATTATGATTCGCAATCAGCTTCGGCTGAAAGAGTATTTAGAACATTCAGAAATAAACAGTTGACGAAATTAAAATAATCTGATCTGTGTCAATAGAAAGCTGAAACATTTGGCTCTTCTTAGCTCTTAATATAAGTTCTGATTTTATCGTTACCGTTTTGCTGTTTTAGAGGCGATAAGCAAAACCAAGGTAGTCCAAAATTTGGACAAGTGCTCAAAGTATTCGTATCTCTACTGTAACGCAAAGTGACACGAGGTCATCTAGCGCATTTCCGCCTCTAACATTCCGATAAGGATATTGCCAGCATGTCATCAACGGCAACGTCTGGTCCAATATCTATTACTATCTTTACCGATCACCTTTTGCTACGGATACCTATTCCGTTACCTCCTTTCTATCGTCCAGAATCACATAGTCAATGTTGCAGGCCATCTAGTGCATTTCTGCCTCGTAACATTTCGATAGGGATATTGCCAGCATGTCATCAACGGCAACGTCTGGTCCAATCTCTAGTATTATCTCTACCGATGCCTTTTGCTACGGATACCTATTTTATCATCTCCTTTCTATCGTCCAGAATCACTTAGTTTCGGATTAGTAAGTAGTCGAGAGGCACTTTTCGGCAATTCTTGTACATTCGACTATCGTTAGGCTTGTAATAGTATTCGCATGTGTAAGGGGGTGTAAGCCGAACCGGTTGGCTTGACGGGATTGCCATATCGATTACCGAATTGGTTAAGTCGCTGACGACTGGAGTGGCTACCGTAGATGCAAGTAGACTCACGAGGAAGAGGCTCATCTGGAAGAAAAGAATTGTACACGTCTAAGAATCAGAGATGCCAGTTTGAAGGGGGAGGGACATGCCCCCTAGGTTTTGGAGGGGCACAAAATCCTCTACCTTGGTACTATTTTTTTGCCCCTAAATAGCTTCAAGAGACGAAAGTCGAAGCAGTGGCGTTCCTTTGAGGTGGCCTATATTCGAAAACTACTTTAAATTTTACCAAACAGTCTGATTAAACTTCGAGTCTGAGCAAAAAACTTCGGATGGGGCTCGACCTTTGCATCCCCCCTAGATTTCGGAGAGGCGCAAAATCGTATGTCTTGGTTTTATTTTGCTACTTTTATTGCTAACTACTTTGAATTACCCCGAAATGAGTAATAAATTTTGAGTCTGAGCAAAAAAAAAACCAGCGTGCCTCTGCCAAGATTAGCACCGATTTTGGATTTTAGAGCACGAATCGTTCCATAGCTATTCCCTCGGCTATTCCTTTTTACTTCAAAAAGTTGCTCTTTGTTCATTAGTCACGGTAAAAGTACCCCTTGTATAAAGTGCCATCTATGTATTAATTTTCAAGCTTCCGGACCCGCGCACTTCTTCTAGGCAGTCTCTGCATTCTAGGTGGGGGAGGGTAGCGGATAACAAAACCGGGGGGGGGGGTCAGTGAACGGCATTATTCACCAGGATAAGCCATCTTCGTGATATGCATTTTCTCGAGGATGCCATCTTCAGAGTCATTTTCGCGTGACTAGCTGACTGGGTGACATCAGAGTTGAGCTCAAGACCTAGCGATTGCTTAACAATGCTCGGGTAGCACTGTTCAACAAAATCGCATCTGCCGTGTGGGACATGTTGTGAGTGAATGGCTGTCGAGCTGGACGTTCGCGCGAAAGACGATGGTGGACGACAATGGGTTGAGACAGAGGAAGACATTTCCCTCTACCCGCTAAACAGAGCTCGATGAGCGTCGTTGAATAGGAGAGACATATTCAGCTGGATTGTGACGTCACACGTCGAACTTTTCACGCGTAAATGACCACTGAGCTGGACGGCATCAACGTGAAAACACGCGTCATGATGAGCGATTTACGCGAAAATGAACAAATCGTCGTGGAGTTGGCATCATCCGGTGACATTTTTGCGTCGATGGCATTGTAGGTTCAAACCAAATCTCAGCCGATTATCCGATACTCGTGACATCAGTGTGACGTCAGGGAGAAAGTTGGGAAATTAGATTAAATATATATTGTTGAATAAACATTTGGTTCTACAAGTGTGTGCAGACCCGAGCGGTCAGCGAGGCGCCGGCTGCGCTTACATTTATGAAGCGTTCTTAGGGGCAATCTGTTAGGTTTGAAAACGGGAAATATGAATTCTCATGTAACTAAGACATGATGTCACCTCGGATAATCGGCTAACGTTTAGATGACACTCTTTTGTTGAGCTCAAGAGCTATCTTGCTAGGGTGTCAGAGATGACGTCACTGGCAGTGCGTGACGTTATTTTACTCAAACGAAATTACTCACAGTACTTGTTTGGCGTACGATGTGCGTATATGCGTGTGAAGCGTATATGCGTGTAGCGTGTAACAGAAGGATTGTTCTCCGGAAATGCTGTTCGGACTTATGCTCTTAAATGGAAGTAATATAAGGTCTTAGAACCGCCCACCAGAAAGTCAAAGGAAGACACAAAGTCAACGGTGCAGACTGACTATTAGCCAGGACAAATAAGCAAGAACTCCGTCTCCTTATCTCTGTAATACGACCATGCGGAGTCGAATTCCACATACTCTACCCGATGCAAACGAGCGGAGGTTAGGAACTACGCAGCACATCACAACTCGTTACCTCTACAAATAGCTACATCGCTGTGAAGCCGTGTAGGAGAAATTGTCAAAGTAAAAGCCGGTTGATTCTCTGGACGCGCTCCAGAGCGGGTCAGCGTGCCTCCTGCACTAATTCCTCTGCTATGAGCAACGGCGAAGACGGAAGTAGACGGGGATCAACTCAAAGCTAGAGCAAGTACCTCTAGCTCGCTCAGTTTTGTCGGGGTATCCATAGTCGCTGTATGTGACCAAAGACGGAGGTTCTATTAGATTATTTGTTCTTGCTATTAGGTCTTGCGGTCAGGAATCCCTGTCAGGGCGACACTTTTCGACTTTCCCTGTCGGAATTGGTGAATCCGGCCGAAAATATTGATTGTCTTGTCAGCAAAAAAGTTCTAAAAATCCAGCCAGGAATTCCGGTGATGAATGGCAGGAACCCCGTTGTATGCATCAGGCTTTGTCTAAATAATTGTTTTTACCAAAAACAACCCTGATGCATACCCATTTATATGAGCTACTGAGCCTTGGACAAACCAACCGGTTTCCCCTGCATGGAAGACAAGTTAGATGCCATAAAACGTGGGCGATACAAGTCCTAACGCCCCATTACAAGAGCGGTAAAAACAATACCAAAGGTTTCGACGGGATCCCACAAATTTAATCTTTGATCCAGACATTAGAGCCTTGTCTTCGCCAGCTCCAGTCTTTGCCAGACTCCTTGAACATTTTTACTGATAAAATTTAGAAACAGATATAGGCCAAATGGTTAATCATCTTAGAAAACCAAGCTCAGATATGAATTCAGCATCTGTGTTTACGTCTATAAGTCATCCTGCCTTACTTCTGCCAAATTTCTGGTTTCGGCCGAATTCTGGGCGAACTACTTGTCCGGCATAAATAGGGCTCAAAATCGAAGTCAATCTCCTTACCCCTATATCCAACATCTAATCAACTTCAAATAAAACTGTAACTTAGAACAAACTTTCCGGCTTTGGTCGGCTTCCGGGCGAACTACTTGTCCGGCGAGAAAATGGTTTTCATCATCGTGTTCTTACCCCTTAATCGACAATCTCATTAGCTATCTAAAAATATTTTGTTTGCCCCTTAATTTGAACCCCTCCCCCACCACTAAATGTAGGGCTACAGAGCCCATCTACGAACTCGACCTTTCCCTTGATATAAAGAATCCTCACACCAAGTTTCATCAAACTATCTCATTTCCTTCGAGAGTTATCGCGCTGACAGACAGACCGCCGGACAGACGGACAACTTTGCGATGTCGTAGGTATCCCTCCATTTACGTTTTGGAATCCCAGAAATTCTTATAGAATGCTAGGGACGAATAAATAAAGATCGGAAAAGCAAGCAACAGTGGAAGCGCGTCAATCCCTCCCTATCAGTTGATGGGGTCAATAGTGGAGCAAAAAAACATCGAGGGGGTTACCCATTCCTCGACACCGGTTATAGCCTACACCCTTTCCCGGCACCGACCGAAATCAGCGGTGCCGGTCATAGATTATGCGATTCATCTTTCAAACGCTTCTCACATACTTATTTTAATGTTCCAGTACGTGGCAACCGGTGCGGTCTGGTGTCAGTCGGTGCCGGCAGTATTCACTTGCTGCACACTAAAATCTAAAGTGGGTAACCCTTCGCAAAACATAGAAAATAGCCTATCGCGAGATTGAACTAACACAAATGAATTTTTTCTTTGTAATGCGGACAATGTTAAGGCGAAGCACTTTAATTTTCAATAAGGCTTACCACCAAGGATCTGTCTTGGAATTCCATATTCGATATCTGTTCCACTGGAATGATGTGTACGAACTGGCCGAGTTGGACAAACTGTCGCACATATATCAAGCCCCTAAATTCCCATGTGAATAAAACTGGCGCCGACGTAACCCATGGGATTTTTTCCACCTGCTTAATTATCCGCGTCCTTGCTAGAAACGCGTGCCAATCGCGCACATTGTGAGTTTTTGGATGTCAACTAAGTAATCTGGCGTGAGATATAGTATATTACTTTGGTCGTAAACAGGTTGGCAAAGCCGTACGGCGAACACTTCGTGTAATGTGTTTCGGCTAAACCGCCCACCCAAAAGCTTAGATGACGATGTCGCTCAAAGGCCAAGCTAACGATGTTGTCGTTTCCCAATACTGTTGATGACTAACTCTTCGTGCCGACGATGAATCGCCGTTTGCCCATCGAAGAACCAGAAACCCAGGGCAACAAACGTTATTGATTGGTTTACACAGGATATGGATAGTATTCGTTTGGGTGACGGTTCTTGTTCTTTCCGAGGTTCACTGACATGTCTCGGAGGGTTGTCGGCAAAACGTCCCCATTCGAAACGTCCCCTGGCGAAACGTCCCCTGGCGAAACGTCCCCTGGCGAAACGTCCCCTGGCGAAACGTCCCCATGACAAAACGTCCCACGACAAAACGTCCCCGTGGCGAAACGTCCCCGGCTATAGATTTTTTTTTTCATCGCTGAGGGATAGCTAGGCCTATGAGATTACTCATTGCGTAATCAGTTCAGACAAAAAATCTTCTTGAAATATAAACTTTTGAAAACCACGATGTGTTGACCACTTCAGCATTTCACCGATAGTCAAGAAACAAACCAAAGTGTTGATCCCGACTATGGCCATTTCTTAAAGAAAACGCAAAGATTTAGTACTAGGTCAATTTTCGTTTTATCTTTTATTTAATTGGTTTATTTGTGTGTTAGTTTACGCTGCGATATAACTTATTGATCTCGCTTTTGTTCGATATTTAAATTGGTGATATTTATTATTAAAGGATTTTATTAAAAGATCAAACCCGTCTAACCTAGATTCACTACCGTATGTCTCTCTACCTAACTAATCGTTCCATCCGGTTTCGTTTCCTCGGTTCCCATGTAATTTTTTTCCAGCATAACGGCACTAGGCTTATTTTTGCATTTGACTCTCTTTGACCCAAAGCGGGCTTCCCTTTTCTCTCTGAGGAGCATACTGGTGCTCTTCAGATTGTGCATGTTGCTTCAAACGGAAAACAATAAATTTTTAAAGCAACCAGTCTTATGTCCGATCTTTCCTTCTTATAAGGAATGTTCCCACATCTGTAATGTACACTCTGAAGTTCTTTTACCTAGATAATGCACCTGAAGATCGAGTCGAACATGCTCGGGGACGTTTTGCCGTGGGGACGTTTTGTCATGGGGACGTCTTGTCATGGGGACGTTTTGCCATGGGGACGTTTTGACACGGGGACGTTTCGCCAGGGGACGTTTTGTCATGGGACGTTTCGTCGGTAAGCCGTCTCGGACGTATTCGCATAGATAGAGTATACCCTGCTTAGCATATAATGAGGCGAGTTTCACAAGACTTGTGAAAACAACCATCTTGAGCGGCTTTGAGCCTGAAGAGGACCCTTGCCAAGAAGGGCCGAAATATAGCTCAAATAAATTTCAGCTGATGTATCCGTTTTGCACTGTCAAATATGATTCGCAGTCAGCTTGGGCTGAAGGAATATTTATGTAATACAAGCTTTAGAGCATGACGGTTTGTAGGCAGGTTTCTGAAAGGGAGTCTACATTTTTGTCACGGAAATTCGTGGACTCAAAATTCCATTGTTAGATGAAAGGTTTTCCATAAGAAAGAGCTCATTCTTATACTCTTGATGACTAACTCTTTGTACCGATGAATATATCGTCGTGTTCCTAGCGAAGAGCCAGAAACGGCATCACATCCTTACCCCAACAAACGTTTCTGATTGGTTCACATAGCATTTGAATAAGTTTTGAGGATTCGTTGGGGTGACGTTTCTTGTTCTTCCCGAGGTTCACTGGCGTTTTTCGGACTGAGTCGTATAGACTATTCAGCAATATCACAAAGACTCCTTAAACGTTTCTCTCTTTCTTCGTCAACAGTGACGTGATATTCAACACCATTTGAATACTGTAGAACTAGGCTCTGCTTTTAACAAATTACCCACGGCTTTCGCTGTTTTAAGCCTTTCCCCCCGCCCACTGACTCCTAGCAAAAACTCGGCAAAACTCAGGTAACCGGCATTACGCATTGATACCAGGATACGGGAACACTCATCGGGAGTAGACCCCGAAGCCACGCCGTTTATCGGCGCGCCGCCGCCGAAAAAGTTTCGGCGCGCCGCCGCCGTTTTTCAGATGGCGCGCCATAGCTAACGCCGTTTGAACGGCGGCGCGCCGCCGCCGTTTTTTTTCGGCGGAAATACTTTTCATTGTTGCCCATTTACCACTGATGTTTCTTTGAGCACGTCCACGCACACTGTCCGACCATGATGTTTTTTTATGTCAATTAAGCTTGTCTGGGACTTACATTGGTTTGCTCAAGTACCGTAACGTCTGTCTTGCTGTCGGCAGTCGGACTTTCACTAATCCGGGCACTTCCAGATAAGCTAGACCACGATAGTTGGCGTGCGAAGAAAGGACCCAGACAAAATGCTTACATTTCATCACAGCATCCCATCGTCGGTTGGGGGGGGGGGTCGTATCTTCTGTGTTATTTGTTGTTTCAGGTAGTAATCGAATTTGAGAATAACTGTTTTGTTTAGAAGCAATCGATCCATAAAAGTCGTCACCTAATTTTTATTTGCCATATTTCGCTGTTTCCCGGGTACTCCTTGACGAGTCAAGGGGAGCCACGAGAAAAGAAGGAGTCACTTTCTGGGGACTATCGAGACTGGAAACAACGAGAACAGATATAATGTATCCGTATCAAGTTGAGGCGTATTCTCGCCGTTCCCCGAGGACTCCTCGGGGAATCGAAGGGAACGGCGAGAATACAGGGACTCACTCCACGCAGACTCCGCGTGCAGAAAACAGCGAGAACACGGGGTATGCTTCCAAAACGGATTTTGTTCTTAAAACAAATATGCAATTGACAAAATTAGCCTGGATCTCCTTTATTTTTGGTTTTGTTTATTCTGATTATTTTTAATTAATTTTACATTGCACCAACACCAGCAAAAATTGATTCCCCTCCGAATTGGAGTCCCTTTTGATGATGGTGATGATAATCGGAGCATTCCCCGTTCGTGGGGACTCGCGAGAATACGGGGAGTGAGTCCCCGGGACAAACAAAAACGCGGGGACTCCTCAAGTGGAGTCCGCGGGGAACGGCGAGAATACGCCTTTGGTTCGAAAATTTGCTGATCTATTTCCTTGCCAAACTCATTTGGTTGACGAAACAAAATTAGTCTGTCTAATGGTCCACGTTATTTCACTTTTCTTTGATTTGATTTGCTTACTTAGTTTTATAACTGCACAGTTTAAAAAAAATCAGTAAAACAGAGTATTATTATTTTCTAAGCGTTAGTTAAACCACTGACACCAGCAACTCATCAAATAAGCTCCACATCGAATCCGAAAGCAGTTATTTTCTAGTTATTCTAGTTGAAGCAATGGCTTACGACGGGGACCCGTGAGAATGGGGGGAGGGAGTTGCTAGTACAATAAAAAAATCCGGGACTCGCAGTCAGGGGCGTAATTTGCTATAGGGCAGGGGGGGCAACTGCCCCCCCCCAGACCCCAGTTTGCCCCCCCCCCCCCAGCTTGATGTTTGCCCGTTCGGTCCTTGAGGCGTTTGACCTAATTTTACCGCTTCCTGTGTCGTTTTCGCCTTGGTCGATTAGTAAAATATCTCTTTGTTTCTTTGTTTTTATTACGTTTTTCTTCTTGAAATAAAACTGCTCATTTTCACTTGATTTGGGAAAATTGGCTCCAACTTTGCCCCCCCCAGGATTTTGACGAAATTACGCCCCTGCTCGCAGTGGGAATCCGTCTGGAACAGGGAGATGACGCCTTGTACAAGAATAGCTGAAATTATGTTGATACCAGCGACGTAGCCTATAAACTTGATAGGCTACCTGGCTGGCCAGTCAACCGATATTTTAATCCCGTACTACTTATTTACACCTACAGCCAATTCAGGCACGAAATTGCTCCAAATCATGGCCGCAAAGTTCCAAAATTTTAGCTAAGAAAGTCCGGAAAACGGCGCCAAAAAGCGGCGCGCCGCCGAAAATTTTCGGCGGCGCGCCGCTAAAAAAATTTCGGCGCGCCATGGCGCGCCGCCACGCCGAGGGTTTTCCGGCGCGCCGCCGCTGAAAAAAAAATCGGCGCGGCTTCGGGGTCTAATCGGGAGCATAATGCGCACGAAAATAGTGAATCGCAGCAAGCGAAAAGATTAGTGAGGTGTCGTTAGCGGGTTTAGAATGTAACTTCTGAAATTGGGTCTCAATTACGGAAGTAGGTTGCATTGGCAGTATAGGTACGGTAATAATTAAAATACAATCTGTTCTGGATATTGTTTACAACAGCAAGTCTAACGGGATTAAAGTCTTACCACGGACATTCGCGTATAATGTAGAAGTTCTGCGCCTGAATAAACTTGCGAACGGTCCTGAGCATCGCAGGAGTCGAGCAGAGTAGTATAGAAAGGCGGGAGCTACCCCACCCCCACCCCAATTTCAAAACCCCATTTTAACATCAATTTCTTGAATTTTAACATCCTTTTTACCAAATAATCCCCTTTTTAATAGATATTTTGATTTTCTTATTTCCCCCAAAAAGGTCCTAAGAAATTGGAAATATTACCCTTTAATACATATAAACTACTACTTCTTTTTAGATTTTTAATTTTTCAGTTTTTCATTTTTTATCCAAGTATAATAGAAATTCTGCTAAATCAACAACTGCTCAGAGTTATATAAACTAGCCTACTACTTTTTTACATTTCTACTGAGTAAACAGTTCTACATCAACATATTGGTCAGAGTTCTTATTCACCCTCATAATAGGCTGCAAAATAAGATTTTTCTTTAGAAGTAACTCATCAGCAATTGCATTATATCTCTGTGGTATAAACAAATCACAGGCTTTGTTATTATGATGAATAACAACAACCAACTTATCACCATATTTTGTCTTGGCCATTCTCATTTTAACGATAGCATATTTCAATCCTAGAATTAGTTCTTCCTTTCTGATTGTATCATTGTATTTATTCATTTTGATTGTTGACAAGACTTTCTTTAGCGACTCCATTTATTAGCGGCTGATTTTATTTAATAAAAATCCCAATCGCTTGAAACCACCTTTATCACATAAATGCGATAGATAGAGACGCAGTACTGAGTTTGCGTGATGATGTGATGATTACCGATTTTGAACTTCATAAAATATTTTTGCAAAACCCCACACCCCCAGACTTTGAAGAATAGTTGCGTTAAGCACACGCAAAGCAAAATATTGTAATGGCTATTAGTCTGGGGGGCCCCTGAACAGGGAAACTCCGAGGAGTTTTTTGAATCGCTACAAACTGCCGTCAGTAGGATTCGATCTTGCGAGGTCTGTGGAATGTCAAGTTAGAACGGGCCAGTGCGCTAACCGATTAGACCACGGGGTCCTCATTCGACTGGCCAAGCTTATGTTTTCTGATGTGATATGACTCATCAGAAATAGTTGCAAAACCTCTCGCCTCCAGACAAGTAATACGGAAAGTTAAGAGGTGCGATGGAGTTGCACCCCGAGTTTTTGGTTGTTGTTGTTGTAGTTGTGGTTGTATTACTTGTCTGGAGACGGCTCCGACTTGAGGAGTTTTTCCCCCGCCATCACCCCCTACTAACAGAAATTGCTAGCAGTGGGATTCGATCCGATGACACAGAATAGCAGGGTCAATTACGTTAGCTAGACGCTAGACCGTTACACTGTCGGAGCTAGTTATAATTTTTTGTTGAAAGTTTTAAGATGAGAAAACTGGAGACAATTAGGCTACGAAATTAATGGTGGGTACTGGTTATGAATGACGCAGGTAATTATTGCGCGTAGAAACTGGATCTGAGAGTCGGAGCACATTGAACGTTTTATGAAGAGAATACCAGAGAAAATTATGCTTTGCGTCACGAATCAATGTTTGTCTGAATTCATCCACCACCCCAAGGGCCTGGGTGAGGGGTTGGACACTGGTGTACCACAGTTCCAGGAAGAGAAGGTGTACTGGGTGGTGAGGGGTTACTCACTTGGACAAAGGTGTACTGGGTGGTGAGGGGTTACTCACTTGGATAAAGGTGTACAGGGTGGTGAGGGGTTACTCACTTGGACAAAGGTGTACTTTTTGGCGAGGGGTTACTCACTTGGACAAAGGTGTACTTTTTGGCGAGGGGTTACTCACTTGGACAAAGGTGTACTTTTTGGCGAGGGGTTACTCACTTGGAAAAAGGTGTACTGGGTGGTGAGGGGTTACTCACTTGGAAAAAGGTGTACTGGGTGGTGAGGGGTTACTCACTTGGACAAAGGTGTACTGGGTGGTGAGGGGTTACTCACTTGGAAAAAGGTGTACTGGGTGGTGAGGGGTTACTCACTTGGAAAAAGGTGTACTGGGTGTTGAGGGGTTACTCAGGTACTGGTTATGAATGACGCAGGTAATTAATGCGTATATGAATATGAGGATAGAGTTTTCAATCTTATGAAAGCAATATACTACACTTTTGGTAATTTCTCTTGATTTATTATGGAATTATTTTTACAATATTTATATCCATTTAAGCGAACTTGCTTCATGTATTTTTCGCGAGGAAAGAATCTAAATGTTTTACGCATTTCCGCTTCACGCTGAATGACCTCTTCGATCGTCAATTGACCACATTTTAGCAACGATACTAGTTCAGTGTAAAAATTATACGTGGTTCTATATTCAGCTTTTCTATCTGCAATGTTTAAATGTTTTTCAATTATTTCGATAATAACGGAACCCAAACTTAAAGAGGCTAAAGGTAGCATAAGAAACGCACTTAATCCTGCTGCTGAAAAGGCAAATTTGGATAAAAGTAGACCGTTACTCACATTATTGTAATACTTATAGCTTCGGCGATATACAAACATTTTCTTTTCCAAATCTTCCATTTATAATAAAACTAAATTGTTTCAAAAACTACTTCTTTAGGTTTGCCTCCAAAGTCAGGAACACATACACCATCTCGTAAACAATGTGCTCTCTGTGACAAGTCGGAGACAAAAAGGTAGCGCGTACTCCATGAAACGAACATTGAACCAGTGCTTTTTCTTTACGGCTGAGAAAACGCAGTCAGGAGAAATTCATTAATAAAAATATTCCCCTATTAAATGATGAATGTTGCAGAGGTTATTCAGCTTTGTAAAAAGGTTATATCGAATAACAAATCGACTATACAAAGATTACCGAATTACACATATAATGAGCTGCGGACTTATGCGAAAATTAATAAAATCAAAACAAATGGAACAAAGAAACATGAAATAACAAATAATATAATAAACCATCTTAATAAGTATATTTTGATAGCTGAAGATAAAATTAAAATTGAACGCAGAAACGAAAGAACCCATAATAAGAAAAGATCCGACTACAAACCGGACGAGAGATTAAGGGTCATCCTCGAAGATGAGATTAAAGAAAATAATATCACCATTACAAAAATAAAACAAGAGAAGGAAAAGATAACAGAAAAAGATACAAGTGAATTAAAAAGATTTCTAAAAAACAAAAACCTATCCACCCGTGGAAACCGAGATGAAGTCATAGAAAAGGTTGAAGAATACTATAATAATATTATTACCAAACATAAAGATTCCGTACAGAAAATGAGAGATATCATAAGAGATCAAACAGAAAGAGGTGATAAAAATAGACACAAAGCAATCGATTTATCAACTCTCTTCATAAATAAGAAAAAAATTAAAGAAGAAAAAATAATTCCGGATCATTTATTTAGAACGGAAGAAGAACAGCAGACTACAATTTCTAGGGAAATTGAAAATTTGTATACCGTAAACGTTTCAATTGAAAGCAATGGAAGAGATGAACATACTCTTATTGCTTTTGTTTTTAATGATTTACTCCGAAGAATGAACGAAATAAATCATTACAGAGTTCAATTTGTGACCAGGGTTATTTTCTATAGACAGGAAAATGATGAAGAAGTTGTAGTATTTTATAACAGTACTTCTTGGATTTTAAACAAAAATAGCGTTCTTACTCGTAACCATTTAGATGATAACAACAGAAGACTTAGTTCTTTGAGTAATACCCCTCGATCGGGGCTACAGTTTAGTCGGTATGAAGGAATTGATTATAGGATGACTCGAATTGAGACTTACATGGGAGGAACGTTTAAGATACTGCCAGATTTCGTAAAAAATAAAAAAGCTTGCCTGAATATTGAAAATAAGGATAAAAAATGCTTTGTTTGGTCAATCTTAGCACATTTGTACCCAGCTAAAGATCATGCAGAAAGAACTTCAAAATATAAACAATATGAGCATGAATTTGATTTCAAAGGGGTTACTAACTTCCCGATGGATACAAAAGACATCCACAAATTTGAAAATAAATACAACATTAAGATTTGCTTATTCCAAATTGATAAAGAGAAAATAATCAGAAGTCATATATTAAAAAGTACAATTAATGGGAAAACAGCAAAACATATCATTAATTTACTATATTTTGATAATCACTATGTACTTGTGAAAGATCTGAGCAAATTAGTCGGTTCACAAATATCTAAAAAGAAAACAAAGACATATCTCTGCACTTTTTGCGGAAGACATTTTACGAAACAAGAACACTCTGAAAAACATGAACTTAAAAATAATTGTGAAGACCCTGATATCATAATGCCTCCTGAAGGTTCAAGTATACACTATAAAAATATTGCAAAACAGATGAAAGTGCCTTATTGTATAGTAGCAGACTTTGAGTCTTATAACGAAGAATACAACCAGGTAAAAGGAAAGAAAACAATAAAAATAGCTGAACAGAAGCCTTTTGCGTACGGATTTCAGGTATGTTGCTCCTTTGATACAAACCAGAACAAGTACTACGATTATTTTGGGGAGGACGCTGCAAAACATTTTGTGAAAACAATTACAGAAGTGTCCACAGAAATTGCATACAAGTATGAAAACAGACAAAGAAATCACACTTATACTGATGATGAAATTAAAGAAAAATGGAAGACCCTAAAGAACAAGACTTGCCATATCTGTAACACTGAAATCACTGAAAATCCCCACTTTGATCACGATCACATGACTGGAAAAAATAGAGGTTTTACTCATGCGGAATGCAATATGAAATACAGAATTCCCAAGCATATCCCTGTAGTCCTACATAACTTATCAAAGTATGATTCCCATCTATTTGTGAAAGAGTTGATACCTGATAACGGAATATTTGAATCAGCAGAAAGTTTCATATCATTCTCGAAATCAATAAGTATTCCAAGACAGGATACAGAAATAAAATATGAAATCAGATTCATAGATTCCATCAGATTCATGGCTTCATCTTTGGACAAGCTATCAGCAAATTTAGCAAAATGTGATTGCATAGAATCCTGTAATCATCTAAGGGAGAATTTCAAGTACACATCGAATAGTTTCAAAAACGATGAAGAGTTCAAAGAAATAATTAAAAAAGGGGTGTATCCTTATGAATTCGTAGACAGTTTCAGTAAAATGGATTGTACAAAGTTACCACCCATAGAAAGCTTTTATTCTAGGTTAACGGGAAAAGGTATCAGCAAAAGTGACTATAAGAGAGCGGTCTCTATATGGAAGCAATTTCATTGTGAAACATTACTTGATTATACCAAGTTGTACCTAAAAAGTGATGTTTTAATATTGTCGGACGTTGTAGAGAATTTCAGAAATGTATGTATGCATAATTATGACTTGGATCCACTACATTACTTCTCAGCTCCAGGACTAACATGGGATTCTTTCCTAAAGCATTCGAAAGTAGAACTACCGTTATTCTCAAAGGAAGACATGTATACATTCATTGAAAAGGGGATAAGAGGGGGTGTATCTCAATGTATAAAAAGATACGCTAAAGCAAATAATAAATATATGAGCAGTTATGACAACAATAAGCCATCTAACTATTTAATGTATTTCGATAAGAATAATTTGTATGGGTGGGCGATGTCACAAAAATTACCAGCGAATGACTTCCAATTCATTCCAGTACCTGATGATTTGAAAGAAAGAAACGAATACTCATCACTCGAGTATTATAACCATCTAAAAAATCATATTAATTCGGTGATGCAGTTACAGAATGAGGGTGCTATCTATGAAGTAGATTTTGAATACCCGAAAGAACTTTTCCACTTACACAAAGATTTACCATTAGCACCAGAACATTTCAATGGAAAACTATGTACGACCTTACTGGATAAAAACAACTACGTAGTTCATCACAGAAACCTAGAATTCTATTTACAAAAAGGTCTGATACTGAAAAAAGTACATAGAATACTAGGATTCACTGAAAGTGCTTACTTACAAGGATACATAGACCACAACACAGCACTAAGAACTAAAGGTACAAACGATTTTGAAAAGGATTTTTTTAAGCTGATGAATAATGCTTGCTTTGGGAAAACCATGGAGAACGTAAGGAAACGAGCTGATATGGAAATAATAACTGACGATAAAACAAGAGAAAAAATAATAAAGAAACCCAACTTTAAATCTGAAATTATTTTCAGTGAAAACTTTTCTGTGGCAAGAATGTCAAAGGAAAAGATAAAACTAGACAAACCTATGTATATCGGTTTTGCTGTACTGGAACTATCCAAGCTATTGATGTATGAATTCCATTATGATTATATGAAACCTAAATATGAGGATAAAATAGATTTATGTTATATGGATACAGATTCGTTCATATATGACATTCGAACTGAAGATTTCTATGAAGATATCAAACAAGATTTGAATGAGAGGTTCGATACATCTGATTATGCGAAAGATAATCCATATGGGTTTCCTAGTGTAAATAAGAAAGTGATAGGAATGATGAAAGATGAACTAGCAGGACAAGTGATGACAGAGTTTGTTGGATTACGATCAAAAGTATATGCTTATGATAAGGACAACCAAGACCCTTCAAAAGCTAGCAAAAAACTGAAAGGAATAAAAACGAACATAGTGAAAGATAAAATTACGATTCAAAACTATAAGGATGTACTGTTTGGTAAAATTGAAAACCTATCTGTAACCCAGTATAACTTAAGATCATACAAGCACCAAATGTTTCTAGAAGAACAGAATAAGAAAGCGTTAGATCCTAAGGATGATAAAAGGACAGTAACAAGCGATAAATACACAACTTTACCTTTAGGTTATAAACATTAAATTCAAGTACCTAGTTGAAAAATTCAAGTACCTAGTTAAAAAATTCAAGTACCTACTTCATAAATTCAAGTACCTAGTTAAAAAAATTCAAGTACCTAGTTAAAAAATGCAAGTACCTAGTTAAGAAAATAAAGTACCTAGTTAAAAATTCAAGTACCTAGTTAAGAAATTCAAGTACCTAGTTCAGTAAATCTTATAATGAAAAATTCTTTCTAAATAAATGAATGAAAAGGCACCAATAAAAGTGTATGATTTTAGCGAAAAGAGCAACTATCAGAACAAACACGAACTTGCACCTCAGTGGCCATTTAGATTATTAATTTGTGGAAGTTCAGGAACAGGGAAAACCAATTTACTCTTGAATTTAATTTATGAATACATCTGTTTCAACCGAATATACTTGTATGCAAAAGATCTTGAAGAAGACAAATATAAAGACCTTATAGACAATTTAAACACTTTGGAATCAAAATGTAAAACGAATATTTTAACCGTAAGTAATGACCTTAATGATATTATCGATGTTGACGACCTAGACCCCCAGTATCAGAACTTGATTATCTTTGATGATTTTGTAACTGAAAAAGATCAGAAGAAAATAGAAGATTTATTCATAAGAGGAAGAAAGAAAAATGCTTCAATTGTTTACTTGTCTCAGAGCTATCATAAAACGCCAAAGGTGGTGAGACTTCAGTGTAATTATTTTGCATTCTTTCAGTGTTCTAATCCAAAAGAAGTAAAATTAATAAGACAAAGCCATGTATCCAGTATAGACAATGAAAAATTTCTCAAACAATTCGAGGCTGCAACCAAGGGCTATGGGTTTTTCTTCATAGATTTAAAAACAAAAGATAAAACCCTGAAGTATAGGAAAAACTTTGAAAAATTTACCGGATAATTTATTTCTATAATAAATGAATAAATTTGGTAGTGTTGGAAAAAAGGTTGCTAACGAATCGAAAGTTACTGACGAAAATGGTAACATTAACCTACACGATAGACGAATTATAAATTTAGGTGATGCGAAAACAGATAAGGATGCTATTAGCTTAAGATCTATGACTGTGATTTTGAATCAATTTAAAGAACAAATAACTGCGGGACAAGTGCAAACCAACCAATATTTTAGCGAAGATATCAACAGATTAACTGCGGTAGATGATTCTCCTGATAATGCATTGATAAGGATCAAAGATAAAGGATTATTTGTAAAACAAACAATTCAAGTTACGGATAAAGAAATTGATGCTAGGGATAAAGTAATCACAAATGTTCAAGACCCTAGAAACAAAAAGGATGCTGTTAATTTAGATACGTTAACAACAAACCTTTTAAAATATGACGAAAAGCTTCATGACCAACAAACCCTTAGCAAAAGTATTGAAACAAAGATTGGTGACCTTAGGAAAATCATTGACAAAAAGGTTCTTGACCTTAGCAAAAGTATTGACAAAAAGGTTCTTGACCTTAGGAAAAATGATTTTGACCAAGAAGCCCATATCAATGGTATTGAAAGAGCAGTCGTAAACATTTTAAAAAGGCTTTTAGAGCAAAAACCTGTTGATCAAGATTTTGTTAAGAAAATAGAAGACTTTATGAAAACTAAACTAATCTAAAGAAATAAAATTTATATGATAAATTAATTTTCTAATAAATGGTTGAAACAATGGAGTATACAGTTTATTTATCAAAGCTTCAGAAAGGAAAGCTGAAGAAATGTTTTGGTGCTAAACAAAAATGTCAGATACGTGTTAGTCATAGTAGGCAAAATGAACGAGAACCAGTAAAGTTACTTTTAAGTAAACGACAAATTGATAAAATTGAAACATGTAAAATGAATAATAAGGGTTGTGACATTGATGTATCATATAAACAGATGAAAGAAGCGATTCAAAAGGGTGGATTACTTCCTTTCCTAATACCGTTAGCAATTACGCTTGGTAAGGCAGCTTTAACAAGTGGTGCTGCTGCTTTGGGTACATTCGCTGGTAAGAAATTGGTGGATAACATAACCAACACAGGTGGAGCGCTTACACTTCCTGGAACACAAAAAGTTGTGGGACGTGGAAGGCCTAAGAAGATAACCGATGATGCCAACACAGGCGGTGCGCTTACACTTCCTGGAACACAAAAAGTTGTAGGACGGGGAAGACCTAGGAAGTCAAAAAACGGGGAAGTCAAAAAAGAAGCAAAAGTAAAGTAGGACCTCTAACCAATTTTGATATTATGGACGCATTAGGGGATATACCACATTTTAGAGGTGTTTTCTCTATAGATACGTTACCTAAACAAATAAATAACCTAGAATGTGGTGTCATTAACTATGATAAACTCGGAATGCCTGGAACTCACTGGGTAGCGTATTGTAATCTACCTAATGAATCCCATGTCGAATTTTTCGATTCTTTCGGTATACCCCCAGGAAAAGAAATAATTAAATATCTTAAAACTTCAAAGAAAAAAACAGCTTATGAAAATCTTGCTGTTCAAAATTTAAATGAATTAAACTGTGGATTTCACTGTATTTCCTACATTCAGCGCAAAATGAAGTTGGTAGCTTTTCGTTTATAAAAATTGTTTTCTAATAAATGGATATTTATTGTATGAAGTGTAAAAAGAAAACTGACACTGAAGCAATGTTTAAGGCAGTGTCACAGAAAAATAATGTTCCAATGCTAAAAGGTAATTGTGTTTTTTGCGGATCAAGGAAAAATCTGTTTTTAAAAAAAACCTCGACGCAGAAAAAGATATTTTAAATACGTATTATTCTAATTATTCAGGTGTTGATGATATTCACAGAAAATTAAAAGAAAATGGAGTGAACGTTTCTAAAGATAAAATAAAAAATGTGTTGCAAAATGAGAATGTATATACCTTACACAAACCTTCTTATCATAACTTTGAAAGGAGACGAGTCTATGTTCACTATGTGGACGAGCAATGGCAAGCTGATTTAGTTGACATGCAGAAATATAAAAAAGTGAATGATAAAACAAATTACATCTTAACTGTAATTGATTGCTTTAGTAAATACGCTTGGTGTGTCCCCTTGAAAGATAAAACGGGTGCTGAAATAATCAAGGCATTCAGTTATATATTTAAAGAAAGAATTCCTAAGAAACTACAAACTGATAAAGGTAAAGAATTTGTAATGAGAAATGTTCAAACATTTTTGAAAAATAATGAAATACACTGGTTTGCATCTGAAAGTGAATTGAAAGCGCAAATTGTTGAACGATTCAATAGAACACTGAAAGAAAAGTTATGGAAATATTTTACTCACAATAACACTAATAAATGGATTGATATTTTACCTTTATTTGTTAGTAATTATAATAACTCTTATCATCGTTCAATACAAATGAAACCCATTGATGGTAGTAAAAAGGTAAATCAGAAAAAGGTTTACAATGCTTTGTTTCCTCCAGCTGATGACTACACAATCACAGGACATTATAAAGTAGGAGATTTAGTCAGAATAAAAAAAGAAAAGAGTATTTTTGATAAAGGATATTTACCTAATTATACGAATGAAGTATTCCAGATAGCAACCATCCGACCTACCATCCCTATTACTTATGAAATATCTGACAAAAGTGGGGAATTAATTCAAGGAGGGTTTTATGAAAAAGAACTTTCAAAATTTATTATGAAATAAAATTACTTGTATATAAATGGATTCAAGACGCTTGAGTGATATGTTATCGGGTATAGTGAAGAACAGAGAAATTCAGAGAAGAAAGGTTCAAGAATATGAGATGGAGAAAGCAGGATTTCGGGAAATGGCTTCAGAATTTAACGCTCCAGTTGTTATGGCACAAAAAGAAAACATGAAGACACAAAAAGATTACACTGAAGCGATCATGAAGAAATTAGAGAAGAATGATGAAAGTTCAAGCAGACGGTTTCAAAGATTAGGTAATGCATTTAAAGCAACTCATCCATACCAGATCACTGCTTCAGAGGAATCGAGTTCAAAGGAATCGAGTAGAGCCCCAACTCCTGCTTTAGAACCAACTCCCACTTTAGGCTCATTATCTGTTGAAATGAATAAAGGTATTACCCAAGAGTTTTTAAATCAGATTAATTCAAAACATGCAGAATCTGGGGGTGGCAATGATCCTTATTTTAAAATGCCTACGTATTACATTAGTAATTCTATGGATATAGAGGAGGCTCTGGATCATTTAACAACTATAAGTAAAAGTTATGGTGGGACAAAGAGTAAAGGTTACTCTAGCCATAATCAAATTATTGAATTTATAAGAGTTTACAAGGATAGGTTAAGAACCATTCAAAATAATGTTGGATTAGTCAAACAACAAGGAACTGGAATATTTATGAACTGCAATGAAATGATTTCAAAATTGTACACTTTAATAGGTAGTAGATTAAACGGGAATACATCTGATGAGGTAAGGAATGAAGCTGTTGATATTTTGGATTCGTTAATGCGAAATAAATTTCTTACGAAGAGAGATTACAATTCAATATATAAAAAATATTTCTAATAAATGGTGTTGTTAAACATTGAAGGTAATGAAAGTATCATTGATATAACATTTAGTCAACCAATCGAATTGAATCGTCATTCAGATTATGAAATAGGTTTGAATCAGTGTACTTTGTGGTATTCGTGGCATAATATTAGTGATAAATTTGGGAATAATACATTTCAATACAGGAAAGATGAAGAGGGGGGGTGGATGAATGTTACTGTTCCTAATGGGATGTATAACGATGATTGTTTGAATTATTTTTTGGGTCAGTATTTTGATACTCCCAAAGATAAATGTCCTATTGTAATTTCATCCAATCCAGCATCTATGAGATTTGTCATCCTATTACAAGAAAAATATGTGTTTAGATTTAATAGTGACTTGTGTCAGATTTTAGGCTTTGAGAAGGATAGTGAGATTTCTAAGAAAATCAATGAAGGTACAAAACTTCCGAATATAACAAGAAGCGTTGATAAAATTCAAATTCACTGCTCTCTTGTAAACAGTTCTATCGTAAACAAAAGTAAATCAGACGTCATTTGGACATTTGTTCCGAATACAGAACCAGGTTGTCAAATTGTTGAAAATCCTAGACAATTAATCTACCTTCCTATTAACACAAAAGACTTTATTTACTCCTTGAGAATGACAATTACTGATCAGTTGGGAAGACCTATTGATTTGAATGGTGATAACGTTGGATACGTACTGCATTTAAGAAAAGCTTAAAGGATTAGTGAAATAAAATTATTTACCTATAAATGTTGATTAATAATAAGCGCTTACTTTATAAAAAGCAGTACGGAAGTGGAATCGGTAGTATATTCAAAAATATTGCCAATTCCCAGTTATTTCAAACGTCAGCAAAACAAATAAAAGATGGAGCATTGTCAATGTATAATAATATTATTAAACCGAGATTCGAGTTGTTGAAAAACAGAGCAATAGAATACGGAAAAGATCTGATTGATGTAAACAGGAAAGAACTCATTGATGTGATTGGAAAGAAGAAATCGATGAAGGATCTTATAGGTACAAATAAGAGATTTTTAAATCAAAAGAGTCAGGACTTGATCAACGCGATAATAACTGGAAGTGGTTTAAAGATTCTGAAATAATTTTTATTGAATAATTTCTTTCTTATATAAATGGCAGTAAATAAAGTTATCAGTCCGCAATGGAACATTTTTGATGAGCCGCTTGTTGATGAAACAGTGGTTAAATATGAATTTAAAGAAATTCGAGAAACAGATGTGAATGTTTCCAATAAACAAGAGTTTGAATTCGTAACGAAGAAATTAGATTCCTGGTTCTATCCAAGTGAAAGTTATCTTGATGTTAGTGTAAGAATTGTAAAAGAGGATGGAACTAACCTAGCTGCAACCGATGTTGCTACTTTAACTAATAATGGATTTAATTTATTCAGTACCGCTGAGTATGTAATAAACGATGAATCGGTTGAAAAAATCAATCATGTTGGTATTACAACTACCGTTACAAAGTTGATTGAATATTCCGATGATTATTCTAGAAGCGCAGCCAGAAATCATTTCTGGTATAAGGATTATAATCAAGGAACAGATATCAACCCTATAATATGTTCATTTACCGCACCTGCAGCAGCAGCAGCAGGAAATGTAAATGTCAGTTCTAAATCTAATCCAAATTATAATAAGGGGTTCGAAAAAAGATATAATAGAACTAAAAACAGCCAATTAGTAAATATGTATTTACCATTGTCAGAGTTGTTTGGATTCTTGAAAGGAAACAAACGATTTTTCAGAGGTGCATCACACAAAATATCTTTAAGAAGAAATGATGATAATAATATGATTATAAGAACTGGAAATACTAATTTCAAAGTAGTCATTGAGTATTTATCATGGAAAATCCCTATCATAGCTCCTAGTATTGAAATGATGAGTGAATTGGAAAAGGGTCTTGCAAAGGATAAAAAGTATAATTTAATGTGGGAAGCATGTAATACTTATAAAAGTGATGTTAGTCAGAATAAGGAGCACACTTGGAAAGTTGTGTCGGAGAGAAATAGTCCTACGAAAATCGTTGTGATGTTACAGAAATATGAAAAGCATAACAATCAATTAATGAATAATATGGTGTTTGATCATATGAATTTAACAGACATCGAACTTAGAATTAATGGGGATAAATATCCTGAAGAACCACTCAAATGTGACTTTAGCGATGAGAAATGTAAATACTCGAATCTTTACAATAGGTTCATACATTTAGGTTATAAACAATTATCGTTTGATACTGGTAGTGTTGTTAGCATAGAAGAATTTAAATCAGTGTATCCACTATTCTGTTTCGATGTTTCCAAACATGAGTCTAATATTTATAATGGAACAACTGCTGATATTGAAATAAGTTTAACATTAAAAGATAATCCACCCGAACGATATAATGTTTACTGTGTTATATATTATGAAAGAAAAGCTACATTAGATATTATTAACAAAAATATGTATGTGAGTTTGTGAGTTTGGATTTTTATTAAATAAAATCAGCCGCTAATAAATGGAGTCGCTAAAGAAAGTCTTGTCAACAATCAAAATGAATAAATACAATGATACAATCAGAAAGGAAGAACTAATTCTAGGATTGAAATATGCTATCGTTAAAATGAGAATGGCCAAGACAAAATATGGTGATAAGTTGGTTGTTGTTATTCATCATAATAACAAAGCCTGTGATTTGTTTATACCACAGAGATATAATGCAATTGCTGATGAGTTACTTCTAAAGAAAAATCTTATTTTGCAGCCTATTATGAGGGTGAATAAGAACTCTGACCAATATGTTGATGTAGAACTGTTTACTCAGTAGAAATGTAAAAAAGTAGTAGGCTAGTTTATATAACTCTGAGCAGTTGTTGATTTAGCAGAATTTCTATTATACTTGGATAAAAAATGAAAAACTGAAAAATTAAAAATCTAAAAAGAAGTAGTAGTTTATATGTATTAAAGGGTAATATTTCCAATTTCTTAGGACCTTTTTGGGGGAAATAAGAAAATCAAAATATCTATTAAAAAGGGGATTATTTGGTAAAAAGGATGTTAAAATTCAAGAAATTGATGTTAAAATGGGGTTTTGAAATTGGGGTGGGGGTGGGGTAGCTCCCGCCTTTCTATACTACTGAGCAGGTTTTCACGAGACAATGAAAGCTTCGGACAGGTGTACAAATCCGCATCAGAGCCAGAAGAGAACATTAGACAAACCTTTCAACAGGCAAATGTGAGTTCAGCTGCCGGCCACCACTAAACCTTTTATCATTTGGTTATCAAGAATTTTTGTCCGGAATGCATCAGAATTCTATGTATGGGAAGATTAGCTCTCAGCAAGCGTGCCTGGTAAAGGAAGAACAAAGATGACAACCGGCTTCCCAACACGTGCTTTCCCATTTGAACTTTGTTATGCGTCACCATCATCAAAGTGCATGTATTCTTTGATGTTTGTGATTTTCTTAATTTCTGAATTGAATTCCCACTAAGTTTCACAAAATGCATCTTTGTTGATGCAAGTGAATTAGTATCCTAATTGCCTTTTTTGAGGCTGATGGATTCAAGGATTGCATGGTATCAGCCAGAGCAGATTGGACCAGCACAGCAATTGTGGTGCAAAATTTGGAACTCAGTTAAAGGACTTGAACCAGCAAGCATTAGTAGTAGTAGCAGCCAAGCAAGTCGGCCAAGTTCACAAGGATCCAGTGATTCAGAGAGTTTACCTTCTTCACAAGTGAAGAATAAATATTTGGGCAATATCAACGATTCTCTTCCCAGTTTTCTAATGAAGAGAAAACATAGTAACAGGAACATCGCCAGTACCACATCAGGTACGTTGTAATGGATTGGATGTCTTCACTAGTACTAGCCCTGCAGTAATCACTGAAACCCAAACCAGGCAACTTTTTTTGGGGACTTGCTTGCGAAAAATGTTTTGCTTGTAGAAAACATTTGTTGCGTTTTTTGCCTTTTCTCCGTAGGTCGGTTAACCGACCTATTTGCCACTATTGCCCGTTTTTTTTGTCTCACCGGTCGGTTCGACTGAGCTCTAAAAAACGGCTTATAAGAAAAATGGCGTCTTCCCGTCGCCGGCGCCTATCTCTCCAATGAGAATTTTAAATTTACGCCAAGGAAATAAAGTACATTTACGCCAAAGAGCGTAGGTCGGTTGGATGGAGCTCCCGCCTCAGTCCACAGGTCGGTTAAGCGACTGGCGAACGGAGCCAAAAAAACGGCTGATAAGAACTCAGGTCAGTCAGGTCGGTTAACCGAAGGAAAGAAAACGGCTTATAGTGGGAAATCTTGTAGGTCGGTTAACTGGATGAAGGCAAAAAACGCAACTATTACCTTCTTAAATTAGGCTACACTTGCAAGCAATAAGGATGGTGCTGGGTGTGCTGGGATGCTGTACCTGTGTTGTATCGCAAATGTTTGATGAATCCAGTTTCTCTGTCCGGAATCCAGTTTTCTAATGATAAATGTTTGTTTCTGATGTTTCTTCCAACAATTCATTCTGTGGAAGAATCTCCAAAGAAGAAACATTCTGCGAAAGTTAATATATAGGCTAGGTGATGCCGTGCAGAAACTTTATCCAAATTTTGTCTTTCACTGGTAGGCTAGACAGTATTCAAAGCAACAGACATCTTTGTTTGGATTTCTATACCCTCCTAGTAGATTATCCCGAGCAACAGTTGGAAGAAGATAAATTATCAAATATTCCTTCAGCCCAAGCTGACTGCGAATCATGTTTGACAGTGCCAAATGGATATGTCAGCTGAAATATCTTAGAGCTATATTCGGCCTGTCTTGGATGCTTCTCGGCAAGGGTCCTCTTCAGGCCTTTCCACTTTTGCTTCTTTGGACTGGATCTGGCGAAGACAAAACCTAAATGTCTGGATCAAATATTGAATTTTTGGGATCCCATCGGAACCTTTGGTCTTGTTTTTAAGAGGACGAGTATTTTAGGAGTAGATGTGTCTCTTGTTTTTATTTATAAAATAAACAAGTTACGCTAATCATAATTTTTTTTTTTTTTATATAAATAAGAAAATACACTTATAGAAATGATAAAGAGGTAAGCTAAATCAAGCTAATGGGCTCATACCCCAGGGATAGGCTATTCTCTTTATTGAATTTTATACAATCGTGAAATGATCTATTTTAATTACTTCTATAATACTACGGTAACTGTTTACTTTTATGTCGTTTTTTTTTGTAAATACCATACATAGGATGGTTCACAGACACACACAATATGAGACACCGCAGAACCTGGCGGAACAGTTGCAGGAGAAATTTACATGACAGTATTTCGTAAACATTTTTTCTTAAACAGAGGAACAGCATTAGAAAGAACTGCTCAATCATTCTATTTCTCTTCCAGTAGCCTAGTGAAAAAAAATATCAAATCACTTAAGCTTGTAATGTATACATACAAAGCTCCATAGCCTGGAGCTGTATTGTATTTGTCTTGGCTGGACTTAGCTCAGTGGTGTCTAGGTAGTCAAGTTCAATACAAAGTCCAAGCAGATCCTTTAATTTTTCTTTTAAGTAAATAAATAAATAAATGTACTTTATTTCCTTAATAGCTTGTATGTACACGCTAGCATTGGAACAATTTATCTATTCGCACAACTAAAAATATAACTTGACTTAGCTAGAATTAAAATACTGCGTGAAATAAGGTAAAAAATATTTCAAATTATGATCAGTCGAGTGTATCGGTGGTCTTTCAAGTCTCTGGGAAGCAGCGTCCCTCTGTCTTTGTCTCGTATTAGGCCTACTATCTGCTGGGGTCTCAAAATCTGGTAGAATGGCACGATGTGCATGTGATGCCAGACACTTACTCCCGAACGCTATTGTCAGCTGATGCCGCCTTTCAGCAAGGGTTGGCAGGTCAAGCTTGACCAAGCCATCCTCGTAAGAAATATAACCAGAGCCGAGAATAATTATAGAATAATGACGCTTTGTTCATTCATTCTGTATATCCCCTTCAGTCTTATTTTTATTTTTCCTGACCCTTAGAAGTGTACATTGAATTAGTATTTGATAGTAGATCATTGCAGTGAGGCTTCTCATTTTCGTCGTTTTCTTTGCTAGAATTTCATTCGGTTTTGGTTTCTGGATGAGAGATGATGTCCTGACTGCTTTAACATATATCTGTATAGATTCTGACCTCGAGATGTTTCAGGGCTTACACATCATCAGGAAGAGCTTATTGGTCAACATGGTGGCTGTCCTTGGATTAGTCCAGAAAGGAAATACTCACCAAGAGAAGTTGGGTAAGTTCTGTTAATAAAGGAAACCTCGTGTTTTCTGAGATTGTCAGTTTCCTAAGTTCCATCACTTGCTTATGATTCTATCCTGGTAAGAAGCAGATCTAACAGCAATATTATGATGAGGAAATATGGTCATGATCTGTCTTTTGCTGGCTGAAATTACGCCAGGATTTTCTGTACCATTACCAGTGACATACAGTTAGGTATTTCGAGTGTATCTGATGAAAAATGGAACAAATGTCATTCTAATCTGAGAAAATCTAAATGCCGGAACGTAATCAGAACACTTCTCTTTAAAAATACATATCAAACCCTCGACATAGTAGTCCTAATCCAGTATCGAGCAAGAACAAAAATAAAAATGAAAGGAGAAGTTGAAAATATTTGCAAGGATGAAATTACTACATACAAAATATCACAAATATTCCATTGCTTTTTATGATCATTCATTATGCTCATGAAAGGAAATTAAGAACCCCGGCATCACCAAACCGCGTCCAGGTGGTGAGCAAAGGGATCAGCCACTTGCGAGTATCAGCCTGAACAAAGCGAATGTATGTGCAGCTTTTTTTATGTTGTACCCTTCTGTGGAAGGAAAATATTTATGACATCAAGGTACACTAAAAGGAGTCAGTTTGAGCAGAAATAGCGTATTTTGAGGCCCCCTTTAAAACAGTCAATCAGTTTTTGTCGACTTTAATGTACCAGGGAAGAGATCACCATCAACCATCCCATTTATATCTAGTGACGGAAGCTCTTGGAGTAGACTAAGTTGGCGAAAGAGGGGACGTAAGGTAGCCTGGAAGGCGATTCCCAGTAAGATCCCCTATCCCAATTTTATTATGGTACTCGGTCTCAAGGTCAATCAGTCATCAATAAATTTATTTCGCCAAATAGCTCACTGATAGAGGAGGCAGTAAGAGTCACAAAGAAACAGTTACACTCAGGATTAAACATGAACAAATTCGTTAAAGCACTGGAAGTGATCTTTTCCTGATAAAATGGTTCGGGAAATATAATTGGGAGAAATAATTGTCCGTTTCAAATACAGAAAATTCAGTGCCTTCAAGCAAATTGCAGCCCTGTAACTTAAAGCATCTGATTGATATCCCCATGTTGATCGACTATGCCTGTTGGAAATGGACACGGACAAATCCTAATGCAGAGTTCGAGGCTGGTGTTCCCGGTTCAGCAGAGATTTTTTGAAGACAATCCCAAAACATTTTTTTTTAGAGATAATCTTTAATTCCCTTAATAGCTCGTACAATTCACTCGCTAGCATTGGATGATGTGTACACGTTCCACCAAAGTCTCATGAATAATGACAAAACAGTTCGAACTATCACTTCCTTCAGTTTGTTACTTGCAGAGCATCAAACCCCTTTGCTCATTGCCGGCCTCTCTATTCTGCAGTTCCGCGACGCCGGGGTTCTCAAATTCCGTCCACGAGCATGACGTATTGTCAGTGGGTAATTAGTAACGGCACTTTTATGGGTGTCGGATATCAACCTGTGAATCCTTCATCCTTCCGAATATTTGAATGCCTTCTCTCTTTTTTGTTATTTTTCTTGCTCGAAATAGTTGCTGTTTTGGATGGTAATATTGAATGCCTGAAATCTTGTCTCCGTAACCGTGGACCAGAACAGACTTCGTATGAAGCATTAGCTGAAGATTTGATGAGGATTAAACGTCCTCTCTTGGATAATGGATACGGACTTTAAATCGACTGTAGGCTACGGTAAATAAATAAGCCGACTTACTTTAAGTGGATAATTGAAATACAAAAATGCCCCTCAGGCGGGGTTTGAACCTATGACCTTCGGCTTTCGATGCCAGTGCTCTACCACGCAGGGTATTAGAACAGTGATCCCGCCGAATCTAAGCAGTTCCCATCGCGATGCCACGGGATGAGATGAATATTGCGTAAAGTTGGAACTTATTTTTATTTCAGACTCCATGAAGAAATAGAGGATTTCTTCGAGTACATGTCTCCAACTCAAGAGGAACATGAAATGCGTGTGGCTGTAGTAGACCGGATAAGAAATGTCATAAACTCTATTTGGCCAGAGGCATCTGTGGAAGTATTTGGAAGTTTTAGAACAGGGCTTTATATGCCTACAAGGTAATTTGTCTTCTCGCCACTTATATGTTTTCGCAATAATCCACCAGTCACGGTATCTGGTTTATTCGGATAAAAAGCAGCCAGTACTCCTCCAGCGGTTATTTTAGTTGCAATCCGCTTCTGCAACCTTGTGGTTCGGAATCGGACAAACGATTAAGGTCAGGTGGCGGCAGACTGGAGTTCTCTATGATGTAATCATTTGTGTTCATTCTAGTCTGTGTTTTCGGTTACATTCAAGCATTATCCCTAGAGCAAAATAACACTAGGGAGTAGCGCCAAGACTTGAAAAAAGTGAAACACATTCGAATAGCAGCGACACTAGCACCACTAGCGATACTGAAACTCAATCTGTCGTGCACCAGCGCTGGCTCGAATAACTTAATATTCTGAACACTGCAAAAAAAAAGTTACAACCTCCCCTGTTTCCTCGATGTTTGCAGACCGCATCTTAGCTTTACTAGAAATTTCTAAATCCGCAAGTTTGTCTCGCATTAAATGCTGCAAACGTAGTGGGCGGCGCTATAAGTATAGCCCGTTTGCAAAGCAAGGAGAGCATAGGTTTTGACGCTACTCCCTAGTTTTATTTTGCTCTGAGTACCTTCTGCCAAAGTTTCATAAACAATGACATATCTGCTTGGTATCCACTTTCTTCAGGTTCTTAATAGCAGAGTCTCTAACCCCTTTACACACCGCTTGTCAGTCTATAAGTTTTTGAAGTCGTTTTGTACACACCCCATCCTTGCGAATGTCCTCTTTTATTATTTTTGCCTCGAAAGTAGTTGGTATTTGAAATTGAAATGTTTGATGATTGAAATCTTATCTGGTTATAAGCATGGACCGCAATAGAGTTGGTATGAAGCAGAGAGTGAAGGTTCGATTAGGGTTGGCGTGTCCAGGTTTTGATACGGACTATAAAGGACCCGTCATGTCTATAAGGCCGATGCAGCCTACCTCCGTAATTGCATTCACTATTCTTAACCCGGGATACCCAAATTTCATATGTTATATTCTAAGCCCGCAAACGATACCTCACTAATCTTTGCACTTGCCACGATTCACTATTTTCATGCGAATCATGCCCCCGATGAGTGTCCGCATATTGATGTGTAAAACTGCTTCGCTGAACTTTGCCGAGTTTTTGCTATCAGTCGATGGACTTGGGAAAAGGCTTAAAACAGCCAAAGCCATGGATAATTTGTTAGAAGCAGAACTTAGTAGTGAGCTCAATAGTTTGTAATATTGGAACATAAGTAGTACTAGTGCGAGGTGTGCTTTAAGGAACATCTTCTCTTGCAGTGATATTGATCTGGTCGTGTTTGGCAAATGGGAAGCTCTACCTCTTCGTACCCTCGAAAAAGCACTTATTGACAAAGGTGTTGCCGATGCACGATCAGTGCGAGTCTTGGACAGGGCGTCTGTAAGTATCACTATCACTTCTTGATGCGGACTGACGGCCAGATTCTGGTGATCGCAGACTGGAGGTCTTGTCAGGATAATTATTCAACGGCGAACAAGGCCGTGTCATTGTTATCTTTCAACATAAGAAACAATAATAAAGACTAAACGGGGACTTTGCCCTGGGTAAAATATCAATCCAGCAACTTCCCCAAAGAGACCAAAATTGGGAGCGTAAGCCTCATTTGCGGCGTAGCCATGGCAACCAGCAACGAGTTCGAAGTTATCAACTGGAGTGTCCAGGGTTAACTGGAGGGTTCCCAGCTTCGTTACGTAAACGTCCGCCGAGGTGAGACCTGATTTGGTAGCGTAGGCCAGACGAGTGGAACTTCGGATGCGGGATGATACTACACCCCTAACGTGTGGTATGGGACGGGAAAAGGCGAACACAACTAACTATATTAAATGGACCATCACTTGTACATAAAAATGTGAATCTATCTGTTGATCTACTCTGAATCACGACAGAGAAGGAAGTCGCGGTAAAATCGCTCGTGTCGTGTCTATGCCTGTGTGCCGTGCGCCGGAAGGAAGGATGTTCCTTTGTCCAGTGGACCCCCCAAACCTGCTGAACGCGCGGTGGAACATTCGTCCTTCCGGAGGAACAAAAACTCTTGCACAACAACGTGCCTAATTTCTGGAATTGAGGTAAGGCCTTCATCAGCGAACAGTCGAACACTGAAGGCGTACTACAGTTCCATTTTAGCCTGTGTAAGCAACGAAAAGAGTTATTGCATCGGACGCGAAAGCTGTTTTTACACCTAAAGCTCGGTGCCCACAGTACGCGGATGTGCATTCGCCTAGGCGAATTCGGCGTCGGCGTCAAGAATCCGCTGAATTTTCCGACGTTATGACGACAAACAGAAGAGTCGGCAGATGCTTTTTCTGCGGTTTTTCGGTTCTTCCTGGCAATGTTTGTTATTAATATTTAACGCATAACGTTTTCAAAATCACAACAGATTAGATCCCAAGTGTTGTCTGTTGAAACTGCGCATCCTTGTGTTATATGTTGTGAAACATGAGACAGTGTACATGATAATTATCTTACATGACATTGAAATCCAGTATCCATTTCAAAATTTATAGGTGCATGACCCAACGTTCCAAGCAAAAGTTCTTACAGATTTGGTTGAGCATTGTTTTTAACATTTTGTTTTTCGTAGGTTCCAATCGTCAAGCTTGAAGATACCAGCACCTCAATTCGTGTCGATATTAGTTTCAATATGAAGAACGGCGTGCTGTCGGCCGGTCTCATACGGAAGTTCAAGGGAATATTTCCTAACTTGGCCCCGTTGGTCCTAGTCCTTAAGCAGTTCCTGTTGCAGCGAGACATGAACGAAGTTTTCACCGGAGGAATAAGCTCATATAGTTTGATACTCATGACAATTAGTTTTCTTCAAGTAAGTTCTTCTTATACTATTATATAACGCCCCCCTTGACTGGAAAACTGAGTTTTGCCAGGTAACGATAATATAATATAGTATATAATTGCAATAATAAGGCTTTCGCCTCTATAAATTTCTCGGGACACTCTACACTGAATTTCAGCCAGGTGATAGTGGACACCTGATTTGAATTGGTTGAAATTTTTGGCATTTACAACACTTTCTGGGAGATTATTCCAATATTCTACTGTTGAGTTTCTGAAGCTCCATTTTATAATATGGTAGCCGAGATGGGTTTCTGGGGTGTGTACAGTGTATTGAGGGTCCGTGGTATCCCGTTTACGCAGACCATCCAAGGGAAAGCTCAGAATAGTTCGTGTATGAAAGATAGATATTTTACTGTAGAAAAAGTAAATTATAATTTAATCGAAGCAATGAAGTGGTCTTAGATAGAAATAAACTGGGACCAGCCTGAGCTGCCCAAACGAACTAAAGCGAAGGTGTTCGAAGATCTTGTTAGACCCTAAACTGACCTTAAATTGACTTGAAGGGACTGTATAATCCACAATACGACCTAACGATAATACCGTCAATCTGACAAGTGTTGCAAGCAATCCGAACCAGAACTGACGGTTTAGCTAGGCCGTACGTCTCTTGTAGGGCTGGACGAAATTAGATTCGAGGCCTATGGCAATATTTCAAGTATGCCTGGAATTTCCCGGAATGTGCTGACCACTCGTTACAACTATCTCAGAAGTCTGTTTTATCTTGAAACAAAAGTCCCTTCTTCTAATAAATCTAAACGTTTTTCGTTGAGAGTATCTAGTTTCATTGGAGAGTATTGAGTCGAGGTACGCGGTATGCATATATGAACACCTCTTCCGAACTTTTCCTACCTTGTTTTTATGGCACTTGCCTTCCGGCCAAGTGCCATATACCGATCGCTTTTCCGTCGGTCGGTCGGTCGGTCGGTCAGTCCGGTGATCGCGAGTTAGGGTACTTCCAGATGTGCTAGGACGATGAAACTTGGCAGGCATATTAGGGGCCCGACCACACTAACTTGGAAATCGTCACTTGCCCGATCCGACCATCGTGGGGGGAGGGAGGGGAGCCGGAATTCGGAATTTAGTGACATGCATAACTTTTGAACGGGTAATCGGATCTTAATGAAACTTGATATTTGGAAAGACACCATGTCTCACATGTCCCAACTCAAGTCCGGACCGAATCCGATGAATGTGGGGGGGGGGGTCGGAGGGGGGAACCGGAAATCATGTTAAACGCTTAGAGTGGAGCGATCGGAATGAAACTTGGTGGGAGGAACAAGCACAACCCCTAGGTACATCATTGACAGAACCGAACCGGATTCGTGCACTGGGGGGAGTTGGAGGGAGGTTCCGGAATTCCGGTCATTAGGAGTTAAGATACTTCCAGGTGGGCTAGGACGATGAAACTTGGCAGGCAAATCAGGGACACGACCAGATTACCCTGGAAACAGTCAGCTTCCCGATCCGACCATCGTGGGGGGGAGTGGAGGGAGGGGGAATCCGGACTCTTGAGGTATGTATAACTTCCGAACGGATGATCGGATCATAATGAAACTTGATATGTAGAAAGACCACATGTCTCGGATATCCCATTTCAAGTCCGGACCGGATCCGATGAAGCTGGGGGGGTCGGAGGGGGGTCCGGAAACCTTGTGACATGCTTGGAGTGGAGCGATCGGAATGAAACTTGGTGGGAAGAACAAGCACAAGCCCTATGTAGATCAGTGACAGAACCGGACAGGATTCGGGTATTGTGGGGAGTTAGGGGGGGGTCCGGAATTCTGGTGATCGCAAGTTAAGGTACTTCCAGACATGCTAGGACGATGAAACTTGGCTTGAAAATTAGAAACTTGACATGATTGGCTAAGAAATAGTTTATTCCCAGATCCGACCATCCCTTAAAGTACTAATGCTAACCGCAAAGTACAAAAAATACTTTTAAGCAATATATACATTTTCGTTATCCCTATGAGCCCATGATCATTTTTGCCTCAAGGGTTTTGCTTACAAATGAATTCCTTAAAGTACAAACAATACTTTTTGAGTAAAATATACATTTTCGTGCTCCTGGTGATCATCTTTTTTGCTTCGAGAGTTTTGATTACAGATGATTTTCTAGTGCCCTTAAAGTGCGCACAGCCAAATGCATAGCCAAACGATACAGTCTCGTGATTTCCAAGGACCCATGATCATTCTTATCTCAAGGGTTTTGCTTACAAATGATCAAAAGAAACCCACGAATTGACGAATTCCTACTTTCATCCTCTGACCCAGCCTTGCAAGTGCCATATGAGCTTCCAGCTCTTGTTATTTCTTGCTTAGAAAACAGTCAAATGAAAAAGGAAAATAACAAACTTGATACCAGTAAACAGCCAACTGTTTGCCGAAAAATGTCATTTTACTTTAATTTTAAAGATGCTTCTTCTTCCAAATGGTTGAGTTGAACAATCGAGCAGCAAGGAAAAGATATTTGGATAGAGGCGGTCTGTTAGTGTGATTGCTATCTGATGAAATTACGCGCCGATAAATAATCTTCTTCCGTCTACTTGATCTTGCGTGGCGTCACCTAGAGCGTGTTCCACCGTACTTACCGTAGTTACTACGCTAGTCACCGTAGTTACTACGCTAGGCTGGAACGCTTTTTTCTTGTTTCCGTCAAATGTCAGGCTGCGGGCTGATCGGACCAATCACGTTATAGAGATGCGTAGTTACTACGCTTACTACGCTCCCGAGCGTGGTAAGCAGTAGTTACTATTAGTTACTATTTTGAGAAGGTTGGATCGGTCAGCGTAGTAACTTTTCGTGAGGCTGGAACGGAAATAGTAACTAATAGTTACTATTGGTAGAGGGATGGAACACGCTCCAAGTGACAAAAAAGCTGAACCGCCGAAAAAGCATCTGTTGACTCTCCCGATGTCGTGACGACAAACAAAAAAGTCGGCTGATGTTTTTTCGCGGTTTTTCGGCTTTTCCTGGAAATGCTCGTTTAATGCATAACTATTTCAGAATCACAACAGATTACGACCCAAGTGGTGTCTCTGCGCTTCCTTGTGTTATCTGTTACGAAACTTCTAACAGTGAACCACTCTTCATAAATACGAGGATTAAAGCCAAGTTGACCGTTCATTCATAGTGAAAGAAACAAAAACGAGATTTTTCGTGGGTTTGGATATCTCGGTTTATCGATCCTTAGAGGGATAATTAGTTGATCAATGAAAACTCTCGTTTTTGTTTCATTCATATATTCTCGTGATAAAGTTATCGTTATTTGTGTGTGTATTTTTTGTTTTTGTTCAGTTATTAAGGCTAGTATTTTTTTTTCTATAAAAATCATTTATTAATAAAAGTGCCATTTTTTATGCCACTGGTATGTCTGGCACTTTCTTTAAATCTGGTTCTGTTTCCGTTGCAATAAAATTTTACCTTCACTACTGAATGGAGACCTTTAAATGTTTTTCTTCTTTTTTAGTTGCATCCACATCCCGAGGTAGCTCACAGAAAAGGGGCAAACTTGGGAGTCTTGCTAATTCAGTTCCTGGAGCTCTACGGTAGGCATTACAACTACTACAAAACTGGAATCCGAATAACTAACGGCGGTGCCTACGTTACTAAAGACGAGGTAAGCTCGCTATTTAAAGCGATAATCGCAGTAGTTTATATTCCAATATTCTAAAATAAGTGACTGGGGATTACAAACCAAAGAAATGTTTGGCGTTAAGGTTTAACCGAAAAAGGCTGAGATAGGACAGTCTAGTTACCCATCACTTAATCTTTTAAATAGGCTTGAAGACCCGATGAAAATTCATTACTTCGTTGCTCCGCACTTCGCGAATAATCGATTTTCGAATAGTGTGGGCTTTCCCTGTCGGATTTGTGGTAGCTCTGTGCGCATGTACCTGCATTGTATGCTTGATGAAAAAAATTTACGAAATTTGTGTTCGGGCACTAAGCAGTCGTCACAAAGCTCACCACTGGCCCCTGAAAATCCAATCCAAAAATGTAGAGCCACTGGGTCCAACGTTGCGTCGGTCCCTTTCGGCCGTTCTTTTGGGCAGGGCAGACCTCCACTGTAGCCGCTTCTACTGGTAGATTTCCTTCTCCAAGATGAAACTGACTAGGGCATTGTAGATCTGGTACTCGGTCTTCTTCGGTCTTTGTGGTGAGATTAAAATTTTCCGCGTCATAGTAGAATTTGCGTTGTGGGGACGGCCGTAGATGTTCTGAACGTCACTACTAGAGCAGATAGTGGGAAATAAAAAAATCATCTTGTCAGAATCCAAATAATTAAGTGTATTCAGTTAAATGATACAAAAATAAGTTGGCTTTTCAGTTGTTGAATCTTGACCGGACAAAACCAACGAACACAGTGACACGGTGTCCAGCAGTTATAAAGACGCACAAACTGCCAGTGAGACTAGCCAAAGTGATCTAGCACAGGACAATGAATGTCGTCGAAGCCCCAAGTTTCTCCAAGTTTTGAGTACAAATGTCGACTCTTTGCCCAATAAATTGACGGAGTTACGGGTCTTGGCTGCACAAAACAACTTTGATGTGATTAGTATTACCGAAATTAAGCCGAAGTACACGAGCAACCCCTTGGACGAAGCCCACATTGGTATTGCTGGATATTCCCTGTTCACAAACTTGCAAGATAACCCCAGAAGAGGAATCGCTGTTTATGTGAAGGCCACCACTTCGGTAAGCAGAATCTGTATTAATAAAGCTTTAGACTGGGTGGAACTTATAGCTCTTGAAATTGTGCTACCCCGGGAAACTCTAGTTTTAGCCACATTCTACAGAAGCCCAAGCTGCCCGAACCCAATAGAGTCTGAACTAGTAATATGTGAAGCCCTGCAGTCCCTACTAGATAAGAAACCAAAGAACCTTCTAGTTCTGGGAGACTTCAACCTCCCACATGTAAGTTGGGTTGATGGCCTAGGGTACACTTCCCAATGCCACGAAGGTCATGCAACGAATTCACCTCTTCTCAACTACCTAGCAGAGAACACGCTATATCAGTTTATCGAATCACCAACACGGTTCAGAGATGGACAAACTCCCTCACTACTCGACTTGGTAATCACCGACGATCCAGAGCAGATCCTAAGTATCGATCACCTACCACCGATTGGAGCAAGCGACCACGTCTGTCTCCTCACAACTCTCCAACTATCACCACCATCGTCTGACCATATTTGCAGAAGGTTCACCGACTATGAGAAAATACGAGAAGAGTTAAGGGGAATGCATAACTGGGAAGCACTATTTGAGGATAAGACAACCAACGACAGCTGGAACCTATTCAAGGAAATAATGCTAAAGCATGAGGAGAAATACACAACCATCTCTTATGTGAAGAGACCACACACCCTACCCTACCTGACAAAGGCCATCAAACGAGAAATGAATAGAAAGAAAAAGTATTGGACAAAATATAGGCAAACAAACTCCCAAGATCAACTCCAAAAATTCAGAAGAGCAAGAAATAGACTGAGGAAGCTGACACGAAATTCCATCAAAAAGCATGAAGATATTATCGCTGCAGAAACCAAAAGTAATCCAAAGAAGTTCTGGAACTATGCATCCTCGGCGAAACCTGGGCGGCACTCTATCCCCTACCTCACTACAACATCTGGCAAGATCACAGACTATGGAGAGATAGCAGAAACCCTAAACAGACAGTATTCCTCAGTTTACACTGTAGAAAACTGTACAAACGTCGCAGAACCCCCAGAATACCCAGTCAAAGTACCTATGCCAATGGTGGTCATTTGTCAATCTGATGTCCAAAAGAGACTGAAAAAACTTGACCCTTCGAAGTCGAAAGGACCAGACGGTATACACCCCAGACTACTCAAGGAAACCGCAGAAGCTATATCCTTACCTCTAACGCTGATCTTCAGAAAATCGCTAGAAGAAAAAGTTGTCCCCTCCGACTGGAAGAAAGCTACTGTCATTCCGGTACACAAAAAAGGCCCCAAAGACAAAGCTGAAAACTATAGGCCAATAAGTCTAACATCAGTGTCTTCGAAGATCCTCGAGGGAATTGTAAATGATGCAATCACCAAACATCTGATGGAGAACAATATCATGTCCCCAAACCAACATGGTTTCCGAACTGGCCATTCCACGGACTCAAACCTCATACAGTCATACGAGGAAGTCACCAAGCTACTCGAAAAGGGAATATCTGTGGATGTGATCCTGTTAGATCAAGCGAAGGCATTCGACAAAGTCGCACACCTAAGGTTAAAAAGAAAGCTCCAAGCTTGTCACATCCACCCGGACATCATTGAATGGATTGCAGACTTCCTAGCAGAGCGAATCCAAAGAGTTGCTGTTACGAACGACAAAGGAATCCGTGTACTTTCATCACCTGTACCTGTGTTGAGTGGAGTTCCCCAGGGAACTGTGCTCGGGCCAACACTCTTCAACATCTATATCAATGATGCCCCTCAATCGCTTCGAAACCTTCTCACACTCTACGCAGACGACTCCAAGCTTATCGGAGCAGCATCATCGTCAAGAGAGGTTGACTCAATCCAAGCGGACCTCGATAGGCTAAATGACTGGGCGAAACAATGGCTACTGGAGTTTAACTCAAGCAAATGTAAGGTCATGCACTTTGGCAACAAAAACACAAAACATACCTATACCATGCTAAACCCAATCACTAGCCAAAGAGAACCCCTAGCCGCAGTCACAGAGGAAAGGGACCTGGGAGTAATAGTTGACCACCAGCTAAAGTTTCACAGCCACACTGAAAAGATTGTCGCTAGTGCGAATCGAGCTTTAGGGATAATCAAACGAACATTCACAACGAGATCCCCAAGAACGATCACTAAGCTCTATAAGGGCCTTGTCAGGCCAAGGCTAGAAACTGGCATGTCCATTGCATCCCCCTTCTACAAAGGAGACAAGGACATGATTGAAAAGGTACAACGCAGAGCAACAAAGATTGTAGATGGCTGCCAACATCTTCCTTATCAGATGAGATTGCGAACCCTGAACCTATGCAGCATGACCTACCGAAGAAAAAGGGGAGACATGATTCACACCTATAAACTCATCAAAAACAATCCAATCCATGACCTCTTCATCATCGATTCAGCACAGCGAACAAGAGGTCATTCCAAGAAAATCACGAAGCTCAACGCCCAGAAGAGGGAACGCCACCATTTTCTTACCAACCGGGTTGTTGATCTGTGGAACTCCCTAAGCGAAGACACCGTATCCAGCAAGACCATCGAAGAGTTCAAAGTCTCCCTTGACAAGGAGTGGAGCAAGAAGCCATGGAGACTGGAATGGGACGCCCTGGAGTCCCAGACCAGAGCATAAGGTCAAGTGAATCTACCAACCCAACAACCAACAGAATTTCCGAAGTTATCCACGTGGCAATTTTCCGAAGAAGTGATGAGCAATGCTACAGGATGGAAAATCCTTCAATTGCTCCAAGCTGCAATTTAAGGTATTTAAGGTATTTTTTGATAGACGGTAAGAGCACAAGGCCCAGGTGAGCCATTTTTAAGTTCGTATCGGATTAGGCCACCGTGGGGAAGGTTGAGGGGGGGACGGGTCCCAGATATCTCCTGGCACGCTGAAGTGCCAAACTGACAGGGGGCGGGGGCCCTAGATTGTGCTTCAGTTAGAATTCAGTTCAATTCAATTCACTTTATTTTTCCAAAAAAATCTTCCTTAAGAAAAAAAGCATCGGAAATGTCACATAGTCACACATATACACTAATATGCGGGTACATATCATTTTTTGTTAATTTACATAATACTTTGTACAATTCAAACACTGTTTAGTTTCACAAAAGCTTTCATCAACAAAATGATACAACACATATAATATATACAATTTACTCGTGTTAAAATGTCAATTGGTCAATTCAATCAGAATTTTTCGCGAGATCTTTGTGGTACAAGGGAACAATGGTAATGTCAAAAATAAAAGCTAGGATTTTCAACCATAAATAAAACAATGCATGAGTTAAAAAGCAGTAAAGTATTTAAAATCAAACTGAGTTAAAATGATAGGTAAAATATGGACTATATAATCCGACCTCTCTGGGTGGTTGTCCCTGTGAAATTCAGGAAAACGCATTAAAGGAACAGTAAACTTGACTACTCAACTTTCGGCCATCGAATCGCCCGGGGGGCTTAGATAAATATACAGGGTCTTATTGTCGACAGCCCCCCCCCCTTCTTTGTTATCTCGAACCCCCTCCTTAGTGTTCCCAAAGCTAGCTGGCAGGCCCTTGCCCCTTATGCACTGTAATTATACACTTATGTACTGTAAAAGTTCCTAGTCGCGGCACACAAACCTTTTGCTTTTGCAAACCTTTTGCTCAAAAGTCGAATTCTCGGAAACTGCCCGGAAACTGCAATGGTCGTAACGAGAATTTTTCTTACTCTCAATATCGACTCAGGGTACATTCTTGATATGTTAGCTAGCTCCCCGAGTCAAGTTTGGGTCAAGTTTTCTGTTCCTTTAAGCATGCTAGAAAGATGAAACTTAACAGGTGTGGCTTTAGAAAAAATATCAGGCATGAAACATTCTGCAAATATTCCCAAGGATGAACCAGAGATGGGCGAATCCGATCATGGGAGGATTCGAATCTAAATCTGAATACAGGGCTAGGTACGAATCCGATTCTGAATCCACCCTTTGATGCTGAGGATTGAATCCGGATTCGAATCTGACCTTCATAAAAATCAAATCATGTAAACCTCATAGGTTGCAGTTTAAAAATCAGAGTTGACAAAACAGCACTGATGCAGCCTAAGGTAAATGAGACACTTAATTGACCATTAAACCATATTTCTGGTTTTTTCAAGTGTGCTTGTTATAGTGTGGGTTTCCTCTCGGCAATGCCTTAAGCAGTGTATAAAATTGGGAAAATATATGAACTGGAGCGGATTCGTAAGATTCAAGGTTTGGAATCCGAGTCCGAATCCGAATCCAGCCTGACGAGCAGAAGATTTGGACCCGGACTCGAATCTGGCCAAAAGGAAGAATCCTGGATTCGAATCCGGATTCGGATTCGCCCGTCTCTATATAGTATGAACTTATTCCATGCTGATATTCGAAACCCGACTATTACATTGCTAATTATCCAGTGATGATCATTGAAGGAAGTTACGAATTACGTCCGTACATAGCAACCAATGTTGAGCAAGAACAGACGTAAAAATGGGTAGAGACAGAGAATATTGGGAATGATGAACAACATTCTCGGACTGAAAACTCACAACTATATTACATTGTTAATTACCCAGTGATGGTGCATGATTCTCATTAAACGAAATTACGAAGCGCGTCCAGGTGGTAAGTAAAGGGGTTAGGCACTTGCGAGTTGCAACCTGAGGGAATTGAATGGATGTGCGTTGTGCACGAGATGCGGAGAGAAGTCGGTTTTACGAAGAAACAGCGTATGAGTATGAGTTTAGGATTTCGAATGTTGGCTTTGTAAACCAGTAGTTAACACACCAAGATAATTAATACAGACTGGAAATAGTCTAACATAAATTCATTAAAAACACGCACAAGAGGAGACTAACTCATTGTTGATAGCATGACGAAATTTAGGAACAAAGTTATTACTGTATCGTTCAGTACGGTAGGAACGGGGTTGCAGATTATCGAGATGCTCTTAACTTAAGTGCCAGATGTCAACGATCTTCCTAGTTTCTTGCCGGCTTGACTTTCTCGTTGCCTTCAGGTTCAACGGCAGTTAAATGATGGACAATCCCCCTCAATCTTGTGCATTGAGGACCCCCTCCTACCTGGCAACGATATTGGGCGCAGCTCCTACGGTGCCCTCTATGTACGGGAGGCATTTCGCTATGCGTATATCGTACTCACGACGGCAGTTGGACCAACATCTACCACATTTGTGGATTCGAGTAGTCCACAAAGGTAAGAGCGGATTACATCTGTTTTATCCATATTTTTCTCTGTTTATACCGCTTGGTTAGTGTTTTATCTGATTTTCGGTTTAAAGGAACAGTAAACTTGACTACGTAAGTTTCGGCCATCGAATCGCCCGGGGGAGCTTAGATAAATATACAGGGTCTTATTATCGACAGGCCCCCCCCCCTTCTTTGTTATGTAGAACCGTCTCGAACCCCCTCCTTAGTGTTCCCAAAGCTAGCTGGCAGGCCCTTGCCCTTTATGCACTGTACTTATGCACTTATGTACTGTAAAAGTTCGCCTTTTTACGTGTAGACTACAGACAAACGACCTCCCCGACAAGACGGCCTGGGCTCGATTCCTAAAAAGTCGAATTCTCGGAAACTGCCCGGAAACTGCAATGGAATTTTTCTTACTCTCAATATCGACTCAGGGTACATTCTTGATATGTTAGCTAGCTCCCCGAGTCAAGTTTGAGTCAAGTTTTCTGTTCCTTCAACAAGTCCGTAGTCAAGGTCTCATGATTTTATTTGTTGACACTAAGAAGATCCCTCGACTCCTCCCCCTTTTCAAGTTTCTACAGTTCCCGCTAGGTGACTGACAGTTAGATAAAAATATGCATGCTGTTCTGCGCGGACGAGAGGGATTGTTCGGATTTTTTTTATTTTTTTTTTAAGAAGGAAAGAACAGAGAGAAAAGTAATAAATCTCGCTGAAAAGTTTTTAAGGCTAAGCTGAGCAGGCTGCATTGTTGGGAAAAGTTGATTGTAAATAATGTGGGACTTCATATCTATCTATATTTTAACTTAGGCTCTGGGATAACTGTTCAGAATTCGTCAGCTAACATAACATAGGTTTGTAGAGGCCATGTGCCTTATTTTTGCATTATATTATTATTATTATTATTATAGCCTATTCAGTTTGCAGTAAATCTCGCTTAGCTACGAAATGAACCTATTACCAAGAACAAATAACGAGACAGAAATGCTGTCTCCCTATCTCGGTCATACAAACATGCTGAGTCGAGTAAAATGCGGCGACGCAAACGAGCGGTGGTTACTAGCTTCGCGCCACATCATGTTTCGTTACCTCTACAAATAGCTGAATCGCTGTTAATTCGCTAAAGAGGAAATCTAGAAGTAAACGCCGATTGGTTCTGTGGACGCGCTCCAGAGCGGGTCAGCGCGCGGAGTACGCCTCCTGCTAACCTCTTTCTATATTTCTTGTGCAATAAGCAACGGTGAAGCCGGAAGAGGAGTAAACGGGTATCAACATCAGCTCAAAGCTAGAGTAAATACCTCTAGGGTCCGCTCAGATTTGTCGGGGTTTTCATAGTCGCTGCATGCGACTAAAGACTTAAGTTCTTTCTGATTATTTGTTCTTGCTATTACTAAGTAAAGAGAGAGGAGTAGATCTTTTCAAGTAGCTTACAACTTTTTTGAGATTTCCCGATTCCTGACGCAATGACATTCTTTCTCTTTTAGTATCTTGGGACGGATCATTCGAGTAACGGATGACGTCATCGACTACCGGGAGTGGGTCCGCTCCCAGTTTCCTGCCACCTCCCCCCTATCTCAGAGTCCAGTAAGTGACGAACACGAGGACGCAAGCAGTAGTGACCAGAGCTCGCCCCCCAGCAAGCACAGGCATGTCAAATTGGCAGCTGAGTCCCGTGAGGCGATGGGCCCTCCCTCAGTAAGTGTACTCTCTGTTTTGCGCAGCTTACGGTAATCAAGAATTTTCCTACCTGGGTAGGGTCTCTGTCCCTGACTTCCATAAAACAACATGTTGGGCTGAAAAATGCAAGATGAGCTGAGGTCTGCACTGTCAGAAGTTTCATAACAGATAACACAAGGATGCGCGGTTTCAACAAATAACACTTGGAATGTTGTCTGTTATGATTTTCAAAGTTTGCGCGTTAAAGCGTAGACAACAAGAGCCGAAACACCGCCGGAAAAACATCTACCGACTTTTTTGTTTGTCATCACGGTATCGGAAAAGTAGCAGATGTTGTTTCGGTGGTTTTTCGACTGTTCCTGGCAGTGCTTGTTATGAAGGAATGAATGAATTTAATTCCCAAAAAAGCCCGTGGGGCCATGTATAACGTTTAATGCATAATATTTGCAAAATCAAAACAGATGCCATTCCAAGTGTTATCCGTCGAAACTGCGCTTCCTTGTCTTATCTATTGTAAAACTACTAACAGCGTGGCTATAGTCGCAGTTGATCTCAGATAAGCCCAGGGGTAGGCAAAAGCACGGTTGATCGAATCGTTTCTTCTCTGACCTCGATTTTGCTTTCGCTTTAAGGCGTTTTTTAGCGGTTCAACGTTGAGCCAGCGTTGATCAACAGTGCGTTCTAGCGACCAACAGAAACTTCTGTGGCCAACATTGTTGGTCAGTTTGTGGGGTAAACAGCTGGATTTCTCGAACAGAGCGTTCTGGCGAAGATTCGCCTCTGTTGATCAACAGGGACGTTTTGGCGGTCAAGAGTAGTTTGTTGGTCAACACTGTTGATAAACAGAAGAACCCCCCAAAAACGCAATGGACAATTCCGATTATTATTTTTTGTTGTCTAGCACCAGTAACTGAAAATATAAAGAATCACTTTTCGTAGAGGTTACAATGTATACATTGACGGACCGACAAGACAAAACCCCTATACATAGAAACTACAATAATTACAATTGCCATGTATTCAATTCAATTCAGTACTTTTATTCCAGTGACAAAGACCATAATTAATCAAACTACAAATATAAGAAAAGGAACAATCACACATATAACCGTTCTCGATGGGCTCATACAAATTCAACCTAACTGGAAGCGACAAACGCAATAGCGGAGAACTAAGCGCTAAAATCAATGGGTTTTCAGATGCTAAAAGCCTTTCTCGCAGAGACATTTTATTAGCGTAATGCAGTTGATAGAAATTCAAAACACAAGTGTCAGCGCATAGCTCTGTAGCACTGCAGAAACGTGGTATTCCATGAAGGAACCTTATCGTATCGTTGTATGCAACACGAAGCTCGCGGATTCCATTCTTAGTGTAGCTATGTACAAGTGGGAGACCAAAAATACTAGTACAGTACGAACGAAACAGAAAAGTTTTTAACGTCAGACGAGCAATGACTGAACTTTCGTAGTAACACGTTACCTCGGAGGTAAACAGAGCGGAGTGTGTGACGGACGTGTGCGTCATCAAGTAGGTGTTCATTAAAAATGAACCCAAGGTACCGAAATTCTTTTACGAAAGTAAGCTCGGTTCCGCATATGTTTTACTGGGGGGATAATAGGCGACATTGATCCACGGGGCCGGAAACATAGATATTGTGTTTGATGTGGTGTGGAGTTAAAAAAGGATTGGCTCCGCTCCCGGTTGAAAAATGCATAATCGACGGACAGGACTGACTAAGAAAATTTGCTCCTTTTGGGGTATTCGCTCTCGCCGCATGGTGACATGGCCGCACCGAGGTTTTACATCCTGCAGAAGGTACGAGTAGACTTGCAATTTTCCGGTACGCTACTGTTTTAGAATAGAATAGAATAGTGATTTATTCGCTCACACTTTCACGGTAACAAAACCAAAATTGGTGAGTACTGTCATACACAAATTCGTCAGTATAACATATACATTTAAAAATACGTACAATGGTCAAAGGCTATTTAAAATTTCCACAATCTTTGGTATAAAGCTATTTTGGTAACGGCTGTGTTTGGCCGCTACTGGTTGGAATATTGCGACCTTCGTAGAGACTGCTCGCTCTCGCATTTCCCTTACATTGTTGTATGGGGGAGGGAGAAACTCATTGTAGATGGGGTGCGAAGAGCCCCCCGCCCCCACCGTTTTACTAACAACCCCCCTTTTCTAGACACGGCCGTTGAGTCGACCACAATCTACAGCTGAAATGCACCGCTCATTATCCGCGAGCCAACTGAGGTCCGCGGACGAAGCACCGGCCTCTATGCCCCGCAACTCCTCAGAGAGGTCTCTCCCTGCCTGGGCTGCAAACAACCTCCTCTCCCCCAACAGTTTCCCTCCCCTTGGTGCCCCAGGGCAAAACGAGGGCAGGGACAGACAAAGGGAGCAGGACTACCAACACCAATCCAGGACATCTGGGCAACATATCCAGGAAAGGGATATGGGGAGTAGGAGGAGCAATTGGAGAACGCCTGAATCTGCCGTTCATTCAGGTAGGCTGTTTTCCTTGGTTTTCCTTTGAGGAGGAGCGACCGTCTTCTCCAGTGACTCATCAAGAAGGTTGGGAAATTTGATTAAATATATAATGTTGAATATATGTTTGTATCTCATATATAAAGCCGAGCGGCCAGCGAATCGCCGGACGCGTTTATATTTATAAACCGTTCTAGGGACAATCACGTAGGTTTGAAAGGGAAAATATGAAATTCTCATGTAATTAGACGACGTCACGATCCTCAGATAATCGGCTGAGATTTAGTCGAAACCTTATTTGAACGTCTCCTAACAGAGAATGGTCGCTGAAGAAAACACATACCAGACAACGTCTACTGCATAATACATCCTGACAATGTTTATTTTACATCCAGCTTATCATGTTAAGTTGAATTTAAAATAGTTGTTTTTGATTGCCATCTGTTTCTTTCAAATTTTCATGTTTTGCTAACCGCACTTAATTTTACCCAGTAGATGGTGTTCAGACGTAAAATACTAGTTGCCTTTAATACTCTATATGAATAAATCCAAAACACGCCAGTGATCCTCAGGTAGAAGGAGTAAACGTTTCCGTAAAGATTCAAACTCAACGACTCAAATCCTGCGTCAAACAATCACGGCGCTCTTTGGGAGCAGCTGTGACACCGTTTCTTTCTTTCTTCCGCTGGTACCCGGAGATTTAGCATCGGCAAGGAGAGATAGTCATAAAGCGTATTGCTTCCTGGTTCTAGTTCTTTCAAATGTTGCATGTTTTGCTAAGCGGCACGTGATTTGACCCAGTAGATGGCGTTTATTATACCCCAATAGCGTGTTTAAAAAATTAAGAATAAATCAGCAAATCAAATTCACAACAGTTTGTTTGTGCCAAAAGGAAGCTGAAACAGTTGGCTTTTAGCTGATATCTAGTTTATTATTTGTCCTTTCCTTTGTATTGTTTTATAAGCAAGAAACAAAACCACTGTAGTGAAACATTTAGAGAAGTGTTCGAATAAGCATACCTCTACTGTAATTGCACAGATCCTTTGCCTTGCAAACTCTCCTGTGGAAATGTAGCTTCGTGAGCACGAAAATCCCTTCGAAAAAATCATGGGCGGAATGCCCAAGCCCATTCTCGCAGCCGCTATTGTTGACGTTTTAGCTTCACCTTCTCAAATACCGCTTTCTTTTTGCTGTCATCAAATCCCTCTATGCTTTCAAGTTTCATCTTTAATGGATGCCATGTTTTGTGTCCTAACTTCTTTGACTAATTTGTTTCGTTTTCGACATTATTATTCGATTTGTCAGCTTTAAGTTTATCTAATTGCTACAAAAAAGCAATCACGCCCCTGTCACATCACACTTTTTTCTCCCTTTGGTCCAATAGTTTTTTTTTCCCGGTTTTTCTGAAGTTTTAAGATTAGTCTTGAGTATTTTGGCAGCGTTTTTTGCTGTCCTTTGGTCATTTCATTCAGTTTTTATGTGATAAATTTAACTCCTTAAAGTACAAATCACAGTCGATACAGTCCCTATTCGAATATTCTAACATACGCGAGACTCCTTTTAAACTCTGCTGAGTTTCTTAAATTACAAAACCGTTCCGGCTGTTTTAGCCTCTCTCGGCCCCCTTGGTTTGGTTAGAAACACGGAAAAACTTGCATAACCGCTATTTTTTACCAATGATCCTCGGAAGAAAAAAGAGTGAGCCTGATCCGCCTCGAAAAAAAAAAATCACGAAAAATCAAAAAATTAAGGTAGTGCCGTTATGCTGGACAAATTAGACGTTCGGAATCCTGAAATAAGAACAGATGGAACGATGGGAATCGAATGTCATACCAGTGGATTCGCTGGCTTACCTTAGTTTACCGATGGTGAATTCGGGAGATCGGTCAGGAGACCAGAATACTTTTGATCAAACACTTGAAACAAGATTGCCATGGTTCCACTTTGGCAATTAAGTTGCGTTTCAACCGCCTTGTTCTCGCCACGATTTTTAACTCGGTGGCCCTGCCCCAAATTTTATACATCGCACCTTTCTGGCAAACGTTAACTAACACAAAAAGAAACCAATTCGGTCTGTTTATTTTCGTTTCTGTAAGTACATGCTCCACCTTCGTCCCTCAGCCCGAAATAGTAAAATAGTCACAGCTTACGATATTTCTGAACCGCTTACAGCAGTTGACAGTGTAAACAGAGATTCAGCAATAATGTTAATCATGAATGGAAGAGAATTCTTTTACAGTAGGTTAGTTCCATGTGTAGGTAATGTTGTCATAGTCTTTTTGTTTTTTCCTCGTATTCGCAGAACCGAATAGCCTATGTATGTACGTTTTGTACAAAATATATTTTAAATCAGTTTTCGTGAACATGTTGCTTACGTTTTATTCATTAATTACTTAACTATTTTTGGTCTCGCCTATGTAAGATTGAAGTCTAAGAATGCAAAGGGTACCTTGGGAGACGCCGTTGCCCCCCCTTAGATTTCGAGAAATGACGCCTGTGCAATCCTCTTGAACCTTGCAGGTTTGTTCTTCTCAGTGCACCTTGACGAAAACCCCTGCCAAGAAGGGCCGAAATATTGCTGGAATAAATTTTAGCTTACGTATCAGTTTAGCGCCATTGAGCATGATTTGCAGTCAACTTGGGCTGAAGGAATACTTAAAACACAACTCTTACTAGAAATGCTCGTTTCACGAGGTTCTTAACTAGGTATTCTAATTGAGATATTCTTTAAGTTTAACTGAAAAGGCAGCTTATTTTTACACCTAAGATTTGAATACACTGAAACACTTTGCCCCGTCTAAGGATTTCGCATTTTTGCATCGGAGTCTCTAGTAATGACGTTCAGAATGTGCGCTGCTTGCACGACAACCGAACATTCATCAAGACGCGGAGATTTTGAATTCGAAAACAAGCCTGCTTTCGCAGTAAAGCTGATTAGCGCCGGCTTATTTTTTGGCAACGGCTTACCTTTATTAGTTGGTAAATATTTCAAGCATAGAGGGACAGGCGCATAGAGGTACCACAAATCCGAAAGTTCATTCGATGAAATCCGTTATCTGTGGACAGCGGACAAACGGAGTAACGCATTTTTATCGGGTTTTCAGGCCTATTTAGGTGAATACATGATGTGTAACTAGACTACCGGGTCTTATCCCTTTTCAGCTAAACTTTAAGAATTAACAATAATAGCATAGCACTGCAGAGAATATGCTGCAATGATATGCCCTCGCGAATTTGAAGATACCGTTGAAAAATCGTGTGCCCTTGCTTGGCGGCAAAACTTGCAGTACTCCGAATTTGTTCGTCTGACAGCCAAAGTAGACCTGACTTCCTGACACATCTGATTCATCTTGAATTAACATCTGTAATTTACACACTCTTATTGCTAATGGATGAATGAATGCATTTTTTTTTATGTTTTAATGTTGCATGCCTGGCCCGTGTTACTGATGCTGGTTAAATGGGTTTTATATTGCATATAGAATTGGTAGATCCAGTGCTGACTATATTTGCCTTTCATTGGAGATGATTTGTGGTGACGTGAACACGTTCAGAATGTTGCAGTGTCAAGTCGGACCTTTTTTTCTTCCTCTGCACTTGACTATAAATTATTGAAGGTGGCTAATAAGCTTATAATGATTTCATAAAAGCAAACTCACTAACCATTAATTGCGTTAGAAGATGAAGATGTCCGGCGAATGCCTCGTAGTGGTGGCTGGTGTGGAAAACTAACACCAGTTTTGTTATTGATACGCACCTTTTGACTGCTTTTAAGGAACAGCATTGATAAGCATTGCATTTTCGCTATTTAAAACCGGCAAGTACACTTAAAGCAATTTCAACTTGAGCGATAAGAAGACATGACATAATGTTTTGTATCATGACACATTATTTCTGTTGATTTGAAACAGCTACATGATTGACAAGGTATCTTTGGGTATTTACAGAACATACTAGTTGGTGGAATAATAGGAGTTCCTGCAGAGTAACGATAATAACAGTGGTACTTTACAGAGCAAAAAATCGGCCTAAATAAGGCAGAAGAACAAAGGAAAGGAAAGAATTTTGTGGGCGTATAGAGGACCGAAACAGGTTACTATAAGGCAGGTCCATATACAGGAATTTATTTCGGGGGGGGGGGGGTGCCCGCAGGTCGGACCAAAAACTACAAAAAACACATAGATCAGAGGTTAAAGCCTATGAAAACGGTTATTTGTGTATGTTTCGGGGGGGGGGGGTAGAACTCCCTACCCCCCTGGTTATGGCTCTGGTATAAGGACAGCTTTACTGCTCTGATTTTTCTAACGGAGATCGAGTGTGAAGGGAAGAGATTGTGACCTCTAATTTTCTGGAATGTTTCCGTTACAACATTCTTTCCTTGATGTAACTTGACGAACAGTGGAAAGCAATAAATATGTCCTGAGGACTTAGCTTAATCCTAGGCAAATGTGAGTGAAAGCAATGCTAGACGTCGGTATTCCGGCATGGAATGCTAGTCGCTTATTCTGATTTGCATTTAAATATTTGATAATGATTTCTGCTGAATCAGACTAATAAAACTAAAAGTGAAATGATTTTAAATCTCATATTACAAGTCTCACGCCACCATTTTAAATTACATTTTGGACCTAAAAACGCATCATGATACCATTTTCAGGACGGGGATTTTGGTAAGTTGGGTAGGGTCTCTGTCAAACTTGGTTGAACCTTTATCTGAAGACCTTACCTGCATGGAATGCTAGTCGCTTTTTTATGATTTTTATTCATATATTTGATGATCGTCTCTGCTGAAGCAGAATAAAACACAAGATAAAATACAAATATTCATAGATCTGATACAACAGTTCACACCACCATTCTAAAATACGTTTTGGACCTAAAAGATGCATCCATATTACTGTGATACTATTTTCTTGTTCGGAAGGGGAAATTTTGTAAAAAAATTATTCCCCAGACCAGCTGTATAGCAAATTTGCCCCCGGTTGGAATTAAAGGGGTAATGAGGTCTTGTTTCTTCGCTAGACTCGCTTAATATTTACCGATTTTCATGACCGATCCAGCTTCAACCTCTTCTGACCATGGTGATTTCGCTCAAACCGGACGTTTCCAGAAGATCATAATTATGTAATTGGAGCGTACAGTCTCGTTCAAAATAAGCATGTGGCGCAAACAAAGTGAGACATGGGTGTGAAAATCCAAAAAAGTAGCTCGTTACAATTTTCACAGGAAATTTTGTCGGGGTGGAGGAACATGCCAGACCCTGGAGATCCATTCCTTTTTTTTGTTTTTTTTTCACGAACAAAGAAACCTGATTAAATATAATTACAGTAATCAGGAATGCTCTTGCTCGCAATAACCCGAATGAGGACTAATTCGACCAGTATAGATGATTCAAGGATAATTTCTGTAATTTTTGTTGGTATGAAGCCTACTATTATGTCGCATTTGAAAGAAAATCCAATTTGCTAGAAAGGAATATGTGCACGATAACAAAAAGGAAGCAGTTGCGCTATTAAAATTTGAAGAAGTTACGGTTAATTTGACTTGTGTATCAGTCAGGATATTGTAGTATACGTAATCCAGTCCAGGATTGTGGCATGCGTAATTCTGTCTTTGCATGCCTCACAACTAAAAAATTATTTTATTAAATTGTAATTTGTGGAGTAGTAACAAGAGATAAGAATTATTTTCGTTTATTTATTTATCACCCATCATTTCAACGACAAGGATGGAGTACGAAAGAGAAAAACAAAACAAAAAGAAAATATTGCACTTTCGTAGAGAAAAAATCAATGATTACAAACTGAAAACTCTCTGACTAACAATTGAACATGTTTACATACATATACACTTAAACTCCGAGAATTTTGCTCCAGGGGTGGGACTGGATTTTTAAATTGTACTTCAGGTTAGAAATAGTCTCTCACAGCGGATACTTCAAGGGGTCAATGTTCAGTATTTTAATTTACTCTTCTGGACAGAATCACAGTGTATAATATAGTGTATAATATCATAAGTTGCCGGCCATTGATTACCCTTACTTGCGCATCGTTGTTGTTTTTTTTTTGCGGGTTTTCGGGTTGATCTTTGCCGAGTGTCGGTGTGTTTGAGGGGCGGGTTCCGTCTAGTGGTGAGTCATGGAATTATTGATATTTATTTATATGATTTTTATGTGTTAAATAGATTTGTTATTTTATTGTACCGGGTTTTGGTCAATCGACCTTGTGTCTCCGGCTTGACCCTATGTATTATAATTTTATAATGAAGCGTAAATTAAAACCTTGAACCTTGTATAAAGGGCCAAGACGGAGACACAAGGTCGATTGACTAAAACCCGGTACAACAAAATAACAAACCTGTTTGACATATAACTAATTATATGAATAAATATGAAAATTCCATGACTCGCCATTACACGGGAACCCGCCCTACAAACCTACCTCAAGGCTTTCAAAATACAGCCTGAAAATGCTGCTGTTTCCACTTAAAACCGACTCGTCGCAACCATCAACCTTACTTCCTTGAAAGGGCCATAAACATTAAAAAACGCACGTGCATTCACTTCCTTCAGGTTGCCACTCGCAAGTAGCTAACCCCTTTGTTCGTCACCTTTGCGTTACGGTGACGTCCGGATCCTTAATGGACCCCTCTTACTTATTCTGCCTTTTGTGTCACCCCTAGCTCCCTTGTGGAATTATAATCTTTAGAAGTCCCCGCCTTTCGCCGTTGTTTCGTTTTGTAAATACGACTTTTTAGCACTTTTTCGTCCAAGTCGAGTTTTGCCAGTCACGCAACGCAAACTTCGCCGAAAAATTCAAGATACGCCGACAACTCTTTCACACAATAATAGGACATAAGAAGCTTTAAAATGTTGTTTTTCGTTTAAGAGACTTGTAGGCCATCAGATCCATCTTGTGTTTTGGAAATAATCACTTCGCGCGTTCAGTTTTCAAATATTTTGCGGGCAGCCGCCGCTTCGGAGAGCGGGAAGGCTGGCTAACTCGACAAGCGCCAACAAGAAAATCGCTACTGTCACGTGGCAAGTATTGGTATTTTCGAAAAATGACATTTCTGAACATTTTCTTTGGGAAAAGATCAGTTCTGGTTAGAGCTGTGCTTTAACTTCCTACCATGAGAATACTTCGAGCGTGTTCCACCCTTCTAACAATAGTAACGATTAGTTACTATTTCCGTTCCAAGCCCACGAAAAGTTACTACGTTGACCGTCCTAACCTTCTCGAAAAACGGGGGAGGTATAAAGTTTATAAAAAAAAAACATTTGCGAAACATCATAAGAAATATAACAAGTGAAATGATTAGGTAAAGGTATAATTACATTAAAAATTTCTTCACAACTTCCCGTCTTAGCTTCCCCGCACATCACGTCCTGTCCTTGCTTTAGTCAATTTTGGTTTCATGTTCAGTATTGTTTTTCCTTGTTTGTACTCCGCTATTTTGTCTTTTTAGTGAGTACAAAAGTAAATGAATAAATGAATGAAATTGAAGTTTGTTTCCCCCCGTGCTGGTAGTGATTGACTGATTTCGGTAACTTTTAAGACCTTTTTCAATTGCTGGTCCGAGGGAGAAGGTAGTTGGAGACCTAATTATTAAGCTGATCCTTACCTTATATCGTGGGCGTGCCTTGGTCCCTCAGTCAGACACCGAAGCTATAATCTGGACGTAGCAAGTGTCAACCCTCTTTAGGTCCTGAATAAGCTTTGGAGATAAGCATCACTCAGTGATTTTGCACAAGAGTATTACTGACATAGGAATGCGAATCGCAAGAAGTGTCTATTGTTGTACTTCAAGATCTAATCGTCAGACTGACATGAGTACAGCCCTCCATTGGAAGTGAAACTGATCTCGGGGAGCAAAAACAGTTTGGCAAACATGACAGCCTCATTTCCAAAATCTGGGGGAAAAAGTAAGATCTATTGGAGAGCATCGTGTCGGAATAAATTCGAAGCGATTTCTTCGAGTAATATACAGACTTTGCAATGTGATGCAGATATGGTTACTTCGCTAACAAGCTATGTTGTATAGACTGCACTATGTGCCCTGTTTGAAAAGCTTTTTGGAGAATGCCCTCGTTAATTCATAATTTCTTTATTCATTCATTTGTCCTGTCCACGATTTGGGAACCGAAAAAAAATATTTCTAAAATACTACTGCTTAGAGATTTGGAGATTGTTTGCACTGGAAACGGGGAGGGGGGGATAAGGGGTTGGGTACGTTTTGGGTCATGCTTGAAGCAGGTCTGCGAGCTTACTGCAAAATGGTTAACTTTTAATAGTAAATAAGCAACAAATCCACACGTTTTCTTCTAGGTTCTCTCGTTCACCGTATAATTTTGCCATAATAAACCTTGCCACAGCATCTACCTATTAAGTTAAAAATAGATAAAAAGAAACAATAAAAAGAAGTGTGACGAATCAAGCACGTAGCCTCGTCTAAAAGGTTTTAAAGCGCTAAACAGGTTAGTCAGCTGGGATCTTATTTCAGCTCATCCGTTAGCATCATTAAACCTGATTCGCAGTCAGCTTGGGCTAAAGGAATACTTAGAGCACAACTCTTACTAGAAATGATCGTTCCACGATGGAATGGCTCAAAATTTTTTAAATTTTTTTAAACTTCTGCTTTCCACGTGAAATTAGTGATTTTCTTGTTAGCGCTTGTCGACTCTATCCAGCCATCGCTGCTCTTCGACGTGGTGGCTGGACACAAAATATTTGAACGCTGGAGTGAGTTGAAAAAGTGAGAAAACTAAGCTAAACAAAAGAAGTACAAAGCAGAAGATAGGACGTGATGGTCTCGATGCCTTCCAAAGTAAAAAACAACATTTTAAGGCTTCTGATGTCCTTATGTGTCCAAGAGTTGTAAACCGACCTTGAAGAGTTCAACAAAGTTTACGTTGTGTGACTGGCAAATTCGGCTCGGCAGAAAATGCGCGAAACAATGGAGAAGGGCGGGCATTTCAAAAGCCTGTAATTAAATACAGGAGCTAGGGATAATTTAAAAGGCAGAATAAGCAAGAGGGATTCTTTAATAATATAAGGATTATAGCCTAATTAATCCAAGTTCAAGTTCAAATTCTGTTTATTGCAGACTAAATACAACATAAAGAGCCAATTTGGCAGAGACGGCTCGAGGCCAAATGGCGGACATTTACATCTACTACGGGCTATAAATATACCAACACACAAGTTATAAATTAACCATAATCCATCCAGGTTCCATATTCAAACCAACAAACTGAGTTGGGATTTACCGCTACAAACCAGGTTTTTCTAAAATTTGTGATATTATTTATTTTGCTTTAGTTGTTTTCTATGAGCGTTTATTTTATTTCATTTTTCAGAGTATTTATAGAAAGTCAAGTTTAATTTCATTATGATAATTTTGCCATACTTGATCTTTCTGAAATTATTAAAGTTTAACTGACAAGCTTATTTTTGTATCATTTGACTGACTACAGTTCATTATTTTGATTGTGTTAAGGGATTTTTTTTTATTTTCACTATTTGCTCTAGTATGATGTTCAGAATATCTACGGCCGTCCCCACAACGCACAATTCTACTGTGACGCAGAAAAACTGAATCTCAATACAAACGCGACTTTTCAGTGGTCAGTGATCAGCTCGAGGAAGGTGGATCACTGCTTGAACACTTATTTTTCGTAATCGTTTTCGTCAAGAATACAACACAGATACAAGCAGATAGAGGTACCACAAATCACAGGGAAATTCCACTATTTGAAAATCGTTTATTCGTGAATAGTTAAAGAACGAAGTGACGCATTTTCATCGGGTCTTCATATCAAGCCTCTTTAAGTGAATAAGTCAGATTCTGCTATTACATTCCTTTTTAGTTAAACTTTAAAGGTTACCGGGTTTTACAACGATCGCGCATGTCATGATCGTGATTAGATTTTTATCCCAGAAATTAGATCGGGTTCATAAAAATATTCCGGTAGGGAATTAGAGAGATGTTTTCTAGAGTGTTGTTTTGTAGAGTGATGTAGCTAAGTTAGTTAAACAAATGCCAAGAGACCAAGAGATTGAGCGGAGGCATTAGGGTGATCACCACTCGCTAAAGTTGAAAGAGATGTGGGGAGAAGAATTGTATTTTGTAAGTTGGGATTTGTGGGGGAGAAGAGGATGGTGAGTGTTAGGGAAGATGCTCTTCGGAAAAGCGCCATCAAGTATGACTCGCATTCTGCACAAATGTTCATTCGTTCATTCAAATACTAACATTGTCAGAAGAAAATGAATTAGTCTGCCTTAAAAAATGACGAAGTGTGACCTCATGACCTTCAAGTTTTTCATCCTCAGAAGTGGAGGTAGTGCATGAGCCACACACAAATGTCATTGTATACGATAGGTAACGCCTATAAGTCTAAACATAATTTTGCACTACGCAGATCTGTGTATTTTTTATTTTTGGATCCTTACATGGTAAAGATCCAATTTGCGAAGAGAATTTGATTTTTACAGATAAAATTACTTAGAATATTCAGTGAAGTTACAGAAGCTATTTGAGCTTTTTGCGCTTGGGTGTTCGTGATAACAATAGCTGATGTTGATCACACCTTAGCTACGCCCACAGATAATTGATTTTGTTCCTTTTAGCTTCCTTATTTTTTGTCGTTGTTTTTTTAACTTCTCTTCCTATGAACACTTTACCTTTCCTTGCTTATTCCTAACCTGGAACAGGTATCTCCCGATCTAGTGTGCCGTGCTCTACCCGAATGATTTCTTTCCTGTGAAAATGTTATAAAAATCTGAATCTGCGTGATCAGTTCACCCACCCTTGTCTCACTTAAAGTTTAACTGAAAATTATTTTTGTATCATTTAATTGAATACCCTGAATTATTTGGATTGAGCTGAGGGATTTTTTTATTTTCCACTATCTGCTCTAGTAGTGACGTTCAGAATATCTACTGCCGTCTCCACAACGCAAATTCTACTATGACGTGGAAAAAGTGAATCTCAACACAAAAACGCGGCTTTTCGATGGGCAGTGGTGAGCTTGGTGAAGACTGCTTAGTGCCTGGACACAAGTTTTTCGTCAAGCATACAGCACAGATACGAGCGCATAGAGATACCACAAATCCGACGGGGAAATTTTACTATTTGAAAATCGATTATTTGTGAATAGCGGAGCAACGGAGTAGCGCATTTTTATCGGGTCTCCAAGCCTATTTAAGTGAATCCTTGATACGTAACTAGATTGGCTTTTCGGTTAGACTTTAAACGTGACATGAACACCTTTATCAACACGTTATGAATTTGCTCCTCATTCCCCAAATTGGGGTTTTGTTTGTCGAATATAGCAGACTGTTTTAAACGGAATATTTAGTAATTAATCAATCAAATAAATAACTAATCAAATTAAAATTAATTAATTATAAAATTAGAAAAATATTTCGGGTACTCTCTTGCATTACTTGAATGCCACGTCATGTCTTGAACTGATCGTGTGTTCATGTTTAGTCAACTTGCTTAAATTTTCCGTCAGAAAAAATGTGAGTTATTCCCATCCAAGTCAGGTCGTCGGCTTTTTGTAAAGTAAATTCTTTAGTAGTCTTGCGTGCAAATGAAAATGGTTCCTTTAGAATCTGCTCAGTCAAACCACGTTAAAATGTCATGTTTATAATGTCGCGCAAATTTGTCGTCAATCCTTTTTCGATCCGCAGAGACCGTAATTGCATGCTCGTTTTTTTTGCGATTTGACGAGCGAAATGCAGAACAGGTTCTAGCGCTACTCCTTTCTTTTTGTAATGCGTGGCTCTGGCGTCGTGGTTGCAAAGAAGGGCTTCTTGATTAGGCTATAGTCGGGCGACTAGGTTGCATCTGGTCAGAAAGCATATGTCACCGAGACCATTTATTTTGAAATGAAAATATGGTCTTAAATCATTCTCCGTGCATTTTAGTTTATCAGCTTTACTACATCGTCTGTAGCCTCCAGACGTAATAACAGCGCATTGACTTAGTGCAGATAAGTCTGGTTCTTGTGCTGCATACGATCTCGTGACCTGAAGTTTTCGCTCGTTCGTCTTGATTTTTTCCTCGTTTACTTTCTTTTTTTTGTCGAAAGAATTTCAAAACACGGCAAATATCAAACTACCAGCACTTTCCGAAAATTTGTGTCAACACAGTTCCAGTTTCGTAAAAGTTCCTGAAGATCATCTTTTCTTTCCTCGAACTTGATATAGGCTACTTTGTGTAACCTCTGAACCTCTCATCGTAATGCACATGGCGATAGCGCAGTAAAAAAAAAACAAAGGAAAAACAGCAAAATGAAAAATCGGCACGTGAACACTGAAAATTTGACTGAATTTCTAATTGGTGTCTAATCTGTTCCCCAAAGCTCATAATTCTCAGTGTCACAACTTTTTCTATGGGCTAGTGTAATATTCTTAGCTACCTTGCAACAAAACAGATATGTTTACCGTTAAACATCTGGTACAGAACTCCAGAACTACACTGAATGAATGCCTTTTAAATCTTTGCCGGAACCGAGCTGACAATGAGATTGTATGTACAAGTCGGGAAATATCACGTCGAAGAGAAAATAAGGTACATAATTGTTTACATAAAGGTACACCAAATTTAACTTGGTAAGGTTCAAACAAATATTCCACTTTGGAAAACTCCAAAAAGTAATCGAATTTCCAGACGTTTATGTAGAAATTTTTCCCGTGTGGAGTGACTCACGAATGATATGTAAAGTCCGGTCTTCACCTCCCGGAACTTCCGGAATCTGGGCTTCCAGATTATTCTTTGACGTCTTCTGTAAATTGCATCTGGAATATGAACCGGTCCGAAAGTATATCAAAATAATCCGGAAAAAAGGGGCTTTTGAACTTCCAGATTTCCGGAATTTTTAAGTATCGCAGGAGAAATAAAAAAAAAATCTCGGAAAGTCTGGAAACCCAGATTCCGGAAAGTGAAGACTCACCTTGACCCTTAGTTCCCACAATGTCATATTTGTTTAGGGATTAGTATAAAAAGTATGTCATTACTACACACCTGTTTAGCCTACATTATACTAACCTGTATTCAGTTAGTTCTTTGTTAATTATTTACTTTTTTTAAATTTCTCAGTGGTGCAAGCATGTCAGCTTTTTAACTACATGAGTTTTACTTCCGTTTTCTATGAAAATCTTAGGTTACTTGTTATCAGTAACTGGGAATGTTAAAAACATTGATGAAAGCTCTCAAATATTATTGTTAAAAGAAAGAATAATTAGTCTGATAACTACAGATCTAAACAACAGAGGCCAACCCACGCATTTTTTTTTATATGTTTTCGGGATTGATTTTATTGTTGTCCCTTTCCTATCAAAGTGGAATCCAATTAAATACCCTTCAAACTCACCCGCTGTTACCGATTTACAGGAATCTTTCTTTCCTCTTTGGACTTCATCCCCTCTCTGTGCCCTCCAAAATTCTGTCTCCGGACAACAAGTGTTTCAACTTCAGCCAGTATTGCCGTTGCTAGTTCATCTGCTTCTTCCTGTTGCATGAACAGAGCTTTGACCGCTACTACCACCTCTGTTTGCACTACCATGACGCTCTTGCGGGACAAGCTTATTATCACCTATGCCTGTAAGTTGGTTGGGATGCGTTTGCGTTGGCTTGTGGCTGGAGGAATGGTGAAGGAAACGATTTGCTGAAAACAGCGTATTGCTTATTAGTGCATAATGGGTTAGTCTCTCTTTGCTCATATGGAATATATAGCACTTCCGAATGGTGGTAAAATAATTTTGGTTTCATTTTTTTGTTTTGCAATATTTCGAGCTTGGAAATATAGTAAATAAGAACAAATACTTTATTTTTTGTTCCGAGTTAGAAGTCGTCTCGTGGAACTGGATCTTTTTTTTCTTTTTTTTTATATAAATTAATCATTGCAAATTAAAGATATTATTAAACGAAATTATATAATTATAAATATTTTTTTAATCCCACCTCCACTCCTCTCAGTGACGCAACTTACTTTATTATTACAAATCAAATTTCTTATCTTTATATGTCACCTACACTTTACTCACACACTAAAATCAAATTATTACTTATTTCCTACTTTAAATAATTATCAATCTTTTAAATTTATTTGAGCAGTTAAAAACCACAAAACACAAAAAGAGCCGTATCCTACAAACAAACAAAAATTTTCTTTGATTGATGTAAGACAATTTTGGATTTTGTCGATCATGCGTCTGAGAAAAAAAAATATCAGGATCATATTAGCCTAAGTATGAGCTAAATTTTGTGTTTTTAGCCTCGGAAACGCGGCAGTGGCGGAAATGCTCTCTTAAGTCGTTAGTTCCCATCGAAGTTGATTACCCCAGGATCTGTTATCAGAATCTGTGTACGATACAAAAATTGGCTAGAAGGCACAGGGGGCGCAATTAGTTATTGTTTTCTAACTTATACCCGTGTTTTTTATGGCATTTGCAGCATTCGGCTCAAGTGACATATTGCGGTTCGTAATGTCTGCCCGTCTGTCCCGCTTTTGCTAGCTCGGGCTCTTCAACATCAGCCAGGACGACGAAGGTTGGCATGTATATAACGACTCGACCCAATTCTCAGTGAAACCTTGTTTTCCCGGATTCCATCATCCAGTGTGGGGAAGTTGGAGGAGGGTCCCTGGATATCTTGTGGTATGGATAACTCTCGAACGCGGGATCCTATCCGGTTGGAATTGATAGTTTGAAAGAGCAGCGAATCAAATGCGAACCTTAGCTGAAATAATGCCAACTACTACCATTTGCAGGTGCCATATGAGCTTTCAGCTCTTGTTAAACTTAAAAAAAAAAAACACCTGTTGAAAAAGAAAAACCCACCGTTGTTCATTTGATGTCGTGAGTTCCCTTTTAAGCTTTTTGTGCTTCTTTTCTTTTTTGTTTTCCAAAGATGATAATTGGGATTAACTCACGTTTAATGTCACCTCTTATTGTAGATGACCAGTCGTGAGATGACCAGTCTACCCCCAACCCCCGGAAAGTGAAAGGCCGAGCCAAAGACACCTAATTTGGGGTTCGTTTTTTGCGACTACAAATTTACAACCTTTTCTCAGACGTTAACTATCATTAGCGCTTGTTTTTGCTGTGAAAAAAGGTAAAACTAATCATTTGTCACGCTCGGTCGCTCAGCTTCCACAATATACCCGAATCTGGCTAACAAAATCGCATTCTCTTAGGTGGTCGCCGGGTGAGTAGTACGCAGTCGCAGACGGATCATAAGACGTACCGTCAGTCCGGTCAGCAGGAATCACCAAGTTCCCAGCGCTTGGACAGTAGGGGCGCACGCCAGAACAACGGATACACGCACAAACGGAGACGCAATCAACGCCAGTCGAACGGTGACAGTGCAAAGTGAAACAGTTAGAGACACAAGGCATGGTTTGATGGAGTACAAAGTCGATGCTAAATAGACAAAAAAGTGAACATTAAGGTGATTAATAAGAATCGGCGATGCTGTAATAAGGTAGGCCGATCATTCTCTTGGATAGTTTTAGCAGAAAAGCACGCCTTATTTTAGTGTTCGGAGTATTTTTAGGTTTGACCTTTTGGATGTGTTTATACGTAACAATACCGCCGTAGTTTCTCGGAACCCAAAAAAATGTTAAAAGTTTTTAATTTGTCGGGTAATTGTCTGCAAAGGTTAGATCGCGTAGCGACTCTTAGATTGCGAATGAAGGTGCCAGATCTTTGAATGTAAGAGATGTTTAGAATAAAATATTACCCGTCATTTGAGGTAGGATGGCATAGCTTCGACGGTCACGCACGACTTCTATATTTATGACTTGTCGTGTCAGTTTTTGCTTGGAAGGTGAAGTTTTTTCCTGGTTGTTAGAGGGTCGTTACGACGCAAAAATCCTCCTGTTTTGTCTCGACAGAGCGGGTAGCTGGAAATTATAATTTCCGAGAGCGATTTGAACTTTGGTCATGAACTTCACCCTCAGTGTGTGGGTTGTAGGGCGTCTTATTCTCTCTGCACACGTTTTATCATTCCTAGGTCAGTTTAGGAAAAGACCAGCTCAACTTAATTGCAAACCTTTTTGGGATCCCAAAACGTAAGTGGAGGGATACCTATGACATCGCAAAAGTTGTCCGTCGGTCCGTCCGTCCGTTCGTCCGTCTGTAAGCACGATAACTCTCGAAGGGAATGAGATATTTTGATGAAACTTGGTGTGAGCATTCTTTGGGTCAAGAGTAAGGTCGAGTTCGTAGATGGGCTCTGTAGCCGTACATTTAGGGGTGGGGGAGGGGGTTCAAATTAAGGGATAAGCAAAATATTTTTAAACAGCTAATGTGATAGTCGATTATGGGGTAAGAAGACACGCTGAACACGAATATGACAGGTAGTTCGTCCGGAATCCGGCCAAAACCGGAAAGTTTGTTAAAAGTAAAAGTTTTATTTGAAGTTGATCAGATGTTTGATCGAGGGGTAAGAAGGCGTGCTGAACACGAATATGAAAACCATTTTCTCGCCGGACAAGTAGTTCGACCGGAATCCGGCCAAAACCGGAAAGTTTGTTAAAAGTAAAAGTTTTATCTGAAGTTGATTAGATGTTCGATGTAGAGGTAAGCAGGCATGCTGAAAAAAATACGAAAACCATTTTCTCGCCGGACAAGTAGTTCGCTCGGAATCCGGCCAAAACCGGAAAATTTGTTAAAAGTGAAAGTTTTATTTGAAGTTAATTAGATGATAGATTTAGGGGTAAGAAGAGATGCTGAATCCGTATATGATAATCATTTTTTAGCCGGACATATAGTTCGTCCGGAATCCGGCTGAAACCGGAAAATTTGTTAGAAGTTAAATTTTCATTTGAAGTTGATTAGATGTTGAATATAGGGGTAAGGAGATACGCTGAATTCGTTTTTGATGTTTAGTTTTTCGCGGGACAAGTAGTTCTTGAATTCACCAAAACCGCAAAATTCCCAGAAGTAAGGTAGGATCGTTTCGATCGGCTTATAGGGGTAAAAACACATGCTGAATCCGTATCTGAACTTGGTTTTCTTAATGATATGCTGTTTGGCCTGGCGAAGATTGGATCTGGCGAAGACAAAACCTGATTGTCTGGATCAAATATTGGATTTTTGGGATCCCATCGGAACCTTTGGTCTTGTTTTAGTTTACACCCGCGAATCGTATTTTCCTCTTTCGTATTTCTTACTTTTCGGGCTACGACTCCTTTCCTCTCGATGACGTTAATATTTTATATTATATTATAATATATATTAATTATATAATATAGTATTTTATATTTTTTCGTCAACGGTTGTCTTTTCAACAAAAATACGTTTTTCTACAAATATATTTAACTTTTAAAAGAGAGTTCCATTTCAGCATTAGTTGATTATCAATTTTTTGCACTATTCTGTATATTTTAGTTAACGATTCAGTTTTGGAACTGATTGTAATGAATATTTATTACCGTCCTTATCGCCTATGCAAGTGTTAACTAAACGGCAAGAGAAAAGTCTAAACGTGATTCACCCGGTAATCAGTTAAGAGGTAAAAACTCAGTACAAACCCAAAAATTGGTATGAATAAGTAATTTATTGTAATCACTGTCTGTGATACACTGTATCAAATAAAAACGAGTAACGAGTAAGAAGTTAAAATGTCGGAGAACATCATTCAGCGGAAAATCAGTTCAGCGATCATTTGTCAGATAATCGAATGGAGAAAAGTCGAATAATGTAAGAATGTTGCTCAGCGAAAAATCAGTTCAGAGATAACCAAAGGAGTTGTGAGGGGAAGGGTGTTAATCAGGGAGTTAATGAACCAACATTTTGTTCATCCTCTATAATAAGGGCAAGGAAGGGCATTTAAGGAAAAAAGTCGAAATGGGAAGAAAGGCCTATGTGACGAGTCGTGGCAACGATTTCGTTAAAGATGAAATCAGTCAAAGACAGAGCGGGTATTCGTATGGGACAGAAATAGAAAACTTGTTATTATTTTTACGACTCCGTGTCCGTGCAAGACAGATTCACAGAAAAGAAAACAACAACAGAAATTTATAAAAGAGTGTTCTTAGCCAAGATCCTTGTTTTGCGATCGCAAATTCGCGACCTTCGAGATAATTCTTCCTTGGAGTTAATCTGTCGTACCATGAATCACCATGATGCAGTCTTCCGATTGACAGCCTCCCTTAGCAGTCCCCAAACTGTCCTCAGTGTGTCGAAGTCTAAATAAATATCAAACTCGCAGTTGGATACTTTTTGGTAACTGGTCGTGCTTCAAAGGAAAAGGATTATTTCATGGAGTCAATCTGTTGTTTCGTGAATTGCAGTCTGTCTGATTGACACTTAACAGTCCTCGATGGATTTCTCTCTCGTTTCCCCACCGGTTTTGTCCTAGGAAAGGCTGGTCTGTTCAACTTGTCCTGGTCAGTCCTCTCGTGTCCCCACCGGTCTTGTCCTAGGAAAAGCTGGTCTCTTCAGTTTGCCCTGGTCAGTCGTGAGATCATCCTTTCCCAGGGGACGACGAAGACGGATGGGGACACGGGGAGGATGAAAACATTGGGGACTGGTAAGGACAAGGTAAGCACGGTTCTGAAACTGGTACTTTAAATAAACGAGGGCGGTGACGAAATTGAATGAATTTGTTTTCCCATCATTAGACGCCTAGACGGATCGACATACTAGACAACAGTAAGAAAAAAGAGAAGAGAAAGGGTACTATACACTTCCCCAATAACTAGCCTTAAACACATTTCAAAACCATATTTCAGCACACAAATCTGTGCTGTTCTAATCATGAGGGCTCTTGTTGGTACAGTGCATCAGTAGGAGCGTGTTCCACCCTACTTACCGTGGTTAATACGCTTGATGTCACGCATTCTGGCTTCTTGGCGTCAGGGGCTAATCGGGCCAATCACGTCACAAAGATCGTAGTTACCATGCCTGCTACGTTCCCGAGCGTGGTAAGCAAAAAGTTACTGTTAGTTGCTATTAGTACTACCAGGGACCCATAAATTTCCTTTACAGGGGGCTTGTCATTTCCTATGCTTCTATATTGCTATGTTGACCGATCCAAATCTAGTTTCCAAAAATCCCCACTTGAGTCGAATCGGCATTCTTGTCTGCCTTATTGGACGTGGGCGCCAAAGAGACTCCTCCCTCAAGGCGCCAGCAGCCAAGCCCAAATTTTGTCTATCTGGCCTTTGACGTGATTGGACCGTGGTTATTTCTCGAACTATCTTCCGACCGGTCAAGAGCGCATCAGAAATCTCTTATTGACCCCTGTAAAGGAAATTTATGGGTCCCTGGTACTACTGTTAATTACTATAACGTGGCAAGTAATGTTATTTTCGAAAAACAGTATTTCTGGGCCATTCCATCGTGAAAAGATCATTTCTGACATGAGTTGCACTTTAACAGTGAGGACGGTGCTAAAACCGGTGTGCCACATAACACTGTATTCATCCCTCTCTTCCGATGGTTTCTTCCCGCTGGGTCATTCGACTCTCCTCTAAAATAAATTTTAAAATCTTGATCTTGTCCTTATCTTTCCTCCGTCGATTAAGTCGCTCAAGTATCGCCGCGCCGCCCAATTGATTTCGAGGACAGCCAGGTTATAAATGACTCTGCGACAGAAAACAGCTTTATAACAAACTGTCACCCAAAATATATGGATAAATTACATTAAGGAAGTCACTGTCTCGGAACTTCCAAAAATGTACGATTCCATACATGGACGGCATTCAGCAATTTGTATCTCGACGATGATAACCACAAATCTCTCGTTCGCCTCGGAGTTTTAATAGCTTTTAGTGTCTCAATTAAGCCTTGTTTCGCGGTGACGAACCGGCCTATGAAATCTAATCAGCACTGATGATACTGAGAATATAATGTTTACTTCCTTTTCTCAGGGATGCGTTCGTAAAAGGGATCTAAACTGTCGGTTTCTTATATGGCGAAGGGAAACAAATTTAACGGCCGGTCCACCCACAAGTTCCATATGGGAATCAAATCTGGGTGGTGCGTTCAGACTTCGTAGCGAGCCAAATCAAAGAAATGGAATATCAAATAGCTGAACACGTTTTGTACTACATATGGCTGGTATTTTACCTTGTGTCGTGATGTTTTATTCAAGAAACAACTCATTCACACTTGCTAACATGCACTCCCGTCGCGAGCTTGGAATCAATGCGTGTTGATAGTACAGGCGAGCTAAGTAGTGATGCAAATCATGTGATAGCATACGATTTTAAATCCGCAAAGCTGTAATGTTATCTAAGAAACACGCCCAGTTGCACGAAAGGCACTTTGATGTTGTTACCAGTCTGACGACTTGTCCTAAGCACAACTCTAACTGGACATAGATTTTTGACGATAAAATGGTCCGGAAGTAGTTTTATTTTGTCTTAATTACTCATGCTTGCCTCGTAAAAATAGGTATTATCTTTTTCTTAATTTAACAAATGCGTGCTGCAGTGACGAATTTAGGTTTGGCAGCGCCTGCTCACTGAAGTCTCAATACAAAATAAAAAAGACAACACAAGTATTTATCTTTTCAAAAGACCGGATTAACCAAAGGAATTTCCACCCCAAAAATAAACTGCAATGAACTACACTTTCAGTTCAGTTTCAGTTTATTTATTAACAAAAAACAAGTTATTCACTGTAGACTCCACCCTAAGTGAACACTGCAAGTTACGGGTGACAGTGTTCATTCATTTGTCACAAGAAAACGAAATACAAGGGAAAAGAAAAATAAGGGGAAAAACAAGCGTAAATTAGTCAAACAAAACATGAAGATTTATCGGTAGAAGAAGTTAGGGTCTAATTCAGTATTTTCTACTATAAAACATTTAATCTTACTTTTGAACTCACTTCTCACTTGGTTGGATCAATTCTCCTCCCTAAGAGAAGTCTCGGCAAAAAATGTTACTTACTCGAGTCAGTCGGGAATTCTTGTACATCATATGGGAAGTGAAGAACTCCTTCGGCCAGTCCCCCCCCCCTCCCGGGTCTAGATGCAGTCGTTGATATATATCTCCTTTACATTGCGGAACTGCCTTCCTAACTCGGTTTTGCACTTTTTCCCCACTTCTAGAATTTCCTTAGAAATAGAAAGGATCCTTGTTTCCGGAATCTGACAATTACGAGCCGCTGAAATGCTTTTGTTTGGATTTATTTCTTACGTTTCCACGCGGCGCTTGTGGGGAGATTGACTTGTAAACAGACACTCGAGCAATGCCACGGATCAGCTTACGGAAAAGCGATCTTGATTGATCTTGTGGCAAATGCCATAAAGCCGCCGAATTCAATCTGAAAGCCGAGTCCTGATTTTTGAATGATTGGAAGATAATAGCTTTTGGGTTTGTGATGTGGCTACTTGCTGCCACTCGAAAAAATTATCTCATGGATCTTTTCGTCTCTTCCGTCTACAACTTGGGAATAAATGCCGCTTTGGTCTACTTGTTGCTGCTGTGATAAAAATATAAATTAGTATGGGTTTTAAAGTACAAGGGAAAGATGAAGATGAAATGGAGCAAAATAGCTAATAGAAATTTGTTATTTACTGAATTTAATGAGATTAAGTTTGAATGTATTTTAGTGTGATGTTAAGTAAGGAAATTTAATGTATTGACAGTACTTTTTAAAGTTAGGCCTACTCAGTGGAGTTGGAGACGTAGCCACTCGCGTTGGTTCTGAGATTGGTTCAATCCATTATGATGGAGAAGGAAAAATGCAGCTAACGGTGCTTAAATAACATAAAAGAAACACTAACAGGAGCCAAAATTTGTCTGAGTGCACCTTTAGGGCTTGTCCGAACGTAAATCCTTTGTAAGCCGTACTGTGCGAAAACGAACTTTTCGTCCAACTTACGGTTTGGCTTTTACGAGAATCCACTGTAAGCGGCCTTATGCGAAAATTAACCTTTTTCTCGTCCTCGAGTGTGTTCCTTCTTCCTACCAGTAATTACTAGTTCAGTTCAGTTGAAAAAAAAAAATATGCGCATAAATTGGGTGGTAGCTTTCGTTAACAATTGAAACACACCTCTTTTGTCAGTCATTACACCTTAGCCTACTAGTACCACCTTTAATTAAGAATGTTAAATATCCCACACCTTCATGTTCCCACCTCCGTGGTATTTTGTTACGAAACCCTACACGCAGTTTCTTGCCATTTTAAGCCGCTGGACTTCTTATCCGTAATTTCGATTTACTCTCTACTCTGCCCATAAACATGATCCTGCACTTAAGTACCATCATCACTGGCGTATGTTCGTTAAGCGTACATTCGGCCTCACCTAGAAGGCGTTAAAGCTCTCATTACCTGAATTACGGCCATAATCGGCGTGTTATTGAAAGTGTCTGGAGCTCTTCCATCCATCCTTCATCGCGTATCGCCAGATCGTTATAGGTGGCATTATCTTGGCCTTGTAACAATCTTTAGAGCCTGATTTGAAAGTTACACCGTAAAAAATTATGATCTACTCTCGTAATGAATCTGTGTCCAAGCAGACACAAGCAGTATGTAATTACCCCGTTATGGTACAGGTCATCCGCTTCTGAACGTACCTATCATAAGAAATTGCTTGCAATGTTCTTGCTTCCAGTACACCACTCTGCCGTTGTTGCTTTGATTCATTATAATGCAGCAACAAAAGGGTAGCCTTGTACTTGCGTCCTTTCATACATGGAAGCATTGCCCTTCCGTTGGCATGCCATAAAGAGCGTGTTCCACCCTACCAACAATAGTAACTGTTAGTTATTGTTTTCGTTACAACCTCGTGAAATACTACGCTGACCGTTCCAACCTTCTCAAAATAGTAAGTAACAGTAACTATTTGCTTATCACGCTCGGTAGCGTAGTTAGCGTGGAAAATAGAAAAATGCGTTCTAGCGTTGACGCCACGTTTCGTGCGTCATGCGTAGTGACTAAGGTAAGCAGGGTGGAACACGCTCAAAGTTTCAGTTTCCAGTCCATGCCCCAGGCAATGTTTCACAGAGGCTTCGAAACTTCTCCGTCCATTAGAAAACGAGTATTCCATATTTCAACAATAATATTAGAGATATTTATTTCATGTAGTCAGCCTTGGCAAAAAACAAAATTAACAAACAAAGCAGAGAGAAACTGGGCCAAAAATCTCCAACCTCAGGAATAGTCGCAGTCTCTTAATAAGAAACAATCAAACTTCACCACTCAGTTCATCCACTGATTGGTTGGAAACCAACTGAAAACATCATCCATGAATGTGGGATTGTCTCCATATTTGCCTACTGGATATCATGGTTGCAAATAACACTGCCCAGTTTGGCTCATGTTTTGTGGGGTGGTCCAGTTGAATCATTGGTTTCTGATGACGAAATTAAAAGTTGTGATTTCCATTTATCGTGATGACTGGTCTGTTGAAAAGCTCATTGCAGCGGTATGCATGCTTAACATTCATGTTCCCCTGATTCCGTTGTTTGTTTTTACCATCAGTTTTAAAACGTCCTTGTCATTCATTATTTCCGCTCTGTGGTTTTGCATAATGTAGCATCACTTTTTATTCGTATCATTTCTAATAAACGTCTTTTGCCACCCATTTATTCAAATATCAGAATAAAAAGGGCACTCGGCCTGTCAGTATCGACCAGCCACCCACTAAAAAGGTTCTTTTGAGACTCACCGCCCACGTGCTAATGCATATTCTGACCCCATCCATCTCCTTCCTTTGCAAATTTTTCGGTGCCTCTAACCCCAAGTCGCCTACTTGACTGTCTCGCTTTTTTCAACATTTCTGAGTTATTTGGGCCACATTTACTCATTCACAGTTGTTTTCGGTGCGTGACTTCTTTCAAAACACGCAGAGAAAAGTGGTGGCAGAAGATCCGGCCTATTCATTTTCAGCGAAGAACCTGTAATTTCGGGTTTTGATGCCTCTTTTTCATGAGTTGATTCTTGGTGTGCTTTTTTGGAAGCTAGTGTGTCAGTCTGGACTGGAGGCGTCACGTAGGGGGGGGGGACCTCCCCCAATGTTGTCGCAGCCGAAAAAAGAATCAACAGTCGATCTTTCTCAACAGTCGGTTTTTGTTTAAAACAGTCGATTTTTTTCTGAAAAACAGTCGGTTAAAAATGACCAGCCAGTCGGTAAATACCTCGACCCCTCCCCCCAAACATTTTGGATAGTAACGCCTTTGTTGGCAATACTTGGTACAGTCCGTCTTAAGAATCGCCAGCTCCCCCATACTATCATACGATCGCGATAATATTTTATATCTGGTCGAAAATAAAAACGACGACTGATAAAACCGCGACGAGCAGTAGGCGAAAGTCATGACATCTCATACAACATCTGTGAATTCACCGGCATTAAACAGGAGTAGACAACGAAGGCGTTTAAGATAAAAGCAATAATCATCCACCATTCCTCAAAGTCTGCTCCAGAGAAGCCGAGAGGATTGTACAATTCCCATAGGTCAATGCAAGAACCGAACGTTATAGAAAAATCTTACCAGCGTTCGTTGAAATCTTGAATTTATGACGAATATATTCCCCATAATGTTTTAGCGTTTTAATGTTTGATTTTGACGGGCCATGTCCTGACCGTTGCCTTATAATGTTATTTACAATATTCCTGACGAAAACAACGAGTTCGGCAGTCTAATGTTGTGAAAGTTCATTTCGTAAGAAAGTATCCGTAAGGTCCCGCCAGCTCAATGCCTCAAACTGAAAGTGGCTCTTTTATATTACATATCTTGCGATTTAAAATAAGTATATTAGAATTTGGATTAATGTTCAGAAAGTACAAACCTTCGGATGGAAGCTTTTATTGGGATCGACCGTCCTCGTATAGCTTTCCACCACATCCATGGGTCTATCAGTTAGTAGTATAATACAATTTGTTACTACATCCTGGGAATCACTTACGAGATCACTTATAAGCTGGATCTTCTGAACTATTGCTCTTATTACGTAAAATTAGCGCGCATGCATGTTCAAAAGCCGAGTTTCCGTCAACAGTATTATGTACTCAAACTTTTGACGGGATCCTCACCTACAAACCCAATCCACTCATCTATCTTTTGTGCTCGCTAAGTGCTTGCGACAAAAAGTGATAACACGACATAGTGCCTTACCCATTGTTAATATTGATGCCCGAAAGGCGCTTCACATTTTTGGGTGCAAAAAATTATCCGCCTTTTTGTCCGTAAAAAAATAAGACTATACACCTCGGAAGTGTGATCTGTCGATCTGATACTGTGATGGAAATCGGTATCGTTGGTGGTCCTGTAATCGGATACCTTTTATGGTCAGCTTGTAATGCAAGTTTAGTTATTGGTATCATTATCCCAGCCCAGCTCCAAAACAGGCCGGAACTATCTCAAGACTGGTTACAGTGCGAAATATTGTAACTTGACCCCGAACTAGTAGCCAGATCACGGCTGGAGCAAGGATTTATTGCTATTGCAAAAACAGGTAATGTTGGTACTGTTTCATGAGTCATGTATCGATCTGTTGGCACTGCAGGATTTATAGATTGGGATGTTGGGTTCGTGAGTGTTTAGTAGTCCACGATACCACAAGGTCATTAATAGATACGCCTAATTCCAGGAATGTCAACCCCTAACCATGTGATGTAATTGTCGTTTTCCGAATTGTATTCAGAAGCGGTCGTTTTATCCTCAAGTCTAACTCGTACTGACACAATTCCCAAATTCGCCGTATTCCAGTTCAGCGTTTCCAAGCAGTAAGTGCGGACAAGGAACTACAGCGGAAGTTTAGCTCAGCTCGGATTATAAGAGTAACTCTTCTTGATCAGAGTAATTCGCTTGTGGACTGCGAACACCGTCTCGAGCGAAAGCGGCTGGACAATGTATAAGTATAAGTATTCGGTAATCGTATAAGTATTTGGTAATCGACCCAGTCGATGCAATTTCTCGTCAAATTAGTCGTTACAACTTTTCTATAAAGGCCCATCCTTGGGCAAGTGTCCTGAAACAGTAGTTCAAGCGTGTTGCTTTTCGTTGTTTTCTTATATTTGGAATATTGTGTTGTCGTCTTGCCCTTCTCTTTTTTTTCTTTTTTTTCTTTTTGCTTTACTCCATCTGTCCTGTTTTTGATGGGTAATAAAGGCTATATGTATATATATATAATGACTGGAAATCATAACCAACGCAAGCTAAAAGTCGGTATTTTTTATATCCTCGTTACTTGCAATTGCAATTTAGGGTAATTTAATTAAATTTGGAAAATCATAACGGGAATATTCTGTAACACTTGCAAATAACATCTAAAGTGTTGCTTGACAAAAATGCGCGTCCTTGTGTTAAATGTTATCAGATTTCTGGCGGTGTTGCGTTGCGTGCATGTGCGAGGGTTCTCCGTTACTTCAGTAAAACCATCGATCAAGCAAAACCAACAGAACCATCGTGTAGGAGGACCCGATGAAATCACTATAATTATTTTCGACACTCATAGCGGACGGTTGATCAATCACCAATACGGACGCGTGTCGGACACCTATCAGCCACAAGTCAAGCTTTTCCGGTTGGACACAAAAGACATTTCAGGATTCAATGGTATGGTGTTGGGTAAACAAATACTTTTTCCTCGAGCATGTTCTGGGGGTCGGGCATTGTTGAGCTGACTGAGGGGCTAGCTCTTGGTAAAGGGGAATGTGCAGTGAACACTGATTTTTGGTTGGCACTTGAAACTTACAAGCCGACTGTCAATGGCTGCGAAGCAGCCGCAGGACCGTAAGAAATACGGAGTCTCGTTTGTTAAGAGTTTTGTTTGTTCGTAATTCATAAACCCGCGCGTCTAACAACTGGTTGTGTAGGTGTTTAGAAGAGCCTAGTGCTCTTGGTCTTCTTTTTAAGCGTGTTATTTTCGACGATCGAAAATATGAATGCAGGAAATAGGAACAGTAGGGAATAGAAACTTCGTTGACTTGTGGATTTGTACTTTTAGTTTATGGATTTACGACTGAAGCTTTCGCTGTCGCTTTGTCCGTCGGCTGTCGATTGTGTTTTCTTGAGTTCCTGAAACTCCATGCGACCACACCAGCTAGGACGATGAAATTGACCGGTTTTCAGTTTCCAAAGAGAAGAGGAGAACCTGGAACTTCATAACCGGAAAATTATCATTGTTTTGAGTGCCAGTAGCATGGCGGCCCAAGTTATGACCTAGATAAGTGTTCTTCCAGAGTTCCAGACCAAGCTGGCTGCATCAGTTATTCGTTTGTCTAGCCTGAAAAAGACCCTTGCTAAGAAGAGCCGACATATCGCTAAAAAAAAAACTCAGCTAACTTGTCCGCTGAGCGCAGTTAAATAATGATCTAGATGTGCCTTAAAGTTGTTACTCTGGGGTCTTTTCCACGAAGACGTTCCCACACATATTTATAACAAAGCATGACTGCAAGAACTCTTCGACGTGTACCACGTGTGATGATGAGTAAAAGTAAGACCGGCAGACGAGATCGGGTTAGTGGGTGAATGCTGGGTTGAGAAAGCAATCGCATCACCGAACAAACAAGACCAAAGGTTTCGATGGGGTCCCAAAAGTTCAATATTTGATCCAGACAATTTGGTTTTGTCTTCGCCAGACTCCTTGAACATCTTTACTCTTAAAATTTGGAAACAGATTAAGGCCAAATCTGAGAAAACCAAGTTCAGATATGGATTTCAGCAAAAAATAAAGCTCAAAAACGAATTCAGCGTATCTCCTTACCCCTAGCCTATATGCAACATCTAATCAACTTCAAATAAAAATTTAATTTTTAGCAAATTTTCTTGTTTCAGCCGGATTCGGGACGAACTATATGGCCGGCTGAAAAAGATTGTCATGTACGGATTCAGCATTTCTTCTTACCCCTAAATCGGACATCTAATCAATTACAAATACAACTTTGCTTTTAACAAATTTTACGGTTTAGGCCGGATTCCGGGCAAAGTACTTGTCCGGGTAGAAAATGATTTTCACGGAAGTGTTCAGCATGTCTTCTTACCCCTAAGTCGATAATTTAATTAACTTCAAATAAAACTTTTACTTTTAACAAACTTTCCGGTTTTGGCCGGATTCCGGGCGAACTACTTGTCCGGCGAGAAAATGATTTTCATATTCGTGTTCATCGTGTCTTCTTACCCCTTAATCGACTATCTCATTAGCTGTCTAAAAATATTTTGTTTGTCCCTTAATTTGAACCCCCTCCCCACCCCTAAATGTAGGGCTACAGAGCCCATCTGCGAAATTGACCTTTCCTTAACCCAAAGGGTCCTCCCACCAAGTGTCATCAAAATATCTCATTGCCTTCGAGAGTTATCGTGCTCACAGACGGACAACTTTTCCGATGTCATAGGTATCCCTCCACTTACGTTTTGGGATCCCAAAAAGGATAAACCTCGGCAGCGTGGAGTACAGGTTTACACCGTGTGATAGACCCCTGTGGGTCAAAATGTCAAGAGGGTGAGACCTTACACAAATGAATGAATGAAAGGGTGGGTAGGCCTTAGGAGCAGTGGGATTTTTTTTGTGGCACCGAATAAAAGAAAGTCAGACGTAAAGGGCTCCTGAGAGCTAGTGAAAAGAAAGACGATCAAAATCGGAGGAGGAGATAAAAGATTGTCGGCTTTTTTTCCTTTTTCGCATGGGTGTTCTCTCATGTAGACATGTTTGTGCCCCTTCTTTGACAATAAGGTTTGAAGTCGCCCGCACTTCAGTAAGCTGAATAGTTGTTCTGTGTGTTTTCAGATCTGTGATGTTCTCCGTTGTATTATAATGTAGCTTAGAGGTAACAACAACAAAAAAAGAAAAGGAGGTCTAGGTGCTTTAATGAGACAGATTTATCTCCGGCCAAAATGTGGTGTCTTGATTAGGCTGGAACTTGATTTAGTCAAATCACCGCGGTAAACAGATTCGAAATTTTTGTACCATGTTAAAAAGACCACGACAAGCGAGATATCCGATCTCCATACCAGATTCCGTCTTCTTCGTGACTTGAGGAATCGTATCAGCGTATTGGGAACAATAGGCCTAACTAGACCCGGACAGCCTAAAAGATAAGGATTATGTATTGGACTAATTTCGGCAAAAATGAGGCGTCACATCCTTTCGGTAACTTTACACCTTGGGCCTATCGGCCGCTTCAATCAGCATCGTAAAAACTTCAGTCCAGTCCCTAGGCGTAAGAAAAATTACTTACAAAAAAAGGTGACGCGGATGATGGCCGCCCTTAGTGAGGTTTATCTCTGATAAATACGTACTATGACGTCTATAGTAGCAATAATAGCTATTGTTCTTTAATTAAACTGTATAATTCTGTATCGCCGAATTCTGCGTCGAACTGGTTAAGCAAACATAAGGGTGCGCGCACACACAATCAGATTTTCGCAATCGGATGCGAATTCGCTCCGAAATTGTGACGCATCGCATGCAGGTTTCCCCATAATGAGGCAATTTTTGCATGCGTGTTTTCGCGTTCGAGATCTTACCGGGCTGTGTCTGCATGTAGCTTAAAAGTGTACTAGAGCGTGCTCCATCCTATTTACCATAGTTACTACGCATGTCGTTGCGCATCCTGGCTTCTCGACGTAAAGGTTGGAACACATTTTTCCTTTGTTCGGCAAAATATCGTGCCGCGGTCTAATCGAGCCAATCACGTCACAGATATCGTAATTTACACGCTCCCGAGCGTGGTAAGCAAATAATTACTATTTTGAGAAGGTTGGAACGGTCAGTATATTAATTTTTCACGAGGTTAGAACGAAAATAGTAACTGATAGTCACTGTTGTTAGAGGGATGAGGGACGGGATAGATAGAGGGACACGCTCCTAGATACAGAGATTCCGTCCGACTTTGACGATTGTGACTCTAGGGCTCCCAAGGTAGGATCATTTTTCCTTGTTTTGTATGTACAGTGACAAAGATCTACCAAATTGCTCGCGCATGAAATGTTGTATCCGCTTATTTATCCTTAATAAAAAAAAAAAAAAAAAAAAAATCTGTTATTTTCCAAAACATAGAAAGGCTAATACTGAGTCACTTTTTTGCCATTTTCTTTTGTATTTTTTTGTACACTAAGAATGTTATGACACATTTAAATTGTAATTGTCCGGTTACGATTTTTATGAATAATGATTGATTGATCGACTACGTTGGTAGGACATACAACTTATTCGATCGTTTTATTTTTCAAGTTGGAAAGAATCAGAATTTATACCTGAATGAGTGTGTTTGAACATAACTTCTTACAACATAACATGCTTGAACTGACTCTTGAAAAAGAGTTGGAAAAGAGTTGTGAAGCTATTTCTGCATCCCCGTGTTTTGTTAGACGAAATGACAATCCTGTCTTGTTTACAAAAGCCAAGTTATGAAATCGGAAGGGAGGGTTCGTGATTTTGTCAAGCCGTTAGTGAAGGCGGTATCCCCTAGCTTGAGTGACGCCAGTGCGGTATATATGGTATTTCTTAACAAGAACAAAAATTAGCTCTCGGCTAAGTAAACATGCTTTGGTCCACCGACTATTTCTAATTCATTCTGTATACAGGAACCAGTTGGTAGTCCACTATTTACACTAACAGTTAGCTTAATCAGTTATTCTCTTTCTTCAGGATGTGTTTAACAAGGATGAGGGAGTAGAAGATAACTGGAAATGTTTCTAAGCTCTTGGAAAGTTTGTGGAAGTGGAAAACCGTGGAAATAGTAATTGGTGAGTAATGGGCATTCCTTCACCCGAAGCTGACGAATCATATTTGATGAGTCAGTTGAGGTTTATCGCAGGTTTGATTTCTAGCCTGAAGAGGACCCTTGTCAAGATGGGCCAGAATATCCTCAGAATTCATCTCAGCTGACGTATTAGTTCAGTGCCACAATGTCTGTTTTATTGAGTGAATGGTTTTATTTACCCATTCGAACACAGAAGTCTGACAAATGGAGTACAACGAAACAAAAAGAATAAAGAAACACAATAGCCTAACAAACAAAGAACAAGAACTAGGGGGAATAGGCATGAAATAAAAGTGTATCTAGAAACGTTTGATGGAGTGAGAATTGCTGTAATCAGGAATATATTATGTGTATTTATAACATTGTAACACGCCAAATGCACAAAGAAAAAAGAAGATTGAACATGGTAATTCGACAACCGAATTAATATACAAGAGCAAAAAAGAGTGGAAATAGGTAACTAGAAACAGAAACAAAGTACGTACGAATATCGTAATACTACTCCTACGTATTTAAACTCCTGTACATAGCATATTATTTATTTGTGTTTTAGCTCTCTAAAAGGAGCAAAACAAAAGAACATCCGAAGAAACCACATCACCATCACGGACACCGAAGTGACTTGAAAAAAATACTTCCGTTTATTAATTGATTTATTTATTTATTCGTCTTCACCTTGACTAAAAACATCCGGTAACGAACAAAACACTAATTTCTTCTTTAAACCGGGAAAACAGTTTAAAATCATTTGAAATCATATTTAAAATCAAACTAACTAATAAATATTCTATTAGACTAAACAGTCAAACCAAACAACTTTCTTCGCCAAACAGTCTTTCAATAACATATATTGTTTTTATAATATCACTAACTTCTCCCATAAACTAGGTGTTACTCAGTACTTCAAAATCCCTATGCACCCCCCCCCCCAAGCCTAGACTGGTGAATATTTTGTAACTTGTGTAAGAATGTTCGCTAAAAATGTTTTAGAACTTTATTTTTGTGGCTGTTTTGTACCTGACTGTGTTTGTCAAACCCCAGTTGGATTTATGGTGCAATTGCGATATATAACGTTATGATTGACTTATTTTAGCACGCGAACCAGTTTTTGTCACAACTTTCTGAATTGTATCTGTCTGAAAAGCGTTTTTAAGTTTCATTTAAGGCCTGCCATTACTATAATGTGGCCGTGCCATTATTTAATTTCATATGTGGAATCAGAAGCGGTGCCAGTACGTCCCTTATGCATGAAACATGCAACTTTCCATCAGCCCTATCATTTGGCTTACCGTTTGTGTTCTGTTGCATAACCCTGTTATTTGAAGAGATTCCGAAACCGGCATTCAAATTTAGGACTTCCTTTTCTGTCAGATTGAAACATTATAGCACGATCATTTGATGAAACGCAATCACACAGTCTAAAGTGAAGGCGCCACGGCTTTAATCCCTTTGCCGTTCTTCTCCCACGGTTTGACCTGGAATTTTTTTTTTTTTTTTTTTTTTTTTTTTTTACAAATGTGACCCGGGGCCAACCTTAAAGCCTTCGCCTATCGTACTGTACCCCACACCAAACGTTCTTATCACACATTTACATGGCCTTCTTATTTATTCGAAATCAATGTTTGGTTGAGCAGTATCAGTCATGGACACTAGCTCAATTTTGGGGTACTGATACCCCATATGAGGGGTACTACCAATTTGGGGAGTACTACCCGAATATGGGGGAGTACTCCCCACATGTGGGGTATCACTACCCCCTATATGGGGTACCAGCCTAACATTCCACTAAGTTTCTCACTTTTGGCACTTGCCTTGGCTAAACGACAAGCAGCCGTGGTTCCTCACTTTCACAGGGTAAAGGTATGAATCTTACCTATCTTTTGGTATACTATTGTCCAGATTGTGACGTGGTTTTGGAAGCTTTTGCCAAAAAGGCAGACCCTGTCACGAAATGTCCAAAACAAAAATAACAAAAATACTTCAAATACTCAAAATACAAAAAATACTTCCAAAACAAAAATGTTTTGGAAGACCCTGTCTTCCAAAACACGTCACAATCAATCTGGACAATAGTATACCAAAAGATAGGTAAGATTCATACCTATACCCTGTGAAAGTGAGGAACCACGGCTGCTTGTCGTTTAGCCAAGGCAAGACGAATCCTGGATTTGAATCCGAATCCCGATTCGGATTCGCCCATCTCTGAGTACCGTAGCTCGTCGTGACCAATACACATATTTGCCCATTGCCAGACCTTATGTTAGGCCTTATGGTGGGGCCATAAAGAGTTAATTTTGCCACTATTTTCTTATGAATAAACTAAACTGAACTGAACTTACTGACATTTTTTTTTTTTTTTAGTCGAAAGCTAATCGACATTTTCATTAAGTAAGGTGCCCACAGAACGCGAATCTTTTCCGCCACGTGGCGCGAAACAAATTCGACTTGCAGTTGAAACGGCGGGGCGCGAATTTTTTCCGCTCGCGACGTCAAATTCGTCCAGGCGAACGCGAATTCGCGTTCTGTGGGCACCTAGCTTTAGGTGATATTTCTGCTCTGCCCATTTTACTAGGTGGCTTACTAGGTTGACCAGGTAAAAAGAACAGAGACGGGCCAAAAGACACATCACAGAGACTTCAACGCTGTAGCTCTCAGGCCGGAAAGGTACAATTTACAACACTGGCCTAGATTACAGAATGAAAATTGTTGTGTAAAGTCTGTATTCGAATAAACATACTGTATGATATTTTTTAAATGGCCGTCGAGGTTGTTATTCCGATATCAACCAAGATGAGATGATTTAAGTAAACTGTTATAATTTTTCGAAAATAAAGTAATGTTTTGGGAATTCGAACTGATGCATTTTTCTTACACTGAGACTGAACTGATTGACCATGTAATCAGAGTAAAGAAAGCCTTCTTGGATCCTTAAAATTAATTTCAAACTGTACTAATTATTTAAAAATCTTATAATTATATTCGTATGCTAATTGTTTGCTTATTTGCTGTACGCCGAATGTTCATTTTCAATCATGTAGTTTTAAACTTCCACATGCCCTCGTTGACGCGAGTAAAATACATTCTCGTGCAAATAGAAGTTTGTTTCTTTCGGTTTCGGGCAAATGGGATAATAATAATTACGATGCACATCATCGTATGTTTGTTAACGGCTCTGAAGTCACCGATTTACCGTTTGGACTCATATTCTACTGAATGTAAGCCTGAGCATCGGGAACTGGAATAACTAATGTAAGTTTCTAGTATAACTCACAAAATATATTTAGCCTCGAACTGATAAATCAGCATTTTTTGTGTTAACACAGAAAGCTTACAAAAAATGTATAGGCAAGTTCAGTTACTTTTGTCATGGTTACACCTTACCTACCGTATTTGATGGTAATTAAACCAGTGTAGAATCTTCTTATATGAAAAAACAACGTTTTGACAATCTGTGATATTTGATTCGTGGGAGACCTGCCTTGTGGGTGTGAATCCAGCTCATCACAAAATGACGGATTAGCTCAAGTGTGAGCTTATCAATCATTTTGGGAAATATTCACATGTTCTTTCCTGTTTACACATGAAAGAAATTAAATAAACCCAGCGATCTGTCAGTTTTGTCCCACAAGTTGACGGATGTCCAATCGTAGGCCTGGAAATTAACATGTCAGATTTGACTGAAACGATTTGCTAAAATGTGGGAGGATGATTTTGGCACATGTGATTGATAATGTCCTTTTTGCCAGAAATTAAGATGTCGGCTTTTGCGAGAATGTAAAGGGATTTCTAATTGTTCCGTCACGCTGTCAAGGATGAATCAGTTGTGCTAAGTGCATCTGGCGTACTAATATATGAATGTTCCGTCGTTGGGTCAATGTTACAACGAGTGGCCCAGATTTGCTGTGTAAAATGTTAGTTCTACGTATGACAAGACGCCGGGAGGGCACTAATCTAGAAGATTGTCTCGAATCTTACGGTAAGAGGTATGCTCCGTTTCTTTGTTCTTTGACCCGTCGTACCTGTAATGCCAATGCAGTTGACGTTATATGGGTAATTGCTCCATCAATTACCGAAATTCATATGTTATATTCTGATTCACCTATAGTGACACTTCACTGATTTTCACAATTGCCGCGTTATGCTATTTTTCATGCATATCATGCTCCCGACTAGTTGACTTTTGTCATGGAAGAAGATAGCACTGTTCAAAGTTAACTAACGTTTATTCAAAGATGCATACCTCTTATGTACCAGTAATAAGTACACAAATATAATGCTAAAATAGGACTGTTACTTTCTTACTCCACAGGAAACCAAGTTCGCAAACAGCGTAACTACAAATTTAGAGACCAAGACGTCGAACTAACAAGCAACAAACAAAGGCTTCGATGAGATCTCAAAACGGGATATGTATTTGACTTTTTCATCCAGACAATGGGGTCTTGTCCGCAGAGGCGTTACTAGCCAAAATGTTGGGGGGGGGGGCAAGGTATTTACTGACTGGCTGGTTATTTTTAAAGACTGTTTTTGCGGACAAAAACGACTATTATTGAAAAAAACGACTATGTTGACGAAAAATCGTCTGATTTTAAGAAAAAACGACTATTTTTAAGAAAAAACGACTATTTGTAAGACTATTTTTTACTAAAAATCGCGGCGCGAACTCGGCTCTTTTTTTTACCGACTGGTGGACAACATTCGGCGGGAGTGTCCCCCCCCCCAGTAGTGACGCCTTTGCTTAGTTCGAGATCTTTTCGATTTCCAGTCTTCGCTAGATCCCGTAACTATGGTATGTATCCCTAATCAACCGCTTAACTAGACCCATTAGGTAATTTCTGCCTTCATTTTCCGGTCTAGCCCAGACTACGACTGGAATATCAAGATAGTCGAAAAACTCGTAGGATATTCTGATCCATATATAGTAACGTGGGGTGAGAAATTTTTGTTCTGATCGACTAATATGAGAACTTGAATAATTATTCTATCAGGATGAGAAACCAGGAGCGTGCTTTGTCGCGTGGGAAAGTTAGAAGCACTTTTATGCCCTAAAACCCTTCAGCCAAGAGGTGCAGAGTCTTTTACTGTTGGGCGATATTCGATATCGATAACGATATATCGAACCAGATATCTATATCGAATATCGAAACGTAAATTCTGATATCGAAAACGATATTTGTTCATTTATAATTATTGTAAATAATTCCACATAACTTTCACTTATGTTTCCGAAATCGGAGCAACATTGTTCTTTGTAATTCAGTTTTCATTTATTCCAAGACGCTTTCTGATGACAACTTTGCTCTTAAGTTTTGGCGAAACGAGAAGTATTATTGTCCCGAAATATGGATATTGAATATCGAAAGTGAAAATATCGCCCGACACTAGAGTCTTTTCAAAACTGCTTACTTATTGATCTGAAATGCATACAATTTACAGAGATGTACTATTAGGGGTGGTGGGGCAGGGGTTGTAAGGGTTGAAACAAGGGAATGACAACGCAGTATCAGTAGATTCCATGACTGGGCGGACTGAAAAAATGGGTTCAGTCTCAAAGTTTTATCAGCCTCTTCCTAGTAAATGAACCTTATTAATTGCAGAATTATACAATCTATCCGTTACTGATTGGGAAAAAAAAACAAAAAAGAAACGTTTTGTAGTAGTAGGGTCATAGGCCTGCACGATGAAAGGAACACACAAACCTATCCAACTTTCTGTTTAAATGATGTGCAGTTTAATAATAAAAAAAACACAAAGGATAGAGGCGACATCTTAGTGAATTTGAATCGAAGTCGGTTATTTTTAATGGAATTGACTTTCTATAAAATGAAGTTCGTTGAATTAACTTGACTTGATTTCGTGGTTTCAGTTCGCTGTTTCGGCTTCAAGTTAAAGTTTAACCGAAAAGGGCTAGGATAGGACAATCTAGTTACCCATCACCTTATTCACTTAAATTGGCTTGAAGACCCGCTGAAAATAAGCTACTTCGTTGTTCCGCTATTCACGAATAATCGATTTTCAAATAGTGGAATTTCCGTGTGATTTGTGGTGCCTCTATGCGCTTGAATTTTTGCTGTAGAGAAAGACTTATAGAGTTTTGTTTGTTCAGGCACTAAGCAATCTTCACCGATCTCACCACTGCCCACTGAAAAGCCGCATTTGTGTTGAGATTAAAATTTCCCGCGTCATAGTAGAATTTACGCTGTGGGGACGGCTGGAGATATTCTGAGCCTCATAACTAGAGCAGATAGTGGAAAATCAAAAATCCATTTGCAGAATCCAAATAATTCAGTGTATCTAATTAAATGACACACAAATGAGTTGGCTTTTCAGTTAAACTTTAAATTTCTGCATTTTACATCTTTTGCAAGGTTTGCTGTTTATGCCATGAAGAGCACATTTGTAGAGACCACACCTGTATATTGAATGAATTTATGTTATTATTTGTATATATTCATATGCGCATACGCATGTTTTATTTTTTATTCGCGTGTAGGCTATTATTATTATTCTCCTTTACTTTAGCCAAGGGCTATATAAACACACTGACAAAAATATAACATACAAAAACATAAGAAAGGACTCACGACGGTAGAGAACATTAACGTATACGTTCGGTGAAAAACGGTGCTATGAACGAAAGAGGCGAACATAAAAACTGAATAAGGCTGTTCTCAGAACAGCTTTACGCTTAATTTCGAAAAGCGACATAAAAGTTATTGGTCACAAAGATAACAGACGCACTGTATCGTCTCGGGAGCCTGTGCAGTTTTTTATAACAACTACTGTACGTCACTCTTGTCACATTAATAGCACCTGCAGTAAACTTTTTGCACAGTGCAATGCAGCTAAGTTGGTAACAAAAAGTCTCGCGAAAATTACAAAGAGGCTATCCCATGTTAACTGAGAACAAAACTGAAACCCTCTAGCCACAAAAAAATCCTCTAACACAAGAACTACGTATCAGAGATTTTAGATGATTAGAATCTCGAAGGTCGGGTATGCCTATCTCAATTATTACAAACATCGAATTCTTGTAAAAATTTCGGTTCTATGGGAATACTCTCTGTGGAGAGTAGGCCTACTATTGTAATTAATTTATTTCTGTGTTTTAAACTAGACAAACTAGGGTCGACCAAAAACAATTACTATTCAGTGTGTTTAATATGTAGTTAGAAGTTGCTTTGTATACCACTTTTGTACCATGGCCCTTTGGGCTTTTACGTACATTACATTACATCACAAAAACATTAAATTTTAACTGAAAAGTATTTTTCGTATATTGGATGTCGATACACTCAATTACTGACTCTTCTAAGAAATTTTTTGTGTTTACGTCATGGGCTCTAGTAGTGATTCCCAGAATATGCACTACTTGCCCGACAAGGAAAAGTTCATCCAGACGCGGAGAATTTGAATTTCAACACGAGCGTTCGTTTCGCTGGGTAATAATAAGCTCAGGAAATGGTCATGCAAGATTGAAAGCCTGCTATTGCACGTGATCCCAAAAAGATTTATTTTTCGGCAATCGTTTACCATTGTAGTTGCTAAATGTTTCAAGCATAGAGGTACCACAAATCCGAAAGAAAAAGTTCATTCGATGAAAATCGGTTATAAGAACATGCCGTCGGCATCGCGGAAGGCTGAGCAGGGTCGAATCCAGGGTGGGGTAGGGGGTTCAACCCCCCCCCCCGAAACACGCAAAAATAATTGTTTTTTGTAGGCTTTTTAACCTCTGATCTATGTCTTTTTTGTACTTTTTGGTCCGACCCGCGGGCACCCCCCCCCCCCCCCGAAATAAATTCCTGGATACGGACCTACTTCAGAGCCCTCCGTTCCTGAGATACGTGAGTTGCTCAAAAGATCTAACCGACACTACAACGGTCAAAAAGGCTAAGCGACAATTTTTTAGCACTACAGCAACATACAAAAGTGTGGTTAAAGAAACCTACGCCAAGTGTCAGTTCGCTCCCATACGCGCAAGCTGCGCGCAAGTGACACCAAATAGAAGGACACAACTTTGTCCACTGTAAAGAAAGATGCTTCTCGACAAAAAACATCAATATCGGTTAAAAAATGAAACGTTCTGTTTTTCTATCCACTGCAAGGAAAGACGTTATTCGACATAAAAATCATCAAGATCGTTTGAAAAGTAGATTTTAAAAGTTTTTTCCTCTCCTGAACATTTTGGAAAATGTCGCTTGACCCCGTAATGCGTGACGGTGACGATATATAACACTGGCACTTTATGTCGGTTGGTAAGAAGCTCTGCTTTTCTGTGCCGACATTTTACCCCTGCTTGGAAAACAGTCCTTCTTTGTTGAAGAAGAGATGGTTTTTCCATACTAACGCTCTACATTTTTCTACGATGTTCAAAACGTTTTTGACAAGCTGTTAGAAATCGGATAGCTCTGCTGACAGAGTCATGATTGATGACTGATCTATCTACGAAATGGGAAGATGGAACGTCAAAAACAGGCTAGAGATTCCCAGTTCCGGAACACAGTTTGTAGATACGAAGAAGACGGTCTTGGGGGTCGGTCAGGAGGCTGTTGAATCTTTGCCACTGCAGAAAACATGGTACGCCGCCAACTTGAGAGTTCACAAATTTAGATGCTGGCCCGAACAGAAACATCCCTATGCAGTTAATAGTGACCCCCCACTTTTGGTAATTTAGCAAAAAAAAAAACAAGCTTTACTCTTATTTTTTTTTGTATACAACTTGCAGACTTAGAAATGAAATGGACAAGTGTACCAACCAGGCCCGTTTCCAGGAATTTATTTTTTTTGGGGGGGTTGCCCATGGGTCGTACCAAAAAGTACAAAAAAGACATATATCAGAGGCAGAGTCGTTACTAGCCAAAATGTTTGGGGGGGGACAACGTATTTACCGACTGGCTGGTCATTTTACCGACTGTTTTTGCGGATAAAAACGACTATTACTGAGAAAAACGACTCTGTTAACGAAAAATCGGCTGATTTTAAGAAAAAACGACTATTGTTAAGAAAAATCGACTGTTTTTACTAAAAATCGAGGCGCTTTCGCGCCTCGCGCCTCTTTTTTACCGACTGGCCGACAACATTGGGGGGGGGGGGCGCCCCCCTTCCCCCCCTAGTAGTGACGCCTCTGATCAGAGGTCGAACTCCCCCCTCCTGGATGCGGCCCTGATACCAACTATACTTGTTTACACATTATAAATTTTGCATTTATCAGTTCGGTCCCCGACTGCCTAGTTTGCCTCTCGGTTTTGCCTAGGCTGACTACTGTGCCAGTTGCCTTCTCATGTACTGTAATTTTACGACTGTAATTATAACAATAATTTACTTTTAACTCGCTTATGAGATACGGTTGAGTTACAAAATATAACAAGACCAAAGGTTCCGATGGGATCCCAAAAATTTAATATCTGATCCAGACAAATAGGTTTTGTCTTAGACTCCTTGAACATTTTTACTCTTAAAATTTAGAAACAGATTAAGGCCAAACAGCTAATCATCAAGAAAACCAAGTTCAGATATGGATTCAGCATGTGTGTGCCTTACTTCTGCGAATTTTCCGGTTTCGGCGAAATTTCAGAACTACTAACCCGGCGAAAAAATAAAGCTCAAAAACGAATTCAGCGTTTCTTCTTATCCCTATATCCAACAACTAATCAGCTTCAAATAAAAATTTAACTTATAACAAATTTTCCTGTTTCAGCCGGATTCCGGGCGAACTATATGTCCGGCTAAAAAATGATTGTCATATACGGATTCAGCATCTCTTCTTACCCCTAAATCGGACATCTAATCAACTTCGAATAAAACTTTTACTTTTAACAAGCTTTCCGGTTTTGGCCGGATTCCGGGCGAACTACTTGTCCGGCGAGAAAACGGTTTTCATATTCATGTTCAGCATGCCTTCTTTCCCCTACATCGAACGTCCAATCAACTTCAAATAAAACTTTTACTTTTAACAAACTTTCCGGTTTTGGCCGGATTCCGGGCGAACTACCTGTCCGGCGAAAAAATGATTTTCATATTCGTGTTCGGGATGTCTTCTTACCCCTAAATCGAACATCTAATCAACTTCAAATAGAACTTTTACTTTTAACAAACTTTCCGGTTTTGGCCGGATTCCGGGCGAACTACTTGTCCGGCGAGAAAATGGTTTTCATATTCGTGCTCAGCATGTCTTCTTACCCCATAATCGACTATCACATTAGCTTTTTAAGAATATTTTGCTTGCCCCTTAATTTGAACTCCCTCCCCCACCCCTAAATGCAGGGCTACAGAGCCCATCTACGAACTCGACCTTACTCTTGACCCAAAGAATCCTCGTACCAAGTTTCATCGAAATATCTCATTCCCTTCGAGAGTTATCGTGCTCACAGACGGACGGACGGACGGACAGACGGACAACTTTTGCGATGTCATAGGTATCCCTCCACTTACGTTTTGGGATCTCAAAAAAGGACACGAACGAGACAAAAAATAAATAATAGATAAATAAACGTTTTTACACTCTTCTGATCACACTTTTCTTACCACAAGACCCCAGATTTTGACATGGAACGCAAAAGGCATCTAGAATTTCGTTATTGGAAAGTGTTTTTTATGGCACTTGCAGCCTCTGGCTCAAGTACCATATACCGATCGTAATTCCGTCTGTCGGTCGGTCGGTCGGTCGGTCTGTCCGATTTTTCTGTCCACATGTTCGAGTTAGGGTACTTCCAGATGTGCTAGGACGATGAAACTTGGCAGGAAAATCAGGGACCCGACCCAACTAACCTGGAAATAATCAGTTTCCCGATCCGACCATCTAGGGGGGAGTGGTGGGCCGGGGAATTCTGAAAATTAAGTAGTTTTTGTCACACTTTTTCGAGTTGGGGTACTTCCAGATATGCTAGGACGATGAAACTTGGCAGGAGCATCAGGGACCCGACCGTACTAACCTGGAAATAATCAGTTTCTCAATCCGACCACCTGGGGGGGGGAGTGGAGGGCTGGGGAATCAGGAAAACTGGAGTAGTGTGTAACTTTCGAACGGGTGATCGGATTGGAATGAAACTTAATAACTGAATAAATGGCGTACCTCTGATGTCCCATTTGAAGTCCGGACCGGATTCGACAGCTATGGGGGAGTTGGGGGGGAGACCGGAAACCTTGAGAAACGGTTAGAATGGAGGTATCGGAGTGAAACTTGTTGGGAAGAACAAGCATCTGCTCCAGATAGATCGTTTATACATTTGGACTGGATCCGGACACTAGGGGGGGGGGGTGGAGGGCAGTTTCCCGGAATTCTGGTAATGGCGGTTTTGGGGATTTTCACGACGAAACTTGGGAGGCGAATCAGGGACCCGATCAAACTGACTTTTAAATAAAAATTTACGTGATCCGATAGTCGTGGGGGTAGTAGCGGGAGGGGGAATCCGGAATATTGAGTCAAGCGTAACTTTGGAACGGTTGATCGGATTTGAGTGAAATTTGATAATTGATCAGAGGACATGTCTCTGGTGATCTTTGTCATTTCCGGACCGGATTCGACAACAAAAGGGGGGGGGGGAACACGTGACCGGCTCAGACTGGGGAGATCGGGATGGAACTTTGTGGGAATAATAAAGAGATGCTCTGGATAAATAACTTACAAAACCGGATTGGCTCCGGCTAATCCGGGGGGAGGGGTCCGGAATTCCGGTGATCGCGATTTAAGGTACTTCCAGATGTGCTAGGACGATGGAAATGGGCTGGAATATTAGAGATTCGACAAGATTGGCTCAGAAATCGCCACTTTCCAAAACCGACATTCCTTAAAGTACCAATCTTGACCGTAAATTTAGAAAAATACTTTTAAGCAAATTATACATTTTCATGATCCCCATGAGCCCATTATCATTTTTGCCTCAAGGGTTTTGCTTACAAATGAAGTTCTAGCTCGCTTAAAGTGCGCATCTGAACCGCAAGGTCGAAAACTTCTTTTTTTTATTAAACGATACATCTCAACCCATGATCATTTGTGCCACAAGGGTTTTGCTTAAAAATTGATTTTATCACACTTAAAGTGCACATTTTAACTGAATAGTGAAAAAGATTTTTTTTTACCAAACGGTATATATCAATGATCCCTAAGGGCATGTGATCGTTTTGTCTCAATAGTTTTTCTTACAGATAAATTTCCAGCGCCTATAAAGTGCGTATCATTACAGCCAAGTTCTAAAACAAAATACGCTTTATCTAGCTCCCTTAAAGTGCGCATCTGAACCGCAAAGGTAACCTTAAAAGTACTTTTGATCAAACACTACATCTCAACCCATGCAAGTGCCATATGAGCTTACAGCTCTTGTTTATTTTTGCGTTCTATATTGCTCCTCTCGACGATTTCTTTTTGGCGACTGATTTAACTGATTTATGATGTCGCGGGCATGTCTAAAATTATTAGTGGCATTATTGAAATTATTGCGTATAGGGATGTAAACACATGTCTCCTCGTAAGCTCTTCTATGACGCGAAATGCACAAACGTATTGACCCATACACGCGCTGTGTGTGAAGTATCTTTAGCGGCAATCCTTCATGCTCCTGTTTACAATACCTGGGTCCTGACTGTCCCGTTATCTCGGAGCTTCCAGGAAAGCTAATTTATTGTTTAGGAGTCAGAAAAAATACTGACCAAAAATCCCATATACCTATAACGCAAGGCCGTATCCAGGGGGAGGTTAGGGGGTTCGACCCCCCCCCCCCCGAAACCCACAAAAGTAATAGTTTTTTGTAGGCTTTAACCTCTGATCTATGTATTTTTTGTACTCTTTGGTCTGACCTGTGGGCCCCCCCCCCCGAAATAAATTCCTGGATACGGGCCTGCTATAACGTGTGGATCTGCGAAGTTTCGTCTTTCGTCTCGGTCTTCCACGTCCTAACTTGTAATCTCTCATCAGAATGTGAGTTTCTGTCGGTCAACGCAATTAGGGAAGTTATTTTTTCAGGTTATTAATAACATTTGTTTTTCCAGCCGGCTAAATGCCTGGAGGCCTTCGATTTATCTTGGCGTTTGCCCTACTCGGCCGGACGAGGGTCATTGGTAGTCGGATACTGGACTCGGGTAAGGAAAAGACCTATACTATTTCTTGAAGCAATAACGGAGGGTGCGTTCCAACCTCCTATCAATGGTTACTAAAAGCTATCGTCGTCGTCCGAAACTTTATAGGCGTACTCCCCGTTCCCTGAGGACTCCCTTTGAAGAGTCCCTGCGTTTTTGTTTGTCCAGGGACTCACTCCCCGTATTCTCCCGAGTTCCTACGAACGGGGAATGCTCCGATTATCATCACTATCATCAAAAAGGACTCCCTCTCAGATTCGGAGGGGAATCAGTTATTGCTGGTGTTGGTGCAGTGTAAAATTAATTAAAAACAATCAGAATAAACAAAGCCAAAAATAAAGTGGATCCAGACTAATTTCGTCAACTACATATTTTTTTTTCGAACTAAGGCCTTATTAAGGAAATGAAGGTTGTACGATCATTTTAACTTTTAGTAACTCATGGTAGGCTGGAACACACCCGGATTGGGACCTTCCTAATGCCTTAAAGGTCAACTCTTACCAGAAAAGATGTCACGATACAATGGTACAAAAATGTTGTTTTCCAGAAGAACGGTACCAGTAGGGGAGAGGGGGGCAGGTCCGTCATAGGGGCAGGTCCGGACATGAGCTCTGCAAACCTCAGTATTGAAATTTAAATTACGCAAAATTGTTTTTCAGAGCTGTTAAACATATACGCTTCTTCTGTTAAAAATTCCCCCAGTTGCCCTCTTGCAATCATAGCAAACCGATGTTGGTGTCACTTTTTTGGCACGAAATGAAGTTATATGTCATGGGGTTGGCACCTCATTTTGGTAGTTCCAAAGCCAGTTACATCGTCGGTGATTTTTATTTAAGTAGTTTAAGATTAGCTCTACCATGTCAAAAACGAATATCTACAATTGCTACAAGAGGTTGCGAGTTATAAATTTTTTTGTGTGAAAACAGCACCAGGGGCAGATCCGGACAAAAAACACTTGGGGCAGGTTCGGACAGCTATTGCATGAGAAGTTGAAGGGCAAAAAAAGAAAAATAATGCAAGAAGAGGAAATCGAACCAGGGAAGAAAAAAAGTCACCAGAAAGGCTCAGAAAGTATTTACGACCCATTTCGGAAGAAAACAAGTCATATTCAGACCTAGCGGTAACAGTATATCCGGATGATAATAACAGATGTTGATAAAGTGACGGTACGCAGGTTACAGTTTTTCCAAACGGAAGCAACAAACGAAAATGAACTGAGGCAACAAAAGCGAATGAAAAAACCGTGTATATAGTCCTTCCTGGGTTAAAAATAATTGATGTCCGGAGCTGCCCCCGCCATGTCCGGACCTGCCCCCAGTCTGGGGGCAGGTCAGGACAAAAGTAGTTAACAGGAAAATGGAATTTGCAAAGAAATTGTTATAGGTAACAAGATTCTAAAAAGTAACAATAGCAGCTAAGAGATGATTCTAGACATTCAGAAAAAAATTTAAGCAACAGAACCTAAAACAAAATCTTGGTATGCAAAAAAGCAAAAACGTAACGAACCTGCCCCCCTCTCCCCTACTTGTCCCGTGAAATTAGCAATTTTCGTATAATTCCATATTATAAGCTAGGGATAACAGAAAAGGCAGAATAAGTCAGAGGGGTCCCTTAAAGCCAGGCTTCATCTTCCAGATTACTAGATATCTGGGTCTTCCGTACGGTCAAGCCAACTCTTTCGGATTCCATGGAAATGATGGTAGCTCAATTCGCTAATATTAAAGTTTAACCGAAAAGGACTGGGACCCGCTGAAAATGCATTACTTTGTTGTTCCGCTATTCAGGAATAATCGATTTTCAAATGGTGGAATTCCGTGTGATTTGTGGTACCTCTAATTTGTTGTATGCCTTACAAGAAAGATTTATGACTTTTTTATTGTTCAGGCACTAAGCAATCCTCAAATACCGCCACTGCCCACTGAAAAGCCTTGTTTGTGTTTAGATAAAAATTTCCCGCGCCATAGTAGAATTCTCGCTGTGGGGACGGCCGCATATATTCTGAACGTCATAACTAGAGCAGATAGTGGAAAACAGAAAAATTCCTTTGCAGAATCCAAATAATTCAGTGTATTCAATAAATGACACAAAAATAAGTTGGCTTTTCAGTTAAACCTTAAGAAGTCTGTGTTTCGCACTATCTGTTGCCTCCCGATCAGAAACCCTTGCTAGGGTACATTGTCCCTGGAAACGAACGAGAATTTGTCTTTAATTTTTTTGCGCTAATGTTTTTGGAGAGGGTGTAAGCAAAAGGCATCGCAGCTTCTTCCTCGGAGTTGGGAGTAGTGCATCCGAGTAACAACCACCTTGATCGTTGTGTCTTATCAGTTCTCAGGACAGTGTTAGGCTAGTCACTCACAAGAAATCGATGGTTTTTACCTATTGAAGAAAATAAGTAGCACTACACTATACACTATAATCCATCTACACAATTTATCGCAACGGGCAAATGCGTAATCTGACATCCAACCAACTTCACTTTAAAGTTATTTGATACGTAAAACTTTTACTACTACACAGAAAGGCGACCAAAATTGCGAATTGCTTTATGTGGCTTTATGTTTAGCAGATCATAGGTGCTGATTCGGAACCCAAGACAAATTTTAGGTACAGCGCTCATGGAAAGAAAGGGAAATGCAGGTGGTAGGTTTACAGTGCAAACAGAAGATGGTGAAGCTGTCTCTGGTAATTATCAGCTACAATCTCTGATGGTGAGACTATTTTTTTCGTCATTAGTCAGGCTTAGCGGTGACGTTAAGATGGTCGAGGGAGACAGGATGTCTGTTTTTGACGATGATGGTGTTATGTTTCTTAATTTTCCGGGGTGTGACCGAACGAGGGCTCAAGTCATTAATGAGTGTTAGGCATGAGGATTTAGGAGCTGGGAGGTAATTGCAGGTGCCAGTGGAAAGGTGTCAGCTCGTGGCTGGGAGATTAGACGTGATTACAGAATCCTCGAAGACTGAAAAATCTTGAAAAAATGGGGGAAACGTGACCTTTTTCCTCCTGACAAAAAGGTGCGTAGTAGATTCCGGCACGTTCTGGGATCCGGAACTTTACTTTAATGCTTTACTCGACACTTTAGTTTACCACTTATTTTTTGTATTTAGCTTTCGACAGTGAAGGGGGCTTATGCTAGCGGAGGATTCTACAGAAAATTATGCCGTTTTTCTCTAGGATAATTGAGAGACAACAGTCGTAGCGTCAGTAAAACAGAAAACTGGCTTTCCGAGGGGGGGGGGGGCCAGAGCTACCCCTGAATAACCACTGTAAAACTGCGCAAAACCGGATATGTGTTTACTCCTTATGAAAAATATTTTTTACACCAATATTCGTTATTATATTTAGGTTTCGTGATTATATTGTTTACTTTTCGTTCGTGTCATGTTAACAACGAGTATTTTCGGTCTCACTATGTCAGATGTACGTTAAGAAGGCGAAAGGAACCCGGAAGGACGCCCCCCCTTAAAGGACCCCTCTTGCTTATTCTGCCTTTTACAATATACCTAGCTCCCTTGTTGAATTTTAAGCTTCTAAAATCCCGACCTTTCTCCATTGTTTCGTTTCGTGCCTACGATTTTTTAGCGCTTTTTCGGCCTTGCCGAGTTTTGCCCGTCACACAACGCAAAGTTTTCCGGAATCTTCAACGTCCGCTCACAACTCTGTCACAAATAAGGATATGAGAATCTTCTGCTTTTTACTTCTTTTGTTTGCTTAGTTTTCCCACTTTTAAACCACGGCACGTTCAGTTTTCAAATGTTTTGCGCCCAGCCGCCGCGTCGAAGAGCAGGAGGGCTGGATAGCGTCGAGAAGCGCTATCACGAAAATCGCTAATTCTAGGTGGAAAGTAATAGTATTTTCGGACAACATTTTTTCTGACTAATTTCACAGTAAGAAGATCATTTCTAGTAAGAGTTGTGCTTTAAGGTTTCCGCATCTGCGCAGTCAGATCCGAGTATAAGTAAAAATGAGCTAATGACCAGCATTTCTGATAGCTTGTCTCTTGATCAGTCAGTCACCGTCAAACTGTATAACCGTTTTGAATTCCAGTCATTGCCATTAGCATAGTCTAATGGGACTATTTAGGTTTCAGGATGGTGTCATTTTTTGCGATTTTTTTTTAATACCGTCTCTTGCAAAATCTTTTCGTGAACTCTTCCTCATATTGCACAGCGGTTTTATATTCCAGTCACAGTTCTAGCATAGGTAAATGCAACTGTTAGGGTTTCGGGACAGTGTCAATTTTAGCGATTTTTTTCAGTAAATTATTCACTTCCGTCTTTCGAGGAGTGGAACAAAATATGAAACTATAGGCAGGTCACGTACTTCGACTAAACTAAACAGGGTTCTTTTAGCGCGTCAGTCTAAAGAGAAAAGAAGAAATTAACGCCGAAAAAGAGAGATCATTGCCGAAGCCGGCGACACGCCCAGAAAATTCGGCCCGCTGCAATCTGTCGGCCGAAGAAAAATTTGGATCTGGCATGGCTTCGGGGGTTGATGAATTTATTTCGTGATTTAGCCTTACGGCATTTCACAACTAACAAAGAAACAAAATTAAACATCTAAAGTAAACTACAAATCACATAATTTTGTACCTACAATCTAATCAAACGAAAAAAATAAAAAAAAACTAAATAATACACACTGAATTCCATTATCAGACATAAAAAATACATATATCTTTAAATATTAAAACTCCAAATCCAAACGTTTAGTTTTTCTCGTGTATTCCAGCACAACATTTCTAACGTTCCTAAATTACTCTGTATGATCTCAAATGACCTCAATAGTTAAGTAGATATTCCTGATCGAACCTATAAAGTTTGACTGCATGATTCTTAAAGCACAACTCTTACTAGAAATGATCTTCTCACTGTGAAATGGGTCACAAAAAAAGTTTTCCGAAAATACCATTACTTTCCACCTAAAATTAGCGATTTTCATGATAGCGCATGTCGACTCTGTCCAGCCTTCCTGCTCTCCGACGCGGCGGCTGGGCGCAAAACATTTGAAAACTGAACGTGCCGTGGCTAAAAAGTGGGAAAACTAAGCAAACACTAAAAAACAGAAAATTCTCATATCCTTATGTGTGACAGACTTGTGAGCGGACGTCGAAGTTTTCCGGCAAACTTTGCGTTGTGTGACGGATAAACTCGGCACGGCCGAAAAAGCGCTAAAAAATCGTAGGCACGAAACGAAACAGTGGAGAAAGGTCGGGATTTTAGAAGCTTAAAATTCCACAAGGGAGCTAGGTATATTATAAAAGGCAGAATAAGCAAGAGGGATCCTTTAAGTGTAGAAAAGTGTTAAAAAATACGAGTAGATTTATGGTAATGAAGAAAATAGTTGTAAAATATGGTAGCTTTAAAGGAACAGTAAACTTGACTAGGCAACTTTCGGCCATCAAACCGGCCTGGGGGGCTTAGATAAATGTACAGGGACTTATTGTCGACAGGACCCCCCATCTTTGTTATCTCGAGACCCCTCCTTATTGTTCCCAGAGCTAGCTGGCAGGGCCTTGCCCCTTATGCACTGTAGTTACGCACTCATGCACTGTAAAAGTTCGCGATTGTCTGTGTTATCAACATACAGGGTTGCCGCTTTACTAAAATAAATTCACTATGCAAAAGGAAAAAAGTAATACCAAACAAGAAAAGTACTCAGAACTTGTTGCTGGGTCATAGTCACCTTGGAAATAGAACCTGACAACTACTTTTTTCTTAAAATCTGCTGCCAAAGTAAAAAGAAAGTTCTATTGTGAGCACAATTGTACTACCGGTGGCAACCCTGTTGACATACATTGTATTACTTTGTTTCAAGGCAAAGATCGTGGGTTCGAGTCCTACACCCGGCACACAAACCTTTTGCTTTTTTTTTTTTTTGTTCTACTAACTCAAAAGTCGAACTCTCGGAAACTGCCTGGAAACTGCAATGGTCGTAACAAGAATTTTTCTAACTCTCAATATCGACTCAGGGTACATTCTTCATATGTCAGCTAGCTCCCTGAGCCAAGTTTGAGTCAAGTTTACTGTTCCTTTAAGTTAATATTGTTAGAAAAAATAGCCTTTTTTTATCAGTGTAGATGACTTTAGTAACGAAAGATTAGAGGGATTAGACTTTAACGTCGTCGAAGAGAAGACGTAGCAAATCTAGTTTGAAAAATGTGAAAAACTTGCTGCGCGGGTAAAAAAAAATACCTTGCATGTCTTAGCCCACGCTTTAGATTCAGTCCAAATCAAAACGCTTCACCTCTGCTCTAGTACATCCATTTCTTTGGCAACTACTCGCCACTTGCACCAAATCAAGAACGGCAGCATTTACCGCTAAAATATGTAACGGAGAGCTTGCGTATGTGAACTGAAATTCTAATTTATTACCGAAGCAAAGTAGTGAGAGCTAGATAATTATTTTGACTAATGAAAAGGCAGGCTCCCACCAGGATGTGTTAATGACTCGTTGACGCCTGGCAAAGTGTTGCAGATTTGACTCGCAAATAATTTAGATTGCTCAGAGCACGAGCTTCATGACCTCTATGGTAGCGTCTTGCTGGGATTCCCAGGATATTTGAAAATTCGGCGCGACATGGGTTGGGAAGAAAAGTTAGTACTAAGTCTTGTGCGGTCTGCTTTCCAGAGAATCGCTTGTACTGGTTTATCATTTGTTGTTTTGAATTGTAAGAAGGTAGGAACACATTTGAAGCTATCGTTTAACCAAAATAAAAATTTCCTAGCCGAAAGACAATTGTTTTGTTTGAAGTTTGACAGTAGGCCTATGGGGTATTAATTAAACTGCGTCTTCTACATCCCAGTTGTTAAGCTGGCAAGCAGAAAAACAGCAGCAAAATAATCTAGTTCTGATTTGCTGGTGCATCCGAGTTGATCCGAGTGGGACATTACATTTACAGTAGGGTAGCCACTAAAAAAAAAATTTATCAAACCTGAGCTTTTGAAGATCAGAATGTGATTCTCCTATCTTTTAGCTTTGATTTGAGGCCAAAATCACCTCTCTATCTTGTCTCTAAGCATCTTAAATCTTCTTTAGAAAACAGTATTTTACATAAGGAAATGCCTATGTTCATCCATTGACTTTAGGGTTTTGTCCATCTAGTGACCAGCTTGGAACTATGTGCTTCAATGAAATTCTATGAAACTGGGTGATTTTGAGCTGGTTTTGAGTGCATGGGGAGCCCCAGCAAGTGAGTTAGATGAGAAAATATGAATATGATCATCAAGGTTATAGTCCAATAGACCTATTGCTGCTATAGGCTGCTGACTTTTCCTCCTTAGTATCAACAAATTTTTGTAGGCAAGTTCAGCTACTTTTTTTACATCTAAATTTACATTGAATATTAAGAAATAATATTAAATAGCTAGGACATCTTACTGCTAGCCTTATTAAATAGGCAATTTTGTCCTGAATTCAATGGTATTTTTAAAATATTTTTTGGAGATGTTTTAGATAGGTAAAACTGATAAGGAAAATTCACAGCAATTTATGCATTCATTACAACAAAATCGCCAATTTTTGCCACTAGGTGTTTTTGTGGCTACCCTATTTACAGACAGGAGGGGTTCCTGACCAGTACCTGACCTCGTTTTTACACTGTCTCAATTTTTGCCGCGAAAATGTAAAAATGAAATATACCAGCTGTCCTGACAGTCAAGAGGCAAAATATGACTTTTTTCAAAGTCATGTGTCCAAAAATATTCAAATTCTGTGCCTTTTCTCCATTTTGTAGCTGTTTTGAAAAGCTGTTTTCTGGCTATTGACTTTGCTAACTCTTCCTTTTTTATCATTTTTAAGTCAATCGAGGTGAGATTAGAATGAAGTAATCTTGTTTGAAAAGAAAAATATGTTTAACTAGAAACATTGAAGCAATATTTATTTATCCATCATGTAAACCATTCAATTAGCATCAATCTAGTATTTTTGGCATATTTGTTGGTTCCTTTTTAAGCCAGATGGATTATTCTGAAGGAGAGACTTCTCTGGAAATTTGAAATCTTGTCCGAGCTTGGATACCCCTCCTGTACTTTAAATTATCTTAAATCACAATAAATTATTAGTAAATACGTTTAGTAAATACAAGGGCACAAAGCTTCATATTTACTTAGCGTCTGGTTGGTTATCATCCTTCTGTGTGCTGCAGCTTGAAGACTGTTATGAAAGTTCAAGTATGACTCTTGTGCTGAATCCCGCCTGTACCCTTTGGCTTTGGGTTTTTTCAGTTTGACTTTCATCCAAGTAGGCTTAGCAAAAATTTTCCCAGAACAATATTTCCTTTTCTGCAGTAGTCCAAGTCCTACAGTGTAACAGGGATTCCATACCTGGGAATGACTCATATGTGGCTGGACTTTATTCCTGGATTTGGTGAGACTTGTTTTACTCATTTCAGGTCACACTCAGTTTCCCAAAAGTAAAATACTGCCACTGTACTGTCAGAAGTTTCATAACAGATAGCGCATAACACTTTCAAGAATAACACCTTTCACTTAGAAATAAAGTGTTATGACCAATTAAGTTTACACTATTTTACACCAACACCAACACCTTCAATTGGTAAAAATACTAACGGGAATAAAAGAAACATAACAGATAACATCCCAAAGTGTTATCTGTTGAAACCGGGCATCCTTCTGTTGTCGTTATGTAACTTCTGACAGTGTAGTATTTTTACCAATTGAAGGTGTTGTTGGAGGTCTAGGCACGAAATAGTGTAAACTTAATTGGTCATAACACTTTATTTCTAAGTGAAAAGGTGTTATTTTTGGAAGTGTTATGTGCGATCTGTTATGAAACTTCTGACAGTGTGCTCTGTTAGGCTCCTCATTTTCTCATCAGCTGAGCCTCAGATGCTAAAGTTGGATAATGACAGTCTCAGATGACAGGCTTCGGTTTCTTTGCACGGATTTTTGAGCATTTGGGTACACCGATTCACAACAGTCAGAATACTACCTGTAGCAGCCACAATACCACATGTTTTCCAGTTTTATACTGTAACTTGACTTACATCCCAGGCCATTGTATCTACAACACTGTTGTAGTGTTTCTAACCTTGGTGATCACGATTTTTAATCCTGAGTCAACTTGATAGATAGAATAGAATATGATTTATTCGCTCACACTTTCACGGTAACAAAACCAAAATTGGTGAGTACTGTCATGCATAAATTCATCAACATAACATATACATTTAAAAATACGTACAATGGTCAAAGGCTATTCAAAATATCCACAATCTTGGGTATAAAACTATTTTGGTAACGGTTGTGTTTGGCCGCTACTGGTTGGAATATTGGGACCTTCGTAGAGACCGCTCGCTCTCGCCTTTCCCTAACATTGTTGTATGGGGGAGGGAGAAACTCGTTGTAGATGGGGTGCGAAATGAGTTTTTTACCGATCTCGAGGCATAGGTTCAGTCTCCGTTTCTCCAGGGTATCAATTTTGTACGTGCTTAGAAGAAGGGAGTAGGGTACTTTTGGGCCTTTATGGATAATATGAAGAGCACGTTTTTGTATTCTTTCAATACGAGAGTTTTGATCTGTAGTTAGGCTAAAATGCCACACCGCGCATGCATACTCCATTAATGGTCTTATGAAAGAAGTATAAATCCTGAGGATGTGAAGACTTGGGACATTATGCTTTGATAAAAGCTTCAACATGTACAGGCTTGAGTTTGCCTTACGGAGTATTTCTGCTGTATTATCTTCCCAGTCTAAAGTTTCAGTGATAATTACTCCAAGAAGTTTTAGTTTTTTTACAGCCAAATTCTCAATGATCTTTGGCTCAAATTGCGGGGGTGATTTTAAAAAAGAAATAGTTAAAACAGCGCTTTTTTCTTGGTTAACTTGCATATCGGACAAAGACGCTTCATTTTGTATGTCTTCAATGATTGATGCTGCGGAACTTTTAATATGACGGTAGCATACTTCAGTAATACTCAAATCGTCAACATACTTCCACCGATCCGGCATATCCTGTGCGATTTCATTAATCATAACCAAGAATAGCAGAGGTCCTAACAGAGTACCTTGAGGTACACCACAAAAAATGGGAACCGGGTCAGAAAAAACACTTTTGTATTTAGTCATTTGTTGTCTTTCGTAAAGAAAACTTGCAATTATTCTAATTATATGAGGGCTTACATTGAATTGACTAGAAAGTTTACCAATTAAAATCTTATGGTTAATGAGATCGAAACCTTTACGAAAATCAATCGCTATCAAATTTATCCATTTTCCTGGTTCTTCAAGATTTTTCAGAATAAAGTCAATTAGTTGTATTAGGTAATGGGAGGTAGAGGATTTAGGTATGTTACCGAATTGACGTGGATCTATTTTTGACAAGATCTCATTTTTCAGCCACGTTGCAACGAAACTTTCGTATATTTTGCTAAACACGGGTGTTAAGGTGATTGGTCGAACCCCGTTGAAGTCGATTTTGCAATCTTTCTTAGGGATTGGAGTAATATCTCCAACTTTCCAAATTTTTGGGTACGAACCAGATTTAGTAATAAGGTTAAGAACCTCTGTTAGCGGCGCTGTAAGTTTATCAGGAAAAGCTCTTATCAAATCAATTGGAATGTCTATTGGGGTTATACTAGTATTTTTCAGGTGTTTAAGTTTAAGATATACATCCCTCTCTGAGATGAGCGGAATTTGGATTTCAAGGGTTTCTGTGATCACTAAATTCTCTTTTTTTAGAGGTGGAAAGGACTGAGTTATTTTTGCAAAATGGTTATTTAATTCATTCGCTGTTACTGACTCATTTTCATCCAGCCCAAAATCCACTGTCGCACATTTTTTCCCACATAGTTTCTCAATACTATTGTACCACTGTTTGGGCTTAGTTACGAATAACTGAGTCACCTTTTCGGAATAAAATTTTGAAGCAGCTTTTCTTGTCATTTTCCGGATTTTGTTTTTTAACTTCGAAGCTTCTTCTCTTTTCCCTTGTTTGAATAGTTTGAGTTTAAGGCGTATCATCGTACTTACTCTGTCTACCAGTGTATCACACATTCTATAGACTAAAAGCGTTCACTGTGGCATACTCGTGTCCCACAAGTTTCTGTTAGAGTGTCACAGAAACAGATGTGTATGCCACAACTTGACCCTCAATCCCCAAGTTAAAACTCACAGGAACGCAGTTTTGTTTGTTTTATTTGCAGTAGGAGGCCTGAAAATATAATAAACCCGGATAAAATCTGAATAAATAGAATATCAAGCTTATGCCGTTACCATTCTTTACTAAAAGGATCCTTAGTTTTATCTGCCTGATAAAGTAATTTTCTCATTCTAATTTGTATTATTTGGACTTTAATTTGCCGCTAAATCTGAAGTTCCTGCCAAATCGAAAATGACCACAAGAGTTGTTGGTCAAATTGAGGCACAGTGCGAGCCACAAAAACCTTCTTGGTGAAGCGGAAACAAACTTGTGGGCCACACCATCGATTGCGGGAACACTCTTTTCGAGCCACAAACACGTCGTGGTATCGCGGAAAACGTCTAGATACTTTGTAGGCTAGCCAAAACGCTATGGTAGTGCCAGTCGGTAAAAAAATAGCGGAGTCGGAACGATGCTCCGCTCTTTTCGTAAAAACAGTCGTTTTTTCTTGGAAACAGTCGATTTTTCGTAAAGATTTTTTCTTAAAACAGTCGGTTTTTCTTAAAATCAGTCGGTTTTTCGTCAATACAGTTTTTTTTTCATAAAAAACAGTCGTTTTTCTGTCGGTAAACAGTCGGTAAATACCTTGTCCCCCCAACATTTTGGCTAGTAACGTCTCTGCTGGTAGTCACTGATTTTTAGTTCTGGGTCACTGGTAGGCCTACCAGCGTGTCACACATTCTTCTAAACTATGTTCCCCTGTGAATGTTTTGGTTCAAGCTGTAATTTGAGTTATATCCCCATGCTATCCATACTAAATATCCCACTGGGCAAATATTCCGTCAGTAGCGGCCGCCACTTTATCATCCGCTATAAATTTTAGCAACGTCTACAGAAATAATGATACCTAACTAAGTAAGCCAACCATAAATTTCGGCCATCAATGGACCATCAATTTTTCCTCCCTGGCGATTTATTTAAGGTCCGGCAGCTAAGTAACGCCTTTGAGATCGATTGCCATAAAGGCAACAAAAGGAAAAGAGATAAAGAGTTAGACCACCTAGCAAAGATCGTAGGGTGAGGAAGATACCGAAAGGTCCCACCTACTGATTAATGTACTCTGCCATCTTGCAAATATGAGTGCTGGGTGTTTGTTCGGAAGAATACCCTCTTCCCTTAATTTGATTTTGATAGCTGGGAGGGGTGACTAAATCCATAGTGGGTTGTAAATTTTTTCATTTTCGTTTGGGTTTCTTCAGTTCTGTTTCATTCACTGACGTTTCGTTGAATGTGTGCGGCTTACAGTCTTCTTTTGTGTGAATTGATTTGTGGACTTGGGACTCTTAGGAGATGGTGGAGAGCTTGTGATTTTCGATAAACAGATACTACTTTCACTAATCAAATCTTTAGTATTGTTGGGGATGGGCAAATCACTGGCCGAAACAGGCAACATGTGGCCCATTGTCTCAGTCCCCGCGAATTATATTTCACGGTGGACCATCGCTCTATACAAAATTCATGAAAACACAACCCCTTAGGCCTATAATATGATAATAATAATTGTATTCAAAGCCAAAGGCCATATACAAGAAGATACGTATAAAGCAACAAAACAAAATAACTTTACGTGAACTAAACGTCGCCATCACTCTCCCGACGACACCATCAACAAATCTGCAAATTTTACATATAACGCTTGGCGTCGTGCTCTTTTAAGATGTCAGGACTTCTTAACCCAGAAAGCTCTGGACACCGGCATAAAACATGGACCAGTCATCAACTTCCAATCTTCCTGTCACTCGGAGAATTCCAAACAGCTACTTCAGACATATTTGACACTGCAGTATGCAAAACGGATACGTCAGCTACGTTTTATTAGAGTTATATTTCGGCCTTTTTTGGAAGCCTGCTCAAGCTGGAAAATAAACTTCATGAAGTGGTGGCTTGAGCCTTGGCCCTTGCCAAGAAGGGCCGAAATATAGCTCTAATAAAATTTAGGCTGACGTATCCGTTTTGCAGTGTCAAATATGGTTCGGAGTCAGCTTGGGCTGAAGGAATATACTTCAGACATGCCTTTCTTTGAATAGATCTTTCTTGGTAAGGTCTGTAGGGCTTTAAGAAGATACACTAAATTGTATCTAAACAACCTCAGCATATTATTTTATTTGTTCTGTTTAATGTTTTCATTTGTGCTTTTTCTGTTCTTTTATTTTGTATACCCTGTGCCTAATAGGCGGGTCATAAATAAAGAAACTGCGGAATATCCAAATAAGGAGGTGCGGATTGGAACGCTACCCCTCAAAATTCGGTAAAGCAAATTTTCGGCTGTTAATCAGTTCAGAACCATCAAACATGATTCTATTCTGCTTAGGCTGAGAGGAATACGTAAAATTAGGAACAATATTTGGTTATTATAGTACCTACAGAACAGGTCTCTTTAGACCCTACTAAGATAGCCTATCTTTTGGCTTAACTGTAGCCCAACCCCTTCGCTCCCTCCCCAAACAAAAATCAAACAAAAACAATAACAACGACAAAGCGCTCGACTTTGGAAAACCAACCACAATTCTGAAGAAACAAATCTGCTGTAACGCCCCGACCCCACTAAACGCCAGTGGTCAGCCGTCTATTCTTGTACTTAAGCACACGTCCGACACGCAAATACAATAGAATTTCAATATTTGGAGTCTTTGGATTTAGTCATTATTTACTACTTTATGACCTGTACTATCAGAATTGAATTTAATCTGCCGAACCTATTTCTAAGGAAACAGATTTGTTGGGGGGTGAGAAATGGAGTGGAAACCAGGTGGATAGGGCTTCAGTGATGACAAATGAGACTGCGGGTTGCAACGGGTAGTTGATAATGATCTTGTGTGGGTGTCAATTATTCATTTGGATTGTTGTAAATTTTGTATGTCGGCAGACTCGGTGACCAATGCATATACACTGATGACAGAGCTCGCCAGCTGGGGCATTACCGAAGGGTCTGTTCGTCTTGCTTGAGAAATGTCGTCAAGCCCTCGCCCCTCCTCACACACACTCATTCTGCAGTAGATTCTAGGTGGCGATAAGCTTTGGAAATGAATATTAAGCTTATGATCATCATAGGCTTTACCAAAACAATAGAAAAAGACAAACTAACCTTGATAAGCACGAGCCTCCCTCCCCACCTCCCCCCCACAGACTGAACCGAAAGGTATTTATCTCCGTCTGTGCCTTACTTCGTTCGCCATTTCATTTGCACATCCAGTAAAGTATGCTAAGTACCTCTTCAGTTTACCACCGTGGACCCGAAATACCCTAAATATAATGTATCCGACCCAGGCCCGTATCCATGAATAGATCAGATTTTAAAGCCTACAAAAAATGATTTCTTTTGTGGGTTTTTTTTTTGGGGGGGGGGGTCGAACCCCCTACCCCCCTGGATATGGCCCTGATCCGACCCTTCTATTACTGTTTCTGAACGCCAGCGTCGTCTCGCTTCTTCGCTAAATCGCTTTTTAATGTGAAATCTTTGTGTTCATTATTTGATAATATCCTAGCTTGTTGATTGCTTTTCTCAGTAAGATTTTGTTAATAAGCAAGGGCGCTCCTTTTTTTCATTTAACGCACTATTTTATGTGACATTTTAAATTCTATTTAAAATGGGAAGTAAAAATATTCATTAGTTCATAAAATTACCGATTGTAAATATTTAAGTTGACGATCCGCAGTTAGTAATACGTGATTATTTAGTAAATTATCGCAATTTAGTAAATTGTTATCCTGTCAGTCAGCGAAACATTGTCTGGAGTAGCAGTGGATTGAAGGAGTGGGGGATAGACTTGACGATAATTACCCAAGTAAGCGTGTCGAGTTGTTTTTGGACGATTAGCTGGCCACCAATTGGGGGGGGGGGGGTCGATTCAAGGCAGAGCATACTGCAGGCAAACTGTAATAATTTAGAATTAATCAAAGAAAATTATGAACTTGAATTTGAAAAGAAATAGAGATTGGATGCTGCCTATAAATCAAGGCATCCAGAAATCAAAGAAAAACAAGACCAAAGGTTTCGATGGGATCCCAAAAATTTAATTTTTGATCCAGATAGCTGGGTCTTGTCTTCGCCAGATCCAGTCTTCGCCAGGCTAATCATCTGAGAAAACCAAGTTCAGATATACCTCTATAAGCCATATATATTTTGACGATACTGATCGAAACTTCCTGCTTTACTTCTGCCAAATTTCCGGTTTCGGCCGAATTCCGAGCGAACTACTTGTCCAGCAAAAAAAGAAAGTTCAGAAACGAATTCAGCGTATCTCCTTATTTCTATAAAGAACATCTAATCAACTTCAAATAAAACTTTAACTTATAAAAAAAATCCGGTTTCAACCGGATTCCGGACGGACTTAAAAAATGATTGTCATATACAGATTCAGCGTCTCTTCTTACCATCAAATCTGTCATCTAATCAACATGTCCGGAGAAAATGGTTTTCACCATCGTGTTCAGCATGTTTTCTTTTATTATCATGTTGATAATATCTAGCTCCGCAGTCACTGTTCGCCTATATAGGCCTACATTTGAGAAGTGTATGCACCATTCATAATGAGTGTCAAAACACGCTGTCTACTGCGAAAAACATAAAAGTTTGTATCGCTTATCTTTGGACATGTATGACAAACCATCTACAAGAACTACCTACATTTGAACGTGATAAAGATCATAATATGTTGTAAAATGTAATAATCCATTTGATCCCTCGAAGAAATCTGGCAACGATTGGAGTTAGTTTACCACTTACGGTTGTATCTTTAGCTTATCTCGGACTTTGATATAGTGTAACCCTTTTAACAATACCGTGGCCTGCTGGGCCTCTATGACAAATCGTGTGACACAACCGTTGAGACTTTGATATATGCTTATTGTAAAATATGCATCATTCGGTCATCCGTTTGTTGATAAAAATTAATATGGCATATATACAGCATTCAAAAGAAAAGGCTAGCTTCACAAAGTAAATTTCGCAACCCGGTTCGAAAGATCGATGAGGTTCTGATTAGAAAATGGGCTGATGGTTCATAGGAAAGTAGATGTGCGTCTGTGACATATGCGGTCATTTCAGCTGCTAAGTCCCACTAACTACGGTCTCATGTGATACTAAACATAAAGGTAGCGTACGATATGGCAAATAATTTTGGGAACCCAGATAAAGGTCGCTGTTGTATGAAATTACACCTCCCAGAGAAAACAGTGAATTAGACTCATTTATTTGAAAAAAATTCATCTCTTGTTTGGCAAGAACCCAAATTGTCCGAATTGTTTCGTAGGGTGTCTTCCAACCTAATAACAGTCGGGGTTGCCACATAAAAAAAATAAGAGCTCGTATGGCACTTGAAAGGCTGGGTAGGAGGACGAAAGTAGGAATTTGCCAATTCATGGGTTTGTTGTGATCATTTGTAAGCACAACCCTTGAGATAAGAAATGATGATATTGATCGTGGAACCTTGGAAATCAAGAGAATGTATCATTTTGTAAAAAGTTTTTTACTTTTGTGTGATTGCTGCGATGATGCACACTTTAAAGGCGCTAGAGTTCCTCTGTAATCAAAACCCTTCAGGCAAAAATGATCCTGGGCCTTTTTGGATCATGAATATATCTGGTTTGGTCAAAAGCATTTGTTGGACTTTTCGGTGAAGATGTGCACTTTCAGGGTGCTAGAAATTCATTTCTAAGCAAAACCTTCGAGGCAAAAATGAAATGGGCTCATGGGGATCATGAAAATGTATATTTTGTTTAAAAGTATTTTTTTTTGTACTTTTCGGTTAAGACGAATACTTTAAGAGACGGCGGATCCGAGAAGTGACAATTTCTAAGCCAATCTTGGAAAGTCTCTTATGTTCAAGCCAAGTTTCATCGTCCTAGCACATTTTGAAATACCTCAAGTCGCGATCACCGGAGTTCCGACCCCCCTCCTCCAACTCCCCCCTAATGGCTAAAGTGCCCGAATCCGGTCTGGTTCTATCACTGATGTATCTAGGGCTTATGCCTGTTCTTCCCATCAAGTGTCATCCCAATCGTTACACTCTAAGTGTGTCAAAAAATTTCCGGTCCCTCCCCCCCCCCCCGACTCCCTCCACATTGATCAGATCCTGTGGGTCATGTGAGACATAAGTTTTTCCCGAATATCAAGTTTCATTAAGATCCGATCACCCGTTCAAAAGTTGGACATACCTGAAGATTCCGAATTCCCCCTTCCTCCACTCCCCCCACGATGGTCAAATCGGAGAGACGACGGTTTTTAAGTTATAGTGGTCTAGCCGCTGATATGCCTGCCAAGCTTCATCGTCCTAGCACATGTGGAAGCATCTTAACGCGGAATCACCGTAATTTCAGAACTCTCCCTCCAACTCCCCCACAGTGCCCGGATCCGGTACAGTCTTGTCAGCTATGTATCTAGAGCTTGTGCTTGTTCTTCCCACCAAGTCTCATACTGATCCGTCCACTCTGGACATGTCACACGATTTCCGGTTCCCCCCTCCAACTCCCCCCAAAGTCACCGGATCCGTTCTGGACTTGAAGTGTGACATCTGAGACACAAGGTCTTTCCCCTCTCTCCCCACTCCCTCCACGGTGGTCGGATCGGGGAATTGACTATTCCCGAGGTAGTTAGGTCGGGTCCCTAATACGCCTGCCAAGTTTCATCGTCCTAGCACTTCTGGAAGTACCCTAACTTGAGAAGAGTGGACCGACCGAAAAGTGATACAGGTGCCATAAAAATTGAAGAGTGATTTTTGGACTAAATAGAGGCTGAATTGGGAGTGCAGTTTTATTTTCACGAAAAAACGTGAATGGTCACTTTTGATCGGATCACCGCTGCAAAAATAAGGTCTGTTGATTTTGGGTTCATGAAAAAACGTACCCTATTGGTCGGAATCACTGCTTCAAAAACAACACATCTAATCTGGACGTTTTCTGAAAAAAGAGTGAATTTTATGGCCTACCTACCTACGTAGGACAAGAGTAACAAAAACAAAATAATGTGACAATTCACACTATCATGCGATATGTGGCAAAGCTGATAGCAATGGCTACTAAAAGAGAGCATCGCTGTTCCAGCCTCTCGTGAAACTGGTAAATTGTTCTGGTGAAACTGGTAAATTGTTCGTATCGTGCTGTGGAGCATGGTTACGTGGTGGTAAGAAAGTGTGAGCGGGAAATTCGAATTTTGCAAAATAAAAAGATGAGATCACATGAACGGTGACGTGTCAGTTGTGGGGTAGGTAGGTACGTAGAATTTTATTGAAATGGAAAGAGACATGCCAGTGGCATACTAAAATGGCACTTGAATGATAATAAGATTTTTATGTATAGATAAGATAACCAAAGCATTGACAAATGAACAACAGATGAACACACAAACACGGTCAGATAATCTGTTCATACAAAAGAGATTCCTAAAAGCAGCAGTTAAAGGGTCTTCCAGTAAGGAGTCATAAAAAACGACGGTTGCATTATTCCGATCTCTAATCTGTCGGACATTTGACAAAACTGCGGGTCAAGATACCTGAAAGTGATGCAGAAAATGGAAGACCATAAATAGCTCTGATCGATTTATTTTGTAGATTTGAACGCGTGTTGCAAAAGTTGAAGCCCAAATTGAAGTACAGTAGAAAAAAAAATGAATAATAGCGAAATAAACCAAAATAATGAACAAGAGCGAAATAAATGTAAAGTAAGAATTACTATTTTTGTTTCACTGGCTACGTGTAACTCAAGAATCAGAATATTCGAAATATGGCACATATTTGTTTTTCGCGCATAAAAGTTACCATCAGTGATCCAGCCTAGTTACTCCATGTCGAATACTGGAACACAACCGTAGAAATACGTCTCGTTTCTCAATGGGTTGTTGACAAGTAACTGTGATTTGCTCGTTGAGGTGTAATTCCATAGCGATCTATATCTGATTGAATCTGACTGATTAAGCCTTTTCAGTCCGATAGGTCCGCTTGGATTAATGATTGGAGACCCCGGTGAGCGAGGACTTAATCTGGTTAGATTGATAGTATCTGTTTCATGATGCGTTTAATTTGGACATTCAGAGAATGTATTCAGTATGGTGCGGCATGCTGCTTTACCTGGTATGACGCGATTACAATCCGAGTGATGAACTAGCGTGTAAAAGTCCTGCATTTTAGCCGCTTCACTAGCCTATAGGACTTCAGTTTCGTGATCGAACCGTACGGTTAAGAGACTGGATTCAGACTAAGTGTTACTTGTTCGCTATGTAGCTGTTTGTTAAAATTTAACCGAAAAGGGCTAGGATAGGACAATCTAGTTACCCATCACTTATTCACTTGAATTGACTTGAAGACCCGCTGAAAATGTGTTATTTCGTTGTTCCGCTATCCACGAATAATCGTTTTCAAATAGTGGAATTTCCATGTGATTTGTGGTGCCTCTATGCGCTTTTTTTTTGTTGTATGCTTACGAGAAAGATTTGTAATTTTTTTTTTGTTCAGGCACTAAGCAAACGTCACCAGTCTCACCACTGCCCACTGAAAAGCCACATTTGTGTTGAGATTAAAATTTCCCGCGTCATAGTAGAATTTACGCTGTGGGGACAGCCGGAGATATTCTGAGCCTCATAACTAGAGCAGATAGCGGAAAATAAAAAAATCCCTTTGCAGAATCCAAATAATTCAGTGGATCCAGTTAAATGACAAACAAATAAGTTGGCTTTTCAGTTAAACTTTAAAGGACACGTTGTACTTGTAATAGTATTTCGTCCTCCTTCGCTAGTATTTCCACCCGTTCTCGTTCCCGAGATTCAGTTCAGTTCATTTTTATTAAATACAAAACAAAGGACCAAATAAGTATCTACCCCTACAAAGCTACTTATGAAAATACACTTCATAAGTGTATCCTGTCTCCTCTATTAGCATTACACTGATTATCATCCTTGCCACGTTTGTTCTGTTCACGTGACGTATCAGGCTCTCGTATCGTTGTTTCCCAGCAGCATATTGGTCCGAACAGGTTATGCAAATTTGCCAAGATTGTTATCCTAGACAAGGGAAATGGAAAGATGCTAAAAACAACCGAAGCCTTGTGTAATTTTCTGTAAGCATAGCTTAGTTTTAAAATGGACAAGGATCTCAGAACATCTTAGCAGAAATGCTATGTAGTGCCAGGTGTCCTTTAAGGGGATTTGTTTAGCGAGGGGACGAGCACTTCCGGGCATCAGGTATACATACGCGTATTCTGTGAAAAAACAGTGGCATGGGATAGTATTTTTTATACATGCAGCAAACAAGCATTCGCGTCTATACATTTCTCAGTAATGATAGCCATTGGCCTTAATCTGTTTCTAAATTTTAATAGTAAAAATTTTCAAGGAGTCTGGCGAAGACCGAATATCTACAAGATCCAGTTGTTTGGATCAGATATGAAATTTTTGCGAGCCCATCGAAACCTTTGGTCTTGTTCTCTTCGCTGAAGACGGTTGCTGGAAGTGCAACCGAAATATCCGAAATTGTATTTATGCTTTACATCCTAGAGGGATAATACGCTGATCAAGAAACCCCGAAATCTTGTTTCTGTTTCTTTCATCATTCAGGTGTTCCTACTAGGAGCCTTTAATTAGCTATTTTGTCTGATTGGAAGTTGAGTTTTTTTCCGACAGGTTAATGAGAATAGAACTGCTCAGAGTTAACTAACGTTTGAAGAAGCATGTCTCTGCTGTGCGAAAAGGAAATCTTTTCTTCTTTCAGTTACTTTCCCGGCCCCGAGTCTTGATGATATTAAGTGTGGTGAAGATAATGCCCGGGGGCGTCATTTCGCGAAAACCTAGGGGGGGGGGGAGCGGTGTCGTTCCATGTCATTAGCTCAGCTTAATAAGTTCAAAGTTTAGTGAGAGATCTTAAGATCAACTTTTCACAACTGCCTGTCATAGTTTTGTCAAATCACTTTGTTTTTCGAGGATTTTATTATTTTTCGTGGGTAGCTGCCCCCCCCCATCCCTAGGGAGAGGGGCAAATGATGCCTCTGATAATGCCTCTGCCTCTTCAGAAAAATAACAGTTCAGATCTGCTTGAATTGCTAAAAGTACTTTTTTTTCCTTTTAGATCCCTGTTTGGAAGACGGTCACATTGTTATCGACGACCCCCATCGAAGTCCACACTTCCAAGCAAGGTCCCCGTCGGACCTGATTTGCGACAGCAACCTGATTCCTGCTTGGTACCGGTTCACCATCCATGGCAGGTACGCTTCTTTTTTTTGTTGTAGTTATTGTTTATCTTCAGATGAGTGTAGAAACTAAACAAAACAGACGACACACTTCATCACAATCAGGTAGCAAAACAATTAAAAAACGCAGCTAGAGGATTCACTATAAAGAAAGAATTGGTTCAGCCTGGTATAGGTTAACTGAAAGCGTGTTCCGCCCTTCAGACAATAGTAACTATTAGTTACTATTTCCGTTCCAACATCGTGAAAAGTTACTACGCTGACCGTTCCAACCTTCTCGAAACAGTAACTAATAGAAACTATTTGCTTACCACGCTCGGGAGCGTAGTATATGTGGGAACTACTACTTCCATGACGTGATTGGTCCGATCGGCCCGCGCCACGATATTTTGTCGAAAATAGAAAATTGTGTTCCAGCTTTGACGCCAAGAAACTAGGATCAGTTACGTAGTGCGTAGTAACTATGGTAAGTAGGGTGTAACACGCTCTCAATCGTAATGGTTGATGGCGCTAAATGGGTAAGTCAGCTGGGATTTATTCCAGTGATATTTCGTCTCTTCTTGGCATGGGTCCTCTTCACACTGTAGTCAGAAGAATCAGTATCGCATGTTCATTCATCTAGCTACAGCCTCGATCGCTTACGCTATCCCTCATATTCTACCCTTATTTCCTACACCTGTAATTTTTATTTCCAACAACATTTTTTTTTTCAGTCCATTTTTTTAAATTTACTTTTAATCACCTGACACCTGCAATTCTTAATTTCCACCAACAGTTTTTTTTTCATGTTTTTTTTCAGTCCGTTTTTTTAAATACCCGCATTTGTTTCAGGTATTTCTTCGTGAAGTAAAAAAAATAATATCGCTTCGAGTCTTTAGAAGCTAACCGCAAAGATCATTATGATGCGATGTATCTTCCCTCCCGATCAGTGGCGTTACTAGCCAAAACAAGAGCTACGAGCTAATATGGCACTTGTTACGAGTAGGCGGTACAAGAAAGTACACGAGAACGTCACAAACTAAACCCACCATCCAAAATGCGGTTCGGACTTAGAAATAGAATATGCAGTTTCACTCTAGTCTGATCATTTCTGGCATCGCCTCGGATCATCTGGGGCAAATGACTGTTGTAATTTCCAAGTATCATCCCAATAAACCCACTGGTTTGATCCCTAGATGTGCCACGGTTTCCAGTACCTCCCTCCAACTTCCTCTACCGCGGCCGAATCCGGCTCCGATTCGTGAATGGATCACCTGAAGCATCTTTACTCACCACCTACCAACACTGTAAAAAAAATCTTGCAGTATTCCGCAGGATACTGCAGTATACTCCTGCATCGGATTATAACTCTCCGAATTCGGATTTTAATTCTCCAAATTAGGAGTAAAAATGTCCGATAAAGGAGAGACTTTTTACAGTGAAGTTTCACTCGAATCTGGGCGTTTTTCGGTAGGTGCCCCCCCCCCCACCGTGGTCGGATCCGGTTCAGACAATAAAATATGCCATCTAGGACACATGCTTACTCTACATTCCAAGTTGCATTTAAATCGCTGCACTCGTTTGACCCCTATGCGAGCCACAAGATTTACAGGACTCCCCCTACTGTGGCCGAATACGACTTGAAAACTTAAAATCCGAATCTCTGAGATCTCCTCTTCCCGCCCAGCAGGTTCGACTGGAATCGGAGCGTAGCCTATCCAATCCCTCGACTGCAGGTGTTTCACGGATTTTCCTGTGCCCGTCTCCAACCCCCGCACAAGTATCGGATCCTATTTCATTCATATCCCATCACCCTATCCCTCCACTCCCCTACGATGGTCGGATCGGGGAAACGACTATTCTCAAGTCAGTTTAATTTCCATCGTCCTAGTACGGTATATCAAGACGTACCGAACTCGCGGGATTGCCAGAAATCCGGGACCCCCAACTTTCGCACAGTGCCCGGATCCGGTCCGGTTATGTTATTGACGTATCTAGGACGTATAATTGTTCTTCCGACCAAATCTCATCCCGATCCCTCCACTCTATAAGAGTATAAAATATTTATATTTTCCGGATTTCCCTCCCTCCACTCCCCCCAGATGGTCGGATCGAGAAAACCACTATTCTCAAGTCCGTCTGTTGGGGTCCCTGACATACCTGCCAAGTTTCATCGTTCTAGCACATCAGGATGTAGCCTACCGACCTCGCGGAATCACTAGAAATTCGGACCCCCCCCCCCGCAACTCTCCCACAGTGACCGGATCTGGCCCGGTTATACCATTCACGTATCTGGGACCTGTGCTTGTTCTTCCCACCAAGTTTCATCCTGAACACTCGATTCTAAGCGTTTCTCGAGATTTCCGGTTCTCCGCTCAACTCCCCCCAGTGTCATCGGATCCGGTCCGGATTTGAAATGAGGCATCTGAGACACGAGATCTTTCTATATATCAAGTTTCATTAAGATCCGATCACCCGTTCGTAAGTTAAAAATACCTCACTTTTCGGACTCCCCCTCCCTCCACCCCCCTACCAGATGATTGAATCAGGAAACGACTATTCTCAAGTCAATCTGCTCGGGTCCCTGACACGCCTGCCAAGTTTCATCGTCCTAGCAAATCAGGATGTACCGAACTTACGTGATCACTAGAAATCCGAATCCCCCCCCCCCTAACTCCCCCACAGTGACCGGATCCGGTTCGGTTATGTCAATCACGTATCTAGAACTAGTGCTTATTCTTCCCACTAAGTTTCATCCCAATCCCTCCACTCCAAGCGTTTCCCAAGATTTCCGGCTCCCCCCAAAGTCACCGGATCCGGTCCAGATTTTAATCACGTCGTCTGGGGCACGAGGTCTTTCCAAACATCAAGGTTCATTAAGATCCGATCACCCGTTCGAAAGTTATAAATTCCGAAATATTCTGGATTCCCCCTCCCTCCACTCCCCCCACGATGCTCGGATCGGGGAATTGGCTATTTCCAACTTAATCATTTAGGGTCTCTGATATGCCTGCCAAGTTTCATCGTCCTAGCTTATGTGGAAGTGCCCGAACTAGCAAAACCCGGACCGACCGACCGACCGACAGACAGACCGACCGACGGACGGACAGAAATTGCGATCGCTATATGGCACTTGGCCGAAGGGCAAGTGCCATAATGAAATCGCTAAAACCGCTGAATTTACCGACCGAGATCGAGATTTAGCCAGATATCATTTTTGTCGCCTTTATTTAACTGCATAGAAAATTATAGGGCCGTGATTTTAATATATGTGTCCATATTACATATTTATATATATTTTTTTTAACGAGGTTGGCTCTGCGTCCAGTAGGTGAAGTTTGAAGCAAAAAGAGGGGACCAATTAGAAAATTTGTCGGGGTTATTTTGATTTTTAATGCAATGACAGCATGCCATTTCTCTTCTTAAAACATAAAGGCACATTTGCCAAGGGAATTTTTGAATTTTCCATTAGTTTTTCTTTTCTCAAAACCAAGAAAATTTTCAGCTCAGCCCGGATCCCTACGACATGCACCGCTTCCAACCACTGCGGAACCCAGGCATCGATTTGGCACAACACCACCAGCAACAAAGCTTGTGTCACGTGGTCAAATAGCATTGATGAAGGTGATGATAATTGCTGCTCGTTGAAACTATCTCTGGAAACAAGACAGTGCGATGGGTTTATGCTGTACTTTCTGGAACCCACGCCAGGGTGTAATATGGCGTTTTGCGCAGAGCAGGATGGAACGAAAGGTAGGAGACCTTTCATTTTTTATATCTTTTTGGGGGTTTATATTAGTTGGCTGCCATTGCGCTTTCCTCTGTGTATATAGCTTTTTCAAATTGGATATTATTTAGACGTCACCAGCTTCTGGACAGACTATGCCTTGAGCCGTGGGAATCAAACAGATAACGTGTCCAGATGACTTTATCACTGACCCACAACAGACGGCTGTGTACCCGGAAAAGCACATCTTGCCCAAAGTTCGGCTAAAAATCTTCCCTGATTGAAAAGTCTACTTTTCACTGCCATGCATCTTGTTTACGGAACCTAGCTCGATTTGTATACTTCTTTACTTTACAAAGGCTTTCAGACTTGTCAAAAGTTATTCCTTAGCCCGTAAAATTCGAGTTATATATGAATATAAAATTGTTATCGTACGAATACGATTGAGATATCTCTTTAAGTGGTAAGCAATGCAGGATCTTTCGGATCTCAGCAAGTTCCGGTAAATGTTGGACTCACTGTATGTCCGACCATTGATCACCGATTGTCCCCACATTCGATGAATTGCGTAATGTCATTGTGAATTCGTTCGAAGAAATCTGTTTCTGTGATGACAAAAATTCAAGTGCGAAGGGCGACTAGCCCATAAAACTTGCACTCACACTTTATTGTTTTCAAAGATGCTTTAAACTAGCCTTTGTTAAAAATACAAATCTGTCTCATTGCTCTTTTAATAAGCTATGCCTCTATGGTATACTAATGTAGCATCTAACCACCCATCTTGTAGCTCGTATTTCGGTGTGGTCCAGTTATCTCATATCGCCTTGTCATCTTAACTTGTTTTCCCTAATTAGAAGAGCATTTTTCAAGATCGTTTCGTTAATAAGCGGAACTGCAAAAGCCCACCCCCGACTGGTAGTAGGAGAAAAATAAGTTTTGACCAGGAAAAAATTGGTACAGAAATGGTTTCTTCACCATCCGGACCGGAAAAAAATGCTTAACAACATATCAAAAATCTAAATCTCTAGCTCGATGCGAAATTGTTTTTTTTAATGTTTTTTTATTTATTTTCTCAAAAACCGGGAAAAAAATTAAAAACGTAAACTATAATGTTTTACACATCTTTTTAGATCAGCTTTTGGCTCTGAATTCATTTCTGATACTCATTTCGTTACCTGACCAAAAGAAAAATATTTATCAGCAAAAAAAAAAAAAAATGGGGAAAAAAACTGTGTCTTTGGGGAAAAAAACTCTTACCAGCGTTGTAGTCTATTTGGCTATGTAAACGAAAGGCTTAGAAAAAAAAAAGACTAAACAACAATAAACAGGAATGACGAAACACCTCAGCGCCAAACACCATGAGACAAGGTAGGTTCTAACTTAATGTGTTCAGAGAAAAGCTTTTATCTTATTTTTCAAATATATAAAAATTGCACATCATCAAAATATAGGAACTAGATTTTTCATCATCACAGTTAACTGTTATTCTTCTTCACTAAGTTATTCTTCTTGAAACTTCGAATTGTTGCACGAGCTTCCCTTACAGGTACGGCAGGCTATAGTACACTCAAGTCCGTTTTTCTTACAGGTACACTTTTCACTATCACAGCCGTCAATACGACACGAGCATTTGATAATTTTCAGCAGCTGAGACGGAGCGGCAGGGAGATCTGTTTTTATTGGCGCAAAAACTTCGTTATCCTGCAGTTTCCATCCCAGGCGTAAAGGGTCTACTGGGTTCCCGAGCCAGATTTGAACTTGGCAGTAGACACGTAGCGAGTGGTACTTCGCTGCTGCCTGAGTCGGTGGCAGTTCTTGTGGATGCACGAAAGTGGTGGCAGTGCTCACTTTTCTGTGAAAGATTAGCTTTCTGGCAGTGTCCAGGTTCGAAACATCAGGGCAACCGTACAGTATCAACAATGCTCGCTCTCCTGCTGCCACAATATCGTCAAGCGATGCGAGCTTGTCGCCAAATATAGCAGCGCTGTCCCTGAAACTCTTGTTGGAAAGTAGCAGCTGAACGGCTTTGCCCTTTCCTATTCCGTAAAGGTGAGAGGTTGTGTCACAACCCAGCACGGCATGACAGAACGGTATCAGATTGCTGACATCTGTTCCTAGCTTCTGCTTCATCTCACTAATACCCCAAGCTGAACTAGTACCGCCAAACTTAGCTTCAGGTGAGAAATATAAACGCCCGGAACGCGAATCTGATCGACTGATCAGAAGAACCAAGATGTCAGTATCATCAGCAACCACGATTGTGTCTGTAAGACTAGCAGCTTCTACGGCTTTTTCTACAATCAGAACGTCGACGTCTCCTTCCGAGTGAAAAATTCGGAAACCAACGGCTTCCAAATGGTTGCCGAGCAGCTTCAGGAAACGTCCTTTGTTTGTCTTACATGAAAGAAACTCTTCTTTCTTCATGCAGAGGGTCATCTCTTCGGTGAAAAAGACTTGGCGGCCAACCATCCTTGCTCGACGTAAATGGGTAGCATCTTTGATTGCTGGACCACCTTCATATCCGTCAAACACAACGATCGCACTAGGGTACCTTGCTTGTACGTAATGGACGTATGAAGCAAAGATGACCTTGAAGGTTGACCCTACCTTCCATGGAACTCGATGTAGAAGAGAACCACCATCCAAGACGATGTTACACGCAGAAGCAGGTCTTGAGGGTGACTGAGTCTCAATCCCGCAAGCCTGAAAGATCGCTTTTGCAAGCTCTGGCTTATTTACTTTTCTCATAAGGCCATCGCTTTCGAAAAGAGAAGGAGGAATCGTACAAAGTTCGTACTTGAAGTATTCTTCTCGGAGGTCAGTTCGTTGGGCTACTATTATAAACCGCTGGAAAAGGAGCGCCGGATCTATGTGCGCTACCACAGAGGACCCCGCCTTTTTGGCATTCATTAGGGTCACTTGGTCTTTTTTCTTAAAGACTTGCTCCTTCAAGGTTTTTCCCGTCATCTTACTTAGAATCAACTTTCCAGCCACATCGGCCTCGTCAACATTAACATCTTGGGAAGAAGTTATGCCGTTGGCAATGTTTCTAAGCTGATTGTCACCTCTGAACGGAGAAGATTCTCCGAAGTATCCGACGAGCTTCTGGGTATCGTCGAAGTCACGCTCCTTTCTACTGGAACTCATGTCGCGGTGCTGCTCACTTGTCGAGTAACCAATTTTTGTCAAATTTTGCATCAAGAGGTTGATCTCCAGGCATGCTGGTCTTGACAGAACCCAAATGGCTCTCTGCTGTTCTGTCATCCCACCTCCAGTTGTAAGACCGCCCGATGTTTTCAGACTTCTCATATACTCCTGCTCGACGACAAGATCTGCCGAGAGCCCAGCCCAGCGTCGCTCTGATCTTCTAATGGTGTGACCTCTCTGTTCAAATGCTTCGAAGATTGGTGGGTGACTAGTTTGAAGCTTAGCCATCTCTTGCTGGTATATCCAGACCGACTTGACATAGAGGTTATGTCCAGATGCTGCTAGAAACGGAAGCATCTCTACTGCAGATTGTAGGTGCAAATCCCACAGGCCTAGTCTCTCGGCACGTATGAACTTAAGCAGTATCCCAACCATGTCAAGATACTGAAACCAGAGCTTCGCAGTTCTCTGAGTCAGCAGGTCTTGGCGTCTCTGCTTGAGAAAGTTTTCAAGTTGCTTGAGCTGGGGATCATGACTGAATGATCCCCAAAATGTCGTCACCAATAAAGGAAAATAAATGGATTCGGAACGCCGGTAGGCTATTTGTTCAGATGGGGAAAAATGAACCGAAAATTCGTGCTCCTCTTCGAAAAATACCCCGTGATCGTGTGTCGCTTGATTTTTTTTTTTTTTTTTTTTTTACTTCATACAAAAACAAAAACAAAACATAAAAAAGAATTAAATGATTAAACGTGATGTTTCTGTCTAATAAAAGAGCACAAAAACAATCGTTTCTTAAAAGGGAAACCATCAATAAACTACTTTTCTTTTCACGGTTCCTCATTCTCGGATTCTGGAAATATCTAAAAAATAGGCGCAAAAAACGTGAAAAAAAGGGAATTTCGCAACGGGATGGAGATTTAGATTTTTGATATGTTGTAGAGCTCTCTTTTCTGAACACAGTGGTGCAAAAATAATTTCTGTACCAATTTTTTCCTGGTTCGACCATTTTTTTCCGTATCTTTCCCCTACTATGGTACCATTTTATGCAAAGACCACGAATGTTGTGAACCGTTTCATATAGGAGTTTCCGAATTCTGAAGTGAAAATACTTATTTTATTCGTATAAAAACAAACTTTGTGTAAAAAAAAAATTGTTGTTATTGGCCAAGTTTGAATCATGTTTGATTACTATGTATTACTGCAGTTGCATTGCCGGTCGTCTTGTGATTTATTAGGTAATAGGATTAAATTAATTGCCCCACCGAGTCCTTTCCATAGGTGCAATGAAGGGAATCAATAATTTTTTTTTTTACGTCGAGCTTAATACGGGCCTGGTGACTTTTGTACTTTTTTTTAAAACCATTGAACAACACCTATTCTTTCAAAACAACCTGTTTACTCTACGAAAACTAAACTACATTACGGATTCTATATACTATATAGAATCCTTCTAAACTATATTACGGACTCCATCTATATATTTTCGTTGTATTTTTCTGACTAACATGTATTTTAATCTGAAAATTTTAAGGTTAATACCATTGAAAATGCCCTAACCCCTGATAGCATGCTGTGCAGTATAGCCGATGATTCAGTACAAAATTTTCACCGCTGTTTTCAGCGACAATCTGATAAATTCTTTCATTCGACAAAAGCCACCATTGTTTTGGAAAAAAAGCAAATTTATTCCTGATTAATTGTTCAAGTCCCGTTCAGCTGCTGTTGCTGTATCTGACATGAAATATTTTTGGAGGGAATCGGATCAGTAGGCTTAAGTTAAAATTTGATTTCGTTATAGTTGGTATTTTTTGGTGTCAAAAAAGCTGGTGATCGAAAAGGACGAAAAGGAGGGAGGAAACGTGATCAGTTGGATGACGTTACGACTACGACTGTAGCGTTGTAACGTCAGTTGTTTGCATTTTTTTTTATTTTTTTTTACTATGGTTGCTCGGATGATTATCGGGGGTTGTCGTTGTCTCAGGTAGGGTATAAGTGTTTCCGCTTCGCAACTATGACGAAAATAATTAAGCTATTTATTGTTGTTATTAGTAAGTCGGACATGCTGAAATGAAAATAACACGATCTCCCCATCTCAGATTAGCATAGTAGTAAATTAAGGATGTTTTAAATTTCGCTGTTTCAGTGGCAGTTTATTTTATCGGTATTTTCAACCATATTGACAGCAAACTTGTCAGCTACTGTCGTATTTAATAATTTGTTATTCATTTTAATTAAAACTTCACTTCAGTTAGATTATGTTACCAGCTCGGTTAACCTTTTATCGATTATTCAAGCAGCTGAGTTCTCACCTTTTTCGCATGAGTAAGTGTTTTTTATCGTTTTTTTTTTCTATACAAGACAAAAAGAAGAACGGGGAAGAGCTCGCAGATCATTCGTATTCCTGGCTTCTGAGTGTCCTTTCACGATATTTACGTAGGATACATTATTATTATCATTAGCATTTAATATACTCGAACATGTTCCCCTCCCCTTGACGTCCATGTTCATTATTTTAAGTTTACTCCTGTCATTCTCTTTCTTTGTTGCAGTTTACGATTTGCGATTGGAAGGAGTCACATCTTTTCGTTCCCATAATTTGAATATCTCCCTACTATTTAATTATGCATCACTCAATTAAAAATTTATTCTGAGGCCTAGATTTCACCCCTGTAATAAATTGTTGGAATCTATCGGTGTTTATAGCATCTTATTAAAAAAAAAACAAAAAAAAAAAACAACACGGCCAGTCGTACCCTTGTGTTATAGAAGAGAAATACACGAATGGATAGCGTGGATCACAACGCATAGGGCGGCGGGTTGGTGGCAAACATCCGGGCAGGAATCTCAGTCCACGAGCATCCAACCCTGGTCGACTCTGTCGATGGACAGTGTCGGAGGCATTTTTGCGTTTTATTTTAGCGATGGGTCTGCTAAACAAGAGCTGTAAGCTCATATGGCACTTGCATGGGTTGAGACGTATGTTTGATCAAAAGTACTTTTAAGGTTACCTTTGCGGTTCAGATGCGCACTTTAAGGGAGCTAGAGAAAAAGTATTTTGTATTAAAACTTGGCTGTAATAATACGCACTTTATAGGCGCTAGAAATTCATCTGTAAGAGAAGCTATTAAAACGATCACAGGCCCTTAGGGATCATCGATTTTTACCCGTTCGGTAAAAAGATTTTTTTTTCACTTTTTGGTTAAAATGTGCATTTTAAGGGTGATAAAAATAATTTTTAAGCAAAACCCTTGTGGCACAAATGATCATGGGTTAAGATGTATCGTTTGATAAAAAAAAGTAGTTTTGACCTTGCGGTTCAGATGCGCACTTTAAGGGAGCTAGAACTTCATTTGTAAACAAAACCCTTGAGGCAAAAATGATAATGGGCTCATGGGGATCATGAAAATGTATAATTTGCTTAAAAGTATTTTTCAGAATTTACGGTCAAGATTGGTACTTTAAGGAATGTCGGATTTGGAAAGTGGCGATTTCTGAGCCAATCTTGTCGAATCTCTAATATTCCAGCCCATTTCCATCGTCCTAGCACATCTGGAAGTAACTTGAATCGCGATCACCGGAATTCTGGACCCCCCCCCTCAAACTGACCCACAGTCCACGGAGCCAATCCGGTTCTGTAAGTGATTTATCCAGAGCATCTCTTTATCATTCCCACAAAGTTCCATCGCGATCTCCCCAGTCTGAGCCGGTCACGTATTTTCTGCCCCCCCCCCCCCGATTGTTGTCGAATCCGGTCCGGACATGACAAAGATCACCAGAGACATGTCCTCTGATCAATTATCAAATTTCACTCAAATCCGATCAACCGTTCCAAAGTTACGCATGACTCAATATTCCGGATTTCCCCTCCCGCTACTCCCCCCACGACTATCGGATCATGTAAATTTTTATTTATAAGTCAGTCTGATCTGGTCCCTGATTCGCCTCCCAAGTTTCGTCGTGAAAATCCCCAAAACCGCCATTACTGGAATTCCGGGAAACTCCCCTCCACCCCCCAGTGTCCGGATCCATTCCAAATGTATAAACGATTTATCTGGAGCAGATCCTTGTTCTTCCCAGCAAGTTTCACTCCGATCCCTCCACTCTAACCGTTTCCCGAGATTTCCGGTCTCCCCCCGAACTCCCCCATAGCTGTTGAATTCGGTCCGGAATGGGACATCAGAGGGATGCCGTTTAGGAATGGGACATCAGAGGGATTCAGTTATTAAGTTTCATTCCAATCCGATCACCCGTTCGAAAGTTACACACTACTCCCATTTTCCGGATTCCCCAGCCCTCCACTCCCCCCCAGGTGGTCGGATTGGGAAACTGGTTATTTCCGGGTTAGTCCGGTCGGGTCCCTGATGCTCCTGCCAAGTTTCATCGTCCTAGCCCAACTGGAAGTACCCCAACTCGAAAGTGTGACAAAAACTACTTAATTTTCAGAATTCCCCGGCCCACCACTCCCCCCCCAGATGGTCGGATCGGGAAACTGATTATTTCCAGGTTAGTTTGGTCGGGTCCCTGATATTCCTGCCAAGTTTCATCGTCCTAGCACATCTGGAAGTACCCTAACTCGCGATCACCGGACCGACCGACCGACCGACAGACAGACAGACCGACCGACGGAAAAGTGATCGGTATATGGCCCGCACTTGAGCGAAGCTGCAAGTGCCATGAAAAATAAAGGTCGAGAGCCAGGCGAAACGAGACTGTAATCTGTCGGTCCAGAGCGATCACCCTTTTAATCTTGTCCATTTAAGACGACTTGAAACTTTTGTGCCTTTGTATCCAGGGCATTCCACTTCATGTAACAGTGTGAATTAAAGCGCCTTTGGGAAATTAACTCGAGTCAATTCTTCTGTTTTGTCTGTTCACAGCCCAGCGACGCGAAACCAAAATGACTCTCGCAAAAAATTGACAGCCGTCAGATTTCTAGACGCTGCCGGCAAATTAAATTCATTCTCAAGAGATGAGATGATATAGTGCTGAGAAACACAAAAATAGGCTATAGTAGGAATACGTAATTAGTGAGATTAATTTAGAATCTGCAGGATTATAAAAAGAAGAAACTGTTGCTTGTCACTTTTAGTTATTTATTTATAATCTCCCAAAGTGGCAAGCCTTTTAGACTTTGCACTTAGACTCGGCTAGTAATACATTTGTTCACAAGGGGAACTAGAAACTTAACAATAAACTTTTGACAAGAAAATCGATTTAGGCTAGGCCTGTGTTAGTAGAAATGATCCCTCTCGTGACGACCCAATCGAGCAGAACAACAGCAGCCGTATAAAAAATGAAATATCTGCCCTAGCTTTCACCTCCAGAAATTCCTAAGAATCAGCTTCCTAATATTGGAGATTTAAAATTGCAAATAATATTTGTTATGTAGCAAGCTTATACTTTTTGCTACTGCTTGAAGAGGACCTTTCCCCAGAAAGGCCAAAATATTTTCATTTGATCCTTTTCAAACAAATAAATAAAAAATACTTGAAGAAAGGTGAAGAAGAAAAACGTAAACTATACAAAGAAAATATAAAGCATATTCGGATGATCTCAACATAGTAGAGTAGAATTAATTTGAAAATGGCTTTCACAGCAACGATGCCGAGTTTGAATTTCACGTCAACATAGTCGTTAACAAAGGCATCGTCAGTTTAACGTTTACAACAGATAAACAAATGTAAAATTTATGTACAGATGGAAACAACCAATATTATCAGTCTGAACACAACCAAGGTTAACAAATTCAAAGGAGAAAACAAAAACTTTTTTCGTCTCGAGAATTGAAGTGTCACAAAAGATGGAACGAAGGTTTTTCCTATACCTTTCATGTGTGCAATTTACTGGTATTAATTTTGGAACTTTCCGGAATTTTTCGTGGGGGGTCTGCTTCTAGGAGCGTCGTGAATGGCTGAAAAAAGATCACGGAACCTGGGGTCAGAGAAAGCCCGAATTCCGTAATTAAAGCACAGTGTTTGTCTCCTTTCCTCAAGTGTTGTGAACTTGAACTTTTTTAGGAAATAACAATTTGGAGTTTCCTTCGCTTCCTGTCAATAACGGCAGGCATGTCAGTTTACATTTCCCGGAGACGAGGTGATTTTCCCGGACTAGCTACGAATTTCCGACTCGGTGTGTACAAGCCTTAAAGCACAACTCTTACTAGAAATGATCTTTTCCCTATGAAATGGACCAGAAAAAAACATTTTCGAAAATACCATTACTTTCAACCTGAAATTAGCGATTATCTTGATAGCGCTTGTCGACTATGTTCGGCCTTCCTGCTCTCCGACGCGGCGGCTGAGCGCAAAACATTTGAAAACTGATCGCGCCATGGTTAAAAAGTGTGAAAACTAAGCAAATAAAAGAAGTAATAAACAAAAGCTTCTCAGATCCTTATGTGTGAAAGAGTTGTCAGCAGACGTTGAAGATCCCAGCAAACGTTTCGTTGTGTGACGGGCAAAACTCGGCAAGGCCAAAAAAGCGCTAAAATTTCGTAGTTAGAAAACGAAACAATGGAGAAAGGTGGGGATTTTAGACGCTTATAATTCTGTATTGGAGATAAGTATATTGTAAAAGGCAGAATAAGCAAGGAACAAATTGGAACAGTATGTGGATCGGTCATCAAATTCCTCTCAAGTAACAACACACGGAACTAAGGCTGCGACGCGAACAACTGAACCTTGAAATTTGTAATGTCAAACGATTACTGTAGATGACGTGTAGACTGCGTAGACCAATCAGCAACGTTTGTTGTGGTGACATTTTTGGTTCTTCACTAGCCATACGGCGATTCTTCGTCGTTGCGAAGAGTTAGTCATCGAGAGTCTCATGCTTCTGCTGCAGAAATTAGACGGCATCTTACAGTTTTACCGATGATGATTAAGAAGCTATTTTTTAAAGAAAGCGGCTCATGTCGGTAATTTTCAACACTTTACGATTTAACGGTAAAACTAAAAAAAAGAAACACTAGTCTACGACCGGGTAAGAGTAGCATTCACTTCCTTTCCTGGACCAGATTTGCTACCGTAAACCCGCAATACGAATCAATAACCTCTACTTTATGACCGCGTAAACGACAAGAAAGAGTGTCTGGGAAAAAACAACAACAGCATATTCAACAAATACAACATTTATATATATAGCCCGCCAAGGAACGTAGGATAGAACTGATACGATCAGTTGGTGCTCTTTCTTTAACTAGAATGTATGGCCGATGTATGTATGGTCATACATACATCGGTATGTATCTGATGTATAATCTGAACTTTAAAGGTATGCATCTAATGTGTGATCATCGGTATGCATCTGATGTATGGTCGTTTTTGGCTGTTATAAATTATGTACAAGTACTAATAAAACTATTATTGTTACTTAATGAAAAAAATATATACAAGTACTAATAAACCATGGTTGTTACTGAATGAGCACGATTGTTGAAAACTGACTAAGGCTCATATTCGTCGAAGGGCTACTCTCTTGTTGGGCACCACTGTACAAGCTTCCAATGGGCACCGACTGTGCTCCCGGCACTTACTGTACAGCCATTTTTGGAATGAGTAACCCGTCGATATTCGTCTCCGCAGAGAAGGATAGGCTTAACATTACCATAAACAAATGCTCTCTATCCGGCTTGAAAAGACTATCCTTATTTTCCTAAGGCTTAAGTTCCGTCTTTTATCCATTAGTCAGTTGAAAAAAAAATAAGTACTTCCTGACTAGACACAAGCAGGACACAATTAACGACGATGCCGTTAATCCTTCCTCTCCATCGAGCGTCTTAGAATGAGATTTCGTTAGGAACTATCGATTTGTTCTTAGGTCAAAACCATGTAACAAGGATACTCAGAGGCGTTACTAGCCAAAATGTTTGGGGGGGGGAAGGTATTTACCGACTGGCTGGTAATTTCTACCGACTGTTTTTGCAGAAAAAACGACTGTTTTCAAGAAAAAATGACAGTTTTGAAGAAAATTTACTGATTTAAAAAAAAACGACTGTTTTTAAGGAAAATCGACTGATTTTCAGAAAAATGACCGTTTTCATAAATGTACTCAACTGATTTGACGAAAAACATCGGCGTTACAGGTACGACGGCTCCTTTAAGCCTTTCTTGCCTTTTCAGACGTCACCCATGGTCATTCCGTTCGCCTCACTCCTGACGTCACGGATTCGAAATTCGGATTGGTCTGCCAGATACACCCACAGCCTAAACTCGGTCTGAAGTCCAAGTTCACCTGGTACAAAACAGATAAGCAAGGGCTACTAATGATCGTCAAAGCATTGATTGTTGAGGGAGGAAGAGACTTTCTTCTTCAGAAGAATCATTTTTCTCTTGAAGATTCGGTGAGTACCATCAAGAATGCATTAAGTAAGGGAAATGGTCCTCAGGTTGATGTGTATTAGATAGTGGTGGACTAAGGAAGCATATTGAGGGTTTGATTGATTCACTTTTTTTGCCCGTAAAAGCGGGTGAACACCAAGTACGGAGTACTAAATAAATAAATAATAAATAAAATATAAGAAGAAATGCGAAAATACCGAACTTCAAAGCAACGTAGGCTAGTACTTAACCAACACTGTGATGGGAAAAAGTCGCAGAATGCAATATACACATCTGACGTGCAGTATTTTTTCGAAAGTTCATCGTTCGAGTTGCGAGAACGGCATCTACGAGACCAAAAACGAGCAGTGACTCGTCTGTTTCGGGGCCATATTTTGTTTTCACAGTAAGGCCGTCTAATATTTCTGTAGCGCTGGTCAGTTGTTTTATATTTATATAAGTTTGACATGATGTACGGAACACGGAAACGTATCTCTCTTGTTGGACGATATGACGAATTGACGTGTCGACTAACGATTCAGCGGACTGACCTTGCTACTCTGCGGAAATGGGTGGACAGAAAAAACAGTATATGGGAGAACAAGTAGAGAGTTCCGAGATGCCAAAAACAATAATATGTCAGTTGTTATTCTTTTTGTCGTATTGCTTTCGTCGCCATATCGGTGACGGACGGTGGACTAGGGTATCCCAGCTTGTCGGTGGGGGGAGACAAAGGCTCAGGAAACGCGAAGACAATCGAGGTCTATAAGTTCACTATTATAATTTTTCCATCTCAATGCTGCCCTTCCCCTTCAGATTCAGTATTTGGTATTCTGTATGGGGCACTGTCAGTAGGGCCCTAGACTTTCTACGAGGCTTTGACGTTGCAGTTGTCCTGGACTTTTGAATTTAATTCAAAATTAAGGTTTATTTGTCAAGGTCAGTCCCTTGTGTAAATATCATCCTTACCTAGTATAATATAGTATATTACTGTGTGATAGGGGGGTCGCATCCTGCCTTTTACTGGGTTTTTCCAGTTACCAGTTTGACGGCTGGATATCCCGCCGCTGATCTTGCAGAACCCCGCCACCGGTTCCATGGAGTTATTCATTCATTGTTTCATTGACGATCCAAGCTCCTGATCAAGAATTTGTTCTCGTGAGCTACACCCGCCACAGTTCACAGCTTAAACAACGGTCTCGGAATATTTCATTTCTGCTGGAAATTGAATCTGCCATCTTGTTTCGTAATACCTGTAACATTTTCCTTCCAGAAAGTTCCAGAAACATGACGAAATTGAACTAAATTCATTTGCTCCAGTTTGCTAGTTTCCAAGCCCCTAATCCGTTTGCTCGTCATATTTGTAAGTCTCCGTGGTGCTGGGAGTTCTAAAATTCCTTCCATCAGTAAAATGAATTATTGAGTAATCACGAATGGCATATTTGCTAGTTTTAAATATCGAATTTTTCACCGTAGGAATGTTCAAATGTTTTCTTTAATTTTTATTTTCTTTTTTGCTTGAAGTTGGTTGCTATGTAAGATAGTAATCTTCTAAATATTCCTTCAGCCCAAGCTGACTGCGAATCATTTTAACTGTGCGAAACGGATAGGCTACGTCATCTGTTAATTGAGCCATATTTCGGCCCTTCTTGGCAAGGGTCCTCTTCAGGCTCAAAGCCGCTTAACTTGGAAAAACGAACATGTGGAAAATACAGCTCAAATAAAATTCATCTGACGTATCCGTTTTGCACTGTCAAATATATAGCAATTTTCATGCCTGAAAGCTTGTCTCTTCTATCCCAAGAGAGTTTGCGTGAAACAAAGCTGATGATTGGATAAAGATTAAAGATGGGAAAGGCACGCTTGGCGAAGGACTATAACCAATCAGTCGTCGGTAGTGACTCTGTTTCTGTAACCCCCTCGGACCTTACTTTCTTCGTTTTCAGATAATGTGTGAGGTCGAGATGGTCCCCCCCTCCCACCAGCCTGATCTTGTGTCTCCTATTCTTACCAGTGAAAGCTATACCGTTGGGATACAACTACAGTATAACAGAATCAACATTACAGAAGGAGAACAGCAAACAACTGTATCTGTAACAACCACAGCTGCCCACCTATGTAAAGGGCAAAGAAGCAACTGTAAGCTTACTCTGGCTGTGAAAGAAAAAGGTAAGATTTTCCTTTATAAAAAGTGACGAGGGGTTGTGCTCTCGGACACCGGCTATACGTGAGACTGGGGCACCGGTGTTCATTGACCGGCGACCCGTCAGTGGATTGTAATGAATTATTATTACTATTATTGATTTACTTCGCATAACATTATCCCGTCATATTATAAACCCGATCATAAGTGAGAGAAGCGTTGGCTTAACCTCTTTTTTTTATTATTTGTGAGTAAATAAGTATTGTGCAACTGTAAACAAAGATGAAGTAATTAAATAACAGTTTAAAAGAGAGAAGTTAGAATAAGAAAGGAATAACGTAAACGTCTAATGCACATCACTGAAGAATTACACTATGTAAAGTATGCGCTTGGTTGAGGTACTGCAGGTACTGGTCGTACTGCTCCGTACTTGCTGCAGTGACTGTTATTACTCGTTCATTGGGGAACTCTCAGCAGATACGTTACATTTTTATAATAAGACTTCCGAATGCCATGTATATTTGCGCAAGAAAACAACCAAAAATGTGTCAAAGCAGTAATATTAATTGCTGAGTTAAATCCCAAAAACCGAGTCCTTGATCACACATCACAGTTTCAAGTAAGGATCTCTGTCACGTCGGAGGAAAGAAGAGTATCTAAAACGCACTTCCATAAGCCTAGTGCGCTACTAACGCTGCATATGCCTACTGAAAACATCTCCTTACATGGCCTAAAATTTCTTAATTGAATTAATTTCGTAATATCGTCAGTTTCATATGTTAAAGCACAACCCGCACTATTTACTGTTTCATGTTCCAACATTCAAAACCATCTGAATACTGTAAAACTAATCTCTGCTTTTAACAAATTATTCACGGCTTTCGCTGTTGTAAGCCTCTTCGCAGACCCATTGACCTCTAGCAAAATCTTGGCAAAATTCAGAAAACCGGTTTTACGCATCAATAGCATACTCGAATGATTGTCGGGAGCATAATGCGCATCGTGTCAAGTGCAAAGATTGGTGAGGTGTCATTAGCGGGTTCAGAATGTAACATGTGAATTTTGGGTCTTCGGGTTTAATAATTAATGAAGCAGTTACGAATGTAGGCTGCATTGTTATTATAGGTGTGACGGGTCCTTTTAAGGAGAGCATATCAGCAATGCAGGTTTTGCAGCCTGCAGCAACATAACAGTGACGTTATCATCATATCCGTGCCAGAAATAATTTCCTTCTTTCTCATTTATATTTTCTTTGCATAGTCGAAACTCAAAATGTCAGCTTCCCTTAATAATCCCTATTATTTCACTCTGACAGCCCTTTGAAATTTTAACTACCCATCCGCTACAATTACTTTTAACAGTTGCGCTTATTATATGTTTGTTTGACGTTTCTTGTCACTTAACTATAGTCCTACATTTTTTATAGTTTCATTCGGATGGCCTACCAGGCTTGGCATGCATATTTACCTTTCGTACTTATGACAGGGTAATTGAAACATGTGGACTATAATATTAAAAGGAATGAAGTTGTAAACTATAATGAAGTGCACATTCAGGTGGTCGTGCTGTTTAATGTCACATGGTAAATACCATATCTCTGTCAGGTAGAAGACCACAGACTAATTGTAATCGCAATGAACAATACGCAATTAGCCGGCCTTGTTTTGTTGTATTTCTTTGTTGTTTTTGGACGTTTCCAAATTGGATTTTATAGCTTTACGTAGTAATGTTTGTTATGCATCGTAACTGGAAGCGCCACTCAGACTTGAAACTCAGACTGAAAAGTCTGAGACAGTTGCTTTTGAGCTAAAAATTTGTACCGACGAATTTTTTGTTTGGCGCCAAGTATCTTTTACAACGTCACCAGTAACTAAACAAGAGCTGTAAGCTCATATGGCACTTGCAAGGCTTGGTAAAAGGTTGAAAGCAGAAATTCGCCGGTTCGTGGGTTTGTTGTGATCATTTGTAAGCAAAACCCTTGAAATAAGATTTGTGACGGACCCTTGGAAATCACGAGAATGATTGTATCGTTTGGTAAAAAAGTTTTTTTTTGCACTTGGCTGTGATAATATGCACTTTAAGGGCGCTAGAAATTCATTTCTAAGCAAAACCCTTGAGGCAATAATGATCATGGGCTCATGGGGATCATGAAAGTGTAGGTTTTGCTTAAAGTATTTTTTTTTACTTTGCGGTTAAGATGAGTACTTTGAGGGATGGTCGGATCAGGGAAGTGACAACTTCTAAGCAAATCTTGTCAAGTCACTAATGTTCAAGGCAAGTTTCATCATCCTAGCGCATCTTGAAGTACCTTAAATTGCGATCACCGGATTTCTGGACCCCCCTCCAGCTCCCTCCAGAGTTGCCGAATCCGGTCCGATTATGTCACTGATTCATCTAGGGCTTATGCTTGTTCTTCCCACCAAGTATCATCCCAATAGCTATGTTCCAAGCGTGTCAAAAAATTCCCCCCCCCCACCGACTCCCCCCACATTGATCAGGTCCTGTCCACACTTGAAATGGGACATCTGAAACATGAGTTCTTTCCGAATATCGAGTTTCAGTAAGATCCGATCACCCGTTCTAAAGTTGGACAACCTCAAGATTCCGGATTCCCCCACTCTCCACTCCCCCCACGATTGTCAAATCGGAGAAACGACTGTTCTCAAGTTAAAATTGTAAAGTCCCTGATATGCCTGCCAAGTTTCATCGTCCTAGCACATGCGTGAGCATCTTAAGTCGGGATCACCGGAATTCCGGAACCCTCCCTTCAACTCCCCCACAGTACTCGGATTCGGTCCGGTCTTGTCAACTGTGTATCTAGGGCTTGTGCTTGTTCTTCCCACCAAGTTTCATCCCGATCCGTCCACTCTGAACATGTCACACTATTTCCGGTTCCCCCCTCCAGCTCCCCCCAGAGTGACCGGATCCATTCCGGACTTGAAGTGTAACATCTTAGACATGAGGTCTTTCCAAATATCAAGTTTCATTAAGATCCGATTCCCCGTTCAGAAGTTATAAATACGTCAATATTCCGGATTCCCCCTCCCTCCACTCCCCCCACGGTGGTCGGATCGGGGAAGTGACTACTTTCGAGTTAGTTTGGTCGGTCCCCAATATGCCTGCCAAGTTTTATCATCCTAGCACATGTGTAAGCTTCTTAAGTCGGGATCACCGGAATTCCGGAACCCTCCCTCCAACTCCCCCCACAGTGTTCGGATCCGGTCCGGTCTTGCCAACTATGTATCTAGGGCTTGTGCTTGTTCTTCTCACCAAGTTTCATCCCGATCCGTCCACTCTGAACATGTTACACGATTTCCGGTTCCCCCCTCCAACTCCCCCCAAAGTAACCGGATTCATTCCGAACTTGAAGTATGAAATCTGAGACATGAGGTCTTTCCAAATATCAAGTTTCATTAAGAATCCGATTCCTCGTTCAAAAGTTATAAATACGTCAATATTCCGGATTCCCCCTCCCTCCACTCCCCCCACGGTGGTCGGATCGGGGAAGTGACTACATCCAAGTTATTTTGGTCGGGTCCCGAATACGCCTGCCAGGTTTCATCGTCCTAGCACTTCTGGAAGTACCCTAACTCGAGATGAGTGGCCTGACAGACAGACCGACAGACAGACCGAAAAGTGATCGGTATATGGCACTTGGCCGATAGGCAAGTGCCATAAAAATATAAGTAGTAATAATACGTAGATGGCACTTTATACAAGGGATTTTTACCGTGACCGTGAAAAATAAATATAAGTCAGCGTACGACTCGTAGCAGTACTGTTCGCGAAACCCTGGTCGGGGCGTCGGATTGGTTGTAATTTTAAATACCAGTATATACCTTACGAGAGCCTTACATTCGAGTTGAAAAATAAGCTTATGAATTGGATGATTTTACCAAAACTACGTACAAAGTTTCAACCGTCGCTAATGTAGAGCTGGTCATTAAAGGAACAGTAAACTTGACTCAGCAACTTTCGGCCATCGAATCGCCCGGGGGGCTTGGATAAATATACAGGGTCTTATGTCGACAGCCCCCCCCCCCTTCTTTGTCATCTCGAACCGTCTCGAACCCCCTCCTTAGTGTTCCCAGAGCTAGCTGGCAGGCCCTTGCCAATTTTGGGAATGGTCAATTTAAAACCTAAAATTTGTGGGGGGAGTAGTTAAATTTGCACTGTAATTATGCACTCATGTACTGTAAAAGTTCGCCTTTTTACATGTAGACTACAGAGTAACGATCTCCCCGACAAGACGGCCGGGGTTCAATTCCTAGTCGCGGCACACAAACCTTTTGCTTTTGCCAACCTTTTGCTCAAAAGTCGAATTCTCGGAAACTGCCCGGAAACTGCAATGGTCGTAACGAGAATTTTTCTTACTCTCAATATCGACTCAGGGTACATTCTTGATATGTTAGCTAGCTCCCCCCCCCCCCGAGTCAAGTTTGAGTCAAGTTTTCTGTTCCTTTAATATCTTATGGTACTTGGTGATCTCTAAATAGATATCATATTGTTTTATATGAGATTGTGCCAAAAATTACTAGCTTAGGATACCAGTTCTATATTTGATGACGCTAAACGGGTAAGTCATCTAAGATTTGTTTCAGCGGTAGCTTGGCCCTTCTTGGTAAGGGTCCTCTTGAGGCTGCAGCTAAAAGAACAAACATGCAGCAGCGTAGCAGTACTCTTCGCTAAACTGTGGAAGGCGCGTCGATTGGCTGTAATTTTTCAATTTAATTTTACCTTACGAGAACCTTGCAGCCTGATTTTCGGGCTGAAAAAAATAAGTTTAAGAATTGAATGAAAAGGGTAAGAATTGGACAATTTATAGATTTTACACCATAACCACATACAGAGTTTCAACTGTCGCTGTTGTAAAAAATTGCTTTGATATTTTGATGACATTATTTTCTGCTCAGTAGGTCATATTTTTATGAAGAAAAGGTTTGTCCAGTTACCTAGTGCAAGAAGTCTGACCCACTGAATAATTTGTGAGCGGGTGGGATTGACTGACTCGTTGTCAGAAAAGGCCGATTCGGTTTCTCTTGTTGTGAGTAATGTTGACTGGTGTTAGGATTATGCAGAAAGAAAATGAACCCTTTTCACAGAAAAATTCTGTGACAAGAGATATAAACCAGGTGAGTCAGACAAAGAGTAAATGGACACAGTCACTAGCATAGATGCTTTAATGTAAGACACAGCATGGCCTTTGTCTGTTTGACGGACTTTTCGTCATGAATATCAGTAGGAGTGTCTGAACCATGCAAATTTAAGTGAGAATTTGTATTCAGGCTTTTTAGCTTTCAGATCAAGCGTATCTTATCGGGATGTTATCTTTAACCATAGAATTATTTCTTCTGGGTATAATTATAATTACTTTAAGTATGTAATGAGTACCTACCTATGGTACAATGATTGGCCTACAGTCTTATCTAGATTGGAATATGTTCAGTTCGTTGAAGATGTGAGGCCAGACTTCAGCCCAGCAATGGCGGATTACCAAATAGTACTGTTGGGCAATATTCGATATCGATAACGATATATCGGACCAAATATCGATGTCGAATATCGAAACGTAAATATCGATATCGACAACTATATTTGTTCATTTTAGAATTATTGTAAATAATCTAACATTAAGTTACATTTATATATCCGAAATTGGAGCAATAGATTCGTCGTAATTTATTTTTAATTTTTTCGAAGATTTCGAAGTTTGGGTTGATGCAAGATGCTTTTTTTACGACAATTTCGCTCTTAGATTTTGTTGAAACGAGGCGTATAGGTAATATAGGGAAACATAGTGACGAAATATCGGTATCGATATATTTTTATCGAATATCGAAAGTGAAAATATCGCTATATCGAAAAATCCAAATATTGCCCAACACTACCAGATAGGTCGAGCAGGCATCGGCCTATTGGTCCTTCTCTTTACGCCTCGATTCGGCATATCGTATCAAAATAGTATTGATCTGTCTTGAAAGAAAATTACATCTAAACTTTCGCTCATTGGCTCAAATTACGTCCATGTATTGACAGTACATGCCGGAAGATCGAATAACACAAGGATGCGCAGTCTCAACAGATAACAGTTGGGATGTTATCTCTAATGATTTTGCAAATGTTAACAAGAATTGCTAAGAAGGCCCGAAAAACCGCCGAAAAAGCATCTGCTGACTTTTTCCGATATCGGGCGGTATCTGTGGAGGTTGTAAACTGTTCCGGACTTTCGTTGCGTTTTTTGTCTCTGTTCTGTTTGCTGTTTTCGCTCTGTTCTGTATTTTTCCCGTTTTCGCCAAAAACGGAACACGCTGTTTCTCATTTTCCCGTTTTTTACGCTTTTCTGTGTTCTGTGTTCCGCTGTTTGTTTTGCAAAACACGGAACTTGCTCTCCTAGCATGTTCTGTCACTGTTCAGATAGAAAATTGCAGAGAGATTCGCAGATAGAAAAGAAAGAATTGCAGAAGTTAAGAGAATAAGCGTTTTCGTCAGAACAGCGACAAAACAAATAACACAGAACAACGTAAGCAAGAACACCGTTTTTTAGCCAAAACAGACAACTGTGAACACAGAACACGGGACAGGAACCAGAGACAAACAAGACCAAAGTTTTCGATGGGATCCCAAAAATTTAATATTAACTACGTCTTGTCATCGCCAAATCCAGTCTTCGCCAGGCTAATCATCTGAGAAAACCAAGTTCAGATATACCTGTATAAGCCATATCTATTTTGACGATACTGATCAAAACTTCCTGGTGTACTTCTGCCAAATTTCCGGTTTCGGCGGAATTCCGAGCAAACTACTTGCCCAGCAAAAACAAAAGATAGTTCAGAAACGAGTTCAGCGTATCTTCTTATCCCTATAAAGAACATCTAATCAACTTCAAATAAAACTTTAACTTCTAAAAAAAAAATCCGGTTTCAACCGGATACCGGACGAACTATATGTCCGGTTAAAAAATGATTGTCAGATTCAGCGTTTTTTCTTACCCTTAAATCTATCATCTAATCAACTTCAAATACAAATTTTGCTTTTAACAAATTTTCCGGATTTGGCCGGATTCCGGACGAACTATTTGTCTGGCAAGAAAATGGTTTTCACCATCGTGTTCAGCACGTTTTCTTACACCTAAATCGAATATCTAATCAACTTCAAATACAAATTTTGCTCTTATCAAATTTTCCGGTTTGCGCCGGATTCCGGGCGAACTACTTGTCAAGCAAGAAAATGGTTTTCACCATCGTATTCAGCATGTCTTCTTACCCCTAAATCAAACATCTAATCAACTTCAAATAAAAATTTTACTTTTAACAAACTTTCCGGTTTTGGCCGGATTCCGGGTGAACTACTTGTCCGGCGAGAAAATAACTTTCATATTCGGATTCAGCGTGTCTCCTTACCCCTAAATCCACTATCTAAACAGCTTTCAAAAAATATTTTTTTTGCCCCTTAATTTGAAACCCCTCCCACACCCTCAAACATAGAGCTACAGAGCCCATCTTCGAACTTGACTTGTACTTTGACCCGAAGGATCCTCCCACCAAGTTTCATCAAAATATCTCAATCCCTTCGAGAGTTATCGTGCTAACAGACGGACAGACGGACAGACAGACGGACAACTTTTGCGATGTCATAGGTATCCGTCACTAACGTTTTGGGATCCCAAAAACGCAACTTTTGCATATCTCTGCCAACAGGTGAGTGTTAGATGATTTCGCAGGAAGCCAGTAACCCTTCTGTATCCCGATGGAAAAGAAAAATCAGTGACCCATGATTAGTCATTTAATTATGTTGTGAATATCAGAATGACTATGTCTGGCCCTTGATTGCAGATCGTGCTGTCGAAAAATTTAACGGCTCCTCCCATCGAATCCTGTATTCCATTTATTATCTGTTTACCATAAAACTATTACAGCAATTACATGGGGGTATCGTTACGATTATTCCAAGTTTGGAACGAGTACCGAGATTTGGTCATACGATAATGAGGCTGGCTATCTAGTAGAGATAAGAATAATTATTTCATGTCGGTAATGATCACCTTGCTTCGGTAATGTAGCTCAGTATCTGGTTGAGATATGAATGTATTCAGCTTTGTGACCGATAGTTAACCGTCGGTCCAGATATGAGTCAGCCTCAAATTCGGTATGTGAGACGCAGAGAATTTAGATTAAATTTTACCTTATTATTAACATCTCTATCTTTACCGAATATTTATTTCTTCCCCAACGTTGAACCTGAAGATTGACATCCTGACGAGGACCCTTGCCAAGAAGGGCCGAAACATCGCTGCTAAAGCATCGTAGCTGACGTATCCGTTTTATGCATTACTTGAATATATGTTTCAAAGTCAGCTTGAGCTCAAGGAATATTTATCTCTATCTCTATTTAGTTCCCCGTGTCAAGTCCCAGATAGAAGTCGGGCTGCGGCGAATCCTTACATAACAAGCCTACAAAGTCGGATTTTCGCATTTGGCCCGCAGTCCGGTCCGAAGTTCGGATGCCGGATCCGTAAAATACACTTAAAGAGTTTACTGCGTCCGCTTGTTCGCATCCGAAGTTTTATCGGATTTGTATGCACGTTACTCTAGGGTCGTTGATGCTTTATAGTCTATTGACCGTTTCCTAAAGTTAAAACGCGGGATGGATTAGTACCAAGAATAAATAAGGGTCCCTTATTTATTCTTGCTAGTACAGCGGAGGTATGCTAATGTGGACGTCTAGTAAATGTCTAGCATGTCTAGCACCTAATGTAGAAAGTCTAGCAAACCTAAGTCAAGTAAATGTGAACGATCGCCGAAGAGAAAAAACTAAAATCCAAACCAGGCATTTTTTTTCCATAATATTGAATAATAACCATTCACGCCATTTCCAATGTTTGAATATTTTGCTATTCACTGCTGAAAGTGATAAGACTGTCAGCTGTTTTCCTTTGTTATATTTGAAAATTTTGCCACAGGGAACGCAACATCTTTTGAGAACATGGCGGTCCGGACCTCCAGATGCATTCAAAAGAGGAAGAAGATTTTTTTTTTAATTCAAAATCAAAGAAAGTCAATTGAATTTCTACTTCAAGTTTGTGCTAGGATAACCCTGAAGTACTTGGCTGTTAGCTGATATTAAGTTTGTAATTTTTCTTTTCCATTTTACTTTTTTATATGCAATTGAAAAAAAAACTAGGTAGTGTAACAGTTATAAAAGTGTTCACATAAGCATACCTCTACTGTATTGGTATTGTACTGTATTGGCAGATACGATCAGGTTTAAATATGAAGTGTGTCCCGTTTGGGATCCCACAGAAGGCGTCCTACCTTGGAGTCCCGCCTCATGAGAAATTTGCGTTTTAAGCGTGTCATTCGTTCTTTTTCAGCTGACCCTTTTCGCCCCTCCAACGTCGTTATCCACCCGTGTTTCATCGTCCTAGACGCATCGACATGCAACGAAGAGAATTGTGGCCAGGGTTCCTTCGAGGTCACCGTTAAAGGCGATTACTTCCTCCAAGAAGAACCCAGGGAGATCGAACTTGTTTTGGAGTTGCAGTCGTTCAGCGATCCCCTTTGGGTTGACTATGAACCGAAGGGGGTCAAGCTTGGTGTAAGTTTCGAAATTTTGTCGAGAGGGGATTGAGAAAATCTTGGTTGAAAGTGACAAACGAAAATGTCAGCTGAATTTATGCGGAAAAATCTCTGCCATTTCAATGACCGAATCAAATAGCAAAAGCAGCAGCCGTGTCCAAGATCAGATCGCAACACCAACTTCAACTCCAAGCAATTCACCAAAATCAGATACTAAGTTCCTTTCCAAGCTTGAGCAGGTTGAGCCCGAAGTGGACCGTTGTCAAGAAGGGCCGAAATATTGCTCTAATAGAATTCAGCTGATATTATACATTATCGCCCGAAGAAAAGCAAGGGTGATAATGATTATAACATCAGGGGCCCTGTTATCACAGGGCGATAACAGTTGTCAGCGGGCGATAACAGCTGTCAGCGGGCGATGACAGTTGTCAGCGGGCGACAACAGTTGTCAGTGGGAGATAACGGTTGTCGCAGGGCGATAATAGTTGCTGTTATCGCCCTCTGGAACTTTTTTCTTTTAACATCAGGGCAATACCAGAAAATTTTGGCACTTAGTAGAATAGGACTTATACTGCGCGGTGTACTGGTGTTATATCCGTTTGTCACTATCAACCATGACTCGCAGCCAGCTTGGGCTGAAGGGAAATTTATGAGAAAAGCTTGGTTTGTGGCTCGTTAGTTAAGGTAAGGTAAAGTACATTTTTTTTGGAAATAGTTAAATCATTGATGGCATAAAAGCGTCAGACATGCCACTGGCTTACAAAAATTACGCTTTGTTAATTAACCAACTGATTTGTAAACTAATAGCCGAACCCTAGCCTAAGACACTAACGATTAAAACAAAAACAAACACAAATACCAGCACGAGAATTTGAGGACGAGATAATCAACGACTGGAACAAACATAAATATCAGCGCGAGCATTTTTAGGACCATGTAGATAGCAGGGCTGTATCCAGGGGAGGGGGGTAAGGGACTCGGCCCCCCCCCGAAATTTACAAAAATAATGTTTTTTTTACAGGTTTTAGGCTCTGATCTACGTCTTTTTTGTACTTTTCTGGTCCGACCCGCGAGCAACCCCCCCCCCCCCCCCGAAATAAATTCCTGGATACGGACCTGGTAGATAGGTCACATTGAAAGAAAAAAAACAAAAAACATTCTAGTCTTTCCACCAATCGGAGACAAAAGTAAATCCAAATAAAATTAGAGAGAGGAAAATCTTGTATTTTCTGAGAGCATTTTTATACTTGTCTTTATTCCGATAGTCTAATAGTTTCGGGCAATGAGTTCTATATATCGGTACTAGCATGACGAATTGATAAGCTAGATCTTGTACAAGGATATCGATTGATAGAAAGATTAGACCGCTGTATATTGTAATTGTGAATTTGCTTGTTCATCGAAAGAGATTTTTTAAATCAGCAGATAATGAATACTCTAGTATGTAAATTAACTGTTAAATAGAATATGGATTATGATTATCCAATCATAGGATGTGATTACACGATAAATTGTTACATGATAAGCTTATTCATTGCAGATAAGCAATAAGGGTTCGTACTTTAGATCTTAATATCTGCTTGTCTTTTATGCCGAATCCAGTTGTCAAGGATTATAAGAATCTTCGAAATTAATTTTACAATTTACTACATTGGACCCGGTGAGCTATTGGAGGCTTCTAAAATGCTCCCAGATTCTGCACTTTCATGACAACGGGGAAGTAGAAATATCGAGTTCTCGTCATTTAATATATAAGTATCACTACTTTTGGCAAGGTCGTGAAAATTTTTCTTACGGATATTGACGACAAAGACATTTAAAATGCATAAATTCTTATTTGGATCGATCACGACCTTTCACTTTTTTGCATGTATGAGACAGCATATATTTGGTGCTCTTGCTGATCTTGCAGTACCACTCGGCGAAATATAAAGGACAAAACCTCTTTTTAATTTAGTTTGTCAAAACACTTTGTACACGGTCAACGAACTGAATTTGGTCCATACCGAATGAATATCGCAGAATATAATACAAATCACAAATAAGGACCTTATTTGGGACCTTTATTAGCGTAATGTTGGGGGAAGACAATCAGGGCCGGATGGTCACGGATTCCTGCCAGGATCTTCAGCGCCATCAGCACATCCGTACGGAAAATTTGAGATTTGTTCAACTTTCCCGGCCGGGGCTCAACGCAAATGGAGACAATTCGACGGGAAATTGCTGACAGTCTGCCCGCATGAGAAGACAATTGTTGTCTTTTAAAAGAATAATCTTATTAATTTTAATAATTGGCTACCGAAAGAATACCGCAGAATTTTAATACAAATCGCAAATAAATAATGTTGGGGGAAGACGATCTGGGCAAATAAAACAATAATACTAATACTGTATAATAATAATTATGCAATAATAATGTAATACAGTAATAATAATTCTGTCAGCACTTTTGTTGTGGGTTTAGGTTTGGGGTTGAGGGTTGGAAAGGAAGGTAATGGAGGGAGTGGGTGAGGGTCGTGGACTCTACTCCGATACTAAACCATCCGGCTAGGCCTAGAGAGTTAAGCATATATCACAAGGTTGGATGGGTCTTTAAAAAAAAAAAAGTATGAAGAGTATTGAAAGTATGGATAAACAAAATCCATTTTCTAGCAGGCCTAGTCGGACCATTGCTGTCCTCGGCGAAAGTCGTGGACTCTTACTCCGATACTAAACCATCCGGCTAGGCCTAGAGAGTTCGGCATATATTCTGTCAGGATTTTCAGTGCCATCACCGCTTCTTTACGGAAAATTTGAGATTTGTCTCACTTTCCGGCTGGAGTGAAATGAAAATGGAGAAAATCCGACGGGGAATCCCCGGTCGCCTGCCCGCACAAGAAGACACTTGTAAAAATTTGGATTTTAGAGACAGCGGCTGTTGATAAAAAGCGAGTTTCGAGCCGCTGGGGAGATGGGTTTTCAACTCTCCCTCCGTTGGCGTTATTTATTTATTCAGAAGGCCAAAAACTCTGCCTGAAACTCAGGCCACAAAAGGCCCATTGTCTCAGTCCTAAAGAATTAGTGGCAAGTCATCCCTCTATACACAATTGATGAAAACACCCCTCGTTATTACACTTGTTATCGCGTTTCTCGCAAATTATCGTAAGTTCTTGGACAGTTCCAATTAAAGCAGCACACATTCTGAACATTATTACTGGAGCCTCGGGGAAAAAAAATACAAAATCCTTAACATGGGTCAAAATATTTTATTGTATTCAAATATCATAATAAAATAAGCTACCTTTTCAGTTAAACTTAAAAGTAAATTAGGTTTTGTTAGAAAGACTAGGTGACGCTTAGTGGTTAACAAATATTAACGTCACCGAGTCATAGCCCAAAAAGTAGGAACATGAGGATAAGAAAAATGCAGAATTTTTCCAGGAAAATTCGTGCAGAAAGAGATGCTATGCGGGTTAAAGAAGTCAGCAGGATATCAATCAATCAATCAAATTTACTAAAACTAGAAGAAAAACAAAATATTTACGAACTACCCCAAAACGACAACAAATTAACTAATAGGTATGAATATGACCAGAGGGTATGACCAGAAATAAATGAAAAATAAATGGTACCCAAAAACGACAACAAATCAACTAACAGGTACGAGTATGACCAGAAATAAATGAAAAATAAATGGTATGTGCTTAATTATATTCCTTCAGCAGAAGAAAAGATGCGAACCTCCCTGGCGATGAGAGTTTGCACTACCCTTCAGTTCAACAAAGCTTCTCTGTTCTATTTATTAACCTATAGATTCTGTAGGACTACCTCTGTCTATCGGGTGCTGATTATGAGGCAAGGGCGGTCAGACAGAGAACACCCGCTTAGTGCGCTGTTAGGCCAGTTATAGAGGGGACGCCAGTGGAAAGTGTTTTAGCGAAGTTTCGGGAAACCTGTTCATGATCTCGAGTTACGCCAGTTACGAGTTACTCAAGCACTCACGTTGCTACTACAAGTTACAAAGTTACAAAGACGCAGAGCAAAATAGCACTAGGGAATAGCGTCAAGACCAATGCTTTCCTTGCTTCGCAAACGGGCCAAACTCACAGCGCCGCCTACTATGCTTGCGGCATTTAAAGCGATACAGACTTGCAGGATTAGACATTTCTAGTAAAGCGAAGATGCGATCTGCACCCATCGAGGAAACAGGGGAGGTTGTATCTTGTTTTTGCTGTGCTCTGAATATTAAGTTGCAGCCAGCGCTGGTGCACGACCGAATGAGTTTCAGTAGGGACGGTCACTATCGCTGGTGGTGCTAGTGTCGCTGCTATTCGAGGGTGTGTCACTTTTTTCAAGTCTTGGCGCTACTGCCTAGTGTTATTTTGCTCTGCAAAGACGTTGGCCCTGTTGGGCAATTGGGAACTGAGTGCCCGTACCATGGAACTCCTTGCCAGACGTGGAGTCGGTGCGGAGACGGTCAACTACGAGTTCGAATAAGCTGTACGAGCATGCATCTGATTAAATCATAATCTGGTAAACGGTCTTTTTGGGATCCAAAAAGGTTAGTGACGGATACCTATGACATCGCAAAAGTTGTCCGTCTGTCCGTCCGTCTGTGAGCACGATTACTCTCGAAGGGAAGGAGATATTTTGATGAAACTTGGTGTAAGGATTATTTGGGTCACGAGTAAGGTCGAGTTCGTAGATGGGCTCTGTAGCCCTACATTTAGGGGTGGGGGAGGGGGTTGAAAATAAGGGGCAAACAAAATATTTTGAAACAGCTAATGTGATAGTCGATTATGGGGTGAGAAGACATGCTGAACACCATGGTGAAAACCATTTTCTCGCCGGACAAGTAGTTCGCCCGGAATCCGGCCAAAACCGGAAAGTTTGTTAAAAGTAAAAGTTTTATTTGAAGTTGATTAGATGTTCGATTTAGAGGTAAGAAGACATGCTGAACACGATTGTGAAAACCATTTTCTCGCCGGACAAGTAGTTAGCCCGGAATCCGGCCGAAACCGGAAAATTTGTTAAAAGCAAAGGTTTTGTTTGAAGTTGATTAGATGTTCCATTTAGGGGTAAGAAACATGCTGAACACGATGGTGAAAACCATTTTCTTGCCGGACAAGTAGTTCGCCCGGAATCCGGCCGAAACCGGAAAATTTGTTAAAAGTAAAATTTGTATTGAAGTTGATTAGATGATAGATTTAAGGGTAAGAAGAGCGCTGAATCTGTGTATGACGATCATTTTTTACCCAGACAGTTCGCCCGGAATCCGGCCGGAACCGGAAAAGCCAGTGGAAAGTGTTTTAGCGAAGTTTCGGGAAACCTGTTCATGATCTCGAGTTACGCCAGTTACGAGTTACTCAAGCACTCACGTTGCTACTACAAGTTACAAAGTTACAAAGACGCAGAGCAAAATAGCACTAGGGAATAGCGTCAAGACCAATGCTTTCCTTGCTTCGCAAACGGGCCAAACTCACAGCGCCGCCTACTATGCTTGCGGCATTTAAAGCGATACAGACTTGCAGGATTATACATTTCTAGTAAAGCGAAGATGCGATCTGCACCCATCGAGGAAACAGGGGAGGTTGTATCTTGTTTTTGCTGTGCTCTGAATATTAAGTTGCAGCCAGCGCTGGTGCACGACCGAATGAGTTTCAGTAGGGACGGTCACTATCGCTGGTGGTGCTAGTGTCGCTGCTATTCGAGGGTGTGTCACTTTTTTCAAGTCTTGGCGCTACTGCCTAGTGTTATTTTGCTCTGCAAAGACGTTGGCCCTGTTGGGCAATTGGGAACTGAGTGCCCGTACCATGGAACTCCTTGCCAGACGTGGAGTCGGTGCGGAGACGGTCAACTACGAGTTCGAATAAGCTGTACGAGCATGCATCTGATTAAATCATAATCTGGTAAACGGTCTTTTTGGGATCCAAAAAGGTTAGTGACGGATACCTATGACATCGCAAAAGTTGTCCGTCTGTCCGTCCGTCTGTGAGCACGATTACTCTCGAAGGGAAGGAGATATTTTGATGAAACTTGGTGTAAGGATTATTTGGGTCACGAGTAAGGTCGAGTTCGTAGATGGGCTCTGTAGCCCTACATTTAGGGGTGGGGGAGGGGGTTGAAAATAAGGGGCAAACAAAATATTTTGAAACAGCTAATGTGATAGTCGATTATGGGGTGAGAAGACATGCTGAACACCATGGTGAAAACCATTTTCTCGCCGGACAAGTAGTTCGCCCGGAATCCGGCCAAAACCGGAAAGTTTGTTAAAAGTAAAAGTTTTATTTGAAGTTGATTAGATGTTCGATTTAGAGGTAAGAAGACATGCTGAACACGATTGTGAAAACCATTTTCTCGCCGGACAAGTAGTTAGCCCGGAATCCGGCCGAAACCGGAAAATTTGTTAAAAGCAAAGGTTTTGTTTGAAGTTGATTAGATGTTCCATTTAGGGGTAAGAAACATGCTGAACACGATGGTGAAAACCATTTTCTTGCCGGACAAGTAGTTCGCCCGGAATCCGGCCGAAACCGGAAAATTTGTTAAAAGTAAAATTTGTATTGAAGTTGATTAGATGATAGATTTAAGGGTAAGAAGAGCGCTGAATCTGTGTATGACGATCATTTTTTACCCAGACAGTTCGCCCGGAATCCGGCCGGAACCGGAAAATTTGTTAAAAGTAAAATTTGTATTGAAGTTGATTAGATGATAGATTTAAGGGTAAGAAGAGACACTGAATCTGTATATGACTGATAATTTTTTACCCAGACATATGGTTCGTCCGGAATCGGGTTGAAACCGGAATTTTTTTATAAGTTAAAGTTTTATTTGAAGTTGATTAGGTGTTCTTTATAGGGATAAGGAGATGCGCTGAATTCGTTTCTGAACTATCTTTTTTTGGCTGGACAAGTAGTTCGCTCGGAATTTGGCCGAAACCAGAAATTTGGCAGAAGTAAAGCAGGAAGTTTCGATCAGTATCGTTAAAATAGATATGGCTTATACAGGTATATCTGATCTTGATTTTTCTCAGATGATTAGCCTGGCGAAGACTGGATCTGGCCTAGACAAGACCCAGTTGTCTTGGTCAAATATTAAATTTTTGGGATCCCATCGAAACCTTTGGTCTTGTTTAGCACGGTGTTTATTTAAGTGCCTAGATTGAGTCCGACGAGCAATCGAGTCATCTTTTAGAGCAGATATAATTACGGTATCAGTAGGACTGCGATTTCGGCAGCGTAATCCTAACAGTCATAGAAAAGACACGGCCCTTTCAATCTTCTTTTCCATTCTGGAATGTTTTCCGATTTTCGTAAGAACTCTGAGATAATTTATGAGCTTTAAGACGGTATTACGAGTATCACGACTTGAAATACGGCCTACTAATACCGCTGTCAGGGCTGCTGATGTTCAGTTACAGCTTGGTTTATTGGTCGTTAAAGGCAGTTAACGCTTTCGCCTTGATTTAATTGTAAATGGTTGTTCGCGAGACTCCGGTAACTTTTAAAGCTGAATCGACTTAAAGTTAAGTTCCTTCTCACTTTGAATTTGCCATCAGATCGGTATGGCTCTTGTCGGCGATTCCATATTCTGTGTCCCCACCTGCCGCTGAGAAAATGAACCTGAAACAGAAACTAGCTTTTCTTTTCCAGTATATGGTGTTTTGCCCCTTAGAGTGAGTGAACTAGTCTGCACCCGGAATCACCTTCCAGCGAGCAAAGCACGCCCCGAAAACTGTGGGAATCAAATTTCTAAACTTGTTTTCCACTTTCTCGTTGGGTAGATCGCGTAAATAAAAGCCAAAATCGTCGGGAAAATGTCGAATTCCGGACTTTTTAGAACAAAATGCCATGTTTTTTCATAGTTTCAAAATTCTCGCCAGAGCGATCAGCTTTCCATGGAGCTTTCCACCATCCATCTGTATTCCCTTTCGAGAAATCTGCTTCGGTTTCCAAAGCGCGGAAACCGGTGTGGAAAGTTCGGCCACTTTCCGAAGTAGCGGGAAAACCATACCGACACTGCTTTCCAGCTCGCGACCCCCCCCCCCCCCCCTAGTGTAGTTTGCTAATATATGTTATTCTTTAGATTAAAGACCACCGGTCCAGCTACTGCTATGCCACTTTGAGCCACGTTATCAACGAGCAAGACGTCCAAGACGTACGTCAAAACGTTGGCTTACTCTTCAAAGACAGCGATTTTCAGGTAAGAAACAAGCGATATTTTTTTTAGCTTACCCACGAACGTTAAAAAAAGCAATAACAGAAATTCGGGCTTTACATGTTTATTTCGTAAATAATTCCTCTTCTAGCTTAAAGCTATTTGGAATTAATTTTGATTGACTAATTGACTGACAAAAATAAAAAATCGCTAATGCGTACGAGTCTAGGTATATTTCATGAAAGTTAAACCCTAAAAGAGCGTTGCGTCATTTGGGCTTTATAATTAGCTAGTTCTTGATTTTTTTATGTTGTACCGTATGGTGAACGTACCATCATAGTGACGCCTCTGCTCGTAGCATATTCTTTGCATCAGTAGGTATCCAACTTATTTTTGTCCCTAATTAGCCTATAGTTGTTTTATGTTAGCTATAAACTTAAACAATAAAACGACGTGATTTCCGGTGAAGAAAGTAGGTACACCATGCGTTGCGGAAATTCGGACATTTGTAACAATTAGCTTTTAATTGTGCATATAGTTATTTGCAGTATTCATCCGCGTTTACCGGTCGTAAAGGTTACATCTCCGTAAAGCCGCCAAACCGGATATGAAACTCAAACGAGGAAAGATAAGTAATTCAATTCGGGTGTAGTTTATAAGTAATTAGTTTATAACTAGTATAGGCTACAGGGAACTAGACGAAAAGCGGGGAAGGTGAGCTTGGAAGTTGAGTTAAAAATTTTTTAACCAAGATGAAGTTGGGCGTCACTACCTCGGATCGTCATGGACCTCCACCCCCCCCCCACCCTAGGGATTTAATTTAAAGACGTCTATTTAAATTAGTTCAAAGCCAAGGTAAATGTAGGTGGTACAAATTCTGATTTTTATGAACCCCTATCCCCCACTCAAAAGCGACGTCTAGGGATAGACCATTTTGAACCAACGGCATACCGTTTTCGTCAGTATTTGTGATTGTTGTGATTGTTGGTCTAATTTGTGTGTAAAGGGACGAAAATACGCTGGCTTGTCAGGGACTACAGATTCATTGTAATAAAATTCAACGCTGCTATAGCGAAAAAAAATTGGGAAAACGACTGTATAAGACCATGCCTCCTCCACGCTCGACGATCTTATATCTACTGTATTTGTATCATATATCTCTTTTTTGTTTAACCCATCTATGAAATCAAATCCGCTGGAACTCTTGAAGATTGATTACGACAATAATAGCCTGTTGATAATCAGCGGCGGTCTGACATTTATGTATGGAGCCTTGTCGGGGGCCCGCGCTGTTGTTTTTGCACGTGCGCGCTCACGTTGGGGGTCCTTAAAATTACGCGCCAGAATGCCACAAATATGCAAGGATATCTAGTAACGTCTTGGCTTCCGAATTCCTACTAGTTGCGGAGCTGTCCGCGGTAAAAGGGGTAAGATGATCTTACTCCGATCAGCTAAATAGAGCACAATGTATTGAAACGATACCTGATTGTGAAGTCTACTTTTTTTGCTGCTATAATTAAATGTGAATAAAACGGGTTTTAAAGTACAGGGGAAAGCTGGTGACGAAATTGAGAAAAATCGTTAACAGAAATTAGTTGTTTAATGAATTTAATGAACGAAGAGATACCTGGCGACAAAATGGCAAGATCGTATCCAGGGGGGCTAGGGGGTTCGCCCCCCCCCCGAAACCCACAAAATTAATCGTTTTTTTGTAGGCTTTGAAATCTGATTTATGTATTTTTTGTACTTTTTGGTCTTTGGCGACACTGTGCGGAGCGCGCTGACCCCCTCCCAGCATTTATCGAGGGTGGAATTACTTGTGTACAGGGTTCTGTGCCTCTGGTCCTGCCTTTGTGCCTCCGGTCCTGTTTCAGGCCCTACCTCCGGCCTGCCTCCTGGTGTACACCAAAACGTCCAGGGATTCCCCCCTCGGCATTGGTTGGACAGCGTTTTCCGGAAATTCGTTGTTGTTATTCGTACTGCTAAAGTCTGGCTCAGTCGCTTAGCAGGCTTATCCTCATGTTTGGTAACAAAGCCTCGACGTCTAAAATTGGCCTTATTACTGCAGATGGGGTTCAGAGCTCCAAGCGGATTGGTTTATGTTGTTGTCCCTCGCCTATTGTCAGCATCTAACACACAGAGATTGTATAATACCAGTGGCAACACTAAGGGGGAGACGTGGGGGTAGCTGCCACCCACACACAAACCTAAAGTCTTGTCGGTATTTTGTGTCGTCGGGGCTTTAATTGTCCGATCCCGTCTGTTTTAGCCGCGCACGGCCCCCTTAGCATTGATAAGAAACATGGAGAAAATGACCTTACGAGTCCTTATGACCAGTGAGCTCTCTCAGAAGTATGAAATGGGAGCCTGATCTGCTTCGAAAAGGCCAGACATGGCAAATGCAAAAAAGTCGGTTTCTTTCTTCTTAGAAATGAGAATGAATTGAGCGATAAGGAATGAAGGGTGAAGCGATGGGTAAAGCAGGTCTTTTAAAGCTCCCGAAGCCTCGTGAGCAAAGGGCTTCTGAAGAAGATCCCGAAGGAAAACCTTTTCGTAGGCGCAACAGGGATAGTACGGCTCCGCAAAACTATCAGCAAGGTGCTGTTTGCCATGCTTTAAGGAACCTCTTGCAAACATTTGCGCAGATTTGCAGTAAAGCTCGAGAGCCTGCAATTATGGCTTTGGTTACCGAAGAAATGATGAAACAGTGCGCGTTTTCACTTCTGCTTTAATTACCTATTCCCCTCTGTTTCCCCACGACCTAGCTAGTGCATATTACAGATAGTCTGCAACCTCGGCCAGGTTATAATTTTGGAAAGGGTGTGTTCCAGATCCGACAAGGCTAAAGGTCATTAGTTTTTCAATATTCTTTTCTGGCTGTATTCCAAGTGTTTTCGACATTTAGAAACTTGCATCCAAATATCTGTCCGTTAATGGTCAGTAAACATTCATTAGCAAGAAGTGGACTCCTTGCCTTGGCTAGAGTGGCAAAGGGTTATTTTATGTAACTGTAGTTTATGGAACATGAATTCCCTACATTTTGCAGTTTATATGCGGCCGTATTTTCCAAAATCGCCCTTTTGCCTGCCAAGGCGGAATAAATCGCCGTAACAAAAAATTTCGCCTGTCGGAAACATATATGTCATGCTCCAGCGAAAGCACGAGCGAAAGTGACTATTTTAGAAGTAGCCCTAACTAAAGTATCCGACAAAGCAAGCCCGTATCCAGGAATTTATTTCGGGGGGGGGGGGGGGGTTGCCCGCGGGTCGGACTAGAAAGTACAAAAACGACATAGATCAGATTATAAAGCCTACAGAAAACGATTAATTTTGTGGGTTTTGTGGGGGGGGGGGGGGTCGAACCCCTAACCCCCCCCCCCCTGGATACGGCCTTGCGACAAAGCAAGGACTTTTCAGAAAAATACATAGGGCATAGAAGTCAGAGTGAAAACAGATTCTACGACTCCACCTTTCTGGTTTACCGTACTGCACTTTCAAAAGTTTGGTAACAGATAACACGTGCTTGCGTATCCTTGTGTTAAACGTTATGAAAATATATATGTTATGACCCTTTTAAATGTTACCTTTTTGTGAAATTTAACACTTGAAGGGTCATACCAGAAGTTTTGACTCGAATCATAACACTTAAGGTCGGGCTTCACTACCCAGATTTTTCGCCCGGATTCTGGGTTCCGTTTTCTTCGATATCGGTATGGGTAGTGAAGACAGGTCTGAAACGGTCTGAAAACACCCCGGACGCGTCCGGGAATCTGGTAGAAAAATCTACCAGATTCCCGGATTCTGGGTGAAAAGAAGCGGGAATTTGAAAGTAGTTTTCATTTGACTTGGAGAAATTATTGTGCTGAGATGGTAAAATCTAAGAAAATGACAGAAGTGCTGAAAAATACCCAAAAGTGGACTGTTGAAAAGACATTTGATTTGATTTCTATTTGGGACCGTCTTCACATAATCCGGACCCCAGATTCTGGGGCGTCTGGGTAGTGAAGCCCGACCTTTAAAAGGGTCATAACATATCTTCTCATAAGTCATAACGTTCAACACAAGGATGCGGTGTTAACTGTTACTAAACTTATGACAGCTAGTGTGGGCTACCCACGACTTCAAAACTAAAAATTTGATATTACCGTACTTAATTTTTTTTTATTTTCCGTTTTTTTATTTTTTGTCATGCAGCAGGTTAACTACGCTCACGCACTCACACACAAACCTGACAACGAAAGAATTTTGCTGAAAAACGCAAAAGTTAATTGTTAAATGTAAAAGAGATTCCGTCCACTCAAGGGCTGCCCCTTTTCAAAGACCTGATAACGTAATTGTAGCCTAGTACTTATTTCAAAATTTGTGTATCCTACCTTGTTTAGTTGTTTGGAATTTCCGTGCAGTTATATTATTTTATTTTGTCATTCTCTGATTGATTTGGTTCTAGTATCAAGGATTCCGTGAATGTATTAGGTTAGAGTTCTTTGATTTATAAGAGCAAACAAGTTAATTTAGAAAGCGCCGGTACTGTCTGTACATGTTTGGTGTGTTGGTTCAGCTCTCGGAGTATTTTCAGTTAAATCAAATTCTACCTTATTTAGACAACAATATATCACATATGATTTTTCATTAACCTAAAAACATCCGTCGCATCATGTGAATTAACCCGATTCAATATGATCGTTCACTTGACAGGAGGAAACAGTTATTCCTTCAGCCCAAGTTGATAGCGAACCATGTTTGACTGCGTTAAACGAACACATCAGTTGAGTTTTAAACTAGCGATATTTCGGCCTTTCTTGGCAAGGGTCCTCTTCAGGCTCAAGTTAGAAAAAACGGACCTGTGATGACATGTTCGGTTTTTAGCTTGAGTAATTCTACTGTCCGTTATTCAGCCCTTGCAGTATTCCCGCTTCAGTAAAAATTACCCTCACGTTATTCAAAATAATCATTAAATATTTTCATTATCAATTTCAAACACACATAACTTGGTAAAATTTAAAACGATCCGTCGGAATCATTCGCAGGACGTGAGACATATTGAATAATTAAATCCACTTTATGTAAATAAGTATGTTTGTTATGATGAGTGGTCCGTATCGAGGAATTTATTTCGGAGGGGGTTTTTACCCTTGGGTCGAACCTAGTTCATACCAAAAAGTACTAAAAGGATGTAGATCAGAGGTTAAAGCCTATAAAAACGATTATTTTTCTATTTCGGAGAGGGTTAGAACCCCCTAACACCCCCCCCCCTGGATACGGCCTTGTGAGTATGTGATTTGTTTTATTTTGCAATAAAGTATCATATGCTCATATCATGTCATATCATATCATATAGAATTACAGACAGTCTTGAATTCAGGTGTATGTCCAACTACGCCGCTGCGACCCAACTGCCATCTTCCGCTGCATTTGCGGAATCCTCGCTCACGATACCAATGAAGTCATTCAGATCACCAACTGCGAAAGCCACATAGCTAGGGGAAGGAGTACGACACAGAATGACGACTTGCTTGAAATAACTTATGATAACTTCGGACTGGGGCCAAGGGGAATGAAAATCCTCGAGTCAAGGAAAGGACAAGCTATAACGGTAAGTGTTAAACAAAATAGCGTTGGTGGGAGGGGGAGGGGGAAGCTCGGTGGATTTACTGCACTTTCGTCATGAAGTCGAAAAAATCTGAGCTTTTCCGTACGGGATTGATGTATTTGATCAACGAGCCCCCCCCCCCCTCCCCTCTAATGGTCACTTGGGCATTAGATCATTGGGCGCATACCCGGCTTACTTTTCCGGATTGAACACATCTTTAAACAATATATATTAGTTAGAACCTGCTTCTCGTAGAAAAAAAAATTTGTGAATCTAGAGTGTTTTTCTTTCTTTGTGAAATCAGGTGAAGCCCAATGCTACCATTCCCCCAATTTTCTTTCGTGGTTATTGCATTCCTCTTATCCGTTGCACCATCGCGTTCGGGAAAGCGAGCTCGTTCACACCCCAATGTTCCAGAATGTTTTTCCGGACCTATATTGCCCGCCTTAACCGCGCCTGACCAGAAGGAAATCAGGAAAAGTCCCAACTGTCGCCCCTATAGACCTCCTTAAAAAATGAACATATAGAACAAAAATTATTGACGTTCGTTTACATGTATGTAGGCCAATAATATAATATTGTGTATGAATAGAATAGAATAGCATTTATTTGCACATAAGCCCGAGGCCATGGTAAAATGATAATGTTAACAATGGTTTGAATAAACATAATAACAGCAGGCTCAAGCCGCTGAAGCTAGAAAATGAAGTATAGCTCTAATGAAGTGCCCCTGACGTATCCCTTTTGCACTGTCAAAAAAATAAAAATAAGAATGACTATTATGTCTGATGTTTTTAAGAAACATGAGGTTTCTTTCTGTTTGTCAATAAACATTGTACCTTACCTTTTCGCAAAATTCCGTAATCATCTTCCAGCGAGCGTAGCTCATCGCGAAAACTGCGGTGAATCCGATTCCTGGAATTGCTTTCCAGTTTCTCGTTTGATTGGTCGCAAAAACACATAGCTACGCTCGCTGGAAGATGATTCCGGAATTTTGCGAAAAGGTAAGGTAGCCTACAATTTTTATTGACAAATGTAAAGAAACCTCATGTTTCTTAAAAACATCAGACATGCCACTGTTCGCAGTGGTCAAAGCAATCCGAAAGAATTTCCCAAACATTCTCATATCACTAAACTGTCTACTTTTTAATATCCTCTCTTATAGTCTCTCCTGTTACTCTTATAACTCTCTTATAATATTAATACAATTCAAAGAATAGGACATTGACTTCTGCAAAAATCACGAATAAATCAAGTATTCTTCTTATTCTTGTAGTGTGTTTACTTGTTTTGGCCTTGTAAGTTCTGGCGGCAGGCTCAGTCGGGTTATTTTTGTTTTTAGTGCCTTTCGTATACTAAGAGCCCACAATTCAGCAGATATGTTGTTAAAGGAACAGTAAACTTGACTACGCTACTTTCGGCCATCGAATCACCCGGGGGGCTTGGATAAATATACAGGGTCTTATTGTCGACAGGCCTCCCCCCTTCTTTGTCATCTCGAACTGTCTCGAACCCCCTCCTTAGTGTTCCCAAAGCTAGCTTGCAGGCCCTTGCCCCTTATGCACTGTAATTATGCACTCTTCTACTGTAAAAGTTCGCCTTTTTACATGTAGACTACAGAGTAACGACCTCCCCGACTAGACGGCCGGGGTTCGATTCCTAGTCGCGGCACACAAACCTTTTGCTTTTGCAAACCTTTTGCTCAAAAGTCGAATTCTCAGAAACTGCCCGGAAACTGCAATGGTCGTAACGAGAATTTTTCTTACTCTCAATATCGACTCAGGGTACATTCTTGATATGTTAGCTAGCTCTCCGAGTCAAGTTTGAGTCAAGTTTTCTGTTCCTTTAAAGCTCGTTTTAAATGAATCATGATCATTCGTTATAGGTTATACGTCTACACGTTTACTCCGTAATCATCCATCTTGCATAAAACGTCCTTAACTACTGTTATTATTATTAACGTATTAATATATATATGTATATATTTGTTCTTGACATCACAGAGGCTTTCGCCTCTACATAACCCAAAGAAATTAGGTGTGGTCACTGGGCAGATTCAAAAATAATCGGTAATACACCAGAAACTATAACTTGATTCAGCTTTAACGGTAATTTCCGGTAAGGCGTTTCCAAAGACTAACAATTCTGTTCGCAACTGTTACGCGTCTATATTTAAGATCTTTTATTTTCCATATAACGTTCGAAAAAATAGTAGCTACCTGTTAATTACCATGAAAACTCTTTACATCTTTACATCTTTGCACGCGGAATGATATGTATTTTTGGGCACGTGATTGTAGTTTTTTTTTGTTTGTTTTTTTACATAACTCGTGTTAACTGTATGGTGACTTGGTTTATAAAAAAAATAATACAAATAATAAAAATGGCATTGTCGATTATCAAATTCTTCGTTTCGTGTTTGTGAGCTTGCACTCCTTTGAAAAACGATCCCATATTTACGGAGCCATCAAAGACCCTCGATAACTTTTTGACATCTGTTTAAGCGACAACCAACCGCACTCAAGTGACAATTCAGATAAACCCGCGGTTCCGCCGTTGAACGAATACAATAGCCGCTATTTATGTGCGAAAATTTGGGATTATCACCAGCAAAACATTTCAGATTGCGCGGGTGGTCACATTCTCAGAGTATTTTCGGTTAATTAAGAATGGCTCAATTAAAGCGTGTTAATTGCCCGCCGATTTTTTATCGTCTGGGCCTATCCCTGATAATGTTGTATTTCATGTGTGGATGATTAGTAAAGCGAGGAAAAACTGCTAATGGGAAAGAATGTGCGAGTGAAATTCTTCTGTCATAATGGAGATAGATGGGGATGGAAGGCGCATATCTGTAGCTATTTTTTTGGACTTCCCCGAGATACGGTTGAGGGGGCTCGTTATCACTTGGTATGGGTGGCAGGAACATCAAGTTCCGTATGGAACTGATAGAACGTGACTCGATCCTGGTGAGAAGGGTCGTTAGTGATGATGGGGGAGTACTAAAATCTGGGGAGCCAAGGGAACATTAAAATTTAGTCGTGATGGGTCGAATGTAACGCCCTTCGGAGAGTTGGCTTCGAGGGAATTGTTTCAGAAACTGCAATAATTGTTAGATTAACGTTTGTATGTCCATATCTTCAGTAAGTTTGTAAGTGAAGATAGCTTCGGCCTAACAGTATTCTCGGAACAATTGAAAATGTTTGAGTGGTTGCATTTTCTACGACATGTTTGTTCATCAAACCAAATCTGAAAATAAAGTTGGTCGGAATGTTTAGGGGAGAAGTGGCCACGATCGGCAGGGCCCAGGTTCGTCTTTTCGATTTTAAAGGCGAGCCATCTTTCGAAAAATTCTGAAAGTATAGCTGGGACGTTGTCTCAGTTGTTCCGGATATTTTGATTGTAACTTCGATGCTCTCTGTTCAATTTTGAAGTTTGTGTTGAGACAAGTTGTTTTAAGCCTCTACAATGAAATTTTTGGGATCCACAAAAAGTTGAAAAGTCGGCATACAATATTTGCAGAAGAAAAAACTGTTAACTGCGTCGATTTCGGGTAGGATTGATATGGTTTGTTCCATTGTTGAGATCAGCGGCATCTTTTATTTCCGTCTGAAATTATATTTTTCCCGAAAAGTGTTGAGAAGCCCAGGTTCGGCCCCTAACCCAGGCCTTCGTTCGGCATGCAATTATCCATGCAATCCTCCCCTGCCGAACGTGGGCCCCACATGCTGGAGTAGAATAACAGTAATGTGTATCGGCTACATGATATTTGCAGGCCCTAGGTTTCCATTCCATCCTTGAGCGGGAATAAAAAATAAATAGTTTGTTTTTAGTGTCGATAAAGTGTAATAAAAGAAATTTCGTAAGACTAGCCTTTACAGTTATTTCAGAAGTGTCAGACATCCTTTTTTTACTTTTCCAAAGTACAAACTTCAGTTTCACAATATTAGACATTACAAGACCACTTGAGAGATGGTTCGCCATTGGTCCTAGTACCGAAATACTGACATGCCGAACGTGGACAGGGGTGGGGCAGGTTCGGCACTTTTGACCAACTTCAGGAAAACCACTTTTGCTGACAGCACGATAGGAATCGGAAGGATTTATTTTTTCCCTAAGCTAGGCAAGATATGAGCAAACAACACTGAATCGCTAAACTTCGAAAATACGCGGAAATGTGCCCTGCAAAAATGCAGATCCAAAAAAGTGCCGAACGTGGGCCCTTCTCCCCTACTAGACTGTTGACTCTTTTTCTTTTGTCTTTTCACTTAAAAATTTAACATCCATCTTTTTTTGCCGTGAAATAGGATTGTCGGTTGGCCACATGTTTTTTTCCATGTTAGTGAGAGTACGAACCCGCAACTCTTAGACGAAAAGCTTCGTGATATTATTCATTCACATCCCATGTATTTGTCTGGGAGAAGGGGGGGGGGTGACTTTGTTGTACTAAGTCAGAACAGAACCTTTATTCGATCCTGATTTTCATGTGTCATCTCAGGCTTATTTCGGGGGGGGGGGTTGCCCACGGGTCGGACATAAAAGTACAAAAAATACATAGATCAGAGGTTAAAGCCTACAAAAAACTATTACTTTTGAGGGTTTCGGGGGGGGGGTCGAACCCCCTACCCCCCCCCCCCCCTGGATACGGCCTTGGTCCATCTGCATTCTTGTGGCTGGGTGATGAGGGGTAGAGTGACTTTGTTGTCTTGAGGACCAACTATCCTCGTTGGGGAGGCAATGGAAACCTGAAATGAAATTAGACTACGTGCAAGTTCCGCTTAGTTTCCTAGTTGGTTATAGGCTAGACGGACAGGGTTACTTTCATGAAAGTGTTGAAGAAGTATTATTAAGCCCAGATTACCCTTTTATTCGTGCTCTTTTTTGAAGGGATAGGATGGGGGAGAGGGATTACGAAAATATGACAAGTTGAAAGAAGAGTAATTATTATCATCGTACACTTCTGCTGTGGTCAGAAAATGTGTGAAGTCCTCTTTCATTTTTATCGCTTTCATTAATAAAATAAATATAAAACTAAATATAAACTATTAATCTGCTCTCCAGTTGTCCTTAATAAGCTGGCTTGGATGGGTAGGTGGGTCTGGGCTTCGAGTAAGCGGCTTCTTTGTATTCAGGCTTTGGGTATGACTCCTGGTAAGCTGGCTTGGTTGGGTAAGCTGGCTCAGGGTAAGCTGGTTTAGGGTAAGCTGGTTCCTCATAAGTTGGCTTGGGGTAAGAAGGTTCTGGGTACTGAGGTCTTGGGTAGGCTGGCTCAGGGTAAGCTTGTTTTGGGTACGCTGGCTTTGGGTAAGCTGGTTCCTGGTAGGCGGGTCTAGGGTAAGCTGGTTCCGGGTAGGCTGGTTTAGGATACGCTGGCTCTTTGTATGCAGGCTTAGGGTACTCTGGCTCTTTGTATGCTGGTTTGGGGTAAGCTGGCTCTTGATAAGCTGGTTTTGCCTGGTAAGGTGCTGGCTTGTAGTCGTATGGCTGGATCTCTCCTTCGTACTTAACATCAGCCTGGAAACCGTTTTCTTTGTCAGCAACGTAGTTGACGATCTGCAGACGGCCGTCTGGGAGCTTGACCTGGTAAGATCCTCGGATGGTCTTGCCGTCGCTTTCTTCCTGCTTGTTGTATTCGTGTTGTACGCCGTACGAATCCTTCTCGTTCACATCATAGCCGTACTTGTATGGACCGGGAGGAACCTAGAAATAGAAGAATGAGTTGCTTGACAGCAAGTTCTCTAGTCATTTTTGGGTTCAGTCTCAGATAAGGCGTATTCTCGCCGTTCCCCGAGGACTCCTCGGGGAATCGAAGGGTACGGCGGACGGCGAGAATAGAGGGAGTCACTCCACGCGGACTCCGCGTGCAGAAAACAGCGAGAACACGGGGAATGCTTCAAAAAGGATTTTGTTCGAAAAAAAAAAATATGCTGTTGACGAAATTAGTCTGGATCTACTTTATTTTTGGTTTTGTTTATTCTGATTGTTTTTAATTGATTTTACATTGAACCAAAACCAGCAAAAATTGATTCCTCTCGAGTCCCCGGGACAAGAAAAAACGCGGGGACTCCTCAGGTGGAGTCCTCGGGGAACGGCGAGAATACGCCGAACGGCGAGAATACGCCTATAGTCTGTTTTCTGTGACAATGTTTCAATCCACTTGCCCCCACCCCCTTCTTATCGAGATCCTGGTCCTTATTTTCCATGAAGTACTGATAGGTTTTCGCAAACATTTTCGGAGTTCAGCTCAAAAGGTAGTAGACAAAATTGAACGCACCTTTGCATTTTTCCAAGTTTTTTTTAGCCATCGAAAGCTAAAAGTTGAGAAGAATCTTAATTTTAAGAATTTGATCTATACCTTAAGAGCTCGCAAAGAATGATTGTAGCATTTCACTCCGTTGCTCAGAAGCTTAGAACACAGATCAGCAATTAATGTCTTCAGCGCTCTTCGCAAAAAAATCGCAGTCGAGACAATGTCTCTTTTTATTGGTGAAAAAATGCCTACTTTCTCCATTAGCCTGACATCTGGAGAGGATTTACGTTCTTTTTTTCTTACTCCCGAGTAAATTAGGGAAATTTAATCCAAGGCTGGAGATAGTTTGTCAAGACCGTGCTGAAACCTGTATATAGAAGTTTCTAAGATGATCGAGCGGTGTTATCATGAATAGATAGCAGTTCCTGTGTATTCGGGTGTTGCTTGGCTATTACAAGAGCTAGCAGTCAGCAGAAAATCTCGTTAGGCAGGGATTTAATGCGGTAACTGGGAGATTTTTTAATTTGTTTTTTCTTAATTATAAAGGATCCTTGAGTCTTATTGCTAAAGGGTTATATTATTTATTTATGAGTCTGCATTTTAAGTATTATTTCTGCAACCGAAGCTGACTGCGAGTCATAGATTTTGTTGCAAAATCAATAACAGATAACGTACTTACCGTGAAATTTCCCTTGCCCTTTTAGCAGCAACAAATTATATATTAAAATTACAAGTTATATTTTATGTGAAGGTTGTGTGAAGAAGAAACAATCCTCTAAAACACATGCCCTTATAAAGAAGACTACTAATAGGAGTTCTAAAGTTCGCTGATTGGAATTTGTTTAGGTAGGCTGATAGTTTACTCTTCAAGTATGACGAATTAAACAAAGATAGAGAGAAAAGTAGAAATGGCGAGAGGGAATAAGACTCTGAAGAAGACACAAATATTCGTTTAGCGACGGCAAAATAAGTTAAATAAAAAAAAGAAAAAAACACTAGTAGATTATTTTTGAATTTGTGGGGGTGTAAAGAATGGTGATTTCCCACAGTCAAAGGATTATCTTAGAGAAAAGACGTATGTGTGCGAATCATATTAGCAGATTTTTTTTTACCAACGACAGTGCTAAATTAATCGGTCAGGATGTGATTTCTTTGTTTATTGGTTGTTCTTCAAAATCACTAGTCTTAGAAAACCCGCATTCATCAAGTTTCTCTCGTTATCGCTTGACCTGTCCTTTGGTAGTACTAAGATTCCCGCTAAGGGGATCTAGCGGACGTTTGTTTCATGCCCTCTACTGGTGCAGCTGAAGACAGCGAAAGCCAAGATAACAGAACGTTCCTTTTGTTCACTAGATGGCGTTTAAAAGTAAAAGACGAAAGCCTGTTAGATGGACGTGTGTCGCAGTGCACTGGATGACTGTCGGCTGCAGTGTCCACTGTCTCAGCAATTAGAGGAACATTGCACTGTTCTAACTAACATGTGCTAACTAACATGCAAAGAAGAATGCATTTACTGAACTAGCATGTCGGATGTTCGTATGAAAACTTACTGCATAGTCGTCGTGCTCCTTATTGTAAGCGGGCTTGTAAGATTCAGCAGCAGGCTTGTATTCGGGCTTGTAGTCGGCCTTGTAGGGTTCAGGTTGATACTTCTGACCCACAACTGCCACTACCAACATCGAAATAGCAAGAAATCCCTGAAAAAGAAGATTTTAGTTTTAGCTTTAAAGTGGTAATGACAATAAGCTGTATTTGTATCCCTGTACCAAGGGTCTCAGCTGTCTTGAACAGACGATCATGGTTAGGTGCTTGCTGATTGTAATCCCTGATCGGAATTTCGACCCCATATCTTCCACACTGAAAATCGGAGTTTTCTTTCAACTTGATGATGAAAGTGCAGAAAATCCGGCCGAGAAGTCCTGATCTTGTGTTCGCACTATAAACAATAAAAAGCGTCGTTGATGCTTTAAGGTCTGGCCGGTAAAAAAAAAAAGCTCTAAATAGCTGGAAGCCCTACATTCATGTGAGAAATAGGAATAGCCACTTGCGTAAACCGTGTTCTTTTTTTGAAACCATGCGACCAAGTGAAACTATGATATGCCGAAAACGTTTGATTTAAGTGGGCAGTGATTCATTGCTGCTATCCCTTATTGTAGTGTACAGATAACAAGCGCATCATTTGAGAACCATCTTCCGAGTTCTAGCTAGGTCAAAGATAGCGGAAATTTTCAGACGTCGGATAAGCTGCTGATGGTGTCCAGTTTTCTCTTAAAGCACACCTCGCACTATTTACTGGTTATGTTCCAACATTCAAAACTATCTGAATACTGGAAAACTAAGCCGTGCTTTTAACAAATTATCTACGGCTTTGGCAGTTAAGCCTTTTCCCAGACCCATTGACTTCTAGCAAAAGCTTGGCAAAATTCGCAAAACCGGTTTTACGCATCAGTAGCATGATACTCGAACACTCATCGGGAGCATAATCCGCATGGAAACTAGTGAATTGTGGCAAGTGCAAAGTGAGGTGTCGTCCGCGGGTTCAGAATGTAACATATGGAATTTGGGACTCGGGGTTTAAGAATTAATGAATGCAGTTACGGAAGTAGGTTGCATTGGCATGATAGGTAAGATGGGTTCTAAAGAAAAGCCAGCGGAATATGTATGTTCCATTCGCCCAAAACAGACTTATGGTATCGTTTCTCGGAAATAATGACAAAGATATGGAACTGATCAGTTCCACGAAATTGTAAAGCCTTCAAGCAAATTGTAATGAAAACTCTCAAGCTTAAAATCTAAACCGATATGTGCATCTTTTTCTTATATTTTTTTTTGCTATGAGCAGTATTTACCTTCATTTTGAGAGACTATCCTTTTCTGCTGAGATCCTCACCACTATGAGTACGACAACTGAATGATATGCCCTTCTACTGTGCCATACGCTATATATACCAGTCCTGTACACACGGCCACCACCCACTGCAAGTTTCATTGAAGATGCAATTATTTAACTTCATTATACTGAGGCGCTAAAGGGAGTGGTCAGGGCTTTTTCTCAGCTCTCCCGTCTAGCACGAATCAAGCGTGACACGCATCAGTCCATAGATTTTTTTTATAAATAAGACTTGCATTTTTTTTCCCGACGTTTGCTCCGAACTAGTCTCTTAAAGCACAACTCTTACTAGAAATAATCTTTTACCTATGAAATGGATCAGAAAAAAACATTTTCGAAAATACTATTACTTTCCATCTGAAATTAGCGATTTTCTTGTTAGCGCCTGTCGACTATGTCCAGCCTTCCTGCTCTCCGACGCGGCGGCTGGGCGCAAAACATTTGAAAACTGATCGCGCCGTGGTTAAAAAATGTGAAAACTAAGCAGATAAAAGAAGTAATAAACAAAAGCTTCTCAGATCCTTGTATGTGAAAGAGTTGTCAGCAGACGTTATTGATCCCGGCAAACGTTTCGTTGTGTGACGGGCAAAACTCGGCAAGGCCAAAAAAGCGCTAAAATTTCGTAGGCACAAAACGAAACAATGGAGAAAGGTGGGGATTTTAGAAGCTTATAATTCTGAATGGGAGCTATATATTTTGTAAAAAGCAGAATAAGCAAGAGAGGTCCTTTAAGATTAATGATTAATTTATCACCCGCTAAATTCACGAGACGACAGCTGAGTAGAAAAGAAAACGACATAAATAAAAATTAAGATTAACGGACAATTCAAAATTTAGATAGTTGATGATTAAAATTCTGGGAAATGTTGGAGAATAGTAGAATCTACTCAGTGGCAGACCTGTGCAAATGTTGTTAACTTCTGGGGGTATCGGGAACACCTGAGCTCTCAAAGGCTCTTCACTTCGTCGAACTAGTGGGGCTGTAAAAGTGATCTGGTATGAATCGTATCACTCTTGGCAAGGCCGTATCCAGGGGGGGTTAGGGGGTTCGAATCCCCCGAAACCCAAAAAGTAATCGTTTTTTTTAGGCTTTAAAATCTGATCTATGTCTTTTTTGTACCTTTTGGTCCGATCCGCGGGCAACCCCCCCCCCCCGGAATAAATTCCTGGATACGGGCCTGACTCTTGGTAATAGACAGGGGTAAGTAGTAGCCAAGGGGATCAGAATATCGTAGGCGTCATAGACCGCTACTGCTCTCATGCGTACCAAAGTTGAGTTCGTGACACTAGTGAGAGTCAAATCGTATATTGGCTTGATAATACAGGAAAATGAGCTCCAAAAAGAGGTCGACCCGAAACAAATTGCAACAGAAATGATTTTTACACCATCTTGTAGAGAAAAAAAAAACTTTACAACATATCCATTTTTGCATATCCTCGCTTGACGCAAAATAAGCGTTTTTTGGCTTTTAATAATTTTTTTCACGTATTTTGAAAAAAAAATATAAAATTTTCGTGGTTGTGCGCTAGTCTTGAACTGAAGTATGATTCCAATGCAAAATGACAAGGTGAATCCGAAAATGAAGTCAGATTTGGCATAAAAAGCACCAAGAAAAAAATTAATGTCATTTTTTCAACCTATTTCGCAAAAAAGGGCAATTTTCAATGTGGCCCGATTTTCTTGAATTAAAGTGCGATCCTGACATAGAATCACGAGCTGAGACCGAAAATGGAATCACATTGGGTGTCTACCGTGCCTGAAAGAAGTTCGTAACCATAAATATGTGATCTTTACGATTTTTAGTAAAATTGTAGTAAAAACGATTGTAGTAAGTACGGTGGTAGTAGAACAAGAAAATTATTAAGAAAGTACGAATCAAACTGCTTTTCACTGTCCAATATTTACAAAACAATACAACACATCCAAAGTTTCAGGTTTTAAGTCGGTTTTAAGAACAAAAATTACAATTTTCGTGGTCGTCTTTTTTTGGTACTGAAGTACGATGCGGATGCAGAATGACAAGCTGAGGTCAGATTTGTGGTGAATCTTCCACCAGAATAAAAGATTCACTATCATTAATATGCGCCATTATTATTTGTGTAAATACAGTCCACTCAGCACTTACTATCCATCAAAATGATCGATTGTTAGAAAAAATAAAATATATACCTGAGTTGGTCGTTAGTTGCAGAACCTTCTTGAAGACCAAATAACTTATCCTTGGAAGGAGGCCCAAAGAAAATCAACGCAGTCGGATAGAAAATTAGTTCTGATCAATAAAATAAATATTTATATTTTTTCTTCGCCGTCTACCCTGAGACCTATCTACCCTGAACTCTATTCAGTATTTCTGTCATATCGGAATCTACTAAACTTATGCGAGAAAACGTATTCCCATGACTAATCCACTGCCTATGAAATAATTTTTTTTTACGAAATTTTGTACGCATTGTACACCACAAATTAGATGATTCAACATAGCCTACCAGTGATCCACAATCGGAAATCTGGGAAGTCTGGACAGCCTCAGGTTTTCCTTCTAATACCCAAGCCTGGGTTGGAATGGAAGACAGCAATCACTTATGGTCGGGAATCACCCATCGAAATAGTTTACTCTTTACTCTCGATGTAACCTTTGACCAACCCCTGTGGTGGAAAGTCATGAAAATGGTCGAAGCAGCTTCACCAGGAAGTGGGCATTCAGAGTTCGTCCTGAAACTTGGAGGATTCCATACGCGATGAGCCTATTCGGAGCACTGGGCTAGATCCTGGAGGAGTCTGGACTGGGAGTCCGGACTCGGAGAGGTCCGGACTGGTAGTCAGGACTCGGAGATGTTTTCTCAGCGGAAAAGTGACCGCAGGAACCATAGTCTACGTGGCCAGGTACTGACTGACGCGGCGCTACGCGCTATTCTGCTTTCCACGACCATCTGAACAAATCATGGAACTTAAAAGCTTTTACACGAGGCTGATGAACAAGGAAGTAACTGTTGAGGATGTAGAAGGTAATCATTCCTTAGAGGACTGCTACAGTATCGGATGTCAAAGCTGTGGTTCCAGTATTGGGAGATGCTTCGGTACTGCGAAGCTTCATAAAAAGTGAAGGATCTGGATCATGGGAAGTCTGGTGAAGACGCCCTTCTCCTAATCTGTGGCGTCGAAAGGAGGAGACCTGAATAAGCTCCAAAGGGAAGATAAAGTGACAACGACAAGGTCGTCTGTTCATCCAGAACAGTCCACAAGCTCTGCGCATGCTCTTAAAATCCCTAAGTGCTCGTGTCGACTGTAGTAGTGTAGTTTAGAGAGATGTAGCCACCTTGAAAAACGATTCTGTTTTTACCCTAGCATGCAGAACCTGCAAGGGGGACAATGTGTTCCGACTCTACAGAATTAACAACTACTATGATGCAGAAAACATAAAAGCTTAGTCGGTAGCCTAATCCCTAAGCCTAAGTCAACACTAGTTGCAATTTTATTATCTCTTTTGAAAACAATCTACAAGGTCGAAGGGTGTTAAGCATGATTTTGAACACTGACCTTGAAAACCAGTTTTGTTCGTCAGTGATTTTTCTTAATAATTACTAATATTTACTAAAATACTAAAACTCGTAGAGATCATATGTTGATTATTATGAAACTTCTTTCTGGTACACTAGACACCCAGGTTGATTTCATTTTCGGTCTCAGCTCGAGATTCTATGTCAGGCTTGTACTTTCGCTCAAGAAAATCGGACCAGTATGAAATTTTGTACTTTTTCGCAAAGTAGGTTGAAAAATTGACCTTAACTTTTTTCTGGTACTTTATGCGTCAAACCTGACTTCATTTTCAGTTTCAGCTTGTCATTTTGCATTAGAATCGTACTTCAGTTCAAGACGGGACAACCACGAAAATTGAGCATTGAAAAACAGTTTGGATTCGTACTTCACTTTTCTTAATCATTTTCCTGTTTTTACAAAAAAAATCGGGAAGATCACATATCTGTGGTTACGAAACTTTCTTTATTCCGTTTCCGGTCTAAGCTCGTGATTCCATGTCCGGATCGCACTTTCATTCAGGAAAATCGGGCCACGTAAAAAATTGCACTTTAGGTTGAAAAAAATGACATTAACTTTTTTCTGGTGCTTTATAGGCCAAATCTGACTTCATTTTCGGTTTCATTCGGAATCGGATTCGTACCTAGCCCTGGATTCGGATTCGAATCCTTTCATGATCGGATTCGCCCATCTCTTTAGCCTGACTTTTAGAAGCGGGACGTCTGCTCGAAGAAAATGTCCATTATAGAAGGTCCATAGCGTATTGGCCAGTCTCCAAATTGCGCGTCAGTGGTGAAAGGCTTCGTCGACGAAAAATCAACAGAGCAGGCAATTCAGTTTTATTTCCAGAATTGGAAGCGGACTAGCCGAATGTTTGTTTATTCGTCAATATAAAATATATTGTCATTAAAAGGCTAATATATATGTATACAATAATTATTTAACAGTCAACATTTGACTGTTGTCTAATGCATTCAAAAGGGGTCTCTCAAAATATGACTAATCCGGTCAGTTACAATATAAAAACTTGAAATTTCCTCATGTAATATATGTGAGCCCTTTATAAGTTCGGAGCACAAATGAACGTTGCCTTAGCGCTTGAGTTTTCAATTTATTTTGCCACACGTGTATACAATGAGCGTGTTCCACCCTACTTACCATAGTTACTACGCTAGGCTGGAACGCTTTTTTTAATTTTTCGGTCAAATATCAGGCCGCGGGCTGATCGGACCAATCACGTTGCAGAGATGCGTAGTTACTACGCTAACTACGCTCCCAAGCGTGGTAAGCAAATAGTTACTATTAGTTACTATTTTGTAGAAGGTTGGAACGGCCAGCGTAGTAACTTTTCGTGAGGCTGGAACGGAAATAGTAACTAATAGTAACTAATAGCTCAATATAGACCAGTTTTTAATTGACCCGTTCGTGAAATCTGAAAGTTCTGATATTGCCAGTCATAAACCTTCACAATCCTGTGTGATCCACCGTAGGGCTACTTTTTGGGTGCATCCCGATGAAGATTCCTTTAGCTCATTGGAACGTGGGAAATTCTGATTTTAGAAAATAGTTGAGGATAGTTAAAAAACAATCAGTAATCTAAAACATATGGCGACAAGCTAAACATTAACGCCAAATGTAATAATAAAAAAAAAATACCGAATGCTGGGGGATACAGAGTTTGTAAGAAGTAATTTCTGATTGACTGACCGCACTTAACGGTAAAATCCTAATTTGTTTAATAATCTTAGTGTTAATTTGAGCTTTTCGCCTTCAAAGCTACCATAGCACTACCAGTTGACACAACCATGACACTCTCTTCCGTGCTATTTTAATTTCAACAAACAAAGAATAATCCGTGGTACCTTTTTTGTGATAAATGCTTTGAAAAGAGAAAATATATTTTGTAGTAGAATTTCCAGGCGTCCAACTGTGTAAGAGGTCGGCTGTAGTCTATGCCCAAATTTGTTTATTTTTTCCAGTAAATGAATTGCTATTGTTAACCCCGTAATGCTGGTAGAAGGCTGTAGCACACTTGCTTCAATTTTTTTTTTGCCAAAGTGCAGACAGTTTTATGATATAGAATTACTCTGATTTGTGGTTCCGCGAAAATTGAAGACGAAGTGACCACTTCAAATCTGGAACGCTAAAACATGCACTCGCAATCATGTATGAAGTACCAGAGGGCTAATTGGCGGGGAGGTGTTTCGCCAACGAACCAGATTACCTACCCTTGACATTAAAGGTTACCCATTCAAGGGTAAATTCCACTTTAAGCGACAGGAAAGTAAGTATAACCATCTTCAGGATATTGCATTATAGCTCTGAAGAAGAAGGTTATTTACTTGAATTCGAGAAAGAAAAAATATTGATATTATCGTCATTACCGTTTATTATTTGAAATGGAAGAGTATCCTTTATAGTCGATATTGCAAAAATGACGGTTGCGGTAATATATATTGTCAAGATAAAATATAGGTATATACAATTATAACATACGCAACATGTCCATGTGTGGAGATATGAATGAGTGCGTGCGACATATCATGTGCGAATGTAGGGAATTGAATGATTTAAGGAGAGAAATATTTGGAGTAAATGAGTGTGACCAGGAATGGATGGAGCGAATGTTGAAGAGTGAATGTTTTGTCACTATAAGGAAAGTGGGGAGATTCCTCAAGTTGTCTTCGACTCATAGAGAATTTTTCTTGTAGATTTAAGTGTTTGTTATAGTGATGTTGTAGGTTGTGTATTTCTTTGTATTGCCATGGCCCTTGGGCTTTTAGAGTAATAAATATCATAATCATATCATATTCCCTGCTATTTTTCGGGTCGCATCGATCTCCAGATCATTGTTTCCGGCAAGCGTGATTGGGTGGAAATGTCAATCATGCAAGTTTATGAGCCAACCAGACCCAGAGAAAGGCGTAGGATGCATATTATTATTTTTCGAGAATCTTAGAATACTAGAGAAAACATACTATTCACTGTCTTTTTCCATAAATCTAAAACAGCTAAGTGACGCTCATGACGCAGAAGCCTCGGTTTTGCGGTATTGGTTATTGAAAGTGTCACTTGTACACTTAGGCATATCAATGGCCGAATTTACCACAAGATTTTACTCTCAAGAAAGTCTTGTCACTCTTAAATACACACCGATAAATTTATATTTTTGCATGATCGGGTTCGCTGTCAGTTCGGCTGTCACAAGCTGCCATGGAAGCAGACAAAAATAAGGTTGAGAGCCAAGCTGACCAATTATATAACGACTTTAAATGGCAATCGTGCCGCAGTCGATCCGCTCTTCGCCCTGCCGTATCATTTTTGGGATCCCAAAACGTTAGTGACGGATACCTATGACATCGCAAAAGTTGTCCGTCCGTCTGTCCGTCTGTCCGTCTGTAAGCACGATAACTCTCGAAGGGATTGAGATATTTTGATGAAACTTGGTGGGAGGATCCTTTGGGTCAAAGTACAAGTCAAGTTCGAAGATGGGCTGTGTAGCCATATATTTGAGGGTGGGGGAGGGGTTTCAAATTAAGGGGCAAGAAAAATATTTTTTAAAAGCTATTTAGATAGTTGATTTAGGCGTAAGGAGACACGCTGAATCCGAATATGAAAGTTATTTTCTCGTCGGACAAGTAGTTCGGCCGGAATCCGGCCAAAACCGGAAAGTTTGTTAAAAGTAAAAGTTTTATTTGAAGTTGATTAGATGATTGATTTAGAGGTGGGAAGACATGCTGAACACGATGGTGAAAACCATTTTTTGACCGGACAAGTAGTTAGCCCGGAATCCGGCCGAAACCGGAAAATTTGTTCAAAGCAAAAGTTTTATTTGAAGTTGATTAGATGTTCGATTTAGGGGTAAAAAGACATGCTGAACACGATGGTGAAAACATTTTCTCGACGAACTAGTAGTTAGCCCGGAATCCGGCCGAAACCGGAAAATTTGTTAGAAGCAAAAGTTTTATTTGAAGTTGATTAGATGTTAGATTTAGGGGTAAGAAGACATGCTGAACACGATGGTGAAAACCATTTTCTCGCCGGACAAGTAGTTCGCCCGGAATCCGTCCGAAACCGGAAAATTTGTTAAAAGTAAAATTTGTATTTGAAGTTGATTAGATGATAGATTTAAGGGTAAGAAGATACGCTGAATCTGTATATGACAATCATTTTTTACCCGGACATATAGTTCGTCCGGAATCCGGTTGAAACCGGATTTTTTTTATAAGTTAAAGTTTTATTTGAAGTTGATTAGACGTTCTTTATAGGGATAAGGAGATGCGCTGAATTCGTTTCTGAACTATCTTTCTTTGGCTGGACAAGTAGTTCGCTCGGAATTCCGCCGAAAACGGAAATTCGGCAGAAGTAAAGCAGGAAGTTTCGATCAGCATCGTCAAAATAAATATGGCTTATACAGGTATATCTGAAATTAATTTTCTCAGATGATTAGCCTGGCGAAGACTGGATCTGGCGTAGAGAAGACGTAGTTGTCTGGTCAAAAATTAAATTTTTGGGATCCCATCGAAACCTTTGGTCTTGTTCTTTTAACAAGTTGTCAGTTATGTAGAAATTTTGTATTGAGAGGCGTGAGGAATAAATTATTAACTAAAAACAATAACATCGCTTCTGTTTTTGTTGTGTTAGAACGTGCAATTTGATTTCTTCTTCGCTAAGACGATTGACGGAAGGGGAACCGGACTATCCGAAATTGTATTTATCCACAAAAACAAAATATTAATCAACAAAACACCGAAAATCTCGTTTATGTTCTTGCATGGAAGCCGACGCAGTAATGTGGCCGACAGCCGTCCAGCCCCCCCCCCCCGGCTTTGTTTGTGTTTCATCGCTGAATTAACCCTTCTCCGTTTCTGAACCTATAGGTATCCCGCCCCTTGTATGTTCGGGTGATATCCATGTGACTTGGACTGATGTCGACCCCAGCCCGTGAACTTGTCTTCTTCCTTTCTGTTATTAACATATGAATGAAGGAATTTATTTCCCCCAAAAGCCGGAGAAGCCATGGCCGGAAATACAGAAGCAAAATAAAAAAACAGCACTCACAAATTCTTGTCGTAAAAAAGCAAGCCACTATTGTTCCGCTCCTTGCCCCCAAACATACCCCCGATGCTCCATAAAGATGCTGTGTTTTTTTTTAATAATTGCCGCGTAGTATCTTTTCCGTTCTTCCTGTCCCACTGTAAAAAGTTTCTCCGAATAAGGATGCAGTATTTGCTACCGGGATTAATCTTATCTCTATTGGGATAAGATTAATCCGAATTAGGGATAATCTTATCTCAATAAAGACAAGATTAATCCCAGTAGCAAATACTTTTTTTTTACAGTGCAGTATGATTTGGCCAGGTGACTACGCTTCCACTTTCCCTCGGTGACGCCAACGGTCCTAACATTTATTATTTTAAATTATTTTTTTTCAATGACCGACCTACATATTTAGCGTCACCTACACTTTCATCTATCTCTACATTTAATTTTTTCATATTCTTTCTCATTTCCTCTTCTTCCATTATTTCTCATTTGACCATATTCATCATATCTTTAAAACATTAAAATTCTCTTTACTTTTTCCTTCCTTTTTTCCTTTTTTTAAACTATTATCTTTACTATTCTGTTTCTATCACTTAACATTTACCTTATTATTTTCACCTTTACTTTTTACAACAAAAGAAACTATTAAAAATCAAAATCACTGAAAAGCATTCAAAGAGATTATTGTAACATGAAAACGAGTCAAACACACAAAAAAAAAAAAAAAAAAAATTATAACAGCACAACCCACGCCGAGAGGTGCCCTTCCGCCATAGGGCACATCTACTGTGGTGGCAGAAACAACTACATCAGAATGCTGTCATAGATGCTGTCAAACCATAAGGTACTAATTGCCATTTTTCAAATTTTTCAGGAGACGAAAAAAATCATGTGCGTATGATGGGGATCGGGATCCCGGGATGTGACAACTGATAGTCCCACAGCCCTGACATTTTTAAAGGGTATGGGCCATAGGCATGAACTAAATTAATAACTCGTCTTCAGAAAAAATGTCGCTTAGTACCTTATGATCTGACAGCGTCGAATTATCCTACCATGTTAAATTGTCGCCTATTAAATTGGATTCCCCTCGAGCTTGACAAAGTTTCGCAGAATAATACTTGTGATGCGACGTTTTTAAGGGGGACCTGACGCGAGAAGGCGCACATTTTTGTTGAGCTTTTGAGATCAGCGCCCTGCTTTTTCGCGCAATGACATTTGCAGTAAGGATTTATTTTTGATCCTCGCAGCACATTCTTACGTTACGACATTAAGTATAGAGTTAGTCACTTCTCTCCACCCTCTTCCGTTTTACAATAGTTGCGTTTTGCGGATAACATGGTATCTGTTACCACCGTAACTGGATCTGCAATTATTTGTTTTTGCAGCTACCTTGGTATCTGATATACGGTTGCTCTCCAAAAACGTTAATTGCCGAAATGGCGCTTTTCGAAGTAATCCCAAAAGAAAAACTGATATTCAGTCACATCACTAAGTGCCAAACTTCTTTCCCACCAATTTGACAACAATTGATGAAAGTGATCAGTTACCACGGTCGGACCGTGGTATCTGAATATCAGATACACCGATAACTGGCCAGACGACCGTGGTACTGGCCAGACGACCGTTTTTGCAACTATTCGCTCGGTTTTAATTCTTTTATATTTCATTCTAGGTGGAATTTCCATCCGGTCCCATTTTGCGCCTTCACAACAAGGGCGACTCAGGCCTTGCCGTGTCTCTCAAATTTCAACCTCGGCCTAACATGACCCAGGGACTGTGCACCCCCACTCCGCGAGAGATGAAATATTCAACCCTGAAAGCGGTTCTGGACGACATCAAAGTCGTAAACGACTCGCGGGATTACTTCGTAACTTCTCAACCCTCGATAGAAACAAACCTGGAAATTCATAGCAGAAGTTGTAATTCCGGAATAACTCGCTGGATTCCGTTGCTGTTTGCCATCGATATGAGCCACGAGATTATGCGGAGTGACAGCGTCTTCAACCACGTGACCCCCTTGTTGACCAATGGGAAACGAACTCAAAGTAGGAAGGAGGAGCTTAAGCTGTTGGAACCACAAGGAAATGGAGTAACTTGGAAAGTAAAAAGTCGAAGGGAAGTGAAAAAGGGAAATGAGACAAAGGGGAGAGCATTGTTCGCTCATAGAGCTGATGCTGTTGTGTACAAGAGTGGAGACTTGACGTCGGAAGAAAAAGTGTACAAAGAAAAGAAGAAAAAGGACAAGTTAGAAATTCAGAAGAGAAAGTCCAGAGAGACTCGGAGTAAGATGTTCACGATGATCTCTGATTTTTACGAGGAAGAAATCATTCCCATTATTCCCGAAGACAATGAAGAAAGCAACGAGCTCTATGGTGGATATGAACCGGAGAGCAAGTCTAAGAACTTTGTCAGCGTCAACGCAGACCTGAACGATATGGAGAATAGCCTTGCGCTGCGTTGTTCGGCGCTTATCTTGGACACGCCCATAGTGAACGAGTGCGCGGAGTTTCTCGGCGGTTTTGTAATGAAGATCGTTAATTTCTGCGTTGCAAGTAAGTGGTCGTGACTTTAATTAGAGCAATAGGCATGGCATGTCAAGGTTAGGCCACCGCTGGTCTTGATGAGTCGAGGATGCGTTAGCGTTTTGGAGCAAAAAACTGAGAGGGCTCGGCAGTGAAAGGAGTCAAGAAGGAGAGAATTAGAGCACCTTGAGATTAAATTTAAAGCACAGAATGGCATTGAGTTTTGTGCCTATAAGCTGTTCGAGTTGCTGTCGATGTAATACGAACTTTTCACTTGTCTGTCCCTTATCTGCGAGTGTCCTAGGAGATCGACGGGTAACGGGGGGAGGGGGTTCAAATGTTCCAGCCTGGTTTGTCCGGACTCTTTGTCAACTTTCTGTAATTTCCGCTCAGCAGTTCGCACGGACGTTTGACCCTGTCGATCGGAAAAATACAACTACAGTAATCCACTTTGACAAAAGTGTGATGAAACTTACCAGTGCAGCTTTTAGATTATGCAGTACTGTTGCGGCCAAAGAAATTGGTACTGTCAGAGTCGTCGTTGTCAGATATGGCAGGATTGATGTTCAGTTCTTGTTCGGTCTTCTTGCGTCTTGGTCTTTTAGTGCAGCGTTGCCGTGACTCATTTTCCGTAATGGGCGAAAGTTGCGAAGCCAAAGTCGAGAATCCGATAAGAACATTGATCTACAAAATTCTGATTTTTTTTTTTATCAGAACGAACATTCGGCAATAACAATAGAATGGAATCGTTCAGTAGAAGGAGGCAAGTTCCTAGATCAAACAACTCGGGGGTCACAGCGCAGGAGTCCGTCTTAATATCCCCGCAGCTATTTTGTGTATCTCATAGAACGTAGATCCGGACTGGTGTCCTATCAAGGATAACCGGAGGGGTATCAAGCATGCCCCCACAACTCTTTTGGCGGCACGCTCCAGTTACTAAAGCATTTGACCTGCTTTGGAAAGGTCTTGACTGTTAATCTTTTCCGCGTTCAGTACACGGCTGTCTCACACTCCATTCCTCCCTAAAGATGCACTCATGTCAGCTCATCAAAATACTGCAGAAGCTTGTACTTTTTTTTGTTATTAACAATGATAATAATAGAATATGTAGCTTAATTATTATTAAAACATATAACTTATGATTTATAACTTACAACTTACTAAAATATATCCTATAACTTAAATAAATCAATTAAGGTATTCCCAAGAAGCCCGTGGGGCCATGCGCAAAAACAATTTAAAATAACAGTCAACACTCTGAAACTCGATGTGAACTCCAGAAAAGAAAACCATTACCCCCTAAAAGCGCTCGTGATGCTCCACAGCCTGATTGAGGAACCTCCCAAGCTAACGAAGGTCACCGGTATTTTTCTTCCTCATACTATCAACCAAATCCTCCTCTTCCATCATGCATGTATAGTGTGGTTAGAAGGCTTTACTCAGCAACTGTAACCTATTATTTAAAATCGGATTGCGCGGTTACCGAGGGGTCGACGACTCTCTCGGAATGGTGTACACGTCCCGAAGGAATAATCCGGAATCGTCAGGAATAATCCGGAATGGTCAGGATTATTCCGTTATTCCGGAATGGTGTACATAAAAAAATGAGAGTCGCCGACCCCTCGTTCGCCACAGGACAGACCAAATGGGGTTAAATAAATGCGGACTAAAAAAAATTGGTGAATTACCAAACTCGATAAAGAATGGAAGGATATGGAATGATTAGGAATAATCCGGAATGCCCAGGAATAATCCGGAATGGTCAGGCTTATTCCGTTATTCCGGAATTGTGAACATCAAAAATGAGAGTCGTCGACCCCTCGGCGGTTACCAGCCGGTTTCAAACGTCGTGATTGGCCCTGACTGACATGGCTAATCGTCCAAACGCTCTCACGAGTCCGCGTGGCAAAATTTGTTTTTTTTTTTTTTTTTTTTCCACCCGTATCCGAACAAAAACGATGCCAATAATTACGCGAGTTGAGTCATTGCATTCGTATTTGAATTGAAGCCCATTGTCAAAAGTCTCATATCAGATAACATAAGGATGCGTCAGTTTCAACCGATAACACTTGGAATGTTTTTGCTAACGTTTTGCATTAAACGTTATGCACGACTAGTATTGCTAGGAAGAGCCGGAAACCCGCCGAAACATCTGCTGACTTTTCCGGTATGATGATGACAAACAAAAAAGTCGGCAGATATTCTTCCTCTTATATATGCTAAACGTTTTAATGCGTAACGTTTTTTAAAAATAGCATCTAACATCCTAATTATTATCTGTTGAAACTGCCATTCCTTATGTTATCTGTTAGGGCAGTGTTGTGACTGCATACGAGGCCACTTCATGGCTTTTTATTTGTGGGGAGGGGTTCTTTGAAGGGGGCTAACACTCAAAATGCCCACGATCATAATGCCCACGACTCAAAATGCCCACGACTCAAAATGCCCACGGCTCAAAATGCCCACGACTCAAAATGCCCACGACTCAAAATGCCCACGATTGGATAAATTTGAGGATTTCAGTCCGTAATTAGGCGTGATTGAGTGCGGGAGGAGTAGACCGACTATCAGAATGTGAACTTGACAAATCTCAATTATAATATAAAACTGGTTAAATATTTACAAGAAACATTTGTATCCTATCCCTTATAATCTCGTAGTCCGCTGTCCCAGGATAATTTTGGCCTCCCCTGTGGACAGTTTCGGCCGTCGGCATTGTAAACTAGGACGATATTAGCCTCCCCTGTGACCATGCACTTTGAACTGTCGGCATCTGAAACTGTCGGCATTTTAGGCCACCAGCATTTCGTGGGCATTTTGACTTTTTGAGTCCCAAACAGCGATCCCAAAACTGCTATTTTTAATCAAGGAATCATTCTTACCTTCGTGATGCAAGTTAACTATGGTGGATTTGGATCTCTGGTTTTGCTTTCTGGGTTGGCACGATTTTACACGATATTGCTTTACTTAAACGCAAACAATTCTGAACTGATCAAGAAACAAAAAAATAATTCCTTTTGAAACCTTTAACGTGGTTAATCCTATCCCTTATAATCTCGTAGTCCGCTGTCCCAGCATAATTTTGGCCTCCCCTGTGGACAGTTTCGGCCGTTGGCATTGTAAACTAGGCGTGATTGCCTAGTTTCGGATATTACCCTCCCCTGTGACCACTTTGAACTGTCGGCATCTGAAACTGTCGGCATTTTAGGCCGCCGGCATTTCGTGGGCATTTTGAGTCGTGGGCATTTTGAGTCGTGGGCATTTTGAGTCGTGGGCATTTTAATCGTGGGCATTTTGATCGTGGGCGTTTTGAACCGTGGGCATTTTGATCGTGGGCATTCTGAGCGTGGGCATTGTGAGAGTGGGCAAAAAGATCGTGGTGATTTTGGGAACCACCCGCTACGGTGTGTTGGGCTTTGCTCTAAATTTGCATGTTAGGTCCTGTCAGCGATCCGTTTCTGCAGCAGGAACAGCAGCCATGTCTAAAGTATAACCTCAACTTTATCTTTCGCCTCCAGTAATTCCTGAAATTGACTCCCTAAATTTGTGGATTTAACCTTGCTGGAAAGTTCGTTTGGTTAAGCTTGTGGTTTTGGCTACGTCGTGAAGATGACCCATGCCAAGAAAGGCCGGCGTATCGCCGCAGTCACACACAAATACTCAATTTTGGGGCATGGTGCTCCAATGTCTGGGCATGCCCCAACGTATAGGCATGGTGCTCATACGTTGGGGCACCATGCCCTAGAGAAAGGGCACATTACTCTCGTAAAAATCTGTTTGAATAGCAATTCCCATTCTAAGTTTCAAAACAGCAGATTTTTAAGTAGGCACCATGCCCGTTGGAGCATAGAGAAGAAATTCTGGAAGCTCCATCAAACAACACAAACAACAAAGGTACCATGCCCTTGCTTCATATTAGCACCATGCCCCATATGTTGGGGCATGCCCAGACGTTGGAGCACCATGCCCAAAAATTGTGTATTTGCGTATGACATGACTGTATCGCCGAAGTAGAATTTTAGCTAAAAATCCGTTTAGAACTATAGCAGACACGGGAAAAGGGGTATGTTGATTATTTTCATAACGAGTATCTTTATACGAAGTGTCGACATACCAAACTTCAAATTCCAGTACAGTCGACGTACAGTAGAGGTAAGCTTCCCTAAACGTTAGTTAACTTGGAACAGTGCCATTTTCATCCACTTGCTGTGACAACAGTCAACTGCCAGTCAGCCCAAGCAGCTAATTAAGGGCTCCTGAAAAAAACCTGAATGGGGGTATTGGGTCTTAATTCTCCCCCCGAAAAAAAGGTTAACTAACGTTCAAAGAAGAATACATCTACTCTGTAGTAGCCTACACCTACCCAGCACATACTGTACAGTAGAGGTATGCTTCTTTAAATATTTTTCCAAATTCTAGAATACCTTGTTGTTGTTTTTTCACGTCTAAAACAATAAAGTGGAAATGATAAATTAAGAACTTGATATCTGCTAAGAGCCAATGTTTCAGCTTTCTTTGGCATACGAAACTTGAATCAGATTCTTTTGACTTCATCTGTTGTTCCTTTTGAATGTCCTTCACGTAATTTCGGAAGGTGCATTTTTTTGCTAAACTGAAAAACTTAAAAACGCCATTCAGATATTCTAAGGGCCCCTAAGGAACTAAGTTGATTTAAGTTATAGTTCAGCACGGCGTCAACTTCATTTCTCTTTTATTTCAGACTATCATCGGATCATGAAGACCTCCTCCCTACCGAATCTCATGTCCTTCCTCGAAGACCACTGTGAGGCTAAAGTTGTGGAGAACTTCGGGAATTACAGTGTTCCAGGAAAGGTCTGGGACCCTCCAAGAGATATCAAGAATGCCATCAACTGCCCCTTTAGTTGTAGTGGCAATGGGATATGTCTGGATTTCGGGTGTATTTGTGACCCGGGATTTTTCGGAGATAGCTGCTCAAAAATGGACGGTAAGTATGTAGTATGTAGACTTTAGGTACGGGCACAAACAGTCCGATTTTGCAGTCGGATGCGAAATTCTGGACTCGCTCCGAAATTTGACGCATCGCATACCGGTTTCGAATTTCGGTTCCATGTGCCTGATACAATAAAAACAATTTGTAAGATACATAGTCAAACTATGATCCCAGCCTCTCCATGTCGTGCACTTCCGACCCGCGCCACTAGATGACCCAGCGGTAGGATCGAGTCGTGTCTTCATCTTGGGTCTTGGGTGGGGGGGTTCTAGACGTGGCAAGTGCTAGAATGCTTATGATGCATCTCCTTTAAAGATCGGTACTGGATCCTTTCGAGTCGCTATAACCTTGGATCAGTTCAAAGGCGATAGCATGCTCGATGACCAGAAGGTACGTAATCGTAAATGAGTCATCAAAGTCGTTCATAAATGAGGAGACAATAAAAAACAACCACCATCCAGTCTCGAGAATGGGGAAATCCAGTACAAAGCCGCGCCCAAATGAATCAGAAACGGCTGAGAACCGAGTGAGGATTTACTGATAACACTGTCAAAAGTTTCATAACACATGATATAATACGCGGTTTCAGCACATAACTCTTAGGATGTTAGCTGTTATGTTTCGCAAACGTTACACATTAAAACGTTATGCATACAAGAAGAGCCGAACACCACCAAAAAGCATCTGCTGACTTTTTGTTAGTCATCATGATTGTTGGAAAAGTCAACAGATGCTTTTTCGGCGGTTTTTCGGCTCTTCTGGCAATGCTTGTTATGCATAACGTTTGTTATGTTATGCATAACGTTATTTTCCGCAACAACTGCGAATCCTCGTGTTTTTTTATGAAGGTTCTGACAGTGTCGTGTAGGATCGTTTCAAAGTTTTAAACAGATCCCATCAACTGCATGGTCGATTCCACAAGACTTCGGATTCTCCTCTCCCTCCATTCCCCCCAAGATGGTCGGTTAGAGGAATTGACTATTTCCAAGTAAATCTGGTCGGGTCCGTGGTATGCCTGCCAAGTTCCATCGTACTAGCACATCTGGAAGTAACATAACTCAAGATCACTGACGCGACCGACTGACGGACCGACGGAAAAGCGAATGGTGTATGGCACTTGAGCTGAAGGCTGCAATTAAGTGCCATAAAAAGGCGTGGTCCAGGATATCTATATATTCAGGATATATATATATATATTTAAGGAAAGTTCTAAGGTTGGTGGTGTTGAAATTAGGAACTTTTTGGGAAAATAGACATGACATTTTTTTTTTTTTTTTTTTTTTACTGGTATCCCTGGTAGTTCGTAAACGTCTTTTTTTCTAGAAAAACCACCAAAACTTGACGGTCATTCCATCTGCGATATTGGCAAAGGTTCTTGCGCTGAAGTCAAGCTAGGTGGCTCTGCCTTCATCAATACGACAGAACTAAGCTGTCGCATGTCAGTAAACGGCGAACACTTGGAACCAATGCGAGCGATGTATGTCAATCGAAAAATGATCAAGTGCCCACTGGGAAAGAAGTCGACCGGAGTCTATGAGTTAGAGGTGAGATTTTATCAGAGGCCATAACACCATCATAAATTTAATAAAGCACTTGCAAAGTTCAAATTCATTTGTATTTATTCCACAGTATTTGAAAGAAGTGACATTGCAGACACAGTGAGATTTTTTTAACTAAATTTGTAGTAATTAAAACTGAAATAAAACAAAATCTCATATCTCGATGAGAATAATAATAAGAGCAACAGACAATGTCACAGTCAAAGTGTGTGGGGGGAGCCCGGTTGTGGAATTAACGACCTTCGAGGATCCTTTTCTATCAAAACTGCTAAAAGAACTTTTCCAGATGATGGATACATCGCAATAAAATCGCAAATAAAATCGCAAATAAAATGTGCAAGTTCGAACATGAATTATTTAGAGGCGAAAGCCTTTTCTCTTGCTTATTTAGAGGCGAAAGCCTTTTCTCTTGCTTTGTATTATTATTATGAGTAGGCAATATGCTTGATTAATGTGCTTGACATAGTCCAGCACTATGTAACTAATACTCTCGACCAAAAATTCGCTTGCTAGGTTTGGTTTCCTGAGAGAACTTTCAGTTTCATTTCCCCGCGCAAATTGTCGTGCGATCTGTCGCTTTTGAACCGAAGGATTAACAAGATTTTAACTTGAAGCTTGAAATAAATCAGACTTTTATTGTGTTATTATTATGTGTTGTGTTGTTGGGAAGGTTACTTGCTAGTTTTCCGCGATATTGGAACCGGGTGGTGGTTGAAATACTTCCCCACAAAGTCGTTACTTTGGCTATCCCTACTTCTTTATTTCTTTGTAGGTATCCAACAACCTACTCACGTGGAGTTCGTCCGTCCAGGTCACCTTAGTGAACTCCGCTTGCCAAAAATGCACATACCACGGCAGGAAAATCACGTGCCTAGAACGTGCTGACGTCTGCACGTACGAAAATACGTGCATACCCCATGGGTCACACAACCCCGTCACCCCCTGCCTAGAGTGTGTAGCGACAGATGGGGTGAGGGAGTGGCGCAATATTTGCGATAATCCCTGTGACCCCAGTCCATGCTTTGATGATGTGGCGTGTGCTGTGGCCGGGGAGGGGGAGAAGATGGTAGCGAAGTGTGGGGTGTGTCCTCCAGGCATGGAAGGAGATGGATTCGAATGCGACGGTGAGTTATCTGTTGTTCTGTTTGGTTCTACAATCTTTCAACTTTCCGTTCTTTCCCTCAACGTATTAATATTTCAGTGGATAAAACCGAAGTCCATAAAGCAGCGTTCACAAGCATGTCTATCTATAGCCAAGCATGGATGCCTAGGTAGGTGCCCAAGCTTAGCCAGGCACCGAGTTCTATAGCCTAGAACTCCATGCCTGGCCCAAAATCTGTGCCTAGGCATGGATGTGAACGATGATGCTAGGCACGTGCCTAGGCATCCGTGCTTGGCTAGGCATGCTTATAATTTAGTTTTTCAAAGGGGTCTTCTACTAACTAGCATTCGCCTATCTTTCCCTCAAAGTTCTTTCCCTCAAAGTTTTAAGGTTTCAGTGGATAAAACCAAGGTCCATAAAGCAGCGTTCACAAGCATGCCTAGCCAAGCACGGATGCCTTGGTAAGTGCCCAAGCTTAGCCAGGCACTGAGTTCTGTATGTGTCCTCCAGGCATGGAAGGAGATGGATTCGAATGTGACGGTAAGTTATCTGTTGTTCTGTTTGGTTCTACAATCTTTCAACTTTCCGTTCTTTCCCTCAACGTATTAATATTTCAGTGGATAAAACCGAAGTCCATAAAGCAGCGTTCACAAGCATGTCTATCTATAGCCAAGCATGGATGCCTAGGTAGGTGCCCAAGCTTAGCCAGGCACCGAGTTCTATAGCCTAGAACTCCATGCCTGGCCCAAAATCTGTGCCTAGGCATGGATGTGAACGATGATGCTAGGCACGTGCCTAGGCATCCGTGCTTGGCTAGGCATGCTTATAATTTAGTTTTTCAAAGGGGTCTTCTACTAACTAGCATTCGCCTAACTTGTCCTACTTTTTTAGACATCAACGACTGCGCCAGTAATCCATGCTACCCTGGGGTTGAATGCTTCGATCACGCTGCACCAATGATTGGATTCACCTGCGGCCCCTGCCCTTATGGCGCCAAAGGTGACGGAATCACCTGCTTCACCAGCCATAGCACCAAGTCACCAGAAATCTACAGGGCACCGAAAAAGGAGGAAACCTTGATCACCAAAAAGACAGATTTAGACGAAACCGTGACGAAACAGGCGGAGAATGAAGTAAAAGAGAAATCGGAAGAGAAAAAGATTAGGAAGAAAAAATGTTTGAAGAAGGAAGGATGTCGGAAGAAGAAGGTGATGTTGGAGGCAGACTGCGCCAGTCCTTGTCTGAACGGTGGAAAGTGTGTTGGAAGGAATTCCTGTTCCTGCCCGTCTGGATATAGAGGGAAATACTGCGAAAAGAGTAAGTTGGATATGACGCAATATGCTATGTCGGGTAGCCTACTGAACTATTTTGTACATAAGTATGTACATACACTGCCAGATTTTTCAAAACATTATTACACAAGCATGCGCAGTTTCAACAGAATTGAATAACACACTATCTGTTGACGTTATCGACGATTTCCGTTATCAGTCAATCAATCAAATTTGATTCCAAATAGTTAAAGCTAGAAGAAGTCAACATGCGGAATATTTGCGAAACGCATTGAAACGACAAAAGATTAACTAATACGCTTTATAAGATAATACCTGAATAAAAGTGGAATAAAATGTGTAAAAATGCTGGAATAAAATGTGTCAACATTGGGTTGACGAATCGGCAAGGTACGGCAAAAACTTATTGCCAGTGTTATGAGTAGTTAGGCTATGACCTTTAAAGAATTAATTGTTGGTAAATGTAACGTTTGTTCTGTATCGCTCAAAAGCTCATTAGTTCAACTCACACTTCGGAGCGATTAAGGTCAATAGGAACCGTTTTTCTGTAACGTTAACAGATAATGTGTTATCCTATGTGTCGACGGCGTTTTTCCCAAGTCACAGCGACATTTCAGGTATGGTATCTGCAAAAACGCAACTAATGATTCCTTTTCCTGTTCTTATCCCCGAAAGTCGAATTCCTGGCTAAATTAACGGCTAGACTGCGCGTCCTGATGTCTGGCATTGCATGGCGTGGCTTTAGGTTATCAACAAGGAAATGTACGGTAGTGTGTATGACAATAAGGAACCGTGAAATTTCTTTCTGTTTCAGGCATTTGCAACATCCAATGCCTGAACGGTGGCTGGTGCATAGCCCCCAACGTGTGCCGATGCATGGGAGGATGGACTGGACTGGGCTGCGGCGTTCCTATTTGTAGACCTAGTTGTGAAAACGGAGGAACATGCATCAGACCTGGATTCTGCTCCTGTAAAGAAGGGTAGGGTCCCTGTTGATTTTGTATTATTGTTGTAGGTAGAAACTCAGGTCGAAACTGGGGCCCATTATCCCATTCCCCAAGACGACAATCGATGGCGAACCATCAGTGTATACACAGTTGATGAAACTACCGCTCTCATCACACTTCTCGTCGCGTTCTTCTGGGTTTGGAATTCGTCCAGGCTTCTAAGTCGAAGGAACTTGGGCAGCTCCTCGAACGTGCCTCTTTGAGAACAGCATGCATGACAACACAAAGAGTGGAATGCTTCTAGTCGTTGTCTTGTCCGTACTGGACAATCTTGAACAGGATTGACGTTGTATCCTCGTGTGTTCCGCAATGGATACAAGTTGGATTCCCCCTCCAAACTATTTAATTGTTTTGGTTTTTAAAGCTGGCGCCACTACCCTGCTCAGTCTTGATTTTCTTTCTCTCCTTTCGTGTGCTTTCCCTTTGAAGCGTAGGTCAGTTTTTTCGTACACTGTCTGTAGTAAGTTTTTGTCGTTACTGCTATTAAAAATAATAACTGTGCGCTGGAGTTTCGGCTAAGTTACATAGATAAAACTTTCACTCTTCAGTAATACATATAAATCTGTATTGAAAAACCCAAAGGCCATAGTGAGAAACAAACAACTCATATCGGAAACTAGGACTAAATAACAAACTAAAAAACAGCACTTTTCAACTCGAGTACTTTTCGCACACAATAAAATTGCCAAAGGATCACTCTTGGTGACGTAGATACCAAGAAGCTGAAAAGGTGGATATAATATAGGGATTGTGGACCATTCCAGGAGATTTACTGGCGTGATTTCTAGTCGAAAAGTGAAACCGACCCACAAACACCTATCAGAATGGTCCATCATTGTGCCCACCATTCGCACAAAGCAATGAACCCCTGAAGTCCTAAAGCTCCTGGCACAAGTTTCACTGGTGGTTACGGTACCGTTATTCTTGGGCGGGGCCTTGAAAATTTGAATTTTATTTGTAACCCGTCTACGTAGAGACGGAGTGTAGTAAAAAATGAAAGAATAAAAAAAGAAGAAAGAAACAACACTAACCAAAATAATTAAAAGTCACTGAATCGAAACACCGAGGAACTCCATGGGCAAAAAAGGAGGACCTACCTCTAGTTTAAACTAGGACTTAAATTAATGATCTAGACAGTGCAGATGAAAAGAACGATTGTGAATTCACTCTTCTAAGTGTTGCTTTTTCAGGACAACTGGTCACCACTGTGGCATCACCGTCTGTTCGCCGGCATGTCAAAATGGCGGGAAATGCATTGGAAAGAATAGGTGTGAATGCCCGCCTGGGTTCACCGGCAAAGATTGCTCCATAAGTAAGTTCCATTGAATACTAACAGTTACGGACACCGCATTTTTCAAAGTTTGCAACGATATTTATGTTACTGCCCGTCAAACGCCGTGGAAAATCAAAAGCTCTCTGCACTCGGCCGAAACTTAAGAGTGCCATCTAACCTCCAACAGATCGCCCCCCCCCCCCCCCCTCACTCCCGATGTAGAAAGAAGTGGCGATATACAAACAGACGATGAAAGTCGTGCTATAGCACGACGTCCAGCATTAGTCAGAAGAAAAGAAAGGTGGAAAGGGATTGGCTCCAGACCCAAAGCCAATTGAAGTTGAAGGAAGCAAGGTTATCTATTAAGACACAGATTGCCGCCCTACTGACAGTGTCGAACATTCAATACGAAAGCTGCTTACCAGTTGATACAGTGTCAGAAGTTTCATAATGAACAACACAAGGGATACGAAGTTTCAGCAGAAGATACTTGGAATGTTTGCTATTATGATGTTCAAACGTTACGCAGTGAAACCTTACGCAGACATGAAGACCCGAATCACCATCCTCGGACACACTGTCAGAAGTGTCATAACAGAATAACACAAGGATGCGCAGTTTCAGCAGATAACATTTGGGATATTATCTGTTATGTTTTTACAAACCTGTTTGCAATAAACTTAAGCATTGCCGGGAAGAGCCGAAAAAAACATCTGCTGACTTTTCTGATGTCATGATTGCAAACAAAACTTTCAGCAGATTTTTTCGGTGGTGTTTCGGCTCTTCTTGTACGGAGAACGTTTTAATGGTTAAAGTTTGAAAAACATAACAGCTAACATCCGAAGTGTTTGACAGTGCAAAAACGGATACGTCAGCTAAATTTATTCGAGCTATATTTCGGCCCTTCTTGGCAAGGGTCCTCTTCAGGCTCAAAACCGTTCAAGTTGGAAAAACGAAACTTGTGATAGGAATATTTATCCGAAGTGTTATCTGTTGAAACCGCGCATCCTTGTGCTGCCCGCTATGAAATTTTTTGACAGTGTAGCGGCTACACATTGTTCTCTCTTGTGTCTCCTTTAGTTCGGATAACATGTCTCAAAGATTACGCAATACTGTAAATGACTAAAGGCGAGAATACTAAGGACTCCTCGGGAAATCGAAGGGAACGGCGAGAATACAGGGACTCACTCCACGCAGACTCCGCGTACAGAAAACAGCGAGAACAGGGGGAATGCTTCCAAAACGAATTTGGTTCTTGAATTGACAAAATTAGTCTGTATCTCCTTTATTTTTGGTTTTGTTTTTCTGATTATTTTTAATTTACATTGCACCAACGCCAGCAAAAACTGATTCCCCTCCGAATGGGGACTCGCGAGAATACGGGGAGTGAGTCCCCGGAACAAACAAAAACGCGGGGACTCCTCAAGTGGAGTCCTCGGGGAACGGCGAGAATACGCCTTAAGTACGAAACACGCCAGTGAACCTCGGGAAGAACAAGAAACATCACCCAAACGAACCCTGAAAACTGATTCAAATCCTGTGTAAAACCAATCAGCAGCGTTTGTTGTCGTGACGTTTCTTGCTCTTCGCTGGGCATACGGCGATTCTTCCCGATGAAAAATTTGTAGCCTGTGTAGTTGTATGGTAGTTGTACGAAAAAGTTGCATGTAATATGTGGTAGTACAGAAGAATTTGATTTAATGTGCCTCACGTTCGGCTAATCTTAAGCAGAAGTATTCAGTAGCCAGCTTATACTTACCATCGAGGAGATCCCGCCTTGCTCCAGTAGCATTCAGTCTCGCTATAATAGCATGTAGTAGCATCAGTTGGTACTGCATGCTACTTTTTCGTACAACTTCATACTACTATTTTGAGAAATTTTTCATGGTGTTCGTCGACATGAAGAGTTAGTCATCAAGAGTAGCCTATAGTGGAGTGGCGGACAGGAGTGTTGATTCTTTCCGATGGCGCGTTGTTTACTTAGTGCTGCTCTTCATTACGTTTTCTTTTTTTGCAGGAGAGTGTAGCAGGAACTGTGTCAACAGTGCGGGTTGTGTTGGAGACACCTGCCTCTGCGCGCCTGGCTACTACGGGTCTGACTGCGAGCAATGTAAGTTCAAAAGCGAATGTGTTTTCGAGATTTCTCCCAAAATTTTGGATTGAAGCTGTAAGGCTTTACTAACATATTCAGTGCCGTCTTTACTCTTAGGTCGGTGCTGGGGGCCATGGGAAACGAGAGGCCATGCGGCCGGTGGAAATTGTTGAGAAATCAGGCTATGTTTGCTAGCCATGTTGCCTTGTTCGTTGCGATCCAGGTGTGACCAGCTACGTTGCATTGTCATTTAGGTTACTGAAATTATGCTCAGATGTGACCATAGTGTGGCTGGACCAAGAATCGTGTGTGCTATTGTGCTGGCGTTTTTACGTTTGTGACCCATGAAAAGGGGCCAAAACTCATGGATGGTCTAGGATCCACCAAAAGTAAAAGACGGCACTGAACATACTACTGAATTCTGAGGTTTTTACTGAGGTCTTTCTTTCCAGAATTTTTGTAACAAAACAAAATCTTGCCTAAAGGTGTCTTCACACGATTGGGAGGCAACTCCCGGAGTGGATTAACTAGGTCTTCGCAGTCTACCATAAATCCCTGATTTCCGGATACATTATGCCAAACGCTCCGTATACCCAAAGCTTGGGGTAGCCTATGCCAAACGCCGGTTACCCTATATCAAATGCTGGGTTCGCGATCCTGTAAAATAGTGATGGTTTGATCGGAAAACAACCAATCACAATTTATTTATACTGGGTAGGGGGCCTCATCATTAGGTTAGGGTAACTGGCGTTTGGTATAGGCTGTTTCGAACTGTGTGTACCCAGTGTTTGGCTTAGCCTTTCCAAATATCAGGAGTTTGTGGTATACCGGGTTTTCGTAATGAGATGGCTGTAGATGACGCTAGTTTCGTGTCTTCCAACAAATTTGAATTGCTATAGAATCGACAGTCAGCACTGATTATAATATATAATATATTATATGACCATAAAGTCGATGTGGCGTGTCTTCCGTCCACCAATCCGGCTTTCGCAACTTTCAGTGGACTTTCCGGTAACTGTACTGTCAGAAGTTTCAGATCATTGTCGCACGGATGCGCAGTTTCAACAGATACGAAATAACACACTATTTGTCTATAACACCAGCACACCATGCACTCCCGTGATATCAGTCATATCCTACCCAGGGCCAAAATTTTCTGGTATTGCCCTGATGGTACAGGAGCCAGCCGTGCAGTAAAAACTGAGCCGGGCGGTAAAAACTGAGCCGGGCGGTAAAAACTGAGCCGGGCGGTAAAAACTGAGCCGGGCGGTAAAAACTGAGCCGATCTCCAAAAAAATTAATAAAAGACATCACTTTCAGGAGGAAAATTAAAAAAACACTAATTGGGCAGCAGTAAAGTTGCAGTCTAGGCCACCTTGCAGTAGTGATAGCCAACACAAAAAAGTATCATTGTTCTGCACAGTGTACTAGTGCTATAATCATTATCACCCTTGCTTTTCTTCGGGCGATATCGGAAAAATTTGTCCCTTGGGCAGCATGATAGGCTGATATCGCCCGAGCGCACGGAATAGTATATTCAAACAATATCAAACAGCGGATACGTCAGAAGGGCCGAAATATTGCTCCCAGAGCATCGTAGCTGACGTATCCGTTTTAGCCATTGTTTGAATCTGGTTTGAATCTGGTTTTCCGGTCAGCTTGGGCTCGAGGAGTGTTTACAGAATATTGCTGTTATGACCTTTTAGCTGATAGTTTTTTGCTAAAAGAAACGTTGCAAACCATGTTTGGCGTTAGGTTTTTACATGAACTTAACACTTCATGATCAGTATCCGTTGACGTTGCAGAATATGTCTTATGACCTTTTATGATTTCGTTGTTTCGCTAAAAGTACTGTTTCAAACCATGTTGAGTGGTATGTATCTGATCTGTAGAGATCAGGGGCGTCACGACTGGGGGTCGGTCGATAAAAAATAACCGAAAATAAGCGCCGCGATTTTTCGTCAAGATAGTTGATTTAGTTCATGAAAACAGTCATTTTCTGAAAATCAGTCGATTTTTAGTCAAAACAGTCAGTTTTTCTGAAAGTCAGTCGATTTCTTTTCAAAACTGTCTTTTTTTTTCTTGAAAACAGTTGTTTTTTCTGCAAAAACAGTTGGTAAAAATTACCAGCCAGTCGGTAGATACCTTGTCCCCCCAAAAAACATTTTGGCTAGTAACGCCTCTGAAACTTAGACTCGAAATTACATTGCACTATTACTACTATAAAGAGTAAAGCTAGTATGGCTACTACTTCTCGTAAATGACAAGTAATAAAACTTAGAATTGCACAAGTAGCTTTATTCTTATTTTCCTCTTTCCAGATAAGTGCCGTCGGAAGTGCCGGCACGGCGGAAAGTGTGTTGGTCCCGATAAGTGCAAGTGTACAAAGCTCTTCAAAGGACAATTTTGCCAACACCAACAGAAGGACAATAAAGTTGGCAAGAAAAAGAAACTAGAGTTTGAAAAATTACTAAACCTAACACGAAGTCGGTATGTACCCTGATATTGGTGTGATGCAATCAGTGAACAACAGGGTTTCCCGGAAACGAAAAGCCGTTGGAGGTTAGGATCTACCGGTTTCAGCCAAGAAACAATTTTTCAAGTGGACATCTAGTCTTAAGAGCTACCAATTCCGGAACTTGCAGCTTCAAGAAGTAACCGTTCCGCATGAGTGTTATCGGAACCACAAACAATTTGACTGATTTCGAATGAAAATTCTCAGTTCCGCATACAAAGTTACCGATTCCGGAACTTACCTGTTTGTGAAAGTACCGTCCCGCATAAAAGTTTCCGATTCCGGATAATATTTACTGATGCCGGATTCTCAGTTCCGCATACAGAGCTACCGATTACAGCTTCAGGGAGTTACCGTTCCGCAAAACGTTTATATTCCAAATTTACCTCACAGATAGCACTGCCCTTTTATATGAATCTCAAATTCAGTGCGGTTGTTATAGTCCTTGCTGATTAGGTTCTGATGTCTATCCAGTAAAGGATAGTATTTAAGAGAGATCACCGACTCATTGCTCTTTTAACGCCAACGAAAAAACAAACCACCTAGTAGTTGGTAGGGAAAAACATAGGAATGTCATGACAGTTGCTAAACTTAATCTAAGGGAATCTCTATACTGCGAAAACTCCGTCTTTTACATTCCTCCTATACGCGAGCATTTGAGGGATGTTTCTAAAGAATTTCACCGACAATCGATAGAGGGATCGGTGCTTGACGCTGTGATTGGCTGTTTTAATACGATGGATCGGTGCCATTCGTCAGGTGATCTGATTATAATAATAATAATATAATGCAAAACAATAAGGCCACAAAGCCTCTACAAAGATCTCTTGAAACATTTAGGGTCATACATTTCATTTACAAATATTTCGTCGATTTCTTTCTTGAAACGGCTCAGTGATGGAGAGTTTGCTGTTTCTTCGGGCAGTTGATTCCAGCAATGCGGGACTCGATTTCTGAAACTCCACCTACCAGTGTCTTTGAAAAACCTCTCTCCGGTGAGCTTGAGGCTATGGCCACGCAAGATGTTAAAATTGAAGTTGATGATGTCGTCAGCTTCGACGTTTTCGTACATACCGTGGCATAGCTTGTAAGTCTCAATGAGGTCCCCCCTGTGGAAACGATATCGGCATATCAAGCCTTTGCTGGTACGGGAGGTGTCGCAGTTTAGGCGGGAATTTTTTGAGCCGCCGCTGAACAGTCTCGAGGGCTTCGATGTCTCGGTTGTAAAAGGGTCGAACTGAGCAGTGCCCGTATTCGAGAATGGGCCTGACCAGCGAGGTGTACAGCGTAGTAAGAATATGCTCAGAGAAAGTGGGCTCTTATCAATCCACTGTCAGAAGTTTCATAAAAGATAATACGAGGATGCGCAGTTTCAGTAAATAACGCATAGACCAGTTTCCGATGGAATAGATTAGAGCGCCATGAGAAACCCAGCCATTTGGAATACGCCAGCTGTTATGATTTGCAAACGTTACGTAATGAAACTTAAGCATACAAGAATAGAGCCGGAAAAATAATATAATAATAATTAATAATAATTCACTTTATTTCCTTAATAGCTTACAAAATCAGCTAGCGTTGGATCGTCAACATTTAAGAGCACAAGTTAATTTATACATACAATTCGTTATTTACTAACTGATAATCAATACAAACTAAAATATAAAAACACCTATTTATATCAACGTGCAAAAACACTGAAATTTCTATTTTGAGTTAAAATGGCGGATGAAGATCCTGCTGACTTTTTTCTTTGTCATCATGACACGCATCCTTGTGCTATCATTTCTCCTAATAAATCATGTAAAACTGTCGCAATACTCCCTACTAATGTCGCTAAACGCATCGAACGTCTCTGCCGTTCGACTTCGGGGGCTTTAATACTGCAGTTAGACGTATACAATATTTCAGTTGAACCAAGTACTTATAATACCACTGCATAGCTGAACATACGTCTCTCCCGTCCCGCCGGAGCATTTTTGGTCCGATCATGCAACTCCTGACCCTAACGAGTACTAACGCCATAGTCAAAATGTGTGTGTTCTTAACGTCACCGCAACGTTCAGCACACAAGTTCTATGACATGCATTACAGTACGTAATACTGTCGAGGATTTGTGCTCGATGCATTCGCTGAGAGACAGAAGTTCTGATTGTTATATGTTCTTGGTCGTACTCCATAAAACGGCACATCCTGGTTCCTACCAATAGACTGTAAACATCAGAACCAAATTGGTATGTTATAGTAACCGTACTATCTAGCTGACACCCTCCCCCCTAGCTGTTCACATCTCATCTTGTGTCTTTTTTAGTTTGCGACGGAATAGATTAGAGCGCCATGAGATTTTTGCAACCCAGCCGTTTGGAATACACCCTTCCTGAAATTTCTTCCGGATTACAGTGGAGGTATGCGTATGTGAATGTTTGTTGACTTTGGACTAAAGTCAACTATGGGTTAGCCAAAGTAGGTAATTAAGGGCCTCTAAAAACACCTGAATGTGTATTTTGGATCTTCATTTACGGTTCAGCCCAAAACTGCACTGTTCACATTTAAGTAACTGTTCAAATTAACATACCTCTACTGTAATTCTTTTTTCTCTGGCCGCTAGGTGCGCTAGTGTAAGTAAACAACGACACGTTACTTCTTGGTTTGCGTTTAACCAGGGTTTTGTTTGGTTGTTTTCAGTTACTTTTGTGTTTGCCTCTTAGGCCTGGCCATGTTTAAGACTGTTTAAAATACCTCTGCCTCTATGTGTGTTTTACCCAACTTATGTCAAAGTTCATCAAGTTTGTCGTTTCTGGCTTCCGACTGTAGTGCTGACATCTGACTGACTTTTCCACGGGGCTGATGCGCGACTCGGTATGAACGGAAAGACTCGTCGCTTATTCCCCCTTCTGAAAATGTATACCAAGATCTAACGTGTGATTGTTATTACTTGCGTTTTTGCGGATACCAAGGTATCTGTTACCGCGGTAACTGGATCTGCAATTAGTCGTTTTTTGCAGTTACCGTGGTATCTGATATACGGTCCACTGCAAAAACGACTATTGCCGAAATTGCACTTTTCAAAATCATCCCAAAAGAAAAACTGATATCCAGTTACATCACTAAGTGCTGAACTTCTTTCTCACCAAATTGACAAAATTTGATGAAAGTGAGATGACTTTCCAGATACCACGGTCGGACCGTGACATCTGAATATCAGTTGCCACGGTAACTGGCCAGATACCGCGACAACTGCAAAAACGCATTTTGACCGTGGTATCAGATACCACGATAACTGCAAAAACGACTTTAGACCGTATATCAGATACTATAGTATCTGCAAAAACTACTGTTTCTCTAGCCGGCAATTCAGTTCGTCATTGGATTTTAGGAAGGGTGTATGGAGCCGATGCGCGCGTGATGTACATGTTGGTCGCGCGAGGAGAAATCTCACCCGGGTGGTGGCGAAAGCTGCCAGCATATCCCCCTATGGGGGGGGGCTGTGGTTTAAGCTAGCTAATTCACGAGTGCATAACCTCATTTGTATAACCCATCCCCATCACAAAACGTGTTCAGGATATGTAAAAGTGTATTTATTTGTCACGTCGTTTCTTGTGTGTGTATATATTGAAAACCCAATTCCGTGTAGTAAATTTTTTTTACGAGTAGTAACTGCCTCAGTTTAAATAGTTTGCCTAGAAAGTGATCTTTGGGTGCGTTAAACGAATACCTCGGCTGAGTTCCATTACAGCAGTATTTCGCTAAAACAGCCCTGCAACAAGCGTTTAACGGTAATTTTTTCGTCAACAAGCCCCTATCCCTACCCACATCCGGCTTCCCGTGAGTGAAAACTTGGATAAATGACAAGTTTCAAATACATCTGTGCACTAAGCTTTAAGCCCGTTTCACGTCGTTCAGACTCTGCAACTTCACCCCCCTCCCCCGAAAAAAAGCTTTCCCCTGATTTAAAAATTAGACAAATTTTAAAAGACGAAGTGCTTAATTTGCCGAAGTACTCATGTAGTGCACTGGGTAAATAAATATTCACTAGAAAAGTGAAATCTGCTACTTTACACCGTGGTCGGACCAACAGTGAACTAACCCATTGTTGATAACATGAACGAATTTTGGGATGAGGGTTCTTCGGTAACCTATCGCTCAGTCCGTCAGCTTAGAGACTCCCCTCACACGTTCTGGTTGGCAGGGGGCGGCAGAATCGAGAGAAAGGAAGAGTACTGCAGTGACTTTAGACCGAATTCTCTACGCAGCCAGTCCCGTATATTATGGAGGATCTCAAGTCTGGCACTTCGTAAGCGGATGTTCTAAAACTTGGTTCCATTTCCGAAAAGTTGTTTCTTTTCTTTTCGAAACTAGCTTGGATTTGCGTACGAAAAAAACAGACCACCATGCTCGGTAGCACAGATGCAGTGATTGTAGCCGCCAATTGGTGGTACGGAATCCGTCCGAAGTTCAGCACCAATGCCACGCCTGCACTGAATGACATCAAGCAGGACTTGATGAAGAGATCTCCCACGACACCGCCCAGAGAGCAAACTGCACATAGAGCACTCCCCGTTATTAAATGGGATCCATCCTCTTCCACCGTGTCAGTGAATTCAGTCACTACTGTCAACTGGACCGTTTAAAGCCTCCCTGAAAGTTATTGATCTGTGTCTTTGAGCAGCGATGTACCTTCGTTGTAAGAAGTGTAGTGAAATCGTCATATCCCTGTTTTCGACGCTTAACTTGCTTTACTACACAGGGGATGCCAAAGGCTGCATATTTCTGTTTTGGACTGCGTTCAAAATCGCAAGTACCATATTCCGAACCTTCTCCGGGGCGAGCTACCATCTCGTTCGCATTGCATATTTAAAAAGCCCGAAAAACAACATTTCCAGTGGCATCAACTTCAACATAGACTCCTGTATTACAATAGGTTCGTTCTTTCTGCCACATCTTTTGACTTTAGTAAGTCAGAAAAAAGTAACGCAGATTACTGGTGAAATAACAACTCTTGGTACTCACGCGAATGTCAGTTTTCAGTTCATCACTTTAGCAATATTTACAGTGACAGCTGAGGCTGGTAATTTTGGGCTATTTCTTTTGAGATTTTTGACCCGAAAAGACATACTGGAGCAGGACTGGTTTTACATTACAGGATTTATTTTCAACACGAACGCATGTGGCTCAGCCCTACCAGTTGCAGTACTCCTCTACGCACAGTGTAAGCTCTTATCTAGAGCTTTAAAGAAGACGCTGAGTACTGCACAGACGTTACACATAATTAAAACAGTATACACCTTGTCCCAGAAAGTGTCACGCGCATATGGCCCAGTATTACTGAGCCTAATCGTACTTCAAGTCTTGGGCGTACTTTCGAACCTTGTTTTCATTCTGGATGACTTTTTCACGCCTGACGGTGTTAGTCCAGTGAAAGTAGTACGCTGCTTGGTTCCCCTGCTTTTGTCCCTGGCAGCCGTGGTCTTGGTATGCCTTGCAGGCGAAGATCTGAAGAAAGCTTTTCGTTTAAAATACGATCAGCTCATAGTTGATGATGATGCCTGGAGCATGATGGGCGTCTTGAAGGACTTCGAGCCCAAGATCAACGTCCTCTGCGCCTTTGACCTTGATATGAGACTTTTAATAAATCTAGCAGGAATTACTGTAACATATTTTATCATGTTTTCGCAATTGAAACTCGGAGAGGCGGCCCAGTAGACTGGAATGCCGTCTTTTGCACAATATTCTTGAGACAAAAGGCAACATCGCCAGCAGAGCCGTCTTTTACTTTTGGTGAACCCCTAGGGCATCCACGGGTTTTTGGCCCCTTTTCATCACTAGAAGACGTAAAAACTGCATACGTAGCGGCAGGGGCGTCGCGAGGGGGGGGTGTGGGGGGGGTGCAGCACCCCCCCCCAGAAGACTCGAACAAAAAATTCAGGTAAAACCGGGGCGCGCAGCGCCTCGGTTTTTACCTGAATCTTTTTTTCTTTAACGCTTTTCCTTTAAATCGCCATTTAAGCTATCCTGAATTAATGACGCGCATCAGGTTTTCTTTTTCTTCCACGTTTTCCGTGATTTCTCGCTTCAGGTAACCTGAATATCATACCATTCACTATTACCTGATCTACAGCGGTAGATTCTAAATTTCTTTTGATTTTTGTTTTACCTGATCTACCTGACTTTTTTGTATCGTGATTTGATCATCTGTTTTACCTGATTTTTCGTATCCCTTCTTTACCTGATTTGCCACTTGAAATTTTGGTTCAGGTAACCACAATCCAGAATTCCCCAGTTTACCTAATTAAACGCAGTTCACAAATGGGGAGTTTGGGTGGGTGTTTTATTTTTTACCTTAATTCTAATTGAGTAAGAATAGTTTAATTCGCATACATAAAGAGACAAACAATTAAAATGGAAGCGACGTGAACTGCTTCACGAACTGAAAAAAAAGAAGAACTCGTTTAAACAGAAATTCGTCTGGCTTTCAGAGAACCCCACTTCATCGTAACTGGTTTTATATCAATCCTATCGAGGAGGTCAGCTTCACATGCCATAAGCAGGAGGTTTTGAAGTCTGGTGTCTCCCATTGTCGACCTCAGTACAGTCTTCACCAGCTTCATACGGCTTGCCAGCAGCAAGACTTCGCGACGTCGGAGGTCTCCACAGAACTTCCTAGAGACGACTTCAAAAGCTTTTACATCCAAGAGGCGAAACGCATGATAACACTCGATACGACAATAGAAGCAGTAGACGGCTTCCTGAACACGTGCCCGGCTCTCAGTTTCAACCGAACTGAGTTCAAGAGTCAGATGGAGCTTTTTAAACGTAATGTGACCTCTCGGGTCCATGGACCTCTAGACTTTGACGTACTTTTTGACAACGCAAAACAGCTAAAGGAAGTTCTCCCTCTTGTTTGGACAGCATACCTTTATGCTAAAACTATCCCGGTGACAACTTGCACAGGGGAGAGAGTTTTCAGCCGCATGAAGCTAGTGAAGACTGTACTGAGGTCGACAATGGGAGACACCAGACTTCAAAACCTCCTGCTTATAGTGTGTGAAGCTGACCTCCTCGATAGGATTGATATAAAACCAGTTACGATGAAGTGGGGTTCTCTGAAAGCCAGACGAATTTCTGTTTAAACGAGTTCTTCTTTTTTTTTTCAGTTCGTGAAGCAGTTCACTTTGCTTCCATTTTAATTGTTTGCCTCTTTATGTATGCGAATTAAACTATTCTTACTCAATTAGAATTAAGGTAAAAAAAAAAAAAAAAATCAGGTATTTTTCCAGATCTGCACCCCCCCCCCATAACCAGACCCTCGCTACGCCCCTGCGTAGCGGTCACACCTGGATCGTATGAACAAGGTCATACGGCTAGCAACCGTAGCCTGATTTTTCAACAATTTACACCGGCCGCTTGGCCTCTCGTTTCCCCTGGCCCCCCAGCACTGGCCTAAGGGTAAAGACGGCACTGATCGCCAGCTACTATCAGGCAGAAAGGAATACTTTTACTGAACATGCATTTGCAATGACACAAGAGTCGTATTTATTTGTTCTGTATTTGTATAACTTTATTTGTTGAATAAACCGCTTGATTACATTTTGACGATAAACCGAATTGATTGATCATTTACTGGATAAAACTCAACAAGGGTCGCACAGATTCTTTTTCTATAAGGGTAAATCTGTCTGACGTGAAAGCCCGCTTTCTCTACGCCGAGCTCTACGCGTGTTTTTCTTGAAAATATGATGACCGACATTTTAGAAATTGTTCCTCGATTCGGATATGGATCTTCAAGTCTTCGAGTCGTGGTCTCGTGGAATAGCCCATATTTGTATTGTGAACGTTACTTTTTGTTGGTATTCCATTATATCCCGCAATTTTTTTGAACACTTGAAAAACAAGAGCTGAAAGCTCGTATAGCACTCGCAAGGTTAGTTTGCATGTATATCTGTCAAGCGTCGCATTTTCAAGGGTGACTGATCTTTCCGGACCTCCTCCTCTCCAACTTTCCCGCATTGGCCGGATCCGATCCGGTCTATAAATTGCAGATCTATGACTTCTTGCATTGCAGATCTCGCGGTCTAAGCAAGACTTCAAGGCCCCCAGCCACACATAAGTGACCGGATCATGTGTTAAGGTTATAATACATGCTATATTACCAATTGCCGAGTTCCATCCGGATCGGATGTTCTTGTTCGAGTGTTAACATGACACAAGACAGTGTCCGTACCAAAGACTATTTAAAGATTATTTAGGTGTATATATTCTTTGGTCCGTACCGTACATCTAGGCATCTGCCTCTCCTGCCAGTGGCGTCAAACCTCAGGGGACTGGGGGCAAAGATCCATTTTGGGCGTCCACCCTGGTTTTCACTCAGACCCTTTTAAGTTTTCGAACATACCAGAAGCCGCCAGAAGGAGCAAATGCCAGAACCACGCTCTTTTAGAAGATCCGTCACAAATAAAAAATTTTCACTGGAGCATGTTGTTAGCTGGAGTTTGAGGCATAACGTTATGACAGAATAAGCTCCTTTAAACCCTCTAAAGGCTTTCGATCGAAGCCTTATCGAGGTACGTCGCGATCTCGAGAAGTAGACCTGGATTCTGAAAGCTTCGGATATGGGGTTAACATATTAAAACTTTCACGAACAAATAAAGCGTCAAACCCTAAAATCCCAAGTCTAAAACCCCACCCAAATGACGCGCTCCTCGACTAGAGAATACTCTTGATGAATAACTCTTCGTGCCGATGAAGAATGGCCGTGTGCCGAGCGAAGAACCGGAAGCGTCACCGCCGCTGCCCCCAACAAAAATCGTTGATTGGATGACAAAAGATTCGATAATCGTTCGAGCGACGTTTCACATTCTTCCCAAGGTTCACTGGCGTGTTTTGGACTTGTTCATATAGAGCAGGGCCGTATCCAGGGGGGGTTCGACCCCCCCCCCCCCCCCCGAAACCCACAAAAGTAATCGTTTTTTGTAGGCTTTAACCTCTGATCTATGTCTTTTTTGTACTTTTCGGTCCGACCCGTGGGCAACCCCCCCCCCCCCGAATACAATTCCGCGGGCACCCCCCCCCCCGGAAATAAATTCCTGGATACGGGCCTGATATAGAGTATAGCCTACTAAGAAAGGCGACACAGGCAAAATTGCCGTGTTAATTACCAAACTGTTCTGATTCTTAATGCAATGTTTCGTGATGTGAAGTGAATTATTACAGTAATTCTACTTCGCCCTGCTCTCAGCATTGTATTGACGCACATAAAGGGTGGAGACAAGAAAAGTCAACACAAGATAGCTAACAAATGGACTTGACAAATTAATAAACGACGTTCTCTAAAACAAATAGTCTGATAGAGAACAAACTTTTCAAGCAAATAAGACCTCAACTCAGATGTACAGAGGAGCTAGTTAGTTTAGTTCCAATCAAGCATCAGCGCGACGAACATGAAAAAGGGTTTAGAAATAGCGTCGTTTTATTCTACGACCAAGTTCATACTCTACATGGGCCCCGAAAGTGGACTATGGTTGAAGCTATGGACGTTGCTAAAAGTCACCTTCACTATTATGAAGGCCTCTTCTGCGACACAATATGTTGCGGTTCGTTACTTTGGAGCTGGTAGAACACTGTCATCTGATATCAACTTTTACTTGGATGCAATTAATTCCATAGCTTTGTTCTTTTTACCGCAAGTCCTTTCTATGTTTAGTCAAAAGAAGATAACAGATATTGCGAAAGACTTGCAGGCATTGAACGCCCAACTGGAGAAGCCCCATGGACCTATAAGGTCAGCTGGGGTCATAGTGATAATGGAGATGATCTGTGCTGCAACATTGTACATACGAATTCTCCAGAGGGAGGATCTTGCTGAGCAAGACTGGTGGTATGTGATGGGTTTTGTGTTCAACACAAATGCGTACGCGACATTCTTACCCATAGCGCTGCTTGCGTATGAACATTGTAGACTAATGGCTCAGGCTTTGAAAGAAACGGGGAAATATGACCAGACCTTAAAGGTAGGCTCTCGGATCAAAATCCCAGTCTCCGGCTCCATAACTAAAACATGCTTATATGGCCACCCTTCTTCTAAAAGCTCGGTCCCTTTTTCGAGATTTCAAACTCACACGATACATTTTACTAATCTTAACGACATTTTGCATTTTGCCTCTCTACACAGATAGACACTAGATGGACTCAGCTTCACGCGAATCTTCACAGACTTCGTGGAGATGGAACGGGGAGTCAGCTTTGCAATTTGTCTTTCCCCTCAACCGAAGCGAACCAACTGGCATAGCGGGCTGTCGGAAGCCATCGTAGCGTGTCGTATCCAACTTTTTGGCAATTTTCGGCCAATGAGAACACGCGGATCTGGATGAAAGCGTTACGACGGCCCAGAGCGGGACAGCATTTGGAATATTGGGGAGAAACATTACCTAATACTGCAAAGCAAACAAGTTCGCGTTCAACTAACATTCAAATAAATCCACATTAGTACTAAAACAACATTTAGAAACGGACAAACTTCTCTATTCGAAGGCTGACACGTCGAATCAGGAAATGTTGCTTGTTTCTTAATTGCCTCGTGTGAAACAGTTTGGCCGGAATCCGACCCTGCCGGAAATATTGAAACGAACCTAACTACCCGAGGAATCTGATGAAGGTGTCAACAATAAAGAGTGTAGAACAAGAATATACCGCTGTTTTTCGCCTCGGATCCGGCCAGAATGCGTTAAAACCGCAAATCCGAGAAAGAAAAAATTTGCCCCAGGAAACTGACTTGGGGGAGGGGGGTAAAAATAGGCTTAAAAACATAGAATTACGCTTTGCTCTTAGTTTCGGCTCCGGTTTCAACGGTTCATCCGGAATTTGGAAACTTCAGCGAATTGCCTAGCGGAACCGAAACGGGGAGGGGGTCATCGAAGCTTTGATTTGCTTGAGGTGTAAAACGCGCTGAAACCGAGGAAAACATCCTAGAACGTTGAAATGAAAAATCATTTAGTGCTTTTTTGTTTTTAAATGCATCTCCAGACGGGCCTGAGCTCCCGAACCTGATAGGACAAACAAATATTTATTCCTTTCCACTAGCCTATTCAACCGCAAACAAGGGGAATTTGGACCTAAAGGGGGGGCAGACCAGGGGGGAACTGAAGTAAAGAATCTTCGCCCAAAACACCCAAACCGGGAGCGTTTGCCACAGGAGCGTCCCAGTCAGAACAACCAGTAAGGGGAGTCGGTGGTTTGGTGATTAAGTCCTTGGTTAATCCGGAGCCTACCTTTTAGACAATGAAAACCCTATACACGCTGAGCAGACGCATGACAGATGCCTACGGACCAGTCCTGATGGGATTGGTCATAACTGAAACGTTAGGTATACTGGCTAATATTATGTTCATGTTTGACGTGGTGACGGCACAAAATGCGTACATATTGCCAACTCTTCGTTGCGTCAGTCCTATCGTAAGTGCCGGTGGTATCCTCGTGTTAACATGTCTGGCAGGTGAGGAGTTGCATCGGGAGTTCCGATCCAAGATTGATGATTTACTACTGAGAGACGAACCCTGGGAGAAAATTGTGCGGATGAAACAGCTGGAACCGAAGCTCATAGTTTTCGGCTCATTTCCACTAGATATTAAGTTCTTGATGAATCTCGCTGGCCTTCTTGTCACTTATTTAGTTATTTTCAGTCAATTTGTCCTTTTGGAAAAACAGTCTAAAAATTAGTGAAAAACCTTTATAGAAAATTTGTTGGTTGTTTTGTGATTATTGTTATATTTCTTTGTCTTTTTACTGCACTTATGCCCTTCGGCAGTGCGTCATAAGCTCTTCATTCATTTAGTAGAACTATCTTATAGAACTGCGTCATAGCATAACGCATTACTAGGCTGTAAGAAGTCTGATAACGGATGTGTTCCAACCTACCAGCAGATGCTAAGAGCTACCACTTTCGACAGTTACTACAGAAATTGCCGTTTTCCGGGTAGGCTTATTCAATTGTTCAATACACAATATAATTGATACAATTAAACAGCTACCACTGGTCACTTCTTACCTACCTCGCCCCGGGTTATGGAAAGAAGTTGTTGCTTAGAAAAATCAGAGCGGGAAAATCGAGTTTGAAAACTAAAACGCTGAAGTGACTAACGAAATGAAGTGATAGAAGGTAGTGGTTTCTTGTAACGACTGAGTGGGAAATTATATTTTTTTTTTTAACTAAAACAGTGAAGCGCCAATACTTGATGACCAACTCTTCGCGGCGATGAAGAATCGCTGTGTGTCCAGCGAAGAGCAAGTCCAGTCCAGTGTCCAGTAATACGAACGGCCTTAGGGAGTAGGGCATCCTAGTCAGTTTCCCAGGTCAGTTTGACCCGTTCTTGAATTTCCAATTTGTACAATATTTCGGCTCAATTATTTTATCCGAGTGATAACCAACAGCAGATCCAGATCCAGCTTGTTGTTTTACCATTGTATCGACACCCGAATCTGACTCGCCGGTCACGACTATTTCATTAGCAGATTTCCGGTTTGCCGCACTCGATCCTTTTTACCCCATGTCTCCCGTCCCGTCCTTCTGTCATCCGTCCTATATCCATATCACCCTATATCCTATCATCCCTAACTACATCTGTTTCAGTTCCAAGGCACCTGCTGGTCCAAACAAGTGCGCAAGCGCTCAGACGTGGAGTGTGAAAGTAAAATGTCAATCACATCTTATATACAAACAGCGTTAGAACCAAGACATTTCACATCCCCAATAATAAAAAAATATTGAAATAACCTAATACTCTTTATGACTATCGGGTACCTAGCGGAAGAAAGGCAGAAGTGGTGTCACAGCTGCTCCTAAAGATCGCCGTGATTGCTTGACTCAGGATTTGAGTCTTTGAGTTCGAGTCGTTACGGAGGCGCTAACTCCTTCTTCTGAGGATCACTGGCGCGTTTTGGACTTAGTCATATAGAGTATTCAAACCGCATTTACAAATCCAAAGAAGATCTTGCTAGCCAGTACGACACTTTAAACCTCTTTTCCATTAACAAGGTAATAACAAGTGTATTTTAAACCAGTTAAGTTTAACCCAGCAGTTTAACGTTTAACTGCTGCGGATTAACTGCTCGATTTATGCATCAACAAGATTTCAAGCATCTCACCTCCAATTCCACCCACAGTTCCCGGATCTACAAACACTAAGTCTAAGCATCTGTCTATCCTGCTCGCAAAGTTACCCGATCCCAAAAATTTAAGCGTGCGGCGAGATCCCCCTCCTCCAACTCCCTCCGAAGTTGCCAGATGAAGTCCGACCTGTCAACGGAACAAATAGGACGAGTGCACTTGCCAACCATCCAGATCGGATCAATCATTCGAGAGTTATGCATGTCACAAGAATTCCGGGATCTCCCTCCTACTCCCCCAATAGTGGCCGGAATATCTACAAACTAATCAAGTTTTATCCGGGTCGGATCAATCATTCGAGAGCTATGCATACCCCAAGAGTTCCGGAATCCTCCCTCCAACTCCCTTTGCCTGCCTGGATCTACAAAGAGTATATCTAGGTCTCATGACCATCACGCCTGGTAAGTTCCGTCCCGACGGATCGGGACTCTAAGCGTAGCCTACAGGCTACAGCAGAATTTCTGAACGCCCCTCCACCCCCCACAGTTGCTGGACGAGTCCGGAACTACGGATGGACTCTACTCAGATGCGATGACACAATCGAGAGTTAGGCATACCAGGATATTCCGGGCCCCACCTCCTTCCACGGCCACCTGGATGGTCGGATCTGGGAAATCACAAGTTCCAAATCAATTTGGAAAGGTCCCTAATGCGCATGGCAAGTTTCATCCTCCCAGCCCACCTGGAAGTACCCTAAATTACAGTCGCCGAACCGACCGACCGACGGAAAACCGAACGGTATCTGGCGCTTAGCCGAAGGATGCAAATGCCATAAAACGACCGGTCTGCCAAGAATGCTGAAATTACTGGAAATTCCAAGACCTCCTTTCCCAATGTGCTAGCCTACTCTTGGACATCCGATTTAATACTTCTTGGCGACTGATCCTACTTCTGCCTTGGAAAATACCAAGTTATTAAATTTGTAAAATTAATGTTATATTTCGTGATGTGCAATGTGTTATTTCTGTTATTCTACTTCTCTCTGTTCTCAACAATGTTATGACGCCCATGAAGGGTGGAGACAAGATAAGTCAACACAAGCTAGCTAACAAATGCGTTCAACAATTAATCAACGATGTTCTCCAAAACAAATAGTCTGACAGAGAACAAACCTTTTAAAGAAATACGACCTTAACCCAGGCGTGAAGAGGAGCTCGTTAGTTTAGTCCCAGTCGGGCATCAACGCGACGAACATGAAAAACGGTTTAGACATAGCGTCGTTTTACTCTACGACGAGGTTCATACTCTACGTGGGACCCGAGAGTGGATTCTGGTTGAAGCTATGGACGTTGCTAAAAGTCACCTTCACTATTATGAAGGCCTCTTCTGCGACACAGTATGCTGCAATTCGTTACTTCGGCTCTGATCGAACACTGTCATCCGACATCAACTTTTACTTGAATGCAATTAATTCCATAGCTTTGTTCTTTTTACCGCAAGTCCTTTCTATGTTTAGTCAAAAGAAGATGACAGATATTGCGAAAGACTTGCAGGCCTTGAACGCCCAACTGGAGAAGCCCCATGGACCTATAAAGTCAGCTGGGGTCATAGTGATAATGGAGATGATCTGTGCTGCAACATTGTACATACGAATTTATCCGAGGGATGACCTGGCTGACAAAGGCTGGTGGTATCTGATGGGTTTTGTGTTCAACACAAATGTGTACTCTACATTTTTACCCATAGCACTGCTTGCCTATGAACATTGTAGACTAATGGCACGGGCTTTGCAAGAAACGGGGGAATATGATCAGACCTTAAAGGTAGGCTCTCGGATCAAAATCCCAGTCTCCGGATCCTTAAATGAAACGTGGTAGTTGTATTACAGACTTCCAAGAGCTCGGTGCCCTCTTGTCTCAGAGGTTTTGAATTCACACGATACATTAACTAACTTTATTATATTTATTATACATTATTAACCCTATCAACATTTTGTATTTGCATCTCTACCCAGATTGACTCTGGGTGGACCCAGCGTCACGCCTATATAACCAACCTTCGCAGAGATAGAACAAGAAGTCAGCTTTTGCAGTCTGCCTTGCTTTCCACTGAAGCGAACCCAGTCAAGAACAGGAAATACGAGTAGAGCGGGCGGGTAATATTTTCGAGTTAGACAACGATCAGAAAAGAGGAAAACATCTTGGACTGCTGGGAGAGAAACAGTACTTATTCTGCAAAGCTTTTGACGTTCAAACAAGTCCTTGTTCAACTAACGTTCAAACAGATCCCCATTAGTCCTAACACAACATTTAGGGACGACCCAACTTCTCTAATCGAATTTATTAGTAGGCTGACACGTCGGATCAGGAAATGCTGTTAGTTTCTTGCCCCGTGTGGATTGTTTGGCCGGAATCCGGTCCAGCCGGAAATATTAGCACGAACCTTATTGCCCGATGACTCTGATGAAAAGGTTAACAAAAAGTAGCATAACAAGGTGCGGAACAAGAATATACCGTTGTTTTTCGCCTCGGATGAACCAATTCGGACGGAATGCGCTAAAACCGCAAATCCGAGAAAGGAAAAATTTGCCCCAGGAAACTGACTATTTCAACAGGCTTAAAAAACATAGAATTACGCTTTGCTCTTCGCTTCGGCTCCAATGAAAGTATCAGCCGGAATCTTAAAGCTTCACATCTAGCTTTAAGCAAATTGCCCAACGGAACCGAAAGGGGGGAGGAGGTTTTCCTCGAAGCTTTCGAGTTTCATGCGGTGTAAAGCTCGCTGAAGCCGGGGATAAGATCCTAGAATACTGAAAAAGAAAAACAATTTAGTGCTACTTTTCTTTCAAATGCCTCTCCAAATGGGCCCGAGCCTGTCAGGACACCAAATTATTTTTTCCTTCCTACTAGCCTACTCAACCGCAAGCAAGGGGAATTGGAACTAAAAGGGGGCAGACGGGGAGGGGGTTGTAGTGAAGAATCTTCCTCAAGCAGGTACGAATTCATAATATGAAGGGCCATTTTCGTTCGCATCAACTAAGAAACCACATGTTAACTTCGGGAAACAAACAGCGAATGAGAAATAAATAGGCGGTTTGCAAAGAGGAACAGATGGTTTGGGAGATTAATATATTGTCTGGCAAATGAATATTTGGTCTGGGAAAGAAATATTTGGTTTGGAAGGTAACATTTGGTTTGGAAAACGAGCATTTGGTCTGGCAAAGTTAACACACGGTTTGTAGGTTTATGACCAAATTGTTTTTTCCTTTCTACTAGCCTACTCAACCGCAATCAAGGGGAAATTGGACCTAAAGGAGGGCAGACCGTGGGGAAATTGCAGTGAAGAAATGCTTGCTTATGAATCCCCAAGCAGGACACCCAAATCGGGGGCGTTTGCCTTAGGACCGTCTCAGCCAGAACCGGCGCTGGAGTCGGTGGTCAAATCGGGTGGTGATATTGAATCCTTGTTTAATTAATCTGGAGCCTACCTTTTAGACGATGAAAAGCCTCTACACGTTGAGCAGACGCATGACGGATGCCTACGGACCAGTCCTGATGGGATTGATCATAACCGAAACGTTAGGTATACTGGCTAATATTATGTTCACAATTGACGTGGTGATGGCACACAATGCTCACGTATTGCCAACTCTCCGTTGCGTCAGTCCTATCATAAGCGCAGGTGTTATCCTCGTGTTAATATGTCTGGCAGGTGAGGAGTTGCATCATGAGTTCCGATCCAAGATTGATGAGTTGCTACTGAGAGACGAACCCTGGGATAGAATTGTGCGGATGAAACAGCTCGAACCGAAGCTCGTAGTTTTTGGATCATTTCCAGTAGATATCAAATTCATGATGAACTTGGCCGGCCTTCTTGTCACTTATTTAGTTATTTTTAGTCAATTCGTCCTTTTGGAAAAAACAGCCTAAAAATGAGTGAATAGCCTTTATGGAAAATTTTGTTGATTGTTTTGTGATTAATGTTACATTTCTCTGTCGACGTATCCGTTTTAGCGAGCTGTTGAATATATATTTCCGAGTCAGCTTGTGCACAAGGAGTACAGACACAGGGTTGCTATGCAAAACGACCAATTTCCTATTTTTTATTTCCGAGAATGACTACTTAGCCTACATCCATTCGCATCACAAGTGCTAATCTTCTTCACACCAAAAAACCTGGGCTATAGCAGGGACCCATAAATTTCCTGTAATGACTCGTCATTCAGGGGGCCTGTCAATAAGAGATTTCTGATGCGCTCCTGACCGAACGTCTGAGAGTTCGAGAAACACCCACGGGGATAGAATACGCGAATATCCAGATAGACAAAATTTGGGATTGGCTGCTGGCGCCTTGAGGGAGGAGTCTCTTTGGCGCGCACGTACAATGAGGCAAACAAGAATGCCGATCGACTCAAGCGGGGATTTTTGGAAGATGGATTGGTTCGGTCATCATATCAATATAGAAGCATAGGAAATGACAGGCCCCCTGTAAGGAAATTTATGGGTCCCTGGCTATAGTGTTGGTGATGATGAAAGTGAGATGACTCTTTCAACGCGTGACTTCAACTCTATGGAATTATTACCGAGAGAAGATTTTATTGAATACTTTAAGACAAAAGTTATACCAAATTACGAAAATGTCATAGAAAACTTGTTACCATCGCGAAAACACAATTTTCAAGTCACTGACTCGCAACAACCTTCCTGATGGCACTAGTGATACTAAAGGAATGACGACAAAAGTTTAAAACTTACAATCAATTTGGAAAGTCCTCGTACGCAATGTCCTACCTGACGGTTATAAAATAGCCTATACGTAATTTATCAAAAATACGGGTCGTCCGCTTACTGGTCCCTCTAACTGAACTTGGCGGCATATTTCTGAATGAGTTTCTCATCAGCAATGACAGACTGACTGGCCAGCCGAACGGTGAACGCTGACTTCAACTGGGCATAGGTGCTAATAGAGTACATTTTACTACTGGAGTACTTCTTGCGAACCGCCTGAAAAAAGGGAATACATAAGGCTCGTCCATCTTGTGTCGTAGCGGCATCACTGCCCGGTCACCAAGACTCCATGAGAGCTATGAGAATATTTTATGTAAGAGAAAGGGAAATCCAACCAGCTCGCCGAGCGGCGGGTTGACACAGGCAGGCAACGAAAAGGAACAAGACCAAAGGTTCCGATGGGATCCCAAAACTTCGATATCTGATCCAGACAATTAGGTTTTGTCTTCGTCAGATCCGGTCTTCGCCAGACTCCATGAACATTTATACTCTTAATATTTAGAAACAGATTAAGGCCAAACAGCTAATCATTAAGAAAACCAAGATTCAGCTTGTGTGTTTACCCCTACAAGTCGATTGAAACGATCCTGGCTTACTTCTGCGAATTTTCCGGTTTCTGGCGGAATTCCAGAACTACTTGTCCGACGAAAAACTAAAGCTCAAAAACGAATTCAGCGTATCTAGTTACCCCTATTTCCAACATCTAATCAACTTCAAATAAAAATTTAACTTATCACAAATTTTCCGGTTTCAACCGGATTCCGAACGAACTATATGTCAGGCAAAAAAATTATTGTCATATACGGATTCAGCATCTCGTCTTACCCCTAAATCGGACATCTAATCAACTTCAAATAAAACTTTAACTTTTAACAAACTTTCCGGTTTTGGCCGGATTCCGGGCGAACTACTTGTCTGGCGAAAAAACGGTTTTGATATTCGTGTTCAGCATGCCTTCTTACCCCTACATCGAACGTCAATCAACTTCAAATAAGACTTCCACTTTTAACAAACTTTCCGGTTTTGGCCGGATTCCGGGCGAACTACTTGTCCGGCAAGAAAATGGTTTTCATATTCGTGTTCAGCATGCCTTCTTACCCCTAAATCAAACATTTAATCAACTTCAAACAAAACTTTTACTTTTAACAAACTTTCCGGTTTTGGCCGGATTCCGGACGAACTACTTGTCCGGTGAGAAAATGGTTTTCATATTCGTGTTCAGCGTGTCTTCTTACCCCATAATCGACTATCACATTAGCTGTTTCAAAATATTTTGCTTGCCCCTTAATTTGAACCCCCTCCCCCACCCCTAAATGTAGGGCTACAGTGCCCATCTACGAACTCGACCTTACTCTTGACCCAAAGAATGCTCACACCAAGTTTCATCAAAATATCTCATTCCCTTCGAGAGTTATCGTGCTCACAGACAGACGGACGGACGGACAGACGGACAACTTTTGCGATGTCATAGGTATCCCTCCACTTACGTTTTGGGATCCCAAAAAATACTTGGAATAAGGGATGAATAAAATAGAACACTGAAAAAAAGGACGAATAGAGACTAGTCATCGACGGTCCCTATTCCTCTTACAGCCGTATGTGTTGGCCTCCAATTTAAATTCCACCACATTTACGTTTTAACTACATATAAGGCGTTTTTTAGCGGTTCTTCTGTTTATCAACAGTGTTGACCAACAAACTACTGTTGACCGCCAAAACGTCCCTGTTGATCAACAGAGATCTTCGCCAGAACGCTCTGTTTGAAAAACCTGGCTGATTACTCCACAAATTGACCAACAGACCTGACCAACAACACTTTCAATTGATGGTCATTTTGACCAACAATGTTGGCCACAGAGGTCTCTGTTGGTCGCTAGAACGCACTGTTGGTCAAAATTGGCTTAATGTTGGACCGCTAAAAAACGCCTTTTAAGAACAACGTAAGGATGCCGCTTATACTAACGAATCCAGAAGTCCAGTGTAAGGAGGTGAGCTCGGCATAAACATTTTAATAAGAGATGCATTTAATAAGTAGGGCATCGTAGTCCGTTTCCCTGGCCAATTTGATCCGTTCTCGAGTTTCCGGTTTGTACCGTATGTCGCCCAAATTATTCATCCAACTGATAAATAAAAGCAATCAAAATCCAGCTTGTTGTTTTACCATTATGTTGACACCTAGTAGTAACTGGATCTGACTGGCACGGTTATTTCATTAGCAGATTTCCGATCTGGCCGCACTCAATCCCTTTCACCCCCATTTCTTCCGTCCTACCAACCAGGCCCCTATATCTGTTTCAGTTACAAGGCATCTGATCATCCAGAAAAGGAATATCAGGACTTTCGTTTTGCTGTGTTGATTCTCTTGCTGACTTATACTTGCTCACTTATACTTGCAATGCAATCATGACAGAGCGAACCATATCGCGTGAGTTGACTACGAAGAAAAGGTCACTAAGCACTTAGGAACAAAACGTGTGGCGCAGAGGATGCCTCCAGGCACCTCAGTTCTGACCTGTCGAAATATCACCGCAATGTCGAAAGTTCCATAACAGATAACGCAAGGATGCGCAGTTTTAACAGACAACACTTGGGATGCCATCTGCTGTGATTTTAGAAACATTATGCATAACAAGCATTGCTAGGAAGAGCCGAAAAACCAAAGCATCTGCTGACTTTTCCGATATCATGTCGACAAACAAAAAATCAGCAGTTGCTTTTTCGGCGGGTTTTCGGGTCTTCCTGGCAATACTAGTTTTGCATAACATTTAATGCGTAAAGTTTTCAAAATCACAACAAATAACATACCAAGTGTCTGTCAAAACCGCGCATCCTTGTGTTATCTGTTATGAAACATATGACAGGGTGGTAAGACAAAGTTGAGGCGTTACTCATTATCGAAGATCCCGAGGAACCGACATTCGGCCCTCATGTGACTTGTATAAAATTAAGACTAAGGGTATCCACGAATGACTTCGGACTTCCCATCGCAATGTTTACATACCAAATAGTCATGTTGCAACTTATTTGCCATCCAGCGCTTGAGAAAGAAGTAAATCCCTTACCTGGTTCTTTGAAACTTCGGTCTTGAGCAAAATGGCAGCCATGTTCACCATAGGTTCCTTAAGTTCAGCGAGTGTGTAGTCCGAGTAAAACGAAAGGGTTGAATCCCAAAGGCTCTCCAGCTGCTCACCTTCCTCCAAGATACTAAGAAATATACGAATGAAAGAACTACTTGTTAACATAAGTCTCGACATGAGTACTTTAAAAACTTAAATTAAACATGACGACGGAAAAGCGATCGGTTTATGGTATTTACGCTCATCAAATTGTTTTGACGCACTCCAACGTCTACAACCTAGTACCGTATCCTCGTGTGATGGGGAGAGTCAAGACGCGCGCGAAGCTCCTCGCCGGACAGGTTCTGACCCGAAGTCAATGGTAGCATACCCATAAAGAACACATACATAATTGTGTAAGGTATGCAAATAACCATGGAAAAATAACTGCTTCTTTGATTGCACTATCATAAACCGTCCTTAAAGGAGAGCTAGAATTAAAGAAACCTCATCAAGTACCAATCGTCAAATGGTCGACGATCCACTCAATTAGCTCGTGTGCGATTGCAGAAGAAAACGTTTGAACGGAGGCACTTACAAACCCATAGGTAATCCAAAGCCTCCGGGCACAAAATGTCAGGAAAGTGTCCCAGACTAGAGGCACAATCTTTTTTGTTGTCTAAGTATTCAGGAATCTATACAATGAACTCACCCGAGAGCGAGGCAAAGCGCAGCAGCGGCAATCTTGGATGGAGGGTAGTGCGCCATCTCATATTCTGGAAGGCAGAGCTCCATCAAATACTTCGCCAGAGTATGATGCGATGCATCCACCTACAAAGAAAACAGATTAGATCGATCTACTAGACGAATTGCAACAAAAAGTAAGACCGAAGTTTTCAGTTGGGAAGAAAAGGAACGGACTTTTCGAATATATTGAATCTCTTTTTTCGGAAAAGAAATGATCGATGTCGGAAATCGAATCTTATTCCGTAATCACGGTGGTCAACAACAGAGGTGGGTTTGAATGAAGCTAAAGATGAAGACTGGATTAGGATCAAAGTTCAATGTTAAAATTCTGATTTGCAATAGTTTTGTAGGTAATATAATAAAACAAGGAGTTTTGGGTTAATTCTGACCGTCCAAAACGATAAGCATAATTTCTAATACGAGCCTCAAGGCATCACTACCTTTTCGACTCTTCATGTATAGTCTTAACCATACGGATTGATCAATGCATCGGAAAAGTGTCCTAAAAAGCGAAAGGTAGACCTTGAAGCTTCCGGCAAAGTTTCCGTTGCGTGACTGGCAAAACTTGGCTCGGCGAAAAACCGCTAAAAAGTCGTAGGTACAAAATGAAACAATGGCGAAAGGCGGGGATTCAGAAGCTTATAATTCCATAAGGGAGCTAGGGATACTATAAGAGGCAGGATAGGCAAGAGCGACCCTTAACACATAGACGATAAATGATACGAAACAATCAAAGGCGTACTTTTTCGTTTGTATAGGACGCTGCTTTGGTATTCCTTCTCAGGAAGTGAAGGGGGAGAGGACGGCCGAGGGCAAACTGAAGCTTCGCCAGGATCTGAATCTCCATTTTGCGAATTTCCTTTGCTGAATAGGCTTTGTCCGTAATGTAAACGAAGTCCCGGATTTCCGGAGCGTACATCTCTTCGAATTTGGACGCGATGAACATGGCTGTGACGCCGACGAGTTGAAGTTGGTTGCGAGGTGTGCTCAACTCCACCTGAAACAAAAACAGGATTACTATCTGAGCCCTGATCACCAACTCGTCGCCTTTTTTCTCGTTCAAGACAGGATTGTACGTTACGGGTTTTAAGACTTTATGTTATGAACGGGTAGAGGTTAGCCGAAGCCCTGGAACTTCTGTCATAACATTATTTTGCATTAAGTCCACGAACTAAATTTGGGCTTCTCCGAATGGACGTCTAGGAATGGCAAACCAAACCACAAACAAGGGCAGAAGCAATCAGTAACAGACTGCAAAAATTCAACCTGAGAGACTGCCACGTTGACGAGAACCAATACCGATTCACTGTACCAAGCACGTTTTGTCTCTCCCTAGTCAAACGGTAGGCACGATCTCTAGACGCGGATCGGCTAGGAAAGGTAATCGCCGTAGTGCATTTACCTCTTTAAAGTTTAACCGAAAAGGACTGGGATAGGACAACCTAGTTACCCATCACTTATTCACTTAAATTGGCTTGAAGACCCACTGAAAATGCGCTACTTGGTTGTTCCGCTATTCAGGAATACTCGATTTTCAAATAGTGGAATTTCCGTGTGATTTGTGGTACCTCTGATTTGTTCAGGCACTAAGCAATCTTCACCAATATCGCCATTGCCCACTGAAAAGCCTTGTTTGTGTTTAGATAGAAATTTTCCGCGTCATAGTAGAATTTTCGCTGTGGGACGGCCGCAGATATTCTGAACGTCATAACTAGAGCAGATAGTGGAAAACAAAAATATCCCTTTGCAGAATCCAAATAATTCAGTGTATTCAACTAAATGACACAAAAATAAGTTGGCTTTTCAGTTAAACTTTAAGTATTTAACCCCTATGTCAAGGGCCATGGTGGAGTTTGGTAGGGGTCGTTCCTTATTTTTGTGTTCATTTTTTGTTCTTTCAATAAAAATGAACTGAACTGTTCGAAAAGACTCGAATGAAGATATTCTGAGCAGAACTTCAATGCGAACAAGATGTGCGACACCACAAACTGAGGCTGGTCGGCAATCCGTGTAACAGCACCTTGTACTGTCCAATATTCAATTCCTCCTGGCTAATAGTTCGTGAACTTCAAACGTATGGTTATGAAAATACACGTGCCACAGGAGACCCAACGCTCCCGAAAAAAAACACTGGGACAGCTCTTCCATGGTTACTCGACTCCTATCACGGCCGAACAACCAATATATTCTAATACCTCGTGATGCGGTCACATAAGGACAGAACCGTTTGCACAACCCCCTGGCGGGCCGCTTATGAGTGAGCACAGCGCGTGACGTTCGGACAAGAAAACAGAGTTTTCAGACAAATCACTCCGCTGCATATGTACGAGAAAGAACTGGCAAAACGCTGCTCTGGGGCAATAGCTCTTCCGTAAAAACCAGTAGAAAGTGCCGTAGACAACCGTGTCAGCGAGGTGTGTGTATCGGGGGAGGGGGGAGGAAAATTAAAAGGCCGTTCACGCCCATTTAATTAACCAAGTGGGATTTTCTTACCTGGAGAAAACGATCAATAATGGCCACCGTGAGGTATAGTGTCTCCTGAAGCAGTTGAAATCGTCCATGTACTTCGATGAGCCAGTCAACAAGAGTCGCTCGCATCGAAGCTTTAATAGTCGGACTTGACTGAAGATAGTGTTTTACCACCGGCTGTGCAGTCTGAAAAACAACAAGAGCTGTAAGCTCATATGGCACTTGCAAGGCTTGGTAAAATGATGAAAGTAGGAATTCGCCAATGCGTGTGTTTGCTGTGATCATTTGTAAGCAAAATCCGACTGTTCTAATTGAAAACTGTACTCGGTTTAAGTGAAAGTTGTACTCTAATTGTACTGAAAATTGTAACCCCACAGTACTCGGATCCGGTCCGGTCTTGTCAATTATGTATTTAGGGTTTGTGCTTATTCTTCCCCCAAAGTTTCATCCCGGTCCGTCCACTCTGAACACATCAAACAATTTCCGCCCCGCCCCCCAACTCCCCCCAAAGTCACAGGATCCATCCCGGACTTGAAGTGTGACGTCTGAGACACGAGATCTTTCCAAATATCAAGTTCCATTAAGATCCGGTTCCCCGTTCAAAAGTTATAAATACGTCAACATCCCGGATTCCCCCTCCCTCCATCCCCCCCGGTGGTCGGATCGAGGAAATGACAATTTCCAAGTTAGTTTCGTCGGGTCCCTAATATGCCTGCCAAGTTCCATCGACCCAGCACATGTGTAAGTATCTTAAGTCGGGATCACCGGAATTCCGGAACCCTCCCTCCAACTCCCCCCACAGTGCTCGGATCCGGTCCGGTCTTGTCAACTATGTATCTAGGGCTTGTGCTTGTTCTTCCCACCAAGTTTCATCCCGATCCGTCCACTCTGAATATGTCACATGATTTCCGACTCCCCCCCTCCAACTCCCCCCAAAGTCACCGGATCCATTCCGGACTTGAAATGTGACATCTGAGACACGAGGTCGTTCCAAACATCAAGTTTCATTAAGATCCGATTTCCCGTTCAATAGTTATAAATACGTCAATATTCATCTGGAATACTCATCTGGAAGTACCGTAACTCGAGATGAGTGGCCTGACAGACCGACCGACCGACCGACAGACCGAAAAGTGATCGGTATATGGCACTTGAGCGAAGCTGCAAGTGCCATAAAAATGATGATCAACATCAGGAACGTGGAGGTATCTCACAGTACGACCCCCTTTAGTCTGCTGTTTGATGCCCGCCACGCGATAATAGCAATCCTGCTAAGCACTTGTCAACCTGTGCGAAACGAAACAGCACAGGCTGGTGGCAATACCGTGACGAAAACGCTGCTCTCGAATCCGCGACCTTGGCTTAACAAGAGTGACTCGTTATCAACTAAGCAATTTAGGGGCTTATGAATGAATGAATGAATTTATTTTTCACCCGCAAATACAATTAAGCAAATACAGAGTACAATATTAAATAATAAAAAAAAAAAAAAAAAAAAGAAACAGACAAGACAAATTAATGTAAACGGCAAAAACATATACAACAGACATTCATTACATATGTAACTGGAAAAAAGTCTGAAGTGGGTCGTATGGACCCAACTGACCTCGCGCCTTACGCACAGCGTTAGACGCAAGTACAGTCAGCTGTGACGGAGTATCTGGCAGTAGATACTTACCGACAATTTTTCTGTTACGGTATGACCGAGGGAGGTACATTAGGTACTTACAGTACAGGTTCACAAACACCTACAATCGTCATACAAGAAGCGGGCTACAGTACCAGTGATTTCACTCGATGCCAGTCATCTAAACAGTTCACCTTCCTAAGTAGGCTAATAACATCAGAGTAATTGCTAAACGAAGAGACCGGTCATAACTTAAAGATTTTGTTTAAAGCTAATAGATTTTTTAAACCTAATTAGATTTTTTTTTAACCTATTGTACAGTCTCCGGCTGGAAGAGCTTAGTACCCATCACTGAAATGAAATTTCACTTCAGTAGATCTGAACAAAATATGAGTGGGTACTATTTCTAGTTGGGCAGCGTACCACTAACCCTGAGGAACTGCCACCAGGGTGATAGCCAACTACCGGAGCCCTGTCTTCAAAATAAGATTTGTGTATGACTGCAATCGTTACGGCGTGCGAGTTTATGGAAGCAATGCACCCACTGCTAACCACCAAGCAGGGGCCGACCCCTGCTTGTGATAACAGTGTAAATGTGTGAATACGTCTCCTGATACAAGCAGATAATTATAAAAGAGCGAATTACCTAAGAAAAGACAACATACCTCTAACTGTCGCATATACTTGTAAATGTCGTTAACAAATTCTGAGACCAACTGGGGGTTCCCCGAGTCGTCGGCGTCAATGTTTTGAATCTTAACGCTGGAGTATGCCTCAGCCTCTGGCTGTTCCTCAATGGACATGCTGGACAACTCCCCAGTTGCCACCTCCATGGGCACGGGGGAGGGGGCCTTCGGAGGAGGACATCTACAAGAAAAAGACGTGTTTTCTGGGCTCAGATGACATCCTTTATCGTGTTCTACATAGAATGCATCTCGGTATAAGCATCATGGTGAAAAATCACGGTGTTGCTTTGTCAAATGGTGAAACCACTTTCGACTACTGTAGGAGAATATTTTAACTGAAGCAAAATGCAACACAAAACATCTGCATTGCCAAGAATTCAGTAAACAAGGTTATTACCTATAAGAAAACAGAAAAGTTATGCGGTGTAGGACTTTTCTTAGTATAAGAAACCTGGCGAGGTTCCTCAGAGTGGCCAGTCTACACAGGGAAAAGTGTTTGGGTGGGGGTTAGTGTTAAATCGTAGTGTGTCAGTTCTTTTGTATTTATGTGCATTTATTTTTGTTTGTTTGTTATGGCCCTTGGGCTTTTAAGGCAAATAAATGTCATATCATAGCATGCCCATATAGAAAAAAAGACAAAACTGCTTCCAGCAGGATCGTGGATAGATTGGCGGAAAGTTTAGGGTTATGGCAAAAGAACAAAAAAATAAGAACCATGATAACGTTTGGCAAGAGTGATCTTCGTAGGAACAGAACAATCTGCAGAATTCTAATACAAACAAACTGTTTATTTCCAGAACAGGTTCTGGTTCATTTTAATTTCAAATATATACTAATGTAAGGTTTACTGAATATATACTGAAATATTGACTTCAAATTAATATACTGGGTAATAAATACTGTATATAATCTGTAAGAAGATTGATGGCTTGTCATTGAGTATTGACGGTTTCTTGATCGTCTCGTCTTTTGCTTGTTTTTATTCTATTAGGGAGGTTACTTGGTAGGGGTCCCCTTTCTTGGGACCAGATGGTGGTTGTGCCGGATGGTGGTTCGCCTGCTCTCTGCTACAAAGTGATGTAAGATTATTATTATTTCTAGAACTATCCATGGATTCCATGGTTGAGGAAACGGAGACTGGAAACTGACCACACATTGGGAAGCACCATACTGTTTGGCAATTTTTTCCAGTTTCATATTCCATCCCTAACTGAATCTCAGGTAAAAGTGACAACATTCCGGCACATCATTCGGTCCATTAACACTGGCTCATATTTTGTTTTGCCTTAAACTTCCAAGCCCACCCATGAACGTTGAGAACACCCAACTTGGCTTGGAAGAAAAATATCTCAAAACCATAGGAGGATTAGCATGCTTGCAAACAGCCGATAAGATGGATAGACAAACCCTCACTTTTGTTTAGGATCCCCAAAACTGCAAAGAAAAAAAAATTAGAGAAATGGACTTGAGTGCAATGTAGTCCCTGAGATAAAGCCCTAGTAACAACAGTAAGGATTTTTCTATCCCAGGATTCCAACAACTACCACTGCTGCTGAGGTACTGGAGTATCGAGGATACAAATAAGGATACCTACACTTGAGTTGGCTTCACAACCTGAAGGGGTTTCTTTTCTACTGGTTTCAGCACACCACCAGTTTGTCGCTTTAGGGTTAATGCTGAGTCTTTCCTGACCAACGCCCCTTGGCCTGGCTGTGTCGCCTTATTTCCAATATCTCCAAGGGCTCGTCTGTTTGTGGTTGTTGGAAGCATGGATTTGCCAGCCTTCAGCTGTGTGTTTGATGAAACGGTGGAGGACCTGACATCTTTAATAGATGGTCGGCTTGTCTATAATAATTAAATAAATAAAAAGTTTATAATTATGTAGGCCTATGTGAAATATACAAAGAAAAATGAGTTGTAAGATTTCTCAAGCCAATAAGACCATCAGCAATAGGCAAGACAGGTAGCTGTGGACGTAGGTCATTTAAGGTGGAAAAGCCTGATTTAGGACACAATATGATACTGAAGTCGACTTATTCCCAATAATATCTCCAAGGGCCCATCTGTTTGTGGTTGTTGGAAGCATGGATTTGTCAGCCTTCAGCTGTGTGTTTAATGACATGGTGGAAGACCTGACATCTTTAACAGACGGTTCATTTTATATACGCCTCAGATCCAGCCAGTAGAGAGCTTTCTCGAGACATTTCTGGAAAGTGAAGGCGGCTTAAAAGCGAACACAGCTTAAAAATTGCCTCCATGATTTCTTAAAACATCCTTCCTCTACATTCCTTCACCAACTCATTTCAGAGCCCATTTCATACATGAACTGTTTCCCCCAGGTATGGACACAAATTATCTGAAATCAAGAGACCAATCTTACTGGGGCTACGTTGATACTTGTTGCTCGAAGTCGGGTAGACATGGTAAAGCTGATGTAAGTCAAATGCAAAGAAAATCTGAGAATGAGGTGTGATTTCAGCTATCTTGATCGGATGAAATGCAGAACTCTGTTGCAGGACTACCTAGAATAAATAAGCACAAGTTATTAACAATACTTGACTAGTTGACAACTTCCAATCCTACAATCCTGTGCAACAACTACATCTTTGGTAATACAATTACTTTTCTGTTATCATATAATTTTAATAGCTTCATGAGCTTGCAACCATGAAGTTCCACGAACATACGGTGTTGACGATCCATTTGTGGCTGATAATCAGAGCCATGCCCTGTTTATTTCTCCTCTGGACCAGAGCCGTACATATTATAGTGCTTTTATATGAGGCTATTTGTTTGGTATGTTTTTCTTTCTTCTTTTCTCCTTTTGTTTTGTATTGTTTCTATAAGGGCATACTATGTTTTCTTATAGGGGTAATAACATTGTTTGTTGAATTCCATCCATCACTGAACCTTTCAGAACCGAGCGGTCAGCAAGGGCAAAGAGTTGATATGCAATTAACCTGATGGTCCTAACTTAAATTTCTAAAATCTGACTAGACGTCTGGTTCAGATCAGAATAAAGAGAAAAACAATTTAAAATGATGCGGTAGCTATAATTCTTTTAAAGACTAGCTGAAGTAGCTAGCTGAAGACTTGGCAGGAGTATTCTCAATAACTGTCAATTATTAGCCTCAACCTAGATAAAAAAAAAACTTCAAACCTTTTAACATTTGAAAAACAAATGCACTTCCTCTATTTTCTCTATGGAGTGTTACTGAACAGCTAAAAACATATGGTACATGTTTCAAATAGTAAATAAAATGCATGGACGAAAGAAGGACTAGCAAGCTTGTATAGCTTGTCAATCTGAAAGTTTATGACTGCAATTTTTCAATAAGGAGCATGCCGATCTTTATATATAAGTCACTGACCAAAACAGAGTACTTCTAGTACTAGTACTCAATGCTCACTGGCAATGGGTACAACAAAACAGAAAAAATGTCCATCTTTCTCAGCTGTGCAACTGCAAAGAAATTGAGCCATTAATATTGTAGTTTTTTTTTTACCAATAGGCCTACCAATTTAAAATGCTTATGCAATCTTACATACATACAAGTATAGAAAAACAGAAAACAGCTTTTACACCATTTTCTGCTTTTCTATCTGAGTCAGTATGAGTTCTTGCTGAGTCTCTTAATATTCCACTGTTCACAGTGAAGCTATGCTTCCTGGACCTGGGACAATCTTTTGTCTGCAATCAAGAAGAACGTGGAAGCTACCCATCAACTGGGGATATCTAACAGTCTTGACAATGTCTCTGCAGAAGTTTCTCACAGTGTGATGAGAGTGCTAGTTATCTTCTAGAAGAGAGGTAACGCCTAGGAGTTCACTTTCATTTCAAAGGAGCCCCCAACTGCAAGAACAATTGTCTGTCTCCATCACCACTGATTTCAAACAAAAAAGTCAGCAGATGCTTTTTCTGCATTTTTTTTTGCTGTTCCTGGCAATGATTGTTACGCAGAACATTTTCAACATCACAACTGATTATGTCAGAAGTGTTGTCTGTTGAAACTACTCATCCTGTATTCCTGTCATCTGGTACAAAACTTCAGACAGTGTAGTCAATTACTGTCTATTCACTCTACATGGTACTACAAATGGCCAAGATCCCAAGAATCACTTTTAACAAATCAATGGCAACAGTGAGACTAGTCACTAGAAGCAGACTAGAAGACAGTGAGACTGAAGAGTCAGAAGACCAACAATAACACTTTAAAGTTCATAAAACAAACAACATGTCCACTGCAAAATGGATATATCAGCTAGTTTTATTACGTCAGCTGACATATCCATTTTGCAATGTCAAATATGATTCGCAGTCAGTCTGGGCTGAAGCAATATCTAACATACAGGAGTGTTGCATGAAGCTGCCCGTCCCATGGTGCCGCCCACTCCCTAGAAAAGCCACTAAAAGAAGAATTCTTAGAAACTGCAATTTATTAACTCATTTAGATGTTTGTTTATTACTATTTGGCTTGTTTTTAGCCAGATTTGACTCCAATTGGTCATGGTACATGAACCTGCCACCCTGGATCACGAAGCTGCCATCCCAGAAAAATCATGCAAATTCAAAGAAAATAGCAAATTTTGTTATTTGCAATAGGTCAAGGAACCTCTCTGACCAAACAGCAGGCCTCTAGCATTCGTAATGTAGCAAAATGCAAATTTTAGCAAAGTGGGCGGCTTCATGATCACTTGGGTGCCTGTGATCTTTCATGTTTGCCATCTTAGCCCTGAACAATTACAAGTAAACTGAGTTACCAGCAGCAAGTGAAGGTTTTGAGCTTCCTTTCAAGATGCTCCACTAAATTTTATTTCAATTTTTACTATGTTTCCAGAAGTCACTTCCCCAAAATAGGAGTTTAGGGTGGCGGCTTCATGCAACACTCCTGTAGGCTATACTACAATAATACAGTACAAACAACATCCAAAGACGAAGTCGAAGAACTAGTAACAAGCCTTTAATGTGTAATTTGTAGCAGACTGATGCAGGACTGATGAACATTTGAGTACCCTAGAACTGCCTAGAACCCAGCTGTTTCAAACCAGCCATCCAGCCTGTGGCTGATGGCTGAATTCCAAGTGAGTATCAATATTAAGCCATCAAGTGGAATTGAAAGTGAGAAAATTTAGAAAGCAAAGCATATAAATTGTTAACAACAACAAGAAAAAATTGAACATATGGATATGCCCAGATTTAAAAAAAATGAGCCAAAAAGATCAAACAACTGCAACCAACCCAACCAAATCAAGGCTTACCTTCTACTTTCAAATTAAAAACTTTAGTAAGAACGGAGCATTCCAAAGTTAGCGTTTGGCTACGGTCAGCTGCAGTTTTTTAGCAAATCTTGCAGGGTTTTAATTCATTCATTCAAACTCCATTTCATGCTTCCGTATTTAAATCTTGAACTTTTCCCGCTGTTTCACGATGCAAATATCTGCTAACCGTTTTTGAATCAATTTCAGTCTAAGATTATTTTGAGAAAAGTAATTCACCTTGAAGAAACACTTACAAAATTATATATTTTGTTAAGCCACTTAAATTATTTTTAATTAGTATCAGTTTTAAAATAGAGTGAAAGGTCTTCCAGGATCCGACAGCGTTGCAGCATAGAGCTTTTCATTCATGGACGGTGATAGATGGAGAAAAGTATGGGGTAGTTGCCTACCGGCCAAGTGCCATATACCGATCACTTTTCCGTCGGTCTGTCTGTCAGTCTGTCGGTCAGTCCGCTGTTTGCGAGTTAGGGTACTTCCAGATGTGCTAGGACGATGAAACTTGGCAGGCGTATTAGGGACCCGACCAAACTAACTTGGAAATAGTCACTTGCTCGATCCGACCATCGTGGGGGGAGGGAGGGGAGCCGGAATCCGGAATTTAGTGGCATGCATAACTTTCGAACGGGTGATCGGATCTTAATGAAACTTGATATTTGGAAAGACGCCATGCTTCAGATGTCCCATATCAAGTTCGGACCGAATCCGATGTATGTGGGGGGGAGTCAGAGGGGGGAACCGGAAATCATGTTAAACGCTTAGAGTGGAGCGATCGGGATGAAACTTGGTGGGAGGACCAAGCACAACCCCTAGGTACATCATTGACAGAACCGGACCGGATTCGTCCACTGTGGGGGGAGTTGGAGTGGGGTTCCGGAATTCCGGTGATACGGAAATAAGTTACTTCCAGGTGAGCTAGGACAATGAAACTCGGCAGGTAAATCAGGGACGCGACCAGATTAACCTGGAAATAGTCAGCTTCGCGATCCGACCATCGTGGGGGGAGTGGAGGGAGGGGGAATCCGGAATCTTGAGGTATGTACAACTTGCGAACGGGTGATCGGATCATAATGAAACTTGATATGTAGAAAGACAACATGTCTCGGATGTCCCATTTCAAGTCCGGACCGGATCCAATGAAGCTGGGGGGGGGGGGGTCGGAGGGGGGGTCCGGAAACCTTGTGACATGCTTGGAGTGGAGCGATCGGAATGAAACTTGTCGGGAAGAACAAGCACATGCCCTATGTAGATCAGTGACAGAACCGGACCGGATTCGGGCATTGTGGGGGAGTTGGGGTGGGGGGGTCCGGAATTCCGGTGATCGCAAGTTAAGGTACTTCCAGACATGCTAGGACGATGAAACTTGGCTTGAAAATTGAAGACTTGACATGATTGGCTTAGAAATAGTTAGTTCCCAGATCCGACCATCCCTTAAAGTATTAATGCTAACCGCAAAGTGCAAAAAATACTTTTAAGCAAAGTACACATTTTCGTGATCCCTATGAGCCGGTAATCATTTTTGCCTCAAGGGTTTTGCTTACAATAAAGTTCCTTAAAGTACAAACAATACTTTAGAGCAAAATATACATTTTCGTGCTCCTGATGATCATCTTTTTTGCTTCAAGAGTTTTGATTACAGATGATTCTCTCTATAATTTGGAAATAGTCACTTGCCCGATCCGACCATCGTGGGGGGAGCCGGAATCCGGAATTTAGTGACATGAATAATTTTCGAACGGGTGATCGGATCTTAATGAAACTTGATATTTGGAAAGACCTCATGTCTCAGATGTCCCGTTTCGAGTCCGGACCGAATCCGATGAATGTGGGGGGGGGGGGGGGGTCGGAGGGGGGAACCGGAAATCATGATCCGATGAATGTGGGGGGGGTCGGAGGGAGGAACCGAAAATCATGTGACACAGTTAGAATGGAGCGATCGGAACCTCCCGAGCGTCACCGTCGAAAAAGAAGTGCTTGAAAATTTCGCTGATTTTTCCATAAGATGTCAAAATGTTTAAAATAAATTGTTCAAATATATTGTACAACAGCAAATATAACTAAGTGACCATTTATTTTGCACGTAACTGTAGTACCAAACAACCCATCACACTGACAAAGCTACTATCCATTTACATCCTACTACGATCAGAGGCGTTACTAGCCAATATGTTTGGGGGGGGGGCAAGGTATTTACCGACTGGCTGGTTATTTTTACCGACTGTTTTTGCGGATAAAAACGACTATTATTGAGAATAAAACGACTGTGTTGACGAAAAATCGGCTGATTTTAAGAAAAAACAACCATTTTTAAGAAAAACCGACTGTTTTTAAGAAAAATCGATTGTTTTTAAGAATAAACGACTATTTCTAAGAAAAAAATCGACTGTTTTTACTAAAAATAGCAGCGCTTCGCGCCGACTCGGCTCTTTTTTACCGACTGGCCGACCCCCCCCCCCCAGTAGTGACGCCTCTGACTACGATAACTTGAATACAAGCTGAAAAGCTTGCAAGTACCATATGAGCTTGCAGCTCTTGTTTTTTTCAAATCGCGGACGGTCTGACTCGGTCTGAGTGAGTAGAAGCGAGTAGAAGTTCCGAACTACGAAGTAGTCGTAGAACCAATCAGGGTATTTTTTTTCTTTTGTGTCGCAGTTTCAAGAACTCTGTGACCCACACCTTCTTTTTCTTGCGAAGAGTCCTAGACACAGTTGCTGCACACTTTCTTTTTCCAAGTAAATATAACAATAATAAAAGTTCATTGACATTCATGACCAAGTTCAAGACGAGGTTCAAGATTAAACTCTATACTGGCAGAACTTAAAGTTCACACCAGGAGCGTATTCCACCCTTCTAACCTGTTTTCGGCAAAATATTGTGCCGCCGGTCAATCACGCCACAGAGATCGTAGCTACGACACTTACCATGCTCCCGAGCATGGTAAACAAATAGTTACTATTTCGAGAAGGTTGGAACGGTCAGCGTAGTAACCTTTGACGAGGTTGGAACGAAAATAGTAACTAATGGTTACTATCGCTAGAAGGGTGGAACGTGGAACACGCTCTGTATGTTCTGTACTCTGTACCTCCCATTTGGCTTGTCCACGATCTGATTATATAATAAAAGACTTTTCTTAGGTATCCCATCTGCGTATCTTTTACCATCCAGCCACAACTTTCAATCACTCTTCCCTTTTCTTCAAGCTCAACCATTCGTCTTTCCCCCTTTCCTTTCCCCATGTTTACTGTGTCTCTCAAATATGTTGCCTCTATGATATCCTTCCAGATTTCGGAATACTCATGGAGCGTGTTCCACCCAACTTATCGAAGTCACGGATTTTGGCTTCTTGGCGTTGGCTGGAACGATTTTTTCCATTTTCGGCAAAATATCGTGCCACGGGCTAATCGGGTCAGTCAAGTCGCAAGAGATCGTAGTTACCACGCCTAACTACGCTCCCGAGCGTGGTAAGCAAATAGTTACCATTTCGAAAAGGCTGGGACGGTCAGCGTAGTAACTTTTCACCAGGTTGGAACAAAAATAGGAACTAATGGTTACTATTGTTAGAAGGGTGGAACACGCAGGGGGGTCGCAAGGGGGGGGGGACAATTTTACTAATATTGTGAGGTATTTTTTTGATATCACAACTATTCGGTATATTTACGGGGATTCGGTAGTTATACAAAATCCAAAATAGGTCATCGGTACAAACCTATTGGGTATAATCATCGGGATTCGGTATAATTGCCAGGATTCGGTAGTTATGACAAATTCGGTGAGCAAATTTACTGAAATTATTTGGTAATTTTTCGATGCCAGAACTATTCGGTATATTTATGGAGGTTCGGTAGTTGCAAAGAATACCGAATAGGCTATCGGTCCAAAATTATTCGGCATCATGATTGGGATTCGGTAATTTATTCGGTAGTTACAATGAATCTCGACTCTGGTTCCAGTCTCGACGAAATTATACCGAATACGAATATTATTCGGTAGTTTTTCGACACCAAAACTATTCGGTATAATAACCGGAACCGGGACTCGGCAGTTACACAAAATCCCGAATAGGCTATCGGTCTAAGTTTATTCGGTATAATAACTGGGATTTGGTAATTTATTCAGTGTAATTGCCAGGATTTGGAACGGATTTGGATTGGAACGAGTGAAGCACTGGTCGCAGACAAAAGGACTGATCTTTGATTTCATCGTAGTCCTTACTTTTATTTTGGATCCCCAAAACACGCTCTAATCATAAATGTTTCCTAATATTCTGTATTTTGTGGAAGGGCGCATCATTTAATCCACGGTAAAATATAGAATTTGTAGGAGAAGCAGTTACATTTTAACCTTAAAAACAAATTTTATTTAGAAAATTTGAAACAAATAGGATTGAGAAAATACTGACAATATATTTTCCAAGTGGGCTTCATAAAAAACGACTCCTAGGAGCTGGATAATCATCTTTCATGCTGCCCTTTAGTATTACTCTTTGTACGTATTATTTCTGTTGAATACTTCAAAATAATATAAAGCTTAAATTCTCAGTTTCTAGGATTCGGTAAAAATCCTAGACAAATTTTGTCTCTGCACCCCCCCCCCCCAACAAAAATGCACTTGCGATGCCCCTTGGAACACGTCTTGGTGATTAAATCTTCGCGCCGACAAAGAATCGCCGTGTGCCTAGCGAAGAACCAGAAACGTCACCACAACAAACGGTGCTGATTGGCCTACACAGGATTTGAGTCAATTCTGAGGGTGTCTTCAGTGACGTTTCCTTCTTCCCTATGATCACCGGCGTATTTCGGACTTCGTCATATAAGGCGTATTCTCGCCGTTCCCCGAGGACTCCTCGGGGAATCGAAGGGAACGGCGAGAATACAGGGACTCACTCCACGCGGAGAACAGCGAGAACACGGGGAATGCTTCCAGAACGAATTTTGTTCTTAAAACAAATATGCTGTTAACAAAATTAGTCTGGATCTCCTTTATTTTTGGTTTTGTTTATTCTGATCATTTTTAATTAATTTTACATTGCACCAACGTCAGCAAAAATTGATTCCCCTCCGAATCTGAAAGGGAGTCCTTTTTGATGATGGTGATGATAATCGGAGCATTCCCCGTCCGTGGGGACTCGCGAGAATACGGGGAGTGAGTCCCCGGGACAAACAAAAACGCGGGGACTCCTCAAGTGGAGTCCTCGGGGAACGGCGAGAATACGCCTATAGAGTATCTAGGGGGAACAAACATGTCGTTGTTTTTAGCCTGGCTTCACCTCTCAGATCCACCTCGACGAAAACGGACATATAGTATTCGGAAGCAAATTTCCGTCTTATGCCTTGAACACACGGTCAGGGTCGGGTGCTCCCCTTCTGGAATTCCTGCCCGGTTCGGCACCATCATCACTTCCATACGGAAAAGTTGAGATTTGTTCAACTTGATTATGAAAGTGCAGGAAATCCTGATCATGTGTTCGCACTATCCTGCAAAGAAGTTCCTAAACAGGGAAGGCTAAGAAAAGACGTGTCACAGCACAGTGTGTGTTCCAGCCCCCTAGCAGTAGTTATTACAGTGACAGAAGTTTGATAACATGTAATATATGGATGCGCATCCTTGTGTTAGATATTGTGACAAATTCCGATACGATGTTACGATCCCTTTGAAGTGTTATCTTCGTTTCGCGAAACGTAACGTTTGAAAGGGTAACGTAACGTTTCACGAAATCAGGCCGGAAAATCCTGATCGTGTGTTCACACTTTTAAGCTACGTGCATCCACAGTCCGATAAGATTTCGCTTGCGAAATTTGCGTCACTATGGGGAAACCTGCCTGCGAAGCGTTAAAACTTCGGAGCGACGGCGGAAATTCACATCCGACTGCGAAAACCGGACTGTGCATGCACGTACCTTTTGTCGCCCACAGAGGCGTTACTAGCCAAAATGTTTGCGGGGGGGGAGGGGGTTAAGATATTCACCGACTGGCTCGTCAATTACCGACTACTGTTGCTGAAAAATAACTGTTTTTATGAAAAATCGACTGTTTCCAAGAAAAAAATCGACTGATTTGCGAAAAATCGCGGAGATTCGCGCCCCCTCGGACATTTTTTTTTTTACCCTAGCAGACAACATTGGGGGGGGGGCGTCCCCCCATACGTGACACCCCTGGTCACCCAATAGATCGGCATTGAAAATCTAACTCGTGCCGAACGACACATGTAACTAAACTGGCATTTTACTTTATTCGACAAAACAACGAAAATATTTTAGCGACACCACTCTTTTTCGCTCGGCGTGGCTGTACAATCAATGCTCCAACAGCTTAGAAAAAGACAACACGGTCGGCTATTCGGGAAGTAAAATAATGTATCCAAGCCATTTTGCTAAATAAAAAAATCATTTGCATCAGGTAGAAACAATCACGATTTCAGAAACAGAAACTCAGGACCTAAGTACATCTCAGGGTGCAGTGATCTAATTTCAGCTCCTCGCATAGCTGCCAGGAAACACTCGAAAACCTTCAATGCAATGGCTTCATACCGCAAGCCACTCCTCACCACTTTCGTGATCGGAGAGTTTAGCTCCCTTGAAGGCAGCTGGAAACTTCCAGTTTTGAGAATTTGCCAATTCCACGAATGCCTCTGCTCAGATAAAAAAAAAGCCCGACAAACATGAAAAGGATAAAAATCCATTTCAGGTCCCTCTTTATTTTTTAAGTCCTGCACCGGTCATAAGTTTGTTAACATTTGACACATACCCGATGAAACATTATTTGACTGTGTAGTAGTTGCATGGAATGGTATGTATTCATATGGAGTATGGAATACTTTGATAAACATGCCTCCAACTGGGTTAATCTTATTTAGTAGTGTCCGATAGCATCCAGTTTGCTAGTAGTAGCAACAGTTACTACTGTATGATACTTTTTCGTACTACTCCATACGACTAATTCTACCATATTTTTCATCGGGTAGTTGCGCAGACTTGTGTTAAGGTCTACGTTGGATGACCACGATACTTCTACTGCAACCCTTTAAAGTGTTATCTTTTCTGGACCATTACACTTGACGGGTATCACAGAAAATCCTCGCCATCCAACATAACATTTTCATTTGCCAATCGAACATAACACATGTGTTTAACGTTATCAAAATTTCAACAGTGCGATTGCAATATTCTTGGCGCATAATTCCTGACAATTTCTACCGGTCCAACAAGAAATTCAGTTAGTAACTACACTCAGGCACGACGTCCGAGCTTAGCAGACGTTAGATATACTTTCCAACTCCTTTACAAATGGATCCTACACCTCGGAGCGTGTTCCAGCCTCCTTACCGTAGTTACTATGCATGGCGTCACGGATTCTGGCTTCTTGGCGTCAGGGCTGGAACGAATTTTCTACTTTCGGCAAAATATCGTGCCATCGACTAATCGGGCCAATCACGTCACAGAGATCGGTAGTTACCGCGCTTACTAGGCTCCCGTGCGTGGTAAGCAAAAAGTAACTATTAGTTACTATTTCGAGAAGGTTGGAACGGTCAGCGTAGTAGCTTTTCACGAGGTTGGAACGAAAATAATAAGTAATAGTTACTATTGTTAGGAGGCTGGAACACGCTCTCGGTCACGGAGACTGTGGCAGCTGCGTTTGCGTCTTCAAGCAAACGAAAGAATGCTCCACTGCCCCGAAAGAGTCGCATTCGCCTACTGGTTGCTAATAAGCAACACTTCAGTAAAAGCTACACCAGAGCAAAATAACACTAGGAAGAAGCGCCAAGACTGAAAAAAGTGACACACACTCGAATAGCAGTGACACTAGCACCACTAGCGATAGAGAACGTCCCCACTGAAACTCAATCAGTCGTGCACCAGCGTTGGCTCCAATAACTTCATAAACTGAACACAGCAAAAGAAAAGACAACCTCCTCTGTTTCCACGGTGTATGCAGACCGCATCTTACTTTACCAGTAATTTCTAAACCCGCGAGTTTGCATGGAAGCATAGGTCTTGGCGCTACTCCCTGGTGTTACTTTGCTCTGAGTTACAATTGTTTCGACACTTTCCCGCGTCCGTACCAGGCTTACTTGATCGTGTCTGCGCAAATGGCCGCCCGACTACAGATAAAAGCTATGATCGGCAAAACGAGTGCATTTTTGGATTGCTAGAGGCGACGCTGATGCGAAGTTATTGGAATACTGAACTGTTTAGAACTTGTAGCTCTATCCAGTTTTCTGCAAAAAACACTAATTTTCTGACGGGTATCCATAAGGTTCAATCACCGCTGGTCCAACAGTTTTCCGCGATCTTCTTACACCTCACTCAAATTTTCCCTACCCACGTAGATACTCTTATGGGACTGCGTTACAGCCAACTTCATAGAGTAGGCCTATATACGTCACTCACGAACTGCGGGTAGCGCTATAAGAGGTACCTATGCGAAGGCGGACCCCGAGTGGGGTTGATCAAAATACAATACTGGTGCATAGGGAGTAATACGCCCTAGGAACCGCGAGCTGTGATCGCCAAATCATGGGCCCATAGCATCAGGCAACACTCCTGTATTCGTTTCCTGTGTGCTCTTACGGACATCTGCATAAGAAATGTTCATCCAACAAAAAACAGTAGTAAAAAGGCCTATCTGAGCGAAGGGCATTTATCAATGTACAATGTCCCGTTCAAACTAATCAACTTCTATTACAAGTACAGATTTACCCGTTCACATTCTTTTCAGACACAGTGCCTTGAAAAAACAATTTCGAATACGATTAGTTACAGACTCTAGGAAATTGACTAACCCGTATTATCAATTTCCTTTCTATCCGTAACGTAACATGTCGAATGCTCATGATAAGAAGGTGGACGATTAAATCTACGATTACAAACCCCTTCGATCCAATTCACTTATAACTCGCTAAATCAAATTTTAAATTTCAGTCCCATCACAAATAATCACACGCTAAGTTTGATTTAACTCCCGTATTTCACAAATCCGGTCAAAGTTAGTCGCCACACTGTAACACGGGATACCTCACTTCCCACACACATGGCACTACATTAATCAGACTCTTACACCGTCTTCTCTTTGGGTAATACCCAGTAGGGCTCTACTCATCACGACTTCATCAAAACGTGTGTCTTTTTTTCGGGTAACACCCAGTCGAGCTATCGTCATCAGAACTACATCAAAACATGCGTCTGAGAGCGCGATTTCCAGACTGACGTTAAGCGGAATTCTTTAGGGATATGGATTTTTCTGTTTTCAATAGCGAGAATATGCCTACTCATTCATACACAAATCTCACTTTTTGGAGACACAGCTAAGGTTGGGGGATGCCCCCCTCCACCTCCCAAAGGGCACAGTACTTCAGTCTGAGAAGTACAGTTACCCTCTGGAAGAGCACAACTTCTCAACAAATCTTCTGAAGGAAATTTCACTCGCTTCAATAGATTTGGAGGGGGGAGGGATGCAGCCGTGCGCTGTACCAAACAGTCTGAAGCACTGTGCCCTTCCTGGGGACCATCCCCCGACGTCGGAGCACTTTCTCCAAAAGAGGGGGACTTGCACATGACTGAACTTGCTGGGTATTCGACAGGGTACAAAAGCGTGACTTGCCTGCGCCGGGTTTGCTACAAATAAGTACACTAATATTCTGTAGTAAAACATTATGCTCTGATGTAAAACCACTGTAAAACACGGTACAGACGGTCCTTTCACAGCGTATCCTCAAGAACGCTGAAACCGAAGCAGGTCTGTATCAAATAGAGTTTATGTTTTCATTCTTGCGTAGCTTTATCAGATACACGGCTTTTCAATGGAGGATTGCAAAGTATCAGACGATCATCAGTCGAACCCAGTGAGCTGAGTGACATTCTCGAAGCGCCACGACAAACGCGTCAATCTGATGCCGTATGTAAAAAATGATCAAAACTGCGATCTTGTATATATACATCCACTATGAACAGAAATCGAGCTATCGTCAATCCAAGTCTAGATTGTCCTCGGAGCGAGGTCTAGTCTGTGAGCGCGTAACACGGCGACTCGCCGAGGAATCACGTGACTGGCTGCCGGACTCTGATTGGCTTCCGCTGGTGCTAGGCTGGCTTCGGGGCTCAGAGCTGCGACCGCTGGCTAAGCCCGACAAGGTCCTGCGGGTAAAAAAAATAATGGACGTTAGCAAATAGAACCAAGCTTATCTGTAAAATTTTGCACACTACATGATGGAATAAAGAAACCGGATGGGGCACATGACAAAATAGATAACGGTTGAACTAAAACCAACAAACTCCTCCCTCTAACCATTAAACAAAAAAATTATCCGAGCAAAGACCAAAAGACCAAAAATTATCCGAGCAAAGACTTGGTACAAAAATGTAGGCTACCTTAAAAAACTATGGGGATCTTTACAGACAACCTATAGTTTATTGGAGCTACCATCAACGTTAATGCATTTACTAAGACTGACCTTTGTTCAACACTGACTTAAAAAAAAAAACGGGGTCTAAAAAAAATTTGTTCTTGCTTAAAACGAACTACTCTACTTCTACCGTGATACCAGCAACATTTTCTTCCACAGAAGTGCCATTGATACCGAAAAAAAAACGCACATACATTCACTTCCTTCGGGTTGTTACTCGCATGCGACTAACCCAAAGTGGTGACATAATGCGGTTCGGCAATGCCATGATTCTTAATTTCCTTCCGTGAGAATGAATCATCACTGAACAATTATCTGTGATTTTCCAACATCACCATGTAAGAAGTCGATCCTTGCAAATACTTCCAACGTCTGAAGTTTTCAACTCCTCGGTCATTACTCAGTCTATAGCAGAAAAGGTTAGACCAAGTCATAAAAATGTAACACATAGATATAATAGGAAACATTTTAAGAGGCAATTCGCTACTCACCCGAACAAACTTTGCAAAAACCCTCCTCCAGACTGCCTCCTTCCTCTAGAGGTATCACTGCTTCCTCCTCGACTACTTCCTGGATCACTTGAACTACTACTGGCTGAAGTTCCTGGCTGACCCTCTCCTTCAGTACTAGCTCCATCTGTGGTCGAGTCGACGAAAGACTTTCGGCAAACTGGACACGTCCCATGGAGTTCAAGCCATGGCACTATACAGTCATTGTGGAATAGATGCTCACACCCAAGTTGCCGGACGGATTCGGCAAGTGTGTAGTCGTCCCAGCAAACGGCACACTGGAGGCTTTCACCTGTTGAGAATAATATAGTTTAGCCATGTCAGAACCATAAAATTCTCCATGGTCGTGTTCCACTCTATTTACCGTAGTAGCTACGCATGGCGCCACGCCTTTTTTTTTTATTGATTTTGCTTTTCTTCTTGGCGTCAAGGCTGGGGCACATTTTTCTATTTTCGGCAAAATATCGCGCCACACGCTAATCGCACCAATCGCGTCATAGAGATCGCAGTTACCACGCTCGTAGCGTGGTGAGCAAATAGTTACAATTGTAAAAAGCGTGGACACGCTCAATATTCCAGTTCAGAATCACCATGCGGAGTTCTTATTAGTCGCCCAATGGTCAACACCATCATTAACGAGCGTGTTCCACCCTTCCAACAAGTAACTATTAGTTACTATTTTCGTTCCAACCTCGTGAAAAGTTACTACGCTGGCCGTTCCAACCTTCCTGAAATAGTAACTAACAGTGACTATATACTTACCACGCAACTACAGTCTCTGTGACGTGATTGGCCCGATTAGCCTGTGGCACGATATTTTGCTGAAAACAGAAAAATGCGTTCCAGCCTTGACGCCAAGAAGCCAGGATCTGTGACCGCATGCTTAGTAACTACGGCGAGTAGGGTGGAACACGCTCAATGATTACCAAATTCTGTTAGGATGTGTGTTTAATTTAATTTCCTTCAGCGGAAAAAAGGAGCGAACACTCCGACGAAGAGAGTTTTGCACGAAGTGAAAGCTTCTATTTTCTGTTCATTAACTTACGGATCTACTGAATCATATTTGTGTGATGGATGCTGATTATGAGGCGAGGGCAGACGGACAAACTTCACAAAGTCACAGGTATTCGATACGTTCGAAGATCATCACAATCTCACTAGCATTTCATAATATATCTTTGCCAGTGGGCCTAAGAACGCGGGTCCTACGCTGTCGATAATACCGCGATTACGTGGCAAAACAACGCCTTTTGCATTATGTTACACATACATCCAGAGACATCCCTATCAACTGCCTGCAAAAAAAGGAAGCAAAGAAAGGGGGACACTGATTTTTCAGCGGAAAAATCTACTATCTTTGAGATATCTTTTTTTCCCTATTACGGAGGCCGATCTTAATTCGGGTAGCCTTCGGCCTGGCTTTACCTTACAAATCTGCCAGGGAACCACGCTGCACGAAATTAGGGTGCACCTTACACTTTCGGGCTTCACATAACATCTTATGCGGGATTCTGGAATGAATGTCAACCGCACATTTTTTACTGAACGCTCTTATCCCAATTACACCTTATTATATATTATCGCCCGAAGAAAAGCAAGGGCGATAATGATTATAACACTAGTATAATGTGCAGAACAATGATACCTCCTGGCGGAAATTCGGTAAAAAAGCAACTGTTTTATTTCAATCTTTTTTTAAAAATTAATGCTAACGTTGCTAGTAACTAGTAACGCAAAATAGTAAGGGATAGTAGGATGTTGTTTCAGGAAATATATTTCCATTGTCATTATCAACTATCTTTAACCTTCGCATGGTTGTCGCTAAAGGGTTGGCTGAGCAGCGTCTTTTTCTGTATTTCTGATTACTGAAATGGCAACACTAGCTTACTGTTGAAATGTGAAAACGACTACTGTTGTGTCCCAGGCATATAAAAGTCTTTCATTTGTGGCGAAGTAGATGCCATCTAGCGGCGGAATTCTTAGGATAGATAGAATTGATAAAGCTCAAACCGGTGTTGCCGCTGGTTGCAGAATTCTGCAATGTGTCATACTTTTTCGTTTCTTCGACAGAGTGAGCAAGAACTCTGCGACTGGTTCCTTAGCAGTAAATGCAAAAATTAAGTATAAAAGTTAAGGCGTAATTGTGAAGATGATATAGCGAGATTTCTTGTTAATAGTTTGTGAAAAAGACGTACTTTCGTAGGTGCCAAAATATCATTGTTTTTTTCTGACCAAAAGTCACAGGTTCCATCAGAAAAAGTGGCAACACTGGATATTGATGGACTGTTTTTCAGAGAAAAATTAAGAATAATGCTGTTGGAATTGCTCAATAGCTGCCTTCTGGAGACTAGAGGAAAACAAGTTAGAGTAAGTTGGAAGTAATGTTGTTTCAGTTGACAAGTTCCATTTCCAGTGGGAATGTGACTGTAACGTATAACCCAGGTTGGCTGGCTAGGAAAGCAACATTTTTTTTTTCAGTTTTTAAGACTTTTCTACAACGTTTTCCAACATTTTTGTTTACTGTATTATTTTTTAGTGTTTTTTTTGTTTTTCCTCCTGAAAGTGATGTCTTTTATTAATTTTTTTGGAGAGCGGCTCGGTTTTTACCGCCCGGCTCAGTTTTTACCGCACGGCTGGCTCTTGTAACATCAGGGCAATACCAGAAAATTTTGGCCCTGGGTAGGATAGGACTGATATCATGGGAGTGCATGGTGTGCTGGTGTTATTTTACTGTACTGCCTTTACCGGACGCGAGCGATTATGAAAAGGGACCCGACGTACGAATCCGAACTCAAATCCGAAATCGAATCCCTCTCGAATCCGACCGGTAAACCCCGGCTTTTCGATACTTACTAACGTGCTTTTCGGTGATCTCAACAGATGGCAGGTTCTTTATCCGGTCCTTTGGCATAGGAGGTGGGCCCATACCGTCCATCTGATTTAGAAGTTGTGTGATAACCGTATCCAACCCTCCAAGGCCCCATGCATAGTCACCAGGATTTCCAAACAAGAACCTGAAATGATGAATAATCAGCTTAGTCCGGCAGAGTATGGTTTGGGTTTCCCAAAACATAGTGCTAGGACAACTATGAGGTTAAGTTCGGAGATGGGCCCTGTAGCCAGTTGGGGTTGGGAGGGGGTTTCAAATTAAGGCACGAACATCTTTTTTTTAAGACTAATGAAACAGTCGATTTACGTATATGCAGACATGCTGAATCCACATTTAAAATCGATTATCTCACCTGACAAGTAATTCGCTTGGAATCCGGGAAAAAACAGAAATTTCTGAGAAGTAAAGTTTTTCTTGAAGTCAGTTTTGTCTGAGAATTGAAATAGGGGCATGAAGACACACCGGATCTATATCATCATTTTATTTTCCCGCCGGACCGGCACATAAAGTCGGTTAGAGTGTCGATACTGGACTACGTTAATAATAATAATAACGTTTATTTCCTGAATAGCTCATATAATTACTCGCTAGCATCGGATCATCACACAATTATTAACACGGCTAAAACTTAATAATCACTTCTCAATAATTGAAAGACATGTCGTTGTAAGTTGACATGTCGAATCTACCTATCTGCTTTGCATCCTGCTGGGTTGATGCTAGGGAACGGGTCCGGATAGAACCGGACATTCAGCAGACCTTTAGTTCTGTCAACATTGGGTGTTCGGGGTTTCCGTCCAGAGGTAAGAAGATATTCAAAATCGATTTTCGCGTTTCCTACCAAGTCGATAGTTCGACATTGCGAAAAAGTCGAAGAGGCTCATTAACTATTCCTCTTTGGGACAGAACCTTTGGTTCTGTTTTCTAGCACGGTGATCTGGACATTCTTTTCGCAAAAAAATATGTAGGTCTTGTGTAGGTCTACCACAGGGTATATAAACATAGGTTACAAAGTCATAGGTTACAAAGGCTGTTTTAAGCCTCGCTCGCCCCCCACCCCCCTTGGAGAAACACGGATAACTTGCATACCCAGTATTCCTGACCAATGAGCTCGTCTGAAGCAATAAGCGGAAGCCTTGTCCGCCTCGTAACTAGCCAAACATGGAACATCACAAAATCAGCGTAGTGCCGTTGGGGTGAGTAACACTGACATGGGATGTTACAAACCTTTGAAATGTGAGTGAACGGAACGATCAAAGGACGTAGAGTGAGACAGTAGTCATAATAATGATAATAGTATAATGCAAAGATAGGCCATTGGCCTGTATAGTGTGCGCCTAAAACACTTTCCGTAAAAAAAAAAATTCAGTGTGCAGGTTGTCCAGGGAAGTTTTGAAGGCGTTGACAGAGTCACTCAAAACTACTTCAGACGGGGGGGGGGGGGGGAGGGTCAGCAGTATGTTTTGGAAAGACCATCTACCAATGTCTTTGAAAAATCGCCAGCCAGCAAGCTTGACAACGTGTCCGCACAGACCGTTCTTGACAAGTGTAACTCAAGACCCTTTCAGGTACCGATGGCTCTGCCTGCTCTCCAATTTCGAACTAAAGCTCACTGGAGCGACAAGGGGTAGGCTTGGTATTTCTCACGATGCAGAATTTCACGCGAGAGACCAAGAGAATACGACTTACATTGGCGCACCCTGTCCCCCTTCCTCCAAATTATCAAAGTTCATCCCTCCTGTCAGATTACTGACGAACTCCTGGATTATGGCTTCAATGGGGGTGATCTGCTGGTTCAATCCACGGTCAGAACTTGTCCTGAAAACAAAAATGTTTTAACAAATTGAAAAAAAAAAATCTGACAAAGTATGTAACGGCCGCACTTATAGCAGAACAGTCACAACATATCTAGCAAGGTCATCGGTCCAAATGGGATATTCTCTTAGCTCACGGTACAAATGGCATATTTCAAGCTCCATCTCTTTTCCTCAGAGAAACAGTTACCAAATGCCGCTAGTCCTGTGCCTTACACTGTTAGAGGTCTGATAACAGATAACACATGTTTGCCCATCTTTGTGTTAGATGTTATGTTGGATGCCAAGGATATTTCTGTTATTTCTTTTTATAAAGCACAAATACAACTAGAAATTACCGTATCACAATGAGATGGCTCAGAAATATCGTTTTTCGAAAATATACCAAGTGAATTTTCACGTGAAATTTGCGATTTTCTTGTTAGTGCTTGTCGATCATATTAGCCATATCAGCCTTCTCGCTCTCCGGCGCGGCGGCTGGATGCAAAATATTATAAAACTGAACGCGCCGTGGTTAAAATGTGCGAAAATCAAGTAAACAAAAGAATTCCAAAACAGAAGATAGAACCGATGGTCTGCCATGTCTTCCAAAATGAAAACAACACTTTAAAGCTTCCCATGTTCTTATGTATTAAAGAGTTGTCGCCGGGTCTTGAAGCTTTCGGCGCAAACTGGCAAAAAGCGCTAAAAGTCGAAGGTACAAAATGAAACAAGACCAAAGGTTCCGATGGGATCCCAAAATTTAAATATCTGATCCAGACATCTGATCCAGGTTTTTTCTTCGCCAGACTCCTTGAACATTTTTACCGATTTTTACTCTTAAAATTTAGAAACAGATTAATGCCAAACAGCTAATCATCAAGAAAACCAAGTTCAGATATGGATTCAGCATGTGTATGCCTTACTTCTGCGAATTTTCCGGTTTCGGCGAAATTTCCGAACTACTTATCCGGCGAAAAAATAAAGCTCAAAAACGAATTCAGCGTACCTCCTTATCCCTATATCCAACATCTAATCAGCTTCAAATAAAAATTTAACTTATAACAAATTTTCCGGTTTCAGCCGGATTCCGGGCGAACTATATGTCCGGCTAAAAAATGATTGTCATATACAGATTCAGCATCTCTTCTTACCCCTAAATCGGACATCTAATCAACTTCGAATAAAACTTTTACTTTTAAAGGACACCTGAACGATCCTACCATACTTCCATGAACCCCTCAGATCGTCCTTCACAGTACCGGTACAGAGAAGACGAATTTTTTCGCTCCGAGATTTCGGCGCTATCCACTCTTGAAGTTCCAAGTCTCCCTATGGCGATTCGTTACGACCTCCCAAGACAAATTTAGCGCCAATATTTAAACTGTCATTGTCGCATGGATAAACGTACGTTGATAACGCATGGATGGATAAACAGCGCATGGATGGATAAACGCATGGACTGTTACGGCGTGGACTGTTACAACATGAACTGTTACGCATGGACTGTTACAACTGTTACGGCGAGTGTTACGATCAAGACAAGTCGGAAAAAAGGCTGAAAATTATAGCACGGTGAAACTTCATCCGATTTTAGTCCGGTTTTCGAGAGATAAATGGTAAGCAGTATGTAAAAGTGGCAATTCAGGGTGTTAGACTTCATTCAGATGACCTTTAACAAACTTTCCGGTTTTGTCCGGATTCTGGGCGAACTACTTGTCCGGCGAGAAAACAGTTTTCATATTCATGTTCAGCAGGCTTTCTTACCCCTACATCGAACGTCTAATCAACTTCAAATAAAACTTTTACTTTTAACAAACTTTCCGGTTTTGGCCGGATTCCGGGCGAACTACTTGTCCGGCGAGAAAATGGTTTTAATATTCGTGTTCAGGATGCCTTCTTACCCCTAAATCGAACATCTAATCAACTTCAAATAGAACTTCTACTTTTAACAAACTTTCCGGTTTTGGCCGGATTCGGGGCGAACTACTTGTCCGGCGAGAAAATGGTTTTCATATTCGTGCTCAGCATGTCTTCTTACCCCATAATCGACTATCACATTAGCTGTTTAAGAATATTTTGCTTGCCCCTTAATTTGAACCCCCTCCCCCACCCCTAAATGTAGGGCTACAGAGCCCATCTACGAACTCGACCTTACTCTTGACCCAAAGAATCCTCGTACCAAGTTTCATCGAAATATCTCATTCCCTTCGAGAGTTATCGTGCTCACAGACGGACGGACGGACAGACGGACAACTTTTGCGATGTCATAGGTATCCCTCCAATTACGTTTTGGGATCCCAAAAATGGCGAAAGCGGGAATTCAGAAGCTTATACCATAAGGGAGCTAGGGATGTTACAAAAATGTAGAGGAGTCCTTGAAGTGTTAAGTTTCGGGTGAGAACTTTTGCTCTGTAAACAGGCCTAATAGCTTTACCATCACGATGGTCAGGGCAGGGGGGGGGGGGGTAAAATCTCTGGATAACAAGAGTGCTAAAGTACGGCCCGTGTAAGACACGTTTGCAGGAAATAACATTCGAACAGTGTAGAAGATAAAGTTGACTAGGGTTAAAGAGGAAGATCCCTACCTTCTTCGTGTCACCCTTGGCTGCTGGGATGCCATATGACGTCTCCTTCTAGCCTGACCATCTTGCCTCTCATATGGTCCCTTAAAAGAAAATAATGGTTCTCAAGGAAATTCAGAAAGGAGTGATTACAGAAATGGTAAATTTTCCGTTTGTTAATCTAATTTTGTATATTTGCCCTTGGGACTGGACCCCGTTAATCTAATTCTGTAAGTTTGCAATCAGGGATGAGACTTATTTCTTCTCTCCCAAGAGGGAAATCTACGGCATGTTAAAAGGCACAGTCAGTGATTACTAACAGCTACCTTCCTAAGAATTGTTGGCTAATGACCGACAAGCAGATAGACGTAAAACTGACGATACTTCTAGTGCAGAATGGTCCTGTATGTTGAGATTTCATCCGGATTTCAGACATTTAAAATTACCACCAAGAAACAGGCAAAGCGGCGTTTCGCGAGTTTCAACTTTTGGGTCAAGGTGTTTCGCATACTTCTGTTTCCGTAAAAAGCAATCACAGAACTGTGTGGAAACAACGATGCCCTCGACGACACAGTGGAAACAAGCCTACAGTTACCTCGGGAAGGCACATCACGTTTCGTTACCTCTACAAATAGCTATATCGCTGTGAAGCCGCGCAGAAGAAACTTTCAAAGTCGAAGCTGATTGGCTCTCCTGATGCGCTCCAGAGCGGGACAGCGCGCCTCCTGCACTATTTGCTCTGCAATGAGCAACGGCAAAGACGGAAGTAGACGGGTATCGGCTCAGGGCTAGAGCAAGTAGCTCCAGCTCCACTCAGTTTTTTCGGGGTATCCATAGTCGCTGCATGGGACCAAAGACAGAGGTTCTATCTGATTATTTGTTCTTGCTTAAAACACATGCGGCCGCTCTTACTTGACAACAAATAACGCTTCAACTGACCATAATTTGAAACATCTGAAACTACTAAAAGATTCAGCATTAACCGCTTCAATGGTAAGGCTATTCGACGGCCAACAATTTTGTCTGCAAAACTTCACTTGTAGGCTACACATCCTTGTGGACAAGATGTAGGCCTATATACTGGGATACTTACTCCAAACATTCCTAGAAACAGGGGTTCATCAACATCTGATTGTGGTGGGCTTGGCATTGCTTCTTCTAGTTCCTCAATGAAACCATTCAAACACTGAGGGCACTTGAAATCCTAGAAACCACAAAAGTCAGGTTATTAGGTGGACAACTCTGTCTACGGTTACTCCACTATATTCCCCTAACATCTGTTGTATTTTCAGAGAAATCTCTGCATCAGTAAACTGTTTTAGTGAACTGAAAAACAAAAGTGCATCTCGACAGGGAGTTGAAGGTATCTTCTTCACCTTACTGGGTCGGCACTCACCATCTGAACTATCAAGGGGCTTGTGAAGGCTGCTAAATATCCACTACAGTCAAAAAGGTTTCTTGGCAAATATCAGTCCCATAATCCCTTGACATAAACCGAGGAGGGGTTTGGGCATAAACATGCGTGATTTCCGTATCTATATGATTGATTTTTAAGTGTATTGATACAAATTTTGTAAATCTTTTTTTTTTTATCACAATAATCACAAATTTTGTTGTGCAAACACGGAAGTCAATTTGTAAAATAGACTTTCTATCTATCACGCCAAAGTTCCATAGACTACTCATCACGTTTTGATTGCTTTCTTCCTGCCGAACTTACGACTTATGACTTTGTGGGTTCTCCCTCTCCTTTTTCCCCAAAAAAAATATTTTCTCTAACGATATTTCATCAAGGTTTCTTGACAGGCTGTTGCTAGAAGAAACAGGCTGTAACAAAATAAATGAAGTTTCTGTCAACTAGAAATACTGAATTACATTTTGGACATAGTGCTGGACCGCTGGTTTTACTGACGACTGAATTGTTCACATGGGAGTTTTTTTTCTGCATTTTGGTGTACTTTGGTTTCATAGAAAATAAGGGCCTGGATATGAATTTCTTTCCAATGATTATACTATCCCAAATTTCTAGTGCGGTAGTGAATACTGGTCTGTATCTTGGTTTATCCCTGTATATTCTGTCTATATCTCAACAGCTTCTCGTGTAGTTTAATGGAGTTATCTGCATGTTCCAAGAATTCAGGCTTTTTCACCCACAGCAACTTTTCACAAGTAACTTCCCAAATATTTGTAGTTGCTATTAACTTTATTTATTTTACTTCATGTTCCTTTCTTCTAGACACAGCCCGATGAGGACCTTTGCCAAGAAGAGCTGACCATTTAACACCATTTTGGTATATGATTTGCAGTCAGCCAGCAAGTAAGTTAGATGAGAAAATATGAATATGAACATGAAGTGAATAGTCCAATAGACATATTGCTGCCATTGGCTCCTGACTTTTCCTCCTTAGTATCAATAAATTTTTGTAGTAATTTTTGTTGTTCAGGTGCTTTTTTTTACATCTAAATTTACATTGAATATTAAGAAATAATATAAAATAGCTAGGACATCTTACTGATGGCCTAAAAAATTGAGAATTTTGCTGAATGCAACGGTATTTTTTAAATATTTTTTGAAGATGTTTTAGATAGTTAAAACTGAAAAACAGATAAGGGAAATTCACAGCAATTCATGCTTTCATTATAGAAAATCGGCAAATTCGCGGCACTGCCAACAGCGTTTTTGTGGCTACCCTAGTTAGGCACTGTTAGGCATATGAAACTTTCAAGCTCTTGTTTTGGTAAACTTTTCTCCAAAACTGTGCTTATAGAATCCAGAAAAATAATATCTCCAACAGCTTATATCAGGCTTATATGCTCAATCTGCTCAGAATAAACAAATGCTGTAAGAGCATGAAAATCCATCACACCTAAGCTAAGGCTAAATATATTAAATTATTTAGCCTAGTTTAAAGTTTAACTGAAAAGCCACATTATTTTTGTGTCATTTGATTGAATACCAGTAGCGTATATTAGGGGGGGGCGACAGGGGCGATCGCCCCCCCCGAAATTCTTGAAAAAGAGATTTTTAGTGGGAAAAACGTGTGCGAAACACGGGCGACAGGGGCGATCCTCACCCGAAATTCTCGGAAAAGAAGTTTTTTACGGTAAAAACGTACGCTAAAATACAAATTGAGAAGATCAATGGATATTATTTACAGCACAGTTCAGTAATAGATCTCAGAAACAGTTTTTGAGTCGTAATGTGAATGATTACAAGATTAAAAGGTGCTGTTTGCACCTCGTTTTTAACAGAATCGTCATTTGGATCGAATTTTAGTCTGGCTAGAGGTGTTTTTCATGTTAAAAAATGGTCAAAAAATGAAAAAATCCCCGAAAATTTTTCGGCCTTCAGGCCGGAAAGGGGATGGCATTTGGCAGCATATTTTCACTGAGCTGTCGCCCCTCCCGAAACAAATCGGAATATACGCTACTGTTGAATACACTGAATTATTTGGATTCTGCAAAGGGATTTTTTTATTTTCCAATATCTGCTCTAGTTATGACATTCAGAATATCTGCAGCTGTCCCCACAGAGTAAATTCTACTATGATTCGGGAAATTTTAATCTCAACACAAACACGGCTTTTCAGTGGGCAGTGGTGAGATTGGTGAAGATTGCTTAGTGCCCGAACAAAAAAAAATCATACATCTTTCTCGTAAAGCATACAACAAAAATACGCAAGGACAAATCACAAGGAAATTCCACTATTTTGAAAATCGATTATTCGTGAATAGCGGAACAACGAAGTAACGCGTTTTCAGCGGGTCTTCAAGCCAATTTAAGTGAATAAGTGATGGGTAACTAGAATACTAGATTGTCCTATCCCAGCCCTTTTGGTTAAACTTAAATAAGACCCTTCCATTTTGGTGTAGTCTGCTGCAATCGCTCAATGAAGCTTAAACAGAAACGAGACATTCTGTAAAATAAACCACTCATAAAAGTCAGCTAACTGCTTTAAAAGACAAACCCACCAGCAGATTTCCCTGGATCTCTTGGTTACATTGATGACAGAAAAATCTGGCACCACTGGAGTTCTGCGAGTCTTCCATCTTTTGAATCTAGACTACTATGCAGTCTGAAATCCTTGCTTTCGAGCTTGTATAAGGCTAAAATTTCATCAGTCACTTTGGAATAAGACGGCGGTTGTTGTAATATTTGTATGTTCTTTTCTTCTACGTTCATTGATTATGATGAAATGTGAGAAGTTTTTATCCGCTCTGCTGCTAGATGGCAGTAAAGCTCCATTGTACTTCTGTTTGTCGGGATGCAAGATCCTAAAGCCTTGACGGGATGCCTACCTATAACAGGTTGTCCGTCCGTCCGTCTGTCTTTCTGTCCGTCTGTTAGCACAATAACTCTAGAAAGCATTGAGATGTTTTAATGAAACTTGTTGAGAGGATTCTTGGGTCAAAGTACAGATCAACTTCGTAGGTCACGTAGGTGTGCTCCGTAGACCTAGATTTATGGATGGGGGGATTCAAATTAAGGGGTGAACAAAATATTTGTTTAAAAGCAGTTTGACAGTTGATTAAGGGGTAAGGAGACAGCTGAATCCTTATGTGAAAATTATTTTCTCTCCGGACAAGTACTTCACCCGGAACCCGACCGAAACCGGATAATTTGGCAGAAGTAAAAGTGTCATCTGATTTTGGTCAATGTTTCGACGCAGGGGGGGGGGGGGGGGAAGGGACATGCTGAATTCGTTTTTTAGCTTTTCTTTCCGAATAAGCAGTTGGCCCGGAATCCGGAATCCGGCTGGAAGTCTAAAAAATATAATCATATAGTCGATATAGGGGTGAGAAGACATGCTGAATTCAGCTCTGAAACTAATTTTCTCGCCGGACAAGTAGTTTTCCCGGAACCCGGCCAAAATCCGAAATTTGTCAAAATAAAAGTTGATTCTCAAGTCGATCAGTGGTTCCCCTATCGTGTCACCAACTCTATTGGTGTGAATACATTTTGCAAAGTTTTAGAGCTGCTAGGCTTCGATTAAAAATTCGACATTTTCGTAAGAACACATGCTTAATCTACATCTTAAATTTATTTTCCTGCAGGACTGGTGGTTCTCTCGGAACCCGGGAAAAATCGAAAATTTGGGACAAGTAAAGTTCTTTCCAGAGGTGATTATAATCAAGGGGTAAAGAGAATCCATTTTTGAACATTATTTTCCTGCCGGAGAAGAGTTTGCCCGGAATACGGCTAAAACAAAAAACTTGAGGCGTATTCTTGCCGTTCCCCGAGGACTCCTCGGGGAATCGAGGGTAACGGCGACAGTAGAGGGAGTCACTTCACGCGGACTCCGCGTACAGAAAACAGCGAATGCCTTCAAAACAGATTTTGTCGAAAAAAAAATGCAGTTAACGAAGTCTGTCTGATTGTTTTAAATAATTTTACATTGCACCAACACCAGCAAAAATTGATTCCCCTCCGAATCTGAAAGGGAGTCCTTTTTGATGATGGTGATGATAATCGGAGCATTCCCCGTCCGTGGGTTTCAGTTCACTAAACATCTCATCAAAACAATCTCAGCAAACAAGCTACTGCCCTGTAATATATTACCGGGTAAATGGTACGATCCCTTTCTGATGTAAACCGAAATTTTTGAAAGAAACAAAATCCTCCGAAAAAACTTCTAAAGGTGGTGTTTATGTAGATAAAGACAGTCCGAATCGGACTACTCTCCGAGCATGTCCGTATCCAGGAATTTATTTCGGAGGGGGTTTTACCCGCGGGTCGGACCTAGTCCATACTGGAAAGTTAAAAAAAAAGATAGAGACTAGAAGTTAAATCCAATAAAACAATTATTTTTGTATGTTTCGGAGGGGGTTCGAACCCCTTAGCCCCCCCTCTGGATACGGCCCTGTCTCCGAGTATTCAACTAGCACTGGTATTCCCGCACGTAATCCGGGCTAGACCGGAAACTAAATGCAGATAGGAGTTACCTGATGGGTCTGAAAATCGAAGGAAGTTCCCCTTGTTATCCCATCGAAGCCTTTGGTCTTGTTACTTTTCCTAGGCAGATAAACCGGAATATTCCTACAAGAAAAAAATATATGCAAATAAAATCAATTTTTCCGTCGTCTCCGATGAACACTAGGGGAGGAATTTCGTTGAAACCGGATAATTAGAAAACGAATATCCATTTAGACCTAATTGTGCACTCGACATCGAGTTGACTATGGGCTGAGATGTGTGACGAACTGTCAAGGGATGAATTGTTCCCGAATCCTAACGTCCCAGCTGCATCCAGCCAATAGCACTCGAAGCAGCTTTTCCACGACGTCGATTGGCGGGTCGGTCGCGTGCGCCTTATTAGACGCATGTAATGGATAACAAAGCTCCACAATTCATTTCTTATTTCCATGATGGAAAAGACTAGAGAAGTGCAAATTCCCGAGTATGTGCGGAAACTGGTCGTAAAAGGTAAACATTTTCTTTTACAAGTTTCGGTGTATCTTTCCTGCAAAGTCGGTAGTGAATCTTGAGAAATAGTTTAATTTTTTATTCGAAAAGGAGGGGTGGGGGTAAAGGCGTCGTCCCGGGCCCACTTCGCATTTCTTCCAAACTTGCATAGGTAACAAAGGTTAGGCATAGTATTACAAAAAGAGGCTGATTTATTTACAAACAACACTACATAAATAAAGAAAACACTGCAGGAAAAAAATACTATAGATATTTTTTCAATCGACACTAATTGTTATTAGTATTTGTGTGTGTCCCATTACTGGCCGAAGCAGCAAAGATAAAAGAGATCAACAGATATGAAAAGTAAACAAAGTAGGCTTACACTTAGATGTCAAAACAGTGACAAAATAATAACCTCCGCAAGGGAAGAACCATTCTATTTTCGTCTATTTTGCTGTAATATTTTCCTTTTGAACGGGCTGGAACGCAGGTTTAACAATATTCTCACCAGCTTTGGGACAAAGGATTGTTCGCCGGAAGGTTTTGGCTGCAGCAGTTAGCACATAGTCAATCGGACGTGACTATTCTAAACACCAACTTTTGTTCCGTCTTGGTGGGGGTTTCCCGGACGGTGTCGCTTCTTATCCAAATGCTATTAATTTTAGGTTTAAGTTTAACTGAAAACCGCCACAACAGCCAAGCTACGTAACAGGCAACACAAAATAAACAAACATTCACACAAATTCCCAAAAAAGGAACACGGACCCAGACGCGCAAAATAATTCTCAACTAAATTCCGGTCAAAAAACGTGAAATTCTAATGAATGTAATTGTTACAAGGGGACAGTGGTGAAAAGGGTTGCGAGCGAGTGCAGCCAATGTAAATGTGCTGTACTTCTCACAGGAAATGGTTTCAGTGTTGTCCGATTGTCCGAAACCTTCGATGTTAGTTGGACTAGGACCGTGGTTTCGATACGGAGTTGAACTTGCAAAGGGCCAAGTAACCTAGGTTTGCTCTCACCAAGGAAGAGTGGTCGAACAACATTTAAAGCTTCGCAGTGTCGGAGTACCAAATAGGCAAAGCAAGCACCAGCAAATGGGCCCCATTCCAATGAAGGGGCCCCTTAAAGTGATTGTTTAATATTCCGCCGGTTTACTAAAACTCAAAAAAATATGTTTGTTTAAGAACATTAACGATGGATAGATTTGAAGGATAGTGAAACATTTCTATCTGAATTAATGAAATTAAATTTAACAACTATAGCTTTAATATTGCACTTGAAAAATGAAAGAATATAAACATTTATGAAATTTAAAGTTAAATATTTAGGTAACTTTGTTGAAATAATTTTTCTCTTTCGAAACAAAGCAGGAGTGTGAATGTTTTTGAATTGGTAATTGTTTTTGAATAAAGCTCAAGTTCGCTTAGAATGTGACGTTAATTGGCGATAATTTTTTTTTTAATATCGCCAAGAGGAGTCGTGGCCCAGAAAGTAAGAAATTTTAGAGTAACTAAGAAAAGATGCTAAGCGGGTTAAACAAGAAAAATACGATTTATGATTGTTAAAGTTAAGTATTAAGTATGTTCATTTCTTAATCCACAGCAACTTCAAAACATGGACATGCCCATGGCAAGCGCAAAAGATCGTATGAAACTCATGAAAACATAATTATACCACTGGCGAATAATTTTTTTGTTCAGCCAACTTTCCATAAGGAAAAACGGATCAATCATCAAATGGGATTAAAGTAACGAGAACTCGTTATCATGGCTATTAAGGACATAGGTTGTGTTATCGAAAGTCTAAGCACAAGATGCCACAACATCCCCACCAAGTTCTGGTTCCGGTTCTATCGCGTGTCAAAGTAACATTTTTTTTTATTTTATTTTTTTATCTGCGAAGTCGGGAAAGCTTCCCGGGGGATCCTGGGAAAGTCGAGTCATTTTATCAATTGCAATAGGAAAACAACATTATCTAGTTCACTGGCTCACATCCTATTTAAACCAAAAATCCTTAGATTTTGGGAACTGACTATAGTTATGGTCTGTACAGGCGGTCACGATTGGGCGGTTTGGTCCTGCCAGAATTTCCGGCACCGTCAGAAGTTCCATGCAGAAAAGTTGAGATTGGATTGAAAATCTCCCGGAAAATCTCCCGCGGAGATGAATCCATGAATCCAAAAGAAAACCATTTTCCTGTAACTTCCATTGTTCAGGTCTGACCTGCCGTAAATATATCAGATTCACTGATTAGCCCCAGCATTAGCGCGTCATTGTGTGTACGATCTTTTTCATATATATTCCATTCAAAAAATATCATAGATAAAATAAAAGTAACATTTCCGAGCTGCGACTCCGAGGACCGCTCATCCATTCCCCTCCCAAGTTGAATTCGACATTCTCTCCACATGTCTCAAATTTTCATACACGGATTCAGCACTACCACTAAATAGACAAACTCAGTAGCTTTTGAAAATCTTTTGTTCGTCCCTTAATTTGAAACCCCTCCTCCACCCCTAAATGTAGGGCAACGGAGCCCACCTACAAATTTGTTGAACTTCGACCCAATGGATCCTCATGTCAAGTTTCATCAGAATACATCAACCCCTTCAGGCTTATCGTGCTAACGGACCGACGGACAACCTTTACGATGTCATAGGCATCCCGTCACTTACATTTTGGGACCTTCTGCAAATCCATCATATTCCCCAACACTGGCGAGTTATTTTGCACGATCTTCATAATATGGACCCCATTCAAAATTATCAAACGCAAAATATAAGTAACGTTCCCGAGGTGCGAGTCCGAGGACCACTCATCCATTCCCCTCCCAAGTTGAATTTGACATTCTCTCCACATTTTTTACACTTTCTCACGGACGATGGTCACTTTACCACGGTTCCCATCTCCATTCCACGTGGATGCCCCCCATTCACCCCACCGTTCTCACAACCCCCATTCTGTCAGACCACTCTGATGTATACAGTAGTTTGAGCAGCAATAGCACCCCAAATACTTACTTGATTACGGTGTAACCCAAAACTGATGTTTTAATGGTCTAATTTAGACTAACCATTTTGTGTTCGGCATTGACTCGTCGTATGTAATTTGCTGGGACATGTGCTATTGTTGTTGTTTAGCCTTTTGTGGCTCATTGTTGGTATATGAAGTGGGGGATATTTGACGGTTGAGATCACCTTTCAAATTGTATTACAAGCCCAGTTTATGACGAAGCTTGGCTATGGGAAAGATTCCAGAGATTCTTTTTCATACCTGTAATTTTTTGCTCATTCTTATTTAACAGTCGAAACAAGCGCTTCCGGTGACGAAAGAAGGGATATTTGCGTTAATTGAAGGATGCGAGTTTTCTAATGAACAAATACTGGAAATTCTTTTACTTTGCAAAACACGACGTACTCGGACATCCGTTACTGAAGCTGTAAATTCGAACTAGTGCTTGGAGATTGATTATTTTTTTTTTTAAGTCGGGCTCTTTTTTTTCAAAGTATAGGTTACACAGATATTAGATTGAACTTGAAGTAGATCGATTATTTTTTAGAGTTGTGCCGCATTTTCTAGAGAACCAGATGTCAGATCGAATACAATCCTCGTAAAATCGCGGTGTTTTTAAAACATGCCCTATTAATTTAAATGACATTAAATATTATATAGCCTACATTACAGTGGAACATAAAAAGATTTCTGCCAGGCGGTTAAGTCAAGAGTCAGTCGGATTGATTCTGTCATTGGATACGACCTGTTGCTACCGTAAAGTCTATAATCGTACTAATAACAAAATCCATTTCACTATAATTGACTCCGAAGAAAATCCGGTCCAGGTGCTAAGCTAATACCTTTTGATTGTTCTGTCGCCATACAGGCGACAGCAAATATTGTGTAGGACAATTACGGATCCGGATCGTCCAGATTCTTGAAAAATTTCCGTCGGAGCTTAAAGTTTAACTGAAAATCCAACTTATTTTTGTGTCATTTGGTTGAATACACTGAATTATTTGGATTCTTCAAAGGGATTTTTTGTTTTCCACTATCTGCTCTAGTTATGACGTTCAGAATCTGCGGCCGTCCCCACAGTGAAAATTCTACTATGACGCGGGAAACTTTTATCTCAACACAAAAGCGGCTTTTCAGTGGGCAGAGGCGATATTGGTGAAGATTGCTTAGTGCCTGAACAAAACAAAGTCATAAATCTTTCTTGTAAGGCATACAACAAAGATACAAGCGCATAGAGGTACCACAAATCACACGGAAATTCCACTATTTGAAAATCGATTATTCCTGAATAGGGGAACAACCAAGTAACGCATTTTCAGCGGGTCTTCAGGCCAATTTAAGTGAATAAGTGATGGGTAACTAGACTGTCCTATCCCAGTCCTTTTCGGTTAAACTTTAAGCAAAGCAAATAGAATCAACTTCAAGTCTTCAACCCATTCGATGCCGTAGGCGCTTCGGAAATTCCAGTTCCGATCGGATTCTGGCCGGAACCCGGATCTGAAATACATTTTTTGTCTCGCACTGCGAACGTGCTAAAGCATAATTACCCCTGCCATCGGGGTCAATCTTATTGATAATTATATGATGGGTTTTATGGTGTCTTCCTACATTTTGTTGTTGGACAATGTTTCTGTGGTCCCAAGTAAATAATATATAATTGGAAACAATGTTCAGAATAAAAGTATATCAGAAACGCTTGAGTATTACATAAATTACCTTCATTCGCACTTAATTTGCACTCGAACGGAAGCGCGTTGGAGCCATGACCAAGGCCTATCCAGGGGGGGGGGGGTAGGGGGTTCGACCCCTCCCCCGAAACCCACAAAATTAATCGTTTTTTGTAGGCTTAAAAATCTGATCTATGTATTTTTGGTACTTTTTGGTCCGACCCGCGGACAAACCCCCTCCCGAAGGGCAACCCCCTCCCGAAATAAATTCCTGGATACGGGCCTGGCCGTGACGGACCTGAAATGCTCCGGTTTGGTTGGTTGGGCTGTTGGTTCTATGTCCCGTTTGTTATTGTTCTTAATTTCAACAGAACTTGTCGTCTCATTGTCATTTAAATTAGTTTCGAACTTCTGTTTTGAGTATGTTGCCAATATTTGAACTCGAATGTTGCCATGAATTCAGAACGGCATTGAACAAAAAGGAATTCGGACAAGCAGCGGGCAGGCTCCACCCCCGGTGATTGAATATCGGCAATTTTTACACTCATCATGATTACAGACATGTCTGTTCTGTCGTTATTTGTTCTATGTTTAGACACGGCGGTTTCCTCCATTAGCTGATATCTTCATATAACACCAGTACACTGTGCAGTCCCATGATACCAGTACTATCCTACCCTGTGCCAATTGTTATCACACAGCCAGCCATGCGATAACAAGTGATATCGCACGGTTGGAACTTTTTTCTTTTAACATCAGGGGAATACCAGAAAATTAAAACAAGTGTACCAGTGTTATAATCATTATCGCCCTTGCTTTTCTTCGGGTGATAGCGGAAAAATTTTCCGCTATCACCCTCAGGAAGGGCGATAATATATAGTTTCCCTTGATATTTTCAGATTCTCGTGGATGTTCGAAGACACTCCTCCTTCCTAAGGGACTGGACCTTGATCGTCCGAAAAGAGTTCGGACTTCCTTTTCACAGTCGCAGCTGGATGCGCTCGAAGTTGCTTTTCAATCTGGCCAGTATCTAGTTGGGAAACAACGGACTCAGTTGGCCAAAGATCTTGGATTGTCCGAAACGCAAGTAAGTACCACTTACAAGAAGATGAAGTGAATCGAAGGTTCATTGTTCCCAAAGCAAGATAGGTTCTGAAGTTCCACTAAGCGTGCGTTAACACGTAACGACGCCGTACTGCAAATTCTCGAGAGCCATGTGACAGTGCTGACTGCTACATGCATACTTGCTTCAAAGCAACAACATGTGGCTGCTGATAGCCCTATGAGGCAGAGGTATGTTCAGCATATTATGCAGTGAGCATCCATGATTACTAGCCTTTACACTAAGATACGATAGATTGCACGACTTTCAGATTCTTTGTGTAAATGTCCGACTTGATTCTTGACAGTTTCAGTCACTTTCACATTTGAAGGAACAGTTTTCAGTAGTTCTTTTTATTATCGATATCCTAAAATCCACGAAACCAAACTTAGGGCAAACACTAGACTTCAGGAATAAGTAGGTTGATTTGAAATCTTAACCATGAAACGTTGCGTTGCTTACATTAATGACATGCTCAATTTTCCAGGTTAAAGTTTGGTATCAAAACCGGAGAACGAAGTACCGAAAAGAACTCAACACACCCTCTGAAGAAACAAAGCCTTACCGACTGACGCTGCCCAAGAAAGAAGAATCTCAAGCTGAACAACGACAGCGGCTTACTGAACTGCACGTTGGGTGGTACAACTTCCGTCCGTATTCCGAAGTTTCTTCATACCCACCCCATAGTACTGTCTGTTACTCTTCTCTGCCACCAATTCAGCTACCGTTTTGGGGTTGCAGTAATCAACAACCATTCACGACAGCCGCATTTCCCTCAAGCTCTGGTGGCGCTAGTGGCAACACTGAACACAGGATCGTGACCGCGAGTACATCCTTCCCTGGAATGCTATCACACAAGACCGGCTGAGGAAAGACGAGAACTAAACTCCTGACTTTCCATCTTTTGCACTTTTCTAATTATTGTTTAGTAAATAGCGTATTTTACTTTTGTTTCGTCAGTTCGAAGGCTTTCAGATTGAAAACTGCATGAGAAGCATGATGCCATATGAAATGAATGTTCACGTACTGCGACTGATTTTCGACGAAAACAAAACAGGTGTTCCGGTCTTTCAGTTTTGTTTGCTTTTCTCTTCACTTGTTCAACTGCAATGAAAGGTATTGTTGTGACGTGATCACAATCTTATAACTAGAATAGCAAGGGCCTAAAGAGGATTCCTGAACAAAACTAGCCCTTACACAAATCCTACCTAGAAGAAGGACCAATTCCAAACACCGAGGTAAAAAGCGATTTACCCCTTCAGACGAACTGAGACACGACGTGAATAAAATTCGACATGAAAAGGCGGGGCGCAAATTTTTTGGCCTGGCTACGCGGGTTTTCGTGCTTGCGATGCCGAGTTCACCTACTGAACGCGAGTTCGCAAAGATTGTTTTTACCCGTCTTGGACTTCCTAGAGTTCCTAGCCCCCTAGCAATTTTCGCACCAAAAATACTACAATGTTACAGTTTCAACTAAAGAATACGCCTAAAATTTCACTAAATGGTCTCCACGCCTTCGAATTCGAAACAAACAGTACCGACCACAGTTGACAGTTCCAGCATCAGTCGATTGTTTTAATCGGTGCTTCATTGTAGGACACTTACATTGTGGATGGGATGGTGCAAAAGTTGCAATAGCTCTGTGATTTGCTGCGCAACGAGCAAGCAAATTCAAAAGTAAAAAACGCGGTGTGATTCTTGTTTCTGAAATGCTATCAGCTAATTGTGGATTATGTGCTATAATTTCCGAAGATGTGTTTGGATCTCAAGTTACTAAAGTTGTCAAGTTCTTGTTGCAGAAGCCTGGTTCAATGCTTCACACATTGTTTCAAGGGTTGCAGAAACCAAAGCTGTCAATGAAAGAAGTTAGTAGTGTCTGTCCTGCCTAGACCTTGCCTATTATGATGATATCTTGATCTAAAAGAGTTTGTAACAGATTCAATATCTTGATCTAAAAGAGTTTGTAACAGCTCCAAGTTAGCCGTAATTAATTGCCAGTTAGTCAGAAAAGTACCATATAAATCCTAACCTAAAGTTAAACTCAGGTCTCAGTATCTTGCTAAAATCTGTACACTGACAGTGTCACTGTCAGAAGTTTCATGCTGTATAAACAGATAGCACTTAGGATGTTAGCTGTTATGTTTTTCACTGTTGCATGTTAAAATGTTATGTTTGACAATGCAAAACGGGTATGTCAGCTACATTTTATTAGAGCTATATCTGAGCTATATTTCAGCCCTTCTTGGCAAGGATCCTCTTCAGGCTCAAGCCGCTCAATCTTGAAAACCAACTTGTGGAAAAACGAATAAAGATTTGTCCTTAAATATCTGGTTTTGTGAATTTCTTCCATGAAAATTGCTTGGAGTTAAAGCTGGTGCTGTGATTTCATTTTGAACACGGCTGCTCATTGTGCTTTGCAGATTCTTCTGCATTTTATTTTGGAATCATCTGTCTCTTCTTCTTCTTTCCAGCTAAAATGGTTACTTGTCGGCGGTATGTCTGGGCGATTTGAAGTTCTGTAATTCAGTGATAAAGAGTGTGTCTGAAAGCTTCTTTTACAAAAAGTGCTGCCAGAAATGCTGTATTAATGCCTCATTTCAAGTCTGAAAGATGCTCTCGTCGTTTCTTCTTTGAACTTCAATAAGAGTCGCAATTTTGTTGGTCCCTTGTCATCACTAGCATCCAAAAATCAGCTGCTGATCGTCCAAGTAGGCCTGTATTTTCAGTGTGGTCACCAATGGAGATAAATAAATCCTTTTGATGTTTCTGGGGACAGTAAACAGACTGTAGCTTGGGGAATTTCTATCAAACTTAAGCAGTTTCAGGTCAATCCAGTTTAAAATTTGTCAGACCAAAGTAAACATCAATAATTTTTGTCAATCTTCCAAGGCCTGGACAATTTTGGATAAAGTAGAATTATTTTCGTAATCTACTAATCTAGTCACATCACTAGGCTAAGTGCCAAACTTCTTTCCCACCAATTTGACAAAATCCTAGGCTCTATTGTTGGTGATGATGAAAGTGAGATGACTTTTTCAGATGCCAGGATCAGTTACCACAGTCGGACTGTGGTATCTGAATATCAGATACCACAATAACTTGCCAGATACAAGGATAACTGCAAAAATGCCTTTTTACCATGGTATCAGATACAATGGTAACTGCCATTACCATGGTATCTGCAAAAACGCAACTAATCTCTCTATTGGTTTCCAGCTCAAGAAAATCCTTGCCATTTTATACCAGCATCAGCTGCTTGTAATCAACCCATCACCACGAAATCCGGAGATCAAAGAGCTTTCTATAGACAAAGAGAAATTCTTGTATTTTGTGTTGTTCCCAAAGTAAGTTTGCACAATTTTTTTTAAACATATCTTAAGCAATTATGGTGAATACTTTACTGATAATGTGAAAAAGATTGCAAGCCTTAGACTTGGCCCTGTTTCCACTGTCTTGTTGAATCTATCCTTGGCATCGATTTTTCTAGGTTTCTGGAAGTTGTTGAAAGGAAGAAAAACAGGGTCCATGGAGTCATTTTACAAGAGTTGTTTATCCAAGGACGAGACCCTCCATCTGTATCTATATTTCGTGCTGCAAAATACTTGAAAAGTAAGACTTGATTTTATGAATTATTGGGTGTTAAGGATTATTAGAATTTGACCTGAAATGACGTACCGACCCACGACCCTCATATTTTCCATTTTATTTCATACAAACGAAAACAATCATCTCAGATTACACACCCACCCCACCAGTTCCTATTCTTGCTTGAAAGATTCCCTACCATCTTGGTATGCTCAAATTACACTGTAAAAAAAAATCTTGCAGTATTTGCTACTGAGATTAATATTGTCTCTACTGAGACAAGATTGTTTCTGATTCCGATTAATCTTATCCCAGTAGAGATAAGATTAATCCCAGTAGCAAATACTGCAGTTAATTTTAATCCTTACTGGAAGAAACTTTTTACAGTGTAAGACCGATGTGTGGAAATTGACCTATAGTATTGAGCTGAAAGACAAAATTGCTCGTCGGCGGGATTCGAACCAGCGACCTTCGTAATTCAGAGGCTATTCAGAGCTGCCGCGCTACCAACTAAACAAAAGAGGGACTTGCCAACATCGTTCGTAGATGAATACATTCACCAGAAGCGGGATAACTGGATCACTGCTTACAATGTTTTCCATCGCAAGGGCACCCTTCCCCATCTTTGAATAATGCCATTGGGCTTTAGTCTCCCGATTAAAAATGTTCGAGAATTAGTCGTATGGAGCTGTACGAAAAAGTAGCATGCAGTACTAACTGTTGCCATTGCATGCTACTACTAGCAAACTGGATGCTACTACAGCAATTGGATGCTATCAGATACTACTACTTAAGATTAATCTAGTCGGAGGCATGTTAAATCAAAGTATTCCGTACTACTACATATCAATACATGCAACATTTTCGTACAACTACCATACAACTACACAGTCAAAGACTTTTTCATCGGGCTGGATTCTGGAAGCAGCTCTGCCATTACGTCCCTGGACTTTCCTCGACATTCGATTCGTATACTCCAGTTCAACTAAAAAATATATGGCTGTTCACCGAGGGCATGAAAGTATTAGGCTGTATTGCCAAATGAAAGAAAAGGAAGAAATTGCTACTGATATTGGCAAAGACTCATGAAAAGTGATGTTTAAAATAATTGTTCACCCTTACTTTTGGTAGTGTTTAACTAGTATTTTTTCCAGCCTTTGTTGGCGTTGACTCAGATACGCCAATTAAGGTTCAAGATATCATGGATCGCTACCTTGATCTTGTCAGAGAGAAGTATGTAGTCCCAGTGCCGCCAATGGAAGCAGTTGATAATAGAGGTAATTTAATTTTTCGCTCAGTTTTTGTTGTTGTCTCCGGCATTGAAGAGTACACTAGTGAATCCCCCCCTAAGAAGTTACCACTACGCTATCATTACCGAGCGATCAGTCGTACCGTAACACTAGCGAAATAGGGCAGCAAAGACCGACTTCTCGAAGTTCTTTTTTCTTTTTATATGAAATGAAGAAGTGTGATCCACAAGTTTCATAATATTTACAGTTTCATAACATTTGCACCACTTCTATGAATAGGGGATAACACACTATCTGTTGATGTATAAGACATTACTTTTTTGTAGTGTTTTTATAAAATTCTCTATTACGTTTCCGCTGGAGCCCCACACGCACCAGAGCAAAATAACACTACGGAGTAGCGTCAAGACCTAAGCTTTCCTTGATTCGCAGACGGGCCATACTCATATCGCCGCCCACTACGCTTGCGGCATTTAAAGCAAGACAAACTTGCGGGTTTAGGATTTTCTAGTAAAACGGTCTGCACACATCGAGGAAACAGGGTAGGTTTTATCTTTTTTTTTGCTTTGTTCAAAATAATTATAACGTTATTGGAGCCATCACTGGTGCACGACCGATTGATTCTCAGTAGGGACGTTCACTATCGCTAGTGGTGCTGGTGTCGCTGCTATTCGAGTGTGTGTCACTTTTTTCAAGTCTGCGCTACTCTCTAGTGTTATTTTGCTCTGACACGCACTGACGCGTTCTACTTCGTTTATTTTTCTTCATAGTGCCTGAAATAGTATCGGAGCCAGATTTTGGCCCGAAGCTGCAGCAGAAAATAGCCAAAGCTCTTGAAGAGGACTTGGCGATCACAAATTTGGGCGAACTTGGAGACGAGACTCAGCTTTGGACGTTGAATTTTGAAAAGTTTGGACAAGATCTAAGGTAGTATTTTTTGTTCGAATTTTGTAGAATAAGTTTTAAAGTAAGTTTGCCGTATATAATTGAAGACCCAGAGATGAGACCCGCGATCTTGAATACCATCTCTGAGATGTATTAGACTGGGATTATAGATATAGTTGCCACATCCCCAACATAGAATTAAAGTTTAACCGAAAGGACTGGGATAGGATAATTTAGTTACTCCTCACTTATTCACTTAAATTGGCTTGAAGACCCGCTGAAAATGCGTTACTTGGTTGTTACGCTGTTCACGAATAATCGATTTTGAAATAGTGGAATTTCCGTGTGATTTGTGGTACCTCTATGCGCATGTATTTTTGTTGCATGCCTTACAAGAAAGATTTATGACTTTTTTGTGTTCAGGCACTAAACAATATTCACCAGTATCACACTGCCCACTGACAACCCGCGTTTGTGTTGAGATAAAAATTTCCCGTGTCATAGTAGAATTTACGCTGTGGGGACGGAAGCAGATATTCTGAACGTCATAACTAGAGCAGATAGTGGAAAATAAAAAAGTCCCTTTGCATCGTCCAATTGATGCAGTGTATTCAACTAAATGACACAAAAATAAGTTGGCTTTTCAGTTAAACTTTAATGAATGAATGTATGATTGGTTGTTACGCTGTTCACGAATAATCGATTTTGAAATAGTGGAATTTCCGTGTGATTTGTGGTACCTCTATGCGCATGTATTTTTGTTGCATGCCTTACAAGAAAGATTTATGACTTTTTTGTGTTCAGGCACTAAACAATATTCACCAGTATCACACTGCCCACTGACAACCCGCGTTTGTGTTGAGATAAAAATTTCCCGTGTCATAGTAGAATTTACGCTGTGGGGACGGAAGCAGATATTCTGAACGTCATAACTAGAGCAGATAGTGGAAAATAAAAAAGTCCCTTTGCATCGTCCAATTGATGCAGTGTATTCAACTAAATGACACAAAAATAAGTTGGCTTTTCAGTTAAACTTTAATGAATGAATGTATGATGTCAGTGAGAGTTCGGTAAAGCACTAGAAAACAGAAGAAAGAATAAAGGCCCGAAGCCATTTGATCGCGAATGCAACTGCCATTGGGGGAGAGAAGACGGTATATTGGGAGGGCAAAGGGTCGGCGCGGTCCGTACTCATGTCTGATGTGTGGTAGCATGGATGAGAATTTAAAACATTTACTGTGTGAATGCGAAAGTCTGAGTGAACTAGGCTAGAAAATTTTTGGAGTGAATGGAAGGGGAATGGATGAAGAATGGATGTGTGGTGTAATGGGGAATAATTGTTTTGGAAATATAAAACAGTTGGTGAGGTTCCTTAGGGTAGCCCTAGCCCATAGGGATAGGTGCTTATAGGAGTTAATATTTTGCGTGTGTATGTTTTTTTTTTCTATATGTATTTGCCATGGCCGTTGGCTCTTAGCGCAAATAAAATCTTATCTTATCTTATCTATCTTATCATGGGGAAAAATGAAAAAGCTCAAAAAAGAGAATTGGATAGTAGGCTAATCGAGGACGTAGCGTTGAAATGCTCGATAAAGTACGGGACGGGCAAAGACCGCTCCGATGATGTTGCCAGTGAAGGCCTGTAATTCCTTGAGAAGGTGCAGCATATTCTGACAGGATGTTCCATTTGAGGTCCTGCTGCATTTCCTTTGTGTCGAAACCAAAAATATTGTTACAGCGTAGAAGCTGGGTCGCAGCAAACTTTTTCAGCCACCCCTCCATATCTTTGAAGTCTATTTTCTTAGATATGAGATGATTCAAGAAGCGGCTAAGAATATGATAGACTCCAACGCTGCCGAAGTTCTGAGGATTGCTCACAACGCGTTTGACGAGAGAATGAGAACCTCCCAAGGCTTGAATTTCAACCGAGACGAGATGACGTCACAAGCTCAAAGGCGACATCTGGTTACGAAGCCGAAAGACGTCCCAGGGTATCTCCAAGTCCTTGGTAAGTAAGGCCTGAATGACCGTATCCACATTATTTTATTAATTTGCTTTCATATTTTCTCTCTTTTAATGCACTTATGGCCTCGCGGACAATTCGTAATTAACCAATGTAGCCAAAACAAATGTACATTCGTGCAAAATACAGCCGCATAATACAGGGTGTGAAACTGAAGACAACTCTCTCTTTACTAAAACAGTTACAACTCGCACTTTCTTTAATCAGTCAATCATTCATCATACTTATTCCTGAATATCTGTTTCACAACATGATAACATACGACTCTTGAGGTATTTACTCTAGCTTTGAGCTAGAGTAACCCGTTTACTCATCTTCCGTCTTCGCCGTTGCGTATCGCAGAATAAATATTGCAGAAGGCTGGCAGGAGGCGTACTCCGCGTGCTGAACCGCTCTGGAGCACGTCCATAGAACCAATCAGCTTTGACTTATAGTTTTCCTCACCGGCGGGCTCACAGCGATTTAGATATTTGTAGAGGTAACGAAACGTGATGTGGTTCGAAGCTGCTAACCTCCGCTTGTTCGTAGCGGACAGGGTATGGGGAAATGTTCGACTCCGCATAGTCATAGCACAGAGATGGGGAGACGGAGGTTGTGTCAGATTATTTATTCTTGGTGCAACTGCTCGAAGCGGAGCTGTTTTTTTTTTTTTAATATCCTGAGTATCTTCGCTTTCTACCCTAAAGAAGCTTTTTATCCCCTGTCAGATACTAAAGTCGCCCTTGCCAAGAAGGGCCGAAATACCGCTTGAATAAAATCACCTGACGTATCAGTTTAGTTCAGTCAACTTAAACGTGCTCGCTTGTTTTGCGCTTTGCACATGACACGTAGGGTTGCCAGACTGGTGAAGTGTTAATTTCTTGAGTGCTTTTCAGTAAAAAGAGTTGTGTGTCAACAATTTGATGCATCATTCAGTACAAAACAACTCAAAATAACGTATGTTCCTTCAATTTATTTTGTGCTTCCAATCAGATCAGAACAAAAAGTGTTCTTTTGAAGAAAAAAAAATGTTAGTTCTGGGCTACTAGAACTACTTTAATAGTGTTACATTTTCTTTGGAACAAAAAAGTGTAAAAAGTAGCAATTTTGTGTTCCGGTGACAACTCTGACGACAGGCAGATAACAGACCGTCTTCGATTGAGGTTGAAATGACTAAAGTGTTGTGGCTTTTCAGCGAACTTGAGTTGAAAAGACTAAATTCTTGTGTTCGGATTTTTAGCGAAGCTCGAGTTCATAGAAGAAGTACCCGACTCAACAGATGGGGTTTACACTTGTGACATGACAAAATCCACGAAGAAATTAGTGCAAGGATGTGTTGAAAAAGCAGTTGCAGCTCGGTACGGGAAACACGCCATGAGGATTTTTAAGTGAGTGCCTAGTTTTTTAGTTCAAGTTCTTTTTATTAATACGTAGGACACACAACTAACATAATACTAACATAAACAAATCTATTTATTTAATCAAAATCCCAAGGGCTCTATGGCCCGATATGGTTCGAACAGAAGTTGCGTTTTTGCAGATACCATGGTATCTGATACCACGGTCTAAAGCCGTTTTCGCAGTTACCGTGGTAACTGATACCACGGTCAAAAGGCGTTTTTGTAGTTGTCGTGGTATCTGGCCAGTTATCGTGGTATCTGATATTCAGATACCACGGTCCGTGGTAACTGATCGTGGTATTTAGAAAGTCATCTCACTTTCGTCAGATTTTGTCAAAAGGGTGAGAGTAGTTATATAAACCGGGAGCTGGCTCAAAAGTCCCCCCAGTTCAAACACCCATTTTAACACCAATTTCTTAAATTTTAACATGCTTTTTTCCAAATTATCCCCTTTTTTATAGATATTTTTATTTTCTTATTTCCCAAATAAAGGTCCCAAGAAATAGGGAATATTACCCTTTATTACATATAAACTACTTTTTTACATTTTTAATTTTTACTGAGTAAACAGTTCTACATCAACATATTGGTCAGAGTTCTTATTCACCCTCATAATAGGCTGTAAAACCAGATTTTTCTTTAGAAGCAACTCATCAGCAATTGCATTATATCTCTGTGGTATAAACAAATCACAGGCTTTGTTATTATGATGAATAACAACAACCAACTTATCACCATATTTTGTCTTGGCAATTCTCATTTTAACGATGCTATATTTCAATCCTAGAATTAGTTCTTCCTTTCTGATTGTCTCATTGTATTTATTCATTTTGATTGTTGACAAGACTTCTCTGATGGACTCCATTTATTAGCGGCTGATTTTATTTAATAAAAATCCCAATCGCTTGAAACATCTGGTAATAGAAGCCAACCACCTTTATCACATAAATGCGATAGATAGAGACGCAGTACTGAGTTTGCGTGATGATGTGATGATTACCGATTTTGAACTTCATAAAATAATTTTGCAAAACCCCACACCCCCAGACTTTGAAGAATAGTTGCGTTAAGCACACGCAAAGCAAAATATTGTAATGGCTATTAGTCTGGGGGGGCCCTGAACAGGGAAACTCCGAGGAGTTTTTTGAATCGCTACAAACTGCCGTCAGTAGGATTCGATCTTGCGAGGTCTGATGGAATGTCAAGTTAGAACGGGCCAGTGCGCTAACCGATTAGGCCATCGGGCTCCTCATTCGACTGGCCAAGCTTATGTTTTCTGATGTGATATGACTCATCGGAAATAGTTGCAAAACCTCTCGCCTCCAGACAAGAAATACGGGGGAAAGTTAAGAGGTGCGATGGAGTTGCACCCCGAGTTTTTTGTTGTTGTTGTTGTAGTTGTGGTTGTATTTGTTGTCTGGAGGCAGCTCCGATGGGAGAGGAAACTCAAAGAGTTTTTTCCCGCCGTCACTCACTACTAACAAAATTGTTAGCAGCGAGATTCGATCTCATGATAAGACAGCGAGCAATTTGCGTTAGCTAGACGCTAGCCAACTGATCTATCGGAGCTATTTGTAATTTTTTGTTGAAAGTTTTAAGATGAGAAAACTGGAGAGACAGTGTACTTGGACAAATTTTTTGTTGAAAGTTTTAAGATGAGAAAACGACGGAGACGGTGTACTGGTTGGCGAGGGGTTACTCACTTGGACAAAGGTGTACTGGGTGGTGAGGGGTTACTCACTTGGACAAAGGTGTACTGGGTGGTGAGGGGTTACTCACTTGGACAAAGGTGTACTGGGTAGTGAGGGGTTACTCACTTGGACAAAGGTGTACTGGGTAGTGAGGGGTTACTCAGGTACTGGTTATGAATGACGCAGGTAATTAATGCGTATATGAATATGAGGATAGAGTTTTCAATCTTATGAAAGCAATATACTACACTTTGGGTAATTTCTCTTGATTTATTATGGAATTATTTTTACAATATTTATAACCGTTTAAGCGAACCTGCTTCATATATTTTTCGCGAGGAAAGAATTTAAATGTTTTACGCATTTCCCCTTCGCGTTGAATGACCTCTTCAACCGTTAATTGTCCGCATTTTAACATCACTGACAATTCAGTGTAAAAATTATAAGCGGTTTTATGCTCTGACTTTCTCTCTGCAATATTTAGATGTTTTTCGATTACTTCAATGATAACAGCACCCAAACTTAAAGAAGCTAAAGGCAGCACTAGAAACGCAGACATTCCTGGAGCTGAAAATAGGAATTTGGATAAAAGTAAGCTATTACTTATAAGATTGTAATACTTGTAACTCCTTCTATGAATAAACATCATCTTTTCTAATTCTTCCATTTAGAGCAAAATAAAATTGTTTCAAAAATTATTCGATTGCTTCACGATTCGGAACACACCCGCCACCTAGGAAACTGTAGCTTACTCCGTGAAATGCAAAACACTTCTTGATCAGTCGGAGACTGATTATGCTCCGCTAAACAAAAACAAATTAACCGTCTCAAAAATCTGTGCTCTCTGTGATAAGCCGGAGACAAAGAGGTAGCGCGTGCTCCATGAAACGAACATTGATACCAGTGCTTTTTCTTTACGGCTGAGAAAACGCAGTCAGGAGAAATTCATTAATAAAAATATTCCCCTATTAAATGATGAATGTTGCAGAGGTTATTCAGCTTTGTAAAAAGGTTATACTGAACAACAAATCGCTTATACAAAGATTACCGAATTACACATATAATGAGCTGCGGACTTATGCGAAAATTAATAAAATCAAAACAAATGGAGCTAAGAAACATGAAATAACGGATAAGATTATAAAGCAACTTAATAGGAATATTTTGCTCGCGGAAGATACAATTAATATTCGGCGTAGAAACGAAAGGATTCAGAACAAAAACAGACCATCTATTTATACACCAGACTCAGCATTAAGGAAGATTTTGGAAGATGAAATCAAAGAAAATAATATTGCTATTGGAAATATAAAAAAAGAGGAGAAAAGGATACTCGAAAAGGATACAAGTGAATTAAAAAGGTTTCTAAAAAACAAAAGCCTACCCACTCGCGGTAACCGAGATGAAGTTTCAAAACGTGTTACGGATTACTATGGTAGGATAATTAATAAGCAGAAAGAAACTATTGATAAAAATAGAGATATCATAAGAGATCAAACAGAAAGAGGTGATAAAAATAGACACAAAGCAATCGATTTATCAACTCTCTTCATAAATAAGAAACAAATTAAAGAAGAAAAAATAATTCCTGATCATTTATTTGAAACGGAAGAAGAACAACAACCTACTATTGGTAGGGTAACTGAAAATTTGTACACCGTAAACGTTTCAATTGAAAGCAATGGAAGAGATGAACATAATCTTATTGCTTTTGTTTTTAATGATTTACTCCGAAGAATGAACGAAATAAATCATTATAGAGTTCAATTTGTGACCAGGGTTATATTCTATAGACAGGAAAATGATGAAGAAGTTGTAGTATTTTATAACAGTACTTCTTGGATTTTAAATAAAAATAGCATACTTACGCATAGCCATTTGGATGATAATAACAAGAGACTGAGTTCTTTAAGTAATACCCCTCGGTCGGGGCTACAATTTAGTCGGTATGAAGGAATTGATTATAGGATGACTCGAATTGAGACTTACATGGGAGGAACGTTTAAAATACTGCCAGATTTCGTAAAAAATAAAAAAGCGTGCATAAATATAAAAAATAAAGATAAAAAATGCTTTCTTTGGTGTATCTTAGCACATTTATACCCAGCTAAGGACAACGCTGAGAGAACTTCGAAATATAAACAATATGAGAATGAATTCGATTTCAAAGGGGCTACCAACTTCCCGATGGATACACAAGACATCCACAAATTTGAAAATAAATACAACATCAAGATTTGCTTGTTCCAATTGGACAAAGAGAAAATAATCAGAAGTCATATACTAAAAAGTACAATCAATGGAAAAACAGCAAAACATATCATCCATTTACTGTATTTCGACAATCACTATGTACTAGTAAAGGATCTGAGCAGATTAATTGGTAGTCAAGTCTCTAAAAATAAAACAAAGACGTATCTATGCACTTTTTGCGGAAGACATTTTTCGAAACAAGAACACTTTGAAAAACATGAACTGAAAAAGAACTGTGAAGACCCTGATATTATAATGCCTCCTGAAGGTTCAAAAATACAATTTAAAAATATTGCAAAACATATGAAAGTACCGTACTGCATAATCGCAGACTTTGAGTCTTATAACGAAGAATACAACCAGGTAAACGGAAAGAAAACAATAAAAGTAGCTGAACAGAAACCTTTTGCGTACGGATTTCAGGTATGTTGCTCCTTTGATACAAACCAAAACAAATACTACGATTATTTCGGTGAAGACGCTGCAAAACATTTTGTTCAAACCATTACAAAAGTATCCACAGAAATTGCAAACAAATATGAAAACAGACAAAGAAATCACACTTATACTGATGAAGAAATTAAAGAAAAATGGAAGACCCTAAAGAACAAGACTTGCCATATCTGTAACACAGAAATTACTGAAAATCCCCACTTTGATCATGACCACATGACCGGAAAAGACAGAGGTTTCACACACGCTGAATGTAACATGAAATACAGGATTCCCAAGCATATCCCTGTAGTCCTACACAACTTATCAAAGTATGACTCCCATCTATTTGTGAAAGAATTGGTACCAGATAGCGGAATTTTTGAAAGTGCTGAAAGTTTCATATCATTCTCGAAATCAATAAGTATTCCAAGACAGGATACGGAAATAAAATATGAAATCAGATTCATAGATTCAATCAGATTCATGGCTTCATCGTTGGACAAGCTATCAGCAAATTTAGCAAAATGCGATTGCAAAGAATCCTGTAATCATCTGAGGGAGAACTTCAAGTACACATCGAATAGTTTCAAAAACGATGAAGAGTTCAAAGAAATAATTAAAAAAGGGGTGTATCCTTATGAATTCGTAGACAGTTTCAGTAAAATGGATTGTACAAAGCTACCACCCATAGAAAGCTTTTATTCTAGGTTAACGGGAAAAGATATCAGCAAAAGTGACTGTAAGAGAGCGGTCTCTATTTGGAAGCAGTTTAATTGTGAAACATTACTTGATTATACCAAGTTGTACCTAAAAAGTGATGTGTTAATATTGTCTGATGTTGTAGAGAATTTCAGAAATGTATGTATACATAATTATGACTTGGATCCACTACATTACTTCTCAGCTCCAGGACTAACATGGGATTCTTTCCTAAAGCATTCGAAAGTAGAGCTACCGTTATTCTCGAAGGAAGACATGTACACATTCGTTGAAAAGGGGATAAGAGGTGGTGTATCTCAATGTATAAAAAGGTATGCTAAAGCAAATAATAAATATATGAGCAGTTATGATAACAATAAGCCATCTAACTATTTAATGTATTTCGATAAGAATAATTTGTATGGGTGGGCGATGTCACAAAAATTACCAGCGAATGATTTCCGATTCATTTCCATACCTGATGAAATGAAAGAGAACACTGAAATTAATTCTTTAGATTATTATCAACTATTAAAAAATCATGTTCAAACAGAAATGAATTTGGAAAATGTGGGGGCAATTTATGAAGTTGATTTAGATTATCCTAGAGAGTTACACAAGTTGCATAAAGATCTGCCATTAGCACCAGAACATTTCAATGGAAAACTATGTACGACCTTACTGGATAAAAATAACTATGTAGTTCACCACAGAAACCTAGAATTCTATTTACAAAAAGGTCTGATACTGAAAAAAGTACATAGAATACTAGGATTCACTGAAAGTGCTTACTTGAAAGGATACATAGACCACAACACAGCACTTAGAACTAAAGGCACAAATGATTTTGAAAAGGACTTTTTCAAGCTGATGAATAACGCTTGCTTTGGGAAAACCATGGAGAACGTAAGGAAACGAGCTGATATGGAAATAATAACTGATGATAAAACAAGAGAAAAAATAATAAAGAAACCCAACTTTAAATCTGAAATTATTTTCAGTGAAAACTTTTCTGTGGCAAGAATGTCGAAGGAAAAGATAAAACTAGACAAACCAATGTATATCGGTTTTGCTGTACTGGAACTATCCAAGCTCTTGATGTATGAATTCCATTATGATTATATGAAACCTAAATATGAGGATAAAATAGATTTATGTTATATGGATACAGATTCGTTCATATATGACATTCGAACTGAAGATTTCTATGAAGATATCAAACAAGATTTGAATGAGAGGTTCGATACATCTGATTATGCAAAAGATAATCCATATGGGTTTCCTAGTGTAAACAAGAAAGTGATAGGAATGATGAAAGATGAACTAGCAGGACAAGTGATGACAGAGTTTGTTGGATTACGATCAAAAGTATATGCTTATGATAAGGACAACCAAGACCCTTCAAAAGCTAGCAAAAAACTGAAAGGAATAAAAACGAACATAGTGAAAGATAAAATTACGATTCAAAACTATAAGGATGTACTGTTTGGTAAAATTGAAAACCTATCTGTAACCCAGTATAACTTAAGATCATACAAGCACCAAATGTTTCTAGAAGAACAGAATAAGAAAGCGTTAGATCCTAAGGATGATAAAAGGACAGTAACAAGCGATAAATACACAACTTTACCTTTAGGTTATAAACATTAAATTCAAGTACCTAGTTAAAAAATTCAAGTACCTAGTTAAAAAATTCAAGTACCTACTTCAAAATTCAAGTACCTAGTTAAAAAATTCAAGTACCTAGTTAAAAAATTCAAGTACCTAGTTCAGTAAATCTTATAATGAAAAATTCTTCCTAAATAAATGAATGAAAAGGCACCAATAAAAGTGTATGATTTTAGCGAAAAGAATAACTATCAGAACAAACACGAACTTGCACCTCAGTGGCCATTTAGATTATTAATTTGTGGAAGTTCAGGAACAGGGAAAACCAATTTACTCTTGAATTTAATTTATGAATATATCTGTTTCAACCGAATATACTTGTATGCAAAAGATCTTGAAGAAGATAAATATAAAGACCTTATAGACAACTTAACCACCTTGGAATCAAAATGTAAAACGAATATTTTAACCGTAAGTAATGACCTTAATGATATTATCGATGTAGACGACCTAGACCCCCAGTATCAGAACTTGATTATCTTTGACGATTTTGTAACTGAAAAAGACCAGAAGAAAATAGAAGATTTATTCATAAGAGGAAGAAAGAAAAATGCTTCAATTGTTTACTTGTCTCAGAGCTATCATAAAACGCCAAAGGTGGTAAGACTTCAGTGTAATTATTTTGCATTCTTTCAGTGTTCTAATCCAAAAGAAGTAAAATTAATTAGACAAAGCCATGTATCCAGTATAGACAATGAAAAATTTCTCAAACAATTCGAGGCTGCAACCAAGGGCTATGGGTTTTTCTTCATAGATTTAAAAACAAAAGATAAAACCCTTAAGTACAGGAAAAACTTTGAAAAATTTACCGGATAATTTATTTCTATAATAAATGAATAAATTTGGTAGTGTTGGAAAAAAGGTTGCTAACGAATCGAAAGTTACTGACGAAAATGGTAACATTAACCTACACGATAGACGAATTATAAATTTAGGTGATGCGAAAACAGATAAGGATGCTATTAGCTTAAGATCTATGACTGTGATTTTGAATCAATTTAAAGAACAAATGACTGCGGGACAAGTGCAAACCAATCAATATTTTAGCGAAGATATCAACAGATTAACTGCGGTAGATGATTCTCCTGATAATTCATTGGTAAGGATCAAAGATAAAGGATTATTTGTAAAACAGACAATTCAAGTTACTGATAAAGAAATTGATGCTGGGGATAAAGTAATCACAAATGTTCAAGACCCTAGAAACAAAAAGGATGCTGTTAATTTAGATACGTTAACAACAAACCTTTTAAAATATGATCAAAAGCTTATTGACCAACAAATTCTTAGCAAAAGTATTGAAACAAAGATTGGTGACCTTAGGAAAATCATTGACAAAAAGGTTCTTGACCTTAGCAAAAGTATTGACAAAAAGATTCTTGACCTTAGCAAAAGTATGGACAAAAAGCTCGAAAACATTAGTTTAGCTATAGGAACAAATAATTTTGACCAAGAAGCCCATATCAATGGTATTGAAAGAGCAATCGTAAACATTTTAAAAAGGCTTTCAGAGCAAAAACCTGTTGATCAAGATTTTGTTAAGAAAACAGAAGACTTTATGAAAACTAAACTAAAGTAATAAAAATTTATATGATAAATTAATTTTCTAATAAATGGTTGAAATAATGGAGTATACAGTTTATTTGTCAAAGCTTCAGAAAGGAAAGCTGAAGAAATGTTTTGGTGCTAAACAAAAATGTCAGATACGTGTTAGTCATAGCAGACAGAATGAACGAGAACCAGTAAATTTACTTTTAAGTAAACGACAAATTGATAAAATTGAAACATGTAAAATGAATAATAAGGGTTGTGACATTGATGTATCATATAAACAGATGAAAGAAGCGATTCAAAAGGGTGGATTACTTCCTTTCCTAATACCGTTAGCAATTACGCTTGGTAAGGCAGCTTTAACAAGTGGTGCTGCTGCTTTGGGTACATTCGCTGGGAAGAAATTGGTGGATAACATAACCAACACAGGTGGGGCGCTTACACTTCCTGGAACACAAAAAGTTGTGGGTCGTGGAAGACCTAAGAAGGAAAAGGAGGATGTCAACACAGGTGGTGCACTTACACTTCCTGGAACACAAAGAGTGGTTGGTTTTGGGGTACGGGGAAGGCCTAGGAAGTCAAAAAACGCGGAAGTCACAAAAGAAGCAAAAGTAAAGTAGGACCTCTAACCAATTTTGATATTATTGATTCATTAGGGGATATACCATATTTTAGAGGTGTTTTCTCTATAGATACGCTACCTAAACAAATAAATAACCTAGAATGTGGTGTCATTAACTATGATAAACTTGGAATGCCTGGAACTCACTGGGTAGCGTATTGTAATCTACCTGATCAACCCTATGTAGAATTTTTCGATTCTTTTGGTATACCCCCAGGAAAAGAAATAATTAAATATCTAAAAACTTCAAAGAAAAAAATAGCATATGAAAATCTTGCTGTTCAAAATTTAAATGAATTAAACTGTGGATTTCACTGTATTTCCTACATTAAGCGCAAAATGAAGTTGGTAGCTTTTCGTTTATAAAAATTGTTTTCTAATAAATGGATATTTATTGTATGAAGTGTAAAAAGAAAACTGACACTGAAGCAATGTTTAAGGCAGTGTCACAGAAAAATAATGTTCCAATGCTAAAAGGTAATTGTGTTTTTTGCGGATCAAGGTAAAATCTGTTTTTAAAAAAAACCTCGACGCAGAAAAAGATATTTTAAATACGTATTATTCTAATTATTCAGGTGTTGATGATATTCATAGAAAATTAAAAGAAAATGGAGTGAACGTTTCTAAAGATAAAATAAAAAATGTGTTGCAAAATGAGAATGTATATACCTTACACAAACCTTCTTATCATAACTTTGAAAGGAGACGAGTCTATGTTCACTATGTGGATGAGCAATGGCAAGCTGATTTAGTTGACATGCAGAAATATAAAAAAGCGAATGATAAAACAAATTACATCTTAACTGTAATTGATTGCTTTAGTAAATATGCTTGGTGTACCCCTTTGAAAGATAAAACGGGTGCTGAAATTATCAAGGCATTCAGTCATATATTTAAAGAAAGAATTCCTAAGAAACTACAAACTGATAAAGGTAAAGAATTTGTAATGAGAAATGTTCACACATTTTTTAAAAATAACGACATACACTGGTTTGCATCTGAAAGTGAATTAAAAGCGCAAATTGTTGAACGATTCAATAGAACACTGAAAGAAAAGTTGTGGAAATATTTTACTCACAATAACACTACTAAATGGATTGATATTTTACCTTTATTTGTTAGTAATTATAATAACTCTTATCATCGTTCAATACAAATGAAACCCATTGATGGTAGTAAAAAGGTAAATCAGAAAAAGGTTTACAATGCTTTGTTTCCTCCAGCTGATGACTACACAATCACAGGACATTATAAAGTAGGAGATTTAGTCAGAATTAAAAAAGAAAAAAGTATTTTTGATAAAGGATATTTACCTAATTATACGAATGAAATATTCCAGATAGCAACCATTCGACCTACCATTCCCATTACTTATGAAATATCTGACAAAAGTGGGGAATTAATTCAAGGAGGGTTTTATGAAAAAGAACTTTCAAAATTTATTATGAAATAAAATTACTTGTATATAAATGGATTCAAGACGCTTGAGTGATATGTTATCGGGTATAGTGAAGAACAGAGAAATTCAGAGAAGAAAGGTTCAAGAATATGAGATGGAGAAAGCAGGATTTCGGGAAATGGCTTCAGAATTTAACGCTCCAGTTGTTATGGCACAAAAAGAAAACATGATGGCGCAAAAAGAAAACATGATGGCACAAAAAGAAAACATGATGGCACAGAATGAAAATACTGACGCCATCATGAAGAAATTACAGGCGATTGATGGAAAATCAAGCGTACAGTTTCAAAAATTAGTTGATACATTTAAAACAACTCATCCATTCCAGATCACTGCTTCAAAGGAATCGAGTAGAGCACCAACTCCTGCTTTAGAACCTTCTCCTGCTTTAGGACCACCATCCATTGATATGAATAAAGATATTAATCCAACGTTGCTAAATCAAATTAATTCAAAACTTAAAGAATCCGGGAAAGGCACTGATACTTATTTTAAAATGCCTAATTATTACATTAGTCATCCTAGGGATATAGATGAGGCTCTAGAACGTTTGACATCTCTAAGTCAAAGGTATGGCGGGAAAAAAGATAAAGGTTACTCTAGCTATGATCAAATCATTGAATTTATAAGAGACTACAAGGAGAGGTTAACCAGCATTCAAACTAATTACCATTTAGTTCAACAAGGAACTGGAATATTTATGAATTCTGATGAAATGATTTCAAAATTGTACACTTTAATAGGTAGTAGAGTAAATGGAAATACATCTGATGAGGTGAGGAATGAAGCTATTGATATTTTGGACTCGTTAATGCGAAATAAATTTCTTACGAAGAGAGATTACAATTCAATATATAAAAAATATTTCTAATAAATGGTGTTGTTAAACATTGAAGGTAATGAAAGTATCATTGATATAACATTTAGTCAACCAATCGAATTAAATCGTCATTCAGATTATGAAATAAGTTTGAATCAGTGTACTTTGTGGTATTCGTGGCATAATATAAGTGATAAATTTGGGAATAATACATTTCAGTATAGGAAAGATGAAGAGGGGGGATGGGTGAATGTTACTATTCCTAATGGGATGTATAACGATGATTGTTTGAATTATTTTTTGTGTCAGTATTTTGATACTCCCAAAGATAAATGTCCTATTGTAATTTCATCCAATCCAGCATCTATGAGATTTGTCATCCTATTACAAGAAAAATATGTGTTTAGATTTAATAGTGACTTGTGTCAGATTTTAGGCTTTGAGAAGGATAGTGAGCTATCTAAGAAAATCAATGAAGGTACAAAGCTTCCGAATATAACAAGAAGCGTTGATAAAATTCAAATTCACTGCTCTCTTGTAAATAGTTCTATCGTAAACAAAAGTAAATCAGACGTCATTTGGACATTTGTTCCGAATACAGAACCAGGTTGTCAAATTGTTGAAAATCCTAGACAACTAATCTACCTTCCTATTAACACAAAAGACTTTATTTACTCCTTGAGAATGACAATTACTGATCAATTGGGAAGACCTATCGATTTGAATGGTGATAACGTTGGATACGTACTGCATTTAAGAAAAGCTTAAAGGATTATTGAAATAAAATTATTTACCTATAAATGTTGATTAATAATAAGCGCTTACTTTATAAAAAGCAGTATGGAAGTGGAATCGGTAGTATATTCAAAAATATTGCCAATTCCCAGTTATTTCAAACGTCAGCAAAACAAATAAAAGATGGAGCATTGTCAATGTATAATAATATTATTAAACCAAGATTCGAGTTGTTGAAAAACAGAGCAATAGAATATGGGAAAGATTTGATTGATGTAAACAGGAAAGAACTCATTGATGTGATTGGAAAGAAGAAATCGATGAAGGATCTTCTGGGTACAAATAAGAGATTTTTAAATAAAAAAAGTCAGGATTTGATCAACGCGATAATAACTGGAAGTGGTTTAAAGATTCTGAAATAATTTTTATCGAATAATTTCTTTCTTATATAAATGGCAGTAAATAAAGTTATCAGTCCGCAATGGAACATTTTTGATGAGCCGCTTGTAGATGATACAGTGGTCAAATATGAATTTAAAGAAATTCGAGAAACAGATGTGAATGTATCCAATAAATCAGAGTTTGAATTCGTAACCAAGAAATTGGATTCCTGGTTCTATCCAAGTGAAAGTTATCTTGATGTTAGTGTAAGAATTGTAAAACAGGATGGAACTAACCTAGCTGCAACCGATGTCGCTACTTTAATTAATAATGGATTTAATTTATTCAGTACCGCTGAGTATGTAATAAACGATGAATCGGTTGAAAAAATTAGTCATGTTGGTATTGCAACTACCGTTACGAAGTTGATTGAATATTCCGATGATTATTCTAGAAGTGCAGCCAGAAATCATTTCTGGTATAAGGATTATAATCAGGGAACAGATATCAGCCCTATAATAAGTTCATTTACCTCACCTGCAGCAGCAGGAAATGTGGATGTCATTTCTAAATCTAATCCAAATTATAATAAGGGGTTTGAAAAGAGATATAATAGAACTAAAAACAGCCAATTAGTAAATATGTATTTACCATTGTCAGAGTTGTTTGGATTCTTGAAAGGAAACAAACGGTTTTTCAGAGGTGCATCACACAAAATATTTTTAAGAAGAAATGATGATAACAATATGATTATAAGAACTGGAACTGGAAATACTAATTTTAAAGTGATCATCGAGTATTTATCCTGGAAAATTCCTATCATAGCTCCCAGTATCGAAATGATGAGTGAATTGGAAAAGGGTCTTGCTAAGGATAAAAAGTATAATCTGATGTGGGAAGCACGTAATACTTATAAAAGTGATGTTAGTCAGAATAATGAGCACACTTGGAAAGTTGTGTCGGAGAGAAATAGTCCTACGAAAATCGTTGTGATGTTACAGAAAAATGAAAAGCATAACAATCAATTAATGAATAATATGGTGTTTGATCATATGAATTTAACAGACATAGAACTTAGAATTAATGGGGATAAATATCCTGAAGAACCACTCAAATGCGACTTTAGCGATGAGAAATGTAAATACTCCAATCTTTACAATAGGTTCATACATTTGGGTTATAAACAATTAGCGTTTGATACTGGTAGTGTTGTTAGTATAGAAGAATTTAAATCAGTGTATCCACTATTCTGTTTTGATGTTTCCAAACACGAGTCAAATATTTATAATGGAACAACTGCTGATATTGAAATAAGTATAACATTAAAAGATGATCAACCCGTACCATATAATGTTTACTGTGTAATATATTATGAAAGAAAAGCTACATTAGATATTATTAATAAAAATATGTATGTGAGTTTGTGAGCTTTGGATTTTTATTAAATAAAATCAGCCGCTAATAAATGGAGTCCATCAGAGAAGTCTTGTCAACAATCAAAATGAATAAATACAATGAGACAATCAGAAAGGAAGAACTAATTCTAGGATTGAAATATAGCATCGTTAAAATGAGAATTGCCAAGACAAAATATGGTGATAAGTTGGTTGTTGTTATTCATCATAATAACAAAGCCTGTGATTTGTTTATACCACAGAGATATAATGCAATTGCTGATGAGTTGCTTCTAAAGAAAAATCTGGTTTTACAGCCTATTATGAGGGTGAATAAGAACTCTGACCAATATGTTGATGTAGAACTGTTTACTCAGTAAAAATTAAAAATGTAAAAAAGTAGTTTATATGTAATAAAGGGTAATATTCCCTATTTCTTGGGACCTTTATTTGGGAAATAAGAAAATAAAAATATCTATAAAAAAGGGGATAATTTGGAAAAAAGCATGTTAAAATTTAAGAAATTGGTGTTAAAATGGGTGTTTGAACTGGGGGGACTTTTGAGCCAGCTCCCGGTTTATATAACTACTGGTGAGAAAGAAGTTTAGCACCTAGTGATGTAACTGGATATCAGTTTTTCTTTTGGGATGACTTTCGGCAATAGTCGTTTTTGCAGAGCAACCGTATATCAGATACCACGGTAATTGCAAAAACGACTAATTGAAGATCCAGTTACTGTGGTAACAGATACCATGGTATGTGCAAAAACGCAACTATAGTTTCGTTCTTTATCACCGTAATACTCGCCGATGGTCTTCGATGCTTCCTATAAGGCGTTTTTATCGCACTTGCCTTCCGGCCAAGTGCCATATACCGATCACTTTTCCGTCGGTCGGTCTGTCGGTCAGTCCGGTGATCGCGAGTTAGGGTATTTCCAGATGTGCTAGGACGATGAAACTTGGCAGGCGTATTAGGGGCCCGAACAAACTAACTTGGAAATCGTCACTTGCCCGATCCGACCATCGTGGGGGGAGGGAGGGGAGCCGGAATCCGGAATTTAGTGACATGCATAACTTTCGAACGGGTAATCGGATCTTAATGAAACTTGATATTTGGAAAGACACCATGTCTCACATGTCCCAACTCAAGTCCGGACCGAATCCGATGAATGTGGGGGGGGTTCGGAGGGGGGAACCGGAAATCATGTTAAACGCTTAGAGTGGAGCGATCGGGATGAAACTTGGTGGGAGGAACAAGCACAACCCCTAGGTACGTCATTGACAGAACCGGACCGGATTCGTGCACTGGGGGGGGGGGGAGTTGGAGGGAGGTTCCGGAATTCCGGTCATACGGAGTTAAGATACTTCCAGGTGGGCTAGGACGATGAAACTTGGCAGGCAAATCAGGGACACGACCAGATTAACCTGGAAACAGTCATCTTCCCGATCCGACTATCGTGGGGGGAGAGAAGGGAGGGGGAATCCGGACTCTTGAGGCATGTTTAACTTCCGAACGGGTGATCAGATCATAATGAAACTTGGTATGTAGAAAGACCACATGTCTCGGATGTCCCTTTTCAAGTCCGGATCAGATCCGATGAAGCTGGGGGGGGGGGGTCGGAGGGGGGGCCGGAAACCTTGTGACATGCTTGGAGTGGAGCGATCGGAATGAAACTTGGTGGGAGGAACAAGCACAAGCCCTATGTAGATCAGTGACAGAACCGGATCGAATTCGGGTATTGTGGGGGAGTTAGGGGGGGGGGGTCCGGAATTCCGGTGGTCGCAAGTTAAGGTACTTCCAGACATGCTAGGACGATGAAACTTGGCTTGAAAATTGAAGACTTGACATGATTGGCTAAGAAATAGTTAGTTCCCAGATCCGACCATCCCTTAAAGTACTAATGCTAACCGCAAAGTACAAAAAATACTTTTAAGCAATAGATACATTTTCGTTATCCCTATGAGCCCATGATCATTTTTGCCTCAAGGGTTTTGCTTACAACTGAATCCCTTAAAGTACAAACAGTACTTCTGAGTAAAATATACATTTTCGTGCTCCTGGTGATCATCTTTTTTGCTTCAAGAGTTTTGATTACAGATTATTTTCTAGCGCCCTTAAAGTGCGCACAGCCAAATGCATTGCCAAACGATACAGTCTCGTGATTTCCAAGGACCCATGATCATTCTTATCTCAAGGGTTTTGCTTACAAATGATCAAAAGAAACCCACGAATTGACGAATTCCTACTTTCATCCTCTGACCTAGCCTTGCAAGTGCCATATGAGCTTCCAGCTCTTGTTGGATATACTGATGACTGCTCCGTGGTGTATAACCCGTTTTCGGACTCACCAGTTTCTGTTTTTTTCCTCACTATTACCGACCAACGACAACCTCGTCGGAAGGCAGAGTCACCGGGTCACCGGGAAATGTTGAGACCAAAAAACTCTTCATAGAAGAAACACCAGACACTAGTGAGTAAAAAAAAAAGAAAAGAAAAAAAGTGCAACGAACGCAACTATTGACAAAAAAACGACATTCCCGCCGAATCACCGTTCTATCTAGTATTTGGAAATAAAAAAGCATGGATAACACCATTTTTGGTACATAGCCTACATTCGAGGAGACACAAGGTCGACACAAAAAATTGTAAGTTCGAATTTTATGGAACTAAGATGCATCAAGCGATTAGGGTGAGAGAACGGAACAGTTACGACTGCTGTTTTTCCTTTAAAACCGAAACTTCTGTTGCAGCGCAATCTCCAGTATGTCCCTAGTCAGTATCGAAGACCTCTACCCCAAGATCCCTTTATCCGCTTCGGACGTGAATCGACATGTCCATGCTTTGGTTAATCACGGATTTGTGCAGCAGTTAGATTTCCTCAAATCCGGGCCCGCGAATGCGAAGAATGTAACCTGGCAACCCACCCTTGAAAAAGTCGAGTTTGATAAGGTAGGAATCATTGAAGCACAGTTCGCAATAGACATAGTTTCTATTCCAGTGTTGTAAAATACGTGACCTCGAAACTCTAATGGGTTTCTCAAAAGATTACAACCTTGATTGTCCCATCTATAACATTCCAGTGTTGTAAAATACGTGACCTCGAAACTCTAATGGGTTTCTCAAAAGATTACAACCTTGAAAAGTCCCATCTATAACATTCCATGTTTACGTGATATCAAGAACAAATAATCAGGTAGAACCTCCGTCCTCAGGTAGAAACGAGCGGAGGTTAGGAGCTACGCGGTACATCACGTTTCTTACCTGTACAAATAGCTATATCGCTGTGAAGTTGCGTAGAAGAAACTGTCAAAGTCAAAGCCGATTGGTTCTCTGGACACGCTCCAGAGCGGGTAAGCGTGCCTCTTGCACTTATTGCTCTGCGATGAGCAACGGCGAAGACGGAAGTACACGGGTATCAACTCAAAGCAAGAGCAAGTACCACTAGCATCGCTCAGTTTTGTCGGGGTATCCATAGTCGCTGCAAGGGACCAAAGACGGAGGTTCTATCTGATTATTTGTTCTTAGTGATATTTATCTAGTACTGGTCGTAGCTACGAGTCATCTAGCGGGAACCTTGCAAACTTACAAGGGAGATGAAAATCGACGAGAACAAACGCAACATGCCCCTTGAGCGCATTAACTAATCCTTGCCTTTGAGGACTAATTCTGTCGCGGAGAAGCCAATAGCTGCGTTCGTTGTCCGGTGACTACTCACCGGTGCTTCCTATAACGCGTTTTTGCACTCACCGGTGACTACTCCCCGATCTTAAAACCCGTTTTCGGACTAACCAGTTTCTGGTTAGTGCCCACCGGTGCGGACTAACCAGAACCTGCTCGTGAGCCCCGCTGTAGCGAGGAGTTAGCAAGTTTTCATCAACTAACTGGTGAACGAAAAAACGCGTTATAAGCAAAGAACCGGACACTGGTGACTAAACACCAGAACCAGACCGGAGTGCAACGAACGCAACTAATGTGACGTTTCTGCCTAAGACATAATGTTTGAAAATGCGATGTATTGATTTCTGGATTGATATTTGACATAGTTTACAAAAGCTTGCAAACAAAGTGTAAACCTTTTTATCATGTCCCTTGTTATTCAAGGTTGTCCGGAACCTGCTGCATAGAATGTACCGAGGCCTTCTCAACCTAAAAGTTGTCTCAAAAAGAGAGATTGACGAAAGTGACGAAATCGTCAACAAGAAGGTCAAATACGACAACCTATTGGAGGAAGTAAACGAGGCGAAAGCAGCGGAACCAGAGAGAGCGGAGGAGTTAGATATGGTCAGTTGAGTTTTCTTTTCTTTTCGTGGATTCTCTTGTATAGCTGCAGGCACGAAAAAACCTGCACGTTTTCTGGTTGCCGCAATTGTCCCAGCATTCTGTCTTATTGCCGCCATCTACAGCATTAAAGGGCTTATACCGAAATGGCTGTGCAGTTGCTTTGGGTCCGTTTAGAACTCACGCAAGAAGTTCCATTTACTCTCACATTGCTAACTCACAGTTGTAAGCTTAGCTACCATAACCAGCAATCTTGAATAACGGCATCAACATGCAGAGATTGTCTGCGACTGGTTTGCGCGTTTCGCGCCTCTCCTCGAACCACTCACAGACAAAGCGAGGTGGGATAGTATAATTGGACGTGGCTTTAAAGCGAGAGCACGAGCACGAATGCGAAATAAAAGTGAGATGAGAGTGCTGGTAATGGGGCTGCCTGGTGACTGAAATGTGACAAAATGGAGCAATGTAGCGCTTTAGTTCTGCTTTAGAACTTGACAGCGCTCGTGTTGTGGAGACAGCTTTTCTTCGTATCTTCCCGAGTTTGGGAGTTCCCGGGGGGGGGGGGGCTAGGGCGATGACATACATCTTTTTATTTCCTCTCTGACCGGAATCCTGGTTGTCACTGGCCAGCCTGTAGGCTACTAGTCGTGCTAGGAAAATCGGGGGGAGGGGGGTAATTAAAAAAAAAGGGGGGAGGTTAAGAGATGAAGAAAATCATATTTGACGTTGCTAAACCGATACGTCAGCTGCGATTTTTCTTGCGCTGTTTCGGCCTTCTTGGCAAGGGTCTCTAGACTGTAACCCGAAGACTGAACGTGGATAATAACTGCATAATAATTGATCTATTGCATATACAAATTATTTGTTGCATGTTTCTTCTATCTACAGCCTTGCCCTTGCCAAGAAGAGCCGAAATGAAAAAATATGATTCGCAGTCTGTCAGCGTGGGCTGAAAGAATACCGATGAAGGGAGTGCGGAACTTTTTAACGAGCATCCGGAGCAAGTGGAAAATAAACTTATAGCTCTTGTTCTGTTATAGATTCTCGTCCAGTTTTTCCCAGAGGACGACCGTAAGTTGTTCATCGGAACACAGAAGAAATTCTGCCTCCTCAACGGTATAGAACTCAAGCTAGCCACTGAAATATATCTTTTCGAATCCTACCTAAAAGCAGTAACAGTGAAACACATTGGAAAGGCGAAGGCTTCGTTAGCTAGCATGTTCTAATTTTATAAATAAATATTTAAATTCTCTCTTCCTACTGAGCGGAAACGTTTGGGGTTGAGTAACAAAGCAGAATCGGACTTCGAATTCCCAGTTGAGTTTGACATTTGTCCTTGGTCCGAATTCACGACCTCGAAAAGCTGACAATATCTAGGGTCGTGCTCAGCCCTACCAGAGGCGTTACTAGCCAAAATCTTTGGGGGGGGGGGGGGGCAAGGCATTACCGACTGACTGGTAATTTTTACCGACTGTTTTTGCAGAAAAACGACTGTGTTCAAGAAAAAACGATTGATTTTCAGAAAAATCGCGGCGCTTCGCGCTGACTGTTTTTTGTTTACCGTTTGGTCGACAACTGGGGGGGCGTCCCCCCTCCCGCCAGTATCGACACCCCTGCGCCCTACTTACCATAGTAACTACGCATGACGGCATGACTGCTTGGCGTCAAGGCTGGAACGCATTTTTCTACTTTCGGCAAAATATCGCGCCACGAGCTATCCCGCCAGAGATCATAGTTACCACGCTTACTATGCCTCCGAGCGCGGTAAACAAATATATACTGTTTCAAGAAAGTTGGAACGGTTAGCGTAATAACTTTTCCCGAGGTTGGAACGAAAATAGTTACTACCCTGTCAGAAGTTTCATAACAGATAACACAAGGTTGCGCAGTTTCAACAGACAACACTTGGGATGTAATCTGTTGTGATCAAATGTTATGCATGAAATGTTAATAGTTGCGTTTTTTGCCGTCATGCAGTTAACCGACCTACAAGATTTCCCACTATAAGCCGTTTTCTTCCTTCGGTTAACCGACCTAAGTTCTTATAAGCCGTTTTTTGGCTCCGTTTGCAGGTCGGTTAACCGACCTGTGGACTGAGGCGGGAGCTCCATCCAACCGACCTACGCTCTTGGCACGGTGCGAAATTCAAAATTCTCATGGGAGAGATAGGCGCCGGCGACGGGATGACGCCATTTTTTCTTATAAGCCGTTTTTTAGAGCTCAGTCGAACCGACCGGCGAGACGAAAAAACGGTCAATAGTGGCAAATAGGTCGGTTAACCGACCTACGGAGAAAAGGCAAAAAACGCAACTAATGATAGCCGAAAAATGTCGAAAAGCATCGGCTGATTTTTTTTGGTTTGTCCTCGTGACATCGGAAAATTCAGCAGAAACGAGTCGCTCGTTTTTTGCTCTTCCTGGCAATGTTTGCTGTGCACAACATTTAATGCATAATGCTTTCAAAATTACAACAGACTACATCCTTGTGTTATCTGTCACGAAACTTCTGACAGTGTAATGGTTACTATCGTAAGAAGGGTGGAACATGCTCCCAGTTCGAATGGAGGTGGACGGTCTTGATTTAAGCTAAGAACTGTGATCTCACGCTGATTTGCTTAGGCTAAATGAGGTACTTCGAAAGCTAGAATGGAACGGGTGTGGGGGTTAAGGTGCTGCAGTGAGAAGTTCGGTTTATATCATTTTATTCGAACTGCTGCGATTCAAAACAAAGCGATAACGTATAAGAAACAAGAGATGTACAAAAACAAAAACGAGGAGAGATCAGACCAGAGTGTTATTGACGAATTTTAGCGGAAATGCAACGGAACAAATGTAAAAAAAAAACGGAGAATGTTTAAATGAATTCTAACAATCGCATTCTTAAAGCACAGGTCCAAGATCTGACACCCGAAATTACAGATCTCAGTTTCTTCTTTTCCCACAAAGGCTGTCCCAGCATCTGTAACAGAGTAAATGGAAGTTGGCCTGTCCGAAGTTTGATAACACCTGACGCACTGGATCAACAACTTTAACTGATAACTGGATATTATGGCAAATCTTGGTATGAACTTGTGTTATATTTTCGCGGAAGATAACACTTCAAAACCATCTTTAATCTTATTTATTTACAAGGTCATTTCAAATATATTCTGTAACAGCAGGAGGTAAAACCCAGTGTTTTCTATCGAAACTGCGCATCCTTATGTTGAATGTTGTCAAATTTCGAACAGTGGTGAGGAAAAACCGGAGACAGCCGGAATGCAACGAACGCAGCTAGTGTAAAGTTGTAAACTAACACCAAAAGCATTCTGGAAACCACTTGGATCGGTTTATCTGCCATCTATTGAACAACGTCACTGAATCTGAAGACTGAAATGTCGGGTGCGCGTGAAATACGAAGCATGATACTATCAAACGCAAAACAATGCAGTAAAATGTGAAAAAGTGAATACAGTACAAAATATTACCGAGAGTGAAACAGAAAAAAAAAAAGTCGAGCAGTAAAGACTGAAAGAGAGCTTCTCTTCTTAAATCACATATCGCGAGCTCTGTATATGACAGTGCCTTTCAGTGTTCATATAGAGATTGCGAATAAGTATAAAGCTTATTCCCAAAGACGGCGGATTTGCATTCGCCCGTGCGAATCTCTGTCGACAAATTTCGCTACGCAATTTTTTTTTGTCGCGCCGCCTTGCGAATATTTTTCCGCATATGTGGGAAATTAGCTTAAGACAGAATATCATAAGAACATAATACCAAACGGTGCGGATCGAACTTACGAAGTGACACGCAGGCGAAAAAGCTAGCTCCAAGCCGAAAACGCTAAAAAGCAACCACGTGCTTAATAAACCACTAAACTATATTGTGTACACCCTTCGAGATATTCTACTTGCGCTATTAACATGGAAAGATTCAAAATAAAGGCAAAAACACATTTCAGAACTGAATTGCTTTTCGTAGGCCGACATTCATAGAGCTAAAAATGCGTTTTCAGCGTCCTTGCAATTCCTTACGCCAATTCAGCGCTCTAAACGGATAAGTCTCTGCTTGTCCGCCTTGCCTCAACATCAACATCCATCACACACAGATAGTACCATAGATTCATGACAATAGTTGCGTTTTTGATCGAAGTTTGAAGTTACCTTCAAACTCAAAGGTCTCTATCTAAATACCGTTTTGGGTCGCCGGTCACAGTTTCTTTGTCCTTGAAACTCTGACCGTCGAACTTAATTCGTCGTCGAAGAAACGTCGACCGGGCAAGGATCGCCGGATTCGCCGGAGTCGTAAAAACACTAATTAAGCAAACAGTGCACTTCGACGGCGTTCGAAAACGGAAATTAAGCAACCGGCTAAGCCAACGGCGAACAAAACTTCGATCGAAAACGCAACTAATAATAACACAGAAAAGAGGGGCTTTCACAATAAAGGGTAGTGTAAAACCCATCGTCAGGAAGGTTTGCACCTTTCTTCTGCCGAAGAAATATAACTAAACACATTTCCTAGCAGAGTCTTAGGTAGGCTAAACGTTGATGATGATCGTTAGGTGGACTAAAGGACGGCTCAGACGGCGTTCGTAAAGTTCGTAAAGTCGTTCGCAAAGTTCGTAAAGTTGCTCCGCTAACCCGCGTAAAGTACTTTACGGAGGCAGGCAAGAAGTTCAACTTTAGTTAACTTTTTTCGTAAAGATCGGAAGGTTGACCAATAGGAGAAGAGATCGGAAACAAGATATGAAAATAAATTTGAAAATGGGGATTAGGAAACGGAAAAATGATGAGATGATGACTCTTGTGGTTTATTAAAGGTTAACTTCAGACATCGAGGCTGATATCGGAAAATAACAGCGAGATGGACATTGAAAATAACCTGTCCGAGCCGAAGGCGAGGCAGGTTATGGAAAATATCAGCCGAGCCGAAGGCGAGGTTGATATTTTGAAATGGCCGTCGAGCTTGTGATTCCGATATCAGTCGAGATGGAGGTATGTTAACTATTATAACTTTTTCGAACAGAATTTCCGCTTTTCGGGGCTGAAAATAATCCAGCCAATCACGTTTCAGAATTAGTCATAACAGCCTCCGGGGAGGGTGATATGACAAATAACAACCTCTCCAGCAGGCTGTTATGACTAATTCTGAAACGTGATTGGCTGGATTTTCCGTGGCGTTTTCATTGTGAAGATTATCGTAATATAACTGACCGTGGGTCATAGGAAGATATGCATTACACGCCTGTTCGAAAAAAGTTATATGATAATAATAATAATAAGGTCGAATAACTTGAAACTTGTTTTTTGCAAGAATAATTAGGAATTTTTTTTTTTTTAATTAATTTTATTCTTGTTGGTTTTTGTCAGGTGAGTTGGGAAGAAAGAATTTTTGAATTAAATTGTTTAGAACTGACTTATTTATTTGTATTATTTTTGTTATTGGATTATTCTAATTTATTTATTGGAGTTTTTTTTATCTGGATATTAACCATGGGCAATTATGGCTTTTAGTGTTAATAAATATCTACCTATGGTTCATATATGATAAAAAATAATCTCTAATAATTAGAATCTTTTTCTTTCTAGGACAAATCGCCATAAAAAATTCTCGTAATGTCATCTAAGTCGAATTCCCGTCTGAGCGGCGACAAACTTTACGGAGCATACTTTGCGAAAAACTTTACGAACTTTACGAACGCCGTCTGAGTCGTCCTTAACAGGAACTAAACCGCACGGTGGCTAAGAACAGGCATTGAAGAAAGTACAACACAGTTAGCTGCGTTTTTGATTGCCGTTCGCCGTTCAACGTTGCACTTTCGACGTTGGCCGTTTGTTGCTTATAAGCCGTTTTTGCGATTGCAAGTTCGCCGTTGGGTTTCGATCGTAAAAACGCTTATAAGGGACTTGACTCAAGTTGGCTTTAAACTTTAGCGGGAAATATGAAAAAGAGGAAGATACTTTTTTTTACGTGAATTAAATTCAAAATTTAAATTTTTCACACAAAAATTTAATATTGCCTTCTTCTGCCATTATAATTTAATTTGTGGTTTACTGTACACAAAGGTAAAAAGACCGGCAAGTTTTGATTGTTGGTCAGGAATTAGCATTTTTTTTCTGTATGGCCTCGGCTGTGTTGGGTTTTCCTGAAGCTGAAAAGTAGCCTACTGAGTTTCTATCACTAAAGTAAGTTACTGAAGAGTAAGTCTACGTTTTGGATGCACTTTTGAATGCACTAGTATTCTGTACTGCTTTCTCGAAATCCACGTACATTTCACAGTTAAATTTCATGTTGGTATTTCAGATTTTAAGCAAATGTTTTTCCATTCTTGAATCTCCGCAATTTTCGATCGACAGCGCACGTCCAACTTCCTACCCTTCGACGTTGGCCGTTCGCCTGGGCTTTCGATGAAAAAGGGAGGAGACGCCGGTCGCCGTTCGTTCAAAAACACCTTATAAGACTCCAGGCGAAAGCGCAGGCGATCAAAAACACCTAATAAGACCAACGGCGAACGAAAGCGAAAGGCGAACGGCGATCAAAAACGCCACTAGTGTTGGGAACCAGGTGCAAGCGCAACAATCACTTCTGTTTTATGGCGCCCCACGCTCGAATTTACTCAAACGCTTCCAAAACGAGAATCGGACTTGAAAACGCATTTTTAAACAGCGACTATTAACGGAAGGACCCGGTCCACCACAGATTCCTAATTCTGGGACACCCGATTCCAACACTGGGTACATATAACGTTTGGCAAACCCCATGCCTAACGCTGGATACCCTAACCCTGACCTACTCCACTCCACAAACGGAATTCTGATTGGCTGATTAGTGAACTTAACTCAAATCATCAGTATTTTATTGGTTTACGGTACCCAGCACTTAGCACAGAGAACCCCAAATCAAGTGTTTGTGAACCCTGTATACCTCCACTATAAAAGGAATTTTATAGGCTGATTTCTGAGCTTCACTAAAATTTTCAGTATTTTATTGGGTTAGGGTACACAGCACTTGGCACAGGGTATCCCAAAATCAAGGGTTTGTGGTGAACTGGAATGACCCGTGCATCGTCAACGCGAAGCCGGCTGCACCTTCGTGGACGCAGAACTAACAGAAAAAACAGCGAGGCATCGACCAGCTTACAAAGAGCTACTCCTGCCTAGCTAATACACGAAGTTCCTCTATATACACCCATTATTCGAATACAATCCTATAGAAACTACCGACCTATCAATACAGCCCAGTCAAACAGCTCTACTCTTTGCTGTCCGGACTAAGACAAAATTCAACAACAAGAATAAATCACATCTCCGAGTGCACTAATTATAACCGGTGACTGAAGCACAAATACAGCACACATGCTCAAATAGGGTTGTATTCAGCATAATTTTTCGGGGGGGGGGGGTAAGTTTCGAGGTTAAAGAATTAAATTATCTTTATTTTTATTTCCGACATTTTTCCACTCGAAAAAGGCGAACTGGAGTCTGGCCGGTATCCACTTGGTTCAAACACCCCATTTCACTGCATTAAATGAATGAATGAATACCATTTTTCCTCAATCATGTTAACCACATGTGGAGTTAGAAAAGAGGCTATACAGCTTTTCGGTTCAATTTTAATTCGTCCACCGGATAAGACTGACCTCTAGCGCCAGAATTGTTACAACAGGCTGCTACGAATCATTTGTCATTACTTCACATGCCTGAAGATACATTATTACTTCCATTCCACAGTAAATAAGGTCAAATCCTTAGGGTCATGAGCTTCAGGTAATTAAATATGATACAAGAAGATAAAAGAAGTAAATTTATCCAAGAAAACACTGTGGTAACTAATATGCCATCCGAAGCAACACCGGGATCCAAACAAATGCACGTGGCGACAAATATAACACATGAATTAGAGGAAGTGGATATTATCGAGAACGGATAGAACGAACAACCCGCATATACCCCATTTGACAAAGGTCTAACACGATGTTTACTTTCGCTCTCCGGAAACAGATATGAATGCGCTCTAAAAGAAAACCCCCTTTAGACTATTGTGTTTAACCAAGGGCCATAGATGTTCATGCGGGCTTGCGTTCTTTCTCAGCAATCTTATTCGCCCCAGTCCGTCTAGTCCAGTAATTTCGGAGACTAAGACCAATCCACAACAGATAATCTTTCTGACCCGATACTAAGCTCTGAGAAAACAAATTACACGGGGCTTCGCCTTTCCTAGTCGCTCTCGAGGTCCCTTTGGGCAAAGTTTTCTTAACGGTTATTTCCGACCTATAAGCTTTTAGTGAATGGGGAGCCGGACGCCTTTCAAAAAGCGGTAAACACCGTATACAAACTGGTACAGTGCCGTTCTGTTAGACAGAACATACCATACGAAATTTCTAAATCTTGGGGTAAATGGAGAAATTATGGCAGCAGAATAGATCAGAACAACAGGTAAGGGTCCGTTAAAGATCGTTAAAGGACCCCTCTTGCTTTTTCTGCCTTTTATAATATACCTAGCTCCCATACAGAATTATAAGCTTCTAAAATCACTACCTTTCTCCATTCTCTCGTTTTGTGCCTACGAAATTTTAGCGCTTTTTTGGTCTTGCCGAGTTTTGCCCGTCACACAACGAAACGTTTGCCGGGATCTTAGACGTCTGCTGACAACTCTTTCACACATAAGGATCTGAGAATCTTTTGTTTATTAACTCTTTTATTTGCTTAGTTTTCACACTTTTAACAACGGCGCGATCAGTTTTCAAATGTTTTGCGCCTAGCCGCCGCGTTGGAGAGCAGGAAGGCTGGACATAGCCGACAAGCGCTAACAAGAAAATCGCTAATTTCAGGTGGAAAGTAATGGTATTTTCGAAAATGTTTTTTTCTGATGCATTTCATAGGGAAAAGATCGTTTCTAGTAAGAGTTGTGCTTTAACGGTATTCGTCCCCAGTTTACAACGAGCTGTTTCGTTTCTTTTACTCCGCTGTTTAGTTCGTCGTAGCGAATTTTTTTTTAACAGAAATCATTTAAGGTTTTACCGTCTGGCAACACGCACTAAATACCTGCTTAGACTTCCAAATAGGGGTTTCATCTACAGTACTAAACCTCAGTGGATCTTGAAGGTCCATCAAGAACAACCCTAGATGGCGATTGGCTTGCTGAGCTTCCTGGGCTTGTCGCGGCTTCGGGATTGACTGGATTCTGAGATGATCCGACCGGAGGTGACCAACCAAGCTGGAGCTGGAGACTCAGTCGCTGCTGAGAAGCGGTTGTCCCGCTGTTTTCCAAGTAACAGGGCGCTCGGCTGCAAACGGGAATCAAAACCGTTAGGATGCTTAGACTCACCAAAGGTGCCAAACACTGTTGTCTTTACGATATTCTTATAGTTGCCAGTTTTTGACAAAACCCATTGTTGGCAAAACAAAAATTGAAAACATACTTGGTGTCTGCTAAAGAGCTGATTTTTGTCGTTCCGGTCTGACAAACGCTGAACTGATATAAAGCAAATATTCTGACATAAATTGGCTCTGGAACGAATGAAATGTGGCCATTTCTCCTGAGACAAATGGTTTTAGGATGAATTCGTAGAAAAGAGTCGGATTTATCTGTAAAGTGGCTTCCATACGCCGAATTTGGCTTTCTCGTCAACATAAAAATACTCGATTTAGCGTAAAAAAACTCCTCGTAAATCGTAGTAGATTTTATAAATAAATAATGTTTAAAACAGAGCACTAAAATTTAACAGAAACAAAGTGACTAGGGTATGGTTGTTCACTTACTGTACAGCTCGACAGAAGAAAGCGAAGTACAGTTGCCTGGGTCTGAAGAACTGTTATTAATAAAATACCGAACAATACGCAATGATGTACCCTTAGGGACCCCACGCGATTGTAAAAAAAAAAAAATGATTCCCCATGTTTAAATTTTTTTTACGCTTACCTATTGCTACGATTTCCTCTAGGCAGAGATGCGACATTTCGTTGCTCCGCTTGCTGAAGTCCCGAGGTGGATGGTAGAGTCGACCAACTACTGGCACCGTCTACCACGTCAAAGTAGTTCGGAGGTGGAGTTGAGCACGAAGCCATATTTGGAGAGAGCCCACCAGCTAAAACGACAATGAAATTATACCCTAAATGGTCAATGAAGACGCAAATTGCGTCGGTCGGGGATCATCACCGTCACATGATCCTCGTCCGTGAGGACTCGCGAGAATATGGGGACTGAGTCCCTGGGACGAACTGTATTACATTCGAACGCGTCTCATCGAATTCGTCTTCTCCGACTGAAAGCTTATCTCTCCACGACTCCATCACTTTCGCGAATAACCTTTCTGCAAATTATTTGAGTGTTTTACATTATTTATTTTTATATTTCGTTGGAATTTTTACTGCACTTATGCCCTTCGACAGCGCGTTATATATTGTTCCCTCAATTACCAGGCAGCAAGACTGGGGAGATCACTAAAGTCCTTTCAGACTGGATACGATTCATTCAAACATGGGCTTTGTACATTACTGGGCGAGTAGAAGAGCTACCTATATGCACTTACTTAAAAAGTTTGACCTCACAACGCTTAAAGGACCTCTCTTGCTTATTCTGCCTTTTATAACATACCTAGCTCCCTTGTGGAATTATAAGCTTCTAAAATCCCCACCTTTCGCCATTGTTTCGTTTTGTGCTCACGAATTTTTAGCGCTTTTTCTGCCGTGCCGAGTTTTGCCCGTCACACAACGCAAAGTTTGACGGAATCTCAATGTCCGCTGACAACTCCTTCATATATAAGGATATGAGACTCTTCTGTTTTAACTTCTTTTATTCGCTTAGTTTTTCCAACTTTTTAACCACAGCGCGTTCAGTTTTCAAACGTTTTGCGCCCAGCCGCCGCGTCGGAGAGCAGGAGTGCTGGATAGAATCGACAAGCGCTAACAAGAAAATGGCTTATTTGAGCTGGAAAGTTATGACATTTTTGAAAAGCGTTTCTTCGGGACGGGTTCGTAGGGAGAAGATCATTTCTAGTAAGAGTTGTCCTTTAAGGAAAGGAGACTACGCTGTGCTATAATTACGGAACCTGAGCTTTTTCTGACCCCAGGTTCCGTGATCTCTTCCAATCCACTCACAGTCCTCCCAAAAGTCCCCCCCCCCCTCCCGGGAAAAGCACCACAAAGTCCCCAAATTTACACCAGTAATTTACACTCACGGAAAAGCACACGAAAAGCTTCGTTCCATCTTTCGTGACACTTTTTAATTCGCAAGACTAAAAATGAATTTGTTTTCTTCAATTTGAATTATAATTTGGTTGTGTTCAAATTGTATATATACGTATCTGATACGTCTATACCAACATCTGTAAATGTTGAATTGACAACGTTTTTGTTTATGATTATCCATTACGTTGACGACATCATTGCTAAGAAAGTCATTTTTCAGCTCTACTCTCTATGATGACTCTGGGGTGAAATTACACAACTGGTTTAGCAACACCGCATCACCACTTCGAGACATATCCTCCACCTTAGCAAACCATGGAAAAGTTATCCTACCTCTGCTTGCAGCACCGGGAGACTTCACATCTTTTTTCTTCAAACCCAAAATATTCGAAAGACTCAGAGACTTGTTCTGCCCATCCTTCAGGAATGGCTTGTACTGTAACTCAACTGGAACATACGGAGGCCGAGTGGGAGAAGCTGCACTGTAGGCCAGGCCTAGACGCGGTGGTGCATCGACTGATTCCTCGGCTGTAAAACAAATTAACTAACTAAAGTCTTACTTGGAGGCTCGGTTGGTTCACTCAACTAAAGTCTTATTTGGAGGCTCGGTTGGTACACTTGGCTGAGTGGTAAGGTGAACTGTCCACTGAAACGGCGGAGCCACCCTTCAGCAAATCGCAATGGCTGTCAAGGACTGATGAATCAAACTGTTAGAGGAGTCAAACCTCTCCAAAGTCGGGAGACAGAGCAAGTCCAGTTCCTATAAGCTACCACCATCGATACTATCAGTATGTCCCTGAATACAGGTTGGGTGATGATGGGACAGTAGAAGTATGCCTCTTTGAATGTTAGTTAGCTCTGAACAACGCAGTGTTGGGGTAAACAGAGCCACTCCGGTGTTATTAGGTGCAATTTGGCTGACTGTTAGTTGACTTTTGTCACAGCAAGTGGGTTGAAATGCCGCTGTTGAAATTCGGCTTCGAGTCCGTTAAAGTCGGAAGCACAACACGCCCTCCAGTACTTAAGCCCACTAACTTTACTGGTGCCTGTACGCTCTCTTAAACACACCGCACTCCCGGCCGAGGGTGTCCCGACCTCCTTTCGTTCGTAAAATTAGGCTTGCCTGAACCAGTCATCCACAAATCCTCAACTTTGGGCATGGTGCTCCAACGCCTGGGAATGCCCCACCGTATGGGCATGGTGCTCATGCCTTGGGGCACCATGACCTGCAGCAAGGGCTTGGTACCCCCATAAAAATCTGTTTGAAAAGGAAATTTCCATTTCAGATTCTCAACTCAACTGATTTTATGGGGGTGCCATGCCCTTGCTACATGGTATGTTGACGCAACGTCTGTGCTCATACGTTGGGGCATGCCCTGACGTCAGAGCAGCATGCCCCAAATTTGAGGATTTGTTTATGACTGGTCTGAACACCTGCACGTACCAGTCTGCGACGCTTGTATTACTGATTCCTCGGCTAATCCGGCAGTTGCGACGAATGCTGACGTTTCATTTTCCGCCACAACTTCCGAGTACGGAGGTGGTGCTTCACCGGGTGGGGGGACGTAGGCACTAGGGGGCTTCCAGAAAACGAAGTGTGGAGGGGGTTCTTCCATGAATTCAACCCTGTCCTGGCCATTTAAATAGGCAGCAGATCCTGACAGGTAACCCATGCTAGCTAGGCTTTCCCGCGCGCGCCAGTTATTGCGACGACCTGCAAAAGAGCTGGGTTAGATCCGCTACTACAAAGAACGTTACCTTTTGTTAGACAATCCCACTTCTCTCAGTTTCGTTGGTCGTGTTAGACCAATAGACTTGCAAGAGAAACCACTCGTCTTAAAGTATGACAAAGCATGCGTAAGTGCCGAAAAGGTGAAGGGATCAGGGCGGAGCTTGAGTTATTGTAAAACTGAACTACGAGAAAAACTATAACTCGGAACCCTAACAATTTCTCTTTTCTCTGTCTCGAAGTTTACAGTTCGACAAAACGATAAGTTGAATTAGATTCTCAATATTTTATTTTGCCACACGAGTGCTGTGATGTTTGTTTTGTCATGATAGGAGTTGGTTAAGGCATGATTCATTTCAGTTTTTGGTTGTACCCAGATGTCAGCGTAAACAAGACCAAAGGTTTCGATGGGGTCCCAAAAATTCAATATTTGATCCAGACAATTAGGTTTTGTCTTCGCCAGATCCAGTCTTCGCCAGACTCCTTGAACATTAAATATGAAAAAAACTTCGTTTTCTCAAAGAGTTAAAGAGGCTGCGTCCCAAAGTCGAACCTTAAAACGTACAGGAATTAGGAGAGGCAGTTGGGGGGCTGCCGCCCCCCAAACCCCCCGCTTTTAAAGACTCTTTTGTACAGGTTTTTTGTTAAACCCCCGCTCTTGGCTTCGGAAAGGCCCTCTTTTAATTAACAAAAAAGTTGAAATGAATGAATAATGGAATAACTTCGAAAAATGTTAAACACAAGAGGACAGGAGAACCATTGCGCGGAAACTAGTAATTAGTAACAATGAAGTTGACCACTCCATTTACATTTTAACATAATTATTGAAACTGTTTCCCAGACATAGAGCACACAAGCTAAGAGCTGGGGGTCGGGGTAGGGTAGCAAACAAAAACCTGTACAAAAGAGTCTTTAAAAGCGGGGGGTTTGGGGGGCGGCAGCCCCCCAACTGCCTCTCCTAATTCCTGTACGTTTTAAGGTTCGACTTTGGGACGCAGCCTCTTTAACTCTTTAAGAAAACGAAGTTTTTTTCATATTATTTCTGTACGTTTTTCTACAATCCATGGTGGATGTAAGTTAATAATTCCTGTACTCCTCGTACAGGAATTAGGAGAGGAAGTTGGGTGGCTGCCGCCCCCCAACCCCCCCGCTTTTAAAGACTCTTTTGTACAGGTTTTTTGTTGTGGGGGGCTGCCGCCCCCCTAACCCCCCGCTCTTGGCTTCGGAAAAATTTAAGGTCATTTTTCTCAAATAAAAATTTTACGGATTAAGACAGAATTTTTTGAAGCTTGCAGTCAGTCTCACCATGTCGAGCTGATCATTTTGATGTACTTGAATGTTGAAATTCGTAACTTTTAAGAATTTCAAAAATTAACATGGGCTCTTATGGGGAAATGGGGTTTTTCTAAGCTAGAAAATCGGGGGGTTAAGATTTTCCGACGAAACTTTCCAGGAAAATTACTCGGAGAATTCCGCGTCGAATGAGTCTTCGTACACCCAGATCCGATGTCGGCTGTGACCTGTAGGCGTGGCGAAAAAAAAACAAAAGGAGAACATGAATTTTAAGTGGCTATGCGTGGTTTCTGGAAAACAGGGAAGGAGTTATCGGATCGAGCTGAAATTTCGCGGATAAGCTCCTGGGCCCTAGGGGACCTTAACTTGTGAATTTCAGCCCGATCGGACAACGTTAAAGGGGGGGTGGGGTTGGGGGGTCGAAACTTTCGGCCAGATTTTCCCCATGAAGGAAAAGTCGGAGGGGGATGAAATTTGGCAGGTTTCTTAGTTGGAGCTCGGGCTACGAAATGCATCCCTCCCCATCCCTCTGCGACCACTGGAACCGAAGATCGCTTAACATTGTCGTGGTTCGCCTCTTTAAAGAGGCACGAGTGTGCCTCCTTGATTACTCTTAAAATTCAGAAACAGATTAAGGCCAAATAGGTAATCACCTGAGAAAGATATGTATCCAGCATGTGTTTACCCCTATAAGTCACATCTATTTTGACGAAACCGATCGAAACGATCCTGCCTTACTTCAGGTTGCCTTTGAATTGGATTCTCAATAACTTATTTTGTCACACGAGCGCTGTGATGTCTGTTTTGTCATGACAGGAGTTGGTTACGGTATGATTCATTGCGGTAGTTGGTTGTACCCAGATGTCAGGGTAAAATTTTAATTTCACAAACAACCAAGCAGCAGCCGACTCGGGAATTCAAGCCGATCAGATGAACAATTCCCGGTGACGTATAAGTCGCGCGAACAACTCCCAGATAGATGTTAAGCTTGTATCCGTTCAAAATTTGTTAGACAGAAGAGCCGAAAGGCTCGGATTATCCCGAAAAAGAAGCACACATCCGCGTTTCTCAGCTCCCCGTTTAGCTAGTTTTTGGAATCCCAAAACGTTAGTGACGGATACCTATGACATCGCAAAAGTTGTCCGTCCGTCTGTCCGTCTGTACGCACGATAACTCTCGAAGGGATTGAGATATTTTGATGAAACTTGGTGGGAGGATCCTTTGGGTCAAAGTACAAGTCAAGTTCGAAGATGGGCTCTGTAGCTCTATATTTGAGGGTGGGGGAGGGGTTTCAAATTAAGGGGCAAACAAAATATTTTGAAACAGCTAATGTGATAATCGATTATGGGGTAAGAAGACATACTGAACACGATGGTGAAAACCATTTTCTTGCCGGACAAGTAGTTCACCCGGAATCCGGCCAAAACCGGACACAAAATGTGTCGACCAATTTTCGGCTACCCCTTTTCTTCAAAATAGTATATAAGCTCGGCATAGTAGTAGCTCTGCGCAGAGCGCGTGCTCAATCAACCTAAGAGCTAGTTGTTTTCGAAGGTCGAAGGGGTTGGTATGTGGGGTTGCTAAAAGAGAAGGTGGTTGTGGGCTATATAACAGTTGAAAAGTTTAGAAGGATTGACAACTTCAGTAGAAGGGTGAACACTGAAACCAAAAATAGACCGATCCCAATTGTGAGACAAGTAGGGGATTTCTAATGGTTTCATGGTCTAATAATAGGCTGTTAGACCATGATCATCTTCGGCAATGAGGGGTTAGCAGTTTTGTCTACTTGGTGTACCTACAATTTGTTTCCTGTGCTTTATATGGTACGAACAAATTGGTACCACGTCTATCACGAGGACATGGACTCGTAAGTAAGAATCGGTTGCTAGAATCTTTGGTGATCTGTTTCTAAATAAGTTTTGATCTATCAACATCATATATTAGATTTTTGGGATCCCATCGGCACCTTTGGTCTTGTTTTTTGTGATTTATATGCCACTGAAGCACATGACGATGATTTTAGTGATATTATTCGCCTTTCTCAGTTTAAAGCAACTGATAAAACTCCAGCCCGTAAAAAGTTAAGCTATGTTCTGGTCCTTACTTTTGCCCTATGTGTGGTTCACTTGGGGAAGATATTTTTCATTTGGTTGGTAGTTGCGTTGAGTTAAAAGAGCTGCGGATTGAGATGTTTGGGAAAGAAAAGATGGAGGAAGAGGATTTGGTCAAGATTATGGGGAAGAAAAATTTTGGGGACCTTCGTCGGCTGGGGAGGTTCCTCAAGCAGTCTATGGAGCATCGGGAGCTTTTTTTGGGGTAAGGGAGCGTTTTTTGGGGTAAGGCGCTCTATCTTCTTGGTGTATATATTGAGTTTTCGTGTTATTTTGTGTTTATTATGTTTGTTTTCCCGCCATGGCCCCACGGGCTTTTTTGGGAGTAAATTCATTCATTCATTCATTCATTCAATAGTACAGGAACTCTTTTGTTCCGTTTTTTATGTCAGTGTACAACGCGACAGAATAACAGATATTTCTCTCTTATTTCGTTCATTCATATGTATGTGATTATTGAGTGTTATGAAACTGTACACTAGCTATAGCTACGATAGTTTCCACTTATACAATCTCTCTCTCTCTCTTTACAGTGATAAGACACAGCTATTTCTCACCTGCCTGCCTCCTTTTGCCTCTCAGCCTGTGCACCAGAAACAACAACAGACCCAGTGAGAGAACTGCTGTAACAGCACTCGCTACAAGTCTTAGGCCCAAGTCCGCACCAAGTCGATCTCCACCACCATCATCACTGCCCTCTAGATAGTCATCCAGGCAAATGAAGTCACAGCAGGAGTTACCAACACGGAATGATTTGCAGTACTAAAAAACATAAGATACATGAAACAGGATTTTCGTACGTATCTCAAACGATCATAAAGCTTCCCTTTCGGCTAGCCTGGGAAATAATTATTTCGGCTGGAAATGATACAGTTTTGCAAAGCCCTGCTAAATCACTCACGTGGACCTTTGAAGTACTGTCATTTGAGGCAATTTGAGACGAAGATGGCCGAGGCCGAGGCGAGGCCCGGAATACGAAGAAAGTCCAAAGCATGAAGTCCCCTCAACGAACCCGGCTCCGACCCTTGGTCCCAGGAGCACTTTGGGCTCTTGACTGGCTCCTCCTCCAAGGTGGGGCCACCTGTCTCTTGTCACCACTGAACTCCTACCAAAGGGGGAGCCAACTCATATCCATCAGCCAATCGCAACTAGCCTTGTTGTCCAGTTGAATCAACAGTTATTTGTAGGAAACTGAAGACAAAATTTTTAGGTTTACAAACTGGGTCGAACATCAGGAGAACTTTCCGATTCATCTTCAACTCTAGATGCTCCTAGATGCAAACCTTTACAAATTACTCTCTGAAGCTTCATTTGTGTGGTAATTATGGCCAAAAACCAAGATTGTATTACATTTTGTAGCCCACACAAAACTGAAATTATATTATAATAAGGCCAAGCTGGATAGACAGAGGATAATATTCACCTGGCCAAGCACTACATTGCTTAAGGTGTTAAACTATGAAAACATCTATCAACTGCTATCAAGTGATAAAGGTTGGGTGGTTACCAAATAATCTTATAACCTAAAACAAAACAAATCAAAACAAAATACCTGTGGTGGTGCACACAGCACAGCTTGACACCATTTTGGAGCACCATCATCACAGACACAAACGGTGCAAGCATCTGGGCCTGGCACAAAGTGACTCTGGCTTGGTATTGTCCTTCCATTAAAATCCTGGCATGAACTCAATGTTTCTGGTGGCCTTTCTGGGTCATTTGAGTCTTTGTCAGGACCGACTACAAATCTACTTCCAGGCATTGTGATTATGTCAAATGACATACAACATCCAAAATCACGACTTTCTTACTTGTTGAAAACCTGTTGGAATAGAAATTTGAACTGTTTCTCTTGATAGGCTACACTCAAATACACTTGCTATTTTTCAAAGACCTCTGCTGATGGATCAGCACCAACAGAACCAGGATCAAGATGCAGATGACATGGCCAGAAGTTGGATAACACTTTAACACAATGATGCACAGCCCTTTGTTCAACGCAGCCAGGCTTTTGTTGCATAAAAAAAAAGGGATAAAGCAGAATATTTATAATGCAAAAATAACAAAACACAATTTTCAGGGATTTCGGTGATCAGCTAATTATCTTTCTCTGATCCCTCTAAGCTGTTATGCGAGGGATAAATGCAATCTTTGGACATATGTTGTACTTCCAGCAACCTTCTTCTGTGACGAACAAACTAACTTTCCTATTCTGACAATACAGCAACAGAAGAATGATGCAGACTCAAACCATAAAATAACCAGAGGGATGTTGCAGACTATGACTAACAATACAATGACATGCAAACAGAATTATTTTTTTAGAATATTCAAAACGTGCATGTTTACAATGATTTGTGTATACTTATGTAGCACGGAAGATGTAACTTTAAGCACTTTGAGTGTTCAGCCAGTTAGTTTTTATAACTCATTACTAACTTAGCCTACATTCTGCCTACATTCAATTTCAACAAAATCTTTCATCTGACAGCCAAATTCTGTCCAGTCATTCACTTTTGGGCATAGTGCCCCAATGTCTGGGCATGCCCCAACATATAGGCATGGTGCTCATGTTGAGGCACCATGTTCTGCAGCAAGGGCATGGTACCCCATAAAAATCTGTTTGAAAAGCTGAATTCCATTTCAAATTCTCAATTCAACAGATTTTCATGGGGGTAGGCTACCATGCCCTTCCTGCAGCGCATGGTTCCCCAACGTATGAGCACCATGCCCATACATTGGGGCATGCCCAGAAGTTGGGGCACCATGCTCAAATCCAAGGATTTGTGTATGACTGATTCTGTCTGACAGAATTTATGGTATTAGTTTAAGCAGCTTTCCTTGAATTGATGCTTGATTGTTCAAAAAAATGATTTAAGTTGAGTTTGAAGCAATCTGGGCCGTCTTTGATTTTCCTCACTGATGTACAGTTCTTGTCCTACTGCGCACTTTTGGTCTCACCATTGAGCACTAACCAGACACTGGTTAGTCCAAAAATAGGTTACAAGATCGGAGAGCAGTCACTGGTGAATGTAAACACACATTATAAGAAGCACTGCCACTGGTGAGCAGTCACTGGACAACAAACACAGCTTTTTAGAAGAAGAATAGTTTTTAAAATTCAAGCAGATTAGAAAAACTGAGTAGTATTTAATAAATTTGGTATGCTTACCAGAAGAAGGCTGGAACAGTGAAAGAGTTAAGCTGTTAACTGATATCAAGTTTATTACCTAGTTTAACATTCCAATTGAGCATTTTATATTTTATAAGCAAGAGCCAAGAAACAAAAACATGGGAAAAAATGAGAAAGGTGTTTAAGCACACCTCTAAATTATGTAGTACTCTACTCTCTGTTTATTAGCCATTAGCTGCTTTCGTTGTCTGGTGATTGCTCATTGGTGCTTCTTATAACGTGTGTTTGCATCCAGCGGTACTCACCAGTCTTATTTATAACCCTTTTTTGAACTAACCGGTGTCCAGTTTTACCTCACCGGTGCAGATAGGGTAGCCACTAAAAAAAAAAAAATTCAAACCTGAGCTTTTGCAGATCAGAATGTGATTTTCCTATCGTTTAGCTTTGATTTGAGGCCAAAATAACCTATCTATCTAGCCTCTGAACATCTTTAATCTTCTTTAGAAAGCAGTAATTTACATTATGAAATGCCTGGTGGGCAGCCATTGTTCTGTGCTGCCATCTTGTGCTTCAATGGAATTCTATGAAACTGGGGTGGTTTTGGGCTGTTTTGAGTGCACGGGGCCCCCCAGCAAGTGAGTTAGATGAGAAAATATGAATATGATCATCAAGTGAATAGACCAATAGATTTACTGCTGCCACTGGCTGCTGACTTTTCCTCCTTGGTATCAATAAATTTTTGCAGACAAGTTCAGTTGCTTTTTTTTTACATCTAAATTTACATTGAATATTAAGAAATAATACAAAATAGCTAAGACATCTTACTGTTATAGGAGGGGTATCTGACCTCGTTTTTACACTACCTCGATTTTTGCGGCGAAAATGTTAAAACGAAATGTACAAGCTGTCCTGACAGTCAAGAGGCAAGATATGACTTCTTTCAAAGTCATGTGACCAAAAATATTCAAATTCTGTGCCTTTTCTCCATTTAGTAGCAGTTTTGAAAAGCTGTCTTCTGGCTATTGACTTTGCTAACTATTTCTTTTTCATCATTTTTGGGTAAATCGAGGAGAGGTTAGAATGAAGTAATCTTGTTTGAAAAGAAAAATAAACTTAACTAGGGTACGAGCGGCGGTAGTCGGGCGGCAGATAAACACGGGCACTACACTAACCAGTTCCTGCTAGCGCCCGGCCAAGAGTTAATCTCGGGCACTTGGTTTATGCTACCTGATTTTTCTTCCTGGTGAAGAAGTAATTTTAAATATTTTGCCTGGTATATTCTTTTGTTCTGCTGAAGCTCAGTTCCGTCCACGGTTGCCCTCTAAAAATCAGCAGCTAAAGTCAAAGCCTGGCAAAACCAAACTGAAGCCGCCCGAGTTTAAGCGTGACTGCCCGTGATTATCTGAGCACAAAAAGGACCGCCCGTGAATATAGTTTTGGGTGGAATATGCGAAAATCAGGACCGCCCGTGAATATAGTTTTGGGTGGAATATGCGAAAATCAGGTGGAGGATTCTTGTTTGGCAACAGTGGTGTCAAGAAACGGCAAAAAGAAGGGCGATTTTCAAACAAATTTTTCAATGCGTAAACGAGGTCTGTGAGTTGAGTGGTTTAGTTTTAAAGGTGATTCAAAGATAAGTGAGGAGTTAATTGCCCGACTACAGGAGGCAGAACGGATTCCGGCGTAACACTGATTCCGGACTAAGCCTAAAAGACTGCAGAACACTAAATTTATGTTACCTACCCATCAGTATGATCTTTTTTCTTGTTATTATATCTTATTTACCTCGGCAAATCTTTTCCTCTAAACATCATGGCGATTCTAATAGAGCCGTAACCGGATTGAGGTTCTCCTTTACAACGGTAACAGTGATACGCCGGATTCAGGGGAACGGTCTGGTCTTTGTGTTTTTGATCGACGCGCAGGTTTCGGTCAAATAGCGAAGGTATGCGAGTACGCAAGAAGAAGAGGAAGATTTACTCTTTAATTTGGTATACTTTTGGATAAATTTGCAGTAAGTTTAATACATGTAATGAAGAGTTAAAAAAAGGTAATTCTGAACTACAACGGATTCCCTTCTGCCTCCTGTACCACCGCTCGTACCCTAGAAATATTGAAGCAATACTTATTTATCTAATATGTAAACCATTCAATTAGCTTCAATCTAGTATTTTTGTCATATTTGTTAGTTCCGAAGCCAGATGGATTATTCTGAAGGAAAGACTTGTCAGGAAATTTGAAATCTTGTCTGAGGTTGGATACCCCTCCTGTGGCCTTATAAAATAGGCAATTTTGTCCTGAATACAATGGTATTTTTTAAATATTTTTTGAAGATGTTTTAGATTGTTAAAACTGAAAAACAGATAAGGAAAATTCACAGCAATTCATTCTTACATTACAGAAAATCGGCAAATTCGCAGCACTACCGATGGCGTTTTAGTGGCTACCCTAGTGCAGACTAGCCAGAACCTACTCAGATGAACCAAACCGGTGAACCAAAAAACACTTTATAAGAGAAGAACCGGAACAAACACAGCTATTTAGGCAAAACTGTTCCCACGCTAATTTGTGCTGTAAACAAAAACTGCCACCAAGGATTCAGTTTCTTGTGGAAACTGTTCATTTCTTACCATCTTGGTCAAACTTTTCCTTTAATGTTGCTATCGAGGTCATTTACTAAGCTTAGCCCATCTATAATCTGTCTATAATTTAATAAGGAAACTGCAAAGTTCATAACAAAACAAGAAAGCTGAAGCTGGTTTTCAGTGGTGCTAATCCGCGATAAGCCTGTGCCGCAAGTTCGGCGCATGTGGCCGCCCGCGGCCGCCTCGGTTCTCTTGCTAAAATATCGCGTTTTAGCCACTACGAAAACCTTAAAAGTAGAAAACCAGACAGCGAAACTGCTGTCAACTCAAGCTAGCATAGCATCGTAGGAATCTATGGTACGCACATCCGCAAACTCCATACAGAAACAGTTTTCGTTTCTCAGCATCGAATTTCATCATCACTTGCATCAAACGATTTCCGTGTTCCGGCGGTGGCTGACCAAGCTGAGTTCAGTTTTCATTTTGCAGGTCTACTAAACTAATTCAAGATGGGACGTATGCATGCACCAGGGTAGGTTTGGGGACAGCTACAGGCCCGTTCTAATGTTCGCATTATGAATTGGTCAACCTGTACTGATCCACTAGAATTTCGTTACTTTTGGGGACAGATCAGGGCCCACTCATCTGTTGTAGATGTAGATGGATTACCCTGGCTGATCCGATGCTTTGCCTACAGGAGTGAGGTTCGTGTTAGTCTTTTCTATTGTACTTTAGTGTTGCTTGGTCCAAGCTTAACCTTATTTACTTTAAGAAGCTGAACTTGGGTTTAGTAGAGGCTACCTCTAGCTAGGCTAGACATTGCCCAGCATTAGAGGCATCATGACTGGAGGGGGGATAGCCCCCCATTTTGTCTGCTAGCCGGTAAAAAATATCTGTGTTGACGCTAAGTTATGCCATTTTTCGTGTAAACAGTTGATTTTCCTCTTGAAAATGGTCGTTTTTTTTTCTGAAAACCAATTTTCGAAAATCTGGCGACTGACTTTGTTTTTTCTTGAAAACAGTAGTTTTACTGCAAAAACAGTTGTTTTACTGCAAAAACAGTTGTTGAAAATTACCAGCCAGTCTGTAAATGCCTTGTTCCCCCAAACATTTTGGCTGGTGACGCCTCTGTTCAGCATCAGTTGCATTTTTATTCACCTTTTCACCAGTAGTCTGATTGCTTTTTGCTTTTTTTGCATTTTCTTAAAATGGTCCTATGTACCCCAAAATCCAACAAAAAATGGATTCGACTCAATGTGGAGACTGTCCCAGATAAGACGAAAAATTTACAGTACTAGTAAAATATGTAAATAGACCTGAAAAAGGCTGAAGTCGGAAAGAGGAAGTTACAAGCCAAACCAAAATTAAACTATTGGTTTGAATGTCACCTTCTTAAACCATGAAACAGCAACTTTCCTAAAACTTGTTATAACAGCATATTTTATCATGGATAAATTGTGGCACTGAATGGTGTGAAATTAAAATCTAAAATTTATATGTTCCTGTAGGAATATGATCGAATTTTCAAATATAACATTGTGAGGTATAGGAAGTGTAGGAATTGAAAATACGATTTTGGAAGCTTCAATATTTAGGACCTAATCAGTTTTTCATCTTCGTGAATAGCCGATCTGATCAATAGGTAGCAAGGCTCTTTAGTAGCAAAACTTTCCTGTAAGTGTCTGTTACCAAAGCATCCCCATATACAAATTTCCGGTTATAATTTGTTTGAAAACTGTTTGATCAATCAAGAAAGGGTGGAAAAACATGCAGGTATTCAAAAGCTTGCCATGTTTACCAAATGCCCATGCTTCAGTAGTTGAAAGTGCCATGCTACGTTCTTTATTGTACCTTTCTGATGGTAAGAAAATCTTTGTCAGGTATGTTGCAATCTATAGCTTTCAAATCATTGGATGTCTCTTGACACATTTTGTACCTTGCTGTTCCATCATTCGATCACATGAAAATTTTTGTTAAAATTCTAGGAAATTATCTGTAACTGGGGTGTCAAAAGATAGCTGCAACAGTTAGTCACAGCTGTTCATCAAGTTTTATTTCCTTTATCTGACAATAAACAAAACCAGCATATGAAAAAATTGAGAGACATTTAGATTAACATTTTTTTTTCTATAACCTCAAAGTTCACATGGCAAAAGCAGCAAAAAAAAAAGTTTAGCTTACAGGAGAAAGCTTAAAGGAGGCAAGAAACTGAGAAAACTGTTATAATTGATTGTTTATTACAGGGCCTTTACATGATCTTGGTTTCATAATTTTCCATTCTCATTTGACTTTCTTAGGAATGCATTAACCCCGTAAACTTGAAAAAGTGTTACAAGAAGTACAGTAGAGGTATGCTTAGTGAACGTTTGTTGACTTGGACTTTGCCATTTCCATGCACTTGCTGTGTCTAGCAGCTAACTACCAGTTAGCCAAAGTAGGTAAGAAGGGCAGCTGAAGACACCTATACAGATATTTCGTATCTTCAGTCTACCATTTAGCCCAAAACTGCAGTGTTCACATGAAAGTAACTGTTCACATAAGCACACCTCTACTGTACCTCTGTCAAATAAGAACAAAAATTAAGGAAGACGACAAGTTTCTTTTTTCAAGAAAGCTGGAACCCTTAAATCTTAGCTAATTTTGAGTATCTCATGCATCACACGTTCAAGTATCATTCCTCTGCCATATTATGGTGTTGTCTGCTACAAATGTGATTTTGAATAGGCTGTGCTAGATGATGAGTATGATTTATTCTGTGGGATAGGCCAGACAATCTTGCCAAAACTCAATGGCCCATTGTCTCAGTCATTCACAATTGATGGTGAAACATCGCTAAAATACAATTGCTGAAAACATCACTCATTCTACCTACCTTCTTACCTTAAAACCTGTCAACTGAAGGTACCTGGCGAGTTCGTTTAGTTGGGCTTTTCTCACTATCTCATGGAAATTGACAATTGGAAAGGGGAATGCTTCCAGTGATGAGTGGTGTGCTAAGTCCTAAATGTGTCTAATCCTTAAATGCTAGTTTATTCTCTAACATGAATTCTGGGTCTTTGAATAGTGAAACATAGCAGAGCTAGGGCGTTTTGATTCAGATGGCGTGAGCTTCGGTTGTAACTGCTTGAAAGATGATTCTACCTGTTAAGTTACAATGGCACAAACAGGCAATCTGAAACTTGACCAAAATAACAATAACGTCAGAAAGTAGTTCTGACCAAGCTTTTCTCTTCCAGTAAGGGCATCAGTGCCAGCGCTCTGCCATACAGACGCAGTGTGCCAACATGGCTTAAGTTGACATCTGATGATGTTACAGACCAGATCTTCAAGCTTGCCAAGAAGGGTTTGACCCCGTCACAGATTGGTAAGCATTTGTTCTTTTACTGCTATTTTGTTGCTTTTCTGAATGTTAAGTCGCATGTTTGTTTTAGGCTTTGAGCCATTCTGGCTGTCTAAGCATTATATGACCAGTCTTGTCTAGGTTTTAACATCTTACGGATACTGATACTTTATTGTAAAACGAAACTTTCACAGAATTTGGTTGCCGAACTTGTCATTTTTGTCAGGTACATCATACATGCATAACATTTAATAATGTGGTTATACATAATAAAACAAAAGTAAAAAAACAATCAAACAGAATAAAACCCTAGACAATTAAAATATTATGGGGAAGCGTTGTTCAAAACTTCGAAAGATGGTATAAAGCTCTTTCTGTAGCGTTTGGTTCTTGTACTGATCAGGTTAAGAACCGGAACTTTTTGTGCTTTAGCTCCAGGTAGTGGAGGTTTTGGCGGGCAATATGGGGTTGGAAATGGGTTAAGGTGCTCATAACTTGAGTCGGAACGTTGACTGTTCCCAAAACTAGTACAAAGAGTAAGACGTTGGGCTGCTAAAGTAGGGAGGCGGTATTCATTAAGGAGGAGGATATAAGGCACTTTGCCCTTGCTTCTCCTGTCTGTTCTAACAGACCCGAATGCCCTGCCTCCCATCGAGACCTCTCTCCAAGGCACCTTTCATTGGCAAGAGCTTTAATAAAGATTTTTTACATCTTCGTGTATTTCATTGTTAGAAGTGTATATTTACCCTCATTAAAGTTTTCTTTGGAAAATAATGTAAAACCAATTATGTTTTTAGGTGTGATCCTCAGGGACAGCCATGGTGTTGCTCAGGTTCGTTTCGTTACTGGCAACAAGATCCTCCGTATCCTCAAGGCCAAGGGACTTGCCCCAGAGCTCCCAGAAGATCTTTACTTCTTGATCAAGAAAGCTGTTGCCATCCGCAAGCACTTGGAAAAGAACAGGTACGTAACTGGTGTCGAGTGTTATGAATGGCACACTTCGTGTGAAGATCTTCGGCCTAGGAGATTCTTGCCAGCCTTACCTATGTTACTCCTTCACTCCTGCGTCCCTAATTGTTCCATCTGTTCTCGTTTCTGAGATTCCGAAATTTCTTTGTCAGTCTTATCCACCCTTACGGGACCACCCTGAGTTCTACATCTGTCGCGTTTTGACTCCTGGTGCTTCCCATTATCTCGTTGGTCAAGAAATACAGGTCTACAAGCTTTTCCGTGTTAATTATAAAACGAGACGTCCACGCGAGGCTGAAAACAGCCGGTGAGGGTCTGTAATCTGAGAAACCTAGCAGTTTCAAATGAGATGTTCTTTGACTTGGGCTCTATTTATACTGCTGTTTCAGTTCCTCACATACTTTTCAGTCTGTTTTCTTTTTTCTTTTCTTCATAATTTGCTTAATGTAGATTCTCTAAATTCCTTCTTCGTTTCTCTATATCTACGAGTAACTGAGTGTCCTGATAAGGTTGTTTATTTTTATTTTTTCCTTTGTATTTGGCTGTAGATGGGGTAGGCTAATTTGATTTTTGGCCTCGCCAGATGTTATATACTTGCGTAAGTAATATAAATGAAATAGTCAAACTGGACTGGGGCAGGGGGAGTAGATTTTCCCGTGTGTGGGGTGAAAGCCGAGAACGGACAAGTGACTGCGCCTAATGCCACAACTATTCAGGAAAGAAACAGAGTGCTAAGAAGAAGAAAGTACAGGAGACTTCGATGCACAGACTCGGTAAAACTCGTTGGACCCAAAAAAACAAACTGGTTTGTCCGTGTCCTGAATAGTGGACGACTTTGCGCTCGGGTCAACCCGTAACGAACTCGGAAATGCCAGATTCGTTTAACGTTGAGAATTCGGGGTGTAATCGCGCAGTTGTGGTCCTGGTGACTGCTATGCCAATGTAGATCAGCTTTGTTCGTATAGAATTAATTTACAAGTTATTGTTTCTCTTTGTAGGAAAGACAAGGACTCCAAGTTCCGCCTGATTTTGGTCGAGTCCAGAATCCATCGTCTTGCTCGCTACTACAAGACCAAGCGTGTTCTCCCACCTTCATGGAAGTACGAGTCCAGCACTGCTTCTGCCTTGGTCGCATAAGTTTTGTTGACTGATTTGTCAATTAAAATAATCCCCTTAAACTTATTACTTACTTAATGTATTGTGTAGATCCTGTTGGAGACATTCGCATTTTCACTTCGTCAGTGCAGCAATAGCAGCGTTCGTTGTTCGGTGACTGCTCACTGTTGCGTCTTATAAGGCGTTTTTGCATCCACCGGTGACTGCTCCCCGGTCTTATAACCCGGTTTTGGAGTAAGCAGTGCCTGGTTAGTGTTCACCGATGTTTCGGACTCGGTCCTATCCTAAGGGCTATGGTACCGGTAGTTCTCACGGAACCAAACCATACGAGCTACGATTTCGGGATCACTCACTAACGGAAACTTAATCGTACCAGCTCTCGGTCCGGTAGCCTTGCGGAATTATGTACTCAGGAATCTCAGAATCCAGGGCTCCCGTAGGTGATGCCGGAAACTAACTATTTAATTGGCGCTTGACCTAAAGTGTATACACGGAGTATAGAACTTGCGGAACAGTTTGGCTGAGGGTTTGAGTTTCGGGTTCTTCACTTACATGGCAAAGAATTTTAAGAGTTTAAACGGAATTCACAAATTATTTGCTTGGCGTTGCGATTTTTTTCGGCTCGGAGCCGAAGCCTGACGAAGCCGTTTTTCAACGACTGGCGTGACGAATATCGTCAGGCGTGGCGAAATTCGCTCTCTGTGTGAATGAGGACAGCTAAAGCCCCGTCTACATTGCCGTAAACCGACCGTTTTACGGACGGTCCGTAGCCGCAAAAATGTGGTCTTCATTAGGTCCGTAACCGCAAAAATGTGGTCTACTTTAGTCCCAAATAGGCGAATCTTGTGTTGAATTTAAAAAACAGTTTATATGTGACTTGAAAAACAGTTGAGAAACAGTTACATGGGACTGTGACAAAAAAGCAGTCTCCACTACGTCCGTTTTACGGTTACGGAGGGGTCAGTACCGCCGTTTTACGGCTACGGCCGTCCGTAGAGAAAGACCCGTCTTCACTGACGTAACGGTCGACCGTAAAACGGTCGGTTTACGGTAATGCAGACGGGGCTTAAAGGAACAGTAAACTTGACTAGGCAACTTTCGGCCATCAAACCGGCCTGGGGGGCTTAGATAAATGTATAGGGACTTATCGTCGACAGGAACCCCCATCTTTGTTATCTCGAAACCCCTCCTTATTGTTCCCAGAGCTAGCTGGCAGGGCCTTGCCCCTTATGCACTGTAGTTACGCACTCATGCACTGTAAAAGTTCGCGATTGTCTGTGTTATCAACATACAGGGTTGCCACTTTACTAAAATAAATTCACTATGCAAAAGGAAAAAAGTAATATCAAACAAGAAAAGTACTCAGAACGTGTTGCTGGGTCATAGTCACCTTGGAAATAAAACATGACGACCGCTTTTTTCTTAAAGTCTGCTACCAAAGTAAAAAGAAAGTTCTATAATTAGCACAATTGTACTACCGGTGGCAACCCTGTTGAAATACATTGTATTACTTTGTTTCAAAGGGCTAATTGAGGCAAAGATCGTGGGTTCGAGTCTTACTCCCCGCACACAAACCTTTTGCTTTTTGTTTGTTTTTTGTTTTACTAACTCAAAAGTCGAACTCTCGGAACTGCCCGGAAACTGCAATGGTCGTGACAAGAATTTTTCTAACTCTCAATATCGACTCAGGGTACATTCCTGATATGTCAGCTAGCTCCCTGAGCCAAGTTTGAGTCAAGTTTACTGTTCCTTTAAGGTATAATACCGGTAGTAGCCACTATGTGGTTGAAAATGACCAAGTCACGGACCGTTGTCGGACTGGTCGGTGCAGACTAGGAGACCAGGAATGAATATTTTTTAACTCGCGGAACCCAGCTCTGTGGGCTGTCAGTATTGACTTGCAGTCCGGTAGCAAATACTATCAACTAACGGAACTCAATAGCCATGGGCTAGGGTTCCGGTAGTGTGTGATTGTAGTTATTATTAATTTTTACCCCGTGAGTTGATACAATTTGCTACCGGACTCGAAGTCTATATTGACACGTATCCGTGAGTTTGTATTTTTTTTTGCCACTACCGGAACCCTAGCCCACGGGAGTTGGATTCCTTGAGCTAAAATTATTCACTCCTGGACTGCTATACTACACTGACATGGATCCGTGAGTTCAAATTTGGTATACCGGAACCCTAGCCCATGGGAGTTGGGTTCCGCGAGTTAAAAATATTCATTCCCGGACTCCTGTCTGCACTGACACGGGACCATGAGTTCAAAAATTTTGGGTTGGGTTTAGTGAGTTAATAATATTTGCTACTGGATTCAAAGTTGTAGTAACGTGTCCGTGACTTAGTAATTTTAACTTTTGGCACCCTAGCCCATAGCCATCCTTGTCCGTGAGTTGGTAATTTTCAACCAAATAGTTGTTACTACCTTGGCTCTCAATATATGGGTTCCGGTAGTGAATTTTCTCCCATGTTATTTTCTCTAAGTTACTGAAAATCCCGGCACCCTAGCTCTCCAAACTATACCGTGAGTTTCGTATTCCATATAGACACGACCGGAACACAAGCTCCAATTATAAAGTTTCCGGTATACCTACCGGCTCCCTAGCTTCTGAGCACATAATTTCGTGAGACTACCGGACGAGAACCTGGTATGATGGAGTTTCCGTGATTCAATGACGTCAGATCCCCGAATCGTAGCTCGTATGGTTTGGTTTCAGTGAGAACTACCGGTACCGTAGTCAATACGACACAAAGTACGACTACAGGTTCCCTAGAATGTGCCTTTGAATACCGATGACTATATCTCGGTGCCGATGCAAAAATCTCCGGCCTCTCCGGGTACCTAGCGGAAGAATGGAGTGGTATCACAGCTGCTCCTAAAGATCGCCGTGATTGTTTGACACAGAATTTCAGTCGTGACGCTGACGTTTACTCCTTCTTCCTGAGGACACTGGCGTGTTTTGGACTTGGTCATATAAAGTATTAATCTTTCTTTCACCCATCATAATGTATTAGTTCTACCACTGCGAGCCCACAATATTTACCTGATTCCAAATTAGGGCACCCTCCTAAATGATTTTCGGAATAATCTTCTCCCTCGTTACTATTTTCGTTCCAACCTAGTGACAAATTACTACGCTCACCGTTCCAACCTTCTCAAAAAAGTAAATATTTGCTTACCACGCTCGGGAGCGTAATTAGCGTGGTAACTACGATCTCTGTGACGTAACTGGCCCGACCAGCCTATTTTGACGAAAACAGAAAAATCCGTTCCAGCCTTGCGACGCCAAGAAGCCAGGATTCGTGACGTCATGCGTAGTAACTACGGTAAGTAGGGTGGAATACGCCTATCGTTCACATGGCGGTTATACTGGCTGTAGTATTAAGGATCAATTAGGATAACAAAGAAACGGGCACTAGCTCACGACGCGGGACTAGGTTCTTCCTCTTGAGGTTGTTCCGCCTCGGAATTTGATTCTTCTTCGTTTGCGTCGCTTTTCAAACGCGCTCCCTTCCGTGGAGGCAGCACGGTCAAGATGGCGGTGTCCCAATTCTCTCCATTCGCCAGACGAAGCATGATATCGAACACTAGGAGATAGAGAGTTTGATAGGTTAATGCACTTTTTGCATAAGTGTTCCCAAGGCTTAAAGTTTGGCTGAAAAGGCAGCTTGCTTATTTTTACATCTGCTACTTGCATACACTGACTTTTGACTCATCTCAGGGATTTTGCATTTTTTCACCCCGGGGCTCCAGTAATAACATTCAGAGTGTGCGCCGCTTGCACGACAGCCGAAAATTCATCCAGACGGGGAGAATTTGAATTTCAACAAAGGCCTGCATTTCCAGTGTGGCATGTCTAGACGTACAACAAATCCGAAAGAATAGTTCATTTGATGAAGTCGATTATCTGCGGATAACGGATAAACAAAGTAACGCATTTTATCGGGTTTTCACGCCTATTGAAGTGAATAAGTGATGTGTAACTAGACCTGAACTAGACTGTCGGATTTCAGCCCTATTCGGTTTAACTGGAAAGCCGATTTAATTTTGTGTAATCTAATTGAATACACTGAATTATTTGGATTCCGCAAAGGGATTTTTTTAGTTTCCACTAGGCGGCATATACATTCGCTCGCGAGGAGAGAGGCCCCGAGACGGCCAACAAGGCTGGATGGGACTCAAGTCAAAGTCTGCTCTAGTTATGACATTCAGAATATCTGCAGACGTCCCCATAACGTAAATTCTACTATGACACGGGAAATTTTAATCTCTACACAAACGCATCTTTTCAGTGGGCAGTGGTGAGACTGGTGAAGATTGCTTCCAGGGTTGGTCACCGAAAGTAACTTCGTACACCCTGGAAAGTAACCCAAAAGTATCTCAAAGTAACCCAATGTAACCTAATGTAACCCAATGTAACCTAATGTAACCCAAAGTAACCCAATGTAACCTAATGTAACCCAAAGTATCCCAAAGTAACCCACAGTATCCCAAAGTATCTCTAAGTTTCCGTGAATTTCAATTGTTTCGTGAAGGAATTTCGCATCAGTTTCAAGATATTGCAATCGGCGCCTCGTCTCGTCTGACGAAAAGTTTGAAACGTCACCACGCAAGTCTTGCGCACGAGGGTTACTTTGGGTTACATTGGGTTACTTTGGGCTACTTTGGGTTACACTGGGTTACTTTGAGATACTTGGGTTACTTTGGGATACTTTTGAGACAATTGCAAGCGTGATGTACGCCATTGGTGCGCAAGACTCGTGACCCAAAGTAACCCAATGTAACCCAAAGTAACCCTGAGTAACCCAAAGTATCCTGAAGTAAGCAAGTAACTCGTACGCCCTGGTTCTTGGTGACCAACCCTGGGACTGCTTAGTGCCTGAACAGAAAAAAAAATCATAAATCTTTCTCGTAAAGCATACAACAAAAATTCAGTACGATAAATTACAAGGAAATTCCACTATTTGAAAATTAATTATTCGGGAACAGCGGAACAACGAAGTAACGCATTTCAGCGGGTCTTCAAGCCAATTTAAGTGAATTAGTGATGGATAACTAGATTGTCCTATCCCAGCCCTTTTCGGTTAAACTTTAACAACATTTACGATACAGGCCAGAACTGTTCGGATTTCCATCAAACAGTTCACCCCGTCGGCATTTAATGAATTTGTTTCACTAAAAAAACAAAACAAAAACGAACCTGAATACATAAAAGTGAAGTTCAGGTTTGTTCGGCTGTTCCTGCGTAAGTCTACAATCCATGCATGGGTATCTGATCCGAGTGTCCTAGTCATTAAATCACACCTCGCCCTATTTACTGTTCATGTTCCAATATTCAAAACTATTTGAATACTGTACAACTTGGCTCTGCTTTCAACAAATTATCCACGGCTTTGGCTGCAATAACCCTTTTCCCAGGTCCATTGGCTTCTAGCAAAACTCGGCAAAAATCAGATAACAGGTTTTACTCATCAACAGCATGAGACGCGAACACTCGTCGGCAGCATTATGCGCATGGAAAATAGTGAATCATGGCAAGTGCAAAGATTAGTCAGGGATCGTTAGCGGGCTTAGAATGTAACATATGGGATTTAGGTACCCTGGCTTAAAGGACACCTGAATGAAGAGTACCAAGTATCATCCCTATCTGTATGACTTCCGTTAACACTGCCTGCAGAAAACCCAATTCAAATACGAAATAGTGTTTCCAAGCTATGATTTTTGCTCCATTTTGCATCTGTCCTTATTTCAATACCAAACAATTTTAGAAATGAACAAATGTTTCCAATCAACCCTTCTTCTGGAATATTTTTTAACCAGTTAAGCCCAAACGTATATCTAGAAGAAATTCCAATACGATCCGGCCAGCTGTACAAGATTTGAATGAATTGCGCTTTTTGTCTTGGAGTGCATGTGCAAACCTCCAGAAACGAACATCCCTATTCTGAAAACGTCAGGCTCAGGAGAAGAATGCTCTCCGTGGCCATGTCTGTAAGTGCATTCTCCATGATGTGTTCAAGTATGGTTTCACTGTTCAGGTGTCCTTTAAGAATTAATGACTGCAATTACGGAAATAGGTTGGTGTAGGTTGCAATTACGGAATAGAAACGACTGGTCCTTTAAAGTTTAACGGAAAAGGACTGGGATAGGACAATCTAGTTACCCATCACTTATTCACTTAAATTGGCTTGAAGACCCACTGAAACTGCGTTACTTGGTTGTTCCGCTATTCAGGAATAATCGATTTTCAAATAGTGGAATTTCCGTGTGATTTATAGTACCTTTAATTTGTTGTATGCCTTACAAGAAAGATTTATGACTTTTTTTTTGTTCAGGCACTAAGCAATCTTCACCAATATCGCCACTGCCCACTGAAAAGCCTTGTTTGTGTTTAGTTAAAAATTTCCCGCGTCATAGTAGAATATTCTGAACGTCATAACCACAGCAGATAGTGGAAAACAAAAAAATCCCTTTGCAGAATCCAAATAATTCAGTGTATTCAACTAATTGACACAAAAATAGGTTGGCTTTTCAGTTAAACTTTAAAAGTGGCTTCTAATCGGACTTTCGATATACAGGATACACATTTCGGATGTCATCTTTTGTGACAAAAGTCAGCAACCAAGTAGCCAAAGACAAAATAGCTAACTAAGGGATGGATCTTTAGGACGCCTGAATGCGTGTTTGGGGTCTTCACTTTATCATTTAGCCCATAACTACACTGTTCAAAGTTAACTAACGTTCATCTAACAGAACGTCTACCAAACGGGTGAAACTAGGGCCGTATCCGCGGGGTAGGGGGTTGCCCCCCCTCGAAACATGCAAAACTAATCGTTTTATAATAGGTTTCAACCTCTGATCTATATCATTTTCTGAACTTCTCGACATGGACTAGGTCTGACCCGCGGGCAACCCCCCACCCGAAATAAATTCCTGGCTACGGACCTAGCTGAAACCCCCCCCCCCTTTCCGGCGTATAACTTCAGCGCAGCAGCAACGCTGCCTTTAACTTCAAAAAGAGAAGAGAAAGAACAGAAGTGCTTCACATTCAGGCTTTTCCGACTTAATTTTCTTGGTTTTGTTACGTTCCGAGCTGTTATATAGCCCGTTCTTATATTAGTAGATTAGTGCGAAGGAAAGGGGGACACTGGCAGAAATATCACGAAATTTTTTCTAGTTCTAGTGAGCTAATTTCCGTTTTTTGACTTTTGCCTATGAAGGCTTTAATGAAAAGTGGCAAGCTCATTGCCCGAGTAAAAACACAGCAATGCATGCAAAGGCCAGAAAATTAACAAAAGGAGTGACGAACTGCAGACTTCGGTAGACCGCGATACATTTTTTTGTTACACATTTTCGTTGTCTTGCTTTTTCAAAAAGCAAGAAAGTTATTGCCTGAATGTATGAAATGGCCAGAAAATGAATAAAAGGTGTTATAACATAGGCTTTGGAAAATTATGTAGGCTATCCAAGAAAGGATGATAACGTACTGCTTATTTATTATGCTTCTAAACGACTGCAAATTTGACAATTTTTCTACGATTCCGTGAAGGAATGCAAGTTTTATGGTCTTCTTCTACCTACACCTTTTTCTCTTCTTGGGCTACCATCACCTTCACCAAAATCAGAAGGATTGGACCGACTGCGTCCTAGCCAAACCTGGTCTTAACGTTACTTTTCACCTCTGTGTATTGCAAAAGAAAATAGTTAGAACCCGTTCATATTTCTCAGAAATGTCTCAAGCACACTCTCTGGAAGGGATTAATTGTTATTAGAAACTCGAGTTACCTTGATCTATGGTGAGAACTTTCCTGGTTTTCATGTCGACGTACTCATCCAAGGGAAGTCGCGCATGGGCGAATCCAGCTTCCTCTGCTAACGTGTGACACAAACCCTAGAAAACACGACTATAGGCATTTTTGGCGATCCCACAACGCGTTTTGTGGACTGAAAAAAGTGTGTCCGCAGTCGTTTGACTTACTTTGACTTAAGTCCCATCCAGCCTTGGTGGCCGTCTCGGGGCCTCTCTCCTCATGAGCGAATGTACGTGCCGCCTGTACTGCCATCTGTTTTGTGCCATTCTGAGAAGACTAGGGAGGTTGTAGTCGGAGAAGTTCTCCTTCCAGCGCTTCGGAGGGCGACCACGAGGGCGAGAACCGTGGATGCGGCCTTCGAAAGCGATTGTAGGCAATTGGTCGTTGGGCATTGGCTGGACGTGGCCGAGCCACCTGAGCTGTTAGAGGCGGACCCCTTCCAGGATGGTAGTCTTGTACTGCAGTCTTTCGACTTTGTGTTGCCCACAATTGTGTTTTCGCGACCAAAAAGTTTTTTTTTGTGGCTCGAATTTGCCAAACACTAATGGAGGTGATTTTGATTCTGAAACGCCTTATGGGTATGTTCCATCCTCCTATTCATGGCAACTAAAAGCGTTTTTCCGCGGCAGATTTGTGTCCCACACAATTGCGGTGTCCCAAACACACAGAGCGTGTTCCACCCTTCTAACAATAGTAACTACTAGTTACTATTTTCGTCCCATCCTCGTCAAAAGTAATACGCTGACCGATCGGGAGCGTAGTAAGCGTGGTAACTAAGATCTCTGTGACGTGATTGGCCCGATTAGCCCGTGGCACGATATTTTGCCGAAAACAGAAAAACGCGGTTCACCCTTGACCCCAAGAAGCCAACATCCGTGACGTCATGCGTAGTAACTACGGTAAGTAGGGTGGAATACGCTCAGTGTTTGTCGTGAAAAAGGTATGTGCCACACACTCTGTCTCGAAAGTTGAAACTCCCGGAAACGCCGTTTTGTCTGTTTTTCTGTGGTAATTTCAACTTCCTGGAAATGAAATCAAAAGCCAGAAAAAATCTCAATAACTATAACATCAGACGTCCTTCCCATCCTGTGCTAGAAGGATCTTCAATCAAATGGAACTGGAATTGACGCTCCATTTGGATTTCCAGTAATCCGCGCAGGAATTCCAGTCCGCGAGCACCCGACCCTGACCGCCTGTTCAAGACATTATATCAAATTCCGGTTGTACCATTTACAGGGTTGTCACATCCAAAAATTCAGAAAGAGATTTTTGTCCCAAAACAGAGTGAATATAGGGAGCGAACTTTTATTTCATGAAAAAACGTGAAATGGACACTTTTGGACGGAATTACCACTGCAAAAATGACTTTTGGTAGGAATTACTGCTGCACAAATGACACACCTGGATGTTTTCTGTAATATGAATTTTATGGGACAGGATACTATCGTGCAACATGTGGCAACCCTGACCATTTTCCCGGTGGGAAAGCGGAGCAGGCAGATGGATCAGCTTCCGATGAACTCACGGGTCAGATTCATTTCAGCTTTTAATTAATATCGATACTATGTGGGGCCGGTTGATGACGGTGAATAATCATGGTAGATCGTCGGTGGATAGTTATTGAGATTTAAATGGTCAATTACAGTAAGTTTCCTGCTTCATTATAATCGCTAAGGACCTAGAACGATCAGATTTTGGTCTTTCTTAAATTTGACTTACCTTGTGTTTGTTATGGTCAACAAGTCCCCCGATGATATAAACCTTCGAATCGTCCAGCTCTCTAATAACATTTTCAGACTCACTGGATAAGTATACAATATCTTCTTTTGTGAAAGCTGTGGAGTAAGCCTGGTCGTGATAGTTGATCTGAAAAGGAAAATGTGTGTCTCACTGCCATGGGTCTGTGCAAGCACAATCATAGAAATACTTATCATCTCTTAACAGTCCGAAGAAAAACAAAAGTATGATCAGCATTTTAAACTGCACTTGCTAGCATAAGGATACGGTACCCCGATGAGTAGCTTTCCGTTGGTAACGGTGACTATTTCCGGGGTACAGCTTCAGGGTAACCCAGTCCTCTCTCTATGGTTGCCCGCGCCAGTCTTGATTAAACCTTATATTTTTGCCTGCGATGTTTCACTGGTGACAGTTGTTCCGGACATGGCATTCCACAAAGGAACAGCTCGATTTGAGACGAAATGTTGGCGTATAAGAGAAGAGCAGGACCTTTGGAATAGCTTTGGCAGTGACCCCTGATTCCTGATTGACAGTGGGACCAAATGAAACGTTCCTCCGGCAAGTAAGAGCTTTAACTGGATATTGTAAGGACATCAACCTCAAAAGTATGCAGGCACGGTAGTGCCCGACAATCTTCATGATTCCTAAAGCTTTCTATTTTGGGTGTCCACGGAGGAGGCTTATGCATTTTTAACTCGGCGGCTCTCTGCAGGAAAGGTGCAGTTTATTAGACTGCTTTTCAGTGAACCTTCAGCTGCCTAGCCAGAAACAGCTTCGACTAGAGACTTACAGATAGGAGTTCTGCCTGAAATCTTTGTCAGCCCCTTAAATACCAACTTAGTCAAAGAAAAGAACTGATACTAAACTTTGGGCAAAACGTGTTGGCAAATAAGAACTACCGATTCTTGCCCCCCCCCCCCCCGTCCCAAAAAATGACAGGACAAGAAAGCAAAATAAATTATTTCTGCCAGAGGACGGACCTCAAGGTTCACGAACTCGTTTTTGCCCTTTTTTACAGAGATTTGAGCATCTTCTGCAGAAGAAAGCTACGAAGTTGGTTTATCAATAAATGGTCTGGATTTACTAAGTTTGGTTATAAACTTCTGCAAGACCCCGTTCGTCGGCACATACTCCCCTCTCCCCATATCCTCGACTGGACAAGACCCCAGAGACTGGCAGCGCAGCCAGTTCCTAGGATTCAACCCGTAAGTACATCTCAAGTGGGTTATGAGAAAAGCTGCCTTCCATCCTTTGCAAAGATTTTCAACACAAATCTTTAAATAACATGGTTTCAATTTTTTAACTTCGCAATTTTTATCTGTATACTGTTATTGCGGCTGTGAAGGTTCCAAAGTTGACACCTGTTTTTGCTAAAACAGACCGCTATAAAAAAGAGCTTTGTGCCTAGTTTCGTGGCCCTTTTTAACTCAACTTGACCTATACGGTATCATGTTTTTTGCTGACTGTGTAATGTGTTTCTTTGCTAACAAATATGTACCTGACGAAAAAATATCGATTTTGGCAGTTTGCTATGATAAGCCATATTTTTGAATTAAAGTTTTATTATGCAAAGTAACTTACATTCCATGGCAGAGGTAATAACCAGCGCGGGAATAATCTGCGTGTTCCACCCTACTTAAGTCCGGTCTTCACCTCCCGGAACTTCCGGAATCTGGGCTTCCAGATTATTCTTTGACGTCTTCTGTAAATTGCATCTAGAACATGAACCGGTCCGAATGTATATCAAAATAATCCGGAAAAAAGGGGCTTTTCAATTTCCAGATTTCCGGAATTTTTAAGTATCGCAGAAGAAATTCTAAAAAAATCTCGGAAAATCTGGGAACCCAGATTCCGGAAGGTGAAGACTCACCTTTACCGTAGTTACTACGCATGACGTCAAGAATCTTGGCTATTTTGCGTCAAAGCTGGATAGCTTAATTTCGGTAGAACGTCACTCCACGGGGTAATCCAGCCAATCACGTTACAGAGATCCGTAGTTACTACACTTACTACGCTCCCGAGCATGGTAAGCAAATAGTTACTATCTCGAGAAGGTTGGAACGGTCAGCGTCGTAACTTTTCGTGAGGCTGGAACGGAAATAGTAACTAACAGTTACTATTGGTAGAGGGGTGGAACATGCTCAATATGTCTCCTAGGCATTTCGCAGTTGCTATTGTAATTCTACTTTTAGTAGCAACCGTCAACTTACGTCCCAATTTTCTGACCCCTTGTTTTTTCCCAGGGTTTCCTTAGCTTGTCCTGCTACGGAAGTAAGATGAAACTGTGAGGGGTTTTCAGCTCTTCTGTTCAAGCTGTAGCACCGCATCACTTGCTTAATGCATTTCTTGCAGTCCTAAAAAGAAAAGAAACAAGAGCTGTAAGCTCATATGGCACTTGCATGGGTTGAGATGTATTGTTTCATCAAAAGTACTTTTAAGGTTACCTTTGTGGTTCAGATGTGCACTTTAAGGGAGCTAGAGAAAAAGTATTTTATTTTTGAACTTGGCTGTAATGATGCGCACTCTAAAGGCGTAGAAATTCATCTGTAAAAAACCATTGAGAAAAAAATGATCACAGGCCCTTAGGGATCATTGTTATGTACCGTTTGGTCAAAAATATTTTTTTTACACTTTTCGGTTGAAATGCGCACTTTAACGGTGATAGAAATAAATTTTTAAGCAAAACAATTGTGGCACAAATCATCGTGGGTTGAGATGTATCGTTTGATAAAAAAAAAAGTACTTTTCGACCTGGCGGTTCAGATGCGCACTCAAAGGAGCTAGAAATTCATTTGTAAGCAAAACCCTTGAGGCAAAAATGATAACGGGCTCATGGGGATCATGAAAATGTATATTTTGCTTAAAAGTATTTTTCTGAATTTGCAGTCAAGATTGGTGCTTAAGGAATGGTAGGATTTGAAAGTGGCGGTTTCTAAGACAATCTTGCCGAATCTCTAATATTCCAGCCGAGTTTCATCGTCCTAGCACATATGGAAGAACCTTAAATCACGATCACCAGAATCCCCCCCTCAAACTCCCCACAGTCGCCGGAGTCAATCCGTTTCTGTGAGTGATTTATCCAGAGAATCTGTTTGTTATTCCCACAAAGTTCCATCCCGATCCCACCAGTCTAAGCCGGTACGCATCCCCCCCCCCACAATTGTTGTCGGATCCGGTCCGGACATGACAAAGATCACCAGAGACATGTCCTCTGTTCAATCATCAAATTTCACTCAAATCCGATCAACCGTTCCAAAGTTACGCATGACTCAATATTCAGGATTCCCCCTCCCGCTACTCCCCCCACGACTATCGGATCATGAATTTTTTTGTTTATAAGTTTAGTTTGATCGGGTCACTGATACGCCTCCCAAGTTTGGTCGTGAAAAATCCCCAAAACCGCCATTACCGGAATTCCGAGAAACTCCCCTCCACCCCCCCCCCCCTTCCCAGTGTCCAGATCCAGTCCAAATATATAAACGATTCATTTGGAGCAGATGCTTGTTCTTCCCAGCAAGTTTCACTCCGATCCCTTCATTCTAACCGTTTCTAGAGATTTCCGGTCTCCCCCCCCAACTCCCCCATAGCTGTCGAATCCGGTCCGGACTTCAAATGGGACATCAGAGGTATGTCATTTATTCAGTCATTAAGTTTCATTCCAATCCGATCACCCGTTCGAAAGTTAAACACTACTGCAATTTTCCGGATTCCCCAGCCCTCCACTCCCCCCCAGGTGGTCGGATTGGAAAACTGATTATTTCTAGGCTAGTCCGGTCTGGTCCCTGATGCTCCTGCCAAGTATCATCGTCCTAGCACATCTGGAAGTACCCCAACTCGAAAAAGTGTGACAAAAACTACTCAATTTTCAGAATTACCCGGCTCACCACTCCCCCCCCCCCAGATGGTCGGATCGGGAAACTGATTATTTCCAGGTTAGTTATATCGGGTCCCTGATTTTCCTGCCAAGTTTCATCGTCCTAGCACATCTGGAAGTACCCTAACTCGAAAAAGTGTGACAAAAAAAAACGGACCGACCGACGGACCGACAGACGGAATTGCGATCGGTATATAGCACTTGAGCCAGAGGCTGCAAGTGCCATAAAAACAAAGGAGAAATACAAACAAAAACTAGTATCAGTTGGTACAATTTGCAAGACAATGCGGACTTTTTTCTAACCGTCTTACATTTGCGTCCCCACACTTTTTTCTCACTTCTTGCTAATCAATTTATCTTAAAATAATAATATAAAATGAAAGCCTCTCTCATCTTTTAAGACTGGTTTGGTATACTGTAGTTCTTACCATCTAACAGCAAAGGGTTGTATCGTCAGTATACTCAGTAAGATTTACGGAATTTGTTTCAACAATTTGTTCGAAGGACTTGATGACTAAACCAAGATGTACTTAAAAAAGGTGCCCGGTATGACCACGCGTACGCCACTTTCTCCTCTGCAATCAACGATGTGATCGGACAACTTCCGTATTCGCTGCTGGGTGACATCAAGGGTGTTTTTGACAACAACTCTCTAGCTACCTATCACTTTCCTATCCCAATATTATGCCCCCCCCCCCCTTTTTTTTACAATCGGTCCTCACAATCAAGACGCAATTCGTTCCAAGAGTTTTACCATCATCCAAATTTTTATCATCTGACCCTTGCTCAAAGCTATCCACCATTGCTCAGGACCTCAACGTTTCTGCACTTGACCATTTTTTAGATTTTTCTGACCTGACTAGTACTTTTTTTGTGTTTCACTTGTTTGTTCTTACCCTGTGCATTTACTACGTTATCAAAAGCTCATTGTAAGTTTTCCTTTTTCTTTTTGTACTGCGCAATTTCCATTTCCTTGTTTATGCGTTAACAAGATTTCATCATCATCAGAGTTGTGCGACAAGAACACAATGTTATATACAAATATTTGTAATACCCGTCTGGCGGACTATTTTGGTCCAGGAGGGGACTGGTATGAAATCTGAGGACCCTAGCTGGGTGGGGGTGGGTCTTTTTCCCAAAAAAATCGCGGATTTTATTTGGGTGGGTCCCCTTGGCAGATTTTTTTGTACATGGATCCGAGTAACGTATCATTCAACAGGAAACCACATGGCCCAAACAGCTGTTACAATTGATTTCTGTACTGAACACTCGAACAGAAGCCTGCCATTCGTTTCACAGTGTGGACTTCTAAATCCTCAGCCACTCTATAGGCAACCGATCCAAAGCGTCTGTGGCGGCGCCCCTGATTTTTTTTTTAACAGTATTTTCTTGTGTCAAAAGCTATTAAAGCCCCAAGTGCCACTGAACCATGGCGCTGAATCTGGGGTTTGAACTGTTTGAACAGTTGTTGCATGCCATCTTGCCTTAAGTTTTACAGACAAGAGCTGAGCTCATGTGGCACTTGTTGATAAGGTGGTGGAAGAAAGTATATGGAGACGTCACAAAACACACCCTTCAGCCCCCCTAGGATCCCTAGGATCGGACCTAGAAATAGGATTTATAGTTTCACCCGAGACTGAGCATTTTCGGCATCGTCTCCGATCATCTGGGGCAAATGACTTTTCTACCTTCCAATTTTAGCCCAACTCTTTTGATTCCTAGAGGTGCCACACTATTTCCGGTACCTCCCCTCCAACCCCCCTACCGCGGCCGAACCTTGTTCGGACACTTAAATGGATGATTTAAAGTATCTTTTCTTACCGCGTATCAAGTTTCACTCGAATCTGAACATTTTACTGGAAATTGCGATACCTCTCCCTTCATCGTGCTTGGATCCAGTCCGGACCCTAAAATATGTCACCTATTCAATAAACACGTAGTAAGCGAGCAGCAAGGTTTTCGGGTCTTCCCCTCTAACTCCCCCATTGTGTCTGAATTGCTACGGCTCGGAAACATAAAAAATCGCATCTCTGCCATCTCCTCTTCCCGCCCATCCGTTTTGACTACTCGAATCGGAGCATTTCTGCAAACTTCGTGGGATCCGATCCGGACATCACATAACAAATCGAGGCCGCATAAACTGTCAAACTTACGTACCATTCGGCACACTTGTTTGGTTTTTGTGCATATCACAAAATTTGGCACGGACACATATCTTGCACATTAGGCCATCAGTTCTTATCACCCGTACAAGCTTCACTCGAATCGGACCACCCGTTCGCAACCTGTAGTCAGTCATTTCCGCATTTCCCTTCCCTTAACTCCCCCGAAAATGGTCGGATCCGGGAACGGAAGTTTTCCTGGGGCATTGCGTCAGGTCCTTAACTCTATTTGCTCGGGTCACAAATATGCCTGCCAGTTCGATCGTCCATAGTCCATCTGGAAGTATCCTAACTCGCAATCACCGGAATTCCAAGAAACCCCCTCCAACTCCCCCAAAGAGCCCCTATACGATCTGCGGCTTATGCTTGTTCTTCCCGCCAAATTCCATCCTGTTCCCTCAACTCTAAGCTTTTCGTGAGATGTATGGTGCCCCCTCCACTCCACCCCCACAAGTCCCGGATCCGGTCCGGACTTGACGTGGAACATCCGAGGCGATAGCTCTTTCCACTTGCTCAGTTTCGTTCAAATCCGATCACCTGTTCAATCGATATGCATGCCACTAGATTCCGGATTCCCCATTCCTGCACTCCCCACACGATGGTCGGAATGGGCAAACGACTATTCTCAGGTCAGTCTGTTCGGGTACCTGATATGCCTGGCAATTTTCATCGTCCTAGTACATCAAAGAAGTATCGCGCTCGGGGGATCACCAGAATCCCGGACCCTTCCCTACAGCACCCGAATGCGGTCCGCGCATGTCACCGATGTATCTGGGACGTGTGCTTGTTCTTCCCACCCCTCCAATCTATGCGTTTCCCAATATTTCCGGTTCCCCTCTCCAAAGTCACCGGATCCCCTCCAATCTAAGCGTTTCCCAATATTTCCGGTTCCCCTCTCCAAAGTAACCGGATCCGGTCTGGATTTGAAGTGAGTCGTCTGAGACGCGAGGTCTTGAAAAATATCAGGTTTCATTAAGACCCGAAAACCCATTCGAAAGTTATACATACCTTTTTCTGGATTCCCCCTCCCTCCACTCCCCCTAGATGGCTAGATCGGGGAAGTGACTATTTCCAAGTTAATCTTTTTGGGTCCCTGATACGCCTGCCAAGATTCATCGTCCTAGCTTATGTGGAAGTGCCCGATCTAGCAAAACCCGGGCCGACCGACAGACTGACGAACGGACAGAAATTTATGGCACTTGTTCAAGGACAAGTGCCATAAAAACTGACCATCCACCTTGGATATGATATAGGCCACTAGAAGCCAGTCCAGGCAAGATTATTGGTTTCTATAGGTGGCTGTTGAGAGGGCATCGATGTTTTAAGTAGAAAACACATGGGCTGCAGAACACATCTGCTGCAAATGTAACTTAACATGAGATAAGGATTCAGGAAATTATAAGCTTTTACTTAGTTATCTAACTCGACATACCAGGGCCAAGTTGCGCATGAACAATAGGGTGGGGAAGGTGCAACATGAATAATAACTTCGGACTGTTGACTTAAGTCATTGGGCCGCATTTGCCCCTGAACCGGATAAGTGTGTGAAGTGAACCGGATCTTAACAGACACATCTGGACCCCAATGCCAACAAGTATACCAAGTTTCAACTTGAAACCGGCCATGGTTAATGAATTATTAACTCTACACTAAACTGTGAAAACGGAAAACCGGCTAGTGGGGCCGCTATGGTGATTGATACTAGAAATCATGATAATCCTTATGCAAATCCGTCAAGTTTGCTCAAAATATGCGATTACTGGGGTAACATTCGTTCTAAACGACAGATCGAGTAGAGAAAGCTTCTATCCTTACGATTTGCAATCGAACGATATGCTACTCACCCATTTTTGGGGTTGAATAATTTTTGGGGTTGAATAATTTTTTCTTTTTATACAGATTTTTTTGAGATTACTGGGGTACCCCTGAGCAGTTACAGATTTCATACCATCCAGAGGGGTGGGTGGGTCCTTTTTTTCCGAAAAAGGCCAGATTTTAGGCTAGGTGTCATCAGATTTCATACCAGTCCCCTCCTGTTTTGGTCCCTTAAATTTCTCTGATTTGTTTCGCGTGGTTTTGTCCCAGTGAAACCCGAATCTTCGAGGTGTTTCACCTCACAACGATTAGCTTCACATCCTTGTCAACCTGTAGATACCAACTGCACAATCCAACATCCCGTACTTCCCCCTGCCACATACCGACCGCACACGACCATAGAGGCTGGCAGCGCAGCCAGTTCCAAAAGATCCAATCCGTACGTACAACCCATGCGCGGTACGAGAGAAGTTTTGTTCCCTCCATTTTAACGCGAATGAAAAAAAAATTGTTTTCGTCTTTTAACTTTAGAGTACGGTATGTAGAAACATAACTGTATATAAACAAAGCAGTGTTTACACTTAGTTTATTTCACTTTGCATTAACCGCTGTTTTATTTATTTTTCAAACCATTTTGTTTTGACGTACAAGGTTATTTTCGTTCTACAGAAATATTATGTGAAATATACTTATTGATTGATTGATATACAATATGCCTTGCAAGAAGACAAATACTCGTTTTTTGGTTAATACCGTAGGCGCTGAGATGTTTTTGAAGAATAAAGATTAATTGACTGATTGGTCTTTCCCAGTTTACCCAGGTACCTCCTTTAGGCCTCGATGTTCCGCGGCTAGCCTACAGATCACGCCACCGACTTCCATCGACGAACAAAATCGTTTCGGCAAGGGATTTGAACATGGACCTCTATCAAGAACAAATAATCTGATAGAACCTCCGTCTCCCTATCTCTGTGATACGACCATGCAGAGTCGAATATATTCTGATACCCTACCCGATGCAAACGAGCGGAGGAGGAGCTACGCAGGACATCATAATTGTTATCTCTACAAACAGCTGTATCGCGGTACAACTCCGCAGAAGAATCCGAACCCTGTCTGAATCGTCCTTTACAGCTGATTGGTTGTCTGCCATAAAATAAAGACTCGCCACGCCTGCAAGGCATCCTACGGTTTTTCACCTCGTATGAGCAACGGCGTAGAGGTAAGTAGACGGGTATCAACTCAAACCTCACAGCATGTACCTCTGGCTCCGCTCAGTTTTATCGGGGTATCCATAGTCGCTGCATGGGACCAAAGATGGAGGTTCTGTCAGATTATTTGTTCTTGCCTATATGTAATAGCGTGAGTGTTCAGTATTACCTTTTCCGACATGTAGGAATCCAATGAGAGATCGATGCAGATCCTCTGCTTACAAGAACTGGAAGCCATAGTTGACTCTTTCAATTGCTTCCGAACCAAAGCCGTCCTTACAACCAGTCCGTCCTGACTTTCTTTGGCTAAACGTTTCCTTTCCTTAATCTTCTCGCGCTCTCGTTTCCTGGAAATGAAAGCAAATTAGCGATTTGTGAAGTGCTTCCGATACTGAGCTCCAGCGTCTTCTAACACCCTTCATCCGTTTCATGCAGTCTCATGTACTGCCGTAATAGGACGGACAATCGGTCATTTCCCGACTCTCAACTTCTCGATCCGAACTGATGATGACGCTGAACGGAACTCCACCCGCGATCACCAGACCCTGACCGTCAGACCATAAAAAAGTTAAATGTTTGTGTTACATGTTTACGTGTCACATACCAACTAGTTTTAATTCGGTTTAAATTAATTCAAAAGATGGGGGTGGGGGCAGATACACCCTAGAAATAAAAAGGAAAATGTAGATACAAAGTGGGTCAAACCTGCATTACATGTGTTCTCCCTCCCCTAACTCTCGCCGAAGGCAGAGTGGCCAGACAGGACCTGAAGAGGCGATCAATAAACTTGAACTCACTTAAATTAACTGACCTAAGAAGTACACTAAAAATATCTCACAGCTTACAAGTATCTAAATATTCCTTCAGTCCAAGCTGACTGCGTATCATATTTGAGAGAGCAAAACGGATACGTCAGCTGAAATATGGCTCTAATAATATTCAGCTGACGTAATAATTCAGCTGAGCCCCACCCATTGCCAGGCGGAAGCCTTATGGTAAGGCTGGAAGTAAACGATGTCCATTTTTTTGTTTATTTAACAAATTGACCTTCTCTATCCGTTTTGCACTGTCAAACATAAAAAAATATCTTACAAACCCGAAGCAGTCAGTTCCATCTGTATGTGTTTAACCATCGGAAAGAGTTGTTACACGTGACATGTCTTTTCGATGCCTGTGAGACATACAAGTCAAAAGAGTTTTGCTAAGTTATGTTTCAGTACTTTCAGTGGACAGTATAATAAGGAAAGAGGAAAAGATAGCGACGCGGGAGTAAACAAAGAAGTTTTGCTAGTTACACCGTCTCTTTGTTTATCACAGCCGTAATGTTACCATTAGCTGTCGGTTGTCAGTCCGATACGATACTCCATAGCATAGAGTTAGTATTTGCGTCAAGTACTGCACGTCGGCTCCACTTGTTTACACCTTTTAGGCGAAATCTCGCCGTTCCCCGGCCGAGGACTCCTTTTGAGGAGTCCCTGCGTTTTTGTTTGTCTCAGCGACTCACACACGACTCACGGGGGAATCCTTGCGATTCCCCACGGACAGGGAATGCTCCGATTATCATCACCATCATCAAAAAGGACTCCCTTTCAGATTCGGAAGGGGAATCAATTTTCGCTGGTGTTGATGCAATATAAAATTAATTAAAAACATTAGAATAAACAAAACCATAATTAAAGTGGATCCAGACTAATTTCGTCAACTGTATATTTTTTTTTTTTTTTACAAAATCCATTTTGGAAGCATTCCCCGTGTTCTCCTTGTTTTCCGTACGCGGAGTCCACGTGGAGTGACTCCCTCTATTCTTGCCGTTCCCCTTGATTCCCCGAGGAGTCCTCGGGGAACGGCGAGAATACGCCTCTTGTCACCGGTTATGTTTTTCCACCTTTATTCAGTTTATGTTCTGCCCGTCCGGTTCCGTCACTCATTTTCTACTTCTTTCTTCTTATTAATATTACGTTGCTGTTGCTAACTTATTCAAATATAATATTGTTACCCATTCCTGTGTGTATATTTATTTGCTTTTTGTTGCGAATTATTTAGCTTTGGCTATTGTGACAATTTTTCATTTTAAACTTTAGTGCACTAGGAAGCGAGATCCCAAAATCTATCAATTCTATCGATCTATCTATCTAAAGCGGCAAAATGCAATTGTCATGACGTTTACTTTGCCGAAAGAGACTTAAGTAAGATCACTTACGGTAACACTTATTTAAACGTTTTAACTCGAAAAAACAGCTGGGTCCAGCAAACAGCAGAATTTGCATCCTATAAGTGGCTGCTAACAATTATGGTTATTCGTTCATTTATTTGTCCCTTACTTCCTCTTTTCTTCTCGATTAATAGACACCAAAAAGTGACGCGGTAACTGGTACAATGTGAAGTTAACGTCACAAAAATATATTTGTAGAAGTCGAAAACTTTGCATTCCCTTGGCTATTTTAAACGGTTCAGAGAAAAGGAAAATAAGAGTGCTAAATCACTCAGACGGCACAACGGAGCAATTGTTCGAGTTCCTTTTCAGAAGTTCTCGAACAAAGTTTCAGCTCGGAAGACAGTAATCGGCGTATGGGATAGCTTTATGTGGCGTAAATAATATAAATAGCCTAGTGCCAAAAAGCTAGGACATTAAAGACGGTCTCAAAATATACTGCTCCTGCTTAGAACCAAGTCTCAATTCTACTTCCTGACACCCTGCAACTTTTCCTTCCTCCAAAGTGTCATAATAATTAATAAAGCTGCACACGCATTCACATCCGTTAGTTGTTAATTGCTCATTACCAGCCTCTTTTTCCGCCCAAATCGGCGATGCCGGAGTTCCCAAATTCTTGTCGTGAGCAAAATTTTTAATTTGTGAATAATTAGCAATGGAATATTTGTGAATTTTATACACCATCTTCAGACCATCTTGTAAACATTTAATCATACGAAGTTTTGGATGTTTTCTTTCATTTTTCTTATCTCTCTAGATCGAAATACGTTATTACTGAAAACAGGAATGTTTAATGCCTGAAATGTTGTCTCGCCTTTACGGTGACCCAAAACAGAGGGCGGGTTTCTGCGAAGCAAAAGCTTAAAGGAACAGAAAACTTGACTCAAACTTGACTCGGGGAGCTAGCTAACATAATATCAAGAATGTACCCTGAGTCAATATTGAGAGTAAGAAAACTTCTCGTTACGACCATTGCAGTTTCCGGGCAGTTTCCGAGAATTCGACTTTTTAGCAAAAGGTTTGTATATTTATACTTACCCTGTATATTTATCTAAGCCCCCCCCGGGCGATTCGATGGCCGAAAGTTGCGTAGTCAAGTTTACTGTTCCTTTAAGATTACATTGAGAGTCAAGTCCATGTTTGGATACGGGCTTTAAGTCAGCACGGAAAATTTTAAACTGACGTCAGAGTAGCTCGAAGTGATCCGTGTTGGTGCCCCACAGGTCATCTTAGTTTATTGGAAAAGGATTTGTTTTTGGGATCCCAAAACGTAAGTTGAGGGATACCTATGACTTCGTAAAGTTGTCCGTCTGTCCGTCCGTCTGTCAGCACGATAACTCTCGAAGGGGTTGATATATTTTCATGAAACTTAGTGAGAGGATACTTTGGGTCAAAGTACAAGTCAAGTTCGAAGATGGGCTGTGTAGCCATATATTTGAGGGTGGGGGAGGGGTTTCAAATTAAGGGGCAAAAAAAAATTTTTTGAAAGCTGTTTAGACAGTTGATTTAGGGGTAAGGAGACACGCTGAATCTGAGAAATATTTTCTCGTCGGACAAGTAGTTCGCATGGAATCCGGCCGAAACCGGAAAGTTTGTTAAAAATAAAAGCTTTCTTTGAAGTTGATTAGATGTTTGATTTAGGGGTAAGAAGACATGCTGAACACGATGGTGAAAACCATTTTCTTGCCGGACAAGTAGTTCGCCCGGAATCCGACGAAAACCGGAAAATTTGTTAAAAGCGAAATTTGTATTTGAAGTTGATTAGGTGATAGGTTTCAGGGTAAGAAAAGACGCTGAATCTGACAACCATATGACAATCATTTTTTACCCGGTCATATAGTTCGTCCGGAATCCGGTTGAAACCGGATTTTTTTTTAGAAGTTGAAGTTTTATTTGAAGTTGATTAGATGTTCTTTACAGGGATAAGGAGATACGCTGAATTCGTTTCTGAACTATCTTTTTTTTTTTTGCTGGGCAAGTAGTTCGCTCGGAATTCGGCCGAAACCGGAAATTTGGCAAAAGTAAAGCAGGAAGTTTCGATCAGTATCGTCAAAATAAATATGGCTTATACAGGTATATCTGAACTTGGTTTTCTCAGATGATTAGCCTGGCGAAGACTGGATCTGGCGAAGACAAGACCTAGTTGTCTGGATCAAATATTAAATTTTTGGGATCCCATCGAAACCTTTGGTCTTGTTAATCTGGGAGCTTTCGTGAGAGGAGAGGCAAGGATAGATATGTCAAAGCTGCCGAAACTAGCTCCACCTGTGAATCAGGTGCGGGCTTTCAACAACGTAAAACACGGCTCCGTCATCACTGCCACACAAGAACCTCGGCAAAACCCCATGAGCTTTGCTACCCAGTCACACACTCACACCGACTCTGGCATGGTCATGGTTGTACTTCCTCACAACCTTTAAACGATTCAACTGATCTCCTCGACTTGCAACAACCCAACAAGTTCCATACAAGGAGTCACTCCAAGAAACTTTTTAAACCCCACGCCAAACTTCTTTTCGGAAAGAGTAGTTAACAACTCATATGACCTTTCTGGTAGAGATTATTATTTTCTGCTTTTCTCCGAGTACTGATTCATCAGCCAGAATCTTTTTGTACCTTACGTTTTAGCATGGTATTACTGTTGGGAGTAATGGGTAAAAAGAACCTCAAGTTTAGTAGTAGTAGTAGGCAAACAGAACCTCGCGTTTGGTATGATAGTAGTGGATGAAGAGAACCTTAGAAGGCGCAGGAAAACGTCTGCCGACTTGTCTGTTTATCATCATAATTATCGGACTCTTCTTAGCAATGCTTGTTATAAATAACGTTTGCAGAACCACAACAAATAACATCCCAAGTGTTGTCTGTTGGAACTGATTCTGGTGACATATGTTATGAAACTTCTGATATGTTACCAAATTCATAGTGTCCGCAACATCTTCCAAAGCCTTCAAGTAGTCACTGGACAGCAAGTGGTCCATCATGGCTGAATGGTCAGCAAACCAAACTAGTAAGCGAAGGGTCGCTGGTTCGAGTCTCGCTGGCGCCTACCGTTTGTTTTGGGGAGGGGGTTTGTGGGGGAAGGTGATAGGAAGGGTGTGCGAAAGCTAGCCTCCAACCGCCCATTGCACCTCCTGGTTACGCGCAGAGAATTGGAGATCAGTACGCCAGTTAAGCCTACAACATACCTTTACCTTTTTTTTTTTTTTACCTTGAAGCGGTCCTCTAAGAATTGGAGAATCTTCTGGGCTACCAGATGAAATTTTTTCTCAAATTAATAGTATGAACTTGTACGAAAAAGAAGCATGCAGTACCAACTGATACTACTACATGCTACCATAGCAAGAATGGATGCTACTGGAGCAAGGCGGGATGCTACTGAGTACTACTGCTTAAGATTAGCCCAGTGTGAGGCACATTGTACTACTGCATATCAACACATGCAACTTTTTCGTGTAACTACCATACAACTACACAGGCTACAAATTTTTCACTGGGTATACAGACTAATAACAGATGTCAACCAAGAAGCAGCGCTCTTTTTTAGTTCTATGATACCATACACCACGGAACAACCCCTTTTCAATGCAGACGCCAGAATCTATATGAGCACAGTTTGCTGACTACCTTTTCTCAGCTCGTTTCTGTATCCAGAGTTGCTCCTTCACCTGTTTCTTCATTGCTCTCTTAGACAGCGTCTGGCACGGCAGACCCTCTTCTCCTTTTTCTTCTACTATACTTGATAGGTCTGCATCCAGTCTGTCTGACAAAGGGATTGCTTCTATATTCGATTCCCCAGTGTCAGGGTTGGTAGAGACAAGGGATATTTCATCTTCGTCTGTCATTATTGTTCTGTTATGCTTGGTTTCGAATCTTGGTGAGCTAGAAAATCAAACCGGATTACTTTTAATAAATCGTTGCGTTTTGTTTCATGCTCTTTTGCCTTGCCTTGTTCGTTACCAAAAGCCTGAGCAAACTATCCCTAATGAGTAGCGCCAAGACCAGAGCACAATAACACTAAAGAGTAGCGCCAAGACTTGAAAAAGGTGACACACACTCGAATAGCAGCGACACTAGCACCACTAGCGATACTGAACGTCCCTACTCAAACTCAATCAGTCGTGCACCAGCGCTGGCTCCAATAACTTCATATCATGAACACAGCAAAAAAAAGATACAACCTCCCCGGTCTCCAAGATGTGTGCAGACCGCGTTTTAGCTCTACTAGAAATTTCTAAATGGGCAAGTTTGTCTCGCTTAAAATTCCGCAAGCGTAATGGGCGGCGCTACGACTATGGCCCGTTTGCGAAGCATGGAAAGGATAGGTCTCGACGCTACTCCCTAGTGTTATTTTTGCTCTGGCCAAGACCTATGCTTTCCATGCTTTGCAAACGTGCCATATTCGTAGCGCCGCCCACTACGCTTGCGGCATTTAAAGCGAGACAAACTTGCAGGTTTAGAAATCTCTAGTAAAGCACAGGTGCGGTGCACACACCAAGGAAAGAATCGAAGCTACATCATTTTTTTGCTATGTCCAGAATATGAAGTCATCGGAGCCAGCGGTGGTGAACGGCTGAATGAGTTTCAATAGGGACGTTCTCTATCGCTAGTGGTGCTACTATCGCTGCTATTAGAGTTTGTGTCAATATTGTTAAATCTTGGCGCTACTCCCTAGTGTTATTTTGCTCTGCCAACAACTAACCAATTGCTCGGGCAAGAATCCTCTTGCAGGGCGCGCAGAGCAAAATAACCCTAGACAGTAGCGCCAAGACTTAAAAAAGTGACACACACTCGAATAGCAGCAACACTACCACCACTAGCGATAGTGAACGTCGTTACTAAAAATCCCTCGGTCATGCACCAGCGCTGGCTCCAATAACTTCATATTTTGAACAGAGCACGGAAGATAATGGTAGCCCGAGCGTTATTCAGTTCAATACTTTTATTCCAGTGACAAAGACCATACACAATTAATCATTAACAGTTAGAAACAACAAATATAAGAAAAGGAACAATCACACATTTAACCGTTCTCGATGGGCTCATACAAATTCAACCAAACTGGAAGCGACAAACGCAATAGCGGAGAACTAAGTGCTAAAATCAATGGGTTTTCAGATGCTAAATTCTTCGAAGGGTTGATTCGGGTCGGGTGTGTGGAGGGGGATTGTTCTCGGTCCTACATCCAGTAAACAGCGTTATAGAAAAGACGGCATATGTACGGCATTTACATCCTTAATCAACTGACTAAATACACTCCCAACCCAAGGCTCTGACTATCACAGACTGACCAATTCTAACTGACTGACTGTAACTCTAACTCGCTAGCTTAAAGGACCCCTCTTGTTTCAGCTTCCAGAGCAAAGATATTGATTTGCTTAGGGGCCAACATCTTGCAATTAAGTTAACATTCTTTACAACTTTATCTACCGCAAATTGTGTTTTAAAGCACAACTTCTATTAGAAATGATCTTGTCAAGATGAAATGGATCAGAAATATGTTTTTCGAAAATACCATTACTTCCCGCGTGAAATTAGCGATTTTCTTGTTAGCACTTGTCGACTCTATCCAGCCTTCCGGCTTCCGACGCGGCGGCTGGACGCAAAATATTTGAAAAGTGAACGCGCCGTGGTTAATAAGTTGGAAAACCAAGCTAAAGAAAAAAGAAGTCCAAAACAGACGAAATACATGATGGCCTACCCTGTCTTCCAAAATGAAAAACCACAATTTGAAACTTCTCATGTTCTTATTTGTGAAAGAGTTGTCGGCAGACCTTGAAGTTTTCGGCTAAGTTTGCGCTGCGTGGCTGACAAAACTCGGCTGGGCCAAAAAGCGCCAAAACTACGTGGCTACAAAACGAAACATGACGAAAGTCGGGGATTTCAGAAGCTCGTAAATCCGTAAGGAGCTCGGAATAATATAAAGGTATAATAAGCAAGAGGGGTCCTTTAAGGAAAATAAATATCCAGGTCATACGGGAATACTCGCAAACTTGTGCGATAACTTCGGCGAGTCGAAAGTTAGAGAATTCGAGCTAGATTCGTTCATGTGAAAGCCGTACATGGAGACAAGAGCAAGTCGTAATTAAGTCCTAGCCTGTATGACCAAAGAACTTAAAAACTAAAGAAAGTTTACCTTTATAAGAGCACTCCAAAGCAACTGAAATTAGCTTCGCGTCTGACTCAATGGCCCTAGCCCAGGTCTCGACGTCTCCAAGTTCTTTCAACGACGAGTTTAGGCCTTCAACAAGCTTCAGCCAATCCTTGGCGTTTTTGGCAAAGACGACGGCCTGCTGTTGTAGCTTTCTGGCTTCAATGTCAATCTTCCGCTCGTTTAAATATGCTTGGGCAACGCTGTAAAATAATACCATAGGAGTGATATGTAGTGAACTGAAAGACAAAAATGTTCCTTGGGAGGGATCTGAACTCGCGATCTTCCGCTTCAACTGTCGCTGCGCTGGCCGTGTAAAGTTCGCAAATCACTAAAATCGCCGGACGGAAGCAGGCTATAGGAATATTAAACAAGACAAAAGGTTTCGATGGGATACCAAAAATTCAATATTTGATCTAGACAATTGGGTCTTGCTAGATACCCGGTCATGGCCAGACTCCTTAAACCTTTTTACTATTAAAATTTAGAAAAAGATTTAACAGATTAAGGCCAATGGCCAATCATCTGAGAAAACCAAATTCAGAGTTGGATTCCAGCATGTGTGGTCTACGTCGTATCTATTTTGACGAAACTGATGAAAACTTCCTCCGGTTTCGGTTTCGGCCGACTCTGTGCAAACGGAGTCCGACAAATAAAACGAAGCTCAAAAACGAATTCGGCAGGTGTTATATCTCCACAATCAGATGAGCTTGCACCAAGGCCGTATCCAGGGGGGGTGTTAGGGGGTTTGAACCCCCCCCCCCGAAACCCACAAAAGTAATAGTTTTTTGTAGGCTTTAACCTCTGATCTATGTATTTTTTTGTACTTTTTGGTCCGACCCGTGGGCAACCCCCCCGAAATAAATTCCGCGGGCAACCCCCCCCCCCCCCGAAATAAATTCCTGGATACGGGCCTGGCTTGCACACATAAAATTAAACTTAATTCACCTCTGTCAGCAAACCGAACCAATTTTTTCCAAATTAATGACAGAGAATAGCGAAAAATCACAAACGAGAGCCAAAGTGAACATACAACCAACTTTCATTTTCAAAAAGCGGAATCCTTTCCAGAGAGCAGCTGCTCTGTGAACAGGTTTTTGGTTGTCCCACATACACCATACACTGTGCGGTAGGTGCTCTTACTTTTATGTGCTCGAGGGATGCCTAGTAAAGGAGAACCATCATGGTCTCAGACGCTGCAAATCAGCAGTTTGCTTGACCTTTGAAAACTGTAAAATAACTTGAAGTTGATAAATGGCACTCACCCTACGTTTAAATGGTCCACCAAAGCTCCAGTTAATTCTGTTGAAGCTGACAATGCCTCTTGTCGCTTCTTCTCTGAAATCAACATGGGGCTAAACAACGTTTTTCTGGGTTAACTATTGTTTATGTTAACTAATGGTGAACTACCATTTTGTCAGAATAGGCCATGTTTTTCCATTTTGAAACAAACAGAGACACACACAAAAAACATGTTATTACCTGCATAATGCCTAAGGCAAATAATATGGAAAACACAAACTAGTTTAGGATCCTAAATAAAAGCTTCATTGTGGAAGAGCAGTAGCCTACTGGTAAAACTTCCAAAAGTCCTACAGCTAGTAGCTAGACAGCTAGTCCTAAATATAAGCTTCATTGTGGATGAGAGCAGTAGCCTACTGGTAGAACTTCCAAAAGTCCTACAGCTAGTAAATTGTTGATACTTTGAGCCCAAAAGCCCAAACTCGGATACAAAGCTGGTAAGGCTTTCATTTTTCAATTTGCCAAATGTCTTACCATGACTCAGACTTAACTTTGTACCATATGCTACCACAAATCGTTGATTTCTGGATAGCCTATGCCAAATTGTGGGTAGGCCTATACTCATTCCTGGAGTGGCGTTATATATACCCAACACTTGGAAAAGCCTACCCAAACATCAGGAGTTTGTGTTATACTGTACAGTACATTGCAAGCATGGATTTGCTTTTCTTTGACACAAAATACAAAAACAGTAGACACAATCTACTAGAGGTAGCTGGACACACAATCTAACAGGATTAGCAAATAATAGGCAACAGCTGGCTGCACAAGACTTTTTTGAGAATTATCCTGGGTAGAAGAATTATAAAAAAAATGCCCCAAAGTTTGAAAAAAGTTGTCAGGGATGACAACAGTTAGGAAAAAGGAGAGGTATCCATCACCTGTACTGTGCTAACCCCTACCAGCACGCACGCCCCAGCACTTTAGCACGGTTATCTACCTCAGTCTGCTACAAATCCCAGATTTTTTCATAACCTATTCAACCAATTTAATTTATTTTCAAAACCGTTCACGGACAAGCCGTTCAGCACAGGGTATGCCAAATGCTAGATAGGCTATATCCAGCATTTGGCATAGGGTATCCAAACATCAGGGGTTTGTGTGAGCTGACTGATGCATCATCATGCATCTCCTGTACTGTGCTCACCCCTTCTAGCGCGCCCCAGCACTTGAGCATGGTTGTCAAAACAGGCTTAGTACACAATACTGTCTAGCACAGAATATTCTTTTTCACAACAGAGAAGAGAGAGAGAACCCTACCGTAAAACTGCTGAATAAACAAGACCAAAGATTTCGATTGGACCCCAAAAATTTTAACATTTAGCCTATTGGACTTTTTGATCCAGGCAATCAGGGCTTTTAGAGATCTGGTCTTTAAACTCCTTAAACATTTTACTATCTAGGTTATCAATAATCAGCCGTGTGAAAATAGACATAAATGATACCCTAGTGGCCAAATGGCTCAACTTTAGACAAAACTGTCACTTTTAGCAAGTTTTATGATTTTGGCCGGATTCCGGGCAAACTGTAAATCCGGAGAGAAGATAATTCACATATATGGATTCAGCCTGTCTCCTTTATACACGGATTCAGGATGTCTCTTTACCCCTGCATTAAACCTCTAATCAACTTTAGATAGAACTTTTACTTTCAACAAAGTTTCTGATTTTGGCCAGATTCTGGGCAAACTGTAAGTCCGGAGAGAAGATAATTTGCATTTATGGATTCAGCCTGTCTCCTTACCCCTGTATCGACATCTAATAAACTCAGGTAAAACCTTAACTTTTAACAAATTTAAATAAATTTAAATTTGGCTGGATTCTGGGCAAACCGTATGTTCAGGGAGAAAATTAATTTGCATAAACAGATTCAGCATGTCTCTTTACCCCTATCTCGAACCTCTAATAACCTTCAAGCAAAAACTTTTACTTTTATCAAATTTTCCAATTTTGACGGGATTACGGGCAAACTATATGCCCAGTGAGAAAATAATGAACATGTAAGGATTCAGCATGTCTTTTTAACTCTAAATCGATTATCTCAATGGCTTTTCATAATATTTTTTGGCCCCTTCTTCATCTGAACCCCCTCCCCCACACATCCCCCACACCTTTATACAACTACAGAGCCCATCTACAAACCTACCTGTCTGTTGGCCTAAAGAATCCTCACACCAACAACCAAGTTTGAAGAAAATATCCATTCCCTTGGACAGTTAGGAGAGTTACTAGGCTTACGGATGGACTGACAGACAATATTATGAAATCATAGGCTCAGCATAGCCATCCATAGGCTCCACTTCCATTTTGGGATTCCAAAAAGGGCATGCCATGGGGCATGCTCGATATTTAGAACTGATAGTGAATAAATTCCTAGAAGAACCTAAGCCTAAGGTAATCAAGAATCTTCATAAAGCCTGACAAGTTTACTATTTATTTTATATCAGTCAGGATCAAAGTCTGGGTCCGAGACAAAAACAGACTAGTAAAGTATCCTCAGCTGTACATACACAACCTTACCTATGGTCTCTTTCCGCTTTTGTTGACTTTGTTGGTGCTCTTTCAAAATGCTTGAAAGCATATTCACGTTAAGGCTGTTGTTTGAAAGTTGCGCGGGCTTTTCCGAAAAGGAAGTAAGCTAAATCCCTCTTCAGTCGAGTAAATTCCCTACAATATTAAAAAAAATATTTTTCTTCTAAAGAAAATTCTCTTCTTTTCTTCTTCTATTCTCGAATAACGGCTCCTTATTTGTGTGAAAAAAATCTTCATGCTATAAAATATCCGGGTTCCCTTTCCCTCCTCCACCTACCCCATCATGTTCGGATGCGTTTTGAACAAATAATGGGGCATCTCGGCCAAGGCCGTATCCAGGGGGGGGGGTCGAACCCCCTTCGAAACATATAAAAAATAATCGTTTTTATTTGGCTCTAACCTGTGATTTATATATTTTTATAACTTTTTGGGATTGACTGGGTCCGAGTTCCGACCCGCGGGTAAAACCCCCTCCGAAATAAATTCCTGGATACGGGCCTGATCTCGGCCATTTGCTCCTACCATAAATCAACTGTCACTATATTTTGGTTTACCCTTTCGTAATATACAGGGGAAAAAAATCCCATATTCCCCCTTTCTTCCTCCACCCCTACGCGGACAATCGGATCCGCGGGAAATGAAGATTTTGTTGAGCTTTGGGCGTTTTTGACCAAACGACAACCTAGAGCCTCTGGAAGTCTGACATGACAGGACGTCCCCATGGCAAAACGCCCCGGTGGCGAAACGTTCCCAAGATTTTTAAGTTAGTCTTGGTCTTCAGGCGCATGACCGAGGTAGAACAACTTCAGAGGTTGCATTAGAGATGTAGGAACATCATTTTTAGGCAGCTGCTTTAGATACGCACCGTTCCCCAACTAAAGTGTAGTACGCCTTTTGCTGGGCTCGTAACTAATCAGTACTTACCGGAACTTTTTTATTTTTTTACCAGTAAGTTCCTCGGAGGAAACAAGCGGAAGCCTGATCTGGCTCAGAAAGAGTCAAACAAGAAGAATGGAAAAATCAGCATAGTGCCGTTATGGTCGATAAAATTAGGATGAGAAGTTCAAGATCTTTAGTGATTTTAAATTTCCATGCTCTGGTCTTAAATTAATTCGCTTTGAAAGAATGCCGGGTCTGATGTAAATCATGAAATGCCCCCCCCCCAAAAAAAAAAAAAAAAGATCACGACATTTTGGTTATTCGTTCATTTCAGCCGGGGACGTTTTTCCTGGGGACATTTTGTCATAGAGACTTTCCGCCAGGGGACGTTCGCCGACAAGGCGACAACCCATGATTCAACGCAATAGTGTTATTAATTGAATTATTTGAAGGTACTGTTTGATTTATGTTCCAGTATTATAAGGCAGGGGTGCCACTCGGTGGGGGGGGGGCATGCCCCCCTAGATTCTAAGCAGCTAAATGCTAAATAGCTAAATGCTAAGCAGTGACTTTACTTTAAGGTATAGGCTACTTGAAAACTACTTTACATTTACCCCAAAAAGAGTAATTAATTTTTTTTTTAACCTGGAATTAAATTTTTAAACTGGGGTTGGGGCAAACATATTCCCCTATGACGCCCACTTCTCACGGGGTCGATCTGTGAATTTAGTCTTGTTGGACGAGTCCATGTTGTCAACGTCACTTCTACAGCCCTATAGTGAAAATATTAAAATCCCTCAACCGACTCGACATAATTCAATATATTAAATACCAAAATAAGCTGGCTTTTCAGTTAAAATTTAACGGAGGAAGTTTACTCTACACGCCTGTAGGTGGTACATGTCGTTGAGGTCGACATGTTGAACGATGTCAAAACTGTTACTCTTGATACGCGCGATTTCGGGTCAAACTTGGAAACAAAAAAAGAAATTGTCCCAAGAAGCCGCGATCTAAACATACAGTAGTTTTTTCTCCTTTCCGACGCACGACAGAATAGCATGAATGTTCAAACCGTGGCCAATGTTTTCTTTACTAAAAAGGCTGAGTAATCTAGCCCTAAGAAATCAACAAGCCTTTGTTGTTTCTTTATCCCCATCCCCGAAATCGCATGGGTTTTGTCAGACGAGTTCAAATTTTTCAACTCATTCGGCACTGCGACAAAACGCAATGTTGTGCGTAACTTGTCGCACGATTTTTTTGGTATGTCGCAAAACGCAGAAATTTCGCGAAATCACAGGGATGTGAACCAGGGATAAGATAAAGTGAACACACACTTGGCATTTAAGGGTAGGAGATGCCGCAGAGTCTGAGACGAGTCCTTTCGGTTTTCCTTGTCAATCTGTTCCTGAATTGCTCTCCAATAGTCAGGGATAAGGCTGACAAGCTAACCTACCTTATATACTTTTTTTGCGGGGGGGGGGGGATCAAAACGGAACCGCATCCTGTCCAATTTCCAAAGTAGATTTAATTGAAAAATCAATCAATCCCGAAAGATAAGTACAAAATCACAAGGCAGTATTAACAAAATATGAAAACATTCGCAGCACTCCGAGCGCGAAGACAAGTTAACAAAGCTTCCCAAGAGCAAAATAATAAGAGACCTCCTCGATACAAACAAACAAACCGAGCTTGTTCAACTTCTCAGGAATGTGTCTGCGATAATGTGTCTAGACCAATAGGATGCGAGACTTCATACGTTGTAGAAAGTTTGAAATATTCAGGATCTCATTTCTGATTAAATTCTTTTCCAGCACCACAATGAAACAATCGAAGAAAGGGTCGGGAAAAGTGTCCAGTAATTTACAGGTCTAAGAATGGCTACGTCGATAATTCAGTCTCAAAACGAAAATCCTACAGCTCAAAAAGTTAAATTATTTGTTTTCCCTCCTTTTCGAAGAGGGTGTAGAAATATCCGTTTTCGCTGGGCGGGCTGCAATCTCTCTACCTAACAACATAGTCCAAACATATTCAAATAATGCATAAAACGGATACGTCACAGCGTCAGAAGTTTCATAACAGATAACAGGAGGATTCAAAATGTTATGCATAATAAGCGTTGCCACCAGGAAGAGTCGAACAAAAGCAGAAAAGCATCTGTTGAGTTTTCCAACATCATGACGACAAACAAAAAAGTCAGTAGAGACTTTTTTGGCTCTTCCTGACAAGGCTTCTCATGCATAACATTTCATGAATAACGTTTGTAAACACAACAGATAACATCCGAAGTGTTGTCTGTTACGCACTATCTGTTGAAACCGCGCATCCTCGTTTTATCTGTTATGAAACTTCTGACAGTGCAGTTACGATGCGTTGGCAGCAATATTTCGGCCCTTCTTGGCAAAATATCGCAGCTGACGTATCCGTTTTAAGCTTGGGCTCAAGGAATTTAACATAATCCAAAGTGCATTATTCGGCTCACAAGAATCGCCCCGCTAACGGTACGGATAAACGATGATGAACGTGTCGCGGTAGCAGACTGGAATTCCATCTTGAATTTTAGCCTTCTAATTACCATTCGGAAAAGTCCAGAATTCCAGTCCAAGTCGGAAATGAGTAAATGGAGAAATGCGCTCGGGAAAACCTTATGGTCCATGTGCACAATAAAACTACGGGCACACACAGTCCAATACGATTTCGCATGAAAAAAAACGTATGCGAAATTCTTTTCAATACCAACCTGTATGCGATGAGTCAAAATTTCGGAGCGAAGGAGAAAATTTGCATCCGTCTGCGAACATCGTGTCTGTGCACTTGAATTTAAAGGCGTTATCTGTACATAACCATCAAGAACAAATAATCTGATAGAATATCCTTTTGCGTCCCATGCAGCGACTATGGATACCCCGAACTGAGCGGAACTATAGAGGTACATGCTGTGAGGTTTGAATTGATACCGTCTACTTCCCTCTACGCCGTTGCTCATACGAGGTTAAAAAATCGTAGGATGCCTTGCAGGCGCGGAGAACCCGCTCAGCGCGTCACACGTGGCGTCAGTATAGCAGACAACCAATCAGCTTTAAGGACGACTTGACGGCGTTAGTATTGTTCTGCGGAGTTGTACCGCGATACAGCTGTTTGCAGAGATAACAATTATGATGTTCTGCGTAGCTCCTCCTCCGCTCGTTTGCATCGGGTAGGGTATCAGAATATATTCGACTCCTCATGGTCGTACCCCAGAGATAGGGAGACGGAGGTTCTATCATATTATTTGTACTTGGTACCATAACCAAAATCTCCTGCAAGAACATTATGGTAGCCCTTCGGATAAGACTGAATCTTCCAGATATCCTCGGGTCAGAATTACCTAGTTCTAGGTGAAATAGTCCTTCGTCTCATTATTTCCTCATTCGCCTACGCTCGGCTTCTCATATCGTGTCACGTAAGCTTTAAACTATTCCACTTGCACAAGTTAAACGTTCCCCAGAGAGTTCACTTCCTTAATTATACTACTTAACCAAGTAGAACAACGAACAAACAGGAATGGCTGTAACTAGCTGATATCATAGCCGGTCTCGACGTCTTCCTTAGTTTGTACGGAATTATCCGAATTTTTCGCGTCATCACCAGAGGAATCAGGACTGTTGTAGCCTATATCGACGTACCGGACGGGATAAGTAAGCTGGTTTCCGCGATCCCACGAATACAACTCCTGGAAGACGAAAAAAAAAACCAAGTTTAGAGTCCATATCAAAACCAGAACATAATAGTCCAATAGTCCTAAAGTTCAACTGAAAAGCCAACTTATATTTGTATTATTTAATTGAATACACTTAATTATTTGGAATGTGTCTGAAAGACTATATCTCAGACTATCTATGGCCATCCTCACAACGCAAAATTCTACTATGACGCGGAAAATTTGAATCTCAATACAATCGTGGCTTTTCATCAACTCGTGGAAGGTAGCTCACAGCGTGAACATTTACTTTCATAAATCGTTTTCACCAAGCATACGACACAGGTACAAGCTCATAGAGGTACTACGAATCCGAAAGTGAGATTCCACTACGGTGTATTCTCGCCGTTCCCCGAGGACTCCTCGGGGAATCAACCGAGAATACAGAGAGTCACTCCACACGGACTCCGCGTACGGGAAACAACGAGAACAAGGGGAATGCTTCGAAAATGGATTTTGTTCAACAAAAAAAATTATGCAGCTGACGAAATTAGTCTGGATCCACTTTATTTTTGGTTCTGTTTATTCTGATGATTTTTAGTTAATTTTACATTGCACCAACACCAGCAAAAACTGATTCCCCCCCCCCCGAATCTGAAAGCCATATGATGGTGATGATAATTCCCCGTCCTTGGGGACTCACGAGAATACGAGGAGTGAGTCCCCGGGACCAGAGGCGTTACTAGCCAAAATGTTTGGGGGGGGGGACGAGGTATTTACCGACTGGCTGGTCATTTTTACCGACTGTTTTTGCGGATAAAAACGACTATTATTGAGAAAAAACGACTGTATTGACGAAAAAAAATCGACCGTTTTTACTAAAAATCGCGGCGCTTCGCGTCGACTCCGGCTATTTTTTACCGACTGGCCGACCACATTGGGGGGGGGGGGCGGCCCCCCTCTCCCCCAGTAGTGACGCCTCTGCCCGGGACAAACCTAAACACGCTGACTCCTCAAAAGGAGTCCTCGGGGAACGGCGAGAATACGTCTTATATGAAAATCGGTTATTTGTGATTAGCGGAGCAACGAAGTAACGCATTTTCATCGGGCATGGAATGAAAAGTTGGCTAGTATCACGATTTAAAGAGGACAGAGGGGTGTTAATTTTATTAGAGAGGAAAGGAGTTATTTTGGCGCCTTTTTTTTAAAGAACTATTGGGCAGGTGACGGAAAATTCCCAACAACTTCTAGGGCACATATGTCTGGTTCTCAGAAGATTGAGAAGATCTCGTACTTCTCAGAAGATCTTGTACTTCCAATTAATCGGATTGTAGAACTTTTTCCGTCCCCAAATTTCTGACAACTCGCAACGTAGAGTACTAACTTCTGAAGTAACAAGACCAAAGGTTTCCATGGGATCCCAAAGGGGAATTTTGTTGGACTTCCTGATACAGAAAATGGGGTCTAACGGATTCTTCTTTGCAAGAAGCCGTTAATATGTAATGTAATACTTATCGCTTGTCTGGCGAGGAAACAACGGTGGGATTGGATTCAGCATGTACTTTTACCTAAATATCGAATCTCTAATCTACTTCCGGGAAAACCAATTATCCGGCTCCTTATCCTTATATCTTCAGAAACAAATTTTACTTTTACCCTATTTTCCGCTTTAGCCGGATTCTAGGTGAACTACGTGTCCGACAAAAAAAAATGTAGTTCAGATATGGAAGCATGTCTCTTTACCCCTAAATTGACTAGGGGAGGTCGGGGTTAAGCCGGACGTGGGTTGAACCGGACAGTTCCAATTCTGGGCAGATCCAGAGTTATAAAATCATGAAATAATTCACTGAGGTGGGTAACAATGTTTTGACTCACGGGACGAAATTTGAATTCTCAGTTGCGAACCGATTCCAAACTAGGCGGCTTTGTTTTTTTCATCGCACAAATCGGACTTGCAATTTCATTTTCATTTCCGGTTAGAGAAGAAGTTCGTTGTTTTTTGCGACTTGGTGATAGTTTAGTCAAATGTAGGTTCATTTCTTCATCTAACTAGCCTATTGCGGGGTTCCTACTACTTTCCTTTTTTTCGTGGTGTAATTTTTTTTAGAAATGGTCGCTGTGGGGTTGAACCGGACAGGTTCTGGGGGGTTGAACCGGACGTTATTCTAGAGGTCCGGTTCAACCCCGCTCTATCCAGATAAAAAAAATTACAATTTTCCGCAGTTCTGAAAGCAGGATAGAGCTTTTGTAGCCAAGCTGTCTAAAATTAATTGCTTCCGACTGAAAAAGTAACGTTAAACAAGCACTTTCTTTTGAGTTCGAATTTCCAAAAAATTTCGGTTAAGTTGGCATGTTTGAATAGTCCAACTCTTCTACAATAAGTAAAAACTTGATTAGCGCTTTGTTGCACCACTTAGTCGTTCATATACAGAGCTCATCTTAACATGTCCAGTTCAAAACACCACCCGTCCGGCCGTCCGAACCAGCCCCACCGGTGGGGCTGAACCGGACGATTTTTTGAAAAAAAGAAAAAATCGTAGCACCAAAACCAATTGAAATTAAATTATCAAAAAATTACAGAACATATCTGGTCTCATTGTCTTTCATTTCCAATATTCAAAATTTGTTCAAATTTTACAAAAATTGAATTATTAGCTGAAAACGAAAAACGTACGGTTCAACCCCGACCTCCCCTATCTCATTAGCTGGAAAAAAAATATTATTTTCACATATTTTGTTCGCCCTTTCCTCATCCCTAAACATACGGCTACGAGACCCGCCCACAGACGAACTAGATTTCATTTTGACCATACACTACCTTTGATCCAAAGTAATCCCTTTGGCAGCTTTCGTGATCACAGACAGACGAACAACCGGACGGAAGGACAGGCGGACGGAAAGATAGACCTATGACACTAATAAACTGACTCGGAGCTTTACATTCTCAATTCCCGAACTTCTTCCAAAAACTGTGTCGTGTAAATTCTGCCAAGTCTTCATAAATATAAGGAAATGCGGTGAGCGGGAACTAGCATTTTTCAGGCGACGGATTGATATAAAACACTAAAATACCATGCCACAATCGAACCTGACAGCACGCACAGTTGTCGTTCTCTCTAATCCAAGGAGGCTTTTTTTCGAGCTGGAATAAAAAAGCCGCGATTCTCAATCGGCCATGAATGAATGAATATATTCCCAAAAAAAGCCATTTGGGCCATGGTCATGGTTTGTCACAGCCAAATGTCGCTTTATTATATAATAACTTTTCTCGAACAGGTATGCAATGCATATCTTCCTATGCCCCACAGGTTGTTATATTTTGACAATAAATTTCAGGGGGGTTCAATAGGTTGGATGAGATATCGTATCAGCCTCCAGAGAGGATGATACGAAGCCGTAACAGCCTCCAGAGAGGATGATACGAAGCCGTAACAGCCTCCGCAGATGTTCATCGAACACTTTTTCCTCAAATACTGAATTCATCGAGCACTTTACCTCAAATATGGAAAAGTAGAAGCTGACCTCCAAAAAATAAATTAAAAACAATACTTTCAATAAAAAAAAAATACTTAAAAAATATATAAAAACAAAATAAGAACTAAAATAAATTTTGAAAAAATGACAGAACTTCTTACTCTTTTAGACAACCAGCCTATGGCCAAGGTCATACCTTGTCACAATCAGATTCAACTAAAAATACAGCTTGTCAACTGAAACAACATCCTACTATCCCTTGATTTCCAAAAGCTAGTTATTCGGCACTGAAAAAATGACAGAACATTTTACTCTCTTAGAAAACCAGACAATGCCTTATGTCATACCTTTTCACATTCAGATTTCCTCTGAAAATACAGCTTGTCAACTGAAACAACATCCTACTTTCCAAAATGGTAGTTAATGAGCACTTCACTCTGTCTCTGAGTGAGAAAAGATCTATCAGAAAATTTCAAACACCATGAGCGTGTTCCACCCCTCTACCAATAGTAACTATTAGTTACTATTTCCGTTCCAGCCTCACGAAAAGTTACTACGCTGACCGTTCCAACCTTCTCAAAATAGTAACTAATAGTAACTATTTGCTTACCACGCTCGGGAGCGTAGTTAGCGTAGTAACTACGCATCTCTGTAACGTGATTGGTCGGATCACCCCGCGGCTTGATATTTGACCGAAAAAATTCAAAAAGCGTTCCAGCCTAGCGTAGTAACCACGGCGACTAGCGTAGTAACTACGGTAAGTAGGGTGGAACACGCTCCATGTGAATATTGCAATGCACGTTATCGCTGGATTTCAAACTTCTCGCGCGAAGCTATCAAGTCTTCTGCCTGGTATCAAATATACTAAACGCGCGTGAACACAGTCGGAATGTATTTAGACCCTTGGTCACACTAGGCCAGCACTAGGCTCATAAACGGCATAGGTTTGAGGAACGCCTGTGAGGATTTGAAACACCAATATTCAGAATTTGGTAAATGTTCTTACTTTTTTTTTGGCAGCCCCGAAAAGGTTTTTTTTTTGGATCCACTTGTCTACCGACACTTCTCGGTGCCCTACTTTGCGCAGACAAAGGCCTAGTGTAGTTTGACCATGATCTTAGGGAATACTGCGTCAGTAGGAATAGAAAAACATGTTCAAAAAGGTTATAAAGCATATTGTAACTGTCAATACCTGTTCGAAAAAGTTACAATAGTTAACATACCTCCATCTCGGTTGATATCGAAATAACAATCTCGACAGCCATTCAAAAATATCAACCTCGATGTCTGAAGTTAACGTTTATTATCGCCCTTGCTGAGGGTGATAGCGGAAAAATTTGGCCCGCGGATGGCATGATAGGCTGATATCGCCCGAGCGCAGCGAGTTCACTTAGATAGTCTTGAAAACATGATAAAAATGCGTTAATCCGTTTGTCCGCTGTCAACAGATAATGGATTTCATCGAATGAACTTAATCTTTTAGATTTGTGGTACCTGTATCCACCTGTCCATCTGTGCTTGAAATATTGACCAACTACAAAGGTGAGCCATTGCCTAAAAATAAGGCGGCGCTAATCAGCTTTAATCGGCAAATGCAGGCTTGTTTTCAAATTTAGTGTATTCAAGTGTATTCAAATATCAGATGTAAAAATAAGCTGTCTTTTCTGTTAAAATTTAAGGCCTTGTGACGTGATTCTCCTGACCACAGTCGCATTGTTTGTTTGTTTGTTTAGTGTGATTATTTTTTTTCCTTGTTATACTCCATTTGTCATACCTTGTGTTTAAAATGGGTTAATAAAATCATTAATTTCATTTATTCAATTAAAACGCAGTTTACAGTTTGTTTGGCAAAATTTCTCGAACTCTGGTACACCAAGAGTTAACACGTGCACTCTCTTTTTGGCATCCCAAAACGTAACTGATGCGTCCGTCCGCCCGTCTGTTTGTCTGTTAGCGCGATAACTCTCGAGGGAATATTTTGTTCAAATATTTATATATGTATATATTTTGTTTCAAAGTGAGGATCTTTTGGGTCAAAGTGCAGGTAGTGTAAGTTCGTAGATGGGTTCCGTATCCCTATATGTAGGGGCAGGGAGTGGTTTCAAATTTAGGAGTATATGAACAAAAAGCTTATAGTCACGAAACACTTTCTTGTCTGACAAGAAGGAGCAATTGATTGTCACGCCAATTCACAAATAAAACGGCATTTGCGAGACAAGACCATAACAAGATTCGATTTGTCTAAAATAAAACATGGCTAAAGCAGGAAAACATCCGTCGGTTTTCATGCTGATGAAAGAAGTTGCATATTTGCGCCTTGGAAACCGTTGCAGCTGTCATGGAAAGTCTCTCGAGAAGGTAGAAATTAAGAAAACTACAAATTCAGATACGGGTGACTTTGCTAGAGAGAATAATTAAAGTCAGGCTGAAGCTATGACGGCCAAGGGGAACTAGCATTTCTCCAGGCGACGGAATGATATCGCACATCCAAATATAATTTTGTATGTGGCGGTTGTCGGAAAGAATTTCCGAGTGAGAAATAGCTGTGGGCGGCATAAATACTTCCTAGCAAAACAAAATACAGCAAAACACAGTCCGGCAAAACATATAGTGACATTCTATAATCATTTCAAATTTGTAAATTTGTAATCTACCTCGTTCCTTTCGTAGCCATGAGTTTAGTCCAGAAGTTCGGCGTCCAAGATGTCATTCGGTCACTGGTGAGGACTTTGGCGTCTCTAGTATGCTTTGGCCCAATCAAAAATTTGGTCTAAACTGATTTTTCTTTGTGTTGTCCTTCATTGGTTTTCTCCATTTTGGTGGGTTACAATTAAAATATATATACAGGTGGTACAGGATACATGTTGGACCGGTGGAAACTTACTTCAGAATCAGAAATAGCTATGGGTGGCACTAATACTTTCGAGCAAAATATAACCGGTGGGGGTAGAAGGATTAACCATGGGATATAAGTTTTAACCCTTTAAACTGAATCAGTCTGGAATTACAAAACACAGCATAGAAAAACTCAGTATTAAACTGGACTGCGGACACTTCTTTCAGGATGAGGAACACCTGTGGGTGGCACTAATACTCTCTAGTAAAATACAGTATATCCGGTGGAGAGGGAAGGCTAATCCAAAGTTTTCACCCTCCAAACCGAATCCATCTGGAATATCGGGCATACTTATAGCTTGCTTATAGTAACTAAGGACGTGAGAGTAGGTAAACTCACCTTGGATTTTGGGTTATATCCCAGCATTGTAGTGCGTCTGAACGGGTTTGAGAACGGCAGGTCCACGTCAAGTATTCGGTTCTTGAATAAATCCAAGGCAAACCTACAAAAATAGCGACGTTCATCATCATACTGGAAAACTTTTTGTTTTGGATTCGAACTATTATCGAGGAGGTTGCATTGCATCTCATCAATTCCTCGAAAAACCCGCAAGACAGATGTCACTCGACCAACAACAGATAGTTAGCCATCGACATAAAATGCTCCCTCTCAGCCGTGCCCGGTCCTTCAGTGAGGTTGTATGACTGGCAACGCTGCTTCGTTCAATGACAACGAAAAAATAGTAGGTTGTATAGAATAATTAGGTCACTGGAATCAACAGCTGCCCGAAGAAACAGCAAACTGTCCATCAGTGAGCCAATTCAAGAAAGAAATTGACGAAATGTTTATTACCCTAATGTATGACCCTAAATGTTTTAAAAGAATTGTGTAGAGGCTTTGTGGCCTAATTGTTTTGCAATATATTGCTATTATTCTTATTATTATTATTAGTTTAACCTGTTTTAAATTCATTCACTCGGATGGTAGGCCCCAGGAACCAACTTCTAAGCGATACTTCTGATTCTTGAGCGTCATTTGGAAAGTGGGGGGGGGGGGAGTAATACGACCCACTTGCCAGTTAGTCTATGTTCATTGATTATTTTGACTATCGAAGCATCCATCTTGAGTGCTGCAATAATTAGGATGTCTTCCGTCCGCCAAAAAGTTTTCTATAGTTCCAATAAGAAACTGGAGAAAAGCCGGATGGTACAGGGGTTCACTGACACCGTCACGTCATTTCTCCCACGGATCTCCCCCAAAATCTCCGTACAGAGGCTGGAGATCCCGAACAAGAGCTGTAAGCTCATATGGCACTTGCATGGGTTGAGATGTAGTGTTTGATCAAAAGTAAGGTTACCTTTGCGGTTCAGATGCGCACTTTAAGGGAGCTAGAGAAAAAGTATTTTGTTTTTAGATCTTGGCTGTAATGATACTCACTTTATAGGCGCTAGAAATTCATCTGTAAAAAAAAATATTGAAACAAACGATCACAGGCCCTTAGAGATCATTGATATATACCGTTTGGTGGAAAGTATTTTTTTTTCACTGTTCGCTTCACTTTTTTTCCCACCATGACTATCGGATCATGTAAATTTTTATTCATAAGTCAGTTTTCATTGGGTCCCTGATTCACCTCCCGAGTTTCGTCGTGAAAATCCCCAAAACCGCCATTACCGGAATTCCGGGAAACTCCCCTCCACCCCCCCCTAGTGTCCGGATCCAGTCCAAATGTATAAACGATTTATCTGGAGCAGATGCTTGTTCTTCCCAGCAAGTTTCACTCCGATCCCTCCAACCGTTTCTCGAGATTTCCGGCCCCCCCCCAACTCCCCCATAGCTGTCAAATCCGGTCCGGACTTCAAATGGGACATCAGAGGTATGCCATTTATTCAGTTTCAGTTTCAGTTTCAGTTTCATTTGACTATATTTAAACACAAAAAATACATCATTAACACTCCTGCCAGGAAAGCACAAAAGGAGTGCTTGGCTAGGGCAGGGAAATAACCTGTATTAATTATTCAACAAACTGCATCAACTAACTGAATACCCTATACAAAAAAAAAAAAAAGGAAAAACCTGTGTTTTCATTCCAATCCGACCACCCGTTCGAAAGTTACACACTACTCCAGTTTTCCGGATTCCCCAGCCCTCCACTCCCCCCCAGGTGGTCGGATTGGGAAACTGATTGTTTCCAGGTTAGTCCGGTCGGGTCCCGGATGCTCCTGCCAAGTTTCATCGTCCTAGCACATCTGGAAGTACCCCAACTCTAAAAAGTATGGCAAAAATTACTTAATTTTCATAATTCCCCGGCTCACTACTCCCCCCCAGGTGGTCGGATCGGGAAACTGATTATTTCCATGCTATTTTGGTCGGGTCCCTGATTTTCCTGCCAAGTTGCATCGTCCTAACACATCTGGAAGTACCCTAACTCGAACATGTGGGACAAAAAAACTCGGACCGACTGACCGACCGACGGAATTGCGATCGATATGGCACTTGAGCCAGAGGCTGCAAGTGCCATAAAAAGGCAAAGCTGCTCGAGGATGAAGTGCAAGATTGTAGACAAAAGAAAACAGGAATTGAAAGCTAGTATGACACTTGCAAGGGTAGTTAGCATCATAGTATGTAGCATGTATCAAGGTCGGATGGCTCTTCCGAGACTCCGCTCCAGCTCCCTCGAAGTGTAGCTAGTCCCGTCCACCAAGCTCCGGCACGACCTCTCCGCTCGTAGCTCCTCAGTGAAAGATTCCTGGGACCCCCCCCCCCACAACTCCCACAGCAGTGGCCGATTCCACGCCGGACATGTAACTGAACAACTAGGACATACGACCTCGCCAGCTTTCAAATTCCATCCGAATCGGATCACTCGTTCGCGAGCAACATTTCACGAAATTTCCAGGATCCCCCCCAGCTCCCCATATGTCACCGGATTTAGTAGGGAATTTTAAGTAAGACACCAAAATTCATCCGAATCGGTCCATTCGTAAGAGAGTTGGTCATGTTACAAGATATTCGAGATTCCCCCTCCAACTCACCTGACAGTGCCCGGATGTCCGGAACTACACAAGTGGTACAACTCGGGCTTACGCTTGTTCTTAGCAAAAAAAAAAGATATTAACTTTTGCCCAGATCGGATAACTCGTTCGAAAGTTAGGAGTGCCACAAGATTCCGGATTCTTCATCCGGTCACTCCCCCTGGATGGTCGGATGTTTAAATTTCTCAGTCAACCTGACCGGATTATCCCTAAAATGCCTGACAAGTTTCGGTATTGTCCTAGCCCACCTGGAAGCATTATACCTCGCGTTTCACAAGATTTCTAGGACCCCTCTCCAACTCCCCCCACAGTGCCTGGATCCGGTCCGGTTTGTAAATGGTACATTTATGGCTTTGCTTGTCCTTCTCGCCGCCAAGTTCAGTTCTGATTCCTCGACTCTAAGCGTGCCACAAGATTCCCGGTGTTCTCCCTCAACAGTTCCCAGTCTCAGTCGCGGAAGTGAAACGGATTATTTGGGACACGTGCTCTTGAATGAATTAATTACGGGGTTTCAAGAAGAAAGAGTAAAAGAAAAAAAGAACTACAATAAACAAAGAACAAGAATAAATAGCCTAACCCAGAAACGCCTGATACAGGCTGTGCTTGTGATCCATGCAGCGACTGCAGAAACATTTTCCTTCGGATGTTAGTAACGTCCAAAGGATCGAGAACATTATATATTTCTCGTCCAAAGAAGTATTCGAAAGAGCAGATGGCTTTCTTTTTTTTTTTTTTTTTTAAAGTACCCCCCTAAAGTTCGCATCTTAGCCGTAAAGTGCAAATTCGAGCAAATGATCCACTTTCAGGATCCCAAGGGCTCATGAATTTTTGTGCACCAGTGCTTTTGCTTACAAAATGAATTTCTAGCCTCCTTAAAGTGCGCATTATAACCGCAAAGTAAATGGCGACTAAACCATACATTTCATGAATCTAAAAGGCCCATGTAATCGTCTGTGCCTCAATACAGCGCAAATCTTAGCTGATATCCTTAGCTACTAAGGATACTTGCAAGTGCCATATGACTTACAGCTCTTGTTTCATTTAAAGTTGAAACCATAGGTTATCTTTTTTCCTCTCCTCCCATTTCCTCGCAGGTATACTGTGTTGGTTTCATATTTTTATGGCACTTGCCTTCCGGCCAAGTGCCATATACCGATCAGTTTTCCGTCGGTCGGTCGGTCGGGCAGTCCGGTGATCGCAAGTTCGGGTACTTCCAAATGTGCTATGACGATGAAACTTGGCAGGCATATTAGGGACCCGACCAAACTAACTTGGAAGTCGTCACTTGCCCGATCCGACCATCGTGGGGGGAGGGAGGGGATCCGGAATGCAGAATTTGGTGACATGCACAACTTTCGAACGGGAGATCGGATCTTAATGAAACTTGATATTTGGAAAGACGTTATGTCTCAGATGTCCCATTTCAAGTCCGGACTGAATCCGATGAATGTGGAGGGGGGAACCGGAAATCATGTGACACGCTTAGAGTGGAGTGATCGGGATGAAACTTGGTGGGAGGAACAAGCACAAGCCCTAGGTACATCATTGACATAAACGGACCAGATTCGTGCACTGTGCGGGGAGTTGGAGGGGGGTTTCAGAATTCCGGTGTACGGTGTCAAGTTACTTCCAGGTGGACTAGGACAATAAAACTTGGCAGGCAAATCAAGGACCCGACCAGATTAACCTGGAAATAGTCAACTTCCCGATCCGACCATCGTGGGGGAGTGGAGGGAGGGGGAATCCGGAATCTTGAGGTATGTATAACTTCCAAACGGGTGATCGGATCATAGTGAAACTTGATACGGAGAAAGACCACATGCCTCGGATGTCCCATTTCAGTCCGGACCGGATCCGATGAAGGTGTGGGGGGGATCGGAGGGCAGAGCCGGAAACCTTGTGACACACTTGGAGTCGAGCGATCGGAATGACACTTGGTGGGAAGAACAAGCACAAGCCCTATGTACATCAGTGACAGAACCGGACCGGATTCGGGCACTGTGGGGGAGTTGGAGGGGGGGACCGGAATTCCGGTGATCGCAAGTTAAGGTACTTCCAGATTGACATGTTTGGCTTAGAAATAGTCAGTTCCCTGATCCGTCCATCGTGGGGGAAGTGGAGGGAGGGAGAAACCTGAATTTTAAGGTATGTATAACTTTTGAATGGGTGATCGGATCTTAATGAAACTTGATATTTGAAAAGACCTGTCTCAATGACCGGATCCGATGAATACTGGGGAGGAGGTGGAGGGGAGAACCGGAAATCTTATGACACGCTTAGAGCAGAGCGATTGGAATGAAACTTGGTTGGAAGAACACGCACAAGCCCTAGATACATCAGTGACAGAACCGGACCGGGTTCGGGCACTGTGGGGTGAGTTGGAGGGGCCCGGTATTCCGGTGACTGCGAATCAAGGTACTTCCAGATGTGCTAAGACGATGAAACTTGGCTTGAAAATTAGACACTTGACAAGGCTGGCTTAGAAATTGTCAGTTCCCCGATCCGACCATCCCTTATGCTACCGATGAGTTCATCATCATTTTTGCTTAAAGAGTTTGTATTACAAATGATCACCATATGTGCCATATGAGCTTCAAGCTCTTGTTTTCGTTACGTATAGTAAATGAAACTTAAACTGGAGGGGTCATGGAACCTTGGTATATCGAAGGCTCATTTCTTCGTTCGGTACTGTGTTAGCCCTTCAAATTCCCTAGTCCTTTCGTTTATTCTCAATCACAAGATTCTCATTTTCATATAATCCTTACCTAGCTTAAATTCCAATCAGCGTTTTTTTTCATCTGTGTGGTTTACTCGTTGATGAGTTTCCTTAATCTCTCCTTCCAAAAAGGAGAGAATGTCTCAAAGCATCAAAGGGAAACTGTCATCTGCTCTGGTTATTTTCCCTTGCTTTGTCGGGAAATGAAGCGCTAAATCCTCTATGGCAGGCTTGTGCAAATTGTTTGAACACCTTTACGATCGCCGATCTATCGCTGGGTTTTATGAGGAATGAGTGATCTTTTTCAAGAACACGGGTCCTAACCCTTGCAAATTTTTATTTTGACTTTTTTTCTCTTACATGGTTTTCCCGCTTTTTAACAACGGCGCGTTCAGTTTTCAAACATTTTGCGTTGCAGAGCGGGAAGTTTGGACAAAATCGACGAGCGTTAGCAAGAAAATTGCTAATTTCACATGGCAAGTAATGGTGTTTTCAAAATCGATATTTCTGAGCCGTTTCATCGTGAAAAGGTAATTTCTAAAGTTTTGCTTTAAAGGATTGCATACGCAACCCGTCAGTTGCCAATACGTTCTTTAAGATGAGGGTCAAATGCATTCGCCCTCATGTTCGCAGTACGATATTTTTCACTTAGAAACTCCCAGTCAGCGACGATGCACCTCTTCCGGAAAGTCTTTAAGATTCATGTTCTAGAGGTACTTAAAGTTTAACCGAAAAGGGCTAGGATAGGACAATCTAGGTACCCATCACTTATTCACTTAAATTGGCTTGAAGACCCGCTGAAAATGAGTTACTTCGTTGTTCCGCTATTCACGACTAATCGATTTTCAAATAGTGGAATTTCCGTGTGATTTGTGGTGCCTCTATGCGCTTTTATTTTTGTTGTTTGCCTTACGAGAAAGATTTACAATTTTTTTCTATTCAGGCACTAAGCAATCGTCACCAATCTCACCACTGCCCACTGAAAAGCTGCACTTCTTTTTGAGATTAAAATTTCCCGCGTCGTAGTAGAATGTACGCTGTGGGGACGGCCGGATATATTCTGAGCCTCATAACTAGAGCAGATAGTGGGAAATCAAAAAATCCCTTTGCAGAATCCAAATAATTCAGTGTATCCAATTAAATGACACACAAATAAGTTGGCTTTTCAGTTAAACTTTAAGGAACCTGGCAGGTCTTCAGGATATAAACCCCACTTACCTGATTTTCGTTTTTCCCTCCGTTGAACTGTCGATGGCGTACATAACACCGCAGACCATAAACATTTCACCGACTTTTTTATGGCTTACGCTGATGTTCCAGATGTATTCCGGCTCTAAAGAGTAGCCGTTGAGTTTCATGACGGCGGTGTTATTTTGCGGAAGGCCATAAATTACCCAGAGGCCGGATTCGTCAACAGAAACGTCCACGAAGCTCTGAGACTGAAAGAAATAATAATGGAATATGAAGTAACACAGATCAACTCACTCGCCCTTCTTTCAAGCCCCCCTCCCCCTTAGATGTCGTAGGGGCACAAAATCTTATGGTCATACAGTGGATAAAAACGGAAACGCCAGCTACGATCCTTCGGCAGCAATATTTAGGCACTTCCTGGCGAGGATCCTCGACAGGCTGTCGAAGGTCAGGGACAACTTTGGGGAACGGAAAAATGAACCTGCAACAAATAGTAATAGATTATTTATTGCAGGTTCTTTTCCGTTAATAATAATTTCTTACTAGGGTTTGTCAGGCATAAGTCAAATTGCTTTGGTTCTCATTTATACTACCACTCACTGCATACGAGCAAGGACCGGACCGACCCTTGGCCCTTCCAGTACAGCGCCTTCTTCTCCCAATTACTATTACTCGGAAGTAATTGCAACGTTCTCGAAAGGATTTTTAGACGATTACTTTTCCGGATATACGCCGAGATATATGCTACTATTGTTTGAGCAATAACACTCATCGTTATCACCCTCAAAACCATAGGAGTCCAGCGGAGGACTGGCCCGTTTTGGTGTTGGTGAGCCCGCCAGGTCAACGGTAGATCCCCTACTCTACAACAACAGCAACCATGCTGCATATATTGCTAACGTTACTCTTTTGGCAGGGGGGGGGGGGGCAAGTTGACCTCCTCCAGTGAATATGGTAGGTGCAATGTCAGCTCCGAAGTTCAAAGGTCACCACAGTCAGAATTCTGCATGCATCCAAAAATGACTTGTAGGATGGACAATCACCTCTCTGATTACGTTTTTGCAATTGTAATTACGAGAACGGGGTAGAACCAAGAACAAATAATCAAGATTGAACTTCTGTCTTTGGCCGCATGCATCGACTATGAAACCCTGACAAAACTGAGCGGACCCAGAGGTATTTACTCTAGCTTTGAGCTGATGCGATACCCGTTGCTCCTCTTCCGTCTTCGCCGTTGCTTATCGCACAAGTACCAGTGAAGGAGGCTGGCAGGAGGCGTACTCCGCGCGCTGACCCGCTCTGAAGCGCGTCCATAGAACCAATCAGCTTTGACTCATTACAAGGATAGAGAGAGGGAGGCTCTGTCAGATTCTTTGTTCTTTTTGGTAGAACAGACAGTGTTGGGTCTATAAGCGTGGGGCACAAATATGAGAGTAGCCCGCAGAAGTAAGACCCGTCTGGGACTGAAGAAGAAAGGCACAGAGTATCTGTGCCTGTGAAAGGCACAGAGTCTGTGTGAAAGGCACAGAGTCTGATGTGCGAGAGGTTATAAAGAAGCGTCTTAATGGATATTGCAAAACGAAGGCGAAAGTACTGCTAAACTCACGTTCTGTGGGCGAAAACCTGGAACGAAGACTAGCTTTCTTCGCCTCACCGCATCGTCAGAATGTTAGACGGGATGAAGTTAATCTATTTCCAAAAGATCGAAGTTTTAATTTTCTACGGTTTTTCATCAACTGAGTCTCTTTTATCTTTTTTTTTAAGTTGACAGAGAGGGAGCGAGACAAAGGATCTTTGAATAGTGAACGAGAAGTTGAGTTTTTTCATCTTCCGCAAGAATCGCCCCCAAGGTTATAGTGACAAAAGCCTGGTTAGGCTACAGGTGGGAGAACGTAGCTTCACTCTGGAATTTTGCTGCGGTTAACCAGCAAACCCAGGAAGAAGTCTTACTTTAATAAAGCAGCAAAGCTAAATTCGGACCAAATTTAAAGTCGGTCTCATGGTGGGTTTATACACTGCAAGAAATCCGAGCGTATTTTGACCTTTTTTTTTTTTTTTTGCTGCAGAAAAAGCATATGAAGACCCCTTGGCAAGCATGCATCAATTTACGCTGCATTCGGACCAAATTTAAAATCGGTCTCATAGTGGGTTTACACACTGCATGAAATCCGAGCGTATTTTGACCTTTTTTTTTTGGCTGCACCAAAAGCATATGAAGACCCCTTGGCAAGCAGGCACCAGTTTATGCTGCAACAGTTACCGCTGCACCGACTGTGCGAGAAGCAACAGCCCACGCTGCACCAAACGCGTATGAAGACCCCACTATGAACCCGGCACCAGCTGATGCTGCACCAAAGGCGTACGAAGATCCCGTTGGTATTTCAGAAATCGGTCCGTTTCTAATACAAATACGTTCGCACTTCGTATTTAAAGACCTTTAAAAGGCCCAAAAACGTGCGTAAAATACGCTCGGATTTTACGCAGTGTGGAAACCTTCCATCAGTTAGGGACAGTGAACACGGGGACAGGACCCACGGTCGAAAACAGTGAGTGTGGGGGCAGAGGTCTCGGGGACTCCACCAGATAATCGAGGAGTGGGTAACGAAGAGCGACCGTCCCTCACAGTTTTGCAACGTACAACTAATTTCCGAGTGTTTTATCGTTTGTCTGTGTAAGGGGTAGCGCCCACGAGAAGCCAAACTGATATAGTTATAACAATTCAAAATAACCCATCTTTTGTTGACCTCGCAGGAGGGGGGGAACACTGCACGGCTGCGTCCTTCCCCTTACCCAACAATCAGGCTGTAGCAGCTACCCATAATATAGAGGTGCTCTACTTTTACTTAACCGAAAACATCCCAGTCGTGACGGGGTCTTTCACACATGCGAGGGGTCAAATACTCTCCGTGTCGCCGGAAATTGTGTGTACAAAAAGCAAACTGGAGCGCGGCGATGAGCAATGAGCCACGTATCAGTAACACCGACAATTACCATCTGACCACCACCGTCCCCTACCCCAGCGATAAAGACAGTGGAGGGCTTAACAGACACCTGCTTCGTTAGCCACAAACCCACTTAAAGGTTGTTGTTACGTAGTTCGGATTGTAAACAAATAAAATAATTGTTACAAGGGTGATTTACCCTTTGAGCATGGGATAGTTGCGGCCAAATGCGCCAGACAGCCGACTATAAGAAGTTTTCGCGGATTGCAGAAAGGTATCAGTTGAATTTTGTGTGTGATCGAAGAATTACTTGTTAGTCAGGATGAAGACTTTCTTGTTGGTAAGTAATGTCAGTTACAGTAATGGCTCGAGTAATGGTGCAGGAAGGGGACACCATTTTCCGGCTAGATTAACTGCATTTTCAACCCATTCTCATAAGGAACTTATGGTGCTCCACACTATAGCAGGAATTTAAGTCAGCGACCGCCGGTCCTGATTGGTTAGCCGAACTTAACTCCGGTGCAAGGGTAGGGTATCGCAGGCTCATTTTTCTTGATAAAACCTACAGGGAACCCTTGCTAAAAAAAAAAGGCCAAAATATCAATAGAATAAATCTCAACTGACTTGTCCGTATCGCGCCATATAATCCAAGCAAGAGGAAATCAGAAGAAACAGACAAAAACATTTTTTTTTTAAAGCTACAGCTACAAAGTTGTTGATGACCTCACAGGTATTTCAGCTGATTCCTTGAGCTTCTGCTTCTTGCTCCTTGCTCCTTCTTGCTCCCTCTTCTGCTCCAATGTGGTTTACGAAATTATTTCTAATCTAAGCTATCTCTAATCTGTTCTTTGCATCGAAATCCCAGGGGCTGTTAGCTGCTGCCTCTCAGTGTGCAAGGACCCGTATCTCCGGCCAGCCGCAACCCCTCCGTGTCTTTCTGCATACACCAAATCGCAAAGTCTGAGCTCCTTCTCTAAAGTCTACTTTCTGAACTGCGATAAACCGCAAGCCACATTAAACAACCTTACCACAGACAAATTACACCTAATGTATGGTGGCTCTCTATGCTGGAAGGCCTATTCAGTGTTTCCACAGTCCCCGAATTTTCGGGGATTTCCCCGAGCTTCCAGAAAACCCCCGAAAACAAAATGGCGTTCCCCGAATCCCCGAATATTTTTCTTCTCCCCTAAAATTTACCGACAACAGGGTTAGTGGATGGCTCTTTTGCCAATATGTGTTACTGTCTTTCCCATCCCAAATACTGCCTTTTTGTGCACAAAAAACTGAAATCACAGTTAAAAATCGTCAATGTGTGCGGTAGAACACCCTTGATTTTACTTTTGTTCGCGTTCGTCTGTAAAAAAAACGCGACGTTGCTCAAACTGGGTCCCCAATTTTTCATCTCCCCGAAACCGCCCCGAATTGCTAAGGCTTGTTCCCGAATTTGAAAAAAAAAACAAAGTGGAAGCACTGGGCCTATTGCCGGAGAAGCCTTGCAGCCATGATTCAAACTGAACCATCTCTCCGGTATCCACCTCGGTTTTTCAACTGTCGACTTTTTCAGGCGCTTTTCGTGGCAACTGCCAGCGCGCAGTACGGCAACTATTACAAAGTTCCCGAAGTCGCTGCTGCAGCTCCTCTCTACAAAGCACCTGAAGTCAAAGCTGCAACGACGCCAGAAAGCTACAGCTACAGCTACAAAGTTGCTGATGACCTCACAGGTATGTCAACTGGATAATTTGAATTTGTTTAGAAAGATTGGATGACGTCAGACGTTAAAATATATATCAATATGACTTAGCGGAGGAGTTATAGATCAAAGAGTAAGAAATATGAAAATTAACAAGAAAAAATGCCTCGCGCATTAAAAAACAACAACAAACAAACAATAAACGATATTTTTCTTCCTTGACCAAAATTGGGTGGGTTAACCCTGCCATCATAGATATCTAACGTCTGTGGCCGTCAACTGGTATCGACGAACAACTAATGTGTAAAGACACAGACGGCTCATCTCCTCAACATTCGATTCGGAATCGACTATGACTGTATAACTCACACACGGTGCTCTTTTTCTAGGAGACAAGAAGGAAGCCACTGAAAATGGTAAGGACAAGAAAGTCACCGGCGAGTACAAGGTAGAGCAGCCTGACGGCTGCGTTCGTCATGTGACCTACGTCGCCAATGAAGACGGATACCAGCCAACCATTACCTACACCGGCACCTGCAACCCCGAGTTCTACAAGGCAGCAGCCGTTCCAGCCGAGCTCAAAGAGGTTGAAAAGGAGAACCTTGCCAAGGCTGCCACAGATTCAGCACTTGCCGCAGCCCATTACAAAGCAGTGGTAGAAAGTCACAAGCAAATCGTCGCTGAGCACGAAAAAATGAAGGCAGAGATGAAAGCAGAGGCAGAGCGAAAGGCAGCACAGGAAAAGAATATCGTTATGGTCAAGCAAGCCGTTCCAGCCACTTATTCCGCCCAGGCTTACGCAGCCGCGCCGATGGCAAAGGAGGCCCCAGTCTATGCTGGACCAAAAGCATACGAAATTCCCGTCGTCAAGCAGGCACCTGTTTACACTGCACCGACTACTGCCGCAACAGTTGCGAAGGAAGCCCCAGTCAACGCTGCACCAAAAGCGTACGTAGCTCCCGTTGTCAAGCAGGCACCAGTTTACGCTGCACCAACTACTGTTGCACCGATTGTGAAAGAAGAGCCGATCAAAGCTGCGCCAAAAGCATACGAAGCCCCCGTTGTCAAGCAGGCCCCAGTTTACGCTGCACCAACTATTGCTGCACCGGCTGTGAAAGAAGCAAAAGCCTACGCTGCCCCAAAGTCGTACGACGTCCCAGCTGTTAAGCAGGCACCAATTTACGCTGCACCAACCACTGCCGCACCTGTCGTGAAAGAAGTCCCAGTCTATGCTTCACCAAAGGCATACGAAGCTCCTGCTGTCAAGGAGGCACCAGTTTACACTGTACCAACTACTGCTGCACCTGTTGTAAAGGAAGTTCCAGTCTATGCTACACCAAAGGCGTACGAGGCTCCCGCTGCGAAGCAGTCACCAGTATACGAAACACCACAATCATACAAGGCTGTTGAGGAGCCAAAGCCCGCACCAACAACTGAGACACCAGTCGTAAAAGCTGCCCCCGCTCCCGCAGCCCCCAAGCCACTGCCGTATTTCAGACCCGCAGCTGCCCCACGTTATTAAATATTTTTGTTAGAAATCGAACGACATTTTTTTTTTACTTTTTTACGACAACAAATAAATCTTCAAATACCTAATACTCCAGTGACAGACAAACAGAAAGAAAGACGATCTCTATATGGCTCTTCAGTAGTACTAATCGCTCAGCATAGAATGCTGAACCCGAAAGCATTACCATTATATGCACAAAACTACGAGCACACAGGGAGATTGCTTAGATGGTATTCTCCCTCTAGTATTCTACGGAATATCCGCTTTCTCGCTTTAATAGATGAATTAATTTATACGAGCGTCTATAAAATTCGGGTTTAAGCTGTTTCAATTCAAAATCCTCATTTCACTGATGGCCCTCCATGCGATGACCCTTCGCCACAAAGTCAATAGGCTCGTCTGCTCCATGACCGGTGCAGGACGAGCATGAAGCAAAAAATACTAAAACTTGAAGTCCCATCACTTTATATAGCTAAGCATTACGACACATATAAGGGGCTTTTCGGAGCAAATCCAATAATTCCCACTTTCACAATCTTCCTCCGCTTTGCTACCCTACTTCCATCGTTTCATCGGTAGGCCGTACGACTGTAGGCGTACATGAGCAAATCTTACAATTTCTTACGGCATCCCGTTTTTCCGTGCACCACGATTGGCCTGAAATTCTCCTATTGCAACTCGAAAACTCCTTACACTTGCTGTGCTTGACTTTAACAGTTCCGAGTTTTTTTTTGTCTTAACTGTCTCTTTCGCTGTTGAAACCATGCAATCCCACAAAATAGGCCCTCCTAGGTGAGCCGGCCCTCGTTTGCCTCTCCTTCGCCCTTCTCCTTAGCATGTGGGAGTACTTCACTGCTTAGAGAGCCAGGGGCGTACGACATCGAGTTTTTCGATGCACCACGGTTGGCCTGAAATTCACCCGTTGCTACTCGGAAACTCCTTGCACTAGCTGTGCTTGACTTTGACAGTTCCTAGTGTTCGTTTATTTTTCGTCGTTTAACTGTCCCTTTCGCCGCTGAAAACCATGCTAAGACGCTAAGTAGACCCACCCCCTCGACCCCAGTTTGCCTCTCATCCGCCCTTTCTACTGAGCGCGTTGGGTACTTCACGCAGGGCCGTATCCAGGGATTTATTTCGGGGGGGGGGGGGTTGTCCACGGGTCGGACCAAGAAGTACAAAAAATACATAGATCAGAGGTTAAAACCTGCAAAAAACTATTACTTTTGTGGGTTTCGGGGGGGGGGGGGTTGAACCCCATAACCCCCCCTGGATACGACCTTGACTTCACGTTTACAACATGGGAAACATGAGGAAGGGCGGACCGACAAGCAAATGAACACGAAAACTAAGCAAAGAGGCTACAGCCAAGGGCGAAAAACTGTCGCTAAAACAGAAAGAACAGTTTAGGAGGAACAGAAATAATAAGCCAGAAGTCCCCCCCTCAAAAAAAAAAACATGGCACTTGAGCGAAGTTGCGCCATAAAAACAGAGTGGTCGCGACTAACGGAAAGGCATTCTAGCTACATTTCAAAGTTATGCATCCTGGAGCACTGGCTTCATTCGAGTTCATTTGAAATAGACATGGCAACCTTTTCGCGGGTAACGTGTCAGTTGATGCGGAAGGAGAACCCGTCGTAAGGCGTGGTAGTGAACTGATAAAAATGACCTTTTTTTGTCGGAGTCAGATAGATTATTTAGCCATGGACTAGAGATCAAGCTCGTCAAACGAAGACAATGTCAAAAGATAGTCTCTCGTTTCTTGATATGACAGGAACAATTTTGTAAAACCTTTGCATATAGGCATCGCGGATTTCCCACCATCGGTATGAATTCGTCCAAGACAAGGTTACATCCATGTGCTTTACGTCAAAAAAAATGTGAAATAATCTGAATGGTGTTTCTTTCAAAATACGACGAATAACGTAGCTGACTTTTCCGTGTTGAGTCGTTTTTCCAGTATACTCTGAATGCGTCGAAGTTACGTCAAAAATTGACGTAATATAATTTTATTTCTTTCATTTAGTACTACGATTTATTGTGATAAATAATTTTATTAAATATAAATTAGCTTTGTAATTACTTAATTTTATAGATTAAATTTGGGAAATATTATTGTTTATTTTTTTATCAACAGCCTATGGCGGCTGGAGCCACAAATCGATACTACACTAAGCGTATCCATACGCAAAAATTGTGTCAAGATAATACGAACGAGTGATGCTCTGCTTTAAATAAGTGTTAAGAAATGTGTCACGAGCCTCACTCCGCTTGGGATACTTGTTTCTAATAAACTGTGTATAAAGAATGTTTTTTTCTTAAAGGACCCATCTTGCTTTTGACTTTTTTACACCCCAGTGTGTGGTCAACTAGCCTAACCTCTGAAATCTCCCTCTTTACAAAATCTTTGTGAATCGCTTTATTTGAATTTCTTGCTTTCTAGCGCTAGCCAAAATTTTCCAGGTTTGAACTTCTGTTTTGTCTTGAGACGTCAGCGAACAGACGTTACCAAACCTGATTTCGTCGCTGATATGTGACCGGCTCTGCTTTCGCGACGGATTTCTCAGCATTTAACCACGGCGCGCATTTTTTTTTCGCGAGAAAAACCAAGTATTTCTGCGCAAAGACCGGCCAGAGTCGGCAAGCGCTAACATGAGAATTCCTAATTCCAGGAGGCAGGTATGACTTTTCTGAAGAAAAAAAATTTTTCGGACCATTTTGTCGTGGAAAAGCTAAAGCTATTTCTAGTAAGAACTGTTCTTTGCGAAAACCGTTTTACGGCCACAAAAAAGCCACAACTCCAAAGCGTTTCTGGAGAAACTGAAGAGGATTAAATGGGAATCCCAAGGCCGCAAAGGAGCAGAAAGTAGAAATAAGAAAATAAATGCTGGCTTTACCTGCGTGTACAGGTAATCATCATCCTTGTAAGTTGCATTTGGAAGATTGGTGGCAGACGTGCGTTCGGACAGCAGTTCATAACGGATTAAGCGAGGTTCATCCGCTTGGTGGTAGTAGAAAGAACCGTTGAAGACCACATGGAGATATCCCTAAAAAAAAGTAACTGTGTAAGATTAAATAATACTTATTCGTAGTCGTAGTTGATCCTCCAGAGAATGTCCAACAGCTGGTAGTAGCAGAATGACCGCAACTCGGCAGGGATAGTTTTTCCGCTCTTTGTGGGTTTCTTCCTGTTTTCTTTAAAGCAGAAATATAAAAATGCTATTCTGCAAGAGATACAGTGCTTACCATCCCTACAGCCTTTCTGATTCTTCCAACACACGAAAAAGACAAGAAAACAACAAGAAAATCCAAAGAGACACGCCAGGTTTCAGTTTGGCCTTATTACAGTTCAGCGCTCCAGGTGGAGTAACAGTCCCCTATTTCCTCAGGCTCAACACCTGTGTAGACATAGTAAAAAGTCGGTTCCATAGGGTAATGGGTGACTTTCACTTTTTGCTGCTGAGACATATGTAAAATTTCAATTACCCGGGACGCAAATGACAGGTTTTCCACTACTAACCTGTGGATCTATTTTAGCATGTCTGATCCAAGTGCTGACGGTGAGGCTAAAATAAACTAGTCCTCTTGGAAGCGGGGAAAGGGAAAAGAAAATTCCGTAAAAAACAAGCTAACTAATCCAATTTTCTTTAAAATAAAAAAAGAAAGAGTAGAAGCAACAACTGTAATTGTGAAAAAATTAGCAGTTACATAGCATATTTTTATCTTTTCTAATTGCCGACGCATCCTCTGAGGGATGGACGTTAGGTTTCTGCGCGGTTTTTCTCTCGAACCGAAACAGCAACAATAAAGAAAAAGGCAGTCGTACTTGAGTTGTGGCGTCGCGATCTCTTTGGAAAGGTAAACTGAAAGTTTATATATCATCTTTAAGAGTACTTCAGCATCTACAATCTGCAGAACAAAAGATTTTTATTCATACTGCGCTGACAAGGTCGAAGAGCTCTTCTCCGACCCCGCTGTCCACCAAGTTCCATCCAGATCTCTCGACCCTAAGTGCTACAAGATTTACAAGAGCCCCTCACTCTAACTGCCCCCACAGTGGCCTTGTTCGATCTGGTCTGTTACTAACATGTGACCTTATACATTATATCCTCTTCGACTGGCACACACTTTTGCACTGTGCGGTGAAGATGCACACTTTCCGGGGACTAGGAATTCACTTTTAGGCAAAACCCTTGAGGCACAAATGATCATACGGCGTTCGGTGGATGCACACTTCAAGGGAGTTACAAATTCATTTGTAAGCAAAACCTTTGATGCAAAAGTGATCACTGTTCCTTTGAAAATATGAGAATACGTTGTTTGGCCAAAGTAGTTTTTGCTCCGTGCGGTTTATACGAACACTTTAAATGGGCCACGACTCATTTGTAAGCAAAACCATTGAGGCACAAATGACAATGGTCCTTCTGGTAAATCTTTTGGCAAAAAGTATTTTTCCCCTATGCGGTTAAGACGCGAAATTTAAGAGGGCTAGCCTGGGATTAGGAATTCATTTGTAAGCAGATCCCTTGAGGCACAAAATGATCGTCGGTTCTTGGAAATACGAAAATTCACGGTTTGTCCAAAAGTACTTTTGCACTGTGCGCTGAAGATGCGTACTTTAGGGGGCTAGGAATGAATTTGTACCCCAAACCCTTGATCTGGTCAATATGATCCCTAGTACACTATCTCGTGTGCCATGAGATTTTCGTCCCCCTTCCAACTACCCCACAGTGAACGGATCTGGTCCGAATGTGTAAATGAACACCTAGGATGTGTGCTCTTGCCATCTGTCAGATTTTATCCGAATCAGATCACTCGTTCCAGAGATATGTATGTCACACATCTTCCAGGACCCCCTTTCCAACTCTCCCCCACAGTGCCCCGATCCGATCCGAACTTGGAACGTAACATCTGAGACATGTGCTCTTGCTAATTGTTAAGTTTGATCCAGATCACTTGTTCGAAAGTTATGCATGCCTTGATAATCCGGATTCGCCCTCCCTCCCGCCCCCCGAATGGTTAGATCTAGCAGACGACAATTTGCAAGTCAACCTAGTAGGTCCCTAATAGGCCTGGTCCTAGCACATCTTGAAGAACGCTAACTCGCAATAATCATCGGGTCGATCAACAGACAGATAAGCGATAGCTGTATGGTGCTTGAGCCGAAGGCTACAAATGCAAAAAAAAAATGTAGGCTACGCATATTTTGTTCAGGCACAAGATAATATTTGTATTTATATTGTTGTACGTTGTGTATTTATATGAAAAGGCTTTTCAAAGAAACGGATATCGCCGTTGGATCTACGTTTTACCGCGGGGACGTTTCACCATGGGGACGTTTTGCCACGGGGACATTTCGCCACGGGGAAGTTTTGGTGGGGACATTTCGCCGGGGACGTTTTGCCGTGGGGACGTTTCGTCGGTAAGCCCCATTTTCCATCGCACTCAAAATGCGGTCATGTGAGTGCAAACCAATAAGTTCGTGAAAGCTGGACATCCTCAGATACATTCTCTTTACGTCTTGTTCACAATTCCTTCTGGAACTTCTCTTCTGGCACTGAGCCACCCACGAGACCCACGGCTTGCAAAAGTCTTGGAACATAAACGGCAATCAACTTCACGTTCTACACATTAGGCCTTCTTCCTTGATTCCATCCCAGCGCTGCATTACCTAATTGTTGAGTTTATGTCTCTTGGTTTACCAGAAGGGTTTCAAAAACATCCCAGTTCATGGAGAGGAAGACGAACGAAAAATACTTGAGTCGCGAACAGATGTATTTACAAAGGACCGGGAAGCCAGCAATCGCCACGTGGCGAGACCAACAACAAACCGGAATGAATTATACTGACATGTCTATCCGACCTTGGCATAGGAAAAGGAAGTCACGACATAGAGTGCAATGGGCAAATGCCTTCTGCAAATTGCAGGAAAAAGAAGGGGTTGTAGAAGGGTACGAAATCTTGTAAGCAATAATAATAGCTTGATTTCAGCCAAAGGGCATATATCAAACAACGAAAGAGAAACACAACATAAGGTAAACAACCACTACAACGCGCTACGGACACACGTCCCTGGGTAGCGCCCTCCTCAGACCGGAAATTTCACTGATGGAGGGACGCTTTGGATCGCCTCACTACTTCACTGAGTGTACAACACCTACGGGAGACAAGTTCATGGCTCACGCTAAAGACCTTTGGGAGTTTGTATAGGCGGCGGGCAACTCGATTGTAACCAGTTTTAAGTAGCCTGGCAGGTTCAAGTGAAACGAGCCTATGGTTTTTCGATAATCCCACAAGAAGCCATGTCGAATGTCTTTATGATACCGTGTTGCAATGCAATTTTCTTCGATACCAATCGTGTTTCAGTTTTTCGACTTCTCTCCTGCGACACCAACCGCGCACGCCTCGCTCATAACCGCAATGACGTTTGCTACGCATCACTCCCGAAAATGTCAACTTCTTGGGACTTAAAGAAGCCTATGGCGGTAGAAAATAAAGCGGAGAAATCTGTGAAGTGGCATGCCCTCGCAATGGCCAGCGATAACCTACTTAACCACCGGGGTCAATCGTAGGGGTACCGAATGAAAGGACCCCTCTCGCTTATTCAGCCTTTTATATTATCCCTCGCTCCCTTCTGGAATTATTAGATTCTGGAATCCAGGCCTTTCGCCATTGTTTCGTTCTGTACCTACGATTTTTAAGCGCTTTTTCCGCCAAGCCGAAATCTGCCAGTCACGTAATGCAAACTTCGCCAAAAGCTTCGAGGTCCACCGACAACTCTTTCACATATTAGGACATGAGAAGCTTCAAAGTGTTGTTTTTGGGATCCCAAAACGTTAGTGACGGATACCTATGACATCGTAAAAGTTGTCCGTCTGTCCGTCCGTCCGTCTGTCTGTAAGCACGATAACTCTCGAAGGGAATGAGATATTTTGATGAAACTTGGTGTGAGGATTCTTTGGGTCAAGAGTAAGGTCTAGTTCGTAGATGGGCACTGTAGCCCTACATTTAGCGGTGGGGGAGGGGGTTTAAATTAAGGGACAAACAAAATATTTTGAAACAGCTAATGTGATAGTCGATTATGGGGTAAGAAGACATGCTGAATACGATAGTGAAAACCATTTTCTCGCCGGAAAATTAGTTCGCCCGGAATCCTGCCAAAACCGGAAAGTTTGTTAAAAGTAAAAGTTTTATTTGAAGTTATTTAGATGTTCGATTCAGGGGTAAGAAGACATGCTGAACACGATGGTGAAAACCATTTTCTCGCCGGACAAGTAGTTCGCCCGGAATCCGTCCGAAACCGGAAAATTTGTTAAAAGTAAAATTTTTATTTGAAGTTGATTAGATGATAGATTTAAGGGTAAGAAGATACGCTGAATCTGTATATGACAATCATTTTTACCCGGACATATAGTTCGTCCGGAATCCGGTTGAAACCGGATTTTTTTTATAAGTTAAAGTTTTATTTTAAGTTGATTAGACGTTCTTTATAGGAATAAGGAGATGCGCTGAATTCGTTTCTGAACTATCTTTTTTTGGCTGGACAAGTAGTTCGCTCGGAATTCGGCCGAAAACGGAAATTCGGCAGAAGTAAAGCAGGAAGTTTCGATCAGTATCGTCAAAATAAATATGGCTTATACAGGTATATCTGAACTTAACTTTCTCAGATGATTAGCCTGGCGAAGACTGGATCTGGCGTAGAGAAGACGTAGTTGTCTGGTCAAATATTAAATTTTTGGGATCCCATCGAAACCTTTGGTCTTGTTCGTTTTGGAAGATATGCTAGACCATCAGGTCTATCTTCTGTTTTGGACTTCTTTTGCGTTGCTTGGTTTCCCCACTTTTTATTAACCACGGCACGTTCAGTTTTCAAATATGTTGCGTCCAGTCGCCGCGTCGGAGAGCGGGAAAGCTCGAGAATCGACAAGCGCTAACAAGAAAATCGCTAATTTCACGTGGAAAGTAACAGTATTTTCGAAAAAAGATATTTCTGAGCCATCCGGTCATGAAAAGATCATTTCTAGTAAGAGTTGTGCTTGAAGAACTAACTCATTAACGCTGTTTCTCTGCACTGCATATCCCCTCTCGAAGAACCATCATGCGACATTTCTTTCGGAAAAAAATGAAAGAAACCGACTGTCATGATTTGGACAAACACATTTGCATAAGTGATCCCTTGAACTGACAAACTGGTTGAATTCCAAATGAGGTTATTCAAATAGAACGTGAATGATGATTCAATTGCTTTCTGTCTGTGAGAGTCAGGCGGGCATGTTTTTGACGGGGGACTGCCAAATGTCTGATAGGTAAGCGATTTTGGCAGTCATTCCCAAGGGAAGAGATTGGCTATGTACAGGACACCAAATAACCCATCATGATAGGTAACCGCCCATGAGAAGACATAAATGTACCGGCACTGGGCGGTTACCACAAACTACTTCAACTTAACTTAAACAATAACTTAATTTCATTTCAACACTAATTAATCAAAAAAACATTTTTTTTTCATATCATAGCACACAAAAGAAAAAATAAGAAAAAAAGAAGAAGAAAGAAAAATAAATAAATAAAGGTAATAAAAAAAGAAATAGTAGCCTAACTTATACCTTCATTCTCTAAATCGTGACTCCTCACCCCTCCAACAAAAATGTCTTTACTCTATTATTATTTATTTATAACCCATCAACTGGCCGAGGCCAAAAAAGACGGAGTATGGAAAAATACAAAAAATAAATCAATTGGTAAACCAAGTAAACTGAAACACAAAGAACACCAATATCCAAATAAACTTGAGTCAAATTCATTTCAGGGGACCCCGCATCGGTGGTTCGTAGATCCCATTAACTCAGTCACTTTCGGACAGAGTAGGCTGTAAGCAGGGTGTTTGGCACTCCCGCAGTTTGCGCACTTCACAGAAGTTGAGGTGCACGGGCCCTCACGGCTGGATTCGTGGATTTTTAAACAATTGTTGGTGTTCAGCCGCCTTAGCACTATCTGGGAGTGAATTCCATACCGCCTGGCCCAAATGTTTAATTAAAAAGCCAGTTCGTCTACCACTCCTATAGCCTACTCCGTCACCACATTAGTAGCATTTCTTGTAAAATAATCATGCAAATCATTATTTTGTCTATAATAATCTAAAAACACAGACGGACACACTTCATGCAAACACAGGTAAGTAAAAACCGCAGCCTGGTAGTCACGAACTTGGCCCACATCCATCACCTTTAACTTCCTAAAACATGCTACTGTATTATTAGTCTCTTTAACGTAGCCACCTATCAAACGGACTGCCTTATTTTGTAAAAATCTGTACACGCTTAAAATTACTAATAAAATTGCTAGCCCATAACACACAACCGTAAGATATATAAGGGCTAATAATCACATGATAAAGAAGTAACAACACCCGAGCTGGTACGAAGTGCTTCAGCCGACGTATTATTCCAAAGCCTCTTGCAACTTTTGATGCCACAGCATCGCTGTGACGTTTCCAAGACATGTTACAATCTAGGTAAAAACCTAGATACCTCACCAAATCAACCTGTTCAAGGGACTTGCCAGATAATAATATTCGCCCACCGAGATCTACGGGTGTGCCAATTCGACTAAAAACCATAAAGTTTGTCTTTTTTACATAGACTGCCAACATACTTATAGTTGTACACACATTTAAATCATTTAAGACTGTATTTACTTAATCATCAACAGAAACACCACAAAAAGAAATAGCCGTGTCATCTGCGAAAGATGTACGACACGGATCACAAATGTAAAATCTCATAGTATCCACATAAACCAAATATAAAAGCGGACCTAAAACAGAACCTTGCGGGACACCACAATTCACAAGATATGGACTGGAAGTTACACTATCAATTACAACCTTTAATGACCTTCCCTTTAAAAATGAATCAAACCAATTTAAACAAACCCCTTTAACCCCTAAAAACTCTAATCTTCTCAGTAAAATACTAAAATCAACTGTATCAAATGCCTTTTTAAAATCAATAAAAACAGTGAGAGGTATTTTTCCACTTTCAAGACACTGATTCACAAAATCACACAGATGTTGCACGGCATGTGTAGTTGAGTGGCCTTTACGGAAACCAAACTGAGTATCGCTTAGGAGACCATGTTGTGTTAGGTACTGGTAAAGCCAGTACCTAAAACAGCCAGTATTGAATGACTATTTGTATTGCCTATTTCTATAAAACAGATATGGTGGAGTCAATTAACAAAAGACAAAGTAAAGAAAAGAAGAGAACCAAATTGGAAGATAATCAATAATTACACTTCAAACAAACGGACAAGACCAGGACAGAACGTTACAACCAAAGCTTTCTATTTTGTCCCATCTGTTTTCCAAAATTAACCTGACGTCATCGCTCCAGTTGCAATCAGGAGTACTGGTTTTCTACAAAGCAACTAAAGGTTTCCTACTAACAAGAAGTTTTTATGGCACTTGCAGCCTCTGGCTCAAGTGCCATATACCGATCGCAATTCCGTCTGTCGCTCGGTCTGTCGGTCGGTCTGTCCGAATTTTTTTGTCCCACATGTTCGAGTTAGGGTACTTCCAGATGTGTTAGGACGATGAAACTTGGCAGGAAAATCAGGGACCCGACCAAACTAACCTAGAAGTAATCAGTTTCCCGATCCGACCATCTGGGGGGGAGTGATGGGCCGGGGAAATTCTGAAAATTAAGGAGTTTTGTCACACTTTTTCGAGTTGGAGTACTTCCAGATGTGCTAGGACGATGAAACTTGGCCAGGAGCATCAGGGACCCGATCGGACTAACTTGGAAACATTCAGTTTCCCAATCTGACCACCCGGGGGGGGGGGGGAGTGGAGGGCTGGGGAATCCGGAAAATTGGAGTAGTGTGTAACTTTAGAACGGGTGATCGGATTGGAATGAAACTTTATAACTGAATAAATGACATACTTCTGATGTCCCGTTTGAAGTCCGGACCGGATGCGACAGCTATGGGGGAGTTGGGGGGGGAGACCGGAAATTTCGAGAAACGGTTAGAATAGAGGGATCGGAGTGAAACTTGCTAGGAAGAACAAGCATCTGCTCCAGATAAACTGTTTATACATTTGGACTGGATCCGACCACCCGGGGGGGTGGAGGGCTGGGGAATCCGGAAAATTGGAGTAGTGTGTAACTTTCGAACGGGTGATCGGATTGGAATGAAACTTAATAACTGAATAAATGGCACATTACTGATGTCCCGTTTGAAGTCCGGACCGGATTCGAATGCTCTGGGGGAGTTGGGGGGGGAGACCGGAAATTTCGAGAAACGGTTAGAATAGAGGGATCGGAGTGAAACTTGCTGGGAGGAACAAGCATCTGCTCCAGATAAATCGTTTCTACATTTGGACTGGATCCGGACACTAGAGGGGTGGAGGGCTGGGGAATCCGGAAAATTGGAGTACTGTGTAACTTTCGAGCGGGTGGTCGGATTGGAATGAAACTTAATAACTGAATAAATGACATACCTCTGATGTCCCATTTGAAGTCCGGATCGGATTCAACAGCTATGGGGGAGTTGGGGGGGGGAGACCGGAAATATCGGGAAACGTTTAGAATGGAGGGATCGGAGTGAAACTTGCTGGGAAGAACAAGCATCTGCTCCAGATAAATCGTTTATACATTTGGGATGGATCATGACATTAGGGGGGGGGGTGGAGGGGAGTTTCCCGGAATTCCGGTTATGGCGGTTTTGGGGATTTTAACGACGAATCTTGGGAGGCGAATCAGGGACCCGATCAAACTGACTTATAAAGAAAAATTTACATGATCTGATAGCCGTGGGGGGAGTAACTGGAGGGGGAATCCGGAATATTGAGTCATGCGTAACTTTGAAACGGCTGATCGGATTTGAGTGAAATTTGGTAATTGAAGAGAGGACATGTTTCTGTGGATCTTTTTCATGTCCGGACAGATCCGCCAGCAATTGGGGGGGGGGGGCGAAAATACGTGACCGACTTAGACTGGTGAGATCGGGATGGAACTTTGTGGGAATAACAAACAGATGCTCTGGATAAACACTTACGGAACCGGATTGGCTCCGGCGACTGTGGGGAAGTTTGAGGGGGGGGAGGTCCGGGATTCCGGTGATCACGATTTAAGGTACTTCCAGATAATCTAGGACGATGGAACATGGCTGTAATATTAGAGATTTGACAAGATTGACTCAAAAATGGCCACTTTCCAAACCCGACCATTCGTTAAAGTACTGATCTTGACAGCAAATTTAGAAAAATACTTTTAAAACAAATTCATATTTTCATGATCCCCATGAGCCCATTATCATTTTTCCCTCAAGGGTTTTGTTTACAATTGACGTTCTAGCTCCCTTAAAGTGTGAATCTGAACGGCCAGGTCGAAAAGTACTTTATTTCAAACAATACATCTCAATCCCATGATCATTTGTGCCACAAGGGTTTCGCTTAAAAATTTATTTCTGTCACCCATAAAGTGCGCATTTGAAATGAAAAGCGAAAAAAACTTTCGACGAAACGGTATACATCAAGGATCCCTACGGGCCTGTGATCTTTTTTGCCTCAAGGGTTTTGCATACAGATGCATTTCTAGCGCCTTTAAAGTGCGCATCATTACACCCAAGTTCAAAAATAAAATACTTTTTATCTAGCTCCCTTAAGTGCGCATTTTAACCACAAAGTCGAAAAATACTTTTGATCAAACAAAACATCTCAACACATGCAAGTGCCATATGAGCTTACAGCTCTTGTTTTTATATTCTATCGATAGATATTTCTATTTCGTACACCTACTTTTTCCTTTTTCGTTTTTGGGTTTGTATTAAAAGTAGCCTACATGAATGATGACTGCCGCCCGAAAAGGCCAGTACTCTCTTAGGGTGGAGTCAGTTACAGTGCATACATTTCCAAAAAGTTAACTGAAAAAATGAACTACGTTCGAATGACTGATTAAAACTGATCGAGGTGGATTTGCGTATTACGAGAAACAAAAGCGACAGATCTGCCTACCATGTGATAGGTTCTATTGCTCCCTCTCTTTTCTTACGAGTTGGCAAAATAATGGTCAGTAATTATTTGTATATTTTTATGTATATTATTTCTATATGTGCGAAATCCTTTCAGCCTGATCTGCCCTCCTTTCTTTTTTTGCATCCTGTATTATTTTTTGTACATGCTGGTGTTGTCATTTCCTTACCCAAGCACTCGACATAATCCCGTTCGTTAAAATAAAGCATCGACAGGTTCCAAGAAAAATATCTCTAACTTGGTTTGCCCGAACAGCTCACGCTTAGCTTATCATTAGGGACCAATTAGGAGCTAAGCAGCCTATCGAGTTTTGAAAGGAAATGCAACAATACGGAAGTAAAAATCCATCAATGGGAGTAACCCTGACAGAAGAGTTGCTGGGGTTCAGGGTGGGGTGGGAGATCCTGTCGGAATACACCTCCTGCTAATAATATTGCCAGGTCTATATTCATCGAAGATGCACGTTCCCCTAGGTATTGGTGGGACAGAAGGTCGGGTCGTGGAGGCAGGTTTAAAAGTCTTCGGGTTACCCATTTTGTTTACTTTGAGGCTAAAATATTTAGTGCTGTTTTGTGTGTAGGCTGCTATTTATAGTTTTTACCGTGTGTTTAACTCCGCAGTAAACCATGTATCCTCGAATTCATGAGTGGTCCTTCTTTTGATCGCTGGCAGGAAAAAAAATCCTTTTTCTATCCTTCTATCATTCTTTTCCTCTTACAGGGTTGCCATGCCCAGTTTGCGTTTACAGAATAATTCCTCAATCGAGCTTCCCGATTAAGGAGTTTAAGACGATGATAGTTAATTCATCTTGATTTTCAGTGTTGTTAATTGCACAATCTGACTGAAGTATGTTTATTCTTTATTTATATTGTGTGACTGCTCAATTTTGAGCAACACAATAAACAAACGGAAGGGCTAAACAAGCATTTTCTCAAAGCTACCGGGAACTTAATAACAACCGCTACAACTTTTAAAGAACCCCTCGAACTATTAAAGTGTTTATGTTCCAGCATTTTTTTAACAGTCGAATGTTAAAACAAAACTTGCATAACCGGTTCTTCTGATGGACGAACTCCTCGCTAACAACCGTTGTCAGCATGATACGCATCGATGGCAGCGCAACAAGGCACGTGAGGAAATCAGTGAAGTGTCGCTAGGGGGGGGGGGGGGGGGGGGTAGAATGTACGGTATAAAATCCGGGTCTCCAGTTTAATAATGGATGGAGCGATTACAGAAGTAAGGTTGCATTAGTGTTATAGCCTACAGGCAACACGGGTCCTTTAAAACCACGGAACAATAGACACATCCGTTTCTTCTGCTGTCTTAGACTGCTCGCTTGGTTGACTTGACTCTAGACTACGACTGGGCTGTGTGTTGACTGGAATATATCTGCTCCAGCTGTCTGCCTATACATCATGGAGAATCAAGATCCTGGCATTGCCTCATTTGACGCATGTACATCACTGATCATGATGCTCCACACACTACTACCAGGGACCCATAAATTTCCTTTACAGGGGGCCTGTTATTTCCTATGCTTCTATACTGATATGATGACCGAACCAAATCTAGTTTCCAAAAATCCCCGCTCGATCGATCGAGTCGATCGGCATCCTTGTTTGCCCCATTGGGCGTGCGCGCCAAAGAGACTCCTCCCTCAAGGCGCCAGCAGCCAATCCCAAATTTTGTCTATCTGGATAGTCGCGTATTCTACCACCGTGGTTATTTCTCGAACTACCGGACGGTCGGTCAGGAGCGCATCAGAAATCTCTTATTGACAGGTAAAGGAAATTTATGGGTCCCTGCTACTACCAATATGACACTGAACTACCGATGTGACATTTTAGAGCCCATAGTCGCAGGTGACGGTCAATTTCGAGAATTGCTGCAGCCCTAGCACTCATAGTTGGAAGGACATTTTTTTCTAAATGCGTGCTTTTCATTTATTTTGTTTTTTCATCTGTTATTTATTCAGGTCTGTTTGTTATTTTCTTTTTCATCGTTTTTGCCGCAGAACATCCGCTTCGGTTTTGTTGCCGGGTTCTATCCGATTCTCCCATCTTCTTTAGGTACCACAAAACGACATAATAGAAAAAAAGACAAATAAGAAGTTGGAAATCGTGTCACACGCTATTTGACTTCGACGAGTCAGGAAAGCTTTTTTAATTTCTGTTTTATTTCTATGTCGGAATATCAGGGATATGTAGAGAGTACAAAGCGCACCATCCGATAAAGAATAGAAACGACAAATAGCGACGATGAAATTTTCATTGCTCACGGTTAACGAGGTTGAGCCTTCCGCTAACACGATTTCTCGGTGATCTTCTTCTTTTTCAGTTTCCTCGATTTTCCCTAGATGACGTGCAACTACTACAAAAGGTAAATGATCTCCAAGCGAGCCAGTTCGAACAGAAAGACAAATATTCGGTGTTATTTAAAACTAAACAAAACAAAACTGACTGGATCCACATGGTAAACGACGCGCTGCAGGCCAGCAGCAAGCTTTGGCGAAGAAACACTTTGGTTTAGTTTCTTCGCTAGAGGAACTCTTTTTTATTACTTCTTTTTCATTTTCCCAAGACGTGCTAAACGCGGAAATCGATTTCATTGGCAGTTGAACTTTATTCTCTTCAGTCGCGGACATTAACTATTAACTACATGGAAAACAGAAATATAATTTTTTGTTTTTCTGCCCAGCTCCAAATTCGGTTAGCAACTTGGTGGCAAGAAACCGAATGAGTTCCTCCCATATTGTTCACGTAGGCCTTGGCCGTTGTGGAGTCTGTCATGACTCGTATGTGGGAAAATGTAACATCACGACAAAAGGAGAGAATTCCATATTCAATAGCCAATAACTCTAATACGTTTATATACTGCTGACCTTCAACCAGCCCCCATCGCCCCCCAGCTTTTGAAGTCTCTGTGAAGTAACACCCCAGCCTTTGCAGCAAGTTTTCGGAAATCGTTCCACTGAAGATTGACTCTACTAACAATTTCGAACAGAAAAAAATAACTGGTTCACAGACTGACGTAAGTTGCTAACCCTTCATCGCTAAAGATGACCGTGCGTGATGTGTTGCAGCAACCTTTGTTCGGCTTCGCCGACTAAAGTGTTGCGAGAGCAACACTTTGGTTTGCTTCTTCACTAACGGTTAAAGGCTGAAGTTGTCAACCCATCGAGGTTTTCAAAATGGTATGTTCCAATCCAAGAAGATTTTTTTTTGGAACTGATGACACAATCTGTAATCACATGGCTATTCCTTTAGCGTTGAAAAAAAACGGAATATCGGAAGTAGGGAGTAAATTGACTTTGCAGCCAGTTGAACTTTATCCTTTTCAATCGTAGCTATCGTGACTGGTGAAAACTTGGAACATTATCTTATATAACCTAGTCGGTTTTATAAAGCCATCCATAACTTTTCAGGGTCAAAATACCATAGATGTCACTCTACTAATTACTGCGAAACTATATCGTTGTTTACATTATTATCATTGTTACAATACGTTGTTACAATACGTTTATTTACTACTCTGCTATGAACTGTTTGAATACGTTTACAATACGTTTATTTACTACTCTGCTATGAACTGTTTGATCTCTGGTATTATTATTATTATGGAATGTTATCCGTTATGACATGGCCCCCGAGCGGTGCGTTAACACTTAATTCTAAGTTACAGTGATAGACCATCGCCATAGACCATTCTAGGATCTCATGAAAATGACAATGCTTTAGAAATCGATTCTAACTTGCAAGTCCCTCTCCCCGTGATAGACATGAGCCAAGCTTTCTTATCATAAAAAACACCGGAAGCAAAATAGGTACACAAACTAGGAAAAGTCGGAGACCCTCACTGTCGAAGATGATTATTCTCTAACAGCCGATTGTTACTCCCAAGTTCTGACATGTCTCACAATTGGTTTCCGCCTATTCTTTGTTTGAGTGTGTATCCTACCACTAAAGTTGTCAACCCCTCAAAGACTTAATTCTAAGTTATAGTTAGAGACCATAGAGACTAATTTTCTTACCCTCAGACTTACAGAGATCAAATAAAACGTGCACCAATTTGCACAAGTTTCTAGCCCCTCATGAACCCCTTCTAGCAACCGATTCTTGCTTTAAGATATTTATAGAGATCAAATAAAATGTGCACCAATCTGCATAAGTTTCTAGCCCCTCATGAACCCCTTCCGGCAACCGACTTTTGCTTACAAGTCCATCTCCCGCAATAGAAATGGTACTAAATTATTCTCACGATCAAATACACCGGAAAAAAATAATAGGATTAATAGGTACACCTACTAGCAAAGGTGGCTAACCCCTCATCACCGAAGATGATTATGGTCTAGCAGCCGATTGTTGCTACACGTCCCCTTCATGTTTCACAATTGGGATCGGACTATTTTTGGTTTCAGTGTATACCTTACTACTGAAGTTGTCAACCCCTTTAAACTTTCGAAGTGTTGCGTCTCATTATGGAATTTTTGTACCAAAAAACGGATGACATATACTTTGATCAGCTCATCAAGATCTATCGATTGCCGTTGAAAAAAAAATTCTATCTGTATTAGTTCAAAAGTTGACTTTTTTGCCGTAGGCCAACTTTCTAATATCACCACTTAGAAAGGAGCAAGGGATAAGCTCTAATTTCTTTAGCAGTGAGAGAACTTTAAAAGTTTAAGAGGCACATTTGATATCATTTCTCTTCCTCAATCCCAAGTGCAAAAAATGGAATGAGAAACTCAGCAGAAATCACGAACATAAATGGGCAGAAACAATAGATGGCAGCACTTTCGGACCCGTGGGAAAATGCCACTTTTTTCTTTCTGCAAATTTTTCTATTTATCACCCAGAGAAGATATATTGGCTGTGGGGCTGGGGAACTGCCGCACATATTTAGCACTTTTAGATTTTAGTCCATCTTCAATTTGAAAGTGGTGCCTGTCTGCTTGCCTGCTAGAACGGAGCTTTCCACTCGAAAGCAGAAACATGGTTTGATGAAACAAAAGCTTGGCTGCATAACTTCAGATAGTCCTCTCTGACATAGGCTATACAACTCCACTTCACTTCACACATCGTAGGCTCTGGCTCGAGGACAAGCAAAAACCATCCTTTTTGGCCCCAGGCAAGAATTCTACGGAGCTTTCCAAAATGTAAGGTCATATTCATCGATCCGGCCTGAGGTCCACACTTTCCGTAAAAACCGCAGAGGTTAGACCCTTACCACTTTCTAGGAATAAGCTGAAATCGGGGTGCTAGGAAAAAAAAAACCCACGACAAAACCAAAGTGTTGCTCTCGCAACACAATGATCGGAAGATGTGCAACAGTTCACTGGTCCAATAACCAAAATATCTCCTTCGAATCCTCAGCATGAAATGGTGGATTCGGAATCGGACTCGTACCTAGCCCTGGATTCGGATTCGAATCCTTTCATGATCGGATTCGCCCATCTCTGGTTGGAGCGGCCCAGGCAACGTAGGTCTAGTTTAGATTTTATTCCACCTTTCACAGAGGCAACGCATTTAGGAGACAAACTAAGTATTCAGATAGAAGGGGTAGGCGGGGCGGAAATGGGTGTGATTTAATAATAATAATAATAATATAATATAGTTGCAATAATAAGTCTTTCGCCTCCTGGAGGCAAGGGATGAGCGAAAGGGCAATAATAGAGAAATCCTATATCGTTTTCAAGGCATCCAGAAGAGTTGGTTTGACTGTGAGGAAGACCCAGCTATATCTGGTAATCGGGTTCCGGCGAAAAAAAACCTGCCGCCCCCCTTGGAGAAACCTACCACCAGAAGCCCTCCGGTGCTAATACAATTTTGAAAATAAAAAAAGAATTTTACGAAAAGTGCATAGGCTATAGAGGCGAGCGGCCAGCGTACCGCCGTCACGCGTTCACATTTAACTCGCAAGTGTAAGGATAATCCTTAAGTGCTTGTAGTCAAAACTGCAGTTCTTAGTAAGATTTTATAATTTTTTATATTTTTGTTTTCAGGGGGAAGGGAGGGTACCTGGCGAGTTTTCGCCGGAGTTCTTTGGTACCGGGGGATAGGGTTCGCCTATCGCCGGAGTTTTTTGGTACCGGGGAAGGGGTTTGCCAAGACCCCTGGTAATCTGGAAGGTAAATCTGGCTTTCAGAGGAACTTCCATACGCAGTTATTGATCATATTTTCTCGTGTTCGTTTACAAGTAACACTATCCATTACTGGAAGTTTTCTGTTGTCGGAAGTAGCGTGTCAGTGACCAATAAAAATAACGAACTGCCGCCTAATATTAACTCCCGGTACTAGCGTCATTGTATTTATGACAGCTTTCTGAGCCTTTCACACGCTTAGTTAGTCTCGCACTGTGTAATTTTACATGGAAAAATCGTTTCACGGGTCACTGAAGAAAGCAAATAACAAGAAAAGCAGCTCAACCAAGATAATGGAACCATGTTTGGGGGAAATACGTATCCGTGTCGGTAATGACGGCTTTTTATTAAGGGAGCATGGCAGTAACGTCAAATCATGCGAGAAATATGCTGCCATGTCAGTTATATCAATTTCTTCTCTTCGAATTTTCCAAGGAAATTCTGGTTTCAAAAGCAATGTCATATTTTCGAAGACAAATGGCTGTTTTTTCTTCAAAAAAGTCTTGCTGTGCAGGGAAGTGGATAATACTATCGCTTTAAGGTGGTAAAAAAAAGGGTCAAGCTTAAAGCTTAACCGAATAGGGCTGAGACAGACAGTCGGGTTACCAGTCATATTTTTATCTGAATAGGCTAGAAAACCAGACAAGAACGCGTTACTTCGTTGATTTGTTATCCATGAATATTGAATTTTAGCTGACGTGTTTATTCTTCCACAATCGTTGTACCTCTATGTTTCGCAACTACAGCGACGACAAAATTGCTGGAAAATAACCAGCAATGACGGATTTTCATTTTTCAAGCAAGGGAGATGAAAGTGACTTGGATATGGAAATTGACCCGGAAGCGCTTGGCATTCGCCCATACACGTTGATTCTGATGTGATTCTGCAGTCTGGAATAGAACATGCCAAAATCTTCACTTCGTTGGCCATTGACATACACGCTTTTGCAGATATTCAAATTCTCCGCCACTTGACGAATTTTATTAGTCGTGCAAGCAGCGGAGGTAGGTAAGGTTCAATTTTATTGACAACTCCCAACGTCACTACTAGATTACGCGACGAAAATACTAAATAAAAATCCATTAGAGGAGTCAAAATAATTCAGTGTGTTCAAATCATAGGTGTAAAAATAAGTTTGCTTTTCTACTTGCTAGGATCAGAGGACTTACTGTTTGACGTATTAGTATAATGGCTCATGTAGAGAAATATGTCTGATGGATTTTGGCCGTTAAACGAAGAGAGGAAAAGCAACTTTTCCCCTAAACTTCAATGGTTTTCTTGTGATTAACCCAACGAACACGAGAGTCACCAGCCTGTGTTCGGAGCCGAATGAGCAATCGCGAAAAGTATTTTTTGTATTTTTCTGAGAGCCATCAGAAATCCATGAAAACAGACTGTATAGATAGCCTACAGCTGTTTTGTTCATGCATTTAACTACAGTAGAGGTATGCTTATGTGAACAGTTACTTTAATGTGAACACTGCAGTTCTGGGCTAAATGGTAGTCTAAAGATCCAAAATACATGTAGAGGTGTTTTCAGCTGCCCTTCTTACCTACTTTGGCTAACTGGAATTTAGCTTTAAACACAGCAAGTGCCTGAAAATGGCAAAGTCCAAAGTCAACAAATGTTCACATAAGCATACCTCTACTGTAGTATAATAATATGCAGTGTCAACATTGATTCATGGAGTTTCCGAAAACCGTACACGAGACGATTTTCTCTCACCAATTTAACCTTTGTAAGAGTCAATGCTCAGGAGACACCGCGAGCGTCCACGTGATCCTTGGATTCACCGAGTTACTTCTCTCACGTAAATCACCTTACATACTCCCCCCCCAAAAAAAGAAGTTGGGCAATTTCACTTACCTTTAATGCAAAGGGTAAGGTGTAGTTCCTCAAGGGCTTATCTTGGCGGAACATTGTCTTGTTGTTATACTCGAACAGATGGTAAGAGTCATTGGCTCTTGTTGCCCAATACTTCTCCCCTGCACCAGGGTAGCGAGGAAGGGAGTCTCTCATCCAAGCACCGTAGAAGGAGTCGGTGTAGTGGAGATGGACTGGCTTGCCGATGGCTGACAGGACACAATCTGCAACAAGAATTTTAGTTAGGTTCTCATAAGCGTGTTCAACCCTTCTGACAATAGTAATGATTAGTAACTATTTTCGTTCCAATCTCGTGAAAATTTACTGCGCCGAACGTTCAAACCTTCTCGAAATATTAACTAACAGTAACTTGCTTACCATGCTCGAGAGCGTAGTGAGATACCACATCTTCGATCTCTGTGACATGACAGACCCGATCACCCAGCGTCACGATATTCTGTCGAAAATAGAATAAAGCGTTCCAGCCTTGAAACCATACGTAGAATCCGTGAAACCATACGTAGAATCCGTGAAACCATAGGTAGAATCTACGGTAGGTAGGGTGGAACACGCTCATAGAGACTTTGTTTCACCCTCCCAACTATAGTGACTATTAGTTACTATTTTCGCTCCAGCCTCATTAAAAGTTACTACGCTGACCGTTCCATTCTTCTCAAAATAGTAACTATTTGCTTATGACGCTCGGGAGTGAGTTAGCGTGGTAACTACGACCTCTGTGACCTGATTGGCCCGACCAGTCCGTTGTACGATATCTGCCGAAAATAAAAAATACGTTCCAGCCTTGACGCCAAGAAGCCAGGGATCCGTGACGTCATGCGTAGTAGCTACGGTTGTTTCACCCTTCCAACTATAGTAATTATTAGTTACTATTTTCGTTCCAGCCTCATTAAAAGTTACTACGCTGACCGTTCCAACCTTCTCAAAATAGTAACTATTTGCTTATGACGCTCGGGAGTGTAGTTAGCGTGGTAACTACGACCTCTGTGACCTGATTGGCCCGACCAGTCCGTTACACGATATTTGCCGAAAGTAAAAAATACGTTCCAGCCTCAACGCCAAGAAGCCAGGGATCCGTGACGTCATACGTAGTAACTACGGTTAGTAGGGTGGAACATGTTAATAGCGTATCCCCCCCCCCCGTAAGCAAAATGAAAAAAAAATCAGTATGAAATATCGTCTTGCCGACCCTGTGACTGCGGTTGAGGTAAGAATAAAGAGGTTTGAAGTAGATCGCAAGGTTTATATGACTCATTTACCTGTTAATGTGCGTATTTTCTTATATTTTTGTTGTGGAATGTGGAGTTCATATCGCATCGTCTTTCTTTTCTTTTGTCTACTCCATCCGAGTCCTGGGCCAGTTTTGATGGGCAAGATACTTTTTCATTCATTCATTCATACATCAACTTTCTGCAATAGTCGACGAGAAATAAAACAAATCGGCAGAAACTTAGGGCAAGTACGGAGAAAGTTCGCGGAACCAGAAATCCGACCGGAGTATAACTACAGACTCTACAACATGGGCCGCAATCTGCAACAGGGATTTGGGCTAGGTTTTGCAAATCAACTTTTGCAACAGATGAAGAGAAACAAAAAGTTTCGGCCGAGACTTGGGAACAAGCTTTAGTCCGGAGAAAGTCCGCAAAGCTGGAACTTCGATAGGCTTATAACTATAGACTATAAAGTATAGGACGCAATCTGCAACAAGGATTTGGATTAGGTTCTTCATTGAGCCACTTTCTGTCCAAAACGAAACGTTCTGTAAAAAACGTCAGAAACGTAGGGCAAGTACGGAGAAAGTCTGCAAACTCGGAACTTCGATAGGCCTAGAGTTAACTTGTCTTCAACAGGTATTTTTGAGCAGATATATTCATCACCAGGGGTAGAGGGTAGCCACAGGGATTAAGTCGGGTCTTCACCTTCCGGAATCTGGGTTCCCAGATTTTCCGAGATTTTTTTTTGAATTTCTTCTGCGATACTTACAAATTCCGGAAATCTGGAAGCTCAAAAGCCCCTTTTTTCCGGATTATTTTGATGTACTTTCGGACCGGTTCAGATTCCAGATGCAATTTACAGAAGAAGTCAAAGAATAATCTGGAAGCCCAGATTCCGGGAGTTGAAGACCGGACTTTACGCTGCTGCCAGTTTCTGGGTTTCAAGATGCTGTGCTCCGCCGCTGCCCCCAGAATTACCAGGATCTCAACAGTAATGACAGTGAAACCACCAGATCGAGCTGAACGATCATTCGTCAAAAAAGGCGACAGGCAAACCTACCTTGCGATCTGTTAGCAAAGCCAGGGTACGTATCGTTGCCGAGCGGGCGGATATCCAGCTTCCCTACAAGGTCATAGAGGCCAAGGCCAGAGGTTCTGCACTTGTCAGACAGTGTGGGACATTTTGGACACGAAGGGCTGGGTGGGCAGATATCCTCAATGTCAACCAGTTCAGGTGGGACTTGACCGTAGACAGTTGCGTCCTTTCCACCGAGGAGTGAGGGTGGCGGAGTGGCGAGGTTCGGATCAACAGCTGAAAAAATAGAAACATCAGAACCCAGCAGACCAGTCAACCATAAACCCCTCATGTTCAGTGCCGTCTTTTACTTTTGGTGGACCCTAGGCTATCCATGGGCTTTGGCCCTTTTGATCAGTCAAAAGCGTAAAACGCCAGCACACTAGCACACACGATTCTTGTCGAGGCACACTAGTCACATCTGAGCATAATTTCGGTAATGTAAATGACGGTGCAACGTAGCTGGTCACACCTGGATCGCAATGAACAAGGCAACACGGCTAGCAACCGTGGGCTGATTTCTCAACAATTTACACCGGCCGCTGGGCCTCTCGTTTCCCCTGGCCCCCCAGCACAGGGTATATCACAGGGTATATACAAACGCTGGGTATGTCTAGCGTTTTGCATACCCTATGCCTAACGCCGGATACCCTATGCCAAACGCTGGATACTTGTTGGTACCCTTACCTCACTATAGATGAATTCTAATTGGTTGGATTCTGAGCTTCACGCAAATCATCAATATTTTACTGGGTTGGAGTATCCAGCATTTTGCATTGTGTATCCAGAGTTCGCCATAGGATAGGGTATGTCAAACGCTAGATATATCCAGCGTTCGACCCAAAAATAATTGAGTTTGTGGTAGATAGCAGAAGGCTCGCTTTCCGCTTTTTAAAATCATGCCCAGACTCCAGAAATCGATACAAGCGCCCTCCCCGATCTCTTACGAGCTATTCTTTGTTAGTTGGTTTTTCGGATTAATATTTTTTTTCATTTTCTTCCGGCTATCCTATTTTGATTAAACATTTCGTTGAATGTCGCACGTGTCCACTTACCTGTGACTTTCTATTGTTATTTACTAACTCCACAATAAGCTCATGAGGGTAACAAATAAATTGTAATCAATGTAAACTGAAAAAAATTATCCTTGCGGGATCACAACCGACGGGAGCGGATTGGGAATTGGGAGGTATGTCGGTTGAGGGCGTTTGAACGAAGGAAGTAGATTTGGAGTGAGCTGAAGTAAGTTTTTGAAGTAAAAAATGAAAAAAAAAATTGTTGATACATAGTAATTTGTTGTCCGTCTTGCGCAGGTGACCTGTTGTCAAATATTAAGGCGGACTATCGGAATAGGGATATGTTGAATGTTGGGTATGCTCAAGAATAAACTGAGAGAGAGAGAGAGAGAGGGGGGGAGATTGAGATGTAACAAGAAACAGAGAAAATATCTACAAGACTAGAACGTTTCTTGCAGGACCATATCCGATGTTACTAGGAGTATGCATAGAACAAAATCTAGTAGTCCTAAAACGCTTTGGAATGATCGCCATCACTGAGATTCCAGACGCGAAGGGGGGTGGGGGGAGGGATCGGACTGAAGTTCATCCATGATGAACGTGGGGTGGGTTTCGATACAGACACATTGTCGCGCTGTTCTGGCTTTAGTGCTAGTGCTGTGACCCATAATGTCCTGGCGCAAAATTTAAGTAGTGAAATCTCGCTTTTTATTATTTATTTTCATGTTGGCATGGTGTGGCGTTGTGCGGGGGTAGTGTCCAAACATGGTAGCGTCGCTTTTTCATATTTGACAGTGCGAAAACGGATAAGTCAGCTGAAATTTATTGGAGCTATATTTCGGCCGTTCTTGGCAAGGGTCCTCTTCAGGCTCAAAGCCGCTCAAGGTGGAAAGAACGAAACTTGTGATAACAAAACTGAAGATTCTAGCTTAGTCTTAAATATCTAAATTGGTGAGCTTTCTGTTGGAGAGTAGCTTGGAGTTTTTTCAATGTCGTTCTGACGTAGAGACATCGTCCACTTTTGTTTTGTCCCCGCGAGGTTAGTGTCGTAACGTGCTAGTGTCGAAGTTTCAATGTTGGCATACTGTGTTTTGACGTAGGGACATCGCCATCTTTTGTTTTGTCCCTTGTCGTCCTGACGTAGAGGAAAGGGAATTGGTTTCGATTATGGGAAGTAAGTTTTGGTGATATCCGAAGGCTGGGTAGATTCCTGAAGATAGCTATGACCCACCGTGAACTATTTTTATAGAAGTTGATTTTTGGTTTGTTTTGGAGTGTATGATATTTTGTTTTTTGTTATTGTTTTATGTTTCCCGCTATGGCCCTTGGGCTTTTTTGGGATTAAATTCATTCATTCATCGCTCTCTGTCTTTTGTCCCTTTCTCATGGAGTAGGCTAATAGCTAGACAACTTGAGAAATTCGAGAAAAATTCGGTTCAGTAATACAGAGAGGCGAGGATTCGGCACGATGTTTACGGGTGCTGAGGACCTATGATTTGTTTCCTCTTGTAGAACAAATCGACACGTTTGCCCGCTTCACCCAGCCATTGAGATTCGGAGAAAGGAAAAAGACTTCGACCACTTGGTGTTTTCATTTGTTCTCTCAGATACAGAAACATCCGTCAAGCAATCCGTGACAACGAAACAAGCAGAACTAAAAAAAAGGTCAACGGGCAGAAGTGGAGGTAAGTCGACTTTTCGTCAATTTTCGCCAGTCTACGGTAAAGTTGACCGTGCCTTTCGGACTATTCAGTCAGGAGGGACTCATTATGTCTTCGCCTAAGTTACATGAATTCGACACGAATTTGGTTAACAAAACCTATTTCTGTGGTAATGGTATGCAAGCTCGTTTGAAATGCAAAATGTACATTTGCGACAAGTCGGTTGAGTTGATCCCCTGGAGGACTACTAAAGTCATGGATATTTGATAGGTTATCTAATCGGCGTATTAGTAAAATTTGGCACCAATCTTGCGAGAAAAGCAGACTGATTAAAGGATCACCGAAAACCTGTCTTCTACATGTTGCCGCGTTCTATTTAATCCTTTGTCTCGGTCTTGTCTTCTTGTACTGCCTTGTCAAGGTTTCACGCTGTTTTATTCAAAGCCAATGCCACCGCAGACACATGTCAAATAAAACGCCGTAAAAAAAATCTAGCAAAGACAGGCCCGACACTAGCTCCTAAATCAAGTGGTCATTCATCGGGTTTTGTCCGGCACGACGGTGACAATTGTCAACTGACGGGGCAAATAAAACGGCATCGAGGAAACACAAGACAGATAATAAAACGGAATTTGGATGACAGGACAGTGACAGGTCTATCTGTACTTCCTTCGCCTCTTCTCTCAGAATCAGCATCGCAAGAGTGACAATGAAAATAATCAGAAGCAAGAGTAATTGCCAACTTACGGAAATGTAATCTTAGAAAGCGCTTTGTCCATACCCATCCTCTGTTTTAGACCCCGATTTTAGGCATCAAACATTCTTTCGATTCCCTTGTTCATGAATATATATTGAATATATATTGACAGTCGGAAAACTTTTGCGATGTCATAGGTATCCCTCCACTTACGTTTTGGGATCCCAAAAACGCGGTGAATATTCTACCGTTTTGCTAAATATATATGCTGAGCCTCCCCCCTTGGACGAGAAACTCCAAAATTTCCAGTCGTTATCAAATTAGTGATCCCTTTGTTCTTTTTCCTATATATTCGTCCTGTTTCTTTAATGGTGACGGGTGATAAATAAAAAAATATTTTTTTTACTCCATTTCTCCTTAATAACAATCCATATTTCAAAGGAAGAAAACTTGTGACCGCTGAGCTATTCAACGCTTTCCGACCGTCTGAATAATTTATGAGCCGATAAGATCGACGGACTTGTTGCTGGAAAGGATGAAATATTTCTGTCTTTGTGAATAGTGTTTGCTGAGGTTAGGAATTGTAAGAAAGAAAATGTAAGTTGTGTTCACACTAAAGATTTCTATCGAATCCTCGTATGTTCGCCATGCAGATTAACGTCTTTTAAAAAAAAGATCGGAGGTTAGTTGGCTGAGAAATATAATGATGAAACGCCTTGGAGCCGCGGTTTATTTGAGACAACTTGGGCTGCGTCAACGTCTTGTCTCTCAAATACCGTTTTATTTACTTGTCTTGTTTCGCAAGTGCCGTTTTGTTTGTGACAAGGTCTGATAATTGTCTTTTCTTGTCAGACAAGAAGGACCTATTTTGTGACTAGCTTTTTGTTCTGTCAGCAGTCTTGTCACATACTTACATACAACTGTAAAGAACTGTAAACTGCGTTTTATTTTCGACAATTGTCAGGACATTCATTCACCTGATAAGGCCTAAATACTACGATGACAAGGTCGGAAACTGAGACAAGAAGAGAGAAGTGAGAATCAAAGAAAACGCGGCTTTAGGTAAGTCTATTTTAAAGAGATCCTTACGAAAAACTGTGAATAATCCTTTGGTAGTTCCAAGGGCGTTCCTGGCAATGCAGTGATATCGTCCATAGTCGAGAGGGCTTGAGATGGTAAGATTCAAAGACATGTAGACCTGAAAGGATAGCACGATCATCATGACATTAAACAGAAAGTAGAGTGAGTACGGATGCCAGATTAGTAAGTGCAACTTTCGGCGGGATCCTGTTCCTATAGCCTACTTCTATATGACTATTTTAGTGGTTTGCGAACTATTTTTCACAACTATTTTCTTTCAAATTTTAAATCCGAGTTATGACCCCCAAGGAGGAGCCAGCTCATATCCATCAGTTGTCCAGCTGTTCTTAGAAGGTTTTTCTACCACTTTAGCTTAAACTGCCCACAGCTTATCCGCAACATCAAAGGGATCGATCCACCAAACTATAAGTTCTTCTAGCATCCATTCCTTGTACAGGGGAGGGGGGGGGGGGGGGCGCACGAGCGAGCGACTTCGCGTAAATCATATGCCTTTCTTATTTCTATTTTGTCGGAAGGAGGAAATATATCGTAGAACGACACCAGGCAGGGACTGTGGCAGAGCATTTGCACTATACAGGGGGGGGGGGGGGGGGGGGGGGGGGGTAACTGAACTGTGGTCAAACTACTTTAGTTGGTGATTTTAGGATTCGACTTAACTTAGTATTAAAAGTGTCATAGGTACAATCGCATGTGTACCTGGTATTTGAATTAAAATAAATAATACCTAACCTAAACACGGTCAAGCTACAAACTGTGACCGACTGAATTTTCTCCGAAATTCCTTAGCTGCATTTGACTGTAGAGTCCATTTTTTCAGAATTTTCAAGTTCTTTTCTATTTATCTATTTGAGCAAAAAATCTGGGAATCCTTCATGGTGTAGTAGTCCCTCCTACACTAAACAAGAACTAGAAGCTCATATGGCACTTGCAAGCTGGGTCAGAGGATGAAATTCAGAATTTGCCAGTTCCTGGGTTTGTTCTGATCACTTCTAAGCAAAACCTTTGAGACAAGAAAGATTATGGTCCCTATTGGTAATCACGATATTCTATCGTTTGATACAAAGTATTTATTTTTGCAGTTGGCTGTGATGACGCGCACTGAGACAAAATGATTATGTGGTCGCTTGGTCAAAAGTATTTTTTTTCAGTTTTCAGTTAAGATACGCACTTTAAGGGTGCTAGTAATTCATTTGTAAGCAAAACCCCTGTGGCACCAAATGACCATCTACCTCGGGGATCATGAAATGTATATTTCGGTCAAAAGTATTTTTTTCAGCTCGCGGTTAAGATGCGCAATTAAAGGGATGGTCGGACCTGGGAAGTGACAATTTCTAAGCCAATCTTTTTGCGAGTCTCTAATGTTCAAGCCAAGTTTCATCAAGGCACATCTGTAAGTACCTTAACTCACGATCACCGGAATTCCGGACCCCCTCCAACTCCCCCTCAGTACCCGAATCCGGTCCGGTTCTGTCACTGATGTACCCTAGTTCGTGTGCTTCTTCTTCCCGATCGCTCCACTCTAAGCATGGCCCGCTCTTAATGGCCTTGGCCGGAAGGCAAATGCCATAGAAAGGTGGATCGGAAAGCCGACAGAAGCGGATTGAAGAACGAAGTGAGAATCTCGCGGATGGTATTTGTGTTTTTGTTTTAATATTTATTAAAACTTTAAATTACTTTTAGTAACTTATAACAGTTACCTTATTTTTAATTAATGATTATTTCTTGATTTTCTTCAAGAAATTTTTGTTCCTTTCATTCATATAGTACACTGTCAGAAGTTTCATAACAGATAGCGCATAACACTTTCAAGGATAACACCTTTTCACTTAGAAATAAAGTGTTATGCCCAATTAATTTTACACTATTTCGTGCCTAGATCCCCAACAAAACCTTTAATTGGTAGAAAATACTAACGGGAACGAAAGAAACATAACAGATAACAACCCAAAGTGTTATCTGTTGAAACCGGGCATCCTTCTGTTGTCGTTATATAACTTCTGACAGTATAGTATTTTTACCAATTGAAGGTGTTGTTGGAGATCTAGGCACGAAAGATTGTAAAATTAATTGGTCATAACACTTTATTTCTAAGTGAAAAGGTGTTATTCTTGAAAGTGTTATGCTCGATCTGTTATGAAACTTCTGACAGTGTACTCCTAAGACTAAGATGGTTCTCACGTTTAATTCCTCTTCTTTAATTTCTTTTTACATTTCGTAATAAACTGGAAAATCACGAAATAGCCCATAACAACTAAGCCATCTGAACCCGACATGGGCATTTCCTGACAACTGCTACCTTTAGTAAAGTATTCCCGATGCCCACGGAAGTCCCACATCCCTCCTTGCACAACTGCCTCATAAAGGAGCCAGATTCTCTATAATAATCCACTTTAACAAAGGAACTTCTCTCACTGCCACAGATCCTTAAGAGGATCCACGTACTACCTCTAAACCCTTCCCAATCTCCGAAAATCCATTCTTGTAAACGAAATCAACAACCAACGCCCCACACCTCTCACGTCTCACACCAAAAACTCTCTAGCGGTCCCTTACGAGAAATGAAACGAAATGAATGAACATAAGAATTCTAGCGTGGGAAGCAACATGGGTTGCGTTCCACCGAGTTATTAGCAGTTGGGATCGTTGATTCTGTTATTCTTTCGTTTCCACCGTCCGGCGTGATACGAAAATTAGCTCCTCCCTCTTATCATTTCGTTCCAGACGAGTTGCGATCGTAAAAAATTTAGATATGATGGTAGCATGATAATAATAATAATAAATTATGTAAAAAAAAAGAAGTTAGAAAAGAGTACTCTAAGTTAGAAATTCTCATTATACATTATCAAATCTCACGCTCAAGGGAGAAGTTGGAACTATTAAAGTAGTTGATTCATGTGGGTTGAGAAGGTGGGAGACACTATCATTTTACGATGTGTCGAATATTTACGAACACACTGTTACCTTCTTTTTCTCCAAAATCTTCATGGTATCCAAGTTTATCCACAAATTACTTTCACTCTTGAAAACAAGGTCGTCAACTCGCCATTACTCATTAAATATTCACTGATCTCCTGGCGTGGGTCAGATGTATACTAAAATCTTCGAGAAGATCGAGGGGCGTGTAAGAGGATTAAAACAACGAAGTGTATCACCCTGTGGACGTTTAGATATGTCAGGGGTAGAAACCCTCGGCCAGTTTGACAATTTTTTATCTCGGAAGCTGAATATTCTTTAGCTTAGTTTCATAATCTCTAAGAAATCATTATAACGAATTTAGTATAATTTACGGCGTTTGGTTTACATCCTTAATTCTTTGGACTTACGGGAAATAACAAGAAAAAACAGAAAATAAAATACTCAAAGAAATCGATAATGCAAATAATTAGTTTGATTTTTCTACACATTTTCCATGTGCCTGCTACAATAAAAACAATTTGTTAGATCCATAGTCAAACTATGATCCCAGCCTCCCCATGTCGTGCATTTCCGACCCGCGACACTAGATGACCCAGCGGTCGGATCGAGTCGTGTCTTCATCTTGGGTCTTGGGTGGTTGGGGGGGGGGTCTAGACGTCGCAGGTGCTAGAATGCTTATGATGCAACTCCTTTAACATAGTAGAACTGAGGATTTTTGTCGACAAATACATTTCTTCAAGAAAAACGTTCTGAGCTTTTCGATTCTAAAGCACTTTGTTACCGGTCAATCAATACTGAAAATGGCTTATGACACTTTCACAGAACAATCGGATTGACGTCTGAATGCTTTCCTAGAATGGCTTTTCCCTCATTAGTTTCTGACAATTTCTCTTAAATCATCTCTAGAACCCTTCCGCAAATGAAATTCTGAGTACGCATTATCAAATTCAATAGCAACTTGGTCTACGTTGCCCCTCAACATGAGGAGTTGCTTCAACTTCTAACTGCGGCGACACAATCAGTATACATGGGAAAATTTTTGGATTCTGGAAGACCTAGAGATTCATACTGCGTCTTGCTCAGCTAAGATAATCAAAAGTTATTTCGGTTATGCTTTTTCTTGGTCCACTGTTGGTTCGTCCCTTGAGTTTATTTCGCGAAGAAGTTTAAATCTTCCTCCTCTGTAAGCTAGGCTTGCCAATCTTTTTTTCGAAAGCAAGGATTCAAGAGACACAAAGAGCTGAATAAGAAAGTAAGGTAAGTAAGTAAGGTTTATTCACACAAAAACTTAATAGCAAGCTGATTTGGTTTTCTTTCAAACTTCATTCGTTCTCGCACTATCCTGCGCGCTTGCGATATCAGGCAGTCCAAACCAGTTGTTTCTCATTATTCTGGTTTGGGTGGAAAGGAAGTTTGGCGAGAGTGCCGTTTCGGGTTTGATTATGGGATGTTAAACGTAAATATTAAAAAAAAAAAATTAACAGCTAAATACAGCAAGGCGGTTTGTTTTTGTGATGGCCCACCGGGATAATTCTCGGCGGGTTAGTTGACATACCCTATCTTATTAAGCTGCCCGGCTGTAGTAAGGTGCAGGACTGACGTCGTTACTGTTCACCGTTTCCCATATCCTGTCGAAAATTGCGGTCCTTGTTTCTCTTTCTCGGCTAGCCGCTAATCAGGACGGGTGATTCCCAAAATCACCACGATCTTTCTGCCCACTCCCACAATGTCCAGGACTCCAAATGCTCACAATTCAGGTTGAAGACCCCGAAATAGAAATCGTCCAATTGGCAACGGCCCAAAATGCCGACAGTTTAAGATGCTCACAGAGGAGGCTAACATCGTCCTAGTTCAAAATGCCGATGACTAACTGTTGGCAGGTAAAGTAAAAAATGTCCTGGGACAACGGACAACGAGAATACAAGGTACGGGATTACAACGGCCGGAGAGACGTTGAAAGGGATTATTTTATTGTTGATCAAATCAGACTTATTTGCGTGCAAGTACGAAGAAATGCCGTATAAAATTGTTCCAGCACATAAAACGCAAAGAGGCGATCCAAATCTTGCACCCTGAAGGTGAGGAAGAGCTGAGCGCAAACGGTGATAACTCACTTCCTGCTAGTTTCGAGATAATCGCGTTCAAGGTTTGGGAGTATATCGAAAGCTAGTTATCACCTTTGTAGACAGATCATCTCTGTAGGGAGTGATCTGGCGAAGATTCTGATAGCACAGGGAGAAAGAGCATACAAATGTGTAAAAAACATCATTCAATGCCTGCGCTTTTTCCACTATTATCCAGTAGAATAAGGAAATCTCCAGAGCATGGAACCTTCACTTAAACGCATAAGTAACGGCCCAGTAGACAGCTTGAGCGATAAGCCTCTTCTACCACATTTTACGGGCAGTGTTCGGTCTCACAAGGAAATTTCTCCGGAAATTTTCTGGCACAAGAAATCGCCTTACCCTGGAAATTTGGAAGCCGAATTAAAAAAGTTTTTTCAGATTTTCAGTTTTTTACCAAAAACTGAACCCGCCGATATTTCCGGTAAATGCAATTACCCATATTTAATGATTTACACACCTTTACTTATTTACACACCTTTTATCAGGCCAAAAATGTACCGTCAAACCGTCTAAGAAAATATACCGCTGTTATTTGAAGATTAAAAATACTCACATATTTTTTTTTTGGAAATGTATGGAATTTTACGTAAACAACATACAGTAATAGTACCACACTGAAAATAATACTACCTCCTATTTAGGTTTCCCCTACTCACATAACCTCCCACCATTTGAATCACTTTTATATAAGATGGATCAATCAGCCAAGAAGAGTTGTTTCAGCGATACACTTCAATTAAGCAAAAGTTTTATTCGGAAGCTCTAGCAAACAAGACAAGACAAGGGCCCTTCCTTTTTATCTGCTACTTGCTCGTATCCTGGAAAGAGAGGTGTACTTTCATCGATTTTCGCAAGACAATACTCATCCTTGGAAACCTTATTCAGTATCTTGCCATTCTTGCCCTCCTAAAGAATCCCTCCTCACGATAAAAATCCGTACCTTTTCGCTAATAGTAGACATTTCCTTGGATAAAAAACCTAGAGGTAACAGCCACTGATCACTTTAAAGTTATGGTACCTGGACTTCAGGAGTGAATCATTGAAACAGGACAGCAGGGCATCTATCAACAGCAATTAATCTGTTAAACACTGAAATGAATTCCTTGGTTTTCATTACAATCAATCTCGCTAAATCGCTTTGTCCCCAGCCCTAATGTTTCCAGTCGCACGATTCCTCGTCTCTGTAAATGCGTTGACTACCTGCTTAGTTTTCTGAAAGCCAGACCCCCCCCCCCCCCAGATTCCCACATAAAGATGGAGCTTCATCACAGTGATTCCAAAAAGCCAGGATTTGTCTTGAGATTTTTCTTCTGGATTCGCGACATCCGCTTTCGTCCAAGAGGACTCGAAAAGTTGAGCCACCAGGGAGTTAGACCCCAAAAGTCAAGAATACTCTATGTTGACCAAGTCATGTCGAACACCGAAGTCCGAAACACGCCGGTGAACCTCGGGAGTCGCAAACGAACCCTCAAAATTGACTGAAGTCCTCTGTAAGAAAATCAACAAAGTTTGTTGTTGTGAAGTTTCTTGCTCGAACATCCAATCAACTTCAAATAATACTTTTACTTCTAACAAGCTTTCCGGTTTTGGCCGGATTCCGGGCGAACTACTTGTCCGCCGAGTTTTCATATTCGTGTTCAGTATGTCTTCTCACCCCTTAATCGACCATCTCACTAGCTGTTTAAAAATATTTTGTTTGTCCCTTAATTTGAACCCCCACCCCACCCCTAAATATAGAGCTAAAGAGCCCATCTACAAACTCGACCTTTCCCTTGACCCAAACGATCCTCCCACCAAATTTCATCAAAATATCTTCATCCCCTTCGAGAGTTATCGTGCTTACAGACGGACGGACGGACGGACAACTTTTGCGATGTCGTAGGTATCCCTCCACTTACGTTTTGGGATCCCAAAAACGAAAATTCCTTAACAGAGTCAAAATTATTCAGTATACACAAGCTGGATGTAAATTATACAAATAAATTATCCTTTCAGTCAAACGTCACAACATGAGAAAATCATTGACGCGAGACCTTTAAAGGCGTACCTGAACGTCGAAACTTGACAGCTTACGACAGTAAATATTAAAGCGTGTTCTTGCACAGAAGTGTTCTTTAGAGCAGCAAAGGGTCATTATAGAAATAGTATGTAAAAATTGATTATGGCCGGGTCCTTGTTCAAGTTTGTTTAATTATTTCCCCTTTTTTCCCTCTCTTTTTTCCTTGTTTCCGAGAGAAAACTTTTTTGGAAAGGTGAGAACTTTTTGTGTTCAAACTTGGAAGTTTTCACCAGGGGAAAGCATTTTTGGGGTCGCAGGGGGTCTGAGCAAAGGGATACGGGTTTGTTTGACCTTGTTCTGTCGTTTGGGATCACACAGACCTTGAAGGTTTGAGTATAACCACCTTCCGAGGCGATAACTGAGAACCCTCAACACCTTTGAGAGTTTTCGTGCTAACTGACGGACAAACAAATTTTACGACGTCATAGGTATTCCGTCAATAACGTTTTGTAATCCCAAAGGTAGGTACGAGTTGATTATGGTCTGGTCCTACCCTGCTTTTTCTTCTTGTTTTTCTCCTTTTTATTTTTAACCCGCTATCACTCGTTATTTATTTTGTTTGACCTACTCAATTGCTATTTTCTTTCTAATCTGTTTGATGGTAAAATGCCCTAGGCAAGCACTATTAGGCAGGTGTAGTATACATTTTAGGCATGAGATTATGAACAAAGATAAACGGTAATGGCCAGTAACATGGGTGGGGGTCTACTTTTCTATTTCTTGATTAGACACGATATTTATCCTTTGCTTCTTATTTCAAGGCCTCACCCCCGCTCAGTTGACCGGTCTCGCGAGAGAGACCGCTCAGCTATAGACGTACGATTATTTCACGATCCGATGGTAAATATTGAGTAAAAATTCAGAACTGTTGGATTATAGGCTACTGATGTTTTTTTTTTTGCCTTTTAAACACTGTTCCAGGCCGATGTGACAATAAATAGGCACTTTCGAATTCAGTACGTCTGTTCAGATTTCTTTATGAAAATCTCCACTTCAGTATAATCCACATGTTGTTTCGTCTACTTGTAGCGTTCTAAACTTGGAACGCTGCACTATGATTCCTTTACTAGCTTTCTAACAGGGAAAAGATCATCCTTTCGGAGACGCACAAACTTAATCCACTCAACACGACTGCCCTGTTTATTCAAGCACAGATGCAAATACCAATCAATGCTAGACTGAATCAAGGGCCCATTATATGTTTGTTATCATAATTTTTCCCAATTTCAGACAATATTTTCCAGCTATGAGCATTGATCAGCCAATCAGTTTCGTTCGAAAACACCCGGTTTTGCCCGAATTCCAACCGGACTATTCACCCGAGGAAAGAATAAATATAATTTCCCGATTCACCGTGACTTATACGGGTAACAAACATTTTCCAATCAATTTTTTTGGTGCTCTGATCGATTTCGGAAACAGAACGTTTACTTCCATCAAATTTCCGGTTTCTGACGGATTCCGGGTGAACTACTAACCCGTAGAGAAAATAAGGTTCATGTACGGATTTAACATATATTATTGCTCCTCTAAGCAAACTTGGATGTTCCAATCGACTTAAGAATAAGCATTAACTTCTACTAAATTTGCGGTTTTCGCCGGATTCAGTCAGTCAACTTGTCCGATGGAAGAACTAAGTTAAGATATGGATTCCGGATGAAACTCTAATCGACATACGTTCAACCTCTAATCAACTTTGTATGTTACCAATTTTCCGCTTTAACCGGATTCTGGGCGAATTACTTGTCCGGCGAGAACAGAAAGCTGAAAAAATTATTCAATGTGTCTCTTTACCCATTTTATTCGACCTTTATTCAACTTTAGATACAAATTCTACCTCTACCGGCTTTGGCCATGAGAACTACTAGTATAGTGAGACAACGAAGTTCAGTCTGTATTCAGCATGTCTCCTTGCCCTTGCTGGGAAAATGTCTGTTTCATCCCTTAATCTCAACCCCCCTCTCACACTCATAAATAAAAAGGCTACGGGGCCCATCTACGAAACTGTACTTCGACCCGATGGACCCCCTCATGCAATCAAGCTTCGTCCTGATCTAGTCCTTACCAGTTCTTCCTAGCAATGAAATTACATTCACCTGTGAAACGGCAGACTGAACAAACCAGATAATCTACCGGGTTTTTCTTTCGCCTGGACTACTTTTTACGCTCATCGAATAGAGATCCTTTACAAGGTAATCCCTACTTTTTGTTCCCATAACAACAAACGATACTTAACGAGTGGAAAGAGGAGGAAGATATTAAAACAGTGACAGAGACATTTCTCATAGATCTCATAAACGCTCAGAGCGTTTTCACAACGACTCAAAGAAGTTTGTAGATTACAAAATAGCTGACAAATCCGGTTGTAAATAATGTAGCAGCCAAAGCCAGTGAAAGGAAATGATGAATTAGAAATACTATTAGTTATCGAGGCTAACAAAATTAAGAAAACGAGATTTTCGGGTTTTTTCTTGATCAGCTAATTATCCCTCTAAGATGCTGTGCGAGGGATAAATAAAATTCCGGATATTTCGGTTGCACTTCCGGCAAACCGTCCTCGTCCCGAAAATCTCGTTTTCTTAATTTTGTTTGCAATAAACGTCAGCTTGGCTTCAAGCCTTATATTCGTTATCGAGGCTTTACACCTGTTTCCAGGCAAGCTACTCTCCTGGCAAAATAATTAAAGAATGGCCAAGTCGCTTCACCCCGCTTGCTATTTTACTTCCCAGAAGTACCCCCCAATCAATTCCAATAGGCGAATTGTTCCCTAATTTACGTCTTATAACGGAGTTTCGGCCGACCATGGAAAGTACTAACTGCGCAAGTTTAAGAGCATGCAAAATTTCAAATCCCTCTCTGTGTTTGAACTTGTTTCTATATGTCATGTTCATCACCGGATTCCGCCCGTATAATTGTACTATGTTATGAAAAACTGTGCTAACTCCACTTTTACAATTTTACAGGAGAGCAAAAAGAAAAAAAATCGATTTCAATCCGTCATAACTTATTTAGTTTTTGACCGAGGGAGATGGAAAAAATAAAAATAAATAGGTTTATTGTTCCGCTTTACGACTAGAACACCAATTTTCTTACCATTTTTGAGAACCAGTGATGAAAATGAGAAAATGAAAATAGCTCAGTTTTTCAGAATTCGGTTCCTGCGAAAACGGATCTGAAAAAGTATGCTAAATGCAAAAAGTCATAGATTTATCGAACGAAAAAAGTTCCAAATAGAGAAAAAGTTGAGAAAATTTTAACTTTGCCTCTTCCCAAGTCAAATTCCATCTCAGATGTGTATCTCTCTATGTATCTGAGCATCTTCCTTCTTCCACACAGCCTCTTTCTCAGCTTCGTTTGCTGTGTTCAGCAACTCACGGGGCTTGCAATCGTCGTGACGAGGCGATGCGCCCATCCTTTCCCGACTGATAAAGTAGGTATCTCACAGAAGGCACAAGTATTGACTCGGTTCTTTCCTGGCAGTAACCTAACATGTAACGGAGAAACTTGAAATGCGGCTATTAATTCTTCCACTCTTTCTCCAGACAGCCTTTTGTTTTCTAGATGCAAACCCTCTTCTGTCAGTAAGGCTTGTTTGCTTAAGCGCTTTCCCGAGTATCACCCTAACGACGACTCGAATCCTACGTCAACCAATCAAATTGGTTCGTCGGGTTCAGTTGTGGGGAAGCTTCTGCCTTTTCTCTAGAGCAAATGGCGATTCTGCATCGGCACGAATAGTTAGCCATCTAGAGTATTGGACTCGTTCGACTGTCCTTGGGTCATCTGCATTTTCAAGTCCTTCTTTCACATGTCTCAACCTTTGAAGCCGTGGAAAAGACACAATTTTCCGCATGTTCCGATTCAACAGCTTCTCTCTCCAGTGCCAACGGTTTCATAGGTTAATAACGATCCCGCTACTCCGGATTTCCGGACAAATTATCCTCCGGGTTTATTAGTCTTACTAATAAACCCGTTATTGTTATAAAACATATGTAATCCCTCACACTGAATACGATTGTGCCGCCTGGCACCCCGTTCTTACCTCTGAGTTGCACGATTTAATCGAATCCATTCAGAAGCGGGTGGTTGAAGTTATACTTTCACATGAATACACTAATTATGACCAAGCGCTTAAAATTCTCCAGCTTGAACCGTTAAAGAAACGACGCCTAAATTTGACAATTGATTTTGGTAAGAAAATTTTGCAGTCAGTAAGATTCCGCCACCTTCTTCCTGAACAACTCCCTGAGCCGACTTATTCAACAAGAGATACAAATTTAATCAAGCCGTTGTCAGCATCATGTACCGCCCGTCGGCTCCACTCATTCTCCCCCCTTGTCACTAATTATATCAACAACCAATAAAATTCCACGCCTGTCGTTCATTTGTGCCTGTTCGGTTCTTGATTCGTTTCTGTATTTAGTATTAAGTTTCGTTGTTGATGGTAAGTTATTTAGATGTTGTCAGTCATTAATGTGTGCCTATTTATTTTTTATTTGTTGCCTATTATTTAGCTTTTGCTATTGTGGCAATTTTTCCATTAAACCTTAAAATCAAATAGTGCTATTCGGTTTTTGTTTACCAGTTCCTTAAGAGGCAAAAACAGTTTAAAGTTTAACTGAAAAGCCAACTTATTTTTGCATCATTTAACTGGATACACTACATTATTTTGATCGTTTAAAGGGATTTTTTTTTATTTTTCACTATTTGCTCTAAAACAACGTTCAGAACATCTACGGCCGTCCTCACAACGCAAAATTCTACTATATGACGCGGTAAATTTGAATCTCAATCGAAGCACGGCTTTTCAGTGGCCAGAGATCATCTTAAGGAAGGTAGCTCACTGTGTGAACACTTATTTTTAGTAAATCATTTTAATCAGGCATATAACAAGCACAAGCGCATTTAGGTATCACAAATCCAACAGGGATCTTCCACTATTTTGAAAATCAATTATTCGTGAATTGCGGAACAACGAAGTAACGCATTTTCATCGGGTTTTCAAGCCTCTTTAAGTGAATAAGTGATAGGTAAGTAGAATGTCCAATCTCAGCCCTTTTCAGTTAAACTTTAAGCATCCAGCATGACACAAAATTAAGAGCTGCGCCACTTACATTACCATAATCCGATTAAGCACTTACTTTATATTTGTCGAAGTCCCGCATTTCTATCTGATATTTCGCAGATGGTTCGAGCAGTTTCCCGTCGGATCTTTCCCAATAACAAACAGCCTCGGGGAACGCCTCAACGAGGCACTCAAGCATGCCGTGGCTCCCATTCACGATTCCAAGCATTTGATTTTGTATCCGGATCAGAGGCTGGACTGGAAAGTACAAAGAGCTGATTTAAAGGACACGTCATACTTATGACAGTAATTCATTCTAGCCGGAAGCTGTCCGGAAGGTCCTGCACCTCTCGTGTTCACCAGCACTTCTTCAACAACCGAGCTGTTCCTCTCTGGAACAGCCTGTCTGAATCAACTGTTACCAGCGAAACACCTGAGGGATTCAAAAAGCGACTCGACGAGGACTGGCGCGCGCAGCCGCGGAGAGAGGACTGGTGCGCCCCAGAAGCAGTAACCAGAAAATAGCACCATCATTACCTGAAATCTATGCATCGGGATACAATATCCTTATTGCTTGCAAGTGCAATTTAAGGTAATTCAGTAATAACCTTTTTCGAACAGGCGTGTAATGCATACCTTCCTTGACCCACGGTCAGTTATCTTACGGTAATCTTCACAGAGAAAACGTAAAATCACTCCACGGGATAATCCGGGATAATTAGTTGATGATATACTTAAAAACCTTGACACTGTAAATTCATTTGCTGAAGTACTTTTAAGTGACATTACTAAGGCGTTTGACAGTATTGATCATGAAGTAGCTATGGCTGAAGCGAGATCAATGGGTGCCCGTATGTTTCTAATCCGTATAATAGCATGTTTCCTTTCCGGACGGACACAATGTGTTATGCTTAGTAAAGATGATGTGTCCGAATTTCTTGAAATTTTTTGTGGTACACCTCAAGGAACAAAATTGGGCCCACTGATATTTTTAATTGTTTTTAACAAAATTTTACGCGAGTATCCCAATCGTTATAAATTCACGGATGATCTCTCAAGTTTATCGTTGCGGAATATTCCATCTAATTCGTCCGAACAAAGTATGTCTGAAATTTTTGAAATTTTATCAAATGAGTTGTCGGAGGTTAAGCTGTCGGTCAGCCTTCCGAAGAGCGTCATCATAAGGTTTTCTTTTTTAAAGAGAGAATTACCAAATCTTGAAAGTGTTGGTTTGGCTTACCGTGAGAAGGTGAAACTCCTTGGAGTCACAATTGACAAGAATCTTAAATGGGATTCTCACGTGGACACTATCCTACACAAATCTTCGCTACTTCTGAAATCCCTTGCGATGCTCCGGAGATTTGGATTACCAAAGAAACTCATGAGATCCTTATATTGCACGTATGTACGCCCTGCAACGGAATACTCGTGCCCTGTTTGGCACCCGGGCCTTACGAAAAGTCAGACGGAAAAACTAGAGGGGATACAGAAGCGGGCTTGCAAAATTATCCTTGGGCAAGATTATTGTACATATGAAGATAGCCTCACAAAACTTAGTCTTCCTACTTTAGAAAGCCGTAGACACAAGCTCACAATGGATTTCGGAGTGAAATGTCTATCTTCAGTTAATCACAGATCCATTCTACCAGATTACCAATCGCCCAACCCCAACCAACCCATCATTAGACTAAAAACTGAAAAGAAAAACCGTCTTCAAATTACCCCGCCCCTAGTAAATTCGTCTGACCGATATTTATCTTCATTTGTACCCTATTTTATTTCCCATTTTAACTCTTGATGTTTTGAAATTATTTCCCATTTTAATTCTTGACGCGTGACCTGTATTATATTATGTAGGCCTATTCACTGTTATCGTATACTGTATATATTGTATGTCACTAAGTTGTCATGACGATCCTCTGCTAGCCATATTATATTGTGCTATTATGGAAATAAAGAATATATTTATTTATTTATTTATCCAGCCAATCACGTTACAGAATTATTCATAACCGCCTCCGGAGAGGAGGATATAAGTCATATCCTCCTCCAACGTCATGAAGAGGTCGAAAAAGTTATAACAGTTAACACACCTCCATCTCGCTTGATATCGGAATGACAACCTCGATGGCCATTTAAAAATATCAACCTCGCCTTCGGCTCGGCTGATATTTTCCATAACCTGCCTCGCCTTCGGCTCGGACAGGTTATTTTCAATGGCCGTCTCGGTGTTATTTTCCGATATCGACCTCGATGTCTGAAGTTAACCTTTAGTATTGATCGATTCACGTTCCCGAGATTTTTCACTTCATAAGTGTATTATTTCTTCTCTAATACACTGATTATCACGCTTGTCATATTTGTTCTTTCTACATGACGTGTCATGCGCCCGATCACTGTTTCCGAGGAGCTTATTCGTCCAGAAACCGTTATGCAAATCTTGCCAAGATTGTCATCCAAGGGAAGGGATATGGAAAGCGGCAATATCCGAAGCCCTCTGTTATTCCCTGTGAGCATAACTAAATTTTAAAGTAGTTAACTATCTCGGAAATCTTAGCAGTAACACTATGTATTGCGAGGTGACATTTAAAGATGGTCATTCGCTGTTTTGGCTTGAAACCAAGCCTTCTATCTGTTTCCTGATATCAATGGTGTTTGTCCAGAAACTAATTGGACATTTTTCAAATTTTACAGGAACAACGAAGTATCGGCCACGATTTGGCAAATGTCACCTATGAGAACGCTGTAACCTCGTTGCGGTTGCTCCAATTTGGCTGAAACTCATACCAGAAATTCCAATGAATGTCTACAGGTTCGGAGAGGGCCTTACTAACGAGGGGTTACTCACTACCTGACACTTTGTTAAACACTTTCCGGGCACCGCCCGGAAACGTGTACTTGGTGTACACCAAATCTGAGAGTGGACAGCCACTCAAATACTAATACTTCAATTTCGAATCAACAATGGAAATAGACCGTAAATATATGCAAGCTCTTTCTTCGCCAAAGTGTGATTAACAATGACAAATTCGCACAAACGTTCACTTAATAAAGGTGATACATCGGGGAATCCCTTTGCTCATCGCCTGCTTCTCTATTCTGTAGTCCTGCGATGCCGGGGTTCTCAAACTCCTTCAATAAGTATCACAAGATTCTAAACTCCTTCTCACTCGAGTCGATACAGGTGGATCATAATTTCCAACTCAATCTGGTCAATTATATAATTGACCAGACCGCCCGCCAAGTTTCGTCGTTGGGAACTTGAGAGTAATCCGCTCGAGAGTAGACCCAAACCCCATAACACTAACCCGTTTGCACGTACCCTAACTCGCGTGTCGAAACATTCCAAAACCCCTCCAGCTTCCCCCACAGAAAGGATTTAGTCCGGATTGAAGTAGAAGGTCTAGAACGTGTACTCCAACTATCAAGTCTAATGCGGATTTGAGCATTTGTTCAAAAGTTATTTATGCCAGAAAATTGCAGATTCCCTCTCCCTCCACTCCCCCCTTGATGCTCGGATCCGTTAAAGTGACACTTTCTAAGTCAATCCGGTCAGCTCTCTAATACGCCTGGCAAGTCTCATCTGGAAGTCCCCAACTCCCGTGCCCCATGATTTCCTTAGCCTTTTCTGTGTTCTCTTTCGTTTGTATTCTGTAATTAGTTTTTTCAGATCCAATTCATCCTGCCGTGTCACAACTACTACAGAGAGGTGTGACCGTGAAGTGACATCTGAGAATGTTCGATCTTTATAAAATGACGTAAGTACTTACAATGAACTTCAACGACAAAGTTCTTGTACGCAACCGGGGGGATGCCGTTATCAGCAACACACATATAGTTCCCCATGTGTTCTCTGTTGATCCGGGTGATGTTCAAGGTATGTCCGATGACATCACTGGCTGTGAAAAAAATGCTAAATTATTCGTGTTACATAATACAGGAAAATCCGGAAGTTCACTACCAACTTCTCAAAAGTAAGCAAGATGTGATCCAACCCAGAGTAAAATGGTCAAGACATATGCTTTCCTTACGCTTGCGGCATTTAAAGCGAGACAAGCTTGTGGGTTCAGAAATTTATAGTAAAGCTAACACTCGGTCTGAACACATCGAGGAAACAGCTTTTTTTTGCTGTGTTCAGAACATGAAGTTATTGGAGCTAGCGCTGGTGCACGACCGATTGAATTTCAGTAGGGACGTTCACTTTCGCTAGTAGTGCTAGTGTAGCTGCTGTTCGAGTGTGTGTCACTTTTTTCAAGTCTTGGCGCTACTCCTTAGCGTTATTTTGCTTTGATCCAACCCTCCTGCCAAAATGATACTAAAAGCTACCTTACAGCCTGTAAATCCCTTCATACACGTATCCTAAAATCACCGAAAGTCTGTCATATGGCCGGCTATATATCGCACTGTCAATAATTTAACACCTCGCATGCGGTATCCTACATCAAATTTGTAAAGAAAAAAGGCAAAAATTAACCAATCGCACCGCAGGACGCACTACATGTAACGAATTTTAGGATTGGAGTATCATGGGTTGGATCGACGATGGTAGCTCGTGGCAACTATTGGTAGAAAAATGAGACACACTTGCTGACGTTCCTTTCCAAGTTAGGTGACATAAAGAGCGTGTTCCGCCCTACTCACCGTAGTTACTACGCATGACGTCACGGATCCTAGCTTCTTGTAGTCAAGGCTGGAAGGGATTTTTCTATTTTCGGCCAAAATATCGTGCCACTGGTTAACCGGGTCAATCACGTCACAGAGATCGTAGTTACCACGCTTACTACGCTCCCGAGCGTGGTAAGCAAATAGTTACTGTTAGTTACTATTTCGAGAAAGTTGGAACGGTCAGCGTAGTAACTTTTCGCGAGGTTGGAACGAAAATAGTAACTACTAGTTACTATTCATATGTAAACTATGGAAAGAAGTCCAATATTTTTGCTCTTAGCCCCCCCCCCCCCCCCCATTCCTCAAGAAGTGAGAAGTTCGCATCAGGCATTGGCAAGGAATGTAATATGTTGAAGGTATTAGAGGCCAGCCGTAAGACGAGTACTCTGGAACAAGTTTAATAACAGGTAACACAAGTTTGCGGATCCTTATATTAAACGTTATGAAACTATATCCTTATTTTAAACGTTAATGTAATATAAGGAGGCAAGAACAAATAATCTGACAGAAACTCTGTCGCCCTATCTCTGTAATATGACTATGCGGAGTCGAATATTTCCCCATATCCGTCCGCTACGAACGAGCGGAGGCTACTTATACTATTTAAAGTTAAACACCATCATAAACAACTTTCAGGATATTTTTATAATCCGGACATTTTCGCTCAAACCAATACATCCCATCAACACTATACACGGAATGCATCACTACTATGTCAACCATTTATACAAACGGAAAGATCAAGATTCTCTGTTATAAATACTGTTATAAAATCATGGAACAAATATCACTCTAGTTTTGACGTACAACTTTCTCAAAATGTTTAAAAAAAATAAAATCAAAGCAAGACTTCTGATTGAATATTGGTGATGTAAGAAGATCGATGGTTTGTCCTTTGAGTATTGACGGTTTCTTGGTTGTCTCGTCTTTTTGTTCATTTGTTTTTTTTATTTTTAATGAGGAGGTTATTTGCTGGATGTCCCCTTTCTCGGGACCGGATGGTGGTTGTTATATTGTATACAGTTGAGTATGACCATGATGAGTTGTATTTTTTTTAACTTAGTCTTCTGGCCATCGAGCCTGCTCTCTGCCATGAAGTTTTGTAAAATTATTTGTTGTTATTATTTGAAAATTAAATGAACCTGAACCTGAACTAGCTTCGCGCCACATCACATTTCGTTACCTCTACAAATAGCTAAATCGCTGGTGAGGAAAAGTAGGAGTCAAAGATGACGGGTTCTATGGACGCGCTCAAGAGCGGGTCAGAGCGATGTACGCCTCCTGCCAGCCTCTTTCACTATTTTTTGTGCAATAAGCAACGGCGAAGACGGAAGAGGAGTAAAAGGGTATCAACATTAGCTCAAAGCTACAGAAAATACCTCTAGGTCCCCTCAGTTTTGTCGTGAAGACAGATGTTCTATCTGATTACTTGTTCTCGATGGAAGGTACTAGAAACCGGCAGTAAGACAAGTGCACTCTCATAAGTTTGATAACAGATAGCGCAAGTTTGTGGTTACTTGTGTTAATCGTCATGAGAATACATCTATCATGACCCTTTCAAATGTCGGAAAACATAACAATTAAAAAGGTCATAAATGATGTGTTCCCATGTCATTTAATACAAGGATGCGCAAACATGTGTTATCAAACTTCTGACACTGCAGATTTTAAGAAACTCGATAATTTAATCTCGGAGATTCGCGAGAACGACTGCAAAGGAAAATCGAGACTGGGTGACGGCACTCGTCTCTGTTCTCAGGATCAAGGACTTACTCTGCCAGGAGCCCATGGGTATCAAAGAGGAATCCGTTTTCGTCCAGACAACTTCCGGCCGAGGCATACCACTGGCAGCGCACCGAAGTCGGAGGTTGGTTCCTTCTTGTGCGATAATTGGCTTAGAGTTGTTTGCTTCAACACCTAAAAGCAAACAAAACGAGGATCTTTATGTTTCTGAGACAAAACGCTGCGTTTCTGCTCAAAACTGCTGCTCTCTGCCTCTTGACTCCATTGTTTTTCGTGGCAAAAGTCCAACCTCTATGCAAACCAAGGGTACAGTCTGCGCAAACCAAGGGTACCTGCCAAAACAAGAATTTCTAACGCTCCGGTTGGCCAGAAAAAACGGGATCGAACAAATGCACGGGAGGAAAGGAAAGGCGTGGTGCACGAGGCAAGACTACTAAAAGCCGGAAAGGAATACTAAAGTTTAAAACAAGAGCTGTAAGCTCATATGGCACTTGCATGGGTTGAGATGTATTTTCTGATCAAACGTACTTTTCGACTTTGCGGTTAAGATACGCACTGTAAGGGAGCTAGAGAAAAGGTGTTTTATTTTTTAACTTGGCTGTAATGATGCGCACTTAAAAGGCGATAGAAATTCATCTGTAAGCAAAACCCCTGAAGCAAAAACGATAACAGGCCCTTAGGGATCATTTAGGCTATATATGCAATTTGGTCAAATTGTTTTTTTCACTTTTCGGTTAAAATGCGCTAGAAAGAAATTTTTGAGCAAAACCCTTGTGTCACAAATGAATGGGTTGAGATGTATCGTTTAATCAGAAGTACTTTTCGACCTTGCGGTTAAAATGCACATTTTAAGGGAGCTAGAACTTCATTTGTAAGCAAAACCCTTGAGGCAAAAATGATAATGGGCTCATGGAGTTCAAGAAAATGTATAATTTGCAAAAAGTGTTTTTCTTACTATGCGGTCAAGATAAGTGCTTTAAGGAATAGTCGAACTTGGAAAATGGCGATTTTTAAGCCAATGTGTCATATTCCAACCATGTTTCATCGTCCTAGCACATCTGGAAGTACCTTAACACGCGATCACCGGAGTTCCGGACCCCCCCCCCCCTGAAACTCCCCCCACGGTCGCCGGAGCCAATCCGGTTCTGTAAATGATTTACTGTAAATGATTTATCCAGAGCATCTGTTTGTTATTCCCACACATTTTCATCCGGATCTCTCCAGTCTAAGTCGGTCACATATTTTACGCCACATACATGTCCTCTGTTCAATTATTAAATTTCACCCGAATCCGATCACCCGTTCCAAAGTTACGCATGACTCCCTCTACTCCCCCCACGACTATCAGATCGAGTAAGTTTTTATTTACAAGTCAGTTTGATCGGGTTCCGGGAAACACCCCTCCACCCCCCCCCCAAGTGTCCGGATCCAATCCAATTGTGTCAACGGTTTATCTGGAGCAGATGCTTGTTCTTCCCAGAAAGTTTCACTCCGATCCCCCCATTCTAACCGTTTCCCGAGATTTCCGGTCTGCCCCCCCCCCCAACTCCTCCATAGCTGTCGAATCCGGTTCGGACTTCAAATGAGACATCAGAGATATGTCATGTATTCAGTTATTAAGTTTCATTTCAGCCCGATCACCCGTTCGAAAGTTACACACTACTCAATTTTCCGGATTTCCCCGCCCTCCACTCCCCCCCAGATGGTCGGATCGGAAAACTGATTATTCCATTCAGGCATATTAGGGATCCGACCAAACTAACTTGGAAATAGTCACTTCCCCGATCCGACCACCGTGAGGGGAGTGGATGGAGGGGGAATCCGGAATATTGATGTATAGACCATTTATATTCATGATCCGAAAGGGTCTAGGATCATTTTTGCCTCAAGGGTTTTGATTACAGATGAATTTCTAGCGCCCTTAAGGTGCGCATCATCACAACCAAGTGCAAAAATAAAATACTTTTACCAAACGATACATTTGCGTGATTTCCAAGGGTCCATGTCGCAAATTCCTAGTTTCATCTTCTCTCCCAGCCTTGCAAGTGTCATATGAGCTTCCAGCTCTTGTTTTTTTTTTCGGAGGAGGGATGCGGCATTCGGGAGATGGCAGGCTAGATTATAAAGGTCAGACAGAGGTCAGATCATATTGGGTTATATTTATACTTTGTCAGATTTATTATAGATTTATAGGGTACGAAATTGTTGTTGATGTGGTTAAGGTAAAACTATTAACAAGCATTCCACAAATAGTAAATCGCACTAAAGAATAAATATGAGAATAAATATATAAATAAATATGAGAACTAAACTCCAGTTCCAACCAAATTTGTTGTCGGATTCCGGGAGAATCACTTGACCAGCGAGAAAATAAACTTCAGATATGGTCTTGGCATGTATTTAAAAAATGTATATAAAAAAAAATTTTAACCTAATTTTTGATTTATGCCGGATTCCAGGTGAACTGCTTCCCCGGCAAAAAATTAAAGTTGAAAACTGACACAGTATGTCTCCTTACCCCTATATCGAACCTCTCAGCTTCAGAAAAAACTTTCACTTTTACTACTTTTTCGGTTTCGACCTGATTCCGCGAATTATTTGTTGGGCGAGGAAATGATCAACATAGTTTCCGCATGTCTCTTTACAATAACGAACACTCTAATCAACTTCAGATGAAATTCAGATGCTGTATTTCGAGCGACCTATTTGTTGGGCGATAAAATGATTAAGACGGGTTCCAGGTGAACTGCTTCCCCGGCAAAAAATTAAAGTTGAAAACTGACTCAGTATGTCTCCTTACCCCTACATAACCTCTAATGAGCTTCAGATAAAACTTTCACTGTTACTACTTCTTCGGTTTCGACCGGATTCCGGGCGAACTATTTGTCGGGCGAGAAAATGATCAACATAGGTTCAGCATGTCTCAGCCAAATATCGAACCTCTTATCAATTTCAGATGAAACTTTGAATTTTAAAAAAATTTCGGTTTGACCGTATTCCAGGCAAACTAATTGTCGGGCGATAAAATATTTCTCGAATATGCATTCAGCGGATCTCCATGCCCCTAAGCCGACCCTTAAAAATAGAGCTACAAACTGCATCTATGAACTTCACCTGTGGTCCAAATAATTTCTTATGCCAAGTTTGAACAAAATATCTCAACTCCTTCGAGAGTTATCGTGCTAACAGACGGGCGGACGGACAACTCTTACGTGGGATCACAAAAACAAAACAAAAATCCAAACCGCATTAAGACTGGGATATTGCTAAGAAACCCATTGTCAGCCTCAACTTTTAATAGCACGGCTTATTACTGCTTCTCTTTTGGAAGTGCACTTAGAGGAACATACATTATTTTTTGCCGGTTTCCGCAAAAGCTGAAAGTACCAGCTTGTAAGCTGGCCCGTGTACTTTGTGGGAATGGACGTGAACATAAGAAACTACTTGCCGATTCCCTAGTTAATCTAGCGTAACACTTTTAAATTGCAGAAGGGCCTGAATCTTGATTGATTCAGGATGCTGTTTGATGCTGTTTTTCTAAGCATTGTTAGTCACCCGATTCGGTGACTAACCATTTCCTAGCTTCCTACAGCTGTCTTTCCTTGAGCCTATCACTGAGGTTACCGGGGAAATGAGCAAATTCGGAGACTACCCTTTTCTAGTACAGCTGTACTGCCTCGAGGCAGTACTTGAAATAAATCGGGGAAACGAGCAAATGATAGTCCGATTTGTTACGCATGGTACAAGTAGGATGAACCTTTAAAGGACCCCTCTTGCTTTTTCTGCCTTTTATAATATACCTAGCGAATTATAAGCTTCTAAAATCACTACCTTTCTCCATTCTCTCATTTTGTGCCTACGAAGTTTTAGCGCTTTTTTGGTCTTGCCGAGATTTGCCCGTCACACAACGAAACGTGTGCCGTGATCTTAGACGTCTGCTGACAGCTCTTTCACACATAAGGATCTAAGAATCTTTTGTTTATTAACTCTTTTATTTGCTCAGTTTTCACACTTTTAACAACGGCGCGATCAGTTTTTAAATGTTTTGCGCCCAGCCGCCGCGTTGGAGAGCAGGAAGGCTGGACATAGCCGACAAGCGCTAACAAGAAAATCGCTAATTTCAGGTGGAAAGTAATGGTATTTTCGAAAATGTTTTTTTCTGATGCATTTCATAGGGAAAAGATCATTTCTAGTAAGAGTTGTGCTTTAAATATTCCTTCAGCCCAAGCTGACTGCGAATCGTATTTGACAGTGCAAAACAGTCAGCTAGAAAAAAATAATTAACAAGATCGTTTTCCAACTTAAGCGGATTTGAGCCTGAAGAGGACCCTTGTCAAGAAGGGCCAACATACGGCTCTAATAAAACTTAGCTGACGTGCCGTTTTGCACTGTCAAATATGAGTATTAACCTTTACGCTAACAAACGGCATCCAGCCGAAAATGTACCCAAATAACACTCTGGGAGAGCTGGTTCATAACTTTAAACCTATCAACCTGATTTTCTTGGGATACACACCTGAACTGAACCGAGACTCGAACATTCCGAAGAGAAATACCCTGTGCTTCAACTCGACCCTCTCCGAAAAAAATTGCCACCAGGATAAAGTCGATATGAAGTTTACCAATTCACAAGTAAAAAAAAAAATAGTTCTGGAGTACTACAATTACCAGACCTGCCAGAAACAGAATTCACCTAATTTCTTGTAAAACACAAGAGATGTTCGTGTGCCACAGAGAGAATTTAAAGTTTAACTAAAAAGCCAACCTATTTTTGTATCATTTAACTGAATACTCTGCATTATTTGGATTGTGTTAAGGGATCTTTTCGATTTTTTACTACTTGCTCTAGAATGGCGTTCAGAATATCTACAGTCGTCCTCACATCGCAAATTTCTACTATGACGCAGAAAAATCGAATCTCAATACATACACGGCTTTTCAGTGGCCAGTGATCAGCTTACGGAAGGTAGCTCACTGCGTGAACACTTATTTTTCGTAAATCGTTTTCGTCGAGCATACAACTCAGATACAAGCGCGTAGTAGCATGCAGATCAGACAAGGAAATTCCACTATTTGAAAATTGATTATTCGTGAATAGCGGAGCAACGAAGTAACGCATTTTCACCCGGTTTTCAAGCTTCTTTAAGTGAATAAGTGATGGGTAACTAGATTATCCTATCTGAGCCCTTTTCGGGTAAACTTTAAAGGATCAGCCTCTTTTCTACTAAAATACGAAGATTTTGATAAACAGCAACTGCATTCATTAATTCTTAAACCCGGAGAACCAAATCTCATATAAAATTAGTTTTAAAGTATTCAGATAGTTTCGAATATTGGAACGTAAACAGAAAATGGTGCGAGGTGTGCTTTAATGGTTTCTATTTTGCTTTTTGTTTCTTGGGTTTCTATATATAAATGTGTTTACTTACAAATCGTGCAACCAATATGGTCAAGACGGAGTACAAATAAGAACAAAAAGAGAAAAAAAATAGATTTCGATGTAAAACATGGTCTTAGAACACAGATACTACTTTCCCGGTTGTAGGAACAACGGGTACAAACTTTGAAAAGTATCTAACGACTCTTTGAATTTCAACCTCCGTTTTTAAATTGAACCTACAGGATAATTAATATTGAACTTTGTACTGATGCAAGTGTTACTTATCCAAGTTAGGAAATCTAGAACATATTTTTAAATATTTGAATTAGGCTACACTGATTTATTCCTTTTTCTCTTTAGTCCTCTTTATACCTTACGCAGCTTCTCTGAAATGTTCTCGCCCCGGCTACCAGAACAGGATCTTTCTTGCGTATTTTGTTAAAATTTCTAGTTGAAAAAGTTCCTCTGGGTAAAATTTTAATTGACGAGCCCAAGTTTTCCACAACTTTTTACAGCCCGGAAAAGACGGTTGAAAAACTTTTAGCACTTCGTCAGGAATCCAAGTGATTTATAGCCTGAAAACTTTTAAGGGTTGGATGTGGACTGACAATACCTCTTCAGTCAATGCAAATGTATTCTGAAAGAAAATTATGATGCACAATATGTAGTGCTGGAGGGGGGAGGGGGTAAATATTTCTTCAGCCCAAGCTGACTGCGAATCATGTTTGACAGTACAAAATGTAAACGTCAGCTGAATTTTATTAGAGCTATATTTCGGCCCTTCTTGGCAAGGGTCCTCTTCAAGCTCAGGCCGCTCAAACTGAAAATATAGCTCTAATAAAATTCAGCTGACGTATCCGTTTTGAACTGTCAAATATGGGGAGGGGGTCATGATATATACCAGAACGATTGCTTTCAAAACCAAGAACTAAAGAAATGTACGAAAAACAATTCATGCACTGCCAAACCCAGCATTTATAGTCTTGTGTGCCCGAAAGTAAAGGAGTGAAGTACAAAGCAGAGTTACCCACAGACTTGTGTTGTTGTTTTTCCGTTATTTTCCTTTATTTTGACTGAATTGCGTCAAATCGTTTTTCTTTTTCTTATACTCCATTTTTAGCCCCGGCCTATGGTGGGTGGTAAAGAAATAAATACATATTTCATATATATGTATCAGAAGTCAGAAGGATCGCGCACAAGCCGATAGTACAAATACTCTATATACCTCAGACATGTAATCGGTCAACTAAATATGCCGTTGCCGGATTGCATGACTTGAGGAAGGGTCTAACAGAACAGATTTTTCAAGGTACTGGCTAGATTTGTTAGATATTTTCTTATTAAATAATAGTCCAACAGAGTTTAATATCATCTAGTCATGCACAAAATCCGACCAGATTTTCTTTAGAAATGCTGTTTTTGGGATCCCAAAACGTTAGTGACGGATACCTATGACATCGCAAAAGTTGTCCGTCTGTCCGTCTGTGCGCACGATAACTCTCGAAGGCATTGAGATATTTTGATGAAACTTGGTAGGAGAATCCTTCGGGTCAAAGTACAAGTCAAGTTCGAAGATGGGCTCTGTAGCCCTATATTTGGGAGTGGGGGAGGGGTTTGAAATTAAGGGGCAACAAAAATATTTTTTCAAAGCTATTTAGATAGTTGATTTAGGGGTAAGGAGACACGCTGAATTCGAATATGAAAGTTATTTTCTCGCCGGACAAGTAGTTCGCCTGGAATCCGGCTAAAACCGGAAAGTTTGTTAAAAGTAAAAGTTTTATTTGAAGTTGATTAGATGTTTGATTTAGGGTTAACAAGACATGCTGAACACGATGGTGAAAACCATTTTCTTGCCGGACAAGTAGTTCGCTTGGAATACGGCGAAAACCGGAAAATTTGTTCAAAGCAAAATTTTTATTTGAAGTTGATTAGATGATAGATTTAGGGGTAGAAAAAGACGCTGAATACGTAAGTGGCGGGGTACCTATAACATCGCAAAAGTTGTCCGTCTGTGCGCACGATAACTCTCGAAAGCATTGAGATATTTTGATGAAACTTGATGGGAGGATCCTTCGGGTCAAAGTACAAGTCAAGTTCGAAGATGGGCCCTGTGGCCCTATATTTGAGGGTGGGGGAGGGGTTTCTAATTAGTAGGGAATAAAAAAATATTTTTTTTTAAATCTATTGAGATAGTTGTTTTAGGGATAAGGAGACATGCTGAATCTGAATTTCAAAGTTATTTTCTCAACCGAATACGAAATTGAGATAAATGCCAATTCTCCATAATATCCACAAATTCTTGAAACGACCAAATGTCACACTTCACATCCGATAAGCATACCAATCTGTAAAACACAAATACAGTAAAAATCTTCAAAAACTCTAGCTAACACCGAATCTCGCCAAAACAAAACCTATTTGTCCGGATCAAATATTCAATTTTTGGGATCCCATCGGAACCTTTGGTCTTGTTACAGAAGAACGAGACGTTCTTCTGAGACAACAACTGTTTGGAAGGTTCCTCCGTATAGGGTTAGCACATAGGGAAAATTGTATATCCCTGTAATAGTAAATATTGGCATAGTGTTCATGTTTTTATATATTTGTTGTTGTTGTTGTTACTGGTGCGATGGCCCTTGTTGGCGTTTATGCATTAAATATCTATCTATAAACCATTCTTTTGGCTTTCTACAATTGATTTTGGCTTTGCAAAATTTTGGATTTTGGCTTTGATGGTGCTTAACGAATCCGTCAGACTGTAGCCTGTATGGGATCCTTGCCAAAAAGGATCGAAAAAAATCTCAGATGACTTATCATTTTATCACCACCATCAAACGGTCAGTTTGGGCTGAAATATTACTTGGGACTGTTCTTGCTCGATTAAAAGATATCATTGCTACGAAGATTATGAAGACCAATCATAAACTGAAAAATAAAAATAATTGCGACGTAGTTCTTTTCCAAGATTATCTTCTTCCTGGCTGCTAAGACTCACCTGCAATACTGGGTGGAATCAGAATTTTCCTGACGTCCGTTCCATTGACCGTCCAAGCATTTATGCCAGGTATTCCAGGCGTGCCGGGGAAGCCGGCTTGCCCCTTCTTACCCCTCGGACCAGTTATGCCTGTAATGAAAGGGAATGCAACATAAATTAGCGAATACATTACTGGGAGGACTTCGAAGGGATTCTGGAACTTCCGGTACATAGCGCTTGAGGGGCTTCTGGCTCACTTAATGTCTGCTTAATTCCAGCAAGAATTGACATCACGAAAGGAAATAGCTTCTATGAACGAACTGGGTCGCAGCTGCATCACCAGACATTCAGTGCAAAGCATGTGGGCTTCTAAAAACTTGCCCATGATCTTTGCCGAATTCCGGAGGAATTACTTTCCAGCGAGACAACAAAAAAGAGCTGAAATCTCATTTAACTTGCAATGGCAGGTGGTCACGATTATCAGCTTCGCTGTCTGCTACTGCTGTCAAGGTACGATGACTCTTCGGAGGGGTTCCGGCTGAACACCCTCCCCCCCCCCGGTGCCAAAACCCCCTGGCGAAAACCACCCGGGTACCAACCCACCCCACCCCAACCAAAACACCCACACAATGTTAATAAAATAAAATATATTTTTTAATTAAAAATATACAGCGAGAGGCGAGCGCCCAGCGAGCCGCCATCACGCGTTTACATTTAACTCACGTGTCTAGGGAAAATCCTTCAGTGCTTGCGGTCCAAACTGCAGTTTTTAACAGGATTTCTATACTTTTATATGTTTGCATTATGGAGGGGGCTTGGTACCCGGGGGGTTTCGGCAGGGGTGTTTTGGTCCCGGGGGGTTCCGGAGCGCTGGGAGGGTTCGTCTATAACCCCTTCCGAGACCCTCCAGCTCCTTCGAAGCATATGATAGTCCTGTTCGCGAAGTCCCATCCGATCTATCCTCCCTGTGTCTCAGACGATTTCCGACATTCCCAACTACCCCCCCCCCAGGTTGTGGCCGACTTCGGTCTGAACATGTAACTGATGTCACTTGACCTAGCTCAACCCGAAACGGATCACTCGTTCGAGAGTAATGCATGTTACAATATTTCTGAGATTTCTGGGATCCCTCCCTCCATCTCCCTCGATTATGACGGGATCTGGTCTGGATCTATAAGTGGCACAAACAGGGATTATGCTTGTCTTATGGTACCCGTAAGTCCTGTCCAGATCCCTCTATTCCAAATATTTCCAGTTCCCCTGTCCAACTCTCTCGACAGTTCCCTAACGCAGTCCAGACTTGAAACAAAGCATCAGGGACATTTGCTCTCAATTATCAAGTTTCATACAAACCGGATAACTCGTTCGAAAGTTATGCGTGAAGATTCCTTTCCCTCCACTCCCCTTGAATGGTGACATCTGGGAAGTAACAGTGTTTTGGTCAATCTGGTCACGTCCCAGCACGCCTGACAAGTTTCGTCGTCCTAACCCAGTTGCAAGTATCTTACTCAAGATTTCCGGTATTTCCCCCTCCAAGTCCCCCAACAGTTACCGGATTAGGACCTGAAATGAAGCATTTAGAACAAGCTATCATTTTTCATCCAGCTCGGATAACTCATAAGAAAGTTATGCGAGCCATAAGGTTCCGCCTCCTCCTCCGCCTCCCTCCACCCAAGGGGGAGGGGTAAGATCGTTCACTGTCTCAAGCCCTGCGAATCTGCGATGGATAAATCAAAACCGCAATTAAAATTCATCTTGTCTAAGCGGGACATCTTGTCCAAGCCTAAAACCCACAGGAGTAAATCTGATGATCCGTCTTTTCGATAAGATGCCTAGACAACTACTACATTTTGACGTATGTGTAGCGCACGTGTCTTTACCAACTACTCACTATTCTTTCATGAATACAAACGTCAAATTTTAGAAGGGCTGACTCATCCCTATTAACGTTGATTCTAGGGTTTATGTACCAACATAAAAGCTCATGACTGTTCGTGTCGTTAAAGGTACCGATATTCATGTTGCACACTTAAAGCCACTTTAAAGGTCTATTAGATTACCATAAACAAACTCAAGTGCGTCTTGTGGTCGTGTAGTATGTAAGGAATTCATCCGGTGAAATTCCTTAGGCTGGGCAGTAAGAGAGTGCGAAGCTGGTGTGACGATCGAGAAGTCCCACACATTTTGGAGTGTGTGTCACGGAAACAATTTGTGTGTAACGGACTCGATCCACAAGTTGGAAAAAGCTGTTTTGTATGTTTTTTGCGCTATTTTCTAAAGCCCGGAAAATAAAAATAAATCTCAAAAAGTAGGCCTACATCATCGTGCTTACTACCATACCACTATGCACTAGGAGGATCCTCACTTGTTCGTCTTGTTCCGTCCGTTATTAAAAGCTCAGTTTAATTTTCTTTGGTTATGTTTATTTTTTAATCTTGTGGATTTACTCCGTCCGTTATTGAAAGCTCAGTGTATTTTTTGTTTTGTTTTTGTATGCTTGTACAATTTACTCCGTTATTGAAAGCTCAGTGTAATTTTTTCCTTTTCTTTATCTGTACTGCGTTATTTCACTTTTTTATCTAGTGCGTAATTAAAATGTCATCATCATTCCAGAAAATGACTGCTTCGAATGGGGCGCAGGGTGGTAGAAGGAGCGCCACATATTCTGGCAAAGCTGACGTCGACATTATGATATTTAAAAAAAAACTACAAAACGACCCTTAACCGCGGCAATCTTCACTATCTTCCTTGCGCTTTTGACAAATTTAAAAGCCGTCCCAGTAAGTATGTCCATTCATTCTTCGTCTCTACTTCCATTTGGCTCATTTTCACATAATTTGTTTCCCACCTGGAATCGCGCCAGTCTTTCCTATTACGATAAACATTTTTGAACAAAATGTTTTTCCCGATCAGGAATCGGACGCTCGAGATTTGAGAACCTGGAAGCCAATGACGTCAAAAGTCCCCAGAATTTCCTTCTAACCGCCACGTGCTTAATAATTTAAATTTTTACGAGTTTTCGGACAATATAAACGAAAAGAAAAGAAGCGCAAAACAATTCCGACTGTCATGTCTCCAAATTCAGAACTAATGTCACCACTGATTTCCTCAACAAATTTTTTAAGCAGGCAAACAGAAACGGGCATGTTATGGTCGGCTGCTGATTTTGCTTGATAAGTGATATCTAACTGCTCGATCATATGATTTTGAAAATCCCGCCAAAGAACCAGACAAAAGCAAAAGCGATCAGGCTGACGGTACCGTCGAGGGTACCGGGTACCGTACCATGGAAATAGACCAACCTGTAACGTGGTTTACTAAGATGAGCTGCTAATTGTGCAAGAAATGTAGTACCAAAGATCAATTGCTTCATCAATATAAATTTTTGAAAATCCCGCCAAAGATCCACACAAAAACGAGTCTGACCAGTAACGTAGTTTACTAGGAAATGTTTAGTGTATGTTAACAAGCGGCTTTCACGCAGATAATTCAAATGTCAAGTACAATCAGCTGGAAGTTGCTTTAACACTTATGAAATTCTCCATATCCCACTGATCTACCCATACAGAGGTTCCAAAACCTGTCAATGTGAGTACCCACAATAAAACATTAAACCGTAAAAATTCCCAATGCATTTGCTCGAAAAGATATACAAAATGATTTACCTTGCGGCCCCATGGGGCCCGGCTCTCCAGGTGGGCCCTCTTCTCCTGGTCGTCCTATAAAATATACCGCAGTTAACACGGATATGACAAGTTGAGTGGGCGAAGACCTTTAGACACCTGACAATACGAAAGGAGGCAACAAGCCCTCATCACAAACAAAAAGTTTCATTAAAATGCGGAAGAGTGTCTCCCAGGTAAACGACCAAATCAAGCAGTAGAAGTAAGTCATGTCTAGAATTAAGTCTCGGAACTAGCTTTCACCTCCAGCAATTCCTACAAAGTAAATTTCCAGAACAAGGATACTGGTAGTTGCTAAGAAGTCTATTTCTACACTGTCAGAAGTTTCATAACGATAACACAAGGATGCGCGGTTTCAACAGACAATGCGTAACAGATAACATTTGGGATGTTATCTGTTGTGTTTGAAAACATAACGCATGAAATGTGATACATAAGAAGCTTTGCTAGGAAGAGCAAAAAAAACAGCCAAAAAAGCATCTACTGACTTTATTGTTTATCGTCATGATGTCGGAGAACTCAGCAGATGCTTTTTGGCGGTTTTTCGGCTCTCCCTGATGGTAACGTTTATTATGCATAACATTCTGATACACAACAGATAACACCCGAATATATGTTACGCATTATCTGTTGAAACCGCGCATCCTGTTTTGAAATTTCTGACAGTGTAGCTGCGGCCTGAAGGGAACGGCCAAGAAGAGTCAAGTATGCCTGAAACAAAATCTCACCTGACTTATCGGTTTATCGTCATTAAGCGTGATGACATTAACGAGGGGTTACCCACTACTCGGCACCTGCTGTACACCCTTTCCCGGCACCGGCCGGCACCAACCGAAATAGGCAGTGCCGGCACCGGTGCCGACAATAAATCGGGCGATTCATCTTTCAAGCGCGTTTAAAAATGCTTATTTTGATGTTTTAACACGTGACAACCGGTGCCGGCTTCTTTCAGCCGGTGCCGGCACCGACCAGGCATCGCGGCACCGGGCACTTCCTGTACATTCAAACCGAGAGTGGGCAACCCCTCGGACATTAAGACCGGTTTAATTTCAAGGTTTTAATTTACACTTCTGTATAGCATGATAATATAAAGAGGGTCGAGTCGGAGACACAAGGTCGACTGACAAAACTCTGAAGCCCCGAACTGGTTGAGAAGGGCTTAGTAGCCCTAATCGCGCACAGTTTTCAGTTTGTATAGGCCCTTGGCTCTTAGCAGCGGGAAATGTTGAAGATAAATTTGTTTTGTTAGTAAAGATAACCTTGAACCTAATCAGTTAAAATTATCTATTTTACACAATGAGAAAAGTCGAAAGCAGCACATTGTTTCCAACGGCCCACGAAAAGTGAATAAGCCACTAAAAAGAAGTGAATTTTATTTTGTTATTCTTTTTCTAATTTATTGTCGGTGTTGTAATGACGATTATTTGTTATTAAGTCCCCAAGAGGAAAGCGCGTTTCATACAATCCTATAAAAGGCAAATTAATATATTTACACCGCAATGTCGAGACAATTTTAAAGGGATTTGTTCCAACCATGAATTGCCGATGACTTGAAAAACTGAGTATTTTAATTTTTGTGATCTGCTAGATTGGTACATAAATTTCTGGAAGTGTGCTTCTATGTAGTATAAATAATACAATGCATTTTCAATGCATAGATAAGAGTTTTCTTTTTAGATAAACACCTTATGTAGCTGTATTCTCATGACAACCATCAAAGTGGTTGGGCTTGCCCTGTAGCAACTTTCCTTGTGCGAAGTTTGAATGTGTACAAATAAAATAAAATAAATTGTTTCAAGTGATAGACTTGCCTGATAAACCTTGAAAAATAATTGATAGCCATTAAACTATCCCCTGACATACACACAGCACAGCACACGACCTGTAGCTTCCGTAGCTCCTTTACACTCGGCCAGGACTGCAATACAAGTTACTCGACAACACTTTCTTTCCCTAGACCATATAGTTCAACCAGTCGGTCTCTTCTTCGGTTATATCACAGAACCGCACGCTTGGTTCCGTCGCATACCTGTCCCATACGCATCATCCAGATTCCAAAGAATATACCTGATTTTTTCCTCTGTGGTTCAAATGTCCCACAATCATTCCCTTTTTTCCTTATCATATCCGAGACAGTGATTTCCATATTTCTTGAGCCACACTGAACCAATTTTATATGGGTTATCCAATTTGCTCAATGGGAAAAGTGGAAAATAGTCTAGGGTTGACTATCTGAAGTCAATTTTTTGTTGCCATTATTTATCTATCTTGTTGTCAGTGTTGTTGTAACTATTATTTATTATTATTTTATTATTATTATTATTACTCTTTAATTCAGCCAAAAGCCATATACACAATAGTTAATAGCTTTCAGCTGAACTGTTATTTGGAAATAAGAAGAAAAAATTTCAACTCGACATATCTGCTCAGGGAAAGTGCGCGAAAGACAAGTCCCCAGGGTAAAGCAAATCAATACAGATAGACCACAATGTCCGCGATAATTCATACGGATTTGTCCTGACCATTGACCATCAACGATTAGTTTGCGTGATCTGCTATACTGGTAAATAAATTTCTTAATCGAATGTTCCATGTTTAACGTCAATTTGGTGAATTTGCTCTATTGCAACTTGCCTTGCTTGAAGCTTGTCGAACACTTAATAGCTTAAAAAAAAAATAAAAATACTATCAAGTTATAAAAAATGTTCTCTGTTCTTTTGCTCTCACGGCCGGGAATGCAACGCAAGTTACGCAATGACGCTTTCTTTCCACAAATTCACATAGTAGGACCTGTCTGTCGTTCAAAGTTATGTCGTCCGAAGTTAAAGGACACCTGAACAATGAAACCATACTTGAACACACCATGGAGAATGCATTTACAGACATGGCCACGGAGAGCATTCTTCTCCTGAGCGTGACGTTTTCAAAATAGGGATGTTCGTTTCTGGAGGTTTGCACATGCAGACTCCAAGACAAAAAGCGCAATTCATTCAAATCTTGTACAGCGCTGGCCGGATTGTATTCGAATTTCTTCTAGATATACGTTTGGGCTTAACTGGTAAGAAAAATATTCCAGAAGAAGGGTTGATTGGAGACATTTGTTCATTTCTAAAAATTTTCGGTACTGAAATAAGGACAGATGCAAAATGGAGCAAAAATCATAGCTTGGAAACGCTATTTCGTATTTGGATTGGGTTTTCTGCAGGCAATGTTAACGGAAGTCATACAGATAGGGATGATACTTGGTACTCTTCATTCAGGTGTCCTTTAAGGTGGTTTCTGAACTCCCTGATTATTTTCGCTGGGGTTAAATGAAAGGGCCATAGCGTCCCACAACCATTGTGAGCAGTAAAACTAAACTGTCTGTGAAGACGTTCCTTTTCAAAACGTACTGTTCCCAACTATATTGTTACTCTCTTATGACTAACCAATCTCACAAGCGCGAAAAGACCTTTCGCGTCCTGTATAACAACTCTTTCCGGTGGTTACATGGGTTTAGATGGAAATGTAGTGCTTCGGGTATGTTTGTTGGCGAAGGAGTTCCTTCTCTCCCTGAAATCAGTCGTTCCTCCGTTCTTTCTCTTCAGTCTCGAATTCTGGCGTCGAGAAATCCTCTGCTGGTGATCCTGTGCGGACCGCAAATGCGCCTATCTCTGCCTCTGTGGCAATCATGGGGTAAAGAAATTTACTGTGGGTTCGACCCATCCTGATTGAGTTTCGTGTGAGCTCGACCCATCTTGATTGTGTTTTGTAGGCTACTTTTTGTTGTTGTTGGAGGCTTCATGCCTTCAGCATACTTTTTTTGTTTTGTTTAGTGTATACAAATTGAGTTGTTATGTAGCAGCCCCAGAGGCTATATCTTGAAATAAATAATAATAATAATAAATTAAACCCTCATCCACTTAACCAAATCATCAGACCGGAATAACACATTCCCCCAAGAGACGCTGGTTTCTATTTCTCTACAGCCTGGCTCAGTGTCCACAATTTAAAGTATAACAGAAATCCCACCCCATTAAAGCAATTCTGAATAGGTCTATTTGACTCAATGGGAAAACTGAAAAATTCTCGTTAAAAAGCAGTGAAATTCCGAAAACGTACCCGAACAGTTTGTGCTAGGCACAAAGGCCTACATGTTCTTATAAGTCCCCTGCTGTTAGGTCCTGGAAATTTGGATTATAGGCCATATATTTGACGCAGAGAGAAAAGCTAAAAAGTCTCGATTCTGAACATTCACTATCACATTTTGTGCTACAAAGGAACAAAATAGGCGAACAGACCGATAATTGTTCATACAAATTCCCTGTTATTACGACTCCTGGTCGGTGGTAGGGCACTTACCATCTTTTCCATTCAGTCCGGGAGTGCCCGGCATGCCGTTTGATCCATGAAGTCCATCCATTCCGGGAATCCCTGGGGGGAAAGGATAAAAGTGACATGGTTCTTTTTGCCCGAGTTCGCCATTTCCTATGAGACCAAGTAGCTAGCTCACTCTAAGTGCAGATTTGAAGAAAACTTCTGCCTCTAACACAAATTTGCTACTTTACAACGTTCTGGCTAGCCTACTTATTACCGTCTCTCCAAGTTTGATATCGTTTTGCTTTTCGTTCGCTATGTCCTAGGGGATCAAGCTGCTACTCTATATGACCAAGTGCAGATTCGTACAAAAACGTCCGTTTCTAACATAGATTCGCTACTTTACAACGTTTTTTGAGTAGCCAACTTATTATCGTCTCTCCGATTCTGAATTTGTTTCGCTTTTCGTTCACTACGTCCGACAGGACTAAGCTGCCACTCTGTAATGACAAAGTGCAGACTTGGACGAAAACGTGTGCTTCTAACTATTTTACAACGTTTTTTGGCTATCCTACTTAATACCGTCTCTCCAATTCTGAATTCGTTTAATTTCCTACAGAACAAGGCTGTCACTTCGAGATAGCGAACACCGAATTCTGGAAAATAACCTAAAACTCCGGGGTCACTCGTTGCTGATCCAAGAAGGTGACGATTTGTCACTCTGGATTTCGTTAGAAAGAGATACGATAGCATATCGCAGCTTGTTTTAGGTGACTAGGAATACTATTTTTCGAGAACACAAAGACAAAATACAATCAGTTACATCGTTATAAACAAGACCAAGGGTTTAGGTGGGACCCCAACGAGGTGTATTACTGATTCTTCTTTTGTCGTTCCGATGGATTGGAGTTTGCCTTAGTATTGGTTTGTTCTTGTGTATTTATATTAACATTTATTTTGTTATCATCAACTTTGGTGGATCAATAAAACATAATAATAATAATACAGAAAACTGGGTCTTGCTATGTTGGTCTTTGCAGAACCACGTAACAATTGATGTCAACTAATTGGCCTCTCAACAGATCTATTCGGTAATACTTTCCAGCAAAACGTATATCAGAGAATCAGGCTCCTCTGTACACACCCGGTTTCAGCCAGATTTTGACTTGATTATCCATCCAAGGCGAGAATGCACAGTATCTCCGATTCATCGTGTTTTCTTCGGGTACACCAACTTTTTCCATCCAACTTAATCGGGGACTTTGCATGCCCATATATTTCTAAGCCCCTTCACCTCCCGGAATGTCTAAGCGAAAACACCACCGACAACTTGGCCTAGTTCGTGAGCTGCCCAGGAGCGTATCAGCTGCGTCCCGATCTAGATTTGACACTGAGACAGGCTTATTAAAGACCAAACAAACTGTTTCGCAGAGGAAAACTAAAAACATACATGGATTAAATATACCTTCTTTGAAACATGTATTCAAATAATGCATAAAACGGATACGTCAGCTACGATGCTTGAGCAGCGATATTTCGGCCCTTCTTGGCAAGGGTCCTCGTCAGGCTGTCAATCTTCAGGGTAAACGTTGAAGAACAAACTTGTAACACATAATATTTAATCCATAATATTACACGTTTGTTCTTCTACAACGTTGACCCTGAAGATTGACAGCCTGACGAGGACCCTTGCCAAGAGGAGCAGAAACATCACTGCCAAAGCATCGTAGCTGACGTTTCCGTTTTGGTTTTATGCATTATTTGAATATACATGGATAACAAATGTATATATTTACCACCTTATCAAGTTACGCTTACTAATGCTTATAGGTAGGATTACTAAAACTTAATTCATGAATAAAGGTTCACTTCAATAAAAAAATCCAGTTTCGCCTGATTCCGGGCGAACCAACTGCCAATAGCGAGAATATTAACTGCTTATATGGGTTTAGCATCTTTTCTTACCCCTATATGAATGTTAGGATCAACTTTCAAAAAAACTTTTGCTTCTACAGAATTTCCGGTTTTGGACGGATCCCGGTTATACTGCTTGCCTAGCTTAGCTAGACACCAGCTATCTGGTTAATGAGCCCCTTACCATCAATCCCGTTCCTTCCTGGGATTCCATCCAATCCTGGCTCTCCGGGTATTCCGTCTCTGCCGTCCAATCCTGTCGGTCCCCGTTCCCCAATATCTCCTTTGTTTCCCTTAGGCCCCGGGGGACCTATGGGGCCGCTGGGTCCGCGAGGTCCAAATTCACCAGGGAGACCTCTAGAAAATAGGAGCTGATCAGTCTTCATCTTTTCAATTACTGGGTTTGGTTGAAAATAGGAATATCACGTAAAAGATAGATGCAGGAATTGCTTGTTTCTTGACACGGGAGAACGCCATAGTTTTCAGAGCAACATTTTTGTATGAACTTGCGGCTTACGTGTGCAGATCCGTACAGGGCAAGTACATATCAGCTGATAAAAAAAAAAACTCAAGTAACGGTTGTTTTGACGGAAATGCCACTGAGGGATCACGAGGTGGAGCGGAAAGCCTCCGGTGCGTTTAGTCCTAGCCATTAGGTAGGTAAGTTTTATTTTTATCCAAAGTATAAACATAAATAAAAATGACACGCCTAATAATTATTGCAGCAAAAAGAAAAGTCCTAAGGACTTGTGCTAAACTCATGATTATCCACCTAGCCTAACTTATATACGAAAAACAACAACACAAAAACATTTCAAAGCAAAATCGCGAGATCAGCTTGGACAAGCTCAAAATACTTCGGTTTACCAGTCGAAGAGTTTTCAAACTCTGCCAGAATCACTCGCGCCGTTTCCCGAACATGCGCCACATCCAGAGCGCACCCATGGCTGCCAGCAGAAAATGCATTCAGAGAAGGTCTCTCACCAAACTTTGACCTTTTAAGCCCAGTATGAGGCTGCTGCCCTGCTAGGTTTTCGCGAAATGACGCCCCTGAATGTATTGCTCATGACGCTGTTCTCTACTTCTTTATTCGTCAGATAAAACCTAATTCCAAAATCTCGCTCCGTGAAACACGTTATATCGAGACGCGCGTCATTTGACGGTTTTTGCCTCTACTTCCCCCATCCTGCTGCCCTCCTACGTCATGCGTATCTTCAAGGTTGTTGGACGCAAAATAATCGGTTTAGCAATCCAGATTCACATAAGTGGCAAACAAATACAGTTTTACATATCCTCAACACGTGTTTGTGCCGGTTGTACAACTGAATAAGCTAGCTTAAAGCCCCTCCCCCCTTTAGGGGCACATGCTGGCAACTTTTGCCGCCTTCTGGGTAATATTCCATACGCCCTTCCTATGACGAACTAAATTGCCACCAGACGCGCTAGAGAAACAATATCAATCACACGTTATACTTTGTAAAGTTATCTGAACGGGGAATAAGTGATTAGGCTTTCGGTTCAAACCGAGTCGCGCATCAGCCCAATGGAAAAGTCAGTCAGCACTCGGCACTTTAGTCGGAAGCCAGAACTGGGAAACTTGAAGAAATCTGACATAACAAAGTTCGGTAGAGCACGCAGAGAGATGCATTTTAAAGAATTTGATTCATGTGGGCGGGGGAAGGTGGGAGACACCAATATCTTTCGATGGGTCAGATTTTAACGAACATACTGTTGTTTTTGTTTTCTTAAAAATCCTCACGGTACCAACATTATTCACGAATTACTTGAACACAGTTCACTCTTCAAAGCAAGGTGGTCATTACTCATTAATTATTCAGTGATCTCCTGCCGGAGGTCAAAAGAGGTACTAAACCACCGAAGAGATCGGGTGGCTAGTAAGAGGATTAATACAACTAAGTGTATATCACCACGTGAACGTTTAAATATGTCGGAAGAGGAAATCATCGGCCAGTTTGACATTTTTTGGTCTCGGAAGCTGAATATTATGTAGCCTAGTTAAATTTCAGAATTTTTAAGAAATCACTATAACGAATTTAGTATAATTTGCGGCGTTTTCGGGGGAAATTTGTCACGGGAAATCGCACTTATGGCAAAAACGTCACAAAAATGTTCAAAGCACTTTGGCCAATTTCAATGCATATCTTTTACGGAAAGAGGATTTATTTGCTTCCCGAATATTAGCTCCTGTTAGAACGGTTCCACGAGTTTTTGCCAGAATGTCACAAATTTTTGCTGCCTAATGTCACAGCCAGGTTCCGTCAGCGAAAAGTGGCAACACTGGAGGGATGTACATAAGTGAATATGTAGTCTAAAGCCCCTGGTCAAGCTTCATGAAGAAGCCTTTAATATTTCAAATCTCAGCAAACGAAACTATTAATGAGTCAGACAAAAAAACAAATTCGTATCAAACACTGGGGGTATTTTTGTGGATCACCATTAGTCACAGCCAATATTTCAGTCATGAAACATCATTTTCCTACATGGCGTACCTGTCACCACGGTCGCCTCTGTGCCCCCTTTCTCCTGGTGGTCCGGGTGTGCCAGGTGGACCCATTGGCCCTGGCGGGCAGTAAGATTTTGTGGCCTCGCAAAATTCTTGCAGAGCAAACACCTAAAATTAAACATATTTAAAAGAAGAACGGGTCACAACAGGTGGATAATTATTTTTCAGAGAAAAAATGTTAAAGCACACATCGTTTTGTATCTTAAAGTAGACTTATACTTGGTCTGTAACTTGTATTCGCATGAGAGCCGCTGGTTGACCCCCAACAATCATTCTAGCTCTAGTACAAATATATATAATTACGTAATTTATATAATTTATTAATTTTTAATTATATAATTTACGTAATATTCTAGATGGGGTTTAGAACCCCATCTAGAATATTTTGCACTTCTTTTCTTCTCGTTTTAAACGTCCAAAAACCCACTAAATTAAAATTGTCAAGCTTGGACATGGCTTTCAGAAGAAATTCTGGAATATTTTTCACGTCAATGGCTTCCAGATTTCGAACATCGAGCGTTCGGTTCCCGGTCAGGACACAACATTTGCTAAAAAAATGTGTACGGTAGTAGGAAAGACTAGTGCGATTCCAGGTACGAAGTGAATTTTGTGAAAATGAGAATTTAGCCAACGAAAATGCACAACGGGAGTGGAGATAAATAATGAATGAACGCAGTTAAAGGAACGGGTGCTTTAAGGGTAGAATTTTTACGCTTTTTCTGCGGGATTTCTTCGTCATTTGGGTGTTCCGTCATGAAATCTATTCTGGCTTGAAAGTAGGACCAGTTGAGCGGAGCCTCCCGAATTCATATTAGAACAAATAACGGTTTGGACCGCGAAGCATCTCTCTTTATTTTTCTTGGATTTTTCCTAATTCCCAACTTTGACCACGGCGTGTAAAATTTTCAAATATTTTGCGTCCAGCATCCGTTTCGGAGAACGGGATTCTATGATAGAGTCGACAACGGACAAACTCTGACAAGAAAATCGCCAATTTCAGGGGGAAGAAATTGGTATTTTCGAAAGACGATATTTCTGAACCATTTTATAACGACAAGATTATATCTAGTTCACACCACACATAAGCTGTGATCTAGTTAGAGTTGTGCTTTAACTTTACCCAAATCTAATCTTCCCATGGAGAGATTTTTTTCTTCTCTTGCGTCGTTTGTGGTTGGTTGAGCCAAAGAGAGGTACGGATTGAAGAAACTAATCAGAGATAATAGTTGTATTATTGCAGATACCATGGTCTAAAGTCGTTTTCTCAGTTACCGGGGTATCTGGCCAATTCCCGAGGTATCTGAAAAATTCATTTGATTTAAAGCACAACTCTTACTAGAAATAATCTTTTCCCTATGAAATGAATCAGAAAAAACATTTTCGAAAATACCATTACTTTCCATCTGAAATTAGCGATTTTCTTGTTAGCGCCTGTCGACTATGTCCAGCCTTCCTGCTCTCCGACGCGGCGGCTGGGCGCAAAACATTTGAAAAGTGATCGCGCCGTGGTTAAAAAGTGTGAAAACTAAGCAAATAAATGAAGTAATAAACAAAAGCTGCTCAGATCTTTATGTGTGAAAAAGTTGTCAGCAAACGTTGATGATTCCGGCAAACGTTTCGTTGTGTGACGGGCAAAACTCGGCAAGGCCAAAAAAGCGCTAAAATTTCGTAGGCTCAAAACGAAACAATGGAGAGAGGTGGGGATTTTAGAAGCTTATAATTCTGTATGGGAGCTAGATGTATTATGAAAAGCAGAATAAGCAAGAGGGGTCCTTTAATCATCACCAACACAGGAGCCTGGGTTTTTGCCAAATTGGTGGGAAAGAAGTTTGCACTTCTGATATGAGTGAATATTAGTATTTCTTTTGGGATGACTTCTAAAAGAACAAATTCGGCAATGGTAGTTTTTGCAAAGCAACCGTAGTATCAGATACCACTGTAACTGCACAAACGACAAATTGCAAACCCAGTAACCGTGGTAGCAGATACCATGGTATCTGCAAAAACGCAGCTAATGTTTGTTAGCAATGTTGGTAATATTGTGCATAACACGTACTGTGCTCACGCAGTGGCGAGATATTGCGAGAGTTCAAGCGTGGGAGCTCATATTTTTTTCTTTCGAGGAATATGAACTGGGATGCGGCAACTGCATGCCTGTGCTGGGAAATAGGAACTATATGTTCTTCAGTAATACTAGCAGCATACAGCTGAAAATAAATATTCCTTCAACCCAAGCTGACTGCGAATCATATTTGACAGTGCAAAAACGGATACGTCAGCTAAATTTTATTCGAGCTATATTTCGGCCCTTCTTGGCAAGGGTCCTCTTCAGGCTCAAAACCGCTCAAGTTGGAAAAACGAAACTTGTGATAACCATTATTACAAGTTTCGTTTTTCCAACTTGAGCGGTTTTGAGCCTGAAGAGGACCCTTGCCAAGAAGGGCCGAAATATAGCTCGAATAAAATTTAGCTGACGTATCCGTTTTTGCACTGTCAAATACAGCTGAAAAATTTAGGCAAGGTGGATGGTGTCCCATTTTTTTAGTCACTAAACTTGCAACAAGTGAACAACGGGAGCTCTGACAAAGTGAAAAGTCGAAACACCCCATAATGACCAACTTAGTCGAAAAGTATGTCTGCAGTATCATGCAGTTTCAAATAGACGGTCTTTTTGGCTTCGCGGCAATTTTACCGTAAGCTTGAGAGCTGAACTCCGTAAGAAATTCATTACATTCAAAAGTTCTATCGGTTTATACAAGTAGCTTTGCGTACAGTTAGATCTTACGCAAAAGTACACCACGATCCTCTTCCAAAGTTCACCGGTAACTTACTAAGTCCGAAAGTACGTTCATTCGCGCATGTGTCACGCCTGTGTTGTAAACAACTTGATTTATAGGTAATGAAACCAAGCCTCAAATTTTACTTTAGCTTTATGAATAAAACAATGTGGAAACCAAATTCAGCATGCGTGACAAATTGATGTAGATTTTGCCTGACATAATCGATTTAATCAATCCAAGCTTCATTTGCAAAGGAAACTGTTCGGAGGAATTCTGTCTCTGTTCATTAAGTTATGCAAATTAAGGAAGAGATATTCGCATGCTTCCCAACGGAAAGGTATCAATTAACATTTCAGATTTAGTGGTATTGGGCACAAATGAAATGGTACAAAAAAGTACAAATTAAACGTTTCCGCAGGTATCATAAACTAGAGGGATTACGAACTTGATTGTAAGCGACCAAAATTTTAAATTCTCGATTCTTCAGGACTATCCTCCCTGAGCATACTTCACATTCTCGAGGGCCAAGCCAGCACGAGAAGCAAGGATGACCAGATAAAATCAAGAAAAGCACCAGAGCTATTGATTGTTCAAGGAGGATAGCGTTTGAATTCTTCCGTTTTTTTTGTTTTTTTTTTTAGCCAATTCCACAAGTGAACAATTATAAGTTTGTAAACCACACTAGCCTGACATATCACAAGAAATCAGAAGAAAAACATATGAAAATGATCAGTTTTTTAAAGCCAACCAGAATACTCATAAAACGAGGCAAATATTTCGGGAGGACAACCGCCTAGTGATAAGTTTAGGTTTTTTTTAATTCTTTCAGTTTTGTATTCAATTTTCGGTTGTTTGTTGGTTCTCCGCTTTGTTTCGATGTTGTTCGCTGATGGTCTTCATCCACTTGTTGGCCCCTTTCCTCGAAATTTACCGTCGGCGCTGAAGAAGGGTGGTGGTTGTCCTCCCGAAATATTCGCTTCGTTTTTCAGTATTTCCGTTGACTTTAAAAAAACAAACATTTTTGAATGTTTTTCTTCTGATTTCTTGTGGCTTGTTGCAACGTTAGCCTAAAATCAATGTTAGTCGATTTCAATGCCAGGCGATAGCCCAGTGCCGTTAAAGCTGCAATCTAAACTATAAATTTATTGGCCGTTTTCTATATTTCTGGAACTTCAATTGCCTGCGGAAAGATATGAACGAATCTCCCTTGGCCGCCTTAAATGGACCGGGCACTTCCGATTTGTAGCAAAGGAGCCCGATAGGCTTTATAAGAAAAGGAAATCTAAGCTTCATTTGTAGAGGGAATTTATGTGAAAAACTCCTTTTCCTTCTAGCCATGGTGCTCAACCCCAACCCACCACCTCTACAAACACAAGTAAATGTGGACCTGTTATGACCATTATATCATCGAGTGGTGCGATTCGGAAGGACGTATATACGCAAAGTTAGATAGAACCTAATCTATACAAGACAAAAAGAAAAACAATGCAGATAAACAAAAAAACTATGACAATATCTTTTTCTTTCAATAACTTGTGTTGAGGTTTTGTCTCGTTTCTGCCAAACAATCAGCCATATTTTCAAGGAGAAAAGGTGTATCACAAATCGGGTACAGCAGGGCTGCCACAAGTTTGGAGGCTTGGAAATAGGGACTTAGGGACTTTTACAAGCCGAAAAAGGGACCTAAGGTCACTGCTACTAAACCTGGAATACACAGTGTTAGGATCCTATTTGCACTTTAGTTGCTAGGATCAGAGGACTTATGGTTCAAAGTTTTGATGCCTCTTTAACGAAATAGGCTATGGCTCTTAGATTTGGGCCGACGAGGAGAAAAGAGGGAACTCTAGGGTTTCCACTCAGTTTCAATAGCTTCTTTTGTGACTAAACCAGTGAAGACAATAAGTCACTAGCCTGAATTCGAGGCGAGTGAGCGATGTTTGATGTTTGGATTTTTCACCAGAATTATTCATCTGACGAATGTGGGGGGAGCCCAAGGGGGAACCGGAAATCTTTTGACACGCTTAGAAAGGAGTGATCAGGATTAAACTTGGTGGGAAGCATAAGCAAAAGCCCTAATTACATCATTGAAAGAACTGGACCGGATTTGGGCACTGAGGGGGGGAGGTCCGGAATTCCGGTGATCCAGAGTTAGTATTGGCTAGGACGACGAAATTTCGCAGGTATATTGGTGATCCGACCAGATTAACTTGGAAATAGTCAGTTCCCCGATACGACCATCGTGGGGGAAATGGACAGAGAATGGGAAATTCTGAATCCTGAGTTATGTATAACTTTCGAACGGGTGATCGGATCTTAAACTCGATATTTGGAAAGACCTCATGTCTCAGATATCCCGGAGAATACAAGCAAAATGACAGGTCTCGACAACAAGTTCACAGCTTCGAGCCATAATATTAGCTTCGAACTTTATCTGCACTGTAAGTGTTTAAAGCGTAAAAAAAGCGACACAGCATTTCTTTAAGAGAAAATACACCTGTTAATGATCTTAAAAATTGTGCAGCTTCATAGCAGAGATGTGGTCGGGTCAACGCTTGGATTGGTCAGGTCCTCCCTCACTAGAATTCAAGGTTAGCTACCAGTGCACTTATCGGTAGCATAATACTTCAGATTGTATAGAAACAGTTAAAAAATTAAGGCTGGATATCTCTGTCTGTGATGGTAAATTTGAATGTGCGTTGTATTTCTTGAGATTGCAATCAGCCTTATTGGAGCAAATTAAAGTGACTCTGACTCTTCTTCAAAATAGGAGAAATGTAAGAATTTTGGTCAGAAAAACTTTAAAGGGACCTGAGGACTGATTTAGGGACCAAAAGGGACCTAAGACTGATTTAGGGACTTGCAGGGACTTTAGGGACTTTGTGGCAGCCCTGGTACAGTGTATGCTGCCTTTACCACTGAACACTTCAGGAGCGGGCAAGGTTGATGGACTCGTTTTTGGGTTGATTTGTTTTATTTTAGCTAAGAGTAATATTGGTCGGTATTAGGATTTTTCAGAAGTAAAACGTTCACAATAATCATTCCTATCGACTAGTAATTCTCTTCGCGATCACTTATGGGGAGTATCAGTTCAGTTCAGGTCAATTTTATTAAATTAAAAATAAATGAACAAAATAGCAAAACACTCAAAAAAACTCACCGGAATTCTCGAATAGCCGTTTAACCAGATGTAAGGATCTTCCGGATCCTCAACAGCTGACACCTCCTTCTTCAACTTTGGACTCATGAACTCCACATCCGCCATAACCCTCGGTTTAGACGTAGACGGATTGAAGGGCTGGTCACTCTGCATCTGCGTGACAAAACGCTCTTTTTTTCTCTTCTTTTTTTTCCCCTCGTGATGAGTACTATGCGCCGCTCTTTTTATTCTGTAATTGCCGATCTCTGTCCGACTTTCCGATACCTCTCTGTACAAACCATCTTCTAGCGTTTGTACTTTTTCCACTAACGTATTCACACTATCTAAGGCACTATGGAACCAATAAAATATCGCACCTTGGAGCAGAAAAGAACCATATATCAGTACGTATAAGTACATATGAGGGTAGCGCTTGATAATACGAGTTGGTTCACTCTTTTCGGCCATGTCAGACCAAAACCTCAACACCACTCTGAAGAGCCGGGAGATTACTGAAGAGATTGGCAGTTTTTCTCCAAGTTACTAAAGTGCGAAGCCATGCGCTTTGCCTCAAAAGGAAGGTGTGAGCGCAGTGTGCTTCTCCAGGATGCGATCGGAATCTGGACAAGTACAACACAAATTGTGTTCTAGAAAATATCTCAGCAAAAGCAGCGAGCAGAACAAGGATGTCGAATCACTATGTGGCGGTATGTGATGAATATCACTCAAAATCAAGCTGTTTAAGCTTAAAGGACCTGTCTTACCTATAACACTAGTACAACCTACTTCCATAATCACTCCATATATTTCTAAGCCCAGAGACCCCAATTTCGTACGGTACATTCTAACCCTCTAACAAAACCACGCTTATTTTCTCACTTGCCGTATTTCGCTGCCTTCGATTTGTATCGCGCTGTCGACGGTTGCCTGCGAGAGGTTTTTCCATCAGAAAAACCGGTTATGTAAATTGTTTCCCTGTTTTGGCTACAAGTCAACGGGTCTCGGGAAAGGCTTAAAACAGCAAAAACCGTGGGTTATTCGTTGAAAGCACAGCACAGTTTTAAAGTACTCAAATATTTTAAAATACTGTAAGTTGAAGAGTAAATAGTGCGACGGGTCCTTTAAAGAAACACGAAAGTTCGGGAAGGAAATTTGTTACAGGGGGGATAAGGGACTTCGAGGTTCGTTCTTTGAGTAGTTCTAGAAAATGTCAGCGACAGCAGCAAGCACAACAAGGAGGACGAATAATGATGGTGATGAATATCACTATGTGGTGGTATATGTGATGTATATCACTCCAAGATGAAGCGGTTAAAAGCTTAAAGAAACACGGCAGTTCTTCTAACGTTGAGGAAGAAAATCTGTTACAGGGGGGAATAAGGGACTTCGAGGTTCGTTCTTTAGGTAGTTCTAGAAAATATGTCAGCAAAAGCAGCAAGCACAACAAGGAGGACGAATAATGATGGTGATGAATATCTTACTCAAAGATCAAGCGGTTAAAAGCTTAAAGGACCCCTCGCACTATTTACTCTTCAACTTACAGTATTTTAAAAGATTTGAATACTTTAAAACTGTGCTGTGCTTTCAACGAATAACCCACGGTTTTTGCTGTTTTAAGCCTTTTCCGAGACCCGTTGACTCGTAGCGAAAACAGGGAAACAATTTACATAACCGGTTTTTCTGATGGAAAAACTTCTCGGAGGCAACCGTCGACAGCGCGATACATATCGAAGGCAGCAAAACACGGCAAGTGGGAAAATAAGCGTGGTTTTGTTAGAGGGTTAGAATGTACCGCACGCAATTGGGGTCTCTGGGTTTGGAAATATATGGAGTGATTACGGAAGTAGGTTGCACTAGTGTTATAGGTAAGACAGGTCCTTTAAAGAAACACGGCAAAGGAAGAAAACAGTGTTTAGAATAAAAAGGTTCTGATACGGGGGGGGGGGAGGGACTTCAAGGTTCTTTGGGTAGCCATCTCGACCCAGTCATCACTGTCGGGAACTCTCCAGGAGAAAACAGGGTAGTTCAGACTAGTGTTGGGAAATACTTAAGTACAAAGTACTTAAGTAATTACTTAAGTACAAAATCATAGTAATTGTACTCTACTTAAGTACACAAATTTCCGAAGGACTTAATAAACAAGACCAAAGGTTCCGATGGGATCCCAAAAATTCAATATTTGATCCAGACAATTAGGTTTTGTCTTCACCAAATCCAGTCTTCGCCAGGCCAAACAGCTAATCGTTAAGAAATCCAAGCTCAGATATGGATTCAGCATGTGCGTTTACCTCTATAAGCCGATCGAAACGATCCTAGCTTACTTCTGTGAATTTTGCGGTTCTGGCGAAATTCAAGAACTACTTGTCCGGCGACAAACTAAAGCTCAAAAACAGATTCACCGTATCTCCTTACCCCTATATCCAACATTAACTTGAAATAAAAATTTAACTTTTAACAAATTTTCCGGTTTTGGCCGGATTCCGGGCGAACTACTTGCCCGGCGATAAAACGGTTTTCGTATTCTTGTTCAGCATGCCCTCTTACCCCTACATCAAACATCTAATCAACTTCAGATAAAAATTTAACTTCTAACAAACTTTCCGGTTTAGGCCGGATTCCGGACGAACTACTTGTCCGGCGAGAAAACGGTTTTCATATTCTTGTTCAGCATGCCTTCTTACCCCTATATCGAACATCTAATCAACTTCAAATAAGACTTCTACTTCTAACAAACTTTCCGGTTTTGGCCGGATTCCGGACGAACTACTTGTCCGGCGAGAAAATTGTTTTCATATTCGTGTTCAGCGTGTCTTCTTACCCCATAATCGACAATCACATTAGCTGTTTAAAAAAAAATTGCTTGCCCCTGAATTTAACCCCCCCTCCCCCACCCCTAAATGTAAAGCTACAGGGCCCATCTACGAACTCGAACTTACTCTTGACCCAAAGAATCCCCACACCAAGTTTCATCAAAATATCTCACTGCCTTCGAGAGTTATCGTGCTTACAGGCAGACGGACGGACGGACAGACGGACAACTTTTGCGATGTCATAGGTATCCCTCCACTTACGTTTTGGGATCACAACAAGAGCTGTAAGCTCATATGGCACTTGCATGGGTTGAGATGTAGTGTTTGATCAAAAGTACTTTTACTTTTACGGTTCAGATGCGCAATTTAAGGGAGCTAGAGAAAACGTATTTTGTTTTAGAACTTGGCTGTAATGATACGTACTTTATAGGCACTAGAAATTCATCTGTAAGAAAAACTATTGAGACAAAACGATCACAGGCCCTTAGGGATCATTGATATATACCGTTTGGTAAAAAAAAAAAATTTCACTTTTCGGTTAAAATGTGCACTTTAAGGGTGATAAAATAAATTTTCAAGCAAAACCCTTGTGGCACAAATGATCATGGGTTGAGATGTATCGTTTGATAGAAAAAAGTAGTTTTCGACCTTGCGGTTCAGATTCGCACTTTAAGGGAGCTAGAACTTCATTTGTAAGCAAAACCCTTGAGGCAAAAATGATAATGGGCTCATGGGGATCATGAAAATGTATAATTTGCTTAAAAGTATTTTTCTAAATTTACGGTCAAGATTGGTACTTTAAGGAATGTCGGATTTGGAAAGTGGCGATTTCTGAGCCAATCTTGTCGAATCTCTAATATTCCAGCCCAGTTCCATCGTCCTAGCACATCTGGAAGTACCTTAAATCGCGATCACCGGAATTCCGGACCCCCCCCCCCCTCAAACTCCCCCACAGTCGCCGGAGCAAATCCGGTTCTGTAAGTGATTTATCCAGAGCATCTCTTTATTATTCCCACAAAGTTCCATCCGTATCTCCCCAGTCTGAGCCGGTCACGTATCCCCCCCCCCATTGTTGTCGAATCCGGTCCCGACATCACAGAGATCACCAGAGACATGTCCTTGATCAATAATCAAATTCCAGATCCAGAGCATCTCTTTATTTTTCCCACAAAGTTCCATCCCGATCTCCCCAGTCTGAGCCGGTCACGTATTCCCCCCCCCCCCCCAGTTGTTGTCGAATCCGGTCCGGACATGACGAAGATCACCAGAGACATGGCCTCTGATCAATTATCAAATTTCACTCAAATCCGATCAACCGTTCCAAAGTTACGCATGACTCAATATTCCGGATTCCCCCTCCCGCTACTCCCCCACGACTATCGGATCATGTAAATTTTTATTTATAAGTCATTTTGATCGGGTCCCTGATTCACCTCCCAAGTTTCGTCGTGAAAATCCCCAAAACCGCCATTACCGGAATTCCGGGAAACTCCCCTCCACCCCCCCCAGTGTCCGGATCCAGTCCAAATGTATAAACGATTTATCTGGAGCAGACGCTTGTTCTTCCCAGCAAGTTTCACTCCGATCCCTCCATTCTAACCGTTTCTCGAGATTTCCGGTCTCCCCCCCCAACTCCCCCATGGCGGTCGAATCCGGTCCGGACTTTAAATGGGACATCAGAGGTATGCCATTTACTCAGTTATTAAGTTTCATTCCAATCCGATCACCCGTTCGAAAGTTACAAACTACTCCAGTTTTCCGGATTCCCCAGCCCTCCACTCCCCCCCAGGTGGTCGGATTGGGAAACTGATTATTTCCAGGTTATTCGGATCGGGTCCCTGATGCTCCTGCCAAGTTTCATCGTCCTAGCACATCTGGAAATACCCCAACTCGAAAAAGTTTGACAAAAACTACTTAATTTTCCGGATTCCCCGGCCAACCACTCCCCCCCAGATGGTCGGATAGTGAAACTGATTATTTCCAGGTCAGTTATATCGTGTCCCTGATATGCCTGCCAAATTTCATCGTCCTAGCACATCTGGAAGTACCCCAACTTGAAAAAGTGTGACAAAAACTACTTAATTTTCAGGATTCCCCGGCCCACCACTCCCCCCCAGATGGTCGGATCGTGAAACTGATTATTTCCAGGTTAGTTATATCAGGTCCCTGATATGCCTGCCAAGTTTCATCGTCCTAGCACATCTGGAAGTACCCTAACTCGAAAACAGTGGACCGCCCGACCGACCGACCGACCGACCGACCGACAGACCGACCGACCGACCGACCGAAAAGCGATCGGTATATGGCACTTGAGCGGAGCTGCAAGTGCCATAAAAACAGAAGTAGGCTACTTGACGTTACAAGTACTCAAGTACTTTCATGAGAGTGAAACATTCCATTAGTACGACGTTCAACAGTATGTTAATCGTCTTTGCTGAATCCGAACGGACATCAGAGATCCAGTAATTCTTTCTGCACTAATATAGCAGACGCGGTCAACTGGACAGATTATTAGTCCCCGTATTCGCTTGATTTCGGCGAATCCAAAACTGATAGCACCAGAGAAAGACCCAATACGAGGCCTGCTGAATTTCTGGTCTTCATCTGACTACTGACCAAGCACAGTAAACCAAAAAGATTGACTCAGAATCTCAGATTATCTACATTCGAAACCACTTGATCAAGGAATTATAAGCACTACTGATCAGTGTTTTTTTGCCAGATTTCGTACTGTGGTTTTCAACATGTCATTCACCCGTAAATTAAATCTTGGCTTGAAACCCCCTCCCCCACCCCTAAATAGTAGGCTCTGCGAATGACAAGTTCGTTTGACCCTCTCCACCCTTAAATAACTCGGCACCCGCGAACGACCTGTAATTTGAGGAGAATGACCCTAATCCTAAGTTTGAACAAGATAGCTTACCTAACCCTTTTCAGAGGTATAACAGACAGACAGATGGGCAGGCACACTATAACTAAGTCATGGATTCCTGTTACTACTTCTGGGATCCTAAAAACTTGATTTTATGTTTGCCCTCACATAGGATAGTAACGTCAGTCGTTTTTCGTCGTTGATGTTTTGATCAAACATTTTTCTTTCAAACATACTAGAAACCTGCCTAAGTACTTGAGTACTAAAGTACTGAAGTACTTTTCAAAAAGTACTTATTACTCAGGTAGATTATTTGAGAAGTACTTAATACTTATACGTGAGTAAAAATTCATGTAGTACTTGGTACTTGTACTCAAGTAAAAATTAGACCCACGCTTACCTAACCCTTTTTCAAAGGTATAACAGACTGACAGACGGGCAGGTAAACTATAACGAAGTCATGGATTCCCGTTACTACTTCTGGGATCCTAAAAACTTGATTTTATGTTTGCCCTCACATAGGATAGTAAAGTCAGTCGTTTTTTGTTGTTGATGTTTTGATCAAGCATTTTTCTTTTACAAAAAACCTGCCTAAGTGCTTGAGTACTAAAGTTCTGAAGTACTTTTCACAAAGTACTTATTACTCAGGTAGATTTTTAGAGAAGTATACTTATACTTGACTACTTATATATACTTGAGTAAAAATGTCCTATATTACTTGGTACTTGTACTCAAGTAAAAACTAGACCCACATTGCCTGGGCAACGTGAAGTGTAACTCGCAGACCCATGTCAGTGCAGACTAGGAGGCCGGGAGTGAATATTATTAACTCACGGAACACAAGTCAATGTTATTTTTGGCACTAACCGAACCCTGGCCCACAGGACTTGGGTTCCGTGAGACTGAACGTTCTAGTTGTAATAAATGTTACAAAGAAAACAAAAAAAAAAACAGTTCCACAAAAAATAATTTTTGAAATAGAATCGAAAACAAGGCGCAACTTTTTTTGACGAGCAGAACCCTAAGGTACTTGAAGCCCTGAGACTGAACGTCCTAGTTCTAATTTTCTAGTTTTACGAAAACAATAAAACCTGTTCCAATTCTTCCAAACAAAATGCAATGGAATCAAACCAAAGCACAAATATTTTTGCAAACAGAGCCCTAAGATACCCGATGTCTTGAGGCTGAACGTTCTAGTTCTAATTTTCAGTTTTACGAAAAAAATATAACCTGTTACAAACAAAATGCAATGAAATCGAACCAAAGCACAACTATTAATTCCGAACAGAGCTCTAAGATACCTGAAGCCATGAGATTTAATGTTCTGGTTGAAATTTTTTAGTTTTTACGAAAAAATTCAAACCTGTTCCATACAAAATGCAATGGAATCGAACCAAAATGCAACTATTTTTGCCGAACAGTGCCCTAATATACTTAGTTCTAGTTCCAATTTCAAACTATATAATTAGAAAAATAAGACCCGATCTAGTTCTAGTTCTAATTTTCTAATTTTTACGCAAAAATTAAAACCTGTTCAACAACAAAAAATGCTTTTTGAAATGGAACCGAACCATAGCGCAACTATTTTCGCCCAACAGTGTCCTAAGGTACCTGAGTTCTAGTTCTAATTTCAAATTATTCAATTAGAAAACTATTCCAAACAAATAAGCCTTAACTGAACGCTCTAGTTCTAATTTTCTAGTTTTAACGCAAAATTTAAAACCTGTTCAACAAAAAAGAATGCTTTTTGCAATAGAATCAAACCATAGCGCAACTATTTTTACCGAAAGAGCCCTAAGATACTTGAAACTCTAAGACCGAACGTTATAGTTCTAATTTTCTAGTTTTACGACAAATGAAATCTGTTTCAAAGAAATGCAATGGAGTCGAACCAAAGCGCAACTATTTTTGCCGAACATAGCTCTAAGATACCTGAAGCCTTAAGATTGAACGTTCTAGTTGTAATAAGTTTTACGAAAAAATTAAAACCTGTTCCACAAAAAAAAATGCTTTTTGCAATGGAATCGAACCAAAACAAAATATTTTTGACAAACAGAACCCAAGGTACTTGAAGCTCTAACACTGAACGTCCTAGTTCTAATTTTCTAGTTTTACGAAAAAAAAATAAAACCTGTTCTAAACAAAATGCAATGGAATCAAACCAAAGCACACATATTTTTGCCGAACAGAGCCCTAAGATACCCGATTCCTCAAGACTAAACGTTCTAGTTCCAATTTTCTAATTTCCACGAAAAAATATAACCTGTTCCAAAAAAATGCAATGGAATCGAACCAAAGCACAACTATTCCTTTCCGAATACAGCTCTAAGATACTTGAAGCCTTAAGACTGAACTTTCCAGTTCTAATTTTCTAGTTTAAAGAAAAAAAAATAAAACCTGTTCCAAACAAAATGCAACGGAATCGAACCAAATCGCAACTATTTTTGCCGAACCCAGCCCTAAGATACCTGAAGGCTTAACTGAACCTCCTAGTTAGTTTTCTAGTTTTTACGAAAAAAACAAAACATGTTCCAAACAAAATGCAATGGAATCGAACCAAAGCGTTACTATTTTTGCCGAACAGAGCCCTAAGATACCTGAAGCCTTAATTGAACGTTCTTGTTCTAATTTTCTAGTTTTCAAGAAAAAACTAAAACCTTTTCCAAACAAAATGCAGAGGAATCGAACCAAAGCGCAACCATTTTTGACAAACAGCCCCAAGATACCTGAAGAACTAAGATTTCCACAGAAAATGCAATGGAAAGCGCAACTATCTTTGCCGAGCAGAGCCCTAAGATACCCGAAGCCTTAACATTGAAAGTTAAAGTTCTAATTTTCTAGTTTTTACGATAAAAAATAAAGCTTGTTCCAGACAAAAAGCAATGGACTCGAACCAAAGCGCAACTATTTTCGCCGAACATAGCCCTATAATACCTGAAGCCTTAAGATCAAACGTTCTAGTTCTAACTTTCTAGTTTTTACGAAAAAAAAATAAAACCTATTCCAGACAAAAAGCAATGGAATCGAGCCAAAGCGCAACTATCTTTACCGAGCAGAGCCCTAAGATACCTGAAGCCTTAAATTGATCCTGCTAGTTCTAATTTTCTAGTTTATAAGAAAAAAAAACCTGTTGCAAACAAAATGCAATGGAATCGAACCAAAGCGCAACTATTTTCGCCGAACAGAGCCCTAAGATACCTGAAGAACCTGAAGCATTAAGATCCAACGTTCTAGTTCTAACTTTCTAGTTTTGACGAAAAAACTTGAACCTGTTCCAAACAAAATGCAATGGAATCGAACCAAGCGCAACTATCTTTACCGAGCAGAGCCCTAAGATACCTGAAGCCTTAAATACATCCTGCTAGTTCTAATTTTCTAGTTTATAGGAAAAAAAAAATAAAACCTGTTCCAAACAAAATACAATGGAATCGAACAAAAGCGAAACTATTTATGCCGAATATAGCCCTATGATACCTGAAGCCTTAAGATCCAACGTTCTAGTTTTTACGCAAAAATATAACCTGTTCCAAACAAAAAGCAATGGAATCGAACCAAAGCGCAACTATCTTTACCGAGCAGAGCCCTAAGATACCTGTAGCCTTAAATAGATCCTGCTATATAGTTCTAATTTTCTAGTATATAAGAAAAAAAAAACCTGTTCCAAACAAAATGCAATGGAATCGAACCAAAGCGAAACTATTTATGCCGAACATAGCCCTAAGATACCTGAAGCCTTAAGATTTAACGTTTTAGTTCTAACTTTCTAGTTTTTGCGCAAAAATAACAAGACCAAAGGTTTCGATGGGATCCCAAAAATCTACTATATGATGTTGATAGATCAATAATCTTTACTTGTAATATTTAGAAACAGATCGAAGTTTAAAGTTTCAAGCCCCTCGCGAAGCCCTTCTACACCGTTAAAAGTTTTACGATATTTCCCTAGAAAATGTCGCTATCACAACACTTTCAAGAAAAATGTCGCTATGCAGACACTTTTTACGGAAAAGAGCGAGATTTTCAACAGATTTTCTTGGAAGTGTTGCGATAGCGCCGTTTTCTAGGGAAATGTCGTAAAACTTTTAACAGTGTAGCAACCGATTCTTACTTACAAGTCCATCTCCCCGTGATAAACATGGCCCAGTATCGTTCTTACAATGAAGTACACTGGCAAAAAATAAAAGGTATACCAACTAGCAAAAGTTGGCAACCCCTCATCACCAAAGATTCTAGCAATCGATTCTTACTTACGACTCCATGTCCTCGTGATAGAAGTAGTACCAAATTCTTCGTACCACATAAAGCACAGAAAACAAATTGTCGGTACACCAAGTAGACGAAACTGCTAACCCCTCACTGCCGAAGATGATTATGGTCTAACAGCCTATTATCAGACCATGAGACTATTAGAAGTCCCCCACTTGTCTCACAATTGAGATCGGCCTATTTTTGGTTTCAGTGTGTACCCTACTACTGAAGTTGTCAACCCCTCTAAACTTTCCAACTGTTATATAGCCCGCAACCACCTACTCTTTTCCATTATACCAACCCCTTCGACCCTGATCGCACTAGCTCTCTCTCTCTTACGTAAGCTCTGCGCAGAGCTAGGCTATACAAATCCCGCGCAGAGCTTTACTGAGAAAAGGGGTAGCGGGGGTCACAAATTTTGTGTCCGGTTTTCGCCGGATTCCGGGTGAACTACTTGTCCGGTGAGAAAATAACTTTCATATTCGGATTCAGCATGTCTCCTTACCCCTAAATCAACTATCTCAATAGATTTAAAAAAATATTTTTTTTTTACCTATTAATTAGAAACCCCTCCCCCACCCTCAAATATAGGGCTACAGAGCCCATCTTCGAACTTGACCTGTACTTTGACCCAAACAATCCTCCCGCCAAGTTTCATCAAAATATCTCAATCCCTTCGAGAGTTATCGTGCTTACAGACAGACGGACAGACGGACATTTTTGCGATGTCATAGGTATCCGTCACTAACGTTTTGGGATCCCAAAAACCGGTTCCAAACAAAAAACAATGGAATCGAACCAAACAAAGCGCAACTATCTTTACCGAGCAGAGCCCTAAGATACCTGAAGCCTTAAATTGATCCTGCTAAGTCTAATTTTCTAGTTTACAAGAAATAAAAATAAAACCTGTTCCAAACTAAATGCAATGAAATCGATCCAGAGCGCAACTATTTATGCCGAACATAGCCCTATGATACCTGAAGAACCTGAAGCCTTAAGATCCAACGTTCTAGTTCTAACTTTCTAGTTTTGACGAAAAAAAATATCACCTTTTCCAAACAAAATGCAATGGAATCGAACCAGAGCGCAACTATTTATGCCGAATACAGTCCTATGATACCTGAAGCCTTAAGATCCAACGTTCTAGTTCTAATTTTCTAGTTTGTAAATAAAACCTATTCCAAGCAAAAAGAAATGGAATCGAACCAAAGCGCAAATATCTTTACCGAGCACAGCCCTAAGATACCTAAAGCGTTAAATTGATCCTGCTAGTTCTAATTTTCTAGTTTACAAGAAAAAATAAATAAAACCTGTTCTAGACAAAATGCGATGGAATCGAACCAAAGCGAAACTATTTATGCCGATCTTTGATACATGAAGCGAAACTATTTATGCCGAACATAGCCCTATGATACCTGAAGAACCTGAAGTCTTAAGATCCAACGTTCTAGTTCTAACTTCCTAGTTTTGACCATCAAAAATAAAACCTTTTCCAAACATAATGCAATGGAATCGAACCAACGTTCTACCTAAAGCCTTAAGATCCTGCTAGTTCTAATTTTCTAGTTTATAAGAAAAAAAAATAAAACCTGTTCCAAACAAAATACAATGGAATCGAACAAAAGCGAAACTATTTATGCCGAACATAGCCCTATGATACCTGAAGCCTTAAGATCCAACGTTCTAGTTCTAACTTTCTAGTTCTTACGCAAAAATAAAACCTGTTCCAAACAAAAAGCAATGGCATCGAACCAAAGCGCAACTATTTATGCCGAACATAGCCCTATGATACCTGAGTTTTAGTTCTAATTTTCTAGTTTTTCCGCAAAAATAAAAACCGGTTCCAAACAAAAAACAATGGAATCGAACCAAACAAAGCGCAACTATCTTTACCGAGCAGAGCCCTAAGATACCTGAAGCCTTAAATTGATCCTGCTAAGTCTAATTTTCTAGTTTACAAGAAATAAAAATAAAACCTGTTCCAAACTAAATGCAATGGAATCGAACCAGAGCGCAACTATTTATGCCGAATACAGTCCTATGATACCTGAAACCTTAAGATCCAACGTTCTAGTTCTAATTTTCTAGTTTGTAAATAAAACCTATTCCAAACAAAATGCAATGGAATCGAACCAAAGCGCAACTATTTTCGCCGAACAGAGCCCTAAGATACCTGAAGAACCTGAAGCCTTAAGATCCAACGTTCTAGTTCTAACTTTCTAGTTTTGACGAAAAAACTTGAGCCTGTTCCAAACAAAATGCAATGGAATCGAACCAAGCGCAACTATCTTTACCGAGCAGAGCCCTAAGATAACTGAAGCCTTAAATACATCCTGCTAGTTCTAATTTTCTAGTTTATAGGAAAAAAAAATAAAACCTGTTCCAAACAAAATACAATGGAATCGAACAAAAGCGAAACTATTTATGCCGAATATAGCCCTATGATACCTGAAGCCTTAAGATCCAACGTTCTAGTTCTAACTTTCTAGTTTTTACGCAAAAATATAACCTGTTCCAAACAAAAAGCAATGGAATCGAACCAAAGCGCAACTATCTTTACCGAGCAGAGCCCTAAGATACCTGTAGCCTTAAATAGATCCTGCTACACTGTAAAAAAAAAAATTGCAGTATCTGCTACTCGGATTAATCTCATCTTTATTGAGATAAGATTATCCCTATTTCGGATTAAATTTATCCCAATAGAGATAAGATTAATCCCAGTAGCAAATACTGCATCCTTATTCGGAGAGACTTTTTACAGTGTAGTTCTAATTTTCTAGTTTATAAGAAAAAAAAAACTTGTTCCAAACAAAATGCAATGGAATCGAACCAAAGCGAAACTATTTATGCCGAACATAGCCCTAAGATACCTGAAGCCTTAAGATCCAACGTTTTAGTTCTAACTTTCTAGTTTTTGCGCAAAAATAAAAACCGGTTCCAAACAAAAAACAATGGAATCGAACCAAACAAAGCGCAACTATCTTTACCGAGCAGAGCCCTAAGATACCTGAAGCCTTAAATTGATCCTGCTAAGTCTAATTTTCTAGTTTATAAGAAATAAAAATAAAACCTGTTCCAAACTAAATGCAATGAAATCCATCCAGAGCGCAACTATTTATGCCGAACATAGCCCTATGATACCTGAAGCACCTGAAGCCTTAAGATCCAACGTTCTAGTTCTAACTATCTAGTTTTGACGAACAAAAATATCACCTTTTCCAAACAAAATGCAATGGAATCGAACCAGAGCGCAACTATTTATGCCGAATACAGTCCTATGATACCTGAAGCCTTAAGAAGACAAAATGCGATGGAATCGAACCAAAGCGAAACTATTCATGCCGGACTTAATACATGAAGCGAAACTATTTATGCCGAACATAGCCCTTTGATACCTGAAGAACCTGAAGCCTTAAGATCCAACGTTCTAGTTCTAACTTCCTAGTTTTGACGATCAAAAATAAAACCTTTTCCAAACATAATGCAATGGAATCGAACCAACGTTCTACCTAAAGCCTTAAGATCCTGCTAGTTCTAATTTTCTAGTTTATAAGAAAAAAAAATAAAACCTGTTCCAAACAAAATACAATGGAATCGAACAAAAGCGAAACTATTTATGCCGAACATAGCCCTATGATACCTGAAGCCTTTAGATCCAACGTTCTAGTTCTAACTTTCTAGTTCTTACGCAAAAATAAAACCTGTTCCAAACAAAAAGCAATGGAATCGAACCAAAGCGCAACTATCTTTACCGAGCAGAGCCCTAAGATACCTGTAGCCTTAAATAGATCCTGCTAGTTCTAATTTTCTAGTTTATAAGAAAAAAAAACCTGTTCCAAACAAAATGCAATGGAATCGAACCAAAGCGCAACTATTTATGCCGAATATAGCCCTATGATACCTGAAGCCTTAAGATCCAACGTTTTAGTTCTAATTTTCTAGTTTTTCCGCAAAAATAAAAACCGGTTCCAAACAAAAAACAATGGAATCGAACCAAACAAAGCGCAACTATCTTTACCGAGCAGAGCCCTAAGATACCTGAAGCCTTAAATTGATCCTGCTAAGTCTAATTTTCTAGTTTATAAGAAATAAAAATAAAACCTGTTCCAAACTAAATGCAATGAAATCGATCCAGAGCGCAACTATTTATGCCGAACATAGCCCTATGATACCTGAAGAACCTGAAGCCTTAAGATCCAACGTTCTAGTTCTAACTTTCTAGTTTTGACGAACAAAAATATCACCTTTTCCAAACAAAATGCAATGGAATCGAACCAGAGCGCAACTATGTATGCCGAATACAGTCCTATGATACCTGAAGCCTTAAGATCCAACGTTCTAGTTCTAATTTTCTAGTTTGTAAATAAAACCTATTCCAAGCAAAAAGCAATGGAATCGAACCAAAGCGCAAATATCTTTACCGAGCACAGCCCTAAGATACCTAAAGCGTTAAATTGATCCTGCTAGTTCTAATTTTCAAGTTTACAAGAAAAAATAAATAAAACCTGTTCTAGACAAAATGCGATGGAATCGAACCAAAGCGAAATAAATAAAACCTATTGGGTCATTCCAGCGAAATAAAGCCAGGCAAAAAAATCGATTTCTCAGATTTTGAGAAAATTTCTCAGAATGATCCACCAGGGCCCAGGACCTTCTCCAAATGTTTTTTCGGCCAAAAAAAATTTTTTCGGGCTCTGACGAACTGACCCTATGATACCTGAAGAACCTGAAGCCTTAAGATCCAACGTTCTAGTTCTAACTTTCTAGTTTTGACGAACAAAAATATCACCTTTTCCAAACAAAATGCAATGGAATCGAACCAGAGCGCAACTATTTATGCCGAATACAGTCCTATGATACCTGAAGCCTTAAGATCCAACGTTCTAGTTCTAATTTTCTAGTTTGTAAATAAAACCTATTCCAAGCAAAAAGCAATGGAATCGAACCAAAGCGCAAATATCTTTACCGAGCACAGCCCTAAGATACCTAAAGCGTTAAATTGATCCTGCTAGTTCTAATTTTCTAGTTTACAAGAAAAAATAAATAAAACCTGTTCTAGACAAAATGCGATGGAATCGAACCAAAGCGAAATAAATAAAACCTATTGGGTCATTCCAGCGAAATAAAGCCAGGCAAAAAAATCGATTTCTCAGATTTTGACGAAAATTTCTCAGAATGATCCACCAGGGTCCAGGACCTTCTCCAAATGTTTTTTCGGCCAAAAAAAATTTTTTCGGGCTCTGACGAATTTTTTAAATTTTCGACCAAATATTCCATTGTTGATGGTCAAAAAAGTCAATATTTTTCAAAAATTCGACAAAAATCAGGGAAATTCAACACGACCTTGAAATTTTTTGAGCTTCTTACCTACCCTTAGGACTTCAAATCTCGAGATGTTCAAGTATGTAGGTACTTTTCTTTTCTTTTTACGGTAATTTTGGCAAGGTAAGGTACAAAAAGTGGGTCTTGGAAGATCCACTCCAGAAGAACCGGCCAGATCGCGAAAATTCTGAGATTCCCCATGGTAATAGAGTGAAGAACGAGCTACATTTCTGCATTAGCACTTTTGTGGCTATCGAGCCAGAAATGGTCTTAAATAGCGATGTTAGAAAACTGAAATTTTTGGGAAATTGCATTGTTTTTATGACGAAATAAATTAGTCTCACAACCTAAAAATAAAAACTGAGAAATGAATGCTGCTCTAACCCTGGTTTCAGTTTTCAGATCTTACTGTTAGACCACGTAACCTGCCTGGACCAATTCTTAGCTGTCCAAGGGCCCGAAATCTTCTCTTTGGCCTACTTTCAGAAACTCACTACAATGCATGCTTTTGCTCTTTTCACGTGTAAGTTTGCGCGAGGGTGGTAAATTACTCATATACTTGGTTATACGCAATTCTGAAACGCTAACCGAGTTCCGTTGTCAGTACATTTTTATTATCTATAGGCTGCAACTATTTAAGAAACTGAAATTTTGTATTTGCAACTATGTAGCCTACAAAAGAAATGTAGAACACGTTAATATTATGGCGAAGTTACAAGTTTTTGGGATCCCAAAACGTAAGTGGAGGGATACATATGACATAGCAAAAGTTGTCCGTCTGTCCGTCCGTCCGTCTGTGAGCACGATAACTCTTGAAGGGAATGAGATATTTTGATGAAACTTGATGTGAGGATTATTTGGGTCAAGAGTAAGGTCGAGTTCGTAGATGGGCCCTTTAGCCCTATATGTAGAGGTGGGGGAGGGGTCTCAAAATTAAGGGGCAAGCAAAATATTTTTTGAAAGCCATTGAGATTTAGGGTTGGAAGGAGACATGCTGAATCCGAATATAAAAGTTATTTTCTCACCGGACTAGTAGTTCACCCGGAATCCGGCAAAAATCGGACACAAAATTTGTCGACCAATTTTCGGCTACCCCTTTTCTTCACGCTAGTATAGCTCTGCCCGTGGATGAGCCGCAGAGAGCGTAATCTATGAATGTCGGACAGAGCTAGTGTGATCAAAGGTCGAAGGGTTGGTATATGGGAAAAGAGTAGGTGGTTGCGGGCTATATGACAGCTGGAAAGTTTAGAGGTGTTGACAACTTCAGTAGTAAGGTACACACTGAAACCAAAATAGGCCGATCCCAACTGTGAGACAAGTAGGGGACTTCTAATGGTCTCATGGTCTAATTATACGCTGTTAGACCATAATCATCTTCGGCAATGAGGGGTTAGCAGTTTTGTCTACTTGATGTACCTACAATTTGTTTCCTGTGCTTTATATGGTACGAGCAATTTGGTACCACGTCTATCACGAGGACATGGACTCGTAAGTAAGAATCGGTTGCTAGAATCTTTGGTGATGAGGGGTTGCCAACTTTTGCTAGTTGGTGTACCTTTTATTTTTTGCCAGTGTATTTCATGGTAAGAACGATACGGTATCGTGTCTATCACGGGGAGATGGACTTGTAAGTAAGAATTGGTTGCTAGAAGGGCTTCGCGAGGGGCTTGAAACTTTAAACTTCGATCTGTTTCTAAATTTACAAGTAAAAAGTATTGAATATATTGAAAAGTATTATATATTAGATTTTTGGGATCCCATCGACACCTTTGGTCTTGTTCTATCTTCAGACTATCAACATCGGTTATGTACACTACTCCGGCAGCATTCCGCCGAGCTGAAACTAGTACACGCAAAACATCTGAGGAGTGGCACCAGTTCTCAACCTCGTCTTCGGGTCGACTCATCTAAGGGGTTGACTGACTTCCGCAAAATGGTTGTGCAGGCTTCTTCTACATCTTCATCCGTGTCGACAACTTTGCCCAACTCCCAGTTATCGCAAATCTGGAAGCAGACATAGTCTCCGAGCTGGTAGTGGGTTCCTCCTTGTCCCAGATCCCAGACCTAAAGAAACGACCTTGCCCCGATTGTCCGACGACAACTGTTTAGCCATGATGCAACTGGAACCGATAGGAATGAATGAGCGGTGACTCCTTGACCCGTTTGCTGTTTTTACACTTCGGAATCGGGCCTCAACCATAACTTGACTCAGGCATAAAGCACAAGTTATGAGCTGACCTTGGAGGCTAGCTCTTCTTGCCAATCTCCTACAGGTACCCCTACCCCGTCGCATGTCGACTTACCGTGTGAAGTTGCGAAAAAGTGCCACTCCCCCATAGCAGGGAAATTCAACACGACCTTGAAATTTTTTGAGCTTCTTACCTACCTTTAGGACTTCAAATCTCGAGATGTATTTTGGGGAAGGTCCTGGACCCTGGTAGGTAGATCATTCGTCAAAATCTGAGAAGTCGATTTTTTTGCCTGGCATTCATTTCTCAATTTTTATTTATAGGTTGTGAGACTAATTCATTTTTCATAAAAACAATGCATTTTCCCAAGAATTTCCGTTTTTTAACATCGCTATTTAAGACCATTTCTGACTCGATAGCCACAAAAGTGCTAATGCAGAAATGTAGCTCGTTCTTCACTCTACTACCATGGGGAATCTCAGAATTTTCGCGATCTGGCCGGTTCTTCTGGAGTGGATCTACCAAGACCCACTTTTTTTACCTTACCTTGCCAAAATTACCGTAAAAAGGAAAGAAGAGTACCTACATACTTGAACATCTCGAGATTTGAAGTTCTAAAGGTAGGTAAGACGCTCAAAAAATTTCAAGGTCGTGCTGAATTTCCCTGATTTTTGTCGAATTTCTGAAAAATATTGACTTTTTCGACCATCAACAATGGAATGTTTGGTCGAAAATTTCAAAAAATCGTCAGAGTCCGAAAATTTTTTTTTTCGCCGAAAAATTTTTTGGGGAAGGTCCTGGACCCTGGTAGATCATTCTGAGAAATTTTCGTCAAAATCTGAGAAATCAATTTTTTTGCCTGGCTTTATTTCGCTGGAATGACCCTATTCCAAGCAAAAAGCAATGGAATCGAACCAAAGCGCAAATATCTTTACCGAGCACAGCCCTAAGATACCTAAAGCGTTAAATTGATCCTGCTAGTTCTAATTTTCTAGTTTACAAGAAAAAATAAATAAAACCTGTTCTAGACAAAATGCGATGGAATCGAACCAAAGCGAAACTATTCATGCCGAGCTTTGATACATGAAGCGAAACTATTTATGCCGAACATAGCCCTATGATACCTGAAGAACCTGAAGCCTTAAGATCCAACGTTCTAGTTCTGACTTTCTAGTTTTGACGAACAAAAATAAAACCTTTTCCAAACAAAATGCAATGGAATCGAACCAGAGCGCAACTATTTATGCCGAATACAGTCCTATGATACCTGAAGCCTTAAGATCCAACGTTCTAGTTCTAATTTTCTAGTTTGTAAATAAAACCTATTCCAAACAAAAAGCAATGGAATCGAACCAAAGCGCAAATATCTTTACCAAGCACAGCCCTAAGATGCCTAAAGCGTTAAATTGATCCTGCTAGTTCTAATTTTCTAGTTTATAAAAATAAATAAAACCTGTTCTAGACAAAATGCAATGGAATCGAACCAAAGCTAAACTATTCATGCCGAGCTTTGATAAATGAAGCGAAACTATTTATGCCGAACATAGCCCTATGATACCTGAAGAACCTGAAGCCTTAAGATCCAACGTTCTAGTTCTAACTTCCTAGTTTTGACGAACAAAAATAAAACCTTTTCCAAACAAAATGCAATAGAATCGAACCAGAGCGCAACTATTAATGCCGAACATAGCCCTATGATACCTGGAGCCTTAAGATCCAACGTTCTAGTTCTAACTTTCTAGTTTCGACGAAAAAAAATAAAACCTAATCCAAACAATATGCAATGGAATCGAACCAGAGCGCAACTACTTATCCGAACATAGCCCTATGATACCTGAAGCCTTGAGATCATACGTTCTAGTTCGAACTTTCTAGTCTCGACGAAAAAAATAAAACCTGTTCCAAACAAAATGCAATGGAATCGAACCAAAGCGCAACTATCTTTACCGAGCAGAACCCTAAGATACCTGAAGCCATTAATAGATCCTGCTAGTTCTAATTTTCTAGTTTATAAGAAAAAAAAAATGAAACCTGTTCCAAACAAAATGCAATGGAATCGAACCAAAGCGAAACTATTTATGCCGAACATAGCCCTATGATACCTGAAACCTCAAGATCCAACGTTATAATTCTAACTTTCTAGTTTTTACGCAAAAATAAAACCTGTTCCAAACAAAATACAATTGAATCGAACCAAAGCGCAACTATCTCTACCGATCAGAGCCCTAAGATACCTGAAGCCTTAAATAGATCCTGATAGTTCTAATTTTCTAGTTTATAAGAAAAAAATAAATAAAACCTATTCCAAACAAAATGCAATGGAATCGAACCAAAGCGAAACGATTTATGATGAACATAGCCCTAAGATACCTCAAGAACCTGAAGCCTTGAGATCCAACGTTCTAGTTCTAATTTTCTAAAATAAAACCTGTTCCAAACAAAATGCAATGGAATCGAACCAAAGCGCAACTATTTATGCCGAACATAGCCTTATAATACCTGAAGCCTTAAGATCCAACGTTCTAGTTCTAACTTTCTAGTCTCGACGAAAAAAATAAAACCTGATCCAAACAAAATGCAATGGGATCGAACCAGAGCGCAACTATTTATGCAGAACATAGCCCTATGATACCTGAAGCCTTAAGATCCAACGTTCTAGTTCTAACTTTCTAGTTTCGACGAAAAAAAAAATAAAACCTAATCCAAACAATATGCAATGGAATCGAACCAGAGCGCAACTACTTATGCCGAACATAGCCCTATGATACCTGAAGCCTTGAGATCATACGTTCTAGTTCGAACTTTCTAGTCTCGACGAAAAAAATAAAACCTGTTCCAAACAAAATGCAATGGAATCGAACCAAAGCGCAACTATCTTTACCGAGCAGAACCCTAAGATACCTGAAGCCATAAATAGATCCTGCTAGTTCTAATTTTCTAGTTTATAAGAAAAAAAAATAAAACCTGTTCCAAACAAAATGCAATGGAATCGAACCAAAGCGAAACTATTTATGCCGAACATAGCCCTATGATACCTGAAACCTTAAGATCCAACGTTATAATTCTAACTTTCTAGTTTTTACGCAAAAATAAAACCTGTTCCAAACAAAATACAATTGAATCGAACCAAAGCGCAACTATCTCTACCGAGCAGAGCCCTAAGATACCTGAAGCCTTACATAAATCCTGATAGTTCTAACTTTCTAGTTTATAAGAACAAAAAATAAAACCTATTCCAAACAAAATGCAATGGAATCGAACCAAAGCGAAACGATTTATGCCGAACATAGCCCTAAGATACCTCAAGAACCTGAAGCCTTGAGATCCAACGTTCTAGTTCTAATTTTCTAAAATAAAACCTGTTCCAAACAAAATGCAATGGAATCGAACCAAAGCGCAACTATTTATGCCGAACATAGCCTTATAATACCTGAAGCCTTAAGATCCAACGTTCTAGTTCTAACTTTCTAGTCTCGACGAAAAAAATAAAACCTGATCCAAACAAAATGCAATGGGATCGAACCAGAGCGCAACTATTTATGCCGAACATAGCCCTATGATACCTGAAGCCTTAAAGATCCAACGTTCTAGTTCTAACTTTCTAGTCTCGACGAAAAAAATAAAACCTGATCCAAAAAAAATGCAATGGGATCGAACCAGAGCGCAACTATTTATGCCGAACATAGCCCTATGATACCTGAACTATCTTTACCGAGCAGAACCCTAAGATACCTGAAGCCATAAATAGATCCTGCTAGTTCTAATTTTCTAGTTTATAAGAAAAAAAAATAAAGCCTGTTCCAAACAAAATGCAATGGAATCGAACCAAAGCGAAACTATTTATGCCGAACATAGCCATATGATACCTGAAGCCTTAAGATCCAACGTTATAATTCTAACTTTCTAGTTTTTACGCAAAAAAAAAACCTGTTCCAAACAAAATACAATTGAATCGAACCAAAGCGCAACTATCTCTACCGAGCAGAGCCCTAAGATACCTGAAGCCTTACATAAATCCTGATAGTTCTAACTTTCTAGTTTATAAGAACAAAAAATAAAACCTATTCCAAACAAAATGCAATGGAATCGAACCAAAGCGAAACGATTTATGCCGAACATAGCCCTAAGATACCTCAAGAACCTGAAGCCTTGAGATCCAACGTTCTAGTTCTAATTTTCTAAAATAAAACCTGTTCCAAACAAAATGCAATGGAATAGAACCAAAGCGCAACTATTTATGCCGAACATAGCCTTATAATACCTGAAGCCTTAAGATCCAACGTTCTAGTTCTAACTTTCTAGTCTCGACGAAAAACATAAAACCTGATCCAAACAAAATGCAATGGGATCGAACCAGAGCGCAACTATTTATGCCGAACATAGCCCTATGATACCTGAAGCCTTAAAGATCCAACGTTCTAGTTCTAACTTTCTAGTCTCGACGAAAAAAATAAAACCTGATCCAAAAAAAATGCAATGGGATCGAACCAGAGCGCAACTATTTATGCCGAACATAGCCCTATGATACCTGAACTATCTTTACCGAGCAGAACCCTAAGATACCTGAAGCCATAAATAGATCCTGCTAGTTCTAATTTTCTAGTTTATAAGAAAAAAAAATAAAACCTGTTCCAAACAAAATGCAATGGAATCGAACCAAAGCGAAACTATTTATGCCGAACATAGCCATATGATACCTGAAGCCTTAAGATCCAACGTTATAATTCTAACTTTCTAGTTTTTACGCAAAAAAAAAACCTGTTCCAAACAAAATACAATTGAATCGAACCAAAGCGCAACTATCTCTACCGAGCAGAGCCCTAAGATACCTGAAGCCTTACATAAATCCTGATAGTTCTAACTTTCTAGTTTATAAGAACAAAAAATAAAACCTATTCCAAACAAAATGCAATGGAATCGAACCAAAGCGAAACGATTTATGCCGAACATAGCCCTAAGATACCTCAAGAACCTGAAGCCTTGAGATCCAACGTTCTAGTTCTAATTTTCTAAAATAAAACCTGTTTCAAACAAAATGCAATGGAATCGAACCAAAGCGCAACTATTTATGCCGAACATAGCCTTATAATACCTGAAGCCTTAAGATCCAACGTTCTAGTTCTAACTTTCTAGTCTCGACGAAAAAAATAAAACCTGATCCAAACAAAATGCAATGGGATCGAACCAGAGCGCAACTATTTATGCCGAACATAGCCCTATGATACCTGAAGCCTTAAAGTTTAACCGAAAAGGACTGGGATAGGACAATCTAGTTACCCATCGCTTATTCACTTAAACTGGCTTGAAGACCCGCTGAAATTGCGTTAGTTGGTTGTTCCGCTATTCAGGAATAATCGATATTCAAATAGTGGAATTTCCGTGTGATTTGTAGTACCTCTAATTTGTTGTATGCCTTACAAGAAAGATTTATGACTTTTTTTTGTTCAGGCACTAAGCAATCTTCACCAATATCGCCACTGCCCACTGAAAAGCCTTGTTTGTGTTTCGATAAAAATTTCCCGCGTCATAGTAGAATTTTCGCTGTGGGGACAGCCGCAGATATTCTGAATGTCATAACCAGAGCAGATAGTGGAAAACAAAAAAATCCCTATGCAGAATCCAAATAATTCAGTGTATTCAACTAAATGACACAAAAATAAGTTGGCTTTTCAGTTAAACTTTAAAGATCCAACGTTCTAGTTCTAACTTTCTAGTCTCGACGAAAAAAATAAAACCTGAGCCAAAAAAAATGCAATGGGATCGAACCAGAGCGCAACTATTTATGCCGAACATAGCCCTATGATACCTGAAGCCTTAAGATCCAACGTTCTAGTTCTAACTTTCTAGTTTTTAAGAAAAAATAAAACCTGTTCCAAACAAAATGCAATGGAATCGAACCAGAGCGCAACTATTTATGCCGAACACAGTCCTATGATACCTGAAGCCTTAAGATCCAACGTTCTAGTTCTAATTTTCTAGTTTGTACGATAAAAATAAAACCTGTTTCACGGAAAATGCAATGTAATCGAACCAAAGCGGAACTATTTTTGCCGAACAGAATCCTAAGATACATGAAGAAATAAGACAGAACGATCTAATCCTAATTTCCTTTATCTTTTTTTTTAAATCAACCTGTTCCATACGTAAAGCAATGGAATCGAACTAAAGCGCAATAGTGCTTGCCGAACAGAGCGTTAGGTTTGAACGTCTAAGAAAACTTACTTTCCGAAGGTATCGCCTGACGCCTTTTGGAATGCACCGGCTTTATTTTTACCAAAGCGCAAATTACAAAGGTTAAAACATGTCTGGAAATACAGAGAAGTCTAAAATCAGCATCCTTCCCTCTAGAACTCCTGATGCAAATGAACACACTGACAATACTAAAACTGGCACTGGGAGGGGGGATAGTGAGATTAGAAGGTACATACCTAAAAATCCTACTGGAGACTAGGCGAAGGTAGCGTCTGACGTTGGAAACCATGCAGTGGACAAGATGAATTCTAACTAATTAACAACAGCATTGCAAAGCATCTATTCTGAAATCCAACCGTATCCAATCTCACCTCACCGACCATCGAATTCCAATGGAAAAGAAAAGCTCGCTACGAAACAAACCTATGATGGACTAGCTGCATCTGATATGGTTCGGGTCGCTTTAAAAGGGGATTCAGATGCGGTTGGCAAAGCAAAAGCAAACAATTTAGCATTCCGATCTCGGTGTCTTAGCTCTTCCTTTTCCTGCCATAGTAAATTACCCGAAAGTCCCGTGTTTCATAATGGTCCCTACCATCTGAACATCTAACGAACCCCTGATCCCTAACAAATGAAGACAAAATACAGTAAAATCTTAGCATGTAGAGCCATGCACAATAAATTCCCGACACTTTTCTTGGGGATGCAAATAAATATGACAGCCGCCAGTGATACAAAGAAACATGACGACGGTACTGGAACTAGTACTGAGAGGAAAGGGGAGGGGCAGACAGCTTTGAAATTAATGTTACCAGAGAACCTGACCTGAAAATCCTATGCTAAATGGAGAGAGGGGAGGAGGAGCCACACACTGCAGAGATCGGTCGACTGGGCTAACTAAAATTCACTCACCCACCACGACCAAGTAGAATCCTCGTTTCTTTCTCGTCAATTTGGCTGAAAAGGGAAATGAAATTTGACTCCACGAAAAAAATCACAGTTATGGGATAAATGTGATCTGCATTTGAACTCGCAAGCACCAATGTCCGATCATTCTGAAATGGCTGATGGTCTCCAGCCCTTAAAGATCTATATTAACTATAAAACCAACGAAACCTACTTCCGTACTCGCTCGATCCATCCATTCTGCTAGAGGTCAACAGGCCTGGAAAAAGGTTAAAACAGCCAAAGCCGGTAGTTTGCTGAGAGCACCTAGTTTTTATGTCCACGTATTTTTCTATACTGAGCAGTGACAGGAGTACTGTTGCCTTCGTAAGAACCATAAAGCATTGGTAGTACCGCAGTAGGGTAAGCATTACGCGGATCTTGGCCTCTGATCAGCGCCACTGGCGGCCATAATTTAAGCGCTGGTTCGTCTAGGTCGGGAACGACAGATGGCGTGTACAACGAGACAACCATTCCGTTGAAAATAGTTCTACAGCAGCGCCATTTAACGGTCAAAATCCAGAATTTGCCCCGACTATGAGCAATAGATGGCTGAACTGCAACGTGGCGACAACGAACACCAATCGAATAGCCCGACTCCACCCACTCCTATAACCGAGGATAGCTGACTATCAAAAGCTGATTCTTATCAGCAGGATAAAAATTTCCAGAGTAAGAGCCAGGTTCGTTGCCTGAAGTTTTTTTTTTAGGTCCAATGTCGCGGCTCAATTCTGGACTTCACCAACGAGCACGGCCTTTCCCCCAAACTTTCCTCTCCCCCACCTCATCCGTATAATAGTCAGAATTCCTTACCTCAAAATATTTCACTAAATCGGTTTTAGAAAAGTTCAGCGAGGACTGACAAGCTCCTGGATGAAACGGTTCGAATAACGCAGTTGTTGGCAGAAGCAATCTCTCGACCTAAAATAGTGATCAGCTTCAAAATGCAGCTCCTGAAGGGTGTTTATCATCATCTTGCATCAATCATAGCAAAGTGTCGACAACCTTCCAAAAAAAGTTCTGCAGCAGCGCCATCTAACGATCGGAATTCAGACTTTTCATCGACTAGGAGCGATAGATGGCTGATACTGCAATGTAGCGACAACGAACACCAATCGAATAGCTCGGTTGAAGAAGACACGACTCCACCCACTCCTATAACCGAGGATAGCTGAGTATCAAAAGCTGATCCTTATCAGCAGGATAAAAATTGCCAGAGTAAGAGCCAGGTTCGTTGACTGAAGTTTTTTTTAGGTCCAATGTCGCGGCTCAACTCTGGACTTCACCAATGAGCCCTCTTTTTCCCAAAAATCCCCCCCCCCTCATTCGTATAATAGTCAGAATTCCTTACCTCGAAATATTTCACGAAATCGGTTTTAGACAAGTTCAGGGAGCCTTGATGGACAAGCGCCTTGATGCAGAAAGAAACGGTTCGAATACCGCAGTTGTTGGCAGAAGCAATCTCTCGACCTAAAATAATGATCAGCTTCAAAATGCAGCTTTGAAGGGTGTTTAAAAAATATTAATCGGTCGCAAAATCTCCGTTAAGGCAGCATATACGCTAGCCTACCTTTGTCAATCCTGATCATAATCTTAACAATAAATGAATGACTGAATGAAGGATTCACGAGCACTGCCCAAGGGATAAAGATAGTTATGGGAAGGGAATGGGAGAGTTTAAGATGTTTTTAATGGTTGACGTGGCATTTCTGTCTGATCAAAGTAGATTTCGTCAATATAAATAACAAAGAAAAAATCAAATTAAAGATTTAAAGACCCCTTGAGCCCAAGCTGGCTGGGAAATCTGTATTTCTAAAGACGAAATGTCAATGTTTGACAGCGAAATCCAGGCCAAAATATGAAACCATGTAATAACAAAATTAGTTTTCCCTAAAGCAATCTCTAAAAAGTTACCCGAAGCGGACTGCGAATACACTTATATTTCAGCCCTTCTAGGCAAGAAGGGTCCTCTTCGAAATCGGTGCTCAAGCTGTTACCTAGTTGCAGGTAACCGTAGCCTAGGCTTTTAAACAATACCCGTTGTAGCTCAACGTAACGAAACAACCTAGCCTACGCCTAACCCAGTCATATTAACGACAGCTTGAGCACCGAGCCTGAAGAGGACCTCTGCCAAGAAGGGGCGAAATATAGCTCTAATAAAATGTAGCTGACAGATATACGTACTGTAAATAGGATGGAACGCCACCTAGTTCGCAGTCAGTTGGGGTTGCCTTCTAAACTAACTTTCTCTTCCTTCGGGACCTAAACTTAAACCTGCTTAATTCCTCCGATGCTTTCATGTGCAGTGTATTAGAAAACATCTCAAGTACAGTACTTTAGTTGCAAGAAGGCCTAGGCTAGACGTAGGCTTTTAAGCAATACCCAGTGTAGCTCAATGTAACGAAACATCTTTACCCACTGTACGCCTAACCCTATCATATTAACGACACCCTCCTAGGTTATGTGAAAGTCCTACACAATAGATCCAATCATCAATATTCACACCAAATCTGCTCTCGATCACAGCCACAGTTAACTGTACACCATACACGAAATTGCACGGAACCCATCTCAAACTCAACAGTCAACTGACTGACTGATCCCTGGCCTGGCGCAAATCGCAAGGCGGCAAAAACCAGTCGACGAGTCACGTGACGCGAAAGATAGCTTGCTCGCTATTGGCTGGTTTCAGTTTGGTAGCAGATCGAATGCCAATTTTAAGGCGGGAAACTCGAAAGGCGCAATTTTAGGGCGCGAAACTCGAAAGCGTCAGGCTGGTATCCCAGCCAACTTTCAAAATGTGCAGCCTAACCGTCAAACGACCAGAAAAATGCAAGAAGGGGAAAGAAAAATCAGAGCAACTTTCTAACTGATGGTAGTGCTTCGGTTACAATTTACATTGCTGTCAAGAGACTGATCATAAACATAGTTAAAAGAACCTTCGATCATTTGAAAACTAATTTTGAAGTCTTTGATTCATGTGGGCGGAGAAGGTGGGAGACACCATCATTTTTTGATGGGTCGGAATTTTACGAACACAGTTTTACCTTGGTTTTCTTCAAAATCCTCACGTAGCCACAAGTTATCCACAAGTTACTTCAACCCAATTCACTCTTGAAAGCAAGGTCGCCATTGCTAATTAACTATTCATTGATCTCCCGGCGGAGGTCAAAAGAGTTACTAAAACCTTCGAGAAGATCGAGTGGCATGTAAGAGGATTTAAAACACAAAGTATATCACCATGTGGACGTTTAGATACATAAAGAATTCATCGGGCAGTTTGACATTTGTTGGTCTCGGAAGCTGAATATTATTCAGCTCAATAATTTCAGAATCTTCAAGAAATCACTATAACGAATTTAGTAGCCTATAATCTACCGCGTTTGTTTGTTGTGATCTAGCTTACATCATATTTGACAGTGCAAAACGGATACGTCAGCTAAATTTTATTCGAGCTATATTTCGACCCTTCTTGGCAAGGGTCCTCTTCAGGCTCAAAACCGCTCAAGTTCGTTTTTCCAACTTGAGCGGTTTTGAGCCTGAAGAGGACCCTTGGGCCTTGCCAAGAAGGGCCGAAATATAGCTCGAATAAAATTTAGCTGACGTATCCGTTTTGCACTGTCAAATATGATTCGCAGTCAGCTTGGGCTGAAGGAATATCTAGCTTACATCCTTCCTTCTTTGGACTTACGGGAATGAAGAAGAAAAAAAGGAAACAAAATACTAAAGGAAATCGATAATGCAAATAATTCGTTTGATTTTTCTACACATTTTCCATATGCCTGCAAAAATAAAAACATTTTGTTAGATCCATAGTCAAACTATAGGAGGGTTTTCGCGAAATCTCGGAATCACTTTCCGGCGAGCGAAGCGCATCGTGAAAACTGTGGGAAAGCGATTCCTGGAATCACTTTCCACTTTCCCGCTGGACTGGTCACGAAAACGCAAGGAAAGCTGACGTCGCCGGTAAAATATTGAATTACAAGCTCTTTCGAATAAATATGGTTCACTTTAGTACTTCTTTGAATCTCATACAATTCACCGAAGTCATCCTAACAACGCTTGCAATTTTTCTTTACTTATTAGTGATACTTCCACTGTTTTTTTTCCATGCTTTTGAAATTCCCGCCGAAAAAATCAACTTTCCGCGGAGCTTTCCACGAACTTCGTGGAATCACTTTCCAGGAAAGCTGCTTCGGTTTCCAAAGCGCGAAAACCGAGTGGGAAAGCCCGGCAACTTTCCGACGTAGCGCGAATACCACTGGAAAGTGATTCCGACTTTGCTTTCCAACTCGCGAAAACCCTCCTTATGATCCCAGCCTCCCTAGGTCGAGCGCTTCCGACCCGCGCCACTAGATGACCCAGCAGTCGGATCGAGTCGTGGCTTCATCTTGGTCTTGGGTGGGGGAGTTCTAGACGTTACAGGTGCTAGAATGCTTACGATGCAACTCCTTTAAGTTCCGACCACGGTGGCGGAGCGGGGGGCTGCTTACCTTACGTGTTAATAGGTTACCATCATGTTTTAAATCCAATCAAATCGTCGAAAGTGTGAGATTACGAGGTGGCAAGGAATTCAGAACGTACTGCACAAGTTGGTTCCATTCCGTCATCTCAAGACCGGGTCTAGACATCTCTCTGTATCCTGTGTCATAATTAAGAAGCTGTTCAAAACCACCTGAAAATATAGCAACTAGCCTACAACAAAAGAACCTAGGCTAGGTCAAACTGTAAAGCCCATAGGCCTAGTTGTATTTAACAAGACCCTGAAGAACTAGGCTTCCTAAGGCGTATTCTCGCCGTTCCCCGGGGACTCGACTTGAGGAGTCCCGGCGTTTTTGTTTGTCCTGGGGACTCACTCCCGTATTCTCGCAAATCCACACGGACGGGGATTCCTCCGATTGTAATCACCATCATCAAAACGGACTCCCTTTCAGATTCGGATGGGAATCAGTTTTTGCTTGTGTTGGAGCAATGTAATTAATTAAAAACTAGGCAGAACAAACAAAACCAAAAATAAAGTGGATCCAGACAAATTTCGTCATCTGCATATTTTTGCTTCGAACAAAATCCATTTTGGAAGCATTCCCGTGTTCTCGTTTTGCTCCCTATGATACCTGAAGCCTTAAGATCCAACGTTCTAGTTCTAATTTCTAGCTTTTACGAAAAAAAAGAACCTGTTCCAAACAAAATGCAATGGAATCGAACCAAAGCGCAACCATTTTTGACAAATAGAGCCCCAAGATACCTGAAGAACTAAGATTTCTACAGAAAATGCAATGGAAAGCGCAACTATCTTTGCCGAGCAGAGCCCTAAGATACCCGAAGCCTTAACATTGAAAGTTAAAGTTCTAATTTTCTAGTTTTTACGATAAAAACTAAAGCTTGTTCCAGACAAAAAGCAATGGACTCGAACCAAAGCGCAACTATTTTCGCCGAACATAGCCCTATAATACCTGAAGCCTTAAGATCAAACGTTCTAGTTCTAACTTTCTAGTTTTTACGAAAAAAATAAAACCTATTCCAGACAAAAAGCAATGGAATCGAGCCAAAGCGCAACTATCTTTACCGAGCAGAGCCCTAAGATACCTGAAGCCTTAAATTGATCCTGCTAGTTCTAATTTTCTAGTTTATAAGAGAAAAAACCTGTTGCAAACAAAATGCAATGGAATCGAACCAAAGCGCAACTATTTTCGCCGAACAGAACCCTAAGATACCTGAAGAACCTGAAGCCTTAAGATCCAACGTTCTAGTTCTAACTTTCTAGTTTTGACGAAAAACTTGAGCCTGTTCCAAACAAAATGCAATGGAATCGAACCAAAGCGCAACTATCTTTACCGAGCAGAGCCCTAAGATACCTGAAGCCTTAAATACATCCTGCTAGTTCTAATTTTCTAGTTTATAAGAAAAAAATAAAAACCTGTTCCAAACAAAATACAATGGAATCGAACAAAAGCGAAACTATTTATGCCGAACATAGCCCTATGATACCTGAAGCCTTAAGATCCAACGTTCTAGTTCTAACTTTCTAGTTTTTACGCAAAAATAAGACCTGTTCCAAACAAAAAGCAATGGAATCGAACCAAAGCGCAACTATCTTTACCGAGCAGAGCCCTAAGATACCTGTAGCCTTAAATAGATCCTGCTACACTGTAAAAAAAAAAATTGCAGTATTTGCTACTCCGATTAATCTTATCTTTATTGAGATAAGATTATCCCTATTTCGGATTAATCCTATCCCAACAGAGATAAGATTAATCCCAGTAGCAAATACTGCATCCTTATTCGGAGAGATTTTTTACAGTCAATCAATCAATCAATCAATAAGTTTATTTCCCGAAATACACACATGGTGTAAACACGGAGTAAATATAAGGAGAAAAAAGAAAAAAGAAGAAAAAACAGATACAAACATACAAAACACCTTCTCATCACAACAACTGCAAAAAGAAACACTTAACAAAAAGAAAGAAGCAAAACATATTCAGGTAACAATTTACAGGAAGGCGCTGAACAAGCTATTCGTCGAATCCAACGACTTCTCAAACCGCGATCGCCGTTCCGCGATGGCTTTGATCGGATCTGTGACCCCATACAGAGAAACCAGGCGCCGGTTTCTGGCCCACAGAGGTATACCAAGCAAGAACTTGGCATACCGAAAAAACAACGATCGCAGCGTCCTCATATCAGAGATAGTAAATACATTCCAAAAAGGCGACATAGCAAGCAAATGGGGCTCAGCAAATGCATTGTAGATTTTTGATAGTATACTTCTTTTATATCGAGCTTTACACGGAACAAGCACACCGTATGTCTTACGAAGCTTTGAACCTACAAGTTTTCTAGTTTATAAGAAAAAAAACTGTTCCAAACAAAATGCAATGGAATCGAACCAAAGCGAAACTATTTATGCCGAACATAGCCCTATGATACCTGAAACCTTAAGATCCAACGTTTTAGTTCTAACTTTCTAGTTTTTACGCAAAAATAAAAACCTGTTCCAAACAAAAAACAATGGAATCGAACCAAACAAAGCGCAACTATCTTTACCGAGCAGAGCCCGAAGATACCTGAAGCCTTAAATTGATCCTGCTAAGTCTAATTTTCTAGTTTATAAGAAATAAAAATAAAACCTGTTCCAAACTAAATGCAATGGAATCGAACCAGAGCGCAACTATTTATGCCGACCATGGCCCTATGATACCTGAAGAACCTGAAGCCTTAAGATCCAACGTTCTAGTTCTAACTTCCTAGTTTTGACGAACAAAAATAAAACCTTTTCCAAACATAATGCAATGGAATCGAACCAACGTTCTACCTGCAACCTTAAGATCCTGCTAGTTCTAATTTTCTAGTTTATAAGCGCAACTATCTTTACCGAGCAGAGCCCTAAGATACCTGAAGCCTTAAATACATCCTGCTAGTTCTAATTTTCTAGTTTATAAGAAAAAAATAAAAACCTGTTCCAAACAAAATACAATGGAATCGAACAAAAGCGAAACTATTTATGCCGAACATAGCCCTATGATACCTGAAGCCTTAAGATCCAACGTTCTAGTTCTAACTTTCTAGTTTTTACGCAAAAATAAAACCTGTTCCAAACAAAAAGCAATGGAATCGAACCAAAGCGCAACTATCTTTACCGAGCAGAGCCCTAAGATACCTGTAGCCTTAAATAGATCCTGCTACACTGTAAAAAAAAAAAAAAAACTTGCAGTATTTGCTACTCGGATTAATCTTATCTTTATTGAGATAAGATTATCCCTATTTCGGATTAATCTTATCCCAATAGAGATAAGATTAATCCCAGTAGCAAATACTGCATCCTTATTCGGAGAGACTTTTTACAGTGTAGTTCTAATTTTCTAGTTTATAAGAAAAAAAAACCTGTTCCAAACAAAGTGCAATGGAATCGAACCAAAGCGCAACTATTTATGCCGAACATAGCCCTATGATACCTGAAGAACCTGAAGCCTTAAAGCACAACTCTTACTAGAAATGATCTTTTCCCGACGAAATGGATCAGAAAAATACGTTTTCGAAAATACCATTACTTTCCGCCTGAGATTAGCGATTTTCTTGTTAGCGCTTGTCGACTATGTCCAGCCTTCCTGCTCTCCGACGCGGCGGCTGGGCGCAAAACATTTGAAAACTGAACGCACCGTGGTTAAAAAGTGGGAAAACTAAGCAAATAAAAGAAGTAATAAACAGAAGCTTCTCAGATCCGCATGTGTGAAGGAGTTGTCAGCAGACGTTGAAGATTCCGGCAAACGTTTCGTTGTGTGACGGGCAAAACTCGGCAAGGCCAAAAAAGCGCCAAATTTCGTAGGCACAAAACGAAACAACGGAGAAAGGTGGGGATTTTAGAAGCTTATAATTCTGTATGAGAGCTAGGTATATTATAAGAGGCAGAATAAGCAAGAGGGGTCCTTTAAGATCCAACGTTCTAGTTCTGACTTTCTAGTTTTGACGAACAAAAATAAAACCTTTCCAAACAAAATGCAATGGAATCGAACCAGAGCGCAACTATTTATGCCGAACATAGCCCTATGATACCTGAAGAACCTGAAGCCTTAAGATCCAACGTTCTAGTTCTAACTTCCTAGTTTTGACGAACAAAAATAAAACCTTTTCCAAACATAATGCAATGGAATCGAACCAACGTTCTACCTGCAACCTTAAGATCCTGCTAGTTCTAATTTTCTAGTTTATAAGAAAAAAAAATAATACCTGTTCCAAACAAAATACAATGGAATCGAACAAAAGCGAAACTGTTTATGCCGAACGTAGCCCTATGATACCTGAAGCCTTAAGATCCAACGTTCTAGTTCTAACTTCCTAGTTTTGACGAACAAAAATAAAACCTTTTCCAAACATAATGCAATGGAATCGAACCAACGTTCTACCTGCAACCTTAAGATCCTGCTAGTTCTAATTTTCTAGTTTATAAGCGCAACTATCTTTACCGAGCAGAGCCCTAAGATACCTGAAGCCTTAAATACATCCTGCTAGTTCTAATTTTCTAGTTTATAAGAAAAAAATAAAAACCTGTTCCAAACAAAATACAATGGAATCGAACAAAAGCGAAACTATTTATGCCGAACATAGCCCTATGATACCTGAAGCCTTAAGATCCAACGTTCTAGTTCTAACTTTCTAGTTTTTACGCAAAAATAAAACCTGTTCCAAACAAAAAGCAATGGAATCGAACCAAAGCGCAACTATCTTTACCGAGCAGAGCCCTAAGATACCTGTAGCCTTAAATAGATCCTGCTACACTGTAAAAAAAAAAAAAAACTTGCAGTATTTGCTACTCGGATTAATCTTATCTTTATTGAGATAAGATTATCCCTATTTCGGATTAATCTTATCCCAATAGAGATAAGATTAATCCCAGTAGCAAATACTGCATCCTTATTCGGAGAGACTTTTTACAGTGTAGTTCTAATTTTCTAGTTTATAAGAAAAAAAAACCTGTTCCAAACAAAGTGCAATGGAATCGAACCAAAGCGCAACTATTTATGCCGAACATAGCCCTATGATACCTGAAGAACCTGAAGCCTTAAGATCCAACGTTCTAGTTCTGACTTTCTAGTTTTGACGAACAAAAATAAAACCTTTCCAAACAAAATGCAATGGAATCGAACCAGAGCGCAACTATTTATGCCGAACATAGCCCTATGATACCTGAAGAACCTGAAGCCTTAAGATCCAACGTTCTAGTTCTAACTTCCTAGTTTTGACGAACAAAAATAAAACCTTTTCCAAACATAATGCAATGGAATCGAACCAACGTTCTACCTGCAACCTTAAGATCCTGCTAGTTCTAATTTTCTAGTTTATAAGAAAAAAAAATAATACCTGTTCCAAACAAAATACAATGGAATCGAACAAAAGCGAAACTGTTTATGCCGAACGTAGCCCTATGATACCTGAAGCCTTAAGATCCAACGATCTAGTTCTAACTTTCTAGTTTTTACGCAAAAATAAAACCTGTTCCAAACAAAAAGCAATGGAATCGAACCAAAGCGCAACTATCTTTACCGAGCAGAGCCCTAAGATACCTGTAGCCTTAAATAGATCCTGCTACACTGTAAAAAAAAAAAAAATTGCAGTATTTGCTACTCGGATTAATCTTATCTTTATTGAGATAAGAGTATCCCTATTTCGGATTAATCTTATCCCAATAGAGATAAGATTAATCCCAGTAGCAAATACTGCATCCTTATTCGGAGAGACTTTTTACAGTGTAGTTCTAATTTTCTAGTTTATAAGAAAAAAAAACCTGTTCCAAACAAAGTGCAATGGAATCGAACCAAAGCGCAACTATTTATGCCGAACATAGCCCTATGATACCTGAAGAACCTGAAGCCTTAAGATCCAACGTTCTAGTTCTGACTTTCTAGTTTTGACGAACAAAAATAAAACCTTTTCCAAACAAAATGCAATGGAATCGAACCAGAGCGCAACTATTTATGCCGAACATAGCCCTATGATACCTGAAGAACCTGAAGCCTTAAGATCCAACGTTCTAGTTCTAACTTCCTAGTTTTGACGAACAAAAATAAAACCTTTTCCAAACATAATGCAATGGAATCGAACCAACGTTCTACCTGCAACCTTAAGATCCTGCTAGTTCTAATTTTCTAGTTTATAAGAAAAAAAAATAATACCTGTTCCAAACAAAATACAATGGAATCGAACAAAAGCGAAACTATTTATGCCGAACGTAGCCCTATGATACCTGAAGCCTTAAGATCCAAGGATCTAGTTCTAACTTTCTAGTTTTTACGCAAAAATAAAACCTGTTCCAAACAAAAAGCAATGGAATCGAACCAAAGCGCAACTATCTTTACCGAGCAGAGCCCTAAGATACCTGTAGCCTTAAATAGATCCTGCTACACTGTAAAAAAAAAAAAAAACTTGCAGTATTTGCTACTCGGATTAATCTTATCTTTATTGAGATAAGAGTATCCCTATTTCGGATTAATCTTATCCCAATAGAGATAAGATTAATCCCAGTAGGAAATACTGCATCCTTATTCGGAGAGACTTTTTACAGTGTAGTTCTAATTTTCTAGTTTATAAGAAAAAAAAAACCTGTTCCAAACAAAGTGCAATGGAATCGAACCAAAGCGCAACTATTTATGCCGAACATAGCCCTATGATACCTGAAGAACCTGAAGCCTTAAGATCCAACGTTCTAGTTCTGACTTTCTAGTTTTGACGAACAAAAATAAAACCTTTTCCAAACAAAATGCAATGGAATCGAACCAGAGCGCAACTATTTATGCCGAATACAGTCCTATGATACCTGAAGCCTTAAGATCCAACGTTCTAGTTCTAATTTTCTAGTTTGTAAATAAAACCTATTCCAAACAAAAAGCAATGGAATCGAACCAAAGCGCAAATATCTTTACCAAGCCACAGCCCTAAGATGCCTAAAGCGTTAAATTGATCCTGCTAGTTCTACTTTTCTAGTTTATAAAAATAAATAAAACCTGTTCTAGACAAAATGCAATGGAATCGAACCAAAGCTAAACTATTTCATGCCGAGCTTTGATACATGTAGCGAAACTATTTATGCCGAACATAGCCCTATGATACCTGAAGAACCTGAAGCCTTAAGATCCAACGTTCTAGTTCTAACTTCCTAGTTTTGACGAACAAAAATAAAACCTTTTCCAAACAAAATGCAATAGAATCGAACCAGAGCGCAACTATTAATGCCGAACATAGCCCTATGATACCTGAAGCCTTAAGATCCAACGTTCCTAGTTCTAACTTTCTAGTTTCGACGAAAAAAAATAAAACCTAATCCAAACAATATGCAATGGAATCGAACCAGAGCGCAACTACTTATCCGAACATAGCCCTATGATACCTGAAGCCTTGAGATCATACGTTCTAGTTCGAACTTTCTAGTCTCGACGAAAAAAATAAAACCTGTTCCAAACAAAATGCAATGGAATCGAACCAAAGCGCAACTATCTTTACCGAGCAGAACCCTAAGATACCTGAAGCCATAAATAGATCCTGCTAGTTCTAATTTTCTAGTTTATAAGAAAAAAAAAATAAAACCTGTTCCAAACAAAATGCAATGGAATCGAACCAAAGCGAAACTATTTATGCCGAACATAGCCCTATGATACCTGAAACCTCAAGATCCAACGTTATAATTCTAACTTTCTAGTTTTTACGCAAAAATAAAACCTGTTCCAAACAAAATACAATTGAATCGAACCAAAGCGCAACTATCTCTACCGATCAGAGCCCTAAGATACCTGAAGCCTTAAATAGATCCAGATAGTTCTAATTTTCTAGTTTATAAGAAAAAAAAAAATAAAACCTATTCCAAACAAAATGCAATGGAATCGAACCAAAGCGAAACGATTTATGCCGAACATAGCCCTAAGATACCTCAAGAACCTGAAGGCCTTGAGATCCAACGTTCTAGTTCTAATTTTCTAAAATAAAACCTGTTCCAAACAAAATGCAATGGAATCG